>OY728138.1:1463665323-1468665323 GCA_963277665.1 Viscum album | reverse complement strand
ATAAACTGCGTGAAGGTAGTTGACCTTCAATGGGTAAGATGACTTCTATTCCATATACCAGTGAATATGAAGTTGACTGCGTTGCAGTGCGGGTGGTAGTCCAATAAGCCCATAAAGCATGAAAGAGTTTATCAGTCCATGATTTCTTATCATTATCCACCATATTTTGCAGTATATTTGAAAGATTCTTGTTGAAGGCTTCTATCTAGCCATTGGCCGCTGCATAATACCGAGATGAATGGTTGGATTTGATGTTGTATTCTTGATACAACTTCTTCACCTCGGATGAAGAGAAGTTAGTGCCATTGTCCGTCAATATGGTATGAGGGACACAAAATCTCGTAATGATGTTAGACTTGATGAAGCTAATAATGCATTTAGAACTGACTTCTTTAAGAGGTATTTCCTCTACACATTTGGAAAAGAAATTAGTATAAGTAAGAATATACTTAAACTACATGGACGTAGCTGAAGGGTAAGGTCCCACCACATCCATTCCCCATGTGGAAAATGGCCACGAGTATTTAGCTATATGAAGCAACTCTGGAGGTTGATGAATGAAGTTGGCATGTACATGGAATGAATGACACTTCTTTGTAAAATCAACACAATCTTGTATCATTGAAGGCCAAAAGTATCCAAGCCTTCGAATCTAATCAGACAGTCTATGTCCATACTAGTGGGCACCACAGACTCCTCCATGCACTTCCTTCATGACAGACATTGTCTCTTCACCATCAATGCATCTGAAGAGAACTCCATCAAAACCACGATTGTAGAGAATTTTCTCTAGGTGATCTGGGCTATCATTAAGAGTAAAATTGACCAAAAATCACCGGATTTGTACTTTCTCAGCTCTATCAGGTGGAAGTGTTCCATTTTAAAGGTATTCCCTGATAAGTGACATCCATCCTATAGTATGACCATACAGTTCAGGAAATGTACTATTTTCATTAATTTCCTATGTTTTGATTCGAACATAAAGTTAAATTGAACGAAGATGGGAAATACTGATGGTTGCCTCGTCCCGATTTGGATCTGCCAGAGCTGTGGCTATATTAGCCAGTGCATCAGCTTTAGCATTTTGTGATCGCGGGACATAGGAAAATGTCTGTTCCGAAGGGAATTCCTCCATTAACTCTCTGACATAATCATTCAAATGTATAAGTTCTTATTTTCTGATGGCATAATCCCCATTGACTTGTTTGATTACTAGGTCTGAATCACCTTTCACCTTTAAGTGATTTACCTGTGCATGAAGAGCCAATTCCAAGCCTGTGATGATGGCTTGGTATTCTGCTTCATTATTGGTACCACCGTCCGATAATAAGAATGAATAAGGTAACACTTCATTTTCTGGAGAAATGAGCACAACTCCTAAGCTAACTTTTTTGAATTTAGGATTTTCCATTTTCCTCCCTATTGGTCTTCTGGATGCACCATCAAAATACATTTCCCAAACCTAAGGACATTCTTGAATAGAGAAGACTTCCTCATCAGGGAGTTCAATATCTGAAGATGTGTCTTCCACTGAAGGGTGTTCAGCAATAGAATCAGCTAGAGCTTGGCCCTTTATTGCCTTTTGAGACACATACTGAATGTCGAATTGCTACAAAATAACTGCCCACCTTGCCAGACGTCATGTAAGCATTGGATGACTAAGGATGAATTTGAGCGGGTTATTGTGAGATACCAATTGGACCTTGTTATGTTGCAGGTAGTGTATCAACTTCTGAACTGAAAAGATTAATGCCAGGAAACACTTCTCAATACTTGAATATCGGTTTTCTGCTTCATCCATAGTCCGACTGAGGTAGTAGATGTTGTTTTCATTCCCAGCATCATTCTTTTGAGCAAGAAAGGCACCCAATGATCGCTCTAAAGCTATCACATATACAATAAGTGGTCTTCCTTCAATAGGTGGCCTGTGTACCGGTGGAATCAGGAGTATTTCTTGAGAATAACGAATGCTTCTTGAAATTCTTCAGTCCACTGGTAAGTGACTCCCTTCTTCATCAATTTGGTGATGTGTAAACTTTTGCCTGCCAAATTGGCAATGAAACACCGAATCTAGGCTAAGTTTCCTTGAAGTCCTCTTAAGTAATTCAAATTTTGAGGAGGTGAAATACCAAGGATTGACTTTGGCTTCTCAAGATCAACTTCAATACCACGATGGCATATAACAAAGCAGGGAAATTTTCCTGAGGTTACCCCCAAAAGCACATTTTAAGGGGTTCATCTCAAATTATGTTGTCGAAGCTTGCGAAATTTGACTTCTAAATCAGCCGAGTGATTAGAACGTTCTTTGGATTTGACCACCAAATCGTCCACATAGCATTCAACATACTTCCCCGAAAAGGGTTTGAAGATACGATGCATGGAACACTGATATAATTCACCTACATTCTTTAAGACAAAGGGAATTACCTAGTAGAAAAACACACCCTGAAGGGAACTAAAGGCTGTGGATTCGTCATCTTCTGGGTTCATTCGGATATGATTATATCCAAAATATCCTTCCATGAAGGAATGTGCTTCACATTCATCTGTTGCATAAATTAGAAGTTATGTTATCGGAACTGGGAAATCATCCTTAGGACAATACCGATTAAGATATTAAGATATTTAACTTCTCTAATGAAGTTATCTTTGATAAGCTTATCCACTTCAGCTTCAATTTTTAAAGCATAAGTTGGGTGTGTTCTTCTCTCGGCTTGCTTAAATCGTCGATGTTCTTCTGGTAAACCCAAATGATGAGTAGCAACATCAGGATCAAGCTCAGGCATCTCTGTATAGTTCCACTCAAATATGTATTCATTTTTCTTTAAAAAGAAAATTTACATCTCTTGTTCTTCATGATTCATGGCCGCAATTATTAAAGTGGGGCGTGGATCTTCTTTTGTACCCATATTTATTTCTCTGCATTCATCCATGGTGGTAGAGATAACCTATTCAAATGCTGGAGGAGCATCTCTAAGATCTTCCTCTTCTTCTTCAACATGTGTTAGTTGTTCTGTTTCTACTTGCATAGTGGATGATAAAGCAGAATTTCCATGATCAGAAGAGATTTTAAAATTTGAACATCTTGAAGAAGAAGCTTCCATTTCTGACTCGATTGATGATGAATGGTCTTCCTTGGGTAATAAAGAGGAGACGATGGATTGAGAATCGACATAATTGTTCACCTCCAATGTTTCTATAACTTCTTCTGGCCTGATTGGAGAAGTATAGATTTGTTGGATTTCAGCAGATGAAATGAAGAGGTCACCATTTGGGCTTTCATCATTGCTTGATGGGTTACCAATTTCTCCCTTGTTATCTGGCTCGATTTTCATAATTGACATTATGGATCTTTCAATAAGAGTATTTTGATTTGGGTCTATCTTGTCAATTTGACTGATAGGAAACACATAATCTGTACTCACATGTGTAAATGGATTTACTAGAATCTTCTCCAAACCATATAGAGCATTAACTTTGGTAGTCTCCTTTGTTGTGGATTTCTCTCTTCCCATCATGTGATATAATCATGCCTCAATGTATTGAGATTGACATGTCTTGAACGGGGCCTTATCACCATACAATTTCCCAACATGACCATCAAAACAATATTTGAGACATTGATGGTATGATGAATGGATAGCCGCATGTTGATGTAGCCAGGCTCTTCCAAGCAAGATGTTGAAAGCTGAGTCTTGATCAATAACGATGAAATCTGAATTGGATACAAGATCTCAAAATTGTGTTTTGAGTGTAACTTCTCCCAATGGTTCTTGTTCATTTTTTTCATATCCTTGTAACATCATGGTAGAAGGAGATAAATCAGAATCCGTGAGACCCAATCGATGAAGTGTACGAATGGGCATGAGGTTGACTTCTGAACCATTATCAATGAATGATCTTCGAGTGTCTACACCCTTGACCTTTCCAGATAAGTACAAAGGTCTAATATGTCCATGTACGAAATCATTTTCATATTCATCAGTAAAAGATATTACTGCATGACATTCTGCAGGACTATTCTCTATGTGATGGACTTCAGCTGCAGCAATTTTAGTTTCAAACTCCTACGGACTTCACAATGCCTCAACAAGTGCTTCCCGAAGATCATTTGATAAATTCAGGCAACCATAATTGATAACTTGGCCGGCACATAGGCCAGGTGATTCAATATATCATACTTTTGTTCCAAAGGTCTGCATTTCCTAACAGGAACATGTGGTTTAGCAGGTGTCTTGGAAGTTGATCCATCATGTATCAGGATAGGAGTTTGAAGTATTCCTGGCTTTGGAAGATTAGACTGATTAGATCCATTTACTTGCTGAGAAGAAGAAGAAGGAACCTTCAACCAGTCTTCCAGAATAACTGTGCTAAGACTGAATTTGCTATTGGTGGAAGAAATTTCTTATTCTTGTTGAGCTCGCTGAAGGAATCTGCCATGAGTATCTGCTGCATACATTGTTCTAGTGGGGGTATAATTAGAATAGTGGTTTCTGAAAGATCCACATCTTCCCCTGTATCCTGAGCCTCTGAAACTTCCTCTGATTCCTCTATTTGATATAGGAAATTCAGGCTCATCAAAATCAAAACTGCAATTGTCTTATGGATCAGTTAATTGAATCACATTAACAGAAATGAAAATCAACTCTCCCTCTGATAAATACTTTGCCTGATTAAAATTTTATGTTTTGACGTTTGGTGGGACGATGCTCGTTGCTTCGAAGTAGATGGCCTGAATTCTACTAGAGTCATAGGCAGCTTAGTCTTTGACACATACTCATCTTCTTCTGATTGTTCCTCCATGGAATTGTGCCGTTTCTTTGAGGATTTTCCATCCGATGAAGATAGTTTTTTTGCTGCATTCATGGAAGAAGGCACAATTGATTACTTCAATTGTGTTTTCAAAATAGCAGGAGTTCGGTTGATCGTCTTTTTGAACATGCAATCATCATATTTTTGTGTATTATTGTTTTAACTTATTTCCATTCGCCTTCCTCCTCTGAAAATGTAGCAGTAACACATGCTACCTGGGTTGAAGAGCCTTTTAGTTTGACTTGTCCAGAGTCGATCATCTTTTGCAGGAGGTCCTTGAAAACAAAACACTCCTGAATGGGATGCCCCAAAAACTAGTGAAACCGGCAATAGTTGGGACATTCTTCATCTCCTTCCTTGTTTAGCCTCTTGGGCCTTAGCAATTGAACTAAATTATTTTCCAGAGCTGAAATGAAATAACCAGAAATGTGTTCATTTCGGAAAGAGTAAACTTTTCTTTTCAAATCCTCAAATTGTTTTCGTCTTTGATCTCTTTGATCATCATGGTGAACCGGCCTCTGTTGTTGACGCTCAGGAGGTGGAGCCCTTCAGAAAGAATAAGGTTTTGAAGTAGAAGTAGGTAAAGGTTCTTGCTGAAGCATAAATGTAGCAGTCTCTGCTTTACCCATTCTCTTTCTTGGAGCTTATTGAATTAAACGAGATTTAGCCTTAGTCTGTATAAGAGAATCTTCCATCTGTTGAGATATTTAAGTAAGGTCTCGAAACACTCCTATGTATTTCACATGGATCAATGTTGTCCGTAATTCATCACACAGATTTTCCACATAGATTGGAAATAGTTCCTCTTGAGGGAGTGCTATGCTCAGGGAATATGTTAATCCCTTCAAGCGAGCAATGAAATTAGAGACTCTTTCATTGTCCCTTTGCTTACAGTTTATAAGATCGAAAACTATTGTCTATGGAAATGTGGAGCTTAATTAGAGAAGGAATCTTTGGCGAAGATCCTCCCATCTGGTAATTGACCGGGATTGCAAGCTTGTATACCAGACAAAAGCTGGTCCTTGCAGGGTTCGCACGAAGCATCTAAGTTTCACTGCTTCTTGCTGCTCCAGAGTTCCCATCATAGGATCGCAACAAGACAAGTAATGCATCAAATGCTTTTCATGATCGCCTGATCCATTGAAAAGAGAGAATACAGAGTTCCCAAAATTTTATGGGGAGAGATTGAATCTACCCATTTAGGGTAAGATTTCTTTTCTGGTTGAACCTATGCATGCTTCCCTTCCATAGTCTCTAACCTAGCTGTTAATGACTCACTGGTAGTTATTAAATTTTGAGAAACATCTGTTTGAACATGGACTTGGGCAGGTGCAATGAATGGAGTTTGGACAGGTATGGAAGCTAGTACTGTAACTGATGGCAGCACTGCCAATTGTTGTTTCACTTGAGCCGTAGGATTAGACCTGTGAGGGAGTGCTGATAAAGGGGGATATTCTTGATCCATTTCAGTAGCTGCAACAAACTCCCTTTGCCGACTGACTCCAGCACGATTAGGAGGAAGACTACCTTGAAGTAGTTCCGCATTCAACCTCCTCATATCTTTCATTTCTTCCTCTTGTTGCACAAATCTTTTCACTAGTGAGAGTGATTGGACTTCTCCAAAGGGAGGATATGTTACCTGATTCTTTCCGTTCTTCTTGTTTGATCCTTTTCAGAGAGGGGGAAGTGGGTTATTTGAAGGAACATCAAGATTTTGGGTAAACCTTTGATTTCATGTACACACACCTTCTCCATTTTTGTATGTGCATACAAATTCTTGAATAGGAACCTTTTCATATGATCCATTTGAGTGATCCTCATCTGGTGGATCAGCAAAAATGACATTGATGACATTAATTGGTGCATAATGTATTGCATCCCTTCCATCAGCATTTATGTGATATTGTCTTTTTCCATGCCCCTAACGAGACATTGACTTTTTTTGGTTTGGTCCCTCAGGAACTTCTTGGTGAACCGTAATTTGGAGAGAATCTCTTGATAATATAGATATTCATTCCACTTGAGGCTTCTTCCCGATTTGAGAAAAGATCGAATTTCTCTGAGGAGGGGGTTGATGATTTGAAAAAGTCCCCAGTCCGGTGAACTGGAGCTGTTCCTCCTGTCTTTTCTCAACTCCTCGAATCCTATTTGTTGATTCCGAGGGTTGGTTTAAAAGAGTATCCAGTCTGGCAAGCTGGGGTGGCTCTTGACATGCGATGTCTAAGACTTTCATAAAATCTCTCTTGATATTGCGGACCTTAGTTCAGAAATTAGCTGGATGCATCAATTGATATCCACTTTTATCACTCATATCAAACGACCGGTTGATGATTTCCCACACTTCTATCACTTGATGATGTGCTTGCCCCATACGAGAGGCCAATTCAATATTATTGTTTTCTTGTTGTAAGAGTAATTCAACAACTTGTTCTCTGTATTCTTGATTTTGAGAAGAACTAGTTGAGGCATGTTCTTGGGAAAACTTTTGATAACAAACAAAACCCATTGACTGTGGCCGGCCACGGGCAATAACATTGCATGAGACTATTTTCGGAGGGCTTTGCTGACTCGAGAGCACAGTGAAATGTAGAGCTCCATGAACACCCCATCCTTTGACATGAATACCAGATGGGGCATTGGAAATTAACTGGCACAATCTTCTTAGTGCGCCAAGGCATGAACGCTGAAGGGCTCTCTGCTGCTTTTCAGCCTTCGGATATCGAGAGACTGATAGAGATGCCAAATCAATCTAATGTTGTAACCCTTCTATAATATTAACATTATTTCATATTCATCATAAGATAATACTTTATTTTTCAACTGAAAAAGAGTTTTCCATATGTTGAGACGAATATCATGAATTCCATATTCCGTCAATATCTCTGGAATGTCATAATGAGAGTCAGCCATAGGCCAAAACACGACTGGCACTTCAAATTTCACCAGTTGTATTCTCATGTTCATAATTTCCTCTTTATCATTCAATGAAGATTCTTATACCTGATTTGACCAGAGCTGGTGCTTCCTTGTTGCTTCATCCGATTCAACAAGATTGGTAGAGAAAAAACTGATCAAACTAGAAGATGCATGACTTAGGGGTGGTTCGGAGAACGACCTACACCATGGGCTATCTTCCGGTTGAGAAAGTATTCCACCTACTAGCGATGAAGCATCAAACATGTCTGGTTTCTCATTTGAAAGTGCATCAAGATAAGAGGGCTTTCTCAGCACTACATTGTCCACTAGAGAATTTTTCAGGGCAATGTGGATCACTATTGCGGAGAGGACTTTCGCAGTGAAATTCATCATCATGGGGAGGACCACCATGGTGGGTTATAAAAAAAGATGAGATCTCTTGCTCCTTGGTCTTCTGACCACACAGAGGGTTCTTGTGGCTCTCATCTGAAGATGAAACTTCATGATCGACCGAATTGTCATGAAGCAAGCCTTCTTGAGGAAGTGTCTGTTGAAAACCATCGGAATTAATGTTCCCACTATTGAGAAATGAGGGAGTCGAATCTTGAATTCCAATAGATAACTATCTGAGGGCTTCAAGAACTCCAGCATAGAGCAAGGCCTTGTTACAGATTAGCTCTTGATCTATTGACTGTGCTGGGTGGGTCTTCTTCATAGAAGCCTTCTTACTCACCTTATAAACCACTTGTTAACAAAAGTGGCTGCTCTGAGTAGGTGTATGTGCCTGATCAGAAGATATGGATAGGTTAGGCTGACGATCTCTACTCAAATCAGGTGTATGTGCCTGACTTGGTTGTCTATATGTTATGGGGGAGTATTCCCCACAACCCTCTTGGACTAAAACAGATGTGTGTGTCTGTTCCAGAGTGAACTGTTGATGTGTCAGTCCACTGGTAGGGATAGATTTATGTGTCTTTCCCTGAGATGTTGCTGAAGATGTTATAATAACCCGGCAAGCATTCAGAATATTAGCATGGATTTTCTTTTTCTCTTTCACCATTGATAGAATATTCTTGGTGACTTCAGCTTTCGGAACGGGGATATACGTCCATTCTGTACTTGGAGTAGGTGTATGTTCCTTCTCCTATCCTCCTCTTCTGGTCAGTGAATCTTGACAGTACTCAAGTGTGGGGGAAAAAAGTTGATTCAACCTCCTTTTTGTTGCTGGAGCTTTCCGACTGACTTTTCCGTGTGATACCAAGCGAGGATGTTGTTAGGACTGATCAATACTAGAAGGTGTATGTGCCTACTGATTGCACTTCGCCAAATGTGGTTGAAGATCTCTATCATATGTAGTCAGACGAGCCTGCTGACTAGCTGATGATGTATAAATAGGTATATTTTCTAGCCTATAGTACTCTTCCATGATTCCCTGGTGGGATTGGCGTGATGCTGCCAGACGAGTCTACTGGATAGTAGAATTAAAATGGGCAGGTGTGTGTGCCCACTCGTTGCTTGCCACCAAGTTAGGTTGGTGGACTTCTCTGGAGATGGCAGAGTTGAGAACCTGCTCATTGTTAACTGGATTTTGCCTCTCGCAATTCATCTTTACTGCTCGAGTTCGAGGAACCTGAGCCAAATGCCTAGACTCGGTACCCTCATCATGTTGAGGGCGCACTGCCGCACGAGTCTAGCAGCGATTTTTAATGGGATCCCTTGGAAAGGACTTCTATCTCCATGAATTAAGGACCTGAGGGACCTGCTCATTCACCTCCCTAGAATATGGGAGTGAATGGTGATTGCGTTCTGGGGATAACGACCAGAAACTGATGGAGACAATGGTTAGCATCGCCTGCTTCTTGATCACTGGTCGTCGCTGTCCGGATGACCAGGGTGAATTATTCACATGGAGGGCTTGTGGGAAACCTCCAGAGTTGGAATGGTACCGTATTTAAGGTACTCCTTAACCAGCATATTTGATACCCAGCGTTGAAGATGCTGAGTAGGTGATGTCATCCTCATAGCGGACAATGATCTAACAGGAGTAGTAGTAGTGGCATTCATAGTAGCGGTATTCACATGTGTGAACTTGAGAGCATCCATTTCATATAATGCAGAAAATCTTGGAAAAGAGTGCCTATTTTATATAACAGACATAATCGAGATAAATTCAGCCACTACATCTTTTGGATGAGCACATATGTCAATGATTTTTTTTTGTTGGCCCTCTCATTGTGTTTTAAAAATGGGCCTAAAAAATAAGTAAACCATCATTTTATATTGGTTAAGGATTCACGTCGGGTTCACTATTTTCTGTTTCCCTCTAGAATTGGGGATGATCTCATTGATTTAAGATTAAAAAATTCCAATCAATTTCTAACGGGTTTGTTCGTAGAACTGGAAACATTCAATGATTCCATATCCATCTGAACCTACTTTCATAAGTTAGGCCCTCATTAGTTGTGGACTGATGAGGCTTAGGAATTTGCATAGGTCAAGAGGATGGGAGGTCGGACTCATCACACCTTTTTTAGGGGAATTATTTTCTACTCAGGGACTCTCTTTATATATTTAAGTCATGTTCGTGAATCCTTATTACATTACCCAGTATAAAATGAGATTTCCTTTAGATCTGACAATCAATGATTTATATTAATGAAATTTAGAGAATCTTTTGCATATATTCGAGGTTTTTCATCGATATAGAATCATCTGTATTTGTTTAGAGATTCTTATCCAATGGTATCCTTCAATACATAAAATTCTCTTGGTCATTATGATAACCGTAATGGTTTTAAAGCCACTCAGTGGGGCACTTGATGTTATTGTCATTCAGAAGGACATGGATTATTTAAGAGTTGGGATTGTACCCACTGGTGGGATACCTACCTCTACTTTGTTTTGGAAAAGGAATCAGAACCCATGTAGTTCGAGTAAGGGAGTATGATGTTTATGCATGATTGATGGCTCAAATAAAGATTTCATGATTAATTTTTCACTCTAAGCTCACATGAGTCATGCTCGGTGTGAGAAACAAGAGGTATTGGTGAAACCAGAAAATTTTTCCACAAAAGATGCAATGATGTGGGGCTTATGTGTGAATGACTACCCAAATATATGATAATTAAGATTAAATTCAGAGAAGAAATCTAGTAACAGTGTCCATAAATGTATATGTGCTTCATGGAGATTTGGATACTCTAATCTTGGGGCTTACTCCTAAGGAAGATGACCAAGTTAGGAGGGGACTTATGATTGTGTTTTACTCTTGAGAAGGAAGTTCAGATCAAAAGGAAATTAAGGCTGGTTGAGAGAGATTAAGGCTAGGGCTTACTCCTGAGAAGAAGGCCCAGGTTAAGGGACTTGAAAAATTAAGGGAGTTGGGGCTTACTCCTGAAGAGGATTCCCATATTTGAGACTGGGGCTTACTCCTGAAAAGGAAGCCCATGTTAAGAGAATTATGGTTGGGGCTTACTCTTAAGGAGGATGCCCATATTTGGGAATTTTAAGATTGGGGCTTACTCCTGAAAAGGATTCCCACATTTGAGACTCGGGCTTACTCTTGAAAAGGAATCACAGGTTAAGAGAATTATGGTTGGGGATTACTCCTAAGGAGGATGCCCATATTTGGGAATATTATGATTGGGGCTTACTCCTGAAAAAGATTCCCAGATTAGGGGACTTGGGGCTTACTCCTAAAAAGAATGCCCAGATTTGGAAGGACATGGGGCTTACTCCTAAGGAGGATGCCCAAAGTTAATGGGAATTATGACTGGGGCTTATTCCTGAAAAGGAGTCCCAAGTTAAGGGGTTCTCTCATATTAAAGGATGAGGTTGAATGAATGAACACTCTAACCCTAGCGATGTTAAGATGTGTAAATCACTACGTTTTGAGAGATGTTCCACGGAATTCCTTTTAGATAAGAAATTCAATCAAGAAAACATTCCATAAATAACTTTGAAGAGTGTCTTGGAGACTGAATCATTAATAAGCGAGGTGGAATGGAATAAGAGGGGTGAAATGGGCAGGAAAGGCACCCAAAACAATAGGGGCGCGCGAGTCCTGGAAGGCGCGCAGGTAATGCGTGGGCACGCAAGTCCCTGGTTGCGCAGGTATACCTGCGCCGCACATGGGTACTTGTGCGATTTTCATCCCTTAGGCTAATACTTTGGAGAGACTTGGGTCAAACCCTTAGTATTATCCCTAGAGGCTTTCCAGAAGATGGCGCGCAAGTTTTGGTGAAGTAGTAGTGTGGCATGCAAGTGTGTCCATTTCCCTAAAGGGTAAAACACTTAGGCGCACAAGTATTAGTGAATTCTAACACTTAGACCGTACTTCTCTTATTTAGACCTTCCATTCTAGGTAAATAATTACCTTAGAAGTGTTTGTAATACTTGAAGAAAAGACTTGGGCATTCAGAGCTCTGTATGTGAATTCTGGAAAAATTCCCCCTCATGGGGGGGGGGCATCGGGGGTATTTATAGGCTGGAAAAGACCCCGGGTGGTTGTTACTTAGGGCGCAGAATTCACTTGCGTGACCAATAGGCGGCGTGCAATTATACTTGCGCGACAGTAAAGGAACATGCGTGACCCTAGGTCCTTTGACTCTTTTTTCATTCCATTGTCAATTTTTGATGTTTTCTTCAAAGGATGAATCACTTTGTGCTAAGTCACTTCCCTTTCCATTCTTTTAGACAATGTGACAAAAAGGAGCATCAATAGTTATAAAACAAGGAAATAGAAAATTATTCCATTAATACATATAAATCCTTATATTGTAATATTCAATCATAAAACATAAGATCTTTAACATACCTCAAAAAATATTAAGATATATGAATAGAACATAGAATCATAAATCATAAATGTGACTTGTGGAATCCATAACATACATACATTGTAACATTCATAACAACGTAGGGAGTTGCGTTTGGAATACCCATCATGGTATATTACCTAAATCTCATAGGAGAAACATTAACGTTTACTTCTATCATGTTACCCAATGCATTGAAGAGCTATATCATGATATAATTCCCCAGTTTTATTATGGAACCACCCGTATATGTAAACAATGACCAATAACCATAACATAATCATAAAACATAACTCACGCATAAAGGAAAGAAATCATTTCCACAAAGAAATCACAATATATCATTTCAATATATTGAAATAATCAATTCATTTTCAAAAAAAATCAAAAAAAAATACCTAAAGATATTATATGGTATTTATTTTCTTTTTAAAAAAATTTAAGCTTTGTAAGGAATACTAATATCAAATAATGCTTCTGGAGATTGAATGGTTATTATTACCACGTACATTAAAAAAACTATCTTCGTCATTTAGTAAACTGATTCATAAAACAAATGATTCCTTCTGAAAACCATTTAATTGTAGGATCGAAATATAATATGAGATGCTCAATATACAAGAGGGGGGGTGAATTGTATACTTTAAAAATTCCTTTGGAACCTTTAAAGTTAGTTATGAATAACTAGAGTTTCCTTAAGAAAAGGAAAGAGCTAAGTTTAACAAAGTTAAACTAAGTAAATTCACAACACCTCTAACACCGAACTGAACTTGGAAAGGGATTCCAAAAGTAGGTTCCGGAAATATGATTCCAGAAATTGAAACTTAACAAAAGTTACAATATGAGATTATACCTTAAAGCGTATAGAATCTAAACTAATCAGAGTAAGTAAGGAAGTATATGAAAGTTATACTTTCCTTAAGATACAAATTGCAGCGGAATAAATACAAGTAGTAAAACTACTAGTTACAAGATAATAGTCTTTTAACCCAAAGAGAAGGGTATCCAACAACCTTGGATAAAGGTCCCTTGATTTATACTTTCAAGTAAGTCTGTCTTACCCACACCAGGGTAAGCCCTCGATACGAAGATCGGAGTCTCTGTCTTGCTATCCCCGCAAGCCCTCAACTTCAAGGTAGTTGGTAACCTCTGTCTTTCTCAGCAAGAAAGCCCTCGATCTTTAAGGTAGTCGGCACCTCTGTCTTTCTCAGCAAGAAAGCCCTCGATCTTTAAGGTAGTCGGTAACCTCTGTCTTTCTCAGCAAGAAAGACCTCGATCATTAAGGTAGTCGGCACCTCTGTCTTCCTATCCCCGGAAGCCCTCGAATATAATCACCAACATTCGGAGTCGCACGAAGCTTTGAGAGTTAATAAGAGACTCTCTCTCTAGAAATCACTTCAACAGCATGTATGCACAAATTCCAAATTGTTCATCCATCCGTTGTGAGCTTTTTCAAATGAGCTCCTATTTATAGGTAAGGTCGGCTCCTTCTCCAACGGTCATATTTCCCTTAAAGTTCGGAGGGACCTGTACACATGTCACTTAGACAACGGTTAGTTTATAACAAAATGGACGACATCGTTTTATAACAAAGTAAGTGTAACAGAATGCACGACATCGTTTTAAATTCTAACATAAAGGTTTGGAATAGAAATTTCGGAGTGAAATTTCGGAGTGAATAAATTTCAGAGTGTATAAAACAATGATATTCAGATTCTGTTTAATAGGTGAATTCGGAATGAGAATTCGGAGTAGGAATTCGGAATGAGAATTCGTCATCAGAATTCGTAATGAGAATTCATCATCAGAATTCGTAATGAGAATTCATCATCAGAATTTGTATCCTGAATCTGGAATAGAACTTAGTCAGAGTTCATATCTGGAATTCGGAATGAAACTTCCTTATATTTCTTGTCCAGAATCCGAATACTAAACAGAATGCTTTATATCTAAGTTTTAATGATTCTGAGAAAATGAATCCGAATCTCATACTTAAGAAAAATATGAATGAAAATATGATAAGGATAATTTTTCTTATAAAAGCGATTTTCCTTAAGAAAGCAATTTTCCTTATAAAAGCAATTTTCCTTAAGAAAGCATTTTTCCTTATAAAAGCGATTTTCCTTAAGAAAGCATTTTTCCTTAAAGATAAGGTGATTGTGATTTTCAAAACAAGAAGGAATGGAAAAGTCATAAGGAAAACCTTATTGACTCAACAATCTCCCCCTTTTTGGAAAGCACAAACATCCTTACGAAAAAGCTATTCTAAGAAGAAAGAAACACATTAAAGCTTATCTCCCTTGGTTTAAGAATATCGATGAATACGACTAACTCCCCCTTAGGCTTTGAAACTCTAAGGATCGTATTCATATTTCCGGAGTGATGTTTCTTTAAGAAAAACTCCCCCTTAAACAAACTCTTATTAGAGTTCTTTTTTCTTGGGTATTTTCCTTTCTCCCCCTTTGATAAGCACTTATTAGATATCCTCTTTTTCTTAAGGAACTTTTCCTTCTCCCCCTTTGTGATTTTCAAAAATAATTGGAGGGAATGGAAAAACTTAACAAAGTTCCTGAAAAATTAGTAATGAAAACAATAGAAACAACAAGCACGATTCTCATTAGATTGAAAATGTCAGTAACAAAAGAACAGATTACAACAAAAAAATCGGATTGGTCATTTCGAATCTTTCTCCTTCGACATGAGCCCCTTAAGAATTGTCTTGATCTTCTTGAGGTCCTTATGATCTTCTTCAGCTTGCTTTTCTAAGGCAACTATTCTTACTGACTGAGCTTCAATTACTTCTTCCTGAGCCTTCAACTTTTCTTCCTGGGATTTCATCTTCTCTTCCTGAGTCTTCATCCTTTCTTCAAACTCGATCTGATAATCCCTTTCATATTTCCAACTTTGATTAACAGAGTTGAGCTTTCCATTCAGATCTCTCACTTCCTGAATCCGAAAGTTATTTTCCTTTGTCAATTTTTCTTCGAATGATGCAGTCAGCTCTTTAATCTTCTTATCCTCGGTTTCAAATGCATCCTTAACATTATCCTGAAACTCATCCAGCAACCTCATCTCTTCCACAGTTTTCTTAGACCAGCTTGTCATCCTCTTGCAAGATCTTTTATGTGCTTCGTAACCAATAAAGAAATTTTTGAACTGGGCTTCAATCTCAACACATTTATCCATAACCATGGATACGGAGTCGGTTTTCTGATTCAGTGCATGTTGAAGCATCTGGCATCTAGAGTCTATACTTGAGAAGGTTGGAATGGTTCCCACCAACTTCTTCAAAGACTGGACAACAAAATCATGCCCCAATGAAGATGACTCCGAATCTGAAATCTTGCTAGGAGAATTTTCTTCCTCAATAATCTCCAACTTCCTCTTAGAAGAACTACCAGCTTCCTTCCTCATCTTCTTTTCTGAACTCGGGGTATCAGCAAGAATTTGTTTCCCCTTATCTTTTTCCAGAATAGAAACCTGTTCCGGAGATTTCTTCTCGCTATCAGACAATTGAACAACCAAATCTTCCTCATCAGAAACTTCTACATTTTCATTCTGAGCAGGATC
Source organism: Viscum album (assembly GCA_963277665.1). Classification (NCBI taxonomy): domain Eukaryota; kingdom Viridiplantae; phylum Streptophyta; class Magnoliopsida; order Santalales; family Viscaceae; genus Viscum; species Viscum album. The sequence goes on along the minus strand of OY728138.1, from coordinate 1,468,649,208 downwards.
AAGTAAAAGATGTTCTTCTTCTCTCATACAAGAAACTTCTTCTTCACCTTTCTCTTCTTCCAATTCAGGAGTAACAAGCTTTGAAGATTGAGCTTCAGATGTTCGGAGTGACAAGTGTTCCGAAGGAGTTCCCTTATATTCATCTACTTGTTTGAGCACATCTCCTGTCTCACCACTTCCTTCAGCAGCTTCTTCAACTTCTTCCACTTGCTCTACTTCCTCAGTAGCAACAGCCTCTTCCGGAGTAACAAGATTTCTTCCTGGAGTCTCAGGTAGAGATTCCAGAGAAAAAGTTCTCGGAACGGGAATGGTTGCTGAAACCATTTCGTTGAACTTTAACAATGCTTACACAGCCTCGGCTTCTGACATTTTCTTCTTCAGCTTCTTCTCCTTTGCTTGCTTCTCAAGCTCATCAGCGGCCTTCTCTTTTAGAGCTTTAGCCTCTGCAGGATCCAATCCGAACTGCGGATCCCCTTCTTTCCTTGTTTCTTTATCAGCTCTCCACTTTGCTGCAACCTCATCAGTATAGGTTTTCTTCTTCTTAGACTTAGGAGGTGCAGAGTGGACTTCCTTAGACATAGGTTCCTCAGCTTCGACAACCACTTCTTTCAGCTTCCTCTTCCTTACCGGCTTGGATGATTCCGGATCAGCCACTTTCGGAGTCACTTCTACTTGTGGAGGTAGATCAATAAACTTCCCTGACTCCTTGTCAAAAGCAATATTCATTCTCTTAAGAGTGGCATCACTGAGCAACATGATCTTACAAACTTTTGGCTTAGAACTGCAAGCTACCTTGAAAGATTCTAGGCACCGAACTATGAGCTTTGACAATATTGCTGGGTACATCACAATCTGAGCTCTCAGATTCCCCTTCTTCAAATTTTCAATATTAAGAAGGATATTCTTCATCAGGTTGAACTTCCTTAGATTTATCAGGAAATCTAAGATATATATCTCACTCTTCTTTAGGCTATCCTTATCTCCTTTTCTCGGTACGATATGCCCTTGCACCCATAACTCCAGAATCCGGAAGTTTGTAGATAGGCTTGCTATTTTCGGAGCCTTGTCATCATCCAATCCGAGAATTTCTAAGGCTATCTCCTTGTTGAAACTACCCAAAGAGTCTTGAAATACGTGGGAAATAAACTCAGCTTCCCCTTCATAACTTAGCCCTACCAAGCTTGCAGCCTTGGTGTAAGAAAGATTATATGTCTTGCCATACGATTTGAAAGAAAATTTTTCTCTATTATCTTCTTCGAAGAAAGCAACTGACTCATAAAACTCGACAAGCAAGTCAGAGTAGACTTCATCTTGGTTGCCGGTTTTTGATACCGCAACATCCTCCCATCCATTCAACTTGATATTCTTCGAAATGATAGAATCATAATTGCTGAAGAAATTCGGATGAACTAACCTCTCTCTGTAGACTAACCACTGAGAAATGGGCTTAGTTGAAGACATTTCTTGAGAAGCTAACTCTGCAGACATTCGGATTAGAAGTCCTCTGAGATATTAGGAACATAGAAGACTGAAGTTCGGAACTGAGAAAACTGTGGTTCGGAACGGCCTTAAATCGGAGAGTCAGAGCTTCAGCACGCAAAAGCTTGAAATCGATGTGGGACGAGAAAATAGGGTCCCCTTTATATAGGCAATGGGATGACGGTTCAACTTCCTCGGTTGATCTAACGGTTTAGAATGATCTGAGATCAGATCTAACGGTTGAAAGCTTGAATCCGATCTTTTTGAGGTTTTTTAAAGAAAAGAATTAAGAAATCCAAAAACCAAAAACAAACTATAAGAAATTTCCAGCAAGTAAAATATGATTACAAAAACTTCAGTAAGGAAATCATACCTTTCGGATTAGCTTAGGAAAGTTATTCGTAATGGGTAATATAAAGACGACTACGAAAAACTCAATACGAAAAACTAAATACGAAAAACTCAATATGAAAAAGTCAATACGAAAAAGTCAATACGAAAAAGTCAATATGAAAAACAAAACTTGGTACAAAAATCTGGTTATGAAAGTCCCAGTACGAAAGTTTTCCATTCCGGAAATTTTTAATACGAATACTTTCATTCCAGAAGTATTCTGTGTGAAAATATCCTTTCTGGAAAATTGTAGTTCCGGAAGTTCCATTCCGGAAATTTTCGTTCCGAAAAGTTTGAAAACAAATTTTGAAAAACTTTGTTAAATAAACAATCAAATGTACTCCCCCTATGAAAAGGAGTTTATTACTGTAAGGAGATTTTTTTTCAACAGAAAGTTAATTGAGGAAGATTACCTTATGGTTATCATTCCTAACTTCTGTTTAATATATTCAAATCTATCAGAAGGAAAGGATTTTGTGAAAATGTCAGCAAGTTGATCTTGCGTTCCGATAAACTGAAGAATAATATCTCCTTTGGCATTGTCTCTGAAAGTTACCTTTCCTCCTTTCGTTTTGATAATCTTTTCAAAAAAGCTTTTGTTACCAGTCATGTGCCGGGAACATCCACTATCCATGTACCATGTATTGTTGCTGGAACATTCTTTATTTTCCTGAAATTAAGAACAAAGTTAGACTTTCGGAATCCAAACTTGTTTGGATCCGAGATTTCCAGACAATAAAATTTTAGGTACCCACATTTTCTTAGAAAAATAATCTTTATGAAAGCCTAAGGATTGGGTTTTTTTTAAGGAACAATTTCTTGCCCAGTGACCACCACATTGACACTTAGTACAAAATGGGGCACTTTGAGGAACAAAATAATTGTTGCTGAAAACAGGTTTTGCATGGGTATAACCAAATCCGGATTTATTTCTTAAAGGTCGTATTTGAGAATACATCTTATCAAAATTTTCTTTACCATGGGTAAAGTTTGATAAACACTTCTTTAAGGAAAAAATTTCGGACTTGAGTTTTACAACCAAGTTTTTATCCTCAAAATCATTAGTTTTTGAACTAGAGTTAGGCTCAGAAACATTTTTCTTAGAAATTACTTTTTCTAATTATTTAGAAAGTTTATTCTTCTCAGAACTTACTTCCTCAAGATTTTTTGAAATATTTTCAAAATCAGCATTTTTCTTATCAAGATCTTTAGAAAGATCTGATATCTCTTTAGTAAGAATAGAATTCCTAGAGTTTTCCTTATCAAGTTTCTTGTTGAGTTTGGAATTCTCAATCTCAAGAAGTTCAGCAAACCTAGAGACTTCTTCATAAGTAGGTAAAGTATTTTCCTCATCAGAAGATGATTCTTCATCAGAAGAGTTATAATACTTACTATCATTAGGATTTAAAGAAACATTGGTCAATGATTCAGCATTTCGTACCTTACCCATAAGACAATGATTATCAATAGGTAGTCTGGCTATAAGACTAAGATTCTTCTGTCCTGAAGATTCATATTCAGAAGATTCATCTGAAGAGTCACCACCACTGGCCCTCCAGGTGTCATTAGCTTTCAAAACTTTCTTAGCTTTAGCTTTGTAATACTTCTTCCTGTTCCTGTCTGAATGTCTTTCCTTCCTTTCTTTCTTTTTGAGCATAGGACAATCTGGTCTAATATGTCCAGCTCTCTTACATTCATAACAAGTAACTTCTCCATCTTTCTTATCTTTCCTATCCTTCTTCTTATACTTGGATTGAAAGTTTCTCTGTCCAGCTATCTTGTTCATCCTCCGAGCAAGATTGGCTAATTCATTTTCTGAGACTTCACTTTCACTAGATTCGGATTGGAAAATAACTTTCTTAGACTTGGATCTGGTTACTCTCTCAGGAGTCTTAGCTTTCATCTGATTTGAAGATGTAGTAAAAGCAACAGTACCATTTCCATTCTTCTTCTTGATGTTGTCAGCATCTCTCTTCATTCTGGTCTCATGTTGTAGAAGAGTTCCAAATAATTCATCAAGAGTAATTTGAGTGACCTTCCTGTTCTCATCTATAGCTGTTCTCTTGGATTCCCACTCATTGGGCATAATGTCAATTATCTTGTCCACAAGAGCTTCATCATCTAAACCTTTCTCTCCCATGGATTGTAGACTGTTGACAATAGTCATAAACCTTTGTTGAACTTTACAGATAGGTTCTCCATAAGGAAAATTAAAGCCATGATATTCAGCTCTAAGCATAGCTCTCCTAGTCTGAATCACCTTAGAAGTCCCAAAATGTGTAACCTCTAACTTCTTCCATATACAGTTAGCTGTTTCACATGAAGAAATTTGGCTATATATATTTCTAGTCATTGAACATAGTAAAGTATTGCATACCTTATAGTTGAGTTGATATTCTTGCTTTTCCTGGTTAGTAAAGGTTCTGACTTCCTTGTCAGGAATTTTATAATCTCCAGTAAGCATCACAAAGTTGTCTACTCCAGTATTGATAACAAATGTCTTCATACGATCTCTCCAGTATTCATAATCATTACCATCAAAGATTGGTGGTCTTGTAGGATTCAGATTGTCAATAGAACCAACATTAATTCCTGCCATACTTAATATAACTAGGATACAAACTTGTTAGTATCAAAAGATTTGTAATAACAAGGTTCGGAATGGGAAAAGTTCGGAATGGATAATCCGGAATGACAAAGTTTGGAATAGAAAAGTGAGCAAGAAAAACTTGTATGTGAGTACAAGTATTTCAGTAACCTTGGCTCTGATACCAAATGTAAGAATGGTATAGAGTAAGAGGGTTCCAACCTCTGATACCAATTGTAGGATCGAAATATAATATGAGATGCTCAATATACAAGAGGGGGGTGAATTGTATACATTAAAAATTCCTTTGGAACCTTTAAAGTTAGTTATGAATAACTAGAGTTTCCTTAAGAAAAGGAAAGAGCTAAGTTTAACAAAGTTAAACTAAGTAAATTCACAACACCTCTAACACCGAACAGAACTTGGAAAGGGATTCCAAAAGTAGGTTCCGGAAATATGATTCCGGAAATTGAAACTTAACAAAAGTTACAATATGAGATTCTACCTTAAAGCGTATAGAATCTAAACTAATCAGAGTAAGTAAGGAAGTATAAGAAAGTTATACTTTCCTAAAGATACAAATTGCAGCCGAATAAAGACAAGTAGTAAAACTACTAGTAACAAGATAATAGTCTTTTAACCCAAAGAGAAGGGTATCCAACAACCTTGGATAAAGGTCCCTTGATTTATACTTTCAAACAAGTCTGTCTTACCCACACCAGGGTAAGCCCTCGATACGAAGATCAGAGTCTCTGTCTTGCTATCCCCACAAGCCCTCAACTTCAAGGTAGTTGGTAACCTCTGTCTTTCTCAGCAAGAAAGCCCTCGATCTTTAAGGTAGTCGGCACCTCTGTCTTTCTCAGCAAGAAAGCCCTCGATCTTTAAGGTAGTCGGTAACCTCTGTCTTTCTCAGCAAGAAAGCCCTCGATCTTTAAGGTAGTCGGCACCTCTGTCTTCCTATCCCCGGAAGCCCTCGAATATAATCACCAACATTCGGAGTCGCACGAAGCTTTGAGAGTTAATAAGAGACTCTCTCTCTAGAAATCACTTCAACAGCATGTATGCACAAAGTCCAAATTGTTCATCCATCCGTTGTGAGATTTTTCAAATGAGCTCCTATTTATAGGTAAGGTCGGCTCCTTCTCCAACGGTCATATTTCCCTTAAAGTTCGGAGGGACCTGTACACGTGTCACTTAGACAACGGTTAATTTATAACAAAATGGACGACATCGTTTTATAACAAAGTAAGTGTAACAGAATGCACGACATCGTTTTAAATTCTAACATAAAGGTTCGGAATAGAAATTTCGGAGTGAAAGTTCGGAGTGAATAAATTTCAGAGTGTATAAAACAATGATATTCAGATTTTGTTTAATAGGTGAATTCGGAATGAGAATTAGGAGTAGGAATTCGGAATGAGAATTTGTCATCAGAATTCGTAATGAGAATTCATCATCAGAATTCGTAATGAGAATTCATCATCAGAATTCGTATCCTGAATCTAGAATAGAACTTAGTCAGAGTTCATATCTGGAATTCGGAATGAAACTTCCTTATATTTCTTGTCCAGAATCCGAATACTAAACAGAATGCTTTATATCTAAGTTTTAATGATTCCGAGAAAATGAATCCGAATCTCATACTTAAGAAAAATATGAATGAAAATATGATAAGGATAATTTTTCTTATAAAAGCGATTTTCCTTAAGAAAGCAATTTTCCTTATAAAAGCAATTTTCCTTAAGAAAGCATTTTTCCTTATAAAAGCGATTTTCCTTAAGAAAGCATTTTTCCTTAAAGATAAGGTGTTTTTGATTTTCAAAACAAGAAGGAATGGAAAAGTCATAAGGAAAACCTTATTGACTCAAAATTAATGATATTAGAAGATAAATGGTATAATTATAAACCATATAAAATAAGGTAGTGTATACTATCAAAATATGCCTTAACGAAGGGAGATTGAAATGAAGTCCCTTATAAAGATCATTTTGTAAATAAAATAGATCATTTATGTGTATTCACTACAAGTACACATATGTAATGTATAAATAAAAGATAGTACATAAAAATTTATTTCTTATATGATAATAGAAAAACATAATAAAAAAGTATAAGATTAACCCAAAGAAAAGACATTCGGTTAATAAGTTCCCATATGAATATTCAGCAGCCTAAAGACATCACGTTAAAATTTAGAAAATGAGTTAATGGGGGAGAAAAAGGTCTCTCCTAACATGGACATAAAATGTACAACAATAAAGATATATAAGTATAACGACCCCTACATTACATATATTGTTATTACTTTAGAATTGAATCCTACTTATTACAAAATATAACAAAACCATGATAGGACTGTATAGGTATAGTGTCTTTAGAAACTGGGAAACATAAACAACTGGTTCAAAAAAATCTACATTGTCTCCCATTTATTTTATCATATATAGAGTACCTCTTGTAATATCCTACTTAATGCCTTTCTTCCTGACCTGGGGAAAAGAAAACATACAAAAGTGTGAGCTCAAATGCTCAGAAGGGTAAACAAAGGAAATATCAATCATATCATATTCATAAGAACATAGCATTTTGAAAATCGTAACCTGCAAAAGAGATCATAATATCATGACATGGGATAAATCATGGTAGTGAAATGTAATCACAATAATCATAACATAAAACATGAAACAATGTGCCAAACACACATAATCATAGAAAATCATTTCATATTAGTCAAGACTCATTTCCAAGACTATCATAGAGGACAAAGACCATTTCTGAACTGAGTTCACCCCTCATTCCAGTCCTGTATCACTAGACTAGATTAACATTCCATTCCAGCCATTTCTATCTCATGTGATATAAATTTTTACCCAATTCATTGGTGAGAGATATAGGTCCCAACCATATCATAATGAAACCATTCTTATGAGTGACACAAAATCATAAATCATAGCATAATCCCTGTAATAAAAATGGGATTCTTAAACATTATGCCATCATAACATAATCCATAAAAGATAAGAGAATTTCATAAAACTAATTTTATCATAACATATCAAATAAATGTAATAATAGGGATAGAAACAGAACCCTATATAATCTTAAATGGAAAATAATTTTGATAAACTGCTTGAATTCCATTCCTTAGGAAAATATCGTTTCAACTTCAAAAACATTTTTCCATTCTCAAAACGTTAGAAAATTTTAAACTAACAGAAGTTAATTGACAATAAACATGAAAACATTTAAATGAATCTTCATGGAAATAATTTTATATGAAAGCATAAAAATCCATTCATGCTGTATAAATTAAAAAAACATTCTTCTCATACTTTGGCCGGAAAAAGTCAAAAAGTATCTCGTATTAAAAATGACAAAAGATTCCTTTCATATCTTTTACTAAAAACTCACCAATAAGTAAAATTGGATTTAAAAAATTGTATGGGAATAGAAATAATATTACATATTATGGAAATATGGATGTGTATGACAAATACGCCCCAGTAAATACCAAAGTATAAATAATCTTGAATAAAAATTGAAATTCTGAGATTTTCCCTTACCTTAGGTCTGACATGCTTCTTATGTATATGAAACACCAGTATAATGATTTAAATAATTCCATTTAATTATTAAATAATCATATTCATTGTTATGAATTCATATATGGTGATATTTTTATTTCGTTTTAGTAATATATCATTACAACCTCTTATTCGGGTGTTTGTTGCTTTTTGTTCTTATGTGTGTTTTGTCAATTAAAGTCTTTTTACTATATTTTAGGTTATATCTACATCATTTACTGAATGGTATTAGTATCATATATATCATATTTATTCAATAAATTCATTTATATAATCACTTTTCAATGAAGATCATGTAGAAAGAGTCACATCACATTGGAGACTGAAGGCCATACGTACGCACGAGCATTGATATCATTCCAATGATTGTGGAATTGTATTGAATTAGATGATAGAATATCTCAGAATTAGTATCATGTAATAATAACCATATATAGTTATTCATTACACCATTATACCCATCCAGGTAAGGCGGTGGTGGAAAAACAGATTACACCACGGTGTGGAGACGGTATTCTGTACGTACACACGCGTTGTGATTTCGTTTTCCATAGGATAGATAGAAGGTGAAATATAGTCGTTTCATTTTTATTATTATAATATATCATTATATTATTGATAATTATGTTACTAATTTATAATGAGACAAATAAATAAGAAGAAGTAGAAGAATAAATAAATGTGAAATAATCGGTAAAGGATATTACCTCTTCTTCGACGCCCCTCTTCTAATCCTCCTATTAGGACTCTAAAGATGGTCTTTGAAGAAGACCAAAACCTCTAGTATGTTTCTAAGGAATTATATAAGATAAATGGATAGGTTTTGGCCGAGCTTTAATGCTCAAAATGTTTTAAAGAGGAGAGGGAGGAGGTTCCATTTTATAAGGGAGGTGAGGGGCACCTTAGGAAACACATACAATATTGTTTTATAATAAAGTCATATTCGGTTTATAAAGGCTCCAAATTGATTTATTTAGAATATAATGTTGGGATGGGTCGAAATACTCTCAACCAATATGTTTTAGATAGGTTTGGGTCACTATATTAAACTTATCATTTATATTTAACTATTAGTTAGGTAGTTTGACATTTACCATGTCTCTTTGTATTTTTATATTATATGGTTAATAAACATACTATATACATCCAATAGAACACTAAGTGGTTCATTAATTATACACCTATCATTATATAAAACCTTTGGCCAAACATTATAATTTTAGGAATAGAATAACAATTAATAATATAATATTTGTTTTAAAAACTCTTTTATCTCAATTTTGACACTATTTGGTATTTTGTTTATGTTAAATTCATATAAGAATTATTAGTATGAAAAAAATTCATCTAACCAACCCTAATATTTTATATGAATCTATAAAAATATTTTAATTCATAAAAAGTCTCAATGTACATTTATTTGGGTATTTATAACATCAATTATATTATTATTTCATTAATCAGGTAATTTCTGTATCATCATTGTGTCATAAATAAATTAAATTATATAATGTATAAAATTAGAAATAAGATACAATTATCTAGGAAATCTATTTAGCTTTATAATTAATATTTATAGTCGAATTTATCTTATGTATAACCCTATATTTAAAAATGGTTTAGTTTTTACACTTTGAATTTATCCCTTTTAACACTTCTTTGAATTAAATAATAATAACTGTCCTAATCTAATCCAAGTGGACCAAATGGGTCATATTTTATTCCTAAGGTTGTTTTTGGTCGAATTACACTTTTCAAATAGAATTAGGACATGTGTTAGGTTAATAATAATATCATTTTCCCTTAATTACACTATTTAGTTTTAACCGCGGTAAATAAAAGTTAAAACTTACTCTTCACCAAATATTATTTTCTTCTCATTGAACAAAATTTAACATACTGATATCAACCGTGTCTCTCAGATTTTTTAAATTCAACTCATAGAAGCGGTAAAATTATTTTTTATGTAAATTTGCAAATGCTCCTAGGAAGTGGGTAAAAGACGGTAAAAAGTTCAGTAAAATTTTTATGTGTCTAAAATTATTATAAAATTACTCTAATGAATTACATTGAACATATATAGGTATTATGTATCTATTTTAACCCAAAATTAATTTAAATAAAATAAATAATTATTTAAATAAAAATTCAGTTTTTAAACTATAAAATTCGATTTTTTAAACTATAACTGTGTTGTGTGTAGTGAAAGATTCCTTTGGTGTTGCATATAACATAATACATAAATAAAAAATTTCTCATAAAATCTCAGGCTGTTATATTCTAGCCCCCATAAAAATAATTTCTCCCTCAAAATTCATCATCTCATAACAAACAGATGAGGATACCTCTCCCTCATCACATCTTGACATTCCCATGTAGCCTTTTCTAATTGGTTCTTCCTCCATTAAACTTTAACCAAGTGAGTGGTCTTGACTCATAGAACTTTTTCTCTACGATCCAGAATTTCTATCGACTATTCTTCATGACAAAGATCTTGCTCTAGCGGTACAACTTCTGAGCTTAGTAAATGTGAAAGATCAGGTATATACTTTCTCAAGAGAGATACATGGAACCCATCATGAACTTGAGAGAGAATTGATGGAAGTTCCAATCAGTAAGCTACCTTCCCAATAGGATCCAGTATTTCAAAAGGACCAATATACCTAGGGATCTGCTTGCCCTTGCTTCCAAATATCATTACTCTCTTCCAAGGAGATATTCTTAAGAACACATTATCACCAACTTAAAACTCTAGGTCTTTTCTTCTGTTGTCAGTATAACTTTTTTGTCGACTCTGAGATGCTATTATGTTTTGTTGAATAGATCTGAACTTTTCTGCCATCTCATCAACAAGATCAAGTCCTAATGTATTTCATTCCCCAACTACATCCTAGAACGTTGGAGTTCTGAATTTCTTTTTATATAGAGCTTCATAATAATTCATCTGAATACTAGAGTGAAAGCTATTATTATATGAAAATTCCACCAACGGCAAGTGTTGATCTCAACCACCTTTGAAATCCATAGAGCAAGCTCTCAACATGACTTCTAGAGTTTGAATTGTCCTCTCATACTGACTGTCTGTCTGAGGATGATAAGCAGTGATGAAACTCAATTCTGTAATTAGAGTATGCTGAAGAGTTCGCCAAAATGTCAAGGTAATCCTCGGATCCCGGTCAGATAAAATGGAAAGTGGTACTCCATGAAATCTTACAGTGTCTTTCACATATATCTTGGCATGTTGATCAAGAGAGAAATCTTTTCTAATAGCAATGAAGTGTGCCAACTTCAAAAGATGATCAACTATAACTCAGATAGCATTATTGCCTTTGGATGTTTTAGGAAGTCCACTGAAAAATTCCATAGTGATGTTTTCCCATTTCCATTCTGGTTTGGGTAATGGTTGTAACATCCCCTTAGACTTCATTCTCTTATCTTTATCTTGCTGACAAACGAAGCATCGAGAGACATATTCAACAAAATCTATTTTCATTCCATCACACCTGATGTGCTCCTTCAGGTCCTTATACATCTTCGTTCTTCCAAGGTGAAAAGAGAATGAAGAACTATGAGCTTCATCCAATATTTCCTTCATTAATTCTCGGGTGGGAGGAACACAAACCTGATTCATGGACCTTATTATTTCATCACAATCAATGTGTAATTTAGGAACATTTCTCACCTACTTTTTTAACTCTACATCTTCTTTCTCGGCCTCTTTAATCTTCACTTGTATAGGTGGTTGAGAATTAATTTGATAAAGATAATATTTCCCCTTCCATTATAATTCCAAGATCCAACCATTTTAAATCCATAAATATAGGATATTTTGTGATCCTCATCATGGATAAGCTAGCATGGTCTTGTCGACTTAATGTGTCTTCCACCTTGTTTTATTTCCAAGGATGGTAATGAATTGAGAAGTCGAAATCCTTAATCAGATCTAACCATCTTCTTTGGCGCATATTCATCTACTTTTTTGTGAAAATATACTTTAAATTTTTATGATCAGAATAAATATAACACCTTTCACCATAATGATAATGCCTCCAAATCTTTAATGCAATGGTTACCTATCTAACTCCAAATCATGAGTTGGGTAATTTTGCTCATGTATTTTCAACTGTCATGAGGCATAAGCTATCAAAATTTCATTTTTCATGAGAAGACACCCCAATCCCTTCATGGATGCATCACTATAGATCACAAACCATTCTCCACTATAAGGCAGTGTAAGCACAGGTGCACTGAATAATATTATTTTTAACTCCTTGAAATTATGTTCACACTCCTCTGTACAAACGAACAAAACTCCTTTTCGAGTCAACTTGGTGAGTGGATTAGATTGTCATGAAAAATATTTCACAAAACATCGATAATATCCATCCAAGCCAAGAAAACGTCGGATCTCAGTTACTGTTGTTGGTCTCGACCATCTTTCAATAACCTATATTTTTTCTGGATCCATAGATATCCCCTCTTCTAATATTATGTGACCCAAAAATAAAACTTTTTGATTCCAAAATTCACACTTGGTAAATTTGGCATAATGATTCTCCTTTCTTAGGTTCTTTAAAACAATTCTCATGTGATCTTCATGTTCTTCCTTTCTCTTTGAATAGGCAATAATATCGTCTATAAAGAATACCACAAGCTGATCAAGATAGTCTCTAAAGACACTATTCATTAGATCCATGAAGATATCATGAGTATTAATAAGAACAAAAGGCATCACTATAAATTCCTACTTTCTATACCTTGTACATAAAGCTTTCTTTGGTATATCCTCCCATTTGACACTTAATTGATGATACCCTGAATGAAGATCAATCTTGGAAAAGTGTTGAGCTCCGCCTAGTGGGTCAAATAAGTCATCAATGCATGTGAGATGATATTTTTTCTTGATTGTGATCTTGTTAAGTTCTCGATAATCAATGCATAGTCTCATTGATGCATCTTTCATCTTAACAAATAGAACAGGTTCTCCCCAAGGTGATGAACTAGGGCGTATGAATCCATTATCATGATTCTCTTGGAGTGGTTTATTCAATTCCTTCAACTCAATTGGGGACATTCTATAAGGTATCTTTGAAATGGGCATAGCACTTGGTATGAGTTCTATTGAAAACTCCACTTCACGATTTTGTGGAATACCTGAAAATTCCTCTAGAAAGACATCATCAAACTCTCGTACAATGGTCATATTCTTAATCATGAGTTTCTCTCAAACCATTTGAGATAAATAACCTTAATTTATTGGTATCAAGACCCATAAGATGGAAGAAACTTCCACTGGAATATTACATTCATCCGTGCATCGATAGACGATCATAGATTGATCAGGAATATGAAATGTGACTTCCATTCATTGGAAATCAATGTGAGCTCCATATAAGGAAATCCAATCCATGCCAAGAATAAAATAAAATTCCACTATAGGAAGTATCACAAGATTTGTAGGAAGCACTTTCCCACAAACATCAATTGGAGAAGAATTATATATTTTTGATGCAACCGTTGTGCTATTAGGAGTTGTCACAACATACTCAATAGCTAACTGTTGAGGTAGTATGACGATAACCATCGAAAATTATTTAGAAATAAAAGAGTGGGTGGATCCAGAATCAAATAAAATTTTTGATACTTTAGAGTGGATGGTAAGTGTACCTTTCACCACTTCGTTATCATACTCCACATCGCCGAAAGAAATTGCATGTGACATTCCTTTGTATTTGGACATAAGAGTTTGTTGACGTCGATCATCATCAACAACCCATGGATTAGGGAATTGATTAGCATAATGCCCCATTTCCTTGCACTTTTAACATTTATGTGTAGGAGGTTCATTCTTGTAAGAACCCAGACCTTCATTCCAGGTATGTGTTTACTTTTCTGGTTGTTTTGGAGAAAGAGGAAAATCTGTAAATTTTCAAAATACAGACCATGTACTTCTTAAGTACACACCGTGTATTTTGATGCCACGCGAGGCTGTGTTCTGGCCATATCTGGGCCATACACATAGTGTGTAGGGGAGATGAGGAGGCTACCTAAAGTAGAGTACAGAAATACCTAGTACACGCCATGTGTTTTATTTTTTTTCATTGAACGGACTGGGGCTGTGTCTAGTCGACATAAACGTTTTTTCTATGTCTCGTTTGACCAAGAGAAGCCTTACAGTGCCGAGACTTCTCTGAGCCCCCGAGCCTCGGTCTGTTCTCCAAATTGACCACTGTTTATTGAGTTGGAACCGTAGTAGTATGCTCTTCCTTCATCTGGAGTTTCATTCTATGATTTTCTTTATATCTCAAGTTATCATGGGAAGAACATTTTGGAATTTTTCTCAGATCTTCGACATTATAAGGAGATTCGATCATTATGGTTCATGTATATCGATCTACTTGCATCTAGGTAGCTGTTTTGTGCCTTTCTGTTAGATTTCTTTGAGTTTTATGTGCAAATTCCACCAATACCCTTGAACAGGGTATTGTGTGTTTACTGTTTTCCCTTTTTGTTTTCTTTCCATTCTCGTATTCTTGTGTAGAGGTAATTTTCATCATATATATGGATAATTTCTATGCTTGGAGGTTTTTCCCATGCCTTGTTCTGTTACAACCCTTTGGTCTTGTTCTGCCTTTGGCCATTGTACCTGTTTTCCATGCCTTTTGATCGTAGGATGGAGTTTTGTTTTCCTAACATGTTTCTATGCTATAGATTGGATAGGCAAGTAGCTATATAGGTGTACATTGGCCTTATAGAATTATTATGCATAGATTGGAACGAGTCTACGAGAACCTAGTGCTATAGACTACAAGGGCAGACCGAGAGTGATTCCCATATGGTCTTAGATATTATAGACTACAGGAGGTTATACTGAGTTAGCTACCTCATAGTGTCTAGAGCATACAAACTACATGGGATAGACTGATAGAGCTTCCCAAAGTGTCTTGAATATTATAGACCACAGGAGGGTAGACCGAGTGAGCCTCCTCAGGGGGTATTTATTTGTTTTGTTTTAATTCCTTAAACCATTCCAGGCTATAGGATGAATTGACCGAGTGAGGTTCCTCAGAGAGTCTGTGATAAACACGAGGCTATAGGAGTAATTGACCGAGTTTTCTTCCTCAGAGAGTCTCCATACCTAGAATATAAGGGGAATTGACGGAGCGATCTTCCCCAGAGAGTCTTCTAATCTCTTATGACCAAACCAGAGGGGTTAGGCTGAGTGCACTACCCAGAGGGTGTTGTACTTCAGGGATAGAACCAAAAGGGATTGTTGTGAGTACTTCTCAGAGAGTTTCCTGCTTTTGGTTAGCTATTTTCTATACTGCTTCTTGTTTATTGTTGATTGTTTACTACTGTGTATCATCTTTCTTACTACTGACTGTTTATTGCTTACTGTACTATTACCTGCCATATACTCACTAACAGTTAGGCACATATCTTCAGGTGGATTCCTACCGGGATTTAGTCTCACACCCTATTTGGGTCATGGTTTGGGCCCAAATAGAATATATTTTTTTAGGTATAGATAAGGGAAAGCACCCTTCAACTTTAGTTACTTGATTGTATTGGAGCAGGAGAGCATGGGACCAAGATATGGCTTACTATGCTGAGGAGCTGTTATTTTCCTTTCTTTTGTACCTGGTCTAGTACTGTTGTATTTCCAGCATTGTGACTTGATTGGATGATTTCTCAGACATATTTATCATGCATTATTTCATATATATATATATATATGTGAGATCCTATTGTTTATTGTTTAGTCTTATGATGTTTATTGTTTACTGTGTTGGATGTTTACTGCTTCCTCTATTGTTACTATTTATCTTCCGCTGTGTACTCTACCAATGAGGGAATAGTTTCCCCACTATCACACCCATAGCCCTCTCTACCAGACGGAAGCCTCTGGAATTTGGGTAAATGTGCTTGAGGCTATGTGACCAATCGGGTACTGGCCGCCTCTGGGTGGCTTCCAGAACTGGGACGTTACAATTATGTGTAGCCTTTTCTTTGTTCTCATCAGTAGAAATATTTTTTCCATCACTGTGACATTCAAATTCCCAATGACCTTCTTTTCCACATTTGAAACATTTACTTATCCCCTTAATACTATTCCCACCATGCTTCTTTCCACACATTGAGCATAAAGGAAATCTAATATTCATTTTAGTGTGGTCTTTAGATTTCCCTTTGATTTCAACTTTCCTCTTCATATCAAAACCATATGACTGATGTATTACTCCAATATCCATCTCAACCTTGAGAGCAGAGTGAACAATTTCCTCATAGCTATTGAAGTCCCTTATGGATAACTCCCTTCGAAGACTTGGTTTAAAGAAACTAAATAATCAATCGATCTTACTCTTAGGTTGGATAACAATTCCGGAGCATACCTTGCAAGTCTTGTAAAAAAAATTTATGTACCAACAGATTCATCATCCTTTTTCTTTAGTTCAAGAAACTCCTTTTCCATCTTCGTTCAAAGAATACGAGGAAAGTTCTTATTGAAAAACAAGTTTTTGAACTCATCCCATTCCATGGATTCAATTTCATCTTAGGGCCTAGTATTCTTGATAGGATTCACCCATAGATCAGCTTCACCTTCAAATGATATACTACTAAGATGAATTTATCATGTTGAGAACATTAAAGTACTGAAAATATATTTTCAGTGGTACTGATCCACTGTTCATCCACTAATGGATCAATAGACCTGCTAAATGAAGGTGGATGCTGCCTCATGAAAGATTCAACAGAATTCTGCCCATTCCTGTGCTCGTTTGGAAGTCCTGCATGATTCATAGCTTGAGAAAGTTATGAGAGAATGGATACAAGATTTTTCATTCCAGCTCCCATAATGTTTGGTGGCTCAGGGAGACAATAATTTCATTTCCCATCACATTCAACATTAAAATAGTTCCATCGGGTTCTAGCCATTGACTAAAACCAAGAATAATAGTGCGAGCAACACTAATTACAACAGAAAAACAACATAATCAGTATTATAATTTCACACTTTAGGTATTATCATAGGTTAATCATGGCCATTTCTAAAACACTAATATTATTTTCTATGCTTAGACATATCCTTAGGGTTCTTACTAAGGATTTCACATCCTAGTTTCCAAAGGTTGATTATACCTTTCCTCTAATACCAACTATAAGGACCCATACATTACATAAATTGTAATTAATTCAGAATTGAAGCATACTTATTACATCATATAAAAAAACCATGATAGGACAGTATAGTTATAGTGTCTTTAGAAACTAGGAAACATAAACAACTGGTTCATAAAATATCTACATTGTCTCTCGTTTATTTCATCATATCTAGAGTCCCTATTGGCATATCCTACTTATTAACCTTATTTATGACCTGGGTAAAAGAGAACACACAAAAAGGTTATCTCAAATGATCGGTAAGGTTAAACAAAAGAAATATCAATCATATCATATTCATAAAAACATAACATTATAAAAATCTTATCCTACAAAAGAGATCATAATATCATGACATGGGATAAATCATAGTAGTGAAATGTAATCCCAATAATCATAATATAAAACATGAAACATTGTGTAATAGACACATAATCATAGAAAATCATTTCATAGTAGTCAAGACCCATTTCCAAGACTATCATAGTGGACAATGTCCATTTTTGATCCAAGTTCACTCATAGTTCCAGTCATGTATCACTGAACTATATTAACCTGTCATTCCATCCATGTCAATCTCATGAGATATAAATCTTTACCCAATGCATTGGAGGGAGGTATAGCTCCCACCCATATCATAATGAAACCATTATTATGTGTAACACGAAATCTTCAATCATAGCATAATCCATGTAATAAAAATCGGATTCTTAAACATCATGCCATCATATCATAATCCATAAAAGATAAGAGAACTTTATAAAAATAATTTCATCATAACATAATAAAATAAATTTAATAATTGGTATAGAAACAGAACCCTATATTATCTTAGATGGAAAATAATTTTGATAAAATTCTTGAACTCTATTCCTGAGGAAAATATCCTTTATACTTTAAAACCGTTTTTCCTTTCTCAACATGATAGAAAATTTTAAAATAAAACAAGTTAATTGAAAAAAATCTTGAAAAATTTTAAAGGAATATTCATCTAAATAATTTTATATGAAAGCATAAAAATCCGTTCATTCTGAATATGTTAAAAAACATTCTTCTTGTACTTTGGCTGGAAAAAGTCATAATGTATCTTGTACTGAAAATGTCAAAAGATTCCTTTCATATCTTTTACTAAAAACTAACCAATAGGTAAAATTGGGTTAAAAAAATTGTATGGTAATAGTAATAATATTACTTATTAAGGGCACATGGATTTGGATGATAAATATTCCCCAGTAAATACCGAAGTATAAACAATCTTGGATAAAAATTGAGATTGCGTGATTTTCCCTTACCTTAGGTCCGATATGCTTCCTATGTATCCGAAACTTCTATAAAATGATTTATATAATGTCATTGACTTATTATAGAATCATATTTATTTTTATGATATCATATATTGTCATATTCTTATCTTCTTATTAGTAATATTTCATTTCGACTTGTTATTCGGGTGTTCATTTCTTTATGTTCTTATGTGTGTTTTGTCGAATAAATTCTTGTTATTATTTTTAGGTTATAGCTACATCATTTACAGAATGATATTAGTATAATATATATCAAATTTATTCATTCAATCATTTATATAATCATTATTAAATAAAATATCATCTAGAACGAGTCGTATCACATTGTGTAGACGGTAGGCCGTACATACGCACGAGCGATGATATCATTCACATGATTATGGAATTGTATTGAAGTGGATGATAGAATATATAAGAATTAGATTCATTTCATAATAAACATAGATAGTTATTCTTTACACCATTAAACCCATCCAAGTAAGGCAATGGTGGAATAACAGATTATACCACGGTGTGGAGACGGTATTCCGTACAAACGCACGCGCGGGGATTTCGTTTTCCATACGATAGATAGAATGTGATATAGGGTTGTTTCAATTTTTTTTAATAAAATATCAGTATATCTGTGATACTGATGTTATTACATTATAATGAAACAAATAAATATGAATAAGTAGAAGAAGAAATAAATGTGAAATAATCCGTAAAGGATATTACCTCTTCTTCGACACGCCTCTCTTAAACCTCCTCTTAGGACACTAAAGTTGGACATTGAAGAAGAACAGAACCTATAGAATGTTTCTAGGGAAATAGAGAAGGGAAATGGGTAGGTTTTTTCTGATCTTAAAGGCTCAAAATGTTGTAAAGAGGAGAGGGAGGAGGTTCCCTTTTATAAGGGAGGAGAGGGACACCTTAAGAAAAACATAAACTATTATTTTATAATAAAGTCATATTTAGTTTATAATTGCACAAAATTGATTTATTTCGAGGATAATGTTGGTATGGCTCTAAATCCTCTCAACCAATAGGTTTTAGATAGGTTTGTGGCACTATATTAACCATATCATTTATATTTAACTCTTAGTTATGTAGTTTGACATTTACAATGTCTCTTGGTATTTTTATATTATATGGTTAATAAACATACTATAAACATCAAAGGGAACCCCAAGTGGTACATTAATTATATACATATCATTATATAAGTCTTTTTGCCGAGAATTAGATTTTTAGGAATAGAATGACAATTAATAATATATATATTTTTTAAAACTCTTTTATGTCACTTTTGACACTATTTGGTATTTTGTTTTTGTTAAATTTATAACAGAATTATTACATAGAAAACAATTCATATAACCAACCCTAATATGTTATATTAACCTATAAATTTAGTGCAATCCATAAAAAGTCTCAAATTACATTTATTTGGGTATTTATAACATCAATTATGTTAATATTTCTTTAATAAAGTAATTCCATCATCATCATTGTGTCATAAATAAAATAAATAATTTAATTTATTAAAATTATAAATAAAATAAAATTATGTATGAAATCTTTTCAGATTTATAATGAATATTTATAGTCGAAATTATCTTATGTAAAACCATATATTAAAAATGTTTCAGTTATTAAACATCGATTTTAACTCTCTTAACAATTCTTTAAAATAAATATTAATAATTGTCCTAATCTATTCCAAGTGGACCTAATGGGTCATATTTTAGTCTTAAGGTTTTTTTGGTAGAATTACACTTATCCAATAGAATTAGGACATGTGTTAGGGTAATAATAATATCATATTTACCTTTAATTACCATATTTACTTTTAACGGTGGTAAATAAAATATAAAATTTATTATTCACCAAAAATTATTTTCATCTCATTGAACCACATTTTACTAACTGATATCAACCACTTCTCTTGGATTTTTTAAATTCAACTCATAGAAGTGGTAAAATTATGTTTTATGTAAATTTGCAAATGCTCCTAGGAGGTGGGTAAAAGACGGTAAAATGTTCAATAAAATTTTTATATATCTAAAATTATTATAAAATGACTCTAATGAATTAAATTGAACTTATATAGGTATTGTGTATATTTTTTGACCTAAAATAAATTTAAATAAAATAAATAATTATTTAAAAAAACTCGGTTTTTATATTATTACTTAGTGTTTTTCACTATTCATCAAAAATTGAAATTTTTCAGAAAAATACCAAAAATTCACCCTAAGAAAATTTCGATATTCCAAATCCAAAAATGAATTCCATTTTGAGAGATAAAGTTTATAATATTTTAAAAAGTGGGTATTACTATTCATCATGACAGGTAAATATAATATTTTCATAACATATTGTTGTTTAGTGAATCTCGGTATTGCGTACAATGCAAGCTATCGAGAAAGGATGCTCTTGCGTGTAACGCAAGCCAAGACGGTGTTGTGTGTAGTGAAAGATTCGTTTTATGTTTCATATAACATAATACGTAAAAGAAATATTTTTCATAAAATCTCAGGATGTTACAATAAGAACATATCCCAACATAACAAAATGGAAATTAGCAGACATAAAATAAAATAATTCTTTGACTAAAAGACGAGGGTGAAAGGCTCCCTTACCTTGATTCTGACTCATCACGTATGTTCCTTGTTATTTGAGAATAATATAATTAAGTTAATTTATCCGTTCTTCAATACCATTTTCATGTTTATTATTCATATTATATCAGTTATTACCTTGAAATAAAAATCATATAATTATTCATGTTCATATTGGTCATTTTGTCGATGTTCGGTACTTGAGTCAAAACTTAACTTGTTATAATGAAAAATTGTCCATTTGGTCAAAAGTACATTATCTCCAGAATTGTATTCAGGATTTAAATATCATATATATCCAGTATATATGTATTTAGATCCAGTATATTTGTATTTAGAATAGTCCATACTATTTTGATATAAGAAATAAAATGCACCATTCATGGAGACGGTAAGCCATACGTACGCATGAACGCTACTATCATTTCTATTTCATATTGAATATAATGAAAACTAAATTATAAATATGTATATTATAATTCTACTATAATATCATGTATTATATACGTTAAATAAGTTCATTAAATCCATCCTTGATATGTTCCATGTATCGAATTTACGAGTAATATCACTTTGAGGGGGCAGTAGTCCACACTTCCTTAAATGAAATTATCGTATTTATACAACATGAAAATAATAAATTTATGTTATAAATGAAAATTAATGAATAATAGAGATAAAATAAAATATCATATATAATTAGAGTTCCATCATAATTTCCACCATGAGAGGTGGTAGGAGAATATTGAACAATCATCATTTTGTGAGATAGTAGTTCACTGTCCATAGAAATAATATTTTCTATACCCATTAGATAGAGGTGTGTGTATGTATAGTTATATTACTTCTCTTAAAAACATCCTAGTATAATTAGTATACTATTTTTGTTATGTAATCAAATAATAATAATAATAGAATAGAGAGTGAAGAAGTAAAATAAAAAAATAGAACATGAGAGAAGATGTTACCTCTAAATCGGGTAACTCTCTTTGGTTTCAACAAAAAGGATTTATTTAATTTTCTTCTTGTTGGGACCAAATTGTGTATAAGGTTGTATTTTTGTCCATAGTTGTCAATGATGATCAAAATGACGGAGATCAAGAATTACTCTAATGAAATGGATGAATGGAACTTCAGACAATTGTTGTACTGATCATAAGTTCAAAGAACATGTGTCAAAGGTGACACATTGTTTTCAACAGTGAATAATGGTGAGGTATAATCCATCTGATGATGAATAAAGAAGAAAGGTGAATCGATGAATACCTTGCAATTCTTCATGATTGCACGAGAACCATGAAAGATACTTCTTGAAGAGTAGAATCATATGATTTGAATAAAGTAGAGAGTGACGATTGAAGAAGATGACAATGTGCAAGGAATTGGAATTCTGAGATGGTTATTCACTTCACATTGTATCAAAATATGATGATGCTAAAACTGATATATCGAAGTATATATATCACGACAGTGGAGTTTTTTATGAATGAAGAAGAGTTGCTGAAGAAGGAAAATCGCAGAAAAGAAGCATGTTGAGTTCATGGGGGTGATTAATGATCCATGTTTGATTCAAGAATGTCGAAAATGTAATGGATTATATGGAGGCGTTATAGAAAGAGAATATACAAGGGGGCACCATTTTCCAGTGTTTGCCAAATTTTTGGGCCTCAAAATTGACAATTGGAGAAAAGAGTTCTTTTCTAAGAGGCTTGCGCGCTGAGGTATTGGATGATTGGAATCTTGCGCTCCATATGTTTTTAAATATTAGAACATCAAAATATGGAAAAGGGAAAAGGGTCATGCATGTTTTGAGTTTGGTCGTGCAAGTGAATAGCACGGAAAAAGGGACTTGCGCATTGTTTACTTGAAGGAGAGGAAACTTGCATGCCACATGCTTTCCAAGATCAGAACATCAAAATATGGCCAAGGGATAAGGGTCGCGCATGTTTTGGGTTTGGTCGCGAAAGTGAATAAAACGATAGAGACAAGGGCGACATGACTAGGGCAGCGAGACTTGTGTGTCGAGGGGAGACTTGCGTGCCGTCGCGTAGGGTGTCCAAATGCCAATAAATATAGCTCGACCCCTACTCATTATGAATTAGCTCAACACTTAGAGTAAATCAGAGCTCCTTTCGTGCAAGTGTGGTGGCCGCACATGTGGTGTGTGGTCACACAAGTATAGGTTGCGTGCCAATTTTTGATGTTGCACGACAGTTCATAGTTGCGTGCCAAAATTAGTTTTGGCGTAAAAGGATGTGAGCCACGCAATTTTGAAGTTGAGGAAGTGAGTTTAGTGCAAGTGGATGAGGTGAACTTGAATGCCGGTTTGGACTTGCGCGCTATCTTGAAACTTGTGCACCGGTCTTGGAGAAGCATTCCAGGTGTTGCTGAAGCCCGCCGGTCTTTTTGGAGCTGTATGAAAGCTTGAACATTTCTTTATACCTTCGGTGCAAACTGAGAACTTGTGTACAAAATTTTTTTGATGCGTGAAATCATTAGTGTATACTGTTTTCACTTTCTGATTATCCATTTCAGTGGTTCAGTTCATTCAAGTGCATCATTACCAATGTTCTTATGCAAGCAGAGTCTCATGCTAAGAAGAGGCAAAGACTTCAATGAAAATCTATTGAGAAGACCTTCACGTCAATAAACTGAATGGGTCTTCACCAAGGGCAGTGAGCTAGGGGGAGACAACGGGAGTCACACGAGGGACGTAGTAGGCTATTCCTGAACATTTGTAAAGTCAGTGAGCCTGGGACAGAGTGACTATTCTTGAACCTTTGTAATCCACAACTAGTAAAGAATAGTGAAATTTGGTATGACTGACACCTTATCGGCATATGCTCCTTGGACGTAGTCCTTAGCGGTGAACTATGTAAAAAATTATGTGTCATCTCTTTGCGTGTGAATGTTTCATTGCTGATCATATCCATCATACAGGTTTAGCTAGTTCCTACCAACTTGGGAATAAGATCCTTATTTTAAAAGAAAAAGTTGACACCCTGATTCACCCCTCCCCTCTCAGGGTGTCCCGGGGTCCTACTCTTCGACCTGTGGAAAGGATTCTAGGACAAATATAGGGATCTTGGGAGGTCATTTGGGCTGATTTTGGTAGAGAAAATGGGATTGAGAGGGGTGTGTAATGGGTTAGATGTGATTCCCTTTTATAAGAGGGAGGAGGTAATATTTAGAAGAGTCTAGAAATATTATTGTATTATATTTTTATTTTTTGTTTATAAAGGATAAAATGTTATTTAAGTAGAAGATACGATGATTATGGATCGAAATACTCTCAACCATTAGGTTTTAGACATGTTTAGGTCATAAAATTAACCATATCTTTTAGGTTTAACCCTTAGATAACTTATATAACCATTACCATGGCTTCTTTTATATTCATACTATATGGTTAATATAATTAGTAAAAAATTCCAATAGAACCAGATGTAATTCATTAATGTAATTGTAACATTATATAAGTCATAGAGCGAATCTTATTTTTTTACGATTATTATATAATTTAATAAAATAATATTTGTTTTAAAAACTCATTTATGTCAATTTTGACACTATCTAGTAATTGATTTTTTCTAAAGTGATATAACATGATTCATTCTAATATAATGTTTTAAATAAAATATAGTATGTCATAGTTATCCATAAAATTAGTTTATAGAATATAGAGTTTCACAATAAATTTATTGTAATAATTATAATCTCATTTATTTTAATCATTCATTAATAAAGAAACCATTATGTCATCATTGTGTCATAAATATAATGATTTATATAATGTATAAAAATTAAAAATAAAATACCATTATTTAGTAAATGTTTTTAGATTTATAATTACTATTTATAGTCAAATATTTAAGTTAAATTACTCCATATAAATGTTTTTACAAAAAATATGTATGTTTATGTCACATTTTTCGTTACATTAAATTAAAAGATATTAAATGTAATTTTCACACACATGTGGCTATATGGGGTCATAAATTTCTCCCAAGGATTCCCAAGGTAGGAAATATCCCATCCAATATTATTAGGACACATATTATGGATATTTAATATTATTATAATATTATTGTTTAGCCTTATTTACCCGATTTACCCTTTAGCCATGGTAAATAAAATATTTTCTGAAGTAACTATTCCTGATGTCTAAAAATAAAAGCTACCTATTTAAAAAATGTGGACATATTGATTCAAAATATGAAATATATTTTTCCTAATTCAAAACACAGAAGTTATAGAAATTAATTTAATATTAATTCCCATTGTCAAAACCAAAAAGCGCGTTTTTAAGAATTAAAAACTAAGAAATGATTGGCATGTGTTTATGTCGAATTTTAAAGTGAAATTACATCCAACAAACAAAATTGAAATAAATGATAAAAATATAATCTAGTTAAACAATAAGACCAATTAAATGGACAATCTAATCATAAAAAAAAATAAGATGCAATGGCAGTTTTGACATAAAACTGTAATATGTTTCAGTATTTATTAAAAAGTGAACATTTTCAGAAAAATTCCAAATATTTACCCAAAATAAATTTGGATATCCCACTTCTATATAAGAAGTTTATTTTTTAAAATGTAACATATTATTGTGACAAAAAATATTTAAAAAGGGTTCTCCACTAAAAGGTGGTAAATCGACCTTTTGAAGAATATTAGAGTATTTCCTGGTTAAAATCAGATTCATTATTATTTTAAACCTCTAAAATTTATTGGAAAAATGTAAAGACATTAAAATTTGTAATAATAATGTAGTTAGTTATGTTAATTCCTATAAATACAATTGATATGAATTAACTACCAATTAAAATAATAATATTATTATATTCTTTTCTGTATAATAAAAAGTTGTCTGCAACATAAGATTTCAAAGAAACATATTCTTGCGTGTAGAGTATGCTATCGAAAAAAGTGTCATATTTATCATATAATAAAAATATTATTCATAAATATTAATATATATGAAAAAGTATTATTCTGTAAATACATGTGTCGTTACATCCTTCCACCTTTTGGAAATTGCATCCTTGCATATTTTAAATTGGGTTAAAAAACATCATTTAATGCCCATATCGAAAAAAGAGTCAATAAAACTATCAAATTAAAAGAAATAAAGAGAAGTATAAAGGTCACCTGAAATAACACATACTAGGATTCTGGTAAAGTTAAAAATTATTTATTTTACTATAAATATCTCGTATGAAATTTGGAGCATACCATTCCACTCGAGTTAATTTTGCATCATAAGAATCCAATGAGTGGTCCACCTGCCTAAATTCCACGAATTGTTTTTCCATTCTAAGTTGAACCATCATAAAAAAATATTTATCATGAAACATTACTTTGTATTCATACCAATCAAGAGCATCAATCTCCTCACTATCCTAGATATTTTTAACCACTAACTACCACTGATCGACCTCACCTTAAAAATGGTAAACAACGAGACTAACCTTTTGATATTATAAACACCCCATGAAATAAAAAATCATTTATAGTGCTTTAAACCACCATTCAGGTATCATAGGGTTAGATGATCCTATTAATATTGGGGGATTTTTCCTTATAAAATTCTCCAAAACATACATGATCCTTTTTATTGATATGTTTGATCTCGTGCATGGATACCACCACCATTTATAGCCTGAGTCAACTGTGACATCACTACAATAAACTATTCAGTTCTGATTTCGACCATCTCAGGTTACTTATTTGAAAGGTTGTTTTCCTATTCATGTCTTCCCATCATAGCTTCCATATTTCCTATAGGGAAAACCATTCTGAAAATAGAGATATCTTAGGCAAAGCAACATGATAATATTTAAATTCTATATCATTAAAATCATAACATAAATTAATTTATAGATATTAATTTAACAATATCCTAACTCATAATGTTGTCTAAAAGAACATCTAATACCAAAATTAAGGACCCGACATTAAATATTACATAGTCATGGATTATGTCAAGAATTCTCATTGATAATATTTTCAGGTTTAGAGTTTTAGATAATTATGCATTAATTATAACATTACATCTCAAAAATTAAAATGTAGACAATTCTACTATATCGAATTTTTTTTCACAATAATAAAACTCTTTAAATAAAATAATAATTCTTTTCTCGGTAAAAATCTTCTTAAACTCTTCAATTATCTGACCTTTCCTTATACGCTGTGAAAAAACATTTCAAAAACATGGGATGAGTATAAAAATCTCAGTAAGGGTTATAAAACATGGAAAGAAAACAATAGTCCATCAATACATATAAATCAATGAAATTGTACTTTTCAATCATAAAACATAATCTCTTTATCATACCTCACAAAATCATAAGATTTATGAATGGCACATTGAATCCTAAATCATAAAGGAAACATTAGGAATCTATAATATACTTACATTTATGATTTTCAAAACAATGTAAGAAGTTACATTTAGAATTCCCATCATAGTATATTCCATAAATATCTTAATAGAAACATTAAATTTTACCACATTCATGTTACTCAATGCATTCTAGATCTATCTCTTGCTCACCCTCCCTATGTTTATCACATAACCACCCGTATAAGTAAATAATTCCAATGAACGATAAAATTATCATCACTCATAAAAGATGCATAAAGGAAATATAATAATTCCACACTATAACTGTAATAGGTCATTTTAACATATAGAAGTATTCAATCCATTTCCAAACCCATTTAAAACAATTAATTAATAGAATTTTGAATCAACATGTCCCATACCACATTGAAACTTTTAATGGAATTAACATTTTAAAACATTAATGTCCATATAAATGAATCATTAAAACCATTTTGAAAACATAGAAATTAATGATAAAGACATATAAGATTAAATCAATAAAACAATTGAATCAATTTTTTAGTTAAAGAGCCCCTTAAAAAATTTAGCAGTTTAACGACATCAATTTAAAATTTAAACCATGAGTTGATTGAATAGAAAAGGGTCTCTCATCCCTTTGATATAATATGTACAACAATAAGGATATAAAAGAACATATCCAAACATAAGAAAATGGAAATTAAAAGACATAAGATAAAATAATTCATTGATTAAAGGAGGAGGGTGAAAGGTTCCCTATGAATGAAATTAAAATTAAAATGGGTGTATAAACCATATAGTAGTATATCATGTATAAATCAAAATATGCCTCAATTAAAGGAAATTAAGATGAAGTTTTTTTACCTTGTGTAAAACTTGTATTGTTTGTTCATTATCTCCCTAAATAATAAAATTAACTAAATTTATACTTGCTTCATAAACTTTTACATTTTGTTATTCCTTTTATATCACTTATTAAAATGTTAAAAACATTACATAAAGTTAATATCATTTGTTTAGTCGATATTGGGTATTTAAGTCAAAAATGAATTTGTTATAATTACAAATTGTGCATATGGTCAAAATTATATTATTTCCATAAATTTTTATGTTTTTTAAATATCATAAATTTCATATATATATATATATATATATATATCCAGTATTCATGTTTTTATAATATTCTACAACATTTGGATATAGGAAATGATTTGCATCGTTTATGGAGACGGTATGTTGTACAGATGCATTAACACTACTTTCATTTCTATTTCATATTGAAAGGAATGAAAACTAAATGTTACATAGTTATATTATAATTAAATTATTATATCATATTTTATATACGTTAAATATTTTTATTAAATTCATCATTTATATGTTACATGTATGGAATAAATGAGTCATATCACATTGATGGGCCGGTTTTCCACACTTCCTCAAATGAAATTATCATATTTAGACAACTTGAAAACAATAAAAGTATGTTGTAAATGAGAATTAAATAAAAATAGATAAAAAAAATATAAAAATTATAATATATAATTACATTTGCATCATAATGGTAACCATGAGAGGTGGTAGGAGAATGTTGAACAATTGTAGTTTTGTGAGGCAGTAGTTTGTCGTCCACAGAAACAGTATGTTCTATACCCATTAGATGGAGGTGTGTGTAAGTGTAGTTAGAATACTACACAAAACAACATACTAGTGTATTTAGGATACTTTTTTTGTTTTTTAATGAATAATAATAATATAATATAGAGTGATGATGTAAAATAAAAGAAAAGAACTTGAGAGAAGACGTTACCTCTAAACCGGGAAACTTTTTTTGGTTTGAACTAAAAGAATTTATCGAATTGCCTTATTCCTAGGGAAATGATTATTGGAGAAATATTGGGATATTTTGATCTTATTTGGGTATAGTATGGATGAGAAATGGGGTTTGAGAGGTTTTTTAAATGGGTTAGAGTTGATTTCAATTTATATGAGGGAGGGGGTACCATATATAAGAGTCTAGAAATATTATTTTATTATAATTTTACATTCAGTGTCTAAAGGATCCAAAGTTATTTAAGTCAAATATAAGATTATTATGGATATAAATCCTCTCAAAAAATAATTTTTAGACAATTTTAGGTCATAAAATTAACCTTATCTTTTAGCATTAACCCTTAGTTAACTAATTTAACTTTTACCAAGTCTTCTGGTATATTCATACTATATGGTTAATATAACTACTATAAAATGAAAATATAACCTCATGTGGTTCATTAATTATATTTATAAAATGTATATAAGTAAATTGGATGAGTATTAGATTTTTAGGATTATTATATCTTTTAAGAAAATAAAATTTGTTTTAAAAACACATTTATATCAATTTTGACACTATTTAGTAATTTATTTGTGTTAATGTTATAACAACTTGATTAATTCGAATAAATTTTCTTAAATCATATATAATATTTCATATTAATCCATAATATTAGTGTATGGTATTAAAAGATTCAATATAAATTTATTTTTTCATTTATAATCTCATTTATTTAAATCATTTGTTTATAAGGAAACCACTACATCATTAATGTGTCATAAGTAAATTTATATATATGATTTGTAAAAATTATAAATAAAATACCATGATATAGTAAATATTCTTAAATTTATAATGAATATTTATAGTAAAAGTTATAACCAAAATAAATCAATATAAAAATTGTTTTACTAAAAAGAAATATGTTTATGTCACATTTTTCATTACATTAAATTAAATTAAATGTAATGTTATTCTCACATACAAGTGACTCTATGGGGGTTCTAAAATCAACCCAAATATTACCAATGTAGGAAATATACCATCCAATAGTATTAGGACACTTTTTAGGGTAATTTAATATTATTATAATACTATTTTTACCCTTATTTACCTGATTTCCCCTTTAACCTTGGTGAATAAAATATTTACCGAAGTTACTATTGTAACACCCCGAGCTTCCACGACATGCTTCTCATTTAATAATGCAATAGCTTGTATTTTACGCAACTTCGAGTTCTAACACACTACGACTAATCAAAGTAGCCGTTATGAATAGTAATTACCACTTTTTAAAATTATAGGAATTTTATATTTCAAAATGGACTTCATTTTTGTATTCGTAATATCGAAATTATCCTAAGTTGAATTTTTTGTAACTTTCTGAGAACTTCCAATTTTTTATAAATAGTGAAAAATACTTAAAACAACTTTTTTAATCAAAATAATTTATTGTGATAAATTATACTATTTAGTGGTTTAAAAGTATAATTAGAATATATTTTTACCATTTTATCCAATGGTGGTAATTATAATTAATTTAACATTGAAATTGGGCATGAACAATTGTCAATCTTTTGATATAAATTGTTTCTTAAAAACACTCTATTTGTTGTGACAGCGGGAATTAATTATGAAATTAATAAATGCTACTTATATGTTTGGAATTTCATAAAATATACATCATTTCTGAATTCGGAATATCAATTATAGCTTAGGGTGAAATTTTGGAATTGTTCTGAAAAACTTCAATTTTTGATGAATAGTGAAACCACTAAGTGGTAGTTAAATAACTGATTTTTCGTTTAAATGAAATATTACCACTTCTGTGTTTTGAATTTCAAAAATCCGACATACATGGTTGTCATTAGGATGTAAGATGTGGTTCAATGGGATTAAAATAATTTTTTGGTGAATAGTAACTTTTAAGTTTAATTAATCACGATTAGAGATAATTAGTGTAGTTTAAGGTAAAAATAATGTTTTAATAATATGAGATGAGCTTGAAACATGTCTTACCCTCATTGGATGTGTCAAGGCCGACCAATACAATCCATGGGTCAACTCGGGGACCCCATGGAGCCACTTTGGTAGGAAAATGACATAAACAACTTTTTATTTAATGTTAAAATTAAAAGGTCACAAACAAGAGTTGTTTTACTAAAACAATTTTTAAATAGGGATATACAAGTCATATATTTGACTATAAATATTCATTAGAAAGATAAAAATATTTCCTAAATCATGATATTTTTAAATAATTTTTAGACATTAAATAAATTAAATTATTTATGACACCATGATGATGTAGCGATTACATCATTAATTAACGATTTAAATAAAATGAAAAGATAATGTAAAATCCAAGGCTTACACTTGTCAAAAACCTATTGTATGAGTATATTTAGAACCCTTATCACCTTAGCCTCGAATTATATAAGTGTGGGACCTTTATAATCCGAAAATAATTGTATAATAAAGTAACATTTTATTACTTTCCAAAAGTTCCCCTCCTCTCCACTTATAAAAGGCCCCCACCTCTACCACCTTACTCACACTTTCAAAGAATTTTGTCTTGGCCAAGATCTTCCCAAATACTCTCCCAACTTCCCTCCCTTACTCCTAGAAACCTCACCTTGGGCAGAAATCTTCCCAAGGAAGCCTTTGGCTCAAATCAAAAAGAGTTAACCGATTTTAAGGTAATGTCTTCTCTAATGTTGTTTTGTTTTATTTTTCTTCTCCAGCCCCTTAAATTCTTTTCATTCCTTTCTATTGTAACAACGCCAGTATCCTTAATATACTAGGATGTTTTTATAATGATTAATCT
Source organism: Viscum album (assembly GCA_963277665.1). Classification (NCBI taxonomy): domain Eukaryota; kingdom Viridiplantae; phylum Streptophyta; class Magnoliopsida; order Santalales; family Viscaceae; genus Viscum; species Viscum album. The sequence continues at coordinate 1,468,617,077 of OY728138.1, read as the reverse complement.
AGCTACACTTACACACACCTACATCTAATGGTTAAAGAACATACGGTTTCTGTGGATGGCGAATTTTTTCCTCACGAAACGATGATTGTTCAACACTCATATAACACCTCTAATGGTGGCCATTATGATGAAACTATTTTTATATATGATATATATTATGTTTTTGTTTTCTTTATGATTTTTTATTTTTCATTTATGGCATACCTTTATGGTTTCCATTATTGGTAAACGCGATATTTTCATTTTAGGAAGTGCGGACTACCACCCCCTCAAAGTGATGTGAATCGTTAATGCCATATGTGGGATGTATAAAGGATGGAGTAAATGATATTATATATAATATTATACTGGAAATATATTATACCTTTATATAATTATGAATCAATTCCATAAAATATGAAATAGAAATTAAAGTAGCGTTCATGCGTACGTACGGCTTACCGTCTCCATGAACGGTGCATTTCATTTCTTTCCTCTAAATGTTACGTAATATTATGAATGAATGTATATACTGGATATATATGATATATATGATATCTAAATCATGAATATAATTCTGGATATAATGGATATTTCACCACATGTACAACTTGTAATTATAAGAAGTTTATTGTTGACTCAAGTACCAAAGATCCACAAAACGACCGTTATTAACATAAATAATTACATAATGTTCATAACATTGTAATAAGTGATATAAAAAGGATAATGAAATTGAAAATGGTTCTTAATAAGGTAGATATTAACTATAGTTTATTATTCAGGAGGTTAAAGAACGGTTGAGTCAAGTCGGACACGAGGTAAGGAAATTTCTTAACCCAACTTCCATTCTTTGGGTTTATCTCCTACTTTCAAATTATGTCATGATATTATTATGTCTTATTTTGTATTTTTACTTTCATTATGTGTACCTATAGTGAATATACATAATAGATCTATTTTATTTTAAAAATGATCTTTTTAAGGACTTCGGATCAATATCCTTTCATTGAGGCATATTTGGTTTTATACACAACTTTTTTTTATACGGTGTATAAACCCCTTTGACTTTTACGTTTATTCAAAAGAAATCTTTTTTATACGAAGCGTTTTACTAAAAGACAAAAAGGGAATGTTTTTCTTTCCGTATATATGCTGCGATAATGACTTCTCCACCTCCGTGACCATTATTTGAGTTTCGGCTTCCTCTACAAGCCATCACTTTTTTTAATGAAAAATAAATACAAAGTTTTAACTTTCTTTTATTTTGGTATTGAAAATGGTTTTGAAAGCGTTTTTATTATATCAATGCGTTGTATTGAAATCTTGTGATTGAAATGTGGAAATGTTGTGTTTCCTTTATGCATGTTTTATGTGATACGATTATGTTATGGTTTATGATATGTTTAAACCTATTCACATGAGGAATGCATTGGACTTAATAAGTGACGGGTGGAGCCCGCTATAGCTCCTCGATGCATCGGCAGGTCTCGTGAGACAAACTAGTGTCTTGGAATGAGGCCTTGAAAAAATCTTATTTTTGGTCTTGGCACGGGGCCTTGACTACGTGGTTGTGATAGTCTGGCATTATGCATTCCATCATTATGGAAGTGGTTATTGATATTGCATGTGATTATTCGACCAGTAGAATATCTATGTTAATAAGTAAATGTGATTATCTCATTTTACTTTTGCCATATTATGTTTAAGTTCGTGTTTAAAAGGCTTTTGTTCTATTTATTCATTGCCTTAAATTTTAATGTTTATTTATGAAAGCTTCCGCTATATTGTTATCCGTACTGAGCATCTGAGCTCACCCCTTTCAATGTTTTAATTTTTCCAGGATGTGAAGAAGTATATTATGAATGACCTGCAGGGATAATATAAGGGGATATGAAGAGAAGATGTTGTAGTTTTGTTTTACATTATGATTTAATATAAGACTTATGAATGTATCTAGTGTTTCCAAGGCTACTAAACTAATCAGTATTTCGAGACTTGATCTTTTGTGACCATGCCAATGTTACGAAGTAATGCACCGACTATGGGTAGCTGGGGTTGGGGCGTTACAGTTGGTATCAGAGGAAGTTTAGTACTAACCTTGGAAGCTAGATTTAGATAAACTTTGATTAGAGCACATAGCCCGAAGATAGACTTTGAGGATTAGTATAGAAGAACTTCCTAGAATTTTGGTATTATAGAGATTTTGTGAGTTTTCCAAGAAATACATCCCTATCTGGATACGAGCAGATAGAGGCGGCTCTGCCAAAGATTTACCTAGGGGTAAAACCCGAAAACACGGCTTTGTACCAGACTCAAACGGGAACTGGTGAACGACAACGGGCCTTGCTGCACTCTTGGTTACGACACTCCCAGGGGATATTCTTAGGATAATTCTCGTTTTCTTTACAAACCACTATGAAGGGTTATGTGTACATACTTACTCAAAGAAATTTTTTTTATGATTATGGATTATATCCATAAATAGTTCAATTTATGTTAAGTATTTTACAAGTATGGAATTATATATTTTGATTCATAAACTAATCCAGTTTATGCCATTGTTTAGAAATGGCGCCTAGTGAAAGGAATGGAAACCGTATCAATGCACGCACTCCGTGTAGGGATTTCCATCCTGCTCAAGATAATTATTGTGGATCTAGAGATACAACTGGTGCTGATCAACTTATTACCATACTCGGAAAACTCACTCAGGTTATGAATAATAACCTTGCTCGTATGGATCACCCTAATCCACAATATGGAGGATCAATGTTAGACCTCTTCATGAGGCAACAACCGCCAACATTTAATGGGGGTACAAATCCATTAGTAGCTGAGCAATGGATAAACTCCTTAGAGAAAATATTCCACGCCTTGGGGAGTAGTGAAAAGGAAAAGGTTATCATGGCAGTTTACCGCCTCACTGGAGATGCCGATCAATGGTGGTCGCTGATTCCAAACACAAAGGAAGATGATGAAGTATCAAATAAGGAATGGACACAGTTCAAGGATCTTTTCTTAGAAAAATACTTTCCACATGACCATCGACCAGATATGGAAAGACAATTTCTTAGTTTGAGGCAGAAGGAGGATGAGAATTTCGTAAAGTATGAGGCTAACTTTACAAGGTTAGCAAGGCATGCTGCAGATTATATACGTAACCCATGAAGTAAGATTGATCATTTGTTTGATGTGTTAAAACCATTTCTTCGTAGAGCATTAGTCTCACAAACCTTCTCGTCATACGAAGATATTGTCTCGTGTGCTATCAAGACGGAAAAGGAATTCTCTAAGTCTCATGACTTTAAAGCAAAGCAAGAAGAGAAGAGAACGGTGGAACAAGAGACAGATAAATGGAAAAAGGGAAAGAAGGATTTTCCATTATGCGATAATTGTGGGAAGAATCACCCTCGTACTTGCCTAAAGGGAATTGGAGTTTGTTACAAATGTGGAGAAAAAGTTCACCAGGCGCGTGATTGCGAGGGAAAGAAAGAGGATATCAATGTTGAATGCTACAATTGTAGGGAAATGGGGAATTATGTAAATGAATGTCCTAAGCGTCAGGGAAACTTACCTCAGAAAAGTCCAAGGGATCAAGGACAATCTTATGTTGTTACTACAGTTGAAGCGGAATAATTAATGTATCGGTGCTTTTGGACTCAGGGATTATATTCTGGTTATTAGAATAATGTGATATATATATAAGGATTGTACTGTAGTACTTGTTGTTTCAATAAGGTTTTAATATGATGAAGGTAATCATATTTTTAGTATGTGACAATATGAGAAACTTTACTTTGTTTGGGGAATCTGATAAATTGATTTTGGAATTAAGAGACCATTTAGAGAAAGTCTGGACAGAGGAATTTTGGATAACTATAAAGGTTGGGATGGATTATGTTGAACTTTGAATAGTATTGTTTAAGGTTAAAACATTTCTGAAGATTATTTTTGGAATATTATAATACTATATTTTTAGGAAAAGGACAACCTGCTGGGTGGGGCATAACCCGTCGCGTCGGACAAGCTGCAGGAATCGAACCCACAACCATAGTGCGACAGGCCTTTATTACCTACCACTAGCCTACAGGAAGTCCCTGGTTATTACAAAATAGTTTTACTAATATAATGGTATGTGTTAATATTTGGATCCTTATACAATCAGGATAAATAGAATATTTTTGAGTTCTATTACCTTTTAGAGTGAAAGATGGGTTTGTGGTAAAAATTTATTAAAGAATGAAAGTCTACATGACCAGTATGTATATTCCCTTATGTTCTTAGTAAATCTCTAAAATAAATTCCTCAACTTTATAAAAGGTAACTTAAAACAAAAATGTTGCCGGTTAACTTTTCCAACTAGGGATTCAATGATCGTTTAACCAATCACAAGTTTGTGATTTTCTTGTGGTTAACTTTCTCCTAATCCAGTTTTCTATAACTCTCCATCAGACCTTGATGGTTTTTTTTCTTCCATATCCATATTTTCATAGAATCCTAGTATGGGCTATCTCGGTTGACCTTTGTACTTATCTTTCTTTATTTTAAAGTTGTATTTTTATTAACCTTATTTCCGATGTGGTTTTTCCACAAAGGTATTTTCTATTTTCAACCTTTTTTTTCAATGAAAAATTTCAAATTGCGAGGACGCAATTTATTGAAGGAGGGGAGAATGTAACACCCCGAGCTTCCACGATACTCTTATCATTTAATAATGAAATAGCTTGTATTGTACGCAACTTCGAGTTCTAACACACCGCGACTAATCAAAGTAGCAGTTATGAATAGTAATAACCACTTTTTAGAATTATAGAAATTTTATATTTCAAAATGGACTTCATTTTTGTATTCGTAATATCGAAATTATCCTAAGTTGAATTTTTTGTAACTTTTTGAGAACTTCCAATTTTTTATAAATAGTGAAAAATACATAAAACAACTTTTTTAATCAAAATAATTTATTGTGATAAATTATACTATTTAGTGGTTTTAAATTATAATTAGAATATATTTTTTCCATTTTATCCAATGGTGGTCATTAGAATTAATTTACCATTGAAATTGGGCATGAACAATTGTCAATCGTTTGATATAAATTGTTTCTTAAAAACACGCTATTTGTTGTGAAAGCGGGAATTAATTATGAAATTAATAAATGAAACTTATATGTTTGGAATTTTATAAAATAGAAATCATTTTTGAATTCAGAATATCAATTATATCTTAGGGTGAAATTTTGGAATTGTTCTAAAAAACTTCAATTTTTGATGAATAGTGAAAGCACTAAGTGGTAGTTAAATAACTGATTTTTCGTTTAAATGAAATATTACCACTTCTGTGTTTTGAATTTCAAAAATCTGACATACATGGTTTTCATTAGGATGTAAAATGTGGTTCAATGGGATTAAAATAATTTTTTGGTGAATAGTAACTTTTAAGTTTAATTAATAGCGATTAGAGGTAATTAGTGTAGTTTAAGGTAAAAATAATGTTTTAATAATATGAGATGATCTTGACACATGTCCTACCCTCATGTAATGTGTCATGGCTGACCAAGACAATCCATGGGTCATCTTGGGGACCCCATGGAGCCACTTTGGTAGGAAAAGGACATAAACAACTTTTTATTTAATGTTAAAATTAAAAGGTCACAAACAAGAGTTGTTTTACTAAAACAATTTTCAAATGTGGTTATACAAGTCATATTTTTTACTATAAATATTCATTAGAAATATAAAATGATTTCCTACATCATGATATTTTTTAATAATTTTTAGACATTAAATAAATTAAATTATTTATGACACCATGATGATGCAGCGATTACCTCATTAATTAACGATTTAAATAAAATGAAAAGATACAGTAAAATCCAAGGCATACACTTGTCAAAAACCTATTGGAAGAGTCTATTTCGAACCCTGATCACCTTAGCCTCGAAATATATAAGTGCGGGACCTTTAGAATCCGAAAAGCATTGTATTATAAAGTAACATTTTATTACTTTCCAAAAGTGCCCATCCTCTCCACTTATAAAAGGCCCCCACCTCTACCACCTTACTCACACTTTCAAAGCCTTTTGGATTGGCCAAACTCTACCCAAATACTCTCCCAACTTCCCTCCCTTATTCCAAGAAGCCTCACCTTGGGATGAAGTCTTCCCAAGGAAGCCTTTGGCTCAAATCAAAAAGAGTTAACCGATTTTAAGGTAATGCCTTCACTAATGTTGTTTTGTTTTATTTTGCTTTTACAACCCCTTAAACTCTTTTTATTCCTTTCTTTTGTAATAGAAACAGTATCCACAATATACTAGGATGTTTTTATAATGAGTATTCTAGCTACACTTACACACACCTACATCTAATGGTTAATGAACATACAGTTTCGGTGGATGGTGAATTTTTTCCTCACGAAACGATGATTGTTCAACACTCATATAACACCTCTAATGGTGGCCATTATGATGAAACTATTTTTATATATGATATATATTATGTTTTTGTTTTCCTTGTGATTTTTTATTTTTCATTTATGGCATACCTTTATGGTTTCCATTATGGGTAAACGCGATATTTTCATTTTAGGACATGTGGACTACCGCCCCCTCAAAGTGATGTGAATCGTTAATGCCATATGTGGGATGTATAAAGGATGGAGTAAATGATATTATATATAACATTATACTAGAAATATATTATACCTTTATATAATTATGATTTCATTCCATTAAATACGAAATATAAATTAAAGTAGCGTTCATGCGTACGTACGGATTACCGTCTCCATGAACGGTGCATTTCATTTCTTACCTCTAAATGTTACGTAATATTATAAATGAATGTATATACTGGACATATAAGATATATATGATATCTACATAATTAATATCATTCTGGATATAATGGATATTTCACCACATGAACAACTTGTAATTATAATAAGTTTATTGTTGACTCCAGTACCAAAGATCGACAAAACGACCATTATTAACTTAAATAATTACATAATGTTCATAACATTGTAATAAGTGATATAAAAAGGATAATGAAATTGAAAATGGTTCTTAATAAGGTAGATATTAACTATAGTTTATTATTCAGGAAGTTAAAGAACGGTTGAGTCATGTCGGACACGAGGTAAGAGAATTTCTTATCCCAACTTCCATTCTTGGGGTTAATCTCATACTTTTAAATTATGTCATGATATTATTATGTCTTATTTTGTATTTTTACTTTCTTTATGTGTACCTATAGTGAATACACATAATAGATATATTTTATTTTAAAAATGATATTTTTAAGGGCTTCGTCTCAATCTCCTTTCATTGTGGCATATTTGGTTTTATACACAACTTTCTTTTATTCGGTATATAAACCCCTTTGAATTTTACGTTTATTCAAAAGGAATCTTTTTTATATGAAGCATTTTACTAAAAGACAAAAAGGGAATGTTTTTCTTTCCATACATATGAGGCGACAATGACTTCTCCGCCGCCGTGACCATTATTTGCGTTTCGGCTTCCTCTACAAGCCATTTTTTTAATGAAAAATAAATACAAAGTTTTAACTTTCTTTTATTTTGGTATTGAAAATGGTTTTGAAAGCGTTTTTATTATATCAATGTGTTGTATTGAAATCTTGTGATTGAAATGTGGAAATGTCATGTTTCCTTTATGCATGTTTTATGTGATACGATTATTTTATGGTTTATGATATGTTTAAACCTATTCATATGACGAATGCATTGGACTTAATAAGTGACGGGTGGAGCCCGCTATAGCTCCTCGATGCATCGGCAGGTCTCATGAGACAAACTAGTGTCTTGGCACGAGGCTTTGACAAAATCTTATTTGTGGTCTTGGCACGAGGCCTTGACTACGTGGTTATGATAGTCTGGCATTATGCATTCCATCATTATGAAAGTGGTTATTGATATTGCATGTGATTATTCGACCAGTAGAATATCCATGTTAATAAGTAAATGGCATTATCTCATTTTACTTTTTCCATATTATGTTGAATTTCATGTTTAAAAGGCTTTTGTTTTAGTTATACATTTCATTAAATGTTAATGTTTATTTATGAAAGCTTCCGCTATATTGTTATCCTTACTGAGCATCTGTGCTCACCCCTTTCAATGTTTTAATTTTTCAAGGATGTGAAGAAGTATATTATGAATGACCTACAGGGATAATATAAGGGGATCTGAAGAGAAGATGTTGTAGTTTTGTTTTACTTTATGATGTAATGTAAGACTTATGAATGTATCTAGTGTTTCCAAGGCTACTAAACTAATCGGTCTTTCGAGGCTTGATCTTTTGTGATCATGCCAATGTTACGAAGTAATGCACCGACTCTGGGTTGCTGGGGTCGGGGCATTACAACTATTCATTATCTCTAAAAATAAAAGTTATCTATTTACAAAATTTCAACCTCTTGATTCAAAATATGGAATCAATTTTTTAAAATTCAAAACAAATAAGTATCCAAAATAAAATTAAAATTAATTCCTGTTGTTATAACCCAAAAGCTTCTTTTTAAGAAGTAAAAACTACCAAAAGATTGACATGTGTTTATGTCCAATTTAAAAGATAATTTTAAATAAAATGAAAAAATTTGGGTTAAATAATAAAAATATAATCTAATTAGACATTAAACCTAATTAAAATGATAATATAATCATAGAAAAAATTTATATGAAAATATTTTTTTGACTTTAAATGAAGTATTTTTCACTATTCATTAAAAAATGAACGTTATCCAAAAAATACCTAAAATTTACACAAAGAAATTTTTTTTCCTACTTAAAAATAAGAATATTATTGTGTAAAATTTATTATTTATAATTGATAAAAATATTATTTAAAAACTGTTTTCCATCAAAAGGCGTTAAATCGACATTTTAAAGAATATTAGAGTATTTCATGCTTAAAATCAGATAGATTCTTATTTTAAGCCTCTAAAATTTATTGGATAAATGTAACTACATTAAACATGTGTAATAATAATGTAGTTAGTTATGTTAATTCCCAACAATACAATGGCTACGCCTTAACTACCATTTAAAATAATATTATTATTATATTATTTTTAGTATAACTCAATGTTCTGTGAAACATATGATTTCAAATAAATCCCTTGTTGTGTGTTGAGTATACTATCGATAAAAGTATCCTATTTAACATAAAATTAAAATATTATTCTTAAATGTAAATATATATTGAAAATTATTATTTTATAAAGCTTGGTTCATTACAATTGGATTCCCATGATGCCATGGAGACCTCTCAATCATGTTAACCAATTTATATTTACCAGAATGTCACTCCTCCACCTCTATTAAAGGAATCTCACACCCATCACATCATTACCCCTATAAATATACTTTGGAGCATAAAAATAATGAAAAATTTAAATCAAAAAATACATCATCTCAACATGGAATCCTCCCTTTGGACAGAAGACCAACCAAGGAATCCCATTGGTGAAATTTAAGAGGAGTTAACAAAAAAAGAGGTAACATCCTTCCACAATATCCTTTATTTATTTTCATTCTCCACCCCATAAATGCATCTTATTAAATAATTATATAATATAATAACTATCCTAAATATACTTATATGGTTATATTATATTTTTATATTATGCCTACACACACATCCATCAAATGGGTAATGAACATCTTGTTCTTGTGTATGGAGAACTACCACCTTGCAAAACTATGTTTTTCATTTTCCCATTACAACCTCTCAGGGGTGGAAATTTTGATTTGAAATATTTTTTTATATGTTATATATGATATTTATTTTATCTTAATTATTCATTATTTATTATATACAATTTAGATTCATGAACTCTATTTTTCTTAAATGTGAAAACTTCATTTGTGGCCATGTGGACTAGCGCATCCTCAAACAAATGTAATCCGTTCACACATTACATGGAATGTATTAAGTATGGGGTTAGTGAAATTATATGATTTATATGAAATAAAAATGTAATTGTAATTATATTATATATATACACATTCATATATGAAATTTACATTCATGCTTTCAATATGACAATAAAATAGAAACAATATTCATTCATACGTACGACCTACCATCTCCATGAATGTTGTATTCCATTTCAGACTTTTATTTTTTATATATTATTAAAAATACATATGTACTAAATGTATATGAAATTCATATATATTTTTACATTATTGAATTATGTAAATCATGATATATATATAAGATGATCAAGAATAAGAATCCAATAACATATACATAAAACAAAGTGGATATTACCAAAAACATAACAATAACATGGAGTTATTAATAAACGGGTTATATATATAAATTAAAAATTATATCTTATTTTTGATAATTTAATTTTTTTAAGATTTATAATAAAATATTATTTATTATATAGGAGGATTGAATATGTATGAATAAATTCATGACATAACGTAAGGGAATTTCATCTCACTTTTTATTTCCATGAGATACTTTCCAAATTCCCAACACACTTATTTTGTATGAAGTATATACTTACCTATGATAGTTTAATTAAATAATTTACCTTATTTAATGACATTATAATCTTTAAATGTTGTTATTATCTCATGGGATCATAATTATAATGTAAATCATGTATTAAGTATTTTATCGTCTCACTTTTATTTCTCTGAGACTAATGCCTTATTCACAAATCATTTATTTATTTTGGTATATATACATCCCATGAATGTATTATATGATTCTTATAAGTAAATTAATTGGTATTTAAATATAAATTTTATGACATTTCATTCATGGGTTTTATGGGTCAAATGTCACCAACCTGGTAAAGTAATTCTCCCTCAATTTTCTTTTTTTGAGATCCATGCAATGTCATCCACACATATTTATCTTTTGGGTGCATATTATTTACATTTACATGTTATATCATGAAAAAAATTATATTCATGATATTTTAATAATCATGTTAGTTTATTATTTTATGGGTATTTTTATTAAATGTTACCAAAGTGGTAACATTTTTTTGCGACAATCTCAACATTTATCGAGATTGTTTGTGATTATGCATACTTGGTGAAATATTATGATACATATATACAAAAATCTCATTAATTTTATTATCCTATTTTTATTCATTATATAATAATGAATTGGTTCAATTTTTACACTATTTTTTACTTAATATAATTAAAAATATGTTTTTATTTGATTCTTCAATTATGTCTCCTTTCGGTTAGAAATCTGGGTTCTTTAAAAACCATGATTTCAATGAAAAAATTACAAAACTATAAACTGTTCTAATGTTATCCTATTATTCTTAAAATAAATTTTAAAACATGTTCTACATTTTAAAAAAATGTTTTTAAATGGAATATTCTTTTAATTTTATGATCAAGGAACTTTTCGATGATTTTTAAGGTACAAGCGGCATGTATGAACTTACATGACATCATGAATATTTTTTCCAAGAAGCATACTTTTTATGTTTATAAGGATATTTTTGTAAATTTTTTTATTAATATTCTATAAATTTTGTGAAATTATATTGTTTTCCAATTATAATATTTTTAAAAAATCATATATGATTAAATATTTTTTTTCAAATATTTCATTATATGTTTTCAAAATTTGTTTTCAAGGAAACATATTTCATTGATTTCAAACTTTATTTATATGACTTGAAATACATTTTCTAGGAAAGTGTTTTTAAAATAATATCATTCTTTTTAAAATTATTTTCAATGAAAAATGTTTTTAATATTTCTCTATGTGTTTTCAAAGTGTTTTCCAAGGAAAATTTTTTTAAAATGTTTTCAGAGTCCTTTATAAAATTTCAAAACTATTTTAAAAGATAAAAGTTGTGAAAATTATTTATGTTTTCAAAATCTATTTTGAAGTAGAATAATATTTTCCTCTTGAAAAGTTTAAAATTATATTTTAATGACTTTTTTTGGAAAAATATTTTTGAAATGGTATTATGAAAATAATTTTAAATTAAAGGATATTTTCATTAAGAAATTTTCAATGTGATATTTAAATATCTTTCTCCATCTCAGATGAAATACATTGTAATATTGTATGATTTATTTGTGATATGATCCACAAATTACTTTCATATTCTATTTTGAATGCTTTCTGTTTTGATGGAATGTTTTTATAACTCACGTTTATCTTCCATAGGTTACAATAATTTAAAAATATATTCTTTTCATGGTTTATTCCTTGTTGAAATGATAATGAGACCTATCTATTTTCAAAAGGTAATTATATGATTAAATATTAATGATTCTGATATTATTTTGTGGGTTATGGGATGGTACTTATAAAACCCATATTTTGTTATTGATAATTATATTATGAAAGTTTAATTATCATGTGGAACATGTATTTTTTATTTTATTATGTGATTGGAGAGGCTTATATATCCATATAATTAATTGGGAAAATATTTATATCCAATGAGATAATGATGGGAAAAAAGCCAATGACCGTGATCCACAATTGGAAACAAGTGTGCTCTCATAAAAAATGGGAATCATGTGTGTCCTGATCCACTATAGTAATATGGGGAAACCTATTCCACAATAGTAATACTAGAAAACATGATAAACTATGGAAATAAGTGGAAATCTTATACACTATTTGATGATGGGGAAACATGATATTGTATGGGAAGATGGGGGAACCCAGTCCATTATAAGAAATGGACTGTGAATATGGATGGTGGTTTGTCATTCCTAATAGGTCTGGTCACCATGAAGAGGCCTAATATGTTTTGGAAATGATACATGGATTATACGGAATTTTTTTATATTCATCTTTGAATGAAAAATGTCTATTTCTTATGCTAATTTTATGATCTCGGGATTCATGTTATTTTACCTACTTATAATTCATGACTTTTTAACTGCCAACTATCATGTCGTGACTCTTTATTAGAATATTTTATATTAAGGGTAAATTCTGATAATGTTATGACCATGTTATCCTAACATTATTTATCATGTTATGATTATATATATCAATTATGTACCCTCACTGATCATCTGAGCTCTCCCCTTTATTATGTTTTATTTCCCTTGGTTATGAAGTATGGTTTTAAGTAGGAGTGCTAAAAGATGATGATTGTTAAAGGATATATTAATGATAATCCACCATTATAGGTTATAATGTTTCCATGTTTCAAAAGACACTAAACTATTACAATCCATGGGGATGTATTTCTATAATATGCTAAATATTCATCCAAGATGATGTAATATCCATGTACATTAAGCCTGGGTCACCATTATTATACACGTCATTTATGTGGATGGGTAGTCTATATTATGAATTATAATATATATTTTAACAAGAAGACAGTTCTATGAAATATTACTATATACATAGATAATTAGTATTAGACAAGATGATATGGCTTATATGTCTTCAATCATATATAAAAATGGAAGAATAACTGAATTCACATGTCATAAACCCCAATTAGCAGATAGATATTAGGATCATGTTAACCTTAGCCAAATTATTGTGATAAAATAATTTTATATAGAGTCATAGGTAGGACCTACTACGATACTAGGATACATTTTGGTTGTATCCACAGTGATATTTTATTTATTTGATATAGTGGTACCCTATTCGTTTATATTTTTGTCATTAGTAAACCCATAACAATTGTATTTGAAATAAATTCCTTAATCTATGAATATCACTACACCCTTAATAGAAAACATTCTTTATATTTATAATATTTTGGTATTATATTCAGGAAATAAATAAAAAGGTAACTTAGGGTAATCTAATTTTTTAGATAAATAATTAATGGAATGTAATTTTTTGTTAATCATAGAGCGTAATAAAATAATAATGAAAAAAATATAATATTGTCTAAAAAATTTAATCATATGAGAATCAGATCACAATGTATTTTTATAATTATAAGTAATATAATTAGGGGTTGAGAAGATCATAAAACCCTCAATAGGATCACCCATTACTCACTGTCCATCTACCATTATGTAAACTTCATTACATGTGTGATGAAAATTATTATTTTATACATGAGAGTATAAAATTAAGGGATGATATAGGGTATGATATAGTGAAAAAATGATGGTTATGGTAACTACATAACAAAGAGTATAGATTCTATCTTCACACAAAAAATAGGGAGTCAAATATCATTACAGAGGAAGAATACATCAAGGAGATCTTGAGCCTCTCCAATGAATGGGTTACTTTCTCCATATAATAATTAGAATGAAAATATCATCCAACTAGACAATTAATGAATGAAACCACCACCATACAGTCCTATATTCAAGACGGACCAATATATATTTCAATTGAGTCTATTTTTAGTGGGTTTTAACAAATACAGTGATCTCTAATTCCACTAATTTTAGGTCCACATCTCAACAGAATCAATCTTCTATTGTTTCGGATAAAAATAAGGTTCCTCATGCTATCATGGCCCTAGAGGAAGTATTTGAGGATAAAGAGAATTTTAGATGCAGGAAAATAATTTATATAGGGTATTCACCATGCATAGACTTATTTTACTCATCCCATAAGGAAATTTACCATTGACTATATATAGAACTCATAGATGACTGACAATAGGTTTGACCTTCACATTGGGGAACCACGAAACAATGAAATGATTACATGATAAAATGTTGGTTTGTATTTCTATATTGATTCTAGGAATATTCCAAATGAATTATTCCAAATTATAATGTCTTATTAGGATATATTGAATACTGAGGTGTAGCAGTGAATAATTGTTGGTACATTTTTAATTCCATTTAAAATGTCATCTCTTTTCATCTTTCACTTGTTTATCGAATGGATCTCTCTATTTTTGTAACCTTTTGTCGGTATGAATGAATAGAAAAAATGGAAAGCACCAATACAAGATCACATGGAATTGTTAATGATGTTCACCTATATATAGGATGAATTGATTACTACTATATAAGGGATATTATCCCACTAACACATAAAAACCCTCTTATTAAAAAAAGAAACACACGAAATTTTTTAGAGTTGGGCCTATTACCATAGGATCCAAAAGGTACAGATAATGTAATGGAATGATATTTTAAAACTCTTTATATAACATATTATTCAAAATGGTCCTTATGAAGGGTTATAAGAAACCCAACTATTGTATTTTCTTTTAGAAAAAATGCATGATCTTCTTCCTAAGTGGGAACAAATATTTTATACTACCTCAAAATCAAAATCATTGTGTTTTTTAATTTGTATTAATATATTACATATTCAAGACACTCCCTTTCTACACTTATTCTACTTTAACAAATAAGTAAGGATATCTAGTTATGGTAACTATAAACTCTTCAACTCATAGAATTGGAAGTTGAATATAGAGTTGGGACTCCCTCCTTTTATTCTTTAGTAAATTTTAATATAGATGTGTATATCTTTATTTATTCAGTGAATAGGTTCTACAACTAATGTTTTATTAGGTCTCCCTTTTTATATTTTCTATATATATTAAAAATATTCACCTGAAACACCTGAAATTTTGATTTATTCCTTCATTCCTTCTTTGAGAATTATATATTCATTTATTTCATTAGTAATATTATCTACAATATTCTTATTGTTTTAATATCATGAGTTCATGGTATTTGAATGAACTATTTATCCTTTGGTTTTCTAGAATACCTATACCTCCTTAATTCATTATGATATATATAATACATGATGAATTTATCTTATTAATTTAATTCAACAAAACTTCTAAATTAATGAATCTACATATACACCTAAATCATGAAATTTTATATCCATATATTCAGATTATTATATTATGGAAGAAAAATTATAGATCATATTCTTATTTAATATTTAATCCCTAGCAGGAAAAAATGAATTAGGATATTTACGTCATTGAAATAATAGAATAAGATCAATATATTTAAATTTATTTAATAATTTCATTCTGATATTTATAAACACTCTATTATATAAAAAATAAATCACAATTTTTACTCTAATGAACATTACATGAATATTATGATATATTATTTTTAATATTCTATGGTTGGGCCAAGTATTTTGAATTCCACACTTACTCTTTTGAATTTTGTTTTTATTACTCCGAAGTCAATACATAACTCTTTTTAACTCACTATTATTTCTTGTTTCAATAACATAAATATGAATCACTCTATACACTATTGGTATGGATTCTAGCAGCACATGTATAAAATTTCAATGATTTTTATGAACTCCCACATGCATCATAGAAAGGAAACAAAATCTTATTATAGTTGTAATAGTGAAACACAGTATGAGAATTACTAGATCAGTGTGTGTTTAGAAACATTTTGAAGAAGATATAGCACACAACGTCATTTCAACCAAACATCATGTAGATTTTAAGTGATGAATAGTGTCCCACATAACAAAATAACACATCAAAATTTCATACACCGTGATTTTTTTCTATCAATCTTACTACTCATAATTTTCCAGATAAAATATATTTTGGACAAACCTATTAAGAGGGTCACAATTCCACACTACACAGTGAATTAATCCCTTAATGTGAGCACTTGCCCACATTTGTTTTATATTCATTTCACCTAGTTTTTTTTATTATATTTGATCTTAGGTACTACATCATGAATGAAATTTCATCTCATATAGTTTATTGAAGGAGAATTTTTTTTCTTTTAAACACATATAAATCCTACTTCATCAGATAAAATTACATAGTTTTTCTAAGTCCACCCATTTTTTATATATCTAGAATCTTATATATTACATCTGCATTAATATTCTGAACATCAACTCAACGAAATTGATGATTCATATAGAAATTACAAATACATAAATCTTCAAATAACTGTTCAAAATAGAAATTATTATGTAATTGAACAAAATGGTATAATCTCAAAAACTACAATTGATCAAACTTCTTCTCCATAATTTTAATTTATCATTGATAATATAATTTTAGTACCCCACCATTCCCAAAAGACAATTTTAATATATAAGATTCATCCATCATAAAAATTTATTTATTGTAAACCTTACTGTTCTTCTCAACATACTTGGGAACTATTCAAAGAACATTCATGAAAATAATCATTAGTATGTTGACATAATGTTTGATAATTATAATTTCATTTATCCTTATTAACAAAAACAAAAAACATATCTTTAAAAATATAAAAATTTTATGTCTAATAACTATAATAAAATGATATTTTCGTTTGTGATCTAACTCGACTATTCTTATCTCTAATTTTATCATTATATTCTTTAATTTTCTTATATCCCCATTTAAAATTAATTAATAGTAGATTGAAGAATATGGTATCACATCATGCATATGAAATTCCATATAAACCATGCCACATTTAGACTTCATGATCCAAAAATTGTTTAGAAAATAATAGGGATAAATTATAATGAAAATCTATGTGTTGATCAACACAAAATGATACCAACTAAATAAAGTGAACATAACCCATTTAGAGGATATCCAAATATAATCAATTTATAACCAAGTAAAACCAATTGATTCCTTTATTTTCCATTTGAATAACTACAAAAATACCCACACTCATCAGAATATATAGATTATAAATATTAAAAAACATGTTGTTAGTTTTAGAAACCATTCCAATATCTTCCCAGATTTTCCTCATTTTTATAATCAATGATCTATTCAAATCCCCCCCTCAAAAAATAATACATTCATGATAAATCGAGTTTGAGAGAGTAGTAATACATTACCTTTCAATGACAGTTTTTTAATAACCTAACACATTTTTTGTTATTATGATTTATGAACATCCAGAAATATCTCTAGTATTTTCCCCACACGTTTCCCCCATAATGGAGACACTCTATCATCCTCTTCCTCAATGATTAAAATTTAATCATACAATATTTAGAATTATAGTTCATAGACTATACTAGGAAGGAAACAGACAAAAAATCATGAATAGTTATTCTAGATTTATTATAACATCATACCACTCAAGTATCTCCTTCTGATTATAGTATTCGACTTTAATTTTTTTACATTAACACAGAAAAATACAATAAAATATAATGTAATATGTCAGATATCTTTTCTCATTAATGCGCTCAAATAGGTTGATAATTTTTTCTCAATCATTTAGATAGTTTTATTTTATATCTAATTCAATATTGGCCCTTTATTATCTCATTTATGGGTCTCCACGAAGTCTTGGGTGGCATGGATAATGTTTTTCTATCCTTATGTGTGTTATTTTTTAACAATGAGCCATCAAGTCACATGTATCACATAGTGAATGATTCATATTCATTACGATTTCATATTTGGATATTATTATTATTATTATTTTAAAATCCTTGATTCTTATCAAATATACTTTATCATACCATATGACACTTCATGATACCTTATTTCATTACCCTTTGATAATTTTTTAAAAATATTCATTTGTATTCTTTTAGAGTTTATGCATTCTCTATTAGAACTTACCATCATCCATGCTTCATACATTTCAGTTTACCTTTCCAAGTGGTCGATCAATATAATTAAACATTGTTTATTAGAATTATAATCATTTATAGAACATAAATAAAGATTCTTGTGAATAATTATTACCTAATTAGTTTTTTTATTTTAGTCTTATACTGATATTATTATTTATTCCCACTAACATCTTTCAATACAAATGTATACTTAGTTTTGGAGAAAATCCATGAAATTATATCTTGTATATATAACAATAGATTTTTTATTTTTTATTTTAATGATCATATTAATCTTATTTTGTTTATTTTGAACAAATTAATTATCTTATTTGTACTCTACGAATGTATTTTTTTATTTAGTTTATAGAATCTTAGTAATAATCATGTTATTTATTTCATGTTGACTCATTCCCAAGGAATTATGAATTAATATAATCTACATTCATGGTATTCTTTTTATTATTTTATTAAATATATTCTTGGATAACTTAAACTAAAATTTATCTTTGAAATTTCAACTAATATAAAATATACAACTAATATTTTCATTTTTTTAAATATTTTGGTAATATAAAAAAAATTTCAATACATATATTTCTTTTTCATCTTCTTATCATTACATACCCTAAAATATGAATTATTTTTTCTCTAAGGTCATGATAACTTATGAAAATAAAACAAATCATTGTACATAATCCTATTAGGGAAGCAAAAAAACAAAAAACCTAGATTTCTATTCATGAAATATAATCAGGATAGATTTACACCTTATCTATTTTAACATATTTTACTCTATTAATTCAGTAAAATTTGGGGGAAAATCCACATAAAATTTCTTAAATAATAACTAGGTATAATAGTCATTTCCACTATTTTTTTCTTCTAATTGTTTTATTATTTTTGTGTTTATGATTTGAGTATACATGAGAACTAATTCAGTATAAACATTATCTTCAAAAGTGGATTTTATATTTTCCTTTTTTATTTATATGAATTTTACCAACATATTATCTCAAAAAAACCAAATAGAGGGATTTATGAATCCGAAATCACTTTGGAAATTTAAATATCAGTAATACATAAATAAATTTGTGGTGAAGTATTTTCTCAAATCGGTTCTAGATTCATCAATTTAACAAGATTTTCCAACATATTCATATTAACTATGTGTCTCCCAGCCATTATTGACTCTTGTTTTTATCTATATTTCATTCTCAGATCCTCACCTTCATAATCATTCATTTGGTTTTTTTAATTGATTTTCACAATCATTAATATTATTTTTTTTCAAAAATAATTGGGAGTTTTTTATTCTAGTTTATTCTTCAAATGCATCCATTCAATATTTGTTTTGTATTTTTATCTATCATGAATTAATTTGATTAATTAATTCTAAAATATTAAAAAATTTCTTCATCATCCATGTTTAATTTTTTAAGGTCCCACATTTTTTTTGATTTTTACGTGCATGTGTATTATTTCTTTTGTAGCTTTATCTATTCCTTATGTTCATCTCTAAGTTGAATGATCTCTTCCTAAATGTTTCCAAAAGAACCATATATGAATGAGGTTACATGTCTGGGAAATTTATCCCTAGGAACCTTTTTATCATAAATTAATTTATCTTGTTAATTATTTGAATAGTGTTCTTCCCTACTTATGCTTACTACTTATTTATGGAAATCATAACATGAATTTTTACATACCTTTTAATCCCATTAATGTAGAGAGACTTCTATAGAAGAATTTTTTTAAAACTATTTAGTAGTAGAGTGTAATTAACTAACTCAATCTCCTACTACAAAAACATATTTTATAGAATCATAATTTTTTTAGAAATAATCCATCACACATATCAAATGAGGGTAATCTTATTCGCACTACCATTTTCTATGTAAACCGTATTAACATGTGAAATAATAATAATTACACATTCACTACCCTTAAATAGTATAATGTCCAATTTCCTTTAGGAGGCCTTTCTCAACCATTTCATATATCGTTTCATTTTATTCCAAATTATCTTTCTAGTTTTCTCTTATATTGTTTGTTTGATAATGAATTTGTAGGATTATTCATATTTTAACATCCTAAAGAATTTTAAAAGAGAATATATGTTCTTAAAAAATCATATGTGATTATCCAAAATAGGTTTGTGCTTTTATGACACTAATATATCAATGGGATATGTCAATTACTGGTAGGGGGTGTTAATTATTGTTTCTATACTTTTAAACTGATCTAAAATTTTATCCATTATCACTTATTTACATATTTAGTGAATGAATCTCTCCCTATATTTATATCCATTGGTTGTATGTAATGCTTATAGATAATTCAATCAGTTCGAAGACATGTTATAAAAAATGGTGGCTTTATAAACTCATTTAGTATGGTATTTTAGAGCACCAATGTATAGTGATTCTACATTGGACGATGACATGAGAGGATTTATTTACTCCCTTGTTTGTAAGTCCCAATTGTAATGCCTTCTTTTATGATTACATTTTATTAATAATTTTAGGAGAAACTTTGACCAGTTTATAAGATTTTCTGGTAAATATAAGATTCTGAATACTCTTAACAATGTGTGATATGAAAATAATCTATAGTATTCTCATTGATATAAAGGTGGGATCTAATTCCTTAGTATAAATAAATATTATGTGTGAAATGAATATGAATTTATATTTGTGTTGTGAGTTAATTTGATCCATTGATTTTATTTTTTGAATAATTATTTTATTAGACTTTGTTTTGGGGGTTTCTAGATAATTTTAAAGGGTGATGGAGTCCCTTTTAAGGTTACACAATTCGATAATTATCTATAAAAACAATACCTATTCTACAGGAAATCCTGTAACTTGAAAAATAGTCTCAAATGTTGGGGTTCATGGTTTAGGAACACATTTTTTAAAAACACATAGCCTCTCATGTTAATCTATATGGAAGTATATAGTTTCAACAACATGTTTTTCCCATGGAATGATAAAGCATGCATCCATAGTGTGTGGGATCCAAGGATGTGGTTGAATTCATTTCAGGGATAGCACAGGTTTTGTAAAATTTTGTGGCCAAACCATGTGGCTCATTCAGATGAATAGTGATGGGTACATGGTTGCCACATGATTTGATAGACCATGTGTACAGAATTGGGAGATATTAAACCCCCCCTAATGACCATTTATAATGAAACTTTACCAATTCTTACTCAAATAGGAAACACACTCATTTTATAATACTTATCTATAGTTTTATAATGATTATTATCACGAACCTACCTAAGTCGCCCCTAAGCCAGTCACCCAGGACATCCCATGACTAGTCCTGAGAGGCCATCCTGATCCCCTTGGTATGGTGATAAGCAATGAGGGAATAAATATAGTGCACAAGGTAATGATTTCTCCCAAATACAAACAATCAAATAAAGAGCAGAAATAAATGGAAAGCCCAAAATAAATTTACATAAAAATTGAACCGAACATTATTTGTAAAAGAAACCAAAAGTAAAACTAAAGCAAAAACTCAACCGACCAAACCTAACATCCAACTAACTCCATGTGACCCCACTATTCACTCTCAAAAACAATGATCACACATAGTCCAAGGGGGTATAACTCCAGCTAAATCGTACACAAGGGATTAAAACAGAATAAGACTATAGGCGTGAGTATTAAATATTAGTATGTTAGATTTATATTCTAATACCAATGTACATCCTTTAAAATAAAAGGATCATAAATTTCATGTTTTTAATACATGATATAAATGTATTTTTTTCTAAATTTTGGCCCATTCTATAAAAAAATTACCATAAAAAACTAGCATGTTTCATAAACAATAATGTAAAAACTATTTTCAAAGAGGTAAAACATAAAAATGAAACTATTTTTCAAAATGGATTATTTAAAGAATGAAAACTTTTAAATAAATCACACACACCACTGAATTTTCCAACCAAACACACCATATGCCGATGGTGAGTACAAAATATCCAATGAGGACAAGTCATGGGAACACCCCTAGGCACTAATTTGTAGTGAGCCTCAGGTACCTCATATCTCGGTGAAAGTAACCATAATAAATATAAGTTCACGTGCACACAAGACACTATTAGGTAGCATACCCATAACCTAGTGGTACCCCAATATCATAATCATCATATTTTAGTTAGTTTTTTCATCGTCAAACTTGCTATGTGAAACAGTGGCCAAACCCAACAGGATCAGTAGCATACTAGTACACATCCACCCACCTAGATACCTGAGATTCCCGTTAGTGCTCAATAGGGTTACACATATTATCAAATACAAATTTCACATCAAAATTACATTCCCAACCATAAACACACAAACATCCCATATTATTTCTTCACATTTCTTTCACAAATCAATAAACCACTAAATTGTTTCGTAAAATAATTTCAAGGAGTGTATTTATGATTTGCACATAAAAGTCATTCAAAAAACCCTATTTTAACTATAAAAACACAAAAAACCATACCCAACCATATTTTTCTTCCCTAAAAGAGTTAGTAAAATCATTTCAAGGACCATAAAACAATCCCAATTGAAAAAACATGGTATATACATCTAAAACATTCATTCTTCATTTTTAGTAAAGGATAAATGGGCCTTTAACCATTTTCTCAAAACTAACATTTGAAAAAGTTATGAATTTAAATTTTATTAATAAGGTGCATACATACAATTTACAAGTAAAAAAACACATTCATAAATCTCTTAAAACACTCAGGTTACATTTTCAAACCACAAACTTTTTCATAAGGATGTGAAACATGCCATTTTCTGGAAACTCGAACCAAAACATGTTGTAAAAAAATCGATTTGTTTATAAAAAAATCCAAATTGTAAAGCCATCAAAGGATCCCGAAATAATATTTTTCATGAATCCAATGTATTTATAAATCCAGAAAAATCATTTTAAATTGCACTTGACACAGAAAATCCAACCATGCAATTTAACGAACACATGAAATGAACACATTAGCAAAAAAAATTATTTTAAGCACTTAAAAAGGGATAAAATACCATTTTCAATCCATGAATTTTAAAAATATACTCAAAAAAATTCAAAATAACACAAACCAAGTGCATTTGATAATGGAATAAATTATCAAACAAGAAGAGTGCACATTTATACCAAAACAAGTATATTTTTAACAAAATAAGGCATAAAACATCATTTGCACACAAAAATCATAAAACCAATATTTTACAATAGCACATATCATATAATTAATGTTATAACAGCATGTAAATGATAAAATATTAATGATAATGGGACATTCAAGGGATATCCTACCTCAAATCTGTGGCGTAATTGAAACACACACCTGATATCACCATATGAGGATTTATAAACCTTGAACCTATGACTACCATCCCCAAACAAAAACAAACCCCATCAAAATACATTGGATAACATAAAAATAGGTATATAATTACTCGGGTAGAATATAAAACCAATAAATAATGAAAGGAAGTGGAAGAGGGAGGACAAATGGGACGAAATCTCCCCTTGAAACTAGAACAATCTTCGTCTTCCCTTAGATATGCACCTATGGAGGAAGGGGAATATCCTAAAACTCTTATAGAGACTAATATGATCTGGTATAACCTAGTGAAGAAGAGTTGTGGAAAAAATAGTACGAATTGGATGATTTATGTATGAATCCATTTACCTTCTAAATTCTAGATGACTTAAGAGATGTTGAGAACTCATTCCCTAATAAGAGCCTCATATGAGATCAAAATCGGTAAAATAGATAATGATGGGGAGGATAGGCATATTGTCGTCACGTGAGATGTGGAATCACCAAAAAATATTTAAAATTAAATTAGATATAAAATAAACAAATGATTTTTTCCAAACTGGAAATGGGCCCATGGGCTGGCCCAATACCTAAATAAGTATCCCCAATTCACCATGATTATGAATTCATAAGGGATCCAAAAGGATATTGTGGTTTGAATATGATATGGGAGGAAATTTATGAAGTTGAATTGGTGAATATTTAAAAAAAATTGATTTATAAGTGAAACAAATTTGATTTTTAAATTAGGAAATGGGCTCAAGGTTGGCCCACATCATGAAGTAACCACCCTTTCTCCAAAAACACATAAACAAGCAATAGGGAACAAAAATTATTGTTATTACACATATATGAAACCTAAATGCTAAAAATTAATCTCAACCAAAATACAATAAATGGATCGGGATTTTAAATTAACCGAATCAAAACAAAAACATGAGAAATCAGGTGTGAATATTCCCTTCCCCCTATAAATCCATATTCTTGTGAACCCTTATTATTTTAAGATCAATAATTGAGGTATGTGAAAAGATAACCATTGTAAAATAGGTTTATTCATTATATAACACCTTTCTCTTAAGAAAATTCATTAATATAATATTATATTTCAATATCTACAGATTTATATGCTAGATAAGAAATAATTATTTAATCATTGATAGAATATTGGTTGTCTAGGTATTTCAACGACATAACATTTAACATGGATTAGATCTCTCAAGAACAGTGTATATTTACATTTAATATTTATTTTATCAATAATACTAAGACTCTATTATTGTTGAATATCATCTTAGATGACTTTTTCATTGAACTATTTATGATTGATCAATATTTTTTGGATTCAATGAGGGTTATTTTCTTGAATTGATGAAGAATTCATGATTAGATCATTAAAAATATATTATTTTGGAATCCTATCCTCTAAAAAACCTCGTATCTATATTCATTGACTGACTCCATGATGTATTTTAATATAGTTATAGCCATGTTGATGAGTAATATCCCCCTGTATGATTTCTGTACCACATTCTTGATGAATCAGAACTCAAATTAGACATTCGTTACCATCTGATCTAGTTCGTAGTTTGTGTGAAACATGATTTAGGATTTGATCCTTTGATGATTATTAAATCCATTTTTGAGAACCATTATCTTTGAAGTTCCTTACAACTAGAGGCACTCATGTACTATACTATATTTGATTTGATTCTTGTGTGGCATAGCCTGTATGACATTTTTTATAGTGGTTACAAATGGGTGTGTGTGTGTGTAGTTGTAAGATATGATTATGATGATTGATTCCATGATTATTATTACGTAGTTAAAGGAGAGATCATTTTTAGAAAAATAGTGAAATAAAATAATTATAAAATATTAGGTCTTTTCATCATCTTATATGGGAGAAGGAGGTCCTCAATTCATCAGCTATAGAAATAGCGGAGATTATCTCAATTTTTCTTTCAAAATATTCAAAATTATGGTCATTAAAGTGGGAATATGGTGAATCTCTAGTTGTTTTAAAGTAGAACATTGAGGACAACGTTCCATATGGGTGTAATTCATGTGTGATATATGACCCAGGGATCTAGCTGGGGTCCATAGAAGTAGGATCAAACAATGATGAATCAATTTGGTATTGCATCTCATGGTCAGGGTAGCAGATCTAAGGCTAGATTAGTATATGTGTTAGGTCAGACTCTAGAGGATGGTGGTGATGGAATATCTATTATTTATGAAAAATTATTAATAATAACTAAATTTTTATATTTTTATTGATATTGGTTCTTCCTATTGTTTCATATCTATACAATTTAGTATAGGACTTGATTTACCAGTCAATTTAACATTTAAGGTTATTTCCCTCTATACACCATTGGAAAAAATGATGGAATATCCTTAAAAATTCATAGAGTTTCATATTTTCATTTCTACTTATGGACATATGTTTGAATTTATTATTTTTTAGAAGATATTATTCTATGTGATTATTATCATGGATTGGTGGAGAAGTTATTGAGACAGTATTGACTCATATTAGATATTGGAATCATTTAAATATTCAAAGAGGGAGAAGCACATAATTCCCATGGACTAATACTTAGGAGTAGGTAGAGTGAATCCATACTTAATCCATATTTGAATAATTATAAAATTATTACATAAATGTATTTTTTAGATGGATTAGTGGTAGTCCCATTTTATTTTTATATAGTTCTGGATCTCAATTAGGATGTCAGTTGGGATGAATTCATAATACATTCACCTTATATAGATTTTGAATTTCATATATTTCTTTTCCTAGGTGTGTGTCCCATTTTGATAACCCCTTATTTTATGATACTTTTGTGTTGAATGAGATCAATATAGAGTGGGAGTATTTGGAATATATGGGCTTTACCAAGTTTGTTACATCGTTGTCTAGTGCACATTAATTGTTCACCAAGAATGTAAATGAGAGTATTCAACCTTACATAGATTACTAGAACCTTAATCAGGTGATAGTGAATAATAGATATCATTTTACGAAGATTTATGACTTTATTATTAGTCTTTATGATCTCAATGGTTCTCTAAGATTGAACTCGGATCTAAGTATTACCAGTTTCTAGTTAAGGAGGAGTACATATAGAAGTTGAAATTTATGAGTGGGTGTGGGATATATGAGTACTTGGTGATGCCTTTTTGACTAAAAATGCACTTATAGTGTTCATTTATCCCTTTAACGTGATCTTCCACCCATATATAGAATCATTTTTCATGGGTTTCATCAATGATATCATCATTTATGCATCTTCTCTAGAACAGCACGATAGAAATATCTAGATAGTACTGAGTACAAATTTAGAAAATAATTATTATTAAATGTTCTTAAAGTGTTAATTATCACTTCATGAGGTAAAATTCATGGGGAATGTGGTTTTCGAGACTACTATTAGTATAATTAAAGAATTCGGAAGAAGTGTTTTCATCAACCTGTCCACCGAGCATGTTCAATATAAGGAAATTTTTGGGATGAGTGTTACACTATAATCATTTTATCTTGGCCTTAACTTATTAATATGCACCCTTGAAAAATATAATGAAGAAATTGGGGGTGTGTAAGTGTTTAAATAGGTGTGAGGATTATTTTATTGATCTGAATATGAGGCTGACTATAGCTCCCAGGTTAATTCATCTCAAGAAGAGCTTTTGTGATTCCATGTATTATAATGCTTCAAGAGTTGGTTTATGGAAACAATTGATATGGATGTAGAAGGTGGTTTCTTATGGTTAATGACAGCAATGTTTCCATGAGAACAACTATCCAACCCATGACTTGCTGCATGTATCCATGGTCCACACATTGAATTGTCCGTATAATATATCTTCATTGAGAGGTTTATTGTCTACATTGAACACAAAATCCTCCACTATTTCCTTTCCTTGTGAGACATCAATATTCAGAAAAGGAACTAGGTAGAGTACCCGAAGAAATATATCATTAAGATGGAATATTCAGCTACTAAAGGTAACATTGTTTTCAATGCTCTTAACTGTAAGACATGGGTATCTTAGGAGCTTGACTAACAACCATTGGAGGAATAGTAGAACTTGATGATATACTTTTCTAATTGGGTGATGTATTAAATAAAAAATCAATGATCACTGTCATGTTATCAATTAATGATCACATCTTCTTTATTATACTAGGTGAAGGCTGGTTAAGAATCTGACATAGAGTGCACTGTGATGTAGAAACAGTGAGATATTGGTGAATTGATACCTAGAAGTACATTCAATGATATAGAATTGATCATATTACATTGGATAGTTTTAGTCCCCACATCCTTCAAGGAAGAAATAATGTGATACTTTCATACCTATAAGTGGGAAGTAAAGCCTAGAGAGAAAATAATTTACCATGTGTTTATATAGAAGTTCTTATGTTCATATGTGAAGAGCACATTTCTATATTTGTTTCCCGATGAGTTACCATCCAAAGAATAAAAGACATGCCTAATATTATTGATGGGTTGTTCCAATCACATAAAATTGGAATGCGTGAGTAGAGAGATTTCATGATGGAAATAGTGGTGAGGTTACACCAGACCACTGAGAGCTCTGATAGAGACATATGTTCTATATCCTAGTTTTGATAGGCATTGCATAAGTACTTAGGGACTCAGCTGATATTGAGAACAATGTACCGCCCCATACATCAGAAATTTAGAGTGAATCGTTTGTATATTGAAGAATATACTCAAGGCCAATGTTTTGGATTTTGGAGGTTAATTGGATGTTCAACTATACATTGTTTAGTTTATAATCAAATTGAGTTACTGAGAATTGATTCAAATGTCACCTTCTAGGGATCTTTATGGTAGGACATGTCGCTCACTACTTTGTATAAATGAGGCCAGTGAGGTAGTGGTTGTGGGGCCTAGTATGTTATGTGAGACTATTGAGATATAATATAACTAATTCATAAGAGTTTGATTATAGATCATTTATGGATGATGTATTAGTTCTACCATAACAGGATACCATTAGTGTTTTATGTTGGATATATAGTTTTCTTATGGGAGACTACTCATTTAGACCACTGACATTTGAGGGAGAGTTGGATGTTATATCCCTGGTACGTTGGGCCCTTAGTGATCAGTGAGTGGTACCAAACATTGGTGTACCATATGTATATTCCATTTATCTATAAAGTTATGCACAATGTGTTCTATGGGTATCCTATCTAGATGAACATGCGTGATCACATTAATGTCATTTACTACAAGGATGTTGAGTTAGAATTATAGGTGCGCTATGTGTTGCACTTTTTCTAGAATGTAGAATATAGTGAGAATGTTCTATGTGGGAAGATAGTAATATTTACCTGGTTCTTATAATAGCATGGCTGAATCTAGGATGAGTCTTGGGAGTGAGAGGAAGATGTTGACGATAAATGGATTGAGTTGATAAATCATGTTGCCTAGAGATGATTCTTGAAGAGGATGCATCTTTAGGGGATGTTATTGTAGTGGACTCTAATGTCTCAAAAGTCACATGTATTTTTTTTATTATATAGATTTATTTCGAGACCAGGCGTGAGACAATGTGCTTTTCTGAGGCCCGAAGTGATTGTAATGATCCTCAAATTCTTTAATCTCAACAGTTTTCCATCCAAGAAAAACAAAATATGATGTTTCATTAAATTAAATAGTGTAATGACTTTATAAAAGAAATGTAACTAAAATATGGATTCACATTTTTCCATTAATGGTCAGCTATACAATGCCTGATTGTTCGCACAATCCTAGTTCTGCTCTAAAGAATTGGGGGGTGATGATGATGACCGCCAATAAATTCCAAACATCTGATCATGGAGTGTGGAACGGCGGACACGTTCTTATTCCACCATTCGAATGGATGGTGACAAATAAAGAACGACCATCGACCATAAATAGAGGATCACCAAACGATGAACGCAGAGACACCATTCATCAATAATGAATAATCTGACCTAGTTTGTGGTTAAATTATATTATGTTTTCCCCATTATTATTCTAAAACAATGCACACAGATCATCCCACCAATAGCTTGAATCATGGATCGAGTGTTATTGTGTGAGGGTGTTTACCTTGGGGTTTTGCACTAGGATTGATGATTATTCATTAGAACTATGATCCAATGTCTCCATTATTATCTTAACATATAACATAGAGGGTGAGGGCTAATAAGATCAAGGATTGAGCCCCTCCGCTTGTGTGTTCCTCGTGGAAGTATCCTTGAAAAGGCGACAAGGTGGATCCAAGGCCCTAGTAGTGATATCGATGACTTGAGATGCCTGAGGGCATAGGGGGATTTGAGATCGGACCACCAGAACAGACCCAGTGGCCCAACAATGTTCTTGGACATGTGGAATCATAGGCGTGGCAGTGACTACCGGTGGGATGCAGCATCGCATGAGGGATGAAGCGGTAACCGCACTGGCAGAGGGGGCACTCCTAGTGCACGACGCAATGGAGGAGGAAAACAACCCATTAGAAATAGAGCCAACGTGTCACCATGTAGGAGGAGCATCCCGCTCCATGTGGGTCCTATGATGAACATGGGGGGAAGCTCGATGACTAGCCACACACGTCCCAACCGGGCTAGATGAGCCGGTCTAGGCTAAATTGGAATGACCACCTGATCAGGCCATGCCACATAAATAGCCTGAAAAAACAGTCAAGCCAATCCAATTTAGTAGACCAGCCCAATGGGATAAAAGATGGCCGTATGGTGACCTGATCTAGAAAAAAATACAATCTCGCCAGTGGTGGCTGAGCTGGATAAATTCGTCTCACTAGGTGACCAAGCGGACTGTACCCAAGTCCAATCTCGGTCGGATTGAATGGGGCCCAATGGGTTAGGCCAATGGGCTAGATAGATAGGATCCGGTCACGTAGGACCCCAGGTCGAGTTGGTTGGGTCGGTTCGAACCAGTCAAACCGGGGCCTGACACAATTGGACCCACTTAAAAAAAAATGGACGTATCTCCCAGAACATGCGTTTGATTGACGTGATATCAACAGTGTTGGGACCCACATGATAGGGATGTCTTTATATAATCTTCTATGAAAAATTTCATGAATGTTGACCCAAAAAGTCTTCATGACTCTTTTAACTAGAGAAACTCCATGACTCCTCTATCGGCAAGACTTTTTGAAGCTACTTACCAGCGAGACTTCTTGGCTCAGCTATTACTAAGACTTCATGGCTTAGAAAAATAGTGAGACTCCGTGATTGAGCTATCAGTTATACTTCATGCCTTAGCTACCAGAAGAGACTCTATGACTTAGCTATCAGCGAGACTACATGAATCATCTACCCTGAGAGATTTGGGACTCAGTATCAGTGAGGATTCGTGACTCAGCTACTGATAACGGCTTCGTGACTAAGATAATGGATAGATCTAGGCGACCTAGCTATCCTAATGGACTCATTGGGGAAGAGTTCCTTTGTAGGGATTGATATTAAGTTTTTGCGACTGCTGGTTTTTCTATCAACACATTAAGTTATAAATGTTTTAAGTTTACTCTAACGACTCTAATCATTGTGCATTATTTTTTGATCTATTTTGTGGTTTTAATTAGGACTCGAGTTGGTTTTGGGGTCCCTACAGATTATTTTTTTACTCACCCCTACACGGGCTTCATGCGAATGTGTTGTATCTCATCTATTCGACTGATGACTTGGAGAAGGAATTTGTGGCCATGTACTGGGCATTGTCCAGTGAGGTCATGCGGGTGGGATGTGCTTCTATAGCTTCCAGTAGCTACTACATACATACCCATCATGTGGGGTTTATAGAGAATGACTATTAATGTTTACTAGTATTTTACTATATTCATTTTGTCCTTTTTTGGGTTTGTATTCTGGCCCATTTGACCTATAATATGTACTTTTACTCAGTGGTTGTTTAGTGGAATGCATGTTAGATTTTCATGATTTGGGGCATGGTTTTGTGTTCATGCGTACATGTAATCATGAAAATGCCTCACATTTTAGGGTTGATTCCATCAGTGCTAGTCTCCCACCCTTGGCCCTCCAGAGACGAGCTTATGGTATGTCATGGCATGGGCCCCAGGGGACAGGTCCAGAAAAATTGGTATCAAAGGTTGTCGGTTCTACTAGAAGATCTAAGAGACATTAAATATGGATGGGGAAACAGTGTTACGTGTTTCAATTTTGGCTTTCAAGCTAGGTATTCCAGTGTTTGTGCAGTGGTTGACATATCCATACACCAGGACCCTAATGTCTATTTTCCAACCTGGTACATGAAAACACTACCTTCTTCCGTCTTTGAGTGTTTTTCATGATATTTTTGGGTCAGAGTAAGCTCACCAGGTATAAAAAATTGACTATGCTTCATATTGATTCCCTTTCAACATATCTCCATGCAGAAGGAAATCCAGAATTACAATCTACGTCTTTGAGGATGGTTCATAGAGTGTTGAGGCTTCAGTATTCAGACCGTTGCTTGAGATGGTTCCATAGGGTGGTGTCCTAGTGATGCCACTTCTCGTTGTCAGTACTTACTACTGGAGAAACCCATATAGGACACATGTAGTCACTATGACTTATATGAATTTCACTGACATAGACCCCTTAGGTTCCGAGGTGGGCCCAATTCACAGGTGGAAAACGATTATATTTAGGTGGTGACCAAATTTCCATCTAGCTAGGGCATGATTAGATCATATGATAGTCTTGGTAGTGAGCCTTATACATGGCTCAGCAAGGTGATGACAGTATTTAGATTAACTGATCGATGACTATTTCTTAGATAGAGCTAGAGAACCTTTCTCAAATAAATCGATCTTTCCATAAAAGCTAAGGGGTATGTGTTCACAACAGCTTATATTAGATGATGTGTTGGTATGTGGGTATTCGTCATGGAATTTTGACTTTTCCTAATACTCGCTTAATAATATAAGACCTGTTCTTCAGGTATCGGACCTACGAGAAATTTTTGTTTAGGGACATCCGAGCCATCACTATTCCTATGTAGGTTATTAGTTATTCTAGGGTTCTAGATATAGGCTTTGTGGTTTGATGACTTTTAGTAGAGAAGATACATCTAGTGGATGTTAGTAGTTGGCATGAATGCACATGACGCCGGCCTTAGATACATGGACGTGTGAAACGTTTCGAGAAGAGGTCCCGAGGTAGGGGGTCTAAATGTTAGGGCTCATGGAGTGAGTCTAGTCGGCCCAAGAAGAGGTAATTATTTTCAAAAGATGGTAGGTGACATCTCTCTAGAGAATGTCCATCCCTTGGTGCTGACATTGAAATAGTGGATGGTCTACCGGGGTAGAGGAAGTTTCAATAATTGATGAATCTATAGGGTGGAAGACATGGAAGAGGACATATGAGAGCATCCAGAGGCAGTATATATTTCAACATGTTACGACCACCACCCCAAGGGGATCCACCTCAGGGTTAGGGAGCTAGAGAACATTTGAAGTGAGTAGATACATGTGGTCAGGGAGTATTACCTGAGGGATCCATGAATGATTCATGGAACTGTCTATGGTTGTGCCCAAATTTACCCTACAGGTATGCGGTCATTGTAGTACAGGTAGGTGTCGAATCCACAGGGACCAAAGAAGGAACCTAAAGACACTCTTACTTTGGAAGGATTTGGCTATATAGTGGCCAACTATTTGGATTGATTTGATTTGAATAACTACTAATTTAATTTAATTAAAAAAAGAACATACAATTACTTATTCTAAAACAATTAATGGAGATGAGTTGATCCTAATTTGTTACTAGGGTTAGATTGGATGTATTTATTTTCTTGTAATGTACATTTCACTAATTCAAGATGCATCCGAAAATTGATATAATTCATCAACATCATTAACGAATTTAATCCCTAAACAATTCCATAGATAATCACCAATGCATTTAGAGGATCAATTCAATGATCACTCCAAGGAATTGGATCGTACTAGTACTCAAAATGTGTCATTGTTAAAGTTGGTGAAGACGAAGAAGAAAATAAATCATCAAATGGAAATCATAAACTAATGAAATGATTATAGGAATTAAGATCATAAAATAATATCCAATCTACCCCGTGAAAGTCCCTAGGACCAACACATATGGGTTTAGCCCTCCATTGATTCAATGATCTCAATGGAAGCGGAAAGTAGACTCATAGGGGTGGAATTGAAGAAGAAAAATAAAACAATGAAACGATCACTCCACCGTTGTGTGAATAAGTTCACAATTTCTGGTGTGAATAAGTTCACAACTTGGGGAAACAGTATCAATGTGAAAATTAGAAGGAAATAAAAAGAGAATAAGAAGAATTTTTATTGAAAACTAAGGTGATTCAAATAACTTACATGCGATAGAAGAACATTACAAAGAAAATATGGCATAACAACATTACAATGAAAGTAAAACTACAAGATCCTCAAATAATCCATCCCTATTACCTTAAATAGGAATTTTGGAATTATTTGGGAGAGCCCCCATCATCCCATGTGCCTTTAATTAATTGTTTTGGGGGAAGGTGGGTGGACAGTTAATGCAAAGGATACTATTCATCTCTTGCCTCCAAGTGGGAGACAACTTTCATCCACCGAACAGAAGCGCCTAAATCACCTTTTAGAAGGCCGAATTTGAGTTGTAAATAAAAGACTTAAATAAATCCCTAGATTTCCCCTAAATTACTGAAAATGTTAAGCCTGAAATACCTTGTGTTTTGGGAGATATGATTTAAATGGTGGGATGTTTTTCTGGGCTACAGAATCTGGCCTAGAATTGTATCTTCAACATCGACCGCCTTAATCACCACCATGTAAAATGACATAGCACTGGCTAAAGAAGTGTTATTTGTTCCTATATATGTATTTTATCCTCCCATAAAATTTGGGATTCATTGGGCATGTATTGTGGGCCCCATATTCTTATTAGTGGAATGATATCCAATCTGCCTTCTCCATAATTGTTTCCTTTTATCGCCAAATATCCACATCATACATTATGAATACTCCATTGATACCTGAATAAACGTTGTTCATATTTAAGTGTATATCCATTTCCAAAAATATCAAATTATAATATGGATAATTAGATTCTTTTAAATCTGATGAAACATTAGGCCTAAAGTGTTGCACATTAGGCATGAAGTTCACAAATGATGAGAATAGATGTTCAAAATGTAAAATGCACTAAAATGATATTTATGAATAACAAGGAACATGAAAACTATATTTATTAACAATGAATATTATCCTCTTCCAGTGGCTAATCACACCACCCAACTTGAGTATTTCTAGTCCCGAGTAAAATATATCACACAAATTTGAAATTTGAATGTCCTTTTCCAAAGACATTTTAATACACATTGCTCACCCAAAGACCTCATACCATTTTTTTTGAAACCCATAAAAATCATTTAATACAAGCTAAGTCCAAGGGCTTAACCTAAGCCCTTTCCCACTCCTTTTTTCAAATTCGACGCCATATTTCATCCAATTTCAATTAAGAATGACGAAGTGTTGTGCATCACAATAGGCATGGGGGTTTATTTTCATTCAAACGGTGAAAATATGGAAGCGCTAGGTGGAGTGAGATTTTAATATTAAGATGAGTATTCAATTTTTTTTCTTTTTTGTTCTTTTTTTGTTATTTGTTTTTTGTTTTTTTTGCAATTTTTCCATGGTAATTGAAATTGAACTCAATCAAGTGAACCCATGTAGCAAGAATTTGATAACGACTCCCATGCTCAAAGACCTTAGGGAACCAAGTGAATCTCACATACTCGGGCATCATCTCGAGTTAACTGAATCAAGAACAAATTCAAATTACCACAAATAGAGATAAAATGCCCATCTTTGGGCCAGAAAACTATGGAGTCACGATCCCCAAGTGCTGAAAGCCATACATTAGGTCAATCCATTACTCTACATGCAATTTATTATTTTTTTGAATACTCATGTTAAAATTAAAATGATCACGAAAACTATGCCATTTCTTATGGGACCCAAGAACTCAAAATAATACCCCACAATCTAGAGGACCTGCAATGTGTTTTTTAAAAATAAATGGATGAAAATATAAACGGTGAAAAATCACATCAGACAACCTCACATTCCAAAATCCATGACCATAATCCTAAACATGTATTAAAATCAGAATCAAGGCTTGAAAAATTATTTGATATCCAATTTCAGAGTTTGCAATGTGTGTTATCATGTTTAAGGTTAATGAAATTTATTTTCCTTCCACACATTTTTTATGCACACAAGATCAATTGTTATTATTTCATCTCCCCCAACGTAAAATAACATTTTACACGGTGTTTAATGAAAAGAAACGTTAGAAGGGGGGGGGGGGTAGGAGAGGAGTTCAAAGAAAAATTGAAAATGATAAACAAGGAACAAATTCACCTAGTTTTAAAAGTTGAATTTCATGATACTCCAGATTACTCCTTTAATCTCTTGGGGTTGTAGGCACCTCCTTGATTGAACATGTATCACCCAAAATAGTTCCTGAACCATACAAAGAAGAACAAAGCAGACTAAACAAACAACACAATGATATATTTAATTTTAAGTATCATCATTTTTATGGTTTCCCTATTTTTTTGTTTTTTTAAATCAAACTAATGATATATTGTCTTCTTTTAAATTTCTGGGTAAGGTATTACTCATGGATCACACCATGTGACATAGATGAATACGGTACTCCCCTTTCATACCCATCCATACTCATAAAAGAAGAACATGTCAACAGTATAATTTTTTAACCTACAAAAACATAAATAAAATAAAATAAATTGATGATACATTGTCTTCTTTTAAATTTCTGGGTAAGGTATTACTCAGGGATCACACCGCATGACACAGATGAATATGATGCTCTCCTTTCATTACCATCCATACTCATAAAAGAAGAATATGTCAACAATATAAGGGAGAATAAAATTATATCAAAATGACCCACTAATCCTATTTAAATTATAAATTTAATTATAACAAAAAAATGATTGAAAACTAGAAAACTATGGGTTGCCTCCCATGCAACGCTTAGTTTAACGTATTTAGCTCGACTTGAACCCCCCCAACTTATCCAATTCCAACATTAAAAATGTTAATGAACTCATCTTTCTCCACATCAATATGATTGAGAATGTGTATCCCTTGTGGTTGGCAACAAGATTTTGAATTTGATTCATGAACAATCCTATTTTCTAAAATGAATGGGAAAATCCAAGGAATATCAGAAATGGTTGATCCAGTTTCCACTATAGTCTTTCCAAATACATCAATGATCATTCGATAATTATTTTTTTAAGAGAAGAATGATTTCCAATTGAAATTTCATGATTATACCATATGAAGGGATACTTGAGTGGGGAAGGAAGACAAAAATTTTGTGCTTGGGTTGGATAGACATTCAGACACACGATGAGATTTTGAATCCAACTCAGTTTCATTTTTCTAATTTCTCAACAAAATTGGTTCCTTTTGAATATAAGATTCAACCTCCATATTGGAAAGATCAATTTTAAGAATGGGTATGGAATCAATGTTTTTAATTTCTCTCAATGGTTCAGTGAATGATGTTTTTGAAAAATCCTCAATAGAGTTATACATAGGAGACGCAATCCATAATGTAGAATTCGTCTCATTTGAATCCAAAAAATAAATTTCCTCCTCATTTAAAAACCCTCCATCAATTTATTGATTCACATTCCCTACCCCAAATCCAAAGGTTGGTTTTTCAATAAATTCATGAGTGGTTTGTGGGAAACTAGAAGATCCACATAAGGTTTTGGAAGGTACAGTTGGTGTTGGGACGAGTTCCTCACAAGTATTAATGCATTTTAATTATAATCTCAAAGATGATATCTCAAGATTCATTATCTCCATTTGATTACAAAACTGTTCAATCAGTTTTGGGGAATATAATTTGTATCAGTTTGAACATCATGGACTTCCCCAATATTGATCTCTTCAACCATCCTTGAAAGTGCTGAAAATTTATCCTTTGAATATTCATCATCTCACTGATTGTACATGTCAGCAGGTGTGTGGTAATCAATCAGGGTTTGATCAAAGAAATTTTATAATTTAGGGATTTCCCAATGTTTATTTTCTATTTTATTATAGCATGAGTTTTTCACATGTTAATTTGGAGGATTCTCCATTAGAGAATAAAGAACGTTGGACACTTTATTCTCAGGACACGCATAAACTGAAAGGGGTAAAGATAAGAGAGATAAGGTGATAATAGAGAATGTGGGTGGGTGAGAAAATGATGATAGTTTATAAGATAACTTACTTGAGTCTCCTGAAATGATGAAAAAATTTGGTTGTGCATATATTTACCCTATAGGTATGCGGTCGTTGTAGTACAGGTTGGGGTTGAATCCACACGGACCGAAGAAGAAACCGATAGACCCTCTGACTTTGAAGGATTTGGGTATGGAGTGGCCAACTATTTGGATTTATTTGATTTGAATAACTACTAATTTAATATAAAGAAAAAAATAACATACAATTACTTAGTATAAAACAATTAATGGACATGAGTTGACCCTAAGTTGATACTAAAGTTAAATTGGATGTATTTATTTTCTTATAATGTTCATTTCACTAATTCAAGATGCATCCACAAATTGATATAATTCATCAACATAACTCACCAATTTAATCCCTACAAAATTCCAAGTCTAATCACCAATGCAATTAGAGTATCAATTTAATGATCACTCCAAGGAATTGTATTGTACTAGTACTCGAAATGTGTCTTTGTTAAAGTTGGCGAAGACAAAGAAAAAAATAAATCATCAAATGGAAATCTTAAAGTAATGAAATGATTACAGAAATTAAGAGATTAAAATAACATCCAATATACCCCATGAAACTCCTTAGGACCATGCCATAATTTGTTATCCCTCCATTGATTCTATGATCTCAAAGGAAGCGGAAAGTAGACTCATAGGGGCGGAATTGAAGAAGAAAAATAAAACAATGAAATGATCACTCCACTGTTGTGTGAATAAATTCACAATTGGTGGTGTGAATAAAATCACACCTTGCGGAAACGGTATCAATGTACAAATTATAGGAACATAAAAGGATAATAAAAAGAACTTTTATTGAAAAATAAGGTGATTCAAACAACTTACATGCGAAAAAAGAACGTTACAAAGGCAATTTGGCATAACAACATTACAATGAATGTAACACTACAATATCCTCAAATCCTACAACCCTACTAACTTAAATAGGTATTCTGGAAGTATTTGGCCGTTCCCCCATCATCCCATGTGCCTTTAATTAATTATTTTGGGGAAAGGTGGGTGGACAATTAATGCAACGGAGACTTTTCAACCGTTGCCTCGAAGTGGGAGACAACTTTCATCCACTGAACCGAAGCGCCTAAATCACCTTCTAGAAGGAATAATTGGAGTGGTTCATAAAATACATAAATGAATCCCCATATTTCCTCTAAAATCCTTATCACATTTGGCCTGAAATTCTTTGTGGTTTGAGAGATATGATTTAAATGGTGGGATGTTTGTCTGGGCCGCAGAATCTGGCTCAGAATTGTATCTTCAACTTGAGACGCCTTAATCACCACCATGTAAAACGAATTATCACTGGATATAAAATAATTATTTGTTCCTATATATGTCTTCTATCCTAAAATTAAATTTGGGCTTCATTGGGCCTATATTGTGGGCCCCAAGTTCTCATCATTGGGATGATATCCAATCTGCCTTCTCCAAAATTGTTTCCATTTATCGCCAAATATCCCCATTATACTTTATGAATACTCAATTGATCCTTGAATGAATAATGCTCATATTTATGTGTATATGAATTTCCAAAAATATCAAATAAAAATATAGAAAATTATATTTTTTTAAATCAGGTGAAACATTGGGCCTAAATTGGTGCACATTAGGAATGAAGTGCACAAATGATGAGAATGGATGTTCAAAATGTAAAATTCACTATAATGGTATTTATGAATAACAAGGAACATGAAAACTATATATATTATCAATGAATATTAGCCTCTTGTAGTGTCTAATCAGTCTATGTCTACTACTAGATGTCGTATTAAAACAAATAGGTGCTAAATATTCCTTCTTATCAAGAATATTTTTCATGACCTAGAGTTTTCGTTTAAACTATTTATGTGATCCTTACATCTCATGATACCAATAAGAGGAGACTCGATAATAACACTTATGTCGATGGTTTGATCTAGCCATTGAGGTGAGTGTTTAGGTTGGAACCTCTCAATGGTAGTGTCTTGAACTTACGATGTTAGTTTGGGTATGGACTAGTATTCCACAATTCATGCTCAAATTGACTATTTTAGTCAAAAGGGTGTGGTATATCTATAGTGTTGGAATGGGGTTTTCCTTGGTCCGAGAAAAATAAAACATAGGTATCACGGGATAAATTCATGCATAGGAGGGTGCATCCAATCACTCCTGAGTATGCCAATCATACCCTCGTGACAGTAGAATTATTGATTTTTCAGTTCCAAATAGTAGAGGTAGTGTGTGGAAACATCCTTTCAAAAGATGTTTCCAAGATTAACTACCTACTGGGGGAGGGACTATAGTATCATTCTACACCCCATGATGGCATCGATGTCATCATCAGTATATCGATGGGAGTTCCTAGATCTTCACAAGCAGGGGATGTGGGTTGTGGATTTGCAGAGGAAGGGATTATTAAGACCCAGTGCTTGAGGTTATGTGTTTGTTACCGACACTATTAGCCAATCGATGTGGAGAACGTGTGGCCACTACTAAAGGGTTGATCGGAAAATCAGTTAGTTAAAAGGGGTAGCCTTTCAGATGGATGGAAAGGCGACCATAAAATTTTCAGTAGTTGGAATAGTTGTGATGGATATAGTTCCTCTAGGACTATTAAATCGAGATATTCTATAATCCTGGGAAGGGGAATGTAGTGGTTGACACACGCATCAAGAGGTCTACAATTGTTGAGTGAAGCGATGAATAAGATAGTCATGATGCAGATACCCATTGCTGATGAGGATGGAGAACCTTACCATCATTCAATGACTGTCACCCCCACTCATAAAGTGTGTTTGGGAGGAACAACTTATAGACATTGACTACAAGGCATGACGTGCATAGTTATCCACACTACATTCTCATGTTGGATTTTTAATAGGTTGGGAGCACATCATCATTCTTAAAGGATGCGTTGTAGTGCTGGTGTCATTCTGGGAGGAGATTTTTTAAGGAGTTCCATAAATCCCATTTGGATGTACATCATGGTGTGGTCAATATGTACCAGGATCTCTGATGCCAGTACTAGTGTCTAGGGATAAAAAGGGGTGAGAGGGTTCATTTGAAGATGCCTCACTTACCAGTAAGTAAAAGTTGTCCATCAGCTTATACTAGGCTTAGTACGTCCACATGAGGCACTGGAGTGGAATTGGGATGGGATCTTGATGGACCTTGCGATGGGATTACCATGCACATACAAGGTCCAAGATTCTATCTGGGTGATCATTTACTGAATCATCGAGTTGGCTCAATACCTACCCATATGAGAGTAGGGATCAATGGAGGGCTTAGAATGTATCTACATCTAAGAGATAGTGGGCCTTCACGAGGTTACATTGATGATAATCTAATATCGTGAGACAATATTTACATCCCGAATGTGGAAGGGGTTTTAGGAGGCATTCGGGACTCAACTGTGCTTGAGAATAGATTTTCACCCACAGAAAAATGGGCAGACAGAGCGGGCCATATAGACCTTGTAGGACATGCTTCGTGCTTGCATCCTTAATTTTGGTTATAGTTGGGAGGACCACCTACCAATGGTGGATTTTATATACAATAATAGTCATCACACCACCATTACCATGTCATGTTCTAAGGCCTTGTACTAGAGGCCATACAGATCACCTTTTTGCTAGACAGACCGAGGATAGTCAGCAATCATTAGTGCAGAGTTGGTACATACTACCACTAAGAAGGTGTAGATCATCTAGGAGCGGTTGAGGACTGCATAAAGAAATTAGAGACCATATGTTGATAGTTGACAAGGACCCTTGGAGACCGAGGAGGGAGACCAGTTGTTTCGTTGGGTATCACCCAGTACAGATAGTAGAAATTTGGCCAGGGTAGTAAGTTATCTCTGAGGTTCATCAGACCTTTTCGGATTCTTAGTAGAGTTTGTGAGGTGGTCTATCGCCTAGATCTTCTCCCATAGATGCACCGCGTGCATGATATTTTCCACGTGTCATAGTTGAGGAGGTAAATGCATGATCAATCACACGTCAATCAACTGAAGGGAGCTGGACGTTGATGATGGGGTGATGATTTTGGA
Organism: Viscum album; assembly: GCA_963277665.1. Taxonomy (NCBI): domain Eukaryota; kingdom Viridiplantae; phylum Streptophyta; class Magnoliopsida; order Santalales; family Viscaceae; genus Viscum; species Viscum album. Next base: position 1,468,574,865 of record OY728138.1, on the reverse strand, counting down.
ATTCCCAGCTTAGATATAGGATCAAAAGGAGAGGGTCCTTTGTGGATGGTCAATTCCTATGGTGTGCATTCTGTGGAAGCACATAAATCTCTAGGAGAGCACATTGGATCACTGATCTCATATTCATTCTTATTACCCGCATTTTATTGTTTAGCATAGTTTTGTATTATGAGGACGTAAAACCCAAAAAGGTGTTTTAATGTAATTTCTTATAAATCGAATGTAATTTATTTATTATATGGAATTAGTTTGAGATCATGCACTGAGACGACATGTGATTTCGTGGCCCAATGTTCCTGGAATGATCTGTTGAAAAATGGTAATCTCTAAATATCATGGGTGAGTAAATTTCTGGAAAAAGTTTAATAACTCATAAAAGGGCACCCATATAAAAAATATTAGGGCACCATTGCTTTTAGGATAGCGATTTTACCTGAGGCATATCTTATGTTTAGTCAGTGCATGCCTCTAGTGAGAAAACCCAAAAATGGGATAACCGTTAATAGAATAATTAACTAAAATTATTTTGTTTTTAAACTGATTATAACTCAAAAATGGTGATTCAGAATAAAAATCAAAGACCAATAATAAGCTCGCGAGGGTATTCTTTCCTTAGGCAGATCCAAATATTGGCCAGCACAGAATAACAGTGGATGTTAGTTTTTGGTCGTAAATATAATAATTAAGTAACAATAATTTTATTGTTGAATCCTTATAACTTATAAATGGTAACAGATATTGAAAATTTATGAGTACCATTGATATTGTGAGGGTGTGTTCCCCTTAGGCGGAGCATAACCTTGACCAGAGAATGATGAAGCTGAAAGTTAATTTTTGAAGTATTTTTTTGTTTCATTTAAATAAAAATGTGACTGTATTTTTCTATCTTTTAAATTGGTGCTCATATAAAAAAATATGAGGGAACCATTGAAATCAGAATGGAGGGATTTACATAGAATGGACCTAGCCTTGACCGACTCAGGTCATGGGATAATTATCATTCTTTCAGACTTTTTAATAAAATAGGTAAAAATAAAATAAACTTGTTTTATTTTATATTTCTGAATATTCAAATCGTTGAATCTCAGCATTTTCTATCCAAGAAAACCTGAATATGTTGTTTTATTAAATGAAACAGCGTAATGACTATGTAAAATATATGTTACCCAAATAATGATTCGTTTTTCATCCTTTAATGTCCAAGAAGACAAAATAGGTTTGTTGGCACAATCATGGTTCTTCTCTAAAGCTCTGGGGGGTGATGACGATGAGCACCAATGACCGCCAAACATCAGTTCATGGAGTGAAGAATGGAAGACGTGTTCTTATTCCGCCCTTCGAATGGATCTCCACCAATAATGATCCATCAAAAACTGTAAATATATGATTTCAGAATGACGAACACAATGACATCACTCATCACAAAAAAATGATCCGACCAAGGTAGGGGTTTAATTATTTAATGTTTTACCGATTATTTTATAAATAAAACAAACACAGATCAACCCACACACTGGTTGGTCCACAGATCTTGTGTTATTATTGTAGGGTGTTTACCTTTAGGTTTTTTCACCGATATTGATGATTTTCCAGTAGAACAATGATCTGAAGATTCCCTTATTTTTTAAAGTTCTTACAAGGAGAGATCTGGACAACATAAACAAGGATCGAGCCCCTCTAATTTATTATGCTTCATGGTCACATCCTCTAAATAGTGGAAGGGTGTATCTATGGTTGTGGCAATGATGGTGGCGACCCAAGATCCACAACGGCATATGATGATTTGAGATTGGACCACTAAAGCAGCATATTTACTATGGCGGCGATAAGAGGTGGGAGAAGGCACCAAACAGTGCCACATGCTGGTTGAAGCGGACAACCCTAATTGGCCACCTTAGTAGACACCACGAACCTGGTGCGTGTCGCGGTGGAGGAGGGCCACAACCCATCGAATGGTGCCTAGTGAGGTAATCGAGGAAGAAAATGCTTATACGGATTCCGATAACTACTCTATACTTACCCATCTGGCATGGCTTCCAACGGATGACTATAACAGTTTCCTAGTATTTTTCTTTGTTTTTAGTTTTTCCATTATTGGGTTTGTATTCTATCCCATTAGACCAACAAATGTTTCTTTTACTCAGTGGTTGTTTAGTGTCATGCATGTCTAATTTTCCATATTTGGGTGTGGTTGCCTTTGTGTGAAAAGGTCCTCAAGAAAACCACTCCCATTTTCAGGTTGATTCCTATGACGATAGTCTCTAACCACTATACTTCCGGAGGATAGCTTAGGGGTTTTCACAACATAGTCCCTGGGGGACGGGTCTTGACATGGACACAATTTTTTTAGGTTTTTCAAAAGTAAATTTCAAATGTAAATCTTTGTTTTTTAATCCAATATTTGATTGGGTTCTATTTTGAGTGATTATGCATGTTTTTAATTTTGTATAGTAGCCTTTTAAGGGTTCACGATTTGATTATGGGTTATTCAAACCATAATAATTATCTAGGAAACTGTGAATCATGAAACAATGGGTCAATTGTTTTCTCATTACTAAGGTTTAGGGTTTTTAGAACCATGTAGTCTATTTTGTAAAACATGTGCTAAAATCTTCTAATATATCCCAATTAGTGGATTTTGTGAAAAAATAAGCACTCAAAATGTGTGGGTTCCCATGATGATGTAGAATTACTTACATGATTCAAACATTTTTCTTCAAACTATGTTTTCAAACTATTTGACTTTTTTCGAATCTTAGACAAGGGTACACTATAAGACCATGGATTGACCAATAGTGTGATCAAACCCTTTGCATGTGAGATTAATTATCTGATATCCAACATAATTGCCATTTATATTCAAGTTTAACATGTTATTGTATCTATAGGAATCCCAATAAATTTCCAAGGATCTAATGGTCTATCTTGACGAATCTATATCCTCTAAATAAGGATTCTAATGAACCCAAGGGAGTTAAAAATCATTAATTTAGGTATGTGATTCAATAAATATCATTATTCAGTGTTTTTGATGATCTACCTCCATTATTTTGGTTACAATTCATAGAATCAAAATTACGTTTCTCATTCTATGGATTCCTATGAAAAGTAATCATGAATTCATAGATCATTGATGGAAAAGTGGTGGTTTCAACATGTCAATGAAATCCCCTTGGAGGGAAAAAATATCTTTTATGAATGGTTGATGTTTTTAGCCATGTTTTCATAAACTGGTCATATTGATATTCTCTTTTTATTTAATGACATCTTGGATATATTTTCTATTGAAGGACTGATAATGGATCAATTTTCATAAGCTATACCCAAGGTTTTTTTCTTTAAATGATTAGTAATTCTTGATCATTACTTTATTTTGTAATAGATTCATGGAATTGGAATCCCCTCTTCAAAAACACATTTTAACTAGTTATATTGATAGACCCCATGTGGTATATTATTATCAAACTAGCCATCCTAATATAGCATCTCCCTAGGAAAATTTTCTAAACTGCTTTCTTGGAGATTAATAATATAAGTGAGAATTTCATTTTTATTTGAGAATGTTACCCACATTGGTGAAATTTGAATAGGGATTAAATTAGGAATATTAGAATAATTCATTGAAAAACTCACAGTACAATGTTTGTTACCATTTTTGGATATTTTATAATCTTTTTTCCTTGAATAAAAACTTGAGTGGAAAAAATTATACTACTTTGCATGAAAGTGATCACATGTGGGTGTGTGTAGGTATCAGAAAAGTTTATGATGGTTTTTGAAATGAGTATGATTATTTATCTTGTTACCTGGTATGGTATTGATCAAATGATTATGAATGTCTCTACATATTCTCATGTTTTCAATATGTGATTTCCATCGTGTAGTATACCCTATTATATATAATTATTGTGCCTTCGTGGTAATAACAATTGGTGTATTATTGTTATATTTTCATCCATTAGAGAGTGAGTGTGAATGTGACATATAAAGATGATGATAATAGACCAAATTCATTTTATATATACAGTATCCTGTTTACTTGTTTCCTAGTGGATGATGAGTAACATGTTCACTTAATTCTTAGAAAATTCCAAGCAGCATGCTTACTTGATTATTAGTGGATTAATAATAGCATAAACCCTATATTCCTGGAAGATTCTATAAAACATGTTCACATGATTCATATTGTTTTCCCAGCTGTACATTCTCTTGATTCCTTCCATATGATGAATGATGTTTTTAACTACATTGTTCCCAGTTCTTAATCACATCAAATGTATTTGATTATCCATCTATCATGGATCCAATGACGGTGATGTCGGGGCTCGTTGTGGCTTGGTTGGAACCCATGCTCTCAATATATGACTATTTTTATTTTGTGTGCATTTAATTTTATCATGAAATAAATTTTATAAATTTGTTAACATATGTTATGAATGAATTGGTGGTTTCCAACTTGGTTTATTAATCACAACATTCACTTGAATTTTAGTGAATGTGAAGATGTCATGAATAGGTATCCAGGTAATGGAAACTTTCTCATGGAAGATGGTTAATCCAAAGAGAATAGAGTTATAAGTTGCACAAGACATACTGTAGATGATAACATTATGTTTATTTATCTACAAGAACTTTATATATTGGATTGAGTTACCAAACTAGGATCTCCGTTTATTTTATTTATTACATGTTTTCCATTTGGTATTAAATAATGATTCTTTATCATATTCAATGTTAACAATGAGTTATTTTTAAATTTTTATTTATAATTAGATTCTTGCTATGATATTGAGGGTATAGAGTCCCCTTTGACAGCGTTATGAACCATACTAATAGTTAGTATCCTATTCCATATGGGGAGTCCCACGTGAGGCCTTGTGGATACTTAGATAAGACCAGGTAGTTAGTACCAAGGAGTAGCATCGTGCTACTTCAATATAAACATAATGGTGCATATATACATATAAGAATAACATTGAAAATCAATCCATTCTCTTTGTCTTTTTCATCTTCTTCTTTAACATGAATTTAGAAATATCTATACTCTAGAACACTAAAATATTTGACTTATATAGTGATAAAATGATCACTTATTTAGATATACATGTTTTTCTTTTTAGAGCATAGAAATAGGACTATGTATCTCTTTGGTTTTCTAATAAAAAGTGTCTATAACAGATACTATATATGTCCTCTCTTATTTATTTTCACTTTCAACTAGCAGAATATTTATCAGGAACACATAATGTTATCCCCATTTCCTTCCCATTCTTATTAGAATATATATCCATATATTGTGTGAATATTATTTTCTACAATGTAATCAATATATGAATCTCATAAACTATTGGATATTAAAAAATCCTTCTTTATTATTCCTAACTACCTAATCTTATTTAATTCTTCATGATATTTATAATTCATCATTTCCTTCTATCATTTATTTTATTCTTTAAATTTTTTATTTTTTAAAATTCATATATGTGTGTCAGTAATGAAATGTCATTATCATGATTTATACTCCATATGTTTGGAAAATAAGATCTTAGATATTCTTATTTATCCATAATTTATCACAAAAAGAATCATTTATAAAGAATCATGGTTTTTTCATTTTTCTAAATAATGACATAAATGTTATCCTATTTACATTTATTAGAATATTTCATTCTAATATTTTTTGAACATTCCATTCTTTACGAAATTTTTCACATTGTTTACTCTTAAAAACATCACAGGAATATTATAACTAATTATTTTTTTATTATACGGTTGTAATCACTCTTACAAGGTATAAACATACTCTTATGATGTTCAGTTTTACTCTTCTTAATTCACCAAATTACACTTCCAAAACATTTTTATTCATAATATCAATCATTAGAACTCCAATACCTATATAAACTATTATTATTCATTCCATTTTCATAAGAATGACCTTTCAACAATTTTTTCTAACACCAACCTACATTGTGATAATGAAACATGATTTTACAAAGAATTTAATTGTGAAACAAAACTTGATAAATGTAGGATAGAAATATATTTAGACATGTGAGAATAAAGATGCAGAAAAAATGTCTATATTTATTTATACAGCACATTGATTATGTGATGAAAAATAGACCATATAACACAATCCAATATCAAAATCTCAATTGTTATGTTTCTTTTTTATTATATCAGGTTCTCCTCAACAGGTCTTTCAAACCCCTTACAACATAATATACCCCCTAGTTCACTGTTTCATCCCACAAGGTGCTTCAATACCTTCATGCCAATACGTAACTATGATGTAACTATACTACATAGACCACATTTGGCCAGCTATGGTTGATATTTGTTACTAACTAATGGTGTTAGAGGAAAAACCTGTTGATGTTTTGAGTTTTTTAATTTTTATCATTTTAAATACCAAAAACAATCATCTTTGTTAGAGGAAATGACATTCTCTTCCAATGTCCTCCCATTTTCAAAATATCAAGGCAATTATATTTCCTAGTTAAAGTAATATTCTACATATGTATGTTTCCAAATTGATTCTTCAGTTAAATCATTAAATTAATTATATCAAATCATAATTATACTTAATTTAATATTTATTCTTCTTGAAATAATGTAACATGGAAATAACTCAGACACTCTTATACTTTAAAAATAATTTCTACCACGTAAAGGGATATTTGATAATTCAATGGAAGAACCAAAACATTCATGTAATCATCATTTAAGGTCTACCTCACATAAAAAATACTAATTTTACTTCTTTGAAAGCAGATAATTTCTATCAATGTTATTAATAACTAATTAATAAACAACCAAGTAATTCAATAAAAACATGTTGACACCATAAAATATGAATTTATTTCCTTTGATACTTATTTAAAAAAAAATTCAAAATTTATGTTATGCACCTATTATCCTTTAAAGAAAATGTGGTATGAATCTAAACCATAGGGTACTAGAATTCAATATATTAATAAAAAATTACAATTCTTCTACATTGAAACATTATATCAGTCAACAAGGTATTATTGTGAGGTCACTATACAAAAAATGACATCAATGAGGGAAAGAGTGGTTCAAAATGGAAATTATCCTATTAATAATCACTAATACAATTCTACCAAAACAAGAAATATTATTTTTTATAGCAGTATCCTAAGGATTCTATGGTGAGAAAATATCATCCATCCTCATCGATTGTATGAATGTCTTCAAATTTCATTTTCTACTTAGGGATAATCATTTCTGAGATAAATATATTGTATTTTAAAATCTTTTTATAGGAGATGTTTGGGGTTTTTAATAAGATAATGTGAAAATAAAATAATATATAGTTTTATTTCTAGAATTATATGTCTCCCCTCTCAAAAACGTATAATTCACGTCCCATTAGGGGTAGAAGATAGGCCATGGTATTTTCCTATAGTATTTTGGTTGGGTGACCATTTTTGTCCAAATATCCCACTGGGATTCCATACATGATCCTCAAAAACATTAACCATAGATATAATCATTTTATGATTTCGTAAGATAATACCATATTCTTGTAATTTATGATGTCCTCTTGGAAATGGCCTCAAAAATTTTATGTAGCTCACCAAGTGAAACCCATTATTAGAATATTAATCATATATAATGTTAATGGAAATATTTACAATTTATTTTATAATATATTTTAGGATTCTAATAATGAATATGATATATGTTGTGATCAATGAGATAACGCTATTGATTAGTAAATTCTACCCCAAGGTAAAATAAAATATTCTTTTAATTGGGGATATCCTCAAATATAATCTCAAACAATGTTTCAAAATATTTAATGAAAATTGCTCATTAGAAAAGTTAATAGAAAATGTATCCCATGGGGAAAATATTTTTTGGGGAATAAATCCACCATTATAGAAGTTAATATCTAATTCTTCAGAATTTATAAGAGGTATAATATAATATTTTGGTTTCATTCATCCTTTTATCACTATATAACTAGTAGTGAGAGAATATATTCCTGATAATTTTGATAAAAATTCCCATACCATTGTGGAGAAGGATACTTTCGTCCTCCAACATGTGGTGGGTATCACCTAATTTACAAAATTAGACTTCTAAAAAACTGATGGATCCAAATTTCACTACATTGTATAGATATTTTCTAAATACGTCCTAGGACATAAAGAATATGTTTGATGATAATGGATAACCATTATTGATTAAATGAACTGACTTCAAAATGGAAAACTAGTTACTGATCAAAGCCAAAATTATAATGTGCATGGAATAACAATGGATGATTTGCTTCAAAATTACCCAGAGAACCCACAATTATATATTTCTCTATGTGTAATGATATATTGCAGCATATCAATTTCTTCCTCAACGTTACTTTCATCATGATTTTCCCACTATGAACCTTCCTAGGTGGGCCGATAGTTATTTATTAGGGAATATCTATTGTATTATATATTCTTCTTCCTTTGATAAATCCATATAGCTCATTTGAATCCAATTTCATGAGTAACGGGTGACAATACAACTTCTAAAATCTTAAAATATTTGTGTGATAATATATATATATATATATATATTAGCAGGAATATGTGAAGGGATCCAGGGTGAAGAACCTTTGGGATGATAATAAGTGATGATGAAAAAATTACTCTTCCAAGAGGCCTTCCCAAAAACATATCGCAGGTAATCTCTATAATATCTATTTTGACAAGGTCCCTATTTACAACATAGAAAAATAAAGGAATACCATTATATCCAAGGGAAATGTCTTAGGTTAATATTTTAGTTTATTAGGGTATTTCATCGTTATATGAAATAGACAATGGAATCATGTTTCGAATATTTGAGATAAACATGTACATATATCTAAATAAAAATTCCCCAATTTCCCTACCTATATAATCACCTCAAAAATCCAGTTTACCATCTTTATGTTAGGAAGTGTTGTAATGAATTGAAATGGGCCCGATAATATCAACATTTTATGTGAAGTTCCCATAATCAATTTATACATTGTCGTTTCTTTGTAAACTTGATTACATGATACATGCATGAAAAAAATTTGTTCCTTCCTTGTTCTAGTTAATGATATATTTTTAATTTGTGAGGATTTCCTCATTCATCAATAAATATCTTAAAAGATTACAGTTATCAAATAATGAATTAATTAAATAAATATTCTAAACATTTTAAGGATTTTTTTCTTGGGGTTATATTCCTTTATAAAGATCATTAGATCTACCTTTAGGAAAGTAATATCTCTTTTAGATATATAAACATATCACATGGAGTGAAATGTCTGAGAAAAAAATATATCACATGTTACTATATCATATTACAAAAACTCTATAATATATTTACATTTAATATAATAGGATAATGTTCAATATGATGATAACTGTAACACAACAAATATTCCATTGGATTAAATTCCTTTTAATTTCTACCAACATATTTTTTCAAGTGTTTTTGGGTTTTTGGAGATTTTATTACGGATAATATATTAGCTTCAACAACTGGCCATGGGATTGGACTGAGAATACAAGAATGGAAAAATTTTAGGCTATTGTTTAGGGTATTGTTCCACAGTGAGTGGTTGACATAAGATTAATATCTTATGTAAGTGATTGGTAGAAAAACAACCTTCGGTTGTTTTAGTATGGTTAGGGAGGAATAATGTCAGTTTTTATATATTATAGGGAATTCATGCTATTTTTTAAGGAATTGAATTATGGTTATTGTTATAAAAGATTAACTCTTGGAATATGTAGAATTAATAATTTTTTATGGGTGGTATGTTTTAACATAACACCAAGGAAATTCCACAATTGATTGCTTCGGGGAGAATGTATTGAATTTTAGTAAATTGGAATTCCACATTATGTTGGACTGGTATGGGAGATATATATCATTATATAGAAATTCGACACCTTGATGTTAAGAATTTATTTATTTTTCGTTTCTCAATGGATTTGGGTGTTGTGTTATGGATTGTGGTTCCATTCTTCCAAGGAAACCATGGAAGAGTTGTTTCATCATTACCCTTTTAGTCAAAAGTTTTTGTATATTTTGGGATGTCTTTAACTAAATATATTAAATGATTTTAATATTAAAATATTATGAAGGAGGTTTTACTTTTTCTTCTGAGTAGTAATTACCATAACCAATTCCTTATTCATGTCACTTTTCACATGTCGGTACCTTATTTATTGAAGATAACATTGGTGTGTTTTCCACCATAGATGGCTACCTCATGTAATTCCCTTGTTCCACGTTATTATATTCCTTATTTCTATTTTACATTTACTTTATATTTGTAATCATCCCTATTTCCTATGATATTTCTTAATTTATATATTTCTTATATTGGAGGGTCCAACTTTCTTCTGGTATTTTATAAGTAAGAAACCACTAGTCCAAGGTAAGTGGTCCATTAAATTTCTATTTTTTGTAAAATGTATGGAATTAATTGTATGAATTATCAGAATAATCACACTATAAAAAGTTCCCAAGAATTTTTTTTAAATTGATTCCTTGAAATATTGGGGTTCATGAAATAATTTTATGGGACTACGAATTTTTCAAAATGATGTGAGTCATAAAAATTGGTTGTCAATGACGAATATTCATTTGTATTATTATACAAATGTAAAATTGGGACTGGATTGAGTGTCTATTCATGTTGTGAGTGGACATAAGAACCCAAGAGATATCCTAGACAATTACATTTGTATAAGGATTCTGAGTATGATCTAATCTGGGTATGAGTTTCTTAACTTTTTCCATTATCATGAATATTGATTAAGTGTGAATATGTGTTTGTCTCACATAAATTTATGTGAATTTTGTTAATAAAATATTAATTTTAACTGAACAAATTGGAACCTATATGAGTGATTATTATTTAATCATGGACATAGGTACCTAATGTGGAGACTAAAGATTATCCTTAGTAACAACTATCTAAAGAATAAGATAGGATATGTGTAAACATGCTGAGGTACATGACCTTGGATTGGTTATTGGCTAGAGAGAATAAACTATAAAACCTTTTGTGATTGAAAATGTTGTTTAATTGCCCAAAAATTGATACCTCATTAAATTAACTTTTTTTGTTGATTATTTTTTTCTCAATATTAGAATATTTATTCATATTACCACATCGACCATTATGGATTTATTGGTTATGTAAACCATACTTAGTATTATTTTATAGGGACATTGTCCACCCATTATACGATGTGAGTGTCTCATCCATTGGATGATAGCCATAAATCCTTCATTAACAATGATGTGTATGAGATATTGGAACGTAATAAACCTATGTCGTGTCATTTTGGTGGTGTATAATCCACTAAAGGGAGTTCCATATATGATTCACATTCCATTTCTAGAACATTAAATTATGGTATTTTTTATGCCTAGAGAATTATAATGGTTATACATCATCCACTTGAGTGTGATTTCATAGTTTATTACATACCACATAGAGGAAAGTATTTTTAGAGCATGATACTCTCCTGAGATTCGTCCTAGTGGTGTATCGTTCACTTAGGGACATAATCACAAGGTACACTATCCACCTAGTTTATGATACCAGTGTTATATGAACCACATGATATGTAAAATTGGTGGTATTTTATATACATAGATAATTATAATTATTTTATATCATTAACATATATAATTTATAATTATTTTCTATTTTTTAATACCTAAGACCCTATTGTAAAAGGTAAACACAATATCCTCATGTATCCTGTATTTCACCCATTAAAGATTTTTTATTCATGAATTTATTTAAGATATAAATTTTATAATTTAAAATGGAAAAAACTAATAAATTTTTTTAATCATTATATAAAAATATTAGTATGATTTTTGGATCATTTATGAAATTTATTTTTTAGTAATGAAAAATGGTTTTCAAGAAACATGTAATTTTGATAACTGTAAAATTATGTACAGAATGACTCTAAATTAATGAAACCTTTTAATAAATATAATATTAATTAATCTAATAAAATTATTCATTTTAAAATATTGTTTGATGGTATAAAATTTTTTATAATAGTTTTATAACTAATTAAAATGTTAATTTAATATAAATAATCATGTCATTATTTACATTGAATTAAATATTAAAAAACGTTTTTTGGTTTTGGATTTCCATAAAGGAATCATACATATTATTATTTGTAGGATATATTAATTTTTTTTCATTAAAATAAATGTCCAATATAATTTCGTCATATATATTAATTTAATTCTTAAAAACCTTTTTTTCTAAAAAATATTTAACATGATTAATTTTGGTTCTTAATATATTTTCACACATTTGGATAATTTATTATGTAAAGTATTTTTATATTTGAAATTATAATTATGAAATTAGATAAAATGTGTAGTCTTAATGGTTGTCTTTAACATTAATTAGTGTGTCTAGAAAATAATTACCTAGTTAAAATTATATTATGTTAAAAGTTAAAAGTAAAATAAAAAAACCAATATAATAGTGAAGGTTGACTCATGAAGGAGTCGTTGACGGGGTTTTAGACTGGAAATAAATATCCCCACATTTATTTTCCATTATATCCATTTAATCTTAACTATAAACCTTACATTATTGGAAAACCAAAGGTTACTCTCAAAACTACCCCTCTCCGAACATATACAACTGTATCATCTCAACCACTTCAAGACTCACCAATACCTATAATTTTTCCTCCAAACCCAAACAAAATTCCCATCCTAAAACCCTATACCATGATCTAAATATTATATTCCCCACTAGTAATGATAATTACTTCATTTCCATGGATGTATAAAAAACATTCAAGTCCCCAACATGAGTATTATTGAAAAAGTTTCTTTTATTCATAATTATATTATTTAAAATTTATCACATACACATTTATTTATGAATATAAGAATAATTTATATACTTTAATGTTAATATATTATGTTTTTTTTCATTATCTAATCATATATCCCAATAATTAATAAAAATGAATTTGGCGTTCTTGAGTACCTAAGGACTACTACCACCATAAAAAGAAAATTTCATTTTTCATTACGACCAATAATAATGGTTACTAAAATGGATTTAATGAGTTAATATTACTATTATAATATAATTAAGGTTCTTTTATGGATTATTGGAGAACCTATTAATGATATTATCAATAAATGATCATTAATTTATTCATTTAAAATAATCGTACTAATAGGATAATATTATATTTCAATTGTGTAAAATTATCTTATAAATTAATTACTAATACTATATTTATATCTTATATATATATATATATAACTAATGAGCAATAAATAATATTGTTATGATTTTCTTACAATTATATTAAAACAAAACCACCTCATAATCCATCATTATATATTGGAATGCTCATATTTTGGACTGTTTAACCACTAACTCAAAAAATACTTTAAATTTATATAATCAATAAATATGGAAACATAATTATTTTAATAATAAAATATAAATTTGGAGATAATTATTTGTTTTTTTCTTATTTATATGTTATATTAATATTTAATACATAGATTATGGAAACAACCCTCAATTGTCAAAAATCACCAAAACATGTTTATTATCGATGTCATCATGAAAAATAAAGACTAAATAACACATGAAAAGAAAATTAAACTTTATAAATTATTAAAAATAACATATAATAGTAAATTTACATAATATTAGACATTTAATTTAGAATAATATAGAAAACACCATCTGTTCTGAATGTAGTATAAATGATCATAACTATGAAAACATGATGTGGGAAAACAAAAGAATTCATATAGAGAATAACTATGTATAAAGACATTAAATTAATATGGATATGACTAATAATATAAATTAAGTGGATTAAAATATTTATGTGTTTTATAAAGTATGTTAATTTATGTTCGTGAAATTTAAGACATGTGGTAAGTGTTTTTTCTCAAAATTTGTCTCTTTGAGACATTTTTCATGAACCTAATTTCCATAATAGGTTTTATATAATCCTAAGTTGAGATTTTATATCACAAAATTAATTTATTGATGATATTTCCCGATCAATTTTAAGCCCTATATTCCAAGAGGTATTTATTGAATTGTTACCCAATACATAACTAGGGTTTTTTTCATCTCAATTTTCATTCTTTAAGGACCATATTATATTCATAAACAACATTGAAATAGAATAGAATTATTATATTTCTCTTGTAATTAATGGTATTTAAAATTTTATAGGGTTATCCCTCCCTCATATTCTATTTATTCAACAGTTACCAAAACTGTTGTAAAAATCAATCTTTTCCATGGTGGAAAAACCATCTTATATTTTGGTAATGTAAATATGAGTCTAATTTTGTAGAAAATCCATCCATATATATATATAGGAAATTGTATGTGTCTATTGAATAGATTCACCTAGGGTTAATCACCTTATTTGGGTTGACTTATCATTGACTGAACCATCAATTTGATTTGTGATGAATGGTCCTATGACTGTAAACCTAGAAAAATACCCCTGGGGTATATACTTTGGAATAGTGACACTCAATTTATAAACAATGATAAAGGAATTTTACTCCCATGACAATGGTCTCTAAAAATGAAAACTATTAAACCAAATTACTACCTACCATGTATAAACTAACACTTTGAATTTACCCTTGACGCTATAAATCATTGATAAGTGTACTTCCTATTACATTGAAGATACCCCAAAATTTTTATTATGATTAAGGATGTTCTCCTAAGGATCTATATTATTCTATTAAATGTGGATGTATCTATTTAATATTTATCATTATATGGATAATTATGGTGTTATTCATCCAATGGTTCTTTAGGTAATGGTATGAATGGTCCTGATGAATTTTATGTTGAGTGAATTGTATATAATGAGGTGATGTGTGGGACCTGAAATTATATAGTCCTTTTATGCATCTCAAGGTCTCATGAGATAAAACATGTTTCGTTTTGGTATGTACCTATTACCATAATAGTACACTGTCTGGGAATGTGGACATGAAAGAATGTTTTGATGTTTTTAATTATGAATTTTATTTGTATGAGAATAATTATTATTTTTATCCGTATTTTCATTTCTTCATGGATATATGATTCCTGATGTTCTGATTTTAAATGACTTGATTTTATTTATTTATTTATTCCATTTCACATATGGCATGTTTATATTATTCAATATTTTTCTTTATTCCACTAATTACTGAGAATATAAGCCTACAGTTATTTGTTAAACCTTCCATAGGAAAACTTGGAAAGGTACTATGTGTAAATTTTCAATGACATAATGGATGGAATAATAACGTTCTTGTAATATGTTTGTGTTGTATTATATGTTTTTAATGTAATTTATGCAGGTATCTAGTCTTATGAGAATGAAAAAATATTGGATCCTTTGATAAATCTATTATACAATTCCAATAATGTAACATAACTACCAGTTATTAGTTTTTGATGTTTGGTATATTATAGTCAGTATCAAATGGTGGTTTAGTGGGAACCAAGGGGATTATATTTATAGGAACCAAGTTAGACAACAAAAATACTATAAAACCCTCAATATTTCCATGGAATTGGGCAGATAATGTAATAGTAATTTTATTTTATAAATTGATATCATGATATTATTTTGTGTATTCCAATGTATAAATATGGAGACCAATGGGAGGAATTAGAACCACATCAAAAACCCATAGTAAATGTAGGTATGTTACCCATGAAAATGTAAATTAAATTTGAGTTGATACTAATCATATTATGATCATATTACTATATTCAACCAGATTTGTTTTCAAATTATGGCACTTGTATAAGGAAACCTAATGATCAACATCATGGTTCCAATATATTGGACTACATCTGAAAATAAATACCTCCAATATTTGGTAGAACCACAAATCCATTTATTATTGAATATTGGGACATGTCACTAGAGAATATCATTCTAGATTTGGAATGTAGTGAAAAGGAAAATGATTTAATGGTGGTATATCTTATGATGTTATATGTAGATCAATGGTAGTTGTTAATTCAAAAAACAAATGTGTAAGATGAGTTATTTTCTATTTAATATGGATTCAGAGATAGGTATTCTTTGGGAAAATATTTTCCCTAGGAGTAAAGATAAGAAGCGGAAATGTATTTCCCCAATCACATATAGACATAAGAGGAAAATATTACTTGTTAGGATGATGAAATTAAAGGTTTATATTTTTTTTGTAGTATACACATATTCTTCAAAATAACATTGACAATTTCTTTTCTACATTAATTATAAGATTTCAAAGGGTGTTGGTTTATATAACATTTACATCATTTGAGGATATCAAGTGTTATTAATAGAGAAAATGATTTCACTAAGATGGATGAATTAGAGGGAAATCAAGGTAAGAAGAGGAAGAATGGGTATTATGGTAAGAGAAAATCAGAAAAGGGGGATAGTTGAAGTATTTGGTTTCCCACATGTGATATCTAAGTGAGGAAACACACAAGGTCTTACAGGAATAGTACATGAGTAGTTTTATAAGTGTACATAAAAATTCCATCAAGAACAAGAATGTAAAGGAAAGGTATACACTATTTATATTAAATAATTTAACTATAGGGAGAAAGGAGAGTATTAAAACCAATACTCTAGATGTCAAAGATATTTACCAAAAAAGGCCATGGGAGAATGTCCATGATTATGTGATTAAACAAACTGTTGCTGAAATTACCAATGACTTTGTGGAAGGTTCTCTGATCCTACCCTAAATGATAGGTAAATTTTTTATTTAATTTTTGATATCCAAAATCATTTATATCTATTATGTTTTCAAGAAAACATTATATATTTCCTTGTAACCCTGGGTAGGGAGTTATTAATTAAGACACTGATTAATAATCATATGGAAACAAAAATGTAATAGGAAGTTCCAATTAATATGCATGGGTATACCATATTTTATAACATGGTAATTATACTTATCTATGAATTTGATATGATCCTTTTTATGGATTGATTTTCAATTTATAATTCAAAAAAATATTATCAAGGGAAGGAGATTAAAATTAACAAAGGTGAAGTGGAGTCTATATTCTTTAGAGGTGAATCTTCATCTTCTAAATCTAGTTTGGATCCTACCTAGTTTCCATACCTAATGAAATTAGGGTAATAGAGTATTATATAGTGTAAACTATGGGCATGTAAATAATCCTAAGAATAAAAGATGTACTAGTTGTAAAAAACCCCATTGATGCTTTTCATGAAGAGTTTCCAATTCATCCCATAGATCATGAAACTGATTTGTCAATTTAACTCATTAATTAAGTAAAAAATATATCTATGATTCCATATATAATAGAACCAGTGGATTTTGTGGATTTAATGAAATAGATGAAAGAGTTTTGTGGTAATGTATTTATACTCCATAGTTTTTCACTAAGAAGAGCCTAGTTTTTGTCATGAAATTTTCAGATGGGTCTATGATAATGTTCTTTCAATCGAGAGATATAAAATAAATTAATATAACTAATAAATATCCATTATCACACATTTATGGATTATTTTATCATATTTATGGACCCCAATAGTATTTTAATATCAATTATCACTATAATATCATAGTCTATGGATAAAGAAGTAAACTTTATTGAAAATGCAATTTCAATGATGTTATGGGAACTATGAGTTTATATTAATTCATTTTGGATTAACTAATTCACCTTCTATCATTTTGGATCTAATTACTAGATTATTCATGGAGTATCTTGATAACATTTACATCATGATGATATCTGAGATCTATAAAGATAATTACATTCATATAAAAATAAATTTATAGACCATCATAAAAATTGAATTATATGGTAAATTTTGAAAGGGTGATTTTGGGCTTAATGAAGTTTCATTTATTTTTCATATTATATCCAATTAATATTTTATATTTACCACTCAAATAAAAAGTTATTAAAAGAATTTCCTACACTAACAAACATAAGAAATATTCAATGTTTTGTGGGTTTATCAGGTTAATATCGGTGTCCAGTTTAAGATTTTTCCAAGTTGGCTAAACCATCAACCAATTTAACATATAAATGGATTAAATTCACAGGGTAAAGGGAATGTGAAGAATGTTTTTAATATCTAAATAAGGTAATAATTAATTATCTAGTATTAACTCTACCGTCATGTAATGAATTATTTCTAATATATAGTGATTCATTGAAAAAAGAAATTGGTTGTGTCATTATTTAGAATGATATGGTGATTTACTATGTTTTAAGTAAATTGAAAACAAATGAATAGAAGTATTGAATTCCAAAACTTTCATTAGAAGGTGTATATTATTTTGAAAATATGGATGGACTACCTCTATTGGTATTGAGGAAATATATATACTTCCAATAATAGTTTTATGTATATCATCTCTTAGTGGGAGTTCAACATGAGGCAATGAATATTGTAGGATATACTCAAGGACTATTATTTCATGATAAACTACCAAAATTGGATGAAAAAAAGGGTAGTGGCTAGATTAAGAGGGACCCTAGAGTTTTAGCCCTGAGGAGGATTAATAAAGATCCTACTTATGTTAATAGTTTTACAGAATTAGGAAAACATTAACTAAACAATCAGGTAGTTTTAAACTAATATACATTTTTTGGAAATATATATGCAACAACTTGATCTATAAGAATCCTTATTTATTCTTATTCAGATCATGCTCCTCATGTCACGTTATTCTTATTCAGATAAAGCACCTCTTATAAATAATTGATCCAATTATTATCCTTGTTATCCTCTCCAAATGTTTTAGGCTCTACATGGGAAAAAGTGGGGGGGGGGTTTATGGAATCTTACTCCATTGAGTTTTCACCAAAACATTTGGATCTATAATGAAATTTTATTCATTATTTTGACATTGAATTTTTTTATTGTTCATTAAAATATATCCATCTATGAAATGATAACTCACTGATTAATACTATTTAGAAATCAATTCTTCTATTTTATCACACATCTAATTAAAACTATGTATATTTTAATTTAATATATCTAAAAACATATCATTCCATAACATTTTATTTTTTCCCATGCTTAGGAATCTCTTATGACAATCAATGTAATTCTCAAAAATGGCAGACATTCACCTTGGATAATTAATATCAAAGGATTATTTATTTATTTATTATACAAAATTAAAATTTTATGAACCATATTGGACATCCTTAATTTATATAGGATCATTCAATTATTTAATGCAGTATATCTTATTTTTTCCTCATTATCCTCACTTATTGATTGATTATTTGGAAAGATCTATTAGCATGTTTTAATCATTATTATTTCTTTACCATTAGCATATCCTAGGGTTCAACGATGTTTTCTTAGTAAAATAATTATCCATATAATTAATGTATTGTTTCATATTTATGTCCAATTTATTTATTTATAGTATTAATCATATAATAATTGTTTTCTTGTAAAAGTTCATTGTTTTATTCGAGCCTACAACCAAGATAATGAAAATAAATAAATGCATCAAGAATTAATATAATCATCAGGGAAAGGTTATTTTATACTATTTATTTCGTTAAAATTTTAATAATTTTATCTATTATTTTTTAGATGATTTCCTTATTAATTTTATCTAATACATATTATGTTTTTTATTCAAATATTTTAGTAAGTCAAATATTGTTTTCAACAATCTAAACCTATCCAAAAATAGGTAAAGGGATTTATCTCCAAATGTTACCATGATTTATATTTAAATTTTTTTTTCGTTAAAATATACAACACTAAATATTGATTCATTTTTATTATCCAAAAAAAACCTTTCCCGTTGTTGATACTCTTGGGTATACTGACAATAAACAATGAGATAGATGTTTCACTAAGAACGTAGCATCAATATATAGTTTCAGATATTCGACATAGAAATAAAACAAAAACATGGTAATATTTGAAGTAAGGATTTTTGGAAACTTTTTGATAAATAGGAATCATCCGCACCCCAATCTGAAACATGGTGTGATTGGTATGAATCTAAGTGCTTATTTTTATTCAGAATTGACATTAATTTTAGTAAAAAGGACAAATGACATAGTAAAAACCAATAAAAAAATTATTCTGATTGATTTGATACTTTAGTTTAGTTATAAATTAGTCATTTGAGATGTGTAGAAATCATTCATATATCAATTTAGCACATGGTGTGACCACTATGACTTAATGTGTATGTTATCAGTTTAAAATCGACATTTTAGTTCAAAAAATGCCACTCACTAACAATAATGAAAGAACACTATGATTATCTTGATAATATAGAACATTTATTACTAAGTCATTTGTGATTTATAGGGATTAGTCTCACATCATACAAGTACATGATGTGATCAGTATAGTTCAAAGTGCATGTTTTCAGTTTAAAATGAAATTTTTGAAAAAAAATTAGTGACATACTCTAAATTATGAAAACGTATTCATTTTTTTTATACATTATGAAAAAAAAATCCATAAAACATTTTATATGTGTAAAAATCGTCCATACCTCAATAAGATGCATGGTGTGATTGTTATAAATCAAAATGCATGTTTTTATTTAAATGGTCATGAAATTTAATAAAATGGATACCTAAACCACTCAAAACTGAGTAAATGAATTCATATTTTTTAACACATTACGGAAACTATACAATTACCATTTTATATGTATTGGAATCATATGTACCTTAATCTATTGCATGGTGTGACCAGTATTTAAAAATGACATTAATTTTAATAAAAATCAAAAATGACCTACTCAAAACCAAGAATACACATTCAAATTGTTTTGATACATTAGGGAAATAATCCATAAGTCAATTGAGATATTTAGAAGTCTGTCATACCTCATTCCATCACATGGTGTGACTGGTATGACTCAATGTGCATATTTTTAATTAAACATTTCATTAATTTTAATAAAAAGCACAACTGACTTACTCCAAACCAATATAATTATTTCATAATGATTTGATACTTTATGAAAACAATCTACATATAATTTTTGATATGTCAAAATTATTCATACCTCAATCCACTTCACAGTGTGATCGGTATGAATCCAATTTCATCGTTATATTTAAAAATGGAATGAATTTTAATATAAATGAAAACTAACCTTCTGAAAACTGATAAACCACATTCAGATTGTTTTTATACTTTAGGAAAATGATACATAAGTCATTTTTTATGTTTAGTAATCATCCACATCTCAATAAGGCACACTATGCATCCAGTATGACTCAATGTGTCCGTTATCTGTTTAAAATCAGTATTTTAGTTCAAAATATGTCAGTTAGTGAAAACTAATCATACAAAATCCAATTTTATTGAAAATTTATGTTAATAATTGATAGTTAATTTTTGATTTGTAGGAATCAGTATCACATTAAATCGACACATGATATTACATTTATGAGTCTAAGTGTTTGTTTCTAATTTAAAATTACATTTTAGAGAAAAAAGAAACAAGTGACGTACTAAAAACCAATGAAACAAATTCAAATTGTTTTGATAATTTATAAAAATTATCCATATGTTATTTGAGACATTTAATATTCAACCAAACCTCATTCAAATGCACATTATGACTGATATTTATCCAAATGGATTTTTTTCAATATGTTCATATCATTATAGGTTACAATTCGCATCTGATCACCAAAATAGAGAAAACGAGTCTAGATTAGTTTATCATCATTTAAATTATGTATTTGTACATTATCATCCCAATTTCATGGTGTTTTTGGGGACGGGGTGTGCTGTTAATTCACACAATTGTATACCCCTATATCAGTGTGTTTAACGACGCAAAGAAAAGTTTCATTTGTCAGCCCTTATAGAAGCACGGATAAAGTATGCCTTTATCATCACATTTAAATGCACTGAAAAAAGGATCCATTATTTGGTGTCTTTAATGTTCATAAAACACTCAGGCATTTAATCTCTCCCCATTAGTCAGTAGTTCACTAGAACTGATAAAGGTCATTTTTTGCACTATTAAAGGCCTATTTTGTAGTAGTAATAATAAATTAGAGATATGGGGTATACCTACTGGGTTAACTATAATAATTCGATTGTTCTATGTGATACAAGAATTTCATGTGAAATTCATATGTTGGAAAATGATTTTGAATGGATTAATGGGCTAAATTGGATAAATTATGGTAATTGATGTATATTACCTAATGTATGGGAATTGATGAATATACTTAATTGGTTTAGTCTATTGAATAGAAATTTGGCTAAAAGACTATGAAATTGTTTGTGTCAATTTTGTTAATGGGTTATGGATTAATATTAATTCCCATGTTAATTTTAATGGATTATGATTATTAAACATATTGGTTTTGTTTGGTTGTGATGTGTTCTGTTTGTGTTGAATAGAATAATGAAGATGTTTACATAGATTAAGGCGTGGGATAAAAAAGAGAGCCTCCACCCACTGGTTGGTTTGGAATAATGATCTAACTCAACCCACAATGCATCTGTTAGGGATGGGGATCTAGCCTTATTCCTATAATGGTTTCATTCCATCCGATCTTATTATTTGAGGTGATAGAAATGTGTTTGTTTAGATGTGTTATCCCTAGTGAGATAGGGACTTACTTTATTCCCTTTTTAGTAGTTATGTATTGTGTATACCTTGTATGGATGATAAAAATATATAACCCATGGAACACAAGATGATAATGGATTATGTAAGGAAGAAAATGAAAATATTAAATTTTCAAATATGATTAGACATGGTAAAATTAAATACTTCTAACTAGTGTTACAATAGTTCTCCATTTTTTACAGGTCATTTTATTATTACATTCATGAACTATTTATTTAGACTAAATATTTTTTTGAAAATGTTTTTTGTTACCAACTGATTTGTACTCACACACTACTTGGGCCATCGTGGGGTACCTGGGTAGATATCATGGTTGTAGGTTCGGACAATGTAAAATTCACATTGATAGGGAGTTGAGTTGGGCTTGGGACATGAATGGTTAATGATTCATACATAGTGACGTGAGTATTTTTGGGATTTCATCGGTTGTCTTTATTTTGGGTTTCCTTCACATTGGTAGTATTATCATTAGATGACATGGTTTTTTTGTTTTGTGGATTGTACTCAGTTTTTTGATGATTCATTATGAATTTATTGTGGTATTTCATATTTTTCCACTATTTCTTTTTTATCTACTATGTATTAATATGTTAAAGAGGGTATAGACATTCCATGTATCTTATTAGTTCCTCAACACTATTTGAAAACCTCTAGTGCACAGGGAGGCGTGCTTTAGGCCATGTGATGACTTGGTTTGGTGAACCATTTTAGTGTCTCTTAGTTAGGGGATGTTAGAAAGATGTATTATAGTGGATATTTTAATAGGTATTTTTGTTATGGATGATATACATGAGGTTAGGACATGTGAGTCCATGGTAATGAGCTCGTGCTTGGGAGTAGCTACCCATTTATGAGGGAAACCAAAGTCACCCATGATAAAAATTATTGTTCTCAATGCGTGTTGTTAGATAATGATATTTCACAAAAGGTTGATGCACCTGTTGGGTGATGGGAACATTTTATGGTATTTTTATCTCGTCTGGATTGACAAGAGGTTGTACATTCATGCATAATTTAAGGTACCTAAGGATATAATTGGTATCCAATTGGATAGGAACACATGGGATGAATCTTTGGGGCATAGAGAGTAGAATTCATTTTAAATCGTTGAAAACCATGAATAAAATGGTGTTTAATAAAATTTATTTAAGTGGTAAATTAAATTAATGTAAATGAATTTCTAATTAATAATTTTTATAATGAAATTTTATGATGGGGTTAAAATTTTGGGTTGTGATAAATTGTGAAGATTTAATATTGTCTAAAAGAGACATATTTTCATAGTTACTCTAAAACAGTTATAGAATATGCTTATTGAAAAGTGTAAATGAGTAAAAATGATGAATGGTCCAAGTTTTGTGTGTGTGGGGGGGGAATGGATTCATGAGGTTTTTAAAGAATGTCTTTTGATTAAGTAATTGGGTTTACCATAGGTTTTCAAGAACCCACGATAAGGATAATAAAGGGTAGTGTTCTAGGCGTGATAATAATAATGGGAATACAATAAGCAAAGTAGGCTGTTTAAGGATGATATTGAAATATTTTTTCCATATGTTGTTTAACCATGTTGATCAATCTTCTATTTTTATATTTAAGAACATGTTTTTAATTATGGACTTGAATAAGGTTGGTACTTTTGAATCGTAGGGTGAATGGGAGTTTAAAATGTGAACGCTTGATTTAAAAAATGGTAAAGTTTATTATAAAATGATGTGTAATAATGGAACATTTGGGTGAACTTGGTAGTGTTTATATCTTTTACTTTTTATTTGAACATTTGTATGGGTGGTTTTGGCGTATTGAGAGTTATCTAGATTTAAACATTGTATTTAGGTTGGGAGGCCTTACTAGTTATGATATGGAATATTATTTATTCTTAGAGAACCATTAGTAGGAAGTATCCATTGGGTCATGAGGCATTATTTTATTAATTTAAGTTTGTAATCCCTTGTTGTTTGTGATCATATGATGTTCTTTTCTGACCATAAGGATGGTACCAATATTTTCATGACCTTCTGAATAGGGACCTTGGGAGTTTTGTTTTGATTCCCAGAGAGGGTGTTTGTCTCGTAGTGCCAATGTGAGTGTATGATTAACTGTATTTCGGGACCTAGAGTAATTGTTTGCTTAGTGTGATAGGTATAGTGTCTATCAGCATGGGGGAGATAGTAATATTCATGAATATTGATTTTATCCAAACTTGACTTGTATGATTTGGAGTGAAAAACTTTGGTTTTTTCTTATTGTGACTCCAGTTTAGGGAGTTGGTATCTTTTCTCCTTCATGGTGACATATGAGAGAGGTTAGATGGGTTTTGTAGTGATTTGGTGGGTGTGTACACATGAGGATGTTTTGGATTTTGATAGTGGTAGACAAAGAGTTTTTCCAAGTGTGGGATTGTCCTTGGGGGATAAGTGGGAAGGTTGATGGTTTGGTGATGCGACTCAAGTTGTGGTTGTGCATTGGAAGATTCAGTGAAATAATTGGTGGCCTCTTAGATGGGTAGCCCTGTGATGTAGGTTCCTTGGAATATGAATCATGAGAGATGATTCAGAGTTGGAATCCATGAATAGTTAGTATTATAATGTTTCTGTAAATGGTATAGTTGGGCCTTGTTTCATTCATAATGGAACCCAAGTGTTTATGTTATGATTTATATTTTTTAAGGGTTGTATCATACTGATACTAAACCCATTAGTTTGGATGATTTGTAATGGAGTTATTAGTGTTTTTTCTTGAGTGATGGAGACAAGGGAGGATGGAATATGGTATGATTATTATTTCTGTACGTGACTCCCAAGGTAAGGTGGTCACATGATGGAAGTTGTTCGTATTAGTGGATGGTTTCTTGGGTAAGATTTTGATAATTCCATGGGGTTAATTAGGCTAATAGAATAAGAGTCATGGTTAGGAGAGTAAGTAGGTTTGGACTATGGTATTGTGATATTTGGCTTTTGCGGAACAAAATCAGGGTATATGGGTGGATGCAAGAAACTGTGACACGTTGACAGATATAATAGTGTACAGATTTGGAATGAATAAGTAAAGTGATATTTAGTTTTGGGATAAGTGTCTGTCATTCTCTGTGAAACCAAGGTGGGAAGACTGGTTATGAGATAGATAATTGGTTTTATTGGCGTGGAGGAACATTATGTTTTAATTTTTTACTATTAGGAGTGTATCAAAAGAGCATGAGGGGACTGGTAGAATTAGATCCACATGAAACATTGGATCACGGCTATAGAGTGGTGACTCTAGAAAAATAGTGAGTCTTGGTTAGAAATCACACCTAAGAGGTTGTTGTAATGTATTGATAAAATTTTTCTTGTTTGAAAGCTAGAAATATCTGAAAGGTATTTATTACCCATTCTTGGAGGAGACATGAACAATGTATATGTTGATATTGGTGTTCATAGACATCCTCTTAGCATGCCTCAGCTAGTGATGATCATGCCCACTATCATGACATCATCCTAGGTATGTTGAGAAGCTCTGGCTTTACTCCAGAAGACATGAATGTGTTTTGGTTTGATGACGGACATCATAGTGTTTTTTCTCATGAAGGCGGTATATGTGGATATGAATTATGGGATTAAAAACATTGCTAGTTTCATATGAGTTCCATGGGATGGAATGAGTGTTGATGAACATAGTGGGTTCCATTCCTATAAGTTGGGAATGGGAAGTAGGTGAAATTCATTTTATAGTTCTCAGAAAAACTATAGAGCCATGTTTATGTCTTAGGGTTTAACCTATGATCGAATTTGAGTTGTGGTAGTTGGAATTACTCAAGTAAAGATATGGTAATAACACAACTATTTTGGGGAGTGATAATTCAGTCCCAATTTAGGGGTTGGTAATTTTTAGTTTTTTGTGGTGTCAATGAGGAACTTTTGATGTGTGTGTTGGGTCTCTCAGATATTCCCGGAGGGTCTTGATTTAGTGGATGATTTAGCTACTGGGTGGCTTCAGAATCTGGCTTGTTCCAAATGAAATTATAGATTAATTTTATAATGTTTTTGAAGGGGTGGTAATAAATGAAAATGTTTTTGGAATGGTAGGTTGGGTTCTATAACTCCCAAAACAATCGGGAGTAGACTCAGATTTGTTTCATTGGGTGGTGTCGGAATGTCTTGATGTTTAAAGTCACTATGTCCGTGTGATGTACTGTTATGCCAAGAGTGCAACTAAGAGTTACTTGATGAGTTATTCAAGGGAGTATAAACTTGGCTAAGAGTGGGGAAAATATGAGGGAAATTTTAAAACACCTTTGGTGGATGTTTTAGGGTGAGAAGAACGTTTCAAATTTTGAAATGGGTTTGAGTGAGAACCTATTCCTCTTCAGTCAGTTTATAAATGGTTCGATTTCATGGGTTAGGAATATTGATGGTGGAAGAAAAAATTGTGATGGGTTTAAGGCAGTGGTTCCTTGATGGTGGAATCCTACAGGATGTCAGGGAATTACCATAGTAGGTACATTGGATGTTAGTGATAGGATTCATTTTGGTATATACCATGGGAAAGTAAAAAAGGTGTAGCGTTCTAGAGGAGAAAGATTTGTGTTCTGGGAAAAGCTAGTCTTGGGAGGTCTGACATGATATGGTGAAAGGGTATGGGTGTGGTATGTTATGGCACACCTCTGATATTATGTTTGTAGCGGTGCTATTAAAAAATATATTTATTTTTGAGTGAGGAAATGTTTTTATTATTCCAAAAATGGATGGTGTAGGGATCTCCTCCTTAGGGGTTCTGA
Source organism: Viscum album (assembly GCA_963277665.1). Lineage (NCBI taxonomy): Eukaryota > Viridiplantae > Streptophyta > Magnoliopsida > Santalales > Viscaceae > Viscum > Viscum album. Next base: position 1,468,547,414 of record OY728138.1, on the reverse strand, counting down.
AAGAAAGGATAGAGGCCAAAATAGGATGAAGTCAACATGATTATTCAAGAGTTTTTACTGCGAAACATGTTTTGTATGATGTGAATGTTGATTTAAAATTCTGGTAGCCTTCCATTAAAAGTGGGGTGGAAATTGGTTCTTTCATGATTGTATGATATAGTGTGAGAATTTTATTTAGCTATGAATTAGGAAGTGATTCCTAGTCTTACCTATGGAGTTCATGGAGTTGATGTATAGTCAATGTTGATACTTCCTTTTTGTAGTATATGTTTTGTATTGTGGGTTGTAGTGAGAATGTATTGTGTGGAAAGACCATTCTGTTGGATAGAACAATGAATTATAATTTCAAATTTCAATGAGAATCATCATAAATTAGAATGGATGGGTTGTTTTAGTTTTATGTTCTATTGGGTTCAGAAGCTTATAGATGTTTGGGAATGTGGTTTTAGGGTGTGTCGTTATAAGGTGGGGAGGTTGTAAGATCCCAGTCCTCAGGATGGTATGCAATCATTTAAATTTTTGTTTCAATTATTTATTTTTTATTAATAAAATGTTTCCAAGACATAAGTAGAGTGTGTGGGGTGTTTCTTGGGTTAGGAAATGGAAATGATCAAAAACTGGGCCAACATATGAAAGGTGTATAATGGCTACATGGTTAAGTAAACAGTACGACCTTCATATGAAAACCATGAAACCATAGAAAATTCCATTGCGCATGGTTCTCACATGGTTATTCAATCCATGTGGAGCTCCACAAGTAATTTTACGACCCAAAACTCCATACACAGTGTCTGGTGTACTGTTTGTGTGAAGATTGGGAAACCATGCGGGCAAACTGCACAACCCATTAAAAGTAGGGAAAAAAATATCCATTCCATTATTTTAAGTATCCAACCTGATTTTATCCCATTTCTTATTCCTCTATCCTTAGTGAAACCCCAAAAAAACTCATCATCTTCCATGAAAAAAAACCCATTCATCTCTAGTCCATTGGGAGCACCGTTGGTTGTGGATCAAAGATCAAGGTAAGTCTAATCTCCCTCTTGATTCACTTTTCTAGAATAGGGAATATTTTCTTGTCTATAATGTACTAAAGCTATAAAACAACCCTTTTTCCTATTGGATTTCAGGTTTAGGATTCAAGGAGGGTTTGAATCCAGATCTAAGGTTATTTTTAATAATATTTTCATCGTTGGATTCGAGGTAGGTGGTCAAGTCATTATACCTTATATTTTTTTAGTGGATTTTTAAATATGAGATTGTGTTGTTGGTGCTCTCATGTTGTGATTTGAATTCATTTTGTTATTTTTGGGAAAATGAACATCCAAAAGATGATATAAAAACCTCCTAATCCCTATGGGATGCATTACAGATGATATGAAAAATTTGGGGCCACCCATGGGGTGTGCCAGTATTCCTAAACTATGAAATTTTTTATGTTAATATTAGAGTTGGAATGAGATAACATATATCCCATATTTAACATGTTAAACATGTTTAGTTGAGTTGAAAATAGAATATTAATAGTTATACCTCGATTTTTTCAATGATATAATGTGTTTTTGGTGTGTCTTGAGATGGGACAATTGGGTTAATTGAGATTTTTTCAAATGGATTATAAATTATGTTGAAATTCCTAAAAGGAAGATTATATATGAAATTATTAACATATTAAATAAAAAAATTCTTATTAAATGAATAACAATTAAATGGGATTGAATAAGGGTATTTATTAATATGTTGAATGGTTTAATATATCATAATTATAGGGTATACCCAAAGGCTGTTAATTTAATTAGAGGGGATGCCCTCGGCCTGCACTACTTCAGACCTCCATAATCTTGGGGTTTTTGTTTGCTGGTGCCTTGCGCCTTTTGTTGAATAAAAATTTACTTTGGAGGAGGATAGGGTATACCCAAAGGGTTGAATGTAATAATGTTTTTGTGTTATGTGATATAAAAAATATATATGAAATGAAAAAGTGGTAAAATGCTTAATAATGGATGATTGGGATAAATGGAAAATATTATGGCAGTTGATGAATATTTTATATTATATAGGAATTGTTTAATATACATATTGGGTTATGTAATGAGAAAAAAATTCGGCTAAATGGTTATGTTGTTGTGAATGGTAATTTTGTTAATGGGTTATGGAATAATATTAATTCCCCTTTTGATTGTTATAGATTATTATTGTTACATGTATTGGTTTTGTTTGGCTGTGATGTGATTTGTGTGTGGTGAATGGATGAATAAGAATGCACACATGGATAGAGGTGTGGAATAAAAAACTAAGGGTCCTCCTATGGGATGATTTGTATTGAAGCTCTAATTCAATTGACATTGCATGGGTTAGGGAAGGGGACAAATCTCTATTCCCCTAACGGTTGCATTCCACCACGGTTGATGCTTCAAGGTGAGGAAAATGTGTACCCCTACTAAGATAGGTGTTTAACTTCTATCTATAGGCATAGTGATCGATTCCTTTAGCCTTGTATGAGTGATGATAATTTATAACCCATGGAACACTTATTGATAATAGATTATGTAAATATGAAGATGTAAAAGGTAAATATGGTATAATGACTGTAAATGGTAAATGTAAATATTATTAACTAGTGGTACCTAAGTTTTTCATTGTTTACATATCATTTAATTATTACATGAACATACTACTTTTTTTATATGTTTTGTTTTTTGGACACTGTTGGTGGTGACCAACAATGTTGTACTCACACCTTGCTCAGGCTGCCGTTGGGTACCCGGGAAGATCTCATGGTTATAGGCTAGAAAAATGGAAAAGGCCCTATGCTCTGGAGTTGAGTTGGGCATGGAACATTAATTTTTAATGATCCAAACATTGAGTTAGGAACAATTTTGGTGTTTAACTGGTTTTCTTTATTTTTTGTTTTATTCACTTTGGCACTATTATAATGATATGAAATGGTTGTTGTAGATTTTATTTGGTACCAAGTTATGGGGAGATGATTTGTTATACATGTTACTGGTATTTCGTATTGTTTCCCTTATTTAATTTTTTTATCTATTGGGTCTTACTCTGGAAAATAGTGTATAGTCTCTCTATGTGGTTTATTAGACCCTCACCACTAGTAGGAATCTTATTGAGTATGAGGGGGTGTTCTTGAGGTCATGTGACGACTCAGATCAAGGAATCGTATAAGTGGCTCCCAGGTTGGGGATATTACACATGTATCCTCATGAACTCTCGGATGTATATCATTGAATGTTGATAATTTTATATGTCCATAGAAATTGACATTATGTGACTAGTCATTTCATAGAGATCCATAAAACGCATGTAGCATTATATCCTATTGATACCTTTGGAAGACCACTGATAAAGTCCATGGTTATGTTTACACATTTCATTGTACATGTTGGTAATTTATGCATCATCCCATTATAATTATTCATTTAATCGTTCAATTACTGACAAACTGGACACTTTCAACAATGTTTTTCTATATCCTTCATCATCTTCTCCCACCAATTGTTCGGTTACTGATGTTTATATATCTTTAAGCTCCCATAGGGGATGGAGAAGGTCAGTTTTTGTGAATCATTAAATAATTCTTTCATTTCCTCATGATTTTCTATTATACATATTCATGAATTAAATCTTACAAATCCTTCATAAATTTTATACCATTAGTAATTCATTTTTCTTGGAGCATTAAATTACTTCCAAATTTCACCATTATCTCTTTGAGCATCATTTATCATCGCCAGAATGGTTGGTTGATCATGAATTTGAGAAATTAATAATTATGTTCCTTCTGTAATGATTCCTATGACATTCATCTTCAATAATAATATGATTTTATTGTTCTCAATTCTCACCATTGATAATGTTATTAGATTATTTTTACATAGAGCATCTTCTACATTTTTGAAAGGATGGTAATAGATAGAGCAGTCATAATCCTTGAGGGTATCTAAGCATTTATAATTATTAAAATCATGATCCTTCTATGTGAATATATATTATAGTATCTTATAATATGAATAATTTTCACCCTTCACCCATAGTGACAATGCCACCAAATTTTTAGTGAGAATTACATTACAACAAACTGCAGATCCTGTTTTGTATTTTTTAACCCATAAAAAATCAAATTACTTGTCGGTTAGGCTATCAAAAATCTATTTTTTCATTAGTAAAAACCAAAACCCGTTTTTAATGAATTATTATAGACCAACAATTTTCCATCACATGGGGTGTGTATGGCTACTAGTGCATTGATAAGCCTCCTTTTCAACTTCTTCATTATCTCATCACATTCTCTAGTCTAGAAAAATGTGAATCCATTGCGAATAATGAAAGTTAGATGGTTTGAAAATGCATATATGTTTGTCCCAAATCATTATTAATACCCATATTGTCCAAGGGAACTATGGATCCCTATTATAGATGATGGTCTAGGACATCCCTCAATTCCCTTTTTCTTTAACGGGCCTATATATTTCATTTTTCAATTGATAAAATTCCCCATGAATTATACATTTTTTTTCCAAAACTAATATTTACTATACATATCATATATCTTATCCTTTTAAAAATTACTTAGCACAATGGTCAAATACTTCAATTGCTCCTCCTTTTTATTTGATTATTTCAGAATATCATACATAAATACTACCCCAATACATTTCAATGTAATCTATAATGATTCTATTTAGTATGTCTAAAAAAAATTATGGATCATTAGTGAGACCAAATGTAATCATTGGGAACATATAATGTACACACCTTTTTCTAAAGGAAAATTTTCAAATATCATCCTTCTTAACGTCTTTGAAATAGGTATGGTGGAATATAACCCTTTTTATTGAAAGAATGTCACACTCTTTTATCAAGGAAATGTAATCCCATTACATTGACATTGTTTTCCATGTTTTTATGAATCCAAAAAACCATATTATTGTAGTCCAAGACTCATGTAGGTCATTATAATCCTATAAGCTTCCACCTTATGGAAATATGTACTTCTTATAAAGGGAACTGAGGAAAACTACATACTTTATAGAATAAGTTATCTCTCTATGGAAGGGGATACTTATTATTTATACTAATTTTTTGAGTTTATGATAATGAATAAAAAGGTCCATCTACCCATATTTCATCTTGATGAAGAGGGATAACACACCACATAGTGAATAACTCAGTAATATAAAACCCCTTTTTTGGATTCTCATGTAATTGATTTTTCTGTTTCTTAAAATAAACAGTGTCCTTTTATTAAAGAGTCTTTCATATTGGATATGATAAATGTCAAAATTTGACTGAGAAGTCAACCTTCCAATCTAGAAATGTACTAATAAAATCAACGTGTAATAAAACTATATAATCCAATAAAATGGTCATGTATTGAAGAAATTTTCTATCATTTTTATCAATAACTTGAGATAAATATTATTTATCATAAGTAAATAATATATTTTCTTGAGTAGAAGATTCTAAGGGAGATTATGCGCTCTCATTACACGTGTTTAGAAATGGTGGATTACTTGGGTTGTGAAGTACTATCCATCTCCCAAGATAATCAATAATTACATTTTGTAAGGAAAACTATTCCATTCCAAAAATAGAATAAAAATTCCATGAAGGATGAAATATATGATTTTATTGAATATTTATTCCACAACCATTGAATGTGGAGGAGTTATATACTTTATAAGAAATAGTTTTTCTATTTACTATTCTGATAGATATCTCAACACATATGGTTTGAGGTTGTATTTGAGTGGTTCTAAAAAACATTCATGGTATGAATGATTTCATATATATAGAATAAATTCTATATTCTAAAATGAATAACTAGTATATATGTCGCAACATAATTTTTAGGATCCACCTTCATAGTAGTGATATTGTATTCCCCTGCTTGTTCTCTTGGACTTGGAGGTTTTTATCATTGATTATCTCTAATAAACCTTATCATATGTAATTATCTTTCATTATTACTTTGTTACTTTAATGAAAAACACTATAATATAAGCTGAGTTTTGATATGATCCCTATATTCCCTTTATTTCATTAGTGAGTTCTTCCTCTCAATTCAATATTAATTATCTAGATTGTCTTCCCTTCCACAATTGAAGAATCTACAAGTTCCCATATGACATCTTCAAAGATTCTTCCTCCCCATCTTTTGACACATTATATGTTGGGTTTCGTTTCCTCTATAATATTCTTCTATTGGTCCCCCAAAATAAAAATCCATTTTTTTATCCCTAGGCACATGATACCACTAAGAGTTACCAATCCCCATTTTCTATTTGAGGGAACAAAAAACAATCTCTATATATAATTTAAATTCTTATATCTCCATGGATTATATAAAATTGGATATAAAAAAAATTCCACATTACATTTATTGATGTAGAAGTCTTAGAAATACCAAAAAATTCTTTTGAATATTTCATCATATGCCCTAATAGACCCATCTTCCCTTTTATTCGGTCTAAGGATCTCCCTCTCCATTTAAAGATTGTTATTTCAAGTGAAATATTTATTTATAAATATATATATTTTTAATTGTTCACATTACTTTGAATCTATGTCATCTTTGATATTCATGTTCATTATCTGCATCCACCACCGATGGGATTTTCCATCTGTGAAATAAACTGCCAAAAAACAGTATCTTATACTACAAATTGGAGGATAATGAATATCATCTTAATAGAGTGCATCCATTTCACTATAATGAGGGGATAAAAATATCAGTTAAAGGTACAAGTCCTTTTCCATATAAAATACTCGACTACAATATTCACTTCCTTATGAGAATAAAGGTGATCAACATGATTCAAGTTAATATTCATAGTATGAGTTATTTGAGTAAGTACTACAATGATGTTCTGAAAAAATATTTGAATAAGCTTCAACAAAGCATTAGGGAAATCATTACATTACCTATCATGAAGGTTGTTCAAACAATTTATCCTCTTTCATTCAATTATCTTAAAAAAGGAAAGAAATATATGAATAACTTTACTAATAAACATACAAAAGTTCTTCTTCTGATAATAGAAGGAATACTTTATAAATGATAAGAATATATTAACTCTTGAGTATCATTGATTAAATCTAGGATATCTAAGGAAATTTTCCTATTTAGTTTATAGACATAAAAATCAATTCATATCCTTTATAGTAGTTCATAATTAGTTTGTGGATTTATGAATAATATTAATTATGAGTTTCAACAGTGGTGGGTAGTAAGGCCTACATCTGATGATTCAGTTAATAATAACTGATCAATTTTCAGAGTTATTACCAATATGTAAAAGAATAATAAACCATTACAAACTTGTATTATCTTGATAGGGATGTAATTTTATGGAAATCATCTTCCATATACTTCACTAGAACCCACATATATTTTCTAATAATTACACTTATCCATAGTGATCTCAATAAATAATTATCATTATAATCACCCAAAATAACAACAAATTCCTCTTATACCATCAATAATCACCCAAAAATTTTATGCATACCGTTACACTATTTTTAAAAGAAACATCTACTAAATACAAAACAAGGATTGAAAGGATTATTGTGTTTAGAAGACTTGGTACATGAAACATCAAAATAAAAATTACAAGTATCTGTTTTAGTTTTTAAAATGAGATAATAATTACTTTTATCTCATATATATTTATGGTATATCCTAGATAATACAAAAATAAACGGTGTGATCTATAATCCTAGTAAGGTAATAAACATGATAAGAAAACATAACATGTTAGTAAAAAGTAATACATGATATCAAAAAAGAGAAGGCTCTTGTGTAACCACATGTTGGAATTATATAATGAAAATGGTATCATATTATCATAGGACTCATAATAAAGTGTTCATTTGGGAATAGAAACATCAAATTAGTGTTAGATAAAAGGAATATGGGATAGAAATGTTCCCCTTAATTGAGTGTGTTTCTAAAGAAGGAATGTGGGAAATGGACTTAGGGAATTTATTTACCCACCAATGAAAGGGATTATTAGATATTTACATATTTAGTAGACATATAAATAGAATATATTAGGAACCCATCACATAAAATGGATAGAGAATGTGTGTTTGTGAAAAAATGGTCACAACCTAAAGAAAATGAGTTGTTTAGAGAGATGTCTTACCTTTAGTCTGGTCATTATTTATAAATTTCAGAGAGAAATATACAATAAATAAAAATTTATTATACATTTATTTAATCACCATAATCATATATATCATACCAAATATTATTTTCTTATAACATGTTACCAACCATTTATTTACAATTATTTATTAAAATCATCATTCTGGGCAATAATTTCCTTTTTCTGGATTTTTTGGTTTGACGGTCTTGGTATTTATACATTGATCATAGTTTCGAAATTTATTAATTTGAAAAATTATATTAATTATATATATAGTATCATGTATAACAGGTAGTGATAATAAATTAATTATACTTTTCATGTACATGGTAGGCCATATGTACACATAAACATTGTCTGTATTTTTTATGTATGGAATGAATAATAGGTAATAAATATTTAACCTTTCAAAATTAAAAATAATATCATAAATAAATTATGAATTTATTAAATACATAATTATAACAAGTCATGGGAGGTATTGATGAGAAAATATTACATTAGTTCACAATGCGGCAGCCCGTAATACAGAAAAATGAAAATTTCGTTTCCCATGTTATGGAAAAACGAAATTTATATAAGTGATAAAATGAAAAAATATATAATATAATTATATGTAATATTTTTTTTATATCATGATTTTATTAGATTCATAGATGGTAGAATAAAAAATAAAACAAAATTACACCTATTTTTCAAAGATCTTCTTTTTCATTGAACCATAAACCTCAAAAGAATTATATTAAGACAACAAAAAAGATCATTATAATGTGGTTTAGGATGTTATGAATGTATTTGGTCAGGTAATGTATGAATTAAAGGGATTTTTAATTGCTAATAAAGAAGGATATTATGTACCCTTTATATGTATGGGGTGTGGCACTCATGGAATTTTTTGAAATATTAAATTATTATAAAACAATTTTCATTAGGAAAAAATATACAAACAGATAAAATTTACATATAGGATGAGCATGTGTATAAATAATATCATCTAATCAAATTTTTATATGTTTAGTATTTTCCCCATATATCTTGGTTTTAACCCCAAATTTATATTTATTTCAATATTACTATTATAATAATGTTTTGTACTCATTAGGGGTGAATATAATTACTATAAATGGTAAATTATCCCATAAATAGACAATCATTGATATTTTAAACTATATTAAATCACGTGGACCAATATTGAATTTATAGGTATTTAATGTCATTTAATAACATATTATTTGTTATAAATTATCATTAATGTTATTTTTTAACCAATTCAATTAACATAAGATTAAAAATTCATGAAATAAAAAATTAAAGTAAACATGAAGGGTTCTCTCAAAAATATTGCACCTCACATGCCAGATTAATCCCTCTCATCTGAGATGAAATCCCCGACAACTATGCTGAAGATAATCTCTTCGGTGACCCCAGTCAGTGTTTTTCATTAATCGTGGTCCTCGAGAGTGAAATCCATCACGGAAGTGATTCCATATCAATTGATTTCAAATGTTAAGGCTATTTTTCCATAAAATCATCCATCCAAATTTATTCAATGTATATGGATAAGGTTGAAGGATATTATTTATTGGATTTATCATCAGAGGTACTTAACATGGTGTTATAATTCCTGAATATGTTGATGCATGCAAGGTTTGTCAATATGAAACCTCCCCAATATTTATCTACGATATTTTTGAATTTGTGGGTAATTTTTGGCCCTCCAATTGTCTTTAACCATCCAATATATTCTTTATATATTTACTTTTTAAATGGGGAGAACATTGTGAAATCTTGATCTTGGGAGGAGCGGTGATATGGGGTGTGGTGATTTTTTACTTCCCATTGATCCCAGGTTTCCCACTATAGGAAGGAATCGAGCTCGGTAGTGGTGTAGAGAAATTGTTTATATAAAATTAAAATATGTTATATTTAATGAGCGCATATCATTTACATTATTATTATATATTATATAAAAAAATTAAATATTTTTAATAATGTTTTTTTATAAATGATAAATTTGTAATAGAAATATTTTTTATAAATATAGAATGAAAATGTTCTATATGAAGAAGTCATATGTTAGATATGAATAAAGGTTCTTACATTTATATTAAGGGTACTGTCTTTATAATGATTTTATAAATTCTATTTTATTTTAATATTTTATGAAATTCTTAATTTATCTCATGTTTAAATATTAATTTTTTGTTTTTTTGTTAATTTATGGAACTATTAATTAATAAAATTTATCCAAATTATGAATTTCACCAAACATATAAATCATTTAACAACTTCAATTATATTTAATACCATCAATTTATAATTTTTCATGTCATGTAATAACATAACCATTAATTTACTTCAAAAAATGTTAGTTAATTTAATGTTATTTTCACAATGTAATAATTATATCACAATCCAAAACAATTACATAAAACATTTATTAGATACACATAAATAAAATTAATAATACATAAACCTAGTGAAAAAAATTATAATTAATGGTTATTTGTGAATTTATAATCATTATATATCCCATAACAAATGCATATGGATAGCCCATGGTATCCTTCATTAAGCCATCACCCTAATGATGAAAAGGTATGATATAATTCCAAGCTTCAATATTAACTAAAATTATCATGTTCTCCCAACTTACTTATAACATATATAAAAGGGTCTATACATATAATAAATGGATATATATAGGGTGTTATTACATCATTCCTAGTAGGCCATTACCATTTTACCCATGCTCATCTACCATAAACCATAGTATAATAAGTATCAAAAAAATAATTAAAATAAATAACAACTTAGAATAGTATTATAAATAATTTTCTACTGAATATTAAAAATAAAACCTTTAGCATGTTGTAATTTGGAAGATTCCATCTTTTTTACAATTAAATAAATATACCTGGTTCGTGCATATTTCACAACCTAAGAAGAATGCATAAAACCACTGAAAACATAATGAACATCTCATGTTAAAGGGGATGTTTATAAAAAATTTACGTATATTAAACCCCATATAATAGGAATGGATATATTGTAAAAATATTTATGAAACCATGATCCCATCCAATCATTAACAACCAGTCTATAATTAGTATGGATGTTGACTTGATCATTATATTACATTAATGCAAATCTTACAACATTCTCAGTATCAAAATATACTAGATATATATATCTATAAAAAACTAAAAATTATAATAGAATAGCATAATTAATTGTTAAATGTATAAAAATTGTAATTAGTTAGCTAAAATCTTGTACATATAATGTTCTGAAATGAATGAAAATTAAGTTTGTAGTAAAACATGTATTATAAAACCAAACATATATGAAAATCTAGTAAATAGTTTAAAAAACATTTACTACATGATTATATTCATTTTATTTTAATACATCATAACCAAATACAACTACTAGGATAATGAATAAAAACATATGTAAGAGTAGAGGATTCACAAACACAAAATTATATAGAACGTGATTTTTTAGATCCAAAGACGAATTCATAGCACACTAAATAGAATTTTCCCAGCATAGAGAATGAAAGTATTTTTATTTGACTACATTTATAAATTATTGGAGAAATTGAAAATTAAAATGAAACAAATCACCTTGAAAAAACCAAGGATTAGATATTAATTTGTTTTGAAAAAATTATATAAATGAAATGATATATTTTAGAGTCCTAGAAGAGAAGAAAATAAGGATTCCACTACTCAATTAATTAATAGAAAAACTACTATGAATATGTGAATTAATAACAAATAATTAAAAAACGAAATATTCTATAATAAATTTTAATTGATAATTATTAATAGTGGAATAATAATCACATAACAAGAGTTTGAATAATGTGAGAGGTTGATGTAAATGTTAATCTATCCAAATTTGAACAAAATAATGTGTTAAGGAAAAAATGGTTTATATTTTACAAAATAAATTAATATTTTAACCACCATAAAAAACAAAAAATTATATTAGTTACCTTGTAAAAGGGCACGGAGAAAGTTGTGTCTATAGTAGTATACACTAAATGACACACAATATACTACAAGGTGACTGATTCCACTCATAAATATCCCCATCATTTAAGATTCTCCTTTCCTCCTCTATTAGCCTATAATAAAAGATAAATCTAACTTTTATTAGTTTATCATATTAGGAATTAAAATTTGTTTGAAAAATGATATCCAAAATGTAAGTGGGTTTTATAAATCCCCACAACATGATTTCTCATCCACTAGAATCTTTAAACATATTCTTGATTACAAAATCTTTTGAATTTTCATTTCTAATTTTCCTCCAACAACCACAAATCTTATATCATTTCATGTTTCCATCACACATATTAGATTTGTATCCTTCCCTTATAACAAATGTTATCTATGACCAATGATGACAATGTATTTCAATATATAGGAACTAACCTTTTGTAACTGGATATATTTGAACTATATTACTTGTTTAGGTTATAACATGCATCACTATAGTCAAGAAAATAGATATGAATTATAAATTACACAAAATTTACGATTTAATACAAGATAATATAATATTTACCCAATATTATAATGAATTTAAAATTGTCTTCCCAACTGTGAAGACAAATTCCTTTCTTCGCAACATATTATCTTATATATCATGAAAAAAACATGTTAAAAAAGGTCAAAAAAACCCTAAATTCCATGTGTAATCTATTTAAATATAAATATAAAATTTGATGGATATAAGTATTGAGTAGTTAATTTTTTTATTAAAAAATACATGAATCATATTTTCAAAGTAATGATTATCCTAAAAAATGATGCACCAATATCGTTCCAACATAGTATGGGATGAAAAATTCAACCATAGTTTTCTTCAAAAGGACCCATCTAGATAAAAATTGATATTTGTAATTATAAGTACACTCTAGATGTTTTATGTGATATTCCCATGAGATAAAAAATTAATAATATATATCCATAACATATCTTCTATAATATAAATATTTTGTTCAGACTATCCATCTATATGAGTGTGATATATTGTACACAGTTTTACAATATTACTAGTATCTTAATAAAGACCTTTTCTAATATTGGGATAGGAAACTTAGATCCTGATTGACAAAAATTATATTTATTACTCTATAAAGACCTTTTATCACTCAAATATAATATTTTTCTACATTATTAATTCAAAAGGATTCGTATATGGTTAATAACTGAGCCTCCCCCATTAGAAGGTATATGATTAACCATATACTATTGGGGAAACTCAATGGTTTTGGAAAGCTAGTAAAAAATAATTTATAATTATATATGATTTACATATACATAGAGAAATTGGATTTATGATGACATTGGGATATTTTTACTCTACTTTTACACTATGTTAAGTAAAATAATGAGAAAAAAATCGAACAATCTCTTATTAATGAAAATCTACTAGAATTTATGATGAATATGCTGCCACATTTTAATTACTCTAGTTTCAACAACACTATTTGATAAGTGATTTTATATCAAAAATTCATCCCTTGTATGGGTAAGGACAATGCTCATTCAATAAACCTAAAGGTAAGAGTTGAAATCATTGAGCTCACTATCCAAAATAAGCTCACCATCAAGTTTTTCTCAAATAATGATAAAATCAAGATTAAATATTGGGAATTTCATGACTCCCTACATAGTTTATTATATAAGGTAAATATAGAAGATATGTTTACCATATCATTTTATAGTTAAATCCAAATAAATATCAGTCATCAACTACTTTAGTTTCCAACAATCTATGACGTTAACCACCATCTGAGGTTGGGATATCATATTATATCATTAAGAAATGTGTTACTTATTCTAGATTTATATTAGAGATAATAATAATAATAAGGAATGTTTAAAACCCATATATGGTACCTCATATTTATATGTCATTGAGAGAATATATAATTTTTTCATTTCTAGTTAGTGTATACCTTCAACCCCCCCCCCACCAAAAAATAGTTCCACTAATTGTTTAATTCTTTAAAAACTACAAAAAATGTTGGTAATGAGTGGGATAATTCATTATAGGAGTTTATTTTATTAAAATGAACTATAATCCTCCTCCTAATGTAAATATATAAGAATATAACTAATAAAAATGAGCAGTTATAAAAAAATACTTCCCTTGATATAGGTATTGTCAAGATATACTGAATATACAACCTTATCATCATCTCCTATAATGATAAATTACAATAATCATACCAAACAAGATAGACAAATTTATATTTCAAAAAATGTCATAAATATATAAATCCTATAAAATTCATTAGCATAATCATAATGACATCAGGTAATCCCTAGGAATCATATTATCCAAAATAAAATAATTAGAACATTATTGGATGACACTACCTCTATATTTTTAAGGATATTCTAAGATTCCATCTTTCAAAACAAAAATCGAAGGAATTTTTCCTCCAGAATATGAAAAATATTATTAAAAAATAAAACATATAGCTTGAAGTATCATGGAATATCAAAGATAAAAAAATGATTTGGATTGTACTCATCTTTACATTTTGAATACAAGATATCATAAATCATAGATGCTACCAAAAAGGTGTCTATGAATAGTTTAAATATATTTTTTATTAAATATACAGACACTAAAATTGAATTTGTCAATCCACATGTAATATCTATGTCATTTAAGTGATCACATCATCTTATAAATCTATCATTTGAATTTCTACTAGTTTAACTCATTGATAATGGTAACTATAATATAGTAACTTATTTAATTTTTTTCTTCTTTAAATGATCAAATTAATAATTTAATACTTATAATATATATAGAATTTAAATTTATAAATTAACTAACCATTTTTAGTTTAAATATAACAATGATATTATTTCATATTCTTTACCAAAAAGATTAGGGGCACTTGAATGTGTGTTTGTGGGTCTGATTAACCACATGAATTGATAGACATCCCAAAAATTTCATATGGACTTATCTATCATAGTAATATATGAAATGGGGTAATAAATATCAATTCTATTTAAGGTAAATTTTTTGAAAAACTCACTTCTCTCTTAGGAGATAGCCCTGAGAGATATTTAGGAAAAAAATCAAGAAATAGATCTACAATTGGAGTTAAAATCATATCTTTTATATGAACCAATTACCCATAAATGAAGAGATAAAATTAAGTGGTAATATATCTATCATAACCCTGATCCAATCCAGGATAACCCATGAGACATTCCCACTATCCGATGTGTGTTTACAGAATTCTGGTCAATTTTATGAAAGATACTTTACTTTGATAACAATCAATATAGGCCCAATGAAATGTTAAGAAATAAATACATTAAAAATTATTTTATTTTGTTTTTTGATTACCAAAAACCTAATAATTCAATAATTATACTCCAAAATTGAACAATATAGATACCTCTTAGTATTATCTATTCTCTTACCTAGAGGAGTGTAGAGGCTTATATGTTTCTATGGTAATTCCACTTTCAATCAGTCTAGTGATTCTAATTTATTCAATATAAAGGAGTGAACATATCCTATATAATATAAAACACACAATTAAATATATACCATAATAATAATTATAATAGGATAATGTCCCTCTATATTATTAGTGGTAGGAATCTTCACTACATAAAGCATGTCAAAGCCCTAAGGATAACTTTTCATCTGGAAACCGATCATAAAAGAAGTATTTTTTTATCTTTTAATGATAGATATAAATCCCTTTATATGTATCTTCTCATGTTTTTGACTAACATTTAACAACTATCCCTCTGATTCGACTTGATATATATCAGTCCACTGAGTTTCTATAAAACAATAATTGAATGTATTCCACCTAGAAATTCTCATGTGATTCCTAAAATGTCAATATAAATGTAACTTATTTACTACAAAGAGTATAGTAGGCCTTCGTATATATTTTCTAAAAACTAGGATGAATAACATGAGGGTAGTGGTCACAATAAATCAGGGAACATAGTTATTAATCATTATCCTTCTAATCATAACCCATTATGAGAGAAAACATACTTCTCAATTTATAAATATTGAAAATAAATAAATGAAAGTGGAATATAATATTTTACCTTTTCAGAAGTGTTGAGATAACTCTATGGAGTATAAACAAAAAACATTTTATGTATACTAACATTTACTAATGTATACTACAATTTAAAAGTTTGGAGTGTAATAAATGTCCCCCTCTTTTATAATCAATTACAACTAAGAACGAAAAAACGTACAAAATTGATATTAACTCACTACTACACCATAAATAACATTTTGTGGATATGAAAAGAATTTTAAATTTTTCAAACTAATTTTGGTGTAACAAGAACCTCATTTTTCATTAATGCTGTGAATTAACATTTTTATATAATTTTTAACCTTTAAAAATTCAATTCCATGTAAAATTTAATCCATTTAAATTTGATCATGTAAATTCTTCCTAGTGTACCTTCCATGTAGGCTATTCCTGATGTAACTTATACATGTTTCTTTAATGATATTACTTATTCTTGGATTCTTTTTAGTTCACTAATTTCTATATAAGTTATTTATGATTCCCTTTTTTAACATTTTTTTCTTCACAATGCCATGTATAGCATTTATCCCTTTCGTGAAGGTATAATTCATCTGTTCTTTCTTCGTGGCAGACTACATACCATATATTTTATTTCTGTAAAACATATTTTAATTTTGGTTCTTCATGGTATCAGAGATATCCCAAATGAATAAATTTTATCCCAATATTATTCTTCGAAGGCCTTTTTCCATATCATTTATTTTCTTATCGATCATTTTATATTTAAAGGACCCTAAAAATATGTTTTAATAAGATTTTATTTATTACCATACCATAAAATAACTTCATGTAAAAATTACTTGTATTTTAAATTTGTTTAGTGACCACATATAGTTTTTGTTTCACATATAATGAAAAAATAATCCTTTAACTCATAAAGAACATCAACTCAAAAAGATTCTTTTATGAATCATTTTCAACTCACACTATTTTCCTCCCATTGGAAATAATGTTAACTAAAAATTATATCATGAATCCAATATTATCTATATTATGAATCCACAATCCCTGAAATAATTATCCTTAAATTGGGTTATTCTTTCACAAATCCATTTTTGTATGCCTGGTCCTTACACCTCAATTTTTACAAATTATATCCTTCATAGATTATTCTTATGTTTCACCTCTCAAGAAATATTTTTTTTCCAAATAAATATTCTATTATTTCATATATTTATAATATGAGATTCATTACATTAAAATAAAATACCCGCATCATAAATAATTATTATTTATTCAAAATTACTATGAAAAAATTATGCCTTTTTGTAATTATCTTGTAGAAATTATTCATTTTATTTAGAAAATATACCATTTAAAACACTTATAGACCCAAAAAATATTGCACAATATTTTAATCATTAAATTTATTCAAAAATATATATATTTAGACTCTACACATTCAAAAACATTATAGAAGAATCCATAGAAACATCTATAAATCAAACATTCTTGATGTAATAAAAACTTACCATTTGGAATCTTTTAACATTTTTGTAAACAAATAGAAACCAACACCTATAAAATTATAATCATGGGTTTCTTCTAGAAATATAATGTAACACACTGAGATTTTATGAGAAATATTTGTTTATGTCTTATTTTATACGCAACACCAAAGGAATATTTCGCAGCACACTATACGGACTTGGCTTGCATTACACGCAATCGCGACCTTCCTCAATAGCTTGCGTCATACGCAATACCGAGTTTCACTAAACAATGATATATTATTATGGACTAGGTGTTAGGAATATCATTAACTACATTTTTATTTTTATAACATTATTATTCATCTTACACATTTTCTAGAATCTGGTAAGAGAACAAAATAAATGTTTCGGGTAAAATAAGTATTTTAAAAAAAATTCAGTTTTTCCGCCTTTTGATGGTGCACCCACATTAAATATAGTTTTTGACAAATTTATAAGTTCAATTTGACAAAATAAAATTCTTCTTTTGAATCAGGATATAATAATTTACTTTGGATAAATTTTTGATATTTTTTCTGACAACTTTCATATTTTGATGAATAGTAAAAATACGCTAATTTTTAATTAAAAACAACTTTTTCCATTGAGATAATATATATGGTTAACTTATAATATTGAATGTTTTTAAATTATAAATAGAATATATTTTTACCATTTCATATAATGTATGTAATTATCATTAATTTCACATTAAATTCATAGGTAAAAACATTTCAATCTTTGACAATGTTTTAACTTCTAAAACCCGTTTTCTTAAAAACGGGATTTATTTCAAATTAATTACTAAAACTTATGTGTTTTGAATTTTGAAAAATGGATTCCATATTTCGAATCGGAGGGTCCAAATTATGTTAATAGCTTTCATTTTATTTTTTGGGCATTATGAATAGTAACTACGGTAAATTTTATTTACCATAGTTAAAGGTAAATCGGGTAATTAAGGGTAAATATAAGATTATAAAATTACCCTAACACCTGAAAAAATCCTATTTTATGACTAAAAGTCGACCCATATCACCTAAGGGTCGGATTAGAATCATTTAGTGGACTTTGTTCCATGAACATAATTTAATTATTATTAAAACCAAAGAATGTGACAACATGTCACTTTCTTAAATCTTATAAGTATAATAATTTTAATTTAGTGATAAACTTAATAAAACATCGAACATGTATAGTCTCAAGAAATATAATACAAGTATCTACATCATAGAATTTTATTTATAATTTTTAGGGATTAAATAGTTATCATTAATTATGACACAATAGTGATGTTGAAATTATTTTATTAATTAAAATATCAAATAAATGGATTTAAAAAATTTAAAATAAATATTATATGAACTATTTAATTTTCACCACTAATTTTATAGATACATATTACATTTTACGGATATATTAAATCTTTTAGTTCGAACATATATTCTGTATATATTTTATTTAAATACAAATAAATGAATAGTGTCAAAATTGACACTATTGTTATTTTATAAAAATAACATATAATAAAATTGTTTAAAAATCACACAAATATTTAATAATTATAAATTAAAATTTATATGGTCTTCAATGTCATAAAGTGTCAGATTATGGAAAATTCACAACACATATGTAATTATTTATAGTAATTTAAAATTTAGAATATTATTACCACAAATAAAATTAAATTGATAAATAAGGATAAATCAAGTTGATATTGTTTAAAATAAATTCCTAACATATCTAAATTTTATTGGTTGATGAGATTACAACAAAATCTCATCTAAGCTTCGGATATGATTCATTTTGGAAGTTTTTATGTGGGTTTGGGAGTTAATATAAACTAATATTACTTATATTTCCAAAGGTGCCCCTCTCCTCCCTTATAAAAGGGCACCTCCTCCCTCTCTTACTCACACCACATTGAGCCTTAATTCTCGGCCAACCCCTGAAATATTCTCTTCTCCACTTCCATATAAACATCCTAGAGGTCCTGGTCTTCTTCAAAGTCCAATTTTAGTGCCCTAAGAGGAGGTCTCAAAGAGGCGCCTCAAAGAAGAGGTAATGTTCGTTACCGATTCTTTCAACATTATTTCTTCTTCCACTTCTTAATTAGTTGTTTCATTATGAAGTAATAACATTAGTATCACTCATATACTGGTATGTTATTATATGTATGAAAAAACCCTATTTCACCATATATCCATCCTACGGAAAACGAAATCACCGCGCGTGCGTACGTACGGAATACCGTCTCCGCGTCGTGGTGTAATCTATTTTCCACCACCAACTTACTTGGATGGGTATAATGGTCTAAATAATAACTATATATTATTATTGTAAATTTATATTTATTCTGAGATAGTATACATTCACTCCAATACAATTCCATGATCATGGGAATGATATCATCGCTCGTGCGTACGTACAGAATACCGTCTCCATGATGTGATGCGACTAGTTCTACATGATCTTAATAGCATAATGTTTATATAAATGAATTTAATGAATGAATATTATATATATTACACTAATATCATTCGTGAAATGAGGAATCTATAACCTAAAGAGAAGAATAAGAATTTATTCGACAAAACACGCATAAGAACAAAAAGTAATAAACACCCGAATAACAAGTAGCAATGAAATATTACTAATAAGAAGCTAAGAATATGGCCATATATGATATCATAAAAATAAATATGATTCTGGAATAATTAAATGACATTATTTATATCATTATACAGGAGGTTTGGACACGTACAAAGCCAATCGGACCTAAGGTAAGGGAAAATCTCACAATCTCATTTTTATCCGAGATTGTTTATACTTCAGAATTTACTAGGGAATATTTATCATCCACATCCATGTTTCCTAAATATGTAATATTTATATCCTTATAAAATATTTTATGTCCAATTTTACCCTTCGGTGAGTTTTTAGTAAAAGATATGAAAGGAATCTTTTGTCGTTTTTCATACGAGGTACTTTTTGACTTTTCCGACACAAGTACGAGAAGAATGTTTTATTTAACTTATAAGACATGAATGGATTTTTTAAAAAATTATTTCCAAGAAGATTCCTTTACAAGTTTTCAAGCTTATCTTTAATCGACTTCTTTTAGTTCAAAATTATATGACATATTAAGAAAGGAAAATTTTTTTGAAGTAGAAAGCATATTTTCCTCAAGAATGGATTTCAATTGTTTTATCAAAATTATTTTCCATATATGATAATATAGGGTTCTGTTTCTATCCCTATTATTACATTTATTTGATTATTTTGTGATGGAAATATTTTTATGAATTCGTTTATCTTAGATAAATTGTTTTATGATGTCACGATGTTTAAGATTCCTATTTTTGTTAAATGGGTTATGCTATGATGTATGGTTTATGATTTTGTGGAACACATAATAATGGTATCATTATGAGATTGGTGGGACCTATATGTCCCTAAAGTGTATAGGGTAAAGAGTTATATCTCATTAGATAGACATGGCTGGAACGGCAGGTTAAACCGGTTCAGTGAAATAGGACTGAAACGAGGAGTGAACTCGGTTCAGAAATGGACTTTGTCCGCTAAGATGGTCTTGGAAATGATTATTGGCTACTAAGAAATGATTCTATATGATTATGTGTGTATTCCACAAAGTTTCATGTTTTATGTTATGATTATTGGGATTACATTTCACTACTATGATTTATCCCCTGTTATGAAATTATGACCTCTTTTGCAGGTTATGATTTCCAAAATTTTATGTTCTTATGAATATGATGTAATTGATATTCATTTTGTTTACCCTTACTGAGAATTTGACCTCACCCTTTTGTATGTTTTCTTTCCCCAGGTTAGGAAGAAGGTTATTAAGTAGGATATGCCAAAAGGGATGCTAGATATGATGAAATAAATGGGTGACAGTGTAGATGTTTTATGAACCAGTTGTTTATGTTTCCCAGTTTCTAAATACACTATACCTATATGGTCCTTTCATGGTTTTGTTATATGTTGTAATAAGTGTACATTAATTTTGAAGTACTAACAATGTATGTAATGTATGGGTCGTTATAGTTGGTATCAGAGGAAAGGTATAGTCAACCATTGGAAACTAGGATGTAAAGGCCTTTGTAAGAACCCTATGGATATGTCTAAGAAAAGAACCAAATGTTAGTGTTTTAGAAATGGCCATGAACAACCTATGATAAGACCTTAAGTGTGAAATTTTATTCTTGATTATGTGTTTTTCCTATTATAATTAGTGTTTATCACACTATGCATCTTGGTTTTAGTCAATGGATGGAACCTGAAGGAACCGTGTTAATGAGGAATGCGATGGGCAATGCAATGATTGTCCCCATGAGCAACCAAACATTATTGGAGCTGGAATAAAAAATCTTGTAGCCATGATCACACAAATTTCTCAAGCTATAAATCATGCAGGACTTCCAAACGAGCAAAGGAAAAAGAAACATTCTGTTGAATCCTTCATGAGGCAGTGTCCACCTTCATTCAGCGGGTCTTCCGATCCATTAGTGGCTGAACAATGGATCAGTACCACTGAAAAGATATTTTCAGTTATTCAATGTTCTGAATATGATAAAGTCATATTATCAGTTTATCGTTTGGAAGGTGATGTTGATCCATGGTGGAATCTTATTAAGAATACGAGGAAAAGGGATGAAATTGTGTCCATGAAATGGGACGAGTTAAAGAACTTATTTTTCAATAATTATTTCCCCCGTATTCTTTGAACAAATATGGAGAAGGAATTTCTTGAACTAAAGCAAAAGGATGATGAATCTGTTGGTACCTATGAAGAAACTTTTACAAGACTTTCAAGGTACACTTCTGGTATTATTATCCAACCTGAGAGTAAGATCGGTCGATTCTTTAGTGGCTTAAAAACAAGTCTTCAAAGGGGGTTATCCATAAGGGACTTCAATAGCTACGAGGAAATCGTTCGATGTGCTCTCAAGGTTGAGATGGAGATTGGAGTAACCCATCATTCATATGGGTTTGATAAGAATAGGAAAATGGAATTCAAAGGAAAATCTAAAGAGCACACTGAAAAGAAGATTAACTTTCCCTTATGCTCAATATGTGAAAAGAAACATGGTGGAACTTTTATTAAGGGGACAGGAAAATGTTATAAGTTTGGAAAAGAAGGTCATCGGGTAATTGAATGTCGAAATAATGGGAAGAAGATGTCTAATGATGCAAACAAAGGAAGGGATACACAGGATGAACCTACTACACTTCAATGTTTCAAGTGCAAGGAGATGGGGCATTATGCCAATCAATGCCCAAATCCAATGGTTGATGATGATGATCGACGTAAACAAACTCTTAAGGCCAAAGACAAAGGAATGTCACATGCAATTACTATCGGAGATGTGGAGTATGACAAGGAAGTGGTGAGAGGTACACTTACCATCCACTCTAAAGTAGAAAATGTTTTATTTGATTCTGGATCCACCCACTCTTTTATTTATGAAGAATTTTCTAAGGGTATCACTATATTACCTCAACAATTAGATGTTTAGTTGGTTGTGACAACCCCTAATGGCACAATAGTCGCATCAAAATTTTATTATTCATCTCCGATTGTAGTTTGTGGAAACTTTATTCCTTCAAATCTTGTGGTCCTTCCTATAGTGGAATTTGATGTGATTATTTAAATGGATTGGATATCTTTATATGGATCTCATATCAATTGCCAAAGAAGGGAAGTCGCATTTCATATTCCAGATCAATCTGTGATCGTCTATTGATGCAAGGATGAACATAACCTTCCAGTGGAAATTTCTTCCATCTTATGGGTCTTTATTCCACTAAATGAAGGTTATTTATCTCAAATGGCAGGTGAGAAACTCATGATTAAGAATATTCCCATTGTACGGGTGTTTGATGATGTCTTTCCAGAGGAATTTTCGGGTCTTCCACCAAATCGTGAAGTTGAGTTTTCAATGGAACTCATACCGGGTGCTTTGCCTATTTCAAAGACACCTTATAGAATGGCCCCAATTGAGTTGCAGGAATTGATGAAGCAACTCCAAGAAAATCTTGATAAAGGATTCATACTCCCTAGTTCATCACCTTGGGGAGCACCTGTTCTGTTTGTTATAAAGAAAGATGGATCAATGAGACTCTGGATTGATTATCGAGAACTTAACAAGATCACTATCAAGAACAAATATCCTACCCCGTGCATTGATGACTTATTTGACCAACTACGTATAGCTCAATAATTTTCCAAGATTTATCTTCATTCAGGGTATCATCAATTAAGGGTCAAAAGGGAGGATATACCAAAGACGGCATTCAGTACAAGTTATGGACACTATGAATTTACAGTGATGCCATTTGGTCATACTAATGCCCTTGCTATCTTCATGTATCTGATAAATATAGTCTTTAGAGACTATCTTGATCAGTTTGTGGTAGTCTTTATAGACGATATTCTTGTCTATTCAAATAGAAAGGAAGAACATGAATATCATTTGAGAATTATGTTAAAGACCCTAAGAAAGGAGAATCTTTATGCCAAATTTACCAAGTGTGAATTTTGGATTCAAAAAGTTTCATTTTTGGGTCACATAATCTCAAAAGAGGGTATATCTGTGGATCCAGCAAAAAAAGAGGTTATCGAAATATGGTCGAGACCAAAAACAGTAACTGAGATCCAAAGTTTTCTTGGTTTTGCTGGATATTATCGACGTTTTTTGAAATATTTTTCACCATTATCTAATCAACTCACCAGGTTGACTCTAAAAGGATTTAAGTTCGTGTGGATGGACGAATGTGAAGAGAATTTCCAGGAGTTGAAAAGAAGGTTATCTAGTGCACCTGTACTCACACTTCCTTGAAGTGGAGAAAGGTTTGTGATCTACAGTGATTCATCCAAGAAGAGGTTGGGGTGTGTTATTATGCGAAATGATATGGTGATAGCTTATGCCTCACGACAGTTCAAAATCAATGAGCAAAATTACCCAACTCATGATTTGGAGTTAGCTATGGTAATCATTGCATTAAAGATTTGGGGGAATTATCTTTATGGACAAAGGTGTGATATTTATACTGATCATAAAAGTTTAAAGTATATTTTCACACAAAAGGAGCTGAATATACGTCAAAGAAGATGGTTGGAGCTGATTAAGGATTACAACTACTCAATTCATTACCACCATGGGAAAGAAAACAAGGTAGAAGTTGCAATAAGTCGACAAGACCATGCTAGATTATCCATGATGAGGATCACAAAAGGTCCTATATTTATTGATTTATGAAGGATGGATCTTGGAATTTTAATGTAAGGGGAGAAATCATATATTTCTCAAATGAATGTTCAACCATCTATTCATGTGAAGATTAAAGAGGCACAGAAAGTAGATGTCGAGTTACAAAAGAAGGTGAGAAATGTTTCTGAATTCAACCTTGATATTGATGGGATAATAATGTTCAGGAATCGGGTTTGTGTTCCCCCCATCCCCGAATTAAAGAAGGTGCTGCTGGATGAGTCTCATAGTTCTTCATTCTCTATTCATCCTGGAAGAACGAAAATGTATTGGGACCTGAAATAGTACTTCCGGTGGGATGGCATGAAAAGAGATGTTGCTGAATATGTCTCTTGATGCTTGGTTTGTCGGCAAGTTAAAGCTAAGAGACAGAAGTCTAAGGGGATGTTACAATCGTTACCCATACCAGAATGGAAATGGGAAAACATCACTATGGACTTTGTCACTAGACTTCCTAAAACATCCAAAGGCAATAATGTTATCTAGGTTATAGTTGATCGTCTTACAAAGTCTGCACACTTCATTTCTATTAGATAGGATTTCTCTCTAGATCAACATTCCAGGATAGACATAAAGGAAGTGGTAAGATTTCATGTAGTACCACTTTCTATTATATCTGATTGGGATCAGAGATTTACCTCAAAGTTCTTGCGAAGTCTTCATCATACTATGGATACAGAGTTGAGTTTCAGCACTGTATATCATCCTCAGATAGACAGTCAGTCTGATAGGACAATTAAAACTCTAGAAGATATGTTGAGATCTTGCTCTATAGATTTCAATGGTGGTTGGGATCAACACCTACCTTTGGTTGAATTTTCTTATAATAATAGCTTTCACTCCAGTATTCAGATTGATCCTTATGTAGCACTCTATGGCAAGAAATGCAGGACTCCAACTTACTAGGATGAAGTTGGGGAAAGAAAGCTATTAGGACCTGATCTTGTTGATGAAATGGTAGAAAAGGTCAGATCTATTCAGCAACACATAAGATCAGCTCAGAGTCGACAAAAAAGTTATGCTGACAACCGAAGAAAAGACATAGAGTTTAAAGTGGGTGATAAAGTGTTCTTATGAATATCTCCCTGTAAGAGGGTCATGAGATTTGGAAAGAAGGGAATTCATGTATAATCAGACCATCGAGACCATTAGATCCCCCTTTGCGTCTACATACCCATGGTAAGAATATTCATGAATTCTCTCCCCACAATGGTGCGGGATTCGGGAATTCATGTCGGTCTATATTCCCATGGAAACCCGAAGACCAACCTTGGGATGCCAATGTGAACCTCCCCATTGTAGGGATCAAGGGTGATGACAGTCTTTCCCATTTAATGTGGAATAGTGATCAGTCAAAGAGGTTATTTCACTCCCCCTTTGATAAAGACGAAACTCATCCCCTTCCCAGAACATGATCAGGGGCCCTCCCACTGAGTTAAGTCACCAATATTCTAGGGCTTGGATGCATGACCATTAATTTCGTCTCACATGGAAAGGTTCAATGTTCTTTCCCTTACCCATGGTCGCCCCGACCACTTCTACCAAGGGCTCTCCCTCCCCCACTAATAGGGGAGGAGGCACGTTAATTATTGAATCTTTCACATCCTATTATTTGTCACACCAACCATGACTCATGTGGTCTTTGAGGTTTTTGTGTATTACAACAACTACGCCCAATCTGAACATTCAAAACCCTAATTCCTAATCAAATCCAGAAACATAGGATGCCTGCCAGAAGGCCCAAGATCAAAAGGTTTCCCATTCAAAAGGTTCCACCCAAACATGTCCCCTAAAATTAGTTGCTCTAATGCATAATCCCCAAACCATTCGAACTACATGTGTTCTAAATAATCTCATTAGGATATGTAGGAATCCCATTATTTGGGTCCAATCCCAACTTCATGCCACCTTTCATCCCCCCCTAGATGACAATAAACTCTAGTGCGGCTTCTCATACGATTTATGTCAGAACTATCTCTGTGGCATCAAAAATATGCATGCTTTTGAAAATATGAAAAACCAAGGGAAGCCCATGGACACAGTCTTTGAGAATGAAACATGTACTTACAAACATATGAACACAACTTAAATCTATAGGAGAGTCCCGGAAAAGGAAAAAATATTCCCCCAAAAGGGTGCCATGATACTGACCTCCCATCCTCTCGACCAATGGAGTCCTTAAGTGTCATTGGATAAATATTTATCCAAAAAGTTACTAATATTGGGAAAAGGTCCATGAATCATCAATACCAGGGAGGTTGGGAATTTTTTTCTCCATGAATGAAACCGTTGGAGACCATTTTAGGTAATTACATTTTAGAAGGACTGATTGCATAGGTACTTTACCCTATGCAATCACCTACTAGAGATCATTTGGCTATGGAGTTTCTTTTACTATATATGAAGGATGACTTTCCCAATATCTACGGGGATATCCCAATATTATTTAAAGGATAATGATATTGAGTTGGTCAAAATGAACGAAATTATGAATTCGAAGGGAACCTGTCCCTAGAAGAAAAATCGACAGGTGATGATCTTTTTCAGGCCATTTATGCACCACCCAAAAAATGCGCCAACTCGGAGGTGGAAAAAATGGTGAAACCGACATGAATACTTAACCAAGGTGGCGATCTTACAACCACTCAGGCCCATTCTCCCCACAATAGAATAAAGGGGAAGTGGGAAAATTTGAATCACCCAATATGCATATGATCTAAAGAATGTTACATTGACGAAGTTGTGTGGTTTTTATGTCATATATGTTTTTCTAAGTATCTAACATTGAATCATTCAATCCATATGACATCCCGAAAACTAATGCAGACGCACATATCAGTGATCATGTTGGTAGCCAGGTCCCCAGCAAAGAGTAGGACTCCCTCGCATACCAGGCATCTTCAATGTTGGGTATCCAACATTATGATCAAAAAATAAAACAAAAATGGTTCTCTCTCAATGATGGTGGGTACAAGATAGACCCTCTAGTATGAAAAGGTCCTACTGCTACCTCTTCATTCGCTATCGTCACCCCGGTATAAGGCGACCCCTATGGTGGTCTCAAACAATTTCAGGATTATATCCCCATAACATGATAACAAGTACCTCCCTTATATTAGGGAGGAAGATGAATTCAATACTTCCAACGTCCTATCAACTATACAAGGGTCCTACTCATGGGCCTTCTCCAGAGATAAATGGTTCAAAAAAATGGACATCCAAGACTTCTCTCACTGAGGATGAATTTATACCGAGGGAACCTACTAAAGTCTAGGAGACCTGTTCCCCTCGGGCTGCCCGCTATGGGCGGAAAACATATAATCAGGGAAACACCATCAATCTGGTTTCTGAGGAGAAACTCCACCATACTAAAGAGGTGGAATTCATTGGAAAGAAATACAACTCTTCCCCCTCCTCCGATGCCCACCACAAAAATCTGGTGGCACAATATGACCACACGCGTGTTCCTGTAAGTACTCGCTAGTACCGCTATACCAGTAGAGTGGAAAACTACAGGTAGATGGAGATGTCTGCCGATTTACAGTAATCATGTCTTCCAAATAGGGTGGCAGTCACCTATACATAAGAAAACATATCTACTAACACATTTCAAGCCTGCCATCCAAAAAGGGTAGAAACTTACTACATACAGGAGAAAACACGTGTTGATGCCTATCAAGATCGTAAACCAAATATGGCGATAACCAAATATATGAATTTACAAATCTCTACGTATTCATAAAAATTCAATTAGACAAATATAGTGGAAATCGAGAAGATATAAATTCTTTCTCTTGAATATAGAGCCAACAAGTAAAATACGGTGGCAATTGGAGAAGGAAAATGGTGGCAAACTCGTTCCTCTATTCCACCACAAGGGAACATCCATTATCTACTAGAAACTCATGGGGGAATAGAGTTGGTACAAACTCCTGCTCCGACTTCGGAATGGGCCTTCATATCCGTTCTATACAAAGTTGTATCCCAGCACATCCTGGAAATGAAAGAAGATCAATCATTGATTATAAACTATTTCCTCCAAACATTACAATATATCATTATATTGATAGAATATGTGAGAAATTGGTCCCATGACCTGGTTTCCTCGAAATGAATGACTCACTTGAAAAATGAATTTGTCACTCTGGAGCAGTTATGAATCTCTTCTCCAATCTTGGAGGGCTGAAAGAAATAACCCGCGATATACGGACAACCAGATCAGGAAAAAATACATGTTCTAACCAGGGGATGCCAGTCCAACGTGGTGGCCACTCTAGAGAAGGAATATATTTCTTCCAAAACTCATGATGTCCTCCGTCATATCCCGACGACATCATGGGGCCCAAAAAAACTAGAGCCCATATATAAAGGCCATTACCAACAACATATGGCCCCGGTTACCCACAAGAGATCCCTAAAAATTAAATGCACTAAAGGAGACCAGAAAATGATGAGAACAAACATGATCATGCTCTGTTAGAAGTTGCGGTACTTGACACCCTCAAACATATATCAGCGAAGGCTCAAGGCCCTTTCAGTCCATTAAAAAATTATGGATGTTGCAGAAGCAGTTGTGAATTTCCTCCCCACAATATCTCTACAAGTAGCTCTGAAGGTCCTCCACAGAGCACCCATGGGGGATTACTCCATGGGAAAAAAATGATCGATCATGAGAGCCTATCTCTAGATTCAAATTGGGGTATCCCTCCCCTCGACCCGAAGATTAGACATCAAGATGTTCCTACCCTTTCTGTCGTCCTCCCTAATGGTCCTCCAATAGGTATACGCTGTAGATATTCTTCACCCTGTAGTTGGTAATCATTTTTTTATGGTAGTCCTCGCCATGATGATGACCATTGCGAACCCACCTACCCCCCTTAGGGGCCGTTGGTGTAAAGTTCATACCCCCAGTAACACCAAGAAACAAGAATTTATTCCCCTCAATGCAGCACATCCTGAAGGCCCTCTCCGCAATGATAGTTGTTGTGAATGTCCTCACTCGAGTAACACCAAAAAATAGAAGGTCCTCCCCTCATTTCATCACATCCTGAAGTCCCCCCCGTGAAGTTCACTACAATAAATATCTGTGCAGCCATGTATGAAGTTGTGATGGTAGACCATGCCATGATGGTGACCATTGTAAAGGCCCTCCCCGCAATGGAATCCATTGTGAAGGTCCTCCCCCAGTAACACTAATCAGCAAGAAGGTCATACCCTCATTGTAGCCCACATTATAGGTCCTCCCAGGGTATACACCATAATAAAAATTCTCACGGTCGGGCATTAGGTTGAAGTAGTACCCTCCCCATTGCAGCACCAATTGCACATATCCTCCCCACAACCAAAATTCATAACAGTGAGAAGGTCCCCCCCCACTGGAACAAACACGAGAAATCCCTCCTATGATGAGGCCCTTGGAAAGATGGAATCAGACACATGATGAAATCCATCTATAATGAGTGATATTCTTTCCCAGCCAAAGGATGGTATGAGGCTACAAAAATCTTCTAGGCCACCACACACTATTCACATATCAATGAGACTGCCACCAGTCAAGTTTCATGGAATGAAATCATTAAGAAGTAGTCAAGATGGGTATATCAAGTGGATGGGCACATAGAAAATCAACAATAGGATATGTTGATTGTGAGAAGACAACTATCTAGGGACAATATACCAGTGATTTATTGTCCTACCTACACTTCTAAATCTGACATACTAAGGGAGTTGTATAGGGAATGAACGCATAAAATTAGCCTCAATATATAAATGGATCTTTGATGGATTAAAGAAAAATGTATACCATATGAAGGGTGTGTATACCATGTCAATACAATAAGAGGGATACTCCGTCTATTAAACTTGGATGCCCTCCCTTCCGCACGATTTCCATAATCATAAAGGCAATTGAAAAATAGTCAACTGGATTGCCTCCATGAATTGCATAATTTGTGTTGCCTCATTGGCAATGTCGCAGCTACGGTTCACATTCAGGGATGGGGATAACATGGATCCATACACTTCACCACATGCCCCATCTAGCCGGCCTCGTTGGAGAAGACATCCTACAACGTCATTACCCAGAGGAAGCACACAAATAATTCCCCTACTCATGAAATATGGGATACTTTATAAAATCAGCCCACAGTAAATCTCCAAGGAATTAGGGCCAAAGAGATCAAGCCATAGAAATGCTTCTAAGTTAGGAAACTAGGAAAATTCATCAAGATTCCCACTTAATGGAATCCAAACAGTAGGTAGTGACCATTTCATAAAAAGTCCATCGACTCTGTGTAGGCCCACCACCATACTTGGCTCACAACCACGTGAGAATATGTGAAATTAAAAAGGTGGAAATAACAGTAGCCACCGCCGCAATACGAAAACAACCCCATACTATAGGGTTGGGCACATTTTTAAATAATAATTCCCCCAAAAGATCAACAAATCCATGTCATAGAACATAAAATAATGAACATGAACAACCCCATCCCCTTGGGATGGGGGCATTTTTATATCAAGTCCCAACACATTGAACATCAGTCTTCGGTCATCTAAGAAGAACAATGGACAGAGGAATTACATGTTCCACCCTTTATCAAGGTTCACACCCTATGAGACAAAGGCATTTTACAAGGTCAGATAAGGGCTCCCTTTGGGTCCAACATCATCAAGAAACCCAAAGAATACCACGGAATGGAGGTAGAAAATCAAAAAATGGACCAAGGAACACTTTCTATCATTCAACACTAGGTAAACCACCCCTAATGCGATATGCCTCACTGAATGTGGTGAACTTCAACCCCAGAGATTCCACAGGAAGTGACATAGAGGTAGGCGTAAAATATGAAGATGGTTAGCTCTCAGACATATCCCACACCAAGATTGATGGTGTTTATACTTGAAACCAGAGAGCGGCCCTAAATTTGAATGCCCCCTTGGTTAATCTGTCGCTACCTCCCCAAAAAAACACCAATAGGAAGTGGAATAAATTCAAGGCCATCTATGACCCTACTCCTCCTACTTATGAGAATTTTCCCCTCACTATTGAGGAGGGGTTTTCCAATTAGGA
The DNA here is from genome assembly GCA_963277665.1 of Viscum album. Classification (NCBI taxonomy): domain Eukaryota; kingdom Viridiplantae; phylum Streptophyta; class Magnoliopsida; order Santalales; family Viscaceae; genus Viscum; species Viscum album. Next base: position 1,468,515,282 of record OY728138.1, on the reverse strand, counting down.
GGAATAAATGAAAGAGATCAGGAAAATTACGTCGAGGGAGCTACATGGCTGGAGGTGTCCCCCCTATAGAATTCCAACATGTGCCCCCATAAGAGGTGTTCATTCCACATGAAATAATTCCGGTGAATGATACCAAGCTCTGAGGTCCATTCAATTTGGACCCAGAAGGACATCCAGACTTCCTCTCGCTGGGAAGGTAGCCGGAATATATTCAGGTAAATCCAAAAATGATCCCTCCAGTTGGGTATCAACCCCAAATTGTAGTAGCACCGGCACACCCAATTTTGGCCCCTATCGCACCATCCCAAGATCATGCTCGACAGGATATGCATCAAAGGATCATGAATACCCTTTATTAGCTAATGGATCAACTAGATTCCATGGAGGGGTGGCACACTCCAATAAAACTATATCAGAAACCCTATCCTGACTGGGTGAGCAACGTTCTATCACCACCAAATTTTGAAAACCCCATATTCTCAGAATTCAATGGCTCGAGGGACCCTAAATAGAATTTAATGCACTATGCCTCTTACTTTGACCCCTTGACGGGCATACCAGAGCATCAAGATGTAGTTAAACTCATGTGCTTTGTACTAACCCTACAGGGCTCGACTTTCATATGGTATACTAGCCTACCAACCAATTCAATCACAGGCTAGGAGGACCTCCAGTGATAGTTCCTCTTCCAGTTCAGTTCAACACTACCTAAGACGATGGTAAATGAAATCGTGAACATTAATGAGAAAGAGAAAAATGGATTCTATGACTTCATTTCTAGATGGAAAGACAAGACATGTTCCCCGAACCGGCTACTTCCCTAGGATGAGATACACACCATGTACATCAACAACCTCCATGATGAATTGAGAACACCTATCATCCCATTAAAGTACACTAGTGGGTTAAGATAGTTTTCTACTATTTCCAAAAGGATAGAGAACTCCTTGAAACAAACCAAACTTATGTCCTGAGTGGCACCAGAAGCCCTTGGGAAAAGAACGGGAAAGGTTGAAGCAACTTATGTCATTCTTAAGCCACCCCCAGCACCAGCTCCAGCTTTGAGGCCCCCACTAAACAGTGCGAGAACCCATAGACACCAAAACCCACCCGCCTTAGTAGGATAATATATGTGGTTCTAAAAGAAGTCAGTTAAAAGAACGATAAAGTATGTCCTATTCGTTCTGAGATAACCAGGTACACATCTATTTCAGATTCGCCATGATTTGCATCCTTCTATGGAAAAAAGAGCCAGAGAGAGCCGATTATGTGGGTCTCAATTACCATACAAATTATTTTCTCTATCACAGGAAACTAGGGCACACAATCCAAGAATGATTCATTTTCAAGGATCTCCTTAAAAATATGGTGGATACTGGAAAAGTCAAATTGGGCCAGCCACCATCACACGTGGTGTTTGTTTCCACCACGGACTCGAGAGAGGAAGAGGAGTGGAAAATAGTCTCTAGTAAGAAGGATAAATTTTCTGACAGATAGATGACTTATAAAACCATTAACTGAGTTCATGGAATCCTCTAGGAGTATTTGAATCAACCAGATGTGCCCTCAAAAGCTCCCAATGCAACACAACCATTCTCATTGGCCCCGCGACCCTCTAAAGGATTGAAGGGTAAAAATCAAGAGCAAGAAGATGAGCTGGAACCAAAGCCAAATTTAGTATTGACACATTCTTATTTATTGAAAAAAGAATTGACACAATTGGCTCTACCCTGCCAAATGGTACAGTAGGCACCACCCCACCAAACGACACCATCAGAAGAAGACAGCCAGGCAGAAACTCTGTCGGATCAAGAACATATCTTCAGCTCAAATTAATGTTATTCACATGATGAAGCCCTTCTCAGATGGAGACTATAGACATGAACATGGACTTCTTATTCCAAACTAGAGAGCTAGACATAGAGGTCATATAGGCCCGAGGTTTACTGGAAGGTACGACTGTTACATGTGTCAAATTCTCCGCCACGCCGTAAGTAAACCCGTTAAGATCGGAGAAACTCACGGAAAGACCCTTTGGTAGACAAAACCAGAACCAGAGTGCTCCTCCACCCCCCATCAGAAGCAATCAAAGACCAATTATCTTGGAATATCCATTACGGGAAGAACAAATATCAAATCACCCAAGTTATATAAGAGAATCAATTCATCCAAACACAGAAAAGGCCGTAGCAACACCAGCTCCTGTCACAACGGCCAGACCATCTACGTCTAAAGCCAAAAACCCTAATGTGTTTGTGATAGAGTATCCCCATTTTGGAAAGAACCGAACATTACAGAATATGTATAATATCTTAAAATAGATGGCTTAAATACAAAAAACAATTATCAATCAATGATCCACTAATCCTATCGGAAGATCTTATGGAGGCACCCATTGAATCCCTACTAAGTCCCTAGGAGTTCAAGGCTGAAGTTGTAGCAGTTGAAGGTTATCGGACGGAGATCAGTATAGAGGAATGCAACACCATCGGCTCCTTCATAGATAGGTATGGATACACCTTCATGAAAGGGAACATAAAACCCTTATATGTGTTTAGTAAAAGGACCCAGCCTTAAACCTTACTTAATCTTGAGTTATTACAAGATTACACATTGAGGATCTTTTCGGGTTTAGAGTTTTAGAGAATTAGATCATAAAACTTGCATTACATTCCACATATAAACAAAGTGGTAACATAAAGATAGTATTCTTCATTCCCATCAATGGAAACACATTTAAAATAAAACATGGATTATTTCTTGACACATCCTTGACTCTATCATCTTATCATGTACCTTTCCCTTGACCTGTGAAAAACATTTCAAAAACTTGGGATGAGCATAAAAACTCAGTATGGGTTATAAAAAAACATGGAAAGGAAACATGAGTTCATTTATACATAAGAATGAAATCATACTTTACCCATAAAACATAGGCACTTTAACATACCTCATAAAATCATGAATAAATCATAGAAATCATAAGACATAAAGGTAACTTGAGACATTCATAACATTCTTACGTAGGGAGTAACCCTCTTGGTTACGTTTGGAATACCCATCACAGTATATTCCCTAAAATCGCTTCGGAGAAACCTTAACGTTTCACTCCTTCGCGTTACCCAATGCATTGGAGAGCTATAACGGGCTCACCCGCCCTTAGTTTATCACGAAACCACCCGTCTTCATAATAATGCCCAAGAACCATAACATAATCATATCACATAAAACATGTATAAAGGAAACATAAAATTTCCACATTTCAATCACAAGATATCAATACAACACATTGATATAGAAACATTATGAAAACCATTTTCAATACTAAAGTAAAATAAAAGTAAAACATGGTATTTATTTTTCTTTTAAAAAGAAGGTATGGCTTGTATAAGAAGACAAAACTCAAATAACGGTCACGACGGCGGAGAAGTCGTTGTCGCCGCATACGTACGACAAAAACATTCCCTTTTGTCGTTTAGTAAACGCTTCGTATAAAAAAGATTCCTTTTGAATAAATGTAAAAGTCAAAGGGGTTTATACACCGTATAAAAGAAAGTTGTGTATAAAATAAAATATGCCTCAATGAAAGGAGATTGAGACGAAGTCCCATACCTCGTATCCGACTTGACCCGACAGTTCTTTAATATCCTGAATAATAAACTTGAGTTAATCTCTACTTTCTTATGAATCTTTTTCAAGTTCATTATTCCTTTTATACCATGTTATGAACATCATGTAATCAGTTAAGTTAATAATGTTCATTTTGTCGGTATTTGGTTCTTAAGTCAAAAATAGACTTCTTACACTTACATGTTGTTAATTTGGTCAAAGGTTCATTATATACAGAATGGTATTCATGATTTAGATATCATATATGTCATATATATCCAGTACATACATGCATTTATAATATTACATCACATTTAGAGGTAAGAAATGAAATGCACCGTTCATGGAGACGGTAAGCCGTACGTACGCATGAACGCTACTTCCATTTCTATTTCATATTTTCTGGAATGGAATCATAATGATATAATAGTATATTATAATTCCAGTATAATAACACATATATTATCATTAACTTTATCCTTTACACATCCCACATATGGTATTAACGAATCAAATCACTTTCAGGGGGCGGTAGTCCGCACTTCCTAAAATGAAGATATCGTGTTTTACCCATAATGGAAACCATAAAGGTATGCCCAAAATAAAAAAAAACAGAAGCTTAAGGAAACCATAAACATATTATATATCATATATAAAAATAGTGACATCATAATGGCCACCTTTGAAGGTGTTAAATGAGTGTTGAACAATCATCGTTTCGGGAGGCAGAATTTCGCCATCCACAGAAACCGTATGTTCTTTAACTATTTGATGTAGTTGTGTGAGAGTGTAGCTCAAATAAATCTTATAAAAACATCCTAGTATATTGATGATACTGGTGTTGTTACAAAAGAAGTAAATAAAAAGAGTTTAGGGGGTTGGAGAAGCAAAATAAAACAAATGAACATGAGAGAATGAATTACCTTTAAAAGTGTAACTCCTTTTGAGTTGAGCCTAAAGGCTTCCTTTGAAAGGATTATGCCCAAAGGGAATCCTATAGGATGAGGAGAGGGATGTGGAAAGAGAAAATGGGCAGGGGTTGGCCGAGCCAAAGGCTTGAAGAGTGTGTGGAATGAGGTAGAGGTGGGGGACTTTTATAAGAGGAGAGGAGGGGCACTTTTGGCAAGTAAAGAAATATTACTTTATTTGAAAAATGTGTTTCGGTTTTAAAAGGTCCCACATTGATAGAATTCGTGGATAAGGTGATAAGGGTTTGAAATCCACTCAACCAATTGGTTTTGGACATGTGTAGTGCATATATTTTACATTATCTTTCTATTTTATTTAAATCGTCAAATAATGATGTCATCGCTGCATCATTATTATGTCATAAATAATTAAATTTATTTAATGTATAAAAAATTATAAAAAAAATACTATGATATAGGAAATATGTTTAGCTTTCCAATGACTATTTATAATCAAATTTTGGACTTGCATAACCCCACTTAAAAATTGTTTTCGTAAAACATATTATGTTTTTGTCCTTTTCACTTTAACATTAAATAAAAAGTAATTTATGTCATTTCCCAACAAAAGTGGATCCATGGGGTCCCCAAGTTGACCCATGGCATGTCATGGTCGGACATGACACAACCAATGAGGTTGGGACATGTGTCTAGGTCATTTCATATTATTAAAGCATTATTTATACCTTAAACTACACTAATTACCACTAATCGCGATTAAAAACTTAATAAGTTACTATTCACCAAAAAAATTATTTTAATCTCATTGAACCACATTTTACTTCTTAATGACAACCATGTATGTCGGATTTTCATAATTCAATACACATTAGTGGTAAACTTTCATTTAACTGAAAAATCAGTTTGCTTGATTACCACTTAGTGGTTTCACTATTCATCAAAAATTGAAGTTTTCCAGAAAATTACCAAAAATTCACCCTAAGCTATATTTGATATTCCGAATTCAAAAATGAAGTCTATTTTACAAAATTCAAATCATATAAGTCACATTAATTAATTTAATAATTAATTCCCGCTGCCAGAGCAAATAGCGTGTTTTTACAAAACAATAAGTATCAAAAGATTGACACCAGTTTAAGTCTAATTTCAAAGTGAAATTGATTCCAATGACCACAATTGGATAAAATGGTAAAAATATATTCTAATTTCACTTCAAAACCAATTCAAAACATAATCTAATCATATAAATAAATTAGATTAAAAAGCAGTTTTGATGTAAAATGCAGTATTTTTCACTATTCATTAAAAAATGAAAATTGTCAGAAAAATACCAAAAATTCACACAAGGTAAATTTTGATTTCCCAATCATAAAGGATAAGTTTATTTTGACAAAAATAGTTTAAAAAATTTTAAAAATATAGATTCAAAAATGGTTTGCCATCAAAAGGCACTAAAACAATCTTTTAAGAATATTAGTGTATTCCATGCATAAGATTGTATTTATTTTCATTTTAAGCCTCTATAACACTATATTAATCATTAATAGACATAGATAAAAATATCTATTATTCATTACTTACTTGGGATGTTACATCCTTCCCCCATTTAGAAAATTGCATCCCCGCAATTTATTTACTTATCGAATAAATGGGGGTACTTATCCCTCATTGCATTTTCAGATTCCCATGTTGCCTCTTCAATCATGTGGTTTTTCCACAAAACCATTACCTGATGAATCACCTTATTCCGTAACACTTTCTCCCTGTGGTCAAGAATCTGGACTGGTTGTTCCTCATAAGATAGGTTTTCTTCCAGCTGAACTACCTCTGGACTCAAAACATGAGATGGATCTGGCATATACTTTCTCAACATCGAAACGTGAAAAACATTGTGTACCTGAGATAAACTCGGAGGTAAAGCCACTCAGTATGCAACTGATCCAACTCTCTCCAGAATTTCATATGGTCCAACAAACCTTGGACTCAACTTTCCTTTCTTACCAAATCTCATCACGCTTTTCCAAGGAGAAACCTTGAGAAAAACATGATCACCTACCTCAAAAGATAGATCCTTCCTCCGGTTATCCGCATAACTCTTCTGCATGCTCTGAGCTGTTCTCATGTGTTTCTGAATCAGCTGAACTTTTTCTGCCATCTCTTCTACCATTTCTGGTCCCATCAACTTTCTTTCACCCACTTCATCCCAGAAAGCTGGAGTTCGACACCGCTTCCCATATAATGCCTGAAATGGTGCCATCTGTATACTGGAATGAAAACTGTTATTATATGAAAACTCAACCCAAGAAAGATGTTGGTCCCAACTTCCCTGATAATCCGTAGAACAAGCTCTTAGCATATCCTCCAATGTCTGAATTGTTCGTTATGACTGTCCATCTGATTGAGGATGAAAAGATGTAATAAATTTAATTCAGTACCCAACGACTTCTGAAGGCCTTTCCAAAAGTTAGAAGTAAACCTGGGATCACGATCCGATACAATAGAGAGAGGAACTCCATGTAACCTGACTATCTCTTGAAGATACAAATGGGAAAGTTGATCAAGAGAGAAAGTATCTCGTATAGCAAGGAAATGAGCAGATTTGGTCAAGCGATCAACAATAACCCAGATTGCATTATTACCTCGAGATGTCTTCGGTAATCCAACAACAAAGTCCATGGATATATTCTCCCATTTCCACTCTGGCACTGGTAAAGGCTGAAGCATCCCTTTCGGTAACTGCCGCTCTGCTTTAACCTACTGACAAGTCAAACACTTCACAGTAAAATCAGCAATGTCTCTTTTCATTCCATCCCACCAGTAATACTCCCGCAGATCTCTATACATCTTAGTACTGCCTGGATGAACTGAAAACGGAGAACTATGAGCTTCACATAATAGCTCTCTCTTCAACTGTGAATCACAAGGCACAAACAATCTCTTCCCAAATCTCAAAACACCAACACTATCAACGTTGAATTCAGGCAACTTACCTTTCTGAACCAACTCTACCTTTTTCTACAACTCACTATCTTGCTTCTGTGCTTGCTTGATTCTATCTGATAGAGATGATCTCACTGATACCAGAAACAAAACAGAAGGACTTCCTGCACCAACAACTTCTATGCCAAAGTTCATCAAATCATTAACTAATGGATCACGTTCCAAACGCAACATTGTTAATGAAGCATTACTTTTTCGACTCAAAGCATCAGCCACTTTATTTTCTTTTCTCGGCTGGTAATGAATTGTACAATCATAATCCTTGATTAATTCCAGCCATCTCTTTTGTCTCATGTTTAACTCTTTCTGAGTGAATATATACTTTAAACTTTTGTGATCGGTATATATTTCACACTTTACTCCATACAAATGATGCCTCCAAATTTTTAAATCAAAAACAACAGCAGCTAATTCCAAATCATGTGTAGGGTAATTTACCTCATGAGTTTTCAACTGTCGTGAAGCATAAGCAATTACCTGATCATTCTGCATTAGGACACAACCAAGTCCTTTCAATGAAGCATCACTGTATATAACAAACTCACCATTCCTGGAAGGTAGTCCCAAAACTGGAGCATTCACCAATCTTCTTTTCAATTCCTGAAAACAATCATCACATTCTTTTGTCCAGATAAACTTAACACCCTTCCGAGTTAGCTTAGTCATTGGACTAGATAACTGTGAAAAATTTCTAACAAACCTTCGGTAACAGCCCGCCAAACCAAGGAAGCTACGAATCTCGGTGACATTTGTGGGTCTTGGACATTCTTTCACAACTTTTGTTTTTGCAGGATCAACAGTTATTCCATCTTTAGAAACAATGTGACCAAGGAAAGAGATTTGTTGCAACCAAAACTCACACTTGTTGAATTTCCCATACATTTTCTTTTCTTTTAAGGTTTGCAAGATAACCCTTAAATGTCTTTCATGCTCTTCTTTACTTTTATAAAACACCCGAATATCATCAATGAAAACCACCACAAACTTATCCAAGAACTCATGGAAAATTCTATTCATTAAGTCCATGAATACAGCAGGTGCATTGGATAGCCCAAAAGGCATTACTACAAATTCATAATGGCCATATCTCATACGGAACGCGGTCTTCAGAATATCTGCCTCCTTTACCTTCAGCTGATGGTACCCCGATCTCAAGTCAATATTTGAAAAAAACTGAGCTCCCTAGAGCTGATCAAACAAATCATCGATATGAGGCAAATGATATTTGTTCTTAACAGTGATATTATTCAAGACTCTATAATCAATGCAAAGTCTCATAGAACCATCTTTCTTTTTAACAAATAAAACAGGAGCACACCATGGTGATGTGCTAGGTCTAATGAAACCTTTCTCTAATAAATCTTTCAATTGCTCCTTCAACTCTAAAAGTTCAATTTGTGCCATTCGATAAGGGGGTTTTGAAATTGGATTAGCATCAGGAACTAAGTCAACAGTAAACTCAACTTCCCGATCTGGTATTATTCCTGGCAACTCATTAGGAAAAACATCAGGACACTCATTTACCACTAGCACATCATTAATCTGAACAGTTCCTTTATTTTCAACGATGTGTGCAAGGTAACATTCATTTCCATCTTTTACATGTTTCTCGGCCTCTTGATATGTTATCAAAAGTAAGGGTTCATTCTTGTAAACAAACTGAAAGTCTTTCTGAAAAGAAACTTCTTTAGCCCTACAGTCAATCTTAGCATGGTAAATAGAGATCCAATCCATACCCAGGATAACATCAAACTCTACTAGAGGTAGAACAATAAGGTTTTCAAGTAGGATCTTTCCACAGATAAGGATAGGAAGATTCTTATAAATTCTTTTTGCCTCGACACTTCCCCCAGGTGTTTTTACCAAAAGTTCAGGAGTCATTTCTTGAGATGGTATTCCCATTTTACTAGAAAAGGTTTTAGAGATGAAAGAATGTGTAGACCCCGAATCAAACAACACACTGGCATAATCTGAAAAGACAAACAAAGTACCTGATACAACTTCATTTGATGGCCCGACATCTGCTGAAGTAGTTGCAAAGGATTTCACCACCCCTTTCTGCTTGTAGTCTAACTGCTTCCCATCACTCAAGCTCCTTGTCGGACACTCGTTTGCATAGTGACCCATCTCATTGCACTTATAACATTTCACTAACTGTAAATCAAATTTGTTCTTACCTTCATCTTGATCCTTTTCAGTGCAATCACGAGCCTTATGTCCCATATTACCACATCGGTAGCACTTTCCAGAATTCAGAAGACATTCCCCAGCATGCCTTTTTCCACATTTATCACAAACTGGAAACTTAGTTTTCTTACCATCAGACTTTTTTGAAGAATTCTTACCTTTCTCCTGCCACCTCGGTCTCTTCTTCTGCTAGTTGTTATAGAAAACTTGGTCATCAGCAAACTCCATTTCCACCTTCTCAGCACATCGAACAAGCTTTTCATAACTTTTAAACTCACGAGAAGCTAATGCCCTTCGGTATTTTGGCTTTAATCCTGAGTAAAAACGATTGATTTTACTATCAAGGTCCCGGATAAAATTTGGAGCATACCTTTCCAATCGAGTGAACCTTTCTTCATAGGCAGCCACTGAGTCTTCCTCTTGCCTCAATTCCAAGAATTGCTTTTCCATCCTAAGTCGAACAGCCTTAGGAAAATACTTCTCAAGAAACATACATTTGAATTCATCCCAGTCAAGAGCATCAATCTCATCGGCATCCCTGATATTTTTAACCATAGACCACCACTGATCTGCTTCACCCTCCAAATGGTAAATAGCAAGACTAACCTTTTGATTGTATGAACACCCCATGACATCAAAAATCTTCTCCAGTGCTTTAATCCACCCTTTAGCTATCACAGGGTCAGATGATCCTCTGAATGATGGTGGATGTTGCCTCATCAAATGTTCCACCACTGACATGTTCCTCTGCGGTTGATCTGGCTAATCTCGTGCATGGATACCACCGCCATTTATCGCTTGAGTCAACTGTGCCATTACTACAACAAACTGTTCAGTTCCAATTACGACCATTTCTGGATGCTGATTCGGAAGGTTATTTCCTTCTGTATGCCTTCCTAGCACTGCTTCCTTGTTTCCTCTGCGGAAAACCATTCTGAACAAACATGTCTTAGATGAAGCAACATGGTAATCTTTAAATGCTATATCATTTCTAAAAAAAAATATTTTTGGATAATCATTTAATAGAATTCTAACTCCTAAAGTTATCTAAACCGACCTTTGATACCAACTATAAGGCCCCAGCCTTAAACCTTCCTTAATCTTGAGTTATTACAAGATTACACATTGAGGATCTTTTCGAGATTAGATTTTTAGAGAATTAGATCATAAAAATTGCATTACATTCCACATATAAACAAAGTGGTTACATAAAGATAGTATTCTTCATTCCCATCAATGGAAACACATTTAAAATAAAACATGGATTATTTCTTGACACATCCTTGACTCTATCATCTTATCATGTACCTTTCCCTTGACCTGTGAAAAACATTTCAAAAACTTGGGATGAGCATAAAAACTCAGTATGGGTTATAAAAAAACATGGAAAGGAAACATGAGTCCATTTATACATAATAATGAAATCATACTTTACCCATAAAACATAGGCACTTTAAGATACCTCATAAAATCATGAATAAATCATAGAAATCATAAGACATAGGCATTCATAACATTCTTACGTAGGGAGTAACCCTCTTGGTTACGTTTGGAATACCCATCACAATATATTCCCTAAAATATCTTCGGAGAAACCTTAACGTTTCACTCCTTCGCGTGACCCAATGCATTGGAGAGCTATAACGGGCTCACCCGCCCTTAGTTTATCACGAAACCACCCGTCTTCATAATAATTCCCAAGAACCATAACATAATCATATCACATAAAACATGTATAAAGGAAACATAAAATTTACACATTTCAATCACAAGATATCAATACAACACATTGATATAAAAACATTATGAAAACCATTTTCAATACTAAAATAAAATAAAATTAAAACATGGTATTTATTTTTCTTTTAGAAAGAAGGTATGGCTTATAGAGGAAGCCGAAACTCAAATAACGGTCATGACGGCGGAGAAGTCGTTGTTGCTGCATACGTACGACAAAAACATTCCGTTTTGTCGTTTAGTAAACCCTTCATATAAAAAAGATTCCTTTTGAATAAATGTAAAAGTCAAAGGGGTTTATACACCGTATAAAAGAAAGTTGTGTATAAAATAAGATATGCCTCAATGAAAGGAGATTGAGACGAAGTCCCATACCTCGTATCCGACTTGAACCGACCGTTCTTTAATATCCTGAATAATAAACTTGAGTTAATGTCTACTTTCTTATGAATCTTTTTCAAGTTCATTTTTCCTTTTATACCATGTTATGAACATCATGTAATCAGTTAAGTTAATAATGTTCATTTTGTCGGTATTTGGTTCTTAAGTCAAAAATAGACTTCTTACACTTACATGTTGTTAATTTGGTCAAAGGTTCATTATATACAGAATGGTATTCATGATTTAGATATCATATATGTCATATATATCCAGTACATACATGCATTTATAATATTACATCACATTTAGAGGTAAGAAATGAAATGCACCGTTCATGGAGACGGTAAGCCGTACGTACGCATGAACGCTACTTCCATTTCTATTTCATATTTTCTGGAATGGAATCATAATGATATAATAGTATATTATAATTCCAGTATAATAACATATATAATATCATTAACTTTATCCTTTACACATCCCACATATGGTATTAACGAATCAAATCACTTTCAGGGGGCGGTAGTCCGCACTTCCTAAAATGAAGATGTCGTGTTTTACCCATAATGGAAACCATAAAGATATGCCCAAAATAAAAAAAACAGAAGCTTAAGGAAACCATAAACATATTATATATCATATATAAAAATAGTGACATCCTAATGGCCACCTTTGAACGTGTTAAATGAGTGTTGAACAATCATCGTTTCGGGAGGCAGAATTTCGCCATCCACGGAAACCGTATGTTCTTTAACCATTTGATGTAGTTGTGTGAGAGTGTAGCTCAAATAAATCTTATAACAACATCCTAGTATATTGATTATACTGTTGTTGTTACAAAAGAAGTAAATAAAAAGAGTTTAGGGGGTTTGAGAAGAAAAATAAAACAAATGAACATGAGAGAATGAATTACCTTTAAAAGTGTAACTCCTTTTGAGTTGGGCCTAAAGGCTTCCTTTGAAAGGTTTCTGCCCAAAGGGAATCCTCTAGGATGAGGAGAGGGATGTGGAGAGAGAAAATGGGCAGGGGTTGGCCGAGCCAAAGGCTTGAAGAGTGTGTGGAATGAGGTAGAGGTGGGGGCCTTTTATAAGAGGAGAGGAGGGGCACTTTTGGCAAGTAAAGAAATATTACTTTATTTGAAAAATGTGTTTCGGTTTTAAAAGGTACCACATTGATAGAATTCGTGGATAAGGTGATAAGGGTTTGAAATCCACTCATCCAATTGGTTTTGGACATGTGTAGTTCATAGATTTTACATTATCTTTCTATTTTATTTAAATCGTCAAATAATGATGTCATCGCTGCATCATTATTATGTCATAAATAATTAAATTTATTTAATGTATAAAAAATTATAAAAAAAATACAATGATATAGGAAATTATTTTATCTTTCCAATGACTATTTATAATCAAATTTCGGAATTGTATAACCCCACTTAAAAATTGTTTTCGTAAAACATATTATGTTTGTGTCATTTTCACTTTAACATTAAATAAAAAGTAATTTATGTCATTTTCCAACAAAAGTGGATCCATGGGGTCCCCAAGTTGACCCATGGCATGTCATGGTCGTCCATGACACAACCAATGAGTTTGGGACATGTGTCTAGGTCATTTCATATTATTAAAGCATTATTTATACCTTAAACTACACTAATTACCACTAATCGCGATTAAAAACTTAATAAGTTACTATTCACCAAAAAAATTATTTTAATCTCATTGAACCACATTTTACTTCTTAATGACAACCATGTATGTCCTATTTTCAAAATTCAATACACATTAGTGGTAAACTTTCATTTAACTGAAAAATCAGTTTGCTTGATTACCACTTAGTGGTTTCACTATTCATCAAAAATTGAAGTTTTTCAGAAAATTACCAAAAATTCACCCTAAGCTATATTTGATATTCCGAATTCAAAAATGAAGTATATTTTACAAAATTCAAATCATATAAGTCACATTAATTAATTTAATAATTAATTCCCGCTGCCAGAGCAAATAGCGTGTTTTTACAAAACAATAAGTATCAAAAGATTGACACCAGTTTAAGTCTAATTTCAAAGTGAAATTGATTCCAATGACCACCATTGGATAAAATGGTAAAAATATATTCTAATTTCACTTCAAAACCAATTCAAAACATAATATAATCATATAAATAAATTACATTAAAAAGCAGTTTTGATGTAAAATGCAGTATTTTTCACTATTCATTAAAAAAATGAACATTGTCAGAAAAATACCAAAAATTCACACAAGGTAAATTTTGATGTCCCAATAATAAAGGATAAGTTTATTTTGACAAAAATAGTTTATAAAATTGTCAAAATATAGATTCAAAAATGGTTTGTCATCAAAAGGCACTAAAACAATCTTTTAAGAATATTAGTGTATTACATCCATAAGATTGTATTTATTTTCATTTTAAGCCCCTATAACACTATATTAATCATTAATAGACATAGATAAAAATATCTATTATTCATTACTTACTTGGGATGTTACATTTAGAAATACAAATGGATGTGATTTACAAAGGATCTTTATCCACAATGGCTATAGAGTCAACATCCTCCCATAGAGAACGCTCCTTTAGCTACGCTATGATGAAAATAGCTTGATGCCTTGTACCAACACACTTTTGGTATTTTAAAAAGGTGAGAATAAACTTTTTGGGACAAATCATGCCCAAAACTCGGTTTGGAGACCACATGTCAGATTCTATGTTCTCAGTTGTATGGAAAAATAAAGCTGTCAACGTCCTGTTAGAGAGGTCGTGGCTACATCAACATCCCAGAATTCTTCCATCACACCATCTGTGAATTAAATATCATACTAATGGGAAAAGGGGACATTTCATGCTAATAAGTACCCATTTGAATCCTATGAGTTCAATTATATAAATGTAGGGTTATACGAACTGGGAGAATGAAATATTTAGGCCGGGGACATTGATTAGATCAATGCACTGAATGTATTGGAAACAGCTCCTACTGAATCCCTATAGAAACATGGGGAAGAGTATGTATTTCCCATCCATCAAATTAAATTCATGACTACAGGTCATGATGCAGTCCCAATTGTCTACAAGGTTTTCACTATGACCACCAATTATTAAGGAATAGAAAAGAAGGTTGATTCCCATGATGTCCGGAAAATCCCTAACAAGAATGCTCCTAACCCATCCTCAGGACCTCAAACTACCCCGCCTTATGCACTGAGGAAATATGAGATTTATCTATGAACATTAGAGTGTTCGTCTCAAAAGTACTATCCCCATCAGAAGTGAAAGAAAATAAAGAATATAAAGAGGAAGATGAAAAGGAATAATACCTCAATGATGCCCCTCATGCATTTGAGGAAGGTGATTCCACCATAATCGATGGACTGAAGGAGATAAATCTGGGCACCATAAACGAACCATGGCCCACTCTAATCATTATTTCCATAACTGTTGAGAAGCAGGAGGCATATACCTCCTTTTTAAAAAATAATTGAGATGTGTTTTCCAGGAACTACATAGAAATGCCTTGCCTCGATCCTGAGGTCACCACTCATTATATGGGCTTTCCAATAGATCACCGAGGCTATAAGCATGTAGCCAGAAAAACCCACCTGATGCATGCAACCAAAATTGAGGCAAAAGTTGACAAGATGATCAAATCCTGCTTCATAAGAGAGGTACAATACCTGATCTTACTGAAGAACATAGTCGCTATCAAAAAGAAGAATGGACATATTAGAATGGTCATTAATTTCAGGGACCTCAATCAGTATTTCCCAAAATACGACATCCCATTCCCAATCATAGATCTGTTGATCAATTCAACAGATGGCTATGTGTCTGTCTCATTCATGCATGTCTATTTGGGATACAACCATATCTGGTTGGCCTATGGGGATGAAGAATCTACCGCTTTTGGGGCCCCTCAACAATTATTCTGTTACGAAGGGATTCCCTTTAGGCTGAAAAATTACAGTTCCATATAACACTGTGATATGCACCACATCTTCAAGACCTTATTGGTATAGCCATCGAGTTCTATGTCGACGATTTAGTGGTTGAATCATGAAAGCACACGAACCACTTGGTTGACATAGAAAATGTCATCAACAAATTGTGACAACATAGTCTAAAGATGAGTCCCCTAAATTGAGCCTTTGGTGTTACCTTGGGAAAACTCCTCAGCTTTGACTTATACTATTGTGGCATCGTAGTTAACCCTGATAAGAAAAAACTCATCCTTCGGATGCCCCCACCTCATAACCTCACTGTGTTGATTGTTCTCTAGGGGAATCTCAACTACACTCGATGATTCATAAAAAACATGGTGGTAAAGTGTTTACAATTCACTAGGATCATGAAGAAAAGAGTTATGCATGAATGATATAATGATTTCCAATAAGTGTTCAAAAATATCAAAAGATATCTCCTATCACACCGGTGCTGATGCCAATAGTCGAGGGGAGGCCACTCATTCTATACGTAACTACCCTGGAACGGTTGTAAGGTGGCTTCCTCATGTAGGAAAATGATCCTGGCAGCGAGAACATCCTCTATTTCCACAGTCAGATAATGATCAATGATGAAACTCAGTATTCGATAATTGAATATAACTATCTAGCCTTAATCATCATAGTTCAAAAATTACAGCATTACCTGAAGCACCATGAGGTCCACCTGGTCTCCCACTATAACCCGGTGAAATACATCCTTAACCATCCCATGCTAAATGGGTTCCCATAATGATGGTCAGTCGTTATACAACAGTTTGACATTTGATATGTGGCCTTGAATTCCATCAATGGAAAGGAGTTAGTAGACATAATGGACAATCACCCCTCGAAAGAAAAAACACCACTGGATTCCGAACATCTAGATGAAGAAGTTTTTTCTGTTCTAGAGGACCCCCAGACATGGGAAATGTACTTCGACGGTGCTTCCCGAATTCCAACAGGAAGATGGATGCAGTATCCTAATCTCATCAATTTAGGGATATGGATTATACTTGTATCCCCTAAAGAGGCTGTTTTTCCTTATTCATTCCTACATTTAGAAGGGTGTAAAAATAATGAAGAAGAATAGCATGCCCTCAAAGCAGGCCTTGAATGAGCACTTCATGCACACGATAAACACCTAAAAATAAACGATGATTTAGTGATAATCAACAAATAGATAAGTGATGAATATTCCATTAAGAAAGAAGTATTAGTCCCCATGATGTATCATGTTTGATAACTGATGAAATAATTCCTATTAGATCCAATGATAACTCATGTCCCGTATCGCAAAATGCTCAATCTGATGCTTTGGTAAATGCAGCCATAGCCTTGGGTGATTCACATTGGGATGAATTGGCCCATAGCATTTCCCACCACTGGATGGTCTTGCAATTTATCTCGAGGAATACAGATGAAATTTAATAAATTAGCTTCGTTTCAGAGCCATATGGTCACACCAGTGGCTAGAATACACCCATTACAAATTACCTTCAGAATGGGGAACTCCCACCAGATAGGGATGAAAGGGAAAAAGTCTGAAGAAGGGAAGTCACCTTTCTCATACACAATGGGAAAGACCAAGTAAAGGTTCTCAATAAATGAGACATTAAAGTAGTTTTTCTCATGATCATTGATGGGGGAGAGACTAATACCATCATAAAGGAACTGCATGCTGATGTATGTGGATCACACCAGTCAGTAACAAATCTATCTCAATAGATTCGGAGGCTTGGGTATTACTAGCCCCACTATGATACAAGATTGTGCCATATTCACCAAGTAGTGTCATACATGAAATCTTCATGCCAATTTTATACACCGTCCCCCAGAGATACTTCATGCAGCTAAGTACTCCTGACCATTTTCCGCCAGGGGGATGGATGTTGTGGGACCATATCCTCCTACGACAACAAGACATTTCAAGTTCATAATCATAGTGACTGACTTCTTTTACTAATTGGCCAAATCCATACCCCTTAAAGAAGTCAGGGTGAAAAACATCAACATATTTATCAAAGACAACATCATTACCAAATTTGGTGTCCCTCATACAATTCTAATAGACAAAGACACCAACTTCTTCTCTTTTGAGTTAGACAAGTTATACATGGTGTGTGGAATTAAATCCAACCATTCGTCCTGCTACCACACAGTGGAAAATGGGAAGATAAAGACTTTCAACAAGACTTTGTACAACATACTCTAGATGATGGTTATCAAGGATAAGAAATCATGGTCATACAAGATCCTCTATGCTTTGTGGGAATACCAGACCATGACATGCACTGCCACCAAGGCAACACCATACTCACTACTGTATGAGGTAGAGGAAGTGTTTCCCATAAAAATATAGGTTTCATCACATAATATGGACATTTTAGATATATTTACCATGGACGAGAAACCCCAGAGATGATTTTATGAGATTGAGCAGCTAGATGAGAAATGGCTGCACACATTACACCATTTGGAAATCTACCAAAATTTTATTGCACGAGCCTTCCATAAAAAGGATTGGCTTCAATCTTTCTTCAAAGGATAAATGGTGTTAGTACTCAAAACCCTGATGATACTTGGGAAGAATCCCCCAAAGCTTGAAACTAAGTGGTAAGGATCACATATCATACACAGAGTTTATTCAAACAGATAATACACCCTGATGTTAATGGACAGGTAGATCATCTCGAGTTCTACAAATGCAAGGTTCTTAAAAAATACGTCGCATAATAACACCAATGTTATGGTCCAAGATCTAAGACCCTAAAATATGTGTTATAATACTTGAAAAGTATGTTTCATTCTCTAAAAACATATACTATGAGTTATAATACTTCCAATGAATGGGTCGAGCTCTAATACCATAAACTATGAGTTATAATACTTCAAAATCATGGTCCAAGCTCTAAGTGTAACACCCAAGACTCTTATGAAAAATATTTTCTTTTTATTTTATATAAATCATGAATGAATTCTTTCTCTACACGCAATCGCGGCCTTCCTCGATAGCGTGTGTGGTACGCAATACCGAGTTCCACTAAACAACGATAAATTGTTATAATATTATAAACTGACCGTTATGAATAGTATTAACTGAATTTTAAATTTTACAACATTATTATTCATCTTACACATTTTCTAGAACATGGTAAGAGAACAAAATAAATATTTGGGTAAAATAATTATTTATAAAAAAATGAAGTTTTGCCGCCTTTTGATGGCGCACCCACATTAAATCTAGTTTTTAACACGTTTATAAGTTCAATTTGACAAAATAAATTTTTTATTTTGAATCAGGATATAAAAATTTACTTTGGATAAATTTTTGATATTTTTCTGATAACTTTCATATTTTGATGAATAGTAAAAATACGCTAATTTTTAATTAAAAACTACTTTTTTAATTGAGATAATTTATATGGTTAAATTATAATATTGAATGGTTTTAAAGTATAGATAGAATATATTTTTACCATTAATATAATGTATGTCATTAGCATTAATTTCACATTGAATTCATAGGTAAAAACATTTCAATCTTTGGCAATGTTTTAACTTCTAAAACCCGTTTTCTTAACAACGGGATTTATTTTAAATTAATTACTGAAACTTATATGTTATGAATTTTGAAAAATGGATTCCATATTCAGAATCAGTGGGTTCAAATTATGCTAATAGGCTACTTTTTATTTTTTGGGCATTATGAATAGTAACCACGGTAAATTTTATTTACCATAGTTAAAGGTAAATTCGGTAATTAAGGGTAAATATAAGATTATAAAATTACCCTAACACCTGCCAAAATACTATTGGATGATAAAAAGTCGACCCATATCACCTAAGGGTCAGATTAGATTCATTTAATATAATTTTGTCCATGAAAATAATTTAATTATTATTAAAACCAAAGAATATGACAACATGTCACTTTCTTAAATCTTATAAATATAATAATTTTAATTTGGTGATAAACATAATGAAACTTCAAACATGAATAGTCTCCAGAAAGATAATAAAATTATCTATATCATAGGAATTTATTTCGAATTATTAGGGATTAAATAATTATCATTAATTATGACACAATAGTGATGTTGAAATTATTGTATTAATTAAAGTATCAAATAAATGGTTTTAAAAATATTAAAATAATTATTATATGCACTATTTAATGTTCTGCACTAATTTTCTAGATACATATGACATTTTATTAATCTATTAAAGCTTTTATTTTGAACATATCCTCTGTATATATTTTATTTAAATTCAAATAAATGAATAGTGTCAAAATTGACACTATTGTTATTTTATAAAAATAACATATTATAAAATTGTTTAAAAATCACAAAAGTATTTAAAAATTATAAATTAAATTTTATATGGTCGACAATGTCATAAAGTGTCAAATTATGGAAAATTCACAACACATATGGAATTATTAATAATAATTTAAAATTTAGAATATTATTACCACAAATAATATTAAATTGATAAATAAGGATAAATCAAGTTGATAATGTTTAAAATAAATTCCTAACATGTCTAAATTTTGTTGGTTGATGAGATTACAACCCTATATCATCTAATATTTGAATATGAGTCATTTTTGAAGGTTTTTAAGTGGGGTTAGATTTATTATAAATTATTATTTTTAGGATTTTCAAAGGTGCCCCTCTCCTCCCTTATAATAGGGCACCTCCTCCCTCTCTTCCTCACACCACTTTAAGCCTTAAAGCTCGGCCAACCCCTGCCAATATCTCCTCTACACTTCCCAAGAATCATCCTAGATGTTCTGGTCTTCTTCAAAGACCAACCCTAGTTCCCTAAGAGGAGGTTAAGAAGAGGCGCGTCAAAAAGAGGTAATATCCATTACCGATCCTTTCCAAATTCTTTCTTCTTCAACTTCTTCTTCTTTAGTTGTTTAATTATTAAGTAATGACATAAGTATCACTAATATAATGGTATGTTATTATAAGTATGAAACAACCCTATTTCAACATCTATCCATCCTACGGAAAACGAAATCACCGCGCGTGCATACGTACGGAATACCGTCTCCACGCCGTGGTGTAATCTATTTTCCACCACCACCTTACTTGGGTGGGTATAATGGTGTAAATAATGACTATATATGACTATTATAAAGTGATATTGATTCTTAAATAGTATACATACACACCAATACAATTCTATGATCATAGGAACGATATCTTCACTCGTGCGTACGTACGGAATACCGTCTCCACGATGTGATGCGACTCGTTCTACATGATATTCATTGAATAATGATTATATAAATGAATTTAATGAATTAATATGATATATATTACACTAATACCATTATGGAAATGAGTTATCTATAACCTAAAGAGAATAATAAGAATTTATTCGACAAAACACGCATAAGAACAAAAAGTTATAAACACCCGAATAACAAGTAGCAATGAAATATTACAACTAAAAAGCTAAGAATATGACCATATATGATATCATTACAATAATTATGAATCTGGAATAAGTCAATAACATTATTTAAATCATTATACATGAGGTTCGGACACTTACGAGGGAAATCGGACCTAAGGTAAGGGAAAATATCACAATCTCATTTTTATCCGAGATTGTTTATACTTTAGTATTTACTGGGGTGTATTTTATCATCAAAATCCATGTTTCCTCAATATGTAATATAATTTCCATCCACCTACAATTGTTTAAATCCAATTTTACCCTTCGGTGACTTTTTAGTAAAGGATATGAAAGGAATCTTTTGTCATTTTTCATACGAGGTACTTTTTGACTTTTCCGACAAAAGTATAAAGAATGTTTCTTAACTTATACGGCATGAATGGATTTTTAAAACATTATTTACAAGAAGCTTCCTTTACAAGTTTTCAAGTTTATTTTTAATCAACTTCTTCAGTTTAAAATTGTATGACATGTTAAAAAAGGAAAACGTTTTTTTGAATTTGAAAGGATATTTTTCTCAAGAATGGAGTTCAAGTGTTTTATCAAAATTATTTTCCATCTAAGATAATATAGGGTTCTATTTATATCCATATTATTACATTGATATGATTATGCTGTGATGTAATTATTTTTATGAATTCATTTATCTTATATGAATTGTTTGATGATGTCACGATGTTTAAGATTCCCATTTTTATTACATGGGTTATGGAATGATGTATGATTTATGATTTTGTGGCACACATAGGAATGGTATCATTATGAGATGGTTGGGACCTATATCTCCATCCAATGCATTGGGTAAAGATTTTATATCTCATGAGATAGACATGGCTGGAACGGTAGGTTATACCGGTTCCATGAAACAGGACTGAAATGAGGAGTGAAATCAGTTCAGAAATGGACTTTGTCCTATAAGATAGTCTTGGAAATGAGTCTTGACTAACAAGAAATGATTCTCTATGATTATGTGTGTATGCCACAAAGTTTCATGTTTTAAGTTATGATTATTGGGATTACATTTCACTACTATGATTTATCTCATGTTATGAAATTATGCTCTCTTTTGTAGGTTAAGATTTCCAAAATGTTATGTTCTTATGAATATGATGTGATTGATATTTCTTTTACCCTTACTAAGCATTTGAGCTCACCCTTTCATATTTTTTCTTTCCCCAGGTCTGGAAGAAGCTTATTAAGTAAGATATTCCAAAAGGGACTATAGATATGATGAAATAAATGGGAGACAGTGTAGACGATTTATGAACCAGTTGTTTATGTTTCCCAGTTTTTAAAGACACTATAACTATATGGTCCTTTCCTGGTTGTGTTATATGTTGTAATAAGTGTGATTCAATTTTGAAGTAATAACAATGTATGTAAAGTATGGGTCGTTATAGTTGGTATCAGAGAAAATTTATAGTCAACCTTTAGAAACTAGGATGTGAAAGCCTTAGTAAGAACCCTAAGGATAAGTCTAAGCATAGAACACAATCCTAGTGTTTTAGAAATGGCCTGGAATAACCTAGGATAAGACCTTAAGTGGGAAATTTTATTCTTGATTATGTTGTTTTCCTATTATAATTAGTGTTTCTCACACTATTATTCTTAGTTTTTGTCAATGGATGGAACCCGAAGGAACCGTGCTAATGCGGAATGTGACGGGCAATGCAATGATTGTCCCCCTGAGCAACCAAACATTATGGGAGCTGGAATGCAAAATATTGTAGCCATGCTCACAAAACATTCTCAAGATATGAATCATGCAGGACTTCCAAACGAGCAAATGAAGGAGCAACATTCTGTTGAATCCTTCATGAGACAGCATACACCTTCATTCAGCAGGTCTACTGATCCATTAGTTACTGAACAATGGATTAGTACTACTGAAAAGTTATTTTCAGTTCTTCAATGTTCTGAGCATGATAAAGTCATCTTAGCAGTGTATCATTTGGTAGGTGATTCTGATCAATGGTGGAATTTTATTAAGAATACGAGGCAAAGGGATGAAATTGAGTCCATGGAATGGGAAGAGTTCAAGAACTTATTTTTCAATAAGTACTTCCCTCGTATTCTCCGAACAAATATGGAGAAAGAGTTTCTTGAATTGAAGAAAAAGGATGATGAATCTGTTGGTACCTATGAAGAAAATTTTACAAGACTTGCAAGGTACGCTTCTGGTATTATTATCCAACCTGAGAGTAAGATCGATCGATTATTTATTGGCTTAAAACCAAGTCTTTGAAGGGCATTAGCCATAAGGGACTTCAATAGCTACTAGGAAATCGTTCGATGTGCACTCAAAGTCAAGATGGAGATTGGAGTAACCCATCAGTCATATGGGTTTGATAAGAAGAGGAAAATGGAATTCAAAGGAAAATATGAAGAGCACACTGAAAAAAAGATGAGCTTTCCCTTATGCTCAATGTGTGGAAAGAAACATGGAGGGATTTATCTTAAAGGGACTAGTAAATGATTCAAATGTTGAAAGGAAGGTCATCGGGCATTTGAATGCCGCAATGATGGGAAGAAGATGTCTAATGATGCAAACAAAGGAAGGGACACACAGAATAAACCTACTACACTTCAATGTTTCATGTGCAAGGAGATGGGGCATTATGCCAATCAATTCCTAAATCCAAGGGTTGATGATGATGGTCGACGTCAACAAACTCTTAAGGCTAAAGAAAAAGGAATGTCACATTCAATTTCTATCAGCGATGTGGAGTACGATAACGATGTGGTGAAAGGTACACTTACAATCCACTCTAAAGTATCAAATGTTTTATTTGATTCTGGAACCACCCAATATTTTATTTCTGAAGAATTTTCTAAGGGTATCACCGTATTACCTCAACAATTAGATGTTGAGTTAGTGGTGACAACACCTAATGGCACAATAGTCGCATCAAAAGTTTATAATTCTTTTCCGATCGAAGTTTGTGGGAAAGTGCTTCCTGCAAATCTTGTGACCCTTCCTATAGTGGAATTTGATGTGATTCTTGGCATGAATTGGCTTTCTTTATATGGAGCTCATATCAATTGCCAAAGAAGGGAAGTCACATTTCATATTTCAGATCAATCTATGATCATCTATCAATGCAAGGGTAAACATAACCTTCCAGTGGAAATTCCTTCTACCTTATGGGTCTTGATTCCACTAAATGAAGGTTATTTATCTCAAATGGTTGGTGATATAATCACGATTAAGAATATGACCATTGTACGGGAGTTTGATGATTTATTTCTGGAGGAATTAACGGGTCTTCCACCAAATCGTGAAGTTGAGTTTTCAATAGAACTCATACCGGGTGCTTTGCCTATTTCAAAGACACCATATAGAATGGCCCCAATTGAGTTGCATGAATTGAAGAAGAAACTCCAAGAGAATCTTGATAAGGGATTCATACGCCCTAGTGCGTCACCTTGGGGAGCACCTGTTCTATTTGTTAAGAAGAAAGATGGATCAATTGAGACTTTGCATTGATTATCGAGAACTTAACAAGATCACTATCCAGAACAAATATCCTATCCCACGCATTAATGACTTATTTGACCAACTATGCGGAGCTCAATACTTTTCCAAGACTGTTCTTCGTTCAGGGTATCATCAATTAAGGGTCAAAAGGGAGGATATACCAAAGATGGCTTTTCGTACAAGGTATGGACACTAGGAATTTATAGTGATGCCATTTGATCTTACTAATGCCCCTGCTATATTCATGGATCTGATGAATAGAGTCTTTAGAGACTATCTTGATCAGTTTGTGGTAGTCTTCATAGACGATATTCTTGTCTATTCAAAGAGCAAGGAAGAACATGAAGATCACTTGAGAATTATATGGAAGACCCTGAGAAAGGAGAAGCTTTATGCCAAATTTACCAAGTGCAAATTTTGGCTTAAAAAAGATTCATTTTTGGGTCACATAATCTCAAAAGAAGGGATATCTATGGATCCAGCAAAAATAGAGGTTATCGAAAGATGGTCGAGATCAAAAACAGAGACTGAGATCCGAAGTTTTCTCGGTTTGGCTGGATATTATCAACGTTTTGTGAAATATTTTTCACGATTATCTAATCCACTCACCAAGTTGACTCGGAAAGGTGTTATGTTTGTTTCGACGGAAGAATGTGAAGAGAATTTCAAGGAGTTGAAAAGAAGGTCATCCAGTGCACTTGTGCTCACACTGCCTTGTAGTGGAGAAAGGTTTGTGATTTACAGTGATTCATCCAAGATGGGATTGGGGTGTGTTCTTATGAAAAATTATATGGTGATATCATATTCCTCACGAAAGTTGAAAATCCATGAGAAAAATTACCCAACACATGATTTGGAGTTAGATGCGGTAATCTTTTCATTAATGATTTGGAGGCATTATCTTTATGGAGAAAGGTGTGACATTTATACTGATCATAAAATTTTAAAGTATATTTTCACACAAAAGGAGCTGAATATGCGCCAGAGAAGATGGTTGGAGCTGATTAAGGATTACAACTGCTCAATTCATTACCACCCTGGGAAAGCAAACAAGGTGGAAGATGCATTAAGTCGACAAGACCATGCCTGTTTATCCATGATGAGGATAAAAAAAGATCCAATATTTATGTATTTACAAAGGATGAATCATGGAATTATAATGGAAGGGGGGAAATCATATCTTTCTCAAATAAATGTTCAACCATCTCTACATGTGAATATTAAAGAGGCACAGAAAGAAGATTTCGAGTTACAAAAGAAGGTGAGAAATGTTCCTGAATTCAACCTTTATTGTGATGGGATAATAAAGTTCAGGAATCGGGTTTGTGTTCCTCCTATCCCCGAATTAATGAAGGAGCTACTGGATGAGGCTCATAGTTCTTCCTTCTCTATTCATCCTGGAAGCACGAAGATGTATAGGGACCTAAAAGAGTACATCTGGTCGGATGGAATGAAAAGAGATGTTGCAGAATATGTCTCTCGATGCTTGGTTTGTCAGAAAGTTAAAGCTGAGAGACAGAAGTCTAAGGGGATGTTACAACCATTACCCATACCCGAATGGAAATGGGAAAACATCACTATCGACTTTGTCACAGGACTTCCTAAAACATCCGAAGGAAATAATGCTATCTGGGTCATAGTTGATCGTCTTACAAAGTCTGCACACTTCATCGCTATTAGAGAGGATTTATCTCTGGATCAGCTTTCCAGGATATATGTAAAGGAAATGGTAAGATTGCATGGAGTACCACTTTCTATTATATCTGATCGGGATCCAAGGTTTACCTCAAAGTTTTGGCGATGTCTTCAGCATACTCGGGATACAGAGTTGAGTTTCAGCACTGCTTATCATCCTCAGACAGATGGTCAGTCTGAGAGAACAATTAAAACTCTAGAAGATATGTTGAGAGCTTGATCTATGGATTTCAAAGGTGGTTGAGATCAACACCTACCTTTGGTGGAATTTTCTTATAATAATAGCTTTCACTGCAGTATTTAGATGGATCCTTATGAAGATCTCTATGGAAAGAAATGCAGGACTCTAACTTGCTGGGATGAAGTTGGGGAAATAAATCTATTAGGACCTGATCTCATTAATGAATTGGCAGAAAAGGTCAGATCTATTAAACAACACATAAGAGAAGCTCAGAGTTGACAGAAAAGTTATGCCGACAACCGAAGAAAAGACCTAGAGTTTGAAGTGGGTGATAAAGTGTTCTTACGAATATCTCCCTGGAAGAGAGTCATGAGATTTTGGAAATAAGGGGAAGTTTAGCCCTAGATATATCGGTCCTTTCGAAATACTCGATCGTGTTGGGAAGGTAGCTTACCGATTGGCGCTTCCACCGAATCTCTCTCAAGTTCACGATGTGTTCCATGTATCTCTCCTGAGAAAGTACATACTTGATCCTTCACATATACTCAGCTATGAAGTTGTACCACTAGAGAAAAATCTTTCATATGAAGAAAAACCGATAGAGATTCTTGATCATAGTGAAAAATTCCTACGAAACAGGACCACTCGCTTGGTGAAAGTTTTATGGAGGAACCACCAATTAGAAGAAGCTACATGGGAGCTTGAGGATATGATGAGGGAGAGGTATCCTCATCTGTTTGTTACAAAGTGACAAATTTCAAGGGCGAAATTCATTTTAAGGGGGTAGAATGTAACACCCGAGACTTTTACAAGAAATATTTTGTTTTTATGTTATATAAATCTTCAAAGGAATCTTTCGCTACATGCAATTGCGACCTTTCTCGATAGCGTGTGTGGTACGCAATACCGAGTTCCACTAAACAACGATAAATCGTTATAATATTATAAACTGACCGTTATGAATAGTATTAACTAAATTTTAAATTTTACATTATTATTATTCATCTTACACATTTTCTAGAACATGGTTAGAGAACAAAATAAATTTTTGGGTAAAATAAGTATTTATCAAAAAATGCAGTGTTGCTGCCTTTTGATGGCACACCACATTAAATCTAGTTTTTAACATGTTTATAAGTTAAATTTGAAAAAATAAAATTCTTCTTTTGATTAAGGATATAAAAATTTAGTTTCGAAATTTTTTTGATATTTTTCTGATAACATTCATATTTTGATGAATAGTAAAAATACGCTAATTTTTAATTAAAAACAACTTTTTTCATCGAGATAATTTATATGGTTAAATTAAAATATTTAATGGTTTTAAATTATATATAGAATATATTTTTACCATTTAATATAATGTATGTCATTAGCATTAATTTCACATTGAATTCATAGGTAAAAACATTTCAATCTTTGGCAATGTTTTAACTTCTAAAACCCGTTTTCTTAACAACGGGATTTATTTTAAATTAATTGCTGCAACTTATATGTTTTGAATTTTTAAAAATGGATTCCATATTCAGAATTAGTGGGTCCAAATTATGTTAATAGGATATTATTGATTTTTTGGGCATTATGAATAGTCACCACGATAAATTTTATTTACCATAGTTAAAGGTAAATCGGGTAATTAAGGGTAAATATAAGATTATAAAATTACCCTAACACCTTCCAAAATCCTATTGGATGACTGAAAGTAGACCCATATCACCTAAGGGTCGGATTAGATTCATTTAATAGACTTTTTTCCATGAAAATAATTTAATTATTATTAAAACCAAAGAATGTGACAACATGTCACTTTCTTAAATCTTATAAATATAATAATTTTAATTTGGTGATAAACTTAATGAAACTTCGAACATGAATAGTATCCAGAATGATAATACGATTATCTACATCATAGGAATTTATTTGTAATTTTTATGGATTAAATGATTATCATTAATTATGACACAATAGTGATGTTGAAATTATTTTATTAATTAAAGTATCAAATAAATTGTTTTAAAAATATTAAAATAATTATTATATGCACTATTTAATGTTCTCCACTAAATTTCTAGATACATATGACATTTTATTAATCTATTAAAGATTTTATTTCGAACATATCCTCTGTATATATTTTATTTAAATTCAAATAAATGAATAGTGTCAAAATTGGCACTATTGTTATTTTATAAAAATAACATATTACAAAATTGTTTAAAAATGACAAAAATATTTAAAAATTATAAATTAAATTTTATATGGTCTACAATGTCATAAAGTGTCAAATTATGGAAAATTCACAACACATATGTAATTATTAATAATAATTTAAAATTTAGAATATTATTACCACAAATAAAATTAAATTGATAAATAAGGAAAAATCAAGTTGATAATGTTTAAAATAAATTTCTAACATGTATAAATTTTATTTTTTGATGAGATTAAAACCCTATCTCATCTAATCTTCTGATATGAGTCATTTTTGGAGGTTTTTAAGTGGGTTTGGATTTATTATAAATTAATATCTTTAAGATTTCCAAAGGTGCCCCTCTCCTCCCTTATAAAAGGGCACCTCCTCCCTCTCTTCCTCACACCACTTTGAGCCTTCAAGCTCGACCAAACCCTGAAAATATCTCCTCTCCACTTTCCTAGAATCATCCAACAGGTTCTGGTCTTCTTCAACGACCAACCCTATTGCCCTAAGAGGAGGTTAAGAAGAGGCGCATCAAAAAGAGGTAATATCCATTACCGATCCTTTCCAAATTATTTTTCTTCAACTTCTTCTTCTTTAGTTGTTTTATTATGAAGTAATAACATCAGTATCACTCATATAAGGATATGTTATTATAAGTATGAAACAACCCTATTTCAACATCTATCCATCCTACGGAAAATGAAATCACCGCGCGTGCGTACGTACGGAATACCGTCTCCACGCCGTGGTGTAATCTATTTTCCACCACCACCTTACTTGGATGGGTATAATGGTGTAAATAATGACTATATATGACTATTATAAAGTGATATTGATTCTGAAATAGTATAAATACACTACAATACAATTCCATGATCATAGGAATGATATCATCACTCGTGCGTACGTACGGAATACCGTCTCCACGATGTGATGCGACTCGTTCTACATGATCTTCATTGCATAATGATTATATAAATGAATTTAATGAATGAATATGATATATATTACACTAATACCATTATGGAAATGAGGTATCTATAACCTAAAGAGAATAATAAGAATTTATTCGACAAAACACGCATAAGAACACAAAGTTATAAACACACGAATAACAAGTAGTAATGAAATATTACTACTAAGAAGCTAAGAATATTACCATATATGATATCATAACAATAATTATGATTCTGGAATAAGTCAATAACATTATTTAAATCATTATACCGGAGGTTCGGACACTTACGAGGCAAATCGGACCTATGGTAAGGGAAAATATCAAAGTCTCATTTTTATCCGAGATTGTTTATACTTTAGTATTTACTGGGGTGTATTTTATCATACAAATCCATGTTTCCTCAATATTTAATATTATTTCCATCCACCTAAAATTTTTTAAATCCAATTTTACCCTTCGGTGAGTTTTTAGTAAAGGATATGAAAGGAATATTTTGTCGTTTTTCGTACGAGGTACTTTTTGACTTTTCCGACAAAAGTACGAAGAATGTTTTTTTAACTTATACGGCATGAATGGATTTTTAAAACATTATTTCCAAGAAGCTTCCTTTACAAGTTTTCAAGTTTATTTTTAATCAAATTCTTTAGTTTAAAATTGTATGACATGTTAAAAAAGGAATTTTTTTTTGAATTTGAAAGGATATTTTCCTCAAGAATGGAGTTCAAGTGTTTTATCAAAATTATTTTCCATCTAAGATAATATAGGGTTCTGTTTATATCCCTATTATTACATTGATTTGATTATGTTGTGATGGAATTATTTTTATTAATTCCTTTATCTTATATGAATTGTTTGATGATGTCACGATGTTTAAGATTCCCATATTTATTACATGGGTTATGCAATGATGTATGATTAATGATTTTGTGGCACACATAAGAATGGTATCATTATGAGATGGGTGGGACCTATATATCCCTCCAATGCATTGGGTAAATATTTTATATCTCATGAGATAGACATGGCTGGAAAGGTAGGTTATACCGGTTCAGTGAAACAAGACTAAAACGAGGAGTGAACTCGGTCCAGAAATGGACTTTGTCCACTAAGATAGTCTTGGCAATGAGTCTTGACTAACAAGAAATGATTCTCTATGATTATGTGTGTATGACACAAAGTTTCATGTTTTAATTTATGATTATTGGGATTACATTTCACTACTATGATTTATCCCATGTTATGAAATTATGCTCTCTTTTTCCGGTTAAGATTTCCAAAAAGTTATGTTCTTATGAATATGATGTGATTGATATTTCTTTTACCCTTAATGAGAATTTGAGCTCACCCTTTCGTATGTTTTCTTTCCTCAAGTCAGGAAGAAGCTTATTAAGTAAGATATGCCAAAAGGGACTATAGATATGTTGAAATAAATGGGAGACAGTGTAGACGATTTATGAACCAGTTGTTTATGTTTCCCAGTTTCTAAAGACACTATACCTATACGGTCCTTTCCTGGTTTTGTTATATGTTGTAATAAGTGTGCTTCAATTTTGAAGTAATAATAATGTATGTAAAGTATGGGTCGTTATACTAAGACCTTAAACTATGAGTTATAATACTTCCAAAGCATGGTCCAATCATTAAGACACTAATATATGTGTTATAATACATCTAAAGCATGGTATATGATCTAAGACCCTAAAGTATGAGTTATAATACTTCCAAAGCATGGTCCAAGCTCTTAGACCGTAAGATATGAGTTGTAATACATCCAAAGCATGGTCGAAGCACTGAGACCCTAAATTATGAGTTACAATACTTCCAAATCATGGTCAAATATCTATGACAAAAAATATGAGTTATAATACTTCCAAAGCAAGGTCTGACCTCTATGAACATAAACTATGAGTTATAATACTTCCAAAGAATAGACCAAACTCTATGACACTAAACTATGATTCAAAATTCCCCCATGTAATTTTCCAAGCTCTATGGCCCTAAACTATGAGTCAAAATACCCCATGTTATGGTCCATGATATACGGCCCTACACATTTAGTCATTGTTCATTCAACATGACATTACACTATAAGGAACTCATCCCGAAAACATGACATTAAACTGTGAATCATGTCCTCACGATAAGACGATAAACTACACAACAACAATTGTCCTAATTGCACAAAAATAAACAATTTGATCCCTCAAAAAACTACATATGGCTTGATTCTTTCCCTCATAGGATATATAATGGTGCCTTGATCCTCGATCTTGGTCTACCCCCATAAAAAATGCCTCCATCACAGCCACACTCTACCCATATCCATAAGAGAAACTCTTATCAATCCTTGTTTCTCACACTGAGTATAACTCGCGCGAACCTAGGATCAATTATTGGGATTATCTTATAGAAGAAAATCATGGAGTAATGTGATAGACCTGGAAACTATGACTAATAGAACAAAAATGTCTCTATTTTTGGAAAAATTCAAATAGGTTCATAGAACATATATAAGTACATATGGCTTGATTCATGCTCTAGTAGGATATGTAGTGATTCCCAAAATTGGAATCCTGGCCCATCCCCTACAAAAAATGCTCCCCACCATATTTGTACATCACCACACTTGTGAAGGAGACCATGTGACCCCTCCATGCTTCTCATGCCGAGTATAACTCATGTGAGCCTAGGATCAATGGTAAGTATTTGACTAATAAAACAAATTGTAAGGAGGTATGGTGGACCCAAAACCCGTATAAAATGCAACAGAAAATGTCCATGTATGTGAACCGAGCCAGATCAGTGCATGGAACATCAAGAACTACATATGGCTTGATTCCTTCCCTTACAGGTTACGTAGTGACACATGAATATGGTATCAAGGCCCATCCACCTATATATGAAAGTGAAATACCCTCTTAACTTCTATATATGGGTCGTACTTGTACGAGGAGTCCATGAGAGGTCCTGATATCATGTCAATAAACTGCAAAATTCAACGAGGGTCATGTGTGGTTCAGTTATCAGTGTTATGAGATCCCGTACATGCCCCCCACTCATGATGAGTCAAGAGATCCTTATTCCCTACACACATATCATCCAGACATATGTGGAAGCCCCAGTAGTCCCTAGTTAACCATGGTATAGGTATTCCTTACATTCCCTGACACACCTTTACAATTGGTCAAACACTATAATTCGGGAATACATGGGTCCCCATTATCATTCAAGGCCATCTAAGACGGAAGGATAGTTTCCATCAGAATCCTTTGATTGGATATACACATCATTCCTTAGTGGTTCTAAACTTGTTTCCCATAGAAGTGGATATCAATCAAAGGGAAATCCATCCCCAAGAGTCTCCTCTCCTATACTAGTATGCCCAACGGCTTCCAAGCCCCATATCATTCCTCTTGATTCAAGTTTCCCTTAGAACTATGATTTACAATTTTTTTCATCACTCAGAATTAAGGGAGACTAGAACAACTTGATTGTGATTAACCCAAAACTATTAAGGATCTTTACAACAACATCATTTCTTCTCCGTATGACATCAAACTGCAAGGCCAAAGTCATCCTCCTCATACAACATTACACTTCATAGCAATAGGTTAATCCTAAAGAGCCCTCTACTGTTGATTTCGCCACTCCTATGCAATGAAATGGAATCCTAATAATCACTTGTTTCTAAAACCTAGAACAATTCACATGAGCATAGGGATCTTAGTGAGAGACACAATGTCCCATTATAGAAAAATTTCCAGGATTCTAGTCCTGCCAACATGACCCTAGAAGGCATGTCACAGTTCCTTCCATTGAGAGAAACCCCATGTCCTGGATGTGTGATGTTAAAATTCTAGATACTCCAAGGATGGAATGAATAACTTTCCCTAAAGATAATTAAAATCTACATAAAGACACCAGACTCCATGAATAAAATCCCATATGTCCCCAACATGTTTGGATACACTCTTACCATAACCAAAAATTCATGCATTGAGTTAACATGAGTCGGCATAACCCTCCAAGGCCATCAAAAATGAAAGGCCAGTGTCTTGTATATACCTTTGATTGACTATCCACATAATTCCCCAGTGGATCTGCATATGTTAAAAATAGAAAATGTTGTCAATGAAGGGAAAATTTTTCCTAAGGAGAGTCATTTTTATCCATGTACGCCCAATGGATTCTAATCCTAGGACCATCCCTCTTGATTCAAGATTCCCTGAAGTCATAGTTAATATTTTTTTCTCCTTGAACATATCATGGATATGTTGAAAAAGAAAATAGTATTGATTCATCTCTGGTACCTTTCGAGTCTTCTAATGACACCCCATCTATATACGCGATGTTGATCCATTCACAATGGAAGAGTTCCACAACTCATTTCCAGGACTCAATGAAGAATTTTGACCAAAATGCCCACTCTTTTTTTCAAGAGAACCCTGGAAGAAGGGAACAAACCGTATTTAGAATGTTCCCAATATCCTTTATCAGCCATATCCAATGGATATAAAAGGCTAGTGTCCTCCGAACAACTTTTTTAGACTATACACATCATGCCTCAGAGGCTATGTAAATATTGCGAACAAAAATGGCCGTCAATTAATGGGAAATTCGTCCCCAGAAGAGTCCTTTCCATCTTCCATACTCTGTAATGAAATTCATGTTCTATCAGACCCTGGATTTGGAAAACTCCTAGATATAAGTTTATGAACATTATTCTTTCCATGTGAACCTGTCATCAATTGGAATAAACTAAACTAATTATTCACCAGCCCTCCCTTACTCAGGTAAAAAATGACAGGAATTTGTTTACCCCTCAAATACTACATGAATTCCCCTAATGTTTTCTGACACCACTACTCCGGACAATCACCCACTATGGCTCCCAACATTATAGAAATTTGGAAATGTAGAGAATCATCCTAGACCATCAGAAATGGAAGGCCAATGTCCATCATACACCTTTGTTTGACTATGCACATCAGGGCCGAGTGGCTCTACATACATGGCATAAAAAATGGACATCAATCAAAGAAAAATTCGTCACTAAGATATTCTTTTCCTACCCATGTATGGCTAAAACAGCTCCCAAGCCTTATTCATGTTAAAATTATCATTTTTTGGGTCATGAAAAATTACAAAGCCATGTCTGATGGATATTAAAATATTCCTTTGTGATGATCACGAACTGGGGTTGCTGCCCTATTTAGTTTGGTCAAAGTGTTGTGACCTAAAACATCTGTAGTATGTTTGACTGGAGAGACTTTGAATTTATGGTAGAAAAAGAAAACATAAAAACCATAGAAGGAACCTCTGGGTATAAGTAATGTATCAGGTCAAAAAAGGAGAAAAAAATATTGAGCCATTGAAAGAGACAAAAAGCTTGTAAGGTCGAAAACTGGAAAAGGGAAGCCTAAGAAAAAGTCATGTTATGCCTGCTAGGACTGTTCTGGATAAGAATAAGAAAAAATTAGGGTAATAATGGAAAAAGTTACAAATGTTTGTGAGGTATTCCATGAAACCTCAAAAACAGTCGAACAATGCTTTCTGAGTCCACCGACTTAAGAAAAATAAGGGCCCCATCGATTATTTGATTTTTTGGTTTTAGTTCATGGTTTAAAATTTATACATTATTGAAACAATATTAACATGAAGAGATAGAAAAGAGATATATAGAATGAAAATTAGTTCCTTTCAGTGCCAGAAAAATGGAGGGACACCCCTAATTTGGAGCCTCTATAATTTGTCAAAAAATGGGGAGTACGTATCATGATCTTGGCCAGATATAAAATAAGGCACAATTATCCCTTTCTAGAAGAATGGAAATTGATTAACACAGGCCATTAAAAGTCTAATCCAAAGAATCCCTATCCTGCATTTCAGCCTTGATCATCGGACGCACCCGCTCAGAACAGGTTTAAGGTCATGTCCATTCATCTGGATAGCTTCATAATTGGCATGTGAAGAGGCTAGTTGATCTATTAACCTGGATACATGAGCCTTTCACTCCCACAAGTCATTTTCTTGGGTGTTCACCAGATCACATGCCTTCATCTCCTTGACCGCAAGATGATCAGACTCTTCTGAAACATCTCGTAAGGTCGATGCCTGATGATTGGAAGAATTGAACTTCACTAAACTATCATTGCATAATGTAAGGTATTATCAGGAAATAATTATCTGGTAAATGGGGAGGTGTATGTGATAATAATCGAGGATGTCGTAACCCAGCTCAGTAAACAACCTCTAATAATTGTTAGTCTTGTCAGCAAAATTAGCTGTAGGAATCTACGTAGTGAGGGAACATAACTGACGCCATGCCTCTTTCTATACTTCTTGGTGCCACCATATGGCACCATTAATTTTACCCTCCTCTTCCACAAAATACTTATAATCAAGAATCATCACCACATAAGGAGAAAGGTACTGAAGATTGGTCACCCAAGACGGGGAGTCTCTTTTTTCCCTCAAATGTTTCAAACACTAGAGGCATATGCAAAGGACTAGACACATGTTATAGGATGGTTGGTGATGTTATGTGAGGACCATCCTCAAGGTATTGGGATGTATCCATTGGAGGGGAGAAGTATGAATCACTCCCCACTAAAATAGGTCCCACTGATGAGGTCCCTCCTAGATGCTTCTACCGATGAACTGAGAGCCTTTTCACTATAAGGGGAGGGATCGATGGTGAATTTGTTTCTGTTGTTGTAGGGATGGAAGTGGAGGGTGTAGTTTCTACACTCCAAATTGTAGGAGGAATGTGCGAATTTTTCATCAAATAAAGGATGGGGTAGAAAATAGTTAAATGTTTCTATACCCACTGAATTGGTTCTCTCAGCATCCCATTGGGGTAGCAGTCTACCCAAAGTTTGGCACACACCAGTGATATAAACCTGGGGCCCATTGTGTTGGAAATGCTAATCTACCCGGAATAACCCTCAAGAGTCATCATAAGACACAATTGGGGAAGAACTACAGGGTGAGACTCTCCCCAAAATTGAGCAGCCAGAAGTAGAGCAATTTGTTAAAGGCATACAAATTTCCTGGAAAACCGGCTGGTGAGGTATGACTCACAAATAACTACATAATCTATATGAAAACTGAGTATTACATCCCAAAGGTTGATTATGTAGGAAAATTCCTCCAAAAAACTATTCTTGTCACAACTCAACGACCCATGAGGGGTAGGGTGCAGTGCAAACGAGAAATGAGAAGTGTCGTTCACGACCCCAACTACATCAAAAAGGATCATCTTTTTAGGAAGAACAACGGAAATGTTGAGAAGAGAAGGTTGAATGTCAGAATGGGGAACCCTTTCTATATTCAAGTACTCATAATAGGGTAACTGTTCCACCATCCACCCATAAAGAAATTTAAATGGTTCGCTAAGACCACGTGGAAGCCAGCATTCCTATATTTGTCCTAACAACTCATAAAGATGTTTTAGGGTAGGAAGAAACAGATTAATGGGTCGAACCTCCACCAGAATGGTTTCCATCATCAGAGTACAGGCCCAGACCATTGTATACACATCTTGGGGTGGGAAAATCCATCCATTTATGACGATGGAATGAAAACCTACTAATATTATAACATGTGATATGTCTGGAAGAATCTCATATCCCCCATGGTATATCACCCCCACATCAAGGGTAGCACAATATGAAACTAATGTTTTGTTGGACTAACAAGTGGGATGAGTTTGACTATGGAAAACCCTCAGCATGGGTCTGTTCGCCCGTAAGAATAACATTATCCACACCATAAATGTGATGAGAGAGAAAGCTTCCAGGGGATGATCATGTAATCCATCTTCCATGACTAGTAGACTTTTTGTAAATGGGGAAACATGGTCAGTATAATTCCATGTGGTGAAAGTCGAGAGAAATTCTTCATAAATTTCTACATGGATAGGGATTCCTCCAAGTCGGCAGATATCCCAAAGGCATATCCCCTCCTCCCTGTGAAAATAGTGGAAGGTGTTGGTCCTTGAGAACCTACAGCTCAGTAGCTCTAGAAGTATTTCACATGGGAAGAAGATTGAAAACAAAGAAACCCAGGCTGCGTAGTGCAAGTCCACTTGTTGCTCTAGCCTTAGCTAATATTTTATTGGGAGATGCTAATAATGGATGGGTATTCTCGGGAGTCTAGTTTCGGGACTTCATCACAGCACCCACTGTTTCCCTGAGTCCATGAAGAGCCTCATAATATGAAAAAATTATCCTAAATCGGAGTGGTGATGATTTATCTTGTTGTGGAATTGTTGGAATGGTCGTGAAATTGTGGTGCCTTTAAGAGCATGAAAGGGATGTTAGGGTTAGGCAACGGTAGAGGAATGTTGGCAGGAAGATGAAATCCATAAAGTACAAGCTGTACAAATATGGGATAATCTAAGAGCTCGGGCATCACGAAGTCCTTAAAAAAGCTGTCATAGGGAATGGTATGGGCCCAAAGATGATCATCACAATTCCTCACCATGGTTTCCCTTTTATTCACTGATCTAGTGGCAACTTGTGAATCAGCCATCATAGCATACAACGAAAAATCCAAAATCTGAGAGAGAGAGTTGTCCAATGAATATTATTAGATAAAGGCTATTGAAGAATGGATAAAAGAGTCAAAAATGTCCCTAAAAGATCTACGTAATGTTTCCTTAATGAATTTGTGGTAGACAATCCAACGTACTTCACGGTTCGTGGTAGTAACTCCACTTACAACCACCATCTGTGGATGCATCCTATTGTGTACAACTATGGTACATGAACTGTCGGCAAGGCGTTGGCCCGCAGAGTGATGGCTAGTGAACAGGAAGGTTCATAGGAAGAGGATATCACGAACCTAGACCTTGATTAAGTTCATGTTCAGAAATTTCAGATTAATGTCTATGTTCGGATTATTAATTCTTGATGTTCAGTTTGCTGGATTAGGTAAGGTATCTGAACATGACATCCGCATAGCATCTTCCTATATAGAATCTAGGTTTTAGTCTTAAAATTTCAAAACTCTATTTGCGAAATTCAAAATATGACACATGGATAGAGAAATTGTAAAGGGATCGGTTCGAAGAACGTACAAAGTATTTCACAAATAGGATTCTCACATAGAGCATTATAAGTGAGAGAATAGGAATCCTAGTAAATCAGGAGTACTTTTTTCCATGAGAAATGGTAAAATAAAAATGAAATGGGACCCTATATATATGTGTGTTCCACTCTTACATGGTCCATCTTTTCCACCACAAACAATTTCAGTTTAGGACCACTTCTACATCATAATAATAACCTTTTCACTCCTAACAGACATGATTACAATGGGGAGAATATTTAGGTTCCTGAAAATTCCACCAAGAGAATAAAATACCCCCGCAATTGATTTTCATAAATAATAATGTACTTCTATACATCTACAAAGGTGAATGGACTCAATTAATTTGAAAATATCAGATAAAACATAAAGGAATACAAGTTTCCAAGGTATTTCAAGAGACCCACAAACCATCACCATGAAAGGTACATGGGCAAGATGGATTGTGAACCACATGGTATGGAAACTAACCTCAAAACTAGTGGCCCATGAAGCGATTGCCATAAAACAATGCAAACCGTGAACCACGTCGCCAATGGAATTGTAAGTCGGATGCCAGTTCGGGTACAGTTCTGCGAACTCATCAGTTCACAGTCAAAGCGAATAGGCAGGGTTCCACGAACCATTATCTCAAAATGAAGCCTCTATAAACATGGTTGACCGATTATTCTATGCATAGGATATTGCTTCGATGGGCCTCTACAAATGGGTTTTTATGCCTAGTAGATAAGATTGTTCTGGTTCTCTTTAAAAGGATCACAATAATAGAGGTTGGGGGAACATGGAAAAAGAAAAGAGACAAATGAGGGGGACGAAAGATTGAAGGATAAAGAACTCAAATGCAGACTATTTATTAAGTCTTGAATAATCTACAAAGCCTGATTTTCAAACCAAATCTTCCAGAAGTAAAATCGGCCATGAAACATAAAACAGCTTAATTGAATAATAATAAAATAACTGAAATCCTGATTCGTTAACCGCAATTCCTATAATCCTCGCAGATGAATTCCCATGACCAAAAGTCCCCTAGACCCTTCTTCGACATGGTTATCTATGTAGCGCATGGATATGCGGACAGAACCCATCATTGTGCACCGCATCGGTACATGGCTAGAACCCATAGAGGCGTGGTTGGCCGCATAACCCCATAGTACATGGTGGACTATGCCCATGCCCACGTACCACATCGGTATGAGGCCAAACATTCTATCTACATACCACTATGGTATGAGGAGGCATCCCCATCCCTCCAAATAAATCACTATGTGGAATTAGGTATTTTTGAGTATTTTTGCCTCCGGTTCTGGCCTCACCCTTCCATTACCAACTAGTCCTCCTCTAGCCATTCACTAACCAACCCCCCTACACGAGGAAAAATCCTCCACCAAAGCCACCAGACCCATATGATCAGACCATCTGGTGCATCAACATACCCCTTTGAGTCTACATACCCATGGTAAGCAGAGTCACTGATTCTCTCCCCACAACAGAACCATCTTTGGGAATACCCATGGTACTACATTCTTATGGTAACCCAAATTCCATCCTTGGGATGCTGATGTGAACCTCCTAGTTCTAGGGATCAAGGGTGATCACTCACTTTCCCATTTAATGAGGGATAGGGATTAGTCAAAGGGGTTATGTATTCTCCCCACTTTGATGAGGATAAAACTCATCCCCTCCCTAGAACATGCTTCAGGGTCCTCTCACTAAGGTAAGCCCCTAGTCTTTTGGGTCTCGGCTGCATGATCTGTAATGCCATCTCACATGGAAAGGATCATTACTACGTTCCCTCTCCCACTGTCGCCACTTCTTATTTTGTCGCGAGCTCTCTCTCCCCCACCAATAGGGGAGTATGCATGTGTGTTGTTGAGTCTTTCACATCCTCTTGTTTCTCACACTGAGCATTCCTCACGAGGGCGTTGAGGTTTGTGAGGATTACAACATCCACGCTCAATCTGAACTACAAGAACTCTGATTCTAGATCAAATCATGATATGTAGGATGCCTGCTAGAAGGCCCGAGTTCAAAAGGTGCCTATCCAAAAGGGTCCACCCAACCATGTCCCCTCAAATGGGCTTCTCCTATGCGTAATCCCAACACCATTCGAAATACATGGTTTCAGATTCCTCTCTTGAGGATACATAGGAAACCCATTCTACGAGTCTCATCCTAACCACAAGACACCTTATGTCCCCCCTAGATGACAATAATCTCAAGAGTGCATTGTTATACACTTCATGTCATCACCATATCTATGGCATCAGGGCCGCTGGGTGTTCTTGGCTCCACTAATAAACCGATTTAAGACCATCTATGAAAATTCTATCTGAGACGGATAGCTTGCGCAGGTTCATTACCCTACGCAATTTCCTGTTGGAGATGATTTGGGTATGGTGTTTCTTTCACAATATAGAAAGGAAAAAATTTCCAAATATCTACGGGGACAACCCATCCTTATTTAAAGGATAATGATTCTGAATGGGTCGAAATGAAATAAATTATTAATTTGAGTAGAACCCATCCCCATAAAAAAGGGGCGTGTGATGATCTTCATCAGACCATTCCCGCACCACCTGGGAAACACGCCACCTCGAAGGAAAAACAATTATGATGTAATTAATGTGAGAAAAATGTAATAAAAACATTTAATCTATATAAATAAATATATTATAATTAATTTATTTTTATTATTGATACATATATCATTAAATTTCATTTTCATTTACATAATCATAAACATTCCCAATAAATAATGAGATGCATCATAAATCCCTTACCACTTTGATATACATGGAATCATAAGCCCCATGAAATACAGAACTATATATGGATATTTAGAACCAATAATTTTCATTATTACAATAATAAAATAATTTTTTATGATGTACATACACTTACAAAATGATTCATTTTTTAAAATAGAATTTATTAAATAAATTAATGTGAGACAAATTACTATTACCTGAAGTTAAACATGATTTGAATGTGATATAATATCACAAATAATAATATTTTATTTTTTATAATTATTTAAGACAATAATTTAAATAAATATAATATCATATATTATTCACATATAGTATTTCAATTCCCATTTATTAATAATTAATTAATAAAATCAACGTTTCTTGGTGATAACTTTTTCATTTTTCAAGAGAAATTCTCTTTGATGGTTGTGGTTCTTGTACTTTGGTCATGGTATAATCATATAGATAATTTTAATGATGCTATAGATATAATATGTATTCATTATCTTAATATTTAGATTCATCTATAAAGGGTATAAATAAACAATTAATAACACCACTTATATAGATAGACGACCGTATATATAAGTGAATTATGTTTTAATTTTTTTAAAGTTGGAATAAAAGAATGTTAAAAAAATAACTACATTTCATAGAATAATTACTATATAATATAAATAATATATAGTTATTAAATACATACATAATATCATCCATGTAAATAAGAAATTAAAAAAAAGTCGCATCGCTTCAGGGATGTGGTAGTCTACATGTACACGAGAGAAAATGTATTGTTTTCCAACACATGTGAAGGTAAGAAGGTAAATAAGAAATTATATAAATAGAATAATAATCATATTATATACATTTTACATAAATTTTAAACATATCATAATCTCATTCTATTAAATATGGTGATTGAAAATGATTTTTATCGCTACATGGAGGTGGTTTCCCA
The DNA here is from genome assembly GCA_963277665.1 of Viscum album. Taxonomy (NCBI): domain Eukaryota; kingdom Viridiplantae; phylum Streptophyta; class Magnoliopsida; order Santalales; family Viscaceae; genus Viscum; species Viscum album. The sequence goes on along the minus strand of OY728138.1, from coordinate 1,468,472,653 downwards.
CATGTTTTCACTAGCAGTACATTCACTTACCATTTGATGAAAAAGTGGGATGATAATTGTTGCTACATAATCATAATAAAATTTCAGTATACATAGGAAAAATTATTTATTATATTATGTTTGATAACGTGTATTTATAAGGATATGATAATAAATATATTGAAATAGGTTAGGCCATAAGAATACATATTCTTAACTAAGCCTCCTTTAGAGACCTAATTAATGGACCATAGAATGGAATTAAAAGAAGAAAATAACATATAATTAATGGATATTAATATTGGTAATATAAATGGGTAGGTTTTGGTAGATATATATTGATAATGTTTATATAAATAAAAGAGATAAGGTTTGTATTTCTATAAGTGATGTAAATGATACAATTGAAATTAGAAAAAAATTAAAACTATAAGTAATTCATTCTCATGAAAAAAAATCAAAATGTGTAAATATTTAAATAACTTTATAATAAGGTCTAAATAAGATATAAAAGGGAATTTTTATATTTTTATGTCCTTTTAAAGCTTATATTTTAGTTTAGATACTTCATTATCCAATTTAACCTTAACTGCATTAATGAATTTTTCAGTATTAAAGGGTTATAATTTTACTAATATGTTAAAAAATTTCTCTTAAATGGATATGTGGTGAAATATTGTACCATTTATAGTCCTATTTGTACACAATAATTATTTTTATGATTTTTTTGTAATTTTACAAACTATTATTTAACAGAAAATATCATTATTCTTATTTTTGAAACTATTTATTTAATATGACATTAAAGACATTAATATTGTAATTTCATTAAAATATAAACATTTAAAACATAGAAAAAATGATAAATTAATATATAAAATCAATGAGGTACTATAAATAATTCAAATAATAATATTATTAGTGTACAAAAAAATATTTAAATAGAGTTTTCTTCTACATGAATAAGCACCCTATCGACGTTGAGTATGTATTTATGATATTTATTTGATCACTATTAATTATGAATAAATCGTCATGATAAAAAAAATTAATTCACAATTAAAATAATAATCTATAATCAAACTTATCTGATTTTAATCTTTTTGTAAAAACATTTGAGATATTAAATTAAAAAGAGTGACATTTTTAATTTTAATTACATAAAATAATATAAATTTAATTATCAAGGGAAATGAAACCAAAATGATATATATTTTCATGTGGGACATATAAGGTTGAATTTATTCCCAAAAGAATATGTATTAATGTTTTTGGATGATTTTTAAACATTATATCATGGATTTAACCATGTTGTATTCATTTGACCCATACCAAGGTGAGAAATATTCACCACATTTCCTATCCATAAATACCAATAATAAGAGGAGAATATTTTAAAATTATGAAACATAAAATTAAAAATATGGTATCCATTTATTATGCATCAATTTTTAGAATTTTAAGAACTTAATTTTTATTTAAATTCATAAAATTCAATGAAAAAATAATTATAGAAAAATGAGTTCTCTGCATAATGATTATCATATATCAAAATGTTAGGTTTTGATTATTCCAATGAAATTAATTATATTAAAAAAATGATGATAATTAATTTTAATATGAAATCAAAAATATAATTATAATTTTAAATTACATTACATAAGGAATAGAAGTGTAGGTATTTTGAAAATCGATGATTTTCACTAGTCTTGAGAAAATGTATAATTTTTGAAAAATCCCATAATTCAACCATAATTAAATTCTAATATAAAAATACGAATTTATAAGAAAATCATATTTATAAAATTGTTAGAAATTAATTTTAATTTTGAATAAAAAATGGAAATAAAATAATTTTTTAATTAAATGTCTGTTTAAAACATAAAACTAGTTTACTAAAAAAAATTATATTATGTAATTAATCAATAAATTTTTAAAATAAGGCCATTATAAATAAATTTTAAAATTATTATACACATATTTATACATTAAAATTTAATGCATATAATATAATGGTCACATTTATATAATAATAATTCTATAATGTATCTCAATTTACTTAAATCTCAGTGTTTACTATTAAGAAAGATTATGTGAATATTATTCTTCTAAACTAAATTTTTGATATGGTAAATTACCCCACTCAATAAAATTTTCCCATGAAATTGTATATCATTCATAAAGGGTTAAATATATGAAACCACCATAATTAAAAAACCACATCATTAAAAGAGATAATAAATAATCCATTAAAAATTTAATGTGGCAAATATAAGGGATATCTAAAATAATACTAAATCATGTACATAGATTAGGATAACACTAACAGGAAGTTAAATAAATATCTTGGAGGAAGAAACTATTGTCCAAGGAAATATACATAGTGATATAGAGCATGATGATGAGAATGTTAATGACCATAAAACCAAAAGTCTGTGATAGGTTAAAAAATAGACAGATTCTTCAAAAATGAATGTAAAATTATAGCATTTTTATTTTAATATACTTTTCATAATGTTGGAGTATTATTTTTTGATAAAAAAATAGAACATGTGGAAATTTATTTGATTTATTTATATTACAAAAGAAAAATTGTATCATTTGGTTTGTCATTGATGAATTTCAACAAAGTCTTGTACTAAAAGAAATGAATACTCAAGAAGCTTTTTTCCATATTGAATCAATAATATTGAATTTTAACTAATAATAATACCTATAGAAAGAATGGTAGTTAATTCCATCTATCTATATGTATATTATAATACTAAAATTATTAATATAAGTTATAAAATATAATACATTACTCATTGAAACCTTGGGAATAACCAAAAATGTTCAACATATTCCATTTCATAAATATATAACTATAAGGCCCCGCCAAAAGTTTTTGAACCAAGATTTAGACCAGAAAAATAGAATAATTTAATCTCATATACATAAATTCTCAATAAAAAATATTGAAATAACTTTAATCACTCATAATGTCTCATACCAAAATTTAAATACCATGATTAAATATTATCTAAAATATGAAAATATTTGTCCACAAATATTTTCGTAATAAATAAAAGATGATTCCAAATGTCAATTAACTATTTATTACAAAAATAATGTCATGTATTAGTGTAAAATATTTCCATCATAAGTTTTGGTTCATACTTGAAATGATCAATGATCATATGTTGATTCATAATATCAAATATGATTTTATTATCATATAAATTTAAAATGATTTTATATCGAAGTAGATAATCAATGTTCAGAATCAAATAAAAATTCACAGAATGTTTAACAGTATTATTTTCATAAGGACCATTCATATTATAAAATCCACACCTTCTTATTATAGGATAAGTGTCCCCTAATTATCAATATATGTTTCATTAATTTTGATTTCATTATATTTACCTTTTTTACATTGATATTATTTTATTTTGTGGAATATTATACTCATTAGACCTTGAAATATGGCATTGACTCATATAACTTTTAATCTCACAACATATACATCACTGATGTTTGAGTGGTGTATTACTTTGATCTCTCTATAATATCAATTATTTTACTATTCTCATCACATCAATTCAACATAATTTGGTTAAATTAGTAGGATTCATGTATATGAAATATCTTCTTATTCCTCTTAGGTAATCACCTATGTGATCCTTACCAAATTTTTTCTAAGTTGAAGGATGTTACATTTTCTTCTCTAAAAGATTTATAACACTAGATAATCCTAGAAAATCCATCTTCATTTTATTATCACTATAAAATTTTGGTTTTCTAGCATGTGATTCCACTATGACTGGACATTGAATGATTTCATTTAAGCATCCAATGTCTTTTATAGATTTTTATTTTCTAATACACTGTTTCATTACATGATAGAATCAACTAATATGTCATTCATTTATGATGATTAATCCATAATAATAACATTAATGTCCTGTAAAAATTTTCTCATTGGTACCAATAGATTTAACATCCTTCTACATAAGCTCACATAATTCCTTCTCCAATTTTGTACATAAAATTTGAGGGAAGAAATTACTAAAAAATAACATCATAAACTATTCCAATTACATATAATAAAATTTATACTCTTATATTATATTGATAGTAATATTTTCATATTAATCCACTTCCCCATTGAAATGATAACTGGATATGATAAATTTGTCACAGTCTGATCCCTGAATAATGGAAAATATCTTTTTTATTTGAATAATAATTTTCACTTCAACTAATGGATCATGATATTCATAGAATATGGGTGTATGTTTTCATATAAATTACTCAATAGAATATTGGGCCATCCATATTTCATTCACAATATCAACATGATACTAGTTACCACTCATGTCATGAAAGATATGATTAAGTATAGTAAAAAAATCCTGCATCTCATCCCCAAAAACATTTGGTTTATCCCGTGGACGATTTTTTCATTAGTCGTCAAATTCATTATTTATATCATTCCTATGGGTTTCATCCACTGACAAAAACCATGATCTAAATTGTGAGAAATAAGAGTAATATTGATAAATAATTTAATCATGAAAAACCAATCATAGTATGTCTAAAACATGACACCTTCTTTTTAATCTATGCCACATTAGGTTTAACATAGATCATACTTGGATATCATATATTCAAATCTTACATAATTAGTCATAATAAAATTGCGATTAAAAATAATAATATCTGTGAAGAGTGTAAAACAAGGTGTGCATCAAGGGAATACTCACCATGAACTAGAATTATGTCTACTATATACTCAACCACCATTTCTCAATGTAATTAACCCATGACGTTTCTGTGAAAAAAATAATCCACAAGTAATACATAGGAAGATTTTGTTTCACTAAAAACTGAATAATCTATATCATTACAAAATATTATGATGTTATTTAATACATTATATTATCCCTTGTATTTTCACCAATGTTCTCAAATACAAACTTCCAATGATTGACTAAACCCTACAATGATACCAACTATAGTTAACAAATAATTACATAAATAAATATCACTTAATTTAATATGAATATTTAGTACATGAAATTATGATACATATTATGACCATAAGCATTTGGTGTAATTGGACACTAGATATGTTATCCTCTTATTTCATAAATGATCATCAACGTCTCCCACATAGAACACTTCTTAGGTATACCTTATATAATGAATATAATAATAGCACGGGGAAGGGAAAAATATTGTTTAATTTTATATATTCATTAAGTGTACCCCCAAATCCAGTCATAAGCAATGCTTCTAACTATTTATTAATAAAAAAAATAGAAAGGTAGAGATGGGTGGGATCAAAAAATGGAAATGGACATCATATGCCAAAGCACAAAACTACAGATCATAATACGACATATCATTCCCATAATCAGATTCGTTAATAGTTTAGCATTCATATTGAGACTTACCCAGATTAAGGATCTTAAAAATATTATAATTAAACTTGAATGATAGCACAGAAGATCGAGTAGACACAGTGTGGGGTATATTATTGTAGTTCTTCCATGGCCTTCACTTCGAGGGGGTAGGAGTGCAGTCTACGACCCCATTTCCAGACATGAGTGAATCTTTGAAAGAAGTAGGACCACCGCTATCCGCTACAACCCCTCCGCCTCTGAGATGTCACCCCACTTTCTAGTTATCCAAGAGTAATTCATGATATTATGAGTCTCCTGATGACAATAAAATTGTTGAGAAGTATTAAGAGTCATCTCAGCAGTCTCATCACATCGTAAACCTTCACCAGGACTATCAGTGCAAGCAGGAGACCCTACAACACAGGTAGAATTTTTTCTAGTCCCAACTGATCCAGTGGGAGTAATAGAATGACCATTCGTGGGTGAAGTCCCCTTGGAAACATTAACATGGGCACTAGAGGAACCACGAATCGGGGACGCTGTGTTTTGCAGAAACATAGAAGGACCATTGTTGGCTCTAAACGGTGAAAAATCCACCATCAGTCCCTTCCCTTTCAAAGTTAGATGATGTTCCTCAACAGAAACAAACACATCAGTCTTATTGAAAGATGAATTCATGTTAAGACCAAGGGTTTGTGACACATCTACATCATTCCACATTGATATCCTTCTATAGAGATTGGATGGGTGACCCTTCATCCCACAGTTCTCATAAGAAATGCATTTCTAACATAGTTCCAAATAATGCCCAACCATCATGCATTCATTACAGAAAAGTGACCTTCTTTTATACTCAACATCAATTTGAATGTCATCTGTCGGAGTGGAAAGGTTTACCTTGTCAATCAGTCTAGAGCTAAGATCAATCTCTATTAACATCCTGGAAAAGTGTCCAAAATGAACATTCTTAGTCTCCTTGTCAAGTCGTATAAGCATCCCAATTTCCATGCCAATATCAAGCAATATTTTCGGGTGCCAGAGGACCCAATTAAGACCTTGAAAAAGAACCCATACCTGAGAAAAAGCATTCCTTACACGCGAATCATTGAAGTCCAGAGACCATTCATGAAAGTGAAGCCATCCAGGCTTCAAGGAAAGAGATCCAATGTTCCAAACATTCATTTTAGAATCATCTTAAGGAAAAATGCAGTGAAATAAACCATGCCCAAGATATACACACCTCCAATCAGAGAAACTCCACAGAACTGGGATTCTTCGGACCAAATCATCGAAACTCCATAATTTCTGTCACTTAGGAAAAACAAGGCATGCAATCAGAGAGGTTCTCCCAATTACAATACTTTTATAAAAGACTTCAGGATTGGCCTCAACATGAGACGATGACCCTTTTCGATGAATTCTTCTAGAAAAAGAATCATTGAGAGATGCGGATGAAAAATTCATACCATAATCTTGATTATTCCTTCGCCAAGCTGGTGCGAAGGGAAACATAACATCGGCCAGTTTTTTGGATCCGGCACAACCATCCGAGGGAAACACCTTCTTCGCTGGCGGCTTGAATTCCTGACCCCGTGCAAAACCATCTGAAGGTAGCGGCAGCCTTGGATCGGACATCCGACCTTTCACGCCTCCGTCGCCCAAAAAATCATGAACATAATTTATGTGTTAGAGGTCAACGCCTCCATCCTACAATCCACTATCATTCTGACCGTGGATAACACGATCCTGTACAGTTCCATCCATCGACTACTTGCAAGCTGACACACCATCCTTTCGAGAAACAGACCGAACTTCGACATCTCGAGTAGCGTCAGACCAAGACGTCAGAAGAATTACCGGAGATGCATGACCCTCGAGATACTGCATGCCTTCTTTCCCAAGAGATCCGACCACACTAGCAATGAGAACGGCTCCAATGAAGTGTGGAACTGACATCAGAAACCCTAGAGAACTAGCAGACTGCTATCGCCGTGTAGCTCCTGCACCCCCGAACCGCTATCCCAGAGAGAGATAGTGGATATTATCATTAAGTTTAAATACTTTAGATATTATTCAATTATTATAAATGAGATTATGTGAATAATAAGTGTATTATATCTTGATTATAAATATTATTTTTCATGCCCAATATATGATAGATCATAAACACGAGTCTTGGAATAAACCATTGTAATAATTAATGAAATGATTCAAAATATTATGGAACAATCAATAAGACGTCATGATCCATGATATAATTTCATATACATATGAATATTGAAATCCATATTCTTAAAAAATTGTAAACATAGAGAAATCAAAACAGTTCCACTCATTAAGTTAAGGATTTGAAATCTGGTCCTCGCATAAACTTGTAGACCTAAACCCAGTTTCTTTCATAATCACATTGAAACAAAATACAAGTATATTAATAATAATTTATAGATGAAACCTAGGTACATACACATTCTTATAGACATGAAAACTAATTTGATGCATAAAATTTTGAACATGAAATATGGTAAATTCATAAAAAATTTATCATATAAGATATCAACATTTACCTAATGAATTAGAGAGATAAATACTTATAGGACCATCAATAAATTCATTATAATCCATGAATATTTATTCCAAAAGATAATAAAACATTAACCATATCAGAATCCTTGGAGAATAAATGGGTTTAATAATCATTTAAAAATTTCATCATAACACATCCCGTGAAAAATAAATGGGTCCATAAACTTATCTTCATTATAACCATAAATCATCCAGATAAATAATAAGGATGGTATCATTTGTTCACATTCCCTATAAAGAAAAAATAACTTCAAATTATTTCATTTTAGTTGACAATTTATTTAAAAGATCAATTTAAATATTTCATGAGGGAAGTACAATTTTCACTTAGAAATGACTTAATTAAAATCTGAAAATTCAAAAAATATTAATGGAAAATTTTATTTAAAAATATGAAGGAAAAGTTTAATTAATATATATGTCATTAATAGGTAGTGATTGTTAGAAATTTATTTGATGCATTATATGTTATGAAAATGATACCTTTCACTTTTTTTGTATAAATTGAAGAGTACATCATTCGTAAAATTAAAATAAGTATCTATTTAAACTATTTTATAATTATTAAAACATGTGTGGAAATGATTTAAAAAAATAATTGGATGATATACAAACCATTATTGAAATGTTTTTTTAATAAAACAAGGACATAAGGAATAAGGCATTGGGGCTGAAGTCAGAAATAAATTCAAATTTACCTGAAAATATTTCTTTGATATTTGAGAACAAAAAGAGATAAAAATGAAAGAAAAATATTTAAGAAAAAATATGAGAAAAATTTAATGACATTATTTGGAGTTGAATTATTAAATTTCATCTTCAAAAACATAATCAAACTAAATATTGAAAAACAAAGTGATTGTAACATAAATAATTTACTAATTGGTATCTTTGGAATCTTAATCCACAATATATTGAGTACCCTAGATGCATATTTATATATCATAATATTCATTGAAAAATAAAAAACTAAATTAACATGAATCTTATAAAACACATAAAATGTAATAATACTGAATATGAAAAGTGACTTACATAGATAAATTTGTGTCAAAAATTACATAATATAAATTTGAATTTCACTAAAATAGATCTATTCTACAATATAATAAATTTTTTAGAAATATGATTATGTAAAATAATAATGAAATTTTAAAAAAACATATTTTATCCAATAATAACGTTTTATCACCCACTGACTAATAATTATTTATTAATAGAGTCATTTTTCGGTGTTAAATATTTTTTATTTCATAGGAATTTCTGAATGATAGTTTTGATCCATGTACATTGACCATGGTAATATAAAATGAATAATGATAAAAATTATATAAATATCATATATAATCATTATAAAAATATTTATAGTTTTAAAAAAAATTCTATAGATAGAAATTAAATTAGTCTGCTCATAAAGACTATTGGTTTTACGTATGCACAGACAAAGATTACACATTTCTAAAGGACGAAAAATGAGGTACACAATAATTAAAATTTATGTAATGATTATTATATCATATATATATATATAATTTATTAGATACAACTTTATTACTATCGAAGTAATGATGAATTTAAATATGAATCATATCACTCTGTGGAGGTGGTTGTATATACATACGCATGAGGAACATTATCAGTTTACAAAAGATGGTAAGTTAAGAGGGTAATAATATATTTTAATTCCAGAATTATGATATATATTAAAAATATAATATATTAACTTTAATCCGATAATAATAACATTCCATTAATTTTGGTGATGGGAAATTAACCATATTACTACGCCGAGGTGGCAGTCAACACATATACACAAGAGATAATTGCATTTCCCATTTGTTTTAAAAGTAGGTGGATTATAATGACACTCACATTTAATAAAATTATATCACATATTATTATTTGTATATTATTTATGTTTTATAATGATCCACTTAATAATAGTACAGTTCTAGTGTCTATGAAAAAGTGGGAACATAACATGTTCATAGTTGGACTACATCATCTCCCACTATGTTCTTCACAACTATCACCATTCATTGACATATCATACACAATAACTCATAACCATAGTAATATAATCTTAATAAAGATTAATATAAAATTCATGATAAAGAAAAAATGGAGATATCAAAATTACAAGAGAAGAATGATATGTGAACATGAGAATAACATTATAAAAATAATATGCTATAGAAAATATATTATAAACATAGGTCATGGAGTAAATAATTGTATTCCATAAGATATGAATAATAAAATAATAAAATAAATTAATACATTATGGTATAACATTTACATAAGTTGTATATTTTTTTATACAGAAAAGTATATAAAAATATATTTCCTTAGTAAGAATGATCATTGGTAAAGATGTCATAGTGGAATGAGTCTACTCCACAAACAATCGTAGTAGTCAAAGTTCACTCCCAATAATATCATAGTGGAAATATTCCATTACTAAACGGAGTTCACATCACATTATATTCATATTTATCTAATGTAATATATATAATTACCCAATAATGTATAGGGATATATAATTGAGGGCCCAACCATCACATAATGATAATAATAAAAATGTATTACACAATATAATTTATAATAACATAATATTGAAAGGTAAAAAGTGTTTGATAAACATTTAAATTTTTGGATATATCATGGGAGAATAATTGGTTTCATAAACATTTAATTATATCATTGTAGCTTAACATGTGGAAAATAACTGGGTTTTATAAATATAACCCATGGAAATGAAATGGGTTCCCAAAAACACATTCCATAATAATCATATGACATCCATATAATTATTAAAAATGTTATACTTTGACAATGTTAGTAGTAAATCTTATACAACATCCAAGGAAATAATTCTATATGGACAATAAATTTTTAAAATCAGCTACATCATTTCATGAAATAAATATTTTTTGACATTCAAGTATATTGCATAAAATTGAAAAAATTTCACATTATTAATTAAAAAATCACTTTTAAAATAAACATAGAAAAATGTAATTTAATATTTAAATTATTGATCAATATTGTTTGTGGGAAATATAGTTCATCTCATACACATCAAAACAAATATTCCTTTCACGTTTTCAATAAAGTGTCAATAGACACTTGTTTAGAAAATGAAAATAATATTATATTTAATTTTTTTTAAAACTAAATCATTATAAAATATTAATTAAACAATAATTGAAAAATTTTAAGGACATTAATTAAATCTTTTTTAGAAAACATGGACATGAAAGTAATAGTATTTTAATCCAAATGAATAAATAATATTAGTTTATAAAAAAATCATTCGTTCAATATATTGAATAATTAGAGTTTAGAAAATTAAACAGAAAATATTATTATTAATTCATATATAAGAATAAAATTTATTTTATGGAGGGATATATCATAATATTTCATCATTATATGAAAAATCATAAACAGTCCTGGTAAAAAATGAGTTTGTAACAATAAACTGTTATCACATTGGTAATGTTTATATAATAAGATCTATAAAAAAAATACTCATACGAGGATATTTATATCATATAATTTTCATGGGATGAGTCAAAAATGAAACCCATGGGTATTATTTAATCTACAAAAAATGAACAAGTTGTGAATATGGAATATATCCAATATAAAAAAAGTTAGATGAAAATCCCTTATTAATTTAGATCCTTTTTACTCTTAATCCCAATTATATAATAATTAAAAATAAACATTAAATATCATTAAAATAATGAAATTCATTAAATAACATTCCAAATTGGAAGTATATATACCAAATATATTAAATAAGTGTAGAATATAGTATATGTCTCCCATAAATAAAAGAGAGACTGGAGATCCCTTACGGTAAGCACCAACTTCCTTCATTTATGTTTAAACATTATGTATAATAAATTTAGGATATTAATATAATCTATTAAGTTACCATAAAAATACTTATCATACAATATATTATTTACTTATGAACTTTTTTAACATTTCATTAACAATTCATGGTCAAAATCACATTTCGTGTAATAACTGCTTTGTTTTTCATATATGTTTTCATTTGGTAGTTTTAGTCCTTATGTATGACTTATGGTTGCATAAATTCCATCACGTTTATAATTATATAATTATGATAAGTATAATTTATATTTATATATATTTTTAGTAATACATAATACTTAATTATATAAAATGGATTACATTGTTTATGGTGATGGTATGTCATACGTACTCATGATCTACGATTCCATTTTCTCGATAGATGGAATAAAAGAAGGTAAAATATTAATTCAATTTTTGGTAATAATTATTATATCATGTATATAATATATATTATTTTAATAGATCCTTATTATGATCCATGTCAAAATAAAATGAAAAATTTATCACATCTCATCGTGGTGGTAGTTGTCCAAACGTACGCACGAGCGATGTTGTCGTTTTCTAATGGATTAGAATGTATGAAGGTAAATATGATATTACAACTCATGAAGAATTATTTTGTAATAAATACCATATTAATATTTTAAATATATCATTATATCCATCCATAAGAGGTAGTGATGAAAAAAACCACATCAGTTCGCCAGGTGGTTGTTCCCCGTGCACATGATCGATGGTTTGGTTTTACAATTGATACAATAATAGATGGATTTATATTATTATAACAACATAATAAAATCTCAGTATATCTTAGATAAAAATATTATTATTTAATAAATTTTTAAGAATATTCTAATTTTGTGGAAGAAGAAATGATACAACAATGAATGGTTAGTATCAATACATCTTATTGAGAGAGATAATTAGGTTTATAATAATAGTATTTTAAGAGGGTTTCCATAAAAAAATATGGACTAGAAGATGTGGTATGGTAATTAAGGAATGTGTTTTTTGGGGATTATTTTGACCAAAAAGATAATGTAGTCTAGAAATGAGAGGAGAGTATATGATCTTTTATAAGTGGGGAAATAATCCCACATTGAAACTACATTGAAACTTTCTAACAGAAACCAATATGATAAAGACATTATAGTGAAAAATTATTCAAAATGATCATATATTATAATTTATAATTTTTATGGTTTAAACATGGCTATAAAATATGATTTAGACAAATTTTATTTGAAATCATACCCTTAAATATTGGTATGACCCATGATAAACCTATTTTAATATTAACTTTGAAAAGTAACTATTACAAATTTTTATATTCATTATTACGAGAAATATATTTGGAATTATTACATAATATTAATTACTCAAATTTTTGATAAGGAATCAATTTTATAAAATTAAATTCCCATAAGTATTTGAATTTAATTTCTAACTGAACCCTGTGATGTGATGAAAAATGATAATCTATAATGAATTTTTTTTCATAAGAGTATGATCAATGTATACCATGATTGAATTAAGAAATGATTCCATTGACCTAAATTAGTTTAATAAAAAATAAACCAATGTTTCATTAAATAATTTTATTAAAAAATATATCTTTTTAAAATATTTAAATGAAAATGCGGAATTTAATAAAAAACAATATTTTTCACTATTCATAAGAAAATTAAACATTCCAGAAGAATTTCAAAAATAAACCAATTGAAAATTTTAAAATTTTTATTCTAAAGAAGATTTCCCTTATTCAAAATAAATATTATTATATTTAAAAAGATAAATTTCATTTTATAATGAATAATTGTATTTTTTTTTGAGAAATATTTATTATAGAATTTTATGAAAAACTATATACATTTTTATCAATATGATTTATTTATGTAAAACCCTTATAATTATTCAAGAAGAATTAATCATATTTACATCACAAAATTTCATTTCTAGGTTATGAAAAACAAGTTTAAATAATAATATTAATATTATATTACGGTTTGTTAAACATTGGTGTTGTATATAACACATGTTATCGAAGAAATTTAATGTATTTGTGAAACAAATTCTAAAAAATATCAGGGTGTTACATTATATCCTAAATAAAATGATTTTTTTCAAAGAAATTCCATCACCATGATATAAATAACTAAAGAAAACTCTACCTCTTCATATCTTCAAGTTCCCATATATCTTTTTCAATTTTGTGGTTTCTATAGAAAACAATGAACATGTGAGTAGTGTTGTTTTGTTTCACCTTTTATCTATAATCCAGAATATCCATATGTTTTTCTTCATATGAATGATCCTACTCCTAAATTAAGACCTTATAGATAAATACATGTGAAGGATATGTTATTTGTTTCATTAGGAGAGATACATGGAACACATTGGGGACTTGAAATAGGTTTGGTGGTAGAACCATGTGATAATCAATCATATATACTCCATTAAAAATATCAAAAGGGGAAATACAACATGAGCTCTGAATTACTTTCTTCCAAATATCATAACCTTCTTCCATGAATAACATTTTATGCAGACTATATTAACAAATATAATAACATTATACTCGAGTTAGTGGTTGATCCCAAACACATTTTAAATCCATTGAATATGATCTCAACATATCCTCTAGGGTTTGAATTGTTTTCACAGATTGAAAATAAGTCATGTGAAGATATGTAGTGATGAAACTAAAATTCATTTCCACGCCCTACTAGGTATATTTCTATATAATTGAGGTACACCTTAGATCTATATCAGATACAATAAGATATTTTACTCAATGAATCATTACAACTTATTTAATGTATATCCCAGTAATATAATCCATTAATAAATCTAATTTGATACTGATGCATTTATAATAATTTATATGGTGATAAAATATAATCAATATAGAATTATTTCCTCCATATGTTTTGGGGATTCTATTGACTAGATTCAAGGTGTTTTACCCATTTCGTACCTATTATGGGTAATGGTTGTAGAATCCCCTTATACTTTTGTCTATAATTCATAACGTGCAGACATACAAATCTTGTAACTCCATGAGAATATAGTAACTATATTTTCAAAACAATAAAATATTTTGATATTTTTCAATGCCCAAAATAATAAAAATCAATTTTCACAAAGTCAAAAATTAAATTCACAACGATCCAAATTTGTGTATTTTATATACAGTCCCAAATTAGTGTATGTTACATGGAACAACATTTCTATTATAGATTACACGCATAATTGACCTTCCTCGATGGATTTTGTAACATACAAGACCGTGTTTAACCTAACTATAATATATTATTAAAAATTTATTTATGATATAAAATAACCCATCCATTATGTTTATGGATATGAATATTAGTAACCAAATTAAGAAAATATTTTTTGAACACAAATATAGGATGAATTCATAGGTTACCAATTAATGAAAATAAAAATTGGTTAAATATAAAAGAAAATATTAACATTGTCAAAAAGGTATTTCAACCAATTAAATTAAACTAATTCAAATTGGTATATTATATTTATGCAATAAATATTTTATATATTCAATGAAATATTTTATATATTAATATAATAGATTTGATGGACCTAAGATATACACAACACCAATTTTATGCATAAAAACCTATTTTTTTATATAAAGGTAGTTTTACCACCTTTTAATGGAGAAACATTTTTTAATTAAATTATTGAACTTTTATAGATATGATATATCAAAACGAACATCATATTTATAATCAAGAAAAATAATTTATTCTGATATGAATTTTTCGTATTTTTATGTATGGTTTCATTTTTTAATACGTAGTTACATATACTTGATTTTAATAAAAAACTTATTTTTTGTATAAATTATCTATAAGGATAAATTAAATTTAAAATTGGTTTAATAGTTCAGATAGGAAATATTTTTATCTAGTATTCCATGTTATGTCATTGGATCAAATTTTACATTGAATTAGGATATAAAAACATAGAAATCTTTTGGACGTTTTTATTTTAAAAACCTGAAGTGTTTTCCCATTCACGGGATTATATTTAAATTATTTTTTTACACTTCCGTGATTATAATTTTTCTAAAAGGATTATATATTTATAATAAGAATAATTTATAATGTATAATAAGTTTATCTTTTTTTTGATAAAAAATATCTTTTAAAGTGATTAATATTAATTACATCATACAAGGGAAAAATTAGGTTTATGAAGCAATTTACCATAAATTTAATAACCAAAACGACCAAGAAACAAGTCCAAACCCCATTTAATGTCCATATTTAGACACTATAATCACTTTTCTTGACCTATTTAAATTATTGGATCCACTTACAACAAGAAAAAAAATGTAGGAAATAAATTTTCAAATATTTATGAGATTACACCTCCTCCTCCCATGTGAACAACCACCACATCTACCCATTCCTCACAACTCTCAAAACCATTTATGTTTGACCTAGATCTGCATAATTAGAATATAAAATCATACCTTTTTCCTTGAATCCTTAGTTTTCTTAGAAATATTTTGAAGGAATCATTTTGGCATAAACCAAAATGAGTTACCCAATTAAGAGGTAACGTCTTCTCTCAAACTCATTTCCTTCATTTTCCTTCTTCTCCCCCTCCAATATCCTTATTCCATTATTATGTGAAATTACCATTATCATAAATAAACTAGGATTATATTATTTAATTAGTTTTACCTATACATAAACACACCACTATCTAATGGATATCAAACATACCATTTCTGTGTTGGGAGAACTACTGCCACAAGAAACGATGATTGTTCATTTCATCATTACCACTAATCGTGGTGGCCAGTATGACGTAAAATCTATTTATATATGAAATATATTATATTTATTATGTATTTAATCATTTTTATCGCTTTAAAACACATATTTATTTACATTAAATTTGACGTTAATATGATAATCTCATTTGAGGAAGTTTGGACTACCGACCCCTCAAAGCGATGAAATTCATTCACATACTACATGGAAAGTATTAATGATGGGTTTAGTGAACTTATATGATATTAATGATATATTAATTCTACTGGATTAATGATACACACACACACACACAGATATATATATATATATATATGTCATTTTCATTCTTTATTTTAATACGATAATAAAAACAGAATCATCCATCATGCATACATACAACTTACAGTCTTCATAAAAAATATATTCCATATTTACATCATTATTTGATATATTATTATAATATAAATATCATGGATACAAATGATAGTTATATCATGATATTATTTATTGATTCATGATATAAGTATAAGTAATAATGATATTACAGGTCAAGAAACATTCAATGAAATAACCAAATATTAACCGAAAAGAATCATTAACATATGGTCATTAATAAGTGGTTAATATATGGTTATCATCAAACCATATAGAGTAATTGATAAAAAATTATTCTTATTTTAATATATATATATATAATAAATATATATTTATTATATAGGACGATTTTATGAGTATTGATAGAGTCAAGGCACAATGTTAGGGGATTTCATCTCACTTTAAATTTCTGTGAGATACAAGCTATGTTCGCCAATAATTAACTTTCTGTGGTGTATTAAATTCCCACAATTTTATTATAAGTTTAGTTTACTTAAATATTTGGGTATTCACATTCCCATTTTATTATCCTTTTTTCAAGGGGTATAACTTTCAATACATAAAAAATTGGTAACATAGGTTTATCGTAATTCTCATACATTGAGATTCATGTTTTCTTATGCACCTATATTATTTTTCAATTATTATATACATTAATATTACATGTTTTATCATAATTTTACTTCATTTAATTATATATTAAGCTTTATATAAGTTCCCTTTCTTACACATAGAGTATGGACCCATGTAACCCAGTTATTAGAGTTTATTAAGAAAATCTCATCACTTTCCTAGATTGTTTATGCATTCTGATTCCCTTAGTGAAAACCTATGATCTATTTCTCAAAATTATTCATGGGTGTCGTTATCCTCTATTTATTCATGATATCCTATTTTTCTAGTACCATTTTCAACTCATTGGTACTTAAGATAATTTTTTATTTAAAATCTGATTGTCTCTCTCTTTGGTCAGAAATCTATTATTATCAAAAACCATTTTTCAAAAATTCTTTCAATATGATTTCAAAAGTTCTTTAAAGATAATATTCATGAAATTTTTATTATTAAAATGCTTTATAGTTTTTAAATCTTCTATTATAATTTTTCTAATCTATTTTGAAAGAAAATGGTTTTCAAAAGGTTTTATCTTATAAAAATCATTATTCAAAGAAGAATAGATACATTCCTCCTAAAATGTTTTTAAATGATAAATCCAAATTATTTAGCATCTAATATAACATCCAATGGTGTTACTCATGTCTTTAGAGTGAAAATATTCAATGTTTCCAATTATTGTATTCCATTGAATATATTATTTTTTTGATAACATGATGATTATGAAGATCGTATCTCTTCAATGTGTTATATGGTTATGAAACATGCTTCTTTTTACGGGTTGAGCTTAAGATGAAATAATTATGAAACATGTATCTTTCCAAAAAATATGAATTTTGACAGCTTTATGACACCCATTTCATTTTATGGGTTATTATATGAATATTTATTATTTTTTGGCACATGTTTGTATGATTTCGTTATGTGAGAGATGAGACCTATATCTCCCTCCAATGCATTGGGAAATGATTTATTTCTCATGATATAAAATAATATGGTATTGGGAGTGAACCTTGATTACTATGGTGACAATGGGATTGAACCATGACTACTAATATGGTAGAAGAGTGAATTCATTCTAATATTATGGGCATGGTAGTAAACCATGACTACATTGATTGTATGGGTAGTGAACCCATACTAATATGATGCTCTTGGAAGTGATTCCTTAGCTACTATAAAAATCATTATATTTTTATGTGTTTTCCACAATTCCATGTTTTCCATCATGATTTTATGGATTATGAGATATATTACACATCATTCATGTCTTATGGGATACAGATCATTATGCCAGGATTTCAGTTGTGATCTTTGATATGTATGGTATGATATTATATTTTCCTCATCACATTATCATACCCTTATAATCTTGTTTATCCATACATGTATTACATTCTTACCATTACTAATCAATTGAGTACACCCCATTTATGGTTCCTTTCCCCCAAATTATGATGGTATATACTATATATGATATGACTAAGAAGGGTTTTAGTCATGAAGAACCTAATGTGATATTATGTAGCTTTTATATACACCAATGTTTATGTTTCCATGTTTCAAAAGGAACTACAACAAACATGGTCTTTGGGAATCTGTTTGTACAATGATTAAATATTCTGAAATTGTAATGTAAAGTCAATGGTTAAAAAGAGAGTGTTAATATAGTTGGTATCAGAGAAAAGTAATAGATAACTTTTTGAAGATAGTATTAGAAACAATTATTGAAATCATTAGGTAAATTCCAAAAGATAAATATAGGGATGACTCTATAGGGAAGTATAAAGATGAGATAACAATTAGCCAAATGTAATGTAATTTTGGTGAATTATAGACTTAGTGGTTTCCCTGAAATACATCTCTGTCTGGATACTACAAGTGGACGTGGCTCTGGAACAGATTTACCTAGGGTTAAAAATATCAACAAGATGATATTGGATTGACTCATGGTAATCCTGTACACAAAAATAGGCTTTTCTGAACACCTGGTTTGACACTCTTGGTTGATATTCGTTGAGATTTCAAAAACTCTTTATGAACCATCATGATGGATTTAGATATATGTTAGCTATGAATAACCTTGGGAAAACATAATTTGTCATATATTATCGAATGTTTCATGATTTATAAATCATATACTTAATAATTGTCATGACTATGTGGTTCCCTGCTCTGATAAGTATTGCTCACAAAATGCATTAGTTTTTAGTCAATGGTGGGAAGAAGAAGGAATTGAATAAATGTTGACTGTGATGGAATATTCATAGGGATAAGTCATGTAGGATGATAACTAGAGTGAAATATATCATTATCATGCCTAACCAGTTTTCGCAGAACATGATTATAAATGTTTACCTTAACCAACTCTCTGAATCACCATGGAATATAAAGAAGGATTTCACTATGAGTTCAGGTAATAGAGACCATGAAATAAATAAGATTTTCTTTCCATTGTTTCATAAAAGTGTAAAAAATCACCTACGTCAATTTATTATGGGAACAAGATGGTTTTTGGATTGTGGAAAAGAAGGACACAAAGAATGTGACTTCAAGGAAAAAATTAAGAGTTTATTTAATTAAATGGATGATAATTTTTGCCTCCTTAAGTCAACATTGATGGTTAAGTATTATATGTGCGGAGAAAAAAGTCATTATTCAACCCAATGTCCCAAGTGGAATTTTCCTGAAGAGAATCAATAACGTGGTGTGAGTAGTGGTTACATTGTGGATGATGACCAGACTACGAATGAGATGTGAAAGGAAAAAGGTATTTCTGTTAATGGATTTCAGATGAAGTAATCCATGTATAAATGCATTTGGATTCAAAAGTTATTAATGATGAAATATTCAAGGATTTTTCTACTTTTGTTTTTTCACTAAATATTTACAAGTTTATGTTGGACTACTAAAGTGATTTATTTAAAAGATGTTAATTTTACTAAGGGAAGGTAAAAAGTAATCAGTTCTTTATGATAAGATATTGTAGTATGGATAAATATAAAATTGATATAAATTACTAAATTGGAAGTTATTTAATAAAATGGAACTATGTAAGTACTTGTTTAGATATAGTTTATGCTTTCACTGATGAAGTATAAAAGTTTTTTGGATTTAATGAGTAAATGTAAAATACATTATAATAATGAAGAATGAATATTTTCCAAATGTATTTATAGTAATTCAGTTTATTACCATGTCTAAAAAAATATGATGATGGTATTCACCTGGTTGGAATATGAAAAATGGTGATACCTTATTATATACAGTGGAATTTATGTTAATATGATTTCCTGAATCTATTTATATCGTTTTTGGATATTCATATTTTAGAAGTATTATAGGGTTATCCTTTCATGAAAAGTTTAACATAATATTCAAAGGAAGTATTTTTGTAGTGATATTGTATTGAAAACAATGGTTAAAGGGATATTTACTGATTAACCTTAAATCAAGGATGTCCATATTTTATATGTTGGAAATTATATTAATTTTTTTTTTGAAAATTAAATCTTGTATTTCGGGTGAAAACCAAATATGTTCAGCAAGGTTGCGGGTCTTTACCCATGACTGAAGGATGATAAATGTTTTATGCCAACCACGGGACTATGTGATTTCATGGTTAATATATATATATTTCAAATGAATAAATATTTAAGAAGAACCAGTTAAATTAATTTTTATGTTTATGCTTGTTGATTTTGAATAAAAAACTGTAAGCATCTTCACTATTTTATGTGAATTAATATCAATTAGAAGTGTATTGTAGTGTTTTTTGCATCAATGTTAATAAATGAGAATTCATTCTATGAGGTAATAGATGTATTATAAATTGATTAAATAAAAACCCATGAATAGAATTTTGATTATAGAAATTCATCAAGAATTACTCTACATTATGAATGTGACGCAAAAAAAATGTTGTCCTAATAACTAACATTCTATTGAACTAATGCATTCTAGAATTGTCACAATATTTATGACTTTGAGGACCTCAAATTTACATTTATCATTCACTAATTTCTGTTTTATGAACTCAAAAACTCCCTATAAATATGTATACATTTCCTTTAGGTATAATATTCACTCCCAACCTATGTTCATATATGTCGAAACCCAGTTATATGTTACTTTTGGTAATGATTATGGTTCTAAATTTCCCTTTTTAAGGGATGTTTTAGTATCCATTTTTATTATGTTGGTGTATATAAATGAACCTTCAATGTTTTAAACATTTGATAACCCAAACGAATTTCAATGTTGAAATTCATTTTAGGGGGGAGGGGGTAGAATTTAACACCTTGAGATTTTAGTGAATTATTTTTTGAAATAATTTAATCTTTTGATATTTTTCACTTCACGCAACATTGAAAATATATTTTAACTAAGTCAAAATTTACAATCAAATATAAAAAAATAGAATACGTTTTTCAGAATCCCAACACAGAGTACATTATACAGAACAACAAGGTTCGTGTACATTAAATACAAGATTAACCTTCCTTGATGGCTTGCGTAACACGTAAGACTGAGTGTAACATAACTATAATATATAATTAAAAAGTTTATTGTAATGGAATATAACCAAATTGTTAACATCATAGATATGAATATTATAAAATAAATTATGAAAATATATGATTTAAATAAGTATAAGATGTATTCATAGGTTACCAATTAATTAATGTGAAAAAAAATTGAATATAAAGGAAAATTTTATCATAGTCACAAAGCTATTTCAAACAAGTATAATAAAATAATTACAATTTAAGTTATATTAATGTTATAAATATGTTACATATTTAGTAAATTATTTTTTATATTCATCCAATAGATTTAATAGTCATAAGATATGAACAAACCCAATTTTTTTAATAAAAACTTATTTTTATTTTATAAATGTTGTTTTACCGCCTGTTAATGGAGAACCATTTTTATTAAAAAAAATTAAACTTTTATATATTATATATGTCAAAATAAACTTCATATTTGGTTGAAATACATAAAAATTAGAATAGGATATATTATTGGTATTTTCATGTAAGGTTACATCTTTTAATGAATAGATAAACAAACTGGATTTTAATTCAAAAATTCCTTTTCATCTAATTTATTTATAAGGATAAATTATATTTTAAAATTGTTTCATTTTTTAGTTAGATAATATTTTTTTCCAATTAATCCAATGATGTAAATTGGATCCAGTATCACATCGATATTGGATAATGAAACATAGAAAACATTTGGATGTTTTTACATTAAAAGCCCGTAGTTTCGTCTAGTCTGTGGGATTGAGTATAAATTATTTTTTCAAATTTTGGGATTATAATTTTGAAAATTGGATTCAATATTTGTAGTCATAGTAATTTATAATTTATAATAAGGTAAAAAAATTCTAAAATTTTTAGTCAAATTTATTAAAATTAATTACATCATTGAAGAGAAATATTAGGTCAATAAAGTACTAATGTTTAAATTTTACACCAAAAATGACCATTAAAAATGATAAAAACCCATTTTATGGCCATAGTTTGACCCTATAATCAATTTTATTAATCTTGGTAAATTAAATTATGCACATTGAACATGAAAAACATGGGTGTAATTCTCTCTTATAAGGTTTACAAGAGTACCAATCCTCCTCTACTATAAATGGACACCACCACTACCCATTACTGAAACCTATAAAATAATTTAAGTATGGAAAATATATTCCCGTTTAACTTCAAAAAAAATACCTTTTACTTTGATTCATTCCATTGTTTAGAAAGATTCCCAAAGAAGCCATTTGGCATAAACTAAATGGAGTTACCCGATTAAGTTGTAATGTCTTCTCTCACGTTCAATTCCATTATTTTCTTCATTAACCCCATCCACTATATTTATTACATTATTATGTAAAAAATCAGTAAAATAAATATACAATAATTTTTTAGGAATCTTTTTCTACCTACACTTACACATTACTCCATCTAATGTATATCGAAGATATTGTTTCTGTGTATAGTGAACTACTACCTCACGAAATGATGATTGTTCTTTTCTTCCTTACTCCCGATCATAGTGGAAATTATGATGGAAAATATACTTATATATGTTATATATTATAATTATTATGTATTTAAGATTATTTATTCCATTTAAAATAGACATCTCTTTACATTCCATTTGTTTGTAATACGATAATCTCATTTGAGGTAGTGTGGACAATTTCCACCTCAAAGCGATGAGTTTCATTCAGACACTGCATGGAATGTATAAATGACAGGTTTAGTGTACATATATGACATATATTATATATTAATTCTAATTTAGTAATGATATATATATATATATATATATCATTTTCTTTCTATGAGTTTATACTAAAATTAAAAACCGAAACACCATTCATGCTTATGTATGGCTTGCCGACTCCATGAACCGTGTATTCCATTTCATAATTAATTATGGTATAAATTATAATAATATAAATATTAAAGATATAAATTGTATTTATATGAAGATCTATATTATTGAATCATTACATAATTATAATGACTAATGATATAACAAGTCATGATACATGCTATGAACAAAGTGAATATTACCAGAAGTGAACCCTAAACATTGGATCGTTAAGAGGATGGCAATATAAAGTCATAATAGTACCATATATGGTAATACATATAAGATTATTATTATCTATAATATTTATAAAAAACATATATTTATTATAAATAATGATTTTACGAGTATGGAGATAGTTAAGACATAATGTAAGGGGATTTTAGCTTACTTTTATTTTTTTGAGATACAAGCAATGTTCACCACTATTTCCTTTTATGTGGTGTATGTATACCATTAATTGTACTGTATGTATATTTTACATAAATTTATGTTTTTTTACATTCCAATTTTATTATCATTATTTCATGGGGTTAATTTTCAAAAGTCACCAAATTGGTTAAATAGTTGCGTCTTAATTAGCCTTTTTGGAGATTCATGTTTTTTTATGCACATAAACACTTTTTAGAGGTGTACGTACTTATATTTTACATGGTATGTCATGAATATAATTATTTCCATTAAATTTTTATATTCATGTAATTTCATTTTCTTACATGGAGAGTGTGATCCCATGTTACCATGTCATACGAGTTTATTTAGACAATCTCATCGTTTTACAAGATTATTTATGTTTATGCTTCCCATGATGAAATATTATGATCCTTATCTAAAAAATATTCATCAGTTTTCTTTATACTGTATTTATTAATGATATCATGTATTTTGTTTACCATATGACACTATTTTTCAGATAATATTTTATTTTATATAAAATTTGATCGTCTCTCTCTTTAGTCGGAAATCAATTGTATTCTAAAACTATGTTTTAGAAAATTTCAAAAAAAACTATTTAAAAAGATCATTGATAATAATTGTGATGTAAAAAAAATTAATATGTTTTATTATTGTAAACAATTATTTTATATGTTTTTAATTATATTTTAAATGAAAAATTTCTTCAGAAGGAGTTATACTATAAAAAGAATTTTTCATATAAGAAAGGATATTTTCCTAAAGTAAGGTTTCTAATAGATCATTAAAAACTATTTTATATATAAGATAACATCAATTGGTGTTAATCATTCCTTCATGGGGAAATTATTCATTATTTTCATTTATATTATTTATCTTAATGGATTACTGTTTTTATGGTATGATGCTTATGAGGAATGTATCTCCTTCATGGGTAATATTCTATTGAAACCCACATCATTTCACCTGTTGTTATAATGATGAAATGAATATGAAACCTGTATATAGCAACATGTTATGAAATGTTTACATGGTTATAACAACCATGTTATTTAATGGTTTATTATATGTTTCTTCCTGATATTTTTGTAGAAGTATGTTTTATTTCATTATGTTACAGGTTGGAATTGAATCTCCCTCTAATGCATTGGGTAAATATTCATTTGTTTTTATATAAACTAAGATGGTCTTGGGAGTTAACCTAGAATACTATGATTTTCATGGGAGTGAACCATGACAACTAAGATGTTATGGAGAGTTAAATCATCCTATTATAATGTCCATGGGAGTAAACCATGACTACAATGATTGTATGGGGAGTGAAATCATTCCACTAAGATGGTCTTGGTAGTGATGCTTTCGCTGCTACAGAAATTATTATATGCTAGTGTGTTTTCCAAAATACCATGTTTAACATTATTATTTAATGTATTATTCTCCTTATTTTATATGGTTCATGTCTTATGAAATACTATTCTTTATTCCATGATTTTGGTTATGATCTTTGATATGAAGTGAATGATATTCTATTTTTACGATCATGTTATCATACCCTATAATAATTTTAATTATTACATGTGTTCCTTGTTTACACTTACTAAGAATTTGAGATCACCCCTTGTATTTTTCCTTTACACCATGTTATAAATAAATGTACTATGTATGACATGCATAAGAATGGTTTTAGTCAACAAACACCCGTGGGAGATGATTTATATATACCGGTGTTTATGATTCAATGTTTGTGAAGGCCCATTACCAATCATGGTCTTTGGACATCTTTTTGTATAATTTTTAGTTATTACTCAAATGTAATGTAATGTGAATGGATCAAAAGTGAGGATTTCTATAAATCATAAAGATATAATATCTACAATATATCTCTTCATGATATCCCACCAAAAATACACTTTCATATCTCAATACATCTTTATAATTCTATGATTAATAGTGAATGGATTAATATGCTCATCCTCTAATAGAAAATTTATTAAATATGATAACACATTCATGGATTCAAAACCTAATAATTGAATTATAATGATGGATAAACTAAGATATATTTATATTCTTTTATATCTCTTCATCTTCCATCTATTCATTTTAATAATTTATAGGATAGATGGTTGAACACTCATTTTAGAATGATAATATTTCCTCTTTCCTCAATATATAAATATCCACCTTTTTAAAATCTATAAATTTTGGATTTTTTGGGAGGTTAATCAAATATAATATTTCAAAACACTTTTGACTAAAATAATCAGCCACTATGTTATAATAGCATGAAGATTTTGACTCAAAGCATCAGATACTATGTAAACCTTCCCATGGTGGTAATTAATTAAGGAGGGATAGTCATAAATATTTTCCTACCATATCCTATAGTTATTTTTCAAAAATATGTATTTGAATATATATAAAAAATATTAAAATAAGTAAATATATCTCATATTTCTACATAAATATCATTACACCATATAAATAGTAAATAAATTAGCACATCTAAATCTAAATCATGATATAGGAAATTTTTCTCAAGAACATTTAATTATTGTGACACTTAACATTTCTTCATATAATTATTCATGTGGTTACATCCCAATCACTTCTATGTTGCAACATAATAGATTAAAAACTGTTATCCACTATACAGAAGTTTAATTATAGGTAAACTAACTAATAGTTTTATCATTCCATTGAAAATTATCTCATTGTCATTTTTACAAAAGAATATGACTTTCTTTGATGTGTACTTAATGGGTTGAATCGATGGTAATAAAAAAATTTGATAAGAAATCAACAATATCTATCTAAACCAAGAAACCATCAGATAATATTTATAGTGGTTATTCTAGTATAACATTGAAATACTATAGTCATTGATGGATCTACAAATATACATTCTCCTAAGATTATACGACCAAAAAATAAAAAAAATTAGACCAAGTTTCAACATGGAAAATATTGCATACAAATTCCATTCCATTGGGTAATTAGGACAATTAAGAAGTGATATTCATGTTGTTCCTTACTCTTTTTATAGATTAGAATAACATCAATAAAGACTACAAAAAATATTTCATGTTAATCTCTCAAGACATTATTCATTAAATTGATGAATATTTCAAGGGAATTGGTATGACCAAATGGAATTACTATATATTCATAGTTTACATACAATTTATGGAATTATACTCCTTAACCCTCAATTAATGAAAACCTTAATGACGTAAAATTTGAAACATATAGATCTATCCAGAATTTACCAAACAAGTATAGGATAGGAGATACTTGGATGTGATTGTGATCTTGTTTAGATACTGATAATCATGAAGATTTGTATTGGCCAATTCTCATCTTAATAAGAAGAATAGTTTCACCAGAAGGTGATACAATTGGTCAAATAAATAAATTTTTAATTTTATTCACTATCATATACTTCAATTTATAATGACAAATTGGGTCCACTATATATGAATCCATTCAAATAGGTGTACTAACAAGTATATGTTATATTTATAACTCAAAAGGATGATATGGAAGAATAATTAGAAACTCCATAGAAAAAGAATCAACAAACTCTCAGACAATAATAATTTTATTGATCTTTAGTTTCATTCTGACCATCTAATACAACATCAATTTCAAAAAGGAATAATGACCAAAATAGTGGATTATATTTTTATTAAAAACTCATATTTACCATTACACTAATATATGTTCATAGGATGGTTTGGAATATCAAAAGTGAATCACCTTCCTCAAAAATCATTGTGGGATTTATGTAGAAAATCCAAATCAATGCCTAAGTTAAAATAAAATTGAACTAGAGTAAAGATAACAATATCTGTATATAGGATATTCCCCCAAACATCAAATGTAGTGGATTTATATACATGAGACGTGATCATAATACCATCACATGTTTTCTATCCTCATACAATATATAATCATTTGGGGATAATAATTTACATTATTATATATATTTAATGATATAAGGGAATTTATATATTTAAGCTAAAATAATATATTTCAATATTTGATAATATTTATCATCAACCCAACTCTATTATTCTATCATAAATCACTATATAAAAAAATGTTTTCATGACCATAAACAATAATTAATCGAGATTAATTAACATGAAAAACCCTTTCTAGGATGTCTATGTCTTGAAACCTTTTTTTGGAAAATATGAGACATTGGGTGTAACCGAGTTCATTCATGGGAATCATATATTCATACCCATTATGATGAGTAATAAATATTTTTTAAATGCCCAAATAATATCCCATAGATACATCAAACCAATTGTACATTAAGGTCCATTTTTGTGAACCAGGTGACAATTGAGTCAAACACCAATGAACTGTTTTTATGTCCATTTTCCTAGGTAAAATTTCCTAGAGCCACATCATCTTGTAGTATCCTAATAGGAATGTAAATTCGTTGAAATAACTTTATCAATCCACCAGCAAAATTATAGGATATTTTCAAATACCTTGAAATATCCTTATGATAATAATTATAGTTTTATAATACCATTTTTAAAGGTTAACTATACCTTTCTTGGATTTTAATTATATAAAACAAAACCTTCCATACATATATATTACATATTTTTAGACGAATATTCATTATATAAAATAATTATCAATGACAGAATCATATATTTCTAGGTCATTTGTAATATAGGATACATAAACAACTTTTTTATAGAAAATCTATGTTATCTCCCAAAATATTCTTCAAAACTAGCTCCCCACATAGATATATCATACATGATACCTTTCCTTGTAACCTTGGGAGTGGAAACATAATAAAATGTGAGAAAAAAATTATTAGTAAGTTTAAATATGAGAGATATCAACATAATATGAGTATAAGGGTTTAAGAACATGGGGGTAAAATTTCCAAAATGATAGCTTTCATATCATATATAATAAACCTAATTATTGGAATGAATTGTGGTAGTTCATGAGACTTTAATAATAAATAAATCAAATAAAATGATCCATGAGATAATAACCTTGACATAAAATGTAGATTATCAGCATACACACATACCTAGAAAATCAATTACTTGTATTCAAGGCTCATTAGAAATATAATCTATATGGAATGGGTTCAATCCCTAAACTGTCGTAGTGGTAATGGTTCACTACAAATAATATTATAGTGAACAGATTTCATTATTCAAATTGTTTCAACCCCAGTCTAGTCCTATTTATCGTAAGATATATCAATCTTTTCCCAATGTATTTGTGGGATATTATGTATGGGTCTACTTATCAATAAATGAAAATCATAAATATATATTCCATAATACCATTTACAGTAACATAACTAGGAAAAATGAAAATAGTTTCATAATAACATTATCATATTATAACCCTTGAAGTGAAATGAGATTCATAAGAATTTTATCAATTCTCCATATCATAAATCATGAAAAAGAAATAGGTTTCATAAACAAAACTCATGGAAAATAAATAGGCTCCATAATCATATTTTTGATATAATCATAAAACATACATAGAAAGTACCAGGATGGTATCATTGGATCATATAACTAATAAATCTTATATAACATCAAATTATGTCATCTTATATGGAATATAATTTTAAAATATCACTTGTAACAATTCTTCAGGAAAATTACCTTTTTACATTAAAATAACTTATTAAAAATTTAATATTTCCCTGAATATTAATGAAACCAATTTATTTTTAAAGAAACTAGAAAACATATAATTGAATCATTAAATCATTTCTGGTTCATTATGGGGGTAAAATACTATTCATTTCGTACATGTTGAAAAAAGGTTCCTTCCACATTTTCTATTAAAAAGTCAAAATTTCTTTTTTTTTTAAAAAATTAGAAGAATATTACATTTAGATAATTTTTAAAATATTTATTAATAGTGAAATTTATCTTAAAAAAATAATTTAATAATATAAAAACAACCTCTAAATTTTTGTTGGAAAAAATTGACATGGAAAAAACATTTTCGATAAATATATAAAGAAAATTGAATTTTATTGAAAAAATTCTTTTTAAATATTGGGTATATAATGATAGTATAATAAAATGGGAAAAAATTTATCCTTAAATAGTTATAGTATTTGAATATGAAATATTCTATTGATATATATATATCATTATATTTCATCACTGGAATCATAATCATAAAAATTCATGATAATCATTGAGACTATTACATAAAACATGTACCACTTTGGTAATGCTTGAATAATAATACCATTTGAATGAATGAAATTTACATGAATATGTATATCCTATTATGTTAATTATAATATTTAGAGGTTACATTAATGATAATTATATAAACATCATCAATGAAATAGGCGAGTAATATGGCATTGTCCCACAAAAAACAAAAGTGAGACAAAAATCCCTTACCACATTGGAAATATTTAATTCAAAATACCCATTAAATAATATATAAAATTTAACATTAAATATAATTATAATATTTATATTCATGATATAAAATTCTATAGTTTCAATATATAAACCATAAAAATGATACAATTATTGAATAAATCACATGTCTCCCAGAAATAAAAGACAGACTATAAACCCCATACTTCATGTCTTGACCTCATTATTATAGGTTAAAAACTACATTATAATAACTATAGGTTTATATATATATATATATTACAAAAAAATTATAAGATATATCATATCATATGTGGTTCACTTGTATCCTTTTATTACTCATTTATTACCAATTTGTTATTAAAATCTTGTTTTGGGTAATAACTACTTCTCTCTTATCATGTATGTTTTTGTTTGGTAGTTTTGGACTTTATACAAGGATTATGGTAACATAATATCCATAATTAAAATAATTAAATAAATATAATTTATTTTAACTATATAAAATTTTTTATTCATCCACAAATGTTAGAGATATAAAACATGATACACAGTTCATGGACACAGTATGTCGTATATACGCATGAACAGAGTTTTCATTTTCTCGAAAGATGGGAGGAAATAAATGAATCATGTAATCCAACATTAAATGATCATTTTTATATCATATATATAATTTATAATCATTTAATATATCCTTATTACTAACCATTTAAAACAAATTAAAAAACATTTCACATCAGTTTGTGGAAGTAGTAATCCACACACACTCATGAGGAATCTTATCCTTTTGAAATGGATTGGATGGTAATAATGTAGAAGTGATATTATAATTAAATAATCATAATTATGTCATAAATATAATACAAATATTTAATGGTTGTCATCATATCTTTATGTGATAGGTAGTGAGAGAAAATGAATTACATTGGTAAGTGAGGCGACCCAATTTTTACACACGATCAAATGTTTCATTTCCCATTTGAGGGAAGTGGATATAAATTTATGTTATTATAAATACATTATAAATTATTATTATATGGTAGATACCAATGTATTTTTATCAGTATACATGAATACTATTTTAAATATGTAAATGATGAAAATCAATAACACATGGTTTGAAGTTACACAACTTCTTCAGAGAGACACATTAGGTTTATACCTATATACCTTTTAATAAGGTTTAATAACCATAATAAGGCCCATAAGATGGGGTAATGGAAATTTTTAATGGTTTAGGGTAGTTTTTTTATAAAATAATGTGGTTGGAGTGTGTATAGGGGATTAGAGAAGATGTACTTTTATATGTGGGGAAAGAAAGCTACATGGAAACTTGTATAATTTTCCATAAGAATAGAATATTATAGTCATTACAAATAAATATTCCTCCAAATGATAATAGATACAAATATAAAGTATTAATTTTTTTAAATTTTTCCATCCAATAGGTTTAGATTTTTTTATTGGATAACATTCTCTTATATTTTCATTTGACCCCCTAGTAAATCAGTTTTTACCTTTACTATGGTAATTAATTTTTAATTTTTTAGCAATTCATGATGAACATGAATTATTTTCAACTCATTAAAAAACCCAAATTATTATAATTATAAATCTTAAATTAAAAATATCAAATTAAATTCATATAAGTTGGTTTGTTTAATTTTAAAATAAACCTACAAACGCAATGTAAAAAAATAGTTTTCCAAAGTAGAGGATTTCATAAGTATAAGATGTATTTAAATCAAAATTTAAAATAAAATTGATTAAGAGGAAATAAATTGGATTAATCATAACATAACTGATTTTTTATTTTATTATATTATAAATGATAATATATCTTTTTAATTGATTTAAACCAAAAGCCAGTTTTGAATAAAAATCAGTATTTTTCACCAATCATAAGAAATAAAACTTTTCAAGAATCATTTCTAAAATTCATCTTATGATAATTTTTTTATATCAATTTGAAAAACTATGTTCATTTTGTTAAATATATTTTATAAAAGTTAAAAAACAAAAAACAATATAAAAAACAATAGAAATGATTTGTCTAAAAAATATTATATTCAAACCACATAAAAGATTAAGTAATTTTTTATAAATATATTACCTTTATTTAAAATCATTATAATTAATTTTAAACATATTATTATTCATATTCATAAAAATATATTAAATTTCATGTTTTTAATGGTGATGGTTAAATTATAATAATATTAATTTATTTCAGTTGTTTAAAAATCTGTATTGCATGTATCGTAAGCAATCGAAGAAAATAAATAAATTTCGAAAATATTAATCAAAATTCATGGTGTAAAATGGATAATTATATTTCATTAATCATAATAATATAATAGTATATTTAGGATACTGAATTTTTTACTTTATTATGAATACCTTATATTTAGAGGTGGTGGAAAAAGAAATAAATTGAAAGGGGCTAGGTAGGTAGATTTTTTGTTCTTCTGTAGACCACTTCCACAATAGTTCTTAAGGACCCTTTTAATGGTTTTGAAAGAATAAAATTACCATTAATTAATGCACAAGTATTCTTATAAGATAATTGTGCAGGTTTTGTTTGAGAAGGATGAATTAATTATGTGTAAACAATGGATATAAGGGGGTCATATTACAAGGGAAAGAAGGGACACACATGGAACAACAAAACATATAAAAATATAATAAAATAATTCTGAAGGAAAATTAGTCCAAATGGATAGATATAAGAATTAAAATAGGATAAGATAAAAATAGTATTGATAAATTAAATTTATACATTTTCGTCATTTTAAACCTTTTCTTTTGGTATAATCCCCTTATTAATCAAGTTTAAACATCAATGCAATATTGACCTTTTCAATCATAAAGGGTAATAATTATACATATAATTTCACAATTATATCAAAAGGAAAAGGGTATAAAATGTTAGGTTATTTATCATCCTACATGTTCTCATAGAATATTTTTATGATTTTTAAATTAATTTTAAAAAATATAATTTACTATAATATTCCATTATTATTATTTTTATAATACTTTTAATTTGATGTGTATGAAATGAATATGTTAATTTAACTTTAATATAAACCTATAAATCATCATTAATATGTTATATTCATTTATTAATTTTTTTTGAACCATATACCCCATTTTATATATTTCATTTATTCCTGTTAAAAATATTTATGTGGTTTTTCAACTCCTTATTAAAGCATTGTGTCGGTATTGTGTAAGAATTTAAGATAATTGTTTCATCAATAAAATATAAAAATCAATTATCATGATAAAAAATAATTGAAACATTAACTAAGAATTTATAATTGAACATATCTTATGTTTATCATTATTTACGAAATTTAGTGCTATTAAATTCTAGAGAGAGACATTTTGGAATTATCATTACGTAAGATAATATAAATTTAATTATTTAGGGAAATAGATTTGGAATTCCATATATTATAATTTAGGATGTACATGTAAAAATTGTTTACATCCAATGAAATAATGAAATGTTTTTAGTTTATTTTTGGACATAATGTAATGGTTTTAACCTTATTTTTCCAATTTTACCCTTACTAAGGTGATAAATATTTACCATAGTTACTATTTATAATGAAAAAAATAAAATTTGAATATATACCAAATTTCAACCCCATGATTCAAAATATGGTTTCATTTTTTAAATTTTTATATATATAAGTTAAAGGAAGGAAATTTAATATAAATGTGTAAATCCCAACAAAAACAGTTTTTAGAAAATTTTATTTTAAGCATGACAATTAACTTATTTCAAAAGCATGAATTCAATTCATTTTAATGAAGTAAATTAGATAAAAATATGATCATAGTTCAAATTAATATCAAATGAAAAACAAAAAGGTACTTTGAAATTAATTTTTAGTAAACAAAATATGTAAATGTATGAAAAATTGATATATATCACTCTTCACTAAAAAATAATTCTTTTTAAGAAAAATAATGAAATATTAATTTATGTGAATTATGATATTATTATTAAAAAATGGTCATTATTTTACATAATAAAATTTATATATGTGATTTATATTAATTATAATTTTCATGAAAAAATGAAATATGTATCATTTATGAATAAAATCCCACTTTATAGAATAAATTAATTTTTTCTAAAAATAAAGTGCTTATTTTTTAATTGATAAATACATTTTTATTGAGTAGTATCACTATTCATATATTTCATATTTTTAACACATATTCATACCCAAAAAATTAAAAGGTATGTTATTTTTGGGCACAATTAGAAGGTAATGTTTTATTATATAACTCAGTTGGATTAAAGTTTTTAGTTGTGTGTTTATAAATTTAGTGAGATTATTATTCTTTTAAACCAGTGTTTTTAGGAGTTTCACTTACACCACACACCCTACTCTTAAGTGGTTACTTAGTTATCATTAGGTAATATTTTACATGGGAGATTACCCTTATGTAACCTATATGATTTACCATTACTAAACCATTAGAAAAACTGGTTTACCTTTACAAAGACCCTAAAGTTACACGATGAATACATTATAAATACAAGGTTACCATTTGAGAGTGTGTAGAATAATGAATATACCATTAAACAACTATAGGATGAACATGATTACCATTACACAACTCAAATAAATAGGTCCTTACTCTTACACAGTCCATAGAAACTCCATACTACACTTATAAAAATAATGAATATAAAGAGGTACCATTATAAAACTCCTAGAAACCACACTATAGAAAGGTATAAAGAACATACACATACGTAGACCTAATAACATGTATAAGTGTAAAAATTAAGTTGAATGTAATTTTACTTCCATTAAAAGGGAATATAAATTAAAACCAAAAATCTGTTCTAAATATCATTTAATATACAGGAAAAATAAAAACATTATATAACACTTTTGAAGACAAATTGAAACATTATAAAACAAATAACATACTAGAAATCATTGCTAGTAATGTTACAATAGATTATAGACGAGAATCATGCTATGAATAATGATGGAGAGTAAGACATGAATCCTAAATCTATCAAAGAACATATGGTATAATTGCTTTACATTGGCCTTAGTTCATATCATAAAAAACATATTAATGTGTAGAATAATCCTAACCAAAGATTTTTTTTCAGGGATTACCACATTGGAAATATTCACATGTTAGGATTAGGATAACCTCCTGTGTTCCTACTTTAGGCTTCAAATAACCTATAGTGTACTCTCTTTTGGGATTGGGATAACCTCATGTGTACCCTCTTTTGGTGTTGTGATAACCACCCTTATTGCCTCTGTGCTCATAATATCATTATATTTACATAGTTCAATGGATGGATATATAATTATAGTCCCCCCAATCAATTATTCATGATCGTATCATATTAATTCCACAAGGTCAAGAAAACATTCATAATAAAATAACTCATGGAAAAGAAAATGGGTTTGATAAATATTTTATATTATAAACCATAAAACATGAAGAGAAAAAATATCCATGAAATAATATAATAATATGAATAGTTAAGCACAAGTAACATCATTGGATGTAATAATATATGCTGATTTTCTTTAAAACACCCCTTGAATATTTCATGGGGGAAAATATACTTTCCATTTAGAAATAACTTAATTAAATTCTAAAAATTTCGATAATATTGTGGAAAAAATGTTCATTAAAAATAAATATGGATAAATATTACATAATATATTAATAAAATATAGCTCATGAAATTAGCAAAAATCATTTGTATATAAACATTTAAATTATTATTCCTTTCACATTTTTTGGAAAAATAAAACAGTACCTCGTTTGGAGGAAATTATTTTCAAATTTAAATATTGTAATATAATGTCAAACATGGGTAAAATTACTTTAATAAATAACCAGGGAATGTTATAAACATTATTGTGATAATTTCAATGAAAACAAAGTCATGTAAGAAAATATTTGTGACCAAAGAGGGAAATATGGTTATTTTTCTTGAAAATGTTATTTCAATCTCTTGAGAACCAAAATATAGTAAAATGAAAGTAAAACATGTAATGTTTGTATGAAACTAGATGATAATAATATTCAAGATATTTTATAGAGATATATTATATAATTATATCATAAAAAATAAATGTATAAACGATCCGAATAAATGATATTGTAACAACGAATCATTACCATATGCTAAAAATTCACCTTAATAACACTAATATCATGTATAATACAATTAATATAGTCATAATTCAAAACAATAATAATTTTATTTATTATAATCTAATATATTATCCACTTATATGATCTCAAAACCCATTTATTAAACATTTTATAGTTAAAATCACTATTTTTGAGTGTTAACTATTTAGTGTTTCAAGGAAGAATGGGTTTAGTGGTTCTAGTAATTATATGTGGATCATGGTTCCATCGTCACAAGAATGATAATAATAAGAATAATATAATATAAACTCATTATATACATTTTTATAATCTTTTATAAATTGTATAGGAAGAAAAATGGAGTACATTATTCATGGAGGCGGTAGTTTATATGTGCACATGAATGATATTTTCATTTAAAAAGATAAATAAAGTGAAATAAATATTATATTTTAATTAAATAATAATTATCTAAACACAAATTTAATTTTTATTTAGTAAAACCATCACTATAACAACCTTCTTAGGAAATGATGGAAAATTATTTATATTATTACGTGGAGGTAGTAGTCCTCACGTACACCCG
Organism: Viscum album; assembly: GCA_963277665.1. Taxonomy (NCBI): domain Eukaryota; kingdom Viridiplantae; phylum Streptophyta; class Magnoliopsida; order Santalales; family Viscaceae; genus Viscum; species Viscum album. The sequence continues at coordinate 1,468,435,065 of OY728138.1, read as the reverse complement.
AGTGGTACATTCATTTCCCATTTAAAGGAAAAGACTTTGAAAAATGTTTTTTATCATCATAATATAATCTCAATATATTTATGATACATGATTAAAAATTTTATTAGAGATACTATACATACAGACAATATGTAAAAAATAAAAAAAATATTGAATGTAACCGGTTACGAGTTATACAAATTCGTTGAGAAACCATTTTCGATTAAACATTATTCCTTGAATGGGTGGTATAATGATAAAAAATGTACTATAGGATATACATATGGATTATGGGAAATTATTATTATATTTATTGATGTATCTATGTGTATTTATATGTGTGTAGAAGATAGTAAAGGGTGTTTCATTTATAATGTGGGGGTGAGGACACATTAGGATATTCTTACATTATTAAAATTTTATAATGAGTTATTTAATAAAAATGATCAAATTGGAAAAAAATGTAGAAGGTAGGATAATAGAGGGACGAAATATGGTTAAAAAATATGATTTAGTTATTTTTTCAAAAATATTACCTTTATCTCTCAGTTGGACCCCTGAAAAAATTATTTTAACAATAACAATAGTAACAAATTAATTGTATTTTTACTATTGATTATGAAAAAAATAAAGTGTCCTCATTGTCCAATTTGTATATTCAAATTACAAATATGGATTCAATTTTATAAAATTCAATTTCTATAAGATACATATATTACATGTAAAATAAACCTATAAAACAAATGAAAAACATTTTTTTCTAGAAAAATGTATTTTAGGAAAACTATTTTTATTCCAAAATTAAGAATAACATCAACTCCATTAAAATTTATTGGATTATTCTAAATAAAAATAATATAATTATATATTATTTTCAATAATTTTTTGTAATTTTCAAATACATTAATGGAATATGTATTTTTCGAAAAAATAAATATTTTTTTACTACTCACGAAAATAATAATCATTTCAGAAACATCCTAAATATTTCCTTTTAGATAATTATATTACTCCGATATTAAAATTGATATACTATTTTTTAAAAATAATATATTTAATTTTTTATACATTAATTATAATATTAATGAAGACAAATTAACAAAAACCATTTTTTAAGAAAACTTTCTTTTTAAGAATTAAACATCTTTACTAATAATTGGGTACTTACTTTTTATATACAAATCTGATGGTTTAAATAATATAGACCCATTATAATGATTTTACATAGTATTTTTATTCACATTCATATCACCAATTTCATGAATATTTTATATTGGTTTATTATATCATAGTTCATTTAAGCTTGAGGTCACATGTAAAGAATGATAAGGAATAATTAATGTTTAATTTGAAATAAAAAAAGATAACAGAATTGGGGGACACATATTATTTTTTTTAGATTTTATCATTTACTCTTTATAATTCAAAAAACATATTCTTTGAATCCATAAATTTTCAACTAACAAAATCTAACAATAAAAATGTCCTAGAACTATTTATTCATTAATCCATCACGATTCAACCTTTTTAGAATTTTTTCAATATATTTTGTTAACAAGCACAACCTCAGTGATCCAAAAAGACACATGGGGGGGTCTGTTAATATAACTTAAAAAATCACAACGATATCATTCTATAAGACATGTCTCTTGTATAAGATAAGAATTATCACCACTACCCTCACATACATTAATGGATTTCTGCTCAATTCCTATCCATATTTATTCTATATATAGGAAGATTCAGAAAAAATTCTTTACCCAAGTATTGCGACACATTCTCTTGAACCACCCTTATACAAAATCGGGATTATAACTACCCATTTTACAATATTAGATAATGTAGAATGACTGAAAAACATCATTTGGTTCTATAAGAATTCATTTAAACCCAAATCAAAATTAATTTATTTTTATTCTTCATATCCTTTCATGTAATGACTATTGAAAATATAGTTGTAAAATTTATCCACAAACTCTATTACCATTATCTTTCTTTACATTAGCTCTATAAAATATCAATATTTCAATTCATGTTGGGTTTTAGGGTAACATATTCTAAATAATGAATCATGAAATATCCTCTAGGTAAACGCTTAAACTATCATAGCCCCAATCATGATGTTAAAGCACCGTTGAGTATCCTCTTATTGTATAGAAGTATCTAATATATCCCAATTTTGTTCACGTGACTTGATATATTCAAATATAATATAGATACAATCAATATAGTCATGAAATTTAGAAGGTATACATCACCTTGAAAGGTAGGAGGGTGATGAAACAATAATTTTTTAACCTCCACTATTGAGGGTTACCATTAAAGAGATTATTATCCCATAGATTAGACATGTTGGAAAGCCACTATAGAGACCTTGGATCAATAGTATGCCTGGAAGCCTACATGTTCTTATTATCCCTGTCACGACCCGCTCCCCACAAAGTGTACCCCTCCGGGGCCGGCAATGTGAGAAGGGAGATAATGACCCCCGAGTCCCGCCTCCAGTAGGCCCCGGGTTGGCGACTAGCACCGAGGGTATAATACACACACAAATGGGAGGCATTACCCTCTAAGAGAACACATGCAGAAGAGAGAGATAGAATAGACTCCAATCAACTACAACTCAGAACTGAAATATAAAAGGAAACCAAGTACACATATATGAAATGTCATGCAAAAGTACTACAACTGAAAGGGAAAATTAAAGTACCCAAAAGAAAGTAAAACGACAGCGACCACAAGCCCTAACAGCTCCTCCTCAACCGCAAGATAGTAGTAACCAGCTTGATCTCCAACCTGCTCCAAGTGACCGGAAAAACAGTTTATATGTACATAGGGTGAGTATAACAGTATACTCAGTAGGATCCTCCCCATGACTCTCGTTCAAAAGTAAAGAAAGCATGCTAAAGCCCAGTGAACAACAAGTGAAACTGACTCGTCACCTAAACAGGTATACTATGTTCCCAACCTCACCATGGCTACTCTCACCAAGTAACGCATACAAGAATATAGCATATAGTAAAGAATATCAAGGGTACCCCGCTTTTACTTCCCCATTGGTTTTCCGCTTTGCCCCAATGACATACGTCCTGTGCATCTCTCTCCAAAGGCTTGCCCGCAGACACCTGGGCTAAGCTCCACAATCTGCACCTCGTGCACCACAAAGGCTTGCCCGCAGACACCTGGGCGAAGCACCACACCGTCCTCACAACCAAAAGTAACCAGGTAATTTCTGGGAGCCACCACAGCTCTCATAACGTGTATCATACATTGTGTATAATACCTCAAGCCATTACAGCCCATACTCCGAGTAAGGATCCTCAATCCATCATAGCCTATACACGTTACACCTATAGTAGTCCGTAGGATACTATATCCAGAATATATGTGTGTGAATAACCACAAGCCATTACTGCCCTCTACACACATATATGGGGAAACTAACCACTGTGCCTCATGGAACAAGTATCTACCAAGAGAAGAGAGCGGGGCCAAAGGGGGTAGTCAGCCATTCAACCTCCCATCAGAATGTTGGGGAAAACACCCCCCTAGGGCTCAGAATCCCCGGGGTGTCAGTTGCCCTTACCGACAGGGTGGAGTAGAGTATAGAAACACAAAAAGTACAGCATATATAAGTAACTCATATCCACACTATGGGCATTACCTAGTCTTAGATACAACTGCAGCTAACGTCTCTCAGACTCCAGGCTGCTACTTCTAAGACTAGGTATCCTATAAGCACGCAAACAATGATGATCTTTATTAGATTACTCCATTCTCATTTATCAGTTCCACCGTACATTAATTAATTCTTTAAACATTAATTAAGAATTAAGAATTCAACATTAAACAGAAATGGCATCACTTTCAAAAACAACTGCTCCTTTTTAAGATTCACATCACCTTTAAATTCCAGCATCTCCATCCCCGTGGATTTTCACCATTTAATCAAACATTCATTACAAAATTACTTTTCCACATTCCCAGGCATTCTAGAAAAGCATCCTATGCTTCTAAACACAAAGGAGGCTCAACACGGTGAATAGATATACTATCCGTCGAGTCTTTGCCGCCTATAGAAAGAGCATATACCCATTCTCCCTCGAGAGGCTAAACACGGAAAGCACGTGGCATACCCCACGCGTCTTCACCTCCTTCGGAAGAAGGGTAGCAAGACCAGCTGCCTTGAGCAGTGGGGAAAAGCAAAGCAGATTAACATTCAAGAAAACCTTAGGTAACCAGCAACCACATCCATCCCATTCCATCACCCCTGGTGTCCTCCCCGACACCCACATGCATAAACTGATGCATCTCGCCACTCTAGGCGTCATCTGCTACCATAAACACAAGGCCTCCATGCCTCCACATATCACAACAACCATCCAGACTCACATCACAGCACAAGTAGCAGGAAAACAAACATCCCATCATGGTCTCTTGACCCTTTAACAAACAAGAGGGTAACTCAGAACCCTTTTAGAAATTCCCACATAATCTGTTCTCTAATCCATATTGAATTAACAGATTTGTTATTTGTAGGTTCCAATCATGGATACCTAATCAGTAAGCTATCACAATTTAAGTAACCATGCTTACTTCCCTAATTTGATTATCCTCAAATTAGAACTACAACAACGGCAACAACCAGATTAATTTACCTGCCTCTTTATCTTTAGCCAATTAATTAACAATTAATTCCGGCTTTATGTTCGTTATCAATTGCAATCATGAACGAACAACAAATCAAAGAGAACATAGATATCACTATATCTAGGAAAACATGAGGCAAACCGTTATCACGATATAAAGAAACAACATGCGATTCAACCAATTCTTTTAATCCGGATCAAGTATTTAATTAGGTCAATTTCATTGTGATCCAAAGGAATAAATCATGCTAATTCTACGATTGCACATACACAATTAGAGAATCCATGAATCCCCTACCTCAAACAGTTCCTCACGTTCTTTATCCACACAACAGGTCACGATCCTCCCCTCGCGACAACTGCATCTACCGGAGGATGCTGCGGTACGACAGTACCAACCAATCCCAAGAAAACCCATTAGAATCTTGGAAATTACATGGTATAATTTTGGAAAGGAGGTTAGGAGAAGATGAACCTCAAAGAACGACGATACAACATACCTTATATCGAAGATTGATCGACAGGGCTCGGTTGTATCCAAAACAGAGCAAAACCAATCCTAGGAGTAAAGATTGATTGAGAAACTCCTACGGAAAGGATTGAAAGGTTCTAGTGCCTCTTAATTAAGAACAAAGAGAATGAACAAGGGAGAATGATATCTCGTCTCTTTTTGAAGATTAAATGGGGAGACGGTTTAAGATCCAGTTAATTCTCCATTAAAAACGGATCGCATTAACCCACGCGGTTTGACCATGTAAAACATTCCAAGCCTTATGAATAATTAATATAGGATTTATGGCATTTGAATCGGCCTTAAGAACCCTTAGAATAAGGCTTTAAAAGTATTTTACGTCAAAGGAAATGTAAAAAGGGGAAAAATTGTAGGAGTCTGGAAACATTGTTCACCCACCGTTACTGTACATGAAACCGATCTGTGAAACCGATCTGTGAGACTGATCTGTGAAACCGATCTGTGAAACTGATCTGTCACACCGATCTGTGAAACGGATCTGTCACACCGATCTGTGAAACCGATCTGTCACACGGATCTGTGAAACCAATCTGTGAAACCGATCTGTGAAACTGATCTGTCACACCGATCTGTGAAACAGATCTGTCACACCGATCTGTGAAACCGATTTCTCACACCGATCTGTGAAACCGATCTGTGAAACCGATCTGTGAAACTGATCTGTCACACAGATCTATGAAAACGATCTGTGAAACCGATCTGTGAAACCGATCTGTGAAACTGATCTGTCACACCGATCTGTGAAACTGATCTGTCACACCGATCTGGGAAACCGATCTGTCACACCGATCTGTGAAACCGATCTGTGAAACCGATCTGTGAAACTGATCTGTCACACCGATCTGTGAAACCGATATGTCAGACCGATATGTGAAACCGATCTGTCACACCGATCTGTGAAACTGATCTGTCACACCGATCTGTGAAACCGATCTGTCAGACCGATCTGTGAAACCGATCTGTCACACCGATCTGTCAGACCGATCGGTGAGACTGATCTGTTACTGTTCATAAAACTGGAAACACTGTTCACAGAACTGGAAAATTGGCAAAGTGTTGGGGATAAGTCCCCTTGGCCTCTCGGAACACCTCCACCACCAAAACTCCACAATGTAATGGACCGGAGAGGTCCGAGACATTACATTAGATACCTCTCAAAACATTCTCGTCCTCAAGAATTAAAAACCAACCCAGAAGAAAAGAGGGGCCCGAACAACCACCCTATAAGATACCTCTCAGGGGAAAACCACCATGAGTTGTTCAAAAGCTGGAACAAAACTATGACAACCGGGAGTATGGGAACAAACAATCCATACCCAAAAAATTTAAACATAACATCACATCAAAGGTACATAAATAAAACATGAAAGGTCTAACCAGAGAGGAAACATCATTACATGAAAGGAGTTAAAATTTGAACAACTCTGGGTACTGAGCACCTATCTGTGACTCACGCTCCCAGGTACTCTCCTCCATGCCACCGTGTATCCACAAGACATGAACTAAGGGGATAGAATGCCCACACAACACCTTCTCCTTGTGGTCTTGGATCTCCACAGGTCGCTCCTCGAAGGTTGCATCATCATCAATATCGATCTCTCTCCAATCGATAACATGAGATTCATCATGATGATAACGACGGAGCTGTGATACATGGAAAACATCATCTATCCGACTCATATGAGGGGGAAGTGCTACTCGATACGCCACAGCTCCAACACGAGCCAACACCTCGAAAGGCCCAACAAACCGGGGAGAAAGCATACTTCCATGGCCAAACCGTCGCTGCCCATGACGGGGAGTCACCTTCATAAACACATGATCCCCAACATTAAACTCTAACAGTCTCCTTCTATGATCAGCATATGATTTCTGACGATCTTGTGCTATCTTCATCCTCTCACGAATCACCTGAACCATCTCTGTTGTATTCTGCACTAGTTCTGGTCCGAGAATTGCTGACTCTCCGACCCCAGTCCAGCACAACGGAGAACGGCATGGCAGGCCATACAAGTCTTCAAACGGCGCCATGCCGATGGTAGAGTGAAAACTATTATTGTATGCGAACTCTACCAAAGGTAAGTGCTTCATCCATGAACCTCCAAAATCAAGAACACAAGAGCGCAACATGTCTTCAAGAGTCTGGATTGTTCGCTCTGTCTGACCATCCGTTTGAGGATGAAAAGAAGTGCTAAGGAATAGTTGAGAGCCAAAAGCATGCTGGAGACCTCTCCACACCCTAGAGGTAAAACGAGGATCTTGATCAGAAATGATCGTCTTAGGAACTCCGTGAAGCCTCACCACCTCCTCCAGATACTGCCTCAATAAAACCTCCACTGAGCTCGACTCTTTGATTGCTATGAAGTGGGCCGATTTAGTTAAACGATCCACTACCACCCATATAGCATCATGTCCTCCTGGAGCTCGAGGTAAACCTGTAACAAAGTCCATTGAGATGTCCTCCCACTTCCACTGAGGAATCTCTAAGTGCTGGAGAAGACCACCAGGAACACGGTGTTCAGCCTTCACCTTCTGGCAGACTAAACACCGAGACACACACTCTGCAACTGTACGCTTCAGCCCAGGCCACCAAAACTGACTCCTCAAGGATCGGTACATCTTCGTCACACCAGGATGTACTGCCAAGGGTGAACTATGGAACTCTCGGAGAACCGTCTCGCGCATCGCCAAGGGAACAAAAAGCCTGCCATGATACAACACTCGGTGTTGTTCATCCTCCGACCAACCATCAGGGGCCTCCCCACAAACAACTCTGTCTCTCCAAACTTCCACCTCTAAATCACCCAACTGAGACTCTTCCACCTTCTGCATCAGGGATGACTGCACCGTCATCTGGAAAAGACAACCTCTTCCCCCAACTTCTCCCATATCAAGATGCAAAGATGATAGCTCTTCCATCACTCTCCAGGAATCACCAGATTTACGCACAACATCATTACGTGACTTTCGGCTTAGTGCATCAGCTAAAACGTTCCCTTTTCCAGGTGTATACGATATTTCAAAGTCGTATTCCTTCAAGAACTCCATCCACCGACGCTGCCTCAAGTTCAAGTCACGTTGGGAGAAAACATACCTCAAACTCTTATGATCGGTGAAAACCACAAAGTGCTCACCAATGAGGTAATGTCTCCACAACTTCAGAGCAAACACCACGGCTGCCAACTCAAGATCATGGGTGGCATAGTTGTGTTCATGGGGATGCAACTGCCGAGACCCATAAGAAACAACGGACCTCTGCTGCATGAGAACACAGCCTAGCCCCAGATGTGAAGCATCACAGAAAACATCAAACTGGACTCCCTCCGCTGGAAGACAAAGGACTGGAGCACTTACCAACTTCTCCTTTAGATACTCGAAAGCTGTCTGACACTGATCAGTCCATATGAACGCTTGATCCTTCCTGGTCAAAGCTATCAGAGGAGTCACAACTCGGTAGAAATTAGCCACAAACCTCCTGTAATAGCCTGCGAGACCAAGGAAACTTCGCACCTCTGACACGGTCTTGGGGGCTAGCCAAGACACCACTGCTTCTACCTTCGAAGGATCCACAACTACTCCCTTTTGGGACACAACATGCCCTAAGAAACGAACTTCTCGAGCCCAGAACTCACACTTGGACAACTTCCCAAACAACCGATGTTGGCGAAGAACTCCCAAAACGGCTCGTAGATGCTCTGCATGCTCTTCTTCAGATGTGGAGTACACAAGGATGCCGTCGATGAAAACCACAACAAACTTGTCCAGGAATTCACGGAACACAGCATTCATCAACCCCATGAAAACATCTGGAGCATTTGTCACGCCGAATGGCATTACAACAAACTCATAATGCCCATGACGATAGCGGAATGGAGTCTTCGGGATATCCTCATCCTTTGCACGCATCTGATGATATCCTGACCGCAAGTCGATCTTTGAAAACCAACTTGCACCCTTCAGTTGATCGAATAGGTCATCAATCCGAGGGAGAGGATAGCGGTTCTTTATTGTCACTTTGTTTAACTGACGATAATCGACGCACAACCGCAAACTGCCATCAGCCTTTTTCACAAACAAAACTGGTGCACCCCAAGGTGACACACTTGGCCGAACAAAACCACACTGCAACAGACCATCGAGCTGAATACGTAGCTCTCGTAACTCAGAAGGGGCCATCTTATACGGAGACATAGAGATAGGAGACGCTCCCGGCTGTAGCTCGATCCCAAACTCGATCTCTCGTCGAGGGGGTAAGGATACAACCTCTTCTGGGAAGACTTCAGGGTACTCCTCTACGACCCTAGGAAACGCCAACTGTTGAACCTCTGAAGAACTCAGCATCATCCCAGCCATCATGGATGATAAGGATGAAACTCGTCTATGACTCATCCGAGGATCTATCTTACCCACAAACACTACTTCCTCTCCATCTTCATCAAAGAAAACGACCTTATTCCTATAGCAATCCACAATAGCCTGCACTGAATACAACCAATCCATGCCGAGGATGGCATGATATGGTTGTATTCGTAAACAAAGGAAATCTCCCCAAGAGCGGTGCTGCCCCAACACTAGCTCACAGTCTCTACATACTTCAAACAAGCTAGCTCGACCTCCAACTGGCGTAGTCAACGCCAAGGGCACTGGAAGCCTCTCTACCTCAAGTCCCAAAGCGTGGAAAAGGGTAGGGGATGTAAAGGAGTGTGTCGCTCCTGAATCAAACAAGGCATACACCAAGGTAGAAAACAAGCAAAGGGTACCTCGGACGACGTCTGGCTCGCCTGGGGCTGGCAACGCTAGAGCATGAAGCTGACCACGACCACCTCCACGGCCTCTCTGACCCTGATGAAGACCACCACCACGGCCGCGCTCTGCTCTCTGAGGACGGGGAGTGTTATGGGGTTGTCCTCTACCTGCTCCATCGACCCTCTCGTGATCTAAAGCTGTTGCCACCTGCTGCTGTTGCCTCGGCTGGAACTGCCTCAAAGGAGGAACCTGGAGTGGAGCGCCTGGTGCACGATGACTGCTCAGAAAAGTTGGGCACTCTCGCTGCTGATGACCACGTCCACCACAAGAAAAACAAGCACCTGATCCCTTGGCATAGGCCTGAGAGTTGCTGCCTCCGGAGAAACGAGATGGGAAGGGCTGGGACCTACCCCCAGGTGAACGGAAACTCTTCTGTCCTGAAAACCGAGAACCCCGGACCACAGCTCTGCTTCGTGAGGAATCATGAAGATTCCCCTCTCGTGACGATCCGGTCCTGGCCAAAGTCCTCTCAACAACCTCTGCCCTCGCCATCACCTCAAGATATGTCTTCAGCATAAATGGGGTGACCTGGCGCTGGATCTCTAGACGCAAAGCCTCCTCGAAATGCCTCGCCCTGGCCTCCTCATCTGGTAACAGGTCTGAAGCATATCGTAGAAGGTTCCTGAAACGGATTCCAAACTCTCGAACACTGGATCTCCCCTGTCGAAGGGTAAGAAGCTCCTGGCGACTGGACGCCTTCGCAGTCGATGAAAGAAACTCGACTCTAAACCTGTCTCGAAACTCCTCCCATGAGATCGCTGACTCCTCACGGTCCCCGAGGAACAAGAACCACCACTGTCTCGCTGCTCCACGCAACATCGTCACAACCAAGGACACCCAGTGTTCCTTCCGAGCACGAATCGAACTGAAGCCTATCTTGACCTCCTCCAACCAGTCTTCTATGACTGCATCTGAAACGGAGCCCTCGTACTTCTGTAGACTCTGGTGCTGAAACTCTCGGAGTGTCTTCCTCTAAGTGTCATCGTCGTCAACCTCTACCCGGCGGCGATCTGCTGGAACAGCCTGCTGGGCACCTTCTGCGCAAACCTGAAGGGGACGCCGACCTGGAGCCATACCTGTAAAATAATAACCGTTAGAGCTCCTAAGCCTGGAATATGGAAGACTCAACATTAATTAATTAATTATTTTGTTTTATTAATTTTTTTAGGTTACCTATCCCAAGGTCTACCCATTCAATCACAGGCGCAAAGAATAATGATGCATGATCCTTTCCTAGGTCTCTACCCTACAACCAGTATCACTTTGTTTATTAGCCATCGTAAACTTAAAGGTCCGTGCAACAGATCATAGGGGTACCTGAACGCCTATGTCTCTGCCGGTCTCCAGTGTTTACCCCACTTGCTAAACATGAATAACACCGTTGCCCTACCATCCCATGCATCCTCACCTTTGCCTAACTCCAAACTCCATCCTATCCCTCAACTAGACCTCTGATACCACTCTGTCATGACCCCCTCCCCACAAAGTGTGCCCCTCCTGGGCTGGCAATGTGAGAAGGGAGATAATGACCCCCGAGTCCCGCCTCCAGTAGGCCCCGGGTTGGTGACTAGCACCGAGGGTATAATACACATACAAATGGGAGGCATTACCCTCTAAGAGAACACATGCAGAAGAGAGAGATAGAATAGACTCCAATAAACTCCAACTCAGAACTGAAATATAAAAGGAAACCAAGTAAATATATATGAAATGTCATGCAAAAGTACTACAACTGAAAGGGAAAACTAAATGTACCCAAAAGAAAGTAAAATGACAGCGACCACAATCCCGAACAGCTCCTCCTCCAACCGCAAGCTCGTAGTAACCAGCTTGATCTCCAACCTGCTCCATGTGACCTGAAAAACAGTTTATATGTACATAGGGTGAGTATAACAGTATACTTAGTAGGATCCTCCCCAAGGATCTCGTGAAAAAGTAAAGAAAGCATACTAAAGCCCAGTGAACAACATGTGAAACTAACTCGTCACCTAAACAGGTATACTATGTTCCCAACCTCACCATAGCTACTCTCACCAAGTAACACATACAAGAATATAGCATATAGTAAAGAATATCAAGGGTACCCCGCTACTAATTCCCCACTGGTTTGCCGCTTTTCCCCAACGACATACGTCCTGTGCACCTCTCTCCAAAGGCATTCCCGCAGACACCTGGGCTAAGCTCCACAATCTGCACCTCGTGCACCACAAAGGCTTGCCCGCAGACACCTGGGCGAAGCACCACACCGTCCTCACAACCAAAAGTAACCAGGTAATTTCCGGGAGCCACCACATCTCGCATAACGTGTATCATACGTCGGGTATAATACCTCAAGCCATTACAGCCCACACTCCGAGTAAGGATCCTAAAGCCATCATAGCCTATACACGTTACAACTATAGTAGTCAGTAGGATACTATATCCAGAATATATGTGTGTGAATAACCACAAGCCATTACATCCCTCTAGACACATATATGGGGCAACTAACCACTGTGCCTCATGGCACAAGTATCTACCAAGAGAAGAGAGCGGGGCCAAAGGGGGTAGTCAGCCATTCAACCTCCCATCAGAATGTTGGGGAAAACACCACCCTAGGGCTCAGAATCCCCGGGGTGTCATTTTCCCTTACCGACAGGGTGGAGTAGAGTATAGAAACACAAAAAGTACAAAATATATAAGTAACTCACATCCACACTATGGGAATTAGCTAGTCTTAGATACAGCTGCAGCTAACGTCTCTCAGACTCCAGGCTGCTACTTCTAAGACTAGGTATCCTATAAGCACACAAACAATGAAGAGCTTTATTAGATTACTCCATTCTCATTTATCAGTTCCACTGTACATTAATTAATTCTTTAAACATTAATTATGAATTATGAATTCCACATTAAACTGAAATGGCATCACTTTCAAAAACAACTGCTCCTTTTTAAGATTCACATCACCTTTAAATTCCAGCATCTCCATCCCCGTGGATTTTCACCATTTAACCAAACATTCATTACAGAATTACTTTTCCACATTCCCAGGCATTCTTGAAAAGCATCCTATGCTTCTAAACACAAAGGAGGCTCAACACGATGAATAGATATACTATCCGTCGAGTCTTTGCCGCCTATAGAAAGAGAATATACCCATTCTCCCTCGAGAGGCTAAACACGGAAAGAACGTGGCATACCCTGCGCGTCTTCACCTCCTTCGAAAGAAGGGTAGCAAGACCAGCTGCCTTGAGCATTGGGGAAAAGCAAAGCAGATTATAATTCAAGAAAATCGTAGGTAACCAGCAACCACATCCATCCCATTCCATCACCCCTGGTGTCCTCCCCGACACCCACATGCATAAACCGATGCATCTCGCCCCTCTAGGCGTCATCTGCTGCCATAAACACAAGGCCTACATGCCTCCACATATCACAACAACCATCCAGGCTCACATCACAGCACAGGAAGCAGGAAAACAAACATCACATCATGGTCTCTTGACCCTTTAACAAACAAGAGGGTAACTCAGAACCCTTTTAGAAATTCCCACATAATCTGTTCTCTAATCCATATGGAATTAACAGATTTGTTATTCGTAGGTTCCAATCATGGATACCTAATCAGTAAGCTATCACAATTTAAATAACCATGCTTACTTCCCTAATTTGATTATCCTCAAATTAGAACTTCAAAAACGACAAAAACCAGATTAATTTACATGCCTCTTTATCTTTAGCCAATTAATTAACAATTAATTCCGGCTTTACGTTCGTTATCAATTGAAATCATGAACGAACAACAAATCAAAGAGAACATAGATATCACTATATCTAGGAAAACATGAGGCAAACCGTTATCACGGTATAATGAAACAACATGCGATTCAACCAATTCTTTTAATCTGGTTCAAGTATTTAATTAGGTCAATTTCATTGTGATCCAATGGAATAAATCATGCTAATTCTACGATTCCACATACACAATTAGAGAAGCCATGAATCCCCTACCTCAAACAGTTCCTCATGTTCTATATCCACACAACAGGTCACGGTCCTCCCCTCGCGACAACTGCATCTACCGGAGGATGCTGTGGTACGACAGTTCCAACAAACCCCAAGAAAACCCATTAAAATCTTGGAAATTACATGGTATAATTATGGAAAGGAGGTTAGGAGAAGATGAACCTCAAAGAACGACGATACAACATACCTTATATCGAAGATTGATCGACAGGGCTCGGTTGTATCCAAAACAGAGCAAAACCAATCCTAGGAGTAAAGATTGATTGAGAAACTCCTACGGAAAGGATTGAAAGGTTCTAGTGCCTCTTAATTGAGAACAAAGAGAATGAACAAGGGAGAATGATATCTCGTCCCATTTTGATGATTAAATGGGGCGACAGTTTAAGATCCGGTTAATTCTCCATCAAAAACAGATCGCATTAACCCACACGGTTTGACCAAGTAAAACATTCCAAGCCTTATGAATAATTAATATAGGATTTATGGCATTTGAATCGGCCTTAAGAACCCTTAAAATAAGGCTTTAAAAGTATTTTACGTCAAAGGAAACGTAAAAAGTGGCAAAACTGTAGGAGTCTGGAAACACTGTTCACCCACCGTTACTGTACATGAAACCGATATGTGAAACCGATCTGTGAGACTGATCTGTGAAACCGATCTGTGAAACTGATATGTCACACCGATCTGTGAAACCGATCTGTCACACCGATCTGTGAAACCGATCTGTCATACCGATCTGTGAAACCGATCTGTGAAACCGATCTATGAAACCGATCTGTGAAACTGATCTGTCACACCGATCTGTGAAACGGATCTGTCACACTGATCTGTGAAACCGATCTGTCACACCGATCTGTGAAACCGATCTGTGAAACCGATCTGTGAAACAGATATGTCACACCGATCTGTGAAACCGATCTGTGAAACCGATCTGTGAAACTGATCTGTCACACCGATCTGTGAAACAGATCTGTCACACCGATCTGTGAAACCGATCTGTCACACCGATCTGTGAAACCGATCTCTGAAACCGATCTGTGAAACTGATCTGTCACACCGATTTGTGAAACCGATCTGTCAGACCGATCTATGAAACTGATCTGTCACACCGATCTGTGAAACTGATCTGTCACACCGATTTGTGAAACCAATCTGTCAGACCGATCTGTGAAACCGATCTGTCACACCAATCTGTGAAACTGATCGGTGAGACCGATCTGTCAGACTGATCGGTGAGACCGATCTGTTACTGTTCATAAAACTGGAAACACTGTTCACAGAACTGGAAAATTGGCAAAGTGTTGGGGATAAGTCCCCTTGGCCTCCCGGAACACCTCCAACACCAAAATTCCACAAAGTAATGGACCGGAGAGGTCCAGGCCATTACAATCCCCTTCCTATATATGTTCAAGTGGTTATACATAATAAATAAATATAAAATGAATATTTTTTAATTATTTATGTATTATATAACAAAAATAATTAATTGTATGTAAAAATAAAATAAATACACATAATAAATCATGAACTAAGACATGTTAAGACACCAGTTCTGACATATAAATTCCTACTCAAGATGCATGACCATCAAATAAATATTTCTAATTCATTAAATATTATAAAAGAAACAAAATTCAACCCAAACTACCATTGGAATCTCAAGTAAAAATTAACTAATTTTGGAAATGTATATTTATAGTTTAAATCTTGAGTTAATAATATGATATCCCCTACATGAACTAAAAACTAATATCCCTATATTGGCTCTAATACAAATTCACAACAACCCAATCTGAATAACTAGTTGAACAAAATTCGTTCTAAAAATATATTGGTTGCACATACCAATTTCTAGAGGTTGGAATAAATGTAATGTGAAAAAAAGAAATTATTGGAAAATGATTACCCCAATTAAAATATAACTATCATAAGAATGTAAAATTAATTTTAGAAAATTGGAATGTCTCATTAAGAGGACTATAAAATAATAACAAAAATTATTCATAATGGGTATAATGTATATACCATGGAGGCCTATTTTACTTAGAAAATGGTATAAGAAGGAATCTATATATTTGAATATAAAAAATGAACTCAATAAAAAAATTATACATAGAATTTAACTGATATTAATAAATATAATGAACATATATAGACCCCAAGTGAAATAAAATAAACTAAAGTGTTTATAGTGATGTTCTCTATATATGATATCCATCAAATGAAAACCATGGTTATCTTATGCTATCCATGATAAAGATATCCATCAAAATCCCAAAGGGTACATCACAACTCCTATCCTTATGTCTTATGAACATCCATACTCAGGTACCTTAAATTAAATAAATAACATACATGAAGATCTACAAACATCCAAAGAGAACATGTGTAATGCATACCTATATCTTTTCAATTAGGTAATTACAAGCATAACCATACACATTTACTAAATATACAAATATATACTGTAATAAAATAAATCAATAAAATGAATGAATAATATATAAAACATGCTCAGTACATCATTTTTGAACATAAATAACAAAATGATTCCTATTTACTAGTTCTTTTGATTCCTATAACATATTTTGGAAATAACTATAATAGTTTTAAGAATAACTAAAATTTTGAGATAAAATATACATAAAAGTCATGGTATCCTAATGAGTATACCCTGGGAAATGGAATTTTTAATATTTAAGGACCTTTATTCCCATCACACAAGAATATGTGAGTTTTGTTAAGAGACAGGGTACCATCGGGTCATCCTATCTCTAAAAAATAATTTTTCAGAAGCCTAGATATTAACTAATTATTATATTAAAATAACATAGGTATAACGTTATGATAAATATAATAACAATGTGGATATAAAAATATTTACTACAAAGAGTATAAGACAGTTATAACATAACTAAATGTTATATGTATATGAAAAATAATTACTAGGCTAAAACCATATGTAACGTATGACCTAGAGAGAAGAAAAATAATTTTGAAAAAAAAATTAATTAATAGGCCATTCTACAAGATTAAAAAATAAATAAAATTAAAAAATTGAAGTAAAATATTTATTTTACCCTAATATTACTTTGTCCCATGCCGCTACTAGCCCAAACACTTTGATGATATGTATAATATAAGGGGTATTGAACCCAAAATTTGAAAAACTATTATTTAATCTCATAAAGAACGGTATGAAAAACAATGAAGAGTTTACCTAAACAAATTTATGGAAATATTGGTTATTATTTTCTAGCTTTAATAATATTGGAAATGTAAAATTAAAAATATATCCTTCATGTTGAATCCACTAATGAATAGATTCTATAATAGATTTGTGGTAGAAAATCCTAAATAAAAACTTGATTTCAGACACTGAAATGTGAATTAAATTGGTATTTCATTTCTCACATGAATTAAATGAAGTAATATTGATACTATGTGTATTACAAACTTAGTATCTCTATGATTGTTTTCTAATGATATCATAGAAACAATCTTGATCAGTTATTGATGCGGATAACATGAATATGAGGATGAAAGAAGGAAGATAATTTCATAGATTCTACGGAGTCAAAATTATAAGGAGTTCTAACGTTTGTTTTAATATCCCATGTTTTTATCAAGTGTCAAATTCCATGGTAATTTGTATTTTCATTTAGTGGACATGAAAAATCATGGAACATTATTTAGAATGTAAATCAATGAGTTTTAACTAAATAATGTTATATTTTTGGATAGGTTTTAAGGCTAAATAGGTGCCTTATTAGACATGATGAGTTTTCAAACCACTGAGCCTCAAATTCTTTGTCATTGGAGAGAAAGAATAAATCTCACAGTTAGCACAAAATTTGTATTAACAATGTTTCTCAACCCTGAAACTTGTTTCTTATTGGGAACAGTTCATTTATCCATGTGATAGAGCCTAGTTAATAGTGAATGTATTCTTCAATAAATTCCAATTTCATGGGCATGATTAGAGAAATATTTTATTAGATGTGAGTATTGTATGTGTTTTGGCATGTATATCCACTCGATATGGGAAAAATTATTAAACCATGGAAGGAAATCATGTGACTTGGCGGGATCGTGGATAGTGACACCACATAGCTGTTGCATAGTTTCTTTAATAATGTTGCCTTACAATGATCCACATAAAATGGAAAAAAATTACCATTTCTATCCCCAACCATAAAATTGATTTTAATATATTTCATCCATTATTTGGTCAAGCGATTCGTTTAAGTGGACGTCCTCCCTCTCCTATTGCATGGGATAGTTCTACCATATTCATGGTTTGAATAATATGTCATCATGTGTACTAGAAGAGTAAAAGTGAGTATACAACTCATTTTTCTTATTCACATTTATTTCATTGTCCATCTATTTGTTGTCATTGTACAGGCTAAAATGACCTATTTGTAGAGAGTTTTCCTAGTTCATCAATTTCTATCATTTTGGTTCAAAACCATGCCAGATATTGGATGAGTGGAAATTTTATGGAATAACATAGAATTTATAGTCATCTTCCCAAAATTTGAATCTTTTGTATAAATGTTATTCATGTTTCCAAATTCCAGACATTCCACATGTTTTTCCTAAATTATGAAATACCATAAATTTAATTTTCTATTATATAACATGTGTGATATTTGACCCAATGACATGTTTTTTGGTTAGTGGAGTCAACTTAGACATCCCCTTTAGGTGTTTCCTACCATTTTACTTCATCTCAAATTTTATCTAAATAACTAAAACACATCTTTGTGTGTTTGGACTAACTCTTATTAATGGAATTGATTAGTTTGGACTAAACGAATTGTTAAGTGGTAAGAAATTACATTTTTTTTCATTTTAAAATTATTAAATACAAGGATTGTGTTGTTATCACTCATAAGTTAATTGTTAAATATAATGAAATGAAATATTAGGTGGGTTTTATAAACCCTTTGGTCCTTGATCATTAACTATATGTTTAACTATTATGATTTGATGAATTGAGTAGATAAATTCTATTATATTATGGAATTAATATTCACATGGAGCTCTTAATCATCTATAAGGGAAATGAAAATGGAAATATTTTGACAAATCGATATAGAAAATTGATATTTTATAATATTTGGTGATTAATTATTAAAAAAATTAATATCATTTATCAATATTCATTGGTTATAATCATATAAAACATTTAATTTAGTATAACATTAATGATTTAAACATTGTTGGAAATAACAGTCCTAGTTTCTTATTTAATTATTTTCTATATGATGCTCCTAATTAATCCTTTAAAACTATTGAACATAAAATTCTTCATTATCTAGTTTAAATTCATAGACATGTTGTTCCTTATAGTAAACATAGAATTTATGGACATGATTTTATATATCAATTTATATCAATTTATAAACATGAGATTCCTTATTGTTAATTTTTAATTAATGGACACGAAGTTCTATAATATTTATTTTTAATTTATGGACATGATGTTCCACACCCATTGGGTAATCTTTTTGGGCTGATTCCCTTATATAAATATGAATCCTTATGTGATTATCATCATTTTTGTATTCCTTGGTTTCACTTTGGGTCCAAAAGTAATAGTGTAATAGATGGATTCTAATGTTTATATACATGTGTCCAGTGTTTAAGAATGTTAATTTGAAGTGTAATTTTTTTCTATAATTGGGTGATCACATTAACAAGATTAGAATGTGCGGACTATCTCCGCAATGGATCTGGTTTCCTCACCCATGAACTAGGAAATGAGGGCTACCACCATTGCCCTAACCTCATCAGTGGGGGAGTAGAATCACCTTGTTGTAATGGAGTTTTCTCCTTCTTTCACCTAATTCTCTAATCCCTAATGTATCCCTCCATTCTCAAAAATTTCTATTTTCCCTACGGTCTCGAATATCTGCATTGGCATTCCTTATCTCAAGATTATGATTTTTAAATTTGAAGATGATTCATATCCCCATAACTCGACCTTTTGAGAACATTTGAGCTCATGATTCTCATCTATTACAACCTTTGATTCTTGTTATCCTCATGGGGTCTTAAGGAATAGGCGATGGAGGGTATCCTCAATAAGCGGCATATCAGGATCTATTTATCATCATTAGAAGACCTGATCTCAGTGTGGTTCGAGGCTCCTCGTTCTTGCAAGGGCTTCCAATTCATCAATTAAGATGATATTTTTATATTCATATGAACTGGGATGCTATAAAAATGTCATTATGGGTAGAATTTTTTGATTTCCCCCTCCCATTTCTGAAAATTCCATTATACGAATTCATCGGAACATGGTCAATAGATATCTCTATTTGTACTTGAGAACAAGTGTCGTTTGTCACCCAATTTCTCTGAATATCTATGTTGAAGTAAACTTCTTTAATATTACATTTGAATGGATTTGTTCATTAGTTGGAGAAGAGTTTCGGTGAATGTAACCTCTTGTGTTTGAGTCCTGAACATAACACTATTTTAAATGCTTTCTTCTTGGGTATATGTCATCTTATTGCTGGCAAGTAAGACCAGCTCTATGGGGATAGACTTCCAGGGTTAGTGGCCCTCCCCTAGGATCAGCTAGGATTGTGGTTGGGGATAAATATGATGAAGGTGAAAAAATGATAGGGTCTGATTGCAATGAATCACCTGCTTCTGGGGACCTTTGTGAAAAAGTCACGTTTCCTCGTATGTTGTCTTGGAATTCTCAGGTTAACCCCTGAGAGATTGACCTTTTTATTAAGTTGAAATGAAATTTTATTATGGAATGATAATCTGAGGATATTGATAGTGAGGTGTACAAATTTGAGAATTATGGGTGGAAGCAAGCATATAGGACTAGAGTAGAAAGTGGTTGGGTAGGAAGAGAGGGAGGTACACCTGGATTCTACACATGCATTAAGGATGGCTCCACCAATTAAAACTAATGAAGTTATGGTGACTAAGGTTTTCTATGAGGACAAGACCCTTGTGAAGATTCCTAATACAGGGTAATGGAGAGCACCTCAGTGAAATTATACTTTATGGGTCAAGTATTTGAAAAGACAAGAGTTTACGTTAAGTCAAAGAAGGTCACACCGACTAGAATTTCTTATGATGAGAAGTTTAAACATGGACAATCAAATTTGACTCCTCGAAACTAGTTTGAAGTGTTCAGAGAAGAGGACTGACATGCCAATGAGGGATTAAATGGGGTGTATTATGGATAGGACCCCTTAATGGATACAAAATCTTTTCTAAGAGGAAATATATGATGCTTTAGACTCCACTGAGCCCAAGGAACTGGTCATTGTGGAGGACAATCACTGACTATCATCACGGAAGGGAAATAAGATGACTATGTATTCTGAAGGATTCTTTATTAACAAATATAGGGAGTGATGCTGGAATTGTTAATAAAACTTACATATTCTATTTGTTACTATATATCAAAAAAAGAAAATCTAACCCCAAAGGCTTCTACAAGTGCAGGCATCACCCCCTCAAACAGGTGGAAAGGTTCGGAAAATCTTGAGGTGACTGACATCTCTAATGAATTGGTGTATGTAGGATATGAGGATGTTGAACATATCATTCCCACGGGTGATAAGGAAATGATGGACCCTTGGATGAATCATGAGACAGGCTCCAATGGAGATCCGCAGTGATAGATATCCCTAGTGACATAACACATGGATCAACTAATGAACTCTAACGATGAAATGGTAGAGGAATCTCTGAATATTAATGCATTGAAGAAGCTGGGATTGCTTCATATGACCACTAAAAAGGATAAAGGTAAGTGTATTTATAATTAAGTACACATTATATTTTGACGATTAAAAATGAGGTTGATTAAAAAGGAGTAATATAAGAAATCTTGGGATAAATTGGATCATCTCTATGAAGGCATATTAAAGGGATACCCTGACAATCAAGTAAATTCAATTCACTGGATATTGTTTTGGGATACTTTTTCAAACAGATTGAAACTGTTCTTCAATAAATCTATCATATCATTTTGTGTTGAAACTGCTATGTTTTAAGGGTTATAACTTTTCCATTAAATGTTTTTTGAAACAAAAATGTTACATTTGAGATGGATCCAATTTTTACCCTACATATCTTCTATTAAGAGACATAACGTCTTAGGTTTGGGAAGGTATAGTTGACCAATTGTCCCCTTAGGATCATAAGCCTACTTGTTTACAATTTATTTAACTATTTGATATAGTATAACTATAAACAATACCTTATATATTAACATATTTTATTTTCACTAGACACCATTGGTGGTTTCCTACATTTTTCTTCAAAACCACTGATCGGAAGACTGATTGATACACTAACAGATCTCCTGACTATATGTTAGTACATGGATTGTGATTTTTTTGTTGCATTACTTTGGAAAAGTGCATAACATAGATTTTGGGTATGAGATTTTACTCATGAAAACTATAATATTTATGTATTTTTTCGATTGGTATTTTCGTCTATCTATCATGTCGTATGTCTTACTTATAGTATGTGGACTACAATGTATTTATGGCTTCGTATGTTCATGTATTATTAGATAATTAGAACATACCATGTTATCAGTTTATCTTTTTTAGGTTATTATTACCTTACACTACCAATCATTGATTTTTGTTTCTTCTATGTTTATTAATAATCCATAGGGCATATAATCCAAAAAATACCACCTTCACACACTCACTATAATTTTTAAGCATCCGGTATATGGGGAGGTGTACATGAGGTCATGTCACCAACAAGTATGGAAAATTTTTATCAATTGAACAAGGTTAATACATGTACATGTGGCATCAGAAACATTTTTTCATTTATCATAATATATTGGGATATCAAAAAAGAGATTATGAATGGGTTATGACTATGTAAATTACTATTTTCAAGTTTTAGGTACCTCGCGAACAAGGGGAGAATCAAGATTCTCGGGATTTAAATATTTTTCATGCTATTCCTTATTATTGTTGATTATTTTTTCATCTTGAGTGATTGATGTGTTTATTCTTGTTACTGATTTATGAAAATTAAATCATATCAGTGTACGGCAAGAGATGGGTTGTGTTTATGAATAATTTAGGCACATATGATTGACATTTCAATAGTGTTCTTATCTATATATCATTTGTTTCATGATTATGTTCCATGTTTATTTCTACACTATTTTGGGTGATTATTTATAATACCTAACTATAAGACATGTTTTTGTGATTATTTATAATTCTTATATGTATACATTTTTTTGTGTGGTTATTTCTATGTCTACATAAATTTATTTATATAGTGATAGCTTTCTATTTTATAGTTTTTATGTATGGATTGAAAAATTAATTTTTAAAGTAAAACTAAATAGTATTCACCTTGATTTATTAATGGTTGAATTTCCTTTATTTTACTTGAGATCATTTAAATTAAGAGGATAGATTTTATATTGATTATAAAATATGAAAGGAAATTTTTTTTTATTGATAAATTAAAATCATTTTTTATTGATATCTATTAAATGGTGTGTCAATTACAACTTATAACAGTTTGTACCTCTATGACATGAAAATGATGACCCATGTAACTAAGTCATATTATGATAGACTACACCCAATTATGACATCCATAACATTATATTCCTATGAGATAAACACACATGGGGTGTCATAAAATCACGATCAACTAATTGTTATGGGTTTCAATGAAATGGTACTCCAATTGTAATTTATAGAGAATTGCTTCCTTAAACTGGGAAGGGATTCCCAAATAAAAAAACCATGGATGACATGATTGGATCCTCATATGTTCTATTAGTCATCGTATGTTTTAGTACATACCCAACTTGGGAGAATACTTGTGATAAATGGGATTGTAAATTATTTTATTTTTTGTTACTTTAACAGTGTCTCAAATAGTTATATGGTGAAATTTTATTAAACTAATCTCCCTTAAAATGATTAGTGACCGGTTGTATAATTTTGAAATTTCATGACATGGGGTATCCATTAATTTAATTGAAATTTCCAAATTAAATGGTGTTTTCTTCTATATCTTATGAATAACATTTTGTCTAACCAACCCTAATTAGGAACATTTAGCGAAAATAAACAATTGTTTGAAAAGGAAATTATGAGATAATTTACCTAATGTTTCTTGATGTTAGCTAAATAATGTGCTATGTATAGTTTGAAAAATGTTTTCCCTTATCACCATTACATGATAAATCATATATCATGTCATTCTAAATGGAATGATAAATGTGAAGTTGTAAAATGATATAATAAAAACATTTTGGTTAATACTTATGTTGAAAAATCATTCTATAAGGGTTATAATTATATTAAATTAGGAGATGTCTTGAATGGGAACATGGAAATTGGTCAAGGGACTCTATTGGTTTCTTTTTAATTTTTTTTTGGACCTAACAGTTTGGTGGTAAAGTATGGTAAACTTTTAGGTGTGGCCGAGTTTTTTGCGGACTCCTTACAATAAATGGAGGGGATATCAGAGTTAAGGTTGCACCCTTGTAGATTGGAAATAATAATAATTTTGATCCAAGTCCCTAGGTATGTTAAGCGTCCTTCCTTGAACAATAAATTTGGATATGACTCTTAGTTGAGGAAATGTCACCCTGGGTAGGCGGGTGGCTATCCAATAAGTATAACCACAATGTGGTGTTATAGTTTTCCGATACCTGGTGATGACCATCTTATTATCCTTTGTACTATATGTTTTTACCCTTATATATTAACTCCCTATGAGGATTCTAAAAAAGGTTCAGTTCTTTGGTAGAGTTAATCTTGAATGGTTATGCCTATATGGCATACTGATATGATTTGACCCTTTCTTCGCAATACCCTTTTTATTTTACTTCAGTTAAACTCTTTAGTGAGAGTTTCTTGGTGTGTCAGACACCATGTAATAGAGACCATTAAAATATATGTGGTTATCATGAGGTATAACTTATAGATAATTATAATACCAATAGGCATTTAGTTTTGACACAGAACATTGCAAGTCAGTTGCTTTTCCCTTGATCGATGAAAAGTGAAAGTAAGGAAAAAACTAGTTAATGGATTCCCTTAGATGTAGTGAACTTGGTTTCATTATTATTTTTTAAAACAATTTCATATAAGGTTATTGGTTTTTTGATGTATTCATGATGAGGTATGTGGTTTTTGAGGAATCATATAACATTCTTCTATATCAAAACGTGTTTCGTGGGAAAGGTTGTTCATGTTCCTTGAATTTTTGACAAGTGGTTAGGTGTTTGAAACATTAAATTATAGAAATGTTATGTGTGGTGGGAAATAATTTAACGAATTATTGAATGGGTCTAGGTTCTAATTTTGAATATGAGATACAACTTATCTCAATATGTGTTCAGACTAATGGTCTATGGAACATGGTCATCATGGTCTTGTCGATAGATGAATCATGAAGGATTGTTTTGGGCCTTGAACCATGTTGTATATAAGTGTAAAACCAATATGTATGGAGAATAATTTTCATGTCAGTTATACATGTAAGCACTTTAGAATGGAATACTGATGAGTAGAAATGTATGAACCGAGGATCAGTGGTTTCAAATACAGCACATACAATAATGGTGACCCAGATCATTGGGTATATAAAATGAAGTGTCATGTGATAAGGGAAAACATGGACTTAAATTTGTTGTTGTGAGGAGGTTGATCTATTTTATGACCTGGACCCACATTTTTTGGAGAATTGGTTTCAATAGAAGGTTAATGGGAAGAACATCATGGTTGATATTAGTGTTTCTTAGGAGACAAATACACCCAAATCAATAAAATCATTGTGTAGTCATAGATTAGGGATGATAATTCCCAATATCATGACAGTTTATATATTACATTGAGATAGGATTAGATACACACCATGCTGTGAAAAAAAGTTCTTTTATGATGAATTAACTTCATAGTGGTCATGCTCATTGAGTGGTATTAAGGTAAGACAATAGGTGGGGAGTAAACCATTGGCTATTTAGTTTGGGGACTATTATTGTGTGTTGAGACTTATAAAAACACCACGAGAACCAATATAATAAAATAGTAATGGTCAATAGATGTATTTTTCATGAAATATAATAAATGAGTAGTTTTTTACCATTCTATATGTTTATTCCATGGATGAAAAAAATAATGGGTAATGGTAATCAAGAAAATTATTTCGATGGTGCAATAATAATTGTGATACTCAACTGGGGGGTAGGACATCAATCAATTGTAGTCAAACCTCATTATAGAAGTATCGTTGGGACTTAATATTGGTTACATTATATTCATTTTAGACATCATACTCCATTGAATGAATGGAATAATTTAAGGATTTATTTCATGAATAATTGAAAGGTAAATGCATGAATACAAACTTTAGAGGTGTCTAAATGTAGGCATCATGCCTGTGTTAGTTGTGATGATCAATGTGTCTCGGAGCATGTGTGTTCTAGATCATGTCTTCAATCATGGAAAAACATATGAAAAGTATATATTTTATCCAGGAGACATCATCAGTAGGTATTAATGTAATTTGGAGGGAATACATGAAATATACTCGGTGTAACTTGGACTAAATATATCAAGGTCTACTTTTTATGTTTCAACTATTGAGGAAAATCATTTTTGGACATATTTTTTTGGGTAATTTAAAATTGTTATATTTGGAAAAGTTTTATGTGGTAGATGGGAAACCAAATTATGTATTTCATTTGGATGATTCATGTTTGGTATAATGGTAAGATGAGGTATTTTATGGAAATATTGATGTGATCACTTTATGCTTTGTCAATCAGAGGATGACAGTTTGATAAAATTGATTAATTTATGTAGTTTCCTCACGATTGATATTGTGTAACATGTTGAGGAACACATGTAGAGTTTCTTTTGGATGATGAGAATATGATTCAATAGTAAATTATCACAGTGACAGTCATACGACTATAAATTGGATGTTCAAAGAAATACCCTATAGCGGTGAGATATTACACCCTAAACCCAAAAGCTCTGAGATGGTGCATTATTTTATTACATTAGCATGATTACAAAGAATTAATCTAGAAGTACCTATTATTTTTGTAGTCTTTGATGACTGGATATATATACAAGTTCAACATTACAACCTTAAATGTAATACAACATATAAATTCCATTGGGAACATCCAAAATGATTGATTATACCTAAAATTCATTAATAGTATACTTATTTGCATATGGGGAAAATTAAAAAATAAAAAATGGGTGAGAACAGATTCTCAGTAAGGATTTTTAAAATAACAAAAGCATAAATAATAAGGAACAATCAGTGACAAAAATTACAGTTTCCATTAAAAATAATCTTGATCATAACATGGTAAGGGAAACAATTATTCAATAATTCCACAAACAAATATGGATATTATACTAGTCAAATAATCATAGTTAGTATCAAATACTAGATTCATAATGATGTAATTAATAATGTGGGACATTATAACCCTTATATCAAGGCCTCGGGCTAAGACCATACATAAATAGGTAAAGAACCAAAAATGTTTATCTCATTAGACCTAACAATACACTGAGGGGCTATAGAAGGTCCCACCTAACACTTACTAAGTACAATGAATTTCTCATATGAAAGGGGTGAAGTATAATAAACATATACATTCATATTGAAACTAGCATATGAAATGTAATTAACATTCCACAATTATTAAACATAATCACTCACCATCTGGAGTAATATGCTGAATGGTATCAATTACTAATTGCAATATGATATATCATATCATACAATATTAATCCCAATGATACATAAGAATCAAAAATAGTTTCAAAATATATGAAAATAATCTTATAAAATCATTGTATAGTTCTTGATATAAATATACTTTTACATTGAAAAGAAGTGTTCTTTTTGAAGGAAATATTTGTATAGAACTAGAAGTGAACTAACATGTATTTCTACTGGAAAAATAATTTTTTTTGTAAAAATAATGGTCCTTAAAATATATTATAGAGTTCCCTTGAAAACGGTAATAAATATAGAATTTCCCTTGAATTAGGCTAGTTTGTCGATGAAGAATTTGATAAGGATCCTTTTAAAACAAGTAACTCCCCATAAAATATAGAAGGATTATGATTGGTACAAATATTTAGAAAATTAACACACAATTTATGAAGAGTTAATAAGAGTAATTATGAATTTAATTATTTTAATGTGGGAAAAGAAATAACCTGAATGAAAATGGAGGTTTGGGTTGAAAACCCTCACTTTGTGACCAAATGTGTTTAGTACATGAGTTTAATATCCTTGATAATAAAATTAAATACATTAATTATTCAATTATTAACCTTATATACATTTATTTGTTTTTTTCCCAATTTTATTAAGTTCATTTATTCCCTTTTGATGGGTTATAAGATAAAAATTTATCGCTCATGAGTATTCATTTCTATGGTTTTCTTGATTGGTTTAATTGTATATGAGAATGGAAGTCCATGGGGAATGGGTATAATTCTAAAATATTGAAATTAATTGTTATTTAGTCACATAAATAAGTTAAAATGGTTATATATATCATTTGGTTATATATTATGAGTATTAACAATTTTATAAAATAATAGTTATTTTTATTTATATTATTTTGTAGATATTTCGATGACCCCAAACTTGTTTTAAACTATGAATTCATATTATGTATATATAAAGGTTCCAAAACATTAGATAAGTCATAATACATATTTTAGAGTTGTTTTAAACCATATTTTTTTAGAATTGAAGGATAGATTAATGTACGATGTTTTGTCGTCCATAATCGTTCTAAAACGGCTTCTCCCAGATGATGATTTCATTTTTAAAATAAAATTTAGAGAGCAATAATATTGATGATGGATCATCCATTAACATGATATCAATTCGGTATATGAATTATAATGGATATACCATTTTCATTTGGATATAGGAGGTGACAATTCAATAATAAAATAAGTAACTTAAATGAAATTAATAGGAAAAATGGAAGGGGATTTTACCTCTAGAGTACTCATCCTTGAAACCCTTTTAAGGGAAAGGGTTTTTGGTATTTTGTAAAGAACACAAGATCCTAGAGATGAGTAGCTATATGGTATGAGTATATAGTAATAACATTGAAAATCATCAAGGATTATAGGAGTAAATATAATAGGGAGTGAGGGGTGGTTTTTATAGTGGAGGAGAGGTGTAATTTTTCAATATATTATTTAATATTTTACTATAATTTTTAATTGATGAAATAGTGTTGATTCTTGTTTCAAAAAATAGTAATAATTTTATTTGAGATCTAACCAATTGTTCTTACATTATAATACATCACGTATGACTCAAAAAATCATATATTCTCCATCTATTACAAATAATCATCTATTACTATTCACAAAAAAGTCATGTATTTAAAAAAATCACAAAAAAATCACCATTACCAATTTTTAATTTGTAAATTCCAAAAATGGATTCCATTTTATCAAAAAAAAATCTAAATTTTTGAAATTTCGTTTCTAAATAAAATAATTATTTCCTTGAAAAAAAAACAAATTTAAAAATATAAAAGATTATATACCACAGTGAAAAATTATCTAAGGTATCATAAATTTATCTTATAATAATAATACATCAAGATATTCACTTATTATTCTATTTTATGAAAATAAAAAATCTTTTTAAAAATTTTATTAATTAGAAAATTATAAATAAACATTTGTGTTTTATAAAAATACTAATTATTATGCAATAGTTTCTAAAAAATTTATTAATTTATACTACTATATAATAATATAATAAATTCATTTATGATATTTGTATACACTCATGGGAGAGATAACTATTCATTTGGCTAATTACTATTCTTAATGGTCATATTACAATTCAAAAGGGTGCATTACTATTCAAAAGGTTAAGTAACTAATCAGAAGGTAAGTTACAATTCAACAAAAGTTATTTCAACACTATTAGACTCTAAATATCATACTAATCAAAATAGTGTATATTTTGATTCAAAATTCAAATAATAGAATAAAAATATATGTTTAATACTAATCCTATAGGTGTGGCTAGATGGTAGGTAACAAGAACGTTCAAATGTTCAATAAGTCATTGTATCTAATTTTAATATAAAAACTATTATAAGGATGTATATCAGATTAATATATGTATAGTTTAAATATTGTGACATTAATAATAAATTTAAATTATAATAATTATTTCAACTAAAAAAATTTTAACTACAATGTAGTGGTTTTCACTATTCACTTAGAAAAATTCTAAAAATTCACATGAAATTAATTTTTACATTCCAAATTAAAAAAATGATGATTATATTACCAAAATTTATATATTTTATTATGAATATGTTTTATTTAAGTGAAACCATTGTAAATAATAGTTAAGAGTACTTATTACTATTAATATTACTTTTATAATAACAAAGCATTTTTTCACAGAGACTCAATGGTGTGTGCATATCATTCTATAGTTATTTTTAAATACATGGGGGGTTACATTATCCCCACCTTTAGAAAATTATGTCCTTGAAATTTGAAATTGTACTTAGAATGTTATCATACCTAAAAATATCCTTGTGGGAAACCCA
This sequence comes from Viscum album, assembly GCA_963277665.1. Classification (NCBI taxonomy): domain Eukaryota; kingdom Viridiplantae; phylum Streptophyta; class Magnoliopsida; order Santalales; family Viscaceae; genus Viscum; species Viscum album. The sequence goes on along the minus strand of OY728138.1, from coordinate 1,468,404,461 downwards.
CATCATAAATAGGGTTAATAAAATATAGTCCTAAAAAGTGGTTAATGGAAATGAGGTTCTCACAAAAGAAATTGTGCTTTATAATGGGGTTAGATTATTTTGAAGTGAAAACCTAGACATGAAAGAAAAATCAAACTATGAATATCTGATGTAAAGTGATAAAGAACATGTTTTGATGAATGTTTATTACCAAAAAAATTGTAAAATATAGTTATGAAAAATTTAATTGTAATTATAAAAGATTATAATAAATCGACAACATTTAAAACTCTTTTCTAATGTTTGAGGGATTATTACACTCTATAAGAATATATATATATATGTTTCAATTTCATAAATAAAATATTATCCTTTCATCTTTCTTTGAACTATGCATACTTCATCTCTTTGCACATGTTGCATCATGTGGTGACATTAACCTATAAAATGACATAAAATGATCAACTTAAAACATTTCATAAATGGTTCAAATTTCTAAAAATTCCAAATCATTCCCATGGTAGTTAGTAATATCCAATTTATAATATCCATATCAATCATATCTTTATTTTGAAATTTATATCTCAGTATCATGAACATGTTAAAGATATTTCATCTCTTAGCCATATATTTTTCAGAAGTATAACTTGATATTGAGTCACTTTTCCTTGGTACTATTCATCATAAGACCTCAAATACTTAATGAAATGGTACTATATTACACTCCTTATATATTATGTAATTATTATAAATATTACACCATTGATTAAAAAAATACAAAAGGCATTATTCTTGAATCTAAAAATATCACACCAATCATTCTTCTTTATCCAAGGTAGTAGCATAATCTTGACAATGATCTATTATCTTCTTTTGGGGGTGTATTCCTTTGAAACATGGGACATTTATTGAGGTACTGTCCAATATCCTTATAGTTGAAGAATTTTACAATGGAATCCTTTTTCATACCCTTGGAATCATAACCATGGTGTCCTTTATCAACATACCTGTAGAAAAATCCTATTCATTTGAAGCATATACTATGGTGTTTCCTTCCACAATTATCATATAGGGGAAAATATTTTTTTCCTAATTCCATTTATCTATCCTTTTCCCAGTTGTATAATTATTCTATTACAACATTTCAAATCCATAATACTTAGAAAATTTTCCCCTTATTGTTAGAATAATATACTACCTCCTCATACAGTGAGAATTTATAAGAGGCTAGTTCGAATCGAATGACTGGAATAAACACATCAAAGAAATGAACATTCATAATTATTGGATTATGTTCATTGATTTAGTTCACATTACTTATGATAGGAACCATTCCTAAAAAACTAAATAATCTATATTAGATCATGACATTTTGACACACAATGTATAATCCAAATACTAGTGAAATAATTAACATAAATTGAAAAATTTATGCATATCTAATCTCGTAATAAAAAATGGTTACATTGATGACATGATTACTTTAAAATAAATCATATTGGTTTGTATATGAAATGTTAATTATCCTAATAGTATCACCTGAGAGTTTCAAAATAGGTGTGAAGTAAGGCTCATTGTCACGTACCAGGTAACCTCGAGTTAGTATGAGAACACCTCATCTGGGTTGTTACTCCTTGGTACATCTGTTCCAAAACCACATCCATTTTTATTATCTAGACAGCGATATAGTTTCTAATAATATCCTCATAATCTATAACTTTAGAAAATTCTAGGATGTTCTTATATGTTTATCCTCAATGTCCATCTTAGGGGTTTTTCACAAATCTATGTTTTCTAAATCTAGCTTCCTTGTTTTCTACTAAACATTCATTGATAACAACTGTAACACCTCAATGCCATAATAATAGAGCTGGTTCATTATTTTGTTACATTTTCATGATTACAGGGAAAAAAATCCTGAAGGACCAATTAGTTTATCCATCTTGGAAGAACAAATACATACATAAGTTCAAAATTACATCTTCAAATGAAATATAACATATAAATTACATTGAAAACATCATCAAATATAGATTATCCTTTAAATTCATTGATAATATACTCCTTTGTATCCCGGGATAAAATAAAAATTAAGAAATTGGTGTCCTAATATTATTAGTATGGTTAAATAAAATACAATAAGCATAAATAATAAGGCATAATGAATGAAAAAAAGTACAGATGACATTAAATATAAACTTGACCCTAATATGGTAGGAATAAAATCTTATTCAATAATGCCAAAAAAAACAACCATGGATATTATACTCGTTCAACAATAACATGGAATATGAAATAATAGATTCATAATAAACGAATACATAATGTTGGACATCATACCCATTTTGTCAAGGCCCCATACATTGTTCATATATAAACGGGTATTAACAGAAACTAGTTTGTATCACGAGACCTACTATTGCACTGAGGTGATATAAAAAGCCCCATAAAACACTTAAAATGTATATTTAATTCCGCATATTATAGTTCTGAAACATAATAAACATATTTATTCATTATTAAACTATCATATGAAACTTAAACAACATTCCCCAATCATTAAATGTAAACACTGACTATTTGGTGTAATATGGCGAATGGTATCAAGAAAAAACATCCACAATAAACCTAATCATAAACCATTGAATACAATATGGTTAATTATATCATAAAATTTTAATCCAAATTAAACATAATAACCAATAGGAGTGTTGATGTATATGAAAATACTCTAATAAAATCATTGTATAATTCTTGAAAGAACAAACTCTTTTACTTTAAAAAGAAGAATTATTTTAAAAAAAATATATTTGTCTAAATATAGAAGTTAACTATGATAGTTTTTAATAAAAAAATATGTGATTTTAGAACAACAATTGATTCTAAAATATATTATAGTGTTCTATTGAAAATAGGAATGAATTTGAGATGTTCCCGTCAATAGGGAATGTTTATCAGGATGAATTTGAGAAAGTGCATTTTGAAACATGTAAATATCCATAAAATAATAATGTAAAATGATAGGTACATTTATTTATAAAATTAAAAAGTAATTTTGGAAGTGTATATAAGAATAAATTTTAATATAATTGGGCTAAATCTAGAAAAAGAGTAACCTGAAAGAAAATGGAGGTTCGGGTAGAAAACCATTACCATGTGTCTGAATGTGTTTGGAACATGAGTATAATATCCAATATAATCAAATTAAATCCATTAATTATTTAATTAAGAACTATACATATGTGTATTTTATTTTTCAAAACATTATTATGTTCATTTATGGCCTTTTTATGAGTTATAAGATACAAATTTATCACTTGGGAGTGTTCGTTTCCTTGGTTCTAGTGATCGGTATAATTATATATGAGTATGGAAGATCATTTGGAATGGGTATAATTATCATTAATTGAATTTATATGTTATTTTGGAACATGGATAATGGTAAATGGTTATACATTTCAATTTTTAATATATTATTATTATGAATCATTAGATAAAACATTAGTGATTTTTATTTCGATTATATTGGCGATATTTCAATCATCCAGAAATAGTTTTACCGTGTGAATTAGTATTATGTACATATAAAGGATAAATAAAATTACACAATGAAATGTAAATATTTTTTTAATATGTTTCAACAATAAAAATTGTTTCATGATGAGCCTTGGAGGAGAAATTAAAGAACGAAAGTCCATCCTCCATGAAGGTTATAAATCAGATCCTCCCGGATGACGATTTCATTTTTAAAATAAACAAGAGAGGGAGTAAAAATGTTGATGATTTATCATCAATTAAAATCATATAATTACATTATATTTTTAGTACTGTAGTTACCATGATAATTTTTAGATATGAGGTGAGGATATAATAATAAATTAAGAAACATAAAAGAATGTAAAAGGAAAAAGGAAGAGGATTTTACCTATTGAGTACTCCTCCTTTAGAACCTCATTTAGGGAAGGTGTTTTGGGATTTTGGCATGAGCAATAGATCACGGATATGGAAAGACACTAGGTAATAGTATTTGGGTAGAACATTGATAATATGTATGTCTTAGAGGAGTGATGAGAATACGGAGTGAGGGGTGGTGTTTTTAGAAGAGGATAGGGGTGATTTTTGAATATATTATTCATCATTTTATTATATTTCTCAAGAAAAAAATAGTTTTGATCAATATGAAAAATAATATAATTATGTTCATGAGAGTTATATCCAAGTGGGATTACATCATCCTTACATCACCTATGAATCAATAAATCATATATATTTCATTTATCCAAAATTATCATATTTTACTATTCACATGAAATTCTCGTATTTTAAAAAAAATAAAAACATTCACATTACCATGTTTTAACTTGTAGAATCAAAAAATGAACATCATTTTATGAAAATAATTTTTTAAAAATGTCATATTTAATTTATAAACAAAATAATTTTTTACTCGAAAAATACAATTTTTAAAATTATAATTGATTGACGAATCATTGAAAAGTTATATAGCATATTATAAAATTGTCATATAAACATAATACATCATTATATTAAATAATGATTCAATTTTATAAAAATAACTTTTCATTTGAATAATTATATGAATTAGAAAATCATAAATTACCTTCTTTTATAAAAATTCTAATTCTTATTTAATAATTTCAAAAACATTTAATTATTTATAATATGATATAATAATATCATTCTTTTATTTATATAGTTTGTATACACTCATGTTATAATTTACTATTCATTTGGCTGATTTACTATTCTTAAGGGGCATATTACTATTCAAAAGGGTATGTTACTATTCAAAAGGGTATGTTACAATTCACTAAAAGTTATGTTGATCCTTTCTGACTCAAAATATCAGACTAATTACAATTTTTATGTCCATTTTTTGAAATTAAAATCATAGAAGTTGACAAAAAATTAATGGTAATCCTATAGGTGTTTCTACAAGGTTGGTAAAAATAACATTCAATAGTTCAATAAGCCTTTATATCTAATTTTAATATAAAAATGATTCCATTGATCTTAATTGGATTAATATATATATTTTTTATATATTATTAAAATATGAATAAATTTAAAATAAAATAATTATTTAAACTAAAAACACAATTTTTAACTATAATGTTGTATTTTTCAATATTCATCAAAAAATGAGACATCACGTAAAAATTCTAAACATTCAACCAAAATTAATTATGAAATTCCAAATTCCAAAATGATTCTATTTTACCATAATTTATATAGTTATTTATGATTTTTTTTATCTAAGTGAATCCATTATAAATAACATTTAATAATAGTTATTAGTATTAATAATACTATTACAATAACAAAGTGTTGCTTCATAGAGACTTTGTGTTTTGGGCATTATAATAATTTCATTTGTAAATAAATGTGGTGTTACAAGAACACCATGTTTTGTTTGATAAAATAAATGAATATGTGATTTTGTCTCAGGTTCAAGGGACCAAGTGAGATTCATCTTGATGTTTTATCAATGTTTATGAGTGTGGGATCATGTTTAAATGGTTTAAGTATCATATTATTAATGTGAAATGTGGATCAATGTTGAGAATTCGAAAATCTAGACAACCATTTATTGGGAAAATCAAATCCTAGATAGTTTGGGTGATGCGTTTCTTATTCCCATAGGATTGTAAAGGGAAACATGTTCAATGTTTTGGAGGATTAAAGATCATATGTTTTCAACTAGTTTAAAATACCATTGGAATATAAATTCTTTTTTTGTATGGTCCAAATCATGGAACGAGATTCGAAATTGAATTCTAATAGTTTTATCTCATTAAATTATTTGTATTGGAAGGGTTTCAAGGGATGAGATTTTCCTATAATATCAAAGGAGTTTTAGATGTGATGGAATTCAAAGGCTTATTCTAAGGAGAAACATCCTAGGGTGTAAGTTTGGATCATGGTTGGAATACATTTTGTACCAACCATAATACTCAATAATGAATCTTGTTGTGTATAGGGGAATATATTGATTAACCATGCGAGGGTTCCTAGTTCACTATCAGGAAATTATACAATAAATTTGAAATCCATTCTCATGATTGGTGAAATGTTTGATTATATTTTAGTTCGTCCATGGAGATTAGGTATTTTTAGGGACAATTATCTCTTAATGGTGGATCATAGTATGTAATCTTTGAAATCCAATCATGTTACATTGTGGTTTTTTAGATAATGGAAATAAATGGTTAGCGTATAGTTTCCATAACTATGACTCCTAACCATTTGTGTCTTACGAAGGTAATCATTTGCACTTTTTTCCCTCTAGCCTTTGAAATTATATAACACTATTTATTCATATAATCGGAAAGGACATGCATCACCAATACCTCATCCATCTCCACTTATATGAAATTATTCTCATTCATTAATGATCTAAATCTAATGTGATCGGGTGCATTAAAAGAAAAATGGTGAGTTTAAAACTCATTTTCCTAATATTATTACCATACGTTGTCCCTATATTAGATAAATTTGTGTAAGATAATATTCCTAATTTTTAGGAATTTGTCTGGATTGATTTATTTCAATCAATTTTTCTTGAGTAAAATTCCATGAATGGATGAGGATATCTTTCTCGGTATTAGGTTGGTGGACTATTGCATTTCCAAAAAAAGTATCAAATGTTTATAATGTTTTTTCACAATTCCACACACTAGATATTCCGTCCATCACTCCTAAATTATGAAATTCCCTACATTGAATTATTTATGAAAAACCCTTAATGTTATTGGACTATGTGACATCGTTTCTGGTTGGTGACATTAATGTAGGATAACCCTCTTCGTGAATCTATTCGTTTTATTTTTTTTTTTGAAATTTTATGTAATTAACAAAAAAACCACTTTTTATGTTTGTCCTAACACTCATAAAGTGAAATGAATAATTTGGGATAAAATAATATTTGAGTGTTAATGAATTATAGTTGTCCCATTTACAAATAATTAAATATAAGGATTTCCTCTTTTTATCTTGTAAGTGAGATTATAAATATAATGAAATTAAATGTTAGGTGAGTTCGATAAACCCCATTGGTCCTTGATCATTTATTGTATATTAAAATATAACAATGGACCAATTTTATTTATAAATTTTAATTTTATTATGGTTTGGGTATTCACATGGCCGTGTTTATCATCTAAAAGTTAATTTACAAAAGGAAAGATCAGAATAAATTATATTATGGCAGATCTATTTTCTCATAGTCGATGATAATTTAATAAATTTAAATGACCACCATTTTATATTATTCACTAGACTTACTTGTTTGGTAATTTGAATTGATTTTATAATGACTGATTTAATCATTACTGGACATGAAACTCCATTTCACTTATTTGATTTTTTTTGATATTAAATTCATCATTAATTATTGAAAACATTTGGATATGATTTTCTTCATTATTTAACTGAAATTCATGGACATGGAGTTCCGTATTGACTATATTGAATTGATGTACATTACATTCCATATCATTTATTTAAAATTATTGGTAATAAGATTCTATATTTTCCATTTTGAATTAATTGACATGAAATTCCATATTAATTGTCTATAATTATTGGATAATGCATTCTATGTTCATTTAGTTAGATTTTAGAGATGATAAACATATATAAATATTAATCCAAGTGTGATTATAATTATATATGTATGCCTTGGTTTTTCCTTGGTTCATTTGTGACTATTGTTACATAAGGATACCCAAGTTCATAGGCATATGTCCTACTTTTTCTTTACCCTTCTTCCACTCCGAGACATCCTAGATTTAGTTGAGCTAGGAAGAGTTGACTTGGTGTTCCTTGAAGAACCAGATATGACATGATTTCCATTTAATTCACTGATTTATTTATCATAAAAAACACTATAAATATTATATCCAAGAATTATACATTCATTGGACACCATTAGTGTTGCCTAATGATTTTTACTCACACCCTGTTTGTGAAGAAAATTAGTAACTTGACAGATCTCAATACTGCAGGTCTGGACATGGCTAATGCTTTATTATTGTTTCTATACATTATATGAGGACATAACATGAATATGTGGGATGGGAACACACACTTGGTGCCCCATGTATTTCAATCTTTAGTCTATTGATTATTTTTTTTCTATCATATTTTTTGTATTACATTCTATATATTGACTACTTTATATTTGTTTGTTAGCAAGTTCATTCAGGGCTGTATTATTGGAATGAGACTTATTATCTATTTATTATACATTTTAGTCATTATTACCTTCCATTATCACTCATTCGGATATTCTCCCATAGTGATTATTACTAATCTATAGGCTATAGTATCCCCATGGAACCACCTTCAAACCATTGATAATAGTCATAAACCTCTAGAATATCTAGAGACATTCTTGATGGCCTATAATCTAACTAGTACAGCTAATCTATATCGATTCAACCATGTAAGGATGTGATATTTCAGATTAAAGGTATTTTATTTTTGAATTCATATTACTAATTTACCCTTCTTTAAAACAACCCAGAGTTCTATCATGTACATGCTATAAGACCACTATATACCTGGTGGCCACACTAGGATCCCTTATAGACCACAAAATACTACCTAGTTTCTTTATACACCCACTTAGGTACCTAGTTCTACTAACACATCCCACCTTTTATTCTTCATCTTTCCACTTATATTATACTATATAAAAAAATTAATCCAATTTTAATAATTTTCACATTTAAAATTAAAATAAAATTAAAAAAGAGAACTAGAAATATGTATTTTGTTATATGAATACTGCTACCCACCATAAGTATTTTCTATAGGTGAACCTAAAACATTTTTTTCATATATTATCTTTTTTCTTTCAATAAAATTTGCTTGATCCTAATGGTTTGGTGAGTATACCTGATGTGATATTTGGGGTACACATAACTTGTTAACAATAAAATTTATTTATATGATAGAATAGTCTTTATAATATCCATAATATGGAATATGGATGGTTTATCCATTATTATTTCATAGAGTCTCTAGAAAATGACCTCACAAATTGATTGGGGACTGGTATGTTTGAGAGATAATCTATACATGAATGAGTTTCAGTTTAATCCTAGCACTGGGGAATGTATCTTTGATAATCTCACCTGATTTATATAATAAGAGGTAAGAAATAATCCTCAATATTTTTAAGGTAGCTTCCAATTATGTAATTACTTCCCATTAATGGAATTCATCTATTTTATCAAGGTCTCTTATATGAAAAACAACCCATATGCCACAAATATATAATCTTAAGGCTCCTCGATTTCAATAGTGTAGTCAAAATAGCTCTATTATTGGTTGAATATATTAAGATTCATAGTTTTATCTCCATGTTTATATTTGAATAAAACTTTAGTATAAAACATGGACCACTCAAAAATTATATACTCTATAATAGTTTATGAATTATCAATTAGTTAAATATTTTACTATCACTTGTTAAAAAAATAATGTAAACAACCTATGGGTGGGTGTATTTTTCCACCATTAATAACAAAACATTGTTAAAAAATAGTTATATATGAAATTATTAACAATATGGTATACTAGAATAATTATTCAATAAGATATACACTGATGTGTAAATAACGAAAGGTAAATATTTATTATTTACCACTAACAAATATAATATAAATATAAATTCTTTATTTTAGGAGGAATGTAGAAAAATGTTTTTTGTGAATATTTATAAAAAATTAATCATATCTAATAATTTCTTAATATATTACATGTATATAAATAAATCATAAAACATATCCATGATTTCAATTATATAAAATTAAAAATATAAATAGTAATATATATTATTTTTGTACTATATTTCGAGAATAGTTCTCAAGAAAGATGAGTGTTTTATACATTAGAACATCCACATAAGGTACGCTTTGATGTAGGTAGTAAATATAAATAATATTATAATAATATATACAAAAATATTATATAGAGCTGTCTATACTTATGAAAGTGTCAACAGAATTTATGTTTCAAAAGAAAAACAAAAATTTAGCTGCTTTTGGAATTATTAGGAATATAAAACTTATAAATTAGGATGAAATTATGCATGGGTGTTGTGACCTTTGTAAATCACAATTTTGATTTTATATTACTATATATATTTACATTTATACTCATTTATTCATGATTATTTTGTGTGTTACTGATTTATAGGGACATTAATAACATATCACATTGTATCTGGCAAAAAACCTTTTGAGGTAATCCTTTACTGATAGGTCTAACTATATCTCAAAAGATATTAGTAATTTAATTTCACATGATTACTCCGATCTGGAATAATACGAGGTCATATCATTGATGGATTAACTATTTCCATTCAATATAGTGGAAAAAAATTCAATATCTATTTTGGGTTTTATATAGATCCTTGATAATATATTACTATTAGATTTTATTACAATATAATACCATTTGGAAGATGTGGCCTGCATTTATCCCATAAATATAAAGTAGATAGACATGGATCAAATTATATAGAATTTTATTGGTATTCTCATATTGTATATAGGATTGAGGTAATAATTTTGTACTCATCCTTACCTAAGGACCAAAATACCATTGAGTTACTTTCAATATAGAGAGGAAATCCATAGATCTCTGTCATAGATGATGCAATCATGTTAATCACTAATTTTTAAAATTTCCTTGAAATACAATTTTATCAGATCACAGACTGAACAAGATTCATCAATTAGGAGTAACATTTAGATCTTGATCAAATGATCCATAACTATCTATATTATATCTCACCCATTGGAAGAACATAGAATAGTAGTCATGAAATCCATTATGACCCTATTTAATTTATATATAAATAAAGGAAGTGGCTGAGGAGTACCGATAGTCATATATTGCTCCAAAATTAAATTTTAAAATGTAAGGAATATAATAATAAACAATATTACCCCATTTGAAATTCAAGTCCACCAGAACTGATGATGAATATCATAACACATCTTCATGATTTTATAGTTCACATCCTAAATATAAGTATATTATTATCATATCACATATTATTTTATACTAGTTGGGATGATTGTCCTTATATCAATATTAAATAAGGTTGAAGGGTCAATAAACTATATAAAAATGACTTCCCCTCCATCAACTATATATTGAATGAATGTACAACCAGGACCAGTTCACATAGAGTTCATGACCTACTCCAGATGAGAGTATATAAGATCAATATTATATCGATTTATACCACTCTTTTCCATAGCCTCATATATGTGGAATACATCCATCCATGACATCAATCTATAATCTTTGATTAGTTTACGTACCTATTTGGGGATGCATATTACCACTATATTCATTAAAAACTATGTTTCCATTACCAGAACCACATTGTATATAAAAATTGAATGATATAAGGTGATATACCCAATTAGGATTCCCTTAATTCATGAATCATTGAGATAACATGTATATCATGATGTGGTGGTCCTTGAACATTTATTTTTTCTATATACTTAGTGCCTCAAATACATCATGTCAAGAAAAATAGTGACTAATTCCAAATCATGGGAGGGGTATTCCTATGATACTTTAAACACACAGTCTTGAATGTTTTTCCCATAATAAATTATTCACATAATAAAATTGGTTCCATCTAAATAATTGATATGTTACTTTCATGGATTTAATTTGTGGTATTTTAATACATTGTTCTCTATATTTTAATTTATATTCCATCCAATTTTTGAATTATTTAATATATTTTATGATTTATGAATGTATATAAAAAATATCTATAAAATTATCTTAATGATGATGGTTTGGTGTTGATAAAGTTGTTCTTTGGCATCCATAAAATAGTGTATCAATCCATGAGATCATATCTAAAGAAACATCTTGAAATATAGTATAGTCCTCAAATTGTTTTTGATTCACGTTCAGAATCCCTTTAAAGATGTGAAAACTATTTAGTATGTGATGAATATCCATGAAATACAGCCATTCAGATGAGATTATAGGGTTTTTATAGTGTCGAAAAAACATTAACCCTATGGATTTGTCTTGTTAGGGGTACATTTTCCTATTTTATGAATAATTTCATAGATTAATCTGACATTATAACCCGAAATTTTGTTAGGGACATGGAACTAATCGAGAATCATTAATTACCATTATAAAAGTAAAAAAAATCAAATCCTCGAACCAAGTAACCCTATAAATAATGATCCTAGATATTACTATTAGATATCACTAAAAAGACCATAGAATGGGGTGAGCTATTGTGCTACCATAGTGTCCTCTACCTATATTTATACCCACATTCTCTTATGTTTTTTTATTTCTCATTCTCCCTCACTCCCTTTTTTAAAGGAATAGAGGCCAACTATAGCCATGTTCTAGGGTGGTGTAGAATAATTAGAAAGGTGTGTTGGACTTCAATTTCCAGATTTTGTTTATATAGTAACAGAAACATAACATTGATTGATATTAATTTTTTTTTGAATATTTATCACATTACAAAATTACATGACTAGGGACCATAATAGTTTCATTTCTTTAGAATCGTGGAAACATAATCGTCTATCCTAGTGAATTATATTTAACATATTTCTTAAAGATCTCCCCCCATTGGTACTCCTTTATAACATCTTTAATAATTATCTGGGTAAAGAAAAAGAACAAAGTGTTCAGATTATATTCTCTGTAAGGATAAATAATGGAGATATGTAAGCATAACATGAGAATAATGGTATGATAATATGATCATAAAATTAGAAGATCAAACCCTATATATCTATGATCATAAAAATAATTCACCACATAAATATTGGCAATTCATAAGACAAGATTTATAATTGAATTAATACCATAAGACATGAAATCGTAACTTAAAAACAATAAATAGAATTTGTGGTAGACACATAAGAAAATAATAATTATATCTATTGTATTCAATGATTAGTTCCATGTCCATTTTAGTGGAATGGGTTGAATTAACAAACCATATTAGTATTTATAGATCACACCCATGACCATCTTAGTATTCAAGGTGCACAACTAATACCATCATAGTAGAAAATTCCATTTATTGAACCGATTTTACTTCATATTCCATCTATCTCTACCTCATGAGATATAAACCTTCACCAAGTGAATTGGAGGTAGATTTAGGTCCCACATGTCACATAATGAAATTATACAATAACATTCCATAAGATCATTAACAATCATATCATAACCTATGAAATGAAATGTGTATCATAAAATAGTAATCATATCATAACCTATGTAAAAGAGACATGTTTCATAACCATTTAGTTAAATTATAACCCATTAAAATAATTGGGATTCATAATAAAATAGAAATGGGTTTCATAAACACATAATCAATGAATTTGAAACAAGTTTATTAAAAATATAACTTTAGCAAGAGAAATATGTTTTATAATCATTATTCCATAAAAATAAAAAATAGTAAAGGATATAATATTAATGTAACCCTTGGATTATACCCAATGTAAGGTATGAATAAATCAAATTATTGTCATATTAAATGGAACATAATTATGGTAAATATTTTAAAAACATATCATGAGGAAAATATCCTCTCTTCTTGAGAAAAAAAATACTTTCTAAAATGTAAAATAGTTTTGAAAACCATTTTCATTGAAAATAACCATGGAAATATATAAAGGAAGATTGAAATAATTTTAAGACAATTTTCAAGTAAAATATCATATAAAGCATATATTTTAATCTTTAAAATTTTTTGATACCATTTCATTGAATATAACATTGAAAAAATTTAATGGAATATTTGAAATCCATTTTAAAACTATTTTCTTTGAAAATAGTTGTGAAACTTATATACGAAGAGTGGAAAATATTGTGAAAACCATTTAGATGAATGAAAAATTGAAATCATTTTTCAAACTCCTTAATTTAAAATAAAATTTAATACATATAAAAGATGTTTTGAAAATCATTTTTTATATTTCATGAACATAAAACATATTTTAAAACATTTTTATTTGAAAAAAAGTTTTAAACAACAAATTTCAAGAATATTAGGAATTTGTTTCTTAAAAATAAATCTTCAAATATTTTAATGCTATATTTGAAGGAAGGATGACCATGATGGTAGATAAATATATACATGTCGAACATTCCTTTTCATCAAAATATTTTTAGAAAATTTCATCGATCTAAATTTGACAAGAAGATTACTTATTAAAATTCATTTTCATAAAAACATAAAGAATGGGTAAAAATGTATTTTAATGAAAATAGGAGTATATGAGATTTTTTATAAAACATTTAAAAAACCATGGTTTTGGAAGAAAATATATTTCTCACCGAAGTGAGAAACAAAGTAAGATTTTCTTAAAAACGGTTCCTTAATTATATTAATTAATAAAGAGTGGAAATGGTACCATTAATTGAAGATATAATTAATTACCATAAGATAATATAATTCATAATAATTCTTAATATATTAATCATAATGTTTCATCAATGGAATAATAAAAATAATCATTCTTGAAAAATAATGAGATGGTAGCAATAAATTGTAACCACTTTTGTAAAATTGAATCATAATCCCTATGAATGAAAAAATAGTACATAAAGAGTAAAATTTTATGAAAATAACTAGATTTATGATATAAAATTTCAAAGGAATTTATATACACCCCATAGAAAAATATAGTTTCATTGCATGGAATGTTTCTCAAAAAAGGAAATTTGAGACAAAAATTTCATTACCGATTATGTAATGTTTAAACTAGAAACCCCATGAATGAAAAATATTCATATGGATATTTAAATACACATAAATTTTGATATAATAATAAAATAATAAATTAATTTTCATTATTTACACTACAAAAAATAATTGAGTGTTGAATAAGGCACAAGACTCGAATAAATAATGGTGGGATGAGAAATCACATACCTTATGTCTTGAATTTTTCATACATGTTCAACCCTCATGTATAAAAAATATAATTTTATTATGAATATACCATAGAACCATAATATTATATCTAAAAAATATGACATTACTATGAATTTATATTTCTTATTTATTATAAATTCCTTGCTGATATTATGTTTCATGTAATATCGTCATTTTTTTTGTATATGTTTTGACATGTTATTTCTGACCATATTAATTATATCCTGATTTATTTATTTATAGAATATAAAACATTATATAAATATAAAATATATTCATTATATAATTATTTTTAAAAATTTCTAAAACATAGAAATATAAAATGGAATACCCTGTTCATGGAGATTGTAGGTTGTACATACACACGAACGTTGTTTCCATTTCCTTGTCATATTTTTAAAGAAATAAAAGTAAATTATATATAATTATACATTTATATTTAATTTAATAATAATTAATATTTCATATATATCATATAAAATCACTAAACTCATTATTAATAAATTCCATGATAAGTATGAACGAATCACATCACTTTGAAGAGGTGGTAATCCACACATCCACAAATGATGTTATTATAATTAAAAAAATGAAATCACTGAGGTATGTATTATATAGTAATTTAAGAAGAAAAAACACATTATAAATATCATATATTTCATATAAAAATATAAATTTCATCATTATTCCCAACCATGAATAGTGTAAATGTAGGAATGAATGACATCAGTTCGTGAGGATGTAGTTCATCTTACACATGAAAAATGATTTAGTGTCCCATTTGATTGAAGTGTGTGTGAGTGTAGGTGGAAACCAGAACATAAAAAACATCACTATAAATATTATAACAAGGTTATTTTATATTAATGGGATAAGAATAATAAAATAAAAAAGTTTGTGGCGCGATGCTACCCTTTCTTTGGGAAACGCCTTTTGGTTTCCACAAAAGGGAATCCTTGGTTGGCTATCATACAAAAATGATGATTCTAGGATTTATGGATGGATGTTTTGGAGGATATTTTTATAGAATTTGGGTGATCCAAATGGATTTATATTTGTGAATAAGTGAAGAGATGAGTGCACTTTTTAGTAGAGGAGGAGTGTTATTTCTGTAAATATAAATATGCAAACAATATTGAGAGGTATCACTTACATCATGTGCCTCTAATAGTTTCCCATTATAGAAAAAAATATGAAATGGTAAAACATTTTCCTTTTAATGTTTTTACATGTTTCTAAGTTATTTGTCCCCATAAATTAATGTTTAACTACTAAGTAATATCGTTTTTACATCAATTGATGTAATAAATTTTAATTACTTTTAGAATATTTTTTGATAAAAAAGTTTGTTGATAATTTTATGAATTATAAACTATTTTAATCATAAAATTTTGAATCATTTTTTCAAAATTCAAATCACATAATTTTCAAACATCAATTTAAAATTAACCCCACAAACGTGCTGTGACAATGAGTTTTTTTAAAGAAAAAATGTTTAAATGTTTAAAATGTTTTTATATTCAATTTCAATGTGACATTGTTTAAAAATCAAATAATTGGATTATTTATGGTAAAATGGATAAAAATATACGTTAAAGAAATTAAAATATAATTTACCAATGTTAATAAATAAGTCCAAAAAGTAGTTTTGAATTAAAATTCAGTATTTTCACTATTCATTCAAAAAACAGATCTTCATGGAAAAATACATAATAATCACCCAATGTAAATTTTTATATTACGATTTAGAAAAATGAAGTTCATTTTTTCAAATAAAAATTATATTCATTTCAAAACATATAATTAAAATAGTTTTTCCGTTAAATTGATGTAAAATTACCTTTTAGATAAATATATATATTTATTCATAAAAGTGGAATTATTCTTATCTATTATATATAAAAATTATAAGGTAAAAATTAAATAGTTTTATAAATATAATAAATATATATCCATTAAATTATTTATCAGCTTTTCTATAATTTATTTATTGAGGTAAAATGTGTCTGATTTCATAAATATTTTTTTAAGATATTAATTCCTATATTTTATAAAATGGTTTTAGGTTCATTTATAGTTAATTATGAACAAAATAATTCTTATTAAATAATATATTTATATTTTAATTAATGTTATTCAGAACCACCATTCCAATGGCTATGTGAATATTATAATTACATAATAATAATAATAGTAGTATATTATAGTTTGGTAAATCTATGTCCTTTATATAACACAATTTTTCAGAGTAACTCAGAATCGTATATAAAACAAGAATAGCATAGTTTATCATATAATGAAAGTTAATATAAGTGTTTCATATAGTGAATTCTCCACAAGGTGTTTCATTAAAACACAAATATAATTATTCTTTAATACAATAGATGATATATTAAGTCTTGTGTGATATGTATAATATAGAAAATATGAAATTTATTTGAAAAAAATATTTCAAAAAATATCAGGGTGTTACATTCTACCCCCATTAAATGAATTTACAGTTCAAAATTGGTCTTTATTATCAATGGTTTTATACTTTAATGGTCCTTTTATAAAAACCCACATCATAAAAATAAATTCTAAAGCTTACATTAAAAATGTAATGTTTAGAACATAATGGTTACCCAATTTAACTCATATCTAGGTGTCAAAAGAGAGAACAGAGGTGGAAACTGAAAATTATACATGGAAGAGAAATATAACTATTAAGTTATGATGGATAGTGATAGAGATCCTGGATAGGATAATGTTAAATATCAAAAATAAATAGGAATTGTTTTTTAAAAAACCTCATTGATATCATAAAAAAATCAAAATAAAATGACAAAATATTATTGGAAAATCATTTTTCCTAATGTTTATGTATTTTTATGATAATATGTACATACATGATTTCAGGTGAACCTCAAACTTGTTTTCCCTTGATCAAATTCTACTTCATTTATTATTAGTCTAAATTAAGGTGAATTTGTTATTCTTGAAGAATTAGAAGATCATGAAATCCATATGCAGAATGATCTGTCATTACATCTATCTTTTTTGAAACACAAAGGTTAGCATAATTTATACAATATGTACAAATCCTCATATGGTGAGAGAATTTTTTAATCTCTAAAATGTCAATAGAATTTTAACATAAACCATTCTATAAATTTTTAACCTTATAACCATTCTGGATGATAAATGTCCAAAAGATTAGAAATAATATCACTAAATTTCTTAATAACAACTTACCCTTGATCCCTCAATTATCAAAATGTTGTTAATGTTTTTCATATATCTAACATGTTAATACCTTCATCATATATTCAATTGAAACATGGTAATTACACTAAATAACTATTGAAAATTGTATTTTTATTATTAAAATGTTTAAAAATTCTATAAACTCCATCAGTGATAGAGAAAAATACATTTTCAAAAAGTCAATTGTCATTTCTAAGGTAATCAGTACCACACAATTTACTTATTCATATCCGTCATATATTTATCCAAAAATCAATATATCAACATCAATAAAATATTAAGGTTTATCTTCCCTTAGTATAGAGGTCACATTTCAATTATATCTATTTTCTAGTCGATCAGAACCCTTAAATATATTATTTTAATTTCATAAAAAACAATAAAGTTAATAATTCATATATATTTCATAATTATTGAATCTGAATACAAAAAAAACATCAATTAATCAACTTCATAAATATTTCATTAACAAGTCCACATCATTCTATTATGTAATTTCTCTTTCTTTTCACATCTAACCAATAGTATCATCATCAGTAACAATATATCCATTACTCATACCACCTTGTGTATTCTAACAAGGAGTATTTAACTTCGGACATCAATTTTTATAATTCCCATTCATTCCACATTTATAGAATTCCACAGTTAATGATAACTTATGGAGGAAATTATTCTCATTCATTATGTTAACCAATCTTTTAATTTTCCATTTATAGATACATGATTTTTTCCATATTTCCCATAGTCAGTACCTATTCATGTTACTCTAAGACATTCACATAGGTGATTCCATCCCCATTATCTACATAATGAAAATGGATATTATTTCCTCTATGGTCTCCACTAACCAAAAAAATTGTGAACTCTTTTCTTATCTTATTTGGTTAGTAAGATTTTTAGTTAAGGTACACATTGATAATCAAGATCTTGGAAAACTAATTAGACATGGTCACAACATCCTTCACTCCATTGATCATCTCATTTGAATTATAATCAGAAAATTGTTTGTCACATTCTTCATCAAACCATTTCCTTATTATTATATCCATTGAAAACAAAAAACAAAAAATAATATTGTGATCAGAACTTATCTTAGTATAAAAAAACATAATCATGAAAAATCAATTATCGGATTCCTAAATCAGGACACATAATATAAAATCTATGAGTCCTTAGGTTTTTCCATGAAGACATCCCTAGACATATCTTTATAAATATCTATATAGGACTCAATAAATATTTCTCATCATAGTTTGAAACGGTTGACTAAACCTTTTTTTTGATACCTACTATAGTGACCCAAGTATAACTATAAGGCTCATGCATCCAAGGTTAAATAATATTGATTTATGTCAAGAATTCACATTGAGGATATATTTAGGTTTATATATTTAGTTAATTAGTCCACAACTATTACATAAAAAAACAAAGATATATAAATTTGACACTTCCAATAGTAATCGTTTCTTCCATACCATAAAAACTGTTTAAAAGAAACATGGTTTATTCCTATGTTTAATAAACATATCTTTTCCAGGATTCCATAGTTTACTATATTATCCCTAAAATCCTAAGAAAAAAAATTAAAAACAGGGGATGAATACAAAAAACATATTAAGGGACACAAAAATAAATAAAAACTATTAGTTCAGTTAATATAAAATAACCCATTCAATGTTATTTGAGATAATGAAACAAAACATTTTCACATGAATAACACTCATAGATTTTTTCTAAATTAAAACAGTAACAATAATAAAAAACAATTAAACATACTTTAGATGACTTATAAAATCATATATATACAATCATTTCTAACATATTCTAGTTTTAATAAACATATGGTTGACTTCCCAATTAGAGATCTATAATGGGGATCACCCTTCGTATAAGCTATATCAGGCTCACATGGGATTTATAGTGGAGTTTAACCCTTTGTATAAGCTATGTTAGGATTACCCCTGAGCTATAATATAGATCAACCCTTCAGATAATCTATATCAGGATAACCTGTTTCATATAATACTGAGGTACCATTTCATGAATAAAACATGTTCATCATAAAACCCCCCTTTTGGAAGATTCTTTTGATGCCATATAAAAAATGTTTTTATATAAAAATAAAATATTCATTCAAGAACCGTTTTCAACACCAAGATTTCAAAATAATGGAATAAGGTATTTTTTTATCATTTTAAATTACATTATGTATTATAGTGGAAGCCAAATATCAAATAATTGTTACGAAGACAGAGACGTTGTTGTGACATTATATGTTAAAAATACTTCATTTTGTTATTTTATAAAATATATTAAAATAGTTCATGTAAAAATATTCTATTTGAAAGCATTGGAATAAATTAAATATTGACATAAAACTTCTTATATATTCGTTCTTTACAGACATAATTAAATATGTAATTTTATATTAGGAAGAAAAAGTTTTGAAAATTAAATCATTTAATGGTTAAGGTTTCCCATAACATTTTTAACAATTAAATATTAATCTGCATGATCTTATAAATAAATTTATTATAACTAAAATATGGATATTAACTTTCATAGTGGTTGTATATACACCTTATAAAACAATAAAATTTCATATTAGAAAAAATTCCTCAATGAAAATAGATTTAGATGAAGTTCATTACATTGAGTCTGACTTGTCTCGTTCATTATTTAATTTCCATAATAATAAACATAGGTAAATTTATAATTTATTTATAACATTTTTAAATATTGTTACTCGTTTTATTTCACTTATTACCATGTAATAACAATATGTTAATTATTTGAGTTCATATCAGACGTTTATTTATGTTTGATATTTCAGTAAAAAAAATTTGGATGAAAATTATCGATGTTCTCATAAGTCCATTATCTCTAGAATATTATTAAATATTTATATATAATATATATTCAATATATATATATATATATATTTATTTATTATATTCCATAAAATTTTCATATAATAAATGAAATGAACCCTTCATGGAGATGGTAGGTCGTACGTACCTATGAACACTACTTTCATTTATTTATCATATTAAGGGAATAAAATATAAAATATACATCGGTATATTATAATTATAGTCTAATATATATGTCATATATGTTACATAACTTCATTAACACTATCCTATATACATTTCATGAATTTAATGAACGATTCATAACACTTTGAGGGGGTAGTATCCACATTTCCTCAAATGAAATTTTCGTATATACACATTATGGAAAACATTAATGTATGTTTTAAATATAAATTAGAGAAGAATAGAGAAAATAAAAATATATTATACGTCATATGTAAATATAGTTCCATTATAATTGACACCATTAGTGTTGGTAGCAGAAAATTGAACCATCATAGTTTTGTGAGGGAGTAGTTCGTCGTACACAGAAATAGTATGTTTTATATCCATTAGATAGAGATGTGTGTAACTTTACGTCAATCACTTTGAAAAAAACATGCTAGTATATTGAGTATATTGGAATTGTTATAAAAGAATGAAAATAATGTATCTTTTTCATTTGTATGAGGAAAATAAATGAAGGGATCTTGAGAGAAGACGTTACCTCTAAATCAGGTAACTCATTTTGATTTCAGCCAAAAATATTTGTTGAATTTTCAATTCTCCAAAGGTAAGGATTTTAATAGGAAGTGAGGGATTATGGGAGATTATATGAGAATAATATAGGAGATACAATGGGCTTGAGAGGTGTGAGTAAGTTGGTAGAGTTGGTGGATTTTTATAAGAGGGACGAGGGACACTTTAGGAAAGTCTTGAAAAATTATTTTATTATAAATTGATTATAGAATTATAATGGTTAAAAAGTGATAAATTTAATGGATAAGATGAGGATGGATCAAAATCCCCTCATATAATATGTTTTAAACATGTTTAGGTCACAAAATTAACCTTATCATTCAGCTTAAATCCTAAGTTAAAAACATTAACTCTTATCATTTCTTCTAGTATTTTCATAATATATTTTTACTATAGTAACTATAAAAAAACAATTAAACCAAAAGTGCATAATTAATGAAATTTTTAACAATATATAACTCATTTATACAAATAAAATATTTTTAGGACTATTTTACCATTTAATAAAATATCATTTTTTTAAAACTCATTTATGTCAATTTTGACAGTATTTAGAAATTTATTTTTTTAATGTAATCACAACATTATTACTTTAAAAAAAGTCATTAAATCATCCCAAACATGTCAATTCCATCCCAAAAATACGTGGATAGAATGAAGATGTTCAATTTTTTTTCATATTTATAATATCATTTATTTGAATATTTCGTTAAAAATGTAATATCTGTATTATCATTGTATCATATATATATATATATAATGTATGAAAATTATAAATAAGATACCATGATGTAAGACATACATTTAGCTTTCTAATTACTATTTATAGTCAAATATATTATTTATAAAACCCACATTAATATGGTTTTATCAAGGATATATATGTTTATGTTATATTTCACTTTTCATTAAATTTAATGTTATAAAAGGTCATTATTACACCCAAGTGGCTACATGGGGCTCTAAATTCAACCCAAGGATTCCCATGGTCATAAATATCTCATACAATAGAATTAGGACATGTGTTATGGTTGAATTATATTATTATAGTACTATTTTTTACCCTTATTTACCCCTAAACCATGGTAAATAAAAATAATTACTGAAGTAACTCTTCATAATCTCAAAAACTATAAGGTTCCTATTTACATAACTAGTACACCACTTGTTCATTCACACAGTGCTATAAATGAATCTATATTTTCAAAAGGGATTAATTTTTTTAATAAATTTACTAATTAACATTAACAAATATATGCTAAAAATACAAGTTATTGTTAAGTAATATTAAAGGATTTAGAGAATCGAGACATCATTATAATATTAGAAAACATTTATGATTAATGTGAAGGAATGATATTTCATTTTGAGATTGGAGAATTAGAAAACATGAGTTATCTTATAATTCAAATATAATTAAATAATTTTTAATATTGAAATTTTATCATTGATATATTTAACGTCCATAAGGAAGTGGAGACTAAGGGAAGAGAGAACTATCCAAAATTTCACTATTTTTTAATAAAATTGTTAACATGAACTAGTCACCCAATTCATCCCCAAAAAGAAATTAATAAAATACAAAATTAGTAGTACAAACACTAGGTGAAATGAATTTAAAAAAATAAGAATTGAGATAATTACAAACCAAAAAAACATAGAGGAAAATCCACCAAAATCTAGAGAAGAAAAAATTGATAGAAACAACCTACAATCAACAATTCCATGATCTGAGGAAAAGAATGTACTATACATTAGGACTCCATCTATCGAGGACTTAAGGGAAGCCAATTCTTGCACAACTTTTTTTCTCTATCAACATGATCATTTTCCTTCATGCTACTATACAGTTTTCAATGTAAAATGAATGCCTAAAATCAAACACAAGAAATTATGTAATATGCTGAAACCACCAATTAGAAATGAAAACAGATAAAAGGTTGGATCAATAAGCTATTGAGAATGTCGACTAGTATTGGAACATTATCTTCAAATGATGTAGTGAATGGTTCCAACTTAGATAAATCTACGTGTTAAAGAAATACTCAAAAACTATTATGCAAACAAGCTTCCTCGAATCCATTATTCATTAACCACACACAAACATAGTGGCACAACAGGATCACCCCAGCCTCATAGGTCATGTACTCCCCAATGATAGTATTTCACTGCTAGAAAAAATAAGTGAAACCGAAAATAAAAGTCATACTGGTGGAAAATGAATCTCAGGAAGCCTATATAAGAGTTGGCCGACCATGCCAAGCCTTCACATTCCAAAAAACTGAAACCTCAAGAATACATCCATAAACGTCCATATAGCTGTGAAATTGATAATTAGAATATAGAGTTAATTCTAGGGGAGAAAGAAGCCCAGGAAAGCTAAGGACAATATCTCATCCTAAAAAAAGGGTAGCAACTCCAGGATAGCATTAAGACCTCAATGAAATCACGAAACTTCGTGAAAAATCCACAATTCTATGTGATCAAGCAAATACATCAAGAAAAGATTTGAAAAACTGAAATCATGAAACACAACATCATGGAGGTGATACCCAAAAAGTCATCATAAACAGGAATAAATCATGTTCATAAAAAATCCTGTAAATCCCTTTGGACTTGATAGCAGAAGTAGACATCCCATATCCATTGACTCACAACAATGAATATTGAAAATACATTGTGTTTTATTCCACTTAAGAGAAAAACAACACCCTTATCTAGTAACAAAATCTTATTTAAAATATAGACACGAGGTAGAGAAAATAGTCCCAAAAGCTCACTAAGGAAGAACTTTTGAATGATGGAAGAAGTCATTCCCATGGAATATCTTCGAAGTTTAAATCATATTGAGTATTGATATTATGAAATGATACATAAGTATGTCCTCGATAAAAGTGGTTGTTTCAGAAAATTAGGTTGAGTAATGAAAGAGAGTGTTCTAGTTTATATAAGAACATATAAATAATAGAAAATCCTCTCATATGAGATTACATTTCAAAAAAATAATGGGAACCACTCTAAATAGTACATGTTGTTTCCTTTAGAGAAACTGTGAAAGAAATACATTTAAATAAAATTCATCTAGCAGTGGTTTCAATTCATGCTACACTGTAGCCCCTATCCTAGACGTTGACACCATATTTTTGTCTATCCATGCAGTAGTGAAAAATGGTGACAAACGAAACTGTGTAATTTATTTTGTGTACAATGTATAGTCATCAAAAACTAAAAAACTGTGGAAAAAAATGTCCATATAATATTTCTTGAACTGAAAAAAAGATTTCATACTGTAAATAGAAAATGAATACCAATTTTAAAAGAAAAAAAGAATTAACTTTTGTGTATTGCCTCTCCATTCCACGAAAAAATTTGAATCATATTCTTCAATCATTTTAGTTATATTTTCATTCATTTGGGGATGCAGTATATTGGAATTTCTTAATGTTTCACATAGTATTGATATGTTGCAACATTTATTTAGACCCAATCATCAACATCAAACTCAATGAACAAATATTTCTATAAAAATAATTTACATTAAAGAATAAGTCCCAAATACTATTGAAAAAAAATCATATAACTAGAAATCTGATGGTTAATAGTCGAAAATTGATAATAAGAAATGGATTTTATGTTTTCATCATAAAAAATGATAGTGTCCTAAAAAAATTATTTTTATTTGTTTCTAATGAAGTCTTGAATGCAACACTCAATAAAGGTAAAGAACATATACCTGAGTACAATAAATAGTTGTACCTTTTGTAACAAATTGATTGTCACTCTTACAACACACTTATAATGATCTACCGCTTTTATTTTCATGTCATTTAAGGAAAAATTAATATTTAAATAATGTGGTACTTGGTTTTTAAAAAATTAAAATAAATAAATTAAAAAAGTAGTGCTTAGTCTTGTTCATTTCTAATACAACTCTTCAATAGAGGTTGAGAAACTGTTAGCACATTAATATGTAAGTAATATTTTGGTAGAATAATTATGGAAAATGATGTTCTCAAAAAATTATGTAAAATAGATCATTAATACACCTATTAACAATAAGAAGATATTATGATCAAGGCCTCAAGACTTCATGAAAATGCCAAAAGTCAAATATTTGAAAAAATTCCAAAAAAATCACACCTCAAATATTAATTAGGGATGTTGTAATATACCTAGTTACACATAGTATGTGTAGCATCGGTACCAAGCCAACTTTTTCCACCATTACAAAATCATAAATTCTTCCCTTATAATATCACGTACTCTAAAAAACATGTTGCACAATGAAAACATAAAATTAGAAATATAATCTAAGATTAGAATTTCCATATTATGTAATGAGACATCTTATTATACAAGGATTCAATCAGTAAATACAAAATCTAGATATGAAAGAATCCATATAAACATATTACAGTCATATTAATGAATATGGGAACACTCATGTATCAATATTTTGGAAATAGTTATGCATATTTAATCTGCAAAAAAATTATGTATGAGGACATTGTAAACACTTGCATAAGAAATACAAAAATATCTATATATGAATAATCTAAAAAAATATATACAAACAGTCTTGAAAATTTTATTTATAATCCATATGTAAACAATTATGTAAATTTTAGGACCATATAAAGGTAGGTGGACCAAGAAACTGCCACAAGAAAATTACATTAAGAGGGTATCTAAAACTTTCCATAACAACCTATTTGGTTATTATAAGCATTCTTGATATTGTTATGCATGAGAAATATGGAAATAGTTATGCATAAGATGCATATAAAAACATTTATGTTTGAGAAATTGGCAAACACTTTTGTAAAATAAATCCATAAATATCTATGTATGAATAATATCATAAAAGTTACATATTAACACTATAGAAACACTTATGTATAAGAAATATATGAACAATTATGTAAATATTATGAAAATTTCAATGCAGGTTCACCAAACTGAAGACTTCATAAAATATCAGTTGATCTCATTCTTTGGAAACCCCCTACATTGAAAGTCATTGGTTAAGATTTTTTTTAACAATTACGGTGCATGTGGGTAATACTAGTATGAATTTATGGGTTACCATTTTTAGAGGTAACTGAAATCGAGAGGCTGAGGTGATTAGTTGGTCCATAGGGGTTACAATAGTGTAAATTCAGGGTTACCATAGTTAAGGGTGACAAAAATCTTGAGCTGATAGTGGAGTCTAAAACTATAGGATGTCCATACGAGGAAAATTCATAGGTAGAACAGACAGAAAAGGTGAGGAGGATAGAGGGAAAGGAGGTGGAGGTTAAAGCTGAGACAAAGGATAAAATACATATATTTGTGTTTATCAATACACTATAAAGAAAAAAAATAAACAATATCAAGGAGGAGATACCCATATACATTATTATCTAAAAATAGATTTACAATCATGGAACATCCTTGTATACATTTATTTTCTATATAATATTCTTCTAAGGAGAACTCATGAAGATGTAGGATCCAATTGAACATGTGAATGAGTGAATCAATTTGTGTCTAACTTGCATGTTAATTAATTCGAATGAAAATATATAAATACGAATTTTTCGGGAAAGGGACAAAACATACATGCCTTTATTTAAGGTAAATGTTTAGTGATGGATCAAAATATGAAGTTGGTGACTTTGAGGAATCAGTTATAACACATCAAAAAAATAACTCACATTCTTTTGATTTTATTTCTTTTTTTAAAAAAAATCATTATTTTCCAGAAAATCAAAATGTGTTTATGTTCCACTATAGTGACAAAAATATATATTGGATTGATAGAATTCTAACTTACAAACCACATAAGTAAACATTTGTTTAATTGAAATGACTAATAGATAAATCATGCATGATACAAACGGAGAAATTTAGGTAATGTTTAAAATAAATTACTCTTACTCAATGTGATGCAAGAGACAGATTCCAATCCAGGTACATATGCAGTCAAAATAACCAAAAGTATTGTAGATTATTATTTTAAATTTTGATAGATGATATGTAGCTCCAATCAAAGGAATGTTGTTAGGAATTTCAAATAATTTCAAATACACATATGTGTTAAATAATGGGTTACTACATGTTCATTAACCTATTAAATATTATTTAAGGAATAGATAAATAAAATGTTGAAGGAAAGTGAACTTGAAAGTGGCACAAAATGCCTCCTCAGAACTATAACATGGTGAACAACACGTCGATGCAATGAAGATAAATGTGAAATAGATATAAAATTAACCATGATCATGATGTTGGAACTTCAGTAGAAACATTTATAGTGTTACATTATATATAAGGAAAACATAACATGATCCGAAGGTGGATTTACAGTGAGTCAATGTTAAGACACTGTAAAAAAAGGTTACCTTACATACAGATGGTGAAAATGGGGAGACATTGCTATTTCATAGGAATAAACTGGTTTCTTTTGAAATGGACGGATGATGAAGTGATCCGTTTCAAGTAAGAAGTCTGTCCTCGACGGTGCGGTTAATGTGCGATAACCTCTAGAAGGTTACCAGTCGATTGTAGAAGAATATCATCCTATAATGATGGATTAAAACCACGAGGTAGATGCATTCACTTGATTACATGAGTAGAATGATGAACAGTATGGGTAACTATAGCGGGAACCCTAGGGATAGAGAGAGGATAGGGTTATCCTGACAGGGTCATTGAAAGGGACGGTAGTAGGATAGTTAGAGGATGTGGGTGACTAAGGAGGAACAAGTAGCAACAGAGTATGCGTAGGTAGAGTAGGGTATGAAAAAAAGCTGGAACCCTAATCACAGTGAATGAAAATGAAGCTATACAGTAGGTGAAGCACGACAGAAGGTGAAACACGAGTGGGGGGAGAAACACAAGGAAATCGTGTGAAGAAGAGGGAGGGAGAGAGCGAAAGGGTTTCAAGAAAAGAATTGTGTCGACTAGGGTCAGTAGGAACCCTAGACCGATTGGTGAGGAAGCATGATTGGGAGTAAGGAAGACATCGAGTGGTGGCTGGGGGAACCCTAGATCGATTGGAGAGGAATCACGAGATGGAGGAGAAAGTGAGGGAAATATTAATGCAAATAAGGATGGATCGACATGACCAAATTTACCTAGAGGGATAACGTGGAAGAGATTCCCTTATAATCGTGGAGGTATATTGGGAGGACATGTGGAAAGGTTGGAAAAGAAATATTAGTATAGTTAGTAGATTTGGACATTATAATTGTAGATATGGAATCCACTTTTTGAAACATAAAACACAGAACTGGAATAAATTAATTCCCATTGTCAAAACCAAAAAAATGTGTTTTTGAGATGCAATAACTATCAAATGATGGAAATATTTTTATGTCTAATTTAAATGGGAAATTAATTATAAGGAAAATAATTAGAATAAATGATAAAAACAAAATCTAATTACACTTAAAAACTAATGAAAATGATAATCTAACAATATAAAAAAAATTAGATGAAAATAATGTTTGTAATTAAAATGTAATATTTTTTACTATTCAAAAAAATAAAAATTTTATCAGAAAAATACAAAAATTTCTAGAAAAGTAAATTTTGATGCTTTTATTCTAAAGAAGAAGTTTATTTTTTCAAATTTAACATATAAAATGGACAAAAATATTTTAAAAAATGGTTCTCCACCCGAAGGAGACAAATTTACCTTTTAAATATATTATAATATTTTATGCTTAAAATTGGATTCATTCTCTTTTTAAGCCTCTAAAATTCATTGGATAAAACTAAAAATATTTAAAAAATATGTAAAATCATAATATAGTTATTTTTTTCTTTCTTTCCAATAAAATGGCAACACATTAACTATAATTTAAAATAATAATATTATTATTGTAATATTTTTCAATATAACTCAGTGTTGTGTGCAACATAAGATTTCACAAAAACCCATTTTTGCGTGTCATGTACGATATGATACATAGTGTCCCCACTAAACTAAATTTAATATTAAATTCAAAAATATTTGTAGATTTGAAAATTTATTATTCTAGAAATACAAGAGATGTTATACTAAAAAACATGGATATTACATCAATTTTGATGAATATTCACAACTATATAAAATACATGCCCAAGGACTGTAATAGTATATTTTCTTTTGGAAACATAGAAACATAATATTATATCCAATTGAAATATCTTTATATTCTCCAATAAATATCTTCCCCACTGTTACACCTACTTAAAACAATTCTTCATCACATGCGGAATGGAATCATAAGAAAGGGGTGAGCTCAGATGCTCAGTAAGGGTAAATAAGGGATATTTGTAAGAATAACATGATCATAAGGGTATGAGAATATGATCTTTTGATTTTAATATAACACCCTACATATCATAGTTCTTAAACATTAATCATAGAGTACATATTTGTATTTAATAATACATGAATCACAATTTAATGAATAGAATAATCCATGAATTAACAACATAGGAATAAGACATAAAATTTGGGGTTGAAACATAAGAATATAAAAATTATCTCAATAGGATTCAAGGATTAGTTACAAGTCCATATTTTTGGAATGGTTTTACTTCCCAAAACATATTTGTTTTCATGGTTCAATCCCATGACCATCTTAGTAGTTATGGTTCACTCCAAAGATCATTATAGGGGACAAATTCCTTTACTGAATGGAGTTAACTACCCACACTAGCCATCTCTGTCCCATTAGATATTAATCTTTACACAGTGAGTTAGAGGGATATATTAGCCCCACCAATCAGATAATTAAATTATACACATGTGTTCAATAATTTCATAAACAATCATATCACAACCCCTAAAGTGATGTAGGTATAATAATCATGTCATCATATCATACATGTTGAAAAGAGACAGGTCTCATAACTATTTCAATAAATAATAACCCAAGTAATTAATTTTATTTCATAATCACATAACCTATATAAGATAAATGGTGTTCATAAACCTATAACTAGTGAAATTGAAATGGGTTTTTAGACATATCACCCATGAAAGATAAATGTTGTTCATAAACATTATTCTATAAAAACATAAACCATTTAGGTAATGAATATTAATAGAACACTTGGATCATATCCACATCATGGAATGAGTAACACCAAGAAAATTCATCCTAGATGGAACATAATTTTTGAGAAATAATTTAAAATAATTTCATGAGGAAAATATACAATCCTCATGAATAAGTGTTTTTCAAAACATAAAACTTTTTTAAAATAATTTTCTTTTAAAATATACTTGATAACTTATTATTGAAGCATGGAAACATGACAACAATCCTTTTATTTGAAAACTCGTGATGAAAGGTTAAAAATGTATGAAAACATTTTCCATTGAAATTTACTTTGAAAACTTATAAAGAAAGATTGAAAATATTTTGAAAACCATTTCATTGAAAATAACAATAAAAATATATAATGAAATCACTGAATTTTATTTCATTATAATAGCTACACACCATATGAAAGATAATTTAAAATCATTATAAGAATTATTTATTCTAAAATTAATTTTAAAATATATAAAATAATCGTTGAAAACATTTGAAAAACAATTTCATTGAAAATAACTTTGAAAACATATAAAGGATGCTTTAAAAGCATTAAAAGACACTTCATGAACAGAACTTTTTTTCAAAACTTTTGCTCTAAAAAACACATTAAAATAATTAATTTATAGAATATTAAGAAATATATTTATTAAAAATAAAAAGTTTAAATATTTAATGGAAGATTAAAAGGAAAGATAGTGATGATGGTTGATAAATCCGTACATATTGAATATTCTTTTTTCACCAAAAAAAGTATAGAAAAATGCCTTCATCAGAACATGAAATAATGATTATTTATCAAAAACAATATGTTAAAAGGGTAAAAAATGAATAAAAATTTATTTTAAAGAAAATTAGAATATTATAATTTCTAATATATATTTTTTTTGAAGAACATAGATTTCTGAATGAAAGGATCAATAGAGTGAGATTTTCATTATTTTTTTTCATAATTATCTTATGTACCAAAGAATGGAAGAATGAAAAAAATACTTAAATATATCACATATATCTATATGTTATAAAAATTCATGATTATTATGGATATATGGATCATAATATTTCATTAACATATACATAATCATAAACAATCCTAATATACAATGAGATTGTAGAAATAAATTATTATCACTTTGGAAACATTGAAGTGTATTCTGGATTAAATAATAACATTAATTAATAATTAAAATTTAATAAAATAGAATTATAAACATGATATAACATTTCCTTCTGTAATTATATACGCCCCATAGAAGAACATAGGTGTTTAACATAGAATGTATCTCAAAGACCAAAATTTGAGACAAACATTACATTATCAAATTTGTATCTTTTGAACAACAAACCCCATAAAATAAATATAATCATATGGATGTTTAAATTTCAATATATTTAAATAAAATAATCGTAAAATACATTCTTGGGTATTATATACACCACAAAAAATAAATTAGTGGTGAATAATATATAAGTCTCAAAGAAATAAGATTGAGATGAGAAACTCTTTACCTTAAGTCTTTAATTTCATCAAACATCCTCAAACCTCCTACATAATAAATATAAATTTATTATACTTATTAAAATGATTTATATTATTATATCTAATTCCATATATTAATTTACTATGAAATTATATTCACTGTTTTTT
This sequence comes from Viscum album, assembly GCA_963277665.1. Classification (NCBI taxonomy): domain Eukaryota; kingdom Viridiplantae; phylum Streptophyta; class Magnoliopsida; order Santalales; family Viscaceae; genus Viscum; species Viscum album. The sequence goes on along the minus strand of OY728138.1, from coordinate 1,468,371,902 downwards.
AATAATCGCATGTTGAGGTTATCTTTTTTGTAATATCTGCATTGATTATCGTATATGTTTTTATTCTTTATTATTGATACTCTTATAATGAAATTGATTTATTTATTTCAAGAATGTAAAACGAGATATAAATTAAATATATATTCAGTATATATATATTTATAATAACCCATAAATGACATAAATATGAAGTGGAATACACCATTTATGGAGATGGAAGGTCATATATACGCATTAATATTGTTTCGATTTTATTATCTTATTATTATGTAATGAAAAATGAATGATATATATTTATATTTCTATAATATATTTATATAATATTTATCATTCAATATTTATCATATACAACCACTAATCCCATCATCAATATATTCCATTTTAGGTGTGAAAGAATCACATTTCTTTGGGGCGATAGTTTACCACCTATCCACAAACGAAGTTATCATATTTCCACAAAATGGAAAAAGTGATGGTATGTTTTATATAAAAATTAAAAATAAAATATATTTCATTGATATCATATATATAATATTAAAACAAAAATTCACCCATTATTCTCAACCATGAAAGGTAGAAATGGAAGAAGAAATGACATTAGTTCACGAGATGATAGTTCATTGTACCTATGAACGATGATTGCATATCTCATTTCATGGAAGTGGGTGTGACTGTAGGTTGATACCTTAACATGAAAAAATATTAGTATATCTATTATACCAAGGTCATTATATAATCATATACTAATAATAATTGAGGGTCTGTGAATGAAAATAAAAAAATGATCTCGTGGAAGGTTATTACCACTTATTTGGGTAACACATTCTAGATAGATATTACGGGATTCATTTGATGGATTTATGCCAAGAGATAGGCTAATAAGATTAGGGGAGGGAAATTGGGATGTGATTTTGGAAGGGTTTCGATGGGAAAAGGGGATTTATATATGTGAAGAAGTAAGGGTGAGAGTTCTCTTTTATAGTGGAGAAGGACTGTCGTTCATGTAAATATAAAATGGTGAATGATATTGAGAGGTCCCATGTACCTCATGTTATTCCAATAATTGTCCATTTTTTATAGAAGCTGGTAGTTGATGGAAATATTTCTATCATACATCTTTTTGACATGTTTCTAGGTTATTTAATCCCTCAAATTAATGTTTCACTACTTACTAATATTGTTTTTACCTTAATTGTTCTGATTAAATGTAATTACTTTCACTAATAATTATATTCAATTACTATGTTTAAAAAATTATAGGTTATAAATTATTTTTATTCAAAATTTAAATTAAATTTTTAAAAATTCTAAAAACATAATTAGAAAAAAAAAATTTAAATGTTAACCCATAGATGTATCATGATTGTAGGGTTTTTTATGTAAAACATTTTCAAATCATGAAATGTTTTTATAACTAATTTCATTTTGAAAGTGATTACATTGAAATAAATTGGATTAATTAATGTAAAATTTATGTAATTTAACTATCAAATCAAATTTAAATAAAATTTATTAATATATATAAATTAGATAAATATGTTTTTATGAATTCAAATTCAGTATTTTTCTCTATTAATCCATGAATTGAAACTTCTCAAAAAAATCACCAATTATAAATATTAAATTTGTAATTAAAAAATGATGTTTTGATGAATTTTTTTATAAACATGTATAAAGTTATATTTAAAATTTCTTCAGCATTAAAATGTGGTAAAATTACCTGTTAGAAAATACATATTTTCATTCATAAAATTGAATTTATCTTATATGTTATCTATAAAAAACATAATATAAACATTAAAAAGATGTATGAATAATATATATATATATAATCATTAATATGTTTTTTAATTAATATATTGATTTAACATATGTTTTATTTCAGAAATAAAATCTTCCAACAAATGATTTCTTATATAAAAAATGATTTTTTATTTTATTTAAAGTTATTTGATCCATAATTAATTATTATTAAACCATATTTTCATAATTTTATTAATCTTATTCATAAACACCATAATAGATATTATGTGATAATTATAAAAATATAGTAATAAAAATATCCATAGTGCATTTTAGTTTGATAAACTAGGTCGTACGTGTCATGAAAGTTATCTAAGGAACTCAAAATTGTTTAAAACATAATCAAAACATAGGGTTTTATGTACTGAAAGCTAATATAAGTGTTTTTATAGTGAAATTTTGAATTGGTGTTTCTTAGAAAGAAATAACAACTTGGTTATTCAATACAACACATGTTATATTCAGTATTGCAAGAAATGTAGAATACTAAAAACATTAAATAAATTTGAAAAAAATTCTGAAAATATTAGCCTATTACATTTCATGATGGGTTAGGGAAAATAATTATTTTTCAATCCAACCCATTTTTCATTTCTCATAACCATTGGAAAAAAATATATAAAGGATACTTTTAAAATTTTGCATTTTTTTTCTTAGTCTATTTCATGATCATTTAATAATCATGGGAAATAATAATTGGATATGTCATCAAGAAAAAAATTGGTTATCAATGAGATAATTTACATAAGAAAATGAATAGGGAGTTCCATGTTAAGGAGGGGATACCATGACAATTGTATCTCCCTCATATTTACTCTAATACCAAACCTAAATAAAAAAAATTTAATTCAAAATCCATTTTCACTCAAACCCAAAAATATATAAAACTTGTTAAGTGTTTTCCAAACATGATATTCGAACAAAAAATTATTTTATTCATTATTTTTTAATATCTATTTTCTAAACATTAACTATCTAATTGAATTATAAATTCTTAAATAATTTCTATCCATTTATTCATATTCTCTCTGGATCGACCATCATTCCCAATTTTACGAATTTTAGAATGTTAGTAGTGATAGTCATGTTTATAATTTTTTACTTTTAGATCCCCAATACGAATAGTGATTATTTATTATGAAGTTTGAAACATATTTTTCGATATGTAGTGTGTTATTTAATGATTAAAATATAACAAAATTTTCTAATTTCATTTACATTTTAAAAATTTTAAATTTTCTTTTATTTTTTAGTTCATTCATGTCATACTTCAATGCATAATTACTCAACCAGTGGAATACAAGAAGAAGGAGAGTATTCCTTCGATCCTTATATTTAATGTATGTTGAGAAATTATAAGTAAGACATGAAATATCAATGAGTAATTATAGCTAGAAGAGATAAATGTCAAGGAATTGGATAGGAATAGGGTTTGGGAGATGGACAAGGGATCTAATAAAGTACTTAGGCGATGAAATCAATTATCAATTATGGTGGACCCCTGAACATGGGGGTATATAATTTCATTATTGTACCCCCAAATTCTGATCAAAATTTTTAGATTAAACTAATGATCATTAAAATAATCACACACTAAATATAATTCATTAGGATACCACATAATGAACCCAATTATCATGTTGGGAGTTAATTGGAATTTTAAGGCATTATCCAACTCAACAATGTGACAAGTTTTGCAGTGAGGTTACCTCTATTTCATATCTCCCACAATGGAAACCATGATAGTTGATCAAATGTCCTCCCCCACACTGCATAATTATATGGGAATATTTGGTATGACTATTTTTTAAAAGGGGTTTCCACCCCCAAAATATATTGATCTATGGATAAGTAAAAATAATTATTGAAAAATTAAAGAGAAATAATTAAATAGTTTAATAGTGATATTTAAGAACGTGATTAGGTAATTCCATAATCAAGGTTTGAAACACATGAAAATTGATTAAAACATTTTATAATGGTTTATCATTTGGAAGGAATTTGGTAGTTGAATGTTCCACAAGAGGTTTACATATGAGTGAGTCAATAGAGGAGAGCTATGATTTTCTGGAACAGATGCCCACAAATATTTTTCAACATAAAATAGACGAATACCATGTGTGATGCGTGCACATGGTGGAAAATAGTTCGGTGTCTACCAATACAAAATACAAGTCAAAAAAACATCATTTGATGATGGAAAATAGAAATCTCCAAGCTATTTATTGTGAATAGTTGAATTATAATAATTATAATTATTAAAACATTATATAGTGAGGGAATCCAAAACAACCACAACCAAAAAATCAACAGAACCAAGTACAAGGATTCCATCCATGAAAATAATCTTTTCAACCTCGGTGATATGGTCCATCACTTATAAGGTAATTCCCATCCCTACAGGAAACACTATATAACTTCATAGCCACCAATAGAGCTACACATGATGAGTTTATATAATACTCCAAAGGATCAATGTTTTTTCATTTGGGAATTGAGATATGCCTCAAAATAACAAAAAGATACAATTTAAATGGTGAAGATTCAAGTTGTAATAACATATAAAAAACAATATAGAGTAAAATGGGAGGTCTTAGAAGTGATTTTTAAATCTAAATACATGGTTATATCAAGTTAATCACCTCAATAATTTTAAAAATCATAATAAAGTGTCAAATAACAGGCTAATAATAACATGTAGTGAATTCATTGAAAAAAACACTAAATAAATATATAAATTCATTAAATATGAAGCACCACCAATATAATGTCCACCATTACAAATTATTAATCAACTAGGAATTCTTATATCGGATGAAAAAATTAAAATAGTTCCGGAAATGTTAGGAATACAACATATCAACATACTATTTTCTAGGGAAATAATGAACATTCCCATTTTTGAAAGCTTCATGAATGCGTTTGTGTTAAAAAAAGAAATATTAATGAATTGACCAACATAACACATATAAGGTAATTTTCAATATTGGTATTATGAAGCCTAAAATAGAAGAAAACTTCTCTTCATTGTTTTTCTATCTTGATTAGTATTTTTATACTGATTTTGGTATTGATTTATGTGATTTTGGGGAATGTTTAACTATAATCTCACACTCAATATTTAAGAGCCTGATATTGGGAAAAATGAATCCAACACTTGTTAAGATTAAGCATGCATATATAAAATTCAGACATCCCTAATGAATAATTGAATATGTCATAGTCAAGGTACAAAGGTTCTATATCCCTTTTTATTATATTGTCATAGAAATGGATGGTGGGAATACCCCAAAAACAAAGGGATGAACCTTATAAGATGTAGGAAGGTAAAATATTTATTTTTTAAAATGGTAGATGAGTTGAATAGTTTTTAGAAGATAAATGAATTTAAATTTACATTTTTTGAGAAAGAACTTGTATGAAATATGTGATGTTTTTATTGGGGATAGTCGATTAGAATATGAGGAAAATGTTTTTCCATGGAAGAAGAGTTGATGTAGCTATTCTATAAAATAAATAAAATGTTGAATATTATATATTAAAGGTGTGTGATTCCTCCCAAAAAATTGATGAAATTAATTGGGATTCTTCCACTAAAGAACTCAAGGTGGTTCTTAATGTTTGATAACATAGTGAACTGCAATTTGATTTTTCAATAAGGGTCAAAAACTACTATATTGGGAATAAGGAGGTTAAGAAAACACTATCAAAAGGTAGAGTGAAGTTAGATTAAAGAAAAGTAGTGAGTCTATCTACATGAATCAGTCATAGGACGAACACTATGTAAATCATTTTGGGGTAACATCCTTCCTACCCTCAATCACATAAATTCAGGATTTATTGTTGAGTTTAATAAAGATAATCATATATCTTTTGGGAGGGAACCTAAATTTTTTGCTTTTTTATTTTTAGATATTTTTTAGTATGGAATCTACCAAAAATCATTAAAATTTCAAAGAAAATGGAATATATGTTCTATTATTTGTATTTATTTCTCAATACCATCATGATATTGGAAGGAATCATGATAAAAAGTTATAGGACAAACTCACTTCATCAAACCAATTCAGGAAAAGAAATTGATTCAAAAAACATCATTAGAAAAATTCTCATCATAATAATAGTGTGTGAATAACATGTGAATCCTATTTTCAAATAATCAATGAAAGTGGTGTGGTAATTTCAAATATTTTATTTTCATATATACACTCCACATTTATTTTTTTTTATGTATTTTCAGAAGCCAATTTCATTCCATTCCACAATTCCTTAGTTATTCACTAACCAATAAGACATATATTTATTAGGAAAAATATCATGCATGGTTTAAATTTATTTATCAATAAAATTTAATGAAAAATTAGTATAAAATAATATGGTTTTGGATTTTATAAATATGGATTTAGGGGTCCGTGTTTATTTGTTAAAATATAAATTTTCTATTTTTTTTCATATCTTGAATTTTGGATGTTTTCATAATTTGATTTGATTTTTCCTTTGGGTTTCCTTGGGAAATGTTCCCAAAATTCATTTATTATTCGACAGAAAATTTATAATCCAATATTTCTTATTTTTGTATAGTATATTTTTTGAGAGAATTGGGAATGTCACATTTGAGAAATTTATTTTTATCTTATCAAAGTTGTCATCGAAAACAATCACATTTTATATGACTGAGGTATCGTATTTTGTAAACCTTTATCTGTGTACCTATATAACATTAATCGTTCATTCTCCCATAGAATCAATTAATGAACATTATAGGAAAATATACATATTTAAATCCAATTATGTCAATTCCTACCATCCTCTCAGTGTGTTAAATGATATTTAATAGAATAGTTGTGGAGGATAGGTTGTCCATTGTGGATGGGGATTTATATCAATGATGATACATTGATGGGGGTTTTCATATGATTTTAGAAGAGGATATAATATTATTCATTATATTTTTATTATTCACATATCATTAAAAAATATTTAAATTAAATGGTTGTGTCATTGGAGGAGAAAAAAATCACCACTATTATTCCAATGTCCTTTTGATCATATGTGGTTAGGTTTTAGATCTGAGATTTCTTTTATGCATATATTTCAAAAAGTAGAAGAAAAATAATAAATAAAAACCCAACATGGGTTATTTATTCATTATTCATACGTGTATCATGATCCCAAATTGTGCTTATATGGATGAGAGGATGTTTTATTTATCATTACCAAATTATCTCATTAAGTATATCATTTGATATCATTCTCTATGATTTATATTCAAGATTCCATTTTGAGATATATTTCTTTTCACCTAATTTTACCACTAATCCAAATTCCCTAGAGATATTTGAACCTTAATTAAATTTCCTCATCTTTAACTATGATATATGTAATTATGTGGTGGAGATTCTATATGTTTAGCAAGACTATGGTATATGAAATGTTCTTAAGATACGAGTAAACATTTAATCAAAATTATACCTTAATTATCAGAAAAAAATTTAAATTGAGCTAAATTGAAATTTTACTTCATGTTAATAATGTTTTTCAACAAGAAAATAGTTTAATGTAATGTCATGGAAGTTTAAAAATAAGTAAGTTAAAACTCTTTTGACTTAAATCTTTAAAAACTGAGGTATTGATGAATTTTCCTTTATGATTATAAAGTATTTACAATGAATTTGACCGAATAAATTTTATGAAATTTTATTTTAATAATTTAAATGTTAGTATCCTTTTTAGAATGTTGAGATTATATTATTGAATACATGTCTAAAATCATGTGTGGGGGATTTGATATGTGAGGTTCCTGAATTTATTTTTCGATCTTTCATTACAAATATTTGTGTCATTAAATTGATATTCCTGATAATTTTTTAATTTTTTAATAAATTTTGTGATTTATTTTCATATTTAATATATATTTAGAAAAAAATATTAAATATGGTGAATTTGGGATGAAAAATATATATCGTGACATTCAGAAAATAATGGATCCATTTGGAGGCTTTGAAATGATGGAACGAGCTAAAATAGAGGCCAACATTCAAGAAATTACTGATTTAAGTTGTCAATCCCATTAAGTATGATAAAATTGTTTGTCAAATATTGAAAATCCATTAAATAAAAAAATTTATGGTGATCGTGGGGTTTTAATTTCATTCAAACAACATTCACACTCTGACTATGGATGGATAGACCCAAATATTACAATTTCACAACGATTTCGATGAATGTATCTCCCATGATGACCCAATGATCTGTTGAAGACTGGTAATGGATTGGGAGTCATTTATAAACATATTTATAATTAATTAAATCAATCTTGAGAACAGTGGATACAAATAAATAATGACCAAAGCTGAGGTTTCCAAATATCAATCATATAACCAAATCATGAGGCGAGTTTTTATGCTGCTCCAAAGGCCTCTAAAATTAGTAATATCTTTTTTCATTTAATGATTTACCATTATCCAATATTCCATGACAACTAAAATGATGGGATAACATTCTTTTTGTTCTAGGATATTGTACTAAAGAGGGAAGTTGTGTTAATTTACATTTTAGAATTTGTTTTATTTAGTTGATAAAATTAATTAATTTTCATTATAATTGCTTTATTTTTATTTTCTCATGATCATTTGGAAACATATGGATATAATATTTCAAAATGAATGAAATAGTTTCCTTAAAATATTTCAATACCATTGAATAGTCTATAAAAATCTTGTTTAAAATGGTATCAATACAAATTCAATTCACCAATTCCCTAAAGTACGTAACCATTAGAAAATGGGGGTTTATGTTATGGATTGGTAAAAATGACCAATAAATCTCTATTATTTCAAAATTTACACAAAAAAATAATTAATCAATTTAATTTAAAAATTCATTTCAACCAAAACCCTAAATCTACAAAATCTCATTATGATTTTCCAATCATGATAATGAAAACCCAATTTGTTTTCATCATTCATTCTTTATCTCTCTTTCTAAAACATTAATTAATTAATAAATTTCAGAATTCATAATACATTTAATGTAACAGCCTGAGATTTTATGAAAAATATTTTTTTTAAATTTATTAATGTCTTGTGTTGTACGCTACACCAAAAGGAGCTTGCACAACACGCATCCTTGACTTGCCTTGCATTACACGCAATCGCAACCTTTCTCGATAGCGTGTGTAGTACGCAATACTGAGTTTCACAAAATAACGATATGCTATTAAAATATTATTAAAACTAGCCGTTATGAATAGTAATAACCACTTTTTGAAATTTTGTAAATTTTATTTTTCAAAATGGAATTCATTTTTAGATTCGGAGTATCGAATTTAGCCTAAGGTGAAATTTTGGTACTTTTCGGATAACTTTCATATTCTGATGAATAGAGAAAATTACTAAATTTTAATTAAAAGCAACTTTTTTAATCGAAATAATTAATAGTGATAAATTATTAATTTGAGTGGTTTTAATGTATATTTAGAATATATTTTTAGAATTTAATACAATGTTGGTCATTGGTTGTAATTTCACATTTAAACCAGACATAATCAAGTGTCAATCTTTTGATAGATATTGTTTCTTAAAAACACGCTATTTGTTTTAACAGCGGGATTTAATTATAAAAATAATTAATGAAACTTATATGTTATGAATTTTGTAAAATAGACTTTATTTTTGAATTCGGAATATAAAATATATCTTAGGATGAAATTTTGGCATTTTTCTGAAAAACATCAATTTTTGATGAATAGTGAAACTACTAAGTGGTAGTTAAAAAAACTGAATTTTTCATAAAACTTAATTTTACCGCTTCTGTGAATGGAATTTCGAAAATCCGAGAGACACGGTTAATATCAAGGACTAAAATGTGGTTCAATGAGATTAAAATAATTTTTGGTGAATAGTAACTTTTTACTTTTTTTACCACGGTGAATAGTAAATTGGGTAACTAAGGGTAAATATGATATTAATATTACCCTAACACATGTCCTAATTATATTGGACAAGTTTAATTCGACCAAAAACAAACTTAGGAATAAAATATGACCATTTAGGCCCACTTGGATTAGATTAGGACATTTATTATTAATTTATTTAAAGAAGGGTTAAAATAGTTAAAATCAAAGTTTAATAAGTAAATCATTTATAATATGGGGTTATACATAAGATAAATTCGATTGTAAATATTCATTAGAAAGCTAAAAAGATTTCCTACATGAAGGTATTTTATTTTTAATTTTTAGACATCAAATAATTTAATTTATTTATGACACAAAGATGATGCAGTAATTATCTTATTAATGAAATATTGACATAATTGATAATATAAATTCCAAAATAAATGTAATTTAAGACTTTTAATGAATTACACTAATTTTCTAGGTTACTATGATATATTAATGTTGATATAATCAACTTGGTTCGAACATATAATTCTGTTATGACTTTCACAAAAATCATATATCAAATAGTGTCAAAATTGACACAAAATAGTTTTTAAATCAAATATTATATTATTAATTGTTATTTTATTCCTAAAAATCTAAGGTTCGGCCAAATGACATAGATAAGAATATATATATTAATAATAAACAATTTGGGGTTCGTTTGGCATGTTATAGTAAGTTTATTAACCATATAGTGAAAGAAAACAAAAAGACATGGTAAAAGCTAAATTATTTAACTTAGAGTTAAATCTAATTGATAAGGTTAAAATAATACCCTAAACTTGTCTAAATCTTTTTGGTTGATAGGATTTCGACCCATCCCCACCTTATCTTCGAAATAAGACCCTTTGGAGCCATTATTAACCGATTTTGACTTTAATATAAAATAATATTTTGAGATATTCCTAAGGTGCCCCTCTCCTCCCTTATAAAAGGGCACCTCCTCCTCCTCCTCCTCACACCAATTTGAGCACTCAAGCTCATCCAACCCCTGCCAAAATCTCTTCTCCACTTCCCTAGAAACATCCTAGAGGTTCTGTTCTTCCTCAAAGACCAATTTTAGTGCCCTAAGAGGAGGTCTCAAAGAGGCGCTTCAAAGAAGAGGTAATTTCTGTTACCAATTCTTTCATCTTTATTTCTTCTTCCACTTCTTCTTCTTAGGTTGTTTAATTATGAAGTAATAACATCAGTATCACTAATATACTGATATGTTATTATAAGTATGAAACAACCCTATTTCACAATCTATCCATCCTATGGAAAAAGAAATCACCGCGCGTGCGTACGTACGGAATACCGTCTCCACGACGCGATGAGATTCATTCTTAATGATTAACCATTCATGAATGATTATAAAGTATATATAATAAGTACTAATGAAATATATGACATAATAATGATACTGGATTTATGTATATATATATATGTATGTCATCTACTTACTTCCATTCAAGACAATAAAGAAAGAAAAACAGCGTTCATGCGTACGTACGGACTACCGTCTCCATGAACGGTGTTTTTCATTTCATTTATCTATCTATTATATATATATATATATACTGAATATATATGATATATAAATCATATTTTATATTCTGGATGTAAGTTAATCATGATATAAGTAATAATAATGTCAAGAACAAAAAGTCAAAACACCTACGATAAATGAAACGATTTTACCCAAAACGCTTCTTTAACATTGGATTTTACAAAAGAACGGGTAATATAATGTCATATGTGAACCATATATGATATGATAAAAATGAATATGATTCTGTAATAAGTCAATGACAATATTTAAAGCATTATACAGGAGGTTTGGACACATACGAAGCAAATCGGACCTAAGGTAAGGGAAATATCGCAATCTCATTTTTATCCGAGATTGTTTTTACTTTGGCATTTACTGGGGTGTATTTTATCATCCACATCCATGTTCCCTAAATATATAATATTGTTTCCATCCACTTAAAATATTTTAAATCCAATTTTACCCTTCGGTGAGTTTTAGTAATGAATATGAAAGGAATCTTTTGTCGCTTTTTCGTACGAGGTACTTTTTGACTTTTCCGACAAAAGTACGAGAAGAATGTTTTCTTTTTAACTTATACGGAATGAATGTATTTTTAAAACATTGTTTACAAGAATCTTCCTTTACAAGTTTTCAAGTTTATTTTTAATCAACTTCTTTTATTTTAAAGTTGTATAACATGTTAAGAAAGGAAAAATGTTTTTGAAGAAGAAAGGATATTTTCCTCAAGAATGGAGTTCAAGAGTTTTATCAAAATTATTTTTCATCTAAGATAATAAAGGGTTCTGTTTTTATCCCTAATATTACATTGATTTGATCATGTTGTGATGAAATTATTTTTATGAATTCCTTTACCTTATATGATTTGTTTTATGATGTCATGATGTTTCAAGAATCCCATTTTTGTTACATGTGTTATACGATAATGTATGATTTATGATTATGTGGCACACATAAGAAAGGATTCATTATAAGATGGGTGGGACCTATATCTCCCTCCAATGCATTGGGTAAAGATTTTATATCTCATGAGATAGAAATGGCTGGAACGGAAGGTTATTTTGGTTCAGTGATACAGGACTGAAACGAGGAGTGAACTCGGTTCAGAAAGGGACTTTGTCCACTAAGATAGTCTTGGCAATGAGTCATGACTAACAAGAAATGATTTTCCATGATTATGTGTGCATTACACAAAGTTTCAAGTTTTATGATATGATTATGGGGATCTCATTTTCACTTCTATGATTTGTTCCATGTTAAGATATTATGCTCTCTTTTGCAGGTTAAGATTTCCAAAAAGTTATGTTCTTATGAATATGATGTGATTGATTTTTCTTTTGTATACCCTTACTGAGCATTTGAGCTCACCCTTTTATGTTTTCTTTTCCCCAGGATATAAAGAAAGGTTTTAGGTAAAAAAAAAGGGAAGATCTTTATGGGAGATATTGAAGATCTTTCACCACGATTAGAAGACTACGTTCCGAGTTTCCAAAGACACTAAACTATTACGATCCTTGTGTGTGTGTTTTTGTTATGTACTAAGTATTCCGCAAAAGTAATGTAATGTCCATGTACGTCAGGCTTCGGGTCTCTACAGTTGGTATCAGAGGAAAGGTTTAGTCAACCTTTGGAAACTAGGATGCGAGAACTTTAGTGAGATCCCTAGGGATATTTATAAGGTATGTCTAGGGATGTCCCTAAGGATAAGTATACGTATAGGATACAGTCTTAGAACTATGGTAACGATCATAGAATTTAACCTAAGATGTTAGATATCAAGGATACTCCACCTTTATTATGTTTTTTTCCCTAGCATGATTTTTGCCTCTCACACTATTCTTTTTTTTTGGGTTTTAGAAAATGGCTGGAAACAAGATGATTCACGATAATGGAGGATATGATGGACAATGGAATGATATTCTTCATGAGAAACCAATTGAAATGGGATTTGGAAGTCCAAAGATCATTATTATGCCGATTCAGCAATCTCATAATATGATCAATAAAGTAAAATTTGGTAAGTTTCCTGACTCGACTAATAAGAGAAAGATGGAGTTTCATGATGATCATAGAGGAAAGAAAGTTCAATTTCCCCTATGTAAATCATGTGGGAAGAGGCATCAAGGAGAATGTTTCAAGGGAACTGGCAGATGCTTTGGGTGTGGAAAAGAAGGACACAAAGAAAGTAAGTGCAAAGGAAAAGGGTCGGTTAACACCATGGATGATGATAATGGTATTGCTACGACATCAAAAATGGTTATGTGTTTTAAATGTGGAATGTATGGCCATTATGCAAACAAATGCCCTAAGGGAAAGACTCATGAAGAGAATCAGTATGGTCATATGGGTAGTATTTATGTGGATGATGATGAAGAGACTACAAATGATATGTGAGATGAAAGAATTTTTGAAGCTCGATCAATGGTTTAAGAATGTAGTGGAATGATTATATGTTTATCATGTGTAATGTTGTATAAGAAATCTCATGGTACTATGGAATAAAGAGACGTCTAAGGATTGTTACACTGTTGTCTTTCTTTGAGTTATGAAAGTGTATGATTAATGGTACCACTATCCATAAAAGGTTATTCATATATTTTTAGAATTTAGATGATATGCGCACAATGAAGGAATAATAAGATAATGGGGTGTTTGATTATATTCATGAGCTCATGATTGATATAAGGACTAAGTGATATCATGGTTTGAGTATATAGAATTTTTAGGATTTTGGTATGTAGAAAGTGTTAACGTTTAACTGCATTCATGTTTTCAATAAGGCTCAATGGGTATTCAAGGGAATACATGATTAAGGCCTTTGAATGATTAGAATGTGACCAACGAGATATATCTTATGATATATGGGGATCATCGATGGTATTAAATCTCTGGAAATCGTTTTCACTATGTTATGAGAGTGGACTGCAGTATTATGGATAAGCCTAATGATTGGAATGGATTATGTTGGACACAAGTTAGTATTGTTTAAGGATAGATGTTTTCTCGATATTATTGATGGGATGTTATAGTAATATAGTTTTAGAAAAAGGACAACATGCAGGACGGGCGACAGCCCATCGCGTCGGACAAGGCTGTGGGAATCGAATCCACAACCGAAGTGCGACTGGCCTTTATCGCCTACCACTGGCCTACAGGAAGTCCCTGTTTAGTAGAAACTAGTTTTATTATATTAAGCAGTATGATATATGAAGTATAAGTCCATTTTAGAAACCATATATGATTAATCTCACTATAGATCGACTTATGTATATAATATTTGCTAACCTTTTGTTTGAGACAGATGGAATGACCCGTCATTCTATCACAAGATCTGCTAACACTTCACGAATAACAAATTCAACTTCATTTATTTAAGAGATGAAGTGGAAATTGTTCAAGGCATGAACAACAGTGAGATTGTACCAAAATAAAGAAAGTATTTATTCTAATTCAATTTTCAACTTTAGGGAAATGATCTTGAAAACCAAAAATGTTGTCCTAGTGATCTTATACCTGATGAATCAGATGGTACCTTAAATCGTCACAAATTTATGGATTTGTGATTACTGGATTTTCCATAGCCATGTTCTCTACCACTCTCCATCAGAACATGATGGTTAGATTTCTCTTTCATATCCATATTTTCACCTATGTGGAAACCCAGTGATTAGTTTATTTGGGTAACCATTACGATTCATAATTTTGTTTTTAAAGATTGGTTTTGATATTCCTTTTTACGATGTGGGTTTCTATTAAATAAACTTTCAAATATTAAACCATTTATAACCCCGACGAATTTCGAGGGCGAAATTCATTTTAAGGGGGGTAGAATGTAACAGCCCGAGATTTTATGAAAAATATTCTTTTTAATTTTATTAATGTCTTGTGTTGTACGCTACACCAAAAGGAGCTTGCACAACACGCATCCTTGACTTGCCTTGCATTACACGCAATCGCAACCTTCCTCGATAGCGTGTGTAGTATGCAATACTGAGTTTCACGAAACAACGATATGCTATTAAAATATTATTAAAACTAGCCGTTATGAATAGTAATAACCACTTTTTGAAATTTTGTAAATTTTATTTTTCAAAATGGAATCCATTTTTAGATTCGGAGTATCGAATTTAGCCTATGGTGAAATTTTGGTACTTATCGGATAACTTTCATATTCTGATGAATAGTGAAAATTACTAAATTTTAATTAAAAGAAACTTTTTTAATCGAAATAATTAATAGTGATAAATTATTAATTTGAGTGGTTCTAAAGTATATTTAGAATATATTTTTACAATTTAATACAATGTTGGTCATTGGTTGTAATTTCACATTTAAACCAGACATAATCAAGTGTCAATCTTTTGATAGATATTGTTTCTTAAAAACACGCTATTTGTTTTAACAGCGGGATTTAATTATAAAAATAATTAATGAAACTTCTATGTTATGAATTTGGTAAAGTAGACTTTATTTTTGAATTCGGAATATAAAATATAGCTTAGGATGAAATTTTGGCATTGTTCTGAAAAACATCAATTTTTGATGAATAGTGAGACTACTAAGTGGTAGTTAAAAAAACTAAATTTCTCATAAAACTTAATTTTACCGCTTCTGTGAATGGAATTTCGAAAATCCGAGAGACACGGTTAATATCAAGGACTAAAATGTGGTTCAATGAGATGAAAATATTTTTTGGTGAATATTAACTTTTTACTTTTTTTACCACGGTTAATAGTAAATTGGGTAACTAAGGGTAAATATGATATTAATATTACCCTAACACATGTCCTAATTCTATTGGACAAGTGTAATTCGACCAAAAACAAACTTACGAATAAAATATGAACATTTAGGCCCACTTGGATTAGATTAGGACATTTATTATTAATTTATTTAAAGAAGGGTTAAAATAGTTAAAATCAAAGTTTAATAAGTAAATCATTTATAATATGGGGTTATACATAAGATAAATTCGGTTGTAAATATTCATTAGAAAGCTAAAAAGATTTCCTACATGAAGGTATCTTATTTGTAATTTTTAGACATCAAATAATTTAATTTATTTATGACACAAAGATGATGCAGTAATTATCTTATTAATGAAATATTGACATAATTGATAATATAAATACCAAAATAAATGTAATTTAAGACTTTTTATGAATTCCACTAATTTTCTAGGTTACTATGATATATTAATGTTGATTTAATCAACTTGGTTCGAACATATAATTCTGTTATGACTTTCACAAAAATCATATATCAAATAGTGTCAAAATTGACACATAATAGTTTTTAAATCAAATATTATATTATTAATTGTTATTTTATTCCTAAAAATCTAAGGTTAGGCCAAATGACTTATATAAGGATATATATATTAATAATAAACAATTTGGGGTTCGTTTGGCATGTTATAGTAAGTTTATTAACCATATAGTGAAAGAAAACAAAAAGACATGGTAAAAGTTAAATTATTTAACTTAGAGTTAAATCTAATTGATAAGGTTAAAATAATACCCTAAACTTGTCTAAATCTTATTTGATGATATGATTTCGACCCATCCCCACCTTATATTCTAAATAAGACCCTTTGGAGACATTATAAACCGATTTTGACTTTAATATAAAATAATATTTTGAGATATTCCTAAGGTGCCCCTCTCCTCCCTTATAAAAGGGCACCTCCTCCTCCTCCTCCTCACACCAATTTGAGCACTCAAGCTCAGCCAACCCCTTCCAAAATCTCTTCTCCACTTCCCTAGAATCATCCTAGAGGTTCTGTTCTTCCTCAAAGACCAATTTTAGTGCCCTAAGAGGAGGTCTCAAAGAGGCGCTTCAAAGAAGAGGTAATTTCCGTTACCAATTCTTTCATCTTTATTTCTTCTTCCACTTCTTCTTCTTAGGTTGTTTCATTATGAAGTAATAACATCAATATCACTCATATACTGATATGTTATTATAAGTATGAAACAACCCTATTTCACCATCTATCCATCCTACGGAAAAAGAAATCACCGCGCGTGCGTACGTACGGAATACCGTCTCCACGACGCGATGAGATTCATTCTTAATGATTAACCATTCATGAATGATTATAAAGTATATATAATAAGTACTAATGAAATATATGACATAATAATGATACTGGATTTATGTATATATATATATGTATGTCATCTACTTACTTCCATTCAAGACAATAAAGAAAGAAAAACAGCGTTCATGCGTACGTACGGACTACCGTCTCCATGAACGGTGTTTTTCATTTCATTTATCTATCTATTATATATATATATATATACTGAATATATATGATATATAAATCATATTTTATATTCTGGATGTAAGTAAATCATGATATAAGTAATAATAATGTCACGAACAAAAAGTCAAAACACCTACGATAAATGAAACGATTTTACCCAAAACGCTTCTTTAACATTGGATTTTACAAAAGAACGGGTAATATAATGTCATAATTGAACCATATATGATATAATAAAAATGAATATGATTCTGTAATAAGTCAATGACATTATTTAAATCATTATACAGGAGGTTCGGACACATACGAAGCAAATCGGACCTAAGGTAAGGGAAATATCGCAATCTCATTTTTATCCGAGATTGTTTTTACTTTGGCATTTACTGGGGTGTATTTTATCATCCACATCAATGTTCCCTAAATATATAATATTGTTTCCATCCACTTAAAATAGTTTAAATCCAATTTTACCCGTCGGTGAGTTTTAGTAATGAATATGAAAGGAATCTTTTGTCGCTTTTTCGTACGAGGTACTTTTTGACTTTTCCGACAAAAGTACGAGAAGAATGTTTTCTTTTTAACTTATACGGCATGAATGTATTTTTAAAACATTGTTTACAAGAATCTTCCTTTACAAGTTTTCAAGTTTATTTTTAATCAAATTCTTTTATTTTAAAGTTGTATAACATGTTAAGAAAGGAAAAATGTTTTTGAAGAAGAAAGGATATTTTCCTCAAGAATGGAGTTCAAGAGTTTTATCAAAATTATTTTTCATCTAAGATAATAAAGGGTTCTGTTTTTATCCCTAATATTACATTGATTTGATCATGTTGTGATGGAATTATTTTTATGAATTCCTTTACCTTATATAATTTGTTTTATGATGTCATGATTTTTCAAGAATCCCATTTTTGTTACATGTGTTATACGATGATGTATGATTTATGATTATGTGGCACGAATAAGAAAGGATTCATTATAAGATGGGTGGGACCTATATATCCCTCCAATTCATTGGGTAAAGATTTTATATCTCATGAGATAGAAATGGCTGGAACGGAAGGTTATTTCGGTTCAGTGATACAGGACTGAAACGAGGAGTGAACTCGGTTCAGAAAGGGACTTTGTCCACTAAGATAGTCTTGGCAATGAGTCATGACTAACAAGAAATGATTTTCCATGATTATGTGTGCATTACACAAAGTTTCATGTTTTATGATATGATTATGGGGATCTCATTTTCACTTCTATGATTTGTTCCATGTTAAGATATTATGCTCTCTTTTGCAGGTTAAGATTTCCAAAAAGTTATGTTCTTATGAATATGATGTGATTGATTTTTCTTTTGTATACCCTTACTGGGCATTTGAGCTCACCCTTTTATGTTTTCTTTTCCCCAGGATATAAAGTAAGGTTTTAGGTAAAAAAAAGGGAAGATCTTTATGGGAGATATTGAAGATCTTTCACGACGATTAGAAGACTACGTTCTGAGTTTCCAAAGACACTAAACTATTACGATCCTTGTGTGTGTGTTTTTGTTATGTACTAAGTATTCCGCAAAAGTAATGTAATGTCCATGTACGTCAGGCTTCGGGTCTCTACAGTTGGTATCAGAGGAAAGGTTTAGTCAACCTTTGGAAACTAGGATGCGAGAACTTTAGTGAGATCCCTAGATATTTTTATAAGGTATATCTAGGGATGTCCCTAAGGATAAGTATACGTATAGGATACAGTCTTAGAACTATGGTAACGATCATAGAATTTAACCTAAGATGTTAGATATCAAGGATACTCCACCTTTATTATGTTTTTTTCCCAAGCATGATTTTTGCCTCTCACACTATTCTTTTTTTTTGGGTTTGAGAAAATGGCTGGAAACAAGATGATTCACGATAATGGAGGATATGATGGACCATGGAATGATATTCTTCATGAGAAACCAAATGAAATGGGATTTGGAAGTCCAAAGATCATTATTTTGCCGAATCAGCAATCTCATAATATGATCAATAAAGTAAAATTTGGTAAGTTTCCTGACTCGACTAATAAGAGAAAGATGGATTTTCATGATGATCATAGAGGAAAGAAAGTTCAATTTACCCTATGTAAATCATGTGGGAAGAGGCATCAAGGAGAATGTTTCAAGGGAACTGGCAGATGCTTTGGGTGTGGAAAAGAAGGACACAAAGAAAGTAAGTGCAAAGGAAAAGGGTCGGTTAACACCATGGATGATGATAATGGTATTGCTACGACATCAAAAATGGTTATGTGTTTTAAATGTGGAATGTATGGCCATTATGCAAACAAATGCCCTAAGGGAAAGACTCATGAAGTGAATCAGTATGGTCATATGGGTAGTATTTATGTGGATGATGATGAAGAGACTACAAATGATATGTGAGATGAATGAATTTTTGAAGCTCGATCAATGGTTTAAGAATGTAGTGGAATGATTACATGTTTATCATGTGTAATGTTGTATAAGAAATCTCATGGTACTATGGAATAAAGAGACGTCTAAGGATTGTTACACTGTTGTCTTTCCTTGAGTTATGAAAGTGTATGATTAATGGTACCACTATCCATGAAAGGTTATTCATATATTTTTAGAATTTAGATGATATGCGCACAATGAAGGAATAATAAGATAATGGGGTGTTTGATTATATTCATGAGCTCATGATTGATATAAGGTCTAAGTGATATCATGGTTTGAGTATATAGAATTTTGAGGATTTTGGAATGTAGAAAGTGTTAACGTTTAACTGCATTCATGTTTTCAATAAGGTTCAATGGGTATTCAAGGGAATACATGATTAAGGCCTTTGAATGATTAGAATGTGACCAACGAGATATATCTTATGATATATGGGGATCAACGATGGTATTAAATCTCGGGAAATCGTTTTCACTATGTTATGAGAGTGGACTGCAGTATTATGGATAAGCCTAATGATTGGAATGGATTATGTTGGACACAAGTTAGTATTGTTTAAGGATAGATGTTTTCTCGATATTATTGATGGGATGTTATAGTAATATAGTTTTAGAAAAAGGACAACCTGCAGGATGGGCGACAGCCCATCGCGTCGGACAAGGCTGTGGGAATCGAATCCACAACCGAAGTGCGACTAGCCTTTATCGCCTACCACTGGCCTACAGGAAGTCCCTGTTTATTAGAAACTAGTTTTATTATATTAAGCAGTATGATATATGAAGTATAAGTCCATTTTAGAAACCATATATGATTAATCTCACTATAGATCGACTTATGTATATAATATTTGCTAACCTTTTGTTTGAGACAGATGGAATGACCCGTCATTCTATCACATGATCTGCTAACACTTCACGAATAACAAATTCAACTTCATTTATTTAAGAGATGAAGTGGAAATTGTTCAAGGCATGAACAACAGTGAGATTGTACCAAAATAAAGAAAGTATTTATTCTAATTCAATTTTCAACTTTAGGGAAATGATCGTGGAAACCAAAAATGTTGTCCAAGTGATCTTATACCTGATGAATCAGATGGTACCTTAAATCGTCACAAATTTATGGATTTGTGATTACTGGATTTTCCATAGCCATGTTCTCTACCACTCTCCATCAGAACATGATGGTTAGATTTCTCTTTCATATCCATATTTTCACCTATGTGGAAGCCCAGTGATTAGTTTATTTGGGTAACCATTACGATTCATAATTTTGTTTTTAAAGATTGGTTTTGATATTCCTTTTTACGGTGTGGGTTTCTATTAAATAATCTTTCAAATAGTAAACCATTTATAACCCTGACGAATTTCGAGGGCGAAATTCATTTTAAGGGGGGTAGAATGTAACAGCCCGAGATTTTATGAAAAATATTCTTTTTAATTTTATTAGTGTCTTCTGTTGTACGCTACAACAAAAGGATCTTGCACAACATGCATCCTTGACTTGCCTTGCATTACACGCAATCGCAACCTTCCTCGATAGCGTGTGTAGTACGCAATACTGAGTTTCACGAAACAACGATATGCTATTAAAATATTATTAAAACTAGCCGTTATGAATAATAATAACCACTTTTTGAAATTTTGTAAATTTTATTTTTCAAAATGGAATCCATTTTTAGATTCGGAGTATCGAATTTAGCCTAAGGTGAAATTTTGGTACTTTTCGGATAACTTTCATATTCTGATGAATAGTGAAAATTACTAAATTTTAATTAAAAGCAACTTTTTTAATCGAAATAATTAATAGTGATAAATTATTAATTTGAGTGGTATTAAATTATATTTAGAATATATTTTTACAATTTAATACAATGTTGGTCATTGGTTGTAATTTCACATTTAAACCAGACAAAATCAAGTGTCAATCTTTTGATAGATATTGTTTCTTAAAAACACGCTATTTGTTTTAACAACGGGATTTAATTATAAAAATAATTAATGAAACTTCTATGTTATGAATTTGGTAAAATAGACTTTATTTTTGAATTTGGAATATAAAATATAGCTTAGGATGAAATTTTGGCATTGTTCTGAAAAACATCAATTTTTTGATGAATAGTGAAACTACTAAGTGGTAGTTAAAAAAACTGAATTTCTCATAAAACTTAATTTTACCGTTTCTGTGAATGGAATTTCGAAAATCCGAGAGACACGGTTAATATCAAGGACTAAAATGTGGTTCAATGAGATGAAAATAATTTTTGGTGAATAGTAACTTTTTACTTTTTTTACCACGGTTAATAGTAAATTGGGTAACTAAGGGTAAATATGATATTAATATTACCCTAACACATGTCCTAATTCTATTGGACAAGTGTAATTCGACCAAAAACAAACTTACGAATAAAATATGACCATTTAGGCCCACTTGGATTAGATTAGGACATTTATTATTAATTTATTTAAAGAAGGGTTAAAATAGTTAAAATCAAAGTTTAATAAGTAAATCATTTATAATATGGGGTTATACATAAGATAAATTCGATTGTAAATATTCATTAGAAAGCTAAAAAGATTTCCTACATGAAGGTATTTTATTTGTAATTTTTAGACATCAAATAATTTAATTTATTTATGACACAAAAATGATGCAGTAATTATCTTATTAATGAAATATTGACATAATTGATAATATAAATACCAAAATAAATGTAATTTAAGACTTTTTATGAATTACACTAATTTTCTAGGTTACTATGATATATTAATGTTGATTTAATCAACTTTGTTCGAACATATAATTCTTTTATGACTTTCACAAAAATCATATATCAAATAGTGTCAAAATTGACACATAATAGTTTTTAAATCAAATATTATATTATTAATTGTTATTTTATTCCTAAAAATCTAAGGTTCGGCCAAATGACTTAGATAAGGATATATATATTAATAATAAACAATTTGGGGTTCGTTTGGCATGTTATAGTAAGTTTATTAACCATATAGTGAAAGAAAACAAAAAGACATGGTAAAAGTTAAATTTTTTAACTTAGAGTTAAATCTAATTGATAAGGTTAAAATAATACCCTAAACTTGTCTAAATCTTATTGGTTGATAGGATTTCGACCCATCCCCACCTTATCTTCGAAATAAGACCCTTTTGAGCCATTATAAACCGATTTTGACTTTAATATAAAATAATATTTTGAGATATTCCTAAGGTGCCCCTCTCCTCCCTTATAAAAGGGCACCTCCTCCTCCTCCTCCTCACACCAATTTGAGCACACAAGCTCGTCCAACCCCTGCCAAAATCTCTTCTCCACTTCCCTAGAAACATCCTAGAGGTTCTGGTCTTCCTCAAAGACCAATTTTAGTGCCCTAAGAGGAGGTCTCAAAGAGGCGCTTCAAAGAAGAGGTAATTACCGTTACCAATTCTTTCATCTTTATTTCTTCTTCCACTTCTTCTTCATAGGTTGTTTCATTATGAAGTAATAACATCAGTATCACTCATATACTGATATGTTATTATAAGTATGAAACAACCCTATTTCATCATCTATCCATCCTACAGAAAAAGAAATCACCGCGCGTGCGTACGTATGGAATACCGTCTCCACGACGCGATGAGATTCATTCTTAATGATTAACCATTCATGAATGATTATAAAGTATATATAATAAGTACTAATGAAATATATGACATAATAATGATACTGGATTTATGTATATATATATATGTATGTCATCTACTTACTTCCATTCAAGACAATAAAGAAAGAAAAACAGCGTTCATGCGTACGTACGGACTACCGTCTCCATGAACGGTGTTTTTCATTTCATTTATCTATCTATTATATATATATATATACTGAATATATATGATATATAAATCATATTTTATATTCTGGATGTAAGTAAATCATGATATAAGTAATAATAATGTCAAGAACAAAAAGTCAAAACACCTACGATAAATGAAACGATTTTACCCAAAACGCTTCTTTAACATGGAATTTACAAAAGAACGGGTAATATAATGTCATAAGTGAACCATATATGATATCATAACAATGAATATGATTCTGTAATAAGTCAATGACATTATTTAAATCATTATACAGGAGGTTCGGACACATACGAAGCAAATCGGACCTAAGGTAAGGGAAATATCGCAATCTCATTTTTATTCGAGATTGTTTTTACTTTGGCATTTACTGGGGTGTATTTTATCATCCACATCCATGTTCCCTAAATATATAATATTGTTTCCATCCAATTACAATATTTTAAATCCAATTTTACCCTTCGGTGAGTTTTAGTAAAGAATATGAAAGGAATATTTTGTCACTTTTTCGTACGAGGTACTTTTTGACTTTTCCGACAAAAGTACGAGAAGAATGTTTTCTTTTTAACTTATACGGCATGAATGTATTTTTAAAACATTGTTTACAAGAATCTTCCATTACACGTTTTCAAGTTTATTTTTAATCAACTTCTTTTATTTTAAAGTTGTATAACATGTTAAGAAAGGAAAAATGTTTTTGAAGAAGAAAGGATATTTTCCTCAAGAATGGAGTTCAAGAGTTTTATCAAAATTATTTTCCATCTATGATAATAAAGGGTTATGTTTTTATCCCTAATATTACATTGATTTGATCATGTTGTGATGGAATTATTTTTATGAATTCCTTTACCTTATATTATTTTTTTTATGATGTCATGATGTTTCAAGAATCCCATTTTTGTTACATTTGTTATACGATGATGTATGATTTATGATTATGTGGCACACATAAGAAAGGATTCATTATAAGATGGGTGTGGCATATATCTCCCTCCAATGCATTGGGTAAAGATTTTATATCTCATGAGATAGAAATGGCTGGAACGGAAGGTTATTTCGGTTCAGTGATACAGGACTGAAACGAGGAGTGAACTTGGTTCAGAAAGGGACTTTGTCCACTAAGATAGTCTTGGCAATGAGTCATGACTAACAAGAAATGATTTTCCATTATTATGTGTGCATGCCACAAAGTTTCAAGTTTTATGATATGATTATGGGGATCTCATTTTCACTTCTATGATTTGTTCCATGTTAAGATATTATGCTCTCTTTTGCCGGTTAAGATTTCCAAAAAGTTAGGTTCTTATGAATATGATGTGATTGATTTTTCTTTTGTATACCCTTACTGAGAATTTGAGCTCACCCTTTTATGTTTTCTTTTCCCCAGGATATAAAGAAAGGTTTTAGGTAAAAAAAAGGGAAGATCTTTATGGGAGATATTGAAGATCTTTCACCACGATTAGAAGACTACGTTCCGAGTTTCCAAAGACACTAAACTATTACGATCCTTGTGTGTGTGTTTTTGTTATGTACTAAGTATTCCGCAAAAGTAATGTAATGTCCATGTACGTCAGGCTTCGGGTCTCTACAGTTGGTATCAGAGGAAAGGTTTAGTCAACCTTTGGAAACTAGGATGCGAGAACTTTAGTGAGATCCCTAGAGATATTTATAAGGTATGTCTAGGGATGTCCCTAAGGATAAGTATACGTATAGGATACAGTCTTAGAACTTTGGTAACGATCATAGAATTTAACCTAAGATGTTAGATATCAAGGATACTCCACCTTTATTATGTTGTTTTCCCTAGCATCATTTTTGCCTCTCACACTATTCTTTTTTTTTTGGGTTTTAGAAAATGGCTCGAAACAAGATGATTCACGATAATGGAGGATATGATGGACAATGGAATGATATTCTTCATGAGAAACCAAATGAAATGGGATTTGTAAGTCCAAAGATCATTATTATGATGAATCAGCAATCTCATTATATGATCAATAAAGTAAAATTTGGTAAGTTTCCTGACTCGACTAATAAGAGAAAGATGGAGTTTCATGATGATCATAGAGGAAAGAAAGTTCAATTTCCCCTATGTAAATCATGTGGGAAGAGGCATCAAGGAGAATGTTTCAAGGGAACTGGAAGATGCTTTGGGTGTGGAAAAGAAGGACACAAAGCAAGTAAGTGCAAAGGAAAAGGGTCGGTTAACACCATGGATGAGGATAATGGTATTGCTACGACATCAAAAATGGTTATGTGTTTTAAATGTGGAATGTATGGCCATTATGCAAACAAATGCCCTAAGGGAAAGACTCATGAAGAGAATCAGTATGGTCATATGGGTAGTATTTATGTGGATGATGATGAAGAGACTACAAATGATATGTGAGATGAAAGAATTTTTGAAGCTCGGTCAATGGTTTAAGAATGTAGTGGAATGATTACATGTTTATCATGTGTAATGTTTTATAAGAAATCTCATGGTACTATGGAATAAAGATACGTCTAAGGATTGTAACACTGTTGTCTTTCCTTGAGTTATGAAAATGTATGATTAATGGTACCACTATCCATGAAAGGTTATTCAGATATTTTTAGAATATAGATGATATGCGCACAATGAAGGAATAATAAGATAATGGGGTGTTTGATTATATTCATGAGCTCATGATTGATATAAGGACTAAGTGATATCATGGTTTGAGTATATAGAATTTTGAGGATTTTGGTATGTAGAAAGTGTTAATGTTTAACTGCATTCATGTTTTCAATAAGGTTCAATGGGTATTCAAGGGAATGCACGATTAAGGCCTTTGAATGATTAGAATGTGACCAATGAGATATATCTTATGATATATGGGGATCAACGATGGTAGTAAATCTCTGGAAATCGTTTTCACTATGTTATGAGAGTGGACTGCAGTATTATGGATAAGCCTAAAGATTGGAATGGATAATGTTGGACATAAGTTAGTATTGTTTAAGGATAAATGTTTTCTCGATATTATTGATGGGATGTTTTAGTAATATAGTTTTAGAAAAAGGACAAACTGCAGGACGGGCGACAGCCCATCGCGTCGGACAAGGCTGTGGGAATCGAATCCACAACCGAAGTGCGACTGGCCTTTATCGCCTACCACTGGCCTACATGAAGTCCCTGTTTAGTAGAAACTAGTTTTATTATATTAAGCAGTATGATATATGAAGTATAAGTCCATTTTAGAAACCATATATGATTAATCTCACTATAGATCGACTTATGTATATAATATTTGCTAACCTTTTGTTTGAGACAGATGGAATGACCCTTCATTCAATCACATGATCTGCTAACACTTCACGAATAACAAATTCAACTTCATTTATTTAAGAGATGAAGTGGAAATTGTTCAAGGCATGAACAACAGTGAGATTGTACCAAAATAAAGAAAGTATTTATTCTAATTCAATTTTCAACTTTAGGGAAATGATCTTGAAAACCAAAAATGTTGTCCTAGTGATCTTATACCTGATGAATCAGATGGTACCTTAAATCATCACAAATTTATGGATTTGTGATTACTGGATTTTCCATAGCCATGTTCTCTACCACTCTCCATCAGAACATGATGGTTAGATTTCTCTTTCATATCCATATTTTCACCTATGTGGAAACCCAGTAATTAGTTTATTTGGGTAACCATTACGTTTCATAATTTTGTTTTTAAAGATTGGTTTTGATATTCCTTTTTACGATGTGGGTTTCTATTAAATAAACTTTCAAATAGTAAACCATTTATAACCCCGACGAATTTCGAGGGCGAAATTCATTTTAAGGGGGGTAGAATGTAACAGCCCGAGATTTTATGAAAAATATTCTTTTTAATTGTATTAATGTCTTGTGTTGTACGCTACACCAAAAGGAGCTTTCACAACACGCATCCTTGACTTGCCTTGCATTACACGCAATCGCAACCTTCCTCGATAGCGTGTGTAGTACGCAATACTGAGTTTCACGAAACAACGATATGCTATTAAAATATTATTAAAACTAGCCGTTATGAATAGTAATAACCACTTTTTGAAATATTGTAAATTTTATTTTTCAAAATGGAATTCATTTTTAGATTCGGAGTATCGAATTTAGCCTAAGGTGAAATTTTGGTACTTTTCGGATAACTTTCATATTCTGATGAATAGTGAAAATTACTAAATTTTAATTAAAAGCAACTTTTTTAATCGAAATAATTAATAGTGATAAATTATTAATTTGAGTGGTTTTAAAGTATATTTAGAATATATTTTTACAATTTAATACAATGTTGGTCATTGGTTGTAATTTCACATTTAAACCAGACATAATCAAGTGTCAATCTTTTGATAGATATTGTTTCTTAAAAACACGCTATTTGTTTTAACAGCGGGATTTAATTATAAAAATAATTAATGAAACTTCTATGTTATGAATTTGGTAAAATAGTCTTTATTTTTGAATTCGGAATATAAAATATAGCTTAGGATGAAATTTTGGCATTGTTCTGAAAAACATCAATTTTTGATGAATAGTGAAACTACTAAGTGGTAGTTAAAAAAACTGAATTTCTCATAAAACATAATTTTACCGCTTCTGTGAATGGAATTTCGAAAATCCGAGAGACACGGTTGATATCAAAGACTATAATGTGGTTCAATGAGATGAAAATAATTTTTGGTGAATAGTAACTTTTTACTTTTTTTACCACGGTTAATAGTAAATTGGGTAACTAAGGGTAAATATGATATTAATATTACCCTAACACATGTCCTAATTCTATTGGACAAGTGTAATTCGACCAAAAACAAACTTACTAATAAAATATGACCATTTAGGCCCACTTGGATTAGATTAGGACATTTATTATTAATTTATTTAAAGAAGGGTTAAAATAGTTAAAATCAAAGTTTAATAAGTAAATCATTTATAATATGGGGTTATACATAAGATAAATTCGATTGTAAATATTCATTAGAAAGCTAAAAAGATTTTCTACATGAAGGTATTTTATTTGTAATTTTTAGACATCATATAAGTTAATTTATTTATGACACAAATATGATGCAGTAATTATCTTATTAATGAAATATTGACATAATTGATAATATAAATACCAAAATAAATGTAATTTAAGACTTTTTATGAATTCAACTAATTTTCTAGGTTACTATGATATATTAATGTTGATTTAATCAACTTGGTTCGAACATATAATTCTGTTATGACTTTCACAAAAATCATATATCAAATAGTGTCAAAATTGACACAAAATAGTTTTTAAATCAAATATTATATTATTAATTGTTATTTTATTCCTAAAAATCTAAGGTTCGGCCAAATGACTTGGATAAGGATATATATATTAATAATAAACAATTTGGGGTTCGTTTGGCATGTTATAGTAAGTTGATTAAACATATAGTGAAAGAAAACAAAAAGACATGGTAAAAGTTAAATTATTTAACTTAGAGTTAAATCTAATTGATAAGGTTAAAATAATACCCTAAACTTGTCTAAATCTTATTGGTTGATAGGATTTCGACCCATCACCACCTTATCTTCGAAATAAGACCCTTTGGAGTCATTATAAACCGATTTTGACTTTAATATAAAATAATATTTTGAGATATTCCTAAGGTGCCCATCTCCTCCCTTATAAAAGGGCACCTCCTCCTCCTCCTCCTCACACCAATTTGAGCACTCAAGCTCGGCCAACCCCTGCCAAAATCTCTTCTCCACTTCCCTAGAAACATCCTAGAGGTTCTGGTCTTCCTCAAAGACCAATTTTAGTGCCCTAAGAGGAGGTCTCAAAGAGGCGCTTCAAAGAAGAGGTAATTACCGTTACCAATTCTTTCATCTTTATTTCTTCTTCCACTTCTTCTTCATAGGTTGTTTCATTATGAAGTAATAACATCAGTATCAATCATATACTGATATGTTATTATAAGTATGAAACAACCCTATTTCACCATCTATCCATCCTACGGAAAAAGAAATCACCGTGCGTGCGTACGTACGGAATACCGTCTCCACGACGCGATGAGATTCATTCTTAATGATTAACCATTCATGAATGATTATAAAGTATATATAATAAGTACTAATGAAATATATGACATAATAATGATACTGGATTTATGTATATATATATATTTATGTCATCTACTTACTTCCATTCAAGACAATAAAGAAAGAAAAACAGCGTTCATGCGTACGTACGGACTACCGTCTCCATGAACGGTGTTTTTCATTTCATTTGTCTATCAATTATATATATATATATATACTGAATATATATGATATATAAATCATATTTTATATTCTGGATGTAAGTAAATCATGATATAAGTAATAATAATGTCAAGAACAAAAAGTCAAAACACCTACGATAAATGAAACGATTTTACCCAAAACGCTTCTTTAACATTGAATTTACAAAAGAACGGGTAATATAATGTCATAAGTGAACCATATATGATATCATAACAATGAATATGATTCTGTAATAAGTCAATGACATTATTTAAATCATTATACAGGAGGTTCGGACACATAGGAAGCAAATCGGACCTAAGGTAAGGGAAATATCACAATCTCATTTTTATCCGAGATTGTTTTTACTTTGGCATTTACTGGGGTGTATTTTATCATCCACATCCATGTTCCCTAAATATATAATATTGTTTCCATCCACTTAAAATAGTTTAAATCCAATTTTACCCTTCGGTGAGTTTTAGTAAAGAATATGAAAGGAATCTATTGTCGCTTTTTCGTACGAGGTACTTTTTGACTTTTCCGACAAAAGTACGAGAAGAATGTTTTCTTTTTAACTTATACGGCATGAATGTATTTTTAAAACATTGTTTACAAGAATCTTACTTTACAAGTTTTCAAGTTTATTTTTAATCAACTTCTTTTATTTTAAAGTTCTATAACATGTTAAGAAAGGAAAAATATTTTTGAAGAAGAAAGGATATTTTCCTCAAGAATGGAGTTCAAGAGTTTTATCAAAATTATTTTCCATCTAAGATAATAAAGGGTTCTGTTTTTATCCCTAATATTACATTGATTTGATCATGTTGTGATGGAATTATTTTTATGAATTCCTTTACCTTATATGATTTGTTTTATGATGTCATTATGTTTCAAGAATCCCATTTTTGTTACATGTGTTATACGATGATGTATGATTTATGATTATGTGGCACACATAAGAAAGGATTCATTATAAGATGGGTGGGACTTATATCTCCCTCCAATGCATTGGGTAAATATTTTATATCTCATCAGATAGACATGACTGGAACAGAAGGTTATTTCGGTTCAGTGATACAGGACTGAAACGAGGAGTGAACTCGGTTCAGAAAGGGACTTTGTCCACTAAGATAGTCTTGGCAATGAGTCATGACTAACAAGAAATGATTTTCCATGATTATGTGTGCATGCCACAAAGTTTCAAGTTTTATGATATGATTATGGGGATCTCATTTTCACTTCTATGATTTGTTCCATGTTAAGATATTATGCTCTCTTTTGCAGGTTAAGATTTCCAAAAAGTTATGTTCTTTTGAATATGATGTGATTGATTTTTCTTTTGTATACCCTTACTGAGCATTTGAGCTCACCCTTTTATGTTTTCTTTTCCCCAGGATATAAAGAAAGGTTTTAGGTAAAAAAAAGGGAAGATCTTTATGGGAGATATTGAAGATCTTTCACCACGATTAGAAGATTACGTTCCGAGTTTCCAAAGACACTAAACTATTACGATCCTTGTGTGTGTGTTTTTGTTATGTACTAAGTATTCCGCAAAAGTAATGTAATGTCCATGTACGTCAGGCTTCGGGTCTCTACATTTAAACTCATATATTCTTATTCTATATGGATCAAACCATATTCCCAATTTTCTAGGATTTTATATACAGTTGTTATAGTTGAGTTTATAAAATTGTACTTTATAATACCAAAGTAGAGTTAAGATAGTCTAGTGAAACATAAAATATCATAGATATAACCATTTTTTTTAAAAAAAATGTTATTATTTAATCTATTACATTAATGAGATATTTTTGGGTTTATATCATTCTAGAATTATAAATCAACGTAAATAGACAAAAATCATGTTCATTGTATGAAACATGAAATTTCCATTAAATATAATACTAATTAATACAAAATTAACTACTAATATCTACAATTAATTCTCTATACTAACAATCATATCAATAATATCACGTGTTATAATTTTATTCATAGCCTGGTGAAATGGATACCTAAGAATGTGTGATCTTAAAAACTTATTAAATGGAATAAAATGACTGTGGTAATTATGGAATAATCATAAAATAAATATTAAGGAATGAATAATTAAACAAAGTGAAACCATTTACAATTTAAATTTGAGAGAAAAGAATATCCATGAAAATAAATAAAAGTATTGATATCATAAATAGTGACCTCATACTGATGGAATTTATAATATTTGGCATCAAAAACAAGTTTTAAAGGCCCTATTCTAATTAAAAATACTATTATAGGGAGAGGTATACACCAAAACCCAACCAATTTGTCTTGTGAGACATATTAATTTGTTAAGGGGAAATATAATTTTGGGCCCCACCCACCCCTTGTTTATATCCAATGCATCCACCATAAGAGTTAAAAAGTCATTTCATACCATTCCTTATAGAATATCTTTCAAAAGAGAACACGAATAACCACATAAAGAATTATATAAAATGATTATACATAATAAAATTATATTAGAATTCAATAATCATAAAGAATATAAATACTTATTCCCATTTTAATAAAATGGAAAACATTATCATAACACATCAGAAGAATGAAGTTGGATGAGCAAAAAATACATAGTTGGGTTTTCAATAATCATTTGTGTTGGAATAAAAATAGAAAGAATTATATTACTTTTCTCCATTTCAATATAATATCAATGATTATAGGTGAACATAATCCAATCTGAATTTTGTAAAAAAGTGATGTTCACATTGTATCTTGAAATGAGTACACGCCTAACTAAATTCATGAATAACAAGATCATAGGACATCTAGAATTTTCTTGATAGTTCCAATATATCATAACCCCATCATAACAAAGGTGTCTTTTAGTAAATTAGGTATTGAATAAAATAATCCTTAAAAAAATTATTTGCATCACAAAAGAAGCGATCGAGAATCCAATTGTTTCATGCCAAAAGTTTAATAGCCGAAATTAGAATATATATATATATACATTAAAAGATAGATCATGAAAACTAGATCCCATTAGGGAAAATAATTTTTACTTTGTTAAGGGAAATATAATCAAAAACATAAAAATTATATCAAAAATAATTTTTAACATTGATAAAAAATATAAATTTATGTTTCCTTCTTAATAGTATCATTTGAACGGTTTAGAAGAAATCCATTTCAAACCTTTGCTTTTAAAATTAATCTCCAATAAAACCTCCATGAAAACATATAATTTCTGTCATCGATAAATGTTGAGTGGAATAATAAATATGTCAACGTTAATGAAAAAAAACTTTTCATTGTTTTAAAAATACAATTTTTAAAACTATAGTTAGGTAGAGAGTAACATAATATTAATTTATATTAAAATATTATTCATCAAAAAAGGATTATAAAATTTCATATAATATAATATTAGGGTGATATAACTCAATCATGTAAAATAAATTCTGAAGATGAAACATTGTAATTTAAAAAATGGAAATTAGAGATAACAATATACCTTATGGGAAACATACTCTATGAAGAATAATAAAATTTTGAATTGTTTATGTTGTAAAAACATAAAAAATTAGATAATAAGAAATAATAAAGTCAAAGGGTATAACGTACCCAACTTAAATGAAATAAGATCTATTGAATTATCATAAATCAATAAATGAAAATTGAGTTACCAAAAACTCTTATGACTAGGGTAACACTTGCATCAGAAGACATTTTATGAAAAGAATATCATTTAGCCTTTATTATCATATTAATTAAAATGAAAAATATATATACAACAATCTAGTAATAATAAATCAACAGAAAACCATACATAAGAATCATTTTTTCAAACATATATCATGTCTTAACGAATAAAAAATGAGACCAAGAAAACTATTGCAGATTGGGTATTACATAAATCAAAACCACATTAAATAATAGTCATGTAATTGAATATAAATACATGATTAAAATTTATTTCATCATATGATATCTCATATAGGTAGTATAATAACCCCATAAATTAAATTAAGTTAATAATTCCAAACATGTCTCAAATAGAGGAATTAGAGATGAAAACTGTTACCATAGATCCAATTCAGTTTTCGCCTGCACCAAACATCCTAGAAAATAAAATTAACTTCATTTAATACACACCAAAGAACTATATTCATAACTATAACCATTTATTGAATTCCATTATAATAATTATATACATATTAATATTAGTTAGATTTTATCAATTTTCAACACCATGTGTAAGCAATGTTTATTACATTGAATTAGTTATATAAATCAACTGATTTTATAAAGTAAATCACCATTAGTTCATCTAAAAACATGAACTGAATATATAATATATATTATAAATCTATAATATCATTCTAAAGATATTTTGGTTATGAACCATGGAGTTAAAAGTAGTTACATGAATGTTTTAGTGATTCTTAATGAACTGGTGATTTCATTATTAATGAGTTCAATTATTATATAACCTTGGTAGAACTAAAAAACTATTGATTATTTTAAATTAATTTTTATAGTTAATTGATTATTCATTTTTATCAAGGATATAAATGCTTACTATTCAATTATATTATTAATATGATGCAAACATTAACCAACAATGATTAATGGATGATTATGAGGTGGTTTAGTTGAAATATCAATATAAAAAAAACCAATATGATATTATTAATGTTTATTAGTGTGATACATAAAAAATTTAAGGTACAATATTAAGAAATAGTTTATATGAAAGCATTACATGCTATGAATAAAAATATTTCCCATTTAGTATTCTTATTTATGATAGTTAATGTTACAATGATCACTTATTTCTAATGTTTCTTATGTAATTGCTAATTAAAATTTAGAAAATATAAATCCTGATAGAAATAACATATATATTAAAAAAAATTAAATATCTAAAACTATCCTTGAAATGGGTTGATGAAATCTAAAATGTTTCATTCATGGAGGTGGTGGTCCACACACACACATGAGAAAGGTTATAATTTCTTCAAGCAAATAGGGGAAATAATTAATTAATTATTTTACTATAATTACAATGAAAATTAAATATATTATGTATAATTATTTCATTATAGACATACGGTTATTGATTTGTATGAATTAATTGTAAAACATATAAATTAATTGAAATTAATATTTATTAATTTCATTTTTTAAATTAATAAAAATTTATAAACAGTACTTTTAATTAACAAAAATTGTTATAAATTATCATAATATTTTCCTCAATTTTCATATATTAATATAAATTACAT
The DNA here is from genome assembly GCA_963277665.1 of Viscum album. Taxonomy (NCBI): domain Eukaryota; kingdom Viridiplantae; phylum Streptophyta; class Magnoliopsida; order Santalales; family Viscaceae; genus Viscum; species Viscum album. Next base: position 1,468,336,528 of record OY728138.1, on the reverse strand, counting down.
AAAATTACAATTTTTTAGAAAAATTTATTATATTTCATTAATGATTATTATATTTTAATAAAATTTTATTTAAATTAATAAATATTGTTATACATTAATAAAAACTATTATAAATTATTACAAATTAATAAAAATGTTATTCGAAAATATAAATAAATAAAAAACTATATTAAATCAGCCATCGATTAAAATAGATTTTTGAAAAATTAATAAAAAACTTTTAAATTTATTTGTTATACTATAAATTGTTATTAATTAGTATATATTACAATAAATTATTGAAAATTAGCAAAAGTTACTAAAAATTAGGAAAATGAATATATAATATTATAAACAAGGGTAAATTAAAAGAAATTATTATTAACTCATTTAAATTACAATTAATTAATAAAAATTTTAATTTTTAATATTAATTATTACAGTTCAATAAAAACCATCATTAATTAGAAATAATTCATCATAAATTTTAGTAAATTAGTAAAAATTAAGATAACATTGTAAAAAAATATTATCAATATCTATAAATTTTAAAAATTATTATACTTTTGTATTAATTAAAAGTAAATATTATAATGTATTATTAATATTTTACCAATTAGTATACAATATTATACATTAATTTTTTTATATATTGATTTTATTTAAAATAAATTTATAAATCTTATTTTAAATTACTATATATTTATATAATTTATAATAAAATTGATATAAATTAGTATTAATTAATATAAAATATTATTAAATTGAAAAATAAATATAAATAACATATATTAACATAAAATATAATTAATAAATATTATTTACATTAATATTATATAAATTAGAACAAATTGATAAATAATTCATACATATTGATATACATTTTTATAAACTATTATATTTTATTACAAATTAATATAAATTACTATAAATTGATATAAATTATTAATAATTGATATAAATTTTTATAAATCATTAATATTTTCTTAATTGGAAATAATTTATGGGGAAACTTTTTAAGTGTTTATATAATAATCAAATTAAAGTCAATATTTTTTTTAAATTATTTTACTAACAAAAAGAATAAAAAATATTACGAAAAGATTTTGGTCAAATAAATCAATAGAAAAATAAAATTAATTATACTGTAAATTTGTTCTACATTTACAGAGACAAAATATTTCTATCATTATTCGTGTAAAATTCATATTTTATTTTAAAATTTCTAATTAAGTGCACATTTATTAAGTGTTATTTCAAAAATATAAAACATGGGATAATGTTGGTGTTTATTTATTGTATTTTTGTATTTTGTGTTACTATCCCTTTTGGTATCAACATGATGAAATAAATTTTGAAGGAAATACAAATGGTTTGTTTCTAGAACCATCAAAATATAAAATTTAGTACATGATACTATTGTTCAATATTTTCAACAAGTATAAACTCAGAATAAAAAATTGAATCCAAAATTAAAAAACTAAGGATTTTTTTATTTATTTAAATAATTTGATAATTATATATATATCCAATATATTATAATAATAGATGAAGCTATTAAGAAATTTATGGCTATTTAATGTGATATGTTAATTTGAACTAGTTATTTTAATCAAATATTTTCATCATATAATAAATTTTTTCCTTAAGGGAATGAATTCCCTATAAATTTATACAAAAGAAAAATGTTTGAACATAATTTGGTTCTTATTTATCAAATGATCCATGATTTTTCAAATGAATTCATCTTATATAATGGTGAATATGTGTCATTATTTAAATTTCCAATGTGTTGAAAATTAAGGTACAAAGATGTAATCTAATAAATGTCAAGATTTATTCCTTTTAGACAAATTGATTATCTTCTTATTACACCTAGATTGTATCATCTATTTATGTCTTTCATCATAGATTCATTGATGAATCACATATATTTAGTTTTTAGGACTATAAAAACCAAAATCCTTTGAATAATGGTGATTATTGGATACACATTGATCATGTGTATCTTCTATTTTCGTTTGAACCTCATAACGTATGATTAGGTCTTTATATATATATATTCTATTTTTTAATATAATATATAATATTATTAGTGCACTATTTTTATAAAAATTTATTACTTTCATAATTGCATGTTGATTATAGAATCATATATATAATTGGCATGAATAATTCCAATATATATGAAGGAGAATATTGTTTTTCTATTGAATCCATTTATTGATGATTTAATTTTAATTTCGTACAATGGTGAGCCTACATATGATGTCATAGATGATTGGAATTTTATTCTTGAAGTTGCATTAATGTACCAAATAAGTGACTTTCTTATGTTTGGTATATTATCCTAGTGTAGTACATATAGTCCAAAATATTTTCCAGACTTTATCGTTGAAAAAAACAATTTATTTTTTTTATGGAAGAATTAATTTGTTTTTGTACTATCATATGTCATATATGGATACCGATAAACTATTTCAATATAATATAATTAATTTTGTAAAAGGTATAATGGAATGTGATGAAACTTCCATAGTTCTATCTCGTAATAGGTAAAATAAATAGTCTCTCCATTACCTCCTATGACATTTGTGCAAACAACAAAGAAACCAAAATTAAGCAGTTATAGAAGATATCATAATTTGATGAAGAGAATTATTTTTTGGGAACTACCATATTAGTCTGATTTAATTTTCAATTATTTTATTTTTAATTAATTTTTAAAATAACCTTTTTGAAAATATATTTTACACCGAGATCAACACACCTAGAATGATCAAAGATACTTTAAAAAATGTTTAGACCATGTCTAAATTTTTAGGCATCCCATAATGAATTATTAGAACATGAGAGATAACAAAATTTAATGAATCCAAAATTATCTTATACACTTTATATAGAAGGTATCTTATTATTCTATCAGTATAATAGATATTTGATTTTAGGTTATAAGTATTCTACTAATTTTAATCATTGCATTTGAAATTGACATTTTTAGGGTTAAGAACATAATATTATCATAAAAAATAAAAATACTATAACGTATTGGCATCATAAAAATGTTGAATTATATGATCTGGGACGTGTTTGTTAAATATCATTTTTCTTATAATAAATTTGGGTAGAATAAAATAACTATGACTAACTGAGTATGATGCAAAATGATATTGTTTTAATTTAATATAAATTCGATAAAATATTTCCAATAGCCTTATTTGAATCAATAGAATATTTAATATATCAATTTCTATATAAATAAAATTTTATATGTATATAAAAATTATAACTAATTTACCCATTTGAGATGTATGAATAAATTGAAGATGAATGTACGTAACAATGAATTGGATGAAGGTTCATTTTCTAATGTTTATTTGTATGAAGAAATCAATAATTATACTCTACTTATTTTCAATATGAGTGACATTTAAAAAATGATCAAATGCATTCATTTAAGAGATACTATTGTCAAAAAAAACTGATTCTCCTTATTCAAATATCATGGAAATTTGATTATTATTCATAATGGTTGATAACTTTTAGATGATGAACTATATATATCTCATATATATTACTGAATAAATTAGGATGAAATGACATGATTTTTGGAGTAAGGATTAATTTTAGTTATAGTTTTAATATAATTCATAAACTAAAATTTATATAATATGTTTTATAGATTATAGGGATTTCCATTCAAAAATAAAATCATACAAATTACATTGAATGCTATTGAAAAATATTAACAAAATAAGATTTCCTCATATAATCAAATTCTAATAACATAAATATTTTTGAATTTAAAATATAAGATCCACATGTCATTTTATATGTTATAACTATTTTTTTCTATTTTTACTGGTATCATGAAATTTAAATAAAAATCATAGTTTTTTTGTTCAATTAGTAATAAAATATACAAAATAGAAAAATCATTTAATTTTATCTGGGTAATGGATTCTGATTTGATACAAACACAAGTGGGAAATTAAAAAAAAATCAATGAAAATTGTTGTTTTTTTAAAAGAAACTCATCAAAATGTAAGTGCGAGTGATTTGTAAGGAATGTTGGGTGAAATGTATGAGTTTTTTATCTAAGGAAGAATTATATAATATGGCTTAAATTTCAATAGATTGATACTGATTGAGGGTTTCATGATCATTCAAAACATAGAATCATTATTATTATGTATATAAGTAATATATTACTAAATTTTATTTTTTAGAATATAATTCACGTTAAATTTATTAATAAAATAATATTATATTTTGAGAAATCTAAATCATTGGTGGAGCCCAATGAAAATGAAATCTCAAGAAAATATTTTTCTAAATAAATAAATGTTTTCTATTGGATTGAATGTGAAATGTCCCCAAATCTAGTACTGTCTCACTTGGACAAAATGGGTTGGTTATAATACCAAATGTGTGACTCCTTGTATAACAGAGTCTCTTGACTAGTAGTGGGGTGAAAACTATATAGTAGAGAGACAATAACCCATGTAATGAATTGCTAAAGCAGTAGAGATAATCCATATAAACAAAATTATTCTTTGTATAGAGCTAGAGTAAAAATTCAATAAAATCCAACTTAATAATCCAATATATATAAAATGAATAATGTTATGATGTACTAACATGTAACTAAATTTCATGCAAGACACAATATATGTAAAATACTAAAAACTAAAATAAATACAATGATTTCCCTGGATCCAAACCCCATTTCAGTCCCACGTCTAATCTCTAGCCCATCCCACAAGAAAAAATATACAATATGGTACATTTCCTTTGTCCAAACATTGATCCACATAATTTTATTTGGTATCAATTGGTGGTACGAATAGTGTGTGAGTGTAACCCTCTAGGTTGATACCATCATTTATATACTAAATATTATTATATTAATTACATTAAAAGAATCAATTATTCAGTATATTAGTTAATTAAACAATTAATAAAGTTGAAAAACAACCTTTTTTAGCAATGTGTCAGCTAATCTATGTGCTTATATTGAAACAATGAAAACAAAAACCCTAAACCCATTGATAAATAAAATTATTTGACATCATCCCATAATTTCATAGAGCATGTCTCATGACCATTCCAACCGCAACCATATAACTGTGGTAAAATAACCTACTTGAGTGTCATGCCTGAATTTCGTTGAGAATGTCCAATGTCCATGCCAACTACAACCACATAATTATGGTATAATCCTAAAAATATTGGTCAAATACCTATAAGAATTAAAACATATATATATAATCAAAATATTCATAACATCATGGCCTTTGGCAGAGACTGCTTACTATAGGAATTACATCATGGTATTGGGCCGATCCCGGTCAGTATCGTCATTATAAAATATATGCATGAAGGTTCCAGGGTCATTATTGATATTTAATAATTTTACAAAGTAACACATCATATGCCCTAATTACATGGAAATCCCAATATTAAATCGTAAGCCTCACTGGTAAATTATGCGATTACCATTTTTCTTTCAATTACCACTTTCATTTATATTTCAAAGGATCAACAGTTACAACAATAAGAAGTATTAAAAAAACATTTAGATTCTATATCAATAAATGACCTACTTTTCAATGTCACGATAAACACATTTTTAAGTCATTATAAAATTAAATTATATTCAACATTCAATCACTTAATGGGTATCTATAAGCTCGGTAAATAACCAATTAAATCCAAAAAAGTAAATGGAAAAATCTTCTCCATTGTTTATTTAATTCAGGTGCACGTTACATTAGAGGAATCACAATATTTAATATAAATGGAAAATATCAATTCATAGGGTTATTATTTAGACCCATACCATTAAATGACTGCACGACAATGCTTCTAATGAAAAATTCCCAAGAGGAAGAAGGTGAAGATGATAAAAAAGAGTTCCTAGATCAAAATCAATCAAGATGAGAACCTACAATGCATAAAGTCAATTTATTTCACCACTATGGTTGGGGAACTAGAGGATTGAAAGGAAATAATATCAAAAATGAATTATAATAGATTAAATTTATTTCTGGGATTTTCAAGAGGTAGGTAAGAACTCCAAAATCATCCTGATGATTCCCTTTTTTCAATAGGATAAGAATGATGTGAGAGGAAATTAAAAATAACCGTCACATAAAACATTAAAACATAAGGTTGGGGAATTACACAATATATAATTTGTTCATATGTTGTGTAATTTTTATAATGGAATATGGTAAATACCCATTTCATCATATTTTTTTAAAACACCCAATAATTAAAGCATATATAATACATTTACAAAGCATATAAATGTTCTATAGATGGGTTTTCAGCCCATTTTCATTTTAACTAGCCCAAACCCCCTTTAAATAATCTGAAAATAAAATAACCCATGGTAACACATAACCAACTTATACCTGGAATCCACTAATTAAGAAAATTTTTCATCCCCAAAATTTATGTAATCTTCTCCCAACAAAGGCTCTATATATGGATCCCCTCTAGGTTTCCTCATGTTTCCCCAGAAACTAAGAATATGTTTATTCAAATGACTACATACATAAAGTAAACACATCCACAATGTTTTTAGGATGATGAGAAAATCAAAATAAATTATATTAAATATCGAATCATAGATATATATACCTTAAAAAGTACGAGATCTTATATAAATATACAAAAATATTTAAAGAAACATCAAAGAATAAATTTTGTACTAAATAATATATAGATATCATTGTTTAGACCACGTAGTGATGGGATGATGTTGTTGATAATGTCAATGATGTAACAAGTGACTTAAAAGTTACAAGATATGTTTAAGATGAAGCTCCAATTGGTATTGGTGCCCTTAATATAGAAGAAGAATACATTGAATCCAATGAATATGAAGCTAAAGATAAATATAAAGAGTGTTTTGTTATTTTATACCAATAAATATTTATTAGATTTAAATTTATTATACATATATTGACAATATTATATAGGTAACATTATTTTCATGCTGTTAATTTCTAAAAAAGGTTTGATAAATTTAAAATAGGTTATATTTGTTAAATAATTTAGATTTTGTTATTAAATTAATTATATGTTTCATGCAGCTTAGAAAAATTTGATGAATTGATATAAATCTTTATTGAATACCCATATTATTGGTGATGTGACTCATTATTTTTCTTCTAAGGGTTTTGATGTGATACCAACTAATAGGAATAGTTGAGGCCTTACATTATTGTCGATTCTAGGTCCTCTTCCAGTTTAATTTCAAACTATTGGCATTGATAATTATTGGGGGAATTATGTTGAAATCTAAATATTTATTATATTTCATGAAATAATACATTGCATATTAAATATCATACTGGTTTTGATTATTTCCAAATTTTTTTCAAATCTATATATTGGTTATGACATTGAAATTTTGGGGAATTATTTTTTCATTCTAATTATATCATGGGACCAGTTTCTTAGTGAGTTACATCATCGCATGTTCAAGCATTGGATTGTACATATAAATAAGGAATATAATTTGTTTCAAATAATATAATTTAAAATTTTATATATTATAAAATATTTACATGGTTAATCATATCCTATTGATGATATTGTGAGACCCTTTATTTGGGAGGCATGTGAGGCTTGCACGTATGATCATTTACACTAAATTTTACTTTATTTTAAAGGAGATCTATGCAGAGAATATATGTTAATATATTTAAAGAGTTTTATTAGCCTCATTTAATATATTATGTCTTATCTATGGCTTGAGATGGATTTTAAAGGTTCTCAATGGGGGACAATTTCTAATGGATACCTGATTCTATTCGACTGAATTTGGGGTGATAGGATTTCACCCACAAATATGAGAGTTTTAATTTCATTATACATCATCAAAATTTGGAATGTGATATTATTAACATAAATTATATATAATTTCCAAATAATAAATATATATAATAATTTTATATTTTATATAGTTGAAGGATCCATTTCATATTTTGACTCATACATGATTATGTATAGTGATAGTACTAGATGAATTTTTGGTGATTGGAAGTGAAAAAGTTTTGTAAGAATCATTTTTTAATTGACATAATATTTTTTTTCTTATTAATTTATATTTATATGGTTGTTGGAGAAATATGATGAAAATGTTTCTTGGACAAATACTAGTGAGGCTTAGATGGAGGGTGGGGATGATCCAAACTTCTGAAATTCACATTTTGAGGAGAGGGCATGAATGTGAGTGATGGTGAGTAGATTTCAGAAAGGATTAAAATTTTTTAAATGTTAACGGTTAAATCCATATAGTTAATATGTAACTGAAATAATTAAATGAAATGGATTAAAGGGATCATTATTAAGATAATCATCATATTTATTATAATGGACCTGACCACAATAACCTAATGCAAGTGCCATAATTTATGACATCAAAATAGATACCAGATTCAAATATGAAAGCACCAGATGTATAGATGTTTTTGAAACCAGACATATACATGATACCCATTTTATATTGGGAATATAAAATGAAACATAATACAAAAACAAATCTTAGCATCATTGAAAACTCATCCAAAGATCACTTCTTCATAACCAAGGGAAAGGTAACAAAAAAGAGTGAGATTAAATGATATATTAGGGTTATGTATAGATGAATACAACATGAATCAAAAATGAAAAATCGATGTGGAAAGGAAAATAAATTAACACATGTGACATTTTATCATTAATCTAAAATTAAATGAATCTATTGATTTTATTTTAGTGAAAATATCATTGATAATATAAAATAAATTTAAAATATGTCAAATAAATAATTATTGGATTCAATGTTATCAGGGTATTTGGTAATTTTGCCTTCTAGACCGTTCACAAGACAATTTGGAATACCAGGTAAAAGCCTATCTGATTTGGATAACTAATTTATCTTATGAGACTAACGATTCAATGAGGGGATTACATTAAACAGTTTTAAACCTATATCATTAATGTCTAAATAATTACATTTATATTAAAAAATTAATTTAATTTGTTAACACTATTTCTTATCAACTATCTATATTGTGTAAATGCAAATGATTTATTAATATTTACTTATTTAAAAAAATAAAATTCAATGTAAAAATATATGTAAAAACTATGTAAGATTAAGGAAATAATATTATCTATTATAAAATCATATATATATTTATAAAAAATTTAAATTTAATTGTAGAATTAGTATAATAAATTTTTCTTTTACGAAAAAGATAACAATCACAAAAGAATGTGAGATTAAAGATCAATTTTTACCATTTCGAAATTTTTAATTCAATTTCCCACAGATGAAATAATTAAAATATAAATGTAAAATAAAATGAAGAATAGTTTAATTAATATATTACATGTAAAAGGAGTAGTATATACACCACATAAATGCGAATTGGTTCATAATAGGAACTAATTCTCAATGGAATGTAAATTGAGATGAAATATATTACCTTATGCTCCTGTTTGGATAAATGTTATTTAACCTCATGTAAAGTTGTTTTAGGAACATTAATAAAATAAACAAATAACCAAATTAATATGTATAATATCATATATTATTATTTTATAATATGTCATTGAATTTTTGATCAAAATATCTCATTATTTTAAATATTTCAGGGGATAATATCCTTATTTTTTGAGTATATAATGACATGTTATTTTTTTGTTACTCTTAGATAGACCATTATTAAATAATCTTCATAATTTTAACCATAAATAAAATATCATATATATATATATTTGTTATAATTTTTTTTATAGTAATTCATTATATTTAGTTGTACGGCATAAATTCACAATTCATTGGGATAGTGGGTTGTACGTACACATGAACACTACTTCCATTTTTGTTGACCATTACAAGAATTAAACATAAGTGATATATAAGTATATTATCATTAAATTTTCATATTTATGTTATACATATAATATTTTTTATGAAACAGTTCTTTAATTCATTCCGTGTAGCATGTGAATGAATCACATTGCTTCGTGAGGCGGTACTCCACAGAACACACGAAGAATGATATTATATTACCACCAAATGGAATGAAAGAAAAAAAAATTATATAAAAATTAAATAAAAAAAATCAATTATAAAAATATTATATATATCATAGATATAAATACTCATGTGTTGGGATCTATCGACGGGAAGATTGTTGGTAACTCAAGCATCAGGGATGATGGTGACATGATATAGCTGGACCAATGGAGGTAGCAGGTTCACCCATGGAGTATATGAAAAGAAACATGATGGATTTTTGAATGAATTGTGGTGATTCAACAATTATGTTTGAAATAGAGGAGGACTAAGAAGGACCTCAGATGTGGATTATAGATCCCTTATTTATATATGTAATATAAATAAATAAAGTGTAGTGTATTCTTGGGTTTATCCCTATGGGGGTTATAGACTATATTTACCTTGACATGATGGTGTTTTTGTGTTTTTGTTGATATATTTGTACACCAATGAACAAAAATATATTTATATATCATATATAAAATATAAATCCATTATTGTTACCAACCATGAATGTTGGTAATCAAAGAACGAACGACATCTGTTCAATAGGTGGTAGTCTCCTTTACACATGAATGATGATTGCATATCAAATTTGATGAGAGTGTGTGAAGTTATAGAGTGTAAAATTAACATAAAAACATAATGGTATATTTTATACCCTATGTCTATTATATAATCACGATAAAATTTAAATTGAGTTTGGTGGATATGGAAATAAACTAAAAATGCTTTTAGAAAAAATTACCTCTTCTTCAAGTGTCCTCCTTAGGTTTTCACTAATTCATTCCTAAGTAGTATTTATTCAAAACAAAGGGATCCTAGTATGAGGAGAAGGATTTTTTGGAGTGATTTGGTTAGTGAAAGACTGAAACCATGTTGTTCAATGGTCTGATGTGGGTAGCAGAGTGGTGGCCTTTTTTAAGTGGGGAAGGGGACCACAAGGTATATTTTAAAAAAAGTTATAAAAACCTACGGTTTTACATAATACAAGCCATACACAACACACCAAATTATATTCTAGAGTTTTAGTCGTCAAAATAGGTAAAAAATGGGTATTACACTTGTTTGGTGTCATTTTTAAACCTTATAATCCTATTTTAACAACTAAGTAAAGTTGTATTTACCTTAATCATTATAATTAATTTTAACTGCATTCACTAGTCACTCTTATAAAAACATTAGGACGATATTATTATAAATTATAATTTATTCCTATTTTAAATATTGATACCATTTTTACATATTCAAACCACATTATTGGATGAAAATAATTTAAAAATAATCTCATTGGCATGGTGGGAAATTAGTTTTTTAATGTGAAAATGATCAAATTCTTACGTAGATTTTATATCTAAATTAAATATAAATTTTATTAGAATGGCCCATAATGGATTAATAGATGTATTATTAATCTAATTTAAATTTAGAACCAATCTAAAATATAATTTATCTTAACAAATTATTTATATGGAAAGTCAAATTTAAATTAAATTCTATATTTTCCTCTATTCAACAAAAATTGAATCTTTACTAAAAAATACCAAAAAATTACCCTAAAATAATTATGACAATAACATTTAAAAAATTAATTTTATTTTTTCAAATAAAAATTATAAAATTTTTAAAATGTAGTTTTAAAATATGGGTGTCATTTAAAGGCGACAAAACTCCCTTTAGCAAAATATTTTTTTTTATACAAAAAATTAGTTTTTTTCGTGATCTTCAGTCTATCAAATCTATTTGATAAATGTAAAAAAATTTGAATATATTATTTATAATATTAATTAATATAATAAAATAAAATTAATTTATTCAATTTATTATGATTAAATTCTTATTCTGAATAGAAGTATATTTTTCAAAAACATTTGCTTAATATTCAATTGTTTTTTATATTTTGATATAATTAATTTGTAAGTAATGAATTGAAAAATATATTTTTACAAATTACTTAATCTTGTTCATAACCTCTATTTTATTTGTTAGGATACATGTTCCAAATATTAACAGTACTCGATTGTCACAACCATCCCTCACCAAGATGAGGGAAGGGATAAAACATTTCTAAACCCTTCCTTCCTCGAGTTAATGGAGAGATAATGTCCCCCGAGACCCGCCTTCAGTAGGTCCTTGAGTGGCGAATAGCATTAAGGGTATATAATCACACTTAATATGGAAGGCATTACCCTTTTTATTTAATAGGATCATGAGATAAGATAGTAAATCCCAAGTAACACCAAAGCTGGTGTAAAAGTAAGGCTAAACAATCCATTTCCATATGCATGTTCCAATAATAATGTGCGACAAGGTATAAGAAAAATCCAAAGGAAAGTACCAATAGAAAATAAAATCAACAATATCAATGGTTAGACGTCTAAACTAATAAGATCTGGAATAGTCCATGAAGTCCTCATGGAAACCTGAAAGATGTTTTATAAACCTATGGTGATTATACAGGTATACTCATCATGGAAAAACCCAAAACTCTCCTGTATAGGTGGGGATGAATTCTAATGCCCCGTGAGAGAAGGAGATAACCAAAGCACCTATCAAGGAAACTATCCACCCAAACCTCACCAAAGAACACACCCCAAATAACACATGTCATGTAAAGTAATAGTAATAACACATCACGTTTTAGGTACCCTACACTAATTTTCCACTAGTTATTGAAGACATCATATGCGTCAGACCTTCCCTGCCATTTTCACCATAGTCCCACTCCCATACCCCACCCACACACACCTGGGCTACCACTACCACACATCCCACCCGCAAACACCTTGGCCACAACCACACATAACCACGCCCATAGACACCTGGTCCAGAACAAATAAAGCCATACCCGAAGACACCTAGGCTCAAACAACTACTGCCATGCCCGAAGACACCTAGGACTCATCCAGAAGACACTTGGGAAACAGCCTGCCTGCACACACATGGGCCAACCACCACAACTACACTGCACGAAGAATATTGGCCTATAATGGACCTAAGGCTGTCACATCCTTCCCAAAGAGTCTTAGGATACTCGAGAAAAGGGATCATAAAAGGATATAACAACCTACAACTTCTAGGAGTGTTAGAAAAAACACCCTCCCTTAATAAATGGGGGAGTTTGGAACGAAATGATCAACATGGGTGGGGTGAGAATAAGAAACATTTGAACGAAAATATACATATAGGTAAAAAACAATCCTCCCAACCCAGGGTTTACAAAACCATCCTATACACAAACACCCTCATTACTATTCATTCATAAGAAACACCCCAACCACAACCAAGTCACAACAACAACCCGGAACCCAATTCTCCAATGATCCCATTGTTGTTTTCATATTCAAGTGATCTCATTTTATCAATTATTCACTACAGGGAAACTAATAGTCATACCCACAAGAAAATAAAGTAAAAACAACCAATCGTTATTTTAAGCATTCACACCCTGTTCTCTTATAAAGTCACAACAAAAAAGGGATCTGTGAGATCCCTCAAAGTAATAGAACCAACCCAAGCTCGAACATACAAGCATAGATCCACAATCCAGCAATTGAACAATAGGGCATCCCATTCATACCTTGTCACCCCATAATCATCAACAAGAGAAACCACACATATTACCAGAACAGAGCAAGGCTGTTTCCAGATTTGTCTACACCATTCATTATGTTCCATTCTACTGCTTGGTTAACTAGGGTGATCACACTTGTATTCTTATTCATTGGACAACTATTTTATCAACCAACATTACATGATTAACCATTTTCCATGTTACAACCATTCAATCCCAAAAATATCCAGAAAAACGAAGTTTATTAGTGCGTAAGGAAGGACCGCCAACGACCAAGATTTTAGTGTACATAAGCCCAATAATTCACAACATATAATCAAAGTTAAATGAGTGTTGTAACATTATCAACACACCCCATCATTAATTAAGACCCATTTATTTTCATTGTTAGGGTTTTGGTTTCATCCATCCTCATGGGAATATTAGAATTCCCACCCCCATAATGTACAGCTAGGATAGACTAAGGAAAACTCCTACATAGATGATAAATTATTGATGTTTTTATCCACGTGCTAAGAAATGTGGATGTGAGACTTGTAGGGGAGGAACTTCGGGGACTCCGAGAGTGGTTTAGAAGACTCTAGAATAAGCGCACCACTATCATCAGGAAGGGGGGGGGGCTCCAAATGTACTAAGGAAAATAAAAGAGACCATCCTAGAAGAAGGAATATTCTTCATATAATAAAAGGCTAGACCCAAGAGTTACAGGTTATGAATTCTTGAACCGCTTTAAAGGCTGATTGTGGTTTCATCATGCGGTTGGGTGGTTACACACAACATAATTAACTGTCATTTATTAATTATTATGGGAGGGGTGGCCATAACGGCTATGAGTAAATGGGGTTCCCCTTAAATAGAGGAAAACACGTAACATGGTGGAATTAGACATTACTGGGAAAAGGGCATGACTCCGAGGAAAACCCACTCATTTTGGTAAGTCAAAGGGTCACATGGATCTTAAAGATTTTAGATATCATTTAGGGGATTTAAAAAGGATTAAAAGAGGTATTAAACACATTTACGTCAAAAGATACGTTGCGAGGGCGGAAATGGAAAAACATGGAAACTGGGAAAATGGTGAGACACGGTTTTGGTGAGACATCGTAATGGTGTCTCCTTCATATTGCCACCTTTATGGTGCCACTGGTTTAGTGAGACGTCATGATCGGTTCCACCATTCAAGTGTGCGACCATCATGGGCCACTGGTTCAGTGAGACATTGTAACCAGTGCCACCGTCACAGTGATGCCATGACTATTCCCTCTGTCACGATGCTTCTGTGACCAGTTCCATTATCATGATGCTACTATGACCGGTGCAACCAACATGTTGTCGCCATGACCGGTGCCACCATTTTGGTGGGACATGATTTTTTGCAATTTAATGGTCTAGGAGGGACCTAGATATTACATCAGATACCTCTCAAATAATTTTCATGCTCTATTATTCAAGGATAAACCCGAAGAAAAGAGAGTTTTCTGAACAACCACCTCATAAGATACCACTCAAAGACAAACCACCCTAGAGTTGTTTGAAAGCCATAACAACCTTGATATTTAAGAACACCTCTTCCTCATCCATCTTATGAACAAACACGAATACACTACCGATCCTCTCCCACATGTAACCATAAAAACATGTAAAGGTCACACTATCCAGTCATATAGATTGGGGAGTCCCTTCCTCCATATAAAGATACTATCAACTTTGAGTGGCACTAACTCGCCCGCATGGGTTTGACCGCTTCGACATTATTGTGTCTCCATTAGGGATCAGGTTATACACTCACCACAATCAAGACTCTACACACACACTTAGAGAATAATGAAAATTACATATTTCATAGTAAACCAGATCAAGCAGTACACCAAAATCAAGTACAAATAAAATAGAGAAAAACTCAAAACATCTCTAGGTAACGGATGCACATATGTGCCTCCCATTCCCAGGTACTCTCTTCGAGGATACCATGCCTCCATAATACACGAACCAAGTGAATGGTTCATCCTCAATGTACTTTCTCCTAAAAATCATCGATTCTCACTGGTTTCTCTACAAACATCGTGTTGTACCCAATATCCATCTCACCCCGTTTGATGAAGTGTGAGTCATCGTGTAGATACCGACGGAGCTGAGACACATGGAAGATGTTGTGCACCCTTTACAGTGGCAACAGTAGCGCTAGCTGATAAGACACTTCTTCGAATTTCCACAAAACCTCGAAGGGTCTGACAAACTTGGGAGAAACCTTATTTCCGCTGAAAAACCTCTTTTTCCCACACTGAGGGGAGATCTTCAAGAAAACACGGTCCCCTTCCTCAAACTCTAAGGGTCTCTTCCTATGATCAGCATGCGAATCTTGTCAGTCCTGAGCCGCCTTTATCCTTTCTCAGATAAGAGGAACCTTTTTTTGTGGTGTTCTGCACCACCCACGGGCCAAGAAATCCAGTTCCCCCAACATCTACCCAGCATATAGGTGAGCGACACATCCTCAAGTACAAGGCATCGAATAGATCCATGCAAATGGTAGAGTGATAGCTAATATTATAGGAAAAATCTACCAGAGGCAATTGTCATTCCCATCATCCCCAAAATACAAACACATTACCATATCATATCCTCCAACATCTGGAAGGTGTGCTCAGTATACCCATCTGTTTGGGGGTGGAAGGTAGTGCAGATGCATAGCTGGGTGCGAAAATCATGTTTCAGTCCTTTCCAGACCCGTAAGGTAAACCAGGTATCCTGATTGGAGACTATGGGTCTTGGAACTCCATGAAACTTCCCCACCACATCCATGTTCCTCTACGATAAGACATCCATTGTAATTGACTCCTTTATTGTGAGGAAGTGAGATGATTTTATCAGCCGGTCCACCACTACCCAGATTGCATCGCAGCCTTCCCGTGGCTTGTCAACTAATGAAATCCATCGATATGTCATACCACATTCACTCGTGGATGTATAAAGGTTGTAACAAACCTCCTAGGATGAGGTGCTCATCCTTCACCTACTGACACATGAGGCATTTTACTACAAACTCTAGCACTTCCTG
This sequence comes from Viscum album, assembly GCA_963277665.1. Taxonomy (NCBI): domain Eukaryota; kingdom Viridiplantae; phylum Streptophyta; class Magnoliopsida; order Santalales; family Viscaceae; genus Viscum; species Viscum album. Next base: position 1,468,319,854 of record OY728138.1, on the reverse strand, counting down.
CTTCACCTCGGGCCACCAAAACTGACCCCTCAAGGCCCAGTACATATTGGAAACTCTTGGGTTCACCGCCAAGGGTGAGTTGTGGAACACACCAAGAACTCTCTCATGCATTCCCATAGGGAGGATCGACATTCCATGTAACAACATCCAATTATTCCTATCTTATGGCCATCCTTCTAAAGCATCAACCTGGCTAGCACGATCGCTCATTACTTCAGCCTCTGAGTCCCCCCATTGAGACTCCTCCACCTGCCATCACAAAACGGACTCTAGTGTCATCGGAAACAGACATCTTCTATCATCATCCACACTTAAATCCATGTGTAGAACAACCAATTCTTCATCGACTTCCAAAATTATTCGGATTCCCGAACCACATCCTTTTTCGGCTTCCTACTCATGGAATCAGCCACCATGCTCCCCTTTCCTGGGGTGTAAGAGATTTCAAAGTCGTAGTCCCCGAGAAACGCTATCCACCTTCACTACTGTAGGTTCAGGTCTCACTGGGAGATGATATACCTCAAGATTTTGGGATCCATGAAGACTATAATGTGTTCTACATCAAGGTAAATCTGCCAAAACATTTGTGTGAACACAACCACTACAAACATCAGATCATGGGTGGCGTAGTTCTGCTCAGGGGGATGTAACTGTATAGACCCATAAGAGATCACCCATGCTGTTGAATCAGCACACACCCCAATCCAAGCCTATAAGAATCACAAAAAACCTCAAACAAAATACCTTACCCAGGTAACCTCAGTTCTCAGGCAGTAAAAAAATATCCTTTTGATAACTGAAGGATTCCTGGCACTTCTCACTTCACACAAAAACATGTACTTTCTTGTTGAAGGCTATAAAGGGTGATGCAACTCAAGAGATGTTGTACACGAATCTCTGGCAGTAACCTGCTAGACCCAGGTAATTTTGAATCTATGCCACATTCTTGGGTGCTTCACATGAAACAACTGATTCAACCATTGAAAGGTCAACTAATATCCCCTACTCAGAGACCATATGTCCAAGAAAATACACTTCTAGTGTACAGAACTTGATATTGGAAAACCTTCCATAGAGATGGTGGGGTCTAATGACCTCTAAAACCACCCTCAGATGCTCGGTGTGATCCTTCTCTGTTCTTGAGTAGATCAGGATGTATTCAATAAACACGACTACAAAGCAGTCCTGATACTCACAGAAAACAGAGTTCATGAGCCCCATGAACATAGAAGGTGTATTTGTAACACTGAACTACATGGATACGAACACAATGTGCCCATACCTACACCAGAAAGCAGCCATTGGGATATCATTGTCCTTCATCATTAACTGGTGATACCGAAACAATAGGTCGATCTTACAGAATCAACCGGTACCCCTCAGCTAGTCAAAGAGATCATCTATACTTGGGAGATGGTAACAGTTCTTGACCATTACCTGATTCAGTCTCCAATAGTAAATTCACAGCCTGAGACCACCATCTTCCTTCTTTGCGAATAGAAACAAGGTGCCCCATGGTGACGCGCTTGGTCGAACATAAACCTTCTTCATCTGATTGTCAATATGAATCCACAACTCCCGCAACATAGAAGGCTCCATCCGATAGGGGGCCATCAAAATCGTACGGGCACTAGAGTGCAATAATATCCCGAACTCAACATCATGTCAAGGGGGTAGAGTCACCACCTCTTCAGGGTAGACATCCATGATCTCACTGAAGATCACCGAGACTTCCACTATATCTGTATCTTCCGACTCCACTAATATTTCAGCTAATAAGGAAAAGAGGGACTCCACTCACCGGCTGCCCTCCTGGAAATCACATTTTCTAAAAAAAATCTACACGCTGGCCGCCGACATCTGAAAATACGATCATTCTTCAGAAGCAATCGATAATAGAGCACACAAAAAAAAGCTATTCAATCCCTAAAATGACATCGTATGACTACATCTGTAGAAAAATAAGGTCCCCAATGGACTGATGTGGTCCCAACACCAGTATTCATACCCGAAAAACATGAGATAAGATCGGCTGACATCCAAATGGTGTACTCTAATGCAGAGGAATGGTATGTCTCTTTGTATATAGACCTAGAGAATGGTGAGGCTGGGTAAAAAAACATCTGCGAAGCTCCTGAATTAAACAAGTCGCATTCAAGAGTGTAAAAGAAGATGATCATACATTGAACAACTTCTGGTCCTACTGGAATCGCTACCTCTGTGGTGTGCTACCTACCATGCCCATCTCCTCTACCCCACGGTTGTCGACTGCCTCCTTAACAACACCATGGTCAAGGTCCCTAAGGAGCACCCTATGGCCGGCCTCCTCCTGCAACATCTACCCTCTGAGGAGTGGGGGCTCGTTCTCCCTACTACTGCTGAAATGGACTAGCTGGAAACTGTTGCTGCTAAGGTGGGTGCTGAACCCGCCCAACCCCACAATACTACACTTGGTCCGGGAACTGATTCCAATGATTCCCATGAATTCCATAGATGAAGTATCTAATTCCTGAGCCCATAAATAAGGGGCGAGGACCCGGAGATCGAAACTGAAATTATTGTATCCTCCTCCCCATTGGTGGAAACTGGAAGGTCCGGATAATGGAGGCCTACTGTAGACGGAAATCCCCTTTAATAAGACCAACTAGCTCCCCTCTCGAGGCACACCTCCCAGGATGTGAATCCTCTCTACCACTTCATCCTTCTTCTGAACCTCTATGTATGTCCGTAGAGTGGAGGGAGTTACAAAATACTGAACCGAAGTTCGGAGTGCCTCCTCTAATCATCTCACCCGAAACTCCTCATCCGGAAAGTGGTCCGGGGAAAAGAGAAGGAGATCTTTAAACTTCATCCCCAAATACCTCACTGACATGCTCCCCTACTGCATGGAGATTAGCTCCTTCCACTTCAATATATTCATCGTTTAAGAGAGGAATTACCCTTGGAACACCATCTCGAAGTCAGTCCATGAAACCTTAGCATCCCTCTTCTACCCTAGATAGAGTGTCCCCCACTGATGTGCTGCTCCCCACATTTGGCTTACAGCTAGAGGATCCCAGTACTTTGTCGGAGCGCAGATCAAGCTGAAAGCTATCACCAGATCCACGAGCTAGTTGTATGTCTCTATGTGTGAGACGCTACCCTCATACATCCCGAGGGTCTTCCATTGAAAGGCGTGAAGTGTCCTATACCATTGGTCATCCTCCACTTCTCGATCAGCCCTATGCTGATCAGCCAAATCAGCCTCCGGGGACTCAATCACCCACACTATTCATTGCCATTGTCTAGGTGCCATAGCTACAAGGTAAACAAGGAATGACTAAGTCTGATTAGTGTAGATGATTTCCCTATAATTTTTCTTAAACTTATTATTTATTAATTTAAATTCCTAGAACACCCAGAACACATATGAACACAAGTAATTATGATGTATGTGCCATTCCAAGGGTCTATATCCTCCAATTAGTGTAGCCTCAATTGGTCATTCGGTAGTTCTAGAGTCCTTGCATCGGATCACGGGGGGGGGGCTTAAATTTTGTGTCCTAGCCTGTCTTCCCTGGCCTATTTCACACACCAATATTGCCTAACACTATTTCCCTACCACCCCATGAAATCCTTACAATGCCTAATCTGAAGCTCCATCCTACCACTCAACCCCCTTTCATACCATTATATCACGACCCGCCTACACCAAGATGAGGGAAAGGACATTTGATTTCCAACCCCTTCCTTCCTCGAGTTGAAGGAGAGATAATAACCCCCAAGACCCACCTTCAATGGGACCCTAAGTGGACACTAGCACCAAGGGTATATAATAACAGATAATATGGAAGGAATTACACTTTTTTATTTAATTTCATTAGGAGATAAGATTGTATATCCCAAAAAACACCAATGATGGAGTAAAATTAAGGCCAAAAAATCCATTTTCATATGCATGATCCAATAATAATGTTCTAAAAGGTACAAGGAAACTCCCAAGGAATGTACCAAAAGAAAAGAAAAATATCAATGTCAATGGTCCAATGTCATAGCTAATAGGACCCTGCACATCCCTCGATGTCCTCATGGAAACCTGGATGTAGTTTTATAAATATATGGTGAGTATACAGGTATACTCGGCCGGGAAAAACCAAAATCTCTCATGCATTGGTGGGGAGGCATACTAGTTCCCCGTGTGAGAAGAAGATAACCAAAGTAACTAGCAAGAAAACAATCCACACAGACCTCACCAAGGAACACTCCCCAAATAACGCAAGTCAAGTAATGTAATAGTAATAACACATAGATATTTGGGTACCACACACCACATTACCACAGGTTATTGAAGACACCCTACACATGAGACATTCCTCATCATTTTCACCACAGTGTTACTTCCATACCTCGCCCACACACACCTGGGATACCACAAACACACATCCCACCCGCAAACACCTGGGCCATGACCAAAAGTAACTACACCCACATAGACCTAGGACAGAACAACAACTGCCACGCCCAAAGACACGATGGCCTGGAGAACTACTTCCATGCCTGAAGACACCCGAGCCTAATCCCGAAGACACATAGGAAACGACCTGCCCACACACACCTGGACTAACCACCACATCTACCTTGCCTGAATAATCATGGGCTATAATTCACCTTTGCCATCACAACCTACCCGAAGAGTCTTGAACTACTCGGGAAGGGGAGCAGAAAAGGACCTAATAATCAGCTGCTCCTACGAGTGTTGGGAAAAACACCCTCCCCCATGAAATGGGGGTTACCGGCACGAAGTTATCAACTTGGGTGGGGTGAGAATAATAAACATATGATCTAAAATAAACATATAGGTATATATAACTCTTTCCAAACTACAGGTTCCAAAACTATCCTATACACAAAAACCCTCGTCACTATTCGTTCATAAGAAACACCACAACAACAACCAAGTCACAACAACAACCCAAGACACAATTCCCCATTGAAACCATTGTTTTTTTCATATCCAATTGATCCCATTTTAACAATTCTTCACTACCTGGAAACTAATAGGCATAACCAAATTCCAAGGAATAAAAAAGAGCCAAGAGGAAATTTAAGCATTTTCACACAGTTCACTTATAAAGTCACAGCCAAGAAAACTGATCCGTGAGATCCCTCAAATTACTGGAACCAAACCAAGCCCCAGCATACGAGCACAAATCTATAAGCCATAAGCTGAACATCATGACATCCTATCCACACCACATCACCCCACAAGAATCAACAAGAGCAACCACACATATTACTAGAGCAGAACATTGATGTTCCCAGATTTGTCCACACTATTCATTATGTTCTTTTCTACTGCTTAGTTAACAGGGGTGATAAAACAAGGATTCATATTCATTTGGATACTATTTTATCAATCAAATTTATATGATTAACTATTTTCCATGTTACAACCATCCAATCACATGTATATCCAGAAAAAATAAGTTTATTAGTGTGCAATGAAGGACCACCAATGGCCACTATTTTAAGTGGAAATAATCCCAACAATTCACAACATATGAGAAAAGCTAAATGAGTGCAGCAACATCATAAACACACCCCATAATTCATTAAAACCATTTTATTATATTTGTTATGGATTTGGTTTCATCCATTCCAATGGGAATATTATTATCCCATCCCCGTGGTAGACAAAAAGGAGAGACGAAGGAAAAAACCAACACGGATGATCAATGATTGATGTTTTTCTCCACACGCATAGAACTGTGGATGCGCGAATTGCATGGGAAGAACTCCGAGGGTTACGAGAGTGGGAAGGATGTCTCCTGCATAGGTGCACCACTAGCCTCGAAGGGGGGGGGCTTCAAATGTACCATGGAATGAAAAATTGACTAGACTAGAAAAAGGAAGATTCCTCGTGCGATAAAAGGTGAGAGCCTTGAGTTATGGATTATGAATTCTTGAACCGCATTAACTGTTGATCATGGTTTCTTCATGCTGTTGAGTGGTTAAACATGATGGAATTAATTTTAATTTAATAATTATCATGGTAGGGGTGGCGATAATGGTTATGAGTCAAAGGGTTTCCCCATAAACAATGGAAAACACGTAACAGGGTGGAATTGGAAGGTTTTGGAAAATGGCATGACTCTGAGGAAAAGGCACTCATTTTGGAAAGTGAAATGGTCTCCCAGCTCTTAGGGATTTTAGATATCATTTATTTGATTTAAAAAAGGATTAAAAGGGAATTAAACACTTTTACATCAAAAGATACATTGTGGGGGCGGAACTGGAAAAACTCAGAAACTGGAAAAAGGGTGAGACACAGTTTTGGTGAGACACCGAAACAGTGTCTCCATCATGGTGCCACAATTTTGGTGTGCGACCATCACAGTGCCACTATCACGGTGCCACTAGTTCAGTGAGAAACTATTAGGGGTGCCATCGTAACGATGCCACTGTAACAGGGCTATCGTGACTGGTTCCACCATCATGGTGCTTCCGTGACTTGTGCCACCGTCATGGTGCTATCGTAACTGGTGCCACTGTCACGATGCTGTCGTGACTAGTGCCACCATCACAGTGCTGTCATGACTGGTGCCACCATCACGGTGATCCCGTTATCGGTGCCACCGTCATGGAGATTCCGTGACCGGTGCCACCATCATGGTGCTACTACGACCGATGCAACAATCACGCTGCTGCCGTGACCAGTGCCACTATTTCGGTGGGACTGAATTTTTGGAAAATTAATTGACCAGGATGTTCCAAGGAATTAAATCGATAAAGCAAATCCATACGTGTAACACAAGATTTTAATGAAATTATTTGTTTTGGGAAATAAAAGATAAACTCAGGGTTTCATGTTGAGAAATCTCAACATAATGTTAATGATAAATTAAGATAATTATGCTTTTTGTGAATTTGATGATATATCATAGATTTAATTTTTTTAAAATATAAATTTTATTATAAATCATTGGGATTTTATGTTTCCTTCAATTTTAGTCTTAGCGTGTCATACATGCTTTCAATTAGAGTGTTCTTACTTTATATTTTTCTGGAACTACATTATCCATAGATTAATTAAATTGGGTCATTATAATTTAAACATTAACTCATATGTCAATGTTTTTTGAATATTATTTTGTTGAAAACCTTTCTTTGTAAATGGGTTTTAAAATATAATTTTAATAAGAGATAATGCGATGTACACAAGTAATCTTTAATAATCTAATTATATGGTTTCCAGATAAGAGAACATTGGCGGGAAAAGGAAACGTAGACATGGAAAAGATGAATAACAAATAGATACTGATTTATAGTGATAGAGAACATTTATCCAATGAATGTGGGTGATTATGAGAAGGTCAATGTCCATAAAAGTTAAACCAAAAGGGTGAGAATATAGTCATTGATATCGTAAAATGTGGTAGTTATAGGATAACACGTTTTCTGATCCTTCTCCTATAGTTGATAAATTATTTTCCTATCTAAGAATATTAGGAAACATAATTGATATGATTCTATTTATTATACACAATTTCAAAAACAATTTGTTCCTCAGTCAATTTTTAATCCATATATTAGACCAAGATTCATATATAAAGAAACGATCTTTTTCTCTCAAATCCTTACTAAAATAGTACTAGAATATATACATTATAAATTTAATATTCCTCATAAATAGTACATCATTAATAAAATAATAAAATGAAACAATTATTGAATCCAAACACGACCACATTAATCATTCATGTTATATTATATCATAATATTGACCATTATTTCTATGCTTTTTCAATGTAATATTCTAATGAAACTAGGGTAATTAATTTCTATAGTTCCCCGTATCCATACAATTGAAGTATTTTAAATTGGAAACCTTTTTCTTTTCCATGAAATCACAATCATGGTGGAATTTCACAATACACTTGTATCGAACTCACAATCCTTTTACGTAATTACTTGGGTGTTTCATTCAAAAATTATCAAATGTAGAAAAATAATTATTTCCCTTATTACTATTATCAATATTTTTATATGTCATCCTGTTCTTATATTACTTCCACATAATGAAATCTAAAATGCATAAATATCTATCTATCTATCTTTTTAGAACATTATATTATTTATTTATATGATAAGAATTTTAGGTGACTACATCCCCTAAAAATATTGGCATAACATAGTCAATGAAATAATATTTCATACAATTTTAATTTTATCCATTAATGTGATTCCCATTCCTCATGATATTTTCTATTTCAAAATAATTTCATCCACTAGATTAGATCATATATGTATGAAAAATAATGTATAATAACATTTATTTTATTCTATAAATATCCTAAAACACTATGTTAGGCCCATGTTCCCATATATATGTTATCCTGAATCTAGTTTTTGAGTATTCAACAAAACAAGCTTCGATACAAACTATAACAACCCTAACCCTTGAAAAGTAGGGCCATCTACATAATTTATTACATTAACATATATAGAAGTACAAAATATCAATGTAAAAAAAAATAATAGAAGTTTTTGAAACTAGATATACAAATTATTTCCAAATTATAATGGGAACTTAAAATGAAACATAATACATAACAATGAAAAATGATAAAATTCCTTGAAAAATCATTAAAAAATGAATTTATCATAACCAAGGGAAAGGAATAAAAATAATGGTGAGATTAAATTCATAGAGAGGGTTATGTACATTGGAAGCTATCATAATTCAGCAATTAATAATCAATGTGGCAATGCAAATAACTAAACACACATTCAATTTAATCAATAAGATAATAATGAAATGCATCGATTGAATTTTTCTTAGTTAAAATATCATGGTCAATAAACACTGAATTTTGAATATAGTAGATGCTTAATTATTTATGTTATTATTACCATGTACATGGTACCCTTACTATTAATACTATTCAAAAGATGGTTAAGCACACAGGGTGGAAACCCATCTAATTTATCCAACTGATTCATCTCAATAGAATGCCAATGCATCGAGGGGAACACATTGAACGGTAAAAAAACAATTCATACCATTTAAAACCCTTTCATATATGTGGAGAAATCTATTTAAATCGTAAAAAATGTTCTTCATTAAACATTAATATTAAGTTAAAGATACAAATTTATCAATATTTCCCCAATTAATCAATCAACATGAAAATTAATCAACATATATAAAAATGGTATTCAACTAAGTATATAATCAAATTAATTAAAAAATAATATAGATATTTAAGATGAATTTAATTGAAAATGAAATTAATTACAAATAAATATATTTTTTAAGGGAGTGATATCAATTAGATAAGAATGTTTGATTGTACAATATTTTTTATAATTTGGTAAATTTCAATTAGAATCCCGTTGTATGAAATAATTTAAATTGAAACTTCAAATACCATGATGAATGAAGGTTTAATGATATTATATGTAAAAGATTGAATATATAAATCACATAAATGTGATGTTTTTCATAATAACAAATAATCCTTAGTGGATTGTAAATTGAGACGAAATCTCTTATCTTTACACGACATCATGGATAAAATCCATTTAAAATCATTTATAATTTATATAAATTTTTTATTAAATAATTAAATGACTATATTAATATTTAAAATATCATATATTAATCTTTTATATCCTCTTATCACTCGTTTGTAAATTATCATTCATAATTTTCATTTTTTCAGTTGCTAATTGCACTTTTTTTACTATGGTTTGACCTATTATTTTACTATTCCTATTCCATAGTTCAATAATTACACATATCTAGAATGTAAAAAATGACATAAATTTTATATATAATAAATATATATATATATACATACATATATATATATTAATCCCTATAATTTAGTGACAGTAAATGAAATGCACTGTTCACAGAGACAGTAGGTCATACATACACATAAACACTTCTTCCATTTTTAGAACATATTAAAAAGAGACAATTATGTGATATATATTTATATTGTAAATATAGTATTCTATATATTATATATATATGTATGTCATTTTTTTATTAAACTCATCCATAATTCAATCCATGTAATTTGTGAACGAATAACATCGCTTTGTGAGGCTATACACCATTGAACATATGAACAATGTCATCATATTCCCATCAAAATAGAAATAATGAAGTTATGTGTTATATAATAATTAGGTAATAATAATGGAATTATAAGAATAATATATATAATATATATATTACAAATCCATTAGTATTACCAACTATGAAATGTGGTAATTGATAAACTAATGACATTGGTTCAAAAGGTGATAATATTTTTGACAAATGAATGATGATTGTGTATCCCATTTTATTGAATAATGTGATGTTTTAGAGAATACCATTAATATAAATACATATTATATTATTCAATATAATGATGTAATTATATAATCATGATATAATAATAGTATTTTTACTTGGGGAAGGATGTAAATTAAAAATGCTTTTAGAAAAACATTAACCCTTCTTTAGATATCCATGTTAGTATTTCACTAATTTCATTCTATATGAGAATAGGGCCACAAATAATTCTTCTAGGGTGAGGGGAGATATTTTTTTGTGATTTTTAGGACAATTTTGTTTTAAGGTGTTATGTTTGTAGAATAGTCATTGCCTTTTATAAGTGTGGGAGGGGATACACATAGAATTTTTTTAAAAGAAGTTAGGTGAACTTATACTTTTTCCAAACAATTTCCTACCATAACACACCAAATATTATATTAGAGGTTTAATATTCAAAATATTTACTTAAAATTGGTACTTTACATGTGTAGGGACATTTGTAAAACTTATTCTTTATGTTTAACCACTATGTAAACTTGTTTTTACCTTAATCACTGTAATTAATTTTAACTGCATTCATTGATCTCATTAGTCGAAAATTATGTCGAAAAAATTATAAATTATAAATAATTCTGATTTCAAATATTTTATCCATTTTATTAAATTAATATAATACATGTTGTATAAATTAATTTTAAACTAATCCCATATTTTTGGCAGGAAATATTGTTTTGAAAGTGAATATATTAAAACATTTACTAATTTTTGACATCTAAAATAAATATAAAACATATTAAAATGAAAGAAATTGGATTAATATATATATCATTGATCTAATTTCACAATAAAAAAACTAAAATATAATGTACCATTATAAATTATTATGATGAAAATTCTGTTTTCAGTTCAATTCATTATTTTCACTATTCCTAAAAAAATTAAACTTTTCTAAAAAATACAAAAATGTTACCAAAAGAAACTTTTGAGTTCTATATTTTCAAAATATTGTTTATTTTATAAAATATATATTTTATAAAATGTAAAAATTTAGTTTTATAGCAGGTATGTCATTACAAGGCTTCAAAATTGCCTTTAAAAAAATACAGATTTTATACATAAATTTTCACTTGTTATTGTCTTATGCCTATCATATGTAATATATGAATATAAAAAAAATATATCAAATTTATAATATATAAATTTCATTAATATGATCCAATAATAGTAATTAATTTATTTTAAAATATTATATGCCTTAAGCATATCAAAACTACTTTTTATAAATACATTTCCTTCATACTCAATTAGTTTTTATATTAATTAATTATAATTTAGAAACCAATTAATTAAACCATATATGTCCATAATTTATTTAACCATATTAATTTATATAAATTTTTCTATTGTGAGAAATGATTCACAATTTTAAATCTATTGTTTGAAACTCAACCTTTCATGTAACGTAAGATTTTGAAGAAAGACATTGTTGTGTGTAACAGAAGATAATGTTGAGGTTCCACGTAGAGAATGATCTGATTAGTGTTGCATATAATGAAATATAACTCATCATTGTGTGAATTTATATATATAGTATAAATTTTATTTATTTTAAATAAAAAATTCATAAATTCTCTTGATTTTATATTCTCTTCTACGTTGGGTGTTTCGTGTCATACACATTATTTATTGTAGTGTTCATAATTTTTATTTTATGGTTATTACATTTATTTTCTGTAGTAGAGTAAAAGGACGATCCATAATTTTACGATTATATTATACATATATTAACTAGAGTTCATGAAGAGCAGTTCCAACATCTAGACCAATGACATGATGAGATGATGGAGTATATATTCCAACCTATATGTGGTTTTGGGATATAATTTCCTTCTATGGAAGGAGTTAATCTAAAAAATCCTTATTGAAATTAGTATTGTATTTATATATATATATATATATAATTGTAATATATTTGTTTCAATTTTATAATTCAGTTATGGTTTTAATTATTTTTTATTTTTATTTTAAATTAATTTTTAAATTAATTTTTTTTACAGTTAAAAAATCAATTGAAATTTATTTTTAATAAATGAAAATAAATTCCATCATAAAAAACTAAATAGTGAAGTATTATCAACGAAACAAGTAATTCGTCATAACTAATTGAGAACTAGATTATTTTCTATAGATTAGATATAAATAGTGTTGTTTACAATTTAGTTTTATATGATGGACTATTTGATATGTAATAACATTATAAACAACTTTTACTCAATAAAATACCAATGAAAATAACCCAAGAAAAACACTTTTATAGAGGGGTTCATTAAAAACATTCCCCCATAAGTCTTATCATCCCTATAAAGCCTCAGTGGTCCCCAACCAACCCTTCCCAACCAAACTCAATCATCAATTCAACACCCAATGACCGTGTTCTATATCTAAATTCAAAACACACTTCCACTATACATCTCCCAGTAGTGGTGCACATTATTCACCTAAAGCTAACACACCTTCTTGTAACCACAACATACCCCAAGGTGGATCCCAATGAAACCAATTTATCCCATGAAATCATGTTGGGATCAAACTATTCATACCAAGTGTTCAGTCATCCCCACCAGAAAATTTCACATTGAGTGGCTAATTACAATCCATAGTGCTCCCAAAAATAGTAATTGTTGATGTGTCATCATGACCCCTAACCCAATCTTGATTCCTAACTCCAGGAGGCATTATAGAATCATCCAAAAAATACAAACTGCCATTTGAACCTGAATACATATGTAAATACATGGTTGAATCACTACTAGCCACAACAACTATTATTCTCTCACACCAAGCCACAGTGAAAATCCATTCTAAATTACTCTCATATGACATCAAATCAACCCTGAACCTAATAGTAATGCCCCAATACCACCTGAAACAGTTTTAATGTCACAAAATTTTGTTTTTAATGGAAATGTTAAAATTAGATCATTCTCTCAAAACAAACTCTTACTACCTCATTGACCATCCACGAACGAGTCTTACCATAACCACAACTAGTCAAGAAGGATAGTTATTCCATCATGTCTGATATAATGCTCCCCACCATAGGATATTCATTATAATCTCCCTATATAATAAAAATTATCTATATGGACCATTCTCTATAGATTACCAAACATAATGAATGAATGTTACCATTCCACTTATGCCTGAGTGCCAACATGAAACACTGTGGCACCCATTCATGAGCCACCATGAAATTCATCTTCAAAAACCGCTGAAATTAATCTAAAATTAGGGTTTAACAATTACATTTTTAAATATATACTACAAACTATTTATAATTCAATATAATTCTACTCATATACCGACCGAAATGGGTCCCAACATCATACATGTGTTTCTCCTTCTGATCACTACAATCTTATTTTCTATCAACCATTGACACTTCTAGAAAGGACTGAATCTGGGAATAAATACTATGGAATCATATTAAAACATCCTGGATCTTATAACCATAGATGTAAAATTATTCATCTTATAAAATGCTCTAACATTTCATTCCCAAAAATATCAGATCGATCCAACAGTCCTCGTCCTAAACATCGCTTCTCACCAATCCACTACCCAAATAGGTACGATGAGAAAAAATTTGATACCTTCCATGGAACATCAATTCATTTTCTAATATTACCTATAATTTATCACTCTCCTTCATATGTGGATTTATCCTCCAAGTAATATTTCAAAAGTTCTCTCCCACTATCTTCCTCAAACTCACCCAAAAATAGTAGGAATATTCCCCCATAAAACCAAATAATACACCCCGAATCAAGATTACATGAGTCACATTTCTTTAAAAATAGGCTCATATCCCTAAAACACTAACCATTCTCCTATCACATGTCACTTTCACCCAAATAGAATCATCCATAGTGGTATTTTCTTAAGATTTTGGAATTTTAGAAATGATAAGGATTACTGAAAAGCCATCCACCAGTAGAGCATTAGTATAAAAAACAATGATCCTACATTTCTCAACAATCCTAGATCCAACCATGAATCATAACATTTAATTATCATTTTTAAAATAATAAAATAATCCAACTAGGAATATTATGAAACAGATTTTTTCTTTGAAACCTATGCTTAATATCGATAGCACTCTAATCCCTCTAGAACTCGAGCCCATGTCATCAAAATTAAATTCTTCAATCCAATAGGTAATAAAAAACATAGGGGATCTTTTAGAATATATAAAAAAGGTTCCAGTATCTAAAGAAATGATTTACTTAATAAATAGGAATTTGGTGTGTGTTTCATCCCACCTAGAGACTGTAAACACCCTCAAATAAATGTAATGTGTTTTTTTAGGAGAAATTCATGTACTAGTTTATTCATGAAACACATAAAATGTAAAGTACCATAGTCTAGTTGAGTAAATTGAGAATATCAATTTATATGGTAAAATTATTTATAACACTTTTTTGACAAATAAAATAATTAAACATGTTATTAAAAAATATAATCATAAAAAATGATACAAATTTTTTTATCATATAATCTAAATATGATACATATATAAATGAATCATTTAATTTTTTCATGAGAAAAAACCATAAATAATAAAAATAGATAATGAAATAATATCGAATAAAATTCTCAAGCATAATAGGAAAATGTAAAAAAAATAATCACATGCCTTTGGTTATCTGGACTTCCATCCACAAAATTTGTTCATGATGTAGTTGTATAAGGTCTATCATAGTCTCTAAAATGTATTTATGCTACCTATATATCATATTATTAAATAATAATCAAAAAAAATCTTATATAACTTTGTAATTATTTAGTATGGTGACCACTTAATATTTCCTCAAACCATGGTTTTATGTGAACTCATGTATGCATGCCCACATGATAGAGGATACCTAATAGAAGCAAGGGGATAATCCATACAATATGGGAGACTATGCATTTAAATTTTTGTGTAACAGAGGGATAAAATAACTAAATAAATTTCCAAATGTCAATTAGTGTATAAATTAACCAATAAAAAAAATTAATTTCAAAAGATGCATTAATACAATATATAACAACATCTCTCCAACCAGGATAATCACATATTGAATAAAAAACCAAAAATTTAAATTTAAAAGTTCCATACTACAATCTCCAAATATAAACATCAAAATCTAAAAAATTCCTCATGCTTCCCCTTCCCAATCAACTATATGTATCATGATCTACCCTGATTGAAAAATATAAGGAAGACACACACACACACACACTAGTACCCATGCAGGGTATGAGAATATGACCTAGAATAGAATCAACATGAAATCCTAATACATTACATGATATGAAAATGTATTCATGTGGATATTAAAGTTATAAAATATACATTCTCATTGGGATGACATATGAGAACTAGGGAGATGTGACTCTATGAAAATTACACACACACATCAGGTAATCATGTGGTAACTAGAACACCATGGCACCTAACCAAACATTCATTAAAATCATTCTAAAAATACATTAATTTTCTCATTTCATGTGTTTTTTATAAATACCATATCTAAATTCTCATAGTTTGTAATCCAAAAACCCCATCCAACACCCAAAGCTATAGGTTAAGGTCCCATTTCCTTGTCCACGACTCAACTTATTACTCAAGGTATTCATTAATACCTCGAATTAGTAAAGGTGATGTCATCCATATCTTGACCATACATTATATATCATGATGGATTCTACTATCCAAATATAGAATCACATAACACCTTGAATGATACCTCCAATTTAGGTAGGTCCCACATCATATCTACTGCCTACTCACTCAGGATGCAGTAACAACCCAACGACTCCCCTCTCCTTGGATGGGAATTTAAAGGACTGAGGGAACAATACTACATCACTCTTGGAAGTCCCTACAAATATATTTGAAAATTTGGAAAAGTAAAACTAGTATTAAGACACACAATGTCAATAATGGTTGTCCCATAATTCACACATGATAAGGATTATATATCGTTCATTATGTTATATTCAGTCTTATCTCATTCATATTGGAGATAATTGTTGTGGATCATCATCATGAAGTCCATGTCTAGACTTGTTCACCCAAAAAATTCACATGAAATAACATATAGGGAATGTATCTTATCACATAATCTCACAACATGATCGATAATTCATTACTAACTTAGGATCTAGAACCTCATTTGTAATCACCAACATAATCTCACAACCATTACACTATGAAGGCCTCTTATACTATATGTTACACCCATGTCATGATTCAATAAGAAGGGTTGATTAAGTCATCTTTACCCCCTTGTAATCCTATTGCAATATTCTTTTACAATACACTCCACCCCCACTTATGTATCATCTCATTTCTACCAATAGATACCTCTAAACCCATCACATATAGGGTATTACTGTCTATAACACATATCAAGTACTGAGGGACATATCATAAAATTATCAAAAAACCAAGTATCTCTTCCAAAAATCAGAGTGTGATCTGAGTCACTCACAGGACATACAACTATATCACCCTTCATTACATGACCACATGCCTATAATACAATTAGAGTAGTCCTAAGAACCCATACTAAAATATCTCACATCACCACTAATACCAGAAGACCTACAAATGTAATCTAGTTAGGCCAATAAACCCTACCTCTAATTGTATATAATATATCCAGAGAACCCAATTCAACCATAATGTAAAACGGAACTTATTACATACATATAAATGACAACTCCATTAATTTCTTCTACCCAGGTCACCATCTGCCACCAATCCCCAACCAGAACCAATGAAATATTATGGTCTTCCATTACTGAAAAAATGCATTTTGGATGAATAATCGAGATTAATTACATATAAATGGAGCATTAATACACTTCTAAATCCACACCAGTTAGGAAAATACTTCTTTTAATACAATGAGTATTTAATAAATAATTTTTTTCGATTAAATTAAATTTTATTGATGGGTTGTGTTGAGCGTAACACCATGTTTATATTTATTTATACACAACCCAAATTTAAACTTTAAACACATGAAACACTGATTTTACCATGTATTACATGCTATGTTGAGTTTGTATTGATTTACACACAACACCATGAATAGATTGCATAATAAATAATGCAAAATTTAAATAAAACATGGGATATTATTAAAATGTTATAATTTAATATTATCATTTTAAATAATTTTTTGGAATTATGGTTATTAATAAGATTAAATAATTATGATTTTTTTTAAAAAATTAATTCTTTGGTAACCAATTTTTTATAAATTGAAGTAAATCACATCTAAGTGTAAAAGGAAATATATTTCCAAAAATCAAATTTTATGGCCAAAAGTTTGTTTTATAACAATAAATTAAAGAAAATACTTCTGAATAATGATATTAGTGAGATTTAAATATTATATATTTAATAAAATTTTAAATATTTATCTTATTTGTTTTCTAGAACATATATGTGAATAAATCAAAATTTACACATAAAAAATGCATTCTTCTAAAAAACGTTTTACATCATTTTAATGGCGCAATTATTTTAATTGTTTTTGAAACAATGATAAATTATATTAGAAATATAAAATTAATTTTATAAGTCATAATATCATAATTATATCAGAGTGAATTTTTGGTAATTGTCTTGAGAAGATTCAATTTTTGATGAATGGTGAATATACAGGATTTCAATTCAAAAATACCTTTTAGATTAAAAAAGTAATAATTTTAAACTATATTTTCAAATTGGTTTGATGTAAAAATAGTTGAACACAACATGTAATATTCCAATTTATGGTTTTGAAATCAATTTTATATTGAAATTTAATATAAAAACTTTTGAATTTCATGGTATTTTTCTCTTTAAAACTCCACTTTAACATCTCATCTATGAGATTAATTTTAAATTGTTTTTTTTTTCAAATTATACAAATTATATTATTAAAAATTGATAATATATTTTTTATTCATCATAATGTATAATTTATAACATGTAATAAATTTTTTTATGAATTTTTTTTGTCGAAACAATTAAAATTAAATACATTAATTGGGGGAAAATAATTTTACTTTTTGGTTAAACAAAGATTGTTAGGTGTAAAAATGACCCAAATCCTGTCCAAACCAAAATATATGGACATATTTAAAACCTTTTTTACTTTATAATCCTGTTTAATTTGTTTTTTGGGACATTGTTTCATCAATTTTACCCATAAAATAAGTTCAGTAAATAAAAAGGCAAAAATGTATCTTTCTTCCTTTTAATATATATAAATCTTAAGAATAGATTAAGAACTACATAAGTTTTTCTATAAATTTTATTTTAGTATATAATTGAGTATTTTAGTTATTATAAGTAATTTTAATTCTTTTATAGAATTTATAATTACATTAAATTCTTTAGAAGAGGCAACCATGAGTTGTTTAGTTAACAATTAAATTAATCAAATGATTATAAAACCATTAATAGTGATGTAAACTTACTGAATTATTATGTTACATTAATTTTTAGATTAATATAACATTTTAAAAATGTGTGTATATAATAAAATATAATTCAATCATTATTCTATTTTTTTTTAAATTCAGTTAAATCAATAATGTCCAAAATGGAATTAATTTTATTTTAAAATAAATGATATTTTACTAATTTATTTAAAATTAATAAAAATACAATATATGATAAATATATTTTGAATATTAATTAATATCATTTATGGTGAATTAATGGAATAATTTTTATATTATAAAAACTATATTCACTATTAAAAATTAAAAACTCAGTTAGCATGGTTAGGGTTTAAGTGGCGTCTTTGTGCATTACATGTGCTTTTCTGAAAGATAATTTCTAAATTCTATGATATTTTTATTTTATAATTTAGATATAATATTTTAGAATCATTGGTTTTAAATATTCTACCTTTTCTCAAATAAATTTATTTTTAATTGATTAATAACCATGGTTTGAAAAGTAGCTAGCATAATGAGAACCAAAAAGGTATAATCATAAAACATAAGAGTTATGGAGACAAATGTGTAGATCATGTGTATAAAAGTTTAGTGGATGTATGGATCTAAAATATCATCCCTTCACAACTTTAGTTATCAGTTATGGAAAATAATTAGGTAATATTATCCTCCCAATAGTAAATATATTTGTTTAAATACAATAATACCACTCCTCAAATATAAATGGGAACTCTCTCACCCCCTTATTAGCACCTCTAAAATCATTTGAATCGACCACTAGTATGGTCAAGATATATGGTCACAGGTTTCTTTTTTATTTTAATTTTAGTTTTTCAAATTTAATTTCATCTCATTGGGATTAAATTTTTAGGTTTCATAGAAAATTAATATTCCCATTATTATGTACTCTATTGTTTTCCCTTGTTCTATTTATACATGAGACATTATTAGTAGATTTTATGATACTCACATTGTGATGAACCTTCTTGGGTGACATTAATAGTTATCCTTGGTTTTTTAATTAAAAATGTTATCAATGGGAATACCCAATATAATGCTTCATGCAAATTATTGGGTTATTTAGAGAGTTTGTTAGATAGTAGTTATGACCAATGGAAGTCAGGTAGTATGTACAGAAAGGCTCATATCCAACTCACATCCATGCCTAAACCAATGATAACATAGCTAGTCATGAATTTTTCAATTATTGAGACACTATGTTTGATGTTTTTTTAATAAACTAGATTCGGGTTTTTATTTGAATGAACCATACCCTTTTTAAGTGTTATATTTTATTCAAAGAATCAATGATTTCTTTATTTTTATGTTTTTATAGGAATTTATATGAATCTGTAAGATAATATTATGATTATGTATTTTTTCATGAAATTATTGGTCATTTACTAGTGTTTATAAGATAATTAATATTAGAATAACTCTTCTGAATTAGGAAAAAAAAAGTTATAAGAAAAGTTCCATTATGGAATCCTTTGGTGGATACCTCATTGGTGTAATTTTTATTTCACACCACTCAGACTCATGGTTAAGAGGGTATTTGAAAGTAATGATGGATTTAGCATATTCTTTTGAAATTCACTAAGCATAATCCACATAAATTTTATTCTGAAAATGGACCCCATGATTCTTTGTAGTAGCTTTTGTGGGATGAAATGATATTACATTAACTAATAGATCATTAGGAATTTAACCGGTGTTTTCTACATATATTCTTAAGAGATGGAGAAGGATATGGTGGGAATTATTTTACATTATAATAAACATTACAAGGTTAATTGGTCCACCATTATGAAAAAAAATTATCCTAAAATGTTCTTTTTGGAAAAGACCTCGGAATTTCTAACTTTATAGTAGTGGAATCATTTGGTTCTAAATTATTCAACATGTTTCAAATAGATAGTTCATCTAGAAACTAATCCTGTTAACAATTATTATCTAATGGTTTATAAGTTTTATATGGATCTTGGGGAAAATATTTTAATCATTTTCCTTTTATTGAGGTGGTGGAATAATTACATATAGATGAACCAGACATACCTGGATGAACAGGTCTGGGTGGAGCTTTGGTTTTTGTAGTTTTTAGCAAGGGTGTGTCTTCTGTATTGAAAAGGAAATTCATGGGTGCATAGTTTTCTATACTATTTTTTTCATGGTAATTATTAGTACAACGGTAAATTATTTTGTATCAATATTGGATGTTTGGTCACACTAAGAATCCTTGTAATAACAGTTAAGTACCTGTAATCTTCACGGACAATCTGGTAAACTCACACAGTTTTTTGGGAGGGTGTCCCAAGGTAGTAAGGATTGATCAAAACTTACAAAGGGTTCAAAAATTCAATTTGTTTCCTCCAAGAGTTGTGAGTCTTCTCCTCCTTATATGGGGGATGTCCATGAAGCATATAGGTTAAAGCGATGAGATGATACCAAGCGTCTCTATGTAATGAAGTATGAACAAGAGGAATATGAGGTGGGTCTGACTACTGTTAGAGCTGTGATGATTATTTCATGCTCTATGATATTTTTATTGTTTGATACTACTACTAATTGTTTTTTATATTATAAATGTTCATTAATGTTTTGGGCTTATGATCCTAGCATATTCCATTTTCGGGTCCTTCTAAACATCTGGGAAAGTGGTATGAGAATGGTTCTAAATTCACTACATGTCATGTGATGATAGTCAACATCAAAGTGGTGAGGGACATTATTGTTCGTGATCTAGATAATTTTGAACTAATTGATGAATGAGTAATATTACTATTTTAACCAACCACATGGAATTTCATAATTTTCAAGATCATGTTTTATATTCATATGGAGTATCCCTAGTCTTTTAGGGTTAGTGGGATTCAAGAACACAGAGAGTAGGTCCCATTGTTCCTTATGCAGCTGGTGATCTCATTCATATTATCAGATATGTTCCTTGATTCCATTATCTCTCACTTGAGTAGTTAACATATTGTAGTGTTCAATGCAGACCAAGAGGCTTGTCTTGAAAATCTATCTTTTTTTCCACTGTAGAGTGAGTTGGACATCATTATTGACCTACTCCCTAGTATGATTCCCATTTATATTTCATCATATCACATCAAACCTTTTGAGTAGATGGAAATTAATCTATAGCTTTTAGATTTTGAGGCTGATGGATTTATCTGTCCTTGCATGATACATTGGTATTATCCTCTTCTCAATTCCATGAAAGTGAATGGATACCTCATAAATTTAATTTATCATTAATTTTTAATTCTGGTGACCATTAAGAAAAAATATCTATTTCAATGAAATGATTATCTATTTGATAAAATCAGTGGGAATTATTCATTTTTCAATATTTTCTTCTAATCAGGATACCATCTGTTCAGAGTCTAAGAAGAGGATATAACAAAGAAAACATTTAGGTGCTAGTGTGGGTATTTTTAGTGTTTTGTTATTCTATTCAGTCTCACAAATTCTCCTACGGTATTTTTAGTTTTTGATGAACAAAATATTTAATTTATTTTTAGAATCATCCATAGTCATGTTTTTTGATGTAATTATTTAGTTCTATAAATTAGTGGATGAACTTCGGGTCACATAGATATTATCCTCATAATATAGAGACAATATCAATATAAAGAGACATTTTCCTAGTAATAATTTTCTAGTCAAAATATGGAATTTATGGAGCATGTTAAATCTTAGAGGGGAAACTTAGTGGATCCAAAATAGTACTTAGGTAGTAATGTTTTAGGAATAACCCAGAAATTTATTTTAGATTTAGTGCTTCTTGGGATTAGTCGGTTATTTTAAGGGGATATTTCACTCCTTTTCCTAGATCACATCTTCAATTAATGATTTAATCTTCAATGGTTTATATTTTGAGAAGTGTTTAAATTTCTAGAGATTTTTTGAGTAACTGGAGGTATAATTGACATCAAATACAATACTAATTTTTTTGAATCACAAATTAGGATATGATGTTTTTTTATATTCTTTTGGTTTGGCTTTGGGGGTTTTATTGATTTAGGGAGTGAAAATCAGGGATAATGTCCCTCAAAAGTTCAACCAACATGAGAATTATTATCCAAACCTTGTTATTTTGTTGGAAGCGGTTATACATGTACCAAAAACATGGAATCATTTTCTATTTGGGGAGAAATTTACAATATACTTATAACATAATAGACTAATGTATATTTTTACATAAAAAGATTTGAATATATGATATATTTTTCGGGTTAAGTATGTCCAAAAATTTCATATTTACATTTCGTATATTCTTTGAAATGGTAATATGGTCATAAATGCAAGAAGAAGGAAATTACTAGTTAAAAAATTGATTGAATCAATGGATGAGTGGTCCCCGATGGGTTTATTCAATTATATGAGTTATCATTGGAAGATGATGGTGGGAAGGTAATCTTTTATTTAGTGAAGGATTACTAACCATTTGATAAGCATGTTTCTCTTAAAAAAAATTAATATACTAATTTATAATGGTTTATAAAATACTAAATTGTGGGGATACCATGAGTGAGTTTTCATTATCTCCAACAAGATATTTTTGTTTCTAATGTAAGTAATTTTCATATCTCTATGGAATTATATGATGTAATTTGGACACATTTCATGTTTTTTCATTCATCCTGGATCTATCAAGATGTATCATGATTAGATATTTTGGAATTGGTGGTTAGGATTAGGGTGGACGATTGTATATTTCATTCCATGGTGCATTAATATTTAGTGAATTAAGGTGAAAGACTATATACCTACAAGTTTTATGATATATTTACCCATACCAATAATTAAGTGGGATAAGTTATCTATGTAGGTTATCATCACTTTTCCATGGAATACTATTAAGAGGGATTTGATTTGGGTGACCATTATTTGACTTCATAAATTAGATCATTTCTTGCATATCATGGAGATGTTGAAATTTGTACACTTTAAGACTTTTGTGTCTACAAATTTTTTAGTTTTCATTATTCTACCACTATTATTGTTTCTAACTAAGACCCAAGGTTCACATATTGGTTCTAGACATGTTTTGATGAGTTGATGGTTTTCGAGTTGATGTTGATAAAAATGTATCATATGTATACTCATATGTAGATATATAGGGATATTAAGGATCATGAGGACATTATCATATCATGCATGATTGCTTTTGGTGGTTCTTGTGGAAAAAATATTCCTCTAGTAAAATTTTAAAATAATAACAGTTATAATGAATTGATTAAGATAGACCCCATTAATGCATTGTATGATAGGCCATGTAGATATACCTTGTGTTGGGATGAGTTGGGAGAGAATTCCATTGTTAGATAAAGTAATGTTTAGTAGAAGAAAATCGGTGTAGATGACCTAGAACAGATTGATCATGACATATAGTTATAAGAATTACTATACAGACCATCATTACTAGATACTATAGTTTGAGGTTATTGATCGGGTCTTTCATCACTATTAATCATGGCCCATTTGATATCATAGTGATTTTTGGAATGGTGGAATATTGATTGGAATTTCCATCTCTCACGAAAGATCCAATGATGTGAAATCACTAGAAGATAATAATAAAGAGATGTCACATTTTTTTAGAAGGGTTAAAAGGTCATATAAGATTGATATTTATTTATGAAAATTAGATATAAACGAAAATTATAGAATATTGGAAATTGGATGGAATATTTTAAGAGATATGGCACAAATGAGATAGTGTACTATTAATGTTAGAGGAAAGGACATGTTAATGTTGACTGTCCCAAATGGAAATATTAAAAGAAAGATGAAGAAAACGATTATAAGCACATTAAATAGATGAATGAAACATTTAATTCTTCTGAATATAGGATTAGTGACCAAAACATGATCCTTGATTGAAAACAGGATTTAGAAACCATGTTCTTTATGAAAAAACACATTTGAGGTATCAAATATCATTCCAGATTCTCAAATAAATATTCGTTATCATTCTGTAAAATAATCTAATGATTAAAATACATAAAATAATTAGATTTTTGAATATTTTGCCATGATTGAAGACACTTTAGAGGAGTTTAAATATATGTATTATGTTTTGAAGAAAAAAATTCTTTAACTATTAACTATAAATCTAACATTGTTATAGAAAATTATGAAATACTATAAATTATTTAAACAAAATATTTACATAAAATTGCATAATGATTAACTAAAAATGGGATTAGATAACATAAATAATTTAAGATACACTATCACTAAAATAGTGGGAAACATTAATAAAAAATTCATAAATTGTGTAGGTTATCACCCTGGACATATAGGAAGTTTCAAGAGCACCTTTATTCCATAATATAGTTCAATAATTCTTACTACTAGTTATTATTCAACTATACCTAATAATGTTGTTATTTAAAAATGTTTACAGTCTTATTATAGAAAATTCATTAACAAAATATATTTTTTTAAAACATTAATTACTAACATTTCTAGACCCAAGAAGACATGGGTTCAAAAATCAAATATTGAAATATTTTTATAGGGAACCTTCTTTAGTAGATCCAACAAAAGATTATAGTATCTCTAAAATGGATATTCTAGAAATATTTATGATATTTATTAATATTCAAAAATCTGAAAATGGATGATGGTGTCCATGTCACTTTTGGTGAAAATGAAAGAGGTTATATCACTGTCCTTGAAAAAGTATGTAATTCAAATAGAGTTTTAATTTATAATATATTTGTTATTTTATTCTAAAAATGATTTTTTATTAGAATGTCCTAGATATGAAATGATGGATTTCATGTGAAATTTGAAAATAATGATTTTATTGTTTTCTATTATAAAAATTCCTTATATATTACTTCATTGAGAAATGTAAATATTTATGAGGTTAATCTAGATTCTTTATTATCTCAAAATGTTTCGTATCAAAGTTGCTTTCGTAAGTAATATTGTCTTCGGTATGTGAGACTAGGACACTAAAACATTAACTTACATAGAAAGATAACTGGGAAATGGATACATATAGATCTACATAATATGAAATTCCCAAATTATAAGGTTTTTACCCCATGTCAAGTAGGTATACACCAAAAAAATATTCAAACCAAAGACGTTTTCATTTCTCCACCCCTAGAGTTAGATCACATGTATTTTTTTAGACAACATATACTTTATATATTAAATGGTAAGCATTATGTCCCTATAGAGTTATTTTCTAGGTATACATTGGCATTTTTTTATTTCACAAATGTGAATCAGGATCTTATTTAACCATGTATTCTAAATTAGTAGAAAATACTACTATACATAAGATGAATCCCTTAGGAAGTTATAATGGCCGAGAGTTTGAAAATTTTGACATTGAATACTTTTTAACAAAATTTGGATTAATTAAAAAAATATCTCTTATGACCCCATGATGAATGGCATAATAGAATGAATAAATAAGACATTTAAAGGAAATTCCTGGAAAATTATTAATGAATATTAGTTTCTTTTTTTCTTTTTGGTGGTGGTTGTGAGTACAACATACTATATAATTAATAATGTTTAAAAAATAAAAGTCCTATAAATAACCACTAATTACTTTTTATGAATTGAAAACATAATGTAAATTTAATTAGTGTTTTATGAAGAAAATTATTTATTATTTTATAGTAAGGATAATCTGGAAAATTTTCTTCCATGAGAGATGAATGATTTTTCCTTACTTAATAACTAGTAAATCATATAGAGTGTTTAATAAAGTAACCAATATTTTGGTAGAGTTTTTTCATATCATGTTTTGTGAAATAGATCCACATGGCCTTGAAAGTCATTTGTAAAACCATAATTATGAATTATAAAATATAGAAATCTATACAAAACCTTCTGATTCTTCCATGAATCATGTTGAAAAATCAGCTAGTTCTTAGGAACATCTATAACTCAAACCGGAATCTATAGATTACCATGAGAATACCATCCCATCTTTTTCTAGAGTAATTATAAGTCTTAAATACCACCCTCTCGATTATGTAGTTGGAGACCTAGATAGAGGTACGCAAAGAAGACCATCTCTTTTGAATCATGTCGACCATAATGAATTCATATCACAACATGAATATTAGAACATCATAGATGTATTTAATTATTAATTCTAGGTAATGGATAAGAAAGAAGAACAAAATAAATATGAAATAAATAATGCCTGGGAACTTTTACAAACACATAAATAATATTTGAAAATTGGAAGTAAATATGTAATTTAAAACATGTTTATGGATTCTTAAAATATATTATGAAATAAGTTTAGATGACTTTCAAAAGGATATATTCAAGGAAATGGTTTATACTATAATGAATTATTTTTACATATATATAGACTTGAAACTATTAGTATACTTATTTCCTATGAAACCCATTTCTATTTAAAACTATATAAAATGTATTTAAAAGGTTCATTCATGAATTATTATATAGTTGAGGATGTTTTTTATCATGCCCCTAGTTTTCAAAATCAACATTTTCCAAATAAAATTTTCAAACTAACAAAAGAATTATATGGTTTAAAATAGGCTCATAATGATTGGTATGATTGGCTCAAATACTTTCTAATTTATAAATGTTTTTTTGAAAGGTATAACTTATCCAACAATTTTTATAAAATGAATTTTGAATGATGTTTTAGAGGTTTATATCTATGTAGATGACATTATTTTTAGGTATTAAATTTTTTTATGTACTTATTTTTTTAAAAATGATTCAAAATGAATTTGTAATGAGTTTAATTGGTGAACTCAAATTATTTCTTGGTTTTCAGATTATTCAAAATTAATAAAGAGTTATTTTAAATAATATTATGTACACCAAGTCCTCTTTTATAGAAATAAATGTATTAAAAATACCATGAGAACCACCAGTATGTTAGATCATGAAAAATTTATGATGGTAATGGATGAAACCTTTTATAGAGGTATTTTTGAAATTATTATTTATTGAGCTACTAGCTGACCTCACATTATATTTAGTGTGTGTATGTGTTCTCATATTCATGAAAACACTAATGAGTCACAATAAGTTAATGTTAAAAATACTTTAAAATTACAAATATATAAAACAAATTTATGATTTTTATACCACAAACGAAAATCATTTGAATTAGTGAGTTATTAAGATATTGATTTTTGTGGTTGCATGTTAGTAGGAAAAAATCTCCTCTGGAACATTTAATATTTTGGTAATGTTGACAGTTTCATCGTGTAGTGAGTAGAATTTTTTTTTAAAATATCTAATGCTAAAGATGAATTAATATGTGTAATTTGTTTTTATGATAAAAGTTTATGGATGAAACACACATTACTAGACTATTGATATCAATTCAAACATGTCCCTTAAAAGTTTGCCAACATTAGGGAAACAAATAAACCTAATAATATGGTGTCTCAATATAAAAAAATGAAAAATGATGTAAGAAATAAATTTTTGATTTATCTTTTCCCAAATGGTGATTTAACTCTTCAATTCATAGGAATTGAACATTAGATCGCTGATATATTTACTAATACACTAAATTATGTGATATTAAACTATGTAAATCATGAATTAGTTATGATAAATAGTAATTAGACATTAATTTTGGGTACAAAAAATTGGATGTTAAATACAATTGGAAATTACCCAACAATTAAAATTACCCACTATTGTAAATTACTGACTATTGTAAATTACTCACAATTTTAAATTATCTACCATTGGAACAAACAATCATTGGAAATGAACTATCGTTGGATTTTTATCACCATTAATACTTTTATTTAATTTTGTTGGTATATATTTCTTTTCTTTTAATTTAAATATTTTATTTCATCATTCATTTTTCAAATCCCTATTTTATATAATTTAGTCCC
This sequence comes from Viscum album, assembly GCA_963277665.1. Lineage (NCBI taxonomy): Eukaryota > Viridiplantae > Streptophyta > Magnoliopsida > Santalales > Viscaceae > Viscum > Viscum album. The sequence goes on along the minus strand of OY728138.1, from coordinate 1,468,291,150 downwards.
TTATTCTAATTTTCAATTTAACCAATCCTTCACAATTTTAACCCTTAGAGCTTCTCCCGTACTTTTATTTACCTACATATAGACTTACATTGAACTATACATAACCAAAAACTCTTTTTTCCATTGTTGGAGTGAGGTTACCTACTGATTCAACTAAAAATTAGTTTTTACCTTCAAATAAGAAGAAAGGAGATTCAAGAAGACAAATAGTTGGGTAATGAAATCCATGCCTCATAAAACAATTTATTATATCTGAGAAAGAAGTGAATGGTGAGTAGTTTTTATCCTTAATTTTTTTTTTCTACTTATGGTAATCCAGCACCAGGGATGGGTAGAGTGGTTCTAGAATAATGAGGGACCATTCTATCCGGAATTAGTACACATGTTTTATTATAATGTTTAGTTTTGGTTTTGAGGAAGATAAAGATTGGATTCAAATCAGAATATATGGAAAAAAGATAGTTTTATCATCTAGTGGGTGGGATAGATGTACTAAAGAACCTTGTGAATTAAATTCAATTGATTCACTAGGGTCTAATCCTAGGGAAAGTGAGTCATTTATGTGTGATAATTACTTAGAAGATATTATAGGAGATGTAACTTTACAAGGACCTACTCCAACTCAGTAAGATGGTGAGGGGAGATATATTCTTAACATAATTCAATGTTTGTTATTTCCGAGAAAATGATATTTCATCATGATGAGACATTATTATGTATATATGTTATATATTATGATAATATGATATATAATCATCTAATTGAGTTATCTGATTGTTCAAATGATTGAAACTCGGAATACATCTAGGTTAAACTCCCTTATTTATCCAAAATTCATTTTATCCATATTGGAGGCCAAGAGTTTGGTTAATGGGGAAGATGAAACCAACATGATATGTGGAGAATTTTTTTGAAAATAATAATATGTAAGATAATGATGAAAAACAACAACCCTTGGTTAAGGAAATTTGTTGATTTTTTTGATATGTTATATGAGGAGTTCGACACAATTGATCACCCCTCCAGGCCAAAGAATCATATTTAACATGGATTCATAGAAGATGAATTGGTAGTATATTCTGATGAAGAGTAAGAAAAATTTGTTAAAGTGTATTAATAATGTGTTTATGAGGGTAGTGATTATAATTACCCATCCATAAACATTACATAATCTTGAGATAATTCAATAATATGGATTAAATTCACATCGAGGATCTTTTCAGGTTTACAAATTTAGAGAATTAGGTCACAATTCATACATAAAAACGTAAATATTATATATAGAAACATCCACTCACTATCCATTTATTTCCCTAAAACAATAAAATTTAAAAAGAATTATGGGTTTGATTCATTTTTAATAGAATAATATTTCCTTGATCAAATCCATCGCTGTATTCTTCTTAAGTCCTTTGAAAAATAGAAAAAAATGTGGGATGAGCATAAAACTCACAGTAAGGGATAAAAAATAAAGGAAAAATATTAGTATTGTTGAAACATGTACTCCATGAATATTGTATCATAAAAAAATACTTTCTCACTATTATGAATTAATAGTTACAGTTCACTGTTTATATGCTCATTTCATAAAAAAATTACTAATAGATTACCCTGAAACCCAAAGAAATAACATATAACATATAAAGGTAGACTGGGAGATAATTATACATAAATGGAATTACTATATGGTATAAATCCATACATATCACTAAATGGAATAATGATATGGCAGATTTCCATGCCCAATTCATTGGAGGTTATAACATAACCACCCATCATTGGTTTATCACAAAACAACCCATCGTTTGTTTATCCCATAGCCACTCATCATTAGTTTATCACATAACCACCCTAAAATTTCCATCTACAATTATATAAAAATAACATATAAAATATTTAAATTATCAAAATTTATCTCATAAATGTTTCATTCGCTAAGAATCATTACAAGATATTGATATAATCAAACCACTCATAAAACCATTTTCAATACAGAAATACCTGAAATGGATTATGGTATTTATCCTTTTTAAAATCATATTGAATTGTAAAGGAATACAAATAACAAATAATGGTCACAATGCTGTAACAGTCATTGTCCCCACATATGAAAAAAAAAATCCCTTTTTCATTTTGTAAAATGATTCATAGAAAAAAGAGTCATTTTAAAAACCATTGAATGAAATTTTATTTGAATTGGGTTTATTAGAATTCTTATAAATTAAGATGGTGTATATCATCAAAATATGCCTCAATTACAGGAGACTAATACGAAGTCCCTCGCCATAATCCATCCTTTTCTCATACATTCATTATTTTCCTCCTAATCGGGTAACTTCGTTAGGTATAAACCAAAAGGATTCCTTGAGGGGATTTATGGCCTAAAGAAGGAGCCTAGGATGAGGTGAGGGATTCTAGGAAGAGGATTGTGTATGTATTGGACAAAAACAAGGGATCATGAGGTGTGAATATTAGAGAATAGAGGGTAACATTTTATATGAGAGGGAAGTGGAACCCTTGGAAACTATTAAATTATTTAATTAATATAAATTTCCTTTTTAAATAAAATTTATCCAACATGAGATATTTATATGATGATATTATTATAGATTGAAATGATATCATCTGATAATTTTTTGGCTTGTATTGATTTTATTTTAAGCCACATCTTTTCATTTTACCCTTAATTATTTTCTTTTAATTTTAATTTTGGTTACAAAATTTTGACAATTAAGAGGATATTATTATTAATTTTATGAGGTAAATTTCAAATAATTGGAAACTTACTGAATTATTATATCTTTTCATAGTAATATTGGAGTTTTAAAATATTTTTATTATTTTTAAATAAATTAATAAATTAGTTTTTAATAAAGTGTCGATTATATCAATTTTTATACTGTTTATTTCATTGAATTTAAATAAAATCTAATAAATAGATAATTTCAATAAAAAACCATTTATTAGTATACTAAAATGTAATATTCACCTATAAAAGACATTTATGACATAAATTATGTTAAATAATATTTATTTAACTATATATAATATCATTTATTTGACTCTCCATATATAAAGAAATCATTTCAGCATCATTGTGTCATAATTAAATTTATTTATTCAATGTATAAAAATTATAACTAAAGTACATTATTGTAGATTATCTTTTTATCTTTATAATGAATATTTATATTTTATGAGATAAAATATATAACCTATATTTAAATAGTTTTAGTAAGAAGATATATGATTATAAAATATTTCCCATTACTTTAAATTAAATGTTATTAGTTTCAAAATCATACCCAAGTGGCTTCCAAAGTCCATATTTTGATTGTAAGGGTTGTATGGGTTTGACATATATTATAAAATAGGATTATTACATGTGTTAAGGACGTCATATATTTTTATAATATTTTTTTCACTTATTTTCAGGATTTACCCTTGAACCGTGGTAAAACAAATAATTAATAAAGTAACTATTCAACATGTAAAAATATAAAAGGGACCTATTTACATAATATGTACCTTCTGATTCAAAATATGGAATCCATTTTTAAAAATTCAAAACACATATGTTTCATTAATTAATTTAAAATTAATTTTTGTTATCAAAATAAGAAAACGGGTTTTGTTAAAAGTATAAACCATCAAAATATTGACATGTGTTTATATCAAATTTTAATGTAAAATTACATCCAGTGATAAATGAGGTATAAATGATGAAAAAATAATCTAATTACAGTTTAAAATTAATTAAAATTACAATAAAAATGTATAAATATATTAGAAAAAATGCATTTTTGAATTAAAATGAAGTATTTTTCACTATTTATTAAATTATGAATTTTATTAGAGAAATACTAAAATATAAACCAAATAAAATTATGAGTCCCCACTTTCATAAAATAAATTTATTTTTTCATGTCCAGAATAAAAAATTTCTACAAACTATATTTAAAAAGGGGTTTCCACTAAAAGGCAATAAAAAATCTCTATAAAAAATATTATAGTATTCTATAATTAAGATTAGATTTATTCCCATTTTAAGCCTCTAAAATTTATTTGATTAATATAAAAAAATTAAAAAATATCTATAGACTCAATATTGGTAGTTTTTTTCATTATATTTATTTCAATGGAAACTCATTTACTACCATTTGAAATAATAATATTAGTCATGTATTATTTTTTTGTATAACTTTCTCTTGTGTGCAACGTAATATTTTAGAGAAACCTATTCGTGTGTATCTGCTATAATATGTAGATAAGAATCCCCTTTATCGTAAAATTTGTATTGTTTTCATAAAAATTAATAGATATGAAAATTTCTTATTATATAAATACCTATGATGTTATATCCTTCCCCATTTGGGAAATTGCATCCCCACAATTTTATTCACTTATGAAGTATATGGGGATATTTATATATCATATAATTTTTACATTCTCATGTTTCCTCTTCAGCCATATGGTATTTCTAAAAAACCTTAACCTAAAAAATAACCATATTTGGAAACACTTCGTCTCAATATTCATAAATCTATAATGGAAGATCCTCACAAGAAAGATTCTCTTCCAACTGAACTACTTGTAGACTAAATACATTATTTGGATCCAGAATATTATTTGTTACCATTGAAACATGAAAAACATTGTGTACCCAGGATATAATCGGAGTTAAGGGAACTATATAAGAAACTGACCCAACTTTCTAGATGATTTCATAGAGTCCAATTAATTAAGGAATACACTTTTCATTCATACCAAAAAACATGACACTTTTCCATGAAGAAACATTATGAAATACATGATCAGCTACCTAGAATGAAGGATCCTTTCTATGGTTATCTTCATAACTATTCTTCATACAATGTTCTATCTTTAGGCATCTCCATATTAACTAAACAATCTATACCATTTCCACTACCATTTCTAGTCCCATCAACTACCTTTCACCTACATCATCCCAAAATGATAGAGTTCGACACTTCATTCCATTTAATGCCTCAAATACATCCATCTATTTTCTAGTATGAAAACAATTATTATAAGAATACTCTACCAATGAAAAATGTTAATCCCAACATCCATGGTAATTTATTGAAAAACCACGTATCATATCCTATAAAGCATGAATTTTTTATTCTGTCTTCCCATTTTATTGAGGATAAAAAATCTATAATGAAATTTTATACCGATCTCAATGTCTTTTGATGGCCATTCCAAAAATTTGATGTGAACCTAGGATTATGATTCGATACAATGGTTAGGGTAACTCTATGTAACCTACCTACATATTTACTATTAAACTAAGAAAGTTGATTTATAGAAAGAGTATCTCAAATAGGATGAAAATGAGAAGATTTAGTCAATTGATAAACAATAACCCAGATTGCATTGTTACTATGAGAAGCTATTGGTAATACCACTACGAAATCCATGGATATATTTCCCCATTTCCAATATGGCACCAGAAAAGGATAAAGAATCCCTTTTGGAAACATATGTTCTTCTTTCAATTATTGACAATTCAATCCTCACAGGGTAATGTATGTAATATAAATTTTCTTTGTATCCCTCCAATAATATCCCTGAAGGTCTCTATACATCTTAATGCTTCCATGATGAATTGAAAATTCGAGAACTATGAGCTAAAAAATCATACTTCAACATTGAATCACTGGTAACACATAATATCATTCCAAACCTCAAAAAACAATCTTTATCAATGTTAAATTCAGGAAACATGCCCTTCTTAACCAATTCTATCTTTTTACGCAACTCACTATCTTCCTTCTATGCTTTCTTAATTCATTCTGATAAAGATGATTTCCCTAACACATGAAAAAACTAGAGGAATTCCCTCCACCAAAAACATCCAATCCAAAATTAAATAAGACAATAAATAAAGGATCTTATTCAATATGTAGCATGGTTAATGAAGCATTACTCTTTCAACTCAAAGCATTAACCACTTTATTTTCCCTTCCTAGATGGTAATGAATCTTGCAATAAGAATCCTTGATTAATTCCAGCCATCTCCACTTTCTGATGATTAATTTTTTCTACGTGAATACAAACTTTAAACATTAGTTATTACTATATATTTCAAAAATTATTCCATATAAAAGATTCCTAAATTTTTTTAATGAAAAAACGACAATAGATAAATACCAATCTTGTGTATAGTAATTTAACTCTTAATGTTTCAACTAACATAAATCATAAGAAATTACCTGATTATTCTAGATTAATATAGTTCTATGTCATTTTAATGAAACATCATTGTAGATAAAAAAATTAACCATTCCTAGAAGGAATGGCCAAAACTGGAGAATTTACCAATATTTGATTAAGTTGTCCAAAATAATCCCCAAATAACTTTTTTCATATGAACTTAACTCTCTTATGTGTTAACGTAGTTAGTGCGGTAGATAAAAATGAAATGATTTCAAAAACATCTGCTATAATAACCTTCTAATCCATAAAAACTATGATTCTCTGTGATATTGGTAGTTTTTCCCCACTCTTAAAAAATAGTTGTTTTAGAATGGTCCATAGTTATGCCATATTTAGAAACAATATGACCATGGAAATAATTTTTTTGCAACTAAAATCAACTCTTACTAAATATTCCATAATAATTCTTTTCATTTAAGGTTTTTTAAACTATCATTAAGAGAATTTCATGTTCTTTATGTATTTTAGAATATAAAATAATATCATCAATAAACAAAACAAAAAACTAATCTAAAATCAGATGAAAGACTCCATTAATGAGATTCATGGATACAATAGGTTAATTTTATAACCCCAATGGAATAACAAAAAACTAATAATTCCCATATCACATTTGGTACGATGTATTTTGAATGTCATCCTCTTTCACCTTCAGCTGATGGTATGAAGACCTGAAATCAATATTCAAAAAATATTGAGATCACAGGAACTAATCAAACAGATCACTGATATTAGGAAATGATTTTTTTCATATGATTGATGTTATCCAAAGATCTATAATCAGTAAAATGTCACATAAACCCATATTTATTTTCAACAAATAAAAGAGGAGCACCCCATTGTGATGTTCTAGGTCGAATGAATCCATTATCAAGAAATTCATGAAACTCTTTTTTCATATTCCACCAGTTCTACATGATCCATTTGATAAGGGGTATAGAAATATGATTCACATGGGAAACTGAATCAATAGTAAATTCAACATCCCAATCAAGAGAAATACCAGAAAATTCATTAGAAAAAACATATTTAAATTTATTCACTATAGGAATGTCACTAATCGACATTGTTTCCTTATTTTAAACAACATGATCAAGTTAACATTCAGTACTATATTTAGTCAATCTCTCAGCTTATTAGTATGTTATGTTAGGTATGAAATCATTGAATAAAAAATTCTAGGTTTTACAATCTATTTTAGCATGATAAACAAAAATCCAATCCATACCCAAAATGATATCAAATTCCACAATAGGGAGTTCAATAAGATTTATAGGAAATACTATCCCACCAATAAAAATGGGAATATTCATATAAATCATGGTTTCTTTAATACATAACCCATGTGTTTTTACAAAAATATCTAAATAACATTCATTAGTTGATATTTCCAAATGAAATTCAATGCTCTGAGAAATGAAATAATGTGAAGTTACGGAGTCAAATAGAGTATTGTCAGACATTGAAAACAAATGTAACATACTGGTCACATCTTCATTTGATGGTCCCATATCAATCATACTAGAAGTAAATTATTTTTCCACAGCCTTTTGGTATAAATCTTGCTTGTTTCCACCCTAAGTAATCATCTTTGGACACACATTGGCATACTGACCTAACTGATTGCAACTGAAACATCATCCCTATGGGTCTTCAATTACTGTATGATCATCTTCTTTATAATTAGGAGAAATATGACCAGTATTACCACATTATATTCACATCTAATACCTTGAGATTCATTCTTCATGATTTGTTTACCACACATCTCACAAGGTGGAAATTTACATTTCTTAACTCCAGACTTCTTGGATGTGTTCTTTCCCATTGCATGCTAGCTGAATCAATTCATTTTATTGCTCTCACAGAACAGAAGATCATCAAAAAACTATATTTCTACATTCTAAGATCATCAAAGTGGTTTGTCATATATTTTTAACTCATGCGAACCTAATTCCTTTTTATATTTCAACTTCAATCCGGCGAAAAACCGATTTATATTACTATCAATATCCAAGATAAAATTGGGGATGTACCTAGACAAAGAAGTGAAATTTTCCTAACACGAACCCATAAAATCATCCTCCTTTTGTCTTAATTCCAAGAATTGTTTTTCTATCCTATGTCAAACAACCTTAGGAAAATATTTCCCAAGGAAGATATTTTTAAATTCATCCCATTCAATTGAGTCAATATATACACTTATTTGGAGATTTCTAACCATTGAACACTACTAGTTGGCTTCATCTTCAAAATAATAAATAATAAGACTAGAAATTTGTTTTTCTAGACACCCCATTACCTCAATTTTTTTATAGTGATCCAACCCATCATTCATCGACAACATGGTCAGATGATCCTAGGAATTATGGGGGCATTGCCCTGTGAAATGATCCACTACTAACATATTCCTCTATGGTTGACCTGGTTGATCTAGTGCATGGACACCACCACCATTTATCGCCTAAGTCAATTGATCCATCATTCAAAAATATTATGTGGTTATGATTCCAACCATCTCAGGATTCTTTTTTTAAGGGTTGTCTTCCACTATATTTCATCCTAGCACAACTACCATATTTCCTATGCATGAAACCATTCTAAAAAGACATGTATTAGATAAAGTAAAACAAAAATCATCACATGTTATATCATTTCAGTTAGACCATAAATTAAAAATCAGTTGTGGATTTATTGATATACTATTTACAATATCCTAAACCCTAATGTAATTTAAACCGACCATTGATACCAACTATAAGACCACATTCTTAAACATTAGACAATATTGAGATAATTCATAATTTAACTTCAATTCATATCGAGGGTATTTTATGGTTTTTAGATTTATGGAATTATGTAATAAATCATAAATAACAATAGAAATATCACGAGTAGACACTTATACTCACAATCCATTAATTTTTATAAAACAAAATTTTTAAAAAGAATCATGGATTCATTTAATTTTTAACAGCCTAAATTTTCCCAGATCCCATCATTGACTATATTAATATTCAAGTACTATGAAAAAAATTTCAAATATGTGATGTGCATAAAATACTCAGTATGTGATAAACAAAGAAGGAAAACTCTTAGTCTTGAGAAAATATGTAAACAGTGGATAAATTATCAAAAATAAATTATTTTTACTTTTATTAGGTAGTAATTACACTTCACTGAATATAAGCTCATTTCCTATAGTTATTGTAATCAAAATAATACCATAAAACCCATAAAAATCACATATAAAACCTATAAAGTTAACATTGGATATAATAATACATAAAAGCAATAACCATATAGTCTACATCCACACATATCACTAAATGTAATATCCATATAGCCGACATCCATACCCAATGCATTGGAGGTTATAATTTAACCACTTGTACTTGGTTTATCACAGAATCATATATTGTTGGTTTATCATATAACCACAAAATTTTTTATCATATAACCACCCACCAAATATCCAACTATCATTATATAATCATAACACATAAAAAATTTAAATTATCAATATTTTACTTACAAAATTTGAAATCACAAGGAATAATTACAAGATAATAATATAATAAAAAAAATACTTAAATCATTTTTAAATTAAAAAATCCCTAATAGGTAATATGGTATTTAGTATTCATTTAATAGATTTTTTCTGGTATAATAATCCAAATACAAAATAATTGTTACGAAGGCTGAAAAGTGGTTGTTGCTGCGTACATCAAAAAACGTTTCTTCTTTCGTTTAAAAAAATGCTTCCTAGGAAAATAAAACCTTCTAAAAACCATTGAATGAAATGTTAAGCCAAATGGGTTTATTATAAATATTATAAAAGAAGGTAGTGTATCATTAATGACAGGATGATGAGACAAAGTCTCTTACCATGAGTCTCACTTGTCTTCTAGGTTTTTTATTTTCTTATTAATAGTGTATCATTATTTGGTTTAAACCAAAAGGATTATTTTGGAGGGTTTATACCCTAAAGGATTCTTCTAAGATTTGTGGAGGGATTCTAGGAATTTTTTTTGGTAGGGATTGACAAAGATAAATGGTTCTTCAATTTTATGTATTGGAGAAGGGAAGGTACCTTTCTATAGGATATGGAAGGGGTACCTTTGAAAACTTTTTAATTATTAAATTATTATAAATCAATTTTTTAATTTTACAAGCTCAAATATCAGATATGTCATAGATGTGATATGGAATGTCCTATATCCTATAATATAATAATTTTTATACATGTATTGACTTTATTTTAATCCTCATATTTTTTACCCTAAATTATTCTCTTTTAATATTAATTATAGTAACAACATTTAAATTATTAAGAGGATAATAATTTTATATATATGGGGTAAATTTCCAATAATTTTACACGTAATAAAATTTTCCACCTTATCATAATCACCATGTGATTTTAAAATCTTCTTAGGATTTTTAATTAATTTAATAAATTGCTATTTTTATAAAACATCAATTATGTCAATTTTTATACCATTCATTTTACTAAATTTAAATAAAATCAAAACAGAGAGAAAACATCTAATCAAACCATCTAATAGTATTTTTACATGTCATATTCCCATAGAAAAATTTTTTATGACCTAAATTATTTAAATACGATTTATTTTACTTTTTATAATATCATTTATTTGATTCGTTCATTAATAATTTAATCACCCCATCATCATTGTGTCATAATTAAATTTAATTATTTATTGTATAAAAATTATAAATAAAATACTTGTATGTAGGAAAGAGTTTTAGATTTATGATTAATATTTATATTTGAATAGATAAATTATATAAACCCATATTAAAATTGTTTTAGTAAGATGATTTTTTCTTATAACATATTTTCACTTACTTTAAAATTAATTTTATAAGTGTCATAATCACACCAAAGTGGCTTCCAAAGGCCAAATTTTCATCCCAAGGGTTATCTTGGTCAACAAAATCTTGTCCAATAGTATAAGTAAAAGCGTTAGGGTAGTTTTAGATTATAATAATATTAGTTTTACCTTATTTATCTGATTTACCCATTAATAGTGGTAAATAAAAATAATAACAAAAATTACTATTCATCATGTCTAAAAATAAACGGAACCAATTTTCATAATTTTTAACTTATGATTATAAATATAAAAACAAGTTTTCCAAATTCAAAATACATTAGAGGAAGTGATTCGTTTAAAATTATTTGTCATTGTCAAAAAATGAAAACATCTTTTTTAAAAATAAAAATCATCAAAAGATTAACATTTGATTATATGAAATTTCAATGTCAAACTACCTCAAATGACCAAAATTAGATTAAATTATAAAAAACAATAAAATTATACATTAAAATAAATTAAAATGAAAATCTAACTACATAAATAAATTAGATGAAAATAATGTTTTGAAATAAAATGCAGTATATTTCACTTTTCATTAAAAAAATAATTTTATAAGAAAAATACCCAAATATAAACCAAAGAAACTTTTGATGTCTCGAATATAAATAAGAGGTTTATTTTTTCAAATAAAACATAAAAGTTTTTCAAAAAAATTATTCAAAAAGGGCTCACCATCAAAAGGTGATATAACTACCTTATAAAAAATATTAGAGTATGTTATGTTTAAAATTAGATTTATTCTCATTTTAAGTATCTAATATTTATTTGATGAATGTAAAAACATTTAACAGAAATTCGTTAAAATAATATAGTTATTTTTTTTATTCCCTCCATTTTTTCATGGTAGGTATGCTATCAGAAAAAGTTTTCCCATTAATAGAAAATTAATATCTTATTCAAAAATATTAATAGATATAAAAAATGTATTATTATATAAATACAAGGGATGTTATAGTGATGTGAACCATTTAAGACCCCATTTACCACATTTGGTCTAACTAGTCATCTTGGATAATAACCTAAAAATAAAACTATTCAAACTCAAGTATGTGACGAATAAGAAACAACGATTTCATAATAACAATAGTATCACAGTTCTACTTCCAAATATCCTGTGGTCGTTGTGAATGTCTCTCATAGAAAAAAATTAATTGATAAAGGTATTGGAAGTGATGAATGTTTTAATAAGGAAAATATATATGATAAATCATAGAAAGTTGATAGAATTGAAGGAGAATATATTGATAAAGAATATGGTGATTGATATGGATGTCATATTGGATCTCACCCGGATGGGACTAATGATCATGAGTTTCTTTAGGCACATGTTTCGTATCCAACTATATCTCGTCCTTCTAGGTCTAGGAAGGGAAGAAGATTATCTGAGATGTTGATGATGTTTCTAGATATTATATAAGAGAATCATTTGAGGGGGAATAAAACACCTATTTTTTTAGACAATGTGTTGACCCTAGTGATTTAAACTAAATTGAACCTATGGTTTTCTTTTCTTCCAGGATGGTTGTCATAGATTTTTATGAATGTGAATGATTTCGTGGATATGCAAGGACTGGATTGGAGTATTCTAACTTTGATGATGATGGTGATGGGAGAGAACCACAAACAAATTATGGAACTGTTTCCATGGTTTGATATGATAAGTATCAAAACGAATCCATTGGTGAGAAGATAGATTTAATATGAGAACATTAGAGGTTTTATTGAGTTGTTCATACCATACAAGAGCTAGTATAGGCTACTATTGATAGAGTATGTTCAAATTTTCCTATTATATCTCATATACCTAAATTTTTTTTATAGAGAAGACCACAAAACCTTCATTGAAGTGTTTTTTTACTATGATGGGATTTTGATGAATTTATCACCTTTGAACATAATTAATTGTGAGGGAGATTCTTGATATTTGATTGATATTGTGTCATGTCACATTCTTCCCAAAATTATCCATCATTTTCATGAGGTTGAGATTGAGAACATGTGGCTAGATACTAATATGGATACCTTATGTTCTATATAATATGAGATGAGAAGTTCATTTACCTTTTGTATTTATACTTTTTTAGAGAGGTTGGGGAATATTTCTTCCGTTGCATCCACTTCCAGTTCTCCACCTCTAACTTCGTCTTTGGATATAGAGTTTATTCACTCTATGTTATGTGAACAACTTCATGTTATTTCATGGGATGTTCATGCGACTATTTAAGATCATATGAAGAAGTTTGAGCCTAATAGTAATCTTTTTTATAAGATTGTAAGGGACATATTCAATGAAGTTAGTTATAACTGGGAAACTATTACCATTACTATTAATTAATATAATTTGAGGATTTTGACCATAAATAAGTTAAACTCCCTCATAATATTTACATATGTGAACATTTTATTCGACCAGTTACCAAAGAATTTAAGGAACATGGAAATCAGTTAAATGAGATGAATATGATTTGTCAATTCTCTATATAGGAAATGAAAGACATCATTACTTACATGGAGAAGGGATCCCAATTTCACATAGAATTCATCAATTTTATGAAGATATTATTGCATGTGTTTGGGGATTTATTTGTAGCTCATGAGGCCATTACCATTACTAATAATATCATTTCCCTATCCTATAATGTAGAAATTCTTATAGAATTAGTTTTTAGGAATTCCAATGATCATCTTCCTATGTTTACCAATCCGCTCAGTCGATATCTAGTGGAAGCTCTCCAACACCTTCATCCAGTTATCAACCAATATCTATCAGCCTCTACCTCTATTATTATACTAACTACCACCACTCCCTAATACTCAACCACCACTTTTTCCCCTCTTCATATAATAATGTCAATGAAACAACAGATCATAGAACCTGGGTTGAGTGTTACGTAGATTTGAATTTTTTCTTCTATAGGGAGACATTATTTCATTATATTTTTATGTAACACAATTATTGTTGTTCTTAATGAAATTTCTCTATTTATTCATACGTTCATTCATTGGAATTACTATTTCATATCATCACTTTTTGATGATCCCAAAAAGGGGGAAATGAATTTGGAATTTAATTGAGAAGCCTAATTTTGATATTTCACTTTTTTATTTATTTTATTCTTTGATTCCATATTTTTAATAACATATTTTATTATTTATCTTATTTTTTAGTGTTTTAACATTTATGTTCTAATGCTTAAGTTTTATTTTAAAAGTGTAAAGAAGATCAATTTAATTCTAATGCTATTTCTATACATGGGATCTAAAATTCCATAATTTTTTATTATAATAAATGGAGAGATTATTAACCACCATGATTTAATGACAAAAAAATCATGTTAATTATATTTTAATGGTTTGACTATTTTATGATTTAATTTAATAATATAATGAAATTTTGTGAATATTTTAATATGGGATGAATATACATACAACAAAACATAATTCATCATTGAATCACCATAAGAAAATATTCATCAATGAAAAGAGGCATCACCATAAATGAATGATAATTGAAAACATTCTCCATGATGAATGATTTGACATTGAATATTAACCACAAATGAAGTTGATACACCATAAGAAATGAATCACTGCTAAAAATAGTTACCCCTAAAGATTACATACCACTGAGTATGAGTCACCTTTTATGATAACATACAACTAGATATTAGTCCAAGATAACAATTAAGTCACTATTGAAGATGACCTGCAAACATAAATGAGCCACCATTTCTCATGCCTCAATGCACGATAAGTTACCACCAGATGAACTAATTATATCCTAACTCCCCATTGTTTAATCCCACCATCAGGGATAGGTCACTACCAGAATTTGGCACCATCACTAATATATGACATTTAAATTAAATGACCAAAATGACTATATTAGTGACATTAAAAGACAAAATTATTTTAAGTATTCTTATTAACTATTTCAGCGAAATATTATAGTATATATCAGAGATCATTATGAGGATGAAATGGATTTTGAAAATTTTTATACAAATAGACCCATATCAAGCATCATTATATATTTAAAAGTATTCATTCTCATGTAGAGATGTATATGTAATGGCCGATAGAAAATACATACATGATAAATACTAGAATGATCATTCCATGATAGATTAAAATAAGTATTATTCCCCTCATATCCATCCATAGAATCAGAACAACGAGTGCCTCACGATTATTTATTTTACTATAACATTTAGAGAAACATCTAATTCTCATCTCCATTAGAAAATCCTGGTGACTGTAGCACCAGGAGAAAATCAGATCGAGAAAATTGATATTTTCCTTATATTATAACTTGCTCTTTCATTAATTTTGATTTAATTTGGGGCACTGTGTTGTTTATATTATTTATCAACATGCACTATATCTTATACTAGTAACTCAGAGAATACAAAATATAATCTTCCCTACCTTTTAACAACTTAAAAACAACATTTTTAGATTAGGTTTTTGTGTGTATTATTTTTTTAAGACCATGTTTATTGTGGAAGAAGTCCATGTGTGTCTTGGACAACCTAAACTGTTATATTTATACCTAGTCTAGGTTGTGGACCAGATTATATATATATATATATATATAACTTGGAATATGGTTATTTCCAAGTGGAGGGGATTAGTTCATTGTATTAGATTAAACCTATTTTTTTATTCTTTTATGTTTTTTAAGTTATATTATATAAAAAAATTTAAATATATTATATTTTATGTCTAAAATGAAACTATAACGTTGATATATAATATTAACTACTGTATATATAAGTCATTGACTATGTTTATTGATTTCAAAATCTAAATTAAATTTCACATGGTTTTAACTTACTACTAATATATATTTTATGAATCTTTAAAGTGATGAATATTATATAAATATAAGATTTTGATTAAATGGGTGTTATTATTTTAATTGGGTGATTTTATTTAAAATGATTTTAACAGAAATTGTTTTTATGTACTAAATTCACCCAATATTATATTTCTCACTCTGACAAACCTAATCCATTCAATAAAATAAGGAATGTTATGTAAAAAGAGTTATATATCAATGGATAATAAGAATTAACAATATATGTTTACCTAGAGAGAAATACATTATTAATTTCATTGTAAATTATGGCTGAAATACCCTTTAGTTACATTGAAATCACTTATATTTAAAATGATGCATAACTTTAAATGAAAAAATATTGTTTTAATATATACTCATAAAATTGTAATGGAATTTTAAAATAATAAGCTATATTGAAAGAAGGAAAATCCATACATGCATTATATGTCAATAAAATCATTTCATCCATATTTTTGTGTGTAATGTCATAAAGCACCTTGTTTGAAAAATTAAATGAATATTCATCTGAAAGTTTTATAAAAATATTAAATCATTAGTAAAATATGATTTGAATATTTTTATAATAATAAATAAGTCCTTTTTAAATAAATTCATCATGAAAATTCACATGGAAGTGAAATATTCTATAGTGGAAAGTGAAACAGAAAAAATCCTAAATAATAATGTGATTGTGAAATAAATCATTTCCTAAGGTATGATTTTCACCATACATGTATAAACCTCCTATATAATTGTTTTAAAAATATTATTATCTAATCCATATTAATACTAATATTTATGAAATCAAATATGATCCCCTTATAACATTTTACCACTCATTTATCAATAATATTTTATTTATTTTACTATTTCATGTGTTAATTGTCTTGTCTTATATTGTTTATTTTGACTTGGAAGACTTAGTTATATTTAATAGGATATAAATATAACATTTCTACAATATTATTAGTCTCATAAATATCATGTGTTTCAACTAAATTCATTTTTATAACCAATCATGAATGCTTAATATAAAAAATTAATCACATCGCTTCATGGAGAAGGTAAGTCATATATAGAATGAGAAATAATATGATTTATATAGGGTTGAAATGGTAATTAGTGTGTGTTTAATTTATTTTAAAAAATAAACATCATTTCATAATTATCATATATATCAGTTACTATGAACACTTTAACCATCTAGGTAATGTGGTGATGAAAAAAATAATTACACCGCTATGTGGAGATGATAAGTTGTACGTACACATAAATTGTTGTTTCATGTTTCATAACATAGATAAAAGTTAGAAGGGTTATTTCATAAACATATTATCATATCACTATATAGATGATATTGGAGTTATTATTTAATTATGGAAAAAATTGATGAATAAGTGTTATAAGAAGAAATGAACTTGAATGAGTGGTGAAACATGGTTACATATTCATTTTTAGACATCCTTTACACACCTTCTTAAGGGGTCCATGGAAGGGATTTTTGGATGACCATGACATCTAGAACATGGATAAGGATGATAGTAAGATAGGTGGTGATGTTTTGGTTGATAAATAGGGTTCAATTTAGTGAGAATAATTCATGTATGTTTTTACCTTTTAAAATTGAGGTGAGGATAACTTTTGGAAACTCTCAAAATATTACATTAATATAAATTAAATTTCAATACCAAATGAAAAAAACAAGAGTTATTTAAAATATATGATTTGGATGGGTATTTATCCTCTTATCCAGAATATTTTATTCATGTATCAGTCACATTATTTCCCTTATAAATTAGTTTTTACCATTATTTAACCCATCCAACTCTTATCATGGCAACATGGATTTTACTATTTATGTTTCAATAATTTTAATATAAAATGAATAATTACCCATAAATGGATAATTTGTTATATATAAAAAAATATAAAAATTAATTTGAATCATTTAATATTTTTATTAATTTTATATCATTTAAGGAAATTTTATTTATTCTAAAACATAATTAATGTCAACATTGACACTATTGAATAATTTGTCTTTTAAAAAATATCAACAAATAATATTACGTGTAAAAAATAATTTCATCCATCAATAATATTCCATGGAAAACTGTAAAATTAATGGATGGTATTAATTATTTCAAATTATATTTATTTTTGTATTTTTAATATCATTTATATTGTTTTTCCGATAATTAAATAATTATTTCATCATAATTATTAAATAATTTAAGGTAATTATTTTCCCACAAAAAATTAAAATAATTACTATAATTAAATTTTTTTCATTAATTAAAAAAAATTATAATTTTTTATATCTTCTCAATACAACAATATTAGAAATATTATAGTTATTAAAATCATAAATGTGACCTTTTTAACTTTTCATTGAAATAAATATTTTAAGGATCATAATCACATAATAATGGAAATAATGGTAATATATCCAAAAATTTTATTCTTATTAATTAAACTAACTCATCAAATAAAATTGGTTCCTCTATACCATTCATTTTCAAGTCATGGTGATTTTATTATTAACCTTTATTATACAACATACACTTTACCATCGTAATGAAATCTACCAATGATACTATTCATATTGGCCAAAAATAAAAGGGGTGTTTTAATAAATCTGGGCCTCCTTATTCAAAAAATGGATCCATTTTATCAAATTTAGTACCAAAAAGTTGTATAACATAATTTTAAAATAACTGTGCAAAAAGTGATAAAAATAATAAATTTGAGAATTCCATTTTTAACAATAAAACTAGATTTATTCGTATCTTATGTATTATAAAAATGATATATGAATGGTAAATAATTTTATTAAATTTATTATATATAAATTGAGTTAAAATAAATAACCAATATTGAATAATTATATTTATTATGATATAAATATATTTCCCGCACATTAATAATTTTTTAGAAAATGAATTGTTTTAATATTATTGTTATTTTGGATTCTAATCAAATGATTGAAAAAAGAAATTTATTCAATAAATGATTAAACCATATTTTTTTAAAATATCATTAGTACAATTTTTTGAATCCAAATAAACATATAGGTTAATATAATCACATAATAACAGATCAAATCTTGTTTGAACTCGGAGTTGCATGAAACACACGCTATTTGAAGAGATTAAATTTATTTAAAAAAGATTTATACCCAAATGTATTGGGGTATAAAATTCCTACATCCATAAAAAATTTCATCCTGACAAATTTCCATAATTTAAAATTTTCTTCAAGTCCCCATGTTCCATCTTCTAATTTTTTTTTTCAAAGAACCTTCACTAGGCAAGTTGTCTGCTTCCTCATCTTCTGTTATATAGTGTCCAATATATATATATATATATATATGATATTCAATGTATGAAAAAAATAAATATTCAATTCAATTTCATTATAAGTGAGAACATTTTGGGTATTGTATGCACACCATCAATACTAAAATATGCAACACATAGTTTACATTAGAATGGCTAAGTGGAATTTCCAAATGATAATCCACAACCCCAATTCAATCATGGTTTTCAAATGGCTCAATCTATATAGGTATACATTTTCCTTTATTTCAGAGTCATATAACACCCTTCCACAGATATACCTTCAAGAAACCATGATATCCAACTTGAAATTCGAAATTATTCATCTAGTTAGAGACAAATGATTTTTAACTATATTCAACTACATGATATGGGTTTTAATAGTCATTAAATTTTCATTTAATTATTTCATGTGTTATTGGCCTACAAGATTCCATTCAATGACTTCATCCCAACAACCTTTTGTATGTCATATCATTCTATATAAGGCTTCATTAAGATCTATTTGAATAGATGAATGGATGAAATTGTTATAGGAAAATTATAATAAATATTAATATTGATTCCACGTTCCTTTAATGTCAAGTTAGAAAGACCTAAAAATTTAATCTAATGATTATATTGTCTTTTTCTATTTCCCAATGGGTTGAGAGTGATAAGAGGAAATCTAATGTAGATCAATATTACGATCCTTATGAATTATTTTCCAAAGTTTTGATGTAACTAATGGATTACGATATGATGAAATTAAATGAGGTTCACTATAAAATTTTATTATTTCATTAATATAGAGTTGTGCAAAGCACCATATTTTCAATTCCTCCCCTATAGTGAAGAAATATTTTGATTTGGTATGTCAATCAAAAATTACCCATATTTATTCATTATTTCATGGTGTATTCGATAATCTAATTAAAAAGTCCTTATTAATTTCATCCCATTTCTGTGTTGTAAAATATAGAGTTTTCCTGACTCCTCTAGGATGTTTTATTTTATCCTTCATGAGTTAAAAAATTAAACACCTTGATATGTCATTATAATTTTCCACTTCATAGTATCCAACAAAAATTTATCCAAAAAATACTTATTCCTCATGGTTATATAAGGGTTTATATATTAATTACAGCTATGTGCATCATCCAAAAATTCCTCTTTTTTCTCGGGAATATAGGGAACATAAATCCTATTTAAATTTTTTATAATTCCATATTAAAATATGAATTCTCCCAATTCCTAATAATTCCAATAATTAATTTTGTTTTTTAAAATTCTCATCATCATACAAATAAAATTTTATTATTACTAATAAAGGAAGTTTTACAATCATTTGATAGAGGATTAATGTTTCTGTTCCCCAAATAATTCCCCTATCCATAATTACTAGATCCATGAACAAAGGATACCTATCAATCCTCATTTTTTCAGAACTCCATTATCCTTGCTGATCAAAGAATCTTATACCTCATTTTACCTCATTAGGTGGTAGCATATAGAAAAATAATTATCCTTAGGTAGCTCAATCCATCACAGTTAACTCATGTTGAGTTCTTTCTATGAGAAAGTATATTTAAAAATCTTTTGATATGAATATATATAAAAAATATGACAATAGAGAAAGTGTATATATATATCTTTAAAGAAAAAATATATTATATATATAAATATCATTAGTTGGATATTTTATTCAAGTATTTTAAACTCTTTCTATGAATATGAAATTACATTATCATTTTTCTTTAGGACACAACGAAGTACCTTCCTCAATATAGAACTATAAATCAGAAATCCAAAATTTCATAATGGTAGAGTCACGATTGGAGAATTTACCAATATCTTCTTTAATAATATAAAAAATACTTCACATTCCTTTTTCTAAATTAATTTTCCCTTCTATGAGAATTAATGGATAACATGTCACATAAGCTAGAAAATGTCAAAAATAATAATTGATAATAACATAATAATGCTTTGAAACTACATACCTCAGTTATTTCTATTTGTCTATCCCATTCTTGGATAGCCTTGGTATTCATAGGATAAACTGATATTCCATCCAGGGAGATAATATGGCCAATAAAAGAAACATTTTTGAGCCAAAATTCCCACTTCTTAAATTTCGCATATATATATTTTCATTGAATTGTCTCAAGAAATATTTACAAGTGGTTATCATGGTCTTCATAGATCTTGGAGTATACAAAGATATTGTTAATAAATACCGTAATAAAATTATCAATATATTACTTGAATAATATTTTCATTAGATGCATAAAAAGAGATGCAACATTAATCAATCCAAATTTCATTACTAGAAACTGATAATTTACATACCTTGTTTGAAATATTTTCATTAGAATATCATACATCTTTAATCATAAATGATAGTATACAAAATGATGATAAATATTTCAGAAATATTTATCACCATGAATTTTGTCTAATAATTAATCAATTAGAGGTAGAGGATACTTGTATATTATCATAGTAGCATGGATTTCCATATAAATAATACCCAACCCCATAGATCCATCCTTCATCGTAATGAATAAAATATGATATCTACATAGTAGAATAGTATGGAATATAAATCCCTTTACCGTAAAATATTTTAGTTTATTTTGAACTCTATTAACTCTATAGAGGCCATTCTATAGGAAGCCTTCTATATAGGTATTGCATCATGGATAAACAAATAGAAAACTAAATTCCCACTCTGCTGGATATTTGGGTAATTCCTCGGAAAACACATCAATTTATTCTGGTAAAGTAATTGCATCAACAGTTTTAATAATACGTGTTTTATCATTAGAATTTCATGTTATCATCTTCTCCAAGAATCTCATTTTGAAGAGCTAATGGAGGTGGATCCATATATTATTCAAATTATTATGTCACCCTTATAATGATAATAATTTCTATATCATCATCAAGAATCCTAAATTCATTCTCTTTAGAATATGTTTTTGCATCATATTTTGATAACCAGTCCATTCCAAGTATTTAATCAAAATCAACCATCGTAATAGAACAAATATCATTAAATTGGGTATATTTATGTGTGATAATTATAACAACATGATACATCTTTTTTGTAATGATATTTCTACTATGATATTTGAATGAAAACACCATTATTAAGTTAAATCGTAAATTTGTTATTTTTATGTAAAACTGTAAAGATATAAAACAACGTGATTATCAAAAATCAAGTAATATACTAGATAAATAAGATGATATGGTTAATGTACTTTCCACCACATAATTATGCATTTCAATAATAGTAATTGTGGTCACATAATCCTTGCCTCACTCCCTTTCCTTCCTAGGTAATTTTACCCTAAATTCTAGGGAATTTATGTGCATAGAGTCCCATATCATTATAGATAAATAAATACACATTTTTAACAACTATATTTACCTTCAAATCATTGGTTTTGTGGAATTTTATCCACAATTGTAAAACATTACCATTAATAATAGGCATGTTCCATAATGTTTTATTTCACAATTATTATAAGTTGTAAAATACACTCTTCCCTTATGGCCTTTTTATTTATGTCCAATTCACGAGAAATCGTCAATCCTATTTTTATCATGCACCCCTTTTATGTTTCAGGACAAGTAAAATTCATTCTGTTTTATGGTAAGGAATGAAAATATATACCTTTATGATGAAAGTGCTTGGAATACTAGTAATCATTGAATAATTTCATTAATAACAATAAATAAGTGAACAATATTAATTTTTGGGCATTGTATGTAGTCTATAGAATTCCTTTCTAATCATTTAAAGTATACTGCATAAATTATAATATATGTATCCGCATTTCATTACAAAATCATGAAGTGTCTCTCCTCATTAGCTCACTATTCATGAGGGAAAATTTTTCGATGAAAAGTGACTTAAATACTTCCATTACATGTTTACTTTTTCCTCATCCTCATGTTTTTAATCAATATCCACCATTGATCTGCATCATCATAGAGGTGATAAGCATCCATGAAAACATTCTACCATTTATTACAGACCAAGAAAGAAATACATTCTCTGATGAACTTATCTATTAATCTGCTAGAAATGGTTTTTTAGTAACATTGAATGAAAGGGGTTTTTATCTAATGAATGTTCTAACATTTCTTCACCGCATTTTGAATCTTCATGCCATTGGATATTATGTTTACTGCTCATATATTGAGTTCGTTGTCCTATTATAGTTATAAGTTTTTGATATCTAATTTTAGTTGTAGTTCAAACATCATTATCCAATCTAGGATCGAAATCCATACATGCATTATTATCTTGATAATGTATCATTTCCTTCCAAAAGGATCCATTTCTAAATAATGGCATGCATAATAATTTATAATGAAATGTAATTTATAATTTTGAACAACTAAGTCACATAATATAAATTAAAATATTGTTTATAACTAATTTCAAAATAACATGATTGGTTAGTTTGGTATTATTCTTAATGTCTATTATAGGGTTTCATTTCTGTAATCAATGTTTTCTATATCAATTTTACAAAGATTATACTAAACATGCTCTGATACAAACTATAAAGACCCCAACACTAGTATCCATGAAACAATAGTAAAATTATTGCATCGACACAATAAAATATGAATCACATCTAGAGGGTTTTAATAGTTTAGTAGTTTTGGAAAACTAGATACATACTTAAATAATATTGTATGATTTAAATATAAAATAAAGCATAGTAAGTCCATTAAAAACATCATTATTCTCCATGATTATTCCTACATAACTGTCATAATGTGCTTCATGGAAACCAAGGGAAAACTATACATAATAAAGGGGTGATATTAGATGATAAATAAGGATATTCATATATAAAACGTTTTCATATAAAAACATAAAAAATATTTGACAATGAAAATAATTGAAACATTTTCCAGCAATAAATAACTTGAGTATAATATGATAGGAATTAATGTAAATAAAATTCCATAATAACATGAGCTAAAAATAAACATGGATATCAAACTAATCATATATTCACTTGGGGATCAATCAAAATTATCATATTGAGATAATTCCTAACATGATACATCATAAAAATATCATCAAAGCTTCATCAATCACAATATACATAAATTTGTATGGCATTGGACTATACCCAAAATAGATTTCCATAATAGACCTACCTATGAATAGAGGGGACATAGTGGGCCCCCTCATTACATAATAAGTATAACTAATTCCCCATATGAAATGAGTAAAACCTAATAAAAATTTAAATTGATATTGAAAATATATTATGAAATGTTAATAACTTTCCACAATAAATAAACTGAACAAGAAACCATTTAATGTAATATAAAAAAGGTTTCCAAATGGAACATTCCTAGTAAAACTAATCATTAATCAATAAATAAAATATGTAATGTTGTATCATAATAGTTCAACCTAAATGAAACATAATATTCAATAATGGATGTTGACTTAGACGACAATATTTTATTAATATATTGAAACTATCTTGTAGAAATTACCCTTTTAACATTGAATACAGTTATGTTTAAAATGTTGCGCAATTTTAAAATAAAATATTTTATTTGAAAAAAAAATTGTGAACTTGTAAATGAATCTTTAAAATAATACGGATTAAGTAAGGTAGAAAAATATTACCCTCCCATATAATTCAAAATTATCATTCATTCCATATTTTTGTCTAAAGTTAACAAATAAAGTAATTTGAAAAATGAGAAACATATTTCTTTCAAAAAGTTTTCTGAAAATTAAAACATGGAAAAAATAGATCTAAATAATAATAGGATAATATTAAGAAATTTTTTGAAACATTTTCTATAATACATGGTCAGGGAAGAAGATTATTATCTAATGGAGACATAAACATAAAACAATTGAGAATAATAATGATATTGTGAAATAAACCCCCACCTAAGGTATGATTTCAACCATACATGTCCAAAAAAAATATATAGTGTGTTTAAACATATAATTAACTTATAATAGAATCATATTAATATTTATGATATCATACATGATGCCCTATTAACATTTTACTGCATGTTTATAAATAAAATTTTATTTATTTCACTATTTTGGGTGTTAATTTCATAGTTTTCTCATGCTTGTTTTGTCTTGGAAGTCCATTTTCTCTTGAATAGGATATATATCATACATTCCTAGAATTATTTTAACTTAATTAATATCATATTAATTCATTATATACATTTTTAGAACCATTATTGATTGTTTAAAAAATAAAATGATGTTCATCTCTTTGTGGATACGGTAAGTCATACATATGCACGAGCGATGTTATCATTTTTAAATGATTGAAAGGGTAAGGAAGTGGATGGTATATTAATTTTACAGAATCCATATAATTTTATAATTATCATACATATCCATTATTTCCACCAATATAAACTTATTTGTTAATTGATAATGATAAATGAATTATAATGCTTTGTGGAGATGTTAAGACATATGTACGCACATGCAATGCTTTCATTTTTTATAATATCGATAAAAGGTAGAATATGGTTAGTTCATAATCATAATAAAATATAATTACATATAAGATGCTATAGTTGTTATTTTAGTATGGATAAGACACATGAAGAGGAAGTATAAGAATAAATGAGGATGATTGAGTTGGTAAACATGATTAACTCTGCTTTAGTGGAAATCCATTAGATATATTCTTATGGGATCTAGCATTAAAATATTGTGAATATCCAGACCTCATTAACATGGCTAATGTTGTTTAGAAGAGAAATGTAAGGTGTCTTGTAACGCTATTAGGCCCAATTTAGTGTCACTATGTGAGGTATGAGGTACTTTTTTGTAATAGGGTGATGAAAATTTTTAGAATATCTAAAAATATTAAATTAATATAAATTATTTTTCAAGGTTAAATTTATCCAAAATGAGTTACATTGATGATAACATGATTATGGGTAAAATACTCTATTAAAAAAAGTTTATATACATGTTAAGGTCACACTCATACTATTATAATTTAGTTTTAATCCTTATTTGACACCCTTACCCATTAGAGTGACAAAGTGGATTTTACCCATTAAGAGTCAATATTATTACTATAAAATGATATATGACCAATAAATGTATCATCGATGATATATGAAACTAAATAATAATCAATTGGAAAAATTTATTTTTTTGTGTTTTTGATTCATTTAAAAAATATAATTTTTTTAAGATATCATTAATGTCAATTTTGGTATTATTCCTTACTTTTACTTTTACAATGTGCCCAGACAAAAGATAAATTTTAAAAAATTGTTTTCACACATCATTAATATTACATCGAAAACTATAAAATTATTGTAGGAAATTAATTAACACAAAATTTAATTATTTTAATATTTTAAGGACATTTATTTTATTCTTAATTAATTAAATATTGACTACATAAGCATTGTGTAATAATTTTAGTAAATATATCATCAATAAAAATTAAAAATAACTTCACGTGATCAATATAATTATGTTAAATAAAAAAATACTATTTATATCAACGATATATTTTTTCAAACCGAAATATTAAAAATGTTATTGTCCTTAAAATCATCAATGTGACATTTATAAATTTTATTAAATAAAATATTATCAGGATCATAATAAATTATTAATGAAAACTAATTGGTCAATGATCCAAACCAGTATTGAATATAGATGAATATGACTCAATAAAAAAAATTCAGGAATTAGGTCCATTTTGTAGTTGATCAAAAAATGCGAAAAAAATATACTATATGAATGATAAATTTATTATTGAAGATATAATATATATATATATATAACTGATATAATTTACCATTAGAGACTTATTCAATCAATGATATAACTGTTTTTCATACACAATATGGTTCATTAGAAAA
The DNA here is from genome assembly GCA_963277665.1 of Viscum album. NCBI lineage: Eukaryota > Viridiplantae > Streptophyta > Magnoliopsida > Santalales > Viscaceae > Viscum > Viscum album. The sequence continues at coordinate 1,468,263,920 of OY728138.1, read as the reverse complement.
ATATTTCATTTATTATTAATATTCTTATTTATAATCAATTTATAAGAAATGAATTTTCTTCTATAAATGAATATATGATATTTATTTCTAATTTCGGTACTCCCATATATTTAATATAATTTAACAGATAGGTTATAATGGTCATATAAAAATAGATCATTGTAAGTTTGAACTCCAAGTTATGTGTAACACAAGTTATTTAATGTGATTAAATTTATTCATAAAATAAACATACCATAAAATCAAGGAGTTTTACATGGAATCAGATATATGGAAATTAATGGATCTCTTTAATTATGAATGTGCCAAGTAACTTTTTAATTGGATAATGTGATAGGTTTTCATTTCCAGTACTATGTAGTTTGATTATTTTAAGGTATATATATGGTCCCTAGGGGATTAGAAGTTTGTATATGAGTTATGATATTGGTGAATTATAATTTTTTTTGTTATTTCATACAGTTATTTGTAGATATGGTGGGACCCTTATGAGAAGAGTGTTTATATTTGAGCTTTACATATTCTAATATAATAAAGGATTGAATAATTTTTACATGGTGTATAAAGTATAGAGCATATGTTTCCTCATAGGGAAGTTAATATAGTGATACAATTTATATAGTGGGAGTATTTTCCAACATGGATTTTAGTGAGAAATAATTCACTGAAGATATTTTGTGAATTGATGGGTCATTCTCTAAAGTTTTATATATGTGGTGGTCCATCAATAACTCTGTATTGATATACTATGGTGATAAATAAATTATATTTTTCATTTCATGGTGATATGTCGTAATAATATTTAATTATATTGTGATATATAACTCACTTTACCTATTAAATTAGAGTTATTTCATATAATTTTATTACTGAATTAGTTATATATTGCTCTCATTGTCAATTAAACATGGTTTATATCACAAACCCTTATGTATTATATTGTTGATGAAACATTTATATTATATTTAGGTGTGGTAAAATAAAATTCATATTGTATATTTATATGGTGATATATAGTTTACTGTTGTTTTGTTATATGTGGATAATTCATTCACTATGTGAAGCACTATAATGATACCTATTTTACCTTAAATTTTATTTTATGGTTATTTTTTATATCATCCAAATTGTTATTATGATCCATGAAAATTTTTTAATCCTATTTTCATGACAGGGACATAGGAATATTCCCTATTCAAACACTACCAATAATAGGTGTGGTTTCTCATTATGATGCCATATTAGAACTTGATATTGGAATAAGTATTTATTATTGGGGTGGTTTTATTTTTTATATCATACTACACATGACTCTATGAATATTTTATTTTTTAGGGCTAGTCTTATTCATTTATCACTATTTATATTTCCCACACCATCTGTATGAATCTTTAGTGGGTGTGAAAATTTCAGGTATCAAGATACATGAAACATAAAGGAACCAATGATAGATAAGTGTGCAAGATGGATAGCTTAGAGTGGGATACTTTTTGAGTTTTAACCTAGTAATATTTTTAGAATATAAATATATTTTTAAAATTACATTACAGAAAATTCATTTTATATTTAATAATGGCTATTCAATTTTTTTATAATTAAAATTTTTGAGTTTTAAGTATGTTTACTTCATATTAATTTTCAATTTACACTTATGTTGGTTTTTCATAACAACCCATGTAATGATATTATTAAATCATTTTTATACCTTTTTAATATCATTAATTTGTATTTTATATAATTATATTCATTATAAGAACATTATGTATTTTTTCAATAAAAAATAAAAGACTTTATTTTGATTAGGATTGGGTTTTCAGGTAATAAATGATTTTATTTAAAAACATTATTCGTAAATTTCGTAAATTTTTTTATTAAAATTATTTAATGTATGAATTCACCATATCAAAACAATATTAGTCTGGATTTTATGATAAGATTTATTTTTCGAAAAAAAATGAAAAATACAAGTTTTTGGAAAAAATTAATTTATTTTTAATAAATAATATAATTTAAAAGAACCATTTATTGAAAATATATCATATGTTTAATTTAACTAAGAATAATAATACTAATAACACACGATTCTTCATTATTATCTAATTTTGTTATATATTTATTTTAGTTCTTATAAACAAATTTTTCTATCAAAACTATTTTTGGTTGTGTTTTTGGTTTTCTACGTAAAATTTCTCCTTTCACTTATTTAAATATAAAATTGAAAATTTTATTCCATATTTAAATAAAAGTGTTTTGAATTTGTTATATTGGTCCCTATTATTTTTTCATTATGAATATTAATAATGGTAAATATATAACACCAGTTTGATGGAAAATCATGTAATTAAGATTAATGATTGAATGATAAGGACTAAAAACAAACCCTAAATAATCCATTGATATATTCCTTAGTGTGTTTTTACTATAATAATCCAATTATCTAATTTATGAAATTTATTTCAAATTTTAATTTAAAATGTCATATATCATTTTATATAATGAATAATAAAAAATGTCGTTATCATTTTTTTGAATTTCACTTACATGTTATCACTGGGATCAAAATTGGTTGTGAGTGATAATTAATATTTATTTTAATATTAATAAAAGTATATTTTTGATGAAAATTTAATTTTTAATTTTCAAAGATGACATAACAATCATCAATTATTATGAAAATATACCATAATTCTTGTGCATGGAGTAGAACAATCAATTAAACGAATTTAAAAACACTAAAAGTAATTTTGTTTGGGTGCTTAATTTTATTACGCTTATTTTATAAATATATATTGCTTATTAAGGATATTATATACATATATATTTTAATTATATTATTATCCTTTTGACTTTAAAGTCAAATAAAACAAATAGTTCCAAATATGACACTAATGATAGTTTATAATAAATAATATTTTATGAAATTATTTAAAATTCATAATGAACCTACATTATTGATATTTATTTATATATGGCTGAATTTATCATACATATTTCAATTATATATCACTTTTCCTTTTATAGTAACTTTCCTGAGACCTTGCGAGTAAAAGATATTGATACAATAGTAATCATAGAAATGATTAGGAGGGTATGGTGGTGGGTGGATGGGGGGGTTAAAAAGAGATATGGGTGAAAAGATCACCTTAACCTATTATAATTTTAATGTATGTGATTATATCAACATATTCTAATACTATATATTAAATCATGAAATTTAATTCCATTTTCAATTAAAACTAATCTATACTAGTTGAATACATTAGGTTATTCCATGAGTAACCCTTCCCCCATTTATTAAAATACATATCATCTCCTCTCATAAACACACATTTTTAAAAATGATCATTGAAAAAATAAAAATAAAATATATTCTTAACATCCCTTATCATGTTTTATCTCTCCTATATTTTTCATCATACCAAACTTATATGGATTAAGGTGTAATCACAATGAGGTTGTCAGAAGAGCAAGTATAGATTTTAAATGAATGTTTTAAGTTTTATTTATTATTAACATCTATAAAAACTATTATAAAAATTCATATAAGATCAAATCAGTACCTTGCACAAACATAGATATTGTTTTGTTAATTTATAAACAATAATTTATATCCTTATTTCATCAAAAGGGAAATGAAACCAACATTGGTGTGTATAGAGGGATACCGCCTCACGAATAAAGGTACATTGTTTTCAATTAAAATCTATTATGGATAGTTATACTGAAAAGATTTTAATTATATGTACTATAGTAATGATACAAGTCAAATTCTGTAAATAAAATAAATAATATATTGTCTTACCATTCGATCCATTGAAAAATGATAACCTCATTCGTGTGTAGGTATGGATTACCACCTGCACAATGTGGCGTGATTCATTTTCCATCACCACCTCAGATGGATGGTATATATAAGTATATTTAAAAATTTAATACAATATTTATGATATATTAATTTTTTTATAAGTATTAAATGATACATACCTTTTTCCCATCATGTTTGTTGAAATAGAGACATTACTTATGTAAATTTATGGCCTACAATCTCCATGATTTTAATATCAATAATTTTTCATAACAACCACCCTTAGTTTTATTTAAAAATATAATTTATTTTTAAAATTAAAATTATTTTATGATTGTTCTTTTCACTATGATATAATAATTAATTCTTCTACCATTTTTAATATACCAATGTATTTTTGAAATTATGAGACAAACATCATCAAAATACCTGATATAGACATCATTGATTCAATAATTAAAAATGTTACTGAAAGAAATAAAAAAAGTAAAAAAATGTAAATTTAATATACTACTAAAGGATATGAAATATTTAAATAGCTAATATAATATTATTATATTTATTTTTTAAGGACATAAAGATTTATTCATGACTCGAGGAAAGGGATTTTGAATAAATTTATCTTCATTGAGATATATTTTAATGTAAAAAACTATTTAATTTTTTAATTTTATATAATAAATAATTCACACATCATGGTATTTTAATTTACAATTAAATTTATATGAACCAAGTTGTTTTTATTTGGATCTTACCAAATTAGTATGAGGGTTCTTAACATAATTTTAGTTAATTGGGTTATATCACATATTTATTATTTATATTTTGTACAAATTATGTGTGAAATGAAATTGGATTAATTTATGTTTCATTTTACCTTGTTATATGTTCATTTTAATTTTTTTAAATAATTTCATTGATTATGTCTCAATTGAATGATATGATTTTCGCTGGGTTCATTAATCTCATATTTTCCATCTTTGGGAAATATGTTTATATTTCACATGGATATTATTTTAGTAGGTGTATATAATACCATGGAGTTATTTTATATTAGTTATATTCTTATATTCATGGAGTGTAATGTTTTATTTCAATACATATCTTTCATATCCTTATGATTCAAATGGTAGTATGAAATAAAATATTTTGATGATATAATCTCATCTTATTTTGGGATTTCCATCAATTAATGTTCCATAGAGAGAGATCATATGATATCTTTTTTGAAATAAATTCATATCCTTCCGATATAGTTTTAATTATGTTCTACATGTTCAATTTACTTGTAAAATATTATTTATTTAAGAAACATCAGTAACATTTTTTCTAATTGAGACCACTATTATGTCATCCTTTATATTTTGTATCATTCTATTTCATATCAATGTTTTCATTAATAAATAAAAGAATGTTCATATTTAAAATTCATTAATATTTAACATCATTTTAAAGTATCATTGAATTTATTTATATATATATATTTAAAATAAAATCATATTAATATTTACCATACAACAAAATTAAACTTTCTGTACTAATGTGATGAAAGAAATTTTTATTTTATCACATAATACATAACATCATTTGTAACCATAATTTTTTTAGTTACTTTCAATTTCACCAAGGTAGTTTTATATGATTTTTATTACTAAATTTATCAAAAAAAAAGTTTTACAAGTGATTTTCAATGTGGTAATGGTATTTTTCAAAAGCATGTTTTTGAAGATAATTTATTGGTACTCATATTCATCAAAGAAAAGAACACATCATGTTAATTGACTATTTATGGGGATAAATTATAATTAATACCTTCCTTATTATTTCATTTTACAGATTTTCATTTTATCAAATATATTTCCATGGAACCCATTTCTCTTCAATGAGAAAATCGAGCAATGGAAGAAAAATTGTTATTGTTATATTGAAATGTAAAATATAATAATTAATTTTCTCATTATATGGTACTTGGGAATGGATATGGATTATTGATAGGTGGTTTAGTTATAAACCGTGGATGGGGGATCCTAATATTTTTCTTGAATGGGTAATGGGACATTTTTAATCTGTTATAGGTTTCTCCATAAGTATTATTGGAATTTATGAGGCATGTTATTCAATTTTTCAGATCCATTTTAAGAGTTATATGAAAATGAAATTCCATGTAAATGAAATGTGAATAATATGATTTCCTTCAGTTTTAATATATAAATTTATTAATTATTAATTTCACATTGATCATTATTTTGGACATATATGGCTCTTTTCATATCGGAAATCTGTATTTCATGTATCATGAATTGTTATCTATGTTTTGATGGATTAGATTTATTTAATTTTACTCTCATGGAATTTTATTATGTCATCATACCCTTCTACTAATCTTATCCTCAACCCAAACACCTATGACCCTCAACCCCTCTGAACTCTTATATGGTCAGCTCACTAGTGACATGACCCCCCTTCAACCTCCAACACCCACATTGGTTCCCCTCTTCGGCAGTAATACGGACCCCCCCCCCCCCCTCAAGCTCCCACTTCTATTCTCGGATCCCCTTATCAATAGTAATTCAGACCCCTCAAATTGATGAATCATCTTCACACTAATTTTTATTGAATAGAATTGAATGGAAAATCATCAATCATAAATATAGTATAGAATTTTTCTATTCTTTATACATTAATAATATAAGAAATTTTGGACTATAATATGTTATTTTATTTTATTTATTTAGTTTCCTGGAGAAGAAATTATCATTATTTAGTGTTATATTATATTAAATTAAAAAAATAAATTAGGTTATGATATATTTTGGTTATGGAATCTAGATAATATATAATTTTAGTCATCTATTTCTTATTAATGAATTCCAATTTGTTTTTTATACATTAATGCCTCTAATTTTCTACATATACACATTGGAGGCTATTTTCCAACTCATGATAATTTGGATGTGGGGTTTGGGGTCCCACATGGTTTCATCACCAACCATTGAAAGGTATTTGAGAATAAATTCCTTGAACATGAGATATTAAAACACTCTACAAATTTATCATAAAGGTTCATGTTTTATGCATGTGTGAGGAATCATTTTTTTAATAAAATTTATCATATAATTTTATATTAGTTAGGTTTAAGTTTTACATTCAAGATAATCCAGAAATTATTACTATTACTGGAACAAAAAACATAATTTCATTGATTTTATTTTAACTAAGATGATTTTTAATTAAACTACATGTAGTGTGGTGTTTATGTTTTATGATTAAAATGAAAAAAATTAGCATTTTATTTTAAATTCAAAATAGTCATTATTAAAATTTATTTTTACATTATATGTTTTATGTTTAGATCAAATTTAAAGAATTTTTGATTTGTTGTTATATAATGAATGTTTATTTATATAATTCATGGAACAATATGAAGTCACACAAAACCAGTTAATTAGAATACATACATTTAGAGTTTATTATTTTGGGTATTCATGAAATATCATGATATCAAAAGAAATTATAGTTTTAATTAATATTTTTGAAGGGGTTCTCTTAGTCTTTGTGAGATCACAAGAAATGGATCTGACATTGATCAATGTAGCTAAACTTTCAATTGAATGATCCCTATTTTGTTAAAACAATATCGTAGAAAACCCCATTATCTTTTATTTGATTCATACAATTCATCATTGTTTGTGAGAAATAATAATTTATCTGATTCATGGTTTTATATTATATATTTAGTAAGAAATATTTCATTATTTTATTCATCCCATTTACCATTATTGTAGTTATCAATGAGTCAATTAGGAGGGTGGGTGATATATAATTATTATTTTACATGATTCAATAAAAATTAATATATTTATATAAAAATGTTTATGGATACTATAATATGATACCTAGGGATAATAGTCGAATTAATTTACCTCAAAACACACCTCGATATGAAAAGGGGTTTGAATAATATTTAGATTATTAATTTTCAAACCGATTAGTTGATGGTAGAATAAAATGTTCATTTGCTGATTTTAAATTCATTTTATGGTTGAAAGGAAATGATGTATATGAGAATTTGATAGTGAAATAGCTTCATGCTCTCTATGTATGTAATCTTTGACATGGTTAATCAAGTTTTATGGAAAGTAAAAACAATGAAAATATTTTCAATGAAATAAATTGTAACCCAGGAGATGATAATTGAGTTCAATGTTTGTTAACTGATGATTTTGGTTTTAAAGAATATAATGTACATGATTTGAAGAGATCAAAATAACCATTAGTTGATCTAGAGTTGGATAATATTTTTCACAAAATCAGTGACGGAAAAATATATTTTTATGAATTAGTTGAAGATGAACATTGAGAAATATATGAGGGGTGTTCCATGGAGTTTATGATGTCATTTAATACTTCATTTGTATCATATCAAGTATTTTTGTGAAACTAATGACCAAGAAATGTCCACGATTTTAGAGTTTCTTCATGATGTATTTAGTGATGATATGATCCCTACATCAATCATTGAGGTGATCAATGAAATCCAAAAACATTGACATGATTATACAAAAAAATATTCATCCATGAATGAATTCATGATTTACTAGGGAGAAGTGGATGATAATGATGAATATGAAAGGTTTCAAACAAGTATATGGAAGTCAATGAAAAAATTGGGAGTATAAATCAATACAACCCCATGAAGAAATAGAAGAATAAATCTCATTCAAAGGTATTACATTTCATTCTGATGATAAAATTCATGTAGGGGCTATTCATGTCGTCTAATATAGCAGATGACATGAAGTGGCATGCCTAGGATAGTAATTATAGTTTAATGTGACCTCCAAAATATTCAGCATCGTGGAATATGTTTTATTTGGTATATCCAAATTTTTCTTCGAATACTTGGAATGTATGATTGCAATTGGATTTTTATGGTTTTAACCCTTTTCATACTTTCTGTAAAAATTATAGCTTTTGGAATGTTTTTTTAATCCCCTAAAATCTACAACGAGATATGTGTGTGAAGAAGAATTCGATCATTATTTCATGGATTTTTACTAGATAAGAAATTCCTGGAAATGAAATTTTCTTTATACCTTTCAACTATAATCAATGAATTGAGAGAATTATTGGATCATGGCATGGAATCAAATAATTCATAAATGTGAAAAATATATGAAATGAATGATACTTAAATTTCAACAATTAGTGAATTTCTTGAACTAGGAAAATTATATTTTTGGAACACTCATAATGGTTATGATTTTCCAGTTTGTAATTTTTATTTTTAACCTCAATGATTTCCTCATTATAGAAAATGGTGTTTTATGTGTCATAATTTATTTCTTGAATATTTTCATAAACTCATGCTTAATAAGACAATATTAAATAGAGATATTGAAATAAGAATGTCCCTGAAGGTGTAACCTAGTTTTAAAATCCTCAGATAATTATTGAATGACACTAAATAATTTGGAAAATATCATCAGTTTAATGTGTGGGGAAACAGGTATGAGGTACAATATTAGAATAAGTTGGAACATAATATTGGGAAAAAAGAATATATTTTCCATACATCATTATTTGGAGTTTAATTTGATATTTAAATATCATGACATAATCCATATTGAGAAGAAAATATGTGACAATGTAATTTTTATAGTACTTAATGAGTAGGTTAAATTGAAGGTTCACATTACTGCTAGTATGGATTTGGTTTAAATGAATATAAATCATCATTTCTACTAAAATGATAATGTTAATTATCCTTATTCTATTTTTATAATGACAATTCATGAGAAATGTGTATTCATTCAAACATTATTGTCACGACACGTCCCCCAGGGCTCGTGTCGTGACTACCCCATGCCCGCCTTTCATAGGCCAGGGGCTGGTGTCTTGCACCAAAGGCGTAAATCCCTAAGCTAGGAAAGCATTGACTTTAAAACATAAAACGCACACAACATAGCAGGAGCTAGATGCAAAACACTAAGTACATCTGTATACAAAGAGTGCTGAAAGTAGAGGGGCCGGAATACAATACTAATAGGAAAATAAAAGTATGAAAAAAAAGAACAACTGAAAAGGAAAAAATAGCTAAAAGGTGAAGAGAAGCTCCATGATCGTCCACCCCGGATCCTACCTGAAGGGTAGGTACAGATAGCCTCTATAGCACTCCACATCAATCTGTTACCTCCTTGTATCATCACGCCGTGTGGTCCACCACCGGGTACCATCCAGTCCTAGTCCACTTAGCCTCGGTCAGCGTTGTCCGTCATCTGCAACCAACACAACGAGGTGTGGGCATAGCCTGTCGAGGGGTGAGTATAACGATACTCAGTAGGGACCCCGAGACCCTCAAGGTCTCACAAAACCAACAAGGATTAACCATAGGGTATGAAATAAATATATAACCTCACTTATGTATATGCCCATACATATACCTAAGATTTAAAGTAATTCATCGCAATCATGAGGTAAACACAAAATTTACTGACTCATCTCCAACCAGGATTTTTATTCTAGGGGTAATATCATGTAACATCCCCAGTATCACTGTCAAAACCTCGACTGCTGGAGAACTCATCCTCTATAGAGTATAGTGGGCCTGTCTCGCACACACATAGGAACATTCCACTAACCTTGGACGTCTGAGGTACTTCTACTACCGTGTATCGTGGGACTAATGCACTCACACAGAGGCACTCCCAACCGTGGGTCTACCATGGCACACAGAGGCGCTCCCCCTACTAGCCTACTAATGTAATCCCCCTATCGAGTATCGTGGGTCTACCATGCTAACATAGAGGCTCTCCCCACTGTGGGCCTGCCACGACAACAAGGCACTCCCCACTGGGCTAGTCGAGTAACTCTGAGTTGAATCGGTCAGCAGTCGTCAAGTATCAGCCAGCTACTGGGTCTCTGTGCTTTACACGCTCATCTCTGGGTGGATATTCTCTACAAGCTACTGGTCAATGTTCCATCTGACCTCAAGTCCCACGTAGAAGTATCTCATAGGTCTGCCACATCATAGGGGTCTCAACGCAATAAACGGCGCGTTAATCAGATACCTGGTCTCTGAGTTAGTAGCCTTTAAGTCCCGAGGCCCTGGTTGGATTCGTTCATGATCCAACCAGACCATATCTCAACATTATCCTGATATCTAGTGGTATATAGTCAAAGGGATCGTCGTTCTCCAAGAATACCAGCGCCGCTGACAGTTCGTCAAACGGTCGTTCGGTGCCAATGAAATGGAAAAAATAATGTGAAGTGTTGTGGTGGGCCCATGTCTGGTCCGACCCAGTCTGGGTCGACCTGGTTACACCTGTTGGGTCTAGCCTCACCCATTGGGTGGGCCATCCTGTTAGGTTCGTCCTGGCCCGTTGGGCACCACCCAGCAGGCCACAAGTGCGGTTCTACCTAGGATTGGGGCCGATTCGGCTCGGAGCGTTGCGAGATTGCAGGCCAGCGTGGCTCGGTTGGGCCGGTTCAGCCAAGGATTCAAGAAGGGGCCGCGGGCTGGCTCAGGGAGGCACGCGGGCGCATGTAGGCTAGCAGTTCATCCAGTTCAGGGAGGCACGTGCGGAGGCCAGTAGGCGGGACGACGGCGTTGTGCTAGGCATGGCATGGGCTGGAGGCTGGGAGGCGGCCGGGCAGGCTGGTTCGGCGGGGCTCAAGCTAGTTCGAGGAGGCGCGGGGGGCACGTATGGAGGCCGGCAGGGGGCCCGGTGGCCAGGCTGGCCAGTTTGGCGCAGATCGGTCCGGCAGTGTTTGGCCGGGAGCACTGAAGCGCCGCGCGGGGGGGGGGGGGTGTTCGTTGAGGCCGTGGGTAGTATGGCCATTGTCGTCGCTGCCTTCGTTGTTCCGTCGCCTCATCACCATACCAAATTTCATCATAAACATGATCAGTGGAGGGTTCAATCCATGTTGGATTAGCCCACACCCTCCGCGTTTAGGGTGGTATCAATTGTTTCATCAAAGAAGTACAATAAAAAAAATTATTTTACAATCACCATGTTGATTCCTTTCCATCCGAAGATGAGAAAAGAAAAAAATAATATATAAATAAAACCCCTACCTTTTATTTTCAGTCGTCGAGGTTGAATTCACGGGAAGAATACGAAGGAGTTCATCATTTGTTGCATCTGCCGCATGCTTCCAATCCCAAGTTGCGTTGGTCGTGGAAGACACTCCGCGTTAGTTTGTGTTCAATGAAGAAGTCTAATAAGGATCATTGCTTGCATTCTTCATTGGAAGAATGTGTTCTTCATTCTTCGTTGGGAGAATTGTAATCCTCCCTAGATCTCCACTTCCCAAACATCCACCTAAAAGCCAATGTTGTTCCAAATAATAGATTATAGTATCTATTAATTCATTAGAAAGAATTCAAAAAGAATGAATTAATTACATGGCTCCAACTAATTAATGTGAAGGGTTGGTACAAATTAATTAGGGGAGTTGGCACAATTGACTAAAAGGGATGGTCAAGAGGCCCTCCCTCATTAGTGAGGGAGAGTTGAGAGGTTTTACTCTCTTCCATCAATTGGGGGTTAAGCCACGTGCGGTCCCCACATTGTAACCTCTCACGGGAGGTTATGTTCAGGTGGGCCCCACCACCATAACCTCTCATGGGAGGTCAAGGTGTGGTGGTCCGACCTCTAACATCCTTGATGAGGTTTTGACCCCCAATCACCCACATGGAAGAACGAATAAAATAAAGTGAATCTCACTTTATTTTATTACTTTCCCTGAAAACCCACAAATTATCTTTTATTCTCGACTCACTGTCGTCGAAGTGAAATTTTTATTAGGTGAATACCATCACTGTGAGTTCAACAGTGTCCTTGAATTTTAGTTCTGATCAACGTTTTAGAAGTTATAAAATTATGTTCATACATTTACTGAACATACCTAAAAAACGTTAGAAATTGATTCTGGGCACAACGGGCATCAGAATCACATGCTGTCAGTTTTCACAGACACATAAAATTACCATGTATTTAAGAAAAAAATTCCATGGAAATTCCGGGTCTTCATAATCTCCCCAACCTAAGTAATTTATGTCCCCATAAGCTACAAACTGAAATAAGGAAACAAGTGGGGGTACTGAGCATGTATCTGAGACTCCCACTCCCATTTTCTCTTCTGGAGGATTCCATGCTACCAGGTAACACACAGTAGAGGTATCAACCATCAGTGTAGGACCTTCTCCTGTCGATCCTCAATCTCCACTAGAACCTCCGTAAAAGTCTCCCCATCGTCAACGTCCAACTCTCTATGGGAGATGATGTGAGAAGTGTCATGCGCATATCACCTCAGCTGAGATACGTGGAAGATGACGTGCACCCAGTGCAACTTAGGTGGAAGATCTAGGTGGTAATCCACCTTTCCTACTCTGCTGAGGACCTAGAAATGTCCGATGAACCTTGGAGATTACTTTCCGCCTCAGACAAATCTTCGTAGACCTCATCAAGGTGAGACTCGTATGAAGACGTGGTCTCCATCCTCGAACAATAGTGGTCTTTGTATCCTATCTGTATAAGACTTCTTCCTGCTTTGTGTAGTCTTCATCTGCTCTTGTATGAACTGTACCTTCTCTATGGTAGCTCGTACCATCTATAGTCCCACCAATGCTGACTCCCCAGGGTCAGTCCATCACAATGTTGATATGTAAAGTCGCCCATAAAATGCCTAAAAAGGTGTCATCCCTATGGTGGAGGTATAACTGTTGTGTTATGAAAACTCCACCAAAGTAATGTGATCCTCCCAGCTGCGACCAAAGTCCAAGACACAAGCACGAAACAGGTCTTCAAGAGTCTGAATGGTCCTCTCAGTCTGGCCATCCGTCTGAAGATGGAAGGCGGTTCTCAGATGAAGTTGCATCCTAAAAGCCTCCTGCAACCCCTTCCATAATCGAGAAGTAAACCGAAAATAATGATCGGTGACAATAGATGAAGGTACTCTAGGTAGCCACAGAATCTCCTACAAATAGGGTCATCCCATGTTCTTTACTAACCCCTGCTCTTTGATCGGTAGGAAGTGGGCTGACTTGGTGAGTCGATCAACGATCACTCAAATAGAGTCATGAACCTTGGATGTACATGGAAGTCCTATCACGAAGTCCATGGATATCCCATCCCACTTCCACTCTGGGACCTCTAAAGTATGAACCAAACCTGTAGATACCTGGTGCTCTGCCTTCACATGCAGATAATGAGGCATCAAGTGACAAACTCTACTACTGCCTTCTTCATACCTGGCCACCAGTGCTGTCGTCAAAGGTCCTGGTACATCTTTGACAATCCTGGATGTACCATTGAAGAGGATGTGTGGAAATCCTTCAACACTTCCTCTTAATGTGACAATGGTACCATGGTACGTCCTTTGAAAAAGATGACATGCTCCCCACCTTCAGAAAAACCATTAGGTGCCTGCCCTGTGGATATCTGAGCCCGTTGTGTCTCGCATTCAGCATCCCCATGCTGAGCCTCCCTGACTCGCTGAAAAGTGGGGGAGTGACTATAAGGGACTGAAGGAAAGATGACCTATCTCTATCTACAAAGGATATCTACAAAGAGGCCAGCTGGTCTATCGCCTCACCTATCAACTCTATACCAGATCTACTGCTGAGTGCATCTGCTACAACGTTCCCCTTTCCCGGAGAATCGACTATCTCAAAGTCATATTCCTAGAGGAACTCAAGACATAACTGTTGTCTTGGGATCAGGTCCTTCTGAGAGAAGATATACCTAAGACTCTTGCGATGATAGTACATAGTAAAACGTTCTCCCATCAGATAGTGTAACCACATCTTAAAGGTGAAGACCACTGCTACTAACTCCCAGTCATGGGTAGCATAGTTCCGCTTGTGCTATCTCAAATTCTAATAACCATATCTGATCACTACTCTCTCCGGCATCAGGACACACCCATGTCAGGTCCCTGATGTGTCATAGTAGACTATGTACCATACGCCTTCCTCTGGAAGCCTCAATTTGGGGGCACTATTCAACCTCTGCGTCAGCTCATGAAAGCTATGCTAGAATCTCTTCGACAACACAAAGGGTTTCATCTTCTTCATCAAGGATTATAGTGGTGATGCAACTCTAGAGAAGTCTGGGACGAACCTACAGTAGTATCGAGCCAAACCCAGAAAACATCGCACCTCTGTCACACTCTTGGGTGGGTCCCAAGAAAGTACCACCTCAATCTCTGCTACATCCACTGCAACTCTAGCCTCTGAGATAACATGTCCCAAAAATTGAACCTCTCGGATCCAAAACTGGCACTTTGAGAGCTTACGATAAAGCTGGTGTTCTCAAAGTGTGTCTAGTACTACCTGCAAAATGGTAGGCATGATCCTCCTCAGTAGTTGAGTAGATCAGTATGTCGTCGATGAAGACTATGATAAAGGTATCGAGGTATGGATGAATGACCATGTTCATGAGTCCCATGCACACAGCTGGAGTATTGGTTACACTAAAATGCATAACCAAGAACTCGTGGTGGTCATACCGACATCTGATGGTCATCTTCTGCACATCCTCATCTCGATCTCTGAGCTGGTGATAGCCTGATCTGAGTTTTATCTTTGAGAACCATTGATCTCCCATTAGCTGATCAAAGAGGTCGTCAATCCTCAGGAGTGGGTACTTATTCTTCACGATCGACTGGTTTAGGTGACGGCAGTCGACACAAAGCCTCAAGCTTCCATCCGCCTACTTGGAAAATACAATTGGGGCTACCCAGGGGGAAACACTAGGCCAGATGAATCCCTTACCCTACAAGTACACTATCTATACCCACAGCTCACGAAGCTCAGCGGGATCCATCTGATATACTGGGGTAGATATCAGTGTGGTCCCGGGGTATAGTTCAATGTAGAAGTCCACCTCTCCACATGGAGGTAAACCTGGGACATCATCAGCATAAACATCCACGTACTTGTCCAAAACTATAGGATTGTTTGGACTCTTCACATCTACTGCTCTAAGGGTAAGGTAGGCCAACTGATGAGTGATCGGCTACACCCTCCTATGAGTAAGTCTGTCTTGTGCTACAAAGGCTCCCTTCATGCTGGTGAAGGTGAACCTGGTCCCATCTGTGTGGACACACCGCATTTTGCACCTAATACAGTCGATATGAGCATGGAATATAGATAACCAGTCCATACCCAAGATGACGTCGTAAGGCCGCAACGCCGCTTCTAAGAGATCCCAGCCAAATATCTTGACTCCTAGTGTAATCTCACAATGTCGGCACCAGTGCATAACCGTCGAGTCGTCTCCTTTATGAGTCTCTAGCTGTAATGATCAGGCCAACAGCTCCATCAGAATCTCTGAGCTCCGAACGAGGGTAGTGGAAATGAAAGAGT
The DNA here is from genome assembly GCA_963277665.1 of Viscum album. Taxonomy (NCBI): domain Eukaryota; kingdom Viridiplantae; phylum Streptophyta; class Magnoliopsida; order Santalales; family Viscaceae; genus Viscum; species Viscum album. Next base: position 1,468,247,742 of record OY728138.1, on the reverse strand, counting down.
GACTGGAACCTGTGTCTATAAGAATTGTAGCTCAGGTGGAGTATACATATATTGTACCTCAAATCGTCTCCAGAGCATCGTGATTGTAGGCCTCAGCTGCCTGGAGCTGACCCTCCCCTATCCACTTGCTCCCTATGGTCGTGGTGGACCACCTGATGGTGGTGTGGGTAACACCTTGTAACATCGTCCACCGCCAGCTGCATTGACGAGCTTCTCTTCCACATCCAGCTGCACCATGCGGACCGCCTTGATCAAATCTATCTCTTTGCCTGGGCGATCCTTTGACCATCTGCTGATCTTCAGAATGGAGGGTAGGACAGTCACGAGTCATGTGACCCTGGCCATCGCATGAGTAACACTTCTCGCTCCTGGCATGTCTGGCTCTTTCTCCAGTTCCCCACACAACTGATCCAGAGTCATGAGGTCATCCACCTGTGGGATTGGTCCTCTTGGACCTCTGTGACATCGGTCTAATTACAGCTGTATAAGACTCCACTACATATGGACTAGATTTGGGTCTTGCAGCTGGAGACTACTCAGCAAGTAAAATCTCCACTAAGAGGGATTTCCCTAACACTTTTTCTACATCAAGATGGAGAGGGAGGTTATCAAAATCTTGATATCTCACCTGAGCCCCTCCTCGAAGGTCTGATACCTAAATAATGGGTCCCACACCATACTTTTGGAGTAGCACGAGAGGTCGGTGAGCCTCATGCAGTATTATGATATAGTCATGCAGCCCTGCTAGAGATGAAGTATCTCTTGTATCCCCAAAACATGAAGGTTTGATGGGACAAACTCCGCCCAAAACAGGATCTCGAAGTCTGCCAAAAGTATTGTCGCCTAGTCATTTACCTGGAGCATCAGGCTCCACCATCTGCCATCTACTACCTAAAGGAGACTCTCATTAAGGATCACCATAATGTCGGCTGGTGTCCTTACCAGTATGAAGACACTTACAATAGCCTCTATCGAATCCTCAGATGTCTGCGGGTCTATATCACCCTGGAACCTGGGCAGCCTCTGCTGCTGGAACTTGTGCAATGCGCTCACGGGGTGTGCATCGTCTGCTGCTGGGGCAGGTGGCATCGGTTGCCCAATGGGAAGTAGTACCGATGGTGCCTCCGCTGGAAAAAGTCCCTTCACCGAGGCCTCTTTACTCGATGGGATATCTGTGCATGCAACTCTTGGGACTCTCGATGGTCGTCCACTGGGAGGCATCCTGAAAGAATCAGATGCGACATGGTCAAAATATTATACCTGGTGAGTTGACCTGGTTGAGCTGACGTAATTAAAACTTTTGAAAACACACATGCAATCTGTGTTTTCATTCACAGAGTTGGAAATAAGTATTCAGGGTCCTTGTGTATAGATACGTCGAATGTCACACCAACACTGGACACCCTGAACTAAAAACCACACTCAGTACCCTTATCACTATTGCTTCACAGAAAAGATCAGACTCCTAAGTATTGCGGTAGAACTGATCCTCTGATACCAATCTGTCATGACCCGTCCCTCGGGGCCCATTCCGTGACTACCCCAAGTCAGCCTTCCATAGGCCAGGGGCTAGAGACTATCACCAATGGCGTAAATCCCTAAGTTGGGAAGGCATTTCCTTTAAAACATGAAAACGTACACAACAGAGTACGAGCTGGAAGAAAAACACTAAGTAAAACTATTTACAAAGAGTGATGAAAGTTGAGGGGCCAGAATAGAATCCCAACATGAAAATAAACGTACTACTAGAAACAAGAACAACTAAGAAGGACAAAATAGCTGAAATGTGAAGATCAGTTCATGGATCGTCCACCCAGGATCCTACCGGAAGGGCAGGTGCATATAGCCTCCACAGCACTCCTCGTCCGTCTGTCTCCTCCGTGTACCATCATGCCATGTGGTCCACCTCAGGGTACCGTCCAGTCCTAGTCCACTCAGCCTCAGTCAGCACTGTTCGTCATCCATAACCAACACAACATGGTGCGGGCATAACTCGTGCAAGGGTAAGTATAACAATACTCATTAGTGACCCCGAGACTCTCAAGGTCTCACAAAACCAAAAAGGATGGACCAAAAGGTATGAAATCAACAGATAACCTCACCTAGGTATATATCCATACATGTACCGAAGTTATTAAGTAATCCATATCAATCATGAGGTAAACACAAAAGTTATTGACTATGCTAAAACCATTATTTTTATTCTAGGGTTAGTGTCAAGTAACATCCCCATTCACAGTATCGAAACCTCAACTACTGGACAAATCCTCCTCTATTAGGTACAGTGGGCCTACCACACTCACATAGAGGCACTTCCCACTAACCTTGGACTACTGAGGTAATCCTCTTGTCAAGTACTCTGGGTCTGCTGCACTCACACAGAGGCGCCCCCCACCATGGGTCTGTTACGTCACATAGAGGTGCTCCCCCACATAGCCTCCTGATGTACTCCTCCAGTCAAGTACTACGCGTTTGTCGGGTTCACACAGAGGCACTCCCCATTTTGGTTCTACCGCGATACCAAGACTCTCTCCACTGGGCCAGTCGAGTCAGTCTGAGTCGAATTGGTCACCAGTCGTCAGGTCTCAGCCAGCTACTAGGTCTTGGCGCTATGCACACTCGTCTCCGGGAAGATCTACTCCACATGCTACTTGTATATTCTCCAAATGACCTGAAGTCCCATGTAGAAGTATCTCAATGGTCCTCCACATCGTAGGTTTCTCAACGCAACATATGACACTTTAATCAGATGATCAATTTGTGAGTTATTAGCCTTTTAGTCCCAGGGGCCTGGTTGGATTCGTGCATGATCCAACCTCACTGTTTCTCCACATTATCCCAAACTCCAGTGGGGTATACTCAAAGAGACTGACATGCTCTAAGAATACCAGCGCCGTAGACAATTCTTCAAATAGTCATCTGGTCCCAAAGATATGGCCAAAAGAAAGTTAAGGGTCATGGTGGTCCCGGGTTCGGTCCGGCTCTGTCTGGGTCGACCCGGTCAGAGTTGTGGGGTATGGCCCGGCCCATTGAGCGGGCCAACCTGTTACGTTTGGCCCGGCCTACTAGGCCCCACCCATCAGTCCATGAGGATGGTTCATCCTGGGATCGGGTCTGGTTTGGCTTGGAGCGTCGCAAGAGCGTATCCCGGCGTGGCTCGACCTGGAGGGTGCAGTCGGACCGGTTCATCCAAGGAACTGCGAGGGGGCCGCAGGCCAGCATGTAGAGGCATGTGGGGATGACGTGGATGCTCGAAGGTGGGCTCGCGGCATTCAGCCTGGCAGGTCATGTCCAGGCAGGCTGTTGGTCGGGAGGCAGCCGAGCGGGCAGGTTCGTCGCGGCTTGGGCCAGCGCGGGCAGGTTCAAGGAGGAGATCGGGGCACGTGCAGAGGCCGGTCAGCAGGCCGACAATGTTCAGCCATGAAGGGTGAGGCCAAGAGGGCCGATGGCCGGTAGGCGGCTTAGAAGGATGGTTGGACGCGGCTCGGGCCGGCGGTGTCCACCCGGTAGTAGCAGAGCGCCGCGGGGCGTCGCAGTGCGCGGAACCCGCATGGTAGGACGACCTTTGTCATCACTAAGTTCATAATTCTGACACCTCATCGCCATGCCGAAGTTCATCATAAACAATATCGGCGGAGGGGGCAGGACAAGTTTTTTTGGCTCGCACCATCCGCATTTACGGTGGTATCAATTGGTTAATTAAAGAAATATGATGAACAACAATTATATTACAATCCCTGTATCAATTCCTCTCCAACCAAAGATGAGAAAAGAAAATGGATAATACACAAATAAAACCCCCAACCATTGATTTTCAATCATAGAAGATGAAGTCGCGGGGAAGAAGACAAAGGAGTTCGTCGTTTGTTGCGTCCACTACATGCTTCCAATCCCAAGTTGCGTTAGCTGTGTAAGACATTTCACATCGATAGTTTTCCGGGGAAGAAGTTGACGAATGATCATCATCGGCGTTCTTCACTGGAAGAACACGTTCATCATTCTTCATTGGGAGAATTATAATCCTCCCAAACTATCCTCTTCCCAAATTTCCACCCAAAACCCAATGTTGTGCCAAATAATATATTAGAGTATCTATTAGTTCATTGGAAATAATTCAAAAAGAATTAATTAATTACTTGGCTCTACCTAATTAATGTTAAGGGATGGCACAAATTAATCAGGGGAGTTGGAACAATTGAATTAAATGGAAGGTCAAGAGGCTCTCCCTCATTAATGAGGGAGAGTTGAGAGGTTTTACTCTCTTCCGTCAATAGGGGGTTTAGCTCTGTGTGGTCCCCATGTCATAACCTCTTGCGGGTGGTTATGTTCTGGTGGGACCCACCACCATAACCTCTCATGGGAGGTTAAGGTGTGGTGGTACCACCTCCATTTTCCATGAGGAGGTTTTAACCCCCAATCACACGCATGGCGGCTCGAATAAAATAACGTGAAGCTCACATTATTTTATTACTTTCCATGAAAATCCAAAAATTATATTTTATTCTCGATTCACTACTATTGAAGTGAAATTCATCATTAGCGGATACCGGCGCTGAGAGCTCAACGGTGCCCTCAGATTTCATTTCCGAGCACCAGTTCAAAAGTTATAAAATCCCACTCATAAGATTACTAAACGTACCTAAAAAAACATCAGAAATTGATTCTTGGCACATTAGGCCTTGGAATCATGTTCCATTAGTTTTTGTAGACTCATCAAATTTCCCTGTATTTAGGAAAAGAAATTTCCAGGGAAATTCCGGGTCTGTACAAATAAAGAATGTAAAAGTTACATATGGATATTTAGGTAACATATCAGGGTTTTTTGACTTAAAACATCGAATTTTACATGCATTGAATGGTCACGAATCCAATATTATAATGTGGTCGTTGTTGTCATCGGAATTGCTTAATAATTTACCTAAAATGTAGCTATGGTTATATTTGGGTTTTTACCTTTTTGAGGGAGCTTCGTAGAAAAATATTAATTCAAACAGAGCTAGATAAACATCAAGAATGAATTTTTTTGACACTATGTCATTCAGAGATATTATTTCCCTCTTCATTATTCATAGTAATGATTCATTTGATTCTTCATTTTGTTGATGAATCTAAATTTGGTGGATCGATACCCTATCGATGGACGTATCCAATTGAGAGGTATATTATTTTTTTGTTATTTTCATTGATGAATTAGACATTAGCAAATAATTTAGTAGTATTTGAAAATATTTTTTGTATTTTTTTGAACAAGTAAAAAGTTCATTTCAAATGATATATTAGGTAAAAAATCTCAACTAGAAGGCTCTATTGCAAAATCACATGTAGATGAAGATATCTTGTCCTTATATTCTAGGTATTTATATGGGATTGAGAATAGATTCAATCATGATGGACATGCTGAAGACATGTCAACTAATTCTAGTTCTGAAAACCATTCAATTATTTTTTCAACTATTGGATGAACATTTGGAAATGGGTCAAATTTTACATAGATTGAATTGGATTTTCCACAAGCACATAGATATATGTTACTCCATAGTGTTATTATTGATCTATTTACTAAAGAATTGTGACTATAAACAAAGAGGAAACTAAGGGGTTGTTCTTCAAATGAGCTATAATTATTAAAATCTTTTAATAAGTATCTTGTTGAATGGTTCACCTATCGTGTATGTAAATTCTCATATTCAGCTTAAATGGAATGTCGTTATTTATTCTAAGTTAAAATTAACAACTTACATATTTTTCTCTAGATAACGATTCTTCACAGTCGAGCTATAATATCTGATGATTTTTAGTTATTTTGATTGATTTCCTCTGAGTAATGAAAAGAGATTTGATGCATACAATATTCATGGATTCAGGTTTTTATACAATTTATCATAAAGAATATTAATTGAAAACTCAAAATATGGGTGAATTTGAATTTCCATAGGTGGGATAATATGGGAAGATGATAGATATAATTGATGTAAACTATCATGACTAGTTTTTATAAATATTATTCAAATGGAAGTGGTTCGAGAATATTGGGTCTATAAATAAATATTTGTTACATTAAACTTATATAAACATAACTCAATTGGTGGATACTGGTGAGTGTGTAGATCATGATCTATTAATCATAGCTTCACAAGAGACGATGGTTAATTATGTGGATTATGAAATACATGAATTTTGGAGTATTATTGTAAACATAAAGCATTGATACTTATATGATATGGGTGATGAAGTTCAATTTGTGTTTTTTGATAGTGAACCTCATCAACAACATTATACATATTTTTTTCCTCACAATATCCAAACGGTAAAACATGCACGAGAGTTTTAAATTGAATAAATCGTCACGATATAGGATGATAAAAATAAATATAATTTTGATGAAGATAATTGAATGTATAAATGGGTAATGATATTATATTACCATTTATCATTGATATGTTTTCATACATATAAAAATGTTTCTAATTTTTCATTTCTTTTCATGTACAAATATTTTTGTTTTTGTTTTATTGTATATTTAATATACCATAACCATTTGAACTGTATGAGATCTAAGAACAAAATAATTTACAATTCTAGACGATTAATATCTCTGATCATGCCACTACTACCTTTAACTTGTTTGGATCCTTGTGATTCAATTGTACCCAATACTACTAATGTGGCATCCATTTCCTCAGATGACTTTTGAATCCCACTACAAAATTCAACTCCAGTGATGGATCAGTTGGTTGCCCCTCTATCAAGTGAATATTGGTGTGATATAATTACAAGTATATATGTCGGTTCGTAAAAAAGATGTATATTTTATAAAAAATTTAATGAATTTGTGAAATATATAATTACAATTATAGAAGGTATAAAAATATTAACATAATAGATGTATTGGAAATAAATTACTTCAAAATTATTATTCCATTTGATGAGTTCGGGGTGCCTACTAGTGACACTGGTAGAATATTTTGGATGATTCTTGGGTAGCATTCTCGCGATATGGCGATATTTCCAATTAATTATAATTATTGGAGGAATGTTCTTGCATAATGTAAAATGAGATCATGGATACTCAAGTAAATGTAATAATAATTTAATATTCCATGATAACTAATTTGAAATACAAGAGAAACTTTTATAATATACATTTAAAGTGTTATGTTTTAAATTTATAGATGTTTTTTTAAATTTTGATATCCCTGACTCTGTTTCAGAGCCATGGACATTCCATAGATCAAATACAACATCTATAAAAAACTAAAATTATATTTTTTTTATTGAAAACACACATTTTTAGTTTTACTAACCACATCTAATATGATATTGATATGTGGATGATTCATACATTTCAAAAATAAATTATAGATCGTTATCCAGAAGTTAAAAAACAATCTGAGCTTGTTTTCTAAGTTTTCAATTAGTAAATAATTATTAAATGTACAAATGATGTTAAAAAGAATGGGTGGTCAAAACTAGTATCAAAATGTCATAATTCTCTAAAATATAGGAAAATTTACTCTAGATTTAGTTAGCAAATGTAGGCACTAATATCATGTCATTCCGAATGACTGTTTTCCTGTTATAGCCACTGTTTTAAAACATTAAAACATGTGTGAAATGGAAAAAAATTGGAAAAAACATCATATTGTCCTAAAAGTATGGTAAAATGATCGTAGATATAATTTTTCAATGTATGAACTAATGTCAAGTCATCCAGATTGACAGTTTTCCTATTATGATCGTAAACATATTTTTAGTGTTTTAAAACCCTAAAACGTCTGTGGAATGTTCAAAACCAGAAAAAAGTGTGATTTATTATAATTAAATATGGGTACATGCACCTTATATTTAATAAGGAAATTTTTGAACTAATGACCCATCATTGCAAATGAGGGTTTCCCCATTATGTACATAAACTCCTTTTTAGTGTTTCAAAACACAAAAAATGTGCATAGAATGGTAAATACTAGACAAATGTCATTGAATTTTCCATTAATATTGGGAATAAAATAATAGATTTAATTTTGAAATGTACCTACCAGTTTATTATCATTCCAAATGATATTTTTCCTATTATGGTCATAAACATGGTTTTAGTGTTTTAAATTAATAGAATGGGTGTAGAACGTTCAAAATCGGGCGAAGATTGATTAAATTTCTACAAATTAGTGAAAAATGACTATAGAAATAATTGTGGAATATAGGAACTAACATCACATCATTTTGAATGATGGTTTTCCCATTCTGACTATATATGTTTTTTGTGTGTTTTAAATCACAAAAAGTGCATGAAATAGTAAAAACCAGGAAAAGACCTTATATTGATGTGATATCTTGGGAGAACCACCTTATATTTAATGTTGAAATGTTTTTACTGATAGAATATCAATCCGGATGATTTTTTTCATGTTATGGTCATAAACGAATTTTTAAAGTTTTAAAAGAGTAAACGTGCTTGGAATAGACAAAAATGTGCATATAACATTGCATTGTCCTAAAATAGGTGAAAAATTCTTATATTTTATTTAGAAATGTATTATAAAATGACATGTAATTCTAGATGATGGTTCTCCTATTATGAGTGTAAAAATATTTTTTTGTGGTTTAAATTAGTAGAAGGTGCGTGGAATGGTCAAAACCAGGGAAATAAATTCAAACTGTTCTAAAATAATTGGTCAAGAATCATAGATTTAATTTTAAATGTAGGAGTGAAAGGAATTTTATTATGAATGACAGTACTCTCGTTGTTTCTATAGACACATTTTTAATGTTTTAAAACACTAAAATGTTTGTGTAAGGGTCTAAAAAAGAAAAATGAAGTCAGATTCCCCAAAAATATTGGGAAAAATGAAAAGATTTAATTATCACATGTAGAGACTGATGAAATTTCATTCTAAATTATGTTTTTGTCATTATGTCCAAAAATGTGTTCTTACTATTTTAAAGAACTAAAATTTACATGCAACAGTCAAGACTAGGAAAATGATGTAGGATTATCTTTAAATTAAGAGAACACTACCATAGAATTTATTGTGAAATGTAGGAATGGATGACACTTCATTCCAAATGATGGTTTACCTAGTATGTATGTAAAATATTATTTAATGTTTTAAAATACTAAAATGTGAATGGAATGTTAAAAAGTAGGAATATAACCTTATATTTTTCTGAAATCATAGGACAACCACCGTAGAGTTAAATTTGAAATGTAGGAACTGACATCATGTCATTCTGAATGACGATTTCCCCCTTATGGATGTAAATGTGTTGGTTAGTGTTTTAAAACACTAAAACGTGTGTGGAACATTCAAAACCAAGAAAATGATGTTATATTTTCCTAAAATCAAGGGAAACCTACTGTATATTTAATATTAAAATTTTGGATCTAATAACATGCCATTCTGAGTTACGGTTTTCCAGTTATAGATGAAACACGTATTTAGTATTTTAAATAGTAAAATACTTTTGGAATGGTCATAACTAAAGAAATAATGTAATATAATCTTGAAATTAGTGGAAAATGACCATATATATAATTTCAAAATGTAGGAACTAACAACATGTCTTCTAAATGAAGGTTTCCCCATTATGTCTGTAAACACATTTTTAGTTTTGTAATACACCATCATGTCTGAGGAAATATCAAAACTGTAGAAAATGATCTTATATTGATGTGAAATCATAGGAAATCCACTTCATAGTTGTTTTTCACTTACATAACATACTATGATGTAAAAGTTTTTAAAAAATTATTAAATAAATTCTAATAACACCACATGTTGCTCTAAAAATAAATTAAAATATTTTATTATCCCTTTTTAGTATCATGTGTTCAATATTATCTTTAAAAAGTATGCTTATATTTTGTAATTTTTTTAGAATATATAATATTTATTTTATTTTGAAATTTAATCTATTTGATTAAAAAATTAACCAAATTTTTGGGAATCATTCTGAATATTTTCTGGGAATTTTTTCATTTAAATTTCTTTTCCAAAATTTTATGGTTTTCATTATAGTTGGTAGATCCTTACAGTAGTCAAGAGGTTAACTATTATAATCGACATCATTTTTAGAGGGAATTTGTGAAGTTCTTATTTTTTAAGTTATGTAATTTATTACAAATTATTCTAATGTAATTAGTATTTTTTATGTTTAGTGTTAATTTTGGTTTCATTATTTTTTATTGTTAATGAGATAATGTGGTCGGTCACAGATGATGACATGATATAGAGGAAGACATATGCATCATAGGTCATGACATGGATGTATATTGGGAATGCGGTATTGCTAGAAATATATTATATGTATATATTATAACGACCCAATGTTTCATTAATGGAAAATTTCTCTTCATCCAGTTAAATGTCTCTTTATGAAAAATATTTTTATATAATTTCAACTTCTTTGGTTTTATGTTAAGAATTTTTACCATTGTTAATATAGCCGTTGAACATTGATCATGTGATTAGTATAAATATAGGACCTTAACAAATCCAATTTACTCAAACAAAAGAATCGATGGCCTCATCCAGTAAAATTTCCCCATACGAAGCCCATTTTTCAGATCTCGGAAAAGAGGTGGCATCTTTGGGCTTCTCCCTTGACCAATACCATGCTGAGCTTCATCATGTCAAGCTCGAACATGACCGTCTACGGGAAAAGTGGAAGTTGATTGAAATTACCACTCGAGCGATGTTATCTGAGCCACCCCAAGAGTCATTCACCATCGCACACCTTACCCTTAGGTCTTATGCGACTGTTTTAAGGGGTTATGTAACAAATAAGTAGTACTATGTTCATGTACATTATTTTTTTTGTATATAATAATGAATATAATTTATATCATTTTTCATACATTGTAAATAGTTTTTAAAGTAAAAATGGTGTTTTTAGTTATTATTTAATTAAGAAATCTATATTATTAAATTAAGGGATTTTTTAATTAAATAATATTTTAATAAAATAATAATATTATTATTAAATTAATTAAATATAAATGATCTTATAATTTTATGAATGCAATTAAATTTTTTTATTACGGTTTGAAAGCCACTTCTCTCAAAACCCGTGAATTTCTGATAAATGTCGATTTTTATTTTAAAAGTGAAAATTAACATATTTAGAAAATTAATTAGATAAAATAAATGTTATTTCTGGAATCAGGATGTTGAAATTATCCAATGGTGAATTTTTCATAATTTTCTGAGACAGTCAAATTTTTGGGTAAAAATTAAATACCATTTAAATATATAATGTGTTTTATGACATCATAATGACCCAATAGTGATGTAATAGAATACTAAAGTCCTTATGTTCGGCCAATATATGTTCTACCTTTAAAATAATGTGATTTTGGGTTTGTTTTACTTACTTTTCAAAGTATTAATGGACACCTCAAGACTTATTCAACACCTTGTCTTCTTAAATTAATTTCCATGGGAGTGTGACTCACCTCAACATAAGCATCCGTAATATTTTAAGACGTTCGGACATTGGCCTTATAAAATTTTTATTTCCTCTTCCCTTTACCAAAAACCATGGGCAAAAACCATGGGATGGTTTGTGGTTTGGATTAATTTAATGTAAGGGGACCCAAACCTAAATAATAAAGAATTCCCTCACCTTTCCTATATAAACCCACCCAATCTCCCACTTCCACCTCACTAAAATACCTTGGAGTTCGTCAAACCTCTGACCTGCTCTCTCTATAATCCTCCCAAGGTGCCCCAAGATCCCATAAAGCCTCTCTCAAGCCTTTGGAAGCACACATCCAAGTAAGGGTTTTTCTTCCTTTCTCATTTTTGTCCAATTTTTTTTAAGTTGTTTTTCCATTTCATTTTCAATTATGAATGATGGGGTATGGTTTTTCACCTCCCTCATACATCCCTTTTTATGTTTGAATTATGGGATACGCTTTCTCTCTCATTAAATGCCTCCCATGTACACTCGTTACTATGCCGAAATTCCGAAAGGAACTTCTCTCTCCTCTTTAAAATTCAAGCAATACATTTGTATCATGAATATAAATTCCATTTCATTTGTTGGGACATGTATTTATATGACCTATTTACTGTACATTACATGTAAATATGATGAGGAACCCCTTTCTCTCTCATCAACAATTTTTATGAATTCTTATGTCACGCCGTTACGCTGTCGAAATCACATCGATTTTCTAAGCCAATGCCATTGTGTAGAGGATACCATTCCCATTTCTCCATCAAGGGTAACCACCTTTATACACATTTACTTATTGTTTAAAAAGTTTCATGTATGAATTCTACATTCCTTTATCGTGGAATAAATGATTATTTTTTATGAATCCATGTTTCATGATCCATGTGGCACACTTATGCATGAAATGAAATGTTTAAGTAGGGTGCGCCCTTATAGAGCTCCAATGCATTAGGTAAAGTATAGTATCATGATACTTCATGTGCAATGAGTGTTGACTCATGCTAATTCAAGTGAAATGAGGGTTTACTCATGCTTCATGGGAAATGAGTATTTACTCATGCTTCATGTGCAATGGGCCTTGGATCATGCTAATTCCATGTTAAGTGTTGTTGCCACATTTCAATGTTATGATTATCATGCCTTATCATGCCTTTATGTTCATGTTTCTTTTAAGTTATATTGATATGCCCATTGTCTAACATGTATTGTACTCCTCATGTTATTCCATGTGTACTCCCTTACTGGGCTTTATAGCTCACCCTTTTCTTAGGCATGACCTCAGGTTATCCCATTCAATGCTAAGTACGAGGGAATGTAGTGGTCATATAAAGGAAGTTTTCAATAAAGATGTTGTATTTCATGTTTTATGTTTTTATGTAATGATCCTAAGCCTCAATGACACTAAACCTCTTGATCTTCATTGTTGTATAAAGTGATGTTTTATGTAATAAATCATGTTTAAGTTGTAATAAAAATCATGGTTGTCATAGTTGGTATCAAAGGATAGGTTTTGTTATATTTGGGATTAAGCAACCATATTAAAGCCTTAGATACAAGAATAAGTATAATAAAAACATCCCTATGTTTTGGTAAGTACGGAGTAATTGGTTTATCAAACAAATACATCCCTGTACGGATACGAGCAGGTAGAGGCAGCTCTGGCACAGATGTCTCCTAGGGGTAAAACCCGAAAACACCGCTTTGATCTAGACTCGAACGGGAACTGGTGCACGACAACGGACCTTGATGCACTCTTGGTTAAGACACTCTCGGGGGATATGTGTTGATAAATTTACAATCCTAGTATGAACCATTATTAAGAAAAAAATGCCCCTAAGAATATATGTTATAAAGTAGTTCATGAAAATCCAAGATTGAAGCCTATAGACTTATGAGTTAAGAAAATAAAAGTTTATTTATAAGTCATCAACTTTTGTCTTTGGATTACCCTTTATGTGTTACCCCTAACTTTCCTTTTATTCCATCCAATGGCCAGTAATAGGAGGACTCGGGCTAACAACCGTTGTGAAGATCAGTGTGATGACTGTACTAATGAGATGCCAAATCCAATGGGAGCGGGAATCGCAAACTTTATCATGCTTCTCTCTCAGCTAACCCAAATTTTGAATAGAAATGCGGGTCAAGAGGAACGTTCAACCCCCCTATGAAAGAACAAGTCGTTGTTAATAGATTCATGAGACAAAGGCCTCCTACTTTTAGTGGATCATCTGATCCCACGATCGCTGAACAATGGATCAACTCCATTGAAAAGATATTCTCCATCCTCCAATGATCTGAACAAGAGAAGGTTCTCCTGGAGGATTATCTAATGGATGGTGAAGCTGATCAATGGTGGACTTTGATCAAAAATACGAAGCCTGAGGAGGAGATCGAGGCGTTGGAATAGAAGGATTTTTGGAAGATGTTTTTCGATAAATATTTTCCGTACACCCTCCGTCTTAAGATGGAATGGGATTTCCTTTCCCTCAAGAAAAAAGATGAAGAATCTATTGGAGTGTATGTGGAAAACTTCACAAGGATTGCATGATACGCTTCCATCTTTGTCGTTACCCCTGAATGCAAGGTTGAACGATTCTTTGGTGGGAAGAAGCCTAACTTGCGGAATGCAATAGCGATCTGTGACTTTGACAGCTGCGAGGAAATTGTCCGATGTTCCCTCAAGGTCGAAATGGAGATCAAATAATCATAGGGGTGTCATGGGGAAAATAATTGTAAGGTGGACTTCAATTATGGTGGTCCGATGGATAAATCCAACGGTGCTGAGAAGATCCAGCACCCCACTTGCAAAAAGTGCGGAAAGAAGCACCCTGGAAATTGCGTTAAGGGGACGAGAAAATGCTTCAGGTGTGGAAGAGAAGGGAACCTAGCTGTTAACTGTCAGCAAGAAAGACCCACGAATGCGACAGAGGAGAGGAATTCTCCCTTCGAACCTCAACGCATTGTTAAATGCTACAAATTCAAAGAACCGGGTCATTTTGCAAATTAGTTCCCTAATCCAAGGGTTTTCGGAGACAACCAATAACCTCCAAGGCAGCAAGGAAGAGTTTTTTCCATCACTTCTGCCGAAGTGAACCCCGACAACGAAGTGGTGATAGTTACAGTAGTTATTCATTAATTAATAGGAATCTTACTTTTTGATTCAGGTTCTACGCATTCTTTTATATCTCAAAAGTTTAGTAGCGAAATCTGAGCACCACCACAAATCATGGAAGTAAAGATCTCGGTGAGTACGGCAAATGGGGAAATCATTGCATCCCATGAATATAAGTCCTCCCCTGTTATAGTCTGTGGATTGAATTTCCTGGAGAACCTCATCATACTCCCTCTAGTGTAATTTGATGCAATTCTTGGCATGGATTGGATTTCCTTATATAGAGCCAACATAAATTATTGGGAGAGAGAAATCACACTCCATATGGAGAATCGACCCCCGATTCTTTACAAGTGTCAGGAGGAAGATGAATCTCCTTTAGCTCCATCATCTGAAGCATGGATATTACTGCCTTATGAGCACGTGTATCTGGCTCAGATGATTGAGTCCAAAGAAGAAACCATCCTTGAAGAAATGCCTATTGTGAGGGAATTCGTTGAAGTGTTTCCCGAGGAACTGCCTGGTCTTCCTCCAAGAAGAGATGTTGAGTTCTCAATTGAAATTTTTCCTAGGGTGCTACCAATATCCAAGACTCCATATAGAATGGTTGTTGTTTAGCTTGAAGAGCTAAAGAAACAACTACAGGAGAATCTGTATAAAGGGTTTATACACCGAAGTGCTTCACTCTGGGGTGCACCGGTCCTCTTTTTCAAGAGGAAGGATGGGTTAATGCGGCTTTGCATCGATTATCGTGAACTTATCAAAATCACGTTAAAGAAAAAGTATCCTCTCCCAAGAATCGATGACTTGTTTGATCAGCTACGTGGAGAACAATACATCTCCAAGGTAGATTTGCGGTCGGGATATTATCAAGTTAGGGTGAAGAAGGAAGATGTCCCCAAGACTGCTTTTCATACAAGATACAGGCACTATGAATTAATAGTAATTCCTTTCAGACTCACCAATTCTCCAGCAATATTCACGGACTTGATGAATAGTGTATTTAGAGATTACCTTGAAAAATTTGTGGTAGTCTTTATAGATTATATTCTAATATACTCCAAAACCAAGGAGGATCATGAGGAGCATTTAAAAACTATACTAGAGACTTTGCACAAGGAGAAGCTCTATGCAAAGTACAAAAAGTGTGAGTTCAGGTTGAAGGAGGTCTCATTCTTGGGCCATATCATCACAAGCAATGGGATATCTGTGGACCCCTCCAAAATAGATTCAATTGAGGGATGGCCGAGGCCAACATCGGTAATGGTTATCCATAGCTTCTTGGGGTTATCTGGATATTATCGACGATTTGTGAGTAATTTCTCCTGATTGTCCAACCCTCTTACCAAGCTAACTCGAAAGGGAGTAAAGTTTTCTTGGAGTGATGAATGCGAAGAAAGCCTCAAGGAGTTGAAAAAGAGGCTTATCGTTGTTCCAGTGCTCACATTACCCACAAGTGGGGTACATTTTGTGGAATTCAATGATGCTTCAAAGAAGGGATTTGGTTGTGTGCTGATGCAGAATGATAAAGTGATATCTTATGCCTCAAGGCAGTTGAAAATCCATGAGCGAAACTATCCAACGCATGATCTGGAGTTGGAGGCGGTGATCGTTTCTTTGAAAATCTATCGGCATTACCTCTATGGAGATAAATGTGTGATATATACTGACCACAAGAGTCTTAAATATATATTCACACAGAAAGTGCTTAATATGCGTTAGAGAAGATGGATAGAGCTCATCAAGGATTATGACTGTTCGATATATTACCACCCTGGGAAAGCGAACAAGGTGGAAGATGTCCTAAGTAGAAAGGACCCAACAATTCTATCAATGACGAGAATTCAGAAAGATACAATCTTCTTAGACTTGATGAAGATAGATGTGGAAATCATAACGAAGGGAACATCATAAATCCTTTCACAAATGATTGCTCAACCATCTCATTTTGAAAGGTTAACGGATGCTCAAAAGGATGATGTGGGAATTCGGGAAAAAGTAGAAGCTATCAAAAAAGGTAAATCCTCAGAGTTTAATGTTAATGAAGAAGGAATTGTGTGGTTTGGGAAAAGACTATGTGTTCCATCAAGTCTGGAGCTGAAGAACGAAATTTTGGATGATGCACATAGTTCAAATTTCTCTATTCACCCAGGGAGAACAATGATGTATCGATATCTCTAAGAAAACTTTTAGTGGGATAATATGAAGAAGGAGATCACTGAATATACATCAAAGTGCCTGGTGTGTCAGCAAGTGAAGGCAGAGAGTTAGAAGTATAAGGGGATGATGCAACCATTTCCCATACCAGAATGGAAATGGGAGAACATCACCATGGACTTTGTCACCATACTTCCAAGGACATCCAAAGGCAACAATGCAATCTGGGTTGTTGTGGATCGTCTTACAAAGACTTCACACTTCATGGAAATTCGGGAGGATTTCTCTCTGGATCAACTGGCACAGATATATATCAGGGAAGTGGTAAGGTTGCATGGAGTACCACTAACTATTGTGTCTGACCAAGATCCAAGATTCACCTCTATGTTTTGGAAGAGTCTTCAACATGCTCTGAATACTGAACTGAACTTCTATACGGCCTATCATCGTTAAACTGATGTCCAATCTAAGCGGACTATCCAAACACTTGAGGATATGTTGAGAGTGTGCTCAATGGACTTTAAAGGAGGATGGGATCAACATCTTCCTCTGGTTGAGTTCTCTTATAATAACAATTTCCACTCGAGCAGCCAAACAGAACCATATGAAGCTCGGTATAGGAAAATGTGCAGAACACCGGCATGTTTGGATGAGGTCGGTGAACATAAGCTGCTTGGATCAGAAATGGTCGAGGAAATGGTGGAGAAGGTAAAAACCATTCAGCATCATATCAAGGAAGATCAGAGTCAACAGAAGAGTTATACAGATAATCATTGACGAGACCTTTAGTTTAAAGTTGGAGACATGGTTTTTCTACGCATATACATGTGGAAGAAGGTCATGAGGTTTGGAAAGAAAGGGAAGTTAAGTCCAAGGTACATCGGCCCCTTCGATATTCTTGATCGTGTCGGGGATGTGGCCTATCGACTAGAACTTCCACCTACTATGGCCAAGGTACATGAGGTCTTTCATGAATCCCTATTAAGAAAGTACATACCGGACCCTTCACGTGTACTCTCTTCTGAGGTGGTACAATTAGAAGATGATCTTTCTTATGAGGAGCAACCAGTGAAGATCTTAGATCGTAGAGAAGAATTTCTATGAAATAAGACAATGCCCCTCGTCAAGGTGTTGTGGAGAAACCACAGGTTTGAAGAAGCAACTTGGGAATCGGAGGAAAACATGAAGCTGAGTTACCCACATCTGTTTTAGTGTGGGAAAAAGAAAATTTCGAGGGCGAAATTTCTTAAGGTGGAAATATTGTAACGACCAAAAGCATCATTAATGTAAGATACCTCTTGATATAGTTAAATGTCTCTTTATGAAAAATATTTTTATAAGATGTCAACTTCATTGGTTTTATGTTAATAATTTTTACCGTTGTTAATATAGACGTTGAACAGTGATCACGTGATTAGTATAAATATAGGACCTTAACAAAAATCCAATTTACTCAGACAAAAGAAGCGATGGCCTCATCCAGTAGAATTTCCCTATACGAAGCCCATTTTTCGGAGCTCAGAAAAGAGGTAGAATCTTTGGGCATTTCCCTTGACCAAGCCCAAGCTGAGCTTCATCATGTCAAGCTCGAACGTGACCGTCTACAGGAAAAGTGGAAATTGATTGAAATTACCACTCGAGCGATGTTATCCTAGCCACCCCAAGAGTCAGTCACCATCGCACACCTTACCCTTAGGTCTTATGCGGCTGTTTTAAGGGGTTATGTAACAAATAAGTATTACTATGCTCATGTACATTATTTTTTTTGTATATAATAATGAATATAATTTCTATCATTTTTGATTCATTGTAAATAGTTTTTAAAGTACAAATGGTGTTTTTAGTTATTATTTAATTAAGAAATCCATTTTATTAAATTAAGGGAATTTTGAAATAAATAATATTTTAATAAAATAATAATATTATTATTAACATAATTAAATATAAATGATCTTATAATTTTATGAATGCAATTAAATTTTTTTATTAAGGTTTGAAAGCCATTTCTGTCAAAACTCGTGAATTTCCAATAAATGTCGGTTTTTATTTTAAAAGTCAAAATTAACATATTTAGAAAATTATTTAGATAAAATAGATGTTATTTATGGAATCAGGATGTCTAAATTATCCAACGGTGAATTTTTCATAATTTTCTGTGACAATCAAATTTTTGTGTAAAAATTAAATATTGTTTAAATATATAATGTGTTTTATGACATCATAATGACCCAATAGTGATGTAATAAAATACTATAATCCTTATGTTCGGCCAATATATGTTTTGCCTTTAAAATAATGTGATTTTGGGTTTGTTTGACTTGCTTTTCAAAGTATTAATGGACCCCTCAAGACTTATTCAACACCTTGCCTTTTTAAATTAATTTCCATGGGAGTGTGACTCACCTCCACATAAGCAACCCTAATATTTTAAGAAGTTCAGACTTTGGCCTTATCAAATATTGATTTACTCTTCCCTTTACCAAAAACCATGGTCAAAAACCATTTTATGGTTTGTGTTTTGATTTAATTTAATGTAAAGGGACCCAAACCTAAATAATAAAGAATTCCCTCACCATTCCTATATAAACTCACCCAAGCTCCCACTTCCTCCTCACTAAAATCCCTTGGAATTCGTCCAACCTCTGAACTAATCTCTCTAGAATCCCCCCAAGGTGCCCCATGCTCCTAATAATCCTCTCTCACGCCTCTCTCAAGCTTTTGGAAGCACACATCCAAGTAAGGGTTTTTCTTCCTTTCTCATTTTTGTCCAATTTTATTTAAGTTGTTTTTACCTTTTAATTTAAATTATGAATGTTGGGGTATGGTTTCACACCTCCCTCATACTTCCCTCTATATGTTTGAATGATGGGAGACCCTTTCTCTCTCATTAAATTCCTCCCATGTACACCCGTTACTATGCCGAAATTCTGAAAGGAACTTATCTCTCCTATTTTAAATTCAAGAAATACTTTTGTATCAGGAATCTAAATTCCATTTCAATTGTTGGGACATGTATCTATATGACCTCCTTACTTTCCATTACATGTAAATATGATAAGTAACCCATTTCTCTCTCATCAACCATTTTTATGAAATCTTATGTCACGCCGTTACGCTACCGAAATCGCACCGATTTTCTAAGACAATGTCATTGTGTAGTGGATACCATGCCCATTTCTCCATAAAGGGTAACCACATTTATTCACCTTTAATTATTTATTACAAAGTTTCATGTATGAATTCCACATTCCTTTATCGTGGAATAGATGATTATGTTTTATGGATCCATGTTTCATGATCCATGTGGCACACTTATGCATGAAATGAAATGTTTAAGAAGGGTGTACCCTTATAGCGCTCCAATGCATTAGGTAAAGTATAGTATCATGATACATCATGTGCAATGAGTGTTTAATCATTATAATTGAAGTGCAATGAGGGTTTACTCATTCTTTATGTGCAATGAGGATTTACTCATTCTCCATGTGCAATGGTCCTTGGCTCATGCTAATTCCATGTAAAGTGTTATTGCCACATTTCAATGTTATGATTATCATGCTTTATCATGACTTTATGTTCATGTTTCTTTTATGATCTATTGATATGAAAATTTTATAACATGTATTTTACTCCTCATGTTATTCCATGTGTACTCCCTTACTGGGCTTTATAGCTCACCCTTTTCTTATGCATGTCCTCAGGTTATCCCATGCAATGCTAAGTACGAGGGAATGTAGTGGTCATGTAAAGGAAATTTTCAATAAAGAAGTTATATTTCATGTTTTAAGTTTTTATGTAATGATCTTAATCCCCAAAAACAATAAACCTCTCGATCTTCTTTATTGTATCAGGTGATGTTTTATGTAATAAATCATGATTAAGTTGTAATAAAAAGCATGGTTGTCATAGTTGGTATTAAAGGATTGGTTTATTTATTTTTGGGATTAAGAAACCCTAGTAAATCCTTAGATACAAGACTATGTATAATAAAAACATCCCTAAGTTTTGGTAAGTACTGAGTAAGTGGTTTATCAAACAAATACATCCATATCTGGATACGAGCAGGTAGAGGCGGCTCTGTCACAGATGTATCCTAGGGGTAAAACCCGAAAACACCGCTTTGAGCTAGACTAGAACGGGAACTGGTGCACCACAATGGGCCTTGCTGCACTCTTGGTTATGAAACTATCGGGGGATATGTTTTTATAAATTTAAAATCTTAGTATGTACCATTATTAAGAAAAAAATGCCCGAAATAATATATGTTATAATGTAGTTCATGAAAATCCAAGATTGAAGCCTATAGACTTGTGAGTTAAGGAAATAAAAGTTTATTTATAAGTCATGAAATTTAGTCTTTGTATTACACTTTATGTGTTACCCCTAACTTTCCTTTTATTCTAGCCAATGGCCAGTAATAGGAGGACTCAGGCTAACAACCGTTGTGAAGATTAGTGTGATGACTGTACTAATGAGATGCCAAATCCAATGGGAGCGGGAATCGCGAACTTTGTCATGCTTCTCTCTCAGCTAAATCAAGTTTTGAATAGAAACACAGGTCGAGAGGAACGTTCAACCCCCCCTAATAAAGAACAAGTCTCTATCGAGGGCTTCATGAGACAAAGGCCTACTACTTTTAGTGGATCATCTGATCCCACGATCGCTGAACAATGTATCAACTCCATTGAAAAGATATTCTCCATACTCCAGTGTTCTGAAAAAGAGAAGGTTCTCCTGGTGGCTTATTGTATGGAGGGTGAAGCTGATCAATGGTGGACGTTGATCAAAAATACAAATCATGAGGAGGAGATTGAGGCGTTAGAATGGAAGGATTTCTGGAAGATGTTTTTCGATAAATATTTTCTGCGCACCCTCTGGCTTAAGATGGAAAGGGACCTCCTTACCCTCAAGAAAAAAGATGAAGAATCTGTTAGAGCGTACGAGGAAAACTTCACAAGGCTTTCAAGATATGCTTTCGGCTTTGTCCTTACCCCCGAATGCAAGGTTGACCGCTTCTTTGGTGGGCTGAAGCCTAACTTGCAGAAAGCATTAGCGATCCGTGACTTCGACAGCTATGAGGAAATTGTCCAATTTTCCCTCAAGGTCGAAATGGAGATCGGGGAATCACAGGGGTATCATGGGGACAAGAAGTGTAAGGTGGACATCAATGATGGTGGACCGATGGATAAATCGAACGGTGCTAAGAAGATCCATCACCCCACATGCCAAAAGTGCGGAAAGAAGCACCCTGTAAATTGCCTTAAGGGGACGATAAAATGCTTTGGGTGTGGAAGAGAAGGGCACCTAGCTGTTAACTATCGGCAAGAAAGACCCACGGCTGTGAAAGAGGATATTAACACTCTCTCCAAACCTCAACGCATTGTTAAATGCTACAAATGCAAAGAACAAGGTCATTTTTTAAATCAGTGCCCTAATCCAAGGGTTTGTAGAGACAACCAACAACCTCCAAGGCAGCAAGGAAGATCTTTTTCCATCACATCTGCTGAAGTGAACCCCGACAACGAAGTGGTGACAGGTACGCTAGTTATTCATTCAAGAATAGCGAATTTACTTTTTGATTCAGGTTCTACGCAATCTTTTATATCTCAAAAGTTTAGTAGAACAATCCCAGCACCACCACAAATCATGAAAGTAAAGATGTCGGTGAGTACGGAAAATGGGGCAATTATTACATCCCATGAATATAAGTCCTCCCATGTTATAGTTTGTCGATTGAATTTCCTTACGAACCTCGTCATTCTCCCTCTGGTGGGATTTGATGCAATTCTTGGCATGGATTGACTTTCCTTATATAGAGCCCACATAAATTGTCAGGAGAGGGAAATCACACTCAATATGGAGAATCGACCCCCGATTCATTACAAGTGTCAGGAGGAAGATGAACCTCCTTTACCTCCATCATCTTAAGCATGGATATTACTTCTTTATGAGCACGCGTATCTGGCTCAGATTATTGAGTCCAAGGAAGAAACTATCCTTGAATAAATTCCTATTGTGAGAGAATTCGTTGAAGTGTTTCCCGAGGAACTGAATGGTCTTCCTCCAAGAAGAGATGTTGAGTTCTCAATTGAACTTATACCTGGGGCGATACCAATATCCAAGACTCCATATAGAATGGCTGTTGTTGAGCTTGAAGAGCTGAGGAAACAAATACAAGAGAATCTAGATAAAGGGTTTATACGCCCAAGTTCTTCACCATGGGGTGCACCAGTCCTCTTTTTCAGGAAAAAGGATGGGTCAATGCGGCTTTGCATCGATTATTGTGAACATAAAAAAATCATGATAAAGAAAATCTATCCTCTCCCAAGAATTGATGACTTATTTGATCAGCTGCGTAGAGCACAATACTGACCACAAGAGTCTTAAATATATATTCACATAGAAAGAGCTTAATATGCTCCAGAGAAGATGGATAGAGACCATCAATGATTATAACTGTTCAATACATTACCACCCTGGGAAAGCGAACAAGGTGGCAGATGCCCTATGTAGAAAGGACCCATCAATTCTATCAATGATGAGAATTGAGAAGGATCCAATCTTCTTGGACTTGATGAAGATGGACATGGAAATCATAAAGAAGGGAACATCATCAATCCTTTCACAAATGATTGCTCAACCATATTTTTTGGAAAGGTTAAAGGATGATCAAAAGGAAGATGTGGGAATTCAAGAAAAAGTGGAAGCTATCAAAAAGGGGAAATCCTTAGAGTTTAATTTTAATGAAGAAGGAATTGTGTGGCTTGGGAAAAGACTATGTGTTTCATCAAGTCTGGAGCTGAAGAAAGAACTTTTGGATGATGCACATAGTTCAAATTTCTCTATTCACCCAGGGAGCACAAAGATGTATCGAGATCTCCGAGAAAACTTTTGGTGGGATAATATGAAGAAGGAGATCGCTGAATATACATCAAAGTGTCTGGTGGGTCAGCAAGTGAAGGAAGAGAGGAAGAAGTCTAAGGGGATGATGAAACCATTGCCCATACTAGAATGGAAATGGGAGATCATCACCATGGACATTGTCACTAGACTTTCGAGGACATCCAAAGGCAACAATGCAATCTGGGTTGTTGTGGATCATCTTACAAAGACTGCAAAATTCATTGCTATTCGGGAGGATTTCTCTTTAGATCAACTGGCACAGATATATATCAGGGAAGTGGTAAGGTTGCACTGAGTACCACTATCTATTGTGTCTGACCGAGATCCAAGATTCACCTCTATGTTTTGGAAGAGTCTTCCACATGATCTGAATACTGAACTGAACTCTAGTACGACCTATCATCCTCAAACTGATGGCCAATCCGAGCGGACTATCCAAACACTTGAGGATATGTTAATAGCGTGCTCAAAGGACTTTAAAGGAGGATGGGATCAACATCTTCTTCTGGTTGAGTTCTCTTATAATAACAGTATTCACAAGAGCATCCAAATGGAACCATATGAAGCCCTGTATGGGAAAATGAGCAGAACACCGACATGTTGGGATGAGGTCGGTGAAACTAAGCTGCTTGGACCAAAAATGGTTGAGGAAATGGTAGAGAAGGTAAAAACCATTCAGCAGCATATCAAGGCAGCTCAGAGTCGACAGAAGAATTATACAGATAATCATCGATGATAGTTTGAGTTTAAAGTTGTAGACATGGGTTTTCTACGCATATCTCCGTGGAAGAAGATCATGAAGTTTGGAAAGAAATGGAAGTTAAGTCTAAGGTACATCGCCCCCTTCGAGATTCTTGATCGTGTCGAGGTTGTGGCCTATAGACTAGCACTTCCAACTACTATGGCCAAATTACATGATGTCTTTCATGTATCCCTCTTAAGAAAGTACATACCTGACCCTTCACATGTACTCTCTTCTGAGGTGGTACAATTGGAAGATGATATTTCTTATGAGGAGAAACTAGTGAAGATCTTAGATCCTATAGAAAAAGTAATACGATATAAGGCAATGCCCCTCATCAAGATGTTGTGGAGAAACCACAAGTTTGAAGAAGCAACTTGGGAATCATAGGAAAAGATGAAGCTGAGTTACCCACATCTGTTTTAGTGTGGGAAAAATAAAATTTCAAGGGAGAAATTTCTTAAGGGGGGAATATTGTAATAACCCAAAGTTTCATTAATGGAAAATCCATCTTGATGCAGTTAAATGTCTCTTTCTACAAAATAATTTTTTAAGATGTCAACTTCTTTGGTTTTATGTTAAGAATTTTTACCGTTGTTAATATAGATTTTGAACAGTGATCACATGATTATTATAAATATAGGACCTTAACAAATCCTATTTACTCAGACAAAAGAAGCGATGGCCTCATCCAGTAGAATTTCCCCATACGAAGCCCATTTTTCGGAGCTCGGAAAAGAGGTGGTGTCTTGGGGATTCTCCATTGACCAAGCCCAAGCTGAGCTTCATCATGTCATGCTCGAACGTGACCCTCTACGGGAAAAGTGGAAGTTGATTGAAATTACCACTAGAGCGATGTTATCCGAGCCACCCCAAGAGTCGGCCACCATCGCACACCTTACCCTTAGGTATTATGCGGCTGTTTTAAGGGGTTATGTAACAAATAAGTAGTACTATGTTCATGTACAATATTTTGTTGTTGTATATAATAATGAATATAATTTCTATCATTTTTGATACATTGTAAATAGTTTTTAAAGTACAAATGGTGTTTTTAGTAATTATTTAATTAAGAAATCTATTTTATTAAATTAAGGGATTTTTGAATTAAAAATTTTTTTAATAAAATAATAATATTATTATTAAATTAATTAAATATAAATGATCTTATAATTTCATGAATGCAATTAAATTTTTTTATTAAGGTTTGAAAGCTATTTCTGTCAAAACCCGTGAATTTATGATAAATGTCGGTTTTTATTTTAAAAGTGAAAATTAACATATTTTGAAAATTATTTAGTTAAAATAATTGTTATTTCTATAATCAGGATGTTGAAATTATCCCACGGTTAATTTTTCATAATTTTCTGAGACAGAAAAATTTTTGGGTAAAAAGTAAATACTGTTTAAATATATAATGTGTTTTATGACATCATAATGACCCAATAGTGATGTATTAAAATACTATAATCCTTATGTTCGGCCAATATTTTTTTACCTTTAAAATAATGTGATTTTGGGTTTGTTTGACATACTTTTCAAAGTATTAATGGACCCCTCAAGACTTATTCAACACCTTTCCTTTTTAAATTAATTTCCATGGGAGTGTGACTCACATCCACATAAGAAACCCTAATATTTTAAGAAGTTCGGACTTTGGAAATATAATATATTTAGTTCCTCTTCCCTTTTCCAAATACCATGGGCAAAAATCATGGAATGGTTTGTGGTTTGGATTAATTTAATGTAAGGGAACCCAAACCTAAATAATAAAGAATTCCCTCACCTTTCCTATATAATCCCACCGATGTTCCCACTTCCTCCTCAGTAAAATCCCTTGGAGATATTCCAACCTCTGCCCTACCTTCTCTAGAATCCTCCCAAGGTGCCCCAAGCTCCCAAGAAGCCTCTCTCAAGCCTCTCTCAAGCCTTTGGAAGCACACATCCAAGTAAGGGTTTTTCATCCTTTCTCATTTTTGTCCAATTTTTTTAAGTTGTTTTTTCCTTTTAATTTCAATTATGAATGCTGGGGTATGGTTTCGCACATCCCTCATACTTCCCTCTTTATGTTTTAA
Organism: Viscum album; assembly: GCA_963277665.1. Taxonomy (NCBI): domain Eukaryota; kingdom Viridiplantae; phylum Streptophyta; class Magnoliopsida; order Santalales; family Viscaceae; genus Viscum; species Viscum album. Next base: position 1,468,221,296 of record OY728138.1, on the reverse strand, counting down.
TGATGGGATACCCTTTCTCTCTCATTAAATTTCTCCCATGTACACCCGTTACTATGCCGAAATTCCGAAAGGAACTTCTATCTCCTCTTTTTAATTCAAGCAATACTTTTGTATCATGAATCTAAATTCCATTTAAATTGTTGGAACATGTATCTATATGACCTCCTTACTGTCCATTACATGTAAATATGATGAGGAACCCCTTTCTCTCCCATAAACCATTTTTATGAATTCTTATGTCACGCTGTTACGCTGCTGAAATCGCACATATTTTCTAAGCCAATTCCATTGTGTAGTGGATACCATGCCCATTTCTCCATCAAGGGTAACCACCTTTATGCACCTTTACTTATTGATTACAAAGTTTTATTTATTAATTCCACATTCCTTTATCATGGAATATATGATTATGTTTTATGAATCCATGTTTCATGATCCATGTGGCACACTTATTCATTAAATGAAATGTTTAAGAAGGGTGTTCCCTTATAGTTCTCCAATTAATTGGGTAAAGTATAGTATCATGATACGTCATGTGTAATGAGTTTTGACTCATGCTAATTCAAGTGCAATGAGGGTTTACTCTTACATTATGTGCAATGAGTATTTACTCATGCTCCATGTGCAATGGGCCTTAGCTCATGCTAATTCCATGTTAAGTGTTGTTGGCACATTTCAATGTTAGGATTATCATGCTTTATCATGCCTTTATGTTCATGTTTCTTTTATTCTCTATTGATATGCCCATTTTCTAACATGTATTTTACTTCTCATGTTATTCCATGTGTACTCCCTTACTGGGCTTTATAGCTCACCCTTTTCTTATGCATGTCCTCAGGTTATCCCATGCAATGCTACGTATGAGGGAATGTAGTGGTCATGTAAATGAAGTTTTCAATAAAGATGTTGTATTTCATGTTTTAAGTTTTTATGTAATGATCCTAATCCCCAAAGACACTAAACCTCTTGATCTTCCTTTTGTATCAAGTGATGTTTTATGTAATAAATCATGTTTAAGTTGTAATAAAAAGAAGGTTTTTCATAGTTGGTATTAGAGTATAGGGTAAGTTATTTTTGGGATTAGTAAACCCCAGTAAAGCCTTAGATACAAGACTAAGTATAATGAAAATATCCCTATGTTTTGTTAAGTATTGATTAAGTGGATTATCAAAAAAATACATCACTTTCTGGATAAGATCATGTAGAGGCGGCTCTGGCACAGATGTATCCTAGGGGTAAAACCAGAAAACACCGCTTTGAGCTAGACTCAAACGAGAACTGGTGGACGACAACAGGCCTTGTTGCACACTTGGTTATGACACTCCCGGGGGATGTGTTTTGATAAATTTACAATCTTAGTATGAACCATTATTGAGAAAAACAATTCCCCTAAGAATATATGTTATAAAGTAGTTCATGAAAATCCAAGATTGAAGCCTATAGAATTATGAGTTGAGGAAATAAAAGTTTATTTATAAGTCATCAACTTTTGTCTTTGGATTACCCTTTATGTGTTACCCCTAACATTCCGTTTATTCCGGCCAATGCTCGGTAATAGGAGGACTCGGGATAACAACTGTTGTGAAGATCAGTGTGATGACTGTACTAATGAGATGCCAAATCCAATGGGAGCAGGAATCACGAACTTTGTCACACTTATCTCTCAGCTAACTAAAGTTTTGAATAGAAACACGGGTCAAGAGGAACGTTCAACCCCCCCCCCCCCAAGAAATTACAAGTCGCTATCGAGAGCTTCATGAGACAAAGGCCTCCTACTTTTAGTGGATCATCTGATCCCACGATCGTTGAACAATGGATCAACTCCATTGAAAAGATATTCTCCATCATCCAATGTTATGAAAAAGAGAAGGTTCTCCGGGCGGCTTATCGTATGGAGGGTCAATCTCCTCAATGGTGGACGTTGAACAAAAATACGAATCTTGAGGAGGAGATCGAGGAAAGGGAATGGAAGGATTTCTGGAAGATGTTTTTCGATAAATATTTTCTGCGCTCCCTCTGGATTAAGATAGATAGGGACTTCCTTTCCCTCAAGAAAAAAGATGAAGAATCTGTTGGAGTGTATGAGGAAAACTTCACAAGGCTTGCATGATACGCTTCCGGCTTTGTCGTTACCCCCGAATTCGAGGTTGACCGCTTTTTTGGTGGGATGAAGCCTAACTTGCGAAAAGAATTAGCGATCTGTGACTTCGACAGCTACGAGGAAATTGTCTGATGTGCCCTCATGGTAGAAATGGAGATCGAAGAATCACAGGGGTATCATGGGGACAAGAAGCATAAGGTGGACTTCAATGATGGTGGTCCTATGGATAAATCCAACGGTGCTAAGAAGATCCAGCACCCCACTTGCCAAAATTGCAGAAAGAAGCACCCTGGAAATTTCCTTAATGGGATGAGAAAATGCTTCAGCTATGGAAGAGAATGGAACCTAGCTATTAACTGTCAGCAAGAAAGACCCACGGCTGTGATAGAGGAGAGGAACACTCCGTTCGAACCTCAACGCATTGTTTAATGCTACAAATGCAATGAACCGGGTCATTTTGCAAATCTGTTCCCTAATCCAAGGGTTTTTAGAGACAACCAACAACCTCCAAGGTAATAAGGAAGATCTTTTTCCATCACTTCTGCCGAAGTGAACCCCGACAACTAAGTGGTGACAGGTATGCTAGTTATTCATTCAAGAATAGTGAACATAATTTTTGATTCAGGTTATACGCATTCTTTTATATCTCAAAAGATTAGTAGAACAATCCCAACACCACCACAAATCATCGAAGTAAAGATGTCGGTGAGTATGGAAAATGGGGAAATCATTGCATCCCATGAATATAAGTCCTCCCCTGTTATAGTATGTGGATTGAATTTTCCGGAAAACCTCATCATACTCCGTCTGGTGGAATTTGATGCAATTATTGGCATGGATTGGCTTTCATTATTTAGAGCCAACATAAATTGTCGGGAGAGGGAAATCACATTCCATATGGATAATCGACCCCCGATTCTTTACAAGTGTCAGGAGGATGATGAATCTCCTTTAGATCCATCATATCAAGCATGGATATTACTGGCTTATGAGCACGTGTATCTGGATCAGATTATTGAGTCCAAGGAAGAAACCATCCTTGAAGAAATGCCTATTGTGAGGGAATTCATTGAAGTGTTTCCCAAGGAACTGTCTGGTCTTCCCTCACGAAGAGATGTTGAGTTCTCAACTGAACTTATACCTAGGGTGCTACCGATATCCAAGAATCCATATAGAATGGCTGTTGTTGATCTTGAAGAGCTGAAGAAACAACTACAGGAGAATCTGGATAAAGGGTTTATACGCCCAAGTGTTTCACCATGGGGTGCACCAGTCCTCTTTGTCAAGAAGAAGGATGGGTCAATGCGAATTTGAATCGATTAACGTGAACATAACAAAATGACGATAAAGAAAAAGTATCCTATCCCAAGAATCGATGAATTTTTTGATCAGTTGCGTGGAGCACAATACATCACCAAGGTGGATCTGCGGTCGGGATATTATCAAGTAAGGGTGAATAAGTAAGATGTCCCAAAATTATTATTGTTATTTTATAAGTTATTAACATATTTTAAACTACTATACAAGATGATAAATATCTCACAAAAAAGGAAGGTTATGGTATGTGATTTTTCATAAATTTACATTCCATTGAAAATTGTTACTTGTTATGCACCAACTGAATCTTATATGGTATAGAAACATCCATTATATTTTTATACCATTAATAATTTTATAATCGTACTATTATGAGGTCCATTTAATTCATATGTAATTATTATTTAAAAGTATAAATGTGGTGTGGGATACTTTGGAATGTTCAAAGATAATTTATCCTCAATAATTATTTAATGTAAACAAAAATTTTTTTTACTTATCCTTCATTGAAAAATTATTAATAAATTCTCCTTTTAAATAAATATTGAAATTTGATAAGGGAAATTATTTATATGACAACCCTGCTTTTTATTACAACTTAAACATGCTTTATTACATAAAAATTCACTTGATACAACAAAGAAGATCGAGAGGTTTAGTGTCTTTGGGGCTTAGGATCATTACATAAAAACTTTAAACTTGAAATACAACATCTTTATTGAAAACTTCCTTTACATGACCACTACATTTCTTCGTACTTAGTATTGCATGAGATAACCTGAGAACATGCATAAGAAAAGGGTGAGCTATAAAGCCCAGTAAGGGAGTACACAATGAATAACATGAGGAGTACAATACATGTTAGGAAATAGGCATATCAATAGATCATAAGAAAAACATGAACATAAAGGCATGATAAATCATAATAATCATAACATGGAAATGTGGCAACAACACATAACATTGAATTATCATGAGCCAAGGCTCATTGCACATGGAGCATGAGTAAACCCTCATTGCACTTGAAGCACGAGTAAACCCTCATTGCACTTGAATTATCATGAGTCAACACTCATTTCACATGATGTATCATGATACTATACTTTACCCAATGCATTGGATCACTATAAAGGGCGCACCCATCTTAAACATTTCATTTCATGCATAAGTGTGCCACATGGATCATAAAACATGGATTCATAAAACATAATCATTTATTCCACGATAAAGGAATGTGGAACTCATAAATGAAACTTTACAATCAATAAGTAAATGTTCATAAAGGTGAATACCCTTGATGGAGAAATGGGCATGGTATTCACTACACAATGACATTGGCTTAGAAAATCGGTGTGATTTCGGCAGTGTAACGGCGTGACATAAGAACTCATAAAAAAGGTTGATGAGAGAGAAAGGGGTTACTCATCATATTTACATGTAATGGAAAGTAATGAGGTCATATATAAACATGTCCCAACAATTGAAAAGGAATTGAGATTCATGATACAAAAGTATTGCTTGAATATAAAAGAGGAGAAAAAGTTTCTTTCGGAATTTCGGCATAGTAACGGGTGTACATGGGAGGCTTTTAATGAGAGAGAAAGGGGTCTCCCATTATTCAAACACTAAGAAGGCAGTATGGGAGAGATGAAAAACCATACCCCAACATTCATAATTGAAATTAAAAGGGCAATATAACTTAAATAAAATTGACAAAAATGAGAAAGGAAGAAAAAACCCTTACATGGAAGTGTGCTTCCAAAGGCTAGAGAGAGGCTTGTGAGAGGCTTCTTGGGAGCTTGGGGAACCTTGGTAGGATTCTAGAGAGAGTAGGGCCGAGGTTGGACGAACTACAAGGGATTTTAGTGAGGATGAAGTGGGAGCTTGGGTGGGTTTATATAAGAAAGGTGAGGGAATTCTTTATTATTTAGGTTTGGGACCCCTTATATTAAAATAATCCAAACCACAAACCATCCCATGGTATTTGCCCATGGTTTCTGGAAAAGGAAAGAGGAAAAAAATATTTTAAAAGGCCAAGGTCCGAACTTATTAAAAAATTAGGGTTTCTTATGTGGAGGTGAGTCACACTCCCATGGAAATTAATTTAAAAAGGAAAAGTGTTGAATAAGTCTTGAGGGCTCCATTAATGCTTTGAAAAGTAAGTCAAAGAACCAAAAACCTCATTATTTTAATGATAAAACACATATTGGCCGAACATAAGGATTATGTTATTTTATTACATCACCATTGGGTCATTATGATGTCATAAAACACCTTATATATTTAAATGGTATTTAATTTTTACCCAAAAATTTGATTGTCTCAGAAAAGTAAGAAAAATTCACCGTTGGATAATTTCGACATCCTGATTCCAAAAATAATATTTATTTTATCTAAATAATTTTCTAAATAAGTGAATTTTCACTTTTAAACATAAAAACCGACATTTATAAAAAAAATCACGGGTTTTGACAGAAATGGCTTTCAGACCTTAATAAAAATTTTAATTGCATTCATAAAATTATAAGATCATTTATATTTAATAAAAATTAATGTAATATTAATAATAATATTTTATTAAAATAATATTTAATTAAAAAATCCTTTAATTTAATAAAATATAATTCTTAATTAAATAATAACTAAAAACACCATTTGTACTTTAAAAACTAATTACAATGTATCAAAAATGACTAGAAATTATATTCATTATTATATAAAAAAAATAATGTACATGAACATGGTGCTACTTATTTGTTACATAACCCCTTAAAATAGCCGCATAAGACCTAAGGGTAAGGTGTGCGATGGTGACAGACTTTTGGGGCGGCTCGGATAACATCGCTCGAGTGGTAATTTCAATCAACTTCCACTTTTCCCGTAGACGATCACGTTCGAGCTTGACTTGATGAAGCTCACCTTAGGCTTGGTCAAGGGAAAAGCCCAAAGACGGCACCTCTTTTCTGAGCTCTGACAAATGGGCTTCATAAGGGGCAATTCTACTGGATGAGGCCATCGCTTCCTTTGTCTGAGAAGAAATGGGTTTGTTAAAGCCTTATATTTATACTACTCAGATGATCACTATTCAACGGCTATTAAAGTAACGGTCACAAATCTTAACGTAAAACTAAAGAAGTTGACATCTTATAAAAAAACATTTTTCATAAAGAAACATTTAACTGGATCAAGAGGGATTTTCCATTAATGAAACATTGGGTCGTTACAATATTCCCCCCTTAAGAAATTTCTCCCTCGAAATTTCCTTTTCCAACACTAAAACAAATGTGGGTAACTTAGCTTCATCATATCCTCCGACTCCCAAGTTGCTTCTTCAAACATGTGGTTTCTCCACAACACCTTGACGAGGGGCATTGTCTTATTTCGTAGAACTTTTCTCTAAGATCTAAGATCTTCACTGGTTTCTCCTCATAAGAAAGATCGTCTTCTAATTGTACCACCTTAGAAGAGAGTACATGTGAAGGGTCTGGTATGTACTTCCTTAAGAGGGATACATGGAAGACATCATGCACCTTGTCCATAGTAGGTGGAAGTGCTAGTCGATAGGCTACAGCCCCAACACGATCAAGAATCTCGAAGGGGCCGATGTACGTTGGACTTAACTTCCCTTTCTTTCCAAACCTCATGACCTTCTTCCACGGAGATATGCGTAAAAACACCATGTCTCCGACTTTAAACTCAAGGTCTCGTCGACGATTATCTGCAAAACTCTTCTGTCGACTTTGGGCTGCCTTGATATGCTGCTGAATGGATTTCACCTTCTCCACCATTTCTTCGACCATTTCTGGTCCAAGAAGCTTACGTTCACCGACCTCATCCCAACATGCCGGTGTTCTACACCTTTTCCCTTTACAGGGCTTCATATGGTGCCATTTGGATGCTCAAGTGGAAACTATTATTATAAGAGAACTCAACTAGAGGAATATGTTGATCCCATCCTCCTTTAAAGTCTATTGAGCACGCTCTCAACATATCCTCGAGTGTTTGGATAGTCCGCTCAGATTGGCCATCAGTTTGAGGATGATAGGCCGTACTGAAGTTCAGTTCAGTATTCAGAGCATGTTAAAGACTCTTCCAAAACTTAGAGGTAAATCTTGGATCTCGGTCAGACACAATAGATAGTGGTACTCCATGCAACTGTACCACTTCCCTGATATATATCCGTTCCATTTGATCCAAAGATAAATCCTCTCGAATAGCAATGAAGTGTGCAGTCTTTGTAAGACGATCCACAACAACCCAGATTGCATTGTTGCCTTTGGATGTCCTTTGAAGTCCAGTGACGAAGTCCATGGTGATGTTCTCCCATTTCCATTCTGGTATGGGCAATGGTTGCATCATCCCCTTAGACTTCTGCCTCTCTACCTTCACTTGATGACACACCAGGCACTTTGATGTATATTCAGCGATCTCCTTCTTCATATTATCCCACCAAAAGTTTTCTTAGAGATCTCGATACATCTTTGTGATCCCTGGGTGAATAGAGAAATTTTAACTATGTGCATCATCCAAAAGTTCCTTCTTTGGCTCCGAACGTGATGGAACACATAGTCTTTTCCCAAACCGCACAATTCCTTCTTTATTAACATTAAACACTGAGGATTTTCCCTTTTTGATAGCTTCCACTTTTTCTTGGATTCCTGCATCATCCTTTTGAGCATCCTTTATCCTTTCCAAAAGAGATGGTTGAGCAATCATTTGTGAAAGGATTGATGATTTTCCCTTCTATATGATTCCCATATCCATCTTCATCAAGTCTAAGAAGATTAGATCCTTCTCAATTCTCATCATTGATAGAATCGCTGGATCCTTTCTACTTAAGGAATCCGCCACCTTGTTCGCCTTCCCAGGGTGGTAATGTATTGAACAGTCATAATCCTTGATGAGCTCTATCCATCTTCTCTGGCGCATATTATTCTCTTTCTGTGTGAATATATATTTAAGACTCTTGTGGTCGGTATATATCTCACATTTCTCTCTATAAAGTTAATGCCGCCAGATTTTCAAGGCAAAGATCACTGTCGCCAACTCCAGATCATGCGTTGGATAGTTTCTCTCATGCATTTTCAACTGCCTTGAGGCATAGGATAACACTTTATCATTCTGCATCAGCACACATCCTAAGCCCTTCTTCGAAGCATCACTGAATACCACAAAAACCTCCCCACTTGTGGGTAAAGTGAGAACGGGTGCAGTGATAAGCCTCCTTTTCAACTCCTTGAATCTTTCTTTGCATTTATCACTCCAAGAAAACTTTACTCCCTTTCGAGTTAGTTTGGTAAGAGGGTTGGACAATCATGATAAATTTCTCACAAATCATCGATAATATACAGCTAACCCCAAGAAGCTACGAATATCAGTTACCGATGTTGGACTCGGCCATCCCTCAATTGCATCTGTTTTGGAGGGGTCCACAGATATCCCATTGCTTGTGATGATATGGCCCAAGAATTATACCCCCATCAACCAGAACTCACACTTGTTGTACTTGGCATTGAGCTTCTCCTTGTGCAAAGTGTCCAGTACAGTTCTTAAATGCTCCTCATGGTCCTCCTTGGTTTTGGAGTATATTAGAATATCATCTATAAAGACTACCACAAATTTGTCTAGGTAATCTCTAAAGACTCTATTCATCAAGTCCATGAATATTTCTGGAGAATTGGTGAGTCCGAAAGGCATTACTATGAATTCATAGTACCCGTACCTTGTACGAAAAGCAGTCTTGGGGATATCTTCCTTCTTCACCCTTACTTGATAATATCCCGACCGCAAGTCCACCTTGGAGAAGTATTGTGCTCCACGCAGCTGATAAAAAAAGTCATCGATTCTTGGGAGAGGATACTTGTTCTTTATCGTGATTTTGTTAAGTTCATGATAATCGATTCAAAGCCGCATTGACCCATCCTTCTTCTTGACAAAGAGGACTGCTGCACCCCATGGTGATGCACTTGGGCGTATAAACCCTTTATCCAGATTCTCTTGTAGTTGTTTCTTCAGCTCTTCAAGCTCAATAATAGCCATTCTATATGGAGTCTTGGATATTGGTAGCACCCCAGGTATAAGTTCAATTGAGAACTCAACATCTCTTCTTGGAGGAAGACTAGGAAGTTCCTCGGGAAATACTTCAGTGAATTCCCTCACAATTGGCATTTCTTCAAGGGTGGTTTCTTCCTTGGACTCAATCATCTGAGCCAGATATGCATGCTCATAAGGCAGTAATATCAATGCTTGAGATGATGGAGCTAAAGGAGATTCATCTTCCTCCTGACACTTGTAAAGAATCGGGGGTCGATTCTCCATATGGAGTGTGATTTCCCTCTCCTGATAATTTATGTTGGCTCTATATAAGGAAAGCCAATCCATGCCAAGAATTGCATCAAATTCCACCAAAGGGAGTATGACGAGGTTTTCCGAGAAATTCAATCCACAGATTATAACAGGGGAGGACTTATACTCCTGGGATGCAATGATTGCCCCATTTGCCGTACTCACCGACATCTTTACTTCCCTGATTTTTGGTGGTGTAGGGATTGTTCTACTATACTTTTGAGATATAAAAGAATGCGTAGAACCTGAATCAAAAAGTACGTTCGCTATTCTTTAATGAATAACTAGCGTACCTGTCACCACTTCGTTGTCGAGGTTCACTTCGGCAGAAGTGATGGCAAAAGCTCTTTCTTTGCTATCTTGGAGGTTGTTGATTGCCTCCGATAACCCTTGGATTAAGGCACTGATTCGCAAAATGACCCGGTTCTTTGCATTTGAAGCATTGAACAACGCGTTGAGGATCGAACGGAGCGTTCCTCTCCTCTGTCCCAGCCGCGGGTCCTTCTTGCTGACAGTTAACAGCTAGGTGCCCTTCTCTTCCACACTTGAAGCATTTTCTTGTCCCCCTAAGGCAATTTCCAGGGTGCTTCTTTCCCAACTTTTGGCAAGTGGGGTTCTTGAATTTCTTAGCGCCGTTGGATTTATCCATCAGACCACCAGCATTGAAGTCCACCTTACGCTTCTTGTCCCCATGATACCTCTGTGATTCTCCGATCTCCATTTCACCCTTGAGGGCACATCGGACAATTTCCTCATAGCTGTCGAAGTCACGGATCGCTAATGCTTTCCGCAAGCTAGGCTTCAGCCCACCAAAGAAGCGGTCAATCTTGCATTCGGGGGTAACGACAAAGCCGGAAGCGTATCGTGCAAGCCTTGTGAAGTTTGCCTTGTACACTCCCACAAATTCTTCATCTTTCTGTTTGAGGGAAAGGGAGTCCCTTTCCATCTTAAGACGGAGGGTGCGTGGAAAATATTTATCGAAAAACATCTTCCAGAATTCCTCCCATTCCAAAGCCTCGATCTCCTCCTCAGGCTTCGTATTTTTGATCAACGTCCACCATTGATCAGCATCACCCTCCATACGATAAGCCGCCAAGAGAACCTTCTCTTTTTCAGAGCTTTGGAGGATGGATAATATCTTTTCAATGGAGTTGATCCATTGTTCAGCGATCGTGGGATCGGATGATCCACTAAATGTAGGAGGCCTTTGTCTCATGAAGCTTTCAATAGTGACTTGTTCTTTCTTAGGGGGGGTTGACCATTCCTCTTGACCAGTGTTTCTATTCAAAACTTGAGTTATCTGAGAGAGAAGCGTGACAAAGTTCGCGATTCCCGCTCCCATTGGATTGGGCATCTCATAAGTACAACCATCACACTGATCTTCACAACGGTTGTTAGCCCGAGTTCTCCTATTACCGGCCATTGGCTGGAATAAAAGGAATGTTGGGGGTAACACATAAAGGGAAATCCCAAGACAAAAGTTGATGACTTATAAATAAACTTTAATCTCAATAACTAATGAGTCTATAGGATTCAATCCATGATTTTCATGATATTCTTTCTAACATATATTCTTAGGGGCATTTTTTCCCTTAATAAGGGTTCATACTAAGATTGTGAATTTATCAAAACATATCCCTCGGGAGTGTCGTAACCCAGAGTGTAGCAAGGCCCGTTGGCGTGCACTAGTTCCCGTTCGAGTCTAGCTCAAAGCGGTGTTTTCGGGTTTTACCCCTAGGATACATCTGTTCCAGAGCCGCCTCTACCTGCTCGTATCCAGACAGGGATGTATTTGTTTGATAAACCACTTACATAGTATTTACCAAAACATAGGGATGATTTTATTATACTTATTATTTTATCTGAGGCTTTACTAGGGTTTCCTAATACCAAAAATAACTAAACCTATCCTCTGATACCAACTATGACAACCTTGCTTTTTATTACAACTTAAACATGCTTTATTACATAAAACATCACTTGATACAACAAAGAAGATCGAGAGGTTTAGTGTCTTTGGGGATTAGGATCATTACATAAAATCTTTAAACATGAAATACAACATCATTATTGAAAACTTCCTTTACATGACCACTACATTCCTTCGTACTTAGCATTACATGGGATAACCTGAGGACATGCATAAGAAAAGGGTGAGTTATAAAGCCCAGTAAGGGAGTACAAAATGAATAACATGAGGAGTAAAATACATGTTAGGAAATAGGCATATCAATAGATCATAAGAAAAACATGAACATAAAGGCATGATAAAGCATGATAATCATAACATGGAAATGTGGCAACAACACTTAACATTGAATTAGCATGAGCCAAGGCTCATTGCACATGGAGCATGAGTAAACCCTCATTGCACTTGAAGCACGAGTAAACCCTCATTGCACTTGAATTAGCATGATTCAACACTCATTGCACATGACGTATCATGATACTATACTTTACCCAATGCATTGGAGCGCTATAAAGGGTGCACCCTTCTTAAACATTTCATTTCATGCATAAGTGTGCCACATGGATCATAAAACATGGATTCATATACCATAATCATTTATTCCTCGATAAAGGAATGTGGAACTCAAACATGAAACTTTACAGTCAATAAGTAAATGTGCATAAAGGTGAATACCCTTGATGGAGAAATGGGCATGGTATTCACTACACAATGACATTGGCTTAGAAAATCGGTGTGCTTTCGGCAGCGTAACGACGTGACATAAGAACTCATAAATAAGGTTGATGAGAGAGAAAGGGGTTCCTCATCATATTTACATGTAATGTACAGTAATGAGGTCATATATAAACATGTCCCAACAATTGAAAAGGAATTTAGATTCATGATACAAAAGTATTGCTTGAATATAAAAGAGGAGAAAAAGTTTCTTTCGGAATTTCGGCATAGTAACGGGTGTACATGGGAGGCTTTTAATGAGAGTGAAAGGGGTCTCCCATCATTCAAAAACTAAGAAGGCAGTATGGGAGAGATTCAAAACAATACCCCAACATTCATAATTGATATTAAAAGGGCAATACAACTTAATAAAAATTGACAAAAATGAGAAAGGAAGAAAAAACCCTTACTTGGAAGTGTGCTTCCAAAGGCTTGAGAGAGGCTTGTGAGAGGCTTCTTGGGAGAATGAGTCACCTTGGGAGGATTCTAGAGAGAGTAGGGCAGTGGTTGGAAGAACTCCAAGGGATTTTAGTGAGGAGTAAGTGGGAGCTTGGGTGGGTTTATATCAGAAAGGTGAGGGAATTCTTTATTATTTAGGTTTGGGACCCCTTATATTAAAATAATCCAAACCACAAACCATCCCATGGTATTTTCCCATTGTTTCTGGAAAAGGAAAGAGGAAAACAATATTTTACAAGGCCAAGGTCCGAACTTATTAAAAAATTAGGGTTGCTTATGTGGAGGTGAGTCACACTCCCATGTAAATTAATTTAAAAAGGCAAAGTGTTGAATAAGTCTTGAGGGCTCCATTAATGCTTTGAAAAGTAAGTCAAACAAACCCAAAACCTCATTATTTTAATGATAAAACACATATTGGCCGAACATAAGGATTATTTTATTTTATTAAATCACCATTGGGTCATTATGATGTCATAAAACACCTTATATATTTATATGGTATTTAATTTTTACCCAAAAATTTGATTGTCTCAGAAAATTATGAAAAATTCACCGTTGGATAATTTCGACGTCCTGATTCCAAAAATAATATTTATTTTATCTAAATAAATTTCTAAATATGTGAATTTTCACTTTTAAAAATAAAAACCGACATTTATAAAAAAATCCACGGGTTTTGACAGAAATGGCTTTCAAACCTTAATAAAAATTTTAATTGCATTCATAAAATTATAAGATCATTTATATTTAATAAAAATTAATGTAATATTAATAATAATATTATATTAAAATATTATTTAATTAAAAAATCCTTTAATTTAATAAAATATAATTCTTAATTAAATAATAACTAAAAACACCACTTGTACTTTAAAAACTAATTACAATGTATCAAAAATGACTAGAAATTATATTCATTATTATATAAAAAAAATAATGTACATGAACATGGTGCTACTTATTTGTTACATAACCCCTTAAAATAGCCTTATAAGACCTAAGGGTAAGGTGTGCGATGGTGACAAACTCTTGGGGCGGCTCGGATAACATCGCTCAAGTGGTAATTTCAATAAACTTCCACTTTTCCCGTAGACGATCACGTTCGAGCTTGACTTGATGAAGCTCACCTTGGGCTTGGTCAAGGGAAAATCCCAAAGACGCCACCTCTTTTCCGAGCTCTGATAAATGGGCTTTGTAAGGGGAAATTCTACTGGATGAGGCCATCGCTTCCTTTGTCTGAGTAGAAATGGGTTCGTTAAAGCCTTATATTTATACTACTCAGATGATCACTGTTCAACGGCTATAAAAGTATCGGTCACAAATCTTAACGTAAAACTAAAGAAGTTGACATCTTATAAAAAAACATTTTTCATAAAGAAACATTTAACTGGATCAAGAGGGATTTCCCATTAATGAAACTTTGGGTCGTTATAATTTATTCAATATATTAGTAATTCATGGGACATGGAATATAATTTTTGAGTACCGTTTAAGGAAATCCCTATGGGTTGGGGACCAGTTAATGAAATACCCTCGATGTATCAGTAGTCTCATATAACGAATTAAGAGGAAAAACTAAAAAATTTAAACAGTATCCCAATGGAAATGGTATCATGTGTGTGGGAAAGGTGAAGTATTTTAATTATGAATTTCTTTTATTCTGAATTTTTTATTATTTATCCATTATATTTTGCGTCGACATATCTATGGATTCATTTCATTTTTAGTGCATTAATTAAATGGAATGTGTTTTCAGGATATTATATTGACATGTTGATATTTCACAATAAATTAATTCAAATGGAATGTGTTATAAGTTTTTTACCTTTCCATGTTAATTTATTCTTATTGATTAATTATTTATTTCTCTTTACATTCACAAACTCAAAATTTGAGCACACCCTTATTTTGTTTCCTTTCTCCGGGTTATGGATAAAAATCATTTGAATAAGATTTCAAGGATATTGATATCTTTTTTAGTATGTATCATGTTTTAATTTCCTATTTCTAAATGTATTATGGTTATGATGTGTGTATTATCTCTTTACAAGTCTGATAAACTGATGAGTCCTTAGATATTTGATTTCTTGTAATCATTCCAATGTAATAAAATAACGCACCGGCTATGGGCATCTGGGATCAGAGAATTACAGTTCGTATCAAATGAGGTTTTGCAACACCCTTGGAAACTAGATTTAGAAGACATATATTATGGAACATAATCCTTTTATAAAAATTGATTATTAGTTTACATGAACATCCTATAATCATTGTAAGTTATATATTATTTTTTTATTCCTATAAATAATTCAATATAAAGATACTAAAAGTGGATGTTGTTTTGGAACAAATATACCTTGGTGTAATAACTCTGATAAGGTGTCGGAGGTATGACATAGGATAATCTATTTCATAACAACAGGCCTTACTATGAACATGGTTTGACACTATAGTGGGGTACACTTAGGATACATTACATTTTCTATACAGACCATCATGAAGGAATTAATAATAAATATTTCCCCAATGTATCCCAATTTTATGATTTTAATATTGTTGATGCATTTATGTTGACTGTTATAACATATTTGGAATTATAAACCATGTAATGATTTAGTTCGGTATATTACATTGTTTATAAATGCTTCCTAGAATATGGAATGAAAACTCCACCAATTCACATGATCCAAAGGGTATGAAAGATCATATATTTTATGGTCTTAAGTGAACATTTTTAAGGGAAGTAGTATCTCAAGTATTCTATTCATATGAAGAAATTGGATCACATGTTAATGTGATAAGTAATCTATTCTCTAGGTCTTATAGATTTAATGGGAAGAAAGTGAATAAGAGGATAAAATACAAAGATGTGGATAAAAGGAATAAGGGACGGAAGGGATTTCCAACATGTGATAATTTTTGAAAGAATCACCCTTGTAAATGCACAAAGGTAATGGCATTTTGTTACAAGTGTTGATAGAAGAGACACAATTATTATGATTTAAAGGGTAATAATAAGTTTTCCAATATTAAATTATTACTCTATATGGAGGTGATACACTATAAAAATAAATGTCTCATGAGTCAAAGTAATATACACCAAATGATGTTATTGGATAATGATCAAGTTCTGACAATACTGTAGATGAGGAGGAGTGATTAATATTTATATTCAAGAATTACGTCATTTGGATATTTTATCATAAATGTACGGGTTATAAGGATGCTAGAATATTTGATGATTGTACTAAAGTACATATTTCATTAAGTAATTTAGATCACATGACGAATGATACCAATAAATTTATTCATTGTAAATTAAAATATTTTGTAAGACACGTGATTGAGGGAAAGATAACCCTTAATATGTATTAGATGTTGATATAATGATGAAGATATGATTTATTTGGATAAGTACTGACTATATTGGAACTCGTTAATGATTTATTAAAATGTTCTCTGTACTATATTTGATAGAGTTTAAAACACTTTTGGATTCATGGAATATATCCAAAAACTCATGTCTTACATTAGGAATACAGAATAAATCATCTTCCCAATATGGTTTTATGGTAATTTTAGTTCATACAATATTTAAAGAGGATACATGATGAAGTTATTGACATGTTAGGAATGTGAAAATTTAGAGCTAAATCATGTGGATTAAAGCCTAATGATAAGTTCATTTTGGAAATTCATGTATATTCATGCTTATGAATTGTATCGCAATAGTTTTTGAAATGTTAACCATACTTGAAATGGTTTATTATAATCTTTGGACAAGGTTTTATATATGGTCGTATTAATTAACCAAATAAGAATAAAAGTATAAGTATTTCACGGAACAAGAAATGGATAATATTATATTAATAGAAACATGTATTTACTAATATTCATATAGATTGATAGATTTCCTAAAATATAGAAAAAAATTTGTCTCGAGGCTAAATGATATCATATTATCAGTATTTTTCATGGTATCAATGTAAGTTATTCATACATTTTATGTATGGTCTTATGGTAAAAAACATCCATCTAAACATGTTCTTTATAACTCCCCATCATAACATGATTTTCTTTTTTTTTTCTGTATGCATTTTCCATTTCCCATATATGTTCTCTTAATAGGTAGCCTAGTTACATGAAAAATGTACTTTACTCTCAATTTTATTGAGAAGATTTGATATTAACCTTTTTTATGATGTCCTTAATTCAATAATAGTTTATTTTCAATCCTTATATCACTGATAATAGGTTTGTATTGGTTGGAGACAATTAAATTATAGTGGATAGAATGTGACACCCTGAAATTATAATATATGATCATTATATTTGACATGGAGAATGACACTCGACACCAAGCACATAAGGGGATAACATACCATTATAAATTAAAATATATTTAATATCTAAAATTGATTTTATATAATTTATATATTTAAATTCCCACTACAATGATTTAGTGTGTGTTACACTCAAGATTGATCTTCTTCTATGGATTGTGTTACACATAATATTGAGTTTTACCGAAGAGTAATATATTATTAAAATATATAATTTTTAATTTAATAAGATATAAAATAGAAATTGTGATTAGTATTAACTAACTTATGAAAACATATGGTTCATAGTAATATAATACTAATTCATGGGTTACCAATTTATGAGAAATACAAATAAGAATGGATTGGATATAAAAAATAAATATTTTTATTTTTGGTTTTCCAAACGAGTTTACTATTAATAAAAATAATTAATTTTCATTAATTATTGATTTTAATAAAATTTATACATTATATATTCAATCAAATATTTTTTATAATCAACCATTAGGATTTATATGCTTAAGATAAGAACAAACAACATTTTTCACATAAAACCCTGTATTTGTATAAAGGCAATTTTACCCCCTTTTAATAAATAACCCATTTTAAATCCAATTTTTAAAACATTAAAAAATTTAATATTTCAAAATAAACATTTTTGTATGAGAGGTATCAAAATTATCTTATAGTGAATTTTAGGTATTTTTCATTAAAGATTCATTTTTTAATAAAAAGTGAGAAAATTACATTTTAGTTTCAAACTACTATTTCTTCTCATTTAACTATAAAGATAGAATTTTTAGATTAATTTTACTTTTTAATTAATCAGTTTTTTATCTATTGACACAATATATTTCATTGAAATAATTTTCTCTTTGAAATTTACTATAAAAACAAATCAATATTCCAGATGTTTTTACTTTAGAAGTCATGTTGTTACCCCCCTTACGAGGATAATTCAAAATTAAAATTTCCCACTTATGTGATTGAAATTTCGAAAATGGATTACATATTTTTAATAATATTATATTCAAATTTATAATAAGATCAACATAGTTTTTTATTGAAAATATTAGTGAATGTAATTAAAATTAATTACAATTATTAAAGTGAAATTATGTTTCAAAAAGGACTTAACCTTTAACCTAAGGGCCCAAATGACCTAGAAAAACATCCAAAACCAACTTTATGTACATTAATAATCCATTAACCTTCCAAAAATGAGTTATTTTTGTTTTTTAATACATATAATTATAAAAAATATGTCTACAACTAACTTCTTTTCAAAAATACCAAGCGATTCGTTTTCATCCCTTATAAAAGGACACCAACTCTCTCCATTCTGAACAGATATCAAACCCAATAGGTTTGGATAAAATATACACATATATGTTCTCAAACTATATCCCATATAACTTTAAACCTACGTTTGGGAATAAAACCTTTAAATTAAACCTTTAGGTACAATCAAGAAGATGTTACCCGATTAAGAGGTAATGTCCGCTCTCAAACTCTGTAGTTTCATATCCATTATCCACCGCAAAAATAAAATTATTCCATGATTTTAAAACAAAATAGATATCCTAAATATACTATTATGATTTTATGAAAGGGTTTTAACCTACACATTCACACCCCTCCATATAATGGGAATCGAACATATTGTTTCTTGGTACAGTGAACTATTGCCTCACAAAAGAACGATTATTCATTTTTCATTTACCACCAATAATAGGGGAAATTATTCTGGAAAAAATATTGGTATATGATATATATTTTATTTATAATGTATTTATGATTATGTAATTTTTATGTAGAACAAACCTTTCTGCTTTCAATCTTCTGTATATGCAATATTTTTTTTCAGGAAGTGTGGACTACTACCCCCTCAAAGTGATGTGACTTGTTCATGAATTACATGGAATGTTTGAAGGATGGAATGAATAAAACTATGTAACATATATAATATATATACGATACGTGTATTACAATATTAATATATCATTTAATTTTAAATCTTTTGATACAACTAACAAATGGAAGTAGTGTTTCCATTAACGGTGCATATCACTTATTATCTCCAAACATTATAGATTGTACTAAATATTTACGTAATGAATAAATATGATAATTAAATCATAATTTATATTCATTATATGTTTAAATAATTATCAATTTATTGGGAACAAATAATTAAAAGTCCAAACATAGTTTAGAAAACAAGGTAATTAACAAATAAAATAGTAAAAATAATTAAATATTATTAAAAAGAGGGTAATAAAAAACTATAAGGAATGAATAAATGATATTATAAACATGAGTGTGGTTATAGTATAATTTAGTAACATATTTTAATCCAATATAATGTTTTATAAATACCATGAAACAAACTCAGCGTTTAGGTAATCGATTTCATCTCAATTTACCTTCCGTTAAGGATTGTTTGTTGTTATGAACCAACTCACTCTTATATGGGGTATATAATACCCTGGGAATGATATAACATGAATATTATAATTCTCATACTATTATAAGATTCATTTAATTCATGTGTAATTATCATTTAATTTTTTCAAATTGTCATGTGTTACTTTGGAATGTTAAAAGACTATTTATCATCAAGAATGGTTTAATGTCACAAACCCTTATTGTTACTTATCCTACATTGAGTTAATGTTGATAAATACATGTTTTATTTTAAATAAGATTATTTGATAAGAAAAAATAGTTATTAAATATATTAGGAATGATTTTTTACATGACATACACAAGTTGTGGACTATTTCTGGAAAGTCATACGGGTTGGGGACTAGTTGAAGAAATCGCTTAGATGCATCGACAGTCGTATGGGATGAATTATTTGAAAAAACTAAACAAGTTTATGATGTATCTTAATGGTAAAGGTATCCATTGGTTGGGATACAAGTCATATAAAAATTAATCATTTCCTTTATTTGTAATTTAATTATTATTATTTATCCATTAGATTTTCGTTCGGCATAACTATGGATTCGATTCATTTTCAGTTCACTGATTAAATAGATTATGTTTTCAACTTCTTCGATTTCCATTTAAATATTTATGTATAATTTTTTTTTTAATAAAATGTATTATCTATTTTTTACCTTTCCATATTAAATTATTTCTATTTATTAATAATTTATTCTACTTAGTTACCCTTACTAAGCATTTGAGGTCACATTTATTATGGCTCATTTCCCCTAGATATGAATAGGAATAAATTGAATAATATTTAAAGGATGCTATTATATTTTTATTATGTATAAAGTTTTATTTTATATTTCATAGTGTATTATGGTTATCATGTATGTAATCTAGATTTACAAGACTTCTAAACTCATAGGTCCTTCACGATTTTATTCTTTAAAACCATTCCAATGTGATAAATAATGCATTATCTCAAGGCTTCTAGGGTTAGGGAGTTTTAATTACAGAGGTTCAATATAGTTTATTTATATTCCCATTGAATATTTTTTATTACAAACAACCATTAATTAAACAAAAAGCATCCTCTAAATTTTCCAAAAATTCTAATTAAAAAACCACTATAAAATAAAATAAACTCTCACTAATTGAATGGAGACCATGAAATATGAAGTTGTTTTAAGAACCTATGCTAAAAAATTATGAATGGGATTAAACTAACTCTAGATCACTAAATAACATCTGCTAACCGTTACATTTTTTGTTCTGTAATTTTTGTAAAATCATTTATCCTCATTATATAAAACATTATACTTATATGGTCATCCGTATGTAAGTAATTTGGTATTATAAATGTTTATATCAATTATAAATGGTTAAAATTGGATCACATTTATCTTTATTAAATCTATAAAGGTAAATAATATTTTTTAACATTGTATGATGTACTGTAGGTAAATAGTTCTTATAGTTTGTATCTCAAGAAGGTTTAAAAAACATTAGAGGGTATGATGGTTTAATTTGAGGTTAAATTAACAATTATGGATACCATCATAGGTTTATAAGTCTAATATTAATCATTTGGTGATATTCATAGATACCACTTTTAAGGTTTTATTTGAAAAAATTCTGATGCGATTAATGATTTTTTGGGAGACATTGGATTGGGTTGATTTATATGTAACACTTTGGTTTTATGTGAATGATTTTTTAGAATAAATTTAGAAAAAAATTATGGATATAAATTAAATGGTATGAGACAGAATTTTGTTTTAAAAAAAATAATTTATGTTGATTTTATTGAAAATAATTGGAAGATAGGGTTATTTATTTATTTATGGAATGATTTATGTTTGACCTTTGGTGTTATTGATGAATTTTTGAGATTAATTTATTATTTTATCATATGAATGTTTAATCATTTGAGGTATTATCATTCCTTCTGAAAAAAGGTTTGGTTTAAATAATTAATAGAAACAATATTTTAATCCTTTTTTGTATATCGTGGTAAATCATAATTTGATTATACTAATTAAAGAATTAAATATTTATACTCAACATTTTGAGATTATGATGAGATAAAGGTGTAAATAGTTTGGAACATTGAACCAGAGGATGAAATTACTTTTACGGATTTAATTAAATTAATGTTACTAAATTTCCGTATGTTCATAGTCTAGATAGTAAAATAATTTTTCGTTTTTAAGAAAAATAAATCAAAATTAAAAAGTTATTCAATTACAATCATTTTTTATGAATTTATTATCATTTTCCAACCTAATTTTTTATATTAGTTTGCGCTCATTTACTTCATAATGATCATTTAGTTTCATTTGATAAATTTCCTCGGTTACCGTATTTCATTATTTGGAAATTATTTTTTCCTAATGTATACATTTTTTATTATGACAAATTATAACTTAATTGAAAACCTAGTTATGTGTTATTCCAGAAGAAATAATATTTCAATTTCCTTTATTTAAATATTCAGTTTGATTATCCATTTATATGATGTGGGATTTTAATAATGGTATTTTTCAATATCAAAAAGGGTTTCATTTCATGTTTGTTTGTTTTATCTTTTAATACATGGGATTGATTTTAGAAATTTTTTAAACAATTTTTTATTTAGAATTAATGAAAATTGAAAGGATATAATTTCCAAGGGTGGCTATAATAACCTATGTAATATTTACATTAAAAAAATTTAATTCCTTATTAATATTGAATAATTATATTTTATATAGTAATATTGATTATAAAAATATTATGTAATTTTACAAATACAATGGAAAAAATTATTTCAAAAAAAATTGGGGTTTCATGCATTATGTGGTTTTATTTAAAAATCATAAATATAAATATCATAAATATTATTTTTTAAATTATATTATTTTTTAATTAATGTTATGACAATTATTTTAATTTTAATCTTTTTGGTTTTTTGGAAAAGACTAATTTTTTAGAGAATAGTGAAAATGATGATTTTTATAAAAAAACAGTTTAATTTCATTAAAAAATGTATCATAAATTCACAATTTTATATTAAGGTAAAATAGTTGTCATTAAATTAGAATCAATATAATTAATTACACTGGAGTAATCATGATATTTTATTTTGGTATAAGCTCATTTTTTGTCTTACATAATGTTTTCTAAAAAAAGATTACATTTCATTGTGAGATTTTTTATAAATTCAATTTATACTAATAATAAAATTTGTGTCATGAAAAATGGGTTACATATTTAAAATCTGAATTTCAAAATTTAATAAATAGTTCACATTTTTCATGTAACTATGAATAGTAATGATGGTAGATATTTTCCACATCAATAAGGGTGAATTGGGAAATAAAGACAAAATATAATATAATACGAGCTAAAAAAACTAAAACATGAAAATAATATATGTGATGATGGGATAAAGACCATGCGTTTCCTATATTATAATTTATTTAAATTATAGACTATTTTATTTTTGAAATGATTTATGAATTATTTTAAGAAAAGAAAAATACAAAATATCACACTCATTATTTAATAAAATATTATATCTTAAAATATGTATAAAAAAATTTATCAACAAATTTTCATGTTTATCATTGAATAATTTAATTATATTTATGATGGTAATTTATTTATTATGTTGAGTGATGAAATAACATCATAAAATTCTTACACAATGATGACATGGTTCTTCTGAAGGAAATAGAAAAATAAAGTAGTCTATTTCAAAAAATACTAAAAGTATATTTTTTTTTAAATTTTAGCATTACAAGAATTATATAGATATATCTAAAAAATTAATTTTTTTGATAGGATTTTATTTTAATTAAATTATTTTCATGATGAATTTAAACTCATATTAAATGAATAGTTCCAAAAATGACATTACCAAGGAAATTTATAACAAATTTTTAATAAATATTAAATAAATAATAAAAATATTTTATTCATTATATTTAGTGGTATATAGTTGAAAATATATACCATGGTATACATAGGGGTCACTTTTAACCTTTTAGGAACTCTGTTGACTCTGAAAGTGTAAAAAACATGAAGTTCACGGTAATCATCTAAAGTGTGAAAAGGGGATAATTAAATGTGATTAGAGTGAAAACATCTCATAAACATTTCCAAATTCTCTTATATTATATGATTGATACTAACTCCTATAATATATTTTAAATGGGTAAATTTTTCTCTAATTTTCATAGAATATTAATTTATACTAACTTAATAATGTAAATAATTCTAAGAGTGGACCTTCCCCCCCACTTATAAAGGTAACCTCCAATCCCCTCATTCCAAAAACATTTATTTACTCAATATGAGAGAATAACTTCCCAAATAATTTACTAATGAATCTCATATTTTTCTATCTTTCTAATTTTATTCATCATTCCAACTTTAGGGGGATTAATCTGTAATGAAAATATGGTTGTTTAAGGAAAAAGAATAACTTCTAACCGAAGGTCTATGTTTTATTTATTATTCTACATTCATTAAAAACATTAATAAATTTTAATATATTTAATTCAATATCTCAAAAAAAATAAGGTATCATTATATTAATTTATTAACCTCAGTTTATATCCTTCCTCCATCGTATGGGAAATGAAACTATCATTCGTTTATATGAAGGATTCATGCCTCGGGAACCGATGTACATTAGTTTCCATCACGACCGATAATGGAAGGTTATTAATATGGATTTAAATTATATATATGATATTAATGAAGTAATAAAAATTATTGAAATATTATATATCATATATTATGTAACCACTCCATCTATTCAGAAATGATGATATCTTTCATGTATGTGTGGATCACCACCTCTACAAAGTGATGTGTTCATTTTTCCTCCTCAACTCACATGGATTGTATATTTAATTGTAATAAATAGTAAATATTATATTTATTATATAATCATAATTATAGAAAAATGATGTTACACTTAACTTATTTCCATTATGTTCATTGACAAATTTGAACATTACTCATAAATATATACAACTAACAATCTCCAGGTTTGTAATGTAATACACTTTTTATAACTACCATATATATGGTTATAAAAGAAAAATTAATTTAATAATTTATATCTTTTTCAGGTTTTTTATTTTATGGATGATGTAACAGTTTCAACTATTTTTAGGTTCAACATAAAATTGTCATTTAGAAATTATGAACTATACATCCTCAAAATTCCGGATGTAGACTTAATCAATTAAGATATTAAATACATCCAGATAATAAATGAAACAAAAGGAGTACTTATTAATTAAGAAACATGAACATTGTACTC
The DNA here is from genome assembly GCA_963277665.1 of Viscum album. Taxonomy (NCBI): domain Eukaryota; kingdom Viridiplantae; phylum Streptophyta; class Magnoliopsida; order Santalales; family Viscaceae; genus Viscum; species Viscum album. Next base: position 1,468,196,307 of record OY728138.1, on the reverse strand, counting down.
AAAAAATTAAATAATTAATATAATTTTATTATATAGGTGTTTATGTAAGAACATATAAAGTTTGGACTCGAGGTAACCAATTTCATCTACAGTTTTCTTCATTGAGGCTAGTTTTAATGTTATAAAACCACTTTATTTTATATATTTTATCTATTAAAAAATTATATTTATATCATGAATACATCATAATTTATGGTATTTCACGTTACAATTAATGTTACGTCAACCATGGGGTTTTGATTCAGATATTAGCAAACCGGTATAGGGTTTTATAACCCATTTTAATTTCAGTCAGTTATATCACGTCTTCATTTATGATATTATTTCAATTTTTCTTCTGAAATTAAATTTTTTTAAATTATTTATTATTAAAAAAATTTCCTGTATATTTATATTTTTATAAACAGTCACTCCATTGATTTATTCTCAATTCATTGATATGATATTTTTAAGGGTTATTAATCTCAAATTTTCCATCGTTGAAGAATATTTTTATGTTATACGGATACATTATTTATGATGTAAATATTCATCCCCATAACATTTTATTTCATAGATATACATATTTTAATAGTGTTTAACATTTTCTTTTAATCCATTAATTTACAGGGTTAAGATTCAAAAGTTATGAAAATTGTATGTATTGTTATGCTTCACTCTATTATAATTTTAGGATTATATATTATCTAAGTATCTTTGTTAGTGATCATAGTATATTATTTTATTTATTCATATATTTATTTTTCTCATATGGTTGTGAATGTGGTGTAAAATATTCATTTCCATTTCTCCCATTTTGAATGAATAAACTTGAAAAATGTTTTTTGAAAGTCAAACCAATATTGTATCTTCTTTAGAATGGTAATACTTACCTACCACATCCATGTTCTATAAAATATTTTTGATTATATTATTATTGACACTTCAATTATATCTTAGTAAAATTTTATAATATATTTGATTTTAATTACAATGGTTTTAAAAAGTAATCTTTTAACATATTCTATCTGAAATATTTTTATAATATTAGTGACATTTTATAACATCCTTCCCTTCAATTTTCTATAAATGGATTTAAAATATATTTTTTAATTTTAAAAAAAAAAATTAAAATTAAAATTAATCTTAATATAATGTCATATAAAAACATTATTGGCTTATAAAAATATTTGGGGGCTTAAATAAATATTTAAAGGATCACGAAAACTATTTGGAATCATTGAAAAATAATTTTTGAGTGATTTAGAAATAATTTTTCAAGAGTTTCAAAATAATTTTTAAATACATATGAAAATATTTTTGATGTATAATTATTTTCAATAGAATAAAGAAATCATAATTTGAATTAAGAAATTATTTTCATACTTATATTTATTTAAATACATTATTTTTAATTAGTTTCTCTCATTTCAAAAAACATCATCTTTATTAAATTTTGTCTATTTCACTTAATTATAATGTATATATATATATATATTCTAAAGATTATTTTTAGGGTGTTATTGAATTTTATATGAATTTATTATGTGTAGGAATATTTCTTTCACCATTAAAGATACAGGTATTGATAACATTTGTTTCTTTATTTTTCCAAAGAGTGGAATGGTTTGACTTGTTTTCAAGATACTCTCTCTTGAATAATATCTCAATGTTAATGAATTTTTTTATCCATTGGGATTATTATCATTAGAACATGATTTAAAGATAAAAACATATCAATTTTGAGTCGTAACACAATAAAATATATTTATATATGAATTGAAAAAAGCAGAATATTTTATCTTTTGATAAGGTTTCCATCACTAAGAGATCATGAAGAAAAATCATTGGACATTATTTTTTAAATTAATAAAATTAGAGAATCAAAATTTTGATCTTTGTCACTCTTTTAGTCTCTTAGATTTTCAAACTGGGTTTTAGTATTACATTGTTTATTATTATTTTTTGAAATAGTAGGTTTCATATTTTATTTTACAAATGATTATTTGTTTGTTATAAATCATCAATAAAAGGTTGGTGACTCTCAATTAATATTTATTGGTTTATTATTATTTTTCAGGTTCCTATATGTAGGTTAAATTAAGGGTCCATATAAGGTTATCACACATTTTAAAGGTGAGTTTTTCCAGTGGATACCATTTTTCTCCCCATGTTAATGAAAATTAAGAGTAAATATAGGGTCTTGTGGATCCACTATAAAAAAATACAATGATCATATCTTTTATTTGTATCTAAATTTTTGTGTGTGCACAAATTCACTACAAATGGGTTATTTCATCTATTCACGATCTATTAAATTTATCATTTATAGTAAAATTATTTTAATATAATAGTGTTTTTATATTAACTAAATGATTTCAAAGAAGATGTAATGATATTTAGTAGTTTATATGTCACACAAAAATTGGACACATCAATCGGCCTCATAGTGTAAAAATTCCCACCACATTCCATGTGGTGGGTACTATCCCCAACAATTTTCATATTTTATACTTCCTCTCTCATAACTAGAACATGGTATCTCCTGCATAATAGCCCACCAAAGAGCATTATTAGGAAAACTTAGTTCTTATTCCAATGGTAATCATAATTCTCCCAGGTGAATATTATTCTGGAACTCCCATGTTTTATTTACATGAGAGGTAGAATAAAACCAAGAACGAAATGGGCAATACCATCCATGTGGATAGTGGAGATGCATTTAGCCACCATAAAAATAGTCAACATATCCAATTACGATGTGAAATATATCCTTTCAAGGATCATTACCATACATTTTGTCTAATAAATTTTCACAATGAGGATATAATGTCTGGAAAAAAAATTTAGAAGTTATCTGTGAGGGAGAAAGTCTGATCATGTAGAGACCCAAAGCTTGACGTACATGGACATTACATTACTTTTGCGGAATACTTAGTACATAACAAAAACAGACACACAAGTACCATAATAATTTAGTGTCTTTGGAAACATGGAACGTAATATTCTAATCGTGGTGAAAGATCTTCAACATCTCCCATAAAGATCTTCCACCTTTTTTTCTTATCGAAAACAATTATTTATATCCTGGGAAAAAGAAAACATAAAAAGGGTGAGCTCAAATGCTCTGTAATGGTAATCATGGATAAAATAAAACAAACCATATACATTTGAACATAAAAACATGAACATAATGTTTAAGCATCGAAATCTTGAGCAATGACATAAAACATGGCAGTATATAAGTCATAGATCAAAATAGAACATCAATCATGATTAAATAGCTTGTAAATTAAACTTGTAATTGTGGAAAAACATTAAACACATGATATGATATCCATAGTAGCCAAGGCATTTCTTCCAAGACCGTCTTAGTGGACAATGTCCCTTTCTGAATCTAGTTCACTCCATGTTCCAGTCCTATATTGCTGAACCGTATTAACTTATCATTCCAGCCATGTCGATCTCATGAGATATAAATCATTACCCAATGCATTTGAGGGAGATACAGGTCACACCCATCTCATAATGAAATCATTCTTACGTGTGCCACAACATAAACATAATTCATTCATAATAACCCAAAGAATAAAATGGGTTTCATAAATATCATCCCATTATAACATAATCCATATAAAACAAATTTTTATCATTTCATAATAAGAAAAGTGAAACCATGTAAATCACAGAGACATTATACTTGAAACATAATCATACTAAATAATTTCATCTTAGATGGAAAATATTTTTAACAAAACACTGGAAATGAATTCTTGACGAAAATATCCATTCTTATTCAAAAACATTTTCTTTTCACAAAATTCCATGAAATTTTAAAAGTATAGGATTTTTTTGAAAATACTTATGAAATATTGTAGAGTAAGCTTCATGAAAATAATGCATTATGAAACCATAAAAATATGTTCATGCCGTATAAGTTAAAAATAACATTTTTCTCGTACTTTTGTCGAAAAAGTAAAAAAGTACCTTGTATGGTAAAAAAAAGAAAGATTCCTTCCATACGATTTTGTAAAATCAGAAAAGGGTAAAAATGACTTTAAACATACATGGAAGAAAAGTAAAACTTTTATGAAAACATTTTGAGAACATATGGACATGGATAATAATCATAACCCCAGTAAATACTTACAAATAAATAATCTCAGATAAGAATGAGATTGGAATTATTATCCATTACCTTAGGTCTGATATGCTTCGTACATATCCGAACCTCTTGTATTATAGCATCCCGCGTTTTTATAACATAACTTTTCATTACTTTTTACAAAACCGAGGATCTTTAAGGTTTAGTGTCTTGGAAACCAGGAACTTAAACCAAAAAATCATAAAACATCCTTCTTAAAAACTTGAAAGGATTCTCCTTATGTTCATCCTTGGATCATTACTGCATCTCACCCTGGGGACATACATCAAAAGAAAGGGTGAGTAGAAGGCCCAGTAAGGGAAACAAGGGCGAACATTTAACATGTGAACTTGAGATACATCCACAATGTCATGAAAAAGAACTTTAAGGAATGAGAAAGAAATCATGAGGAATATCATAATAAAAATAACATATTTCATAACATGAAGATGTGGCTACAACATTTAACAAAGACAATCATTTCCATTTCACCAAGGTCCATTCCCAAGGTGTCAATAAAAATTACAAAGGTTATTCACCAAGGTATCAATCAAAATGGTCATCTCTAGAGATTAAGTATTTACCCAATGAATTGGAGTGCTATCAGGGCGCACCCTTAAATTTACATTTATTATCATGTGATCCACATATATCGTCATTAATCATTTCATAAACAACTCATACATCATAAAAGAAATGGGTTTCATTTAATAATCATAACGTTTTAAAAACTGCTTTAAAGACATGATCTTTAAGTCACTTTAAACCCACAGAAAGGGAAAGAGGGTCTCATGTATGTAAATACCAGTATTTAAAATAGAACATTTTGATATATATGTGAATATCCCTATATAAGAAAGAGGTTTGAGTATTCACTTAATAAAATAAAATAATTTGAGAAAAAGAGAGAGACATTTTGAGACAGAAATTCGGCAGCATAACGACAATGTTATAGGGTTTTAGAAAACATTGAAAAGAGATGGGACATGGGTTACCCACTCATAAATGACCCATAAAACAGTACGGGGGGCATTATATAAAGGATATATGAACGTGGTAGTGAAATTTGAAGGACATACCATTTGAAATGAAAAACATGGATGGAATACAAAAATAAAATTTCTCTTATGAAAAATTCGGCAGCCTATCGACGTTACTTAAATAATCAAAATACTAAATTGAAGAGATCAAATAGGGTCTCTCATCATATGAAACTAAAAGATCAGTATGATAGATATAGAGATCATACCCCAAAAAAATAATAAGGAACTTGAAATACTTCACATGAAAATAGAACTTGAGAAAGGTGAAAGAATCCCTTAAAAATTCGGTAGCCTAACGGCGCCACTTTAACAATATTAAAGTGAAATCATGAGAGAAATAGGGGGTAGTTAATCATATGAAAATTAAAAATACAGTAGGATGAATAAAAAAGAACATCCTCCAACATAAGATCATGGAGCATAAAAGAAATGACATAAAAGAGATTACTTGAAAAGAAAGAGGGAGGTAGGATCCCTTACCTTAAACGTAACTCTTAAAACTCGAAGCTTGGGACCTTGAGAGATTGGGGGCACCTTGGGAGGACTCCTTGTGAGGTAATGAGACCAAAGCTTCAATGGGAAAGAGTTGGGAGTGAAAACTAAATGAGGAATGGGTAGGTATTTACAGGGAATGTGAGGGGACAAGGCATTAATGGCCAAAGGACACCTCACATGTGGTTTTCTCAAAACCATGGGCTCTCCCATGGTATTTCCCATGGAGTTAGGCCACATGGGGCCCTCCATACAATAATTCATCACCTTTAGTAGGAAAACCCTTAAAATATCCCATGACATCATCATGACACAGTTATGATGTCATTAAACATACCAAAACCCTAAAACTGTAATTTTACTATGCACTAAAAATTCAACTTTCTCCGAAAAATCGCAAAATGTATCCTTAACCACATATCGATGATCTGATTTCAAAAATGAACTCCATTATATAAAAATAATTTTCTAAATATTTTTAATTTAATTTTTAAATAAATACACTATTCACTGAAAATTCTACTTTTTCATAAAAATCCCCAAAAATTACCTTAACATAATATCGATGCTCTGAGTTCAGAAATAAAGCCTTTTTTATAAAGATAATTTTCGAAATATTTATAATTTAATTTTTAATTAAAAAACACTATTCACATGAAAAAACTAATACTTGACTATTAATTTATGAAACCATTATATAACCATTTTATTGAATCACATTACTTAAGTCAAGGTTCCTATATTATATTAATACTTTCTTTAAGTGAGATTACTAATAAATTTGGTCACATTACTAATCCTAAGCATAAAATAACTATTCATAATTTACAATTCATGAAAAATTATGTTGATCTTATTAGATTCTAAATTTTGTACTGAACATAATTGTAGAAGACCATTTTTTGAAAATCATTACACATTTTTAATTATTTAAGGTTTACATAAATTTTTTTAAAATATCCTTTCTCTAAAATTTATCAAAAATATGCATACTATATTTATCCTGAAATTTGAAAATTCATAAGCTTCATTATAAGAAGAAATCAAAATTTTTATTTAAAATAAAGGATTACACAAGGTAGTTACGGTCTCCCTACATAGCCCCTTATAACCCCAGCATAGGACCTATGTGTAAGGTGTGCTTAGGTGAGAGAATCTGAGGGTGGCTCAGCCAACATTGCACGAGTAGTAATTCTATCAGTTTGAAATTCTCGCGATGGTGATTCTGTTTTAGCTTCACATGATGAAGTTTGGCATGGGTTTGACCCAGAGCAAAGCCCAGTGGTGCTACCTCCTTCCCAAGTTCTGTTAGATGGGCTTCGATTGGCCTGAGACTACTGGATGAGGCCATCAAATCTTCTTTCTATATTAAGTAACCAATATCACATGTATTAAGAGACAAAAATGAAACGTTTAGTTTCTAGCGGTCATATTGACCAATGGTCATATAACAGTCAAAACCCAACAGTCTCATTTTAATTATATTCATGTTATCAAATGAAACAGTTTTGTTAAGTATAAAAAATAAATTAACACACAAAATTATAAAACAAGATTTATTAAAAATTTCGGCTCATTACAATCTTCCCCCCTTAAGAAATTGCGTCCTCACAATTTTTAAAATTGAGTTTTGAAATTTTATTGAAAGTCCCACATCGGAAAAAGAGTCAGTAACACTACTACTTTAAAAGGAAGAAATGGAAGTACAAAGTCACCCGAGTTAACCCATACTAGGATTCCATGTAGGAAAACATGGACATGGAGGAGAAAACAAAGGGTCATGTTCTGAGGGAGAGTGATAGAAAACATTATTAGGAGAAAGTTAACAATAAGAAAATCACAAACATATGATGGGCTATACGGTATTTGATTTCCCATTAGGAATGGTTAACAAAAAACGTTTTTGCTTTACATTCATTTTCACAGTTTTGAGGAATTCATTTACTACATAGAATAAAAACATAGGGAAATATACCTACCTTCATGTAGAGTTTCATCCTTTAATATGTTTCTACCAAAACTAATCCTTTCTCAAAACGATGATCATTCCAAAAAACATGGTCTCATCAAAAGCACAAGAATCATCTTCTAGAGAATCACATAATCCACCAAAGATTAACTATCTATTTATTTTTTCTTTAAACATTATCCCAAAAAACAGAAAGGGTAAGATAAAACAACTCTTCCAAAAAGAATGATCCCCAGAGGAAGGGAAAATACTTTAAATCTTCAAAGTTCCACGGTACTACCCAAAGTTCATCATAGACTATTCCATAAAAAAACTGTCCTTCGAATTCCTCAAAATAAACCAAACTATGATTGAAACCCAGATACAAGATGGATTTGATAACATAGTCTTCCAAAATAAACTTAATCGTTCATCTCCAAACAACATCATCCACTCCTAACATCTTATAAAAAAGTAGCTAACCTAAACACATTTTCCCCAAGATAGGTTAATCATTTCCATAAGTAACCTAAATTACTATAACTCCACCTTAAATTCATCAATTCATCAAAATATAAGTCATTTTTTACTCCTCAAAGTAAATACCGTAGTAATCAATTTACCTCGATCAAATAGGGTTTTCAAAATTGTGAACGTCTTCCAAAATAATAATAATATTTTAATCCCCTAATCATCTCTATCATATTAATAAGGTAATCATCACATTTACTATAACATTGGTTGTTGGGAAATGTTCTTCCATTTCCTTCCATTAACTAAGAAAAGAAATAACAATTAGTGGCTTAAATACTTAGCCAATAATTAGGAAAAGGAACTTAAAGCATATAAGTATAACTTGTAGAAGAAAATTATAACCTAACTTGTGATCCCCTAGGTTCCAAACTAGGTTATCCATTATCATATATTCTTATGTGAATCCTTATTTTATTTTGTCTTTGTTCCATTAATAATGGTTCATACTAATCTTATGAATTTACCAAAGTATATCCCCCGGGAGTGTCGTAACCAAGAGTGCAGCAAGGCCCGTTGTCATGTACCAGTTCCTGTTCAAGTATAGCTCAAAGCGGTGTTTTCGGGTTTTACCCCTATGTACATCTGTGCCAGAGCCACCTCTACCTACTCGTATCCAAACATGGATGTATTTTCTTGGCAACCCCTTACTCATTACTCACCAAAATACCAGGAAGATTTCCTATATTTAAACTTTTCTATAGGATTATTTCAAACGTTTTCATATCCTAATTTCCAAAAATAACTAAACCATCCTTAGATACAAACTATAGAATCCCACCTTTTTATAATATAACATTTAATTACATTTTACAAAACCGAGGATCTTTAAGGTTTAGTGTCTTGGAAACCAGGAACATAAAACATGAAAACATAAAACATCCTTCTTAAACACTTGAAAGGATTCTTCTTATGTTCATCCTAGGTTCATTACTACATCTCAACCTGGGGAAATACATCAAAAGAAAGGGTGAGCAGAAGGCCCAGTAAGGGAAACAAGGGGGAAACATTTAACATGTGAACTAGAGATACATCAACAATGTCATGAAAAAGAACTTTAAGGCTTGAGAAAGAAATCATGAGGCATATCATAAAAAAATAACATATTTCATAACTTGAAGATGTGGAAAAAACATTTAACAAAGACAATCATTTCCGTTTCACCAAGGTCCATCCCCAAGGTATCAATAAAAATTACCAAGGTTAATCACCAAGGTATCAGTCAAAATGGTCATCACTAGAGATTAAGTCTTACCCAATGCATTGGATCGCTATTAGGGTGCACCCTTAAATTCTCATTTACTATCATGTAAGCCACATATATCATCATCAATAATTTAATAAACATCCCATATAGCATAAAATAAATGGGGTTCATTTCATAATCATAACGTTTTAAAAACTGCTTTAAAGACATGATCTTTATGTCACTTTAAACCCACGGAAAGGGAATGCGGGTCTCATGTATGTAAATCACAGAATTTGAAATAGAACATTTTGGAATATATGTGAATAAAACTTTATAAGAAATATCTTTTAGTATTAACTTAATAAAATAAAATAATTTGAGAAAAATAGAGAGACATTTTGAGACGGAAATTCGGCAGCATAACGACAATGTTGTAGGGTTTTAGAAAACATTGAGAAAAGAGGGGACATGGGTTACCCACTCATAAATGATCCATAAAACAGTAGGGGGACAGAATATAAAGGATATATGAACATGGTAATGAAATTTTAAGGACATACAATTTGAAATGCAAAACATTGAAAGAATACAAAAATAAGATTTCTCTTATGAAAAATTCGGCAGCCTAACGGCGTTATTTAATACATCAAAAAACTGAATTGATGAGATCAAATAGGGTCTCTAATCATATGAACATAAAATATCAGTATGATAGATATATATATCATACCCAAAAAAATAAAAAGGAACTCGAAATACTTCACATGAAAATAGAACTTCAGAAGGGTGAAAGAATACCTTAAAAATTCGGCAGCCTAACAGCGCCACTTTAACATTCTTAAAATGAAATGATGAGAGCAAGAGGGGGTCTCTCATCATATGAACATGAAAAAGGCAGTAGGATTAATATAAAATAACATCCTCCAACATAAAATCATGGAGCATTAAATAAATGACATAGAAGAGATTACTTGAAAAGAAAGAGGGACGTAGGACCCCTTACCTTAAACGTAACTCTTAAAACTCGAAGGTTGGGACCTTGAGGGATTGGGGGAACCTTGGGAGGACTCCTTGGAAGGTAATGATACCAGATCTTCGTTGGGGAAGATTTGGGAGTGAAGACTAAAGGAGGAAAGGGTGGGTATTTATAGGGAATGTGAGGGGACAAGGCAATAATGGCCAAGGGACACCTCACAAGTGGTTTTCTCAAAACCACGGGCTCTCCCCTAGTATTTCCCATGGAGTTAGGCCACATGGGGACCTCCATACAATAATTCATCACCTTTGGTCGGCCAACCCTTAAAATATCTCATGAAATCATCATGAAATAGTTACGATGTCATTAAACATACCGAAACCCTAAAACTGTATTTTGACTATTCACTGAAAATTCAACTTTCTCAGAAAAATCCCAAAATTTCTCCTTAACCAAATATCGATGCTATTATTTTAAAAATTAACTCCATTTTATAAAAAAAATTCTAAATATTTTTAATTTAATTTTTAAACAAATACACTATTCACCGAAAATTCATTTTTTTCAGAAAAATCCCCAAAAATTTCATTAACATAATATCGATGCTCTGAGTTCAAAAATAAAGTCCATTTTATAAAAATAATTTTCTAAATATTTTTAATGTAATTTTTAATTAAAAAACACTATTATCCTGAAAAAACTAATACTTGACTAATAATTTATGAAACCGTTATTTAACTATTTTATTGAATCACATTACATAAATCAAGGTGCCTAGACTATATTAACACTTCATTTATGTGAGATTACTAATAAATTTGGTCACATTAATAATCCTAAGCATAAAATCACTATTCATAATTTTCTATTCATCAAAAATTATGTCGATCTTATTAGATTCTAAATTTCATACCTAACATAATTGTAGAAGACCATTTTTTGAAAATCATTACACATTTTTAATTATTTAAGGTTTACATAAACATTTTTAAAGTATCCTTTCTCTAAAATTCCTCAAAAATATGCATACTATATTTATCCGGTCATTTGAAAATTCATAATCATCATCATAAGAAGAAATCAAAATTTTTATTTAAAACAAAGGATTACACTAGGTAGTTACGGTCTCCTATCATAGCCCCTTATAACCCCAGCATAGAACCTAAGTGTAAGGTGTTCTAAGGTGAGAGAATCTGAGGGTGGCTCAGCCAACATTGCACGAGTAGTATTTCTATCAGTTTCAACTTCTCGCGAAGGCGATTCCATTATAGCTTCACATGATGATGTTCGGCTTGGGTTTGGTCCAGAGCAAAGCCCAATGGTGCTACCTCATTCCCATGTTCCGTTAGATGGGCTTCGATTGGCTCGAGACTACTGGATGAGGCCATCAAATCTTCTTTCTACATTAATTAACCAAGATCACTTGTATTTAGAGACAAAAATAGAAATTTTTAGTTTCCCGCAGTCATATTGATCAATGGTCATATAATAGTCAAAACCCAACAGTCTCATTTTAATTATACTCATGTTATCAAATGAAACAATTTTGTTGAGTATAAAAAATAAAATAATACACAAAATTATGAAACATGATTTATTCAAAATTTTGGGTCGTTACAAGTATACTGATTTAAATAATTTCATTTACATATTAAAGAATCGTATTCATTGTTATGATATCATATATGGTTCACTTATGACTTTATATTACCCGTTCTTTTGTAAGTTCCATGTTAAAGCAGCGTTTTGGGTAAAATCGTTTTATTTATCGTACATGTTTGGACTCGGTGTCGTTGATATTATTTCTTATATCCTTATTTACTTAATTCTAGAATGTGAAAAATTATTTATATGTAATATATATTCAGAATATACATATATATATGATACATCGATAAATGGAATGAAATACACCATTCATGGAGACGGTAGGCCGTACGTACGCATGAACGATGTTTTGGTTTCCTTGTTGCATTGAATGGAATTAAGTAGATGACAAACATATATATACACATAAATATAGTATCATTATTATGTCATATATTTCATGATTACTTATTATATATAATTTATAATAATTCATTAATGGTTAACATGGAGAATGAGTCTCATCGCGTCGTGGAGACGGTAGTCCGTACGTACGCACGAGCGATGATATCATTCCCATGATCGTGGAATTATATTGAAGTGTATGTATAATATTTCAGAATAAATATCACTTTACAATTATCATTTATAGTTATTTATTTACACCATTATACCCATCCAAGTAAGGTGGTAGTCTAAAACTGATTACACCATGGTGTACAGACGGTATTCCGTACGTACGCACGCGCGGTGATTTCGTTTTCCGTAGGATGGATAGATGGTGAAATAGGGTTGTTTCATACATATAATAAAATATAAGTATATGAGTGACACTTATATTATTACTTCATAATGAAACAACTAAAGAAGAAGAAGTAGAAGAAGAAATAAAGTTGAAAGAATCGGTAAGGGACATTACCTCTTCTTTGAAGCGCCTCTTCTTAACCTCCTATTAGGGCACTAAAGATGGTCTTTTAAGAATAACAGAACCTCTAGGATGTTACTATGGAAGTTTAGAAGAGAAATTGGTAGGGTTTGGCCGAGCAACAGGGCTCAAAATGGTGTGAAGAGAAGAGAGAAGTGGTGCCCTTTTATAAGGGAGGAGAGGGGCACCTTTAGAAAAACTAAAAATATTATTTTATTATAAAGTCATATTTGGGTTTTAATAGTTCAAAATTGATTTATTTCAAAGCTAAGGTGGTTTTGGGTCGAAATCCTCTCTTACAATATAATTTATACAAGTTGGGGTTTCAATTTTAACCTTATCATTTAGATTTAACTTTAAGTTAAATAATTTTACTTTTATCGTGTCTTCTTGTTTTCTTAAACTATAAGGTTAATAAACATACTATAAGAAGCCAAAATAACCCCATGTTGTTTATTATTAATATATATAACCTTATTTAAGTCATTTGGCCGAGCCTTAGATATTTAGGAATAAAATAACAATTAATAATATAATATTTGTTTTAAAAACTATTTTATGTCAATTTTGACACTATTTGGTAATTGATTTTTGTGAAAATCATAACAGAAATATTAGTTCGAAAAAACTTAATTAAATAAATAATAACATGTAATATTAACCTATAAAATTAGTGGAATTCATAAATAGTCTCAAATTACATTTATTTTGGTATTTATAATATTAATTATTTTTATATTTCAATATTTACGAAATTACTGCATCACCATTGGTTCATAAATAACATAAATTATTTAATGTCTAAAAATTATAAATAAAATACCATTAGGTAGAAAATATTTTTATATTTCTAATAAATATTTATAGTCGAATTTATATTATGTATAACACTATATTTAAAATGAATTAGTTATTAAACGTTGATTTTAACTATTTTATCCCTTCTTTAAATTAATTAATAATAAATGTCCTAATCTAATCCAAGTGGCCCTAAAAGGTCATATTTTATTCCTAAGGGTTTTATTGGTCGAATTATACAGATCCAATAGAATTAATACATGTGTTAGGGTAATATTAATATCATTTTTACCCTTAATTACCATATTTACTTTTAACCGTGGTAAATAAAAGTAAAACGTTACTATTCACCAAAAATTATTTTAATCTCATTGAACCACATTTTAGTCCTTGATATTAACTGTGTGTCTCGGATTTTCAGAATTCAATTAACAGAAGTGGTAAAATTTCATTTAAATGAAAAATTCAGTTTTTTAACTACCACTATGTGGTTTCACTATTCATCGAAATTGAAGTTTTTCAGAAAAATATCAAAAATAAAGCCTAAGAATTATTTTATATTCCGAATTCAAAATTGATGTCTATTTTTTCAAATTCAAACCATAGAAGTGGAATTAATTAATTTTAAAATTAATTCCCTTTATCAAAACCAATAGCGTGTTTTTAAGAAACAAAAACTATCAAAACATTGATACTTGTTTATATCAAATTTCAAAGTGAAATTAATTCCAATGAACAACATTGGATAGAATGGTAAAAATATATTTTAATTACACTTTAAAACCAATTAAAAAGATAATCTAACCATATAAATTATTGCGATGAAAAAAGTTTTTTTTAGTTAAAATATAGCGGTTTTTACTATTCATTAAAATATGAAAGTTATCAGAATAATATGAAAAATTTATCCAAAGGAAATTTTTATATCATGATTCCATAGAAGAATTTTATTTTGTAAAATTGAACTTATAGACATGTCAAAAAAAGATTTATGGTGGGTGCGCCATCAAAAGGCGGTAAAACTGCAATTTTTTAAATATACATATTTTACACGAATTATTTATTTTGTTCTCATACCGTATTCTAGAAAATGTGTAAGATGAATAATAATGTTATAAAATTAAAAATGTAGTTAATACTATTCATAACAGCTAGTCCATAATAATATTATAACAATATATCGTTGTTTAGTGAAACCCAGTATTGTGTACTACACACGCTATCTAGGTAGGTCGCGATTGCGTGTAATGAAAGCCAAGAATAGTGTTGCATATACTACAAGCTAATGCGGTGTTGTGTATAGTACCAGATAATCTTGGTGTAGTGTATAATATAAGATCAAAGAAATTAAAAAATAATATATCTCATAAAATCTCGATGTGTTACATTCTACCCCCCTTAAAAGGAATTTCATCCTCGAAATTTGTCGGGGTTATAAATCGTTTACTCTTCATAAAACCCACATTGTATAAAGGAATAATAAAACTTAATTTTAAAAACTAATGTATGAAATGTAATGATTACCCAAAGTAACTCATCACTGGGTTTCCATATAAGAGAACATCAGTGAAAATAAGGATATGGAAGAAAAATCTAACCATCATGTTCTAATGGAGAGTGGTAGAGAACATGGCGATGAAAAAGATATCAATCACAAAGCAATAAATTCGTGATGATCTAAGGTACCATCTGATTCATCGGATATAAGAGAACTAGGAAAAAAAATTTGGTTTTCAATATCATTTCCCTAAAGTTGAAAAAATTGAATTAGAAGAAATACTTGCTTGATTTTGGTACAATCTCACTGGTGTTCCTACATTGATCAATTTACACTTCATCTCTTAAAGAAATAAAGTTGAATTTTTTATTCATGAAGTGTTAACATATCATGTGATAGAATGCTTGTTCATTCCATCTGTTTCAAACAAAAGGTTAGCAAAAGTTATCAAATATACATATGTCCATCTATGGTGAGGTTAACCATATACGATTCCAAAAATGAACTTATACTTCATATATCATACCACTTAATAAATTAAAACTAGTTTCTACTAACCAGGGACTTCCTGTAGGCTAGTGGTATGCGATAAAGGCCAGTCTCACTTCGGTTGTGGGTTCGATTCCCATAGCCATGTCCGACGCGTTGGGCTGTCGCCCATCCTGCATGTTGTCCTTTTTCTAAAACTACATTACTATAACACCCAATCAATAATATCGAAAAAAGTATTATCCTTAAAAAATACTAACTTATGTCCAAAATAATCCATTCTAATCTTTAGGCTTATATAAAATACTTCTGTCCATGCTCATAGTATAAAGAAAACTATTACTTGAAATGTCACATAACAATCACGTGAATTCCATCATTTATCACCCATATATCATAAGATGTATCTTGTTGGTCAAATTAAAAACATGTGAATACCTTAATCATGTATTATCTTGAAGAATTAATACCCATTTAACCTTAGTGAAAACATGAATTTTGTTAAATTTTAACACTTTACACATACCAATATCCCAAAAATTCCATATAATCAAACCATAATATCACATAGTCCGTATATCAGTCATGAGCTCTTGAATACAATCAAACATCTCATTATCTTCTTATCCCTTCATTATGCGCATATCATCTACTTTCCAAAAATATCTGAATAACCATTCATGGTTACTGGTACCATTTAACATATACTTTTAAATACTTTAGGAAAAAAAATAGTGTAACAATCCTTAGATGATTCTTTCTTCCATAGTACCATTAACTATACAACATAACTCTTGATAAACATACAATCATTCCACTACCTTTTTAAACAACTGACTGTGCTTCAACACTTCTATCATCTCATATATAATTTGTAGTCTCCTCATCATCATCCACATAAATACTACCCATATGATCATGCTAATTCTCTTCATTAGATTTTCCCTTAAGGGATTGGTTTGCATAATGCTCGTACATTCCAGATTTAAACAATTTAACCGTTGTTGATGTCTTAGAAATACTATTATCCTTTTCCATGGTGTTAACTAAACCTTTTCCTTTTCAATTACTGGATTTGTGTCCTTCTTTTCCACACCCAATGAAACTTCTTGTTCCTTTGAAACATTCTCCCTGATGCCTCTTCCCACATGATTTACATGAGGGGAATTGAACTTTCTTTCCTCTATGATCATCATGAAACTCTGTCTTTCTCTTATTAGCAAAGTCAGAAAAATTACCAAAGTTGAGATTATTGATCATATTATGAGATTGGTGATTAGGCATAATAATGATATGTGGACCTCTAGATCCAATTTCATTTGGTTGCTCATGAAAAATATCATTCTATTGTCCATCATATCCCCCATTATCGTGAATCTGCCTGTTTGTAGCCATTTTTTAAAACCCAAAAAGAATAGTGTGAGAGGCAAATATCATGCTAGGAAAACAACATAATAAAGGGGGAGTACCTTCAATATCTAACATATTAGGATTAATTATATGATCTTTAGCACAATTCTAGGACTATAACCTATATATATAATTAACATTACAGACATCCCTAGACATACCATAGAAATATTTCTAGGGATCTCACTAAAGTTTTCGCATCCTAGTTTTCAAAGGTTAACTAAACCTTTTCTCTAATACCAGCTGTAGAGGCCCAAAGATTGACGTACATGGACATTACATTACTTTTTCTGAATACATAGTACAAAACAAAAACATAAACACAAGGATCGTAATAGTTTAGTGTCTTTGGAAACTTGGAACGTAATCTTCTAATCATTGTGAGTGATCTTCAACATCTACCATGAAGATCTTCCCCCTTTTTTTCTTACATAAAACATTTCTTTATATCCTGGGGAAAAGAAAACATAAAAAGGGTGAGATCAAATTCTCAGTAAGGTTAATCATGGAGAAAATAAAACAAACCATAGACATTTGATCATAAAAACATGAACATAATGTTTAAACATCGAAATCTTGAGAAATGACATAAAACATGGCAGTACGTAAGGCATAGATAAAAATAGAACATCAATCGTGATAAAATATCTTGTAAATAAAACTTGTAATTGTGGAAAAACATTAAGCACATGATATGATTTCCATAGTAGCAAAGGCATTGCTGCCAAGACCATCTTAGTGGACAAATTCCCTTTTTGAATCGAGTTCACTCCTCGTTCCAGTCCATTATTACTGAACCAGATTAACTTACCGTTCCAGCCATGTCTATCTCATGAGATACAAATCTTTTTCCAATGAATTGGAGGGAGATATAGGTCCCACCCATCTCATAATGAAATCATTCTTACGTGTGCCACATCATGAACATAAATCATTCATCATAACCCAAAGAATAAAATGGTTTTCATAAACATCATCCCATCATAACATAATCCATATAAAAAAATGGATATCATTTTATAATAAGAAAAGTGAAACCATGTAAATCCTAGAGACATTATACTTGAAACATAATCATCTAAAATAATGTTATCTTAGATGGAAAATAGTTTTGAAAAAACACATGAAATGAATTCTCGAGGAAAATGTCCTTTATTCTTCGAAAACATTTTCTTTTCACAAAATGCCATGCAATTTTAAAAGAAAAGGATTTTGTTGAAAATACTTATGAAATATTATAGAGTAAGATTCATGAAAATAATGAATTATGAAACACTAAAAATCCATTCATGACGTATAAGTTAAAAATAACATTCTTCTCATACTTTTGTCAGAAAAGTCAACAAGTACCTCATATGGTAAACAAAAGAAAGACTCCTTCCATACGATGTGGTAAAAGTATAAAGGGTAAAAATGAATTTAAACATACATGGAAGAAAAGTAAACATTTTATGAAAACATTTTGAGAACATATGGACATTGATAATAATCATAACCCCAATAAATACTTACTAATAAACAATCTCGGATAAGAATGAGATTGGAATAATTATCCCTTACCTTAGGTACACTATGCTTCATACGTATCTGAACCTCCTTTATAATGATTTAAATAATGTCATTTACTTATTAAAGAATCATATTCATTATTATGATATCATATATGGTTCACTTATGACTTTATATTACCCGTTCCATTGTAAGTTCCATGTTAAATCAGCGTTTTGGGTAAAATCGTTTTATTTATCGTACATGTTTAGACTTGTTGTTCTTGATATTATTACTTATATCCTTATTTACTTAATTCCAGAATGTAAAACATGATTTATATGTAATATATATTCATAATATACATATATATATGATAGATCGATAAATGGAATGAAATACACGTTCATAGAGACGGTAGGCCGTACGTACACATGAACGCTGTTTTAATTTCCTTATTGAATTGAATGGAATTAAGTAGATAACATATATATATATATATACATAAATCCAGTCATTATTATTTCATATATTTCACTATTACTTATTATATATCCTTTATAATCATTCATGAATGGTTTACATGGAGAATGAATCTCATCGCGTTGTGGAGACGGTAGTCTGTACGTACGTACGAGCGATGATTTCATTCCCATGATCGTGGAATTGTATTGAACTGTATGTATAATATTTCAGAATAAATAACACTTTAAAATAATCATATATAGTTATTTATTTACACCATTATACCCATCCATGTAAAGTGGTGGTCGAAAACAGATTACACCACGACGTGGAGACGGTATTCCGGACGTAGGCAGGCGCGGTGATTTCATTTTCAATAGGATGGATAGATGGTGAAATAGTATTGTTTCATACTTATAATAACATATCCGTATATGAGTCACACTGATGTTATTACTTAAAAATTAAATAGCTAAATAAGAAGAAGTAGAAGAAGAAATAAAGTTGAAAGAATCGGTAACGAACATTACCTCTTCTTTGAAGCGCCTCTTCATAACCTCCTCTTAGGGAACTAAAGATGACCTTTTAAGAAGACCAGAACCTCTAGAATGTTTCTAGGGAAGTGTAGAACTGAAATTTTCAGGTTTTGGCCGAGCATCAAGGCTCAAAATGGTGTTAAGAGAATAGGTAAGGGGTGCCCTTTTATAAGGGAGGAGAGGGGCACCTTCGAAAAAACAAAAAATATTATTTTATTATAAAGTCATATTCAGTTTTTAGTATTCCCAAATTGATTTATTTAGAAGCTAAGGTGGGTATGGGTCTAAATCCTTTCATCCAATAGAATTTGGAAAAGTTGAGGTTTCTATTTTAACCTTATCATTTAGATTTATCTTTAAGTTAAATAATTTTACTTTTACCGTGTCTTCTAGTTTTCTTACACTATAAGGTTAATAAACTTACTATAACAAGCCAAACGAACCCCAAGTTGGTTATTATTAAAATATATAACTTTATAGAAGTCTTTTTTCTGAACCATAGATTTTTAGGAATAAAATAATAGGAAATAATATAATATTTGTTTTAAAAACTATTTTATGTCAATTTTGACACTATTTGGTAATTGGCTTTTGTGAAAGTCATAACAAAATTATTAGTTCTAAAAAAGTTAATTAAATCAATACTAACATGTCATATTAATTTATAAATTTAGTGTAATTCATAAAAATCCTCAAATTAAATTTATTTGGGTATTTATAATATCAATTATGTTAATATTTTATTATTTAGGTAATTACTGCATCACCATTGTGTCACAAATAACTTAAATTATTCGATTTCTAAAAATTAAAAATTAAATACCATTATGTAGGAAATTTTTTTAGATTATAAATAATATTTATTCTCGAATTTATCTTATGTATAACCCTATATTAAAAATTAATTAGTTATTAAACTTTGATTTTAACTATTTTAACCCTTCTTTAAATAAATAAATAATAAATGTCCTAATCTAATCCAAGTGGACCTAAATGGTCATATTTTTCCCTAAGGTTGTTTTTGGTAGAATTATACTTATTAAATAGAATTAAGACATGTGTTAGGGTGATATTAATATCATTTGTACCCAGAACAACCCTATTTACTTTTAACCGTGGTAAATAAATGTAAAAATTTACTATTCACCAAAAATTATTTTCATCTCATTGAACCAAATTTTAGTCTTTGATATTAATCGTGTCTCTCGGATTTTCGATATTCAATTCACAGGAGTGGTAAATTTTCATTTAAATGAAAAAGTCAGTTTTTAAACTACCACTAAGTGGTTTCACTATTTATCGAAAATTGAAGTTTTTCAGAAATATATCAAAAATTCAGCATAAGAATTATTTGATATTCTGAATTTAAAATTGATGTCTATTTTCCAAAATTTAAAGCATAGAAGTGGAATTAATTAATTTTAAAATTAATTCCCGTTATCAAAACAAATAGAGTGATTTTAAGAAAGAAAAACTATCAAAAGATTGATACTTCTTTATATCCAATTTCAAAGTGAAATTAATTCTAATGAACAACACTGGATAAAATGGAAAAAATATATTCTAATTATACTTTAAAAACAATTAAAAATATAATCTAATCATATAAATTATTGCGATGAAAAAAAATTTTTTTAATTAAAATATATCGTGTTTTTACTATTCATTAAAATATGAAAGTTATCAGAATAATATGAAAATTTTATCCAAAGTTAATTTTTATATCCTGATTCCAAAGAAGAATTTTATTTTTTAAAATTTAACTTATAGACATGTCAAAAACAAGAATTAAGGTTGGTGCGCCATCAAAAGGCAGAAAAACTGCAATTTTTTAAAAATACAGATTTCACACGAAAAATTTATTTTGTTCTCATACCATATTCTAGAAAATGTGTGAGATGAATAATAATGTTATAAAAGTAAAAATTTAGTTAACACTATTAATAACAGCTTGTCCATAATAATATTATAACAATATATCATTGTTTAGTGAAACCCGGTATTGCGTACTACACACGCTATCTAGGTAGGTCGCGATTGCGTGTAATGCATGCTAAGAATAATGTTACGTATTCTACAAGCTAATGAAGTGTTGCGTATAGTACAAGATAATCTTGGTGTAGTGTATAATAGAAGATCAAAGAAATTAAAAATAATATATCTCATAAAATCTCGGAGTGTTATAGATCACAAGTGATATTTTAATTATTTTTAAAATATAATAGTTTGTTTTGGATTTAGGGACCCTTGGTGAACCTGAGGTGTTGACATGAAAACAAAAATGGAAATAAGGTTTATAAGGTGGCTTTATTTTATTTTGGGGTATCCAATCCAGCTTTCAAACCACACAATTTGTTTTATCTCACCATTCATGTGATTGAATTTTGAGGTAGAATGTCGCATTAAATAGAATGCAATGTTTGTGATGTTAGAAGGATAAGTGATTTCTGTTATACTAACACTTGCTTGTAATTAGATTCATGTGGATGTGTTTCTAGACATGGGGATTGTTTTACTGACATATTATCATTATGGATGTTGATTTTATTTTTTCCATGTTGAGCGTCTCATATGTTTTTATGTATGACTTTTCCAACAGTCATTATATATCAAGAATAATTGTTCTATTTCCTTATGATATTCTTGGTATATTATATGTTTTTTTGTTATGACTAGTACTGAAATGATAGGTAGTTAGGTTGTGGATCTGTATCCCTAGTGGGGGATCATGTTTAGACACTAACTTTGATTTTATGAAATGAACAAGATGGATGAAGGGATATGATGGCGTAGTGTGTCCAGACCAGGAGGCATGATGATAATGAGTGATCCAACCTGTATGTGAGGATAGTGGGGTATGATGAGCATGACTTATCATACCATCATGAAAAATAGTGGGGATTAATGTTCTATGTACACTGTTCTTGAGATAGATTCAAGGGATGATGACCTATTGTGGTTCGAACTGAAGGTTTGGGGAATGTTGAACTATTGAGGAGATTGATGTTGGCTCTGACATTGGGAAAATTCAATAAGTATTCTCATGTTTCCCGGCATGGTTCTGAAGTAGGTATTACAGAGGATTGTGGAATCCAAGTTAGCTAAAGAATGCCCGACATGATTGTTTCAGGGGATCAATTTTTTTTTAATATTATGTTATATATTATTTTTCAGGTGAACGCTTGTTATGGAAATGATTATGGTGTCCCATAGATTCTTTTTACTGAAACCTTACTCATGGATTCTAGCGTGCTTGTAGATTTCATGACCCGTGATCTGGAAAAGGGAAATGGGCCTATAATGTATGGTTAAGAAGTCGATCATAGAGAGAGAGAGGGTTGGGATAGAGTCTTAAAGACCTTCATCGTTTATCTATTTAATTGTCTAATTTTTCATATGCTACTTAAATTCTGTTTCAACGTTCCACATTGGGTTTTTTACTTATATGTATGTCATTTATTTAGTTTTCAAATTTAATATATTTTTATATTATTTTTTGTTCATTAATATTGATCCTACAAAATAATTATGAGGGTCAAATCCCCCCACAAATAGATTTAAAACTTCACTACTAATCAGAAACCACTTGTGTATTGGGAGGCGCATATGAGGTCACATAGAATTCTTTCTTAGACCTGGTGTTTTAGGTGATGATGTTTCAATGCTCATAATTACAACTATTTTAAACATATTCATTATAATAATAGTTTTCAAATATGAATTCCTTATGTATATAGATTTTTTTTATCATAATTTCTTTGTATTAACATGTATATAACCGAGATAACATTATAAACAATATCCTTTCAGATGTTATTATGATATTAATATGATGGATGAATTTAATTTATGATTCCATATTATGATAGAAATAACTATGATTACCTAAAGACATGAATTAATTAATTCATAGATCACAAGATAATTGATCACCATGTAATCCCAGTGAGACCACATAATCTAAAATATAATGATTCTAATTCTCTGGTTGGAATTGACATGATAAAATACTTATTCAATTGTCAATTAATGAATATTTTATACTATGATATAAGGAGAAGTGTTTTTCAACATGTCTTAGCTTGTATGGGAAGTCATCATATTTGGGGAATAATTCAAGTTATACATTATGGTTAAAATAATCATAAAATAAAAAATTAATGAAATTTATGATCTATGTACAATTATATAAAATTGGGTGAGGATGGATATTTGATCCAAATATTATTCCATTATCATGTATTATAAATTAGATTACTGTTTTAGGTTAATCACTATTAAATATAGTATTAGTTGAAAGTATTTTGTGGGAACTACATAAAAAATTTTATATGAAGATAAACATACATTAATGAGAGAAATGTTTTCAAATAATATACTTTGGATAAAATAATAATTTATTTTATATAGTTTTATGTGGAGTAAAATAATATCATTGATGAAGATGTTATATAGAAGAAATGGTATTAATTTTAAAAATAATATTAATGTTTCTTCAAACTTGTTATATTATGAGTTCAAAATATAAAATAAAGCAAATAAACAATTTGAGAAAATTTTTTACAAAATTTTGAAATATATGGGATCTTCTGTATAGAATTAAGTGAATAATAATATGAAAGGAAAAAAAGTACAATTAGTAAGAATAATGTTTTTTCATAATTAAATAGTTATGTTTCCTAAAATTAAGAATACTTCATTTACGATTAACCTAAATATAGGCATTTCATGAAATAGAATGGAAAAAATGGGAACCAAGATTTTTATTAAAGATGGACTTATAATATTTATATTGATTCATTTTGTGAGTTGAGAAGTAAACATGAGACTGGGAAACTTGCATTATTAGATGAGTGTTTTGAGGTAATAATTCCATATTTACTCACTTATCTATGAATTATAATGTGTTTTATAATCCAATAACTAATGATTAAAATGATACTAACGATGATTCATTTTTTTGTAATATATGATATTCTACAATTTTGGATATTTAGAATCAATATAAAGTGATTAAGAAATTACATATTGTTAGTTATAAAATTATTGTGAAATTAAACGATTTAATAATTAAAAATAAGAAACCATATAAAAATTATTAAACCTAAAGAGAAAGTGGGAATGTGAAATTTCAATAACTAGAAATGAAAAAGGGAAAATCCTTGAGAATTATAAAATTTAAATGGAAAAAATAAAAACAATAGAGCTGAATATTTCTTTTGAAAAATGCTTACAGTCATGATAGGAAATCCAATTATGAATTTTATGATTCAAAAAATATTGAGAATGATTGTAATAATATTAATAATTAGAATAAAATACAAATAAACATTTATTTATTTTAAAATAATACAATATAAGTTGATTCATAACATACTCAATAAGAAAATAAATATTTGAAACAAAAAATTATAAAGACAATAGATGATTTATTTATTTTTATCATTTTAATATATATTTGATAAAATTTTGGTTATGATTAAACATAATATAAATATTAATAATTTTGGTTAAAATAGTTAGATACCAATATATAATAGATTTATACTTTTGAAATGATAAAATGGAGATGTTTCTAATAAGATATATTTTAAATGTACGATGCATGGGAATTATGAAAGTGATTATTTTTTAATGTTTACATGGTTATTTGGAAATTAAAAAACATTAATCTATATGAATTTTTTTCTAGATATCTCTAAAATTTATGTTTTCATTTTTTTGGGTGGCTAAATGTTCTAACAATAATCCAAACCCTTATGATATAGGTACCCAAAAAATAATACTTTATTGATTTGGGGAAATTTTGCTTAAAAGTATCAAAAATACATGTTATATGTACATAGGATGTTCTAGACACATTAAAAGAAGTATTTCTAAATTTTTATCATTTAATTCATGTAAAGGAGGGTTAATCACATTTAAAAATATCTCTAAATATCTGATTTAAGTGGTTGGTGACGTTTTATTTTGTTAAAATATTATTATTTCAAATGTTATGTATATTGAGTTATTATAAAAAAAATATGTATATAAAAACTATGTGAAGATGGATTGATTTTTAAATTTAAAAATAAAAATTGTTTACTTCTTATAAATTAGTCTCTTTTGTATTTGGAAAATAAAAAACATTATATATATCTTACTACACGCATACACTTCGGACCTCAGGGTCTCGGTGGAGGGGAACCTGACTTCCCTCTGGTCGTTTATTAGCCCCGTTGTCAAAAACCTTTGGCCCTTCTCTTAGGGTATTGTTGGAAATATGGATCATTCCTTCTAGCACCAAAATTGTAGTTGTATAGTGTTGGGGTTCCAATAATGTCTGGTCACAAATATTTTGTGTTGGAAAGCAATCCTATTCCTAGATTTCATCAACTCAGTTTTGGATGACAACCTTCTTGAGTGTTCTAATCTCATTAAACTTATTACACAAGAGGATAAATGCATATTCACCACTTCCTACTTGGGCATGTTCTCCTCGAATGACTTCCATTGTTTCATTCATGAGAAGGGTCAAGTGGGGAGCTGGGATGATATTGTCTATGTTAAATCAATTCCAACCAAGCCTAATTTCTTAAACTATAGAATTCATAACAAAGATATTTTGAATAACAATAATATCTAGAGATGTGCAATTCAGCACATGTCCGGATGTGTAAGCTGTTTGCGTGCATAGTGGGGATAACTCTTCTCATAGGTTCTTCTGCAGTGTTTGGGAATTAGAGGTACGGATGGATCTTGGGGAGTTTTCTCCACCCATCGCCTTTAACGAGACCATATCCCCTTCCCTGATAAGTGGTATCATGGTTTAGAAGGCGATGGCCTCGAGAGATAGGCCCATTGGGTTCTGCTGTATGTGGGGTGTTGTTGTATTTGGTAGGCGTGGAATGGAGTTAAGAATGAGGGAGGGATGGCCTTGGATCATTTAATTATTTTCTGAGAAAAAATCAGGTATTGGACTTAAACAAGGCAGTGGGGTCCAATATGGAGGCACCATTCCTTCGTCGTTTTTAGACTAGTTCCAGCGAGGTCTCTCTATCTAGTATTAGGATGGGAAACTTGGTTTGCTTGAGCCCCCCCCAGGTTGGTTGAAGCTCAATTCAGAAAACTCTTGTATTCAGGGGAGCATGTGTAGTGGAGGTGTGTTAAGTGATATTAATGGATCAGTTTCCTTAGCTTTATCAGCCCGACTAGGCCAAGGCTCTTCCCTTCAACCGGAGGCAATGGCAATTCCCACGGGGCTCAAAATATGCATGCATCAGGGGTGGGATATATCAGAAATTGAAACTAACTTCTTAATTTTCCACAACCCACTAAATTAAAAGGGGGATTCTCCATGGTTGATTTTCCATCAGGAAATGTAAAAGAATCATCAAGAATAGTGCTCATATTCATCAATCCTGGAAATAGGGGAACAATGTTGTGGACAACACGACCTTGGTGGACATTAATGACATGGAGATGGTGTTTCTTCACTCAGCATCATGCATTAAACCAAACGAGATTCACTATATTAAAGGGGATTCATTAAGGCTTCGCCATTTCAGGCCCCCATATGTTCTTCTTTTGAGAGGGTGAGGGGAGTTGTTCCTCTCCACGCCTTCTTTGTGTTTTTTCTATTACTTTTTATAAAATTACATGATGATGATATATATATATATATATTAATTATTTTTCTAAGCTAACAAAAATTACAATTAAGTGTTTAAATATTCTAAAAACTATGGTCATTTTATGGAATAAAATACTATGAAATATTAGTCCTTTATTTTTGTATATATTTTCAATGCATGGGTAGGTATAAAATTAACAAGAATTAAAAGTAAAAAAATTAATTATTATTATTATTTTTTAGTGTAAACAAACATAAATAATGATTGAAGTATTTTAATCATATTAAAACTGCTAAACCTATTTAATTATTTCATCTTAATTTATTTATCCTTTTATAGTATACTAGTATAAGAGTAATACATTTATATTCAAATTGGATTATTTTTTAATTCCTAAAAATATAACCATAAATAAGTTAGATACATTTTTTCAAACAAAATTGAAAAATTATATAGTATATTTAATAATTTATATCAGAAGTGATAATGGAAGGGAATTTATTAGCCATAATTTTATAATTTTTTTGAATAAAATTCATATTTACGTTCTTCATTCTCTTAGTTCACCACAAGAAAGATCAATGGTACAAATATTGAATAGATCAACTCAATAAATGGTTAAAATCATTCTTAATGAATGGAATCTATGTAAATATTTTTTTTCCAAAGATTGTATTTAAAAATATCATGTTTAAAATAGAATATAACAATCCCAATTATAAATAAAAAAATAGTTATTATTTAGAGTATTTTAACGAATATTTAGATATTTTAGGGAATTTGGGTTATTTTTTTATATTTTTATAAAAATATATATTTAGACATCAGTTTGTGTAAAAGTAATGAATGTATCTTTCTAGGATACTCTAATTCGGGTATGTCTTATTGTGTTTTTAATGACAGAATAGTAGTGGTTGAGAAATTTTTATATTTAATATTTTTTGAGAGTTTCAATGTTATGAAGGATTTTTATTTATAAAATAGTGATGGAGGATTTGTAGAATTTTACTTTGGTAGTGAATAGATATAAGGACCCGACCTTAAAACATTACTAAATATTTAATTAAATGAATAATTAACATTGAGGATCTTTTCAGGTTAAGAGTTTTTGAGAATTAGATCATAACTATTACATCTTAAAGATTACAAAGTAGACACATCTACTCAGATTCCATTTTTTTCCACAAAAAAATAAACTCCTTAACAAAAGAGTCATGTCTAGTTCCTTGTTTTAGACAGCATGGCATTTCCTTGATCCCATCCTTGACCCTATTCCACATTTTGTCCTGTGAAAAACATTCCAAAAAAACATGGTATGAGCATAAAAATCTAAGTAAGGGATACAAAGAAGGAAAATTGTTAGTTTTCAAACACATTAATTAAACCATGAATACTTTATCATAAGTAATAATTTTCACCTTTATGAAGTAGTATATACTCTTCACTGAAAAAAAGATTATTACCTAACATTTTTGTAACCAATATATTACCATAAACCCATATAAAGATCACATATCATATAAGGTATCTTGGGACACAAACATTCTTAAATGGAATAACCATACGGTCGACTTCCACACATTTTGCAAAATTGAATAGCCATACGGCCGACTTCCATACCCAATGCATTGGCAGTTATAACGTAACCAACCATCCTAGTATTCACGACACCACACATCATATAGTTTATCATGTAACCACCTGTCAAATATCCAAGTACCATTATAAAATCATAACACATAAAACAATTATAAAGGAAAGAAAACATTTCCACATTTCAAGAACAATATATCACTTAAATATATTGACATAACAAATCCATTATCAAAACCATTTTCAACACCAAAATACATAAAAGTGTATATGGTATTTATTTACTTTTAAAAATATAACGGCTTGTTGAGGTATCCCAAGATCAAATAATATTCACGGTGACGGAAAGGTCGTTGTCACCACGTACGTTAAAAAAACATACTTTTTGTCATTTAGTAAAATGATTCGTATAGAAAACATTCCTTCCGAATAAAAGTATAAGTCAAAGGGGTTTATACACCGTATAAAATAAAGTTGTGTATAAAAAAATATGCCTCACTAGAAGGGGATTAAGATGAAGTCCCTTAAAAAGTTGTTATCCTTATATTAAGGATAAATCAATTACATAATTATGTGTGATAAAAGAATTCACCAAATATAAGTGGATATTAAGTGTAAAACAATCAAAGTCATTCACACATATTCATATAACGGTATATTCAAGGAGTACAAGTTTAACCCAAATAATCTAAATTGGGTTATGAATTTTTCTTGCAAAAATTTGATAGCCTAACGGCGTCACTTATTATTTCAGATTAAGAGTTGATGGGAGAGAAAATGGTATCTCATCACTTGAAGATAAAATTTTCATCAATAAGGATATATACGGACATATCCCAACATAATGAAATTTAAATTAAAATACATAACAAAAATACGTCTTTTAAAAAGAGGCGGGTGAAAGGTCTCCTTACCAATTTGGGTAACTTTCGAAACGTACACCCCATAAAGAAGGGTCATACAATGAAGATGTAAATACCCATAAATGAAATTATACAACACAAATAGTATAATAATGGGAAGTACATACACCACTCAAAGCAAATGGTGGCAAACGTGGCATAAATGTCACATGAATAAAAGTGAGATGAAAAATCCCTTATAAAAACTCGGCAGCCTAACGGGACCACTTAAAATTTCCAAAAATGGATTGATTAGATCAAATAGGGTATCTCATCATATTATTATAAAATTTATATAAATAGGAATATAAAATAACATCCCCTAACATAATAAATAGGAGCTTAAAGTAAGTTACAAAAAAAGAGTACATAAAAATAAAGAGAGAGGTAGGATCCCTTACCTCAAGTCTGACTTTCTTTGTTCTTTTCATTATATTCCTGAATAATAAACTTTGGTCAATTTATAATTTCTTAATTACTTCCTTTAAATATTATTATTCATTTCATGTCAAATATTAAAATTTTATAATAATGGGTTAATAATGTGAGTTAATATCAAACGTTTTTGTCAATGTTCGATACATGAGTCAAAATTGAACTTGTTGGAAAATAATTGTCCATGATGGTATAAGTAAATCATCTCCAGAATATTAATAATGACCTAAATATCATATATATCCAGTATATATTCATTTTATACTGTTCCATAACATTTGGAGATAAAAAATTAAATACACCGTTCATGGAGACGGTAGGCCGTACGTACGCATGAACACAACTTTCATTTCTTTGTCATATTAATGGAATTAAAACTAAATGAGAGATATATATATTATAATTCAAGAATGATATATATAATTTAGATCTAATATATGACATATATATCAATTATATATATGTACTTATAATAGTACATAACATTTGGAGATTCGAAATGAAATGTACCGTTCAAGGAGACGGTAAGTTGTACGTACGCATGAACGCTACTTTCATTTCATTTTTTTTGTATTCAATGGAATGAAATTATTATGATATAAAGTTATATTATAATTCCATTAAGATATCATATGTAATACCACTAATTCCATCATTTATACGTCCCACATATGTCATTAACAAATCAAATCACTTTAAGGGGGCGGTAGTCCGCACTTCCTAAAATGAAGATATCGCGTTTACCCATAATGGAAACCATAATGGTATGCCATAAATGAAAAATACCTTAGCTTAAGGAAAAAATAAACATATTATAGATCATATATAAATATAGTGACATCTTAATGGAAACCTTTGAATGTGTTAAAATAATATTGAACAATCATCGTTTCGTGAGGCAGTAATTCGCCATCCACAGAAACAATATTTTTTTTAACCATTAGATGGAGGTGTGTGGAAGTGTACCTAGAATCTGTCATATAAAAACATCCTAGTATATTGAAGATACTGGTTTTTTTACAAGAGAAATTATTAAAAAGATTTTAGTGGTTGAAGAAGCAAAATAAAACAAAAGAACACAAGTGAAGACATTACCTTAAAATCGGGTAACTCTTTTTGATTTGTGCCCAAAGGCTTTCCTGGAAAGTATTCTGCACAAATTGGGTCTTCTAGGAGTAATAGAGATATGGGTAGAGACAAAAAGTGCAGAGGTTGGCCATGAAAATGGCTTGAGAGGTGTTGGTAAGGAGGTAGAGGTGGGGGCCTTTTATAAGATGGAGGAGGGGTACTCTTGGAAAGTAAAGAAATGTTACTTTATATTAAATTGAGTTTCAGATTTTACAGGTCCCAAATAGATATATTTATAGGATAAGGTGATAAGGGTTCTAAATATACTCATCCAATAGTTTTTGGACAAGTGTATGTCTTATATTTTACATTATTTTATCATTTTATTAGAATCGTTTATTAATGAGGTAATCACTGCATCATCATGGTGTCATAAATAAATTAATATATTTAATGTCTAAAAATTATAAAAAAATTCTATGATGTAGGAAATATTTTTAAATTTATAATGGATATTTATAGTAAAAAATATTACTTGTATAACCCCATGTAAAAATTGTTTTATTAAAACTATACATGTTTGTGACATTTTTATTTTAAATTTAAATAAAAACTTACTAATGTCATTTTCCTACCAATGTGGCTCCATGGGGTCCCCAAGTTGACTCATGGATTGTCTTGGTCGGCCATGACTCCTATAATATAGGTAGGACATGTGTAAAGGTCATTTAATATTATTATAACATTATCTTTGCCTTAAATTACACTAATTACCTTTAATCGCGATTAATAAAACTTAAAAGTTACTATTCGCCAAAAAATTATTTTAATCCCATTGAAACAAATTTTACATAATAATGACAACCATGTATGTAGGATTTTTGAAATTCAAATCATAGAAGTGGTAAAAATTCATTTAAACGAAAAATCAGTTTTTCAACTACCACTTATTGGTTTCACTATTCATCAAAAATTGATGTTTTTCAGAAAAATACAAAAAAATCACCCAAAGATATATTTGATGTTCCGAATTCAAAAATGATGTCTATTTTACAAAATTAAAAACATATAATTTTCATTAATTTATTTAATAAATAATTTTTGCTGTCAAAACAAATAGCGTGTTTTTAAGAAACAATATCTATTAAAAAATTGACACTAGTTTATGTCCAATTTCAAAGTGAAATAAATTCCAATGACCACCATTGGATTAAATGGTAAAAATATATTCTAATTTCACTATAAAACCAATTCAAAATATTATCTAATCATATAAATAAATTAGATTAAAAATATGTTTTGAATTAAAATACAACATTTTCACTAAAACTGATCTTTATCGGAAAAATAACAAAAATTTACACAACGTAAATTTTGATGTCCAGATTCTAAAGAAGGATTTTGTTTTGTCAAATATAACATATAATAACTTCAAAAGTATATTTATAAAGGGTTCTCCATAAAAAGGTGGTTAATTGACCTTTTAAATAATAATAGAAGATTTATGCTTAAAATTGGAATAATTTTCATTTTAAGCCTCTAACATTTATTGGAAAAAAAAGTAAAAATATTTGACAAACATATATAATAATTTTTTAGTTAGTTTTGTTCATTCCTGCAATTACAATGGCTAGGCGTTATCTACAATTTAAAATAATATTATTTTATTATTAAAGTGCAACATAAGATTTCAAAGAAACTCGTTGTTGTGTATTGGGTACGCCATCGAGCATAGAATTCCATTTAAATTAATATTAACATTTTTATTCACAAAAATGGATAAATATGAAAAAAATAATATTATTTATTTACCTGGGATGTTACATCCTTCCCACCTTTTGTGAATTTCATCCTCTCAATTTTAAAATTGGGCTCGGAAACTTCATTGAAAGTCCCACTTCGGAACAAGAGTTAGTAAAACTATCAATTTAAAATATAGAAAGAGAAGTACAATGGTCACCCGAGTTAACCCATACTAGGATTCAATGAAAAATGGATATTGAGGAGAAAAAAAAGGGTCATCTTCTGAGGGAGAGTGTTAGAAAACATGTTTAGGACAAAGTTAACCACCAGAAAATCACAAACTGGTGATGGGTTAAACTGTATTTGATTCCCCAGTAGGAAAAGATAAAAGATAAAAATTTTGTTTTTAAGTTACATTTCATTAAGGAATTTATTTATGAGCTTAACTAAAACATAATGAAACATACGTACTTGTCGTTTAGACTCTCATATCCTACTAGATTTCTTACACAAACTCATATTTTCTCCAAAAGACGAGTATTTAGGATGACTTATTCACATTAATAGCGCTATAATCAACTTCTTGAGAATCACCTAATCCACAAAAGAGAAATATATATTTCCCCTGTCTTTAGAACTTAACCGAAACCAAAATTGTTAGAACAATATCAGATAATCCACAAAAGGATAATCCTTTATAAAAAGAAATTCTATTCTTAATCTCCAAAATTTTTCCAACAAAACCAAAAGTTCAACGAAGACCATTCGATAAAAAAAATTTCTATAAAATTCTTCAAAGTAATAAAAACTAAGATTGAAACCCAAATATTTGAAGGATTTAATCACATAGTCTTCCATGGTACAAATTAACATTTATCTCTAAATAACATCAGTTTCTCTTAAAGTCTCATATTGAAAAGTAATTATCCTAATCACATATCCTCCATGATAGGTTAATAATTTTCATAGATAACCCAAAATCAACTTACTATTGATTCATAAAATCATGTAACTATAAATAATTATTCAAACTAACCAGGGACATCATGTAGTCCAGTGGTAGGTGATAAATACCAGTCGCACATTTGTTGTGCGTTCGATTCCCGCAGCTTTGTCCGATGCGACGGGTTGTCACACAGTCTGCGTGTTTTCCTTTTTCCAAACTATATAATTCTCAAAAAATTCCCCAAAAAGAGATAAAATCATCAAAACTAACCATAATTTAATTTAACCTAAATTTTATCTCATGCCTTTCATTTTCCATCATAACATATATTAACCAATAATTACCTCAAAAGTAAGGATCATATAAACCCAAATGGTTCTTTATAACTATGTTCACAAAAGAACAGATAACTATTCCTTGAATAAAATTTTCATATATCAAACATCAGGGTTGGACATACTATAAAAAGTATTCTAATGTAACCTCATCATCAAAAGAGACTTAATACTTTTAAGAATCTCACCATAACTCTTGAAGCCCTTATATGTTGACTTCTTACTCATTAAACATTCTTCGTGATCCATTAACCATTCCTTTCCATCTTCTTCTGAAATACTTATTTCCTACAAACAAAATCATGAATCATATCCTAAGATTCCAAAATAGGAAAACAACTATTACGAAATAATCCATACCTTTCTTTAGTCATTGTCAGTTTCTTCATCCTCAATCGGAATGGCATTAGGTATTGGTAAACAAATATTTGTACGATCTTGGTGAAACCATTCTTGAAACTTCTTCATAGGACATGTGTTTTCATAATAACCATTCACACCAAATTTAAAACATCCAATTGATCCCTCATAAAGAACTTATTTCCCTTTCCTCGAGTCAACTGGATGCTTCCTTTTTTCCATGACAGTTTCTTGCTTTATGACCTTTATTTCCACATCTATAGCATATTTTTGTCCCTTAGATACATTTTCCAAGGCGTTTCTTTCCACATCATTGACACATAGGTTTTTGAATACACTTACCTTTATGTTTATTACCTGAAGTTCTGTAGGGATTTGTTTCTCTCATATATGATGCCTTATAAAAATCACCAAGGATTAGGTGGTCTATACTGACCCCAGATAGTTTGTTGAGGATAAACACGAGAGTTCTCATTGCAGCTCCCACATCATTCAGTTGCTCGCCCAGAAAACTATCACCGTTTCCTTCACATCCACTATTACTTTGGTGCCTGCTAGATCCAGCAATTTACTAAAACCAAAAAGGTCAGTGTGAGAATATCAGTAAAATCCTCTTATAGTAATGAGGAAGATAAACACTGAGATATAGTTATCCAAGTTATCTCAAACTAATTCTAACTTTCAAAAAAAAACAATGACTCCATCAAATATACTACACATTTTGGTTATACACAACATGTCACTTATTCTAAAGAAACACTCTAACCTCTAATGTTATCTAAACCGACCTCTGATACCAACTATAAGGACCCAGCCTTAAAACATTACATAATATTGAATTAAATGAATAATTCACATTGAGTATCTTATTAGGTTTAGAGTTTTAGAGAATTAGATCATAACTATTACGTCTCAATGATTATAAAGTAGACACATCTACTGGGCATCCATTTTTTCCACAAAAAATAATCTCCTAAACAAAAGAGTCATGTCTAGTTCCTTATTTTAGACAGCATGACATTTCCTTGATCCCATCCTTGACCCTATTCCACTTTATGTCCAGTGAAAAAAAATTCATAAAAAACATGGGATGAGCATAAAAAGCTCAGTAAGGGATAAAAAGAAGGAAAATTATTAGTTTTAAAACACATCAAGTGAACCATGAATACTTTATCATAAGTAATACTTTTCACCTTTATAAAGTAGTAAATACTCTTCACTAAATAAATGATAATTACTTACCATTTTTGTAACCAATATATTACCATGAAACCCATGTAAAGATCACATATCAAATAAGGTCACTTGGGACATAAACAAACTTAAATGAAATAACCATACAATCTACTTCCAGACATTTCACTAAATCGAATCGCCATACGGTCGACATCCATACCCAATGAATTGAAGGTTATAAAGTAACCACTTGTCCTGGTTGAAACACCCGAGACTTTTATGAGAAAAATTTTGTTTTTAAATCATCAAAGGAATCTTTCACTACACACAACACTAGCTTGGATTTCATTACATGCAACTGCGGCCTTCCTCGATAGCTTGCGTCGTACGCAATACCGAGTTTCACTAAACAACGATATGCGATTAAAATATTATTAAAACTAGCTGTTATGAATTGTAATAACCACTTTCTAAAATTTTATAAATTTTATTTTTCAAAATGGACTTCATTTTTGGATTCGGAATAACGAAATTAGCCTAGGGTGAAATTTTGGTATTTTTCTAAAAACTCTCAATTTTTGATGAATAGTGAAACCACTAAGTGGTAGTTAAAAAAACTGAATTCTTCATAAAACTTAATTTTACCACTTCTGGGAGTAGAATTTCGAAAATCCGAGAGACATGGTCAATATCAAGGACTAAAATGTGGTTCAATGAGATGAAAATAAGTTTTGGTGAATAGTAATTTTTTACTTTTTTTACCACGGTTAAAAGTAAATACGGTAATTAAGGGTAAAAGTGTTGTTATTATTACACTAACAGATGTCCTAATTCTATTCGATAAGTTTAATTCGACTAAAAACAACCTTAGGAATAAAATATGACCATTTAGGACCACTTGGATTAGATTAGGACATTTATTATTAATTTATTTAAAGAAGGGTTAAAATAGTTAAAATCAAAGTTTAATAAGTAAATCATTTTTAATATGGGTTTATACATAAGATAAATTAGACTATAAATATTCATTATAAATAAAAACAAATTTCCTACATAATGGTATTTTATTTTTAATTTTTAGACATTAAATAATTTATTTTATTTATGACACAACGATGATGCAGTAATTATCTTATTAATGAAATATTGACATAATTGATGTTATAAATACCCAAATAAATGTAATATGAGACTTTTTATGAATTAAACTAATTTTCTAGATTAATATGACATGTTATTATTGATTTAATGAACTTGTTTCGAACTAATCATTCTGTTATGAGTTTCAAAAAAATCAATTACCAAATAGTGTCAAAATTGACATAAAATAGTTTTTAAAACAAATATTATATTATTAATTGTTATTTTATTCTTAAAAATCTAAGGTTCTGAAATATGACTAAGATAAAGTTATATATATTAATAATAAACAACTTGAGGTTTTTTTGGCTTGATATAGTATGTTTATTAACCTTATAGTGTAAGAAAACAAGAAGACACGGTAAAAGTTAAACTATCTAATTTAAAGTTAAATATAAATGATAACGTAATAATTGATACCTAAACTTTTCTAAATTCTATATTATGAGAGGAATTAGACCCATCCCCACCTTATCTTCTAAATATATCAATTTTGAGCTATTTAAAACCTAATTTGACTTTATAATAAAATAATATTTTTAGTTATTCCACAGGTGCCCCTCTCCTCCCTTATAAAAGGGCACCTCCTCCCCCTCTTCCTCACACCACTTTGAGCCTTAAAGATCGGCCAACCCCTGACAAAGTTTTCTCTCCACTTCCATAGAGACATCCTAGAGGTCCTGGTCTTCTTAAAAGACCAATTTTAGTGCCCTAAAAGGAGGTATCAAAGAAGCGCTTCAAAGAAGAGGTAATGTCTGCTACCGATTATTTCATCATTATTTCTTCTTCCACATCTTCTTCTTTAGTTGTTTCATTATGAAGTAATAACATCCGTACCACTCATATACTGATATGTTATTATAAGTATGAAACAACCCTATTTCTCTATATATCCATCCTACGGAAAACAAAATCACTGCGCGTGTGTACGTACGAAATACCGTATCCACGCGGTGGTGTAATCTATTTTCCACCACCACCATACTTGGATGGGTATAATGGTGTAAATAATTACTATATATGATTATTATAAAGTGATATTGATTCTGAAATAGTATACATACACTCCAATACAATTCCACGATCATGGGAATGATATCATCGCTCGTGCGTACGTACGGAATACCGTCTCCACGATGTGATGTGATTCGTTTTACATGATCTTCATTGCATAATGATTATATAAATGAATTGAATGAATAAATAAGATATATAGTACATTAATACCATTCTGGAAATGATGTATCTATAACATAAATATAACAATAAGAATTTATTCAACAAAACACACATAAGAACAAAAAGTTATAAACACCCGAATAACAAGTAGCAATGAAATATTACTACTAAGATGCTAATAATATGACCATATATGATATCATAACAATAACTATGATTCTGGAATAAGTCAAAAACATTATTTAAATCATTATACAGGAGGTTCGGACACATATGAAGCAAATCGGACCTAAGGTAAGGGGAAATATCACAATCTCATTTTTATCCGAGATTGTTTATACTTTTGTATTTACTAGGGTGTATTTTATCATCCACATCCATGTTTCCTCAATATGTAATATTATTTCCATCCACCTACAATTGTTTAAATCCAATTTTACCCTTCGGTGATTTTTTAGTAAAGGATATGAAAGGAATCTTTTTTCGTTTTTCGTACGAGGTACTTTTTGACATTTCCGACAAAAGTACGAAGAATGTTTTTTTAACTTATACGGCATGAATGGATTTTTAAAAAATTATTTACAAGAATATTCCTTTACAAGTTTTCATGTTTATTTTTAATCAAATTCTTTTAGTTTAGAATTTTACGACATGTTAAGAAAGGAAAAGAGTTTTTGAAGCAGAAAGGATATTTTCCTCAAGAATGGAGTGCAAGTGTTTTATCAACATTATTTTCCATCTAAGATAATATAGGGTTCTGTTCCTATCCCTATTATTAAATTGATTTGATTATGTTGTGATTGAATTATTTTTAGGAATTCCTTTATCTTATATGAATTGTGTTATGATGTCACGATATTTAAGATTCCCATTTTTATTACATGTGTTAGGCTATGATGTATGGTTTATGATTTTGTGGAACGCATAATAATGGTATCATTATGAGATGGGTGGGAACTATATCTCCCTCCAATTCATTGGTTAACGATTTTATATCTCATGAGATAGACATGGCTGGAATGGTAGGTTATACTAGTTCAGTGAAACAGGACTGAAACGAGGAGTGAACTCGGTTCAGAAATAGACTTTGTCCACTAAGATAGTCTTGGAAATGAGTCTTGACTAATAAGAAATTATTCTCTATGATTATGTGTGTATGACACAAAGTTTCATGTTTTATGTTATGATTATTGGGATTCCATTTCACTACTATGATTTATCCCATGATATGAAATTATGCTCTCTTTTGCAGGTTAAGATTTCCAAAAGTTATGTTCTTATGAATATGATGTGATTGATATTTCTTTTGTTTACCCTTACTGAGCATTTGAGCTCACCCTTTTGTATGTTTTCTTTCCTCAGGTCAGGAAGAAGTTTATTAAGTAAGATATGCCAAAAGGGACTATAGATATGGTGAAATAAATGGGAGACAATGTACACGCATTATGAACCAGCTGTTTATGTTTCCCTATTTCTAAAGAAACTATACCTATACGGTCCTTTGGTGGTTTTGTTATATGTTGTAATAAGTATGCTTCAATTTTGAAGCATTAACAATGTATGTAATGTATGGGTCATTATAGTTGGTATCAGAGGGAAAGGAGGTAGGAATGTATCAGATCCTTGGGAACTCTCAAATGTGAGTGTTGGACGAAGCATGGCTCTCCGCCCAAGGGCTGCATGAGGAAATGGCTACCATTGGGGATGGTGGTGTGTCCCACCCAGGGGGTGTAGCCGCCCATGGAGTTCCCTGATAGGTATCAATTATAGTCCACTGGAAGTAATTCCAGACCATTATAGTTGGTATCAGAGGAAAGGTATAGTCAACCTTTGGAAACTAGGATGTGAAAGCCTTAGTAAGAACCCTAAGGATAAGTCTATGAATAGAACACAATCTTAGTGTTTTAGAAATGGCCATGAATAACCGAGGATAAGACCTTAAGTGTGAAATTTTATTCTTGATTATGTGGTTTTCCTATTATAATTAGTGTTGCTCACACTATTCTTCTTGGTTTTAGTCAATGGTTGGAACCTGAAGGAACCGTGTTAATGTGGAATGCGACGGCCAATGAAATCATTGTCCCCCTCAGCAAACAAACGTTATGGGAGCTGGAATGAAAAATCTTGTAGCCATGCTCACACAACTTTCTCAAGCTATGAATCATGCAGGACATCCAAACGAGCAAAGGAAAGAGAAACATTCTGTTGAATCCTTCATGAGGCATCGTCCACCTTCTTTCAGTGGGTCTACTGATCCATTAGTTGATGAACAATGGATTAGTACTACTAAAAAGACATTTTCAGTTCTTCAATGTTCTGAGCATGATAAAGTCATCTTAGGAGTGTATCGTTTGGAAGGTGATGCTAATAAATGGTGCAATCTTATTAAGAATACGAGGGAAAGGGATGAAATTGAGTCCATGGAATGGGACGAGTTCAAGAACTTATTTTTCAATAAGTACTTCCATCGTATTCTCCGAACAAAGATGGAGAAAGAGTTTCTTGAACTGAAGCAAAAGGATGATGAATCTGTTGGTACCTATGAAGAAAATTTTACAAGACTTGCAAGGTACGCTTCTAGTATTATTATCCAACCTGTGAGTAAGATCGATCGATTATTTAGTGGCATAAAACCAAGTCTTCGAAGGGCCTTAGCCATAAGGGACTTCAATAGATACGAGGAAATCGTTCGATGTGCTCTCAAAGTTGAGATGGAGATTAGAGTAACCCATCAATCATATGGGTTTGATAAGAAGAGGAAAATGGAATTCAAAGGAAAATCTAAAGAGCACACTGAAAAGAAGATGAGCATTCACTTATGCTCAAAGTGTGGAAAGAAACATGGAGGGAGTTGTCTTAAAGGGACAAGTAAATTTTTCAAATGTGTAAAGGAAGGTCATCGGTCATTTGAATGCCGTGATGATGGGAATAAGATGTCTAATGATTCAAACAAAGCAAGGGATACACAAAATGAACCTACTACACTTCAATGTTTCAAGTTCAAGGAGATGGGACATTATGCTAATAAATGCCCTAATCCAAGGGTTGATGATGATGGTCAACGTCAACAAACTCTTAAGGCTAAAGGCAAAGGAAAGTCACATGCAATTTCTATCAGTGATGTGGAGTAAGACAACGATGTGGTGAAAGGTACACTTACCATCCACTCTAAAGTAGCAAATGTTCTATTTGATTCTGGATCCTCCCACTCTTTTATTTCTGAAGAATTTTCTAAGGGTATCACCGTATTACCTCAACAATTAGATGTTGAGTTTATTGTGACAACACCTAATGGCACAACAGTCACATCAAAAGTTTATAATTCTTCTCCGATCGAAGTTTGTGGGAAAGTGCTTCCTGCAAATCTTGTGATCCTTCCTATAGTAGAATTTGATGTGATTCTTGGCATGGATTGGCTTTCTTTATATGGTGCTCATATCAATTTCCAAAGAAGGGAAGTCACATTTCATATTCCAGATCAATCTATGATCGTCTATCGATGCAAGGATGAACATAACCTTCCAGTGGAAATTTCTTCCATCTTATAGGTCTTGATTCCAATAAATGAAGGTTATTTATCTCAAATGGTTGGTGAGAAACTCATGATTAAGAATATTCCCACTGTACGGGTGTTTGATGATGTCTTTCCGGACGAATTACTGGGTCTTCCACCAAATCGTGAAGTTGAGTTTTCAATAGAACTCGTACCGGGTGCTTTGCCTATTTCAAAGACATCTTATAGAATGGCCCCAATTGAGTTGCAAGAATTGAAGAAGAAACTCCAAGAGAGTCTTGATAAGGGATTCATACGCCCTAGTGCGTCTCCATGGGGAGCACCTGTTCTATTTGTTAATAAGAAAGATGGATCAATGATACTCTGCATTCATTATCGAGAACTTATCGAGATCACTATCAAGAACAAATATCCTCTCCCACGCATTGATGA
The DNA here is from genome assembly GCA_963277665.1 of Viscum album. Classification (NCBI taxonomy): domain Eukaryota; kingdom Viridiplantae; phylum Streptophyta; class Magnoliopsida; order Santalales; family Viscaceae; genus Viscum; species Viscum album. The sequence continues at coordinate 1,468,154,370 of OY728138.1, read as the reverse complement.
CTTATTTGACCAACTACGCGGAGCTCAATACTTTTCCAATATTGATCTTCGTTCAGGGTATCATCAATTAAGGGTCAAAAGGGAGGATATACCAAAGATGAATTTCTATACAAGGTATGGACACTATGAATTTATAGTGATTCCATTTGGTCTTACTAATTCCCCTGCTATCTTCATGGATCTAATGAATAGAGTCTTTAGAGACTATCTTGATTAGTTTGTGGTAGTCTTTATAGGCGATATTCTTGTCTATTCAAATAGAAAGGAAGAACATGAAGATCACTTGAGAATTATACTGAAGACCTCGAGAAAGGAGAATCTTTATGCCAAATTTACCATGTGTGAATTTTGGATTCAAAAAGTTTCATTTTTCGGTCACATAATCTCAAAAGAGGGGATATCTGTGGATCCATCAAAAACAGAGGTTTTCGAAAGATGGTCGAGACCAACAACAGTAACTGATATCCAAGGTTTTCTTGGTTTGGATGGATATTATCAACATTTTGTGAAAGATTGTTCACGATTATCTAATCCACTCACCAAGTTGACTAGGAAAGGAGTTAAGTTTGTTTGGACGAGAGAATGTGAAGGGAATTTCAAGGAGTTGGAAAGAAGGTTATCCAATGCACCTGTGCTCACACTGCCTTGTAGTGGAGAAAGTTTTGTGATCTATAGTGTTGCATCCAAGAAGGTATTGAGGTGTGTTCTTATGCAAAATGATATGGTGATAGATTATGCCTCGCGACAGTTGAAAATCCATGAGCAAAAATACCCAACACATTATTTGGAGTTAGCTGTGGTAATCTTTACATTAAAGATTTGGAGGCATTATCATTATGGAGAAAGGTGTGGCATTTATACTGATCAAAAAAGTTTAAAGTATATTTTCACACAAAAGGAGCTGAATATGCGTCAAAGATGATGGTTGGAGCTGATTAAGGATTATGACTACTCAATCCATTACCACCCTGGGAAAGAAAACAAGGTGGTAGATGTATTAAGTCGACAAGACCATGCCAGTTTATCCATGATGAGGATCACAAAATATCCAATATTTATGGATTTAGAAAGGATGGATCTTGGATTTATAATGGAAGGGGAAAAATATTATCTTTATCAAATGAATGTTCAACCATCTATACATGTGAAGATTAAAGAGGCATAGAAAGAAGATGTCGAGTTACAAAAGAAGGTGAGAAATGTTCCTGAATTCAACCTTGATTGTGATGGGATAATAAAGTTCAGTAATTGGGTTTGTGTTCCTCCCATCCCCGAATTAAAGAAGGAGCTGCTGGATGAGGCTCATAGTTCTTCATTCTCTATTCATCCTGGAAGCACGAATATGTATAGGGACATGAAAGAGTGCTTCTGGTGGGATGTCATGAAAAGAGATGTTGCTGAATATGTCTCTCGATGCTTGGTTTGTCAGCAAGTTAAAGCTGAGAGACAGAAGTCTAAGGGGATGTTACAACCATTACCCATACCCGAATGGAAATGGGAAAAATCACTATGGACTTTGTCACCGGACATCCTAAAACATCCAAAGACAATAATGCTATCTGGGTCATAGTTGATCGTCTTACAAATTCTGCAAACTTAATCTCTATTAGAGAGGATTTCTCTCTAGATCAGCTTTCCAGGATATATGTAAAGGAAGTGGTAAGATTGCATGGAGTACCACTTTCTATTATATCTGATCGGGATCATAGGTTTACCTCAATGTTCTGGCGAAGTCTTCAGCATACTCTGGATATAGAGTTGAGCTTCAACACTGCTTATCATCCTTAGACAGACGGTCAGTCTGAGAGAACAATTCAAACTCTAGAAGATATGTTGAGAGCTTGCTCTATGTATTTAAAAGGTGGTTGGGATCAACACCTACCTTTGGTGGAATTTTCTTATAATAATAGCTTTCACTCCAGTATTTAGATGGCTCCTTATGAATCTCTCTATGGAATGAAATGAAGGACTCCAACTTGCTGGGATGAAGTTGGGGAAAGAAAGCTATTAGGACCTGATCTCGTTGATGAAATGGCAGAAAAGGTCAGATCTATTCAACAACACATAAGAGCAGCTAAGAGTCAACAGAAAAGTTATGCCGACAGCCGAAGAAAAGACATAGAGTTTGAAGTGGGTGATAAAGTGTTTTTACGAATATCTCCCTGGAAGAGAGTGATGAGAATTGGAAAGAAGGGGAAGTTGAGCCCTAGATATATCGGTCCTTTCGAAATACTGGATCGTGTTGGGAAGGTAGCTTACCAATTGGCGCTTCCACCGAATCTCTCTCAAGTTCACGATGTGTTCCATGTATCTCTCCTGAGAATGTACATACCTGATCCTTCACAAGTACTTAGCTCAGAAGTTGTACCGCTGGAGCAAGATCTTTCTTATGAAGAACAGCCGATAGAGATTCTGGATTGTAGCAAAAAAGTCCTATGAAGCAAGACCACTCGCTTGGTGATAGTTTTATGGAGGAACCACCAATTTGAACAATCTACATGGGAGCTTGAGGATATGATGAGGGAGAGGTATCCTCATCTGTTTGTTACAAAGTGACGAATTTTGAGGCCGAAATTCATTTTGTGGGGGGTAGAATATAACACCCGAGACTTTTATGAGAATTTTTTTTAAATCATCAAAGGAATCATTCACTACACACAACACTAGCTTGGATTTCGTTACACGCAACTGCGGCCTTCCTCGATAGCTTGCGTCGTACACAATACCAAGTTTCACTAAACAACGATATGCGATTAAAATATTATTAAAACTAACCGTTATGAATAGTAATAAACACTTTTTGAAATTTTGTAAATTTTATTTTTCAAAATGGACTTCATTTTTGGATTTGGAATATCGAAATTACCCTAGGGTGAAATTTTGGTATTTTTCTGAAAACTTTCTAATTTTGATGAATAGTGAAACCACTAAGTTGTAGTTAAAAAAAATGAATTCTTCGTAAAACATAATTTTACCGCTTCTATGAGTGGAATTTCGAAAATCCAAGAGACATGTTTAATATCAAGGACTAAAATTTGGTTTAATGAGATGAAAATAATTTTTGGTGAATAGTAACTTTTTGCTTTTTTTTACCACGGTTAAAAGTAAATAGGGTAATTAAAGGTAAATGTGTTATTATTATTACCCTAACAAATTTCCTAATTCTATTGGATAAGTGTAATTCGACCAAAAACAACCTTAGGAATAAAATATGACCATTTAGGCCCACTTGGATTAGATTAGGACATTTATTATTAATTAATTTAAAGAAGGGTTAAAATAGTTAAAATCATAGTTTAATAAGTAAATAATTTTTAATATGGGATTATACATAAGATAAATTAGAATATAAATATTCATTATAAATATAAACAAATTTACTGCATAATGGTCTTTTATTTGTAATTTTTAAACATAAAATAATTTAATTTATTTATGACACAACGATGATGCAATAATTATCTTATTAATGAAATATTGACATAATTGTTCTTATAAATACCCAAAAAATGTAATTTGAAACTTTTTATGAATTAAACTAATTTTCTAGGTTGATATGACATGTTAGTATTGATTTAACTAACTTGGTTTTAACTAATCATTCTGTTATGATTTTCAGAGAAATCAATTACAAATAGTGTCAAAATTGACATGAAATAGTTTTTAAAACAAATATTTTATTATTAATTTTTATTTTATTCCTAAAAATCTACGGTTCGGCCAAATGAATTATATAAGGTTATATATATTAATAATAAACAACTTGGGGTTCGTTTGTCTTGATATAGTATGTTTATTAACCTTATAGTGTAAGAAAACAAGAAGACACGGTAAAAGTTAAATTATCTAACTTAAAGTTAAATCTAAATGATAAGGTTAAAATTGATACCTAAACTTGTATAAATTCTAATTGATGAGAGGGTTTCGACCCATCCCCACCTTATCTTCTAAATATATCAATTTGGAGCTATTAAAAACCGAACTGGACTTTATAATAAAATAATATTTTTAGTTATTCCAAAGGTGCCCCTCTCCTCCCTTATAAAAGGGCACCTCCTCCCCCTCTTCCTCACACCACATTGAGCCTTCAGGCTCGGCCAACCCCTACCAATTTCTTCTCTCCACTTCCCTAGAGACATCCTAGAGGTCCTGGTCTTCTTTAAAGACCAATTTTAGTGCCCTAAAATGAGGTCTCAAAGAAGCGCTTCAAAGAAGAGGTAATGTCCGTTACCGATTCTTTCATCTTTATTTCTTCTTCCACATCTTCTTCTTTAGTTGTTTCATTATGAAGTAATAACATCAGTATCACTAATATACTGATATGTTATTATAAGTATGAAACAACCCTATTTCGCCATCTATCCATCCTACGGAAAACGAAATCACCGCGCGTGCGTACGTACGGAATACAGTCTCCACGCCGTGGTGTAATCTATTTTCCACCACCACCATACATGGATAGGTATAATGGTGTAAATAATTACTATATAAGATTATTATAATGTGTTATTGATTCTGAAATAGTATACATACACTCCAATAAAATTCCACGATCATGGGAACGATATCATCGCTCGTGCGTACGTACGGAATACCGTCTCCACGATGTGATGTGATTTGTTCTACATGATCTTCATTGCATAATGATTATATAAATGAATTTAATGAATAAATATGATATATAGTACATTAATACCAATCTGGAAATTATTTATCTATAACTTAAAGATAAGAATAAGAATTTATTCGACAAAACACGCATAAGAAAAAAAAAGTTATAAACACCCGAATAACAAGTAGCAATGAAATATTGCTACTAAGAAGCTAAGAATATGACCATATATGATATCATAACAATAATTTTGATTCTGTAATATTTCAATAACATTATTTAAATCATTATACAGGAGGTTCGGACACATACGAAGCAAATCGGACCTAAGGTAAGGGGAAATATCACAATCTCATTTTTATCTGAGATTGTTTATACTTTAGTATTTACTGGGGTGTATTTTATCATCCACATCCATGTTTCCTCAATATGTAATATTATTTCCATCCACCTAAAATTTTTTAAATCCAATTTTACCCTTCGGTGAGTTTTTAGTAAAGGATGTGAAAGGAATCTTTTGTCGTTTTTCGTACGAGGTACTTTTTGACTTTTCGGACAAAAGTACGAAGAATGTTTTTTTTAACTTATATGGAATGAATGGATTTTTATAACATTATTTCCAAGATGCTTCATTTACAAGTTTTCAAGTTTATTTTTAATCAAGTTCTTTTAGTTTAGAATTGTATGACATGTTAAGAAAGGAAAAGTGTTTTTGAAGCAGAAAAGATATTTTCACCAAGAATGGAGTCCAAGTGTTTTATCAAAATTATTTTCCATCTAAGATAATATAGGGTTATATTTCTATCCATATTATTAAATTGATTTGATTATGTTGTGATGGAATTATTTTTATGAATTCCATTATCTTATATGAATTTTTTTATGATGTCACGATGTTTAAGATTCCCATTTTTATTACATGGGTTAGGCTATGATGTATGGTTTATGATTTTGTGGCACACATAAGAATGGTATCATTATGAGATGGGTGGGACCTATATCTCCCTCCAATTCATTGGGTGAAGATTTTATATCTCATGAGATAGACATGGATGGAACGGTAGGTTATACCGGTTCAGTGAAACAGGACTGAAACGAGGAGTGAACTCGGTTCAGAAATGGACGTTGTCCACTAAGATAGTCGTGGCAATGAGTCTTGACTAATAAGAAATGATTCTCTATGATTATGTGTGTATGCCACAAAGATTCATGTTTTATTTTATGATTATTGTGATTCCATTACAGTACTATGATTTATCCCATGTTATGAAATTATTCTCTCTTTTGCAGGTTAAGATTTCCAAAAGTTATGTTCTTATGAATATGATGTGATTGATATTTCTGTTGTTTACCTTTACTGAGCATTTGAGCTCACGCTTTAGTATGTTTTCTTTCCCCAGGTCAGGATGAAGGTTATTAAGTAAGATATTCCAAAAGGGACTATAGATATGATGAAATAAATGGGAGACAGTGTAGACGCTTTAGGAACTAGTTGTTTATGTTTCCCAGTTTCTAAAGACAGTATACCTGTACGGTCCTTTCGTGGTTTTGTTATATGTTATAATAAGTATGCTTCAATTTTGAAGCATTAACAATGTATGTAATGTATGGGTCGTTATAATGGTATTCATGAAACCACCCTTCATATGGTTTATCACATAACCAACCTTCAAATTTCCATGTACCATTATAAAATCATAACACATAAAACAATTATAAAGGAAAGAAAGCATTTCCACATTTCAAGCACAATATTTCACTTAAATTTATTGACATCAAAAATCCATTATCAAAACCATTTTCAACACCAAAATAAATAAAATATTATATGGTATTTATTTACTTTTATAAATATAACGGCTTTTTGAGGAAGCCAAAGATCAAATAATACTCGCGACGGCAGAAAGGTCGTTGTCACCACGTACGTTAAAAAGAAATATACTTTTTGTCGTTTAGTAAAACACTTCGTATAGAAAAGATTCCTTCTGTATTAATGTAGAAGTCAGAGGGGTTTATACACTGTATAAAAGAAAGTTGTCTATAAAACAAAATATACCTCACTGAAAGGAAATTGAGATGAAGTCCCTTACAAAGTCGTTATCCTTAGATTAAGGGTAAATAAATTTCATAATTATGGGTGACAAAAGAATACACCAAATATAAGTGGATCTGAAGTGTAAAACAATCAGAGTTCGTTCACAAATATTAATATAACGACATATTCAAGGAGTACAAGTTTAACCAAAATAATCGAAATTGGGTTAAGAATATTCATTGCAAAAATTCGACAGCCTAATGGCGTCACTTATAATTTCGGATTAAGAGTTGATGAGAGAGAAAATGGTATCTCATCACTTGAACATAAAATTTTCATCAATAAGGATATATAAGGACATATCCCAACATAATAAAATGTAAATTAAAAGACATAACAAAAATGCGTCTTTTAAAAAGAGGAGGGTGAAAGGTCCCCTTACAGATTTGGGTAACTTTCGAAACGTACACCCCATGGAAGAAGGGTCATACAATGAAGATGTAAATACCCATAAATTATATTATACTACACAAATAGTATAGTAATGGTCAGTAAATACACCACTCAAAGTAAATGGGGGCAAACATTGCATAAATATCACGGGAATAAAAGTGAGATGAAAAATCCCTTACGAAAACTCGGCAGCCTAACGGTGACACTTAAAACATCCAAAAATTAATTGATGATATCAAAAAGGGTCTCTCATCATATTAACATAAAATTTACAGCAAGAAGAATATAAAATAACATCCCCCATCATAAAAAAAAGAATCTTAAAGTAAGTTACATAAAAAAGAGTACTTAAAAAAGAAAGAGAGAGGTAGGATCCCTTACCTCAAGTCCGACTTTCCTTTTTCGTTTCTTTATATTTCTGAATAATAAACATTGGTAAATTTATAATTTCTTAAGGACATCCTTTATATATTATTATTCAGTTCTTATCACATATTAAAATTTTATAATAATGGGTTAATACTATCACGACCCGTCCTCGGGGCCCGTGCCGTGACTACCCCAAACCAGCCTTCCATAGGCCAGGGGCTGGCGACTAGCACCAAGGCGTAAATCTCGGTAAAATGGGAAGGCATCGCCTTTGTAAAGTAAACAAGCACCACAGATTAAGCAAGCGTAAAAGTAAACACTAAGTAAAAACAGAGTACAACTGAAGTGCGTAAAAGTAAGTGGTCCAGTATACAAACCCAAACTGAAAGTAAAGTACAACTCGAAAGGGAAAACATCAACTGTAAAGTAAAATCCGCTACTCTGAGTTGTCCACTGGAAATCCCCCGTGAAGGGTGGGTACAGATAGCTCCACTGCACCTCGGGTCCCGCCGTCCGCTCCGAGCACGTCCCGCCCAGTGGTCCACCTCCAGGTACCGTCCTGCTCTGCAAGCCTCAACCACGATCAACGTTGTCCGTCGTCTGCAACCAACACAACGTAGTGCGGGCATAGCCCGTGCAGGGGTGAGTATAACGATACTCAGTAGGGATCCCGAGACCCTCAAGGTCTCACTAAAACCAATAAGGATAACCACAAGAAGATCTCAACAGATAACCTCTACTTAGATATATGCCCATACATATACCTAAGTTATCATGTAACCCATCTCAATCATGAGAAAACACAAGGATTGTGAAATCAACAGATAACCACTACCCAAGTATATGCCCATACATATACCAAAGTTATCAAGTGACCAATCTCAGTCATGAGGAAACACAATGTCAAAAGTCTCAGCTCAAACCAGGATTTTTATTAACGAAACCCTAACTGCTGAAGAGCTCCGTCTCTGGAGTGTACAGTGGTCCTGTCACGACTCCGAGGTACTGCTCACTAACCTAATACTGCTGAGGTACTCCTCCTATCGAGTACCGCGGGCCTGCCACCTCACACAGTAGTGCTTCCCGCCGGGGTCTGACACCCAACACTGTAGTGCTCCCCCCTCATAGCCTACAGAGTTACTCCTCCTGTCGAGTATCGTGGGTCTGCCACCTCACAGAGTAGTGCTCCTTCGCTATGGTTCTCCCACCTCACAAAGTAGTGCTCCCCACTGGGCTACGTAAGTCACTCCGAATGGAATCGGACAAGCAGTCTTCAGGTCTCTGCCGGCTACACGGTCTCTGTACTCCGTATGCTCGTCTCTGGGAGGGTCCGCTCCACGAGCTACAAGTCGATACTCCAAGTATCTCAACATCCCACGAAGAAGTATCTCAAAGGACCGCCTCGTCATAGGGGTCTCAACGCAACAGACGGCGCGTCAATCAGATGCCCGGTCTGTGAGTTGTTAGCCTTTCCGTCCCAGGGGCCCGGTTGGTTTCGTGTGCGAACCAAACCGGCCATATCTCAACTGTACCCCGAACACTCATAGGGTAAACTCATAGGGACCGTTTCTCAAGAGATCACCAACGCCGCTGACAGTTTGTCAAACGTAAGTTCTGTCTGGAAGGTATCCGCTTTTCCGTTCCAGGGGCCCGGTTGGATTTCGGTGCGATCCAACCCGACCACTATCCATATGCATCCAAATCTCAGGCGGAGGATGCCAAATGTTCCGTATCGTCAACAGGAACGCAACGCAACAGACGGCGCGTCAATCGGACGCCCGGTCTGGAAGTTATTGGCTTTCTCGTTCCGGGGGCCCGGTTGGTTTTTAAGGCAAAACCAGCCCGACCGTACTCCACCTGCATCGAAACATCGGGTATAGTATTCCAAAAGATCTGTCTCACCAAGAGGAACTCAACAAAGCTGACGGCACGTCATTCGGACGTCCGTAGTTCAAGATATGAGCATTTCCGCTCCGAGGGCCTGGTTGGTTTCGTGTACGAATCAACCTGGCCGAACACAAAGTATTCCGAAACCTTGAGTGCGATATACCGAAACGACCGTCTCGATCCATGGATCGCATCGCCGCTGAAGGCGCGTTGTTTGGAGGTATGCAGCCTGAGTTAGGGGCATTTGAATCCAAACTGCTCGGTAACGGGGGGTTTGGGCCCGGGCCATTCCGGCCCGAGACCCCCCGGTTGGCCCAAACCGGGTCGACCCGCCCCCGATAGGGTCGACCCGGCCTGGCGCGCCGGTTTGGCGCAAGGCAGCGTGCTAGGCACATTGCCAGCTCGGCCTTCGGCCGAGCTGATTGAGAATGGGGGGGGGGGGGGGGGCTGCCCCCCTTTTGTGAAATCGCGGCCCCTTAATTGGGGCCGCTTGAAGACCCGGCCGGGGGAATTATTTCCCCTGGTCTCCACTGCCCGGCCAGCCTGTACTGGCCGACCGATTCCGCCAGCAAGGACCGGCGACGCCCGGTCCTTCCTTCGCCGACACCGGCGGCCTGGTGCCGGCCGCCGGTCATCTTGCTCCGCCGTGGCCCGGAACCGGCCGCGACCCTTGTCGTTCGGCGCGGTGCGACGGCGTCGGGCCCTTCCGCCACGGCCCCGCTCCGGCCGCGGTGTCTTCAACTTTCTTCGACGCGATGTGATGGCGTCGCGTTCTTGAATCTCTTTCCATGGCGCGGCGCGACGGCGCCGCGCGTATGTTCCTCATGAACCGCGTGGTGCGACGACACCACGCTCCTTCGTACCAACCACAAGGAAAACAATTATGAAATAAGGAGGAGGGTCGGCCGTGTTTGTGCGGTCCGACCCCCTCACATTATTCGATAATAAAAAGTTGAAAACCACAAAATTCAACATGCCAGAATCAAGAAGGGAATGAAATAGCATTAAACCCCTACCTCGGTTTCAAGTGCGGAGCACGTCAACAAGCCGCAGAAGACAAGCGTCGCGGAGGTCGGGCGTCGCGGGAATCGAATGCCGATTCCGTTGACGTTGGTGGAAGAAGTGCTTGGTGAAGTCGAGTCGAGTCGAGTCGACACTCTCAGAATACTTTGTTGGTGGCGGTGATTCCCTTCCTTGCTCCGGTTGATAAAGGTAGAAGGTGTTGCTTCACCTTCTTCGGAGACGTGGAACGTTCTTCTTCGAGAGGTTGAAGGTCTTCCAAAAGTTCTTCTCCTCTCCTTAGTTCTCCCCACAAAGTTTATGCCAACCCAAAGAGAAGAATAGAATCTCTCATTTTAATGTTGGCAAAATGATTTAAAAAGAAATCAAACACTCAAAATAATTAATTAAGTTGGTTTAATTAATTAAATGCAAAGTGTTGGCAAGAATTTCAAAAGATTGAAATTCAAATAAACAACACTTACTCACCTCATTAATTAAACAAGTTCTCAACATTAAAGTGGGAGTTGTGTGGGGGGGGGGGGTTAGAGGATATGAAGGGGTGGGGTTCGTGTGGGCCCCACCACCCTCATAACCTCCCAAGGGAGGTTGGGTGGTTTCCCAACTTCCATCAAGAGTTTACACTTAGAGTAAAATAATTAAAATTGTAGTGTCATTATATAATAAACTTCCACAATTTTTATTATCAACACTCGTGTAAACACAACTCCAGTACAGGAGTTCCTAAGAAATTACCGGCGCTGCGAGTTCATCGGTGCCCTCAGAATTCAATTCTGGGCACCGGTTCAAAAGTTAGAAAAACCCGCTCGTTCGTTCACTGAACGTACCCGAGCCAAACTTCGGAAATTGATTCCGGGCACACCGGGCCTCAGAATCAGGTGCCATCAGAAACCGAGTTCTTGTAAAATTCCAAAGAAAATTAAAAAAAAAATTCCCTTGAATTTTACAGGTCTTTACATTACTCCCACCACAGGGCTTTACGTCCCCGTAAAGCTTCCCCACAAACTTAGGGAAACAAAGGCGGTACTGAGCACGCATCTGAGCCTTCTGCTCCCATGTGCTTACCTGGAGGTTCCCGTACTGCCAAAGAAAGGTCACCCGAGGAATCGATCATCCTCGTAGGATCCACTCCTGTCGATCCTCGATCCCCACTAGAACCTCCGTGAAAGACACCCCATCGCCATCGTCCAGCTCCTCATGGTCAATGATAGGAAGAGGGTCGAGAACGTATCTCCTCAGTTGAGATACGTGGAAAATGTCGTGCACCTAGTGCAACAGAAGTGGATGGGTTAAGTGGTAAACCACCTCGCCTACCCAGCTGAGGACCTAGAAAGGTCCGTTGAAACTCGGAGATAACTTGCCTCTCTGGCCACATCTCCGTAAACCTCGTCGAGGTGAGACTCGTATAAGGACGTGATGGTCATCCTCAAACTCTAGAGGCCTCCATGTCCTGTCAGCATAAGGCTTCTGTCGGCCCTTTGCTGTCCTCATCCGCTCTTGGATGACCAGGACCTTCTCTAGTCTCACAAGAGCTGCTATGATTTCTTCTTTGCCGAAAAAGAGAAATATGGTCTCATTCCCTGGATGAACCACATTCATTGCCTAATACAGTCAATCCTGACATGAATGATTCATTCATGCCATCGATGACGCCGTAAGGCCTCGACGTAACTACCAAGAGATCCAACTGTCACTCTCGCCTCCAAGGGTCGAGTCATACTGTCGGCATCAGTGTGTGGTCACTATGTCTCCTTCAGTAGAAAACTAGAAAGTGAGGATCAAGTCAACAGTCTTAACTGGAACCTCTTAGTAAAATCACAAAAGAGGACAGGACTGAAAACATCACAAAGGTAAGCATCTTTTATTCTTGCAGCTCATAATACAAAGATGCAACACAATAGAAACAAGGAACTAGAAGTACAAAGGACGTATCTACTAGTTTTGCTCCTGTCCATCTGCTCAAAGAGCTCCATGATCGAAGTCCTCAGCTGCCTGAAGCCGATCTATCGCATGTCCACCAACTCCCTGTAGTCGGGGCAGACCTCCTGATGGTGGTGGTGGCAACACCTCGAAGCATCGTCCACCTCCAGCTGCCCGGAACAGGCTCTCGAAGTCTGCCCATAGAAGTGTCGCCTCATCATGCATCTGGATCATCAGGCTCCACAATCTGCCTGCTGCTGCCTGAAGAAGGCTGGAAGCAAGGATCACGATGAAATCTGTCGGCGTCCCCACTAGCCTGAAGACTCTCATCACAGCCTCCAGCCAATCCTCAGCCGACTGCGGGTCTGTCCCTCCCTGAAACCTAGGTGGCCTATGGCACATGAACTCATGCAGTGCGCTCAAGCGACGTGCATCCTCTGCTTCTGGGGTTGGTGGCATCGGTGGCCCAACGGGTAGTAGTACCGCTGGTGCCTCCACTGGTGCCTCAACTGGGATAGGGCCCTGTACTGAGGCCTCGTCGCTCGGCGGGCTGTCAGTACGCACCACTCTCGGGGCTCTAGCTAGTCGTCCACGGGGAGGCATCCTGAAAGAAACAACGTGGCACTGTCAAAAGATTATACCTGGTGGGCTGACCTGGTTTGAGCTGACATTTAAATAAAACTTTTGGAAAACACACACGCAATCAGTGTTTTCGTGCACAAAGTCAGAAATCAGTTGTTAGGGTCATGGTGTAAAGACACGTCGGCCGCCCGCACCAACACTGGACTCCCTGAACTGAAAACCACAATCGGTACTCTTAACACTATTGCTTCACAGAAAGAAACATCAGAGTTATAAGTTCTGCGGTAGAACCGAACTCCTCTGATAACAATTTGTCACGACCCGTCCTCGGGGCCCATGCCGTGACTACCCCAAGACCGCCTTCCATAGGCCAGGGGCTAACGACTTGCACCAAGGCGTAAATCCCGGTAAAAAGGGAAGGCATTGCCTTTGTAAAGTAAACAAGCACCACATATTAAGCAAGCGGAAAAGTAAACACTAAGTAAAAACAGAGTACAACAGAAGTGCGGAAAAGTAAATGGTCCAGTATACAAACCCAAACTGAAAGTAAAGTACAACTCGAAATGGAAAACAACAACTGTAAAGTAAAAGCTGCTACACCGAGTTGTCCAGAGGAAATCCCACCTGAAGGGTAGCTACAGATATCTCCACTGCACCTCGGGTCCTGCCGTCCGCTCCGAACACGTCCCGCCCAGTGGTCCACCTTCAGGTAACGTCCTCCTCTGCAAGCCTCAACCACGATCAACGCTGTCCGTTGTCTGCAACCAACACAACGTAGTGCGGGAATACCCCGTGCAGGGGTGAGTATAACGATACTCAGTAGGGACCCCGAGACCCTCAACGTCTCACTAAAACCAACAAGGATAACCACAAGATGATCTCACCAGATAACCTCTACTTAGATATATGCCCATACATATACCTAAGTTATCACGTAACTCATCTCAATCATGAGAAAACACAAGGATTGTTAACTCAACAAATAACCACTACCCAGGTATATGCCCATACATATACCTAAGTTTTCAAGTGACCCATCTCAATCATGAGGAAACACAAAGTCGAAATTCTCAGCTCAAACCGGGATTTTCATTAACGAAACCATAACTGCTGAAGAGCTCCGTCTCTAGAGTGTAGAGTGGTCCTGTCACGACTCCGAGGTACTGCTCACTAACCTAAGACTGCTGAGGTACTCCTCCTATCGAGTACCGCGGGCCTGCCACCTCACACAGTAGTGCTTCCCGCCGGGGTCTGCCACCCAACACAGTAGTGCTCCCCCCTCATAGCCTACAGAGGTACTTCTCCTGTCGAGTACCGCGGGTCTGCCACCTCACATAGTAGTGCTCCTCCGCTATGGGTCTTCCACCTCACAAAGTAGTGATCCCCACTGGGCTACGTAAGTCACTCCGAATCAAATCGGACAAGCAGTCTTTAGGTCTCTTTCGGCTACACGGTCTCCGTACTCCGTACGCTCGTCTCTGGGAGGGTCCGCTCCACGAGCTACAAGTCGATACTCCAAGTATCTCAATGTCCCACGAAGAAGTATCTCAAAGGACCGCCTCGTCAAAGGGGTCTCAACGCAACAGACGGCGCGTCAATCAGACACCCAGTCTGTGAGTTGTTAGCCTTTCCGTCCCAGGGGTCTGGTTGGATTCGTGTGCGAACCAAACCGGCCATATCTCAACAGTACCCCGAACTCTCATAGGGTAAACTCATAGGGACCATTTCTCAAGAGATCACCAACGCCGCTGATGGTTCGTCAAACGGATGTTCTGTCAGGAAGGTATCATCTTTTCCGTTCCAGGGGCCCGGTTGGATTTCGGTGCGATCCAACCCGGCCACTATCCATCTGCATCCAAATCTCGGGCGGAGGATGCCAAAAGTTCCGTATCATCAACAGGAATGCAACGCAACAGACGGCGCGTCAATCAGACGCCCGGTCTGGAAGTTATTGGCTTTCTCGTTCCGGGGGCCCGGTTGGTTTTTAAGGAAAAACCAGCCCGACTGTACTCCACCTGCATCCAAACCTCGGGCGGAGTAGGTCAAAAGATCCGTTTCACCAGGAGGAACTCAACAAAGCTGACGGCACGTCATTCAGACGTCCGTAGCTCAAGATATGAGCGTTTCCGCTCCGAGGGCCCGGTTGGTTTCGTGTACGAACCAACCTGGACGAACTCAAAGTATTCCGAAACCTTGAGTGCGATATACCGAAACGACCGTCTCGATCCAAGGATAACATCACCGCTAATGGTACATCTTTTGGAGGTCCGTAGCCCGAGTTATGGGCATTTGAATCCAAACTGCTTGGTAACGGGGGTTTTGGTCCCGGGCCGTCCCGGCCCGAGACCCCCCGGTTGGCCCGAACCGGGTCGACCCGCCCCGGCACGGCCCGGCGCGGCCCCGCCCGGCCCGGCACGCACTGGACGGCTGGTTCCCCTTTTGTGAAACCGCGGCCCCTGAATTGGGGCCTCTTGAAGACCCGGCAGGGGGAATTATTTCCCCCAGTCTCCACTGCCCGGCCGGCCTGCACTGGACGGCCGGTTCCGCCAGCAAGGACCGGCGATGGCCGGTCCTTCCTTCGCCGACAGCGGCGTCCTGGTGCCGGCCTCCGGTCATCCTGCTCCGCCGCGGCCCGGAACCGGCCGCGGCCCTTGTCGTTCGGCGCGGCGAGACGGCGTCGCGCCCTTCCGCCGCAGCCCCGCTCCGGCCGCGGTGTCTTCGACTTTCTTCGACGCGACGTGACAGCGTCACGTTCTTGAATCACTTTCCACAGCGCGGCGCGACGGCACCGCGCGTATGTTCCGCATGAACCACGTGGTGCGACGGCACCACGCTCCTTCGTACCAACCACAAAGAAAAGAATTATGAAATAAGGAGGAGGGTCGGCCATGTTTGTGCGGTCCGACCCCCTCGCATTATTCGATAATAAAAAGTCGCAAACCCCAAAATTCGACATGCCAGAATCAAGAACGGAATCAAATAACATTAAACCCCTACCTCGGTTTCAAGTGCGGAGCACGTAAACAAGCCGCGGAAGACAAGGGTCGTGGAGGTCGGGCGTCGCGGGAATCGAACGTCGATTCCGTTGACATTGGTGGAAGAAGCGCTCGGTGAAGTCGAGTCGAGTCGAGTCGAGACTCTCAGAATACTTTGTGGGTGGCAGTGATTCCCTTCCTTGCTTCGGTTGAAGAAGGTAGAAGGTGTTGCTTCACGTTCTTTGGAGACGTGGAGCGTTCTTCTTCGAGAGGTTGAAGGTCTTCCAAAAGTTCTTCTCCTCTCCTTAGTTCTCCCCACAATGTTTATGCCAACCCAAAGAGAAGAATAGAATCTCTCATTTTAATATTGGAAAAATGATTTCAAAAGAAATCAAACACTCAAAATAATTAATTAAGTTGGTTTAATTAATTAAATGCAAAGTGTTGGCAAGAATTTCAAAAGATTGAAATTAAAATAAACAACACTTACTCACCTCATTAATTAAACAAGTTGTCAACATTAAAGTGGGAGTTGTGGGGGGGGGGGGGGTTAGAGGATATGAAGGGGTGGGGTTCGTGTGGGCCCCACCACCCTCATAACCTCCCAAGGGAGGTTTGGTGGTTACCCAACTTCCATCAAGAGTTTACGCTTAGAGTAAAATAATTAAAATTGTAGTGTCATTATATAATAAACTTCCACAATTTTTGTTATCAACACTCGTGTAAACGCAACTCCGGAACTAGAGTTCCTAAGCAATTACCGGTGCTGCAAGTTCATCGGTGCCCTCGGAATTCGATTCCGGGCACCAGTTCAAAAGTTAGAAAAACCCGCTCGTTCGTTCATTGAAAGTACCCGAGCCAAACTTCGGAAATTCATTCCGGGCATACCGGGCCTCAGAATCAGGTGCCGTCAGAAACTGCGTTCTTGTAAAATTCAAAAGAAAAATAAGAAAAAATTTCCCTTTAATTTTACAGGTCTTTACAAAAACTGTGAGTTCATATCAAACGTTTTTGTTGATGTTCGGTATATGAGTCAAAATTGAGCTTGTTGGAAAAGAATTTTCCATGAAGTTATAGTTAAATCATATCCAGAATATTATAATTGATTTAAATATCATATATATCTAGTATATATTCATTTTATACTATTGCATAACATTTTTAGATAAAATTGAAATGCACTGTTCATGGAGACGGTAAGCCATACGTATGCATGAACGCTACATTCATTTCCTTGTCATATTAATGGAATTAAAACGAAATGACAGATATATATATTATAATTAAAGAATTATATCCATCATTTAGATGTAATATATGACATATATATCCATTATATATATGTACTTACAATAGTACATAACATATGGAGATAAGAAATGAAATGTACCATTCATGGAGATGGTAAGTCATACGTATGCATGAACGCTACTTTCATTTTTTATTAAATGGAATGAAATAATAATGATATAAAGGTATATTATAATTCCAGTAGGATATAATATGTAATACCATTAATTCCATCCTTTATATGTCCCACATATGGCATTAACGAATCAAATCACATTGAGGGGGCGGTAGTCCGCACTTCCTAAAATGAAGATATCGCCTTTACCCATAATGGAAACCATAAAGGTATTCCATAAATGAAAAATACAGAAGCTTAAAGAAAACATAAACATATTATATATCATATATAAATATAGTGACATCTTAATGGACACCATTGAAGGTGTTCAAAGAATATTGAACAATCATCATTTCGTGAGGCAGTAATTCGCCATCCACAGAAACAATATGTTCTTTAACCATTAGACGGAGGTGTGTGAAAGTGCAGCTCGAATACTTCTTATAACAACATCCTAGTATATTTAAGATACTTTTTTTGTTACAAATAAAAGTAATAAAAATAGTTTAGGGGGTTGGAGAAGCAAAATAAAACAAAATAACACAAGTGAAGACATTACCTTAAAATTGGGTAACACTTTTTGATTTGAGCCCAATGGCTTACTTGGAAAGGATTATTTCCAAATTGAGGCTTCTAGGAGTAAGAGAGATATGTGGAGATAAAAAAATAGTAGTGTTTGGCTGGTACAATGGCTTGAGAGGTGTTGGTAAGGAGGTAGAGGTGGGGGCCTTTTATAAGAGGGATGAGGGGCACTCATGGAATGTAAAGAAATGTTACTTTATATTAAAATGAGTTTCAGATTTTACAGGTCCCAAATTTATATATTTCTAGGTTAAGGTGATAAGGGTTAGAAATATACTCATCCAATAGTTTTTTGGACAAGTTTAAGTCTTATATTTTACATTATCTTTTCATTTTATTTAAATCATTTATTAATGAGGTAATCGCTGCATCATCATGGTTTCATAAATAAGTTAATTAATTTAATGTCTAAAAATTATAAAAAAATTACTATGATGTAGGAAATATTTTTAGATTTATCATGGATATTTATAGTAAAAAATATGACTTTTATAACCCCATTTAAAAATTATTTTAGTAAAACAGTACATGTTTGTGACATTTTTATTTTAACTTTAGATAAAAAGTTATTAATGTCATTGTCCTACCAAAGTGGCTCCATGGGGTCCCCAAGTTGACCCATGGATTTTCTTGGTCGGCCATGACTCATAAAATAAGGGTAGGACACGTGTCAAGGACATTTCATATTATTATAACATTATCATTACCTTAAATTACACGAATTAACTTTAATCACGATTAATAAAACTTAAAAGTTACTGTTCACCAAAAAATTATTTTAATCTCATTAAACCACATTTTACATATTATTGAGAAGCATGTATGTAAGATTTTTGAAATTCAAATTACAGAAGTTGTAAAGTTTCATTTAAACCAAAAAATAGTTTTTTAACTACCACTTAGTGGTTTCACTATTCATCAAAAATTTATGTTTTTCAGAAAAATAACAAAAATTCACCCTAAGCTATATGTGATATTCCAAATTTAAAAATTATGACTATTTTGAAAAATTCCAAACATAGAATTTTCATTAATTAATTTTGTAATTAATTCACGTTGTCAAATCAAATAGCGTGTTTCTAAAAAACAATATCTATTAAAAGATTAACACTAGTTTAAGTCAAATTTCAAAGTGAAATAAATTCCAATGACCACCATTGGATTAAATCGTAAAAATATATTCTAATTTAACGTTAAAAACGATTCAAAATATCATCTAGTCATATAAATAAATTAGATTAAAAATTTATTTTGACTTAAAATACAACATTTTCACTAAAACTGATCTTTATCGAAAAAATAATAAAAATTTACACAAAGTAAATTTTGATGTCCAGATTCTAAAGAAGGATTTTATTTTGTCAAATATAACATATAAAATCTTAGAAAGTATATTTAAAATGGTTTTCCATCAAAAGGAGATTAATTGACCTTTTAAAAAATATTAGAAGATTTATGCTTAAAATTGGATTCATTCAAATTTTAAGCCTCTAACATTAATTGGAAAAAAAGTAAAAATATTTGAAAAATATATATAATCATTTTGTAGTTAGTTTTGTTCATTCCCACCACTACAATGGCTACGCGTTGACTACAATTTAAAATAATATTATTTTATTATTAGAGTGCAATGTAAGATTTCATAGAAACTCGTTGTTGTATATTGGGTACACCATCAAACATAGAATTCCCTTTAAATTAATATTAACATTTTTAATCACAAAAATGGATAAATATGAAAAATTAATATTCTTTATTTTTCTGGGATGTTACAATAGATTTAAAATTATGATATTATATTAGATGAAGGGAAGAAAATATATTCTTAAACTGATCATATGAAATCAATGAATATTAAATATCCAAACCCCAAAATGTTATTATAAATTGGGATTCTTGTATTAAAAATAGATAATATGTTTTGAATTTATTTAATTTACATGGAATTTGTTGTGTATTTTTCTTATTAATGTTAGAAATTCATTGAATTATTAAATTTACATTATAAAAATATAATATTAAATTAAAAAATATATATAAATAATGGTTTTAATCAAGTTTAATATCATAACGATAAGCAAGTAATTCAATCATAATAGATTTTTATAAATAATAATAATGAATATGTATATATAATTAAAAATAATTCTAGACTAGTTGCATAAGGTTATTCTCATGAAAATGGAATTAATTTTGAAGCCATATATTCACTATTTCAATAATATAAGAAATTAGGAATATTATTGGATATTTTATTTTTTTATAAAAAAATTAAAATACATCCAATTAATGTGAAGACTATATTTATGAGTGGTATAATTTCAAATGTGGTGTATATATATAAACCATTTTGTTTTGAAAATTAGAGATATAATAATTAGGACCTCCAATTGTCCAATACATTATTATAAGATCCTATATTTTCAAGGAATTTATCTCATTGATTTTTTTGTTTTTATTTTAAAACATTTTAAATCATAGATTATGCTTGGAAAATTAGTGTTTTAGATGTGAAGTAGGTAGATTGGCGAGTTCAGCCTACAAAACTAATTCACATCCTGAATTATATTCCTAATATGAATTTATCTACTAGTAGTTATGCCAAAAATCAATAATTCATGTCATGTGATGGATGTATGATGTTAAATAGGTTTCCTATAGAATTTTTTTTATCTGAGGTGATAGATTTTTTAGCATATCAGGGAATCAAGATTCTCATGACAAGAATACATTTTAATCCCAAATTAGTCATGCTCAACCCCAAAATAGGCCCCTCATCATTGTGCATTTGGTGAATGAATAACCCTTTCTATCGATTTTATCATCCAATCAAAGATCTCTAGTTCCCCATTGACCAGCACATTATACCACATTAGATCATGGCATTTTAGATCAGGATATCAAATGTAAGACTTTTTGTTATTCTCTTATTTTTTGATCTATGGGTGACGGAATATACATGTCTCATTAAAGGAAGAGGGAATATGATCTATACCATATAGATGAGGTTTTCTCTACGTCTTCATATATTTTTTAGGTGGGTAGTAAAAATCATATTTTATTTTCCCATTTCAATTATCCTAAGTACGTCCAATAGGTGAAAACATCCAATATTCCTATGTGTTTAACCTATATAATGGAATAAATAATTTTTTAGGATAACCCCATGTTTAAAAATTTCTTTGCATATCTTGGAGTCTTTTTATGTTGAGATCAAGGCTTTCGACCACTGAATAGGTGTGTCAAACTATGACCTTATTGAAACATGGTTAGTTTGATACTTTACCCTTGAGATGATTCAATATTTTTTGAATGAAATAATAATTTAGGAATGTGCATAACATGAGATATGTATTTTTTTTATAAGATATAATCAACATGAATAAAATTTACTATTAAACATGATAATAAAAATTGGTCGAAGATAATTATGAAATTGGCTTGATATAATTATATTTATAATATGGTAACATGATTAAAGAAATATATGTCCCTAAAATATGATAATTTTCTGAAATAATCATTTTGAATATTGATGATATATCTAGGATTCATGTTTTTGGAATTTTGGATTTCATGCCAAGGTTTGGAAACGAACCTTTTGTAATTGATGCTTTAGGATTTTATTCTTTTGGTCATGCTGATTTCTTCTTAATATTACTCATTATTATGTTGAATCCTTGGTATTGGTGCATTATTTGGTACCACATCTGGGCTAGTCATACTAGTACTAGATGTCTGAGGGAATATTATAAGATTATATTGGCTGTCTAAAGACCATATTCATAGTAAATGGATGCCTGAGGGAAAGATTCGGGATAGTCGATGGGCATTTTACATTTAATAATGAGATATATTATGAAATTCATACTCATAATGAGTATCCTTTTCCATTTTGGTGATCTTTCCTGATGAAATAGATTCCTTCCATGGATCGTGATATCCATAAGAATACCAAACAAGGATGGTCTAGGATTGGGTGTTATCTAGAAACACGAGGGTTATATTTTTTATTTCAAGGGTACTGTTAACAGAATAAATTAAAACCTTTAATATTTCTTTATTTCATGCACTATGTCTCATACTATATTTTTTTGACATGGTGGTATTAACCTACTATGTTTTACTTATAACCTAGATGGTACACAATTTAGTACCAAAAAACAATTCATTAATGTAGGTTTGGATAAGGGGAATCGATATTGTTTTGGATTTTTCAGGCTAGTTGGTTTGGATCATAGAGAATGGACAGACATGAGTTTAGTAATGGTCAATTTAGAGTCTCTATTTGAGTCTTGTTTGTCTTTTAGTAGCATGCGTTTTAGCATAATATTTAGTAACATTTCAACTTGAATGACATGGGGTTTTATAATCATTTATAATATTTTATTTTTCTCATCATCAAATTGGTTATCCCTTGATCATTATATTTTTTCATATTTTTTTAACAAAATCATTATTTTACCTTTTATTATTACTCGACATAGTTTTTATAATCTCCCCACTATATTCATTATGATATACCTACTAGTTTTAACCTTGTGAAATATGAGGAGGAATGCATGAGGTCTCATAACATACCTAGCTCGATCACAAAAGGTTGTGTTGGGTTAGGGTTGATAGAAAATGGTATCAGAGGAAACTTTTATTTTATTCTATATTATAATATTTTATGGGAAAAGTTAGAGTAGGATGTGTTGGGAATCAGTAATGACTTTATTCACATGAGTATCTATAACAACCCCATAATAACATACATAGACATTATATAATTTTTACAAAATAACTAATACATTACACATAATACTCCCAAATACTGTATTAGTATAGTAACTTTAAAAACTATTAACAAAAATCTTCTTAACTTAGTTAAATATCTCCAATTTTCCCCCACAAAGATATCCCCATTGTATTTATACTTAAAACCCATTCCTTATAACATAGGGAAGGGAAACAGAAGAAATATGTCATATTAAATTCTTAGTAAGAATAAATAATGGAATTTATAAGTATATCATGAACATAACGATACAATAATGTGATCATTATTATTAAAAGATCAAACCCTGCATATCAAATAACAACAACAAAAATCCCTATATAAATAATTGCAATTCAGAAGACATGAGTCATAAATAAATCAAGATCATAATCCATGGAAGAATAGCATATTAATAATGCATGAAATGTTTTCATACACATAATAATATAAAAACTGTAGGTCAAGTCATCCAACCAATACCTTGGTAACATAATAGGTTTAGTTTAATCAACTATGTACCCTCTTCAGGCATGGGATTCCCTCTTGTGTTCCCTCTTGTTTTGGTCTTGGTATCCCTCCATGTACCCTCATATTATGGACTTGGGATTCCCTAACTTGTACCTTCTTTTTTGGGAGTGGGATGCCCTCCCATGTACCATATTCTTCAAGGAATGCGATTTCCTCCCATGTAACATCTTGTTTTGGGATTGGGATTCTCTCCCTTATACCATTGGATCCCATAACACAATTATCATTAAACAATGCATTAGTAGGAGATATAATTCCCACCCATATCATTATAAAAACATACAAACATGTGAAAAAAGAAAATAAAACATTAACCATATCATGACCCATAAGAAGAGATGGGTTTTATTAACATCATATCATAACCCATGAAATCAAATGGCCGTCATTAGTGTTTCATCATATTATAAACCCTTGAAATATAAAGGTTTCTAAATCATTTAATCCGAGAATAACCTATGAAATGAAGTGAGTCTCATAATAATATATCATTGTATACCTAATTAAATATAAATACGATTTATAAGAATTTATCACGGTATAAATATTTGAAGTGAAATAGGTTTCATAAGAATATATCCCATGAAATTTGAATGATTTTCTAAAACATATAACCAGTGAAATGTGAAAAAGGATTTTATGATGAACATTACATCATAACATAAATAATTATTAGAAATAATATGAATGTAATATTTAGATCATTTCTTGTAAAGGAAATATTAAAACCAATGAATGTCATCATAGAGAGTAAATAATTTGGATGTATCATTTGAAAAAAATTTATTTAGGAAAATAAACATTCTTCATTGAAAAATGATTTTTAAATCTTGAAACATATTGACATCATTTTTCATTTAAAATAGTATTAAAACATAGAAACAAGGAGTGATATAATTTTTTAATCCTTTTTCCTAAAAAATTTATAAAAGTAGCTTGAAAACATTTTGGAAACCTTTTTCCTTGAAAACATCTCAAATAAGATTCATAATATTTTAAAAACATTTTATTTTGGAAAAACATTATAAATATATAAATTAATCATTAAAACCTTTGTAAATAATTTTCCCTAAAAATAAATTTAAATATTATAAATAAAAATTGAAAACATTTTTAAAACCATTTCATTGAAAATACATTGAAATTTTATAAATAAATATGAAAAAATATTTGAAAACAATTTCATTGAAATTTCATTGACTAATTATAAATCCATATTGAAAATGTTTTTTAATGAATTTCATTTAAAATAATTTGAAAACATATAAATATATATTGAAATTGTTTTCAAATCCATTTTAGAATAATTATTTTTGAAGGAACACAAATTTACTACCGAAGATAGAGATAGAGTCATAAATTCAAAAAAACCAATTTTGTAACGCCCCAACCCTAGTTACCCAGAGTCGGTGCATTATTACATAACATTGGCATGATCAGAAGAAAGATCAAATATCGAAAGACCGATTGTTTTAGTAGCCTTCGAAACACTAGATATATTCATAAGTCTTACATTACATCATAAAATGAAAAACTACTACAACAACATATTGTATCCATAAACCACACTCATATCCCCAAAAAATATCCCTGCAGGTCATTCATAATTTACTTCTTCACTTCCTGGGAAAAATAAAACATAGAAAAGGGGTGAGCTCAAATGCCCAGTAAGGATAACAATATACCGAAAACATTCATAAATAAGAATAAACATTTAAGGCTATGTATAACTAAAACAAAAGCCTTTTAAACTTGAACTTCAACATAGTGTGGCAAAAGTAAAATGAAATAATTCCATTTACTTGTTCACATGGATATTCTACTAATCGAATAATCACATGAAATATCAATAACCACATTCATAATGATGGAATGCATAATGCCAAACTATCATAACCACATAGCCAAGGCCTCGTGCCAAGACTACAAATATGATTTTTCCAAGGCCTTGTGCCAAGACACTAGTTTGTCTCATGAGACCTACCGATGCATTGAGGAGCTATAGCGGCCTCCACCCGTCACATATTAAGTCCAATGCATTCCCATATGAAAAGGTTTAAACATAACACAAACATTCGTATTAAAACTAGAATACGAAATGTCAATAATTTCACCATAAACTATAAATGGTATAAAAATAGCACATCCACAGTCAAACATATTACAAAACCTTCAATACATTATAGAAGTTTTGTATCATAATAAATCAACTTCAAATAAGCGTAAAATCCATCAAATGATGTTGACATAGATGAAATAAAACCTATTTTTAGAGAAATATCTCTTTCTATTTTTGAAATAATTTAAGAGCCATATAAAATAAAACATTTTCTTGAAAATATTCTTATAAGCTTGTAAGGAAAGCTTTTAATATTTTATAACGGCAGAAAATAACTGCACCCGCCGTATAAGTTAAAAAAACATTCTTACCTTAATTCTGTCGAAAAGGTTAAAAAAGACCTTGTTTTGAAAACAACGGAATGATTCCTCTTATAAAAAGTCAAACAAGGGTATAAATGACTTTAACCCATATTCTTGTAAATAATAAAAATGTTTTGAAATACATTTTGAAGAAACATGGATGTGGATGATAAAGAGATCCCAGTAGATTATTACATATAAACAACCTCGGATAATGAAGAGATTGTGAAATAACCCTTACCTTGTACTTTTCCTTGGTTGGGGTAGGTTAACCTCCTGTATAATGGTCAAATAATTGTTATTAAATTATACAAGAATCATATACATTAATATGATATCATATATGATCTTTTAATATTGATTTGATAATAATATCTTAGTATTATCATTGTTTCGGGTGTTAACATATTTGTTTTCTTTTATATGTTTTGTTACGTAAGACATGTTTGTAAAGGATAGGTTGTATATTATTCATATCCAGAATGATATCAAGTCCTTAAACAACATTTTTTTAAATCATAAAATGATAATTATACTTGAATGGATACGATGGAGAATGAATCTCATCGCCTTCGTGGAGATGGTAGTCCGTACGTACGCACGAGAGACAATATCATTCTTTTGATATTAAAATAATATATAAAAGGATGGTATATCATATATACTGAATCATTAACATGTTATATTTATTATTTACATGAGTTACACATCATTATTATACCCATACAAATAATAATATATTGAATAACAATTATACCACGACGTGGAGACGGTAAGCCGTACGTACGCACGTATGGTGACATGTTATTCAAAGGGTGGAAAGAATACTGAATATGGTTGTACCATATTTATAATAACATCACAGTATATATATGATACTGGAGTTATTATTTTAGAATGGTAACAACAAAGGAAGAAG
This sequence comes from Viscum album, assembly GCA_963277665.1. NCBI lineage: Eukaryota > Viridiplantae > Streptophyta > Magnoliopsida > Santalales > Viscaceae > Viscum > Viscum album. Next base: position 1,468,127,897 of record OY728138.1, on the reverse strand, counting down.
AAGTGGAAGAAGTAATGAACTTGGAAAAAGGGTGGTGAAATCATTACCTCTTCTTCGGGTTTTTGATTTGATCAAAAGGGCTGCATAGGTTGGCTTTATGATCAAAATAAGGCCTCTAAGTTATTCTGAGGGAAGTTGGGAGAGTATTTGGGCAGAGTTTGGCCGATCCAAAAGGCTTTGAAGGTGTGAAGAAATGAGAAGGAGGAGTGCCCTTTTATAAGAGGGGTGAGGGGCACCTTTGGAAAAGCTAGAGATATTAGTTTATAATAAATTCATATTCGGTTTCCAATGGATCCAAAGTTTACTATTCAAAGGTTAAGGTGGGGATGGGTCTAAAACAACTCAACCAATAGAATTTATAAAGGTTTGGGTACTTATATCAACCTTATCTTTAAGTATTAACTCCAAGTTAATTAGTTTCACTTTTACAATGTCTCTTTGTATTTTTATATAATATGGTTAATTAACTTACTATATACATCCAAGCGACCCCCAAGTGGTCCATTAATGATGCAACTATCATGATATAAGTCTTTTGTCCGAACATTAGATTTTTAGGAATTTAATATCAATTAATAATATAATATTTGTTTTAAGAACTCTTTTATTTCAATTTTGACACTATTCAATAGTTGATTTTTTTGAAACTCATAACTGATTGATTACTTCGAAAAAAGTAAATTAAATCAATACTAATATATCATATTATCCTATAAAATTAGTTTAATTCATTAAAAGTTTCATATTATATTTATTTGGGTATTTATAATATCAATTAATTTAATTTTTCACTATTTTAGTAATTACTACATCATCATTGTGTCATAAATAAAATAAAATATTTAATGTCTAAAAATTATAAATAAAGTATCATTATGTAGGAAATCGTTTTATATTTCTAATGAATATTTATAATCTAAAATCCATCATATATAACCCTATGTAATAATTGTTTTTCAAAAAGATATCTCCTTGTGTCATTTTTGTATTCATTTTAACTTAATTAAAATAAAGTGTCCATATCACCTACAAGTGGCACCATGGGGTCCCCAAATAGACCCAAAGATGACTATGGTCGAACATGTATCAACCAATAAGGCTAGGACACGTTTTAGGGTAATTTAGTATTTTTATAATATTATTTTTTAACCCTTATTTACCAGATTTACCCTTAACCATGGTAAATAAAATATTTACCACAGTAATTATTCAAAATGTCTAAAAATAAAAGTTACCTATTTACACAATTTGGAAATCCTGATTCCAAATATGGAATCCATTTTTCTAAATTCAAATCACAGAAGTGGAAGAAATTAATTTAAAATTAATTCCCGCTGTCAAAACAAAAAGCGTGTTTTTAAGAGATAATAACTATCAAAAGATTGACACTTGTTTATGTTCGGTTTAATTGTAAAATTATGTCCAATGACCAAAATTATATTAAATGGTAAAAATATATTCTAAATGTACTTTAAAACCACTAAAATTCATAATTTATCACTATTAATTATTTTGATTAAAAAAGTTGTTTTTAATTAAAATTTAGTAATTTTCACTATTCATCAAAATATGAAAATTATCCGAAAAGTACCAAAATTTCACCTTAGGATAAATTCGATATTCCGAATACAGAAATGAAGTCCATTTTAAAATATAAAATATATATAATTTCGAAAAGTAGGTATTACTATTCATAACGGCTAGTTTGATTGGTTATGGTGTGTTAGAACTCGGTGTTGCGTACAACACACGCTATCACATTATTCAAAGAGAAGCGTACCGTAGAAGCTTGGAGTGTTACATTCTCCCCTCCTTCAAATAATTTCGTCCTCAAAATATCTAGAATACTACCGCATGAAAAGACTCGGGTGGTTCTTCATCATAAGTTCCTCGGGTTCCCACGTTGCCTCTTCCATCTTATGGTTTCTCCACAAAACTTTTACCAGACGCGTCGTCCGGTTTCTCAGTACTTGTTCTCTTGTATCAAGAATCCGGACAGGCTCTTCACAATAAGACAGATCGGGTTCCAGTTCTAATTCCTCATATGTGAGTACATGCATTGGGTCAGGCATGTATTTCCTCAACAGAGATACGTGGAACACATCGTGAACTTTGGAGAGACTTGGCGGCATTGCCAATCAGTAAGCTACAACCCCAATTCGTTCTAGAACTTCGAAGGGTCCGATGTACTTGGGACTCAATTTACCTTTCATACCAAAACGTATGACTCCCTTCCATGGAGATACCTTCAGGAAAACATGATCACCGACTTGAAATTCCAAATCCTTCCTTCGATTATCGGCATAGCTCTTCTGCCTACATTGAGCTGCTTTGATGTGATTTTGGATTACCTTCACCTTTTCCACCGTTTCCTCCACCAGTTCTGGGCCTACAAGTTTTCTTTCACCAACGTCATCCCAACAGGTTGGTGTACGACATCTCTTTCCATATAACACTTCAAATGGTTCCATCTGAATACTCGAATGGAAGCTATTATTATAGGAAAATTCTACCAGTGGTAAATATTGATCCCACATACCCTGAAAGTCAAGTGAGCAAGACATCAACATGTCTTCTAAGGTCTAAATAGTCCGTTCTGATTGTCCATCTGTCTGAGGGTGGTAAGCAGTGCTCAAATGAAGTTCAGTATCCAGTGATTTCTGAAGACTTTTCCAGAATCTTGATGTAAAATGGGGATCATGATCAGAAACAATCAATAGGGGTACTCCATGAAGTCTCACAACTTCATTAATATATAGTCCTGCTAGACGTTCCAGGGGTAGATCTTCTCTTATAGCAAGAAAATGTGCTGACTTGGTAAGACGATCAACAATAACCCATATTGCATCATTCCTTCTAGGAGTCTTTGGTAGCCCCATGACAAAGTCCATCGTAATATTGTCCCATTTCCACTCCAGTATGGGAAGAGGTTGCATGACTCCTCCAGGCTGTTGCCTTCCAGCTTTCACTTGTTGACAAACCATACATCTTGACACAAAATCAGCAATCTCCCTCTTCATGTTGTCCCACCAAAAATGTTCCTTTAAATCTCTATACATTCTCATGCTCCCATGGTGTATAGAGAAATTTGAACTATGAGCATCATCTAACAATTCCCTTTTTAGATCAGGTAAATCGGGAACACAAAGTCTCTTCCCGAATTTAAAAATTCCATCTTCATACACAAAGTCTCTCAATATCCCATCATTCACAGCTTTAATCTTCTTTTGAAATTCTTCATCATCGGTCTGAGAACTCTTAATCCTTTCTAGTAAATATGGTTTGGCAACCATTTGAAAAAGTATTGATGTTTCACCTTCCCTAGTTATTCCCATGTCCATCTTCACTAGATCCATGAAAATTGGATCCCTTTCAATTCTCATATTGTTCAAAACTCCATGGTCTTTTCTACTCAAAGCATCTTCCACCTTTTTTGCTTTCCCCGGGTGGTAGTGTATCGTGCAATCATAATCCTTGAGTAATTCAAGCCATCTCCTTTGCTTCATGTTGAGTTCTTTTTGTGAGAAAATATACTTCAAACTCTTGTGATCAGTATAAATCTCACATTTTTCCCCATAGAGGTAGTGCCTCCATATCTTCAAAGCAAATATCACAGCTGCTAACTCAAGATCATGAGTAGGATAGTTTTGTTCGTTAATTTTCAACTGTCATGACGCATAGGCAATAAGTCTATCATTCTGCATAAGGACACAACCAAGTCCTTTCTTTGATGCATCACTATAAATAACGAACCCATCATTCCCCGATGGTAGAGTCAATATAGGAGCATTGAATAATATTCTCATCAGTTCTTCAAAACATTCTTCACACTCTTTTGTCCAAACAAATTTAACCCCTTTACGTGTGAGCTTCGTTAATGGGTTAGCCAATCAGGCAAAATTCTGGACGAAACGTCGATAATAACCTGCCAAACCAATAAAACTACGTACCTCAATTATACTCGTAGGTGCTGGACATTCTTGGATTGCCTTGGTCATAGAAGGATCAACATAGATTCCATCTTTATAGACAATATGGCCAAGAAAAGAAATCTCCTGAAGCCAGAATTCACACTTGCTAAAATTACCATATAATTCATGCCTCCTCAGAGTCTTCAAGATAATGCGCAAGTGATTTTCATGATCTTCGTAGGTTTTGGAGTATACCAAGATATCATCAATAAATACCACCACAAATTCATCGAGACACTCCTTGAAAACTCTATTCATCAGATCCATGAATACAGAGGCTGCATTAGTCAATCGAAACGGCATTACGGTAAACTCGTAATGCCCGTACCTGGTTCGAAATGCTGTCTTCGGAATGTCTTCCTTCTTCACACACAACTGATGGTATCCAGATCGAAGGTCAATCTTTGAAAAGTATTGAGCTCCATGTAGTTGGTCAAATAAATCATCAATACGAGGTAGGGTATAATTGTTCTTTATCGTTATAGCATTGATCTCCCTGTAGTCGATACATAACCTCATAGATCCATCTTTCTTTTTAACAAAAAGAACAGGGGCTCCCCATGGAGAAACACTAGGGCGAATTAATCCCTTATTACTCAATTACTCTAGTTGTTTCTTAAGTTCAATTAATTCTACAGTGGCCATTCTATAAGGGGTCTTTGATATAGGCCTTGATCCAGGAATCAAATCAATGGAAAACTCAACTTCTCTTTCTGGAGGATGTCCATGTAAATCTTCCGGAAATACATCTACAAATTCTTTTACAACAGGTACATCCTCTATTTGAACATTCCTTTCCTCACCGAATGTTATTTCATTCTCTTCCTCCCTAATAATTGAATTAAGTTGAGCTACTGGGGGTGGATCTAAATAAGAATTAGGTGGTGACGATTCTGCTCTAAAGATAAGGTGTTCCTTATCATTATCATCAAGAATCGTAACCTCTTTCTTCTTACAATAAATCTTCGCATCATAGTCCGAAAGCCAGTCCATACCGAGGATTATATCAAACTCAATCATAGGTATGACGACGAGATCAGCAGATAAAGAACATTTATGTGCTCTAATGGGGACTGATTCACAAAACTTTGTTGCAATGATACTTCCCTTAAGAGTCTTAACTGACAATTCCCTTATTAAATAAAATTGGAAATATATAATTTTCTTAGAAAACTGGTAAGATATTAAACAATGCGATGATCCAGAGTCAAATAATGTATTTTCTAAACTTGAGGAAACCATTAAATTACCTACCACCACATCTTTTGGAGCTTCTACCTCAGCAGTAGTGATAGCATAAGCCTGGCCTTGATCCCTTGGCCTTTTCTGAGGTAAGTTTTCCTGACACTTAGGACATTCATTTGCATAATGCCCCATCTCCCTACAATTGTAGCACTGAACATTGGTAGCTTCCTTCTTCCCCTTACAATCACGAGCTTGGTGGCCTTTTTCACCACACTTGTAACAGACTCCCTTTCCCTTCAAGCAAGTACCAGGATGTTTCTTCCCGCATTTACCACAAGATGGATATTCAACATTTCCCTTCTTCCCCTTATTTCCATTCCCAGATTGATCAGCAGGTCTCTTGTTCTCTTGCTTTGCTTTAAAGTCATAAGACTTAGAGAATTCCTTTTCGGTCTTGATAGCACATGAGACAATGTCTTCGTACGACCAAAAGGATTGTGAGACTAATGCTTGATGGAGAAATGGTTTTAACCCATAAAAGAAACGATCAATCTTAATTCTTGGGTTACGTATATATTCACCAGCATACCTTGCTAACCTTGTAATGTTAGCCTCATACTTTGTGACATTCTCATCCTCCTTCTGTCTCAAACTCAGAAATTGCCTTTCCATATCTGCTCGATGGTCGCGAGGAAAGTATTTTTCTAAAAATAGATCATTGAACTCCCTCCATTCCATATTTGATACATCATCATCTTCATTCATATATTGAATTAATGACCACCATTGATTAGAATCTCTAGTGAGGCGGTAAACTGCCATGATAACTTTTTCCCTTTCACTGCTCCCCATAGCCTGAAATATTTTCTCTAGGGAATTTATCCATTTCTCAGCTACTAAGGGATTTGTACTCCCATTGAACGTTGGTGGTTGTTGCCTCATGAATCGATCTAACATTGATCCTCCACGCTGTGGATCAGGGTGCTCCATACGGGTAAGGTTATTATTCATAACCTGAGTAAGTTGTCCCAGTATGGTAATTAGATGATCGGCACCAGTTGTATCACCAGCTCCACTATAATTATCTTGAGCAGGAGGGTAATCCCTACATGGAGTGCGTGCATTGATACGGTTTCCATTTCATCCACTAGGAGCCATTTCTAAACAATGGCATAAACTAGATCAGTTTATGAATCAAAATACATAATCCCATACTTATAAAACACTTAACATAAATTGAACTATTTATGGATATAATCCATAATCATAAAAATGTTTTCTTTGAGGAAGTATATACTCATAAACCCTTCATAATGATTTGTAAAGAAAATGAGAGTTATCCTAAGCATATCCCCCGGGAGTGTCGTAACCAAGAGTGCAGCAAGGCCCGTTGTCGTGCACCAGTTCCCATTCGAGTCTAGCTCAAAGCGGTGTTTTCGGGTTTTACCCCTAGGTGCATCTGTGCCAGAGCCGCCTCTACCTTCTCGTATCCAGATAGGGATGTATTGCTCGGAAAACTCACAAAATCTCTACAATACCAAAATTCTATGAAGTTCTTCTATACTAATCCTCAAAGTTCATCTTAGGTCTACGTGCTCTAATAAGAGTTTATCTAAATCTAGCTTCCAAGGTTTGTACTAAACTTTCTCTGATACCAACTGTAACGCCCCGACCCTAGTTACCCAGAGTCGGTGCATTATTACATAACATTGGGATGATCACAAGAAATATCAAATCTCGAAAGACCGATTGGTTTAGTAGCCTTGGAAACACTAGATATATTCATAAGTCTTACATTACATCATAAAATGAAAAACTACTACAACAACATATTGTCTCCATAAACCACACTCATATCCCCACATAATATCCATGTAGGTCATTCATAATTTACTTCTTCACTTCCTGGGAAAAATACAGCATAGAAAAGGGGTGAGCTCAAATGCCCAGTAAGGATAACAATATACCGAAAACATTCATAAATAAGAATAAACATTTAAGGCTATGTATAACTAAAACAAAAGCCTTTTAAACATGAACTTCAACATAGTATGGAAAAATTAAAATGAAATAATGCCATTTACTTGTTCACTTGGATATTTTAGTAATCAAATAATCACATGCAATATCAATAACCACTTTCATAATGTTGGAATGCATAATGCCAGACTATCATAACCACATAGCCAAGGCCTCGTTCTAAGACTACAAATAAGATTTTTCCAAGGCCTTGTGCCAAGACACTAGTTTGTCTCATGAGACCTACCGATGCATCGAGGAGCTATAGCGGGCTCCACCCGTCACATATTAAGTCCAATGCATTCCCATATGAAAAGGTTTAAACATAACACAAACATTCGTATTAAAAATAGCATACGAAATGTCAATAATTTCACCATAAACTATGAATGGTATAAAAATAGCATATCCACAGTCAAACATATCACAAAAACTTCAATACATTATAGAAGTTTTGTATCATAATAAATCAACTTCAAATAAGCGTAAAATCCATCAAAGGATGTTGACATAGATGAAATAAAAACACTTTTAAAAGAAATATCTCTTTCTATTTTTGAAATCATTTAAGAGCCATATAAAATAAAACATTTTCTTGAAAATATTCTTATAAGCTTGTAAGGAAAGGTTTGAATATTTTATAACAGCGGAAAATAACCGCACCCGCCGTATAAGTTAAAAAAACATTCTTACCTTAATTCTGTCGAAAAGGTTAAAAAGGACCTTGTTTTGAAAACGACGGAAAGATTACTCTTATAAAAAGTCAAAAAAGGGTATAAATGACTTTAACCCATATTCTTGTAAATAATAAAAATGTTTTGAAATACATTTTGAAGAAACATGGATGTGGATGATAAAGAGATCCCAGTAGATTATTACATATAAACAACCTCAGATAATGAAGAGATTGTGAAATAACCCTTACCTTGTACTTTTCATTGGTTGGGGTAGGTTAACCTCTTATATAATGGTGAAATAATTGTTATTAAATTATACAAGAATCATATACATTAATATGATATCATATATGATCTTTTGATATTGATTTGATAATAATATCTTAGTATTATCATTGTTTCGGATGTTAACTTATTTGTTTTCTTTTATATGTTTTGTTACGTAAGACATGTTTGTAAAGGATAGGTTGTATATTATTAATATCCATAATGATATCTAGTCCTTAAACATCATTTTTTAAATCATCAAATGATAATTATACTTGAATGGATATGATGGAGAATGAATCTCATCGCGTTCGTGGAGACGGTGGTCCGTACGTACGCATGAGCGACAATATCATTCTTTTGATATTAAAATAATATATAAAAGGATGGTATATCATATATACTGAATCATTAACATGTTATATTTATTATTTACATGAGTTACACATCATTATTATACCCATCCAAATAATAATATATTGAATAACAATTACACCACGACGTGGAGACGGTAAGCCGTACGTACGCACGTATGGTGACATGTTATTCAAAGGGTGGATAGAATACTGAATATGGTTGTACCATATTTATAATAACATCACAGTATATATATGATACATGATTTATTATTTTAGAATGGTAACAACAAAGGAATAAGAAGTGGAAGAAGTAATGAACTTGGAAAAAGGGTGGTGAAATCCTTACCTCTTCTTCGGGTTTTTGATTTGATCAAAAGGGCTGCTTAGGTTGGCTTTCTGATCAAAATAAGGCCTCTAGGTTGTAGTGAGGGATGTTGGGAGAGTATTTGGGCAGAGTTGGGCCGAACCAAAAGGCTTTGAAGGTGTGAATAAATGATAAGGAAGAGTGCCCTTTTATAAGAGGGGTGAGGGGAACCTTTGGAAAAGTTAGAGATATTAGTTTATAATAAATTCTTATTCGGTTTCAAATGGCACCAAAGTTGACTATTCGAAGGTTAAGGTGGGGATGGGTCGAAAACAACTCAACCAATAGAATTTATACTGGTTTGGGTACTTATATTAACCTTATCTTTAAGTATTAACTCTAAGTTAATTAGTTTCACTTTTACAATATCTCTTTGTATTTTTATATAATATGGTTAATAAACTTACTATATACATCCAAGCGACCCCCAAGTGGTCCATTAATGATGAAACTATCATGATATAAGTCTCTTGTCAGAACATTAGATTTTTAGGAATTTAATATCAATTAATAATATAATATTTGTTTTAAGAACTCTTTTATGTCAATTTTGACACTATTCAATAGTTGATTTTTTTGAAACTCATAACAGATTGATTACTTCGAAAAAAGTAAAGTAAATCAATTATAATATATCATATTATCCTAGAAAATTAGTTTAATTCATTAAAAGTTACATATTATATTTATTTGGGTATTTATAATATCAATTAATTTAATTTTTCACTATTTTAGTAATTACTGCATCATCATTGTATCATAAATAAAATACATTATTTAATGTCTAAAAATTATAAATAAAATATCATTATGTAGGAAATAGTTTTAGCTTTCTAATGAATATTTATAATCTAAAATAAAACATATATAACCCTATGTAATAATTGTTTTTCTAAATGATATATGCTTGTGTCATTTTTGTATTCATTTTAACTTAATTAAAATAAAGTGTCCCTATCACCAACAAGTGGCACCATGGGGTTCCCAAATCGACCCAAATATGCCTATGGTCGAACATGTATCAACCAATAAGTCTAGGACACTTTTTAGGGTAATTTAGTATTATTATAATATTATTTTTTAACCCTTATTTACCAGATTTACCCTTAACCATGGTAAATAAAATATTTACCACAGTAATTATTCAAAATGTATAAAAGTAAAAGTTACCTATTCACACAATTTGGACATCCTGATTCCAAATATGGAATACATTTTTCTAAATTCAAAACACAGAAGTGGCAGAAATTAATTTAAAATTAATTCCTGCTGTCAAAACAAAAAGCATGTTTTTAAGAGATAATAACTATCAAAAGATTGACACTTGTTTATGTTCAGTTTAATTGTAAAATTATGTCCAATGAACAAAATTATATTAAATGGTAAAAACATATTCTAAATATACTTTAAAACCACTCAAATTCATAATTTTTCGCTATTAATTATTTTGATTAAAAAAGTTGTTTTTAATTAAAATTTAGTAATTTTCTCTATTCATCAAAATATGAAAGTTATCTGAAAAGTACCAAAATTTCACCTTAGGCTAAATTCGATATTCCAAATCCAGAAATGAAATCCATTTTAAAATATAAAATATATATAATTTCGAAAAGTAGGTATTACTATTCATAATGGCTAGTTTGATTGGTTATGGTGTGTTAGAACTCGGTGTTGCGTACAACACACGCTATCACATTATTCAAAGAGAAGCGTACCGTAGAAGCGTGGGGTGTTACATATTTCTTAATCATCTTAAGTACCCAAGAGTGGATAAATTGTACCATTACACAATTATATCATGAATATGAATTTTATATAAAAACTTATTATCTATCATGAGTGGTGGATCAAAATATATCATAAATATAAGTATAATCATAAACAATCTTCATAAATGATGAGATTCTCTAAATAAACTCTTACCACATGTTAAAATTGAACTATAAACCCCCTGTAATAAATAGAAATTATAAGAGTCATAAAACAAAATAAAAATATTTCCATTCATTATTTAACATGTAAACAATATTCTATACACCTCATAATAAATATAGGGTCATAACATGAAATGTGTATCAAATGAGGAAAATATATTACAAAATTATATTACAAATTTTGTATCTTTTGAAACTTAAATCAAATGAATTTAAGATCATAAAATTAATATGTAAATACCCAATAATTTATCTAAATGAATCATATAATAAATTTATGTGCATTATGCATACCACGTATATGAAATATAAAGTGAACATGGCTTGTGTGTCAAGGAAAATGGAAATCATATGAGGAAAACCTTACTAATTTAGTAACATTAGAATCACAATGCCCCTGAAAGAATAAAATAAATTTAAATATTTTAATATTAATAAATAAAACAAAGTAATGAAATATTTTTTCCTAGGCATGTATGTAAACCACAAAAAAATGATTGGTGAATAGGGCATGTAACTCACATAAATAAAAAGTGAGATAAAGTTCCCTTACCTTATGTCTTCACTCTCTTATGACTTATAAAACATCATTTATATTAATTATAAGTTTATTATAAATATTTTACATAACCATATTCTTATATCTAATACCAAATATGGTTTGATTATGACTTTATATTACACACTAATTAATAATTTCAAGTTAAGGTATCTCTTCAGGTAATATCTACTTTGTTTTTCAAATGTGTCTTAATTTGTTATATTTTTTGTCCTAATACATATATAATAAATTAAATGATTTAATACATGATACAAATATCACTTATATTAATTATATAACTATTTATAATAATATATTGATTATTGAAATATGAAATTGTATACACTATTCATGTTGATGGTAGGTCGTATTTATGCGTGAACACATTTCCGTTCTCCACTATAATATTGAAAAAAAGTAAATGTCATATATGTATATATATAATATATTTATAAAATAATTTATATGTAATATATATCATAAAATTTGTCTAACCCATCTTTAATTCATTATATCATGTGTGTGAATGATTCAAATTATTTTAAAGAGGTTGTAGTCAACACTTCACCAAATAAAATTAACGTATTTACAAAAAATTGAAAACATGAAGGTATGTGTTATATATTAAATATAAGAGGAAACATTAAATTATATATATCATATATGTCATATAAATTTATACTATCCATCATAATTCCCAACCATGAGAGGTTGTAATGGAAAAGTGAACAACATCATTTCACGGGGCAATACTTAGACGCACACAAGAATAGTATGCTCATTTCCTATTATAAAGAGGTGTGTATATGTTAAGATTGAACCATTATCATAAAAAATATTTTGGATATTATTTTTATTATTTATTCATTTCATAAGAATAATTTAGGTAGTGGATAAAGAAAATAAATAAAAAGACCCTGAGGAATGATGTTAAATCATCTTTGGGTAACTACTGTTGTTTTTCAACAAAGGGATATGTATGTTGGATTTATACCGAAAGGGAAGCTTCCGTAAAGAAGGAAGGTATTTTTTGAATTCATATGAGATGATATTGGAAGAGCCTATGTGGGTTTTTATGTGTTAATTATCTAGAGGTGTGGGGTCCTTTTATAAGGGATGGAGGGGACACGGTTTGAATTCATTTAAAACAAGTTAGGTGTACCAACGTTTTTATCAACAAAAGGTCATAAAAAACATAAGAAATCAAATATTTAAGTTATTTTTCATAATTATGTAGATACAATGGGTTTTGAAAAGTTTATAGGTCATTCGGTCTCTTAAGATTAATGTCTAGTCCCTTATTGAATATAATTTTACCTTAATCAATGTAATTAAATTTAATCACTTTCACTAGTACTTTGGTCAAAAGATAATTTGATATTATTACAATATAAATATTATAATTATTAAAATCATATATGTTATTTTTTAAAATTAAATTCATAGAAGAAAAATAGATATATTTTATTCTAATCTCACGGTCATGGGGAGAAAGTAGGTTTTTAATGTGAGAATATTCAGTGGTTGATTGAAAATTTGTATATAAATTCAATTTAAAAATTATTCAATTAAATAATTTGGATTAATATATGTATTTTTGATCTATAATTAGTTTCAAACTAACTAATATTATAATTCAAATATGTAAATAATTTATACGAGAAACACGTTTTGAATCAAAATTCGGTATTTCTATATTATTATTCAAAAAATGATGTTTTTTAGAAATATCCAAAAAATCAACCGAAGCTAATATTGAAATTATAAATTAAAAAATATATTATATTATTAAATTAAATTTAAAAAAATTAAATTTATTTTTATCATTGTTCATAGAAGGACATAAAATAATGTTCTTTTATGAAAATTGTATTTTCAAACACACAAATACATTAAAAACACAATTGTATGGGTTACTACCAATTTGATTTAACTACATAAAACAATTTTAAATAAGATGTAATATTATTTATCTGTATTAATATTTATATGTTTATCAACTATGTTATAACTATCCATGTAAATAATAATTTATTATTTTGTAGAAATTTAGTGTTGCATTTATAGCAATCCACATTGATATGGAATGTAGCACATGACAAACATTATGTTTCAAGTATTGTATTATTTACATGATTTTTCATATAACGAAAAATAATCATTTATGTTTTATATAAAAAACTTTATTTAGTGTTTCTTGAAAATGAAAAATACCAAAAATATTAAATTAATTTGGAAAACATTTAATTCATAAAATATCAGGGTGTTATATACGCCCCTATAAAATTGAATTTAATCATTAAATTTATTTTATCATATTAAAGGAATAATATTTTAATGTTAAAAAGTAATTTTGGAAACATGATGATGACCCAACGTAATATATAACTGGTTTTCTGTTTATGATATCATAAGAGGAATGTCAAAATATAGACATAGAGGAAAAGAGTAAATGATTATATGGAGTGAAATATGTCATAAATCACAATGAATTGATTGATAGATTGAATGTTGAATTTCACATATTCATATATCGATGGCGATTTCAAATTTTAACAAGTTCAACAAAAATTATGGTATTTGGAAAACATATGTTTTGATTGTTTTTCTAATGTGGAGTTATTATATTATTCAACAAGAGTATAAGGAAATATACATAAATTATATATTTCCTTAATCACAATTTTATCTTCTTTTTATTATTTGGTCACTTTTTAATTCCTCCATTACTTAAAGAAATGTATATCCAGAAATTAACTTGGAGACCTGAAGCACTAGAATAAACTTCTAACTGATCTTAAGGCCCATAAAATATTGGAAAGTATAAAGATATGTCTCTAACCACTATCCATTGTAAATATGGGTCATAAATTAATCTATAAACCAAAAAAGCAACACTAATCATTCAACATTAAAATTTATTCATAAATAAATTACACATTAAGAATGACATTGTGAATGCTAGTGGTAGTTTTGAAAACCTTATCATCCTTCGGTCTTGGGTTCAAGGTCCATGGACTTATTAGACATGATGGGTTTTCACCCAAAATACAATATGTCCATTTCTAAAAATAAATTAATATAATTTAAAAAATAAATATTTTAGAAATACATGAAAAAAATTTATCCACTAAATTTCCTTTTAACTAATATTTTCAAAACAACCACAACACATAAATACTTCTTCAAAAGTTTTACATAATATTTACCTAAATGTTAATTCCTTAAAAACCGTAAAAATATAAAAATCAAAAACATTAGATATGATGTTATTAAATTGTCTTACAATTGGTCCCCCATATATCACAAAGTAGCTCATTTCTTGTCACATTCCAAACATATGAATACACTAATAACATATTCTATTGAAACAAAGTAATGATCTGAATTTCCATGAATAATTTTTTAAAACACTGATGCATCCTTATTCTAGTTTTTTATGGATATATTACATAAATACAAGAAGTTGTAAACTTCATCCATGTCTACGTAGATTATTTTTTCAACAAATCCTTTATTAGTTCTATGGTAATTTGTACCATCCAACATATCATTATCCATGCATCATTATGTTATCATCCTGAATAAACTAAGGGTTGTCATACCTTAATCAAAATATTAAATTTGAATTAAATCACTTTTCTACATCACTAGAACCATTCAAAATATCCTTTAAAATCCATAATGAAAAAATTATACAGAAAATACATATATATTCCTTTATTCCTTTAACATAATATCTGAATTAAAAAATGTATACACTTCAATTATCCAATAATATTCATAAATCATTACTCTTATCCATTAATTAGATTTTCCTCAAATTTGAAATATGTATCGTGTCTCAAGTTTCCTTAACATCAGACTAATAATTATTCTTTTCATTAATGTATATAATACCAGAAGAACATCCCATACCATTCACGTTTTTCTTGTGATCTATTTATCACCATCAATATAAAAAATAGTTGTTGACCTTCATAATTATCTTTATTGTATTTTATCATAGAAAATAATGTTTCATCATTCCCATACATTCCACACCATAACCCATTTTTGTTAACCCAGTTCCTTATAGTTCCCACAATTTATTAAAACTAGAAATCATATTGTGAGAAACACTTATCAAAGAAGAAAACCACATAATAATGAAAATTTAATTACAGGATCTCTAAATCCAAAAATCTATTTATTTCTTCAACTTCTCAACCAATTTATCCTATGTTATTCATATTACTGGATTATTTATATCTATAATGATAGTTTGTAAAGATTTTTTCAGTACCCAATGTATATCCTGTGGGAGTGTCAAACCAGGTGTGTGGAAAGGACCATTGTTGTGTACCATTTTACACTCATGTTAGGCCTTACCAACCTTTTCAGGGTTTTTAACCCTAGGTACTTATTTTCTAGAGACGCACCCGCTTGTGGAATCTAGACATTTGTCAAATTCAAGAAAACCACTCACTTTATCATTTACTAAAATTCCAGTACATTTTCATAAACTTTTTTTCATATTTAATCTTATTCTAAGAGATATCCCTAGCCATATTCATAGAAATATCCCTAGGGATCTCACTATTTTATTCTCATCCTTATTTTTAATGGTTAACTAATTATTTCCTCTAATATGAAATATAACTACCCTGAATTTACATTCATAGACATTACATCATTTTTTTCAAAATAAATAAGACATTAGGAATACAGACATCCAACCACCATATTAGATTAGTTATAATGAAAACATTGAAAAATAATCTTCCGACTCAGTGAAATATCTTCAATGCTTCCCAAAAATACCACTCCCATAAGTATTTATTTTAAAATAATTCAAAATAAAATGGGGAATGGAAACAAAATAAAGTGGTGATCTCAAGTGCCCAATAAGTGTAAATA
Organism: Viscum album; assembly: GCA_963277665.1. Classification (NCBI taxonomy): domain Eukaryota; kingdom Viridiplantae; phylum Streptophyta; class Magnoliopsida; order Santalales; family Viscaceae; genus Viscum; species Viscum album. The sequence continues at coordinate 1,468,111,681 of OY728138.1, read as the reverse complement.
ATGTAAATGTTTAAGAATATCATGAATTTAAGGGTAAAGAAATGTGATCATGATCATTAAAATATCATAACCTGCATATCAAAGATCATGAAAATGAATCATGAAATAAATATTTATAGTTCATAAGAAATGAATCATAAGGAAATGAAGATCATAATTTATGAAAGAATAACATAATAAGAAGACACAAAATTGTGGAATACACCTAAGAATATATAAATCAAATATTAGGGATATATACCAAAACCTTCGTAACATGTTTGGTTTTGGTTGATCACCCGTTTAACTAATTTGTCATTGGACAACCCTCTCTTGTACCCTCCTACTTTGAGCTTGGGATACAATAAAATATAACATATTTTTTGGGCATTGTATTCACTCATGTGTACTATCTTATTTAATAATCGGGATTCCTTCCCATGTACCCTCTTGTTTTAGGCCTATAATTCCCTCCCATGTAGTATCTTTTTTATGCTTGGGATTCCCTCACATGTACCCATTGAGCTAAAAAAACAAGTATCTTTACAAAATGCATTAGAGAGAAATATATGTCCCTCCAATCCCATAACTAAACCCAAAATTAATGTTCCACAATATAATAAAATTTCACTATATCATGAACCTTAAAATAGATGGGTCTCATAAACATCATATCATAAACAACGAAATGAAATGGTTATTATAAAAATTTAATCATATAATAACCTATGGAAAATATATATTTTTTAAAATAATTTCATCTTACATTCACACATGAATGGAAGAAGGTTTCATAATAATTTATCAAGATACAACCCATTGAACTAAGATGAGTTTCATAAGTATTTATCCTAGTATAACCTGTTGTAGAGAAATGGGTGTCATAAGAATATAACCCACTTAAGAGGAAAGAGTTTCATAATCATATAACCATGAATGTGAACTGAGTATTCATAAAAATCATGCAATCGAAACACATACCATTCATATAGAGAACATGCATGAAACATTTAGATCATTTCCCTAAAAGGTATGAGTAACATGAATGTAAGTCATATTAGATGTTAAATAATTTGGAATCGTACTTTTGAAAACATTTTTTGATGAAAATATCTATTCCTCATTAAAAATGTATATTTATAAAAAAAACCTTCTGATATCCATTTTTAGTTAAAAAAATATGAAAATCATGAATTTTTTCATGGAATCATTTTGAAAATCCAATTTCTTGAATGTATTTAAAATAAGATGGAAAACATTTCAAATAAATTTTCCTTGAAAACATATCAGATAAGTTTAAAAATACATATAACCCTTTTTATTTAAAAACAATTTTATAACTTATAAAAAAATATTGATAAAATTTTGATAGATATTTCTTTTAATATAATTTCAAAACATATAAATAAATAGTAAAAACGTTTTGATAACCATTTCATTGAAAATACCTTGAAAACGTATAAAGAAATATTATATCTATTTTAAAAACCACATTTTGAAAATAATTTTAAAAAATATAATAAATCATGAAAACATTTTAAAATCAATTTCTTGGAAAATGATTTGAATACTTATAAAGATATCATGAAAATGTTTATAAGCCCTTTTTAATAGACATGGTTTTGAAAGAACATATATTTTTGACCGAAGAGAGAGATAAAGTCATACATTGTTAAAAACAATTTACTACTGTTATTCTATACCAGAGAGTTGAAAAATAGTACCAATATATAAGTATATCATGACTATACAAAGGATAATTAATTCATTATTTCTCTTGAGAAGTGGGTCAAAATATTTAATCCATGGAAGCATAATCATAAACAATCTCGATAAATTATGAGATTGTATCAATATACACTTATCATTTTGTAACATTGAACTATACTCCAAATGTAGTGAAATTAAATGACATGAAGCTTAAAATATCCTAAATGGAAGGATATTTTTGATTTAATGGGATAATGGTAGTATTTACACCTCATAAAAAATAAAGGACCCTAACACGACATTTGTCTCAAGAAGGCATATCGAGACAAAATTACATTGACAAATTGGTATCTTTTGAAACATAAACCCCATGAAATAAAGTTCACGAAATGGATATGTAAATATCAACTAATTTAAATATAATAATCAGAAAAAAAAATTGTGGGAATTATACTGAACACGTATAGTAAATAGAAGGTGAACCTGGCTTCTATCTCATAGAAACTAGAAGAAAGACGAGAAAACCCTTAATACTTGAGTAACATTAGGATCATAATCCCTGATAGAATAATATCAATTATAATATTTTAATATCATTAAATAATGTATATTAATGAAATAATTTTTTTAGTGAAGTATATAAACCACAAAAAAAAAAGAATATTGTGGGGAATATGGCATGTATCTTACAGAAATAATAAGTTAGATGAAGTTCCCTTATCATACGTCATTACTCTCTTCACACCTGTACAAACCTCTTGTATATTAAATATAATTTTATTATATATATTTATTAAAAAATATTAATATATATAATTCCAAATTAGTTTTTATTAGGACCTTTTATTATCTTCTTATAAACAGTTTCAAGATAAGGTTTTTCTTTAGGCAATATCCACTTTGTTTTTCTCACGTGTCTTAATTTGTTATATTTTTTGTACTCATACATATATGATTATTTACTGAATGTTAAAAACGATATATATGACATTTATATTCATTATATGTGTATTTAAAATAATATCTAGAATATATAATTTTGAAATGGATTATATGTTCATGGTGACAATAGGTCGTACATATATATGAACATTTTCTATATTTTTCATTGTAATATTGAAAGAATGAATTTAAATAATAAAAAATATATATTCAGTATAAATTCAGTATCATTAATTAGTCATATATATCGTATATTTTCACTAACCTCATCTGTACTACATTATCTCTAGTGTGTGAATTAGTTACATCGCTTTGAGGAGGCTATAATTCATACATCCTCAAAAAATGTAATATTTAAAAAAATGGAAATAAAGAATGAATGTGTCTTAAAATAACTAAATAAGAATATTTACATAATATATTTCATATAAAAAATATGTTTCCCTCATAATTCACAACTATGAGTGGTGTAAATATAAAAATTAACAAAATCATTTTGTGAGGCTTTAGTTCATGTACAAATTAATGGTATGTTCAATATCCATTATAATTAAGTTTGTTTAAGTGTGGTTAGAAACATTATCATAAAAATAAATCATTATTTAAACTATAATGAGGTTATTATGTATTCATGGAATAATAATAATTTTGGATGTGTAGAAAGATAATAAAGGAGAGGAGCCTCTAGAAGGATGTAACCTCTTGTTTGGGTAACTCCTTTTGGTTTTCAGAAAAATGTAGGATTCAAGGAGTAAGGGAGGGAGTTTTGGAAGTGAATGTATAATATCATGTCTAAACCCAGTTTATTGAGAGGTGTGATGAAGTGTGATAGTAGGTTTTGGTTTATATGGGAGGGAGGGGACACATATAGAATTTTTTAAAACATGGTTTGTGTCACCATAGTTTTACTTAAAAAAGTAATAAAACCCATAAAACTCAATAATTTAAGGTGAATGGATGCAATATGGTCATAAAATGGGTTTTGGAAATGTGGATAGGTAATTTGGTTCTTTATGTTTATTGTTTATTTCCTTGTCAAGCATAATATTACCTTAATCATTATAATTGAATTTAATCACATTCTTGAAAATTTTGGTCAATAAATTAGTTGATATTTTTAGAATATAAATATTATAAGAATTATTATTGTAAATGTCACTATTTTTAATTAAATTCCTAGAAGATGAGAAATTATTTTTAATGATATTCAAACAAATTATGCGAGTAAGTGGGTTTTTGATGTGAGAATGTTCAAAAGTTCATTAAGATGTTATATCTAAATTCAATATAAAAATGATTCAAATGAAAAAATAGGATTAACAGATGTATAATTGATCTATTTTCACATTAAGAAAAACATAATATATAAATTAACTATTTATATAGATTGCATGAAAAAATAATTTGTGAATTAAAATTCAGCATTTTTTACTATTCATCCAAAAAGGATGATTCTCAGAAAAATACCCGAAATTTATCCTTGGATAATTCTAAAATTCTGAATTAAAAAATGATGATTATTTTATCATATTAAACTTATAAAAGTTCCTAAAATTAATTTTTTTTTTCACAGACGGACGTAATAATAATTTCTTTCAATAAAATTATATTTTCAAACCTATAAAGACTTTAACAACCTAATAGTATGTACTATTATACATATTATTTATTTACATAAAAATAGTGTATATAATATTTAAAAATTATTTATCACTATTCATATTACTATGTTTAATGACTCTGTTATAACTATCTCAGTTAAATAATAAATTTTTTTTCGTAGAAATTCATTGTTGCATGTATAGAATGCCTAGTCAGTGTTACATGTGACAAAAGATAAAAATTATGTTTCATGTAGTGTATGATAAATTGTTTTTCCCTTATAATTCCATACAATATTAGTTATTTAATAGATAAAAAAATAATCAGTGTTGGATTAAATATTAATAGGTAAAATATTAAAATAATTTCACAAAAATAATTAGAAATTCTCAATGTGTTATAGTAACCAACAAATTCTAAAGGGAAATACTGAGTGGCTATGATTTGGGTTATTATTAAAGATGTTCACTTATTACAATTTTGATGTTTTCTCACAATGGTTGATTCATTTGAATTTTATTTTGTTATTTATTGAGATTTTTCCTCCTAGAATGGTATGTAATGGTAGGAGTTCAAATGCATCATGATATGAAGATAATAAATATATGTGGATTTTCATTATCAATGATAGAGAAATATTTGTAGAATTTGATACATCTTCCCAAATCAACTATTAAATACATTTCCTATTATTCCTAATAAAATGAAACAAAAAACAATTTTTTGTTATGATACTTACCTTTTTAATCCATGCTTATAGGAACCTTGTATAAGTGGTTGTCTATTGTTGTCACCTGCTGATATTGATTCATTTTTGTCCTCTATCGTCATCATCTTTGAATCAATTATCAGGATAGTACAAACCAAACAAAACCTTATGTAAATTATATCATAGTACCTAGGGATACAAATAATCAAATGAATGATCATCTCCATGAAACCATCATAGGGGTCATGCAATCATTAGAGTGGGAGAATTTATACACCATACCTCTTATTTATATTCATATAAGATATTTTTAACAAAAACATCAACCTATTATCCCTTGAGATAGAGGAACCATTTTGGTATGTTCAAGATTGATTCAGTCTAGACCGTCCTCATTCACAATGAGAATCATTATGATTTGAAGGTAAATCTTACTACTTATATGCATCGAGGGCCAACCATATGTTGGTGGGAAATTATTGAGTGGGTTAGGAAGCACAAGGAGTTAACCTGTAAGGTTTTCATGGTGAATATATTGATTCATTATAATCCTTAAATGTTGAGGCATGAGAAGGATTGAGAGTTCATTAATATGAATTAGGATGGAATTTTAAGGATATAATATTTTAAACATTTAAGATAAATTCAGTTATTTTATCCATCCATAGAAGACAATGTCTTCTATAGGGGGATACGTTTCCAGGAATGGATTCATTATGAGATCAGGTCATAGGTGAACATATTTCACCTGAGTATCATTATAGACATAATTAATCATGCTTCCATAACTATTATGAATCAAAGGGAGGTATCAAGTGGCATCTAAGTAGTTTTAAGAGTCAATCTAGGGGTTCAACTTCTCATGTTAAGAAGATACGTTATAGCAGATTCTTCCAGGTTAGTAACATACAAAACATCTATGGGATTAGAATTACACATTAAGATTGTGGCATAGTAAAGTTACTTTAGCTATGAATGTTGGACAAAATATACCATAGTGTCCTTAATTTGTTGTGGAGTGTGATGTGTGTGGTAGGATGGGTCCAGTTTAGAGGTTCTGTAATATATTTCCATAGATGAACCATGGTATGGTATCATGACGGTCACTTGAGTCAGGTAGACTTTCAACTACTAGACATCATATAGGCATGTAAAATTTTAACAAATATTCATTCTGAGGTACGAGATGTGGTACCCAGTATAGGAGTGATAGTTCCCTTTAGGGGGAATAACACAAGGGAGTTAGGATAGATCCCAAGGCCGAGTATAAAATTAGATTCAAATTATGTAATCTAAAAATAATATCTTAGAATTTGGGATGTTCTACCATCATAAGTATGACTACTATATCATCAATATAGTTATTTTCTATAAAGAAAAATCACATTCAATTATATATACACAATTTTTGAATGGTTTTGGTATGATTATACAAAGCATGGATGGTGTTATGAAAATCGAAACACCATTGGGTGTATAATAATATGATGTTGAATATTGTAAGAGGAGTTCTATTGAAATTTGTCTCTTTTTTGGAATATTTTTATTCCTGAAATGATTGTCTATAATTTTATTCTTTGTATGGACACAATAGATCTATCCCAGGATCATATCAACTATTGTATATGAGAATTTACCATCCCATATATAGAAGGGACAATCCAGTCTCAGCATAGTGAGTGAGAAATTCAGGATGGTTATACAGGACCAATTTAGTGTATATTGGACTATATCATGTCTTAGAGAGAAATACCTAATCTGGATGGTGGTTGAATGTAGTAAGATACTTTTCCTCTATTTTTAGACAAATTTTAGGTTATTTTTATCTAGAATAGATCTATGTCTTACCACCTGTGTAAGAGGTTGAGTTTTCGATCATGTTCATGCCATGATAATAACTACTTTCAATTCTTCCCTATAGAATAAAACCAACATTGCATAATGAGTTTAAAATACTATTGAAACATTTATAGGAAATTGGTTTCATATTTTCTAGTAATACCCCATGGTGTTATCCTATGGTATTCTCCAAGAATTCTGACAGGGCCTTTGACTTATGTGTTTGTTATTGAAAACAGAATCAGATGATGGTCAAGAAACCATATCCCCTTATATATATAGAAATTATTTTGAACAGAAGACATGTAGTAGGATATTTTCAAAAATATACTTGAGGTAAAGCTTCAATCCATTGAGGGTGGGATCATAATACATACCCTGAACTTATTTTTTATGCATTTATGGCTTATATGAAATCGTGGTTATAAATTTCTCTATGAAGAATACCCTGACATGATTCATGGGTTTGATGCAATGGATCATTCTCAATTTCTTGGATCAGATAGTGTAATACATGTTTTCAAATATCTTATTATAATACCTATTTTTGGATGATAATGACCAATATTTTCACACCATTATTAGTACCCTGAGAGAGTATTGAAATTATGTAGAGAAATCAAAATGTAGTTTTTGGGTTGACCGATTTCACATCTTTGTCCATGTTATATCAGGATCCAGACTATAAGTCAAACTACCTAAGGTTGTAGTGATGTTATATTGGTAGTATCTGAAGAATTTCATCATGATTCAATGTATTCTGGATTTATTAGGATATTATCGATGATTTATCAAGGACTTATCCCTTTTTCAGTTCCAATGTCCACATTGTAATAGAGAGGGAAATGTTTTTTCGATAAGATGATTATAAGAGACCACTTCGAGAGTGAATGGGAATCCATAAATCAACTGAAATCCTCACCATACTTGTTCCCAGTTTGGCAAATACCATGTACTTGATGCATCCAGATATTGAATTATAGAAGTTCTGATGTAAGAAGATCATGTGTTTTCATAAAGATTGCAACAAATTGGATTATATGAGAGGAATTATCGAACACATGATTTTCATTTATCCATGGTGATACATGTTCTGAGATTCTGGAGGCACTATTAGTTTGGTAATATTTTTTCTATGTAAAATGACTACAAAAGCCTCAAGTACATATTTTATTAGCAAGACATGTACCTTCATCAGAGAAAGTGGGTCGGGTATTTTGAGACTTTTAACATTGAGGTAGCTTACATACAAAACAAATGAAATATTTTTATTGATTCATTGAGCTATAAGAAATAAAAATATTATGTAAAGGAGGATGGTGATGAGTGGAATCTATTCATACTATTTAAAGTCATGAATCTAGATGTTCATGAATCCCATAGATGACTATCTCTGATTTCTACATCTATTATAATCATTACAATATCTAAGATCATGATAGTGACCCTGTCTTAATTATAGATATTAGGTTTGAGGGAATACTTATATGTTGGGGAGCCACCAACATGGTGGTCTCTGGGAAGAGTCAATATTCATTATTTTTATGGAAGAGTATGTGTTCCTAGGGGTTTGTGAAATGAGGTAATGAGGGAGTGTCATTATTCTATATGGGTTAAAAATCTTGGCTTGAAAAATATGTATACTTATCTCCATGTATATTACACTATTCCATGAATAAAGAAAGAAATAACAAGATTAATGGTGATATGATTCACTTTTCATCGAGTGAAATCTCAACATTAGGGGATAATTTGGGTGTTATAGAATCTTCACATTCATGAATGGAAGTGGGATGATGTCACTATCAAAATTTCTTTAGGATTAAAACATATAACTAATAATAATGATGTTGTATGGGTGATCATGGATCGATTGATTAATGTTTCCCATTTCATGCATATCAGGGAGACTATCATCACAGATGATCTGTGTAGTCGTTAAATTCATGAGATAGTTAAATTACATTATAATATTATGACTATTGTTTTAGATATCAGTTTAGTATGTTATTTCAAAGTCTCTAAGATTAAAATATTGTCTGATTATTGACTCTCACCCTTAAAATAATGACCAATGTAAAAAATAATTCAGATTCTCGAGGATATAGTGTGAGATTTTGTTTTTGATTTCCATGATTAATGGGAGAATAATATGGAATTCATGTAATTAGTATATTATTTTAACTTTAATGAATCAATAAAAATATCAATTTTGAGGATTTGTTTAGTAGTTCATGTCATTAAACTCTTTTTTAGTTAGAGGTAGTTTTATCATCACTTGTTATGAATAACTTGTTATATGATAAATTTGAGTTTTTAAGTGGATTAAAAGTAATTGGAGACTTGATAGATCATTCCAATTTCATATACTGGCCATCATCGACTATCTTTGGTGTTTGAGGTCAGTCATTGGGATTTTAATTGAGGGTTACCTATGTTGGAACGAATATTTTTTTACAAATAATGAGTAGCTATCTCCCAGGTTTTTCAGGTCATTCAAGATTATATAATTGGATTTTTCAGTAGCAAACTAGTTGACCCATCAATAGTACCACAATGAAATGATTGATGTGATTCACATGATTCTACTTTTGACATATCCACCTAGACATTATCATGTGATATAAGTTCATTATGTTGAGACATATTTTGATGCATCGATTTAGGAGCGTTTGATATATATATAAATTACCATAGGGAGAAGAATTTTAGGGGGATGATTGTGAAACTAGTATGAGTATAGTTGAAGAATAAGAATATATAAGAAGAGACATGGGAATAGTAATCTAATATGTTACTTCAATTTGTATAATTTATCATTGATACCGATAATAATTCTTGTTGAATCCTCTGGATGATTTGTTATATGGTGGGGAGGATATATGATCACATCTTTTCTAGGTATTTCCCTCTTTGAGTTTGTTTTTTTGTGCGTATTAAACATTATAAACATAGCTTGGTCTCGATAAATAAGCCAATTATAATGAAGTATGATTAGTGGTGAGTACTTATTATATATCTAATTTACATAGTAAATTATATTGGTGATGTGAAATGTTTATGGTCAAACCATGAAAAACATACATTGCGTGAATGGTTCCGGGAAATCCATGAATCCATTCACATCATTAACATGACTTAGGAAAGCCATGAATCACGAATTTGTGACGTGTGATGGATTTAGAACTTGAAATAGGTTTCATCTAGATTCTTATTAATATAAGGATATGGATTTATCTATGTATAAGGGATTTGATACATTCATGATCTGAATCCAATTTTCATCATGAATTACTCATTCTCACCCCTAATATAGACACTCCAGCATTCTGCTATTTCTGATTAGATAACAATGTTATCTCAACTATAACCCACCATTGAAGACATGTGGTTTACTATTTATTGAGAAGAATGAATGTTTTAGATCTTTTAATTAAAAAATTGGATATTGAATGTAATTATTGTGATCCTTCTCTCTCTTCTTGATATTCTATTAATATAATATCTATTAATAATTGAAGGGAAGGAAGAATATAATCACCACCGTGGACATTAGGTTATGTCTATCTATTATCTTCTATTGAGGTGAGTGATATAAAACATATCCTAAATACCAAATTTAAATTCTCGAATTATTTGGAAAATGTTTGATCAAGCTGAATTCCTATGAGCACAACCTATCTAATGGAGTAAATACTTATTTGACGATAACACCATGTTTGGACCATCTTGGGGATTCAGTTTTTTCTATTTCTGTTGAGGCTCAGTCCATTGGACACTGAACATCATTTTCGAAACATTTATGTTTGAAATTAGAGCCATAAGATGATTTGTCAATTTTTTTAATACTAGGTTAATTTATGAATTTGAATAATATGTAGTTTTTAATGTTTTATTTAGATAGAATGACCATGGATAAAATTTTTAATTGGGAATTATAATAAATAGATGTCCAAGAAAATAATTAAACATGATTTATATATTTAAAATTATATTTTATAACTAAAAGTAATGTAATATATTTATTAAATTGATCATTGTGTCGTACGATGATATATAGGGGTTTTTTCTTGGATTTTTGATTTTATTACAAAGATTTTGTGTTATATGAAACTGTTGGGATTGAGGATTTAGGGTGGGATTCTTTGTGAAATGTTGAGATATTCTAAATATGACTCATGATTATGTTGAAAAATGAGGTCTAGGTGAATGATTTCATACCACATGTGGGTTAGAAGCACTAGTATAATATTTATATGGATGGATTATAAGATTATAGTGGATGTCTGATGATAAGATGTATAATCACTGAATGCCTGACGGCCACATTATGGATAGCCTATGGGTATTGGACATATTTTCATGAGTTTTATATCAGATTCATCATTGGAAAGAGAATATACCCTCATTTAGGTGATCCTTCCTAATGTAAGAGGATCCTCCCATTGACAAAGATATCATGCAGGGTATTAAACAATGATGGACTAGACCCAAGTGTAACCCTATAACACGAGGGACATTATGTTTATTTCATGTGTAGTTGTAATTGATTAAATTAATATACTGATTATCTCTTTTTTTCATTAAATAAATTTATTATATAAGATTTATTAGAAATAGTGGTTTAAATGTAATGAATTGAAATCATGCCCTAAATAGGCCACCATTTGGAACCTAGACAATTTTCATGGATGTAGATTCAGATAAGGAGAAGGGACATTGTTAGTGATTTTTATTGCTAGTTGGGATGGATCATATAGATGGAAAAAAAATTGATTTATGAATAGTTTCATTTTATTATATATTTCATTCTACTTATTTATTAATTTGTGTATCTTTTAGCATAGATTATAGCTACACATTACCCTAAAATTCCAGGGATTATTATTATCATATGGACTTTTATTAGTCTCATCTTTGGCATGGTTATCCGATGATCATTATATTATTTTTTATACTATTATATTACTCTAATTATTATTTCAGATATAATTATTACTCGATAATAGAAGTTATAGTCACACTACAATAATCATTAGACTTGTAATACTAGTCGGAACCCTTTTTCGTATGGGGTGGAATGTATGAGGTCACATTTCCCAAATGGCATAGTCATGTGAAGAAGCTCAAACGTGAGGATGTTATAATTATATTTTCTATGGAAAGATCCTAGAGAATGGTATGATTGAATAAACTTGTTTTTTTGATGAATTATAAAAATAATGGAAGAGTATATATAACCTTTTTTATTAATATAGGTTTAAATGACATTTCCATTGTGTAAATTCATATTGATGATATTTTAATTTTTTTAAACAATTTTTTTCATCGGGATAAATTTTATATATTGATGACCAACAAATTTGATGTGAGTTTAATGGGAGAATTTAAATTTTTTTCAAGGATTGATAATTTTGGAATGAAATATAGTGTATTTTTACATCTATATAATTACGAAAAAACAATTATAAAAATGATTTTTCTTTAAAGAAGTAAAAATAATAAATAATATATCTTTAAAAATTCTGAGTTATATTTAAATGAATACTAAAATTATGTTGATGTTAAAAATTATTGAGGAATGAAATATAGTTTTCAATATTGTACTTAATCTAGAACATATAAAAATATTTCATTTTAATTATGTTCTAGGATTCAGTATAATTCATTGGAATGTCAGGGAAACTGAGAATAATTTTTTATGTTACTCAAAATAAAACCCTTCTGACTTGTTATATTATTATAATATTAATTATGTAATTTGTAGGCCTAATAAAAAATACTTAATGAATTATTTAGTTATATGGTAAAATATTAATTTCATATTGGTTTAAATGGTAATTATCAATATAATTATCCATAGTTGAGGATGGGTATATTAATGTTTGCAGTTTTCGTACACTATGTATATTAACCAATTCAAAACAATTTTGATATTAATTTTGATAAAATTTCAATTTTGGTTGATAATTATAGTGTTATCTTAGTATCTAAAAATTCATTAAAACACTCTAGATAAATACAAAATTATGCATAATTTCATTTTCTAAATGATAATGTTTATAATTGAAAATTTTGATTATAATTTTTTCCAATTCAAAATCAACATTTTGATATATATATATATATATATATACCGACTGAATGATATAGTGTTTGAAAAAATAAAGCTCATACTTGTAATGGTGGAGATTTAGATTAGATTACTGGATCATTAACAATATATTACTATTTTAACAAAGAAAATTGATATATTTTATAATTATTTCTTCTTCTTATTCACTCATTCTTAGTTATTTAATAAATACATCTAAAGAAATTGACTACATATACTAATGTTATTTTTATTCTCATTAATTAAATTAAATGTTTTTTATAAATTAATTTAGTGGGAGTTGTTGTGTTTTTTATTTTTTCAGGTTCTAATAATGGTTATATTTCTTAAATTACATAAATTATAATCATACTAAATCAATTTCCATTTTACATGGTAGGGTTAATTATAAAATAATAATTTTATACTAAAAAATATTTAAAATAATTTTTCATAAAAATAAAAATGAGAGAGAGAAATTTCAAAATATAATTTACTAATAATTTATAAATGATGGAATTATATCTTAAGGATTTATTTTGTTATTTATAACATGGCGGTATTGCCAGTTTCTGAACATAGAGAAATAATTACTATTTGATCATGGTTATGTTTTCTGTTTATTAAATTTCTTTATTTTTTATTACTTCTCCATGGATTAATATTATATTTAATAATTTCTCTTCAAATTTTAAATTATTAAAATGTTTGAATTTTAATTTTTTCAAGAGTTATTTTTAGGTGTTAAATTGACTTTTTGTAGGTATGATTTTAAAATTGTTACCTTTACATGAGTTTCTTTTATAACATCATAGATTCTTATTCTCATTCACAATACATAGATTATTTTGATCAATATGTAATTATCAACATGGTGTGGAGGTAAAATTAATTGGTTTTGGATACACCTATAGAAAATATGAAATGTTATACTTTTTAAATTCAAATACCTTTATCTACTAGTACTTTGTAGAGATCATAATTTTTGTGATATTATTAAAATAGATAATATTTTTTTACCGCATTGTAGTTTAGTGAATTTTGTGTTTGAGATTCATATGTTCGAAATAGGTTTTCTGACCTATATATTTTTATTATTTGTGTCCATGTAATACAAGTGTTGAACAGTTTATTAAAATGTATTGCAGATGAATACCACATCATGGTAGTGAAAATGGTATTTTTTTCATTTTATATTTTCTCATTAATTACAATCTCATTATAGGAATTATGAAGGGTGTTCTAGGATTATTCAAAAAAAATTATTTTTTCAAAGTGTTCAAAATTTCAATGTAATATCATATTATTTTTAAATTTTTATCAAAATATTTAAAGGCCAGTAGAAATATTTGATGGATTAAAAAAATATTTTATAGATTATGATAACAATTTTTAAGCCTTATTAAGTAGTTTATAAATCCTTAAATAGTGAATTATGAAGATTATGAAAATATTGTGGATTTTTTAAGACAATAAATGACATACTGTAAATATTAAAGTCATTCAAAATTTACTTTTTTATTTAGAAAGAATTTCATTTCCATTTTACTCATTTATTTTTACAATAAAATAAAAATAACATATGGTATATTTTCTTAAATATATATTCTATTGATGATATTAATATTGTTTATGTTTTTTTGTAATGAAGGATTGAGAGTATGGATTGTTTTTATCTTCTCAATATATATGTGACAATAATTTTTCTTATATTTATTATTCCTTACGATGGCATGCTATCATTGGTTCTCATGGAACTTCTAGGTAAAGAAAATATTATTGATATTCATAATTTTATAGATATTTAGTGTTATGATCACGGTAACATGATTAAAAACTCAATATATTTTGTTCTAGAGTAGATATGTAACACATAATATTCATGTGAAAATAATGTTGTGTTGGATGTTTTCTCTAATAAATATTATTCCATTGTAGTGAGATCACTTTGGAAATTCATCATTCATTATTTTTCTCATATAATCAAAGATTTACCTGAAAATTTTGATCTTAATCCATGTAATATTATTCATATATTCATAATTTTTTTCACTTATTAATTCTTTATTATTTTCATTTTGTGAAATAGTTATCAATTTAGTCTTATACATTCCAAAAACACTTTTATTTATGATAAATTGTAACAAATTGGCAGATAATATGGGTTTTAACAAAATTAAAAATGTGTGGTGTTTATTTTTGTTTTTTTTCACCATTTATGTAAAATGGATGGTCTATAAGATATTATCTCAGTATTCAAAAGATAGGTTTTTGATTGGATAACATTCCTCTCATAGAGTAGAAATTTTTTTTGAGTTGATATTGGATATATGTGATTTAAACTAATATAAAAATCGGGTGTTAACATCATTTATTTTTTACTAAATTTTATTATTAACATTATATAAATACACTTTCACTATTTATTTCACATATGTTTTAGTATGTTTCTTAGGCATATTATATTTACTCTAATTTAATAAAATGTTTTTATTTTAAAAAGGATTATGAAAAAGAATTTTTTCCCATGATAGACCTGTGTATTCATATTAACCATTCCAACAGATATAATATCTAATAGTAGTCATTAAAACTCTTTTGTTTGCATCTTTACTATGTTATATAAATTCTCATTATATTTTATGTACAACTGACCCATTTTGTGATCCTACACATGATTTATTCCTTGTATAGGACATCATTCACTATATATTATGTTGTAGAATATAATAATTTATTATTTTTAATGTATCATCCAGATATTTTTTGATATATTTCTCAATATAAAATTGATTTTTGTGATACCTTTCATTACACATTACACCATGATTAAATGGATCATGTTATACTATTGAAATATTCTTATGTAATTTAATTTTTTGACATAGATATTGGATTGGTTGGAATAAATAGAGATAAATAACTTAATAAAAATTATTTTCTTACATATTTATAAATTAAATCAATATGTTATACATTTTTTATAAATTTAAATAAATTATATTTAAGGTAAATATATTATTTCCCAAAAAAGAGTTTTTTTGAACTATTATTGAAAATGTATTTATGAAAATTTTAAAAACTATATTTGTTAATAAAATATAATTTTATAAATCAATATATCAAAAATAGCTTAGGTTGATATTTTTTTTGTTTTTATTAAAATATTATTTTTTTAGAGAATAGTGAAAATTATTGAAAATTATTTTAAAAATTCTTTGATTTATTTATTTAAAAAGATTAATTGTGTTATAAAATGACATAAAATTAAAAATTGTTTATTTATAATATTAATAATTTAAATTAACTCATTTGAATCAATTTTATGCTTCATTTTTTTATAAAAACTTTTTATCAACAATAATACTTTTTTTAAAAAAATGATTCATCGTGTTTTCCAAGATTAGTTTTTAATTAAATTATACAACTATAATAATTTTCATTTCATAAAATATATTTCATATTTTTAATAAGAATAATTTATATAATTTAATCGGGAAAATTTATTGTTTTTTTCATTATTAAGAGTAACTGTAATAAAAATTTATCACCTCTATAAGGGTAAAAAAAGTAAAACATTTTTAAAACACTGGGATAACAATGAAAATTTCAATAAAACCAACATCTATAATATTTGATGAGTCTAGGATTAACACTATTATCCATTTTTAATGTATGGCTACTTGGTGTGATTTTTCTATTATTAAGAGCTTCATATTATTTTAGGAAAATCATATTTACAAAATGTTAGTCTGTTAACTTTAATATCTCTAATATTTTTTCATAAAGATAAAACCAGGTAATATTATGTTAAAAATATTTATATATAGAATGAATTAAAAATTTTATCTTAGAATTTTTTTTTAATTTTTATTTATTTAATTTTTTTCTTTAAATTCTTACACAACAGTGACAGTGCAGTCATTTAATAAATAGAATATAAGATAAATTGTTTCAAAAATATTAAAAGTAACAAAATTATATTGAATTAATATGTTAATAAATTTTTACATATAAATATAAAATAATAGATATTTTTTTAATAATTCATGTTCTATTTCAATTTTTATCATGGTGACATTAATGTCAAATTGAATGAATAGTTCCCAAAATCACCTTAATGATATTTTATAATATCTAATAAATTATTAAATTTTTTAAAATTTAAAAAAATAAAATTTTTAGCTAATTGAATGGTATATTGTTAATATTACTAATCCTTCCAATTTATGGTTCAGTTTTCATTATAGGGTATCATCCATGGCCCTTGATGATTAAAAATCATTGATATTGGGGTCATAGTCAAAATGATTAATGGGGGTTAAAATTAAAAGAAAAGAATTACAATTTCACTTAAAATGTGTAAATATTAGAAGAAAAGGTTATTTAAAATGATCTTTCTTCAATCATATAAATAGATCATATTTATGGAACTATTCCTTGCAAATGATTTTATATTACCTTAATATATAATGTAATTCAAAGAGTTCCCCTCTCAGCACTTATAAAAGGGAACCTCTTATCCTCTCATCCACAAACCTTTTAAATACTATATATTAGAAAATAACTATAATAATACATTCATAGAATACATTACCATGTCTTTGAGAATATTTTATTTCACAAATTCCATCCTTTCAACGATAAAGGTGTAAGCAAAGAAGGCTTATCAAGAAAAAGGTATAAATCTTAACCGAGTACATTCAGTTTTATTTACTTTTCTACCAACTATAAATATGTGGTTCCCAATTTAAAATAATGAATTCCTTAATTTAAATTTTATTATTTTTTATTATGATATTTCAAGAACCCTTATCCACTTCGATTCGAATATTTGGGAGAATAAAATATTTTTTCTCCCTATGTGTGGACTAACACCTCTATAATGTGATGCATATTATTCATCATCAATTCCATTTTGTTGTTATAATTATGGAATTACTAAATATATATAATAGATATGATATCATTATGGTTTTTAAAGGCGAATTATATTTCATCCTTTCAATTATTCCATCAATCTGATAATGGAAGCATCACTCATGTCTACGTTCAGACCCTCATCTCCACAATGTTGTTTAATTCCTTTTTTATAACTAAATTATATATAAATTTATAAAAATTAACATTATTATTAAATACAACAAAAATTAAATGATTATAATTATGCATAATATTGAATAATGACCAAATTAGAAGGATTGGGTCTACTATGTCAAAACACACATGAAAAAGGAAGCAATTATCAAATAAAGTAGTGATTTGATTAAATAATTATGACTAAATATGAGATAGGATGTCGAATGTAAAATATATATTGTGTGATATATAAGATTATAGTTTTATAATACATTTATAATAAATATATATATATTAAAAAGTAGTTTCAAAGTAATTTGATTTAATACGACACTCGTGGTAAGGGAATAGTCTCCCAAACCCATTTTAATCATGATTGTTTATGCTTGAATTTACATTCAGAAAAATCTGTGATATTTATCTGATAAATTCCTCTAATATTACATTTAACCATGTTATTTATGAAATTTTTCATTTTTAGTACCATTTTACACACATGGAACAATAAATGGAACCAAAATGTTTTTATGAAATGTAGACTTGATTAATCCTTTTTTAGTGGGGAAACCATTTTCCTCAAAATACTTAATTTCATAATTGTTTTAAATAATGTCGTAAACAATTATAATATCAAATTTAAAATTAAATTTAATCACATTTTAAATAAATATAATTCAATGGAATATTCCTGTCATTTTCAAAATTATATAGTTTTGAATTTTCATTGAAAATGGGAATGAATTCGTTGTTCAAACATTAACAACATTAACAAAATTTACCATCACAACTAATGCCCAATTTTTTTAGGCTTCCATTAAAATAATACATTATTTTTTTCAAATAAATATTTTCACTTAAATTTTGTAAATGATTTCTTTTTAATTATGTGAATTAAAATGTAAAAGGTTATTTTCCTCATGAAATATTTTTCCAAACATTGAATGTAATTTTCATCTATGATAACACCCTTTTTAGTTAATTACTATTTATTTATGATATTATCTAATGATACAAACCTTAATATTTCTTTGTATTCATTATAATTAGAATGAAAATATTTTTATGAAACCTATTTACTTTCCACGGGATATTCTATGTTGAAATTAAGAAATGTAGATGAAACATGTTTCCTTTACCTCAGTTATGTTACGATAATATGATGACTATTTTATGATCTTGTAGAACACATATATACGGTATTTATTATCTAATGGGTGGTTTTAGAATAATATAATACTCCAATTAATTGAAGAAAAAATTATATCTCATGTGATATTTATATGATACAAGTTAAAGTCCTCGTTATACTATGAGAAACTATAAGGGATGCCTTACCTACTATGTGAATATTATTGTGATGCATTATACGTAATGTCATGGGAAATAAGTGGAGATTCCTTTTCAACTATGAATTGAAGGTCATGGTAGTTTAACATTAAATATGATATTTTTTATATGCCTATTGTGGTGCCTATCATTTATGAAATTTTTTTATGATTATGATTTCAACTCATGGTTCACGAATATATAGTGAGGATTCATCACTCATACAATTTATTTCAATCAGATGAAAAGTATTTTTGTCCTTATTTATGATTTTGATCGATTATAAACATGGTATAAACATTGTGTTATATGATCATAGTCTCATTCAATTGTTATTATCTTATACATGCATATGATCGCCAATTAATATCTCCCTTTTTAACCCCTAATGAGAATATAGGATATTGTTTCTTATATTTCCTTTTCCTTGGTTATGAATAATGTATTTTTGTAGGGTATGTAAGGAAGGGTAAAAAGTGGGAAAAATTACTTATAGATGATGAACTATTTACATAAAATATATGTTTTTGTATTTACTCTCTAATTACACTAAACATATATGACTCTAGAATAGTCGATATTATTCTATATTTAATAATTATTTAAAATGATGCAATATTTTTATATGAAAAGTGTGGGACTTCTATATTAGAATTATATTTGTCTTTAATCAATAATTATATACTAGGATTAGATAACATTTTTGGAAACCCTATTATGTATAGGTTAACATCCTAATGATCTTATATAATTTATATTTTCTGTTTCTCATAGAAATACATCCTTATATAGATACAAGAAGTTGAAAATATTTTATAAATGATTAATGTGGGGTAATGATCACAAAAATATGTTTTTAAAGTATATCTCATCCATCATTCCTATGCATGGTGAATTTACCCTCACTGTACAAATGGTTTCATTGTATCAGGGGATATTCTTATGTCAGCTATTATTTTCATTATAAACTAAAATGATGGATTTGAATAGATAGTGACCATTGATATCCTAGATCAAACCTAAGTTTTTATATATTTAAAATAGGGTTTAATTATAATAAATTATATAGATTACTATTCAGGATTATGTGTTTTCACAATATGACTATTGTTTCTCACATGATTCCTTTTTGTTTCAGTTGATCAATGGAACCAAAAAGAATCATGTTAATTATATATGTGATTGGAAATGAAATAATTTTTCACATGGGAATCTAAATCATATATGATTTTGAAAAAATATATTTTTCTATGATTACATAACATTCTAAATATTGGATTAGTATTGATCATCCAAAAAATCCTAGGAGTGAATACTTTTTTGTTGAGTATTTCATAGAGAATCATCAACCTTCATTTATTTGGTCATCTTATCCATAGGTGGAAGGGTGATAAATTAGCACCACTGAGGTATTATTTTTACAATGAGATAAACATGAAAACAAATCCTCCTACTATTTATCATTTGGAAGGTGAACAAGATCATTTGTTTAATCGTATTAAGAATATAAGGGAAGATTAATAAATTAATTCACTATAATGGGATGAGCTTAATAAGAAATTTATTTATTATGTACTATGCTAATATTATATATTAAAAATTAAAGAAAAAATTCCATGAGCTTTGGAATATGGAAATTAATCCATTAATATTAATGAGTATTATTTTACAAGACTCAAAAGTTATGCTTATGGTTTAATCAAAATACCTAAAATAAAAACTGAGTGATTCTTTTTTTGGCTAATATAAAGTCTCCCAAAGCTGTTATCTATATGATACTTTAGTATATATGATGAAAACGTTTTATGTGCACTCATGTATGAAAAGGAAATTGAATATTCCCACAATTCTCAATGAATTTATTAGAAAATAAATAAAGATACTCATGAAAACATGAATATAACACATGGTGTAATGAAATTTCAGTCACCAAGAGGCCATAAAAGAAGGGGAAAAGCATCAAGTAAATTTCTTGAATGGAATTGGGAGGTTCCATAAATGTGTAAATGCTGGTAATAAATCCCATTAATATCATATGGTGGTGAATAGTACATTAAATGAAATAGATGAAATGAAGACACTAACTAATGCACCACCCAAAATAAAAATGATCAAAATAGAAGAAGTATGGGGATGTTTTTCAACCAGTTTATTAATATTATGTGTTGTGATGATGATTGGTGTGATTAAATTATTAGTCCATAATACAAAGGGAAATATCATGTGATCATTCCTGTAATAGTGGGGGTATATAAATAACATTTCTAATTCTACACTTATCATTCACATGAAAAACAACTAATGTAATATTTAACTATGTCTATACCCACTCATTTATATCAAATTATTTTTTATGGGTATCACATTACACCAAAATGATTAGATGTCTAATTGGTAGTAAATAATCCTAATTGTATAATGATAACATCATCGGTTTATAATTCCACTCTGATTGATGTTTATAGGAACACGCATCAATAAGATGTTGTGATTCATTCTCCAGATTAATTTAATTACATTATAGTCATGGGTGGAACTTGATCATACAGATCATATATAAATTTCCAATGGAAGTCACATTTTATATTATAATTGAATAAATTATCTTTTATCGATGTGATCATTAATATGAACATCCAATGGATATTACTTATATCTTATGTCTATTAATTTGTAAACATTAAGGATATTAATCTCAAATAGTGGGGGAGAAATTAAAGATTAAGGATATATTTATTGTACGTTATTTAGATGATATCTTTATAGAATAATTTCCTTTTCTACACCCAAATCAAGATGTTGAGTTATCAATAGATCAAATACATAGTTGTACAACATTTTTTTAACTTTTTATAGAATTTCCCAAATTGAGTAACTATAATTGAAGAAGAATCACTAGGAAAATATTCATAAGGGATTCATTTACACTATTAAATATCTTTGGGGTATATAAATTCATTTTTTTAATAATAAAAATGTGTAAATTCACATTTTCATTGATCATTAGGAACATAACAAGATTACTATCATGAAAAATCTTCACATACCAAATATAATAGATTTTTTGTTCAATTTTGAGGATCCTAATGTTTTTAAATGAATGATCTTCAATATGGGTACTATGAATTGAGGGTTGAAAGTGAAGACATATCTAATTCATCCTTTTGTATGAGTTATAAAGACTTTGAATTTACCGTGATTCCATTTGGATGTACTAATTCCCATTCCACATTAATGGATTTAATTAATAGAGTTTTTAGAGATTACTATTATTAGTTTTTAGTTGTCTCCATATATGTTATTCTTATACATTCAATGAGAAAAAAAGAGAAATAATATATTTTTATAATTGTATTCAAGACATTGAGTAAGGAGGAGACATATGAAAAATCTTTTAAGTGTGTGTTTTGGCTTCATAAATTTCATTCATTGGTCATATAATCACAAAAATAGTATCTTGGTGGATTCTTAAAAGAAGAATGTTATTGAAAAATGTCCTTTACCAACCATGAAATCTAATATCCATAGTTTTCTTAGGATGGAAGGATATATATTAATTTTTTTGAGGGATTGTTCCCTAAGATATAATCCACCCAACATGTTGATTCAGAATGGGGTTATATTCTTATTAATGGATTTTTTTGAGGAGATTTTCAAGGATATGAATACAATATTTATTAGTTAACCTATTCTTATATTACATTTTAGTAGATATGGTTTTATAATATTTAGTAATTTATCATTTAATGGGATGATATTTATCCCCATTTATAATGATATAGTTATAATATATTCCTCACTCTAATTTAAAATACATGAGAGAAAATACCTCACTCTTGATTTAGGGATTTAATTTGTAATTGTTCATTGAAGATATAGAAGAAATATCCATATGGTGAAAGGTGTATCATATATATGGATAATAAAATTTTATATATTCACATAAAAATAGTTTAACATCATCTAAAGAAGATGGTTGTAATTTATTAAATATTATGGTTGGCCAATACATCACCACCCAATAAAGGTGAACTGTGATGCTGGTGCATTCAGTGGGAACGAACATTCTTTTTTTATCTAAAATGAGTATTAAAAGTCATCTAATTATTATGAACTTATAGGACATGGAACATGAAATCCTATAGAAAGGGGATAAAACCTATTTCTTATAGTCAAATTTTCAACCATATTTCATTGTGGGGATTAAAGTGGCACATAAGGATTTTATTGACTTGTGGAAGAATGTTAGAAATTATTATGTGGTTAACCATTATTTGTATGAAATTATAAGTTTCATGAATAGAGTATGCGTTTATTTAATAATATTAATTATGAAGAAACTATTAGATGGAGATCACAGTTCATCATTCTTTATTCATCCTTGATCTATGAAGATGTATACATATATGAAAGAATATTTTCGGTGGGAAAACATGAAAATGGGTATTTTTTAGTATGTATATCGATGCCTAGTATGTAAGAACATGAATTATAATAGAAAAAATGATATGGGGATATTATAAACATGACCCATACTATAATGGAAATTTGAAAATATTACCAAGGTTTTCTCCATTAGACTCCCAAAAAATATAAAGGAAAAATATTTATTTTTGTTTTAGTTAACCATGTAATGAATATAAAAAATTTCATCTCCATTACATAATAATTCTCCCTTAACCATATTTCTATGATAAAAATGAAGGAGATGGATATATTTCATGGATTATCTTCCTCAATTAGATCTTATAGGGATATGAGGCTTACCTTATGTCATGTAGAATTCAATAAGAACCTCTAGATATAGATTAAAGGTCTAGTATTTCATATAATTCTTAGATTGATGGTTAATCTGAAAGGACCCTTCAAACCCTATAAGATATATAGATAGTTTTTTCAATGGATTTTAAAGGTAATTGGGATCAACACCTTTCTATCATCTAATTTTATTACAAAAATATATTTCACGGAACCATTATAATGGCTCTTTATGAAACCTTATATGAAATAATTTAAAAACATCATTATGCTAGAATAAATATAGAGAATGAAACTTATTGGGGCTTGGGTTTACTAAATATATAGAAGAGATGTTTATATCTATTTAGTAATACATAATGGTAGCACAATGTTGAAAAAATACATTTTACACCATTTATACGGAAGATATAGTGTTTAATGTAATTTATAAGGGATTTTATATGAATATATCCTTTAATAAAGGTTATGAGTATGGAAATATTGGAATGTTTATCACTCGATATATCATCCCCATATTAAATATTGATCTTATCAGGATGGTTGATTAATTTTTTGTGACATACACAAAATATTTCTCAAAATAATGATGTGATATACTTAACTCTCCTAAGGATATACATACCTGATCCTCCACTTGTACTAAATATAGAGGTTATACCACTAGATGAATTTCTCCCCAATAAAGAGAAACTAATAGATATTCGGCATTATAGATAGAAAGTTCCATGAAATAGGACCACTCACCTCATTAATGTATTATGAGAAAACTATATATTAGAGGAACCAATGTGACAACCCAAGGATTTCATGAAATAAATATGTCCTTATTTTTCTCTATTAGATTAAAAATCTTTTTTGGGAAATTTTTTTATTGGGGTAAAATGTAACACCTTGGTATTTTAAGATTTAATTCTTTAATAACAAATTTTATTTCATTTATTTTTTAATTTACATTCAACACTGTGTTTAAAAAAACCTGGTATTCTTTTTAAATATTATTAGTGTATATAATCTTATAACTGAGTTATTGGATTCGTAGATATGAATATTGATAAATAAATAATGAAAAATATTGAATATATATTTTAAAAAAATTTATTATTGTTAAATGGTAAGAAATAAAAATTAATCCATTTGAATGTAAATAGATATGTTCGTGTTGAAAGTTTTTTAGGCATTCTTATTGTAAAATGAATTTATGAAAGTTTTAAAATTTTAATATGTTAAAAAGGATACATTTTTGAAATAATCTTATGAAAATTTTCTTATGGTGAAATTTTGGGATTTTATTGAAAGGATTTTTTTTCTTGAATGGATTGATTTTATAGTGAATAGAGAAAAATACTTGTTTTTATTGAATTTTTTTTAAATTTATATATGTTACAATGATTAATTTTTTTAAAGTATTTTATATGTAAAATTAGATCATTAATATTATTATTGGCATAATTAAGTTCATTGGAATCAATTTTGTTCATTATTTTTTTATATAACATTTTTATATTTATGAAGCCAATTTTTTAGAAAACCATTATTCTCAACATTATATTGGTCTAATTTTAAATTTTTTTCTTCCAATTATATGGATGGAATTTGTAAAATGTGTATAATATTTGGAATCATCAAAATTTATATTATTTATTAGGGTTATCTTAATCTTGGTTCATTATGAACTAAAACCATTGTAAATATTTATCACCTCAGTAAGGGTAAAAAGCACAAAACTATGGGTTAAAGATATAAAATTTTCATTTCACATAAATTTATCCTATTAGATGAGTATAATTTTACCATTATCATACATTAATCGAAAATAGTGTCCCTCAGTGTAATTTTTCTTTTTTACGACCTTTAGATTATTTTTAGAAAGTGATACTTATAAAGTGTCACTCGTTTGAATTTAATATCTATAATGATTTTCCACAATGAATAAAAAGTGTTATGTTCATAAATATAAGTTTACTTTAATGATGAATTAATTTTATTATGATAGAAATTTATGTGTAATTATTAGTGATTTAATTGTTTATCTTATATGATTCGGAAGCCCTGATATCATATTTATTGGATTGATAGAAAAGTAAATTAAAATAATTTTAAAATATTTAAAGTAATAATACATTGCTTAATTATTTGTTTCATAAATATATTGGATATATATAACACAATAGTGATGTTTTAACTATTTAGATGCTAATTTTATTGTTATCATGAAGAAATTAATATAAAATTAGACAAGTAGTTCCAAAAATAACATTAATGATTTTTTTTATTTAGAAATATTTTATTAAATTATTTAAAATTCATAAAAACATATGTTCATCCAAGTCAATGTTATATGGTTTAAAACATAAACTATGATCCATTAATGGTTTAATTTGTTACATTCCCTTCGTTTCGATTACCTACTCCTTTTATAAGTTTTTACGAGCTTACATAATGTTTGGGTTAAATTGTGGGTGTCTACAATTGGGTTATCAAGTGATTTTGAAGTGTTTTGGAAATGTTGTATCCCTTATATGGTGGGGTTCTCAATATTGTACCATAAGAGGATTAGTTGGGAAGTGGAGTGGGAACACTGTGGAGTAGGGGCTCGAGGATGAAATTTATAAGCTAGTTCATATTTTTACATGGTTTTTTCAAAGATAAAGAGTTTTTTCCTAGAGACCTATTGGAGATTTTGGGTGCTGATTCCTTTTATAGAGTTCATCTGGCTTGGGGGATGACAATTTCATTTCCCCTCACTCAACATTGGGCTATATGGTTTAGTATCTTCAACTATGAAATATCCCTTTCATTTATTTTAAAAATCTGTGACATGGAGTTCACTATAGATCATAGACATATTTTGACAATAACCACAATGACATGGCCCCATAAACTATTTCATGGTACCGTAGGATTAGTTAAATTTTGTGCCATGGTTCCTCGGTATCACTATAATTAATTTTTTATCATGGGTATACAGTTCCTTATTGTCATTGGGAAATATTTTTGACAAGATATCTTATCCTCTAATCTTTCGTAGAATTCATAAACAATTTCCAATGATGTTTGAATGATAGAATTCAATTTCTTTGGATCTTTGAGAATTTATTTCTGTAAATTAATGGTTAAGAAACTATTATTCCTTTCAATTATGGATCTCTATGGATTTTATTGACTGGAAACCTAGACTGGCATTGAAATTCATGGTTATTTTTCTAGTTTTATGTTGATGGTATACTATTGGGTCTTAATATGGATACTAAAGGAATAGTTGAGAGTGATATTTTATTATTATATTATTTGTTCCATAAATTTGTTTTGAGGTATGTGGCTTCTATCTCATCTCCAATATTATAAAACATGATGGAATAGTTTTCATAAATTTATTTGGTTCGATTTTATATGGAATCATTATGTCATTTCATGATAGAACCCTTTTTGGTTGGTTTTTTTGGAATATTGAAATACATATTGTTTATGAAAACCCATCATTGTTTGTAATTTTAAATTGCATATTTTATAATTATTGAGAGGTTTCGATGCTGGAAATATGTTTTATGAAATAAAAGGAAGGAAATGATTTATGTGTAATTGATTGATGTGATAAATGGTCTTGAAATACATGGTTAGACGATGTTCATTTCCATTGGTCAGGGACCTGAACAGGGGGCATGTCATATTGGAGAACCTGGATATTGGCCACTTGTGGTCACTTGGTGGATTAATAAGTAACCGGTCATGAGTATGAAACTATCATCTGACATTATGCTCACCCCCAACATATGTAGTGTTGTGTGATTAAATATATTGTATACAAATACATTTGAAAGTGAAATTTATCATACTTATCTTGAGATACACCATGACAATGTTTATATTTTCTCTCATTCAAGGTGATCATGTCATTACATATGAGTCATGGTAGTTACTAGTTCATGTGAAGAACCACCCCAATATATTATTTGGAATTGGTTGTGGTAGTTAATTCCTCGATGACATTTCATCAATATATTTTTTCTATAAAATATATATTTTTTTGGGTTCATAAGATCTGATGTCCCGAACTCAAATTCCACTTAATGGGTTCTATGATCTTGGTGGGACACATGGACACATGTGAATCTTTCTGAATTCCATTGGCTGTCAAAAAATAGTGAGGTCATAAGGTTTGTTTGTGCGGATACTATGCCCTCATTACTATTGTTTTACATATAAGACACACATAATTGAGGTAAATAGTAGAATGAAGATAAGTAAGATCATAAATATATAATAGGAATAGATAAACAAGATATACTAATAACTATGTAATTGAAACAACATTCAACAATACATCAATTGAAGATGATAAGTCATGTCACTAGAAAACTAGAAAACGTGGTTGCAAGATAATAGGCATAATATGTTCCACAACAGAATAAAGGAATAAAAAGGCTTTCCCAAGAATCCAACGATCAGGATCGATCATCTATTATCATGATCCATCATAAATAGTAATCAATAAAGTGTTTTAAGCCATATACTTACCTTTTTCAACACATGAAACAAGCTAATATACTCCATGTACCAAACAAAACCCGGAGAGGGTGTCAGATAAATATCAGTGGGCCACCACCAATGGGTTCTATAACATCTAGCCCATATAATAGAGTATAATAGTGTGCAGGCATGTATATGTAACGTAAGGCAGTACAATATAACTAAATACCCAT
Source organism: Viscum album (assembly GCA_963277665.1). NCBI lineage: Eukaryota > Viridiplantae > Streptophyta > Magnoliopsida > Santalales > Viscaceae > Viscum > Viscum album. The sequence continues at coordinate 1,468,082,940 of OY728138.1, read as the reverse complement.
GTAGATGTTGTATCCTTTGGTTGGTTTCTGAACATGTAACCAACTATTTACTTGACTGTTTCCAATTTATCATTAAGTCACTTATTATTAATAGTAAGGGTTCCATAATGCAACAGGGAAACATGCGATGATATTTATCAATTATGTTCCAAGGTAGTAACCAAGGGAAAATAAATGCCTTTGGGCCACCTAAAGGATTTTAAGTTGAAGCACTGTTCGGTACTATAAAAGATGGAACTATTCATCTTTTTGGGTTTTCGATTAACCGGTATGGGCCTCGGTTCCATTAAGGACTTCAGTCCACCCAAGGACATCGTTTGAGTAAGGCTTTTGGGCCACCTCAAGGCCTTAATGCCACCTCAAGGCATTTAGGACACCTTAAGGCCTTCAGGCCACATGAAATTGTGCCTAAATGATTAGATAGACTCTACAAGGAGCAGACTCTATATAGGGATTCAGAGCAGGTGCATTCAAAAAAGAAAAGGCTAAGAAGATTTTTCAGAATGGTAGGGTATGGAACTTCCATCAGGAGAAACCTATTCATGCATGGGAAGCCTAGCTGAACAAGTCATGCGAAGGTGGGAAGATGATATCACGATGAATAAATAGGGGAGGTGCAGTTTAATGTAGTGTCTGAATATCTAATTACACCTATGGGTCATGTAATCTCTTGAACCTATGGGCCTGGTAATGGTTCACCCTCATCTTTTTAAATAGGGGTTATCAAAAATCAATTAAAAGAAGGCTTTCAAGACATTTAGGTAGTATTATCTATGTTTAGCTATGGGGTAAGACTGTAATCCCTAGAGCATAGTCCAAGTAATTCCCTAATGAGATGCCTAGTGAGTCTTAGGAGTGCATCAAATGTACAATGGGGCTATACAAAGACTAAGTATGGTTGGATTTAACAATGGGACAATCTTATAAATACTGGATCCATGGAGTGTATCAGAGGAATCCTTGATCCAAGGAGTGTATCTGAGGAATCCTGTAGTACCACTTGAGGGATCCTACAGTGTTATACCAGACATCCAAAGCTATGAAAATTGTCGGTATCAAGGTGGGTCTCAACCTAAGCAAGCCATATCCTTGAATAAGAATGGGGTTCTTGATTTATCATGTAATTATATAATCTGTATTCAAGGTGAGCTTCAGTTAGGCCATTCCTATTTGAAGGTGAATTCATATAATAATTCAACTTTTTAAACTCTTTCCTTCAATCAATTTGAATATTCCATATAGAATTGAACCCTTTTATCAACACATTTGGTTCAAGCCATGCCTTCAATTAGTTTGAAAAGTCTAAGTATCATGAACCCATTTAAACCCTTTAAGGTAGATTCCATATTCATGGTTCATTCTCCAACAATCCATTAATGTGAAATGGGGTGCAATGGATATGCAACTGATTAATCATTCACATTTAATCATCAATTTCAAGAACATACCTTTAGTGGTTCAATTGGTAATAATACATGGTAAATTCCATGATGAAATTCTCAATATAAATCAAGAAAATTAATATATAAAAGATTACCCTTGTAATGGCCAATCCATGGCACACCCAAAAAGTGGCTCAAATGTGTCAAATCATTAAAAACTCAAATATGGAATAATGTTCAACAAGGGGAAGATTGTGTTTTGGGTGTAACCACTTACAACTAATCATGTATTTGGAAATAAAAAAATTATATGGTTATAATAAGTATAATTATGGAATATGAAGTTAAAAAATGACACTCGATGAAATGGGTGGTCCCCAAAAGAAAATTCCACTGTCAAAAAAAATTAGGGATAAATTAGAAACCATCCCCTTACGTTTGTATGGATCTCCATCTGTGGTAATAGCCATTTATTTGTATCGGATCAGATTATATTTAATAAAAGGTGAAAAATTCTCAAACCAATATAACTGGGTTGAGAGAAAAAATATAAGGAGAGAAAATCAAACAGATTTGAGTACTTATCATTGTGCATGTAATGTGATGAATAAATGCTCGATCATTTTCCAGATAAAGGAGATCTATTGGCCCCTTTATTTGGTACTAAAAACCCTCAAAATGGGTGAAAATGGAGTTAATTATTTTGAGTTTATTAGTTAGGGAATAACAGGTGGATTATTAGATATATAATAGAAAAATTGTAAATTTTTTCAAAAATTTATCTTCATCAGAGTTTGTCCGCGTGGTTTGACAAACCATGCACAAACTGTACGAGATGGTTTTTTTCTAAAAATAAATCCTCCAAATAGTTTTGTCTAACCATGAAAAAACCATACATGGGTACCTAGTAAGAAGGAAACTTTTCACAGTTAGTCTGCATGGTTGTGTGCCAACCCTTTGAGGTGGCTTTATCCAGAAAAACACTATCTGTATGGTTTTTTAAACCATGTGGAAATTCGACATGGTTTACTCTAAACCATACACAAAGATTTATTTTAAAAAATATGGGTTATGAACTTTTAACAATCTTTAAACACTCCTAATAACTTTATTAACTCCTTAGGAATCCATATTAGGCCCAAAGTAAAATTTTGAACCAAAATTAAAGGACCCGTACCTAAGTGAAAAACTGGGTTTTTACAATCTACCCCCTTAAAATAAATTTTCCCCGAGATCACATTACAGGGTTGGAGAAACATTTTCTGGGAAAAAAACTAGACATTGGGAATGTATGTTAGCTTCTCACTCCCAAGAGTTTTCTTACATGTGGTTGTACTACCATAGAACCCATACTAGAGGGACACACCAGCCTCAGAGAGCCTTCATGATCCGATCAACAATTCAAATTGGATACTCCTCAATGGTCACATTAGCATCTAATCAACTTACTTGAGATATAAATTATGTGATGGGTTGGAATAATATAGGTGATGCTATGAAACATGAAATACATCATGCATGGAATGGTACCTCTCATGTAGTAGCAACCGATAGGCTAGCAACCCAACTCTCTATAGGATATAAAATGGCCCCAAATAGTGAGGAAAAATGTTCCTTACTTCTATAACCTTATATTACCTAGACAAGGTTATATCAAAAGAGAAACAGGATCCTAGACCTCAAATTCATGAGGTCATAAGCATTGATAGGAAAAATATGTTTTTCTAGACTCAGCAGTAGTAATATGGTTTCCGATCAACTGTACTTACGTTGATGTCTGATGAATGGGATGGGGACCAATTAGGTCTTCCTCACCATCCTATACATAGAAAAATGGTTAATGACCTGGGCTACCATATAAATAATTAAGAATATCCATTTCAATGATTTCATGAATGTTGTTATTGTATCCAAACATGAAGAGAAGGATACTCTACTCCACAGAAACACTGAACTCAACGAAACATGCTCGGATCATATCCTCTAGAACTTTTATTTTTCATTTTGATTATCTATCGATCTGAGAGAGAAAATATGTGTTTAGAATAACTTGAGTTCCCATAGCATAATGCAATCCCTTTTAGAATTGTGAAGTGAACCGATCATACCTTCTTGAATAATTAGTAAGTGGAACCCCATGGTGTGACATGATCACACAAACATATTGTCTTCCCCAATCATCAACTGAGAAAGTCTCCTGATTAGGAATGAATTTCGGTGATTTCATTAGTCGTTCAGTGACTACCCAGATAGCATTACTACCCCCTGGAAACCAAGGTAATTTGAAAATGAATTCGATAGAAAATCATCCAATTTACATTCCAGGACTGGAAGTGACTATAGGAAGCCAGCAGGTCTCTGGTGCTTCACCATCACCTATAGATAGGTGGAACACCTTGTGATAAATCCTCATATCCAACGATTCATCATATGCCACTAATACTAGTGTCACATATCTCAATATATTTTCGTGATTCTTGGATTAATTTCTCACTGAGATGTGTGGGACTCATTCATCAACTCCTCTCTCATATGTATAGGAACCTAGATATGTCCACATAGACGCAAGATATCGTCTCTATCCACAGAACAACTTGGAGGTAGGTTATCTCTTGATATAATCTGATGTAGAACCAATACACTATTATTTTAAAATTGTATACTTTGTACCTTTTCGAAGAGGGAATATGTAACTATCAAGGATAAGATGTTAGACTACTTGTGACTATAATGAAACTCTAGGTGGAGCTTAGAAAAGATTTCCATTAACTTCAATTCATCACTGGATTCCTATATGACATGTGCATGAGTTCTCTAACTCAGTGTATCTATAACTACATTGCCTTTCTCATGTGTATAGTAATGAAAAAAAGTATTTTATTTTTTATATTAAACCCATATTTTTGGTGTGAGGTTCATGTCAGGATGAATGAAAATGTACATGAGGCTCTTTGTCGGTGTACACAACCAAGCGCTCACCTAATAGATAATGTCTCTATAAACATAAGCCATGGAAAACTACTCGTAGCTCAAGGTCATGTGATGGTAATATCTATCATGAGGCCAAAATTGTAGAGATTTGTATGCAAGGAATCTATCTTACTCCATCAGTACATCTCATTGGCCAATGCCTGATGCATCAAATAATACGATATAACCTATACCGGCTCAGGAAGAATTAGAATAAGTGTTGATACAAGCCTCCCTTTCATCTCCTGAAATGATTTATCTCATTCATCTGACCACATAAACATTACACCATTCTATTTATGGTCATTAATATGTGAAGAAAGATGTGACAAGTCTTGTATGAAATTATTGTAATATCAAACTAGTCCCAAGAAACTACATATATCAAAAACATTTTTGGGCTTCCCCAATGAAACTACAACACTACCATTTTTATGTTCAACATATACTCTTCATACTGAGATAATATGACCTATGAAGTGTACATTTTCAGTCCATAAGAGGCACTTACAATGATTGACATAATGCGGGTGCTCTCTCGGTTTACTCAGAATGACCTCAAGATGTTTGGAGTGGTCTCTACGAGTGTGAGAATACACCAAGATTTCATCCAAAAAGACCATTAAAAAAGAGTCTAAATAGGGGTGTAAAACAATATTCATTAATTCCATGAAAATGGAATGCATGTTTGTAAGACTAAAGGGTATAAAAGGTACTCATATAGACCATACCAACTATGTAATGTTGTATGAGGTATGTCTGATGGTCTGAATCGCACATAATGATAACCCGATCTAAAGAAGATCATAGAGAATACCTTTTCCCATAAGGTATGGTCAAAATATCATCTATTTGAGGTAGTTGATACCAGTTATTGACCATAATCCTATTCTACATTTTTTAATCCCCACATATACCTAAGGTTCCATTCAGTGTCTTGGCGAAAAACATGGGAAAAACCCAAGAGGATGTATTGGGCCATATAAAACCTTTGGCCTAATAATCCTCTAACTACTGATTGATCTCCTTAAGATATATAGGTTCCATTATATTTATAGGAATTGTAACTAGAGCCTCTCCAAGAATAAGATCTATTTTAAACTCTATATCTATCTTAGGATATAAGCTATAAAAATATATAGGAAATACATCACTAAAACAATCCACTAACATACGGAAATCAGCTGGTCAGAAACTCGAATCCCCTGTGAAGTAATTTTTGATTTGGGTGGTCACTCCCCCTATCCCATGATTCCCTACTATAGATCTACTATCATTGAAATCCCACTCACCCTTATGTATATAATTTCTTCCCTCTGGTGATGTAAAATATAATACATGGAGATAGTAGTCTACAAAAGCATGATAGTGAAGTAACCAGTCCATTTCAAGAATTACATCGAAGCCCCTCATCTAAAGGATAAAAAGGTTCCATAAGAAATGGTAACTACCTACCTCAAGGGGACAGTCCCTACACTAGATTATGCACACTATTCATACCTCCAACAACGTATCTAGGGTCATTACACCACAATGATACTATATCTCTAGTCCGAGACATTCTAAAATGGATATTGAGATAAAAGAGTTCAAAGAACCTATATCAAACAAAGAAAACACAATAGTAGAGGCCACCAGAATAGTACCTCATAAAATAAGAGGTCCCACATGCTGATCCTTTTGTATTGGATGTAGTACATGCAACTGACCTGATCCACACCCCTGTGCAACAGATGGACTACCATGATCAAAACCTATTTTCTAGCACTACTTTTGTTCAGTGGTGTGACTACCATATGCATGACCTCCTCATTAACCAGACATTCCTGTGATATTCCAAATTCCTTCCCTATGTGTTGTAAAATAGCTTGATCCTAATGGTGGAGCTAGCAAAAATCGTTTTTCACTTGAATCTAGTTGACTAAACCCACATAAATGTTGAATATTCCCCATATAGATACATGCACAACACTATAGTGGGTCTCTATGACACTTATGCATCGAATGAACCCATTGCCTACATTGATGACATAACAAAGATATATTGAAACTGGTACTCTAGTTGTCACTCCCCTGATGAGAAACCATGAGAGAACATTTCCTGCCACTTGAAGAACTATTGCCATGTAGTGGCATTGATCCATTAAACCAAGAACTATTTTTGAACCTTAGGTTAAAATTAGTGATAGATCCTAACAGAATATCATCAAATAATTAGTTATAAAAATGAAATTTTCCTATGAACGGATGGTGTACTGGATCCCATCCATATATCTTCTAGCACGTGAAAGATCATCACCGGCTAGAAGAGGTGTGAAGCACTTTAACTCTATGAAATGCACTGAATACACCATAACTGACATAAAACCCTTCTCGAGATGAATGAACAATTCATATGTATCATTTTTCATCTTTTTATTAATGAATTTATCATAGAATATAGTCTTAAAGGAACCCCATATCATTCCTTGATGTTGGTCAGCCTAGGTAACCACATCCAACAAATTCTTTCTGAATCCTGAATCATGTATGAATAAATCCGGAGTCTGTACATTGAATCCATTTCTAGTTGATAAATGATAGATATGATGGTATATATCCTAGACTCATCAAAATGTGGACCATCAACCCCTAAGAAAGCATGAGGATATTGCATCTGGAACTCACATGTCAGATCAACCATTATAGATGAAAAATTGGAATCACCATGCATGGACTACATCAAATTTAGGAAACTTTCATGGACATTGAAATCAGATACTAGATTATATACAACAGTTGGTGCCACATGTTTTACTCCTGGAGGTAAGACTGGAGGCTCATGGCCCACCACATCTGGAACATGGTCGTTGCCACCCTCTTGGAATAGGATATGAGGACATCATGGTAGCATTTTTCTACAATATCTAAGAACATGAATCAAAAAAATTATAGAAGCAGAAAGATATCATCACTAGTAGAATATGAATGTATGGAAACTCACAACCCAAGGAATACTACCCCAACTAACCACTTAGATAGCCCGGAATTAGTAAGTTCTCATGTATAAGTATTAATTCACATTATAATTAATTTTCAAGTTCACTCCTTTACTTTTCATAAATATGAAATGGTGGGATAAGGATGTACAACCATTTCATTTTAGATTTTATGATACACATTATAATGGATATTCATTTCCAATGAATCATTTATGATACAAATTTCATAATAAATGACACCCATTCATTATATCATAATGGCTGGACTCGATAATTTAATCATCCCAGCCCATGAGGGAAAATAAACCTCATGAATTGAGATAGGAAATCACTAAATCACTGACATGAGTAATAGTAGAATAAAATAACTATCACAACATCACTCAAAAATCAAAATCATATCAAGTAATGAACAAAAGTGTAATTCACCTATATGGTATGAAAATATGTGTGACATGTGAATTCGAGGTTCCAATAATGATGCATGTGACAATGATCCTTACCCTCATATCATCAGACCAAAGACAAAAGAAAATCATCAAATTGAGTAAAATCAATAACACCACACAACATGTGGGTCAGCAAATGGTGAAATAATAAAAACAGTAATAGGATAAAGAAGAAAACCAATTATAATTTAGGAATCTTTGATTTTAACCCAAGCATGGATTCTCCATGCCCAAGGACGACTTGTGACCAAGACCAAGTGTTCCTATTCTCCAATATATTTTATACAAATAGTAAATAAATAAAATAAATCACTTATGATACCACTTTGTGAAGTCACAGACCTGGATTCCACTTAATAGGTGCCCAGATCCTGTTGGGCAAGACGGCCTCAAGTCCATCTCCACGAATTCCAAATGCTTTTGACTAGATGTGAGGCCCTAAGGTGTGTTTATGGGAAGAAAATACCCTCATTGTCAGAGTTTATCGTAGTGGATACACATAAAATAAAAAAATCGCTGAATAAATATAAGTAACCATTGAAACACATAACATGAATAGATAAAAAAGGGATAACGATAAATGTGTAAGTAAAAAAAATCAATAGTACAAAAAATGATGATGATAACTCCCCTCACTAAAAAATAGGAAAAAATGGATACAAGACAACATGCATAATATGTTCCACAATAGTGTAAAGTAAAACAATGGATATTGCAATCATTGGGAGCTCTAGGTCAGCCATCTACTATCAAGATTCATCCTAAACAACAAGAAATCATGTGTTTGAGGCCATATACTACCCTTCTCCAACACATGAAACCATGTAATCTACTTCTTGTACCAAACAACATCAGGAAAGGGTGTGAGATAAATATCAGTTGGCCACCACCAATGGTGTCTATAACATCCTTCATGTGTAATGTAATATAATAGTGTGCAGTCTTGTATATATAATGTAAAATAGTTAAATATAACTAAATACCCAATTACATCCATCATCCCTAGTTTGGTGTATAAAAATGTAACCAATTATTACCTTGATTGTTACTAATATATTAATAAATCAATAGTTATTAATAGTAAGGGTTCAAATATGTAACAGGGAATTTTATGATGATATTTCACAATTAAGTACCAAGGTAGTAACCAAGGAAACATCAGCCTCAATGGTCGCTTACTCAGTAGTATATATGACTATCTAAGGGTTAAGGGTGTAATCTAAGGAGTATAGTCAAAGGCATTCCACAATGAGACTCATACCGAGTCTAGGGAGCGAATCCAAGGTATAAAGGGTATATAAAAAGACTGGGATAGATGGGCTTCAACCATGGCACCTACTTATCAATGTTGGATCCAAGGAGTGTTTCCTAGGAATCATGGATCCCATGAGTGTATCCAAGGAATCCTATAGTACTATATGAGGGATCCAACATTGTTATACTGGGTGTCCAAAGATAAGAAAAGGACTGGGTTCTAGGTGGGTCTCATCCCTAGAAATTTGTGTCCATAAATTGGAATGGGGTTCCCGTGTGATCATGGAATTCTCTGATCACAATCAAAATCAATCATGAGTTAGTACATTCCTATTTGATAGTAAATTTGTATAATAATTACATAGGTTCAATCCTTGACTTAAATTAGTGTGAATTGACCATGTAGCATGGAACCCTTTTATCATGTCATTTGGTTCAAGCCTTTAATTTCATTAGTGTTACAAGGAAAAGTAGCAGGAATCCATTTAATCCTTTTAAGGAATCTTTCAAATAAATGTTCAGTCTAACACCTTCAATTAATGTCGTAAGGGGTGATATAGATATGAAACCAATTAATCAATCACATTTAGTTATCAATTTGAAGCCCTTACCTTTGGTGGTTCATGTGGTACACATACATGGTTCATTCCATTATGAAATTCATAATATAAATCAATACAATTAATATATATATGATTACCCTTAGAATGACTACGCCAAAGAACTCCCGAACAGTGGCTCAATAGTATCAAAATAGTCAAAACCAAAATATGTCATTACCTTAGACAAGGAAATATTGAATTGTCAGTGTAACTGCTTACAACTAATCACATATTTGGAAATATCATAACCATATAGTTATAACATGTATATTCCTGACATAAGAGTCCAATAAATGGAAAATGATGAAATATATGGGCCCAACATTGAAATTTAAAATTCAACCAAATTTAGGAATAAATTATAGGCCACCCACCATAGGTTTGTATGACTCTCCTCCACTGGTATCAGCCCTTGATTTTCCTCGAATCAGTGTAGATCTATAAAAAGGTGAAAATTATAAAACCAAGAAAATGACGTTAAGGGAAAGGGATAAGGAGAATGACTCAAAAGTACTCATGCACATACCGTTCCACATTCAACATGATGAACAGAAGGTCGATCAATTTCCATATGAAGGAGATCTCTTGACCCCTTTATCTGGTCCTCAAAATTTTCCAAATGGGTGAAAATGGAGGTAAATCCCATTGGTTTAGAATTTTTTAAAGAATATGTTTCTTAATATATCATTCTAGGAAAAATTGGTAATTTACAAAAATTTAGCCTTTGTGCGGTCTGTATGCATGTTTTGAGAAACCGTAATCAAACCGTGCGAGATAGTTCTATTTGAAAAAACACCCTCTGTATGGATTGGTTTAACCATGTGAAAACCATGCATAGGTACCTCAGAAGAATCGAAATTTTCATGTTTATTCCACACAGCCTTGGGCTAACCATGTGAGCTGGCTCTGTCTAGAAAAACAAATTCCACGTAGTTTACTCTAAACGATACCCCAAGCAGGTTTTACTCAAAAAAAGTTGGTTTTAGGTTTCGAACTTATCCCAGAAAACCCTGGGCCATTATTAACCCATTAGGAATCTATATTAGGCCAATTTAAGGAATTTTAAAAAAATTAATTGCTCTATACCTGAGTGAAAAATGGGGTTCTTACATAAGAAGTTGAAAAACAATTTCTCACAATGTGATTTGATTCTATGACAACACAGACGCGTCAAATAATTGTGTATATTTGACATTGACTTGATATATACATGGGGTGAAAGGAATTTAGTGGTATATGAATTTATTATGAAGGAAAACATTCAATTAGCTAAATTGGAATAAAATCATTGGTAGCTAGTTTCATTCATAGCTGGTATTAAATTATATTTTTGTGAGTAATGTGATGTTGAAGTTTTGTTTTATGGTCATTTCGTTTATGATTAGATTTATAAGGTTATAGTTACATTGTATCCCAATCCTTAATTTGTAACAATGAGGTTAAAATTCAATGATATGGAGAACATTGACTGATTATAACTAGATGGGAGATACAAAATGTGGTTTAGAGATCAGATTGTTGAACTTTCAACTTTTTAATAACAAATTATATATGCCTACCACCAACATATATGGTCTATGAATCTGTGATCCAAAAATATATATATAATCAAATTAGAGAATAGTATTTCTGGAATACCATGATGAGAAATATTGCAGAGTTTGGCTCGAGATTCCTCACCAGTCTAAAGGATAATCAGTATCACCAATGACCAACTAGTATGTTTCACTCATTACCAATGATTGAATTGAAATGAGAGTAGATAACAATGTATTTTTTGAAATATCTACATTGAGTTATATGAAAACATGATTCAATAATAATGATTTCTTAATCATGTCATGAATTTGTATAACTTCATCCATATTCATGAAAAAATACTTGGTAAATTACTCTTTACTCCACATATTAGAGGTTTCAAATATTCATGGAATCCTAGTTTTTTCCTATCTGACCAAGGCCCATTTTTTTCATATAGACTCTATAAATCCTTAGTAAAATAAATTTGAACATAGTAGACCATTACAATATCTTTTCATCCTAAAACTTATTGATAGTATGAATAGATGATCCAAACATTGGAATTAATTCTTAGAGATCTTATGATGGATTAATATGATATAAAAGAGGTTAATATATCTATTTTTGAGTTATCATACAATAATATTTATCTAGTGACCAAATATATTTTTCTCATTTCAATTTAATTTATGTAAATTCTTATTTTCCTCCACTGTTTTTGGTGTAAACATGTTAGAATTCACTTTTGGTACCTAGCCTTGTGTATGAGACAATAGAAAAGGGTTAAGTGATCATGAAAATAATTCTGATGGTGAAGAGTCTTTAAAAAATTCATGTAGATCACACTAGATGATTGTTATAATTTTAAGTGGATAATCATTGATTATTTAGATTCTCTCCAAGGATAGGGAATCAATGTTTTTTTAAGTAGGGAATGTTGTATCCTTAGAAAAATAGTTATTATGAGATACTTGAAAATGTGGTTGTTATGGAATATCAGTTGAATTTGATACCATAGTTCAGTTTTATGAATACTTTTTCTCGTGTTTCCCAATTAACAAACTCCCAAACTGACATTGACTATGTCATCTTACGGGACCACTTGGATTTTGAACTAGATGCTATATTGATTCATGTGTAGGTATGGATTGTGGATACACAATAGAGGAATTGTCATTGGAAAATTATCAGCTTGATATGGGATTTATGTAATCATGGTCATATCTTGGATGATACATGGGAGTGTGAAAAGGAAATATTAGAATGATGGATTGATCTCTTAAAAAAACACAATTTTCCCATATTCATTGGATGTAAAGACAAATGGTTGGGAGAATGAAATAGACATAACATTAGGTTATTTAACCTTTCATTATGTATTATATTACTATTTAAATTTTAATTTTTGTTGTAAGAGTCTTTAGTAGTGTTTCGATAGGTTTTTTAATCGGATTTTCAATGTGTAGCACTTATAAGTCATGGATCACTATACTACAACATATGAGGCATGACTACATCATGCAGTTAACTAGATATGGTGCAGGGCTAGATGGATGAAAATTCAAAGCCACTTATTATTACATCATGACTATACTGTGGAGAACTAGATATAATAGGGAGCCATTCATGGTATTTTGGGTGTTACTATGATATTTAGGGTGCCTACTTTTTCAGTATAGTCTATATAAAAACCCCATCCATCATCATCTATTTCCCCGGTGGAGTACCATTTTTGAAATCATGGCCCATTCCCAAATTTTTAGGAACTATAACATATAGGTCACTATGGATCTCAAAAATAGTTTAACAACCACCAAAATGTTATGGTCCCTTCCAGTATATCATGACATATGTTTTTTTCACTTCTTTTCTACATTATAGTCCCTTAAATATTCCTTGGTTATTTTTTCCCCACTTAGTTACAAAATTCATTCGGTTGGTTGTCAATTTATTTTTTAAAACCCTGTTCTAATCTCAATTTCCAAGGAATCCTTAGGAAATTTCTATGACCATAGATGTATTGAATATATTTCCTTCATATCATCATGTTTTAATTTTTTTTATATTAATGGTTTTTATTTCATTCTTACTTCCTGTTCTATATCTCTATTGGTTTTCTTGATGATATATATTAAATGGACATAGAAAATATAAATCTATTTAGTTTTTTTTGTGATATTTAGATCCTATTTGTTTTCAATAAATAAATAAGATGATGATTTTAGATCATTGGTTTCATATTATATTCTCTATTACAAAGAAATTTTTTAAAGGTAGGTGGCTTTTCTCTCATCTCTAATAATCTATAATAGAAGGAATTGGTTTTGTTTAATATTTTTTGTAGAATTTTCTATGAAATAATTGTGTTATTTCAGGAATGAATCCATGACTTTTGGTGTTATGGAATAATTAAAAATTGGATGGTTTATGGAAAACCATAAATTTTATGTTTCTAAGATGATAATTTCATTATTTTGTGGTTTTAATGCATCAAATATGTTCAATGAAATTAATTAATTTAAATAAATGATTTAGGAATCAATTGATGCGATATGTGGTCTTGGAACACATGGTTGTATTATGTAAATTTAATTTATACTTGACCCTGATCGAGGGGAATGTTCCATTAGGAAACATAGATATTGGTCATCTAGTGAAAAAATATATGATCAATGACTAACAACTCATCAGTATGGGACTGTTACCTTGAATCCATGAATATATGTGTGTGTTTCACTAACATGGTTTGGTGTTCCAAGGAAAGGAAATAATGGAAAATATTATTTAGGGAAATTATTTTTCTGAAACTATAATTCTTATGATAGAAATATTTTTATTTATTATATTGAATTTTATGGATTTATATAGAAATTGAATTTTTTAAATATTTTATAAAAAATGTGACAACCAGTTACTATCCCAGTGGCATGTGTTGGTAAGTCATTAGGGAATGCCTACCTATTTTATACTCACCCCTTTCTTGGGGAAATTATCATGATTTGTAAATATTTTTTTCTAGGATAAATGAATTTGAAAGGAAACATATATCTCTAGAAATTAATCTTGAGACCATGTTCATAGAATGTGGTGTTAGATCATAGAGATGGTTCATGTGGCACATGGGATCTAGTCATGGGATTTCATTATGTCATGTTGTCTTTTGTATTTTTATTTTGATATTCCATATTCCATTTTCGCTATAATTTTATTGTCTATTGGACTGTTATGTGATTTTTATTATTTATAATCCCACATCATATTTTATGTTTGGATGTTTTTGTTTTATATTTTTACGTTCTTCCATTTTATAGGATAAATTTTTCTACATATGTTTTCTAATCCCTTAGAATTTATTTCTATTAATTGGTGTTTTTGGAATGTCACTTAAGGTTAGTATCACGTTATTTTCATTCAAATTCAATGGGTAAGGGGTAATATGTTAGTAATGGAATTTTTTAGTAACATTATTTTTCCTTATAATATTAAAACAGTGATATTGTTCTAATTTCTAAAAGGGTTAACATGGGGTAAAACTAATTGATAATGGTAAAAACTAACATAAAACAATTCCAAACATTACTATATGAGAGGATCTCAAATCATACTCATCCCATATTATAAATATTTCAATTGGGTTCTACTTTTACTTGAAAATTAATTTACATTAATTTAATACTTTAATTAATTCCAAGAGGGCCCCTCCCCTAACTTACAAAGCACCAACTCTTCTCCTTTATTAATCAAACCTTTTTTGGACTCTACCACAAAAATAACAAACTATAATACCATCCCAGACTAAATCCAAATTTTTATTTATATTTTATTTATTCCAAAATACAATCCATTCATGGCTTAATGTGCATGCCAAATATGGGTTTTCAACAAAATCATATAACTCTTAACCAAGAAATTTTAATTTTAAATATTTTATACATCCTCTAAATCAATTTAATCCTTTCTAAAGTAGTGAAATTTCAACCTTCAATATACTGAATTTTTATTCTAATAATTGAAAAACCATTATCAACCTCTATTCCATGATATGGGGAAAGGAAACATTTCTTATCTATGTGTGTTTATACAACCACCTCCAATAAGTAATGTATTTTCCATTACATTTCCATATGAAATTTATTTTTATAATAATTTCACTATTTCATATATATATATAATCAATGATATTATTATGGTTTTTGAAATTCTAATTAGTATATTCCTTACATTAGTTATATATTATGAAAAGTAGAAACATGACTCATGTGTATGTATTGATTACCATCACCACAAAGTGAGGTAATTCATTTTTCATCACTTATTTATATAAATAGTGATAAATATTTAATTGAACCATAATCAATGTTCAAGGACTAGGACTGCTGAACTAAATTGTGTATGAAAACTAATGAAGATATCTCCTAAAACAGTGATTATAATAAAGTGTTGTTAATAAACATTTGATAATATGTTATAATTAAATCATATATATTATTATATATATGTTTATGGGTTAAAGATACATGTAAAATAAGTTTTTATTTATTATATAGGTGGATTTAACATATACAGAGTAATAAGATACTTTAGGTAGCGATTTAAGTCTCAATCCCAATTTAACTAGGATGTTTTATGATTGTATTTCCATTAATTAAGTTATATGATAAATATATGAAAATTCACATAAATGTTTCCTATGATATATTTATTTCACATAAAATTATATTTCAGTCCCATTTTCCTTTCATTGGAAAAAATAATTGTACAATAATTTTTTTTAATTCAACCTTATTTCTGTTCATTCAATCTGAAAACCATTTTAATCCATATCATGGATTTCAAAAATTTTTTTAATAAAAAAAATTATAATTATATATTTATCATTTAAATTAATTTTTACACATTTATTAATTTATATAATAAAATTTCAAAGGATTATTCATTTAATTTTCAGAATGAATATATAATGAATTTCTACCAAACTAGTTTAATAGAATTGTTATTTTAATATAAATAGCATTTATGAAATTTATCACTAGCACGAAAACTATATATTTTGAATATAACTTAATAGTAATAAATTTTTATTTTCGAATCATTTTTCCATTAATATTTTATAAATAATTTGATGTTAAATAGATTATTTTAAAATGAAAAGGGTGTTTCAATCATGAAATTTTTTAGTGATCAGGTAAAGGAATATTCAACTATAATAGCATCATTTTGTGTTAATTATGAATCATTGGGGATATAATCCAATGATACTATGATTATTCATTCTATATATTTTTTATTATTAAGGAAATGTTATTTTTATGAAATCCATTTATTTTCCATGGGTTATGCAATGATTAAGAGTGATGAAATTTTTATGTAACATGTTTCATTTTAAAGAGTTATCTATTGATGATATGATGAATTCGTTACAATCATATGAAACAAGTAATGCCTTGACTCTTGTTTCCTAGTGGAGGTGTTTACTTTATTACTTTGGAATAGGATACAAGGGATCTCACTATGAATGATCGATAATTTCAGTATTCTTGAAGAACTAGATATATATAACTTCCATATTACATTACTGATAAAAAAATATATATCATAATAAATATTCTAGCATCTTTGATATTATTATAAATATCCTTCTCCATATCCTATGTAGTCAAAACCAATTAATGGATTAATTCAGAAACCAAACTAGGGTAACCTATAGTATAATATACCGTGAGTAAATAAGGATAAATTATTATTGAAAAGGAAATAATGTAGAACACATTCTATTTATTTAATATTTTTTGAACAAAATGCATCCACTTATAATATCAATGAAATAATAACATGGATAACAATTACAAAATTAGTAATGAAACATGTTGTTATATTGAGGGCGTATAAAAATCCATGCCACACCCTTAAATTCATTCCCAACGCATTCATCATCAATTTAATTTAATTCCAAATAATATTACTTATCAAAATATATCTATATTGAGTATATTTTATTGAATATCAATATTTAATCATTCAATAAGATAAATTTCAATGAAAAATTCAATATGTATAAATGGTATATGGTCTTGGATATAATCATAATCGTGTTACAAAAAATAGAAATATTTAAGAGAAATGTAATGTTCTATAATCATAATAATGTGAATGTTTCAACAAAATGATATGACCAAAACATTAATAAGAGATAAAATATTACCATTGAATCGTCATATATATAGGATTGTAATAAAATCATGTTCAGTCGTTAAATAAAGAAAATTGAATTGAAATATTCAATTAATATTTCATAAATAATTTTCTTTTTATAATAATTGAAAATATGTAAAATAATCTATGAGAATAAAACTATCATGGAAGATTGAAAATCCATTGATGCCATACATGTTAAAGAAACATTCCTTTTGATTTTTTATAATGAAATTCTAAAAAATTCTTCTTTTGAGAAAATTATAAATATTACATTAAATAATTTTAAAAATTAAGGGATAAAATATATGTTTTTTAATAAGTCCTTTTATTAAATATAATTACTTTTGTAAAGTAATTTTTAAAAATATATAAGTAAAATAAAATTATAGTTGTCAAATAAGAGAAATACGAAGAAAATTTATCTGTTCATAATTCCTCTGAAATGAGTAATTTAATTTGAATCATTAAAAATAATGAATAAATATTGATACGTTTTAATTTTATAAATGTGTTTTTATATACAAAACATAAATGTAAATTGGTCCATAATACCAAAAGTATCCCAATATAGTGGAAATTAAGGGGAAATCACATCTCTCATGTTCGAATTTCCTCATATGTTCTTATAGAAAAATTTATAATAAATATATATTTATTATTATAAAAAAACATCTAAATATTTTTAGAATCATATATTATCCAATTATATCATTTTATCACATGTTTCATAAAAATTGTTTATTATTATATTTATTTTTGGTTGCTAACTACTTCATTTTTCATGTATGTTTTGATTGATTAGTTATCTTATTTTAATATTTCTCATGTTTATAACATATATAAAATTTTATTCGTAATATAAATATCATATATATACTCAGTATATAGATAATTATATTCATTTGGAGATGTATGATATTGAAAAATGAATTACACAATTCATGGGGAAGGTATGTCGTATATAACAATGAACGATGTTTTCATATTTCAATGCATGGAAAAAAAGAATGTTAGATAATAATTCACCTTTAAAAAATCATTTCTGTATCAAATATATCTTATATATTCAATAAATCTATCAATACTACCATCCATGTAATGTGTAATAAAATAACAAGTCAAATTTCTTCGTGGAGGTGGTAGTCCATATGTACGCTTGAGCAACATTTTAATTTTCCATAATACTAGATGATAAGAAGGTATATATATGATATTATAAATAAAGAATAATATTTATGTGTTGAATATAATTTATACTAATTATTCTTTATTTATGACAACACAAGTAATGTGGTTATTAAAAACGAACTACTGCACTACGTGGAGATAGTAGGTCATATATACTCTTGATCAATGTTTTCATATTTCATAGGACACAAAATAGTTGGAATATAGTTTTCCCATAAAAATAATAACATATAATTATATTTATGACACTATATTTAATATCTTATAATTGGTAGAACACATTAATTTTATCTATAAGAATAAAAATTATTGAAAGAGTCAATAATGATTATAACCTCTTCATTAGTTGACTTCCTTTAGATCTCCTATTATAGGACAAAGGGTTAATATTATGGATGTTATAGAATATATAGTACATAGAAAATGATGTTTAGAAGGGAATTGGGTATTAATGCATTAATATATTTTTCTCATAGTGGTGTAACAAAAAGATAAAGGTGGTTTCTTTTTATAAGTGAGGGAAGGGGTATTCATGGAATTTTTAAATTATTAAATTAATATAAATTATTATTTATGTAAAGATGGACTGAAGTTTATGTGATTCAAATATATTACAATTATTAGTCAAACTACTATCATAAAATAAAATCTAGTCATATTTTAGTTATTTTGTTACTCTTATCAGTTACATTTAACATCCTATTATACTTTTTATAGTTAATGCAATACTAGTGTTTTATAAACATTAATGATTAATAATGTTAACATATAATTTAAAACAAACCATAAATTGATATGTTTTATTTTAAAAACTATAATTGGGCTTTATTGTTTTTTTAAAACAATATCACAATAATTTTACTAAAGAAACAAATTTTATGAATTTTAAATAATTTAATAAGTTAATATATATTTTTTAAATAACATAAATTCTATTTTTTTAAATTGCTCACTAGTTTTACTATAAATACATCATGAAAATATAGTACCTTACAATATCCATAAAATTTTATACGTATCTATATTATCTTTGAACACAATAAATCATCCAATTTTTTTTACTTTTAATATTTTTAATATCATTTACTATTTTTCATTTATTTGAATCAATACTATATCGGGGTTTCATAATAATTTAAAAAATAATTCAATGAATATAGATATAAAAAACTGTAACATGATAAAAAAATTATTCGTATTTAAAATTACCTTTTTTATCTTAACAATAGTTCTATTTATCCCTATAAAAATATTATCAATATTAAGAGATTAAAAGGGAATTTTTTATCTTTATATCTCACTTAAATATTTTATGTATAAAAATGAATGAAATAATTAACAAAGTTTCCAAATTTTCAAAAAAAATTAATATAAAATGCTGAAAACTATTCATCGAATAGTATAAATGCTTTTTATGGATTTATTTTTAATGTTTATCAAATTATTTTTCACCACAATTACATGATTTACCCTTTACAGATGTGACATATTTTTCCATAGTTACTTTTTATTTTTCCTAAATATAAAAGGAAAATATATACCAAATTTAAAATTCATTATTCTAATTGTTATATTCATTTTTCAGGATTAAATTTATAAATTTTGATGAAATTAATTTAAATCTAAACCCATAAAATGTTATGAAGAGAGAGAGAGAGAGATTACGATAAGGGAACATTTCCATTTGGTCAAGATGCCCTCAATGGTGATGGACACTTAGGTCCCTCCCACATTGGCGGGGGAGGGTCCTCTACTACCTCTCAGTGGAATTTATCTTCCTCATTTCATTACCTTCTCTAACCCAGAGTTTCTACCTTCCTTTCCTCTGATTTCACTAAGACATAATGTTATGGAATGCTTCTACATATTACCAAAACTATCGATTTCGACATCATAATTCACACAAGAATATTCAATGATTCATCTTTACAAATTTTTGTGCTTCATAAATCTTCAAAAATCGATGGAATTCTTCAACCAGCTGATCCTCAACCTATGGGGACTTCAAGACTATTCAATAGTAGGTTTGATTGATTCCAAAATCACAATGGTCCAATCTGAATGTGTAGAAAACATGATTCTTCCCTGATTTATCGTGGCTCATACCTATTATAGAGCATGATTTCCTCTCATCAAGTGGTTATATGACATTCATATGAAGTGGGATTCACTAAAAATGGTTGTCAGTGTATGATTTATGAATCTCCATCTTCCATTTAAAAACTCATCGATCCATTGAATGCTTGGTAATTTTATAGGACGATATCCTTGTTTAGATAGTAAGAATAGGATAATATCACCTTTTATTTCTCCTATAATTTGTGTCGATTTCGATGTATCTAAGAATAATGTTTAGAATTTCTTTATTGTAGTGGGTGAGGAGTTCAGCTACAGAAAATTTGTTTTGTTGGAGTCATGGTTTTAGTTCTACTTGTTGTATAAGAAATTGGGATAGAACATTAAGGCTTGCAAGAACAAGTGGGTGAGGAACATTAGTTTTCGTGTTGTTCAGATGCCTCAATCTACATATGGAACCTATTCTAGAAAGACTATTGATTTAAATTATCCCACTAATATTAGTTATGGTTTGGTTCAAAATATAAGAAAATATGATAGTTTTATTAATTCAAACATTTTAAGGAAGAAGAATAAGGAAGTGGTGACCACTCCTAGTCCAAAGGCCACTTATATATTCAATAGGATGATTTAGGATCTATAAATCCATTTAGGAAGTTATTCACAATCAAAAAATGATTGTTCTTGTTCATTTGTTGGCTTACGATGAAAATAGGGTTGTTAAGAGTAAGGTATAATCTCATTTGTGCAATGCTGATGAGCTACAGAAGGTTGGATGTGATAATCATGCTACTGGGGAAGATGATACATAGGGATTTTCTATTTATTTTCCTACATGGGATCTAGTATTGGGTAGTGTTTCCTTGATAAAGAGGGGAATGTAGGGGACTGTCCAGTATGTGGTTAACCAAACCACATTTGGAAATCTAGGGGTTATAACTCAATGATCATCCCTTCAGTTTAGCTAGCCAATAGATATGAAGGGCTAGTTGAGGAAGGATTGCAGAATGAAGTACCACTCTTTATAGGTCGGGTTTCAATAAGGGTTCTTTGGGAATGAGTCTAGTGAAAATGGTTCTCCATGTAGAAACATGATTCTATAGGCTATTAGTAAAGATACGATGGATAAATCCTCTTTACCACCTATGATGGAGACACGTTCATCAAAGAAGTTTAATTCCAAATGGATGGACATTGAGTTATTTAGCCAGTTGAATATATAGGGTATATGAGATCAATACTTGGAACTTTTTTGAGTTCTGAAGAAGTATTTCTAGAAAAGGATATGCTTCTCAATGCTACTAAAGATGGAGCTGCTGAAATGATGGGGATGTCAATGACGGTGACTCACAATGAGGATAAATATACCTGGATCTAAAATAAATACTTGATTCATGTTGGGGGGATTCAAAAATATGAAGAAAGGCCTAGAGGATTTCATTTAGTCCTTTGACATGTTGTCCTTTTAGTTTTATGACCTCATAATAAATGAGGCAAACACTCAGGTAAACACTATATCCTGTAAATTGTTTGGGGAGATTAATTTTTGTAGACTTAAATTGTGCGTCAATTGATCTTTTTTTTATTTTTGTTGTTTAATTCATGGTTTATCAAATTAAGCTTAAAAGCGTTTGAAATAATAAAAAATTAATTTTCATTTAGTCAATAATGAAGAAATGTTTTTTTGAAAGAAAACAATAATTATAAATATTATCTTATATCAAAATCATGAAAATTAATTATTAAAATGAGATTATTATAAATAAAATAAAAAATATTATAATTTAATATAAAATAAAAAATATAAAGAGGCATTAAAGTTACTTTATCTAATGTAAAAACTGATAGTATTTGAAAAATAGATATTATGACAATTTATGGAAAAATTATTAATTTTATAAAAATCTAAAAATTTCAAACAATGTAATTTGTATATGATGATTTAATAATTAAATTATTTTAATAAAATTGAATTTATATATTCTGAAAATAGTGGTTTTATGATAATTGTTGAATAAAAATATGTGTATTTTTTTGTTGTTTAATTCAAAAGAAAAGCTTGCTATAATTGAAGCTTGGAAATTAAATTCTTGGACCCAAAAAATTTCATCCTCAAATTTTTAGAATTTTACCGCATGAATATATTTTTATAGTTATCCATCACAATTTCATCTAGTTCCCATGTCTCATGTTATATCATATTATTTATCCAAAGTAACTTTACCATCCAATTCATGTAATTCAGAAAAACATGTTTTATTGTGTCTAGAGTCGAGATAAACTATTCATAGAAGGATAAATGAGTTTCTAATTCAATTTCCTCATTACTGAGATCATTTTTTGGATCAAACATTTACTTCCTCAATAAATATATATACGGAACACACTATACACTGAAAAAAAGAACACTCTATTCCAAATATTTCAAAAATTAAAAATTATTTGATTTACATGGGGAAACAATTTCCTTTATTATTGAACCTTATAAGACTCTTCCAGGGATATACATTTAGAAAAATGTGGTCTCACACATTAAAATAAAAAACATTATCTAGATTATCTTAATAGTTATGTTTATTTATTTGTGAGAAATTATTATGGTTTTTAATATTCATTACCTTCACTATTTTCTCCTCAACATGTTCTTATTCCACAATCAATCCTTCAATAAATGAATACCAACAAGTTGATTTATTATATCCCCTTCAATTTAATACTTTATACAATTCAATTTGAATAAATGAATAGAAACTATTTTTATATGAAAAATATAAAAAAGTAGATACTGATATCGGATAAGGTTAATTTTTTGTGAGAGTGACATAAACATGTATTTGAAAGTTTGAATAGTCCTTTTAGTATGTCCATTGGGTTCGGTGTTATTGGATGTTATCAAGTGATGTTCTGTATCTAAATCCATCTAACAAATCTTTTAGAATTTCAATTTGAATTATAGATCATATACAAACACAATTAAAAGATTTGTTCCATGAATTATTAAAAATTCATTAATATAGAATCATGTAAGTTAGTTAATAGATAAATAATCTCTTATAGAGAATAAATTTAACGTTTATCTCAGGTGATCAACAATGACCATATTTCATCACTCTTTTTATGATTATTTGGTAATATAGAGAATGTACAGTGTATGGTGATCCTATTTTCATATATGAAATTGTATATGGTGCATTAATCTTGATGAATTTTGTTTCTCAACCTTCTCATACTGAAAAATTAAAACTCCTTGACACATACAAAAAAAAAATTTACTTCTTATATTCCCACAAAAAAATGATCATTTAGAGAAATCTACATCTTGTTTCTATCAGGGTGTATAGATATATTTGAGTTATTTGGTTCATCTAGGAATTTAAATTTCTAGTTTAGGTATTAATGGAAAACATAACCTCATTAAACATTTTATAAAACCATCTAAATATATGAATTTTATAATTTTCATTTATTCACAACATAAACATTATTTTTAAAAATCTCATCTTGAAGATAATAAATTTGTGTCATTTGTAAGAAATTTTTTATAGAAATTATTTTAAAATTTAGTGATGTTTCCATTTAATTAATAATTCATATATCCATATTCATTATTTAAATGAACATAATATCCCTGTTATAATGACCCATACTTTACATAAATTGTTATTACTTCAGAATTGAAGCATACTTATTACAACATATAACAATACAATGATCGGAAAATATAGGTATACTGTCTTTAGAAATTGGGAAACATAAACAACCGGTTCATAAAACATCTACATTGTCTCCCATTTATTTCATCATATCTAGAGTCCCTCTTGGCATATACTACTTAATAACATTATTCCTGACCTGGGGAAAAGAAAACATACAAAATTGTGAGCTCAAATGCTCAATAAGACTAAACAAAGAAAATATCAATCATATCATATTCATAAGAACATAACATTTTGAAAATCATTACCTACAAAAGAGATCATAATATCATGACATGGGATAAATCATGGTAGGGAAATTTAATCCCAATAATAATAACATAAAACATGTAACGTTGTGGTATACACACATAATCATAGAAAATCGTTTCATATTAGTCAGGACTCATTGCCAAGACTATCATAGCAGAAAAAGTCCATTTCTGAACCGAGTTCACTCCTCATTCCAGTGTTGTATCATTGAACCTGATTAACCTTCTGCTACAGCCATGTCTATCTCCTGAGATATAAATATTTACCCAATGCATTGAAGGGAGATATAGGTCCCACCCATTTCATAATGAAACCATTCTTATGTGTGCCAGAAAATCATAAATCATAGAATAATCCATGTAATAAAAATGGGATTCATAAACATCAGGTCATTATAACATAATCCATAAATGATAAGAGAACATTATAAAAATAGTTTCATCATAAAATAATTAAATAAATGTAATAATAGGGATACAAATAGAACCATATATTATCTTAGATGGAAAATAATTTAGATAAAACACTTGAACTCCATTCCTAAGGAAAATTTCCTTTCTACTTCAAAAATGTTTTTCCTTTGTCAACACGTTAGAAAATTTTAAACTAAAAGAATTTAATTGAAAATAAAATTGACAACATATAAAGTAATCTTCCTGGAAATAATTTTATATGGAAGCATAAATATCCGTTCATTCTGTAGAGGTTAAAAATACATTCTTCTCGTACTTTGGCCGGAAAAAGTCAAAAAGTATCTCGTACTAAAACTGACAAAAGATTCCTTTCAAATATTTCACCAAAAACTCACCAATAGGTAAAATTGGATTTAAAAAATTGTTGGGTAGTATAAATAATCTTACATATTAATGAAACATGGATGTGTATGATAAATATTCCTTATTAAATACCGAAGTATAAATAATCTCGGAAAACAATTGAGATTGTGATATTTTCCCTTACCATAGGCCTGATATGCCTCGTACGTATCCAAAAATCCTATATAATGATTTAAATAATGTTATTGACTTATTAAATAATCATATTCATTGTTATGATATCATATATGGTCATATTCATATCTTCTTATTATTAATATTTCATTGATACGTGTTATTCGGGTGTTCATTACATTATGTTCTTATGTGTGTTTTGTCGAATAAATTATTATTATTATTTTTAGGTTATAGCTACATAATTTAAAGAATGGTATTATTATAATATATATTATATTTATTCATTTAGTTCATTTATATAATCATCATTCAATGAAGATCATGTTGAACGAGTCGCATCACATCATGGAGACAGTAGGTCGTACGTACGCATGAGCGATGATATCATTCCCATGATTGTGGGATGGTATTAAATTGGATGATAGAATATCTCAGAATTAGTATCATGTCATAGTAACCACATAATGTTATTCTTTACACCATTATACCCATCCATGTAAGGAGATGGTGGAAAAACAGATTACACTACGACGTGGAGACGGTATTTCGTACGTATGCACGCGCGGTGATTTCGTTTTCCGTAGGATGGATAGAAGATGAAATCGGATTGT
This sequence comes from Viscum album, assembly GCA_963277665.1. Lineage (NCBI taxonomy): Eukaryota > Viridiplantae > Streptophyta > Magnoliopsida > Santalales > Viscaceae > Viscum > Viscum album. Next base: position 1,468,056,790 of record OY728138.1, on the reverse strand, counting down.
TTCCTTAATTTTAATAACATATAAATATATAAGTGATAATCATGTTATTAATTTATATTGAAATAAATAAATAAGGAGAAGTAGAAGAAGAAATAATTGTGAAATAATTGGTAAAGGATTTTACCTCTTCTTCGATTAGCCTCTTCTAAACTTCCTCTTAGGACACTAATGTAGGTCTTTGAAGAAGACCAAAACCTCTAGTATGTTTCTAGGTAAGTGTATAAGGTAAATGGGTAGGGATTGGGAGAGCTTTAAGGCACAAAATGGTGTAAAGAGGAGAGGGATGAGGTTCCCTTTTATAAGGGAGGAGAGGGGAACCTTAGGAAAAAAATAAAATATTATTTTATAATAAAGTCATATTCGATTTATAATGGCTCCAAATTGATTAATTTTGAAGATAAAGTGCGTATGGGTCGAAATCCTCTCAAAAAATAGGTTTTAGAAAGGTTTGGGTAACTATATTAACCTTATCATTTATATTTAACTCTTAGTTAAGTAGTTCAACATTTACCACGTCTCTTGGTAATTTTATATTATACAATTAATAAACATACTATATCAATCTAAACAAACCCCAATTGGTTAAATAATTATACACCTATAATTATATGATTATTTTGACCGAAAAATAGATTTTTAGGACAATAATAATAATTAATAATATAACCTTTGTTTTAAAAACTATTTTGTGTCAATTTTGAAACTATTTGGTATTTTTTTTAATTTCATAACACCATTATCACTCTGAAAACAATTCATATAACCAACCCTAATATATTATATTAACCTATAAAGTTTTTTGAATTCATAAAAAGTCTCAAATTACATTTATTTGGGTATCTATAACATAAATTATGTTAATACTTTATTAATAAGGTAATTACTGCATCATTAGTGTGTCATAAATAAATTAAATTATTTAATGTCTAAAAATCATAAATAAAATTCCATTATGTAAGAAATATTTTTATATTTCTAATTAATATTTATATTAGAATTTATCTTATGTATAACCCTATATTAAAAATGGTTTAGTTATTAATCATCGGTTTTAACTCTTTTCAAACTTCTTTGAATTAAATAATAATAAATGTCCTAATCTAATCCAAGTGGACCTAAAGGGTCATATTTTATTCCTAAGGTTGTTTTTGGTCGAATTACACTTATCCAATAGAATTGAGACATGTTTTAGGGTAATAATAATATCATTTTTACCCTTAATTACCCTATTTGCTTTTAACCTTGTTAAATAAAAGTTAAAAGTTACTATTCACCAAAAATTATTTTCATCTCATTGAACCAGATTTTACTTACTGATATAAACCGTGTCTCTTAGATTTTTGAAATTCAACTCATAGATGTGGTAAAATTATGTTTTATGTAAATTTGTAAATTTTCCTTGGAGGTGGATAAAAGGCGGTAAAAGATCAAGAAAAACATTATATATCTAAAATTATTATAAAATGACTGTAATTAATTACATTGAAATTATATAGGTATTATGTATCTATTTTTACCATAAATTAAATTTAAACAAAATAAATAATTATTTAAACAAAAAATTGGTTTTTAAACTATAACTCAATTTTTGACACTATTCATCAAAAATTTAATGTTTTCAGAAAAATACCAAAAATCACTGTAAGCTAATTTTGATATTACGAATCCAAAAATGAAGTTCATTTTAAAAGATAATGTTTATAAAATTTTAAAAAGTGGGTTTTAGTATTCATAACGGATAGTTTATATAATATTTTATTAACATATCATTGAATAGTGAAACTCGGTATTGCGTACAACGCATGCTATCGAGGAAGGTTGCTTTTGCCTGTAACACAAGCCAAGATAGTGTTGTGTGTAGTGAAATATTCCTTCGGTGTTGCACAATAAATAAATACAAAATATTTCTCATAAAATCATAGGGTGTTACATTCTACCCCCCTTAAAATAAATTTCGCCCTCGAAATTCGTTACTTCATAACAAACAAATGAGGATACCTCTCCCACATCATATCCTCATGTTCCATGTACCTTATTCTATTTGGTGGTTCCTCCATAAAACATTAACTAAGCTAGTGGTCTTGATTATTTGAACTTTTTCACTACAATCCAGAATATCTATTAGCTGTTCTTCATAAGAAAGATCTTGCTCTAGCGGTACAACTTCAGAGCAAAGTACATGTGAAGGATCAGGTCTGTACTTTCTCAGGAGAGAAACATGAAACACATCATGAACTTGAGAGAGATTCGGTGGAAGCATCAATCGGTAAGCTACCTTCCCAACATGGTCCAGTATTTCGAAAGGACCAATATACCTAAGTCTTAGATTTCCCTTCTTTCCAAATCTCATTACACTCTTCCATGGAGATATTCGTAAGAACACATTATCACCTACATCTAACTCTAGGTCTTTTATTCGGTTGGCAGCATACTTTTTTTCTACTCTGAGCTACTCTTATGTGTTGTTGAATAGATCTTAACTTTTCTTCCATCTCGTCAACAAGATTAGGTCCTAATAGCTTACTTTCCCCAACATCATCCCAGCAAGTTGGAGTTCTGCATTTATTTCTATAGAGAGCTTCATAGGGAGCCATCTAGATACTGGAGTGAAAGATCTTGTTATAAGAAAATTCCATCAAAGGTAGGTGTTGATCCCAACCACCTTTGAAATTCATAGAGAATGATCTCAACATGTCTTCTAGAGTTCAACTTTTCCGGTCAGACTGACTGTCTGTCTGAGGATGATAAGCATCGCTGAAACTCAATTCTGTATTTAGAGTATGTAGAAGACTTCTCCAAAACATCGAGGAAAACCGCAGATCCCGATCAGATATAATGGAAAGTGGTACTCCATGCAATCTTACCACTTCCTTCGCATATATCCTAGAAAGTTGATCAAGAGATAAATCTTATCTAATATCAACGAAGTGTGTCGAATTCGTAATACGATCAACTATAACCCAGATAGCATTATTTCCTTTGGATGTTTTAGGAAATCCGGTGACAAATTAAATAGTGATGTTTTCCCATTTCCATTCTGGTATGGTTAATGGTTGTAACATCCCCTCAGACTTCTATCTCTCAACATTAACTTGATGAAAAACCATCCATCAGGAGACACATTCAGCAACATCCCTTTTCATGCCATCCCATCAGAAGTACTCCTTTAGGTCCATATACATCTTCATTCCACCAGGGTGATTTGAGAATGAAGACCTATGAACTTCATATAATATTTCCTTCTTTAATTATTGGGTGGGAGGAACACAAACCTGATTCATGAACCTTATTATTTCATCACAATCAATGTGGAATTGATGAACATTTTTCACCTTCTTTTGCAACTCTACATCTTCTTTCTAGGCCTCTTTAATCATCACTTGTATAGATGGTTGAAAATTCATTTTAGAAAGATAATATTTTTCCCCTTACATTATAATTCCAAGATCCATCCTTTGTAAATACATAAATATTGGATCTTTTGTGATCCTCATCATGGATAAGCTAGCATGGTCTTGTCAACATAATGCGTCTGCTACATTGTTTGCTTTCCCAGGGTGGTAATGAATTGATCAGTCGTAATCCATAATTAGTTCTAACCGTCTTATTTGGCGCATATTAATCTCATTTTGTGTGAAAATATACTTTAAACTTTTATGATCTATATGAATATCACACCATTCACCATAAAGATAATGCCTCCAAATATTTAATGCAACGATTACCGCAGCCAACTCCAAATCATGAGTTGGGTAATTTTTCTCATGTATTTTCAACTATCGTGAGGGATAAGCTATCCTCATATCATTTTGCATGAGAACACACCCCAATCCCTTCTTAGATTCATCACTGTTGATCACAAACCTTTCTCCATGACAAGGCAGTGTAAGCACAAGTGCAATGGATAATCTTCTTTTTAACTGCTGGAAATTCTCTTCACACTCCTCTGTCCAAATGAACATAACTCTTTTTCGAGTCAACCTGGTGAGTGGATTAGATAATCGTGAAAAATATTTCACAAAACGTCAATAATATCTAGACAATCCAAGAAAACATTGGATCTCAATTACTATTGTTGGTATCGACCACCTTTCAATAACCTCTGTTTTTGCTGGATCAATAGATATCCCCTCTTTTGAGATTATGTGACCCAAAAATGATACTTTTTGAATCCAAAATTCACACTGGGTAATTTTGGAATAATACTTCTCCTATCATAGGGTCTTTAATACAATTCTCAATTGATCTTCATGTTCTTCCTTTCACTTTGAATAGACATGAATATCATCTATAATGACTACCAAAAACTAATCAAGATAGTCTCTAAAGACTCTATTCATTATATCCATGAAGATAGTAGGAGAATTAATAAGACAAAATGGGATTACTATAAATTTATATTGTCCATACATTGTACTAAAAGCATCATTTCATATATCCTCCCATTTGACACTTAATTGATGATTCCCTGAAAAAAATTCATCAAAAAAAAGAGTCGGTGGATCCAGAATAAAATAAAACCTTTGATACATTAGAGTGGATGTTAAGTGTACCTTTCACCACTTTTTTATCATACTCCACATCGCCGATAGAAATTTCATGTGACATTCCATTGTCTTTGGCCGTTAGAGTTTTTTATGTCGATCATCATCAACAACCCTTGGATTAGAGCGTTGATTAGCATAATTACCCATTTTCTTTGCACTTGTAACATTGAAGTGTACGATGTGCATTATGTATAGATTTTTCTTTGTTCGCATCACTAGACATAGTTTTCCCATCACTGCGACATTCAAATTCCTGATGACTTTCTTTTCCACATTTGTAACATTTACTTGTCCTATTAAGACAATTCCCTCTATGTTTCTTTCCACACATTGAGCATAAGGGAAAACTCATCTTCTTTTGAGTGTGGTCTTTATATTTCACTTTGAATTCCATTTTCCTCTTCTTATCAAACCTATATGACTAATGGATTACTCCAATATCCATCACAACCTTGAGAGAATAGCAATCAATTTCCCCATAGCTATTGAAGTCCCTTAGACTAACGCCCTTCGAAGACATGGTTTTAAGCCACTAAAGAATCGATCGATCTAACTCTCAGGTTGGAGAATAATTCTAGAAGTGTACCTTGAGTGAGTTGTAAAATATGCATTAGAGGTACCAACAGATTCATCGTCCTTTGTCTTTAGTTCAAGAAACTCCATTTCCATCTTTGTTCGATCAATACGAGGAACATACTTATTAAAAAACATGTTCTTGAACTCTTCCCATTCCATGGATTCAATTTCATATTGGGGTCTTGTATTCTTGATAAGATTCCACCATTCATCAGCTTCAACTTCCAAACGATATATTGCTAAGATGACTTTATCATGTTCAGAACATTGCAGGACTGAAAATATCTTTTTAGTGGTACTGATCCATTTTTCAGCCACTAATGGATCAGTAGAACAACTAAATGAAGGTAGACGCTACCTCATGAATGATTCAACATATTGTTTCTCCTTCCTTTTCTCATTTAGAAGTCCTGCATGATTCATAGCTTGAGAAAGTTGAGTGAGAATGGCTACAGGATTTTGCATTCCATCTCCCATAACCTTTGGTTGCTCAAGGGGACAATCGTTGCATTGCCCGTCGCATTCAGCATTAACACAGTTCCTTTGGGTTCCATCCTTTGACTAAAACCAAGAAGAATAGTGTGAGAAACAGCAATTAAAAGAGGAAAACAACATATCAGTATCATAATTTCACACATTAGGACTTATCATTGGTTACTCATGGCCATATCTAAAACACTAAGATTTTGTTCTATGCTTATACATATCCTTAGGGTTCTTACTAAGTGTTTCACATCCTAGTTTCCAATGGTTGATTATAAATTTCCTCTGACACCAAATATAACAACCCATAATTTACATGCATTGTTATTACTTCAGAATTGAAGCATACTTATTACAACATATAATAAAACCATGATAGGACTGTATAGGTATAGTGTCTATAGAAACTGAGAAACATAAACAACTGGTTCATAAAACATCTACATTGTCTCCCGTTTATTTCATCATATTTATAGTCTTTCTTGGCATATCCTACTTAATACCCATATTCCTGACCTGGGGAAAAGAAAACATACAAAAGGGTGACCTCAAATGCTCAGTAAGTGTAAATAAAGGAAATATCAATCATATCATATTCATAAGAACATAACATTTTGAAAACCATAAACTACAAAAGAGATCATAATATCAAGACATGGGATAAATAATGGTAGTGAAATGTAATCCAAATAATCATAAAATAGATGATGAAACATTGTGGCATACACACTTAATCATAGAAAATCATTTCATATTAGTCAAGACTCATTTCCAAGACAATCATAGCAGACAAATTCCATTTCTGAACTGTGTTCACTCCTCATTCCTGTCCTGTATCACTAAACCAGATTAACATGCCGTTCCATCCATGTATATCTCATGAGATATAAATCTTTACCCAATGCATTGTAGGGAGATATATATCCCACCCATATCATAATGAAACCATTCTTATGTGTGCCACAAAATCATAAATCATAGCATAATCCATGTAATAAAAATGGTATTCTTAAACATTGTCCCATCATAACATAATCCATAAAATATAAGAGAACTTCATAAAAATAATTTCAATATAACATAATCAAATCATTGAAATAATAGGGATAGAAACAGAACCCTATATTATCTTAGATGGAAAATAATTTTGATAAAACGTTTGAACTCCAATCATGAGGAAAATATCCTTTCTACTTCATAAACATTTTTACTTTCTCAACACGTTGGAAATTTTTAAAATGAAAGGAGTTAATTGAAAATAAACATGAAAACGTGTACAAGAATCTTCATCGAAATAATTTTATATGAAATCATTAATATTTTATCATGAATTATAAGTTTAAAAAAATTCTTCTCGTACTTTGGCCGGAAATAGTCAAAAAGTATCTCGTACTGAAAACGAAAAAATATTCATTTCATATCTTTTACTAAAAACTAACCAATAGGTAAAATTGGATTTAAAAATTTTTATTGGAATATAAATAATGTTCAATATTAATTAAACATGGATGTGGATGATAAATATTCCCTAGTAAATACCTATGTATAAACAATCTTGGATAAAAATTGAGATTGTGAGATTTTCCCTTACCTTAGGTCCGATATGCTTTGTATGTTTCTGAACCCCTGTATAATGATTTAAATAATATCATCGACTTATTAAATATTCATATTCATTGTTAATATATCATATAGGGTCATATTCTTATCATCTTATTAGTAATATTTCATTGCTACTTGTTATTCGGGTGTTCATTGCTTTATGTTTTTATGCGTGTTTTGTCGAATAAATTCTTTTATTCTTTTGAGGATATAGCTACATCATTTAAAGAATGGTATTAGTATAATATATATCATATTTTTTCTTCTAATTCATTTATATAATAATTTTTCAATGAATATCATGTAGAACTAGTCGCATCACATCGCGGAGACGGTAGGCCATATGTACGCACGAGGGATGATATCATTCCCATGATTTTGGAATTGAATTTAAGTGGATGATAGAATATCTCAGAATTAGTATCATGTCATAATAAACATATATAGTTATTCTTTACACCATTATACCCATCCAAGTAAGGCGGTGGTGGAAAAACATATTACACCCCGGCGTGGAGACGGTATTTCATACATACGCACGCGCGGTGATTTCGTTTTCCGTAGGATGTCTAGAAGGTAAAATATGGTTGTGTCATTTTTTTATACTAACATATCAGTATAGTGGTGATAATTATTTAATTTCTTTATAGTGAAACAAATAATGAAGAAGAATTATAAGAATAAATAAATGTGAAATAATCTGTAATGGATATTACCACTTCTTTGACGCGCCTCTTCTAAACCTCTTCTTAGAACACTAATGTTTGTTTTTTGAGAAGACCAAAACCTCTAGTATGTTAATAGGGATGTCGATGAGTAAAATGGAAATTTTTTGGACGATCATGAAGGCTCAAAATGTTGTAAAGTGGAGAGGGATGAGGTTCCCTTTTATAAGGGAGGAGATGGGCACCTTAGAAAAAACATAAAATATTATTTTATAATAAATTCATATTCTGTTTATAAGGGCTAAAAATTGATTTATTTAGAATATTAAGTGGGGATGGGTCTAAATCCTCTCAAAAAATATGTTTTATATAGGTTTTGGTCACTATATTAACCTTATCAATTATATTTAACTATTATTTAAGTATTTTGACATTTACCATGTCTCTTTGTATTTTTATATTATATATTTAATAAATATAATATATACATGAAAAAGAACCGCAAGTGGTAAATTAATTATAAACCTAATATTATCTAGGTATTTTGGCCAAACATTAGATTTTTAGGAATAGAAAAAAAAGAGTAATATAATATTTGTTTTAAAAACGCTTTTATGTCAATTTTGACACTATTTGGTATTTTGTTTTTGTCAAATTAATTACAGCATTATTACTTCTAAAAAAACTCATCTAACCAACCGTAATATTTTATATTAACCTAGAAAAAAAATTTAATTCATAAAATGTCTCAAATTACATTTATTTGGGTATTTATAACATCAATTATGTTAATATTTCATTAATAAGATAATAACTGCATCATCGTTGTGTCATAAATAAATTAAATTATTTAATGTATAAAAATTATAAATAAAATACCATTATGTAGTAAATCATTTTAGATTTCTAATTTAAATTAATAGTAGAAATTATATTATCTATAACCATATATTAAAAATTATTTAGTTATTAAACTTTGATTTTAACTTTTTTAACATTTCTTTGAATTAAATAATAATAAATGTCCTAATCTAATCCATGTGGACCTAAAAGGTCATAGTTTATTCATAAGGTTGTTTTTGGACGAATTACACTTATCCAATTGAATTAGGAAATGTGTTAGGGTAATAATAATATCTTTTTTCCCTTAATTACCCTATTTAATTTTAACCGTGGTAAATAAAAGCTAAAAGTGACTATTCACAAAAAATTATTTTCATCTCCATGAACCACATTTTACATACTGATATCAACCTTGTCTCTCAAATTTTTGAAATTCAACTCACAAAAGAGGTAAAATTATGTTTTATGTAAATTTTCAAATGCTCCTAGGAGGTGGGTAAAAGACGGTAAAATGTTCAATAACATTTTTATATATCTAAAATTATTATAAAATGACTCTAATGAATTACATTAAACATATATTGGTATTATGTATATATTTTTACATTAAATAAATTTAAATAAAATAAATAATTATTTAAATAAAAATTATGTATTTAAACTATAACTTAGTGTTTTTCATTATTCATCAAAAACTGAATGTTTTCATAAAATTAAAAAAAAATCACCTTAAGGTAATTTCGATATTCTGAATCCAAAAATGAAATCCATTTTGAAAGATATATTTTATAAAATTTCAAAAAATCGGGTATTACTATTCATACCGGCTAGTTTATATATTATTTTAATAACATATCGTTGTTTAGTGAAACTCGGTATTGCGTACAACGCAAGCTATTGAGAAAGGTTGATCTTGCATGTAACGCATGACAAGACAGTGTTGTGTGTAGTGAAAGATTCTTTTGGTGTTGCATAATACATAAAAACAAAATATTTCTCATAAAATATCAGGGTGTTACACCTGTTAATCCTCATTTTTGATAGGGCACCTTATCAATTCCTATATAATTTATTCACCACCTTATTTTCCTTCCATGGGTGGAAGTGTATTGAACAATCATAATCCTTAATTAGCTTTATCCATCACATTTTCCTCATAGTGGTAAATTTATATGAAAATATTTATTTTAGGATATTATAGTTTTTGTATTTATATATCATTCACTATAGTGATAGTGACTCTTTATCCTCAAAGTACTGTTTAAACTTTCCAACTCATGATCATGAGCTATATAGTTATGTTCATGAGTCTTTATCCACCATCATGCATATTAAATAACTATATCTTTATTCAAAATTACATAACCATTTCCCTTCATTGATGAATTTCTATATATAAAAATTCTATCATTTCTTGATGGTATATTGAAAATCAAATAATTCATAAATATCTTCATTAACTCTTCAAAACATTATTATCATTCATTTTTTAAATGTGAAATGTACCTTTTTACATGTAATATTGGATAATAAGTTATACAATTGGGAGAAACATGGAATTCATTTCTGATAGTAACCTCTCAGTGCAAGGAAAATTCATATCTCAATTATGTTCATTTGGGTATAACTTTTTTTGACAGTCTTTTTCTTTTCAGGATCAAAAGAGATTACATCCTTGGATACAATATGGAAAAATAATAATCTATCTGCAGGGGAAATTCAAATTTTCTAAATTTACCATATGACACATTTTCATAATGATTCTCAAGAATGATATGCATATTTTTTTATTATCCTAAATGATTTTACATCACAATTAGATATCATAAATAAATCCCACAAAAATATTTTCATGGTTTTCAATTAATACTCTCTTAACTATATGCTTAAATTTTGAGGGTTATTTTGTAAATCCAAATATCCATATTGTATGCTCATAATTTCCAAACCTCATATAAAATACTATGTTCTTAGTATCTTCCTTCATTGATGAAAATTGATAATACATAAAATTATGTATTATAAATGAAAAATATTGGTCTCCATAAAGATGATCAAATAATTCATAAATTCAAGGTAAATGATACATATTAATTACTATAATAACATTGGTTTCCGTATAATAAATGAACAACATCATAGATCCCTATTTCTAAATAATTATAAGAACAAGGGAACCCCATGGAGAAATACTGGTGAATATAAATCCCGTATACAACAACTCAAGTATTTTTTATTCTAATATACTACGTCATTAGTGTCCATTCTATAGGGAGTATTTTTCATAGGTTGATCATTATGGATCAAATCAATAGAATCCTTAACACCACATCCATGTAGAAGACCATGTGATTTCTTAAGAAAAATGTCAATGTATTCTTGTGTAATTGAAAAATCTAAAATTTAATGATTACCATTTCTATTTGTAGATATTTACAAATCTTCTTCCTCAATAATCCCATTTAGAAGAGTTGCTAGTTGATGATCTATAAACGACTCTGGTGATGAATTCTCCCCTATAAATAGTTGGATTTTTAATTATTCATAATGAGTCAAATTTTCTTTCAATTGGAAATAAAAATTTTAGTATATTTTTTATATCCAATCCATAATGGGTATTATATCATAATTTAACATATGTAAAATAATCAAGTATTCATATAGTGCATATTTATTCGTAATTACAGGAGCTGGCTAAAACATCCTTATCGTAGTGATATTCCACTAGGGGTTTTAACTAAACATTGAAATCATAAGGTTCTATAGAAATATTTAATTTTATTTGAAAACATGGAATCTATACAAGTGTAAAATGATAAAAGAAATAAAGAATTGGTTAAATTTCATGACATGATTAAATTACCTTCAACCATATATTTTGGTACTTCATCCTCATTAATAATGATCTTCTAAGATTATCCTTCTCCCCTTGGCCTCTTTTGTAATAGGTTACCATGAATCTTTTGAAATAGGTTTTACTACTACCCAATTTCTCAAAATTTGAAGAACTTGATATATCATTCCACTTAATTTAATTTGACATATGACCCTAATCTATTTACATATAAAAAACTCCCAGTACATTCATGAATTACTATGAATTTTCATTACAAAAAATTTACTTGATGGATTTTTCTTCATTCCATTATACTTATTTGATTCCTTACCTTTTTTTAGTTATCATTCAGACAATTCCTCTCTTCATTTACCATGAGGAAATGTTATCACGATAATTTATTTTAAATCACAATTCCCCTATATTATATTTTTTCATTTGGTTAAAACATTTGAAAAACTAGTTCCCTTTAATGAATCTTCTTAATCCCATAAAAAAATAGTCATTCCTATTTTTTAGGTAATATAGGTAATCTGATGTGTTCTTGGATAATCTTATGATATTATCCCAATATTCCACCACACATTCTTCTTCATTGTTCTATAATGTTATGAACTACCACTCCATTCATACTAAATGTTCTTATGTTAAGTATTTCATGAAGAATATCACATTAAAAGCTGACTATTCCACGATTTCTATTTCATAATCTTCTTTAATAATTTTGATCAACTACCACTAGTGATGGATATATTCTTTAAAATAATATTCTGATAGAATAACATTTTTACATTAATTAAATCACATGTATAGTAATATATTTTTGTGAGATTTAATTCATTATTAATATTCAAATATATTTGTAGTTCCACAAATAGTTAGTGGCTTTGGTCACATCATGAGATCTGAAATTGGAAAATCCTAATGTGGAATAACCTTTTTATTTATTCAGGTAAGTTTATTTATTATAACCTAAGTAATATTGTCTAATATGTCTATGATATTCTTAGTTCCAATAATACATATATTCGTTTTATCATTAGGTGGCTCCCAACATTATCTATGAGTATTGATTTCCTTTATTCCATTTGATCCCATCACTATATAATGTTACACACTAAATTATCTCATAATAATCACAAATATTTTAGAATCTAATAAAATACCAATAATTGTAAAATATTTCATATACAATAATGAAATTTCATAATTCTCACGCTATTTATTCTTATTCAGCATTTAATTCCCAATGTTTCTTATATAATAATTCTGATACTAACAAAAGAACATTCACTACAGTATCCTACAGTAAGTGATTAATTTATATAATTAGTTTATGATCCAATGGATCTCACAATAAATGATTGATCAGTTTACTATTCATAAATAACTATTTTCATACATGTTTCCAATATTATATTGGAAAAATTAAACACATTGCCTAATAAAAACTCTTGAATCAATGATATAATTCATAATATTCTTCGTTATATCCCATGGAATGGAAAAAAAAATGGGTGACCCAATATGCCTAGTAAGGGTTATATTGTAGAGAATATATCATGATTAAATAAGGTATAATATTTTTAAATAGTAAATAACTAAAAACACATTCCACTTAATCAATTACTTGGTCACAAAATTCATCGATAGAAAATAGTAATGCAATGATTCCCTATATAATAATAAATGAATTCACAATAAATGAAATTAATAATGTTTAATATCATGATATCATACATTATCATATCTCTACCATAAAATCCTTGTTCTATGATAATTTAAAAATTAGTTAGGCATGCAAAAAAATCCCTTTTAATTTGGATGACTAATTTTTTATTAAGAGAGTCGTCAATGAATCGAGGTGATATTTAATCCTTAGACCCACCCATAAAAATACTTCCTATGAATTCCTAGTATATTAAATTAAATCCATAAAAATATTCCTTATCCATAAATATCTATATTTAGTGTAGAATAAATAATTTCAATATTTCCCCAGTCAATTAAATTCTATTCAAAGTGAAACTGAATATATAGAAATGGTATACAGTTTAGGAAATAATAATTTCCATTGTAAAAATAAAATTAATATTTAGGAAAATTTTAATATCTGATGATTATAATAAATTTAATGTATCAAAATAAAGTTATCAACCATAAAATTACTAAGAGATAAGAGAAACACATTGATTCATCAGAAATATAGGTGTTGTAATAAAATAATATACTTTATAGAAATTTGAAAAATAAAACATCAATATTCAAATGAACAATAAATGTATATTATTTTTATTAAATACATTTAGAACATATATAATAGTCTAAGAACATAAAATTATCATGGTGGGGGGAAAATCAATTAACATCATATATGTTAAAAAACAATTCGTTGGCTTTTTTAAAGGAGTAAAAATAACCTTTTAAGATAAAATTAGAATTATTCCATTAAAAACTAATATAAATTTTGTTACAACATTAAATCCCCTTAGTTAATCAATTTAATAAAAAATAATATTTTTAAAAAAAATTTATATATTGTCATAGAAGAAAAATATACCTGATCAAAAAAATAAATTAGATCTATTTTTATTTTCTAAATTTCTCTTGAAAGATTATTTTAAAGTGCATCCTTTATGATCATGAATAAATATTTATTAATGTTAAAAACGTCAATTTTTTTTATACACCATTAAAATATAATTTGGTGCAAAATTCATAATGTTTCTCATTGGAGTTGAAATTAATATGAAATCCCTTACCTTGGATTTGAATTCCATCATATGTTCATCTAACCTAAATTGTAATAAATTTTGATACATTATACATACATAACATTTCTGTATAAATATCTATAATATCATATATGATATATTTATAATGCTTAATCACTTTTTAGGAAACAATCATTTGTTATTATCATTATTTTGACTGTTCACTATTTTATTTATCATGTATATTGTTATCACATTTTAATGGATAAAATGAATTAAATTAAAACATTAACATTTTAGGATCCTTTTTATATCATATATATATTATATATTCATTAAAACATTATTTATTACAATCCATGTAATGTTAAAATTAAAAAAATCATATCACTTCTGGGATGCGGTAGTCCGTAGGTACACACAAGTAATTTTATCATTTTCTAATGGATTAGAAGGTAAAAAAGTATATATGATATTATAATTCCAAAAATATATATATATTTCATAAATACTATATACATGTTCATTAATTCAGTATTTATAATCATCCATGTAAAGTGGTGATGAAAACCCAATTTGACAAACATGTTGAAATGGTACGGTGTGTGTATACACAAGGGATGATTTCAATTTTCGATTAATGGAAAAGAGAGTAAATACGGTTTTTACATAATGATAATGAATTTTAAGTATATTTATGATACTATAGTAATTATTTTATTTTGGGCTCAACACTTTTTGATAAATTATAAGATGAAAGGTACCTAAAGTAGTCGGTAAAGACAATTACCCATTCTTTCTTATACTTCCTTTATACATCCTCTTATGTGACATATATTTGTATTTTTATGTTAAAAATAATATATAACATGAATAATGATGTTTATAATAGTATTTGGTAGGTTATGTTTGATATAGTTTTATAATAGGGTTATAATGAAAATATAGGATGGGATTGTTTTTATAAGTGAGGGGAGAGGAATTCTTATAATTTCCTAAAGTATTAAATTTATATAAACTATTTTTTATGTCGAAATTACTCAAAATGATTTTATTTGAATATAAGATAAGTTTGATTGTATATAAATTCATAAAAGAAGTTTTTTAAAAGTTTTAGTGATTCTTTCTATCTTATATTCTATTTTAACCTTCGTAAACCCATTTGGAAATCAACATAATTATAATTGTTTGTATAATTTAAGGGTCAATTTTTTTAATAAATATAAAAAAGACACATAAATGTACACGGTTCATGTTTTAAACCATATATCATTTATATTTTAGTGGATATAATTTTTATGAAATTTAAATCAATTAATAAATTATTATTTAATATAAAATATCATTTTAAGACAATGAGATTTTTTGAAAATTGTTTTTGAATTTCTTTATATTTTTGAAATTTTTTATTTCACGTGACCCTGGAAATACTTATTTTACTAATATATATATATATATATATATAAAAATAGAATTAAAACATTCCATACACAATTCAATGACATTACATGCACTACACACAAAACTGACTAGGCTTACATTATAGACAACATCAACTTAGCGTGCATTACATGCAAGATAGACCTTCCTCAATGTCTTGGGTAACAAGCAAGACCAACTGTTTCCTAATAAATAATAATTATTATACATATTATTAAAATGTAAAATAACCTATCCCAAAATTTGATGAATACGAATAGTATTAAATAAATTATGATAAAATATGATTTACACAAACATAGGATGACATTACATGTTGCAAAATAAATAGAAATGGATATGAAATCTGACTGAATATAATGGAAAATATTGTTCTAGACACAAATCTATTTTAACCTAGTAAATTAAAAAAAATTAGTGTTATATATGTAATTCAAATTTTATATCTTCAATAAAATATTTTTTATATTATTCCAATAGGTTCAATAGATATAAGATAATTAGAATCCAAATTTTATTCTTACAACCATATAATTTTATTAAGGAAATTTTTACAAACTTTTAATGAAAATCCATTTTTCAATCAGATTTTTGGAATATTTATAGATTAAATAGGTAAAAATTAACTTCAAATAATTAATATATACAATAAATTAGAATATGATAAATGTTTAGTATTTTTATGGAAGGTTTCATCTTTTAATGAGTAGTTAAAAATGGAGGATTTTAATTCAAAACATGTTTTTCATTTCACTTGTTTATAATGTTAAATTATATTATTAATTTCTTTAATTTTATATTTAGATAATATTTTTAGCAATTATTCCAATTCAGGTCATTGGAACTAATTTCACATTGATATTGGACATTAAAACTTATCAAATGTTTGGATATTTTTACTTTAAAAACCCATAGTGTCATCCTGTTAGTAGGATTAATTTTAAATTAATTTATGCCACATATGTTATTAGAATTTTTAAAAATTGATTACATAATCGGAATAATAAATATTTATAATTTCAAGTAATTTCCTATATGTTTTTCACCAAAAATATTAGTGAATGTTATCAAAATAAATTATGTAAGTTAGAATAATTATTTGGGTAAGAAAGTATTAATCCATAAATATAAGACACAATATGACCTGGAAACCTATACAATACCCATTAGATGTCCATATTTCTTCAATAAAACATCAATTATTGAGTTTTTTTTATGATTTTTTTAGGAAATAATATTTCCACACATAACTTGTTTCCAAACAATCTAGTGGGTACTTTTTGTTCCCTATAAAATGGATCCCCCTACCCTTTCCTTAAACCTCTAAAACCTATTATGTTTAGTCAAGACCTGCCAAATAAACTTCTAATAAATCTTCCATTAGACCTTGATTCCTACCTTTTGGAATAAATCATCTCAAAGAATCCTTTTGGCCCAAACCAAAAGAAGAGACCCTATTTAGAGCTAATGTCGTACGTCAAGATCCATTATTTTATTTTCCTTATTCACCTAATCCAATCAAATTATTCCATTATTGTGTGGAAAAAAATAATTATAATGTTGAGTGAATAAGGTTTTCTTATGAATTTTACATTCCTCTATGTTTTGAAAATCACAAACACTCTATCATAAGGAAAATTTGTTTCTATCTTAATAAGGAAAAATTTTATTTTCTCAAGAAAATTTATCCTTATCTGTTTTTCATTGTTCCTATTTTAGTTATCTGAATCTAACTAATTTTATATTTAAGTATAGTATTCGGTTTTATATTGTAAATCCTCATATTTTTACAAATACTTAGATATAGACCATTCTGTTTTTAGACTTATAATTATACTAAATTCAGACTATGTGTTCTTTGAATTCAGACTCCGAATTCTCTGAATTTAAAATCCGAGTTCTCTAAATTCATACGCTAAATTATCTGAATTCAGACTCTAAATTCTACTGAGTTTAGACTATGAGTTCTCTGAATTCAGACTCCGAATTCTTTGAATTTAGACTTCGAACTTTCTGAGTCCATTCTCAGAGTTCTCTAAATTCAGACTCTGAACTTTCTGAGTTCGGACTCCAATTTCTCTAAATTTAGACTCTTAACATTCTATGTTCCGACTCTGGATTCTTTAAATCCAGAATCCAAACATTCCGAGTTCAGACTCCGATTTCTTTGAATTCAGAATCTGAATGTTTTGATTTTCGACTTTGGAATTCCCAGAATTCAGACTCCGAATTCTCTGTTAAAACAGAATCCGAATAGTTATATATTATAGACTCCGAATATCATTTTTCTTAGACTACTATATTTTGTTGTAGACTTCAAAATCCATATTTGGTTAAACAACCATATTTATTTCATATCATTGTTATAGTTATAATACAATTTCATACTTTCTGTTACTAACTAAGCATTGGTAGAGTGACACGTGTACATGTCCCTCTATGATTTAACAAAAAATATGATCGATGTAGGGGGAGATGACCATTGGATAAGTGCCTATAAATAAGAGCTCATTGGAATTAGTTACACATGAGTTATGCACTTTTTGATCTCTAGAGACCACATGCAATTGAAGTGATTTCTAGAGAGAGATTCTCTCATTCCTTGTGCAGATTGAACTTTTTGTTCATCTAGCTTTGTGTGACTCCGATTGTTTTTGTGTAAAATCGAGGGATACCGGGGATAGGAAGATAGAGGTACCAACTACCTTAATGTACGAGGAATTCCATTCTGAGGAAGATAGAGGTCCCGACTACCTTGGAGTTCGAGGACATGTAGGTATAGCAAGAAAAATTCTGATATTCATATCAAGGGATTACCCTGGTGTGGGTAAGACATACATTCTTGAAAGTATAAATCAAGGGACCTTTATACATGGTTGTTGGGTACCCTTCTCTTTGGATTTAAAAAAATCATACGTGTTACTTTTTTTGTTTCAAGTTGTTTTTTCATTGCATTTTGATTGATAAGGAAATTATAACTATATTTTACTTCCTTGTTTTTTGT
Source organism: Viscum album (assembly GCA_963277665.1). Classification (NCBI taxonomy): domain Eukaryota; kingdom Viridiplantae; phylum Streptophyta; class Magnoliopsida; order Santalales; family Viscaceae; genus Viscum; species Viscum album. The sequence goes on along the minus strand of OY728138.1, from coordinate 1,468,038,080 downwards.
ATACTCTGATTAGTATGATTCTATACGCTTTATGGTAGAATAATTTCCTTATAAATTTTTCATAAGTTTATTTTCCAGAACAATATTTTCAGAACCATATTTCTGTAACCTAGAAAGTTTGTAGAACTGTGATGTATTGTGAAATTACCTTGTTTAACTTTGATAAACACTGAAAACTTAAAACGTTCCAAAGGAATTTTTAATGTATAAAATTTATCCGCTCATGTAATTGAGAATCTACATCATATTAAAATCATACAATTGGTATTAGAGGAGGTATCTAAAATACTTATATTTACATATAATTTTTCCTTGCTAATGTATTCCCTTGTTCTATTTTTCAATTATCTAGGAAGTTTTATCTTTGTATACGAACTTTCTCTATTAACGAGTTTTCTGTGGAAATATATTTTTTCATAAGATGTTAGGAATGAATGTTGGATCAATAGAGAATATTAATCCTAATAGACCACCTATCTTTGATAGTAATGATTATGAATATTAGAGATATCGAATGAAGGCATTTGTCATTAAAACTAGATTATACAATTATGTCATGCTTACTAGAGGATACAAAATCCCTAACAAGGAAGTTAGTACCCTCACCGACCAAAAGAAGCATGCGTATCAACTAAATTATAATGTATGCAATACTGTAATTTGTTCTATGACTATATATATATATATATATATATATATCAAAATTTCATCTTGTGAAGTAGAATATTGTATTTTGAAGAATATTTAGGTTACTCACTTTAGAACATCAAATGTTATTGAAACTAGAAGAGCCATGCTTAGAGTGGAATATCATCATTTCTTCTTTCCCTATGGAGAACCCATATATATGGTGCAACAAAGATACATAAATATTGTCAACAATCGACAATCAATGGGTGAGAAAGGATTATATGATGTAGCTCTTGTGGATAAGATCATAGACATCGTGCCAAATGAATGTGAATCCAAGAGGACATCTATAGAATAGAATAGAAAAGTCACTCAGATTTCTCTGGATGAGCTATTTGGAACTCTTATTCAATATGAAAATATAATGAGCATAGATGCTGAAAATGTTAGGAAGAAAAATTGAAATTGCATTGTTTCTTTTACGACCACATTAAATCACATGAAATCCAGAACTCTTGATATAGTTACAAGATCAAATTTTAGGAAGGCTGTTATTCAATCTGATTCTAGTGAACGTGAAGCTTCAGATGATGAGTTAGTCAATAATACATGGAGGATGAAAATGATTTTTGGATAGAAGAACATTCAATATAGATAAAAAAATAAATAAAAGAGAGATAGGAAATACACTGTAGTCACTTGAAACGAATGCAAGAGAGCAGGACATATAAGACCAGATTGTACTTTTCTTAAGAAAAAGGATGGAGAGGAAAGGAATTCAGAGAGAAACAGAAATAGGTATTTCAAGGCTGAATCAAAAAAGGTTTTGAAATCCAATAACACAAGGAGTACTAGTGGTGGTTACACTTGTGATGAATCTATAGAGTATTAATCTTCTAGATAGAAGAATCTTGGTCTTATAGCAAAGCTACATATTGAAAATCTATGTCTAATGGCCAAGGTATAGAATATTGAATTCATTACAAGTGTTTCCTTGAATCAAACTATACTTATGATATATATTATGAATCTTCAGATGACGAGTCTTCCTCATCAGAAGATAATACTTTTCCTACTTATGAGGAAGTATCTAGATTTTCTAAACTCCTTGAGAATGAAAACTCCAAACTCAAGAAGAGGATTGAAAAGGAAAACTCTAGAATTTATATTCTTACTAAACAAGTATTAGATCTTTCTAAAGATCTTGATGAGAAAAGTGTTGATTTCGAATATATTTAAAAAACCTTGAGAAAGTAAATTTTGAGAAGGATAAACATTCTATATATCTTGAAAATGTAATTTCTACTAAAAATATTATAGAGACTAACTATAGTTCCATATGTAATGATTTTGAGAATAAGAATTTTGTTATTAATCTAAAGTTATAAATCTTTTCCTTGAGGAAGTGTTTGTCAAATGTTACCCATGGTAAAGAAAATTTTGATAAATTGTATTCTCAAATACGACCTCTAAGAAATCATTCTGGTTTTGGTTTTAACCATTCTAAACCTGTTTTCAGTAACATCGATTTTGTTCCTCAAAGTGCTCTATTCTACACAAAATAGAAGTGTGGTGGGCATTGGAAAAAATGTTTTTCCTTAAGAAAAGCCCAATCCTTATGTTTTCATAAAGCTTATTTTTCTATGAAAATTTGGATTCCTAAAATTTTTCTTTCGGAAATTTCCAGATCCATGAATGTTTAGATTCCAAAAGCATAACTTTTTTATTTTTAGGAAAATAAAGAGAGTACCAATAGCAATACTTGTTACATGGATAGTGGATGTTCCTAGCATAAGAATGGTAACAAAAATTTCTTTGAAAATATTATCAAGATGAATGGAGGGAAAGTAACTTTTGGAGATAATGCTCAGGGAGAAATTGTTGTTATATGTAACATTGTTCTTCATGGAGAAACATTGATTTCAAATATTTTATTTGTAAAGGGTATTAAGAACAACCTCATCAGCATATGTCAATTATGTTATTAAGGATACTTTGTGAATTTTAGGAATGATAAGTTCCTAGTACACAGTTAAATGGAGGAGTTTATTATTTCTACACATATGCAAGAAAATGTATACCCACTAAACATAGAATACCTTAGAATCCATGATATACTATGTCTTAGTGCAATGGAAGACCAATCTTGGTTATGTCATATAAGTTTAGGACACCGTACCCCTAATAATATATGTAAAATCCCTAAGAAAATACTAGTTAAGGATAACTGAAGCTTAGATTTGATTCTTTAAAAGTTTGTGACCCTTGTCAGTATGGAAAGAAACATAAATCAAGTTTTAAGTCAATTTGTTAAGTATAAAATTCTAATTCATTACAGTTGGTGCATATGGATGCCTTTGGTCCAACACAAACTATAAGAATTGGAGGCATGTATTTTTTATTAGTCTTAGTTTATGATTACACTAGATTCACATGGGTCTAATTTATAGAAAATAAATATTAAGCTTTTTCTTATTTTAAAAGATTTATATCCCAAGATAAAAATGAGAGAAACCTACCATTGAAAACTATTCATTGTGATCATGGAGAAGAATTTCAAAATTTTATTTTGAAACTTTTTTTAGTAGAAAATGAATTACTCATAACTTCTCAACTAAAAGGACTCCTCAAATAAATGGTGTCGTCAAAAGAAGAAATAAAATTCCTCAAGAGATATCTAGAACCATGTTGAGTAAACATTAAGTATCTAAACACTTTTGGGTTGAAGCTGTAAGTACTGCTTTCTATACTATAAATTGTGTTTTGATTAAACCTTTTCTTAATGAGATCCCCTTACGAGTTATGGAATGGTAGAAGACCTAGACATTCCTACTTCAAGGTATTTGGTTTCAAGGTATTCATTCCTAATACTAAAGATAATTTACACAAATTATAACCAACATATGATGAAGTAATTTTCTTAGGATACTCCACAACTTCTAAGGCTTATATAATTTTTAATAAAAAAAACTTTTATTGTTGAATAAATAGTATATGTCAGACTTGATAAAACTGATCCCTTTGTTTTGAAAGAATCCCAACCTACATCCTCAGATTTATTTTCAAAAACTGATTATCAACCCCTGATAGAAAATCCTTCTGACATGGATAATGCTCAAGAAAATTCTTCTAAAACATTTACCCCATACAATTTGCTACCATATGTTGATGAATAGGCTTTGAAAAACCCAAATCAGTTGTTTCTGAAGAATCGTCCCAGTGATAGTATCATTGGTGATGTAAATTGCATTTAAGGAAAAAAGTTCCTTATGAAATAAAGTATAACATCTAGCATTCCATTCCCAATCAGAACAAAAAAGCACGGATGAATCTTTAGGTGATGATGATTGGATTAAATACATGTAATATGAGATTAATTAATTCGAAAGGAATAAAGTATGGACCTTGGTTGAAATACCTATGGAAACTTCTGTTATTTGAGTAAAATGGGTCTTCAGAAATATGTTTGATGAAAATGGAATCATTGTGAGAAATAAATCTATATTATTTTCTAAATTCTATAATCAACAAAAAGGAATAGGCTATGAAGAAACCTATTCTCTAGTAGACAGACTAGAATCTATTTGTATCCTACTTGCCTTTGCAGCATTCTTCAATTTCAAACATTTTCAAATGGATGTGAAATGTGATTTTCATAACAATTATGTTCAAAAGGAAGTATTTTTTGAACAACCTCCTGGATTTGATGATACAAAACATCCTAAACATGTTTTAAAACATACCAATGCTTTATATGGCCTTACATAGGCCCATAGAACCTGTTATGATAGACTTACATGATTTTTGCTTCAAAATTATTATGTTAAGGGAACTGGAGATCCAACCCTTTTTATTAAGAGAGAAATGAAAAATGTTTTGATTTTTCAAATTTATGTTGATGACATTATATTTGGTTTAACTCATTAATCCGTAACTGATTTGTTTGGGGATCAAATGAAATCTGGGATTGAAATGAGTATGATGGGTGTGTTAACATTTTTACTAGGTCTTGAAATTTCTCAAAAACTAGAAAGAACCTATATATCTAAACATAAGTATATTAAAGATATTCTCAAAAAAATATGGATATGAAAACACTAAAAGTATAAGTTCTCCCATTAGTACCTCAAATACTCTTGATCTTGATGAAGTTGTGAAACCAATAGATCAAACATCGTTTAGAGGTATGATAAGAAGTCTACTATACATAAAATCTATTCATCTAGAAGAAATTTTTTCAGTATGATTATGTGAAAGATATCAATCAAATCCCAAGGAATCTCATTTAAATTCAGTGAAATGAAGTTTTCTCTACTTAAAGGGAACTATGGATTTAAGACTCTTTTATTCTTCTAGAAATGACTTTTTTATAAAAAGTTTTTCGAATGCTAACTTTGTGGATGTACAATGGATAGAAAAATACATATAGAATTTTTCATTTCATAAGAGATTCATTAGTTTCATGGTTATGAAAAAAGAAATACTCAGAAGAACTTTCCACTGTAGAAGCTGAATATGTAGCGCCTGAAAGTTGTTGTGCTCAAGTGTTAGGGATGCAACACACACTCAGAGAATATGGCTTGAGTTTTACAAAAACACAAATATTGTGTAATAATACTAGGTCCATTTCCCTTAGTAAAAACCATGCACATCACCCTCATGAAAAACACAAAGATATTAGGCATCACTTTCTTAGGGATCACAAATAGAAAAGTAGATATCATTCTTCAATTTATCTGTATACATGATCAACTTGGTGATATTTTAAAAAAATCATTACCCTATGATATATTTGAATTAATTGAATAGATGATAGGAATGATAACTGTAATGTAATCCTCCACATTGAATTCCTTTTGAAACCTATTTCCTTACATTAAAAAAATAATTTTCACAGGAGTAGTACATATTCATGTTAGCTAGATTAAAAAATTTTCATCGTCAAATTTTTTTCATAGTCAAAATTTTTTCATAGTCAAAATTTCTGGTAGTTAAAATTTTTTCGTAGTCAAAATTTTTTCATAGTCAAAATTTTTCATTGTCAATATTTTTTCTTAGTATAAATTGTTTTTAATTATTTTTTTATTCGTAATATTTTTTTTGCAATCTAAATTTTTCAATAAGAATTTTACCTCATTAAGAATAATCATCCTAGAAATATGAAAGGTAAGTTTTCTTTCCTATGTTTTCATAATCATTATTCTTGTTGTTGGTATTATCTTTTGTTTTATATTTTTTTGTAATAATATTTTTTCTTAAAAATGATTTCTTATCTTAAAAACATGAAAATATCGTATTCGACTAAATTCCCTTATGCGACTTTCATCTCAACTATCAGATCTGATCATGATTATTTCAACCGTTGGATCTTACATGAATGCTCAACTGTTGCCTCAGTTTCCTATATAGTGGACCCCTGATATCTGGTCCCACATAGAATCCCAAGATCTTGGGTGCTGAAGCTCTTCTGTTCCAACTTAAAGATGTTCCGAATCTCTAAGGACTTTCTTAGTTCTGAATGTCTGCCGAAATTTCATCCCAGAATGAGATTTTGACTATAAAGGAAATCTTTCAATAGATGATATATAGAGAAATATTGGTTCATCCAAATTTCTTTACCAATTATGATTATATTTTGTCTAAGAATATCAAGCTGAATGAGTGGAAAAGTGTTTGTATATCAAAACCAAAGGCACAAGATCATGTGTATCCCAAGTTGTTGGTGGAGTTCTATGAGATGGTAAGTTTCATCAAGGAAGAAGAAAGAAACATGCTTTCCTTTATGTGATATGGGAATACATATTTGCTTTCATATAACAAGGTAGCCTGTCTAATAGGGATTCTATTTGAGGGAGATGCTGGGTTATTCTATCATAAGCTACCTAATTTAATAGGAACCTTTGATAAGAATAAGGCTCTAGCATGTCGTGGTCTTGAGGAAGTGAAAAATATGAAAATCATTCATCTCTCTACAAATCGTCGGATTCTTCAGCTACGGATTCAAGGCTTTCTGATTCCGAGAAAAGGAGATAAGGATACTTTGAAGAAAATTGATATGTATATTTTGGATTTCTTGGTGAAATTAGGAAGATAAACATGGTTAAGAATATTCTAGTTATGATTGAAAATATAAATAATGTGAATCTAAAGTCTTAGATTATTATGAATCCAGCTATTCTGTCTAAAATAATTGTTTGGTTTTTAGAATCCTTCAAAATTCCTTGAAATTCTATGTCGCGGAATTGTAAAGTTATGTTGTTGATTGATGATACTTTTAGAAGGATGAAAATTTTTTTTTCCAAAGAATATGAAGAATTATATGATTTTCTTAAAGAGGAAGATGAAAATCTTCCAAAAAAATAGGAGGAGGTTGAAACATCTAAAAAGGGTGGATGGAAGAGAAAGGTGAAAGAAGTGGAACAAAAGGAAAGTACCCGAGTGGAAAAGAAAATTCAGTCAGCACTACTGAAGCCAAATAAAAAAATATTATTCGGATGAGGTAGTGTCCAAGTGGAGGGAAGACGAGAATAACCAGAAGGAAGGGGAGCCTAAGTTCAGCTTGGACCCAGATGAGGAAAAATATTTGAATGAAAAGGAGGATGAAGAGATTGAGAGGAAATAGAAAGATAACAAGCAGAATAAGAAGATGTCGGAAGCTGATATTGTTCAATAACTCCGTAAGGCTACTGAGAAACACTCCGAGAATATTCGGTACCAAAATCATTTCTGCAAGAATCACTTCCTGACACTCCGGGAATGAAATTTTTGATTCCAGAAAAAGATCAAGAAGAAGAAATAGTTGATGAAGTATTGTAAGAAGAAGAGGAAGAAGAATAAGGCAAAAGTGATACTGAAGATCTCATAAATCAAGTATTATATTTTCATGAGAATGAAGGCCTCACTAAAAAATTATCAATCCGAACTTCTGAAGTCGAGTCTCCAAAACATGCTACCCTAGAAAAGATGAGAAGGGTGAAGAAGAAGTATATAAATTGTATGAAGAGGAGTGTAGAAATCGTGATTTCGTACAGGCGGATGGTGTTGAGGCAGGAGCTGGAAACAAAGAAGTTTATGAAGACAAAATTTTGCAGTTGTCAAATAGTGAGAATGAATCTCCTGATCAAGAAAAGTCATTTCGAAGGATGATAATGGAAAAACGGTGGTTGTGGAGACACGCAGAAAAACCATGGTAAAGAAAAAAGAAGTCGGTGGTTCATCGAAAAAGACAGGCCATTTAATTTGAAAAGGAATCCTCAAAAATCAAAATCTCAGATTCAGAATCATCCTCTCTTGGACATGACTTTGTAGTTCAACCTTTGAAAAATCTTGTGGGGACTATTCCAATTTTTCCAATTATAGACTCGAGATGCCAGATGCTTCATCATACATTAAATCAAAAATTGGATTCAGTATCCATGGGGATGGATAAGTGTGTCAAACACGAATCATATTTCAAATCTTTTCTAATTGGATATGAGGCCCATAAAATATCTTGAAAGAAGATGACGAGATGGTCAAGGAAAACTGTTGAATAAATGAGAATTTTCGATGAGTTTAAGGCTAATGTAATGGATTCTTTTGAAACTAAAGATGGTAATATCAAAGATCTCACCATGTCCTTTGAAGAAAATCTATCTGTGGGAAAAACTTCTCATAAGCAAGAAGTGAAATATCTGAAAGGAAAATTGTATTTAGTTTCTCAGATTTGGAAGGCAGAAAGAGATTTCATAATTGAAATAGAAGAGAATATTGTTAATCAAGAAGAAGTTCTGAAGGCCCAGGCAGAATATCTTAAGGCTAGGGAAGATAAAATCAAAGCCTTAGAGAAGAAAACAAAAATCAAGAACAGTTGTTCATGCATGCTGAGGAGGATCACAAGGAGCTCGGAAAGTTGAAAACTATAGTGAAGAAGCTGATGCTGAAAGATAAGGAAGGATAATATTTCAAAACTGATCTTTTGTTGTATTTTTTCCTTGTACAAATTCATCCAATCTTAATGAAGTTTCTTGTTGCTATCTATATTTTTTTTATAGTAATAATATTTTAGGTACCGTTTTTTATTTTCCATTCCCTGTATTCTTTTTTGAAAATCACAAAGGGGTAGAAAATAATGATAAAAAGAATACTAAGATAAGAAGAAATTTCCATACGTGAGGGGGGGTTGGTGTAATGGGGAGATTTTATTAAAGATGATTTTTTTATGAAATAAAATGATAAGTATCAATCTGTAAACCTGAATACGATCTTTAAGTTTCCAAAGCCTAAGGGGGAGTTAGTCGTATTCATCATTTCCCATGTGTTAAGGGAGATATGTTGTTTTTTTTCAAGTCCTTATATTATTATTCTTAGGGATTTTTGTGCATTCCAAAAAGGGGGCTATTGTTGAGTTAATAAGGATTCCTTATGACATTTAGATTCCTCAATTATTAAAAATCACAAACACTCTATCTTAAGAAAAATTTATTTCTATCTTAATAGGGAAAATTTTCTATTCCTAAGGAAACTTTTCCTTAACATTTTTTCATTGTTCATATTTTAGTTATCTAAATCTACCATATTTTATATCTAAGTCTAAAATTAGGTTTAATATTGTAAAACCTTATATTTCTAAAAATACTTAGATATTGATAATTTTATTTTCAGACTCTGAATTCTACTGAATTTAGAATCCGAGTTCCTTGAAGTCAAACTCCGAATTCTCTAAATTCAGAATTCGAGTTCTCTGAATTCAGACTCCGAGTTCTCTGAATTCAGACTCCAAATTCTACTGAATTCAGACTCAGAATTCTATGGACTTTAGAGTCTACGTTCTCAAAATTTAGACTCTGAATTCTATGAATCCACACTCCGAACATTCTGAGTTCAGACTCTGATTTCTCTGAATTCAGACTCCAAACATTCTGAGTTCAGAGTCTAAGTTCTCTGAATTCTGACTCCAAACATTCGGAGACAGACTCCGAATTCTATGAATTCAGACTCTAAACATTCTGAGTTCAGACATAGAATTCTCTGAATCCAGACTCCGAACATTCTGACATCAAACTCCGAATTATTGGAATTCAAACTCCAAACATTCTGAGTTTAGACTCCGAAATTCACAAAATTCAGATTTCAAATTCTTTGTTAAAACAGAATCTGAATATCCATATATTATAGACTATAAATATTGTTTTTCATAGACTCCAAAATTTGTTTCTTAGAATTAGAAACACTATATTTGGTTAAATAACCATATTTTTTCTTATCCTTGTTATAGCTATAAAACTATGTCGTACTTTATGTTACTAACTATCTATTGGTTGACTGACACATGTACAGGACCCTTCCATATTTAAGGAAAAATATGACCGTTTGAGGAGGGAGGTGACCATTGGTAAGTGCCTATAAATAGGATCTCATTTGATTGATCTACACATGTGTTCTACACTTGTTGATCTCTAGAGACTACATGCTGTTGAAATGATTTCTAGAGATAGATTCTCTCATTCCTTGTGCATACTAAACTTATTGCTCAGCTAGCATCATGCGACTCCAACTTTTTCTATGTACAATCAAGGGGTACCAGGGATAGGAAGATAGAGGTACCGAATAACATAATGTTTGAGTACTTCCTTGCTGAGGAAGATAGAGGTGGCGATTACCTTGATGATCGACGGCTTGCGGGGATAGCAAGACAGATTCTGATATTCGTATCGTGGTCTTACACTGGTGTGGGTAAGACATAAATTATTGAATTATAAATCAAGGGACCTTTATCCAAGGTTGTTGGATACCCTTCTCTTTGTGTTAAAATAATTCATACTTGTTACTTGTTTTGTTTCATGTTCTTTTTTCGCTGCATTTTTATTGATAAGGAAAGTACAAATATATTATACTTCCTTGTTTATTATATATATTCTAGTTAGTAAGATTCAATAGGATATAATGTAGAATCATTTCCTTGTAAACTTTTCTTAAGTTTATTTTACGGAACCATATTTCAGAACCATATTTCTGTAACCTAGACTATTTGTAGAACTGAGATGTCTTGTGAATTTACCTTGTTTAAATTTGTTAAACACTGACAACATTAAACATTACAATGTAATTTTTAAATTATACAATTCACCCCCCCCCCCACTTGTAATTGATCATCTATATCAATCCTATATATAATACATATACTTTTATTTCTTATGCTTGGTTTACTACCTACACATACTCACAGTTCCATCTAATCGATATCTAACATCCTATTTCTATGTACGATATGTTATTACATCACAAAATTATGATTATTCACTTCTAATTTACCACCAATCATGGTGGCGATTATTATGGAAACTATATTTATATTTGTTATATAATATACTTACTATTTAGTTAATCATCTTTATTCATTTTTCAACACACAAATTTTTACCTTCCTTTTTCTGTTAAAATGATAATATTGTTTGAGGAATTGTGGACTACTGCCCCCTCAAAGAAATGTGATTCATTCCCACAACACATGAAAGGTATTAAGAATGGGTTTAGTGAAATTATATGATATTTAAGATATAATAATGATACTGTAAAAGTTATATATATACATTAAAATATATACAGATATCTCATTTAAATAATTTCATTCAATACAATAATAAAAACAGAAATAGTGTACATGCATATGTGCGGCATACCATCTCCATGAAAGGTGAATTCTATTTCATACATTATTATTATATAGATTATTATTATATGAATATATTTTAAATAAATTATATCTAGATAATGATTTATACTATGTAATCATGATATATATATATATAAGTACAATTGATATAACAAATTTAGATACATATAAACACAAAGCGAATATTACCCAAAGTGAATCCTTAACATAGTATCCTTAGAAAGTGGGTAATATAATGTCATAATCAAACCATATATGGTATTATATAAAATAATATAATTATATAAAATATTATTATTATATAAAAAATTTATAATAAAACTATATTCATTATATAGGAACCTTGTACGATTATGATGAGAGTCAAGACACAATGTAAGGGGATTTCATCCCACTTTTATTTTCTGTGAGATACATTTTTTGTTCACCACTTTTTTCCTTTTGTGTTGTTTATGCACTTCACATAAAATTATTTTATGAATCTCATAATTAAATTTTTGGTTATTGACATGTTTATTTTATTATCCTCCATTCATGGGGTTTATGTTCCAAATGTTACAAATCGGTATAATAGTTTTGTCTCAATTTTCTTTCTTTGAGACTCATGATTTTAATGCACCTAAACAATTTTTCATGGTGTATATATTTCCATTTCATATGTTCTATCATGAATTCCCATTTGTTAATGTCATTATATAGTTAATTTAATTTTGTTCTTAAATGTAGTGTATGATCCCAACATACCATGTTATATGGGATTATTGATACAATCTTATTTTTTTCTAGATTGTTTATGATTTTTCCTCCTTTGATTAAATATTATTATCCTTCTCTCAAGAACACTATTGATTCCACTTCTCAAATTTTTTTCATGATATAATCATGTGTTTGTACCCTTTTACACTAATTGGTAATTAATATAATGGTTTAATGTAAAATCACACAGTCTCCCTCTTCCCTAAAAAATCTATTGTATTCAAATACAATGTTTTCCAAAAAAAATTCCAAAGTGTTTTAAAAATATATTTGATGATCAATTTCAAGGAAAAATGATTTTTAAAATAATTAATTTTTTTCAAAGATTTATTTTTTTTTTCCAATCTATTATCAATGAAAAAGGATTTCAAAATATTTTAATGTATAAAAAGTAGTTTTCAAGGATGAACAAATATTTTCTTCAGTTAATGTTTGTGAAAGATATTTACAAATTATTTTCAATCTATGATGGAATCTGTTGATGCTACTCATTCTATTATTATAATTATATATGTATTTCATTAATATATTATATATAAATGTGTTATTCTAAAATTCATGGTGTTTATTAATCCCATTCACCATTCAAAAGTTATATGTATATGAAACCCGCTTTTTTCCATAGTTTAAGATTTGGTGAAATGGTTTTAAAACAAATCTATTTTATATAGTTTAGTATGTCATGAAATTTTAATGATACCAATTTCATTTCATGGGTTATGATTTGGTGTTTATAAAACCTGTTCCATTTTATTGGTCATGATATGATGAATGTTTTATTATCTTGTGCCACATGTATGAATTATTTTATTATGATATGGGTGGGTCTAATATCTCCTTATAATGTATTGGGTAATGATGAATGCCTTATGTTATTAGAGGTTACACATGATTATATCCCTATCCCAAAACAAGAGCGAACATAAGAGGACATCCTAATCATCAAACATGATGGAACGTGGGAGAACATCTCAATCTTGAAACAAGATGGAACATGGGAGAACACCCAATCTCAGAATAAGAGGTATTTGGGATGGAAATCCCAATCTTGAAACATAAGGGTACACGTGAGGCCATACAAACAATGAAATAAGATTGTACACAAGAGATAATATCAATCTTAATGTAGGAACATGGGTGATTATCCCAAGCCTAACATGATACAATGGTATTTTTGGGCCACCTTGACATACATCGTTTTATGTGTTTTCCACAATCTCATATTTTATTCCTATATAATGGTATCATGGGATATGTTCATTATTTCCTCATGATTCTTGTATTATAAATTTCCATTCATTATTATTATATCTGATATGTAGGGTGTGAACATAAAAAGGCATGCTAATGTTCCATCCCCTTCTATTCATGTTATGCTTAGGCATTTTCATTTATTACACTTGTTGAGCATATGTTATCACCCCTTTCTTATTTTTCCATTCTCCAGTTTACAAATAAAGGATTAATGTATAAGTGTAAATGGTGTAGATATTTATTAGATATGTTGAATATACATCACCAGGATAGAGGATTTGGATTCCCGGTTTCCAAAGACACTAAACTATTATGGTCCTTAGGCATGTATTCATGAAATATACCAAATATTTATCTAAAATGATGTAGTATAAATATATGTTAAGACCTGTTGTCTATAGTTGGTATTAGATAAATGGTTTAAAAAAATTGGAAACTAGTATGAGAGATATTTATTAAGATATCTAGGTATTTTTTAAGGATATGTCGAGGGATTTCTCTGAAGAAAAGTATGAGGATGAGTTAGCATTTTGGAAAATGTCATAGAAATTTGGTTATAGATAGAGTAACTGGTTTCCTATAAATAAATACCTTTTGTAGATACAATAATTTTACGTGTATATTGAATATATGTACCTAGGGGTAAAAACTCTAAAAGGATGTTCTGGACTTGACTTGAGGTAATCTGGAACATGACAATGGGCCTAGCTACACAGTGGTTTGACACTCCCAGGGGATATGCTTTGTGAAACAACAAACTCTTCCAAATCCATCATAAAAGATTTAATTAGAATATGGATGTTAATAATTTAGTATAACCCTATGGTTTCATATATTATGTATGGTTTCAGACTATAGACATCCTATAACTGACATTTCATGATTTTGTGGTTCCTCATTATGATAATTGTTTCTTACATTATGCTTTTGGTTTTAGCCAATGGATAGAAGCTGAAGGAACCATAGTAGACATGATTATGATGTAAAATGATATAAATGTCCTCAATAATATCATAATACTATGGGGGATGGAATAAAAAATCTTGTTTTCGTACTATCACAGTTTTCCCAAGCAATGAGACATACTTAGTTTCCAAATGACCAAAGTAGGGAACACAATTTTATTGACTGCTTCATAACGAATCATCTAAGTTCATTTAATGGGTCATCTAATCCACTTATTTAGAAAGAATGCATTAGTAAAATTTAAAATATATTATTTCCTATGAAGTTTTTGGATCATGAGAAAATCAATATGTATAATTACTAGTCAGAAGTTGAAGCAGTCATGTGGTGGACTCTAATCAAGAATATGAGGAAGAAAGATGTTATTTAAAGCATCGATTTGAATGAGTTCCAGAACATATTATTCAATAATAATTTTCCACGTGTTCATAAAATTAAGAAGGAAAATGATATTGGTATGTTGAGGAAAAATTATTATGCAGATGTCGGTACCTAGGAGGCTAATTTCACAAGACTTGTGAGATACACTTCATGTATTATATAATTCAACAAAAAGTAATGTTTATAAGTTGTTTAGTGTTTTTAATCTAATTCTCAAAAGGGAATTGGGTATAATATACTTCAGTATCTATGAAGATATTATTTTATTTATAATCAAATTTGAAATGAAGGTTATAGTTACTTATCACTATCATGGGTTTAACATCAATAAGAAGATGGAGTTTAATGGTAAAACTAACAACCATGGAGAATGTAAAATGAACATTATATTATGCCCATTTTGTGGGAAGAATCATGGAGGTAATTTAATTATGGGGACTAAAAAATGTTTTAAGAGTTCAAGGGAACATAATCGAGCTTCTGAATGTCGAATTGATGGGAGGAAGTTTGATAATGATGAAAATAATGAGAAATCCCCATATAATTTACCTGCCACACATTACTGTTTAAATTGAATAATTTTTAGCCTTTATGGTAAAATGTGACCCCGTCTAAGAACTAATGTGAATGATAATCCCCAAAAACCATTGAAGAAAAAAGCCAAAGGGAAATACTATGAGTTCATAATGGATAAATTAATCCAAGATAATTAATAAGTAGTTATCCTTCCCTCTTTTGTTAGGAATTTTTTATTTTATTTTGTGTGAATAATACCAATGAAGGTCTTGTGGTTCATCCATTGGTGATATTTATTTTGATTTCCTTTCTTGACATGGATTATGGAATAATAAAATCACATTTAGTGTCCTATCATTACAGTGATGAACCCAAGTATCCAATAAAAATGTATCTTTATAAAATTTAATGAATAATGGGTAAATTATATTTTCAAAGGGTTATAATGTTCACCATTTATGTAATTTTTGAGTAAAAATATGAATATAGATTGTCAGATTAGTGTATTATCTGACCATATTAGATTTATGAAAATCAGATTTCTGGTTCAAACTATATTCTGTTAATGATAACTGATGATAAATGGGATGACATGTCATTGATCTCATGATATGATAGTACTTCAGGAATTAAAATGTCACCTTCATTTTTAGAGTAATAGGTGAAGTGTATCAACGAACAACAAAGGGTGATTTTGTTAGGAAATCATGCAATTATTTCCTTTCAAAATTTTTTTAACTTTAGGAAAAATGTTCTTTAAACAAAAAATAGTTTTCAAGTACCTTCTTCTCCAATTAATTAGATATTCCCTTAGGTCCTCACAGATGTATAGATTTGTGATAAGAAACATTCTCTTGACTGTTTCCTCTATCACTCCCAATCAGAACAAGATGGTTAGGTTTCTATTACATTTCTAGGTCTGGACATTCCACCTATGTTCTCCTATGTAGGGAATGCATTTATGAGTTACTTTGGGTAACTGTTATGGTTCCAACATTCCCTTTTTAATTGAAATTTTTTTATTCCTTTTTACGATGTGGGTTTCTAGGAACTAAACATTATATAATTAAACCATTTATAACCTAGAATAATTTTTAGGATGAAATTCATTTTATGGGGGGTATAATGTAATATCTTGAGATTTTGTGAAATTTGTTTCCTTATTAATTTTTATTTTTGATATTTTTCATTTCATGTGACCTAGGAAATAGTTCTTTTTTATTATATATGTATATATATTAAAAAAATAGTTCAAACAATTCCTTCAAATGGAAAAAACATGTTTTCCACTACACTCAACATCGACTCAACGTTCATTACATGAAACATCAACTTAGAGTACATTATACGCAATATAGACCATACTTGATTGCTTGTGTAACAAACAAGACTAGGTGTATCATAAAAATATTATTAAAAATAATATTATATTGGAATTTAACATGTCCCTTATGTTTATTAATATTAATAGTATTAACTAAATTATGAAAATATGTGGTTTTCACAAACATAAGATGACTTTATTGGTTACAAAAATAAATAGAAAATATGAAAACCCATTTAATATAAATATAAATATTATTATAGTCACAAAGAAATTTAAACATGTTTAATTAATATTGATATATGTTATTAAAGTAATATATAGGTTTATATTCAATAAAATATTTTTAATGTTTTTCCTATAAATTCGATAGAAATAAGATAAAAACTAACCCAATTTAATGCTTAAACCCCAATATTTTTATTAAGGGAATTTTAAATGCATTTTAATGGAAAACTATTTTTAAATAAAATTATTGTAACTTTTATAGATTTAATATGTCAAAATAATATTCATATTTTGAAAAGATACATAAAAATTTGATAGGATAAATTTTTAGTATTTTTATGAAAGGTTTCATCTTTTAATGAACAGTGAAGAATACTCGAATTTAATTCAAATCATATTTTTTGTATAATTTATATATAAGGTTAAATTATATTTTCAATATATTTAATATTTTATTTGAAAATATTTTTACAAATTAATCCAATTTATTTTATTGTATCAAATTTCTCATTGAAATTCAATATAAAAACTTATTCATCTTTTCGACATTTTAACTATAAAACCCCGCAATGTCGTCCCGTAAGCAGGATTAATTTCATATTAATTTCAGAAACTTATGAGATTACAAATTTTTAAAAATTATTCCATATTCTAAATAAAAATAATTTATAATTTATAATAACTTCACATTTTTTACCAAAAATAGTATTGAATGTGATTAATATTAAATACTTTCATTAAGAGAAAATCTAGGTTAATAAAGTATTAAACCATTAATATAAGACCCAAAAATACCTAAAAACATGTCCAACAACAATTGGTTGTAAATATTTCGTCCAAAAACCTAATATTATTGTGTTTTTTTTGTTTTTAATGACATTGTTTTTGTATGAACAAGTTAAAACCTGTGTTGTTTACAAAAATTCCATGTGAGTCTTTTTCCTTCTCTATAAAGGCCACCACTTCTACCCATTACTCACACATCTAAAAACTACTAAGATATTCCAATTCTTGACTAATTCAATTAAAAAACCACTATTCTACCTTGAATCCTACATTTGGGAAGAAATTCTCACAAGGAATCATTTTGGCCCAAACCAAAAGGAGTTACCCGATTTAGAGGTAATATCTTTCATCATGCTCATTTCCTTTATTTTCATTATTCACCCCTCCACACTCATTTTTACATTTTTGTGAGAAGAAAATAGTATAATAAATATAATATATTTTTATTCTTAGTTTTATACCTATACTTACATACACCTCTATATAATGGATATCGAACATACTCTTTCTATCTACGATGGGCAACTCTCTCATGAAACAATTATTGTTTATTTCTACTTCACCACCAATCACGTTGGACATTATGATGGAACATATTTTTATATATCTTATATATTATATTTATTATGTATTTAAGATTCTGTATTCCTTTTTCAACACTAATCATTTTACCTTCCATTTAGTATTAAAATGATAATCTCTATTGAGGAAGTGTAGACTATTTCCCCATTAAAGCGATGTGATTCGTTCACACACCACATGGATTGTATTAAGGTTGGGTTTAAGGAATTTAGATTATATATATTTTCTAATAATGATTATTTAAGATATATATACATAATTTATTTAAAGGCATTCATTGAATAGGAAAATAAAAAAGGAAACAATGTTTATTCATATGTGCGGCTTAACATCTCCATGAATGGTGTATTCCATATCATACTTTTTTATTATAAATATAATTATTAAAAAAATATAATGGAAATTCATGATATTTATACCATGATTTACATTCAGTAATCATGATATAAAAATAATTAGAAATGACAAAACAAATTGAGACACATACGAAAAAAGTGAATATTACCTAAAGTGAAACCTTAACATTAGATCATTAGCATGAAGGTAATATAATGTATTAAAAACTATATATGATATGATATATAATAAAATTATTATTTAAAATATTTAAAATAAACTTATATTTATTATAAATTAGTCTTGTATGAGTTTGAAGAGAGTCAAGACTCAAGGTAAGAGGATTTCCTCTCACTTTTAGTTTCCATGAGATACATGTTATGTTCACCACTAATTCTATTTTTGTGGTGTACATACCTCCCATAACTGTATTATATGTATATTATTAATAAATTTATGGGTACCCACATGTTAATATTGTGATCCTTCTTTAATGGGGTTCAATTTCTAAAAGTTACCAAATCATTAAAACAGTTCTTTCTCAATTTGCCTCTTTGAGACTCATGTTTTGTTATGAACATAAACTCTTATTTGAGCTTTATATAATTCAATTTTACATTATATATAATGAATATAAATATTTTCAAGATATTATATGATTTATTTAATTTCATGTTCTAACATTGGGAGTATGATCCAACGATACAATGTGATAAGATTTTGTTGAGACAATATCATTGTTTTTCAAGATTATTTAGGTCTATGCCTCCATTGATGAAATAATTTGATCCATATCTCAGGAAAACACATGAATTTACTTATCCTATATTTTTTAAAATATTTAAATGAATTTTATTATCCTTTTTCATTATTTTGTAATCAATATAGTTTTATTTTGAAAAATCTGGTTGTCTCTCTCTTTGGTCAGAATTCTTTTGTATTCAAAAACAATGTTTTCGAAAATGATTTCATTTTTTTTCAAAATATCCTCGAATATAATTTTCATGATAAAAGGATTTTAAATTTTTTTTATTATTTTCAAATATTCCATTATATTTTTTCAAATCAGTTTCAAAGGGTTTGGTTTCAAAAAAATACGTTATAAAAATCACTTTTCAATGAAGAAAGGATATTTTACTCATGAAATGTTTTTGAAATATATTTCAAAATATTTTTCTATATACTATGAAAACTATTAATGTTACTCAATGCCATATATGAAATTATCTAAAGGATTAATTCATATCATTTCTATTAATGGGTTATTCTTAATACCATGGTCTTTATGAATCATATTTCTCTTTCATAGGTTAAATGTATTTGAAACCCGCTTCTTTTCAAGATATAGTATTTGATGAAAAGTTTATTAATCATATCTATTTTCCATAGGTTAATTTGCAGTGAAATTTTAATGATACCCTTTCCATTTCATGTGTTATTATATTATGTTTATACAATCTAGGTCTTTTTATGGGCCATTATATGATGGATGTTTTATTATTTTGTGCCACATGTTTGACTGATTTAATAGTGAGATGGGTGGGACCTATATCTCCCCCAAATACATTGGGTAATTATAAATGTGTTATGATATAAATGGGTACATGGTAGGACATCCTATAGTGACCCTAGCCTTTTATATATACCATTACATGATTTTATGCATAATTATACATCATAGTACAAGCCAAGGATCATGAAGTATAGTGTCATGGAAGACTAGGAACATAACAAAAAATTAAAAAGAACTATAACATAAATTACATAATGAGATCCTATCTTCCATCATACTCATAAATCTACATAGGATAACCTAAGGATTACATTAACAAAGGGATGATCTAAAATCCCAGTAAGGGTATAATGAAAAAAATAAATCCTTAGAACCTGGTTTAGAAGACAAGAATTAAACACATAAAAAGGCATGTAACATATGTAATAATAACCAATAAACATGAGTCCATATAAAAATTGAATGATAAAAATGTTTCCGCAACTTAAGTCATGTCTTTAGTAAGAGTCAAGACTATCTTCCATGATCATTTCCCATGGTACCACATGCCAAGGACAACCTCGAAGACCGTCGCACATAACATCCCATGAGACATAACTATACCAAATGAATTGTAGCTCCATCTGGTCTCACCCATATTAACATGTTCATGAATATTCTTTCTACATAAATAATCATTCATACTCAATCATACATAAACAAAAGGGAACCCATGGAGAGAAATGGGTATCACATTCCTGAAGTAAAGCATAATGATTTGGTGTATCATAAAAGTTTCCCTGAGAGGAAGGAATTAAAAAATACATGGAAATTAACAAGTTAAAATAGGAATATATCATGGTAAATTATGTAAAATAGAAATGACAACATATAAGAGGAGTATTTAATAAATTCATAGCATCAGGACATTTTAGTGTGGTTTTAAGAAAAACACTATAAAAAATTTGAAATCAAATGGGGATAATATTTTATAAAAAAACGAAGTGAAACATGGAGTTTATCATAATAAAACTAATGATTTTATTACAGAAAAGGTGGTTTTACACAAAGGATATAGTGCACTTTAAATCAGGTAATATTATGGGAAGTTCCCTTAAAACAAGTATGCTTATTGGTAAGTATCGAGGACAGAATCATTTAAATGCATATATATCCCCAAAAGATAATGAAGGATGGATAATAGAACATATTATTGGAGCATATAAATTGTATTAGAAGTTTTAAATGAAAATAAAATACAACATTATTTGGTTAATAATAAGAATAGAGAAACCCAAAGGAATAAATGTCGTTTGGTATAATTCCTTATGGATTATCGGCATGGTATTGAGTGTAATTACTAGGGTTTAATTAGTGATATAGTGATTTATAATTACTTGAGCATCATGAGTGATTAATCGGGCAGGTCGAAAGTCATTCCCCCTCAATATGGATTACACATAAAATGGCATAACATAGAGGATATTCTTGGACAATAGTGAATTAGATAGGATCCCTTACCTTAAGTCTGGTGGTGAAATCCACAGGATATTAATGACTTGAATAAAAAAATTAGGATCATTAGTTAATAATTATAGATCCTATAATATATTTAATTGATTTATTATAACCTTTTTATGTTCATTCAATACATTTTTTTGGTTATATGGTTAAATTTCATAGTTCGGGTCAGTTTTGTTTCTTGGTTTTAATGTTCAATTCACTTGTATTCTTGTTCGGATAAACATGTAAGATGAAAGTGGCTGTCCATAATTGAATTTTTATGTTATAATTGATCATACTGGAGATTAAATTTTTATATAAATTCAATCGGTTATTGGGACTAAAGATGAATTATTACATACATCCTTAGTGATAACAGCTTTGGTTAATCGATGGGTTTTGATTACAACAATCATGTTTTTCTTTATAACATAATACCATTTGTTCAAAATTAATACAGAACCTTAACTAGGATATATTACATATATAATAATCTGGTTCAACCATAACAAAAATGCTTTTATGATCAGAATTAAATATGATAATAGAAATTGTTAAACTATTGTCCTTTAATATGTTAAATTAATACATCTCAAACGGTGTTTTCATTTCATTCAAATAAATTATGGGGAAAGGATAGAAGATAATTAATTACCCCATTATAATAATATAATTATATTACATGTATGTTACTAGAGTGGTCATGCCATTTTTGTGAAGGGATGTGAGGAAATAAAAAAGAAAATAACATAAAAGATAAAAAAGAATTTGATGGAGGAATTTTCCTCTTCAATCAACCTTCCTTTAGAACTTATTAGGGGTATGGGATTTGGTCATTTGAGGAGACCAAGGGATGTTGGACTTGGGGGAGAAGATTGAGGAGAGATTTGGGATGAATATTGGAAAGGAACAGGGCTTGAGATGAGTAAAGAGAAGAGGGAGCGAGGGGGGTTTTATAGTGGAGGAGATGAGGTTTTTCATAATTTATTATTCATTAGTTTGTTAAATTCCCTCATGATCAAAAATAGTAAAGATTCCATGAACAAATATAGTAAATTGGTCATGTGAATTCAAACAAAGGGGGTGACATTTAACATGATTCTAGGAATAGTATATTTAGCTTATAATGTACATATATAATAAATTACTGAATTTTAATACTCATAGAAAATTCATGTATTTCATAAAAATAAAAAAAAGCCACTATAACAATTTTTCTATATGTAAAATTCAAAAATGATGTCCATTTTTCAAAAATAATTTTCTAAATATGATAAATTTAATTATTAATTAAAATCATAATTTACCTCAAAATTAACAATTTTAAAATATTTATTTTTTTATTCCAAGATATAGGTATATAAGACATTCACATTAATATTATTTATTTTATATCATAGATAAGGTTACTATTCATTGTGGTATATAACTATTCATAATGGTATGTTAATATTCATAATGGTAGGTTACAATTCACCAAAAATTATGTTTTTCTTATCAAACTCAATAAAACATACTGATCGTAATTGTGTATTCATGTTTTCGAAATTCAAAACAAAGATGTAACAAACTTATGTTTAAAGGTCACATAGTACTTATTAGTTAATTATTTTGTGATTTAATGTGATTATATAAAATATCTGTAAGAATGGAATTTTGATTGATAAAACATTGGGTCATTACATTCTTCCCCCATTATGAAATCTCACCCTAGAAATTTTGTTTTATATTCTACGCCATAAACAGGTGTTGGTAATTTTCCTTCATTACATCCTCTAGTTCTTTTGTTTCCTCTTGGTAGATATGGTTCTGCCATAGTACCTTGACCAACTGAGTAGTCTTTTTATATTGGTCATTCTCTCTATGATCCAAGAACGTCAATGTATTCTCATCATAAAAATTTTAATCCTCTATGTATACCACCTCTGAAGAGAGTAAATGTTAAAGGTTTACTATGAACATCCTTAACAGGGATACATAAAAAAATAATCTACTTTGGTCATGCTAGGTGGAAGTGCTAGTAAATTGGCCACAACCCTGACACGATTAAGAATCTCGAAGAGGTAGATGCATTTGGGACTTAACATCCCTTTCATTTCAAACCTCATGGCCTTCATCCATGGAGATATTCATAGAAATACATTGTATCTAACTTTTAACTAAAGCTCTCATCGACAATTTTATGCACAAATATTATATAGGCTTTGGGCTACCTTGATATGATGCTATATGGTTTTCACATTATCCGTCATTTCTCGGACCATTTCAGGTCCTAAAATCATACGCACACTGAAATCATCCCAACATGTCGGTGTTCTTCACCTTTTCCCACAAAGGTCATAATATGGCTCCATTCAAATGCTAAAGTGAAAACTGTTGTTGTAGGAGAATTGGAATAGTGTAAGATGTTGGTCCCATCCTCCTTTGAATTCCGTAGAACATGCTCCCAACATATCTTCCTCTGTCTGAATAGTTTTCTCATATTGGTCATTCGGTTGAGGACGATCAGTCATACTAAAGTTCAGTTCAGTGCATAGATCATGTTGGACACTTTTCCAGGTCTTTGAGATGAATCTAGGATCACAATCAGATACAATATATAGTGGTAATCCATCCAACCTTAACACATCTATTTTGTATATCCGTGAAAGATGATCCAATGATAAGTCCTATTTAATTGTGATAAACTGAGATGTCTTCGTAAGACAATCTAAAAAGATCCATATAGCATTGTTTCCCCTGGATGTCTGTGGATGTCCAGTGACAACGTCTATTTTAATTTTCTCCAACATCAAGGTCGGTATGGGTAGGGGTTTAATCATCCCCTTATACTTTTACCTATTTTCCTTCACTTGTTGACATACTAGGAACTTTTATGTATATTCATCAATCTCCATTTCCATGCTGTCCCACCAAAGTTTTTCTCGTAGATCTTGATACATCTTTGTGCTCCCTGGGTGGATAGATAACGATGAACTATGTGTACCATTCATAATATCCTCTATATCTGGATTATATGGTAAACATAATCGTAACCCAAATTTTCCACTCCATCTTCATCCACACAGAACACTTAGGATTTCCCATTTCTAATAGCTTAACCCTTTTAAAAATTTCTACATCCTTTCATTGAGAATACATTTTTTCTCCATGAGGGATGGTTGATAAACTATTTGAGAAAGGATTGGAAATTCTACTCCATTAATGATTAACATTTCCATACTCTAAAAATATAATAGGATTGGATCCTTTTCAACTCTCATCATTGATAAAGACGTAGAATCCTTTCTACTTAGAGCATCTGCCACCTTATTTTACATACCATGATGGTAGTGGATTGAGATTCCAGAATCTTTAATGATCTCTACCCATATTCATTGGTGCATATTAATATCTTTTGCACGAATATATATTTTAGACTCTTGTGGTTAGTATGTATCTCACACTTCTCCCCATATAGATAATGCTGCCAGATTTTCAATGCAATGATCACAACCACCAACTTCAAATATTATGTGGGATAGTTCTACTCATGGATTTTCATCTTCCTTGGGGATTAGTCTATAGAAATATCATTTTTCACCAGTACATAGCCAAATCCTTTCTTTGAATCAATGATGTATACCAGAAACAGTTCTCCACTTGTTGGGAGTGTGAGTACAGGTGGAGTGATAAGCCTATTTTTTGACTCCATAAAACACTCTTCACATTCTTGAGTCTAGACACTTATTACACCCTTATGTGTTATCTTGATCATTTGGCTTGACAATTGTGAAAAGTTCTTCAAAAATAATTGATAATACCTAGGTATACCAAAAAATTAGGGGATCTCCATTACAGATATTGGCTTGGGCCACTCTTCAATTGCCTTTTTCTTAGAATGGTCCATATATATCTCTTTGATGCTGATAATATTCCCCAAGAATGATACATCCTCTATCCAAAACAAACCTTTACTATAATTTTCATAAAACTTATCCCTTCATAATTTCTTTAACATAGTACTCAAATTCTCCTCATATTACTCCTTTCTCTTGGAGTATATCAGAATATCTTCGATAAAGACTACCACATATTTTTCGAGGTAATCTCTAATGACACTATTCATTAAATCTATGAGAATTTCTAGAGCATTAGTGAGTTCGAAAGGCATCACAGTGAAATTATAGTATCCATACCTTGTTTGGAAGGTAGTCTGGGGAATATCTTCTTTCCTCACCTTTAATTGGTGATATCCAAAATGAAGGTCAACCTTTGAATAATAACCAGCCCCATGATGTTGACAGAACAAGTCATCTATCTATGGATGGGGATAATTTTTCTTTATCATGATTTTATTGAGCTAATAAAAATCAACATAGAGGTAAATTGATTATTGTAACACCCCGAGATTTTATGAAAAATATAATTTTTAATTTCATTAATGTCTTGTGTTGTACGCTACACCAAAAGGAGCTTGCACAACACACATATTTGACTTCCCTTGCATTACACGCAATCGCAACCTTCCTCGATAGCGTGTGTAGTACGCAATACCGAGTTTCACTAAACAACGATATGATATAAAAATATTATTAAAACTAGCCGTTATGGATAGTAATAACCACTTTTTGAAATTTTGTAAATTTTATTTTTCAAAATGGACTACATTTTTGGATTCGGAATATTGAATTTAGCTTAGGGTGAAATTTTGGTACTTTTCGGATAACTTTCATATTCTGATGAATAGTGAAAATTACTAAATTTTAATTAAAAATAACTTTTTTAATCGAAATAATTAAAGTGATAAATTATTAATTTGAGTGTTTGTAAAGTATATTTAGAATATATTTTTACAGTTTAATACAATGTTGGTCATTTGATGTAATTTCACATTTAAACCAGGCATAAACAAGTGTCAATCTTTTGATCGTTATTATCTCTTAAAAACACGCTATTTGTTTTGACGATGAGAATTAATTTTTAAATTAGTTAATGTAACTGATATGTTTTGAATTTGGTAAAATAGACATCATTTTTGAATTCATAATATCAGATATATCTTAGGCCTAATTTTTGGTATTTTTCTGGAAACATTCATTTTTTGATGAATAGTTAAACCACTAAGTGGTAGTTAAAAAACTGAATTTTTCATAAAACTTAATTTAACCGCTTCTGTGAGTGGAATTTAGAAAATCCGAGAGTCACGGTTAATATCAAAGACTAAAATATGGTTCAATGTGATGAAAATAATTTTTGGTGAATAGTAACTTTTTACTTTTTTTACCACGGTTAAAAGTAAATAGGGTAATTAAGGGTAAAAATGATATTATTATTACCCTAACACATGTACTAATTATATTGAATAAATTTAATTCGAACAAAAACAACTTTAGGAATAAAATATGAACATTTAGGCCCACTTGGATTAAATTAGGACATTTATTATTAATTTATTTAAAGAAGGGTTAAAATAGTTAAAATCAATGTTTAATAAGTAAATCATTTTTAATATTGGGTTATAAAAAATATAAATTCGACTATAAATATTCATTAGAAAGATAAAACGATTTACTACATAATGATATTTTATTTTTAATTTTTAGACTTTAAATAATTTAATTTATTTATGACACAATGATGATGTAGTAATTATCTTATTAATGAAATATTGACATAATTGACGTTATAAATACCCAAATAAATGTAATCTGAGACTTTTTATGATTTAAAATTATTTTATATGTTAATACGACATGTTATTGTTGATTTAATTAACTTCTTTAGAACTAATAATTCTGTTATGATTTTCACAAAAATCAATTACCAAATAGTGTCAAAATTGACATAAAATAGTTTTTAAAAAAAATATTATATTATTAATTGTAATTATATTCCAAAAAATCTAAGGTTCGGAAAAATGACTTAGATAATGTTATATATATTAATAATAAACAACTTGGGGTTCTTTTGGATTGTTATAGTAAGTTTATTAACCTTATAGTGTAAGAACAAAAAAAAGACATGGTAAAAGTAAAATTATCTAACTTAAAGTTAAATCTAAATGATAAGGTTAAAATAGGAACCTAAACTTGTCTAAATTCTATTGGATGAGAGGATTTAGACCCATCCTAACCTTAGCTTCGAAATAACTCAAATTTTAGCTATTAATAACCGAATATGACTTTATAATAAAATAATATTTTTAGTTATTCCAAAGGTGCCTCTCTCCTCCCTTATAAAAGGGCTCCTCCTCCCTCCCTTCCTCACACCACGTTGATCCTTCAAGCTCGGCCAACCCCTACCAAATTATCTTCTCCACTTCCCTAGAAACATCCTAGTGATCCTGGTCTTCTTCAAAGACCAATTGTAGTGCCCTAAGAGGAGGACTCAAAGAGGCGCTTCAAAGAAGAGGTAATGTCTGTAACCGATTCTTTCAGCTTTATGTCTTCTTCCACTTATTCTTATTAGGTTGTTTCATTGTTAATTGATAATATCAATATCACTAATATACTGATATGTTATTATAAGTATGAAACAACCCTATTTCACCATCTATCCATCCTATGGAAAATGAAATCACCACGCGTGCGTACGTACAGAATACCATCTCCACACCATGGTGTAATCTATTTTCCACCACCACATTACTTGGATGGGTATAATGGTGTAAATAATAACTATATATTATTATTGTACAGTGATATTGTTTATGTAATAGTATACATACACTCCAATAAAATTCCACGATCATGGGAACGATATCATCGCGCGTGCGTACGTACGGAATACCGTCTCCACGACGTGATGAGAGTCATTCTCAATGATTAACCATTCATAAATAATTATAAAGTATATATAATAATTAGTCATGAAATATATGACATAATAATGATATTGTATTTATGTATATATATATGTATGTCATCCAATTAATTCCATTCAATTCAACGAGGAAACAAAAACAATGTTCATGCATACATACGGCCTACTGTCTCCATGAATGGTGTATTTCTTTCCATTTATCGATCTATTATATATATATATATATTGAATATATATTATATATAAATCATGTTTTATATTCTGGAATTAAGTAATCATGATCTAAGTAATCATATTAATAATTACAAGTCAAAACACGGATGATAAATGAAACGATTTTACCCAAAACGCTTCTTTAACATGGAATTTACAAAAGAACGGGTAAT
This sequence comes from Viscum album, assembly GCA_963277665.1. Taxonomy (NCBI): domain Eukaryota; kingdom Viridiplantae; phylum Streptophyta; class Magnoliopsida; order Santalales; family Viscaceae; genus Viscum; species Viscum album. The sequence goes on along the minus strand of OY728138.1, from coordinate 1,468,009,482 downwards.
ATAAAGTCATAAGTGAACCATATATGATATCATAACAATGAGTATGATTCTGGAATAAGTCAATGACATTATTTAAATCATTATACAGGAGGTTCGGACACTTACGAAGCAAATCGGACCTAAGGTAAGGGAAATATCACAATCTCATTTTTATCCGAGATTGTTTATACTTTGAAATTTACTGGTGTGTATTTTATCGTACACATCCATGTTTCCTCAATATGTAATATTATTTCCATCCACATACAATTGTTTAAATCCAATTTTACTATTCGGTGAGTTTTAGTAAAAGATATGAAAGGAACCTTTTGTCGTTTTTCGTACGAGGTACTTTTTGACTTTTCCGACAAAAGGACGAGAAGAATGTTTTTTTAACTTATAAGGCATGAATGGATTTTAAAAAAATTATTTCCAAGAAGCTTCCATTACAAGATCTCAAGTTTATTTTTAATCAACTTCTTTTAGTTAAAAATTGTATGACACGTTAAGAAAGGAAAAATGTTTTTGAAGTAGAAAGGATATTTTCCTCAAGAATGGAGTTCAAGAGTTTTATCAAAATTATTTTTCATCTAAGATAATATAGGGTTTTTATTCTATCCCTATTATTACATGGATTTGATTATGTTGTGATGGAAATATTTTTATTAATTCCTTTATCTTATATGAATTTTTTTATGATGTCACGATGTTTAAGATTCCCATTTTTATGGGTTATGCTATGATGTATGGTTTATGATTTTGTGGAACACAAAATAATGGTATCATTATGATATGGGTGGGACCTATATCTCTCTCCAATTAATTGGGTAAAGATTTTATATCACATGAGATATACATGGATGGAATGGTAGGTTAAACCGGTTCAGTGAAACAGGACTGAAACGAGGAATGAACTTTGTTCAGAAATGGACTTTGTCCACTAAGATAGTCCTGGGAATGAGTCTTGACTAATAAGAAATGATTATCTATGATTATGTGCGTATGCCACAGAGTTTCATATTTTATGTTATTATTATTGGGATTACATTTCACTACTATGATTTTTCCCATGTTATGAAATTATGATCTCTTTTGCAGGTTAAGATTTCCAAAAGATATATTCTTATGAATATGATGTGTTTGATATTTCTTTTGTTTACCCTTTCTGAGCATTTGAGCTCACCCTTTTATTTTTTCTTTTCCCCAGGATATAAATAAAGGTTTTAGGTTAATAAAAGGAAGATCTTTATTGGATATGTTGAAGATATTTCACCATGATTAGAAGATTATATTCTGAGTTTCCAAAGACACTAAACCATTATGGTCCTTGTGTGTGTGATTTTGTTATGTACTAAGTATTCCGCAAAAGTAATGTATTGTCCATGTACGTCAATCTTCGGGTCTCTACAGTTGGTATCAGAGGAAATGTTTAGTCAACCTTTGGAAACAAGGATGTGAAAACGTTAGTGAGATCCCTAGAGATATTTCTAAGGTATGTCTAGGGATGTCCCTAAGGATAAGTATACGTATAGGATATAGTCCTAGAACTACGGTAACAATCATAGAATTTAACCTATGATGTTAGATATTGAAGGTAATCCCCCTTTATTGTTTTGTTTTCCCTACCATGATTTTTACCTCTCACACTATTCTTTTTGGATTTTGGACGACGGCTGGAACACGAAGGAACCGTGTTGATCAATGTAATGAACAATACAATGACTGTCCTCCTAAACAAACAAATGTTATGGGAGATGGAGTGCAAAATCTTATTGCTATACTTACACAGGCTATGAATCATTCTGGAATTCCAAATGAGAAGAGATGGGAACAATATTCTATTGAGTCCTTCATGAGGCAACATCCACCTTCCTTCAGTGGGTCTTCTGATCCACTTGTTGCTGAACAATGGATCAGAACCACTGAAAAGATATTTTCAGTTCTTCAATTTTCTGAACATGATAAAGTCATCTTAGCAGTATATCGTTTGGAAGGTGATGCTGATCAATGGTGGAATCTTATCAAGAATAGGATGCAAAGAGATGAAATTGAGTCCATGGAATGGGACGAGTTCAAGAACTTATTTTTCAATAAGTAATTTCCTCGTATTCTTCGAACAAAGATGGAGAAAGAGTTTCCTGAACTAAAGCAAAACGATGATGAATCTGTTGGTATATATGAAGAAAATTTTACAAGGCTTGCAAGGTATGCATCTGGATTTATCATCCAACCTGAAAGTAAAGATAGTAGATTATTCAGTGGCTTAAAACAAAATCTTTGAACGGAATTAGCTATAAGAGACTTCAATAGCTATAAAGAAATTGTGCTTTGTGCTATCAAGGTAGAAATGGAATTTGGTGTTACTTATCCATCTCATAGTTTTGACAAGAAACGAAAGATGGAGTTCAAGGAGAAATCTCAGAATAATGGTGAAAAGAAGATGAATGTTTCCTTATTCTCAAAATGTGGAAAGAAGTAGGGTGGAGATTGTTTTAAAGGGACTAGAAAATGTTTTCAGTGTAGAAAAGAAGGTCATCGAGTTGCTGAGTGTCGAAGTAATGAAAAAAGGGTTCTTAATGATTTGAATAAAGAAAATACTATGGAGAATGCACCACCAACACATCAATTCTTCAAGTGCAAGGAAATGGGGCATTATTCTAATAAATGCCCTAATCCAAGGGTTAGTGATGATCGACCTGAGCAACCACTTAAGGAAAAGGACAAAGGGAAGTCACGTGTGATCACTATTGACGATGTTGAATATGACAATGATGTGGTGGAATTATTAAGTGTTTAGGTAATGGGATTCCAAAATAATGTTGTATATAGTATCGTGGAATATTGGAATATTTATGTATTGGTATATTGTGGTTTTCAATGGTACCGGTAACCATGGAAAGTGATTGAGATATTTTTGGAAAAAAAGTGATGATATGCGCATAATGAAGGGAAAACAAGAAAATGAAATGTTTGACAGTATTCATGAGCTCATGATTAACATAAGGACTAATTGATATCATGGTTTGAGTATATAGAATTTTGAGGATTTTGGTATGTGGAAAGAGTTAACTTTTAACAGCATTCATGTTTTCAATAACGTTCAATGGGTATTCATTTTTTTCAAGAAAATTCATGATTAAGGCCTTCGAATGTTTGGAATGTGACCAACAAGACATATCTCGTGATATATGGGGATCAACAATGGTATTAACATGCTAGTTGAATGAACTCTTTGGTAATCGTTTTCACTATAATATGAGATTATACAGTATTATTTTGGATAAGCCTAAAGATTGGAATGGATTATGTTGGACATAAGTTTGTATTGTTTAAGGATAGACGTTTTTCTGATATTATTTATGGGATTTTATAGTAATGTAGTTTTAGAAAAAGGACAACCTGCAGGATGGGCGACATCCCATCGCATCGGACAAGGCTGTGGGAATCGAACCCACAACCAAAGTGTGACTGGCCTTTATCGCCTACCACTGGCCTACAGGCAGTCCCTGTTGAATAGAAACTAGTTTTATAATATTAAGCTATATGATATAAGAAGTATAAGTCCATTTTAGGAACCATATATGATTAATCTCCCTAAAGATGGACTTATGTATTTTTTGATAACTTTTCCAACTATTTTTTTGAGATAGATGGAATGACCCATCATTCTATCACATGATCTGATAACACATCACGAATGACAAATTCAACTTAATTTCTTTAAGAGATGAAGTTGAAATATTCCAAAGAACGACCAACGGTGAGACTATACCAAAATCAAGAAAGTATTTCTTCTAATTCCAATTTCATTAACTTTAGGGAAATGATCTTGAAAACCCAAAATGTTGTCCTAGTACTCTTATATCTGATGAATCAGATGGTACCTTAGATCGTCACAAGTTTATGGATTTGTGATTGCTGGATTTTCCATAACCATGTTCTCTACCACTCTCCATCTGAACATGATGGTTAGATTTCTCTTCCATATCAATATTTTCACCTATGTGGAAACCCAGTGATTAGTTTATTTTGGTAACCGTTACGTTTCATACTTTTGTTTTTAGAGATTGGTTTTGGTATTCCTTTTTACGATGTGGGTTTCTATTAAAGAAACTTTCGAGTAGTAATCCATTTATAACCCCGACGAATTTCGAGGGTGAAATTTATTTTAAAGGGGGTAGAATGTAACACCCCGAGCTTTTATGAATAATATTCTTTTTAATATCATTAATGTCTTGTGTTGTCGCTACACCAAAAGGATTTTTCACAACACACATCCTTGACTTTCCTTGCATTACATGCAATCGAAACCTTCCTCGATAGCGTGTGTAGTACGCAATACCGAGTTTCACTAAACAACGACATGCTATTAAAACATTATTAAAACTAGCCGTTATGGATAGTAATAACGAATTTTTGAAATTTTGTAAATTTTATTTTTCAAAATGGACTTCATTTTTGGATTCGGAATATTGAAATTAGCTTAGGGTGAAATTTTGGTACTTTTCGGATAACTTTCATATTCTGATGAATTGTGAAAATTACTAAATTTTAATTAAAAACAACTTTTTTAATCAAAATAATTAAAAGTGATAAATTATTAATTTGAGTGGTTTTAAAGTATATTTATAATATATTTTTACAATTTAATAAAATTTTGGTCATTTGATGTAATTTCACATTTAAACCAGACATAAACAAGTGTCAATCTTTTGATAGTTATTATCTCTTAAAAACACGCTATTTGTTTTGATGATGAGAATTAATTTTTAAATTAGTTAATGTAACTGATATGTTTTGAATTTGGTAAAATAGACATCATTTTTTAATTCATGATATAAAATATATCTTCGGCCTAATTTTTGGTATATTTCTGGAAACATTCATTTTTTGAGGAATAGTGAAACCACTAAGTGGTAGTTAAAAAATTGATTTTTTCATAAAACATAATTTTACCACTTCTGTGAGTGGAATTTCGAAAATCCAAGAGACACATTTAATATTAAGGACTAAAATTTGGTTCAATGAGATGAAAATAATTTTTTGTGAATAGTAACTTTTTACTTTTTTTTACCATGGTTAAAAGTAAATAGGGTAATTAAGGGTAAAAATGATATTAATATTACCCTAACACATGTGCTAATTCTATTGGATAAGTTTAATTCGACCAAAAACAACCTTAGGAATAAAATATGACCATTTAGGCCCACTTGGATTAGATTTGGACATTAATTATTAATTTATTTAAAGAAGGGTTAAAATAGTAAAAATGAATGTTTAATAAGTAAATAATTTTTAATTTAGGGTTATACATAAGATAAATTCGACTATAAAATTTTTTTAGAAAGATAAAATGATTTTATACATAATGATATTTTATTTGTAATTTTTAGACTTTAAATAATTTAATTTATTTATGACACAATGATGATGTAGTAATTATCTTGTTAATGAAATATTTACATAATTGATGTTATAAATACCCAAATAAATGTAATTTGAGACTTTTTATGAATTACAATAATTTTATATGTTAATATCACATGTTAGTGTTGATTTAATTAACTTTTTTCTAACTAATAATTCTGTTATGATTTTCACAAAAATCAATTACCAAATAGTGTCAAAATTTACATAAAATAGTTTTTAAAACAAATATTATATTATTAATTGTTATTATATTCCTAAAAATCTAATGTTGGGACAAATGACTTAGATAAGGTTATGTATATTAATAATAAACAACTTGGGGTTCTTTTGGCTTATTATTGTATGTTTATTAACCTTATAGTGTAAGAATAGAAAAAAGTCACGGTAAAAGTAAAATTATCTAACTTAAAGTTAAATCTAAATGATAAGGTTAAAATAGGAACCTAAACTTTTCTAAATTCTATTGGATGAGATTCTTTAGTCCCATCCTCACCTTATCTACGAAATAACTCAATTTGGAGCTATTAATAACCGAATATGACTTTATAATAAAATAATATTTTTTTGTTATTCCAAAGGTGCCCCTCTCCTCCCTTATAAAAGGGCACCTCCTCCCTCCCATCCTCACACCACATTGAGCCTTCAAGCTCTGCCAAAACCTACCAAATTATCTTCTACACTTCCCTAGAAACATCCTAGAGGTCCTGGTCTTCTTCAAAAACCAATTTTAGTGCCCTAAGAGGAGGACTCAAAGAGGCGCTTCAAAGAAGAGGTAATGTCCGTTACTGATTCATTCAACTTTATTTCTTCTTCCACTTATTCTTCTTTGGTTGTTTCATTATTAATTAATAACATCAGTGTCACTAATATACTGATATGTTATTATAAGTATGAAACAACCCTATTTCACCATCTATCCTTCCTATGGAAAATGAAATCACCACGCGTGCGTACGTACGGAATACCGTCTCCACACCGTGGTGTAATCTATTTTCCACCACCACATTACTTGGATGGGTATAATGGTGTAAATAATAACTATATATGATTATAGTAATTTGATATTTATTCTGTAATAGTATACATACACTCCAATAAAATTCCACTATCATGGGAACGATATCATCGCTCATGCGTACGTACGGAATACCGTCTCCACGACGCGATGAGATTCATTCTCAATGATTAACCATTCATAAATGATTATAAATTATATATAATAAGTAATAATGAAATATATTACATAATAATGATACTGTATTTATGTATATATATATATGTATGTCATCCAATTAATTCCATTCAATTCAACGAGGAAACGAAAACAACGTTCATGCGTACGTACGGCCTACCGTCTCCATGAACGGTGTATTTATTTCCATTTATCAATCTATTATATATATATATATACTCTGAATATATATTATATATAAATCATGTTTTATATTCTGGAATTAAGTAATCATGATCTATGTATTCATATGAATAATTACAAGTCAAAACCCGGACGACAAATGAAACGATTTTACCCAAAACGGTCTTTAACATGGAATTTACAAAAGAACAGGTAATATAAAGTCATAAGTGAACTATATATGATATCATAACAATGAGTATGTTTCTGGAATAAGTCAATGAAATTATTTAAATCATTATACAGTAGGTTCGGACACTTACGAAGCAAATCGGACCTAAGGTAAGGGCAATATCACAATCTCATTTTTATCTGAGATTGTTTATACATTGAAATTTACTGGGGTGTATTTTATCATCCACATCCATTTTTCCTCAATATGTAATATTATTTCCGTCCACCTACAATTGTTTAAATCCAATTTTAACCTTCGGTGAATTTTAGTAAAAGATATGAAAGGAATATTTTGTCGTTTTTCGTACGGGGTACTTTTTTACTTTTCCGACAAAAGGACGAGAAGAATGTTTTTTTAACTTATACGGCATGAATAGATTTTAAAAAAATTATTCCCAAGAAGCTTCCTTTACAAGTTTTCAAGATTATTTTTAATCAACTTCTTTTAGTTTAAAATTTATGAAATGTTTAGAAAGGAAAAATGTTTTTGAAGTAGAAAGGATATTTTCCTCATGAATGGAGTTCAAGAGTTTTATCAAAATTATTTTTCATCTAAGATAATATAGGGTTTTGTTTCTATCCCTATTATTACATGGATTTGATTATGTTGTGATGGAAATATTTTTATGAATTCCTTTATCTTATATGAATTGTTTTATGATGTCACGATGTTTAAGAATCCCATATTTATGGGTTATGCTATGATGTATGGTTTATGATTTTGTGGAACACATTAGAATGGTATCATTATGAGATGTGTGGGACCTATATCTACCTCCAATGAATTGGGTAAAGATTTTATATCTCATGAGATAGACATGGCTGGAACGGAAGGTTAAACAGGTTCAGTGAAACATGACTGAAACGAGGAATGAACTCGGTTTAGAAATGGACTTTGTCCACTAAGATATTCTTGGCAATGAGTATTGACTAATAAGAAATGATTATCTATGATTATGTGTGTATGCCACAAATTTTCATGTTTTAAGTTATGATTATTGGTATTACATTTCACTACTATGATTTATCCCATGTTATGAAATTATGATCTCTTTTGCAGGTTATGATTTCCAAAAGATATGTTCTTATGAATATGGTGTGATTGATATTTCTTTGCTTTACCCTTACTGAGAATTTGAGCTCACCCTTTTATGTTTCCTTTTCCCCAGGATATAAATAAAGGTTTTAGGTTAAAAATAGGAAGATCTTTATGGGAGATGTTGAAGATCTTTCACCACGATTAGAAGATTATATTCTGAGTTTCCAAAGACACTAAACTATTATGGTCCTTGTGTTTGTTTTTTTTATGTACTAAGTATTCCGCAAAAGTAATGTATTGTCCATGTACGTCAAGCTTCGGGTCTCTACAATTATAGCATCCCTACCTTTTCTTAAATTACTATTTCATCATTTTAAAGATAATCAACATAATAGTATTACACATAGAGGATCCAGAGGTTTAGTGTCTTGGGAAAACTAGGACCATACATAACAATTACAACATCATGCATAAACATTTATTTAATTTCTTCTTCTCTAGCATCTTATTGACACTTTTCCTCTCCTTAGTACATGTAGCCCACTGAGGATATACATAAAAAGGGGCGAGCTAAAATCCCATAAAGAGGATTGATATGAAAAATATAGCATGGGATTAGAAAAATCATAGAATAGGCTAAAGATCATGAACATGAGAGAAGCATAAATAAAAGACTTGAAATGTGGAAATGCATAAAAATGAAACATCATGTATTATTGGTAAACTAACACACATACTTGTGAACCAAGCTAGAATATGTTTCACACAACATTTCAAATTTACTCATGAGATTCATCACTTTACCCAATGAATTGGAGCATTGTATAATTCCGGGTGCATCAGTCACATTTAATCATTTATATTGCGCTATATAATTCCGGGTGCACCCGTAACATCATAACATTATCATTTATCTTGCATGACAGAATAATCATGAACATAACTAACCCATGAAAAGGAAGGGGTTTCATCTCATAAGACCACATTCATAAACATTGGGTTCCCAAAATAAAGAGGGTATAACATACTTGATACAAGAACCATAAATCTTGAATGAGAAGTAAAAGGTGTTTTCTTGAAAGAAGAGTTCTTTTGGAAAACATTCTGTTTGACATAAACAGTAGTGGTAAAAATATATATCCCATAAAAGGAAATACAATGATGAAAAAATTATTTTTTTGGAGTAACCATATAAAAATGGATTGAAAGAGGGAGAACCCGAAGGACGAAATTTGGGTTCGAGAATTTCCCCTTTCATTGTATCTGAATGCTTCCTTCTCTTTAATGTCTTGTATAATGACATTATATTCATTAATTAGAAATCCAAAACCTTGAATAAATTAATATGTTTTATTATGGTGTCATTAATTGATATTATGGGCCTTTTTATGAGTTATAGTGTTTAAAAACATTGTTCATGAATGTTTGTTTGAATGGTTTTCTTGAGTGCTTTACTTGTATTCTTAAATTGAAGTTTGGGTGGAACATGGGTAAACATAAAGAACTGATATTATATGTTATTAATGATATTACAGGATTTTTAATGATCTTATAATTAATCATATTATATGCATGTGGTTGTATCATTAGATAAGAATTAAATGATGATTGTTTGGGTTAATTTGAGCGATTTTTTGATCACAATGAACTTGTTTTATTTTATCACTAGAAAAATTGTCATAATTTAGTTGCAGAACATTAAATATGAGATAATACATATAATATGATCTGGTTCAACCATAAAAACTGTTTCATGACCATATATGAAGGTAGAAATGGAAAACGAAAACTTTTCATTCTTGAAGGTGATAAATTAACACCTCACGAACAACGTTCTCTTTAATAAAATAAAAGGAAGTGGGAATGTGGTTGGATTATATAATATCCCATTTTCATCATAAAATTACATTACATCTATAATAATGGAGTTACAATTCCATTTGGATGAAGATAGATGGGGAGAGATCAAGAAATGAACTTGAACATGAAAGGAAATTAAAGGAGAAGAGGGAGAGAAATTACCTCTTAAATCATCCTCTTGAGATCCTCTTTAAGGATGCTAGTCTTGGTCTTTTGATGAGACCATAATATCTTGAACGTGGGAGAGGTGCAAAATAGGATGTTTTTTCATAATTTATATGAGGCTTGGAGCTTGAGATGTGTGATGAAATGAGGGTGTCAAGGGCGGTTTTTATAGTGGAGGGAAGAGGGGTTTCCTTGATATAAAATTCATTATTTTATTAATTCCCCCTAAGAAAAGGAATAGTGATTCTTGAATGACCAGGAATAGTAATTTTATCATGTGATACCGAACCAAGTGGGATTACATCAGCATAACATCTCACATCACTCTATAATTAGCTTATTTTTCTTATTTTTATAAATTACGGTATTTAACTATTCATCAAATATTCATGTATTTCAGAAAAATCCCAAATATTTACCCCAACCATTTTTTGACATGTAGAATACAAAAATGAAGTCTATTTTTCAAAAATAAATTTCTAAATATGATTAATTTAATATTTAATTAAAATCATGGTTTATTACTAAAAACGATTTTAAAGCAATCATTTACTTATTCTAAAATATTGGTAGATCATACATTCACTTGAATATTATTTTTATACTATCATAGGTATGGTTACAATTAATTAGGGTATATATCTATTCATAAAGGTATGATATTATTCATAAGGGTAGGTTACTATTCACCAAAAATTATTTTGGTTTTATTAAACTCCAAAAATCATCTTACACACAACCGTGTATGTCGGATTTTCGAAATTCCCAATATAGAAGTGATAAACATATGTTAAGAGGTCAATTAACACAAAGAAGTTCATTATATTGTGTTTCATGTGACTTTATGACATAATTATAAGAAGGGAATTTCTATTGAAAAACATTGGGTTGTTACATTCTTCCCCCCTTAAGAAAATTCTCCCATGAAATTTCACTTCACACAAACTAGTGAGGGTACTTCCCCTTCATCGCCTCCTCCGATTCCCAAGTAGCTTCTTCAAACTGTTCGTTCCTCCACAACACTTCAACAAGGTGGGTTGTCTTGTTGCGTAGAACCTTATCTCTTCAGTCCAGAATCTCTACTGGCTGGTCCTCATAGGAGGTATCATCTTCCAGCTTCACCACCTCTTAGTTCATTACATGCAAGGGATCTGGTATGTACTTCACTAGGAGTGATACATGAAACACATCATGAACTTAAGCCATATTCGGTGGAATTTCAAGTCGATAGGTCACAGCTCCTATGCGGTCAAGGATCTAAAAGGGGACAATGTACCTTGGGCTTAGCTTCCCTATCTTCCCAAATCGAATGACTCTCTTCCATGGAGATATTCGTATGAAGACTTTATCTCCAACGTCGAACTCCAAGTCCCTTCAAAGGTTGTCAGCATAGATCTTTTACCTACTTTGAGCATCTTTGATGTGTTTCTAGATGACTTGATCCTTCTTTGTCATCTCTTGATCATGATCGGGCCCATGTAGCTTTCTTTCTCCAAATTCATCCCAACAGGTTGGTGTTCTACATCGCGTTCCATATAGAGCTTCATATGGATCCATCTGAACACTCGAGTGGAAGCTATTGTTGTATGAGAACTCAACCAATGGGAGATGCTAATCCCATCAACCTTTGAATTCTAGAGAGCATTCTCTTAGCATATCTTCAAGTGTCTGAATAGTTCTTTCAGAATGGCCATTACTTTGGGGGTGATAAACCATGTTGAAATTTAATTCAGTACATAAAGCATATTGAATTCTCCTCTAGAATTTAGATGTGAACCTTTGATCACGGTCAGAGACAATTGATAGTATAACACCATGCTCTCACCACTTCCTTCACATATATCTTAGCAATTTGTTCAAGAGATAGATATTCCCAAATAGTGATAAAATGGGTAGTCTTAGTGAGTCGGTCAACCACAACCCATATCGCATTATTTCCATTCAACGTCTTTGGGAGACCCATGACAAAGTCCATAGTAACATTTTCCCATTTCCATGTGGGTATAGGCAATGGCTGCATCATACCTTTTGACTTTTTTCGATCAGCTTTAACTTGCTAACATACCATGCACCTTGATATATATTCTGCAATATCCTTCTTCATGTTATCCCACCAGATGTGTGCTCGGAGATCACTGTACATCCTGGTACTCCTAGGATGGATAGAGAATGTTGAGTTATGTGCATTTTCCAATAGATCCTTCTTTATCCCATGTGATGAAGGAACACAAAGCGGAGTTCCAAACCAAATAACACCATCATCATCGGTATGGAAATATTACAGCTTCCATTCCTTTACTACATTCACCCTATTTTGTATCTCTACATCATCCTTTTGTGCTTCCTTAATCTTCTCCTGGATAAATGGTTGCGCAATCATTTGGGCAAGGTAGGATGTATCCCCTTCCCTTATGATTTCAAAATCCATTCTTTGCATATCCAAGAAGATAGCATCTTTCTCAATCCACAGCATGGATAGAGTAGCAGGTTCTTTTCTGTTTAGAGAATTAGCTAACTTGTTCTCTTTTCCAGGATGATAGTGAATAGAGAAATCGTAATCCATGATTAGCTCTAACCATCTCCATTAACACATGTTGAGATCCTTTTGTGTTAATATATACTTTAGGCTCTTATGGTCAGTGTATATGTCACACTTCTCACCATAAAGATAGTGCTGCCATATTTTCAAGAAAAAATCACGGCTTCCAGCTCTAGATCATTCATCGGGTAGTTCTTCTCATGGATCATTAAATGTCGTGAGGCGTAGGCTATCACATTTTCATTTCGCATGAGTACTCAACCCAAGCCTTTCTTCGAAGCATCACTATATATCACAAAACTTTATCTAATTTTGAGTAGTCTGAGTACAAGTGTAGTGATCGGCCTTCTCTTTAGCTCCGTTAAGATTACCTCACATTCTTCCATCCAGACATACTTTACCCCTTTCCTTGTTAACTTAGTTGGCAGGCTTGGCAATCATGAGAAGTTCCTCACAAAACGTCAGTAGTACCAAGCTAATCAAAGAAAACTACAGATTTCTATGACACTAGAGGGCCTGGGATATTCCTCAATCACCTTTGTTTTTGAAGGATCCATAGAAATTCCCTCACCTGTGATCACATTTCCTAAGAACGTGACTTTATTCATCCAAATGTCACACTTGCTGAACTTTCTGTACAACTTCTCTTTTCTCAATGTCACCAACACAAGTCTTATATGTTCTTCATGTTCCTCCTTTCTCTTGGATTAGATGAGAATTTCATCGATAAAAACTACCACAAATTTGTCGAGGTAATATCTAAATACTCTATGAAGATTGTAGGGGCATTAGTAAGTCCAAAGGGTATCACCAAAAACTCATGGTTCCCATTCCTTGTTTGGAAGGCAGTCTACAAAATATCTTCCTTCTTCACCTTTACCATATTATATCCAGAATGAAGATCCACCTTTGAGAATTATTGAGCTCCTCTTAACTGGTCTAACATGTCATCAATCCTTGGGACAAGATACTTGTTCTTTATGGTGATCTTGTTGAGTTCCCGATAATCGATACACTGCGTATTGTTCCATCCTTCTTCACAAAGAGCACTGGTGCACCCCAAAGTGATGCAATAGGGAGTATGAACCCTTTGTCTAGATGCTCTTGCAGATGCTTCTTTAACTCCCCCAGTTCGATATGAGCCATCCTATAGGGACACTTCGGGATAGAATTAGCTCTGGGTATGAGTTCAATTAAGAGCTCTACCTCACGATCCGGGGGATTTCCGAGTATCTCTTTGGGAAATACATCTCTATATTCCCTCATGATGGGAATTCCCTCAAGGTTGGCACTTTCCTTCAGCTCAACCTTGTGGGTGAGGTATGATTCTTCATATGGAATCAAAACCCACACCATTGATGGGTTTTTAAAGGATATTCATGATCTTACTTGAATTTGTAGAGGAGAATGTGATGGTTCGGAATATGAAATGATATTTCCTCTTCCCAACAGTTGAGATGTGCTCTATATAACGAGAGCCAATCCATTCCCATTATAGCATCAAATTACACCAGGGGAAGTATTGTTAGATTTTCCATAATAATATTCCCACATACTCCAACAAGAGAAGAGTCAAACACTTGGGTTGCAATGATTTCACCACTTTGTGTTTTTACATATATCTCTACATCAAGGTTTCGGGGCTTCAATTCTATAGTTCTAGAAAATGTGCAAGATATAAAGGAATGCATTGAACCAGAATCAAATAAGACATTTTTCATTATTGAGTGTATAGGAAGTGCACCGTGTATGACTTCATTATCATGCTCTACCTATGCAGTAATGATGGCATAATCCTTTCCTTGTTCCTTTGGCTTTGGTAGCTGCTGACGCTGATTACCCTCTAGTACTAGAGATTTAGTGCACTAGTTTTTATAGTGCCCTAGCTCCCTACAGTTATAGTATTGAACCATGTGTGGTTCTCCCCTTTCATCAGCTACATTCTCCTTTCTTTTCATGCCTTTTCGAAACTCTTGATAATGATGTCCTTCTTTACCACACTTGTATCATTTCCATGTTCCTTCAAGGCAGTTCGCATGGTGCAACTTCCCACATTTTTGGCATGTGGGTCATTGAGTATTCTTCCCATTTTTTTCATTAGATCCTCCAACATGAAACTCCATATTTCGTTTCTTATCCCCATAGCGATGCGACCATTCTCTAAACTCCACCTCCACATTGAGGTCACATCTAACAACTTCTTCATAACTCCCAAAGTCTCGAATTTTAAGAGCCTTTCGAAGGTGTGGTTTTATTCCACTAAAGTATCTATCAATTTTGAAATCATTATTGATAACAAAACCTGAAGCGTACCTTGAAAGCTTTTTGAAATTCGCTTCATATGTTGTGATAGATTCTCCTTCTTTTTTCTTGATCATTATAAATTCCCTCTCCATCTTCGTGTGAATAGTTCTTGTGAAATACTAGTTAAGAAACATGTAACACCCCAAAGTTTTATGAGAAATATTCTTTTTAATTTCATTGATATCTTGTGTTGTACGCTACACCAATATTAGCTTGCTGTATATGCAAACACTTTTCTAGGGTTGTGTTGCACGCTAGAGCAACCTTCCCTGATAGCATGTGTTGTACGCAATACCGAGTTTCACTAAACGAGATATTATTATAATATTAATACGAACTAGCCATTATTAATAGTAATTGCCACTTTTTGAAATTTTTTTACTTTTATAATTCAAAATGGGATTCATTTTTTGATTTGGATTATCGAAATTAGCTTAGGGTGAATTTTTGGTATTTTTCTGAAAACTTTCTATTTTTGATGAATATTGAAAACACTCAGTTATAGTTTAAAACCGAATTTTTATTTAAATAATTATTTATTTTATATAAATATATTTTAGGTCAAAGTAGATACATAATACCTATATAAGTTAAATGTAATTCATTGGAGTCATTTTATAATAATTTTAGATATATAAAAATGTTATTGAACTTTATACCGTCTTTTACCCACCTCCTAGGAGCATTTACAAATTTACATAAAACATAATTTTACTGGTTCTATGAGTTGAATTTCAAAAATCCAAGAGACTCAGTTGATATGAGTAAGTAAAATCTGGTTCAATGAGATGAAATTAATTTTTGGTGAATAGTAACTTTTTAATTTTATTGACCACAATTAAAATTAAATAGGGTTATTAAGGGTAAAAATGATATTATTATTAATCTAAAAAATGCGTTAATTCTATTGGATAAGCGTAATTTGACAAAAAATAACCATAGTAATAAAATATGATCCTTTATGTCCACATGGATTAGATTAGGACATTTATTATTATTTAATTCAAAGAAGAGTTAAAAGAGATAAAATCAATGTTTAATAACTAAAACATTTTTAATATAAGGTTATACATAAGATAAATTCGACTATAAATATACATTAGAAAGATGACACGATTTTATACATGATGGTATTTTATTTAGAATTTTTATACATTAAATTATTTAATTTAGTTAGGACACAATGATGATGTCGTAATTACATTATTAATGAATGTTTAACATAATTGATGTTATAAATACCCAATTAAATGTAATTTGAGATTTCTTATGAATTAGACTACTTTTCTAGGTAAATATTACATGTTATTATTGATTTAATATTCTTTTTTTTAATTAATCATGATTTTATGATTTTCAAAAAAATCAATTTCCAAATAGTGTCAAAATTGACATAAAATAGTTTTTAAAAAATATATTATATTATTAATTGATTTTAGATTCCTAAAAATCTAAGGATTGAAAAAATGGCTTATATATGGTTATATATATTAATAAGGAAAAACATGGGGTTCTATTGGATGTTTTTAGTAATATTATTAACCATATAGTGTAATAAAACAAGAAGACACTATAAAAGTTAAATTATTTAACTTGTAGTAAAATCTAAATGATAAGGTTAAAATTGTAACCTAAAAATGTCTAAAACCTATTGGTTAAGAGGATTTATAACCATACCCACTTTATCTTCTAAATAAGTCACTTTGGAGCCATTATAAAACGAATATTACTTTATTATATAATAATATTTTACGTTTTTCCAAAAGTGCCCCTCTCCTCCCTTATAAAAAGCCACCTCTTTTCTCTTCTCTTCACACAACATTGAGCCTTCAAGCTCGACCAAAACATACCAATTTCCCTTATCAACATCCCTAGAAACATGATGTATGTCCTCGAATTCATCAAAGACCAACGTTAGTGCCCTAAGAGGAGGATTAGAAGAGGCGCGTCAAAGAAGAGGTAATATCTTTTACCGATTCTTTCAAATTATTTTCTTCTTCTACATCTTATTATATTTTTTTGTTTCATAATAAAGTAATAAAATAAGTATCACTTATATACTGATATGTCATTATAAATATGAAACAACCCTATTTCACCTTCTATCCATCCAACGGAAAATGAAATCACCGCGCGTGCGTAAGTACGGAATAACGTCTCCACACCGTGGTGTAATCTATTTTTCCACCACCACGTTACCTGGATGGGTACAATGGTGTAAATAATAACTATATATAAATATTATTACATGATTATAATTCTTATATATTATATAATCCACTCCAATTCCATTAAATAATTATGGGGACAATATCATTGCTTGTGCGTACGTACGGATTATCGTCTCCACGACGCGATGAGATTCATTCACCATGTTAACCATTCAAGAATGATTATAAAGTATATATAATGAATAATAATTAAATATGGGAAATAATAATTCTATTGTATTTATGTATATATTTCATCTAATTACTTCCATTAAATTCATTATGGAAACGAAAACAACGTTCATGCGTACGTACGGCCTACTGTCTCCATGAACGGTGTATTTCCTTTCGTGTATCTATCTATTATATATATATATAATGAATATATATGATATATAAATCATTTATTACATTCTGGAATTAATTAAATCATGATATAAGTAATAATATCAAGAACAACAAGTCCAAACATGTATGATAAATGAAACTATTTTACCCAAAACGTTGCATTAACATGGAATTGACAAAAGAACGGGTAATATAAAGTCATAAGTGAATCATATATGATATCATAAATATTATTGTGGTTATTTTCCAAGTTAATAATATGTTTAAAACCACTATACAGGATTTTCGGACACATACGGATGAAATTTGACCTAAGGTAATAGATAACTTTTCCAATCTCATTTTTTTCAGAGATTGTATATTCGTAATTATTTACTGGGTTTATATTTATAATCCATGTCCATGTTTTATAAAAATGGTTCCATTTATTTTTAAAGTCTTTTTAACCATTTTTTACTTTTATTACATGGTATGTAAGATATCTTTCTTTTGATTACCATATGAGGTACTTTTTGACATTTCCGGCAAAAGTACGAGGAGATTGTTTTTTTAACTTATACGGCATGAACAGATTTTTACGGTTTCATAACGCCTCATTTTAATGAATCTTACTCTAAAATATTTCATGATTATTTATAACAAAATCTTTTTATTTTAAAATTTCATGGCATTTTGTGAAAAGAAAATTATTTTGAAGAAGAAATGATATTTTCCTCAGGAATTCATTTCAAGTGTTTTATCAAAACTATTTTCCATCTAAAATGAAATTATTTGTTATGATTATGTTTCAAGCCTAATGTCTCCATTATTTATATGTTTTGATTTTTCTTATGATGAAATGATATCCATTTTTTATGGACTATGTTATGATGTCTTGATGTTTAAGAATCTCATTATATTACATGGGTTATGATTTGATGTATGATTTATGATTTTGTGGAACATAGAGAAATGATTTCATTATGAGATGGGTTGGAACTATATCTCCCTCAAATTCATTGGGTAATGATATATATCTCACGGGATAGACATGGACGGAACTGTATGTTAATCCAGTTCAGTGATACATGACTGGAACTAGGAGTGAACTCGATTTAGTAAGGGTCTTTTTCCACTAAGATGGTCTTGGAAAAAATGCCTTGGAAAATATGGAAATAATATCATGTGATTGATGGTTTTACACAATCAAATTTTTTATTCCCATGCTATTATATAATGATTTATGTTCCTCTATGATATATTCCTTATGTACTTCCATGTTTTATGGAATTTCTCATGATTTTGATGTTATGATTTTATGTTCATGTTTTTGCATTCAAATGTGTATGGATTGTTTTATGTTCTCTATTTTTACCCTTACTGAGCATTTGAGCTTACCAATTTTATGTTTTCTTTTCCCCAAGATATAAATAAAGGTTTAAGGTAAGAAAAAAATGGGGAAGATCTTTATGGGAGATGTTGAAGATCATTCACCATGATTATAAGATTATGTTCCGAGTTTCCAAAGACACTAAACTATTACGGTCCTTGAGTGTTGGTTCTTGTTAGGTATTAATTATAATGAAAAAGTAATGTAATGTCCATTCACGTCATGATCGGGTCTATATATTTGGTATCAGAGGAAAGGTTTAGTTAACCTTTGGGAACTAGGATGCGAAATATTTTGTGAAATCCCTAGAGTTATTTATATGGTATGTCTAGGGATGTCTGTATGGTTATGTTAAGAATATGTTATAGTCCTAGAATTATGGTAATGATATTATAATTAAACCTAAGATGGTAGATATTGGAGGTAATCCCCCTTTATTATGTTGTTTTCCTGGCATGATTTTTACCTCTCACGCTATTATTTTTGGGTTTTAGACAATGGCAAGAACCCAAAGGAACCGTGTTGATCAATGTAATGGTCGATGCAGTGATTTTCCTCTAGAACAAACCAATATTATTTGATATGGAGTGAAAAATATTATTTATATACTTACACAAGCTATGAATAATTCTGGACTTCCAAATGAGAAGAGAAGGGAACAATATTTTATTGATTCCTTCATAAGGAAACATCCACCTTCATTCAATGGGTCTTCTGATCCACTTGTTGCTGAAACACGGATCTGTACCATTGAAAAGATATTTTCCATACTTCACTGCTCGGAACATGAAAAGTTCATATTCGCTGTTTACCGGTTAGAAGATGAAGCATACCAGTGGTGGACTCTAATTAAGAATACAAGGCCCCAAGATGAAATTGCATCCATGGAATGGGACGAGATCAAGAACTTGTTTTTCAATAAGTACTCCCCTCGTATTCGTTAAATAAAGATGGAAAAGTAGTTCCTTGAGATTAAGAAAAAGGATGATGAATCAATTTTTATATATGAGGTGAATTTTACAAGGCTTTCAAGGTATGTATCCAACTTTATCATCCTACCTGAAAGTAATGTTGGTCGATTCTTCAGTGGATTCAAACCAAGTCTTCGAAGCGCATTAGCGATAAGAGACTTTAGTATCTATGAAGAAATTGTGTGTTGTGCTATCAAGTTAGAACTGGATGTTGGTGTTACGTATCTATCTCATGGTTTTGACAAGAAACGAATGATGGAGTTCAAGGATAAATATCAAAACAATGGTGAAGAGAATATAATTGTTTCTTTATGCTCAATGTATGGAATGAAACATGGAGGGAATTGTCTTAAAGGGACAAGTAAATGTTTCAAATTTTCCAAATAAGGTCATTGGGATTTTTATTGTCACAGTGATGGGAAAACAATGTCTAGTGATGTGAACAAATAAAAGGCTACACAGAATGCACATCCTACACTTCAATGCTAAAATTTCAAAGAAATGGGGCATTATTCTAAACAACTCTCTAATCAAAGGGTTAATGATGATGGACTTCAACAACCTATTATGTCAAAGGACAAAGGGAAGTCACATGCGATCACTATTGGCGATGTTGAGTATGACAATGATGTGGTGGAATGATTAATTGTTTATGTAATGGGATTTCAATATAGTATCATGGAATCTCATTTATAGTATTGTGGAATATTGGAATACCTATGAATTGGTTTATTCTAGTTTTCAATAATTTTATGGTCCCAGTAACCATGACAAGTGATTGAAATATTTTTGGAAAGAATATGATATGCTCATAATGAAGGGATAAGGAGAAAATAATAAGTTTGATAGTATTCATGACCTCATGATTGGTATAAGGACAAAGTGATACCAAGGTTTGAGTATATAGAATTTTTGGAATTTTGGTATGTGGAAAGAGTTAACTTTTGACACCATTCATGTTTTCACTAAATATTAATGGGTATTCATTTTTCAAGAGAATGCATGATTACGGTATTCAAATTTTTGTAATGTGACCAACTTCAAGATATATCATATGATATATGGAGGATACATGATGGTATTTTGCATGCTTGGTAGAATGACCTCTCTAGTAATATTGTTAATTATACTATGAGATTGGACAGAAGTATTTTGGATATGCCTTAAGATTTGAAATGGATTAATTTTTACATTAGATAGAATTGTTTAAGGATATAACTTTTTTTCGATATTATTTATGTAATGTTATAATAGTGTTGTTTTAGAAAAAGGACAGCCTACAGGACGGGCGATAACCCCTCACATCAGACAAGGCTATGGGAATCGAACCCACAACCGAAGTGCAACTGGCCTTTATCGCCTACCACTATCCTATAAGAAGTCCCTAGTTAGTAGAAACTAGTTTTATTTTATTTTGAAGGATGATAGATGAAGATAAATCCATTTTTGGAACCATATATGATTAATCTCACCATATATGGAATTATGTATATAATTTTTTCTATCATTATGTTTGAGATATATGGAATGACTTATCATTCTATCACATGATCTTCTATAACACTTCACGAAAGGAAAATTCAACTTCATTTCTTTAAGAGATGAAGTGGAAATTGTTCAAGGCATGAGAAATAGTGAGATTGTACCAGAATCAAATAAGTATTTCTTTTATTTCAAAAATTCTTCAAAATTTGGGAAATGATCTTGAAAACCAAAAATGTTGTCCTAGTGCCCTTATATCTGATTAATTAGATAGTACCTTAGATCATCACAAATTTATGGCTTTGTGATTGTTTTATTTTTCATATCCATGTTCTCTACCAGTCTCCATCAGAACGTGATGGTTAGATTTCTCTTCCATATCTATATTTTCACCTATGTTCTCTTATGTGGAAACCCAGTGATGAGTTAATTTGGGTAACCGTTACATATGATACATTAGTTTTTAAAATTAAGTTTTGGTATTTTTTTTACGATGTGGGTTTCTATGAAAGAAACTTACAAGTAGTAAACGATTTATAACCCCGACGAATTTTGAGGGAGAAATTCATTTAAAGGGGGTAGAATGTAACACCCCAAGATTTTATGAGAAATATTCATTTTAATTTCACTGATGTCTTGTGTTGTAAGTTGCACCAAGATTAGCTTCCAGTATATGCAAACACTATTCTAGGCTTGTGTTGCACGCTAAAGCAACCTTCCTCGATAGCGTGTGTTGTATGCAATACCGAGTTTCACTAAATGAGATATTATTATAATATTATTACGAACCAGCTGTTAGGAATAGTAATACCCAGTTTTGAAATTTTAAAAATTTTACCTTTCAAAATGGACTTCATTTTTGGATTCGGAATATCTAAATTAGCTTAGGGTGAATTTTTGGTATTTTTCTGAAAACATTCAATTTTTGACGAATAGTGAAAAACACTGAGTTATAGTTTAAAACCGAATTTTTATTTTAATAATTATTTATCTTATTTAAATTTATTTTAGGTCAAAATAGATAAATAATACCTATATAAGTTCAATTTTATTCATTGGAGTCAGTTTATAATAATTTTTTATATATAAAAATGTTATTGAACTTTTTACCGTCTTATACTCACCTATTAGGAGCATTTACAAATTTACATAAAACATAATTTTACCTCTTCTGGGTGTTGAATTTCAAAAATATGAGAAACATGGTTGATATAAATAAGTAAAATGTGGTTCAATGAGATGAAAATATTTTTTGGTGAATAGTAACCTTTTACTTTTGTTTACCTCGGTTAAAAGTAAATAGGGTAATTAAGGGTAAAAATGATATTATTCTTACCCTAACAAATCCGTTATTTATATTGGAAAGTGTAATTCGACCAAAAATAAACTGAGGAATAAAAAATGACCCTTTAGGTCTATATGGACTAGATTAGGATATTTATTATTATTTAATTCAAAGAAGAGTTAAAATAGTTAAATTCAAAGTTTAATAACTAAAACATTTTTAATATAAGGTTATACATAAGATAAATTAGACTATAATTATTCATTAGAAAATAAAATTATTTCCTACTTAATTGTATTTTATTTATAATTTTTAGACATTAAATAATTTAATTTAGTTATGACTCAATGATGATGCAGTAATTACCTTATTAATGACAGTTTAACATAATTGATGTTATAAATACCAAATTAATGTAATTTGTGATTTTTTCTGAATTAAACTATTTTTATAGGTTAGTATGACATGTTATTGTTTATTTAATAATCTTTTTTTCGAACTAGTCATGCTTATATGATTTTCACAAAAATCAATTACCTAATAGTGTCAAAATTCACATAAAATAGTTTTAAAAACAAATACTATATTATTAATTGATATTCTTTTCATAAAAATATAAGGTTCTGCCTAATGACTTAGATAATGTTATATATATTAATAATGAACCACCTGGGGTTCTATTGGTAGTTTATCGTATGTTTATTAACCACATAGTGTATGAAAACAAGAAGACACGGTAAAAGTTAAATTATTTAACTTGGAGTTAAATCTAAATGATAAGGTTAAAATAGTAACCTAAAGTTGTATAAAACCTACTGGTTAAGAGAAATTAGACCCATACCCACTTTATTTCCCAAATAAGTCACTTTGGATCCATTATAAATAGAATATGACTTTATTATAAAATAATATTTGAAGTTTTTCCTAAGGTCCCCCACTCCTCCCTTATAAAAGGGCACCTACTCCCTCTTCTCTTCACACAACTTTGAGCCTTCAACATCGGCCAAACCCTTCCCATGTACCTTATCAACTTCCCAAGAAACATAATAGAGGTCCTTTTATTCTTAAAATACCAACTTTAGTTCCATTAGAGGAGGATTAGAAGAGGTGCGTCAAAGAAGAGGTAATATCTTTTACGGATTCTTTCAAATTCATTTCATCTTCTACGTATTCTTCTTTTGTTGTTTCATAATAATGTAATACCATCAGTATAACTAATATACTGATATGTTATTATACATATGAAACAACCCTATTTCACCTTTTATCCATCCTACGGAAAACGAAATCACCGCGCTTGCGTACGTACGGAATACCGTCTCCATGCCGTGGTGTAATCTGTTTTTCCACCACCACCTTACTTGGATGGGTATAATGGTGTAAAGAATAACTGTATATAATTATTATTACATTATTCTAATTATTATATATTATATCATCCACTACAATTCAATTAAATAATTATGGGGATGATATCATCGCTCTTGCGTACGTACAGATTACCGTCTCCACGACAGAATGAGATTCATTATCCATGTTAACCATTCAAGAATGATTATAAAGTATATATAATGAATAATAATGAAATATGTGACATAATAATTATATTAAATTTATGAATATATTTCATCTACTTACATCCATTAAATTTAATATGGAAATAAAAATAGCGTTCATGCGTACGTACGGCCTACCGTCTCCCTAAACGGTGTATTTCATTTCGTGTATCTATCTATTATATATATATATAATGAATTTATATGATAAATAAATCATTTATTACATTATAGAAGTAATTAAATCATGATATAATTAATAATATCAAGAAACTCAAGTCCAAACACGTACGATAAATGGAACGATTTTACCCAAAACGCTGCTTTAACATGGAATTGACAAAAGAATGGGTAATATAAAGTCATAAGTGAATCATATATGATATCATAAATATTATTATGGTTCTGTTAAAAGTTAATAATATGTTTAAACCCACTATGAAGTAGTTTTAGACACATACTGATGAAAATGGACCTATGGTAAGGGATAACTTTTCCAATCTCGTTTTTTTCTGAGATTGTTTGTTCATAAGTATTTACTAGAGTTATATTTATATTCGATAACCATGTTTTATAAAAATGGTTTCATGTATGTTTAAAGTAATTTTACCCATTTTTGACTTTTACTACATGGTATGTAAGTAATCTTTCTTTTTTTTACTATACGAGGTACTTTTTGACATTTCCAGTAAAAGTACAAGGAGAATGTTTTTTAACTTATATGGCGTGAACGGATTTTTACGGTATCATAACGCCTCATTTTCATGAATCTTACGCTACAAGATTTCATGATTATTTTAAACAAAATCCATTTCTTTTAAAATTTCATGGCATTTTGTGAAATGAAAATGATTTTGAAAAAGAAAGGATTTTTTCCCCAGGAATTCATTTCAAGTGTTTTATCATAACTATTTTCCATCTAAAATTACATTATTTAATTTGTTTATGTTTCAATTCTAATGTCTCCATTATTTATATGGTTTTATTTTTCTTATGATGAAATGACATCCATTTTTTATGGATTATTTTATGATGGCATTATGTTTAAGAATCCAATTCTATTACATGGGTTATGCAATGATGTATGATTTATGATGTTGTGGCACACAAAGGAATGATTTCATTATGAAATGGGTGGGACCTATATCGCCCTCCAATGCATTAGGTAATGATTTATATCTCATGAGATAGACATGGCTGGAACGGTAAGTTAATCCAGTTCAGTGATACAAAACTGGAATGAGGAGTGAACTCGATTCAGTAAGGGAATTTGTCAACTAAGATGGTCTTGGAAATAATGCCTTGGCTACTATGGAAATCATATCATGTGCATAATGGTTTTCCATAATTACATGTTTTATTCCCATGCTATTATATCATGATTTATGTTCCTCTATGAAGTATTCCTTACGTACTTCCATGTTTTATGGCATTGCTCAAGATTTTAATGTTATGATTTTATGTTCATGTTTTTGCATTCAAATGTTTATGGATTTTTTTTATGTTCTCAATTTTTAAACCTACTGAGCATTTGAGCTCACCCTTTTTATGTTTTCATTTCCCCAAGATATAAAGAAAGGTTTTAGGAATGAAAACAAAAGAGGAAGATCTTTATGGTAGATGTTGAAGATCATCCACCATGATTAGATGGTTATGTTCCGAGTTTCCAAAGACACTAAACTATTACAGTCCTTGAGTGTTGGTTCTTGTTATGTATTAATTATTCCGCAAAAGTAACGTAATTTCCATGTACATCAAGCTGGGGTCTCTACTGTTGGTATCAGAGGAAAGGTTTAGTTAACCTCTGGAAACTATGATGCGAAATCTTTAGTGAAATCCCTAGATATATTTCTAAGGTATGTCTAAGGATGTCTATATGGTTATGTATAAGTATAGGTTATAGTCCTAGAATTATGGTAACAATATTAGAATTAAACCTAAGATGTTAGATATTGAAGGAACTCCACCTTTATTATGTTGTTTTCCTAGCATTATTTTTCCCACTCACACTTTTAATTTTGGGTTTTACACAATGGCTGGAACCCGAAGAAACCGTGTTGATAAATGTAATGGATGATGCAATGATTGTCCTCCTAAACAAACCAATGCTATGGGAGTTGGAGTGAAAAATTTTATTACTATACTTACACAAGCTACGAATCATTCTAGACTTCCAAATGAGTAGTGGAGGGAATAATATTCTATTGATTCCTTCATAAGGCAAAGTCCACCTTTTTTCAATGGGTCTTCTGATACACTTGTTGCTGAATAATGAATTAGTACCATTGAAATGATATCTTCCATACTTCGTTGCTCGGAACATGAAAAAGTCATTTTGGCTGTTTACTAGTTAGAAGGTGAAGTAGACTAGTGGTGGACTCTAATTACGAAAACCATCCCCAAGATGAAATTGCATCCATGGAATGGGATGAGTTCAATAACTTTGTTTTCAATAAGTACTTCCCTTGTATTCTTCGAACGAAGATGGAAACAGAGTTCCTTGAGATTATGAAAAAGGATAATGAATCTGTTGGTATATACGAGGCAGATTTTACAAGGCCTGCAAGGTATGCATCCTGCATTATCATCCAACCTGAAAGTGAAGTTGATCGATTCTTTAGTGGCTTAAAACTAGGTATTCGAAGGGAATTTGCGATATGAGACTTCAGTAGGTATGATGAAATTGTGTGTTCTGATATCGAGGTAGAACGGGAAGTTGGTGTTACGTATCCATCTCATGGTTTTGACAAGAAATGAAAGATGGAGTTTAAAGATAAATCTCAGAACAATGTTGAAAATAAGATGATTGTTTCTTTATGCTCAAGGTGTAGAAATAAACATGTAGGTAATTTCCTTAAAAGGACAAGTAAATGTTTCAAATGTGGAAAATAAGGTCATCGGGATTTTGAATGTTACAGTGATGGGAAAACGATGTCAAGTGATGCGAACAAAGAAAAGGCTACACAAAATGCACCTCCTACACTTCAATGCTACAATTTCAAGTAAATGGGGCATTATTCTATCCAATTCCCTAATCCAAGGGTTAATGATGATCGACATCAACAACCTATTAAGTAAAAGGACAAAGGGAAGTCACATGCAATCACTATTGGTGATGTTGAGTATGATAACGATGTGGTGGAATGATTAAGTGTTTATGTAATGGGATTTCAAAATATTGTCATGGAATCTCATTTATAGTATTATGGAATATTGGAATACCAATTTATTGGTTTATTCTAGTTTTCAATAATTATATGGTACCGATAACCATTAAATGTGATTGAAATATTTTTGGAAAGAAGTTGAAATGCACATAATGAAGGGATAAGGAGAAAATAATATGTTTAATAGTATTAATGAGATCATGATTGATATAAGGACAAAGTGATACCTAGGTTTGAGTATATAGAATTTTTGGAATTTTGGTATGTGGAAAGAGTTAACTTTTGACAGCATGCAGGTTTTCACTAAATTTTAATGGGTATTAATTTTTCAATAGAATACATGATTAAGGTATTCACATGTTTGGAATGTGGCCAACAATAAGATATATCATATGATATATGGAGGATACATGATAGTATTTACATGCTTGGTAGAATGACCTCTCTAGTAATATTGTTCATTATACTGTGAGGTTTGACAGAAGTATTTTGGATAAGCCTAAAGATTTGAACTGCATTAAGGTTAACATTAGATAGTATTGTTTAAGGATAGAACATTTTTTCGATATTACTTCTGTAATGTTATAATAGTGTAGTTTTAGAAAAAGGACAACCTGCAGGACGAACCACAACCCCTCACGTCGGACAAGGATGTGGGAATTGAACCCACAAACGAAGTGAGATAGGCCTTTATCACCTACCACTGGCCTACAAGATGTCTCTGGTTAATAGAAAATAGTTTTATTTTATAAATAAGTATTATAGATGAAGAGAAGTCCATTTTTTGAACCATATATGATTAATCTCACCATAGATGGACTTATTATATAACTTTTTCTAACCATGTGTTTGAGACAGATGGAATTACCTATCATTATATCATTTGATCTGCTAATACTTCACAAAATACAAATTCAACTTCATTTCTTTAAGAGATGAAGTGTAAATTGTTCAAGGCATGAGAAATGGTGAGATTGTACCAAAATCAAGTAATTATTTCTTTTAATTCAATAATTCTTAATCATTGGGAAATCATATTGAAAACCAAAAATGTTGTCCTAGTGCCCTTATATCTGATGAATTTGATGGCACCTTAAATCATCAAAAATTTATGGCTTTTTGATTATTGGTTTTTCATAGCCATGTTATCTACCACTCTCCATCAGAACTTGATAGTAAGATTTCTCTTACATATTTATATTTTCACCTATGTTCTGTTATGTGGAAACCCAGTGATGAGTTAATTTTCGTAACTATTACGTTTTATACATTAGTTTTTAAAATTAAGATTTGGTATTCCTTTTTACGATGTGGGTTTCAATGAAAGAAACTTACATGTAGTAAATTATTTATAACCCCGATGAATTTCAAGGGAGAAACTCATTTTATAGGGGGTAGAATGTAACACCCCGAGATTTTATGAGAAATATTCTTTTTAATTTCGTTGATTTCTTGTGTTGTACGCTACACCAAGATTAGCTTGCAGTATACCCAAACACTATTCTAGTATTTTGTTTCATTCTAAACCAACCTTCGTCAATAGCATGTGCTGTACGCAATACTAAGTTTACTAAAAGAGATATTATTATAATATTATTACGAACTAGCCGTTATGAATAGTGATATCCACTTTTTGAAATTTTATAAATTTTATCATTCAAAATGGACTTCATTTTTGTATTCTGAATATCGAAATTATCTTAGGGTGAATTTTTTGTATTTTTCTGAAAACATTCAATATTTGATGAATAGTGAAAAACACCGAGTTATAGTTTAAAACTAAATTTTTATTAAAATAATTATTTATTTATTTTAATTTTAATTTAGGTCAAAATAGATAGATAATACCAATATAAGTTCAATGTTATTCAATGGATTCATTTTATAACAATTTTAGATATATAAAAATGTTATTGAACTTTTTACCGTCTTTTACCCACCTCTTAAGAGTATTTAAAAATTTACATAAAACATAACTTTACCACTTTTGTGAGTTGAATTTAAAAAATCCAAGAGACAAAGTTGATATCAGTAAGGAAAATGTGGTTCAATGAGATGAAAACAATTTTTTGTGAATAGTAACTTTTTACTTTTATTTACCACGGTTAAAAATACATAGGGCAATTAAGGGTAAAAATGATATTATTATTACCCTAACACATGTCCTAATTCTATTGTATATGTGTTATTTGACCAAAAATAACCTTGGGAATAAAATATGACCCTTTAGGTCCATATGTATTAGATTAGGACATTTATTATTATTTAATTCAAAGAAGAATTAAAAGAGTTAAAATCAAAGTTTAATAACTAAATAATTTTTAATATAAGGTTATACATAAGAAAAATTAGACTATAAATATTCAATAGAAAGATAAAAAGATTTCCTACATAATGGAATTTTATTTATTAGTTTTATAAATTATATAATTTAATTTATTTATGACACAATGATGATGCAGTAATTACCTTATTAATGAAATTTTAACATAATTAATGTTATAAATACCCAAATAAATGTAATTTGATATTTTTTATGAATTACAATAATTTTATAGGTTAATATGACATGTTAGTATTGATTTAATTATCTTTTTTAGAACTAATCATGCTCTTATGATTTTCAAAAATATCAATTACTAAATGGTGTTAAAATTGACATAAAATAGATTTTAAAACAAAAATTATATTATTAATTGATATACAATTCTTAAAAATATAAGTTTCGGTAAAATGAAAATGATAAGGTTATATATATTAATAAATAACCACATGGGGTTAGGTTGATATTTTATAGTAATTTTATTAACAATATAGTGTAAGAAAACAAGAAGACACGGTAAAAGTTAAATTATTTAACTTAGAGTTAAATCTAAATGATATGGGTAAAATAGTAACCTTAACTTGTCTAAAACCTATTGGTTAAGAGGATTTCGACCCATTCACACTTTATCTTTTAAATAAGTTACATTGGAGCCATTATAAACTGAATATGACTTTATTATAAAATAATATTTTATTTTTTTCCTAAGGTGCCCCTCTCCTCCCTTATAAAAGGGCACCGCCTCACTATTCTCTTCACTCAACTTTGAGCCTTCAAGCTCATCCAAACCCTGACCATTTACCTTCTCAACTTCCCTATAAACATAATAGAGGTCCTGGACTTCTTCAAAGACCATCTTTAGTGCTCTAAGAGGAGGATTAGATGAGGCGCGTCAAAGAAGAGGTAATATCCTTTACCGATTCTTTAAAATTGATTTCTTCTTATACTTCTTATTTTGTTGTTTCATAAAAAAGTAATAACATCAGGGTCACTTATATACTGATATGTTATTATAAATATGAAACAACCATATTTCACATTCTATCCATCCTACGGAAAACGAAATCACTGTGCATGCGTACGTACGGAATAACGTCTCCACGTCGTGGTGTAATCCGTTTTTCTACCACCACCTTACTTGGATGGGTATAATGGTGTTAAGAATAACAATATATAATTATTATTACATGATTATCATTCTTATATATTATATCATCCTATCCAACTACATTAATTAATAATGGGGATGATATCATCACTCATGCGTATGTATGGATTACCGTCTCCACGACGCGATGAGATTCATTCTCCATGTTAACCATTCAAAAATGATTATAAAGTATATATAATGAATAATAATGAAATATGTGACATAATAATTATACTATATTTATGTAAATATTTCATCTACTTACATCCATTAAATTCAATATGGAAATGAAAACAGCATTCATGCATACGTACGGCCTACCGTCTACATGAATGGTGTATCTCATTTTGTGTATCTATCTATTATATATATATATATATAATGAATATATATGTTATATAAATCATGTATTAAATTATGTAAGTAATTAAATCATGATACAAGTAATAATATCAAGAAAAAAAGTCAAAACATGTACGATAAATGAAACGATTTTACCCAAAACGCTGCTTTAACATAGAATTGACAAAAGAACGGGTAATATAAAGTCATAAGTGAATCATATATGATATAATAAATGTTATTACGGTTCTGTTACAAGTTAATAATATTTTTAAACCCACTATACAAATTTTTCCAATACATATGGAAGAAATTCGACCTACGGTAAGGGATAACTTTTCCAATCTCGTTTTTGTCTGAGATTGTTTATTCGTAAGTATTTACTGGGGTTATATTTATAATCCATGTACATGTATTCTAAAAATGGTCTCATTTATGTTTAAATTCCTTTTTACCCTTTTTTTTACTTTTACTACATGGTATGTAAGGAATATTTATTTTGTTTACCTTACGAGGTACTTTTTGACATTTCTGGAAAAAGTACGAGTAGAATGTTTTTTTAACTTATACGGTGTGAACAGATTTTTATGGTTTCATAATGCCTCATTTTCATGAATCTTCCTCTAAA
This sequence comes from Viscum album, assembly GCA_963277665.1. Classification (NCBI taxonomy): domain Eukaryota; kingdom Viridiplantae; phylum Streptophyta; class Magnoliopsida; order Santalales; family Viscaceae; genus Viscum; species Viscum album. Next base: position 1,467,977,747 of record OY728138.1, on the reverse strand, counting down.
AGATTTCATGATTATTTTCAAAAAAATCCTTTCCATTTAAAATTTCATGGCATTTTGTGAAAAGAAAATGATTTTGAAGAAGAAATGATATTTTTCTCAGGAATTCATTTCAATTGTTTTATCAATAATATTTTCCATCTAAAATGAAATAATTTTATATGTTTATTTTTCAATTCGAATGTATCCAATATTTATATGGTTATATTTTTCATATGATGAAATGATATACATTTTTTATGGATTATGTTATGATGGCATGATGTTTAAGAATCCCATTCTATTACATGAGTTATGCTATGATGTATGATTTATGATTTTGTGGCACACACAAGCGAATAAAATGTTTTTTACGTCGTTAATTTTTCATTTTTTACGTTGGTTTTTAGCCGACATTAATACAGAAGACATTATAGATATTGTTTTTTACGTCGTTTATTTTAAAACTGATGTAAAAAAAATAACATCACGGTGTTTTCATGTCGGTTATTTAATAACCAACGTGAAAAGACAGGGGGAGGGTTTATCACGTCGGTTATAAAATAACCGACCTAATAAACCAGTGAGGGGGGTGTTTATCAGGTCGGTTATTAAATAACCGACGTGATAAAGCAGTGTGGTGGGTTTTTATCACATCATTTATTAAATAACTGATGTGAAAAAACATTTCCCAAACCTTTATCACTTCGGTTATTTAAATAACCGATGTGATAAACCCTTCCCCAATCCTTTATCACATCGTTAATAAAATAACCAATGTGGAAAACCAATTTTTTTTAAATAGAAAGCAGTCCTCTGTTCTCCCCAGAAACAACCAGAAACCAAACCAAGATTTCGTAACAGAAAAATAGAAGTATACGAAAACAAGAACCAAAGAAAAATTATTAATTTACATTGATAACATTTAAAACTTACCCCACTGGACATCCCCCCACCACCCCTGGATAACCCCCCTCACACCACATCCCTGGACTGCCCCCCACCCCCTGGCTACCCCCCACACCCCTGGACAACCCCCCCCCCCCCCCCCACACACACACACTCCTGGACACCCCAACAACCCTGGACTGCCCCCACCCTCGGGACTACCCCCCAACCCTCCTGGACACCCCCACCCTCATGGACATCCTCCTGGACACCCCATCTAGGGGCACGCCATTGGAAGGTACTCATCACTCCCACATGCGATGCTTGAGTTATCAAAATGTTTCACATGTGGGAGTGACGAGTACCTTCCAGCGGACAGTCCTCCCACACCCCTGGATAACCCCCACCACCATTGAACACCCCCCACACCCTTGGAACCCCTCCCCTAGACCAGAATCCATCCTAGAAAAATCATCATAAGTAGACCAAAACAAGAAGTAGAGAAAAATTAAACATTCCCATATATAACATTCAAAACATAAAATTTCAACTTGAAAAAAACTAAATCCATCATAAACGACTACCAAATACACAATTACAATGACAATATTAATAATTAAATTTTACACTACAAACAACTAAAAATCAATCAAACCTGTAAAATTATTTGACCATTCCACTTGTAAGTGTTTGACGTCTTGAGCACTATAAGGGTAAGGGTCATCAAATAGCTACAAATTAAAAGGATGGTAGTTAACGTGTATAAAGAATAAATAAAATGAAATATTATGTCAAAGTTTAAAAGGAAATCTTACCAGGTCAAAGTGCATAACGGTCCCAGTTGTTCTTATTTAATACATAAATCTTAATATATAATATACGCATTTGATGACTCCTTCATGTTCATGAAAATTATGTTTGAATGAGTGTAAATTCAATATATTATTTTTATGTAATAAATCAAATAGTACAAATTATAAATGGATATTTACCTTTACATTTACATATTTGATCTTCACACTCCTTTTCTTTGTGTTTTTTTCGAAAGTATACCCACGCCCTGTTAGAAAATAATACGAATGGGATAAATTTAAAATTCATTATAATATAGAAAACTATTGTGAAATAGAAACTTACTTTTCCAAATTTTTCTTAAAACTTTCCCACACATCACCATGGACAGAGCATATCCAATAAAGTGTCCTCTCCCTTGGGGAAAAAATGCCTAACATCCAATGATCACTAATAAAATAAAATTTACGGTTAGAGGATTTTTCGGTTAAATGATAATGAACTCTTTGATAGAGAGGTGTTTCATACCTCTCACAAAAAGGAATCATCCAACATTGTTTGACTATATTTTGTTCAAGTCTTTTAGAAATATAATGCATTCTTTGTTCCTCATCCAGTGCAAGTGCTTCAGGGGAAATAAAATGTGGTTCCATGAACCAATATAAATATGTCTGCTCATTCTTTTCACAAATGTTATAATGATACCTAATACAAAACATACATAAGTATAAATTTTTAATAAATATAACGCAGGGAAAAGGTGTTAAGACTTAAATTGAAAAAACCTGCACCACGTTGACACCAAACTTATCTCGAGTAACAACCACCAAGATATCAGCTTTCATAATCCACAAATTTATTTCACGTCTACAAACATGAGATTCCATTGAAAAATCATAATGATTCTCCAACAAATTTGAATATATTGACAATCTTTCAAAACTAGTAGAATATGTATCTCATGTCATAGCCATTTGTCTTTTTTGTTGTCTATACTGTATTTCTCTACCTTTGAAATATTCCTGTAAAAATAAATAGAAAAATATATTAGTTTTCAAATTATAAAACAACTTTAATAAAAAAATAAAATAGAATATATAACATACATACCTCTATGGTAATGAGTCGAAGATGTCTTGATGGTGAAATTAAAAAATGGCCGATACTATGTCCAGCTGTCGTCACCTCATCTGTAGGTAATGTTACTCGAGCTGATCTATTTATAATATCTTGTATAGTGACCCTATGATTCTCTACCTCTAATTTTTGATGATGAACTATATCTCCTATACAATATACCAACCCATATGCAACTATATGATGTTGAAAATCGTCAACATACAACTCGAAATAAGTAGGAAGCTGCGACAGAGGAGTAGGATAAAAAATGGGGTTCGTGGGCTGAGGTGGGGGAGTGGGAGCTACTGGAGGAGGTGGAGGATAAATAATGGGGTCTATAAGGGGAGGTGGAGGAGTGGGAGTTGCAGTCTGAAATTGTCCTTGCATGTCTACAAACATAGACTATACCGAAACTCTAATCTTTTCCTCCATCGTTGCATTAATATTATGAACTTCAATCTCCAAGGATTCTATTTTTTTATAAACACCCTCAACCTAAGTAGTTGAGGAATGTGGAAACACAATTATTACCGATACACCTGCTAGATATCCTGGTACACGACCAGGATTTTCGGGCTTTCCCAATGCTGCAGCTAAAATATCCTGCCTCCCAGCAGGTGTAATTACCCTTTTTGAGCTCTACTCCTTAAGAGAATCATGTATTAATTAATTGAACGTTTCTGTAATAATTGAAATTATATGAAGAAAATAGTTAACATAAATAAATAAAATAGATATCTTACAATCCTCTCAACTATGATTCTCGAATCTTCCGAAAGATATTTCCATTTTTTCCCATCCGAGCTCTCTTTCATTTTTCATGTCTATATGGAGGGGCAGGAGGGGCCACCTCTCCAGAGCTTGAAGACTCAACTCTTAGTTTTTTTAATTTTTCCGCCATCATTTGTTCTTCCAATAATGTATACCCTCTCCGAGATAAACTATGAGGGTATACATTTTTGGATTGGATATTTTAATGAGATTGCCTTGTTTTCTATAAATTAATAATAAGAAATCACTAACAAAACATTAACAAAATCATTTATATAATAAAGCTTATAAAATTTTACATTTACCTTACCAAAAATAAATCTTTTCTTCTACTATCTCCATGTGTCTTCATCTATGAAAGGATATATAGGACATGGATTATCATGAATCCTATCAAAAAAAATGAAATCAGATGTGAGGGATGATTTGAAATCCCTCCATCTCCTAGCAGCCATCGATAAGCATTTCTTCTTGACTCCTCTACTGTAAGGAATTTCAAATTTCATATGATAAAGAAGAGGTTTAACATATTATATATACTAGAAACATTTAAAGAATAGGCAAACAATAGAACAAGATCTTACTAAAATTGTCTCCCACAACTGAGAGATTATCTCTTTGTCCACACTTCTTCAGTCATCATACAAAATGCTTACTTTTCTCTTAACCTGAGTGGATACAAAACTCTTAAAAACTTTTTCATTTGGACCTCTAGGAATATCATCTTCATGAAACTCAATTGGTATCCTCTGATCCTACGTACATGCAAGTGATAATTTTGGTAAATGTGTGCACCCACATTTACCAACTCTTAAACTCTTTGTAGTAGTGGGAGCACATGAGGAAGACTGAGGAACATCAAGAGGATCATGTGAATGTTCCTCCCTAGAGGCCTGACCAATATTCTCATCTCCAAAATCATGTGGTTGATCAACTGATTGATCTATTGTTATCATTCAAATAAAAAAAACAAACATTAGTTCACAAATATACAAATTCAAATATTTTAATACTACTGTAATCAGAAAATAGAAAATTGTACTAAGTTATGTAATAGTAAACATGGTTAATATGGTAAGAATGTTAAACAATTGTAAATATGGTCACAATGGTAAACATGGTAAACATGGTAAACCTGGTAAACATGGTAAACATGGTAAAGTAATTGTCACCGAAAAAAAATAATAGATATATAATTTATTTAATGGTAAACCTGATAAAGTAATCTAAACAATATTAAATCATGGTAAAACTAGTAAACATGGTAATCATGATAAACTAATTGTCAATAAAAAACAATATATATATATAATTAATGTAATGGTATACATGTTAAAGCTTACAAAAAAATAAAACAAACAAAAACTTATACTTATTTTGTTTTAATACATGTTTTAATAAAGAAAAAACTTACAATATCTCCCATTTGATGAAAAAATAAATTTGAACAAGAAATAAACAAATGTTACCTGTAATTTTAGGAATGTACAAATGGATTGTTTTCCCAAATTCCTTCGCCGTGATCGTTCTTTATGGAACAAACCATGTATTCAACACGATCATCATTATGATCTATTAATCTTTCCATGGAAGTAGGCATCTCACATAAATCAGTATCTTCATCAAGTTCATCCTCACCAACATATTGTTTTTTCCCTTGTAAAACAACATCCATCTGCATATCTGATTGATCTCCTATATAGAAAATTTGTTTTTCATGTGTTTCCATTATAAAATAATCAGTTATGTCTTCCAATCTATTTAGATTAACAAGTGTCATTCCAAATTAATCGTGTCTGACACTGTTGTTACCGATAAAACATTTATAGTTAAAAACATGAACTCTAATTTTAATGCAATCCACCTCCCATATGTCTTCAATCACTCCGTAATATGTACTTGATGCAGAAATTGGGTTTTTTTCCTTAGCACTCAAAAAATTCATTGCTTCTACAAACACCAATACACCACTATTCTGAACATCACTTCTATTGTCTTGAGCTTTCTTATGAAATGTATAGCCATTAATGTCATAACCGGACCATGTTATCACATTTAAACATGGACCACCCACTATCCATTTTAATGTCTCTGATACATCTGATCTACCAAGCATGGCCTTTTTAAACCATGAAAACATGTTTTGTTGTGCTCATTCAAAATCCACATTTATTTCTTCTTTGGATGACATTGTATCAGCTCTTTAATATGCAATGTGATATACGGTTGAACATTAGCTATGTTATTCAAGATGTATGATTCTATGTTCTTCATCTGTTCAGCTGACAACAATTTAACTTTCAGGCCACAAATCCCTTGTCCTTTATTATTAACTCATTCATGGTGAGATGGAGGAAAACCTATGTGCTGCGCCGTAGCCAAGTAGCTGGTACAAAACTCTGCAACCTCCTCAGAAATATACTTTTCAATAATGGAGGCTTTAGGTCGATATGGATTCTTAACATACGCCATCAATATTTTCATATACATTTCAAAAGGATACATCAAAAGAAGATATACAGGTCCACAAAGAATTATTTCTTGAATCATATGTATCATTAAATTCACTGTTATATCAAAAAAAAGATGGAGGAAAATACATTTCCAATTCACAAAGTATGAAAATTTCATCCTTTTCCAAAATTTTCAAAGAATTCACATCAATCACCTTATTAAAAATTTAATAGAAAAAATAACACAACTTTATTATAGTATTTCTGACACGGATGGGCAATATTCCCCGCAATGCAACTGGTAGAATTTGTTGCATCATGACGTGACAATCATGAGATTTCGTTCCTAGAAACATCAAGTCCTTCAATGAGACAAGATTTTTTACATTTAAAGAATAACCTTGAGGCACTTTGATATCATGAAGACACTGACAAAAGATAATTTTCTCCCTCCTCGATAATGTCTGAAAAGATGAGGGAATAAATTTTCTTCTTCTATTAGGAGTGGGAGCTAACTCCAAACGTATTCCCATTGATAGTAATTCTAATCCTGCATTCAACCCATTTTTTGTCTTTCTTTTAATATCTAATAATGTTCCAATCAAAAAATCATAGATATTCTTCTCCACGTGCATTAAATAAATATTATGTTTAACTTCCTGATATCTCCAATATGGTAGCTCAAAAAATATTGACCTTTTCTTCAAAATATGTCTATCATTACCAGATTTCTGTGTCTTTCCCAATGTCACGTCAAGGTTTTTCACCCTCTCAAAATATAGATCTGGGGATAAAGGTTTTGTAGAAATATCAAATTCTTGTGAGCTATTGAATGCCTTCATTAGTCTTTTATAAGAGTGATCCATAGGCAAAAACATTCGATGACCCATGTACACTGTTTTCCTCCCATTATGAAATTGACAACATGACGTCTGTTGTTCGCAAATAGGACATGCTTTATTCCCTTTAACACTATATCCAGAAAATTTTCCATATGTTGGGAAGTCGTTTATAGTGCACAAAAGCACTGAATACAGTTGAAAATATTCCATTTGATAAGAATCATACACCCTAATACCATCCTCCCATAAAAGTTTCAAATCATCAGTCAACGGTGACAAGTAAACATCAATATCATTGTCGGGTTGCTTCGGACCAGAGATCATTACACTCGACAAGACATATTTTCTCTTCATAAAAACTTCAGAAGAGAGGTTGTAAATTACCAATAAAACAGTCCATGAACTATGTGTGCTACTAAGGGATCGGTATGGATTCATTCCATCTGTGTATAACCCTAGTCTGATATTTCTAATTTTATTTCCAAATGTAGAATACTGCTCATCAATTTTTATCCATCGCGGACAATCAGATTGATGGCGTATTTATCCATCACATAACCGCTCATCAACATGTCATCTTAACATTTTTGCATCATGTGAATAGGAATAAACATTTGAAACAATGAATTATAGGATGATACCAAAATACCATTGAAGGGATCATTGTTATATCTACATCAGCCTCTGATTTTATTTTCACCTTATACCGTGATGTCCCATATTTGGGACACTCTGACAGAAATTCACATTCCTTCCTATATATCATACAGTCATTTGGGCAGGCATGTATTTTCTTATATCCCAATCCCATCGGGCATAATATTTTATTGGCCTTATAATGTGAATCTGGAAGATCCTTATCGTTTGGAAGAATGTCTTTCATCAATTGTAGAAGATTTATAAATCTTCTGTCACTTCATCCATGTTTCACCTTCAGGTTAATCAGTCTTAACACCGCCGACAAAACTGAAAAATCTGTACAACCAGGATGTAATTATAAGGCCCCGGCCTTAAATGTTACTTATTCATGAATTAAATGAATAATTCACATAGAGGATCTTTTCAGGTGTAGAGTTTTAGAGAATTAGGTCATAACTATTACATCTCAAAAGATTACAAAGTACACACTTCTACTATGTTTCCATAAAATTAAAAAAAAATCATAAAAAGAAACATGTCTAGTTACATGTTTTAGATAGCATGTCTTTCCTTGATCCAATCCTTGAACCCATTCATCTTTAAGTCCTATGGAAAACATTTCAAAAAATTGGGATGAGCATAAAAATCCCAGTAAAGGATACACAAAGAAGGAAAACTGTTAGGTTTTCAAAACAACAAGTAAACCAAGAATACTCTATCAAAGTATTACTTTTCACTTTTATGAAGTATTAAAAACTCTTCAATGAATAAAAGATCATTACATACCCTTTTGTAACCAAATTATTACCATAAAACCCATATAAAGATCACATAACCTATAAAGGTAACTTGGGACATAAACATACTTAAGTGGAATAACCATATGGTCGACTTACAAACATATCACTTAATGGAATATCCATACTGTAGACTTCGATACCCAATGGATTGGAGATTATAACGTAACCACCCATCCTAGTATTCACGGAACCACCCGTCATATGGTTTATCACGTAACCACCTGTCAAATGTCCAAGTACCACTAAAAAATCATAACACATAAAGCAATTATAAATGAAAGAAAAAAATTCCACATTTCAAGCACAATATATCGCTTAAATATATTGACATAGAAAATCCATTATCAAAACCATATTTAATATCAAAATACATAAAATAGTATATGGCATTTATTTAAATTTAAAAATATAACAGAATGTTGAGGAAGCTAAAGATCAAATAATACTCGCAGCGGCGGAAAGGTTGTTGTCACCGCGTACGTTAAAAAAACATAATTTTTGTCGTTTAGTAAAACGCTTCGTATAAACAATATTTCTTCTGAATAAAATTAGAAGACAAAGGTGTTTATACACCATATAAAATAATGTCTTTTATTAGAACAAAACATGCCTCAATGAAAGGAGATTGAGACGAAGTCCCTTACAAAGACAGTATCCTTAGATTATGGATAAATCAATTACATAATTAAGTGTGACAAACGAATAGACCAAATATAAGTGGATATTAAGTGTAAAACAATCAGAGGTCATTCACACATATTCATTGGATGAAATATTCAAGGAGTACAAGTTTATCCCAAAGAATCAAAATTGGGTTAAGAAGTTCCCTTGCAAAAATTCGACATCCTGACGACGTCACTTCAAAATTAAGAAAATAAGTTGACGTGTAACATCCCAGGTAAATAAAGAATACAACAATTTCATATTTATTAATATTATTGAATTAAATATTAATTTTACTTTAAAGGGGTTTCTATGTTCGATAGCGTACCCGATACGCAACAAATAGTTTCTTTGAAATCTTAAGTTGCACACTAGTAATAAAATAATATTATTTTAAATGGTAGTTAAGACGTAGCCGTTTTATTGGCGGGAATGAATATAAATAACTAAAATATGAATTTATATGTTTGTTAAATATTTTTGCATTTATCCAATAAAGGATAAAGTATTAATATACGAAAAGAATTCAATTTTAGGCATAGATACTCTCATTTTCACTAAAGGTCCAATTATCGCCTTTTGATGGCGAACCATCTTTAAATATAGTTTTGGTCACTCTTATACATTATATTGGACCAAACAAAATTCTTCTTTAGAATTGGGACATCAAAATTTACTTTCTGTAAATATTTGGTATTTTTCCGATAAAGTTCATTTTTTAATGAATAGTGAAAAATGTTGTATTTTAATTCAAAACCTCTTTTTAATCTAATTTTTTAATATGATTAGATTATCTTTTTTAATTGGTTTTAGAGTGAAATTAGAATATATTTTTAACATTTAATCCAATAGTGTTCGTTGGAATTAATTCCACTTTAAAATTGGACTTAAACTAGTGTCAATCTTTTGATACATATTGTTTCATAAAAACACGCTATTTGTTTTGACAACGGGAATTAATTAATAAATTACTTAATGTAACTTATATTTTTTTAATTCTGTAAAATAAACAACATTTTTGAATTCAGAATATCAAATATATCTTAGGGTGATGTTTGTGTATTTTTCTAAAAAAACATCAATTTTTGATGAATAGTGAAACCACTAAGTGGTACTTAAAAAATTGATTTTTTCATTTAAATAAAATTTTACCACCTCTGTGTTTTGAATTTAAAAAATCCGACATACATGGTTGTCATTAGGAATTAATATTTGGTTCAATGGGATTAAAATAATTTTTTGGTGAATAGTAACTGTTACGTTTTTAATCGCGATTAGAGGTAATTAGTGTAGTTTAAGGTAAAAATAATGTTTTAATAATATGAAATGACCTAGACACTTGTCCTACCCTTATTGTATGTGTCATGGACGACCACAAAAATCCATGGGTCATCTTGGGGACCCCATGGAGACACTTTGGTAGGAAAATGACATTAATTACTTTTTATTTAATGTTATAATTAAAATGTCACAAACATGAGTTATTTTACTAAAACAATTTTTAAATGAGGTTATACAAGTCATATTTTTTTAATATAAATATCATTAGAAAGAAAAAAAGATTTCCTAAATCATGATATTTTTTTTATAATTTTTAGACATTAAATAAATTAAATTATTTTTGACACCATGACGATGCATCGAATACCTCATTATTTAACAATTTAAATAAAATGAAAAGATAATGTAAAATATAAGACCTACACATGTCAACAACCTATTGTATGGGTTTATTTAGAACTATTATCACCTTATCCATGAAATATATAATTTTGGGACATTTAAAATCCGAAAAGCATTTTATAATAACGTAACCTTTTATAACATTCCAAGAGCGCCCCTCCTCTCCTCTTATAAAAGGACACCACCTCTACCACCATACCCACACCTCTCAAGCCTTTGGCTCAGCCAACCCCTACTCCTTTTATCTATCCAAATCCCACTACTCATCCTAGAAGCCTTACCTTTGGCAGACAGCTCTTCAAAAAACCCTTTTGGTTCAAACCAATAAGAGTTACCCGATTTTAAGGTAATGTCTTCACTTGTGTTCTTTTGTTTTATTTTGCTTCTCCAACCCCATAAACTCTTTTTATTCATTTCTTTTGTAACAAAAACAGTATCCTCAATATACTAGTATTTTTTTATAAGAATTATTCTAGCTACACTTACACACACCTTCATTTAATGGCCAAAGAGCATATTGTTTCCGTGGATGGTAAATTTCTGCCTCACGAAATGATGATTGTTCAATATTCTTTTAACACATTCAAAGGTGGCCATTAAGATGTCACTATATTTTTATATGATATATAATATGTTTATGTTTTACTTAAGCTTCTGTATTTTCCATTTATGGAATACCTTTATGGTTTCCATTATGGGTAAACACAATATCTTCATTTTAGGAAGTACGGACTACCGCCCCCTCAAAGTGATTTGAGTCGTTAATACCATATGTGGTACATATAAAAGATATATTTAATGATATTATGTATGTAATTATACTAGAATTATAATATACCTTTAACTCATTATGATTCCATTCCATAAAATATGAAATAGAAATGAAAGTAGCGTTCATGTGTACGTACAGCTTACCATCTCCATGAAAAGTGCATTTCATTTCTTATCCCCAAATGTAATGTACTATTATAAGTACATATATATAATGGATATATATGATGTATGTTAAATATAAATGATGAATATAATTCTGGAATTAAAATATACATATCTCTCATTTAGTTTTAATTTCATTAAAATGACATAGAAATGAAAGTAGCGTTCATGCGTACGTACAGCTTACCGTCTCCATGAATGGTGCATTTCATTTATTACCTCTAAATGATTATGTAATATTATAAAATCATTATTATACTGGATATATATAATATATATGGCATCTAAATCATGAATATCATTCTTTAGATAATGGATATTTGACTACGTGAACAACTTGTAAATATAAGAAGTTCACTTTTGACTCAAGTACCAAATATCGACAAAACGACCGTTATTAACTTAAATGATTACATAATGTTCATAACATGGTAATAAGTGATATAAAAGGATTAATGAACTTGGAAACAGTTGTAAATCAAGTAGAAATTAACTCAAGATTATTATTCAGGACATTAAGGAACGATCGAGTCAAGTCGGACCCGAAGTAAGGGACTTCGTCTCAATCTCCTTTCATTGAGGCATATTTCGTTTTATACAAAAATTTCCTATATAGGGTGTATAAATCCCATTGTCTTATACTTTTATACAAAATGAATCTTTTTCTATAAAGCGTTTTACTAAGCGACAAAAAAGAATGTTTCTTTTAACGTATGTGGTGACAACCCCATTTTCTTCAGTCGTGAGTATTATTTGGTCTTTGGCTTCCTCAATAAGCTATAAAGTTTTTAAAATGAATTAAATACCATATACTCTTTTATATATTTTGGTATAGAAAATGGTTTTGTAATGTCAATATATTTATGTGATATATTGTGATCAAAAAGTGGAAATGTTTTCTTTCCATTATATTTGTTTTATGTCTTATGATTTTATAATGGTACATGGACATTTTACAGGTGGTTACGTGATAAACCATATGACGGGTGGTGCCGGGAATACCAGGACGGGTGGTTACATTATTACCTCCAATGAATTGGGTATGGAAGTCGGCCGTATGGCTATTCCAGTAACTGATATGTGTGGAAGTCGAGTGTATGGTTATTCCATTTAAGTATGTTTATGCCCCATGTTACCTTTATATGTTATGTGGTATTTATATGGATTTTATGGTAATATTTTGGTTAAAAAAGGGTAAGTAATGATCTTCTATTTAGTGAAGATTTTTTACTACTTCATAAAGGTGAAAAGTATTACTTTGATAGAGTAAACATGGTTTACTTGTGGTCTTGAAAAAACTAATAGTTTTCATTCCTTGTGATTTCCTTACTGTTCTTTTTATGCTCATCCCAATTTTTTTTGAAATGTTTTTGACAAGACTTAATGTGGAGTAGGATCAAGGATGGGATCAAGGGAAAGTCATGTTATATAAAAGGTGGAACTAGACATGTTTCTTTTTAATAGTTTTTATTTTTATGGAAACTTAGTAGAAGTGTCTACTTTGAAATCTTTTGAGATGTAATAGTTATGTCCTAATTATCTAAAACTCTAAACCTTAAAATATCCTCAATGTGAATTATTCATTTAATTAAATATTAAGTAAGGTTTAAGGTCGGAGCCTTATAGTTGGTATCATAGGTCAGTTTAGACAACTTTAGGAGTTAGAAAATTGTAAAATTATAAATTAATTTATGGTATTATTGAAATGATATAGCATTTAAAGATTACCATGTTGCTTCACCTAAGATATTTCTGTGTTAAGAATGGTTTTTCATAAAGGAAATATAATGGCTTTTCTAGGAAGGCATACAGTGGGAAATGACCTTTCAAATTAGTATCTTGAGATGGTCAGAATCAGAACTAAACAGTTTGTTGCAATGATGGCTCAGTTGACTCAGGAGTTGAAAAGAAGATTGGTGAATGCTCCAGTTTTGGAACTTCCTTCCAGGAATGGTGAGTTTGTTATCTTCAGTGATGATTCGTTGAAGGGACTTGGTTGTGCCCTTATGCAGAATGATCAGGTAATTGCATATGCTTCACGTCAGTTGAAAACTCATGAGGTAAATTACCCTATAAATGACTTGGAATTAGCTGCTGTTGTTTTTTCTCTAAAAATTTTGAGGCATCATTTGTATGGAGTAAAGTGTGAAATATATACTGATCACAAAAGTTTAAAGTATATATATTCACTCAGAAAGAATTGAACATAAGACAGAGGAGATGGCTAGAATTATTCAAGGATTATAATTGTACAATTCATTACCATCCGGGGAAAGAAAATAATGTGGCTGAGGCTTTGAGTCGAAAAAAGTAATTCTTTCTTAACCATGCTACGTTTAGAACGAGATCCTTTGGTTTTTGATTTGATGAACTTTGGCATAGAGGTTGTTGGTGCAGGATGTTCTTCTGTTTTGTTTCAGGTATCAGTGAGATCATCTCTATCAGACAGAATTAAGCAAGCGCAGAAGAAAGACAGTGGGTTGCAGAAAAAGGTAGAGCTGGTTCAGAAGGGTAAGTTGCCTGAATTTAATATTGATAATGATTGTGTTTTGAGGTTTGGGAAGAGATTATGTGTTCCTGGAGATTCACAGTTGAAGAATGATTTGTTATGTGAGGCTCATAGTTCCCCATTTTTAATTCATCCTGGTAGCACTAAGATGTACAGAGATCTGCGGGAGTATTTCTAGTGGGATGGAATGAAAAGAGATATTGATGATTTTACTGTGAAGTTTTTGACTTATCAGCAGGTTAAAGCAGAGCGGTAGTTACCAAAAGGGATGCTTCATCCTTTACTGGTGCCAGAGTGGAAATGGGAAAATGTATCCATGGACTTTGTTGTGGGATTACCGAGGACATCTCGAGGTAATAATGCAATATGGGTTATTGTTGATCGCTTGACTAAATCTGCTCATTTCCTTCCTATTAGAGATACATTCTCTCTAGAACAACTTTCTCGATTTTATCTTAAAGAGATAGTCAGGTTGCATGGAGTTCCCCTCTCCACTGTATCTGATCGTAATCCCAGGTTTACTTATAACTTCTGGAAAGGCCTTAAGAAGTCGTTGGGTGATGAATTAAATTTTATTACAACTTATCATCCGCAATCAGATGGGCAGTTAGAACGAACAATTCAGACTTTGGAAGATATTCTATATGCTTGTTCGATGGATTATCAGGGATCTTGGGACCAACATCTTTCTTTGGTTGAGTTTTCATATAATAACAGTTTTCATTCTAGTATACAGATGGCCCCGTTTGAGGCATTATATGGGAAGCAGTGTCAAACTTAGGCTTTTTGGGATGAAGTAGGTGAAAGGAATCTGATGGGACTAGAATTGGTAGAAGAGATTGTAGAAAAAGTTCATTTGATTCAAAAACACATGAAAACAGCTCAGAGAAGACAGAAAATTTATGCAGATAACCGGATGAAGGATCTATCATTCGAGGTAGGTGATCATGTTTTTCTCAAAGTTTCACTATGGAAAAGTGTGATGCGATTTGGTAAGAAAGGAAATCTGAGTCCAAGGTTCATTGGACCACATGAAATTCTGGAGAAAGTTGGATCAGTTGCTTATCGAGTGGCTTTACCTCCGAGTTTATCTCAGGTACACAATAATTTTCATGTTTCGATGTTGAGAAAGTATATGCCAGATCCATCTCATGTTTTGAGCCCAGAGGTAGTTCAGTTGGAAGAGAATCTCTTTTATGAAGAACAACCAGTCCAGATTCTTGACCGATGAGAGAAAGTGTTGCGAAATAAGGTAATTCACCAGGTAATGGTTTTGTGGAAAAACCATATGGTTGATGAGGCAACATGGGAATCAAAAAAGGTGAGGAGTGATAAATACCCCCACTTATTTTGATAAGTGAATAAATTTGCATGGACGCAATTCCAAAAAGTGGGGAAGGATATAAAATCCCAGGTAAATAAGGAATAAAACATTTTCATATTTATTAATATTTACTAATTAAATATTAATTTTACTTTAAAGGGGTTTCTCTGTTCGATAGTGTACCCGATACGCAACAAAGAGTTTCTAGTAAATCTTACGTTGCACACTGGTAATAAAATAATATTATTTTAAATGGTAGTTAACACGTAGCCATTATATTGGCGGGAATGAATAGAAATAACTAAAATATTAATGTATATGTTTGTTAAATGTTTTTACATTTATCCAGTAAAGCATAAAGGATTAAAATACGAAAAGAATTCAATTTTAGGCATAGATACTCTAATTTTCACTAAAGGTCCACTTATCACCATTTGATGGAGAACCGTCTTTAAATATAGTTTTGGTCACTCTTATACATTCTATTGGACCAAAAAAATTCTTCTTTATAATCAGGATATCAAAATTTACTTTGTGTAAATATTTGGTATTTTTCCGATAAAGTTTATTTTTAGTGAATAGTGAAAAATGTTGTATTTTAATTCAAAACCGCTTTTTATTCTAATTTGTTTAAATGATTAGATTATCTTTTGAATTAGTTTTAGAGTGAAATTAGAATATATTTTTACCAATTAATCCAATAGCAGTCATTGGAATTAATTCTACTTTTAAATTGGACTTAAACTAGTGTCAATCTTTTGAAACATATTGTTTCATAAAAACACGATATTTGTTATGACAATGGTAATTAATTAATAAATTAATTAATTTAACTTATATGTTTTGAATTTTTTAAAATAGACATAATTTTTTAATTCGGAATATCAAATATAGCTTCGGGTGAAGTTTTGGTATTTTTCTAAAAAACATCAATTTTTGATGAATACTGAAACCACTAAGTGGTACTTAAAAAACTGATTTTTTTCGTTTAAATGAACTTTTACCACCTCTGTGTTTTGAATTTCAAAAATCTGACATACGTGGTTTTCATTAGGAAGTAAAATTTGGTTTAATGGGATTAAAATAGTATTTGGTGAATAGTAACTTTTAAGTGTTTAATCGCGATTAGAGGTAATTAGTGTAGTTTAAGGTAAAAATAATGTTTTAATAAAATGAAATAACCTATAAACTTGTCCTAACGTTATTGGATGTGTCATGGCCGACCAAGAAAATCCATGGGTCCACTTGGGGACCCCATGGAGCCACTTTGGTAGGAAAATGACATTAATAACTTTATATTTAATGTTAAAATTAAAATGTCACAAACATGAGTTATTTTACTAAAACAATTTTTAAATGGGGTTATAAAAGTTATATTTTTGACTATAAATATTCATTAGAAAGATAAAAATATATCCTACATCATGATATTTGTTTTATAATTTTTATACATTATATAAATTAAATTATTTTTGACACCATGATGATGCAGCGATTACCTCATTATTTAACAATTTAAATAAATGAAAAGACAATGTAAAATCTAAGACCTACGCATGTCAAAAACCTATTGGATGGGTGTATTTCGAACTATTATCACCTCATCCTTAAAATATATAATCTTGGGACCTTTAAAATCCGAAAATCATTTTATAATAAAGTAACCTTTTATAACTTTCCAAGAGTGCCCCTCCTCTCCTCTTAAAAAAGGACCCCACCTCTACCACCTTACCCACACCTCTCAAGCCTTTTTATCGGACAATCCCGGCTCATTTAATCTCTCCACATCCCTCTACTCATCTTAGAAACCTTACCTTGGGCAGAAATCTCTTCAATGAACCCTTTTCGTTCAAACCAATAAGAGTTACCCAATTTTAAGGTAATTTCTTCACATGTGTTCTTTTTTTTATTTTACTTCTCCAACCCCCTAAACTCTTTTTATTCATTTATTTTGTAACAAAACCAGCATCCTCAATATAATAGGATGTTTTTATAAGAATTATTCTAGCTACACTTACACAAACCTTCATCTAATGGTTAGAGATCATACTTTTTCCATGGACGACGAATTTCTGCATCACGAAACGATGATTGTTCAATATTCTTCTAACACCATCAAAGGTGGCGATTAAGATGTCACTATATATATATATATATATGATATATAATATGTTTATGTTTTACTTAAACTTATTTATTTTCAATTTATGGCATACCTTTATGGTTTTCATTCTGGGTAAACTTGATATCTTCATTTTAGGAAGTGCGGACTACCGCCCCCTCAATGTGATTTGATTTGTTAATACCATATGTAGTACGCATAAAGGATAGATTTAATGATATTATATATGAAATTATACTGTAATTATAATATACCTTTAAGTAATTATTATTCCATTCCATAAAATATGAAATAGAAATGAAAGTAGCGTTCATGCGTACGTATAGCTTACCGTCTCCATGAACGATGCATTTCATTCATTATCCCCAAATGTAATGTACTATTATAAGTACATATATATAATGAATATATATGATGTATGTTACATCTAAATGATGAATATAATTCTGGAATTAAAATATACATATCTCTCATTTATTTTTAATTCCATTAATATGACATAGATATGAAAGTAGCGTTCATGCGTACGTACGGCTTACCGTCTCTATGAACGGTGCATTTCATTTCTTACCTCTAAATGATTATGTAATATTATAAATTCATGTATATACTTGATATATATAATATATATGGAATCTACATCATTAATATAATTCTTGAGCTAATGGATATTTGACTACATGAACAACTTGTAAATATAAGAACTTCACTTTGGACTCAAGTTCCAAATATCGACAAAATGACCGTTATTAACATAAATTATTAAATAATATTCATAACACGGTAATAAGTGATATAAAAGGAATAATGAACTTGAAAAAGGTTCTTAATCAGGTATAAATTAACTCAAGTTTATTATTCAGGACATTAAAGAATGATCGAGTCAAGTCGGACCCGAGGTAATGGACTTCGTCTCAATCTCCTTTCATTGAGGCATGTTTCGTTTTATACACAACGTTCTTTTATACGGTGTATAAACCCCTTTGACTTTTACTTTTATACAAAATGAATCGTTTTCTATGAAGTATTTTACTAAACGAAAAAAGGAATGTTTCTTTTAATGTACGCGGTGACAACGACCTTTTCCGCCACTACGAGTATTATTTGGTCTTTGGATTTCTCAATAAGTCGTAATGTTTTTAAAATGAAATAAATACCATATACTCTTTTATGTATTTTGGTATTGAAAATTGTTTTGTTATGTCATTATATTTATGTGATATATTGTTATCAAAGTGTGGAAATTTTTTCTTTCCATTATATTTGTTTTATGTCTTATGATTTTATAATGGTACTTGATCATTTGACGGGTGGTTACGTGAAAAACCATATGACGGGTGGTGCCGTGAATACCAGGATGGGTGGTTACGTTATAACCTCCAATGCATTGGGTATGTAAGTAGGCCGTATGGCTATTCCGTTAAGTGATTTGTGTGGAAGTCGTTCGTATGGTTATTCCATTTAAGTATGTTTATGTCCCAAGTTAACTTTATATGTTATGTGTTCTTTATATGGGTTTTATGGTAATATTTTGGTTACAAAAGGTAAGTAATGATCTTTTATTTAGTGAAGAGTTTTTACTACTTCATAAAGGTGAAAAGTATTACTTTGATAAAGTATACATGGTTTACTTGTGGTTTTGAAAAAACTAACAATTTTTATTCCTTGTGTACCCCTTACTGATCTTTTTATGCTCACCTGAAGTTTTTTTTGAAATTTTTTTCACAGGACTTAATGTATAGTAGGGTCAAGGATGGGATCAAGGGAAAGTCATGCTATATAAAACGTGGAACTAGACATGTTTCTTTTGAAGAGTTTTTATTTTTATGGAAACATAGTAGAAGTGTCTACTCTGTAATCTTTTGAGATGTAATATTTATGTCCTAATTCTCTAAAACTATAAACCTGAAAAGATCCTCAATGTGAATTATTCATTTAATTCAATATTAAGTAAGGTTTAAGGGCGGGGCCTTATAGCTGGTATCAGAGGTCGGTTTAGACAACTTTAGGTGTTATAAAATTTTTAAATTATAAATTAATTTATGGTATGATTGAAATGATATAGCATTTAGAGATTAGCATGTTACTTCACCTAAGATATTTTTCTGTTAAGAATGTTTTTTCATAGAGGAAATAGAACGTCCTTTCTGGTAAAGAATACTGTGGGAAATGACCTTTCAAATTAGTATCCTGAGATGGTCAGAATCAGAACTAAACAGTTTGTTGCAATGATGGCTCAGTTGACTCGGGAGTTGAAATGAATATTGGTGAATGCTCCAGTTTTGGAACTTCCTTCCAGGAATGGTGAGTTTGTTATCTACAGTGATTCTTCGTTGAAGGGACTTGGTTGTGTCCTTATAAAAAATGATCAGGTAATTGCATATGATTCACGTCAGTTGAAAACTCATGAGGTAAATTACCCTACACATGACTTGGAATTATCTGATGTTGTTTTGCTCTTAAAATTTTGAGGCATCATTTTTATGGAGTAAAGTGTGAAATATATACTGATCAAAAAAGTTTAAATTATCTATATTCACTCCGAAATAATTGAACATGAGAAAGAGGAGATGGCTAGAATTAGTCAAGGATTATAATTGTACAATTCATTACCATCCAGGAAAAGAAAATAAAGTGGCTGATGCTTTGAGTCGAAAAAGTAATGCTTCATTAACCATGCTACGTTTTGAACGAGATCCTTTAGTTTTTGATTTGATGAACATTTTCATAGAAGTTGTTGGTGTAGGAAGTACTTCTATTTTGTTTCAGGTATCAGTGAGATCATCTCTATAAGACAGAATTAAGAAAGCGCAGGAGAAAGATAGTGGGTTGCAGAAAAAGGTAGAGCTGGTTCAGAAGGGTAAGTTGCCTGAATTTAATATTGATAGTGATTGTGTTTTGAGGTTTGGGAAGAGATTATGTGTTCCTGGTGATTCAAAGTTTTAGAATGAGTTGTTATGTGAGGCTCATAGTTCCCCGTTTTCAGTTCATCCTAGAAGTACTAAGATGTACAGAGATCTCTGGGAGTATTACTGGTGGGATGGAATGAAAATATATATTGCCAATTTTACTGTGAAGTGTTTGACTTGTCAGCAGGTTAAAGTAGAGAGGTAGTTACTGAAAGGGATGCTTCATCCTTTACCGGTGCCAAAGTGGAAATGGGAAAATGTATCCATGGACTTTGTTGTGGTATTATCGAGGAAATCTTGAGGTAATAATGCAATCTGGGTTATTATTGATTTCTTGAATAATCTGCTCATTTCCTTTATATTCGAGATACATTCTCTCTAGATCAACTTTCTCGATTGTATCTTAAAGAGATAGTCAGGTTGGATGGAGTTCCCATCTCCATTTTATTTTATCATGATCCCAGGTTTACTTCTACCTTTTGAAAAGGCCTTCAGAAGTCATTGGCTACTGAATTAAATTTTAGTACAGCTTTTCATCCGTATTCAGATGGGCAGTTAGAACGAACAATTCAGACCTTGGAGGATATTATATGTTCTTGTTTGATGGATTATCAGGGAATTTGGGACCAACATCTTTCTTTTTTTGAGTTTTCTTATAATAACAGTTTTCATTCCTGTATATAGATGGCCCTGTTTGAGGCATTAGATTGGAAGCAGTGTCAAACTCCAGCTTTTTGGGATGAAGTAGGTGAAAGGAAGCTGATGGGACCAGAATTGGTAGAAGAGATGGCAGAAAAAGTTCAGTTGAATCATAAACACATGAAAACAGCTTAGAGAAAATAGAAAAGTTATGCAGATAACCCGAGGAAAGATCTATCTTTCGAGGTAGGTGATCATGTTTTTATCAAATTTTCACCATGGAAAAGTGTGATGCGATTTGGTAAGAAAGGAAAGCTGAGTCCAAGGTTCATTGGACCATATTAAATTCTGGAGAAAGTTGGATCAGTTGCTTATCGAGTGGCTTTACCTCCGAGTTTATCTCAGGTACACAATGTTTTTCATGTTTCGATGTTGAGAAAGTATAATTCAGATCCATCTCATGTTTTGAGCCCAAAGTTAGTTCAGTTGGAAGAGAATCTCTCTTATGAAGAACTACCAGTCCAGATTCTTGACCGAAGAGAGCAAGTGTTGTGAAATAAGGTAATTCACCAGGTAATGGTTTTTGTGGAAAAACCATATGGTTGAAGAGGCAACGTGGGAATCTGAAAATGATATGAGGAATAAATACCCCCACTTATTTTGATAAACGAATAAAATTGTGAGGACGCAATTCTCAAAAGGGGGGAAGGATGTAACATCCCAGGTAAATAAAGAATAAAACATTTTCATATTTATTAATATTTATGAATTAAATATTAATTTTAATTTAAAGGGGTTTCTATGTTCGATAGCGTACCCGATACGCAACAAAGATTTTCTTTGAAATCTTACGTTGCATACTAGTAATAAAATAATATTATTTTAAATGGTAGTTAACACGTAGCCATTGTATTGGTGGGATTGAATAGAAATAACTAAAATATTAATGTATATTTTTTTAAATGTGTTTACATTTATCCAATAAAGGATAAAGGATTAAAATATGAAAAGAAATCAATTTTAGGCATAGATACTCTAATTTTCACTAAAGGTCCACATATCGCCTTTTGATGGCGAAATGTCCTTAAATATAGTTTTGGTCACTCTTATACATTCTATTGGACCAAACAAAATTCTTCTTTAGAATAGGGACATCAAAATTTACTTTGTGTACATTTTTGGTATTTTTCCGATAAAGTTCATTTTTTAATGAATAGTGAAAAATGTTGTATTTTAATTCAAAACCTCTTTTTAATCTAATTTGTTTATATGATTAGATTATCTTTTGAATTGGTTTTAGAGTGAAATTAGAATATATGTTTACCATTTAATCCAATAGTGGTCATTGGAATTAATTCCACTTTGAAATTGGACTTAAACAAGTGTCAATCATTTGATACATATTATTTCATAAAAACGTGCTATTTGTTTTGACAATGAGAATTAATTAATTAATTAATTAATATAACTTATATGTTTTTAATTTTGTAAAATAGTCTTCATTTTTGAATTCAGAATATCAAATATATCTTAGGGTGAAGATTTGGTATTTTTCTAAAAATCTTCAATTTTTGATGAATAGTGAAACCACTATGTGGTACTTAAAAAAACTGATTTTTTCATTTAAATGTAATTTTACCAACTATGTGTTTTTAATTTCAAAAATCCGACATACATGGTTGTCATTAGGATGTAAAATGCGGTTCAATGAGATTAAAATAATTTTTTGGTGAATAGTAACTTTTAAGTTTTTAATCGCGATGAGAGATAATTATTGTAGTTTAAGGGAAAAATAATGTTTTAATAATATAAAATTACCTAAACACATGTCCTACACTTATTGGATGTGTCATGGCTGACCAAGACAATCCATGGGTCAACTTGGGGACCCCATGGAGCTACTTTGGTAGGAAAATGACATCAATAACTTTTTATTTAATGTTAAAATTAAAATGTCACAAACATGAGTTGTTTTACTAAAACAATTTTCAGATGGGATTATACAAGTCATATTTTTGACTATAAATATTAATTAGAAATATAAAATGATATCCTACATCATGATATTTGTTTTATAATTTTTAGACATTAAATAAACATAATTATTTCTGACACCATTATGATACAGCGGTTACCTCATTATTTAACGATTTAAATAAAATAAAATGATAATGTAAACTCTAAGACCTGAACATGTCGAAAACATATTGTATGGGTGGATTTATAACTATTATCACTTTATCCTTGAAATATATAATTTTGGGACCTTTAAAATCCGAAAATCATTTTATAATAAAGTAACCTTTTATAACATTCCAAGAGTGCCCTTCCTCTCCTCTTATAAAAGGACCCCAACTCTACCACCTTACCCACACCTCTCAAGTCTTTGTCTCGGCCAACCCATACTCATTTTATCTCTTCACATCTCTATACTCATCCTAGAAGCCTTACCATGGTCAGAAATCTCTTCATGGAACCCTTTTGGTTCAAACCAATAAGAGTTACCTGATTTTAAGGTAATGTATTCACTTGTGTTGTTTTGTTTTATTTTGCTTCTCCAACCCCCTAAAATCTTTTTATTCATTTATTTTTTAACAAAACCAGTATCCTCAATATACTAGGATGTTTTTATAAGAATTATTCGAGCTAAACTTACACACACATTAATCTAATGGTTCAAGAGCATACTGTTTCCGTGGATGGCGAATTTCTGTCTCACGAAACGATGATTGTTCAATATTCTTCTAACACCTTCAAAGGTGGCCATTAAGATGTCACTATATTTATATATGATATATAATATTTTTATGTTTTACTTAAGCTTCTGTATTTTTCATTTATGGCATACCTTTATGGTTTCCATTATGGGTAAACGTGATATCTTCATTTTAGGAAGTGCTGACTACCGCCCCCTCAAAGTGATTTGATTCGTTAATATAATATGGGGTACGTATAAAGGATAGATTTAATGATCTTAAATATTAAATTATACTGTAATTATAATATATCTTTAAGTCATTATGATTCCATTCCATAAAATATGAAATAGAAATGAAAGTAGCGTTCATGCGTACGTACGGCTTACCGTCTCCATGAACGGTGCATATCATTTCTTATCCCCAAATGTAATGTACTATTATAAGTACATATATATAATGGATATATTTTATTTATGTTACATATAAATGATGAATATAATTCTGTAATTAAAATATACATATCTCTCATTTAGTTTTAATTCCATTAATATGACATAGAAATGAAAGTAGCGTTCATGCGCATGTATGGCTTACCGTCTCCATGAACGGTGCATTTCATTTCTTACCTCTAAATGATTATGGAATATTATAAATGTATTTATATACTGGATATATATAATATATATCGAATATACATCATTAATATCATTCTTGAGATAATGGATATTTGACTACGTGAACAACTTGTAAATATAAGAAGTTCACTTTTGACTCAAGTACCAAATATTGAAAAAATGACTGTTATTAACTTAAATGATTACATAATGTTCATAACATGGTAATAAATGATATAAAATGAATAATAAATTTGAAAAGGGTTCTTAAGAAAGTAGAAATTAACTCAAGTTTATTATTTAGGACAGTAAAGAACAATCGAGTCAAGTCGGAACCGAGGTAACGGACTTCGTCTCAATCTCCTTTCATTGAGGCATATTTCATTTTATACACAACTTTCTTTTATACGGTGTATAAACCCCTTTGACTTTTACTTTTATACAAAAGAAATATTTTTCTACGAAGCATTTTACTGAACGAAAAAAAGGAATGTTTCTTTTAACGTACGCGGTGACAACGACCTTTTCCGCCGCTGCGAGTATTATTAGGTCATTGGATTCCTCAATAAGCGTTAATGTTTTTAAAATGAAATAAATACCTTATAATATTTTATGTATTTTGGTATTGAAAATGGTTTTTTTATGTCAATATATTTATGTGATATATTGTTATCAAAGTGTTGAAATGTTTTTTTCCATTATATTTGTTTTATGTTTTATGATTTTATAATGGTACTTGGAAATTTGACAGGTGGTTACGTGAAAAACCATATGACAGGTGGTGCCGTGAATACCAGGATGGGTGGTTACGTTATAACCTCCAATGCATTGGGTATGGAAGTCGGCCGTATGGGTATTCCATTAAGTGATATTTGTGGAATTGGACCGTATGGTTATTCCATTTACGTATGTTTATGTCCCAAGTTACCTTTATTTGTTATGTGTTCTTTATATGGGTTTTATGGTAATATTTTTGTTACAAAATGGTAAGTAATGATCTTCTATTCATTGAAGAGTTTTTACTAATTTATAAAGGTGAAAAGTATTACATTGATAAAGTATACATGGTTTAATTGTGGTTTTGAAAAAACTAACAGTTTTCATTCCTTGTGTATCCCTTACTGAGCTTTTTATGCTCACCCCATGTTTTTTTTGAAATGTTTTTCACAGGACTTAATGTGGAGTAGGGTCAATAAAGGGATCTAGCGAAAGTCATGCTATATAAAACATGGATCTAGACATGTTTCTTTTTAAGAGTTTTTATTTTTATGGAAACTTAGTAGAAGTGTCTACTTTGTAGTATTTTGAGATGTAATAGTTATGTCCTAATTTACTAAAACTCGAAACCTGAAAAGATCCTCAATGTGAATTATTCATTTATTTCTATATTAAGTAAGGTTTAAGTCTGGGTATTATATGATGAGAGATAAAAAGGGTATCTCATCACTTGTAAATTAAATTTATAGAAATAAGGATATATGAGAACATATCCCAACATAAGAATATGTAATTTAAAAGACATAACAAAATAAGTCTTTTTAAAGTGGAGGAAGGTGAAAGGTCCCCTTACCGATTTGTGTAACTTTCAAAACGTACACGTCATTGTAGAAGGGAAATAAAACATTGATGTAAATACTCATAAACGAAATTATATTACACAAAGAGTATAATAATGGGCAGTACATACAACACTCAAAGGAAATGGTGTCAATTGTTGCATAAATCTCACGGGTATAAAAGTGAGATGAAAAATCCCTTACGAAAACTCGGCAGCCTAACAGTGCCACTTAAAACATCCAAAAATGGATTGATGAGATCAAATAGGGTATCTCATCATATGAACATAGAAATTACATTAATGGGAATATAAAATAACATCCCCCATCTAAGAAAGAGGATCTTAAAAGAAACGACAAAAAAGAGAGTACTTGAAAAGAAAGAGAGAGGTAGGATCCCTTACCTCAAGTCTGACTTGTCTTGTTCATTTCTTTATATTCCTGAATAATAAACTTTGGTCAATTTATAATTGTATAAGGTCATAATTTACTTTTTATTATTCAATTAATATCATATATTATCATGTTATAATAATTAGTTAAATTATATGAGTTCATATCATACGTTTTGTGGATGTTCGGTACATGAGTCCAAATGATCTTGTTTGAAAAGAATTGTCAATGTAGTTGTATGTACACAATATCCAGAATAGTATTAATGATGTAAATATCATATATATCCAGTATATATTCGTTTTATACTTATTCCATAATATTTGGAGATAAAAAGAAATGAAATGTACCGTTCATGGAGACGGTAGGCCGTACGTACGCATGAACGCTACTTTCATTGCTTTGGCATATTAATGAAATTAAAAATAAATGAGATATATATATATATATTATAATTCCATTATAATATATATGTTATATATGTCACATATATTCATTTTATACATTCCATGTATTGCATAAACGAGTCATATCACTTGAGGGGGCGGTAGTCCACACTTCCTCGTATGAAATTATCGCATTTGCACAACTTGCAAAGCTTAAAGGTATGTTTTAAATATAAAATACAGAAGAATATAGAGAAAATAAATATCAAATATATCATATATAAAATACAGTGACATCATAATGGCCACCATGAAAGGTGTTAACAGAAGATTGAACAATCATCGTTTCGTGAGGCAGTAATTCGCCATCCACAAAAACAGTATGTTCTTTAACCATTAGACGGAGGTGTTTGTAAGTGTAGCTCTAATCCTTCACATAACAAAATCCTAGTATATTAAAGATACTTTCTTTGTTACAATATAAAGTAATAAAAAGAGTTTAGGGGTTTGGAGAAGCAAAATAAAACAACATAACACAAGTGAAGACATTACCTTTAAATCGGGTTACTCCTCTTGGTTTGAACCAAAAGGGTTTCTTGAAGAGAATTCATCCAAAAGTGAGGCTTCAATTATGAAGAGAATGTTGTGGAGAGATGAAATGGGCAGGGTTTTTCCGATACAAAGGCTTGAGAGGTGTGAGTAAGGTGGTAGAGGTGGGGGCTTTTTATAAAGGAAGAGGAGGGACACTCTTTGAATGTTATAAACTATTACTTTATTATAAAATTATTTTCAGATTTTAAAAGTACCAAAAGGATATATTTCGAGGATAAGGTGATAAGGTTTCTAAATCCACCCAAACAATAGGTTTTTGACATGTTTAAGACTTATATTGCACCCTATCTTCTCATTTTATTTAAATTGTTAATTTATGAGGTAATCACTGCATCATCACGGTGTCATAAATAAATTCATTTTTTTAATGTCTAAAAATTATAAAAGAAATATCATGATGTATTAAATATTTTTAGATTTCTAATGAATATTTATAGTAAAAAATATTACTTGTATAACCCCATGTAAAAATTGTTTTAGTAAAACAATACATGTTTGTGACATTTTAATTTTAACTTTAAATAAAAAGTTAATAATGTCATTTTCCAATCACAGTGGCTCCATGGGGTGCCGAAGTTGACCCATGTATTTTCTTGGTCGTAAATGACTCATCAAATAAGGGTAGGACATGTTTCAAGGTCATTTAATATTATTATAATATTATCTTTAACTTAAATTACACTAATTACCTTTAATCGCGATTAATAAAACATAAAAGTTAGTACTCACCAGAAAATTATTTCAATCTAATTGAACCAAATTTTACTTCATAATGACAACCATGTATGTTGGATTTTTTGAAATCAAATCATAGAAGTGGTAATGTTTCATTTAAACGAAAAATCAATTTCTTTAACTACCACTTAGTGGTTTCACTATTCATCAAAAATTGAAGTTTTTCAGAAAAATACCAAAAATTGTCCCTAAGCTATATTTGATATTCTGAATTCAAAAATGATGTCTATTTTACAAAATTCAAAATATATAAGTTGCATTAATTAATTTAATAATTCATTCCTATTGTCAAAACAAATAGTGTGTTTTTAAGAAACAATATCTATTAAAAGATTGACACTAGTTTAAGTCCAATTTCAATGTAAAATTAATTCCAATGGCCACCATTAGATTAAATGGAAAAAATATATTCTAAATACACATTAATATCAATGAAAATAATAATCTATCCATATAAATAAATCATATTAAAATGAGGTTTTGAATTAAAATGCAACATTTTCACTAAAAATGATCTTTATCGGAAAAATAACAAAAATTTACACAAAGTAAATTATGATGTCCAGATTATAAAGAAGGATTTAATTTTGTCAAATACAACATATAAAATTGTCCAAAAAAATATTTAAAAATGGTTCTCCATCAAAAGATGGTTCATCGACCTTTTAAAGAATATTAGAAGATTTATGCTTAAAAATTGATTCATTTTCATTTTAAGACTCTAACATTTGTTGGATAAAAGTAAAAATATTTGACAAACATATATAATTATTTTTTGGTTAGTTCCGCTCATTCCCGCCACTACAAATTCTAGGTGTTAACTACCATTTAAAATAATATTATTTTATTATTAGAGTGCAACATAAGATTTCAAAAAACTCGTTGTTGCATATTGGGTATGCCATCGAGCATAGAGTTCCCTTTAAAGTAATATTAATATTTTATTCACAAATATGGATAAATATAAAAATATCATATTCTTTATTTACTTGGGGTGTTAGTCTTCCCCCCTTTTTGGAATTGCATCCTCGCAATTTTAAAATTGGGCTTGGAAAATTCATTGAAAATTCCACATCGAAACAAGAGTCAGTAAAACTATCACTTTAAAATAAAGAAAGAGAAGTAAAAATGTCACCCGAGCTAACCCATACTAGGATTCCATGTAGTTAAACATGGACATGGAGGAGAAAACAAAGGGTCATGTTCTGATGGAGAGTGATAGAAAACATGTTTAGGAGAAAGTTAACCACAAGAAAATCATAAACATGTGATTGGTTAAACGGTATTTGATTCCCCAGTAGGAAAAATTAACAGAAAACATTTTTGTTTTAAGTTAATTTTCATTGAGGAATTTATTTATGAGATTAACTAAAACATAAGTAAGCATACTTACATATCTTGTTGACTTTCAACTTTTACTAGATTTATTACATGAACTCATATTTTCTCCAAAAGACGAGTATTTAGGATGACTTGTTCACACTAAGAGAGCTATAATCAACATATAGAGAATCACTTAATCCACAAAATAGAACTATATACTTCCCATTTATTTATACCTTAACCAAAACTAAAACCAAAAAGGTTTGTATGAGATCAGATAATACCCAAAAAGAATAATCCTTTATAAAAAAAATCTATTCTTAATCTCCAAAATATTTAAAACAATACCCAAAGTTCAATAAAGACCATTTAATAAACATTTATCCATAAAATTCTTAAAAGTAATCAAAACTAAGACTGAAACCCAAATCCTTGAAGGATTTAATCACATTTTCTTCCAAGATAAACCATAACATTTATCATCTGTTACTATTAAAGTCTCATACTGAAAAGTAATTAACCTAATCACATATCCTCCAAGATAGGTTACTAATTTCCAGAGATAACCCAAAATAAATTATTCAAGATTCATAAGATCATCTAACTAAAAAGAATTAGTCAAACTAACCAGGGACTTCATGTAGTCCAGTCGTAGGCAATAAATACCAGTCGCACTTTGGTTGTGGTTTCGATTCCTGTAGCTTTGTCAGACGCTACAGGTTGTCACACGGTCTACGTGTTGTCCTTTTTCCAAAAATACATAATTCTTATAACATTACCCAAAAAGTGATAAAATCTTCAAAAATAACCATAACATATTTTAACCTCAAGTTTATCTCATTCCTTTCATATTCCATCATATCATAGAGTAACCCATAATTACCTAAAAAGTAAGGATCATATAAACCCTAATGGTTACCATTATAATTATTACCTGAACTTCCACATTGAGTGGGTTCCCTCGTACATGATGAATTAATGAACTCACCAAGGTTCAAGAGGTTGATCATGACTCCTGATAGTTGGTTTAGAATAACCACAATATTTCCCATTGAATCCCCCATTTCATCCAGTCTCTTAATCAGAGAACCACTACAGTTTCCTTCAAACCCATTGTCACTTTGGTGCCTGGTAGATCCATCCATTTACTAATAACAAAAAGGTTAGTGTGAGTATATCAACAAAATCATCATGTACTAAAGAGGAAGATACACACTAATATATACTTAGTCATTCACTTTATCAAAAAACTATGACTCTTCCTGAAATCCTAGACATTATGGTAATGTCACTTATGCTTATAGAATACCCTAACATATAAAGTTATCTAAACTGACCTTTGATACCAACTATAAGGCCCCGGCCTTAAACATTACATAATCATGAATTAAATGAATAATTCACATAGAGGATCTTTTCAGGTTTAGAGTTTTAGAGAATTAGGTCATAACTATTACATCTCAAAAGATTACAAAGTAGACACTTCTATTAAGTTTCCATAAAAAACTCTTAAAAAGAAACATGTATAGTTCCATGTTTTAGATAGCATGTCTTTCCTTGATCCCATCCTTGACCCTATTCATCTTTACGTCATGTGGAAAACATTTCAAAAACATGGGATGAGCATAAAAATCCCAGTAAAGGATACACAATGAAGGAAAACTGTTAGGTTTTCAAAACTATAAGTAAACCAAGATTACTCTATCAAAGTATTACTTTTCACTTTTATGAAGTAGTAAAAACTATTCAATGAATAAAAGATCATAACTTACCCTTTTTTAACAAAAATATTACTATAAAACCCATATAAAGATCAGATAACATATAAAGGTAACTTGGGACATAAAAATACTTAAGTGGAATAACCATATGGTCGACTTGCACACATATCACTTAATAGAATAGCCATATGGCCGACTTCCATAGCCAATGAATTGGAGGTTATAATGTAACCACACGTCCTGGTATTCAGGGCACCACCCGTCATATGGTTTATCACGTAAACACCCATCAAATGTCCAAGTACCATTATAAAATCATAACACATAAATCAATTATAAAGGAAAGAAAAAATCTCCACATTTCAAGAACAATATATCACTTAAATATATTGACATAGAAAATCCATTATCAAAACCATTTTCAATACCAAAATACATAAAAGAGTATATGGTATTTATTTACTTTTAAAAATATAATGGCTTTTTGAGGAAGCCAAAGATCAAATAATACTTGTGGCGGCGGAAAGGTCGTTGTCACCACGTACGTTAAAAAGAAACATACTTGTTGTCATTTAGTAAAATGATTCGTATAGAAAATATTCCTTCTGAATAAAAGTAGAAGTCAAAGGGGTTTATACACTGTATAAAATAAAGTCTTTTATTAGAACAAAACATGCTCAATGAAAGGAGATTGAGACGAAGTCCCTTACAAAGACGGTATCCTTGGATTAAAGATAAATCAATTATATAATTATGTGTGACAAACGAATACACCAAATATAAGTGGATATTAAGTGTAAAACAATCATAGTTCATTCGCACATATTCATAGAATGACATATTCAAGGAGTAAAACTTTATATCGAAGAATCAAAACTAGTTTAAGAAGATCCCTTGCAAAAATTCGACAGCCTAACGACATCACTTAAAAATTCATAAAATGAGTTGATGAGAGATAAAAAGGGTATCTCATCACTTGTATATTAAATTTACAGTAATAAGGATATATGAGAACATATACCAACATATTAAGATGTAATTAAAAATACATAACAAAAGAAGTATTTTTAAAGAGGAGGAGGGTGAATGGCCCCCTTACCGATTTGGGTAACTTTCAAAACCTACACCTCATTGAAAAAGGGAAATACAACATTGATGTAAATACTCATAAACAAAATTATATTACACAAAGATTATATTAATGGGAAGTACATAAACCACTCAATGGAAATGGTGGAAATTGTAGCATAAATCTCATGGGTATAAAAGTGAGATGAAAAATCCCTTACGAAAACTTGGCAGCCTAACAGCGCCATTTAAAACTTCCAAAAATTGATTGATGAGATCAAATAGGGTCTCTAATCATATGAAAAAAAATTAAATTAATATTAATATAAAATAACATCCCCCAACTACGAAAAAGGAGCTTAAAATAAATGACATAAAAGAGAGTATTTAAAAAGAAAGTGAGAGGTAGGATCCCTTACCTCAAGTCCGACTTGTCTTGTTCATTTCCTTATATTCCTGAATAATAAACTTTGGTCAATTTATAATTGCTTAAGGACATAGTTTAAAGTTTATTATTAAATTAATATCATATATTATCATGTTATAATAATTAGTTAAATTATGTGAGTTCATATCATACGTTTTGTTGATGTTCGGTACATGAGTCAAAATGATCTTGTTTGAAAAGAATTGTCAATGTAGTTGTATGTACATTATATCCAGAATAGTATTAATGATGTAAATATCATATATATATAGTAAATATTCTTTGTATACTTATTACATAATATTTGGAGACAAAAATAAATGAAATGCACCGTTCATGGAGACGGTAGGCCGTACGTACGCATGAACGCTACTTTCATTGCTTTGGCATATTAATGGGATTAAAACTAAATGAGAGAGAGATATATATATATATATATATTATAATTCCATTATAATATATATGTTATATAGGTCACATATATTCATTTTATACATTCCATGTATTGCATAAATGAGACACATCACTTGAGGGGGCGGTGGTCCACACTTCCTCGTATGAAATTATCGCATTTTCCCAACATGCAAAACATAAAGGTATGTTTTAAATATAAAATACAGAATCATATAGAAAAAATAAATAGCAAATATATCATATATAAAATACATTGACATCATAATGTCCACCATGAAAGGTGTTAAGAGAAGATTGAACAATCATCGTTTCGTGAGGCAGCAATTCGCCATCCACAGAATCAGTATGTTATTTAACCATTAGACGGAGGTG
Organism: Viscum album; assembly: GCA_963277665.1. Taxonomy (NCBI): domain Eukaryota; kingdom Viridiplantae; phylum Streptophyta; class Magnoliopsida; order Santalales; family Viscaceae; genus Viscum; species Viscum album. The sequence goes on along the minus strand of OY728138.1, from coordinate 1,467,944,362 downwards.
TATGTAATTGTAGCTATAATAATTAACATAAAAACATCCTAGTATATTTAAGATACTTTTTTTGTTACAAAATAAAGTAATAAAAAGAGTTTAGGGGTTTTGAGAAGAAAAATAAAACAACATAACACAAGTGAAGACATTACCTTTAAATCGGGTAACTCCTCTTAGTTTGAACAAAAAGGGTTTCTTGAAGAGCATTCTGCCTAAGGTGAGGCTTCATTGATTAAGGGAGGGATGTGGAGAGATGAAATGGTCAGGGGTTTGCTGAGACAAAGGTTTGATAGGTGTGAGTATGGTGGTAGAGGTAGGGGACTTTTATAAGGGAAGAGGAGGGGCACTCTTGGAAAGTTATAAACTATTACTTTATTATAAAATTATTTTTGGATTTTAAAGGTCCCAAAAGGATATATTTTGAGGATAAGGTGATAAGGTTTCGAAATCCACCCATACAATAGGTTTTTGACAAGTGTAAGACTTAGGTTTCACCCTATCTTCTCATTTTATTTATATCGTTCATTTATGAGGTAATCACTGCATCATCACGGTGTCATAAAAAAATTAATATATTTAATGTCTATAAATTATAAAAACAATATATCATGATGTAGGAAATCTTTTTATATTTCTAATGAATATTTATAGTCAAAAATATGACTTGTATAACATCATGTAAAAATTGTTTTAGTAAAGCAATACATGTTTGTGACATTTTAATTTTAACTTCAAATAAAAAGTTATTAACGTCATTTTCAACCAAAGTGGATCCATGGGATCCCCAAGTTGACTCATGTATTGTTTGGTCAGCCATTACTCATCCAATAAGGGAAGGACATGTGTCAAGGTCATTTCAAATTATTATAACATTATCTTTACCTTAAATTACACTAATTACCTTTAATCGCGATTAATAAAACATAAATGTTACTATTCACCAAAAAATTATTTTAATCTCATTGAACCACATTTTACTTTCTAATAAAAACCATGTATGTTGGATTTTCGAAAATAAAATCACAGAAGTGGTAAAGTTTCATTTAAATGAAAAATCAGTTTCTTTAACTACAACTTAGTGGTTTCACTATTCATCAAAAATTGAAGTTTTTCAGAAAAATACCAAAAATTCACCCTAAGCTATATTTGATACTCTAAATTCAAAAATGATCTCTATTTTAAAAAATACAAAATATAGAAGTTGAATTAATTTATTTAATAATTCATTCCTCCTGTCAAAAAATATAGCGTGTTTTTAAGAAACAATATTTACTAAAAGATTGACACTAGTTTAAGTCCAATTTCAAAGTGAAATTAATTCCAATGACCAAAATTAGATTAAATGGTAAAAATATATTCTAAATAAACTTTAATATCAATTAATAACATAATCTATCCATATAAATAAATCAGATTAAAATGAGGTTTGGAATTAAAATTCAACATTTTCACTAAAAATGATCTTTATCCGAAAAATTAAAAAAAATTACACAAAGTAAATTTTTATGTCCATATTCTAAAGAAGGATTTTATTTTTTCAACTACAACATATAAAATTGTCAAATGTATATTTAGAAATGGTTCTCCATTAAAAGCTGGTTCATCGACCTTTTAAATAATATTAGAAGATTTATGCTTAAAATTGGATTCATTTTCATTTTAAGACTCTAACATTTATTGGATAAAAGTAAAAATATTTGACAAACATATATAACCATTTTTTAGTTAGTTCCACTCATTCCCACAATTACAATGGCTAGGCGTTAACTACCATTTAAAATAATATTATTTTATTATTAGATTGCAACGTAAGATTTCAAAAAAAAATCATTGTTGCGTACTGGGTATGCCATCGAGCATAACATTCCCTTTAAAGTAATATTAATATTTTATTCAATAATATGGATAAATATGAAAATTTCATATTCCTTATTTACCTGGGGTGTTATAGTAATGTTTTTTCAGCATCACCATATAGATGTGCAACTATTGGTTCTATCTCAATTTGTTCTGCTGCAATATCGGGAATCATTTCATCAATTCCATCAGAGTTACAATCTTACGAATCATCATCATGGGTGAAATTCCATCCAAATTCACCATGCCAAATCCAAGGTCTGTAATTTGAATTAAAACCATGACAAATCATATGATCTTTTATCTCTCTACATTTCTACATCTTCATATTTAATCATTTCAGGCGTGGACAAAAAAATGTCACTACCTGGAACATTTTGTTTATCAAATTCAAAAAAGGCATCCACATCTTCCTCATATTCATTGCTCATTTGATGTGCTGTAATCCAACATTGACTCATTATTACTTATAACAAAAATCAAAATTATAAATGTTTTTAAGATAAGACAAATATATGTTTTTATGAAACAAATCATAATTTAAATGTAAAAAATTTTTGAAATATAAAACAAATCTATGAATATTTAAAAAAATATGCTTGAATATGATTTTAAAAATAAAATATAGTTAGATATAACAGTTTTAAATTCCATGGAATCAAAGAAAACCATGGGGCGTCCAATGGTTGGACAGACCCCACCACCATGGACCCCCACCCCCTTAGACACCCCCCCACACACCCCCCCACACACCCCCCTAGACAGCCCCCCCCCCACATCCATGGACACCCTGGACACCCCCAACCCTCAGGACAACCCCATGAACCATCTGGACACCACCTCTACCCCCTTGGACACCCCCTGGACACCACCACCCCCTTGGACACCCCCACCCCTCCTAGACAGCACCACCCACCTCTTACCCCCTTGGACACCCCCTGGACACCCCCAACCCTCTGGACAGCACACCCCCCACCCACTGGACACCACCCGCGCCCCCTTGGAAAACCCTGTACACCACCACACCCTTGGACACCCCCCCAACTCCTCAGGACACCACCCCCACCCACTTGGACACCCCCTGAACACCACCACCCCCTTGGACAACCCCCACCCCTCCTGGACAGCCCCCCCGACCACCTTAGACACCCCCTGGACCCCACCACCCCCTTGGATAGCCCCCACCCACCCCCTGGACACCAGCCCCCACCCCCTTAGGCACCGCCCAACCCCCTTGGACACCACACCCTTTGATAGCCCCCCCCCCCCCCCTCACGACACCACCCCCACCCCCTTGGACACCCCCTGGACACCACCACCCCCTTGGACAGCCCCCACCCCTCCTGGACAGTCCCCTGAACCCTCTGGACAGCCCCCCAAACCATCTGGACACCACCCCCACCCCCTTGGACACACCCTGGACACCACCACCCCTTGGACAACCCCCCCCCCCCACCCCTCTTGGACAACACCACCCTCATCCTACCCCCATGGACACCCCAACCCTCTAGACAGCCCCCCCATCCCCAGGACACCACCCATGGACACCCCCTGGACAACACCACACCCTTAAACAGCCCCCCACCACTATGGACACCACCCCCACCCCCTTGGACACCCCCTGGACACCACCACCCCCTTGGACAGCCCCCAACCATCCTGGAAAGCACCACCCAACTCCTACCCCCCTTGGACACCCCCCCAGAACACCCCAACCCCACCTGGACACCACCCCTACTCCTACCCCTTGGACACCCCCAACCCTCTGGACAACCCACCACCTTCCGGAAAACCCCCATATCCTCTAAAAAGAACCACATCCCCGTGGAAAGACCCTCCACCCACTCAAACACCCCCTTGGACAGACCCCCACCCCCTTAGACACCCCCCCTGGACTTCCCCTCCCCCACCTCCATGGACACCCTGGACAGCCCCCAACCCTCGGAACATCCCCCAACCCCTTGGACATCCCCCAAACTGCTGGACAGCCCCCCAGAACCATAGTATTTTAACCTCAAGCTATTATTTTTGTCATATCTAGGGATTTTAACCTCAAGGTACTAGTTTTGTAATCATGCCATTATTCAAAATGAGATCCGTGAACTCTATCTCCTACTACTCTAAAATGCTCTATTGTTCAATGAATTCGGTTTTAATAACATATGTAGATTATAATAGTCTACAAAAATAAGCAACGTAAATAGTTTATGGAAGAAAAAAAAGTGATACCCAAAATAGAAACAACCAAGGATCCAAAACAAACATTCCACCATGAAAAACCATATATACATAGAAAATAAATCACACTGGTACACAGAATTGGTGTATCAAAATGGTTTAGATATAACTTTCAGTAATATAGGTGAATGAGATCATTATTTGTCAATGAAAACAAATATTACCATAATTGTAGGGCATTCGCGAAACAAAAACAAACGAAATAGAAGTAGGTGAGGCTTACTTAAATATTACGAGTCGATCTAATAGATCTGGTGATAATAAATAAGATGATGATGGAAAAATGAGGTAAGAGGGTTTGAAATTGAATAATTTTTACTAGTTTAAACAAAAAAATTCACAAAACATAAATATAGACTATCCAGGAAAAAAACGAACGAAATATAGTCGTGGGAAGCTTACCTGAGTATTGCGAGTGGAGATGATATATCCATGGGGAGTAAAGATTATAAACAACGATGGCAAAATGAGTTTAATGAAAAGAGATCGAAGAGTCGATTCTAGGTTTTATGGGTGAGAGAGATGAGTCATAGGTCTATTTATCGAAAAATCAGAAATAAAAATCCACGGGACGTGATAATATTTTAATTTTTTTTAACATCAGTTATTTAATAACATACGTTGTAAAGTATTTTTATTACATTTATAATGTAATTTATTATAATAACGGACTTTATAAATGGATCAGATACTGATTTTTTTACGTTGGTTATAATATAACCGACGTAAAAAAAGACATGTGTTGGTTTTTTGACGTCGGTTATTCTATAACCGACCTAAAAAACACAAAAAAAAACCACAGTTTTGAAGTCGGTTATTTTATAATAGACGTCAATACTGACGGGTTTTGGTTTTTTACGTCCGTTATATTATAACCGACTTAAAAAATTCTACGGTTTGGGTATTTATCTCAGTTATCCAATAAACAACGCCAAAAAGGCCTCTGATGCTGCCTTTGTTACATGGGTTATACAATAACCGATGTAAAAATTTCGTTATATACCACATTTTGATTTTGTTTATCAAATAACCGACGTAAAAAACCAATGGGTGGGATTTTTTACATCGGTTATTAAAATAACTGACATAAAAGAATTACTCTTGGTATTTTTAACATCGGTTATAAAATAACCGATGTAAAAAACCACATATCATTGATTTTCACGTCGGTTATATATAACTGACTTCAAAAATAATTATATTAAAAATGTTTTCTGCACTACACGAAGGAATGATTTCATTATGAGATAGGTGGGACTATATCTCCCTCCAGTGCATTCGATAAAGATTTATATCTCATGAGATAGACATGGATGGAATGGTAAGTTAATCTGGTTCAGTGATACAAGACTGGAACGAGGAGTGAACTTGATTCACTAAGGGGATTTTTCCACTAAGATGGTCTTGGAAGCAATGCCTTGGCTACTATGGAAATCATATCATGTGTTTAATGGTTTTCCACAATTACATGTTTTATTCCCATGCTATTCTATCATGATTTATGTTCTTCTATGATATATGCCTTACGTACATCCAAGTTCTATGGCATTGCTCATAATTTTGATGTTAAGATTTTATGTTCATGTTTTTGCATTCAAATGTTTCTGGATTGTTTTATGTTCTCTATGTTTACCCTTACTAAGCATTTGATCTCACCCTTTTTATGTTTTCATTTCCCCAGGATATAAAGAATGGTTTTAGGTAAGAAAATAAAAGGGGAAGGTCATTATGAGAGATGTTGATGATCTTTCAACATGATTAGAAGATTGTGTTCCAAGTTTCCAAAGACACTAAACTATAATGGTCCTTGAGTTTTGGTTATTTTTATGTATTAATTATTCTGCAAAAGTAATGTAATTTCCATGTACGTCAACCTCAGGTCTCTAGAAAACATTATCTTGAAGTCTTCCCATTCCATATATTCAATTTCCTCCCTTGGCTTGGTGTTCTTAATCAAAGCCCACCATTTATTGTCTTCTCTATATAGATGATAAAAGGCTAGGGTCAACTTATCCGTCTTAGAATAGTGAAGAACAGAAAAGATATTCTCCATAGAGTTGACCCACTGTTCCGCAACTAGTGGATCATAGGATCCACTAAACGTCGGTGGTCGTTGCCGCATAAAACATTCTATAGCCAGTTGCTCCCTCTTTGGTGAACAAGGATGTTCCCCATTATTATTTTTATTGTTCATAACCTGATATAATTGAGTATGAATCGCCATGAAGTTCTGAACTCCACCTCCTAAATCATTGGGGATGTTATTCGGGTAATCGTTGCATTCTCCCTCGCATGAGTTGTTGGCCTTATTTCTCCTGGTTCCCAGCATTTTCTAAAATAGAAAAGGTTAGAACAAAACATAATTAAACAAGTCATGAATACATAACTTATTCATTTGAAACATTTATACTAAAATCATAAAATATGGGATCCCTATGTAAATATTCTAGTGTGCATATTTGTACTTAGTCTCATGCTATAGGTTTTCTCTAGGGTTCACTAATCCTAATTCCAAAATTAACTAAACCTTTCCTCTGATACGAACTATAGCATCCCTATATATTCTTACATTACTATTACATCATTTTAAAGATAAAAAACATAATAGTATTACACATAGAGGATCCAGAGGTTTAGTGTCCTGGGAAAACTATGACCATACATAACAATTACAACATAAAGAATAAACGTTTATTTAATTTCATCTTCTCTATATTTTTTATTGGAACTTGTCCTCTCCTTAGTACATGTATCCACATGAAGATATACATCAAAATGGGTGATCTAAAATCCCAGCAAGAGGATAGATAAGAATAATACAGCAGGGGGTGAGCATAATCATGGCATTGGCAAAAGACCGTGAACATGAGAGGTGCCTAAATAAAAGATATGAAATGTGGAAATGCATAAAAATGAAACAGCATGTCTTAGTGGTTAACTATCACACATACTTGTGAACCAAGATAGAATCTTTTTCACACATCATTTCACATTTACTCATGATGTTCATCACTTCACCCATAGCATTGGAGCGCCGTATAATTCCCGGCGCACCCGTCACATTTAAACATTCATATTGCGCTGTATAATTCTGGGCGCACCAATCACATAATAACATAATCATTTATCATTCATGCCAAAATGAACATGAAAATAACTAACACATGATAATGAATGGGTTTCATCTCATAAGGACACATTCATAAACATTGTTTTGCCAAAAGAAAGAGGGAATAACATACTTGATACAGGAACTGTAAATCATGAATGAGAAGTAAAAGGTGTGTTCATGAAAGGAGAGTTCTTTTGGAAAACATTTTGTTTGACATAAACAGTAGTGGTAAAAATTTATATCCAATAAAAGAAAATAAAATGATGAACATATTATTTTTTGGAGTAACCATATCAAAATTTAGTTAATGAGGGAGAACCCGAAGGACAAAATTTGAGTTTGAGAATTTCCCCTTACATGGTATCTGAATGCTAGTTTCTCTTTAATGTCATGTATAATGACATTATATTAATTAATTAGAAATAAATAACCTTGTTTAAATTAATATGGTTCATTATGGTTTCATTACGTTATATTATGGGCCTTTGGATGAGTTATAGTGTTAAAAAACATTGATCTAGAATGTTTGCTTTCATGGTTTTCTTGAGTGGTTTACTTGTATTCTTAAATTGAAGTTCAGGTAGAACATTGGTAAAAATCCATAACTAATATTACATGTTATTAATGACATTACATGAGTTTTAATGTTCTTATAATTAATCATGTTATATCTATGTGGATGTATCATTAAATAAGAATTAAATGATGATTGTTTGGGTTAATTTGAGAGATTTTTTTATCACAATGATATTGTTTTATTTTATCACTAGAACAATGGTCATAAGTTGGTTCTAGAACATTAAATATGAGATAATACATATAAAATGTTCTGTTTCAACCATAATTTTTTTTTCATGACCAGATATGAAGGTAGAAATGGAAGAAGAAAAAACTTGTCGTTCTTGAAGGTGATAAATTAACACCTCACGAACAACGTTCTCTTTAATAAAATAAAAGGAAGAGGGAAAGTGGTTGGATGATATAATATCCCATTTGCATCATAAAAATCCAGTACATGTATAATAATGGAGTTACAATGCCATTTGGATGAAGATAGAAGGGGATAGATCAAGAAATGAACTTGAACATGAAAGGAAATTAAAGGAAAAGAAGGAGAGAAATTACCTCTTAAATCTTCCTCTTGAGATCCTCCTTAAGGAAGCTAGGATTGGTATTTTCATGAGACCAAAAACTCGTAAATGTGGGAGAGGGGATAGGGAGGATGTTTGGTCACAGTTTAGAGGAGGCTTGGAGCTTGAGAGGTGTGAGGAAATGAGGGTCTGATGTGTGGTTTTTATAGTGGAGGGGAGAGGGGTTTCCTTGATATAAAATTCCTTATTTTATTAATTCCCCCTAAGATAAGGAATAATGAGTCTTGAATGACCAATAATAGTAATTTTATCATGTGATCCTGAACCAAGTGAGCTTACATCAGCAGAGAACCACACATGACTCTATAATTAGCATATTTAACTTATTTTTGTAAATTATGGTATTACCCTATTCATAAAAAATTCAAGTATTTATGAAAAATCCCAAAAATTTACCCCAACCATTTTACACGTGTAGAATCCAAAATTGAAGTACATTTTTCAAAAATAATTTTCTAAATATGATTAAATTAATATTTAATTAAATTCATGGTTTATTACTAAAAAAAAGTTTTAAAACATTCATTTACTTATTCTAAAATATTGGTACATCATAATTTCACTTGAATGTTATTTTTATTCTATCATAGGTAAGGTTACTGTTAATTAGGTTATATCACTATCCATAAGGGTATGTTACTATTGATAAGGGTAGGTTACTATTCATCAAAAATTATTTATATTTTTGTTAGACTCCAAAAAACATCCTGAACACAACCGTGTATGTCGAATTATTGAAATTCCCTGTATAGAAGTGATAAACATATTTGTAGAGGTCACTTAAAACTTAGTAGTTTATTATATTTTGTTTTCATGTGATTATAAGAAGGAAATAAACATCGAAAAGCATTGGGTCATTACATTGATCCATCCTTCTTTTAGATGAAGGGGACTGGCACACCCCAAGGTGAAGCAATCGGGTGTATAAAACCCCCTCAAAATTATCCTGTAACTACATTTTCAGTTATTACATCTCTATGGTGGCCATTATATAAATTGTCTTTGATATATGAAATGATCATGGAATAAGATCAATTGATAACTCATCCTCTCGATTAGGAGGAAGACCAGGAAAATTTTTAGGGAATACATCAATTTAATCCCTAATGATGGGCATGTCTTCAAACATGATTCACTCCTTTGTCTCAATAATTTATCTAGATGTTTTTCCCAAAAGGAATAAATATTCACAGTTGAGAGAATTATTCAAAAGAATATTCAACTTCCTCCTTACACTAGTATAGAATTGGAGGATGCCTCAGGATGTGAAGAGTGATATCCCTTTCTCGGGATGATGTTAGCTTTGTATAAAGATATCCAATCCATGCCCAAAATAGCGTTGAACTCCACTAAAATCATTAATGATTTATGGAAATATAAGGGGTATTTTAGTTGATTCTAAGTCAAATTGGGTCTTATATTTAACATTAATTGCATTATTGACCTAACTTCTCTCTTAACCAATTTATTTAATTTTAATAACATTCACTACAATTTTAGTTAAAAATTAATGTTTACCTTATTAAATATTATAAATTATTATGATTCAAAATATGTTATCCATTTTTCCAAATTCTAATAACATATGTGACTGAAATTAATATAAATTTAATCTCAAGGGTGGCACGACAGTGCGGGGTTTTTTAGAGGTAAAAACATCTAAAAGATTGATATGTTATATATCTAATTACCGGGTGAAGTTTTTTTCCAACGACCTAAATTGGATTATTTGGTAAAAAATTATATAAATAAAATATTAAAAAAATTAACTACATAATTTATCCCTATAAATAAATTAGATGAAAATGCCGTTTTGAATTAAAATCCAGTGTTTTAACTATTCAATAAAAAGTGAGACCTATCATAAAAATACCAAAAATTATCATAAAATAATTTTTATGTAATTATTAGAAAATGAATTTTAATTTTTCATAATATAACTATAAAAGTTCGAAAAAAATGTATTTAAAAAGGGTTTTCAGTTAAGAGGCGGTAAAAATGACATAAAAATGTAGGTTTTAAAGCATAAAAGTGAGTTTGTTCTTATATTATGTATATAGAATATATTAGATGAATTTATAAAATATATTATTTAAAATATAAAATATTTATTATTTTAAAATCATTTTAAAATTTTAATTAACTAGCTTATAATATCTTTCTGACTATAATAATATTTTCCTTTTTATTTAATCAATTTTAAAATTCATTTATAATTATTTTGAAACATAAGAAGTCATCAAATATTTCTTTAAAACAAATACTTAAATAACATAGTAAATATTATTCATATCTTTCAACTTAAAGGATAGGTTATATTCAATTTTGATAATATTTTTAAAATATATTATAGTTAGGGTACACTTGGTCTTGCTTCTAACACAAGCAATCGAGGAAGGTCTATATTGCGTGTAATGTATGCTAAGTCAATGTAGTGTGTAACATACTCTGAGTTACTATTGTATGTATTTCAAGACATGTTTCTTACATGTTAATGGAACTGCTAACTTAGTGTTTATGAATATATATATATATATATATATTTAAAAAAATAATTCCAGTGTAATGTGAAATGAAAAATATAATAAATATAAATTAATTCAGAAAATATATTTCACAAAATCTTGAGGTGTTAAATTCTACCGAACCTCAAAATTAATTTCACACCCAAAATTTTTCTAGTTTATCAAATGTTTAACACTTTGAAGTTTCATTTATAAGAGCCCACATCATAAAATTTGATACAAAAACTTCCTTTAAAAATGTAAATTTGTTACTATAAGGGTTACCAAAAGTAAAATATAACTAGGCTTCAACATAGGTGAACATAAGTTGGGAGAATATATTGGCCATTTAGGAAATGTCACGACCCGCCCTCGGGGCCCGTGCCATGACTACCCCAAGCCCGCCTTCCATAGGCTAGGGGCTGGCGACTAGCACCAAGGCGTAAATCCCAAAAAAATGGAAGGCATTGCCTTTGGAAAGTAAACAAGCACCACAGAGTAAGAAAGCAGAAAGTAAACACTAAGTAAAAACTGTACAAGCTGTGCGGAAAGTAAAAGGGGCCGGAAATACAAGCCCAACTGTAAAGTACAACTGAAAAGAAAAACAGCAACTAAAAAGTTAAACTGCAGCGTCGAGCCGTCCTCTGGAAATCCCACATGAAGGGTGGGTACAGATAGCCTCCACTGCTCCTCGGGTCCACCTGATCGCTCCGAGTACGTCCCGCCCAGTGGTCCACCTCCAGGTACCGTCCTGCTCCGCATGCCTCCACCACGATCAGCGCTGTCCATCGTCTGTAACCAACACAACATAGTGCGGGCAAGGCCTGTGCAGGGGTGAGTATAAGCTACTCAGTAGGGACCCCGAGACCCCCGAAGGTCTCCCGAAATCCACAAAGGATAATCCACAAAGGAAAGATACAATCACGAAGTAACATCTGACACGGCTTAGGTATATGCCCATACATATACCTAAGTCATCATTTCCCGTTCGGCTCCAACGTCTGAGCCCAAGCACAACCCAGTCCACACAGGAAAGAAAACGTATACCCACACAGGATAGAACAACACAATACACAAAGGAGAGTAAACAGTAAATCCACACAGGATAGCTCAACACAATCCACAAAGGAGAGTAAACAGTAAATCCACACAGGATAGCTCAACACAACCCACAAAGGAGAGAAACACAAGATTCAACTCACACAGGTATACTTCTTCGGATGACGATAAGACGATCACTAATCAATCTAAGTCGTCGGACCCATGAAGGATCGATAGGTAAATAACCCCCGGAATGACCCACACAGGATCGAGCCCACACAGGACCTGTAGGCGCTGGCTCACACAGAATCGCTGAGCACGGACCCACACAGGATCGGACCCACACAGGATCGGGCCGACACAGGACCGGGCCCACACAGGACATGTAGCACTAATCCACGTAGGATCGTTGAGTGCAGTAGTCGTCGCAGTCCACTGAGGATCTCTGCATAGTCGTCGTCGCAGTCCACTGAGGATCTCTGCACGGTCGTCGTCGGAGTCCACTGAGGATCTCTGCAAAGTCGTCGCCGCAGTCCATTGAGGATCTCTGCACGGTCGTCGCTGTCGAAGAAGCAGTCGCAGCCAGCTCTAGGGTTCCCGCACACAGCAAGCTCGTTCGGGAGGGTCCGCTCCACGAGCCGAGAGGCCGATACATCAACTGACACAATGTACGAAGTTGATGTATCCAAAAGTTCCGTATCGTCAATAGGAACTCAGTGTCGCAGACGACGCGTCAATCGGACGCCCGGTCTGAGAGTTATTGGCTTTTTCGTCCCAGGGGCCCGGTTGGTTTTTAAGGCAAAACCAACCCGACCGTACTCCACCTGCGTCCAAACCTCTGGCGGAGTATGCCAAAAGATCCATCTCACTTAGAGGAATACAACGAAGCTGACGGCACGTCAATCGGACGCCCGTGGCTCGAGATATGAGCGTTTCCGCAAAGAGGGCCCGGTTGGTTTCCTGTACGAACCAACCTGGCCAAACTCAAAGTATTCCGAAACCTTGAGTGCAATATATCGAAACGACCATCTCGATCCAAGGATCGCGTTTCCGCTGACGGTGAGTCATTTGGAGGCCCGTAGTTCACGTTACAGGTGTTTGAACGAAAACGTCCAAAGACGGGGGGGGTACGGGCCCGGGCCGACCCGGCTCGACCCCCCAGGGAGTCGGCTGAACCGGGTCGACCCGACCCGGTCCGACCTGGTCCGGTCCGGCCAGGGCGCGGCCCGGTTCGGCCGAGGGGCCGAACGGCCGAGGCGCGCGGGGCGCAGCCCCCGCGGCCTGGTGGTGTCGCGGCCCCCCGCGCGGGGTCGCGCTGTGTCATGGACGCGGCTTCAGCCGCGTCCGAGGGCACCGGACCCGCGCGGCCGCGGGTTCGCGAGTGCCGCCGCCGCCACGGCTTCAGCCGTGGTGGCATGTCTGGCGGCGCGCCGGGGCGCCGCCGCTCCCGGCTGCCGGCGCCGCCGCGCCGGCGACCTGCGCCGCCGGCAAGTTCTGCGGGCCACCGGGATCGCTCCGGTGGTCCGATTCTCTTCCCATCTGCACCATTGCTCCTCCCGGGACTCGTTCTTCACTGCGGGATCGTCAAACATCCGTTGCAGCACGTTCCGTCGTCGCCCGCCAACTCCGCACAAAATGAAGAACGACGGAGGGACGTCGGGCCGTGTTCGTTTGGCCCGCACCCTCCGCGTTAGAGATAAACAACCGGGATAATTTTGTTCAACACATGAACCGACAATTTTAATAAAATAAAATTGTTCCTTTGAAACCGGTTCTTTAATTTTTAAAGAATGTTCACGGGAATATAAAGAGGGATATTCCAAATCATAAAATCCCTACCTCGTTGGTCGTTGCATGCGGGCGTTCTTCGCGGAAAAGCTCATCGCGGAAGAGGGGGATCGTCGCATCATCGCGGGAAGGCGTCGCGTTGTCGCGGGATCCGGCTTTGAGTCAGCGAGCTCAACGGACCAAGAACAACAGATTTAAAATTATAAATAATTACATCTGTGTTTCGTTTAAAATCCAAAAAGAACCTTTAGAGGAAACCCGAAATCACTCACCTCAAATGGTTGGTGATCAGAGATCGGAGCGGGGAAGAACGTCTCGGACAGAAGCATCGTCGATTTCGGGGTTCGGCATTCTTCACGTTCTTCGCGTTCTTCACGTTTTTCGCAAGGGAGAAGAAGATAAAAGGGTCCTCTCAAATCTTCTCAACGCGCAAATAACCAGAGGTCGAGCGTTGGCCTTATTTTATTATTATGCCAACGAATTTGAAAACTGGGTAAGAAATGACTAATAAATTCGTTGAATTAATTCAACGAAAGAAACAGCCCATTTAATTCACGTAATAGACCGCCCAATTAAATGGTCTGTTAAGATTTTAAGAAACGCGTTAGTTGACTTTCATAATGACGGGTTTTCGCGGGTGCGTTTCTTAGCAGAAAGAAACAACGGGGCTCGTGCGGGCCCCACCTCACAAATATCCTACCAAGGGGGTAGAATATTTCTGGATAGCATCCTACTCGGTTCAACTCAGGTCAAGCCGTTAATAAGTGGCTTCAAGTGGCTTCCAAGTGGCTTAAGTGAAATAAAATAAAGTTGTCGCAAAATTATTTTATTTTTTAACATTAAGCCCGAAAATTAAAAACCACACCCGAGAAAACGCAACTCCGGAAGAGGCGTTTCTAAGAGAATACAGGCGCTGCGATTTCATCGGTGCCCTTAGAATTCGATTCCGGGCACCTGTTCAAAAGTTAGAAAAACATGCTCATCCGTTCACTGAACGTACCCGAGCCAAAACTTCGAAAAATGATTCCGGGCACACTGGGCCTCGGAATCAGGTGCCGTCAGAAACTGCGCTCTTTTAAAATTCCAAAGAATATTAAGAAAAAATTTCCTTGAAATTTACGGGTCTTTACATTACTCCCACCTCAGGACTTTACGTCCCCGTAAAGATACATCAAAAATTAGGGAAACAAATGTGGGTACTGAGCACGCATCTGACCCTCCCACTCCCAAGTGCTCTCCTGGAGGTTCTCGTGCTGCCATATGATGCACACAAGAGGAATCGATCGCCCACGTAGGACTCGCTCATGTCGATCCTCTATCTCCACTGGGACCTCCGCAAAAGTCGCCCCATCATCCACGTCTAGCTCCCCATAGTCAATGATGTGCGTCGGGTCGTGCACGTATCTCCTCAGCTGGGATACGTGGAAGACGTCGTGCACCCGGTGCAACTGAGGTGATAGAGCCAGGCGATAAGCCACCTCTCCAATCTTGCTGAGGACCTGGAAAGGCCCGATGAAGCGTGGAGACAACTTTCTGCCTTGGCCAAATCTCTGCAAACCACGTCGAGGTGAGACACGCAGGAAGACGTGGTCACCATCCTCGAACTCTAGTGGCCTCCGCCTCCTGTCATCATATGACTGCTGCCGGCTCTGCGCTGTCCTCATCCGCTCCTGGATAACCTGGACCTTCTCTGTCATGGCCCGGACCATCTCTGGTCCCACAAGTGCTGACTCCCCAGGGTCTGTCCAGCACAAAGGAGATCTGCAAGGCCTGTCGTACAACGCCTCATAGGGTGCCATCCCGATGGTGGAGTGGTAGTTGTTGTTGTACGCGAACTCCACCAAGGGTAGGTGGTCCTCCCAGCTGCGACCAAAGTCAAGGAAACATGCACAGAGCATGTCCTCGAGAGTCTGAATGGTCCTCTCCGTCTGACCATCCGTCTGAGGGTGAAAGGCGGTGCTCAGACGTAGCCGCGTCCCGAACGCCTCCTGCAATGCCTTCCAAAGCCGGGAGGTAAAGCGAGCGTCCCGATCGGAGACGATAGCCAATGGCACACTGTGAAGCCGTACAAATTCCTGAACATAGAGAAGTCCCAAGCTCTCCACTGAGCCCTGCTCTCGGATGGGTAAGAAGTGTGCCGACTTGGTGAGTCGGTCAACAATCACCCAATTGGAGTCGTGACCTCTGGAAGTGCATGGAAGTCCAGTCATGAAGTCCATAGATATGCCATCCCACTTCCACTCCAGGACCTCCAAGGGCTGTACCAAGCCTGCTGGTACCTGGTGCTCTGCCTTCACCTGCTGGCAGGTGAGGCACCGTGAAACGAACTCTGCCACAACCTTCTTCATGCCCGGCCACCAGTGCTGATGTCTGAGATCCTGGTACATCTTCGCCACTCCAGGATGTACCGCCAATGGAGAAGTGTGGAACTCTCTCAGCACCTCCTCTCGTAAAGAGACTGGTACCAAGGTACGTCCTCTAAAAAAGACATCGTGCTCTGCTCCAAGGGAGAAACCATTAGGTGCCTGTCCCGAGGATATCTATGCACGACGTGTCTCACAGTCAGCATCCCCACGCTGTGCCTCTCTGACCCGCTGTAGAAGTGGAGGAGAGACTGTGAGAGACTGAAGGAAGGTTTCTCCCTCTCTTTCCACGAAGGATATTTGCAAGGCGGCTAGCTGCTCTGTCGCCTCCTCAAGTAGCTGGATGCCCGTCCTCCGGCTGAGGGCATCAGCTACCACGTTCCCCTTCCCAGGAGTCTAGACTATCTCAAAGTCATAGTCCTGGAGGAACTCAAGCCATCACCGCTGTCTCAGGTTCAGGTCCTTCTGAGATAAGATGTACCTGAGACTCTGGTGGTCAGAAGAGACTGTGAAGCGCTCGCCCATCAGATAGTGCCGCCATGTCTTCAGGGCGAAGACCACTGCTGCCAACTCCAAGTCATGGGTAGCGTAGTTCTGCTCATGCGGCCTCAACTGACGTGATCCGTAGGCAATCACGACCCGCTCCTGCATCAGGACACACCAGAGTCCGGTCCCTGATGCATCGCAGTAGACTACGTATCCAACTCCCTCCTCAGGAAACCTCAAGATAGGTGCGCTGGTCAACCTCTGCCTCAGCTCCTGGAAGCTCTCCTGACATCTTTCTGACCACACAAAGGGTTTACCCTTCTTTGTCAACGCTGAGAGTGGGGTCGCAACTCCGGAGCAGTCCAGCACAAATCTCTGATAGTATCTGGCTAGGCCCAAGAAACTCCGCACCTCTGTCACGCTCTTGGGTGGCTCCCAAACTAGCACTGCCTCGATCTTCGTAGGATCCACTGCAACTCCCGCCTCACAATTGACGTGCCCCAAGAAGTGGACCTCACGTAACCAGAACAGACACTTCGAGATCTTTCCATAAAGCTGGTGCTCTCAGAGTGTGTCAAGTACAACACGCAAGTGGTAGGCGTGCTCCTCCTCCGTGGTCGAGTACACCAAGATGTCGTCGATGAAGACTACGACAAATCGATCGAGGTATGGCTGGAAGATCCTGTTCATGAGGCTCATGAACACTGCTGGAGAGTTGGTCAAGCCGAAAAGCATAACCAAGAACTCAAAGTGGCCATACCGACACCTGAAGGGCGTCTTCTGCACATCCTCGTCTCGAACACTGAGCTGATGATAGCCTGACCTGAGGTCTATCTTCGAGAACCACCGTGCTCCCTTGAGCTGATCGAAGAGGTAATCAATCCTGGGTAGCGGATACTTGTTCCTCACTGCCACCTGGTTTAGGCGACAATAATCGACCGACAGTCGGAAGCTCCCGTCCGCCTTCTTGGCGAACAATATCGGGGAAGCCCAGGGTGAAACACTGGGTCGGATGAACCCCTTGCCCTGCAAGTCCTCCAACTGTACCCGCAGCTCTCGAAGCTTAGTGGGGGCCATCCGATATGCTGGAGTGGATATCGGGGTTGTCCCGGGGTACAGGTCAATATAAAAGTCTACATCTCTACGAGGAGGTAGTCCTGGAACGTCGTCGGGAAAGACGTCCGTGTACTGATCCACCACTGCAGGAAAACTGAGACTCTGCATGTCAACTGCTCCCAGGATGAGGCTAGCCAACAGATGAGTGATGGGCTGACCTCTCCTCTTCATGAGTCCATCCTTTGTTGCTAAGGCTCCCTTCTCGCCGGTGAAGGTGAACCTGCTCCTGTTGATGCGCACACATCGCACCTTGCGCCTAATGCAGTCAATCTGAGCATGGACCGTAGATAACCAATCCATGCCCAAGATGACGTCGTAAGGCCTCGACGCCGCTACAAAAAGTTCCCAGCCGAAGCTCTCGCCACCTAGAGTAAGCTCACACTACCGGCACCAGTGCGTAATCGTCGAGTCTGCTCTCGTAGGAGTCTCTAGCCATAAGGATCGAGCCAACGGCTCTGTCGAAATCTCCGAGCTCTGAACAAGGGAAGTGGCTATGAAAGAGTGACTCGCTCCTGTGTCTATCAGAACTGCAGCAAGGGTGGAATAGACACAGATCGTACCTCGAATCATCTCTGGCGCGCCGTGGTCCTAGGCCTCTGCTGCCTGGAGCTGCGCCTGTCTCTGCCCGCCAGCTCCCTGTGGTCGGGGCGGGCCTCCTGGTGGTGGTGGTGGCAGAGCCTCAAAGCGTCGCCCACCACCTGCTGCTCGGCTATCTCCTCTGCCTCGTCCTCCTCCTCCCTGCGGACCGCCACGGTCGACCCTCTGCCTCTGCCTGGGTGGCCCCTCCACCGTTTGCTTCCCCTCGGTACGGCGGGTCGTGTAGTCACGAGCCATGTGGCCCTGCTCGCCGCACTCGTAGCACTGCCTGCCTCTCGGAAGACTGGCTCCGTGCTGAGTGCCCTGCACTGCTGAGCCAGTGTCCCAAGGTCGTCTGCTGGAGGGCCTGGTCTGCCTAGAACCCTGAGTCATCTGTCGGATACCTGCTGTCGAAGACTCCGCTATCTACCGCCCTGCGGTAGATCTCGCTGTGGACTCAGCCAGGAAGCTCTCGATCAGAAGGGCTCTCTCTAGCACTCCTACCTAGGTCGGGATGTTGAGGGAGATCAGCGATGCCCTGATCTCGTGTCTCAATCCCCGCTCGAAGGTCTGGGACCAGAAAAGGTGTCCCGTACCTTGTCGGTCGAGTAGCGAGATAGGTCGGTGAAGCTCGCCGCGTACTGGGCGACCGTCAAGCTGCCATGCCGCAGCTGAAGAAGCTCTTAGATGCGCACCGCACGGAGGGTGGCCAGGACGAACACTGAGCGGAAGAGGCTCTCGAAGTCCTTCCAGATGAGGGAGGCCTCATCGTGTAACTGGAGCATCAGGATCCACCATCGCCCTGCTGCTGCGTGCAGTAGGCTCGCCTCGAGGATCACCATGAGGTCTGCTGGTGTCCTCACTAGCCTAAAAACTCGGACGACCGCCTCCAGCCAGTCCTTGGCTGCCTGGGGGTCCGAATCCACACGGAACCTGGGTGGTCGCTGACGCTGGAACTCGTGCAGAGCTCCGAGGCGTCGTGCGTCGTCAGCTGCCAGTGCTAGAAGCATCGGGGGCTCGGCGGGTAAAGGTACCGCCGGTGCCTCTGCTGTCAATCGGCCCTGTACCGAGGCCTCGTCGCTCGGCGGGCTGTCGTCGCGCTCTACTCTAGGAACCCTAGCTGGTTGCTGTCGTCGTGCCATCCAGAAAAGGAAACAAGAATGCCACGGTCATAACAATATACCTAGTGAGCTGACACAAGTAATCACAAAGAAAACTTGAAACACACATGCAATCAATGTTTTCGTGCATTAAGTCAGAAATCAGAAGTCTGGGTCCTGGTGTATGGATACGTCGGCCGCCGCACCAACACTGGACTCCGTGGACTGATAACCAAACTCAATACGCTAAACACTATTGCTCCACATAGAAGAAAGATCAAAGTCTGCGGTAGAACCGACCACCTATGATACCAATTTGTCACGACCCGCCCTCGGGGCCCGTGCCGTGACTACCCCAAGCCCGCCTTCTATAGGCCAGGGGCTGGCGACTAGCACCAAGGCGTAAATCCCAAAAAAACGGAAGGAATTGCCTTTGGAATGTAATCAAGCACCACAGAGTAAGCAAGCGGAAAGTAAACACTAAGTAAAAACTGTACAAGCTGTGCAGAAAGTAAAAGGGTCCGGAATTACAAGCCCAACTGTAAAGTACAACTTAAAAGAAAAACAGAAACTAAAAAGGTAAAACTGCAGCGTCGAGCCGTCCTCTGGAAATCCCACCTGAAGGGTGGGTACAGATAGCCTCCACTGCTCCTCGGGTCTACCTGACCGCTCCGAGTACGTCCCACCCAGTGGTCCACCTCCAGGAAACCGTCCTGCTCCGCACGCCTCCACCACGATCAGCGCTGTCCATCGTCTGCAACCAACACAACGTAGTGCGGGCAAGGCCCGTGCATGGGTGAGTATAAGCTACTTAGTAGGGACCCCGAGACCCCCGAAGGTCTCCCGAAATCCACAAAGGATAATCCATAAAGGAAAGATACAATCACGAAGTAACATCTGACACGGCTTAGGTATATGCCCATACATATACCTAAGTCATCATTTCTCGTTCGGCTCCAACGTCTGAGCCCAAGCACAACCCATTCCACATAGGAAAGCAAACATATACCCACACAGGATAGAACAACACAATCCACAAAGGGGAGTAAACAGTAAATCCACACAGGATAGATCAACACAATCCACAAAGGAGAGTAAATAGTAAATCCAAACAGGATAGCTCAACACAATCCACAAAGGAGAGAAACACAAGATTCAGCTCACACAGGTATACTTCTTCGGATGACGATAAGACGATCACTGATCCATCTAAGTCGTCGGACCCACGAAGGATCGATAAGTAACTAACCCCCGCAATGACCCACACAGGATTGGGCCCACACAGGACCTGTAGGAACTGGCTCACACAGAACCGCTGAGCGCGGACCCACACAGGATCGGACCCACACAGGATCAGGCCCACACAGGACTGGGCCCACACAGGACCTGTAGCACTGATCCACGTAGGATCGCTGAGTGTAGTAGTCGTCACAGTCCACTGAGGATCTCTGCATAGTCGTCGCCGCAGTCCACTGAGGATCTCTGCACGATCGTCGTCGGAATCCACTGAGGATCTCTGCACAGTCGTCGCCGCAATCCATTGAGGATCTCTGCACGATCGTCGCTGTCGAAGAAGCAGTCGCAGCTAGCTCTAGGGTTCCCGCACACAGCAAGCTCGTTCGGGAGGGTCCGCTCCACGAGCCGAGAGGCCGATACATCAACTGACACAAAGTATGAAGTTGATGTATCCAAAAGTTCTGTATCGTCAACAGGAACTCAGTGTCGCAGACGGCGCGTCAATCGGACGCCCGGTCTGAGAGTTATTGGCTTTTTCGTCCCAAGGGCCCGGTTGGTTTTTAAGGCAAAACCAACCCGACCGTACTCCACCTGCGTCCAAACCTCGGGCGGAGTATGCCAAAAGATCTGTCCCACTTAGAGGAATACAACGAAGCTGATGGCACGTCAATCGGACGTCCGTGGCTCGAGATATGAGCGTTTCCGCTCCGAGGGCCCGGTTGGTTTTGTGTACGAACCAACCCGGCCAAACTCAAAGTATTCCAAAACCTTGAGTGCGATATACCGAAACGACCGTCTCAATCCAAGGATCACGTTGCCTCTGACAGCCAGTCGTTAGGAGGCCCGTAGGTCATGTTACGGGCGTTTGAACGAAAACGTCCGAAGACGGGGGGTACGGGCTCGGGCCGACCCGGCCCGACCCCCCCGGGAGTCGGCCGAACGGGGTCGACCCGGTCGGACCGGCCTGGCCCGGTTCGGCCGAGTGGCCGAACGGCGGAGGCGCGCGGGGCACCGCCCCCGCGGCCGGGTGGTGCCGCGGCCCCCCGCGTGGGGCCACACTGTGTCATGGACGCGGCTTCAGCCGCGTCCGAGGGCACCAGACCCGAGCGGCTTCAGCCGCGGCGGCCTGTCCGGCGGCGCGCCGGGGCGCCGCCTCTCCCGGCTGCCGGTGCCACCACGCCGGCGACCCGCGCCGCCGGCGAGTTCCGCGGGCCACCGAGATCGCTCCGGTGGTCCGATTCTCTTCCCGTCTGCGTCATTGCTCCTCCCTGGACTCGTTCTTCACTACGGGATCGTCAAACATCCGTTTCGGCACGTTCCTTCGTCGCCCGCCAAATCCGCACAAAATGAAGAACGACGGAGGGTCATCGGGCCGTGTTCGTTTGGCCCGCACCCTCCACGTTAGAGATAAAAAACCGGGAGAATTTTGTTCAATACATGAACCGACAATTTTAATAAGATAAAATTGTTCATTTGAAACTGGTTCTTTAATTTTTAACGAACGTTCACGGGAATATAAAGAGGGGTATTCCAAATCATAAAATCCCTACCTTGTTGGTCGTCGCGCGCGGGTGTTCTTCGCGGAAAATCTCGTCGTGGAAGAGGGGGATTGTCGCGTCGTCGCGGGAAGGCGTCATGTCGTTGCGGGATCCGGCGTTGAGTCGGCGAGCTCAACGGACGAAGAAAAACAGATTTAAAATTATAAATAATTAAATCTGTGTTTCATTTAAAATCCAAAAAGAACCTTTAGAGGAAACCCGAAATCACTCACCTCAAATGGTTGGTGATCGGAGATCGGAGCGGGGAAGAACGTCTCGGACGGAAGCGTCGTCGATTTCCGGGTTCGGCGTTCTTCGCGTTCTTCGCGTTCTTCGCAAGGGAGAAGAAGATACAAGGGTCCCCTCAAATCTTCTCAATGCGCAAATAACCAGAGGTCGAGCGTTGGCCTTATTTTATTATTACGCCAACGAATTTGAAAACTGGTTAAGAAACGACTAATCAATTCGTTGAATTAATTCAACGAAAGAAACAGCCCATTTAATTCACGAAATATACCGCCCAATTAAATGGTCTGTTAAGATTTTAAGAAACGCGTCAGTTGACTTTCATAAAGACGGGTTTTTGCGGGTGTGTTTCTTAGCGGAAAAAAATGATGGGGCTCGTGCGGGCCCCACCTCACAAATATCCTACCAAGGGGGTAGGATATTTCTGGATAGCATCATATCTGGTTCAACTCAGTTCAAGCCGTCAATAAGTGGCTTCAAGTGGCTTCCAAGTGTCTTATGTGAAATAAAATGAAGTTGTCGCAAAATTATTTTATTTCTTAACTTTAAGCCCGAAAATTAAAAACCACACCGGAGAAAACGCAACTCCGGAAGAGGCATTTCTAAGCGAATATCGGCACTGCGATTTCATCAGTGCCCTCAGAATTCGATTTCGGGCACTGGTTCAAAAGTTAGAAAAATCCCCTCGTCCGTTCACTGAACGTACCCGAGCCAAAACTTCGGAAAATGATTCCGGGCACACCGGGCCTCGGAATGAGGTGCCGTCAGAAACTGCGCTCTTGTAAAATTCCAAAGAAAATTAAGAAAAAAATTTCCATGAAATTTACGGGTCTTTACAGGAAAAGTGTAAACATTTATAGGGAGTTACTAGGGTCATCAATCAAAACAATTTAATGGTAAAAGGAAAGCTAAGGGCCTTAATGTTATAAATCGGTGATGATTCTAGAAACCATTGGTTCAATAGAATTTATGGAATTATAAAAACACATTTTCTCTTATCATTATGAAATAAATTTGTAATTATATTTAATTAAAAATATAATAAGGTAATATTCATACATTGTGTTATCCCTTACTTATACAAAATATCAACCTTGGTTATGCCTTGATAGAATTCAACTATATCTCTTAACTTATGAAATGAATGAGAAATCATTTTTTTTATTCCTAAAATACTAACAGACCATGGGTTCTATGATATTCCATCCCATATATCATTAATTATTATTAAAACTATGTTTTTATAATAGGATATACAATATGTATAAATCCTCATTGTGTATGATAATACATTATTCTCACAAACATCTTCCAAAGTTTAATTAAATCTTTCCATGAATGGTAAACCTTATAACCCTCCAAAAAGATAAAGATAAAAAGCTTTAGAGAGTTGTCACAAAATCAGGTTAACATTGATCCCCCATATATCATAAATTATCTCTAGGTTTTCTCACTCCAAACATGTAAAACCATCAAAATAAATTCCCTTAAAACGTGGTAAAAACATTAATTTCCTTAAATACTTTTTGAAAACATAAATTATTCCTTATTCTAAATATTACTAGATATATTATATAAATCCTAGAAGTCATAATATCCTTACATTATTACATATAACACTCTATCAATAATCTGTTTTAGAGTAATTAGTGATATCCAATTTAGTCTATCAAAATCAATCATTTCTTTATCAAAGAAAAATACAATTTTAGCAACATCATGATCACATTAAGGGAAAACTTCCCGTAATCAGAACATCCCTTTTATAATTCTTCATCACCATTAAAAATATCATTTTCAATCCTTCATTAAACGTCATACTAAAAATATATATATATTTCCCAATTCATATATTATAATCTTTTAATTACAAAACACAATTACTTCATTCATCCATATTTATTCTTAAACAATTTCCCATGCTCTATAAAAATATTACTTAATATCTCTTTAAAATAATATTAAATATAAATCATGCCATAAGGTTCATCCAGACCAATCTAACCATGCTTCTTATGCTTTATATAGAAAAACTGGAAGAGCATCACATGCCTTTCACATCTCATTTTCGGTGTCTTAATCTTCAGATGTATAACCAATAGACATACCACATTCATGATTCTCATCATCATATTTAAAATTGGGAAATATATTCTCATAATACACATTCATTCTGAATATTAAACATTAATTATTAACCATTTTCCTTCTACATTTCCTAATATATAAAAACAGAAAGCATATCGTATAACAAATCCACATGATCATGAAAAATTATTTATAGGATGTTTAAATCATGAAAATTCCATAAT
This sequence comes from Viscum album, assembly GCA_963277665.1. Lineage (NCBI taxonomy): Eukaryota > Viridiplantae > Streptophyta > Magnoliopsida > Santalales > Viscaceae > Viscum > Viscum album. The sequence continues at coordinate 1,467,919,707 of OY728138.1, read as the reverse complement.
ATATGACACCCAGGGTTCACACTAGGTTATTAATAGGAAACCATTATTTAAATCCTTTATGATGGATCATTAATAGGATTTGAATTCCCAATGCACATCCCCAGGGTGTGTCAAACTAGGTGTGTAGCAAGGCCTCTTGTATTGTACAAGATTAACTAGAGTCTGGCTCAGAACATCTGGTCGCAGTTATTACCCCAAGGTAAATCCATGTCAGAGCCTCATCAAATTGTAGTATCCAGATAAATATGTATCACTAAATAACACTCACTCTATCCTTCACCAAAATTAAAGGTCATTTTCCAAAGAATTAACTCATCCTTAAACATATCTTCAGAGACATCCCTTGACATATCATAAAAAGATACCTACATATATCACGAAAGTTTTCTCATCCTATTTTCTAATGTTTGACTAAAACTTTTCATTGATACCAACTATAGTGGCCCAGGAATTGACATAAATGGATGTTACATCAATTTATATGAACATTTAGTACCATAAAAAAATGTATCTGGTGACCATAATAGTTTAGTGTCTTGGGATACGTGGAGAGAAAACATTCTATCCTGATAAAATATCTAAAACATATCCTAAAGAACTACAACATTATTAATTCTAAAAAAATCCATTCTTTATAATATATAAAAATAAACATAAGAAAAGGGTGATCACTGATTATCAGAAAGGGTAAATAATGAAAATGTGTGAGCATAACATGAACAAAAGGGAATGTAATATGAGCATAACATTATAAAAAAATTCCCATCATATCAGAGATCATAATCAATAATTGAAATTTATAAGGCATGAATCATAATGAAATAGTGAATATAATCTATGAGAACACAAAATATAATTAAAACATGGGATTGTGGAAAACTCATATAAAAAACCTATGTTAAGGTGTCCTACCAAGACCTGTGTAACTTGTTAGGCTTGGTTTAATCACACGTGTACCTACTTTGGACCTTGTATTCCCTACCATATACCCATTTTTTTCAAAATTGTTATTTCCTCCAGTGTTCCCTATTATTTAAGGTCTCATATTTCCTCCCATTTACCCTCTTGTTTTGAGATTGGGATGTTCTACCATGTTCCCTCTTGTTTTGGGAGTTGGATGTTTTCCCTTGTTCCCTCTTTTTTTGGGACTGGATGTTCGACCCTATTCCCGTTGATCTCATAAAAAATTTATGATTACCCAATGCATTACAGGGAGATATTGGCCCCACCCATATCATAATAAAATAATTCATACATGTTCCACAAGATAATAAAACATTCATAATATGATGACCCATATAAGTCATTTGATTTATAAACATCATATCATAACCCATGAAATGAAAAGGGTATCATTTAATTTTCATCACATTAACTCATATAGAAAAGTGATATGTTACATTACCATTTCATCAATGAATAACCCATGAATTTTTGTGGGTTTCATAAACATGTCACCCATGAAATGGAAATGGGATTCATAATGACCATGAAATTAAGAATAACCCATTCATAGAGAGGGTAAGAATGAAACCATTAGAAAATATCATATAATGGAAATTGTAACATCAATGAATTTAATCTTATATGTAAAATAAATTTGAAATATATTTCAAAATAATTTCATATAGAAAATATCCTTTCTTCTATGAAAACTATTTTTTATAACAAAAATCCTTTTAAAAACCATTTTATTATAAATTTTCCTAGAAAAATTATAAATTAATATTTGAAAAAAAACATTTAAAATCATTTTTATTTGAAAATGATCTTCAGGGATCTTCTAATAACATGTTTAACAACATTTTTTATAACCTGGTTTTTGAATATAATATATTTCCGACCAAAGACGGAGACAATCATATTTTAGATAAAAACATTATATTAAGTACCAAAAGGTGGAAAATAGTACAAAAAATGAGTAAATATTTAAAAACCAAAATCAATGTAAAATCCTTTTTTTAAGATATGGATCATTATATTTCATCAATGGACGCATGAAAAAAGACAATTTCCAAAGGCAATTAAATTTCCTCAATAGAGTCTTATTGCTCAGTAACTCGGGATGATACTCTCCATTTAAGGAACTGAAATTTAATGAATCTTAATATATCATTAAGATAGGTATATTCATGATATAAAATTTAAAATGGAAGAATATAGACCTAGAAGAAATAGTTTAGGTGTATAGAAAAACATGTGTCTAAAAGAAGAAAAATTGAGAACAAACTATTTTACCGATTTGGTACCTTTTTCTACACAGTCCCCATGAATGAAGAATCATAAATTAGACATGTGAATACCCATAAATTTAGTTATAATAAACATATAATATAGTTGTGTTCAATACATACAACACACAAAAAAGAATGAGTAGTGAACATAACATGAATTTCACTTAAATTAAAAGTGAGATGAAATCCCTCTACCATGTGTATTGACTATCTATGTACGTTTTCATAACACCTGTATAATAAATATATATTTATTAAAAATATTTTAAAGAACCATATCATTATATCTAATAATATATTTTTATTACAACCTTTTATTATCCTATTGGTAATGATCATATGGTAAGGTTTCACATCGGGTACTATTTTCATTGGTCTTCACATGGGTCTTAATTTGTTATATCATTGGTCTTTATAATTATATCATAATTATAGAATGTATATCATGATATTAATATAATTTATAACTATTATATGTTTATAATAATAATATATATCACAATTAAGTATGAAATGGAATACACCATTCATGGATATGGTTGGTCTTATGTACACAGGAATGATGTTTCCATTTTTATTATTGTATTGAAAGATAATATGTAATTTATATATATATATATAATTGTTATAGTATAAATATTATATAATATATATATATATTTCTTATAACTTCATTAAACCCATACTTAATACATTCCATATTGTGTGTGAACGAATCTCGTCTCTTTGAGGGAGAGGTATTCTACACATCGTCAAACTAGATTATCTTATTAACACCAAATGGAAGGTAAAAATATGGGTGTTAAAAAAGGAAAAAAGAAGCCTAAATCCATAATACATATAATATATAACATATATAAAACTCATCTCTATCAAAATTTCCACCATGATTGCTGGTAAAGTAGAAAAGATAAATCATTGTTTCATGAGGTAGTAGTTCACCGTACATAGAAAATGTATGTTAGATATACATTAGATGGAGTTTTGTTTATGTGTAGGTAGAAACGATAGAATAAAAACATCCTAGAATACTTGTGATAATGTTATTGTCACACAATAATGTAAAAATTAGAGTATAGGGGTTGAAGAAGGAAACTAATGGAAGGGAGCTTAAAGGAAGACATTGCCTCTAAATCAGGTTACTGCTTTTGGTTTGGAAGAAAGAATTCCATGGGAGGATATATGTACAATGAGAGGCTACAAGGAATCATATTGTATTTATTGGAAGTGGATTTGGTAGGTAATTTCTGATCATAAGAGGAATTACAGGTGTGTTGAATAGGTATATGTGGTTTCCTTTTATAGGGAAGGAAAAGGACTCACGTGAAATTTTTGGAAACAAGTTAGGTGTGCACATGTTATTATGTAAAAATGTCATAAAAACACAAAAAAAAACAATTTAATTTTTATGGTCTAAATATGTCAATCCAATGGTTTTTGTACTTTCATCTTGGTAATTTTGGGTCTTATATGTAAGGTTTAGTACATTATTAACCTACCTTTTCTCTTAAATGATGTAATTAATTTTAATCACATTCACTAATCATTTCGGTCAAAAATTAATTTAACCTTTTTAGACAATATAATTATTCTGATTAAAAATATTGAATTAATAATTCCAAATTCTAATCACATAAGTGGCATAAATTAATTAAAATTTAATCCCACTGAAGGGACGACAGTATGGGGGTTTTAAAGTAAAAATGTCTGAATTCATGGTATGTTTTTATATCCAATTTCAATGTGAAATTTCTTACAATACCCTACATTGTATTAATTGGTCAAAATATTTTCTAACTAAACTATTTAATTAATTAAAAATATAATTTAATCTTATGAGTAAATTATATGAAAACTATTTTGAATTAAAATCATGTATTTTTAACTACTTATTAAAAGGTGAATCCTTTTATAAAAATACAAAAAGCACATACTAACCTAATTTTTATGTCTCACACTGAAATTTGAATTTAATTTAAATATATTAAATTTAGAAAAGTTCAAAAAATTGTATTTAAAATGGGTTCTCTATTACAAAGAGGTAAAATTCCATCATTAAAAATATAGGGTTTTAAGTATAAAATTGGGGTTCCTCTTATATTATGTATATCAAATCTGTTGGATCAATATCAGAAATATTTTATTGGATATATAACATATTTATTACCTTAATATCACTTAAAAATGGTAATTAACAAGGTTCAAATTTCATATTGACTATAATAATATTTTCCCATTTATTCAATCATTTATCATATTCATTTAAAATTATTTGGTAACCTATGAAGACATATTTTATTTTTGAAAAAAAATATATTAATAATTTAGTAATTTCTATTAATATTCAACAACTTTATGTATAGATCATATTACCTTATAATAACATTCTTAAAAATATATTATAGTTATGTTACACTTTTCCTTGATTAATATGAAAGCCTTCGAGAAAGGACTACCTTGCAAGTAATGTACATTAAGTAGATGTTGTCTGTAACGTATGCCGGGTCGGTGTTGCATGTAGTTTAAGATAAGTTGGTTCCATGTGATAGGAATGATTGACCTACTGTTTTATATATATATATATATATATTAAAAAAACATTTTCTAGTGTCACTTGATATGAAATATATAAAAAATATAAATTTAATTGAACACAAATAGTTCACAAAATATCGGTGTGTTACAGAAAAGCAATTATAAGACCTATATAGAATAAAAATGCATGTGGTATAAAGGGAGGAACACCTGAGTGTATGTAACACACTTTTCATGAAACTATTTATATTTACCATTTTGATGATTCTATAAACTTGTATTAATGATTTATTTTTATTTTTATTACAATTTTGATCAAGGATATACTATATTAGATTGGATTAAAAATTTATAGATAAAATGATTTTACAAAGATGGTAGTAATATAGGTGAAGCTTTAATTACCAAATAGTGGGGTTTTACTCATTCATTTTGAGTATTATGAGTTTTTTTATTTATAGTAATATGATGAGTGGTTTTTGGCTTGAAAGTTTTCTCTTGGTCTATGGTGTAATAGAACTTGCATTAATACATCGTGTTAAATATGAATAATTTAAAATTCATGTAACTGTTTTTTATGTCTGATAAACTAAATTTAGTGTGGAGTTTGATTACATTAAATGTGGATAATAGGTTATATTTTTGTACTTTCTGTATGTTATCAATGCAACCTTACATGACTGATGCAATAATTTCAAATCATTACATCGGTGTTTATTTTATAGTGTATTTTTCATAACGTACACATGTTATGTATCAATCTAAATAATGGGGATTTTGGGCTTGTGGATGCTTCATTTTTATGTACTATTTGATGATTATGGTGTATATATATTAGCAAGACTCATTGAATCTAACTACTTTACATAAACTATAATGTAATGTTTCCTAGTAGTGTGGTTTAATCTTTATTATCATGAGAACTCAATGAGATCTAGTTGTGTTCTTAGAGGGAAGGGATGAGCACCACTCACTAGATTTAGAAGTAGAATTATATATAGATAAATAGGTAGTATAAATATTTCTATATGTTATATGGTTAATAGATCATGGGGAACTGAGGGATGAACTATCATTGTATAATATCATAAGTGTGTTCTAAATAAAGTATCCACCCCTTATTTTGATTCATGGCGATCTGAAGGGAACAATGTGTTTTATTCAATATATTGAGGTTATAATTCATTTGATATATACCTATACTAATTGACGGTTACATATAGAAATAATAAAGATTCACTCTACAGTTGAGAACTAGTGGTATGTACAACATCTGTAGGGTTAATATGAGGAAATATCCCAGTTGAAATTACATGTACATTTCATATTAAATCACTTTCCTCAGACCATAATATTGGTGAGGGATTACAATATTATGAATTTCACTTAAGATAGATATCAGTTATGGAATACTCATCACATTTTATAAAACATCTTTATTGTTATAAAATTTTGTTTATGTATGAGGAAACTACTGGTAAGTGATATTAATATAAATTAGGGTAAATTATATGAGTTTTTGTAAACATATTTCACCTAAATTATTTTTTAGAGGAGGGGAATAATGATTTCTTATTAGAAAGTAGTAATATATAGGGATTTTCTTTCGAAAAGTTAATTATATTTCATGGAATATGATAGGGAATTTAAGAGGTAAAAAGGAATAGATATGATTATTATCAATAAGGTAGTAATAATAATAGATTTTATAGTAGAGGATTATTTATTCTACCTTGATGGACTACCACACTTGAGTGAATCTATTTTTTTTATCCATGGAATATTCACCAGTATTATTATTGACCCCCAAAAAAGAATTTTTTTTTGGATAGATTTGTATCTTAAAAACAATTCTATAACGAAATGCCTCAAACTGGTTTTAGGGGAGGTGTTTATAAATCATAGGTATATAGTGCAGGAAAGGAGGAATCATCTTAGAGTAGAAGTTAGGGTTCATCAGGTAATTTATGATGTATATGTGAACAATGTTATATGTGGTTTCCATGAAATCATTCTTGAATTACATTGATTAATTATGCTTTAGAAGGATAATATTGGTGTATAGGATCAACGAATATTTTGGAAATTGATCAGTCTCTACATGAACATTGAGTGGGCCTTTGATAGATCGAGTTATGATATTTATTACATATGAATTTAATACATATTATTTTATAGGTTTGTGATGTAATATTTTCATTTCTTAGTTTGTAAGAGAAATGGTGTTGAATGTATAGTATTTTAAAATAATTTTAACCAATAATACAACCATGGATAAGAAATCTGGTGGTATATAAAAATGTATATTGTGTGGGTAAAGATATCATTAGGATTTTTTGGTAATTTAAATCATCATCTATAATGAATTACATGGGATATATTGGTTATATTGTATATAGTAAACTATAATAGTTACCATAAATAAGTCTCATTCACATACCTTTTTGGGGATTATTATATAATTATTGAAGAGTTGGATATGAAAGAACGTATAGTAAACTAGAACATTAGAAGCTATGTTTCATCATGATATTACTTATGAGAATTTATATAGAATATGAGTATATGGGATGGATCCCCTTTTCAAATATAAATGATCTATATAGAGATATATATTGCAAGGAATTATTTGGGTTTCCAACCAAGAGGGAGGTTTAATATGTGGTTGATCCAGTTCCATGTATGGGTCCTATAAAAATATACCATCTAGGATATGACCTATTTTTTTGAGTGGTATGTAGGTATTTATGGTAGAAATAGAGGCTATGTGGTTTATATAGTATGTAACATTAGCTTGAGATTCTAATTTTATTATTTCCAATTAGGTACATAATAGTTTAAATTTTTATATAGAAAACTAGAAGTGGAATTATATTCTAATCCTAAAATGAAATATTTTTAATCTCATTTTTTGCCTATTAAATCAAATAAGTGTATCTAGTAAGTCACCTAAGAGTGATTATTGGTAAATGTATCTTTATCTATGAATAATATTAGGGGTTAATCCATGAACTACTTTTCAAAGATAGGAAGGATTATATGAGTTTATTATGACACTATTTATGTTGTGAAAATTGCTATATGTAATCATGTATGATATGAATTAGTTGTTATATATATGAATCATTATTATTTTAAAATTATTTTTATCGATGAAATATTGGTATACTCCTGAAAATGATTAGATAACAGTCTAAATTTTTAGATAATTCCATGTATATTAAAAGTTTGTGATCTATATAACAATCCCCCAAGGTGTCGAGTTAGTATTATGTATGTTCACATACTGGGATATGTGATATCTATGTCAGAAATATTAGTGGAAAATTAAATGGATAATTCTATGGAATCCTAGGAGATTCCCAATAAATCTTAAATATTATAGATTTATATGATTGGTAGGATACTATAAAAAATTCTTTCTATAGTTATCTTAACTGTAAGTGTTCATGATGTACAAGAGTAAAATGAGAATAGGGATCAACAAGTCTAATCAGTGTGATAAATTCATTCTAGAACTAAAGTGCACTTTTACAACAACTATGATCCTAACCCTACCTATATTTAGTAATGAGTAAACACTATATTATGATTCATAATGATTTGATCTTGGGTAAATTATGATATAGGAAATATCAGTAGTTACTTATAGATAAATAATATTGATGGTACATTATTAAATCTATAAAAAATATGATTTGGAGCTAAAAGTGGTTATATATTCATTGAATTACATTTTTTAATTACCTACATTATTAGACATTAATGTTCTATGCTAAAAAAATCCCATGAAATTAAATATATCACTATGCAACCAAAACTAAAAATAAGGAAGTTATGTACAATATCTTCTCTCTTTTTTACATTGATATAGTGTAGACCTCTAGAATGGATAATGTAGTATAAGATATGTTGAGTAGTACAACATATGATTACTTGGTGTGGGAGGATAGTAGTGAGAGCACATTAATGTGTATCATTGTATAATTTCATGATTATTATAAATATTATCAAGGAAGAGAAATAATCACTTCATTAATCATTCATTAAGAGAAGGAGATTTGAATTTCAATGATAGATTGCTGGGTAATGAGGGATAACATAGATAGTGTGGTTCTACCCATATATTTGACATAAGATAATGATTTAGTCTTGTATTACCAAGGTAGTGTTAGGATATAAATAAGTATGTGGACTGAAAATATATGTGATTAAAATACCTCAAAATGTTTTACTCATCATAGATGTACAATCATATACCATAATATCCAAATGTAATATTTCTGCCATGGGATGAAGAAGGCTATATCAAGGATTAGGTCATGATTCCTCACTTTTCAGTAGGTGGTGGATAATCACTAGAGGGTAATTGGTATTCATCAATCACTATAATGACCTATTATGAATTGGGATATAGTAACTTTATAATTTTTAATAGGATAGTCTATTCTTCCCTGAGGAATGGATGATAAATGGGTTATTTCTAACCATTTTACCATGGATTGGCATTTTATAAAGATAAAAGGGATATATTTTGCTAATTATTTTTGTAGGTTAAATATATTGGGGGTTGTACAATAGTATAGTGTACTGAAGATTATTTTATTATAATGATATTTTAGATTCAAATCCCATTTCTAACTACCATTTTATTGAAAATTAGACACCTAAGTGAAAGAAATTATAAGATATAGTCCATATATATATGGGTAGTCTAAGCACACAATCAGAGTATTAGAGGATAAATTTAATGTGTGTGCCTAATATTTTAGTTTTTATTAGGAGATTCCTATTACGATTACATACATTACCTATAAAAATAATTAAATATATTTTATAATGATGACACTATTTGAGGCTCTATATTGGAGGATGTTATAATATCATGAGTATTGGATATAAGTGGAGGAATAATCTATTATTATATATACTCTAATATATGATACTAGGGATCATACATAATTGATAAATTGGTGGTTGGTGACCTATTAGAGTAAAAAATGAATGAATGTATACTATTGAAAATGATTTATATTTTCTATGGTGGAAAACTGAGTATTCTTGTGAGTTTCACAATTTCAATGATATATTAAACGTTGATGATAAGAGAAATTATTACTTAATTAAATGGGTCTATGAAAAATATTATATGGAATTAGTATAGTGTAATAATAACCATTACTTCAAAAGATTTTTTATTATATACATAACGTATTTTATATATGTTATTTATATAGATATTATTTGTGGTCTTTTTATGGGATCTATGTTGATGTTGTTGTATTAAAGGTTTATCCGTTGTTGAGGAGAAACCCATATGCATAGGAGAGAGAGAAAAATAATCTTTAATGGGGAAATGATACCCCACATATGTGTTCAATATTTTTATGAAGGTATAAATAAGGAAACTTGGGAGTGGGATGGGAAAATTCAAGTTAAATGGTTGGGATTATTCACTAGTGTAGTTTAGTGAAACATAATAAGGATGATAAAATGTATATATGGGTTTCTATAGAGAAAATATTATTATAAGGTTTAAATTCAGTTTATTTTCACTAATTCAACTATATTTTGTACAATTTTAATTTTGAAATTGGATAGAAGTGGATCGAGAATAATAAATGAGGTGATAGGTAAGGTGGGGGAAATCTACCCAATGAGGGGATACCCACTTGAGTATTGATTGGGAGAAACCTAACTTATGGAATCCTAGATAATGGGGACATCCCTACCCTTCAGTAATGCAGTGTTAAGAAAGAAGACCACAGAGTCCCACCTGGAGTATTTTGGGTGGCCACCAAATTTATAGTGGGACAATAGCCCATTGTTAGAATGTGGTCTGTTTTAGCTTTCTGATCCCTTTTCTTAATTTTTCATCATTCCTTTAATATTTTCATCATAGCATATATTGTATCTTAATCTTCCCTCTCTCCCATTATAAAATTGGTTCCTTATACCTTGACATGTGTTGGAATCACTCACCACTACATATTTCTATTAATTAAAGGTACCACAACCCCCATGTGAAATTAAATTCATGTATTCATATTTCTTAACATGTGATTAATTATAAATTATTAAATTAGACAAAATTTTCATATTTATTTAATTATACAAATTAATTATTTTCTATATGGTGGGAATCAATTACTATTATTGGCACCAGATATGAAATTTATGCACAATAAAAGAAAAATACAAAACATTACCACTGGTTAAAATTTCATAACATATTCATTGGTGAAGAACAACCTCATTATGAAAATATTTCCTCTTCCCATTATTAAATAAACACATATGTGATCAACCATATTTGACACTTATTATCTATAGAAAACATTAAAAACATAATAACTAATGCATTACATACATGTAAGGATAAAATAATTCTACATAATAATATCCAAGTCAGTAACTCGACTAACTTCTATTATAAATTTTAAACTAACATGAATAATAAATTTGATTTTATTATATATTTAATTTCAAATCACTCAATGACTTGTGAATATATTGAGCTAGTAAAAAAATTATTATTATATAAACAAATAAGATTTGAATTTGAGTGTTTATTAAGATATTTAAAACTCTAACATTACCTGAAACCCACCATAGGTCTCACTATGTCATAATCTATAATTCGTTAGAATAGTAAAATATTCTAAATAAGAATGGCATATTACTACCTATCCCTTTATCTATATATCATTTACTATCACACATTGTGCAAGAGTGGTATCTAGAAACACATAAATTCCGTTATAAAGATAATGTTTTTTCAAAGAAAATAAAAACTACTATAAATAATATTTGTTAAATAGAATATCTTAATCTAAAGAAATTTTATAAATCATGACACTAACATTTTTAAATCATCATTATGTGATTTATTTGACAATAAAAATTGATTTAATAGAAATAATAATAGATAGGACAACTAGGCTAGGTATATCACTTAATTTTGTTTATGATGAAACCTATATTGATCATTCAATCAATTCCATAAGACTGATTATATGACAAATAAAAGCTACCTCACTGAAGAAATTCATGATTTTTATCTTTTATCAATGAATGCGATAAAATATTATACACTAAAAATTATCACAATTTGAGAGACAAATACACATTTTCAAAAATATTAATATCCAATAAAACATGTAACATATAGTTTTCGTATTGGTTGGTTTGTCCTCATGATATTTTATTTTATAGGTTACCATGTTTGAACATAATTAAAATATGTATCAATTTTTTATGATCCCTAGACATCTGCTAGTTAGATATCATTTATTATTAGAAAATATTATATATCTTGACCATAAAAAATAAGATTCATATTATTGCTATAGTATCTTTGGGTTCTCAATATAGATAGGAAATTTTATAACCATTTAATATAAAAATAATCTAAAGACATTAGCATTAAAACAAATTACATATAAATAACTACACTATTATTGTATGAAGATATCATGCATATCTCACCGTATTCATGATATGGTTATAAGAAATTTCTACTTAATTAGAGTACATGGAAACTTATTTTACAACACTCCCACTCATACTAGAGAAAATTTTATAACCATCAAGTGGTTAACTTTCAATTAATAATATAATGGTTATTCAATTAAATGAATTTATTTATTGGCCCGCTTAATTTTTGTTACGTGAATACTATACAATCTGTGACTTCAGCTCCTTGAGAAAAAAATCATTATGAAATTATATCCCTATGTATTTCCCATGATACATCAATAATAACATTGAAATCATGGATTTTATCATTGTGATGATTCTACCTCAAATTATATTATTTTAATTAATAACTATATATATTTCATTCCACAATATAAAACAAATCATGGTGTAGTTTAACCACCTCAATAGCCTTAATAGAATCCACAACATACTCGGTAGTTATATATTTGGACATAACTATAGTAAATGATCTTATATTTATCATTTCCTTATCATAACATTTATATTAGAGAAAACGATGAAAAGGAATATTAGTTATATACTAAATTATACACTAGTGTTCCTTATACTCTATATAATATGTACCTATCCGCTTTACATTACAAGAACTTTTGGACAGCTTTGGAAAATTCACATATCATCCTCCTGAATTAATCTAACATTTTCTAAACATAATATATATACAAGATATAAATTATATTGTATATTGTATGGAATATGTGATATATCCATTAACAAATCATACAAAGTTATTTTCACTGTATTAATCACATATTATGTCTTAAACATGTCTTATTGGAGAGATTTATTCCTTATCCCATTGGAAAACATATATCTCATATTGTTCCAGTTATTATTTTTCAGTATCTCTGCTACATATTTAATTAGTCCTTGTCCCTGTAAACCATTAAATCTAAGTTAATAGATCTAGTTTCCTAGATCATCGGTCACATAATATTTCAATCCTTGGAGGGTTACATTAAATCTAGTATTCACTATCTATATGACTAATAATTGTTATCCATAAATAATCATCAAAATTTAATTAGAAAACTACAACACCCCAACTAACCTATTACAGACATATAGAATAATTTCATTACAAATGAATATTCTATGATCACGATTATTACATTAATCCATGAATAGATATCTATAAAATATATTCTTAATTAAAATTCGTTAGTTTCCACATCATTTTTGGATTCATTATATAAACTCCTTCCATGAATGGTGGCCTCGAAATACAATACCCAATATTATTATAATAGAATGTTTCTATGAAAATAATAATTCAAATTGGTTTAAACATGAATAATTTTCCTAAAACATTTATCCTCATTGGTACCATGATTTTTCCATCCATGTATATTTCCATTTGAATACCCACTAACGACATAAAAAAATATGATAAAATTATAAAAATACTAAATTCAATTTCGGAATATTGAATCCATATTTGAATTCATATCTACATATTAATTTTTCATTTACATTATCTATGTAGGGTAAAGTAATATTATTCTCAATTAATAAGATATCTCCTTTATAATTGAATATAAAACCATTTGTCTTTCATTTTATCTTTCCTACATTGTATTTGTCTCTGGAAAATTGCATTTCAATGATATATTATTAAAAATATTCCTATTCCAACTACTTGTGAAACTGAAGACTTACCTCTATTCAAGTACTTTAATATCCAATTATCAAAAACAATTATGCACCCTATTATATTAATATAGTATTTAACTTCAATATAACTATTATATCATTGGAATTTATGTGATATCCTTAAAATCCATTTTTATAATCACCTATTATGGACATTCTATTTAGAATAATTCATGATTTTTACTAAATAATGATTATAAAACTCTATGAATTTGAACACTTTCGTTGTAATATAATAGAAATACGTAATATTATACCTCATATAATATCCATTTATTATTTTACATAGAATATGTTCATATGATAATGCCACTTTTTGTAAAGCATGTTTCAAAAATATAATGTATAACTTTTCATGACTTATATGACACATCATTGATCCACTATGTAATCAGATCATTTTTATAATGTGTATAAGTAAATGTGACATTAAAAGTAAATCCAAATGAATTTTAGGGATTAATGAATACATATAAAACTCATTGTAAATCATTTAATTTCTAATGTCATTGGCCTGATGTGTATAAGTAAATGAACATTTATTAATAAATAATCTCTACATTTTAATGATAAACAGATAAATTCAAGAATCATCATCAATCCTTAATTTACAAATATCACAGGTCCGATGTGTATGAGGAAATGTGAGTTTAGATTTACATCATCACTATATTATAATGACCAATGGATGATTCATTAAAATATTTTTCATCTAACTAGTATGGAGTATATAATATCATCAAACTATGAATATTGTTTTCTTATATTTTATATTATTTTAATCCCATAATGGAATTTCATTTTGAACCTGAATCATCCTATAGATTATACATGAAAATTTTTAAATATACTAAAATGAACTCGTTCTAGAATATTTATTCAACAATAAAATTTTACACTTAAGGTGTCATAGAAATTATACATTATAAGAAATCAGGTATAATATACAAAATTATAATAACATGAAACATCTAAAACCCTTTATTGGTATTTAATTTAATTTTTCTTTTTTCATTTAATTTATAACGTTTTATCTTTCCTCAAATGAGTTTTCTAGTGCCTTAAATTTTATATTCATCATTATTTACTAATGAATGATGATATAAAGAACAATTAGTTAAGTATAAGACACCACAATCAATATCAATTATAAAATGAAATAATATATTGGTTTATCCAAATTATAATTGAGATGAATGTTTTGGATAAAATAACAACAAAACTATAGTTCAAATACAATAAATCATCTTGAAAAAAGATAAGCCATGCACTTCTCATTTATAACAAAATAATCACCCATCCTTGATTAATTAGATAATTCACCATACATATTATAATTTTTTTTTGATCATATGTGGTCATTGTATTTGGATACAAAAGTGTGACACACATACATTTTCAAATACAAAATAATTAAGACAAAAATATGATATTAAATAATATAAATGAAGTTGAAGCCTCTACTTTCATATACTTAAAATACTTTTTATTTCCCCTCTGGTGACATTTCTTTCTATGAATGATACTATTATATGATCCATATCAATCATTAGTTTCATTGAATCATGTTCTAAGATAACTGTTGACATTATATATTTTATCATATTTTATCATTTTCTTTGAATATTCTCACTACAAAAAATAAAAACATAACATTCTTTATGTTATTATCAACTTGGGGAAACATAATAAAAATATATTAAAGTTGTTTCTATATGTTATTCGTTTTATAATCCTAAATTAAACTAGAGTAATTAGTATAAAGGATGAGAAAAAGGGATATACTGCAATACTGTGATTACTATTTCATCGAGTTTATGTTCACTGTATTCAAAACCTCATTAATTTGTTGATTTAACTATTCCTTATAATAATCTAAGAGATGATTAAACACAATAATGTCATTCATACCCATATGATTATTTTCCAATATCTACATGCTAAGGATAGAGTTATGATCTGAACATCCAATACATCATCCATGAGTCTGCTGTAAACTTATATTTTAGAATCAATTTGTGAAGTGGCTTAATAGGTCGTGGGGACTCCAGCACATAGAATTTAATTTAATACTATAGTAATATATTGATGTAACTTTATCGATATTAATAATTAGTTCTATTATGTATATATTTGTTCCCCAATATGGATTGTAGTTCTTCTATGTTATTTCATTATATTCAATATAAAATGAATCATTATAACATTTTTAATATTATATATATAATATGTCATTAGAAAAAATTAATATATTAATATTAAATTTTTCTCGACATATTATCACATCCCATTATCCATAAATTTCTAGATCAAGAATACTCAATCTCTTACGTTTTCTATAAACATGTATCCTTAAAATTGCACATCAGAGACCAGGATATGGATACACCACAAGAGTTTAAATGTATGAATTTAGCTTCCCAATTGCATTAACCCCCACCAATCCATGACCTATTGGTATATATCTGAGGTTATAGAAATAATACCCATGAATTACCCAAAAACTAGTCTATGAATGTACACCATGATAGCTCTAACTATATCATTTATGCTAATTTTAGTTAAGTAAACCCACCAACCTTTTATGAACTCCATAATAGGGGGATACACCTTCAACTATAGATAATGAGTGTGCCATATTATTTATAGTCTATATTTAATAAATGGAAGGTGTTTGTGATAGAATATTTAATTTATATGAAATTGAGATATTTTTTTTAAAATAAAATCCATTTGTATTTATAAAATATACTATATGTGATCCCAACCATAAAATAACCATGTTTTAAATCAAAAAAATCCACTACACAAATTCATTTAATAAATGTCTTCTGGTTTTTTATTTAATGTGTTCACATATAAACATAAAAAACAGTAAAACAGTAAAACATGAATCAATAAATAAGTAATTAAACATTGTGATGATGTGATTTTCCAATGGATTATCCATTCATAGAAAAATAGATTTTAATTGAATATATGGGTAATAACTCGAGTCAAGACAAGATAAAGTCTTAGAAACCACTCATCTAATGCTACCATGTTTCTATTTGGTGACTCACAATGTCTCAATTTGATATCATCCACCTATAATCATATTTATTTTTAAAATACTCCCTCATAGGTGAGTGGGTAATGGGACTGTAATATATAGACTAATATGATCACTCATATATGTTCAAGACCTTATGGATATAATACTGGGAGTGATGTCATTAAAATAATAATTTATTAAATACTTATTATTAACATCACTCATGAACAAGTTAAATAAATAAATTAATGAAATATCCAACATAAACCAATCACTATATGTTGATGATCAAAATTCATGAAATATATTTTTAATAATATTGATATTATTTCAAATTGATGGAAGTAAAAATTTCATTAAAATAAATTAATCATATTTCTATTCACAATTTACTAATCTCACTATCTTGATGATATTATAATTAAATTCCAAATATTTTTAAATATATTATAGAAATGTTTTGGATTTTAGATGAGATTTATAGTAATTAAAATACCTCTCTAAGGGGTTCTAGGTCTATATTTTACTCATACTATACCATGTGTGTAACACCATGACATTTTAAAAGAATAAAATTATGTTTGATATCGTACAAAAATGATCCATTGATCTTAAATGACCTATGAATTATATTATTTAAATATGATCATAAAAACCTAGTCATTTAATTGGAGGGTATGTATATGGTTCACCAAATTATGAAATATATATAAAATTCCTAAACAATTAAAATATATTGATGTAAAATTAGTAAATATACCCTCAATTTTTTGTAAAGTTATTTTATTTTTCAGAAATAGGATTAATAAAAAAATGATTTTATAGATTTTCATGAGAATATATTATAATTAATTAATTAATATATTATTAAGAAATTTTATCTGATTTAAATGATATAATTATTTAAATAGTCATGATAAAATTATATTATAATGATATATTTGAGATTTTTATGAAAATATTGAGTATTTCTATGAAAACTGAAAAATAATATGTTTTATTAGAAATATAATTTTCATTAAAAGAATATAAAAAAGATACCTTATTTAATAAAATATTTAAAAATCCTAATTATTCACTTGTAATACGAATAATAAAATTATATTGATTTGAATCTATTTGAAATTGAATTTTTATATAAAATCTATATATAGTTAAGAAAACATTCATGTTAGAATACCCATATTTTCATCGATCATTACTACTTTACTATAAAACAAATTTCTTCAACATAATGGGATTAAATGTAGTTAAATCAATCTAATTTTTTAAATCATTATATTCAATATTATTTAACTTTTCCAAGTATTTTTTTGGTCACAATGTAGTGTAAAAATTATAAAAATTCATCACTATAGAAAGTTGTTAAACCAAGTCAACCATTGTTAAAACTAAGTCATACTGCTTCCATTTTTTATCTTAAATAATATTGGATGAATTTATTTATACCCTTATCACCTAAGGCTCAATATTAATATTTTTTTGGGGGAATGTTTCAATCAATGTGACATATTTATTATTTTATTTTATAAAAAATAAAATATGTCCCTCATTATTTAAATAGAGTCATATGTATTCGAATATAGAAAAATTAATTTTACAAAATAAATATTTTTTATTTTTGTCAAAATGGAATTCCTTTCAGGATTTAAATTTATTTATAATTTCATATAAATTATGTAATTCTGTTAAATACTTATGCAATGATGGAACAATTGTTATTAATTTAATATAAAAATAAACTAAATGATTATAAAAACATAATAATAAATATAAATTTAATGAATTATAATATTCTATATATTATTTAGTTAAATAAAACATTTTTTTTATTTTAATGTAATATAAAATTATTCCTTTGGTTTCATTGTCTTTTCATGTCCAAATTACTTGAATAGTGACAAAAATTCCATTAATGTTATTTTAACATAAATATCATTTTATTAAAAAAAATTAATTTTAATAATAATCATATCATCATAAAAGTGATTTTTATATGTTTAAAAACATCATATATGTTAAATTTATATACCAATTTCCCATATATATTATTTATCTCTACCCCTAAAGAGTAATGATATTGTTATTTCACTTATTGTAAAAAATGGTTTATGTGGGTCAAAACAAAGAGATAACGGTAAAACCCTAATAATTACATGTCAATATCTTATTTTATGATATTATTTAAACCTGTATAAATCATATTTACAAATTATATCTATTTTGATCCATTTGGATATGAAAATTAATTTATATTAATGTAATATGTTACGAAATTCCAAAAGTTCACCTCCGCTTAGTTTTAAAAGGGAAACTCCAATCCTTTATTATTCAAACATAATATCCTTTTTTCAGCCAATACCATACAAAATAAATTATTTTATGACTTAATAAAACCTATATTCCTTTTTTGATTATAAAACACCCATATTATGGCTTTTGGTGTTAATATATATAGGTTGTTCGAAGAAGAGGTATCAGTCTTAACTGAGTGTTTTTTTTATTTATCCTCCTGCTTCACTAAAATCTTATTAAAACATGAATATATAATAAAATAAGTATCTACCATATAGTAAAATGTTATTATGTTAATGTAATGACCTATATCTATATTCTCTTCTATCAAATGGGATAAGTAAACAACATTTATATTTATGACAGACCACCATCTCACAAACTGATATAAGAAATTTTCCATCATCTCATAACACAGTTATTCATGATGATTTATTTTATTTATAATTTTTATATTCATGGAATATTTAAAATTTAGTAAAATTAATGAATACTATATTTTCTAACATTCTTATTTTTTCAAAGATGATAACGTTGTTCCTGCGTTTGTTTGTATTTAAACACCAACAAAGCGATGTGATTTATTTTTCATTACCAAATCACATATAATTTATATAAATTATTATTTAGATAAATAATATGATATATATGTTATAAATATCATTATTTAATGAAATAGTAATATTTACCTTATTTCCATCACTATTGTTAAGAAATTGAAACGTCACACATGCATAAGTATGGAATACCATCTCAATGGTTGTAATGAAGTTCATTTTTTATAACCATATTTCGTTATTGGTTTTAATATTATAATTGAAATATAATAATGATAATTATTTCTTGATTATTATTTTGTATAATGTTAAATAATCACCACATCGACCATATTTAACCTTCTATAATCATTTTGGATATATGAACTCAATGTGGTCAAAACATATGATGTGAACATAATTGATTAAATAAATAAACACAACATGGTAATAAAAAATGAAAGGGATAATAAATATTAAATAAATTTTAATGATTGTAAATAATTAACCTATTTTTATTATTCAATAAGATAAATAAAGTACATGATGAGTCAGACCTGATGTATACGCTTTTTTCTCAATTTTTATCTGTTGGGCTATATTTTATTATTATTCTACAAAATTATTTTATATGGCGTACATATTATAATATTAATATTTTATCATGAACCCTTCATAAATTTTTTTATTTTATTTTGAAATTGAAATATTTTCATCAAAAAGGATTTTACAAGAATGTTTCCTTGTGTTAAGGTGTTGCATCAATCAATTTCATTTCATCTGCTTATATTACTTATTCATTGTATTTGATATTATAAGATTATGTGTGTAATGAATTTTTATCATTTTATGTTTTATATTCTATTTTTTTGTGTATTTACATATGATAGACATAATAAAATAACTTATTAATTATTACTTCAATGGTCTGATCTTAAAAATAGATTATATATATATCTCCTCTATTAATAAATTTTTTATATTATATTCCTATTTATTTTTATAAGGAATATCTATGAGCTATTTGATATTTTATATCATGATTATCTTTATATTCATGGTATTTAATGATTCAATTTATGATATTTCATCCAATTTGGTTATGCTTAAAATGATATCAATGTTGTATAGTTTTATTTCAAAATCTCCTCATTATTATACATTATTTATATCAAAGCATAAAATATGGTAATTAATTTATATTTATTCCTTAAACTAAATTTTTTTTATCCACTGTTAATTTCTATAATTTAAATATATTCCTTTAATTTTTTTCTTTGTTGTTACTCAAGATACATGTAAATACCTCAAACCTCTTACACTGGAGATGGTGGTTCCAAATTCTATTGGGACTACATAAAATACATAATTTCCCAAAGGATTTATTTGTTTATTAGTCTTGTAAAACCATATACATACTTCAATTTCACATTACAATTAAAAATATAAAATATATATAGTATTTTCACTAGGAAAGCCATCTTCTATTATATCATATCCACATTTATAAATCACAGTAAAAATATTAGTATCATAGGGAATGAAACATAATAATTATTGATAATAGATACTCAGCATGGTTATGCGTAAAATGGAATCACATAAGGAATGAATAATATGGAAAAATAAATGATGGTAAAAATAATTCCATTAAAATAATTAAATGAACTTGAAACTTATACATTAATATGATTACAATTTCAAATTATCATATTGTAATTAGTATATGATTTTATAATGATGGAATGTATAATGACGATAATCTGAAACATACTATTGAGGGCTTATTGATGTCATTATAAAATAGCATCACTGCCTTATGCCATGAAATCTATATAAATGTGTTTGTTCTAGGCCAGAAAGAAATATATTTGGTTTATTGATATATAAACATAGATTTAGGAGAAACAAATTCATCTCTTATCATTTACTAAGACCTATTAATTCCACATTTGAATAATAAAACATAATTTACATTCCTTCAAAATATAAATAACTCTCTTTTTTAGTTGAACTACTTATACTGAATATCAATAGGATCCTCATTCAAACTGGTCAAAAACCATCTGACAGGATATGATTATTGGTATGATAAAGGTAAATCAGCAACATAATATTAAAAATGTTTTTTTAAATAGAATAAAATAAATTAAATATATTACCAGAATATTTTGCGAGGAAAATACACTTTTTTAATTTGAAACCCAGTTTTATTTTTTTTTATTTTAAACTAGAAAATTTCGACATGCTAATTTTTTTAAAAAAATCTTTTTAAACATGTAAATGAAGCATAAATATATCTATTATTCATGTAGTATATAAAATATTTTCATTCAGTATAAGCTAATAATACATTCCCTTGACAATGTTGTAAAAATGTTACAAAGTACGCCATTTAAAACCCAAAATGAAGATTCATTTTAACACAATTATTAAGATGTAAAACATGGGTAAAAATATCATTAGTAAATAAGTTTATAGTGACATAAATCATAATTAAACCATTTTATACAAAATATATATATATATATAGAATAAAATTATACCCCCAATATAGAGGTAAAAGCAAACAATCCTGAATAATGATGAGATTGTAAACTAAACCATTACCTCTTGTCTGGATTACATTGACTAATTTTGAACATACGATACAATAAATATATATTTATAATAAATATATTACATAAGAATAATATTAAATATTTTTTAATTATAATATTTTATCTCATATTTATATTCAATAAAATTGTAAGAATCACTATTCACGTAATAAATACTTCACTTTTCATTAATGTTTTCGTTTGATGGTTTCAGTCCTTATACATCGATTCTAGTTCCATAATATAAAGAATGATAATAATGAAAAAACGTTAGATATATTCATTATATATTTATTTAGACTAATCTATAAATATTGGTGATTGAAAATCAATTACACCATTCATAGAGATGATAAGACATATATATGCATGAAAATTGTTTTCACCTTCCAATCCATGGAATGAAAAAATGGTAAATATTTAATCACCATTAACGAATAATTATTGTATCCTATAAATCATTTATATTTTACAAATCCATCCTTATTACAATCAATTTTAAGTAGGAATAAAAAATGAATCACAACTCTTCATGGAGGGGTAGTCCACACATATAGAGGAACAACATTATCGTTTCACAAATCGTATGAAAGAAATAAGGTTGTTATAATATTATATTTAGAAAATTATAATTTTTTGATAAATATAAAATAAAAACAAAACTGATAATAATTCCATTATATAAATCTATGTGAGGAAAAATGAATTGTTTCGTTAGTTGGTGATGGTACGTGAAACATTATTGAAAGTGATACTTTCACTTCTAATATGATGTGAAAGAGGGTGGATAATTAACAATAAATAACCCTAAAAAATTGAAGTATGTAGAAGATAATTATTTAAATATTTTTTGAAATGTAAGATATATTTATAAGAGGTAGAAGAATAAGTAAAATGAAATTGACCACTTAAAAAGATTACCTCTTCTTCGGAAGGACTCCTTTTGATATCCTCCTAAGGACCCTAGAGTTTGCCTTTTGGGAATACCAACACATATATATGTGGATATAGAAGTTTAAAAGATATATTTTCATTGTATTTTTTAGATATAAGGATCAATGCGGTGTAAATAAGTGAGGGAGGAGGAACCCTTTTATAAAATATGTGAGGGGAACTTTTAGAATTTCACAAAAAAAACTAATATATAATACAACAACTCTAGATAGAAATGATTCCAAATAGACACTAATTTGACTATATTTTTGTTATGGTTGGAATAAAATCATCCCATTAAATTTTGATAGGTTTTGATTAATTTAATCCTTATCTTTTTTAATACCCCCCTGGTTAATTATTTTTGGAATTCACAATGGTAACAAAATTTTTATCACAACGGCATAATAATGTGACTTTAAAAGGAAACGTAACTCATAAATGGATTATGGATAAATTGTTCAACCATATTCAATTCATGTGGCCAAATATAATATTTTTATGAATTTTAAATAGTATAATAAAATATTATTTTCATATAATATTGTTAATGTCTATTTTTAAAATATTCAGTTAATTTGACTTTAAATACATAAATAAAGGGGAAATAGTATAAAATCATATTCAAATTCCCTAAATATATTATATAGATCTACTAAAAATTGATAATATTTAATTTTTTCAACTTACATTAGTTTTATTATTTTAAATATAAATTATTTTAATATTCAATTCGTAAACTAAATGATGTATTAGCATTTCACAAGAATTTACTATAGTTATATTGTTTTTAATTATTAAAAATAAATTAAAATCATGTAAATATATTTAACAACATAAAATGGATATTCAGGTTTTTCATATTTTAATTGTTTCCCTATGGGGACACATAATATGTATTTCAAACAAAGAGTGCGACATTTTGTAACTTTAATTGCTTTAAATATTATAAGAGTTATTTTCATTAAGATGTTTCAATTAAAGAACAAATGTTAATTACTATATTGATAATGGTGAAATTATATTCGTCAAATATGAATTAAGATGGATACATATGGACTTATCACTTATTATTAATGTAGATTAACCTGATTTTCCCTTTATTAACATGATAATGTTTACCGTGGATATAATTCAAAATGCCTAAATATAAAAGTGACTAATCTACCAAATTTGGGCATGAAAATTACAAATAATGAATCCATTTTTCCATAATAATTATATTTTTATAAATTAAATTAATTTTAATATAATTACACAAGGCATGATGAAATCCATTTTTAGAAAAAATACAGTTTTTAAGAATAAAAGAATGTTTATTAATATTCCATGCATGGAGAAATATTAAATGATTTTTAAAAAGTGAAATTGAATATAAAACATAATTTTATATTTAAATTTAATAAAATTAATTTTACAATAGAGATTCATTTCATTTTTTATCATAAAAATACATTATATACATAAATGGTTTTTCAAGAAAATGCATATTTATGTATAAAATATTTTTATAGAAATTTTAGACATTAAATTTATTAACATTATATTCAATAAATAGAAATAATTTTACTTTGAAACTATTATAAATAAATGGTAAATTTGTAAATGTATTTAAAAAAATTGTTTTAATAAAATTCAATATTTTTCTTTATTTATTGGAAAATAATTCATTTCAAAAAAATCCAATAAAATCAACCTTGTATAATTTTTATTTTATGATTTAAAAAATGATATTATTTTTTTAAAAATAAAATTTCTAAATATTAACTAACATAATTATAACATTTTCCCCTAAAACCAAATAAAATCATTTTTCAGAAAAATTTATTTCTAAATCATGAAATAACTTTACTAAATATGAGTACTTGTTTCCAAATTAGTAATAAATGAATTTGTATTGAGTAATCCCTTTATATATTATAAATTCAAAATTTGGTGAATACTAATCATACCTATCAATTCAATGTGTAGGTTATAATCGTCATATTTAAATAACTATATTCCCTGATATGTTTATGCTCAATGTTGGGTATCATTTAAACTATTAAACATAATGTTATTCTTAAATCTGGGGGGACATTCTACCAAGACTTAAGTAAATTTAACCCTCATAATTTGATCTTAGTTTTGGTAATCAAGGGTTTCATATTGGAAATTATTTTCTGAGAAACCCAAATCGTAAAAAGGGTTAATAAAAAATGCAACAAAAAATATGGACACACAAATATGATGGTCACAACAAAAACTGGGTTTCTAAGTAGGATTATATTGGTGGGGAGTGGAAATATGAAAAATGTGAAGAAAAATAATCCTCAATGATTAATTGAGAGTTATATAGAACATGGTAATGGGAAAAGAAAAATGTCACAAAATCCTGAACCTATGATGGGTTAAAACTCCATTGATTTCGTGGTAAAAAAGTTAATGTATAATGATTTTTTATAATATATTTTCATAAAATTGGGGGAATATTCATATATTTAGAAATATATATTTATAAAACAAACATACATGATTACATCTATGTTTTAATCTTAATCTCATAATCTGGTTGTTCTTATATATATTTCCACCTAATATCACACATCATGAAATGGATTTTCAAGTTGAATTTTTCATTTAGGAATAGATTTTAATGACTAAAAAATCCATAAGTTATTCTTTCATCCTCTAAATATTTATAAGCAAATATTGTTAGAAAATGTTCTCCCAATTTATTAATTATAAATTAACAACAAAAAATAATAACTAAGGTTATACTTAATCCATTACATATCTTATCAAACTTAAGGAACATAAAAAACATTGTTAAACAAATTAGAAAATTGAAAAAATTATGAATAATTTAACTAACTTTCTAAAACCCTCTTTTTATTAATCCCTAAAAATTGAGTCATTAATTTCATTTTTATATACCATGATCATAAATTTTCCTAAAAATGTAAATAACGTGATTCACTATAAATCAATTATAAGAACTCGCATGCTTAAAAAATAAAATATCATATTATTGATTATATTCCATAAATAAAAAAATGAAGAAAAAATCATCATTACTCAAATCAATAACCTTTTTCAAGGTCAATAATACTATCATATTTAGTTCTATCTCAAAATTATTATCATATTTGTGTAGTGATTCCCTTTTTCATGTATTATCTGAAAATATTCGTGAACCCCTAATCACTTTTTTTATTATAGGAAACATTAAAAATAGGATTTCAAATCCTTTTGAAAACTTCATTTAATGTAATATTTACACATTTGATTACTCCTATAGCCAAAATATTATTGATAAAATAATTCTAAAAATAATTATTGAATCCTAATACAAAATAACATTAATCGTTACTCCCAAATATAGTAATAACATAATCTTGACCTGATCACTTTGTTTATATTGATCTATATTGTATTGTCTCATGGGGAATTCATTTATGTACTGGCTGATCACATTATAGTTGACTCATAAAAAATTGGTATCATTATTCTTTCAAAATAAATCACAATCCTTGTTTCTTTTCTCTTTAAACATGTAATAAACTATCATTCCTTTCAATCATGAACTATTGTGTTTCTTTTCACAATTACCATATATGGGAATGTCTTTTCATTCTTCCCCTCCTATTTGTTCCAAGTATATTATTATTTTCATAATATCATTCAAATATATCATAATTACTGAACAATATATCATGATAGTAGACAATACTATATACTCCTATGTTGATAATTCTTAGGAGACGACTTCCCTTTAAATGATTGGTATTAATATCTCTATAAATTGATAAATATTGATCCTTCGACTACATTTGTAGTCTACATGATGTCTGCAAAACCATTTTATGTTAGATTCAAAAATTTCAACATATACCTCTTCTTTTTTTCTTATATGTAATAATTATTTGCCAATATTTTTTCATTATTTCTGAGGGAAATAGTTTTTGATGAAAATAAACATAAAATACATCCATTCCAATAATGATATTAATTTTTCATCAAATGAGTTATGAATTATTGAAAATCGTTGATCTGTATCCCCTGAGTGAAAATAATCTACCATTAAAACCATATATTATTCCCTACCTCCCATTGTGAAAAATATCTTCTCAAAGAAACATATCCATTTTT
This sequence comes from Viscum album, assembly GCA_963277665.1. Lineage (NCBI taxonomy): Eukaryota > Viridiplantae > Streptophyta > Magnoliopsida > Santalales > Viscaceae > Viscum > Viscum album. The sequence continues at coordinate 1,467,892,253 of OY728138.1, read as the reverse complement.
ATGTTAACAATGGATTCGTAGTCCTACTATATGATTTAGTTTTTTGATACATGATGTATTGTAAAAATATTATGCCACATTGAGGATCATTTAGTTTCTCCATACGAGAATGTTATTTCTCATAACTGGAGTCAACTATCCCATTATAGTTATAGTTTATTCAACTCTTACTATAGATCCATATCAAGCTTCATTATCTTTACTAAAAGGAAAAACACTACAAAGACGATGTTCAGGGATAATTTTTTCATTCCTTCACCTATGTTCTATTTTTAGGCAATGACATAGAATATATTTGACCATCAAAATATCAATATTATTCTGAAGGTTACAAAATACTATAATAATTTATAGCTGATATTAAACTCATAATCATGGTCTCTTTGATATTATTCTGAAATTTAATCATAGGCTTATATTCCATTCTCAATGTTTTCTAAAGTCTAGTTCCTATGGTTTTTACTAAAATTTCATTAATAAAAAATGTAAAGACATCATCCCTTATAGACCAGAGTCAGTGATCAGATTACTACATTGGAATTTGATACCAGATATTGTAACCTAAAATATCAATTACTTAAGTAGTCTTGGAAAACTAGACACACACGTTAATTTCATATTTGATTTGAAAACATAAAATACAAATAGTATTTTGTTAAAGAACATTAGTTTCCCCTACAGAATAACCTTGAATGTCCATCGTAATAAACCTCCTTGTATATGGGGGAAAGAAACAATATATTTCATGATCTTAGATTAATAGTAAGGTTACTCATACAATAAAATTTAATAATAAAGGAATGGTATGAGAAAAGTTATTTATATTGAAAATAATTCCATAAAAAATAAAGTGAACTACAAACTCATCCATTGATTCTATTACAAGTCAAATAATAACATGGGAATAAATATTAGATTTCATAATTATGGAATTCATAATTCCAGCCATTTTAAACTTACAGTCCTTGTCTAAACTAATATATATGAACATACTATCAAGGCCTTATGCCATGACATCTACATAAACTGATATGGCCTCAACTAAATACCAAGCTAGATTATTTCATCATAATTACTCATGAATCTAGGATCTATATATTGAACCAACCATCACTTAATATTCTAATGCATTATTAATATGAATAATTCAACATAATCAACCCGACTTAAAAAATCAGTAACGTTCTATATAATAAGTACTAACAATACAGAATATCAATACATTCCATAGTTAAACTGATCACAACCCATCCAAAGTAATACGGTGAATGGTATATTTAAATTAAATCCTCAATATAATATTAAAAAAAGGATGTTGACATTGATGAAAATACTTTAAACATATTTGAAAAAATATTTCATTAGAAAAAAACCCATTTTAATTTGAAAATCATTTATCATTTTTTCTGAAACTGAAAAGGTAATACATATTAATGCATCAATTGTATTTTAAAATAAGCTTATATAATTATAATGGAATATCTAAAAAATATTATTCATGATATATGAAAAATATATCCCTAACATATAATTTAAAAATCAATTGCCATCACACTTATATAAAAACATTAAGAGTAACATGTTTGGAAAACAACTGGAGTATTCATTACAAATAAATTGTAAAAAGTAGAAAATGGGTAGTAATTTAATTATATTTTTTTAATGTTATATAAGTATTATTTAAAACATTTTATTTAAAATAATTATATGGACTGAAAATACTCCCCTTATGCAGACTTAAACACAAATAATCATGATTAATGACGAGATTTTGAAATAAACCATAACCTCATATCCAACTTCCATTATACATGATAAAACCTAATTTATAGTTAATATTGATTTATTGTACATGTACTACACAACCATAATATCACAAATTATTTAATGATAATATTTTATCACACATTTTTTAAAAATTCATTAATAAAATCAATTTCTCTGGTAATAACTTCGACATTTTTCATGTACGTTTTGGTTTTGTAGTTTTGGTTGATGTAGTTTGATTATGGTTCTATAATAAAAAGTATTTTAATAATTATATTAATAACATATACATTATTTATATATTCTTTTATAGTAATCTATAAATTTTAGGGATATAAAATGAATTACATAGTACCTTGATAGGGTAAGTCATATGTATGCAGAAAAATTGGTTTTACTTTTCAACATATGAAATGAAAGAAAGGTAAAAATTATTTCAACAAAAAGAAAACATTATTATATAATATAAATCATTTATAATCATCATATCTATGCTTATTTCCATTAATTTAAATAAAAATAATGAAAAATGAATCACATCCCTTCATGGTGGTGGTAGTCCACACGTACTCATGAGCGACGTTATCATCTTCTAATGATTTGGATTGTAATAAAGTATATGTGATATTATCTATCATGAAGTATAGTTATGTTATAAATATCATATATTATAATTAGAACCATTTTAATTACGTTACATGATATATGGTAATGAAAAATTAATTATATTGCTATGTTGAGATGGTAAGTCGTACATACGCATGAGAAACACATTTACTTACCATTTTATGAGAAAGAGGGTGGGTAATGGTGTTTTAATAACCATTAAAAAATTTAATATATTTAGGATAGTAAGGTTAATATTTTATTATAAATACCATTGATTTATTTTAGGTAGAAGAAGAAGTAAAAAAATTAATGTGATCTATTATGTCTATTACGTCTTCTTCAGAAGAACTCATTTGGATCTCCTCCAAAGGACCACATAGTTAGGATTTTGGGAAGAACATAACTCCTAGAATGTGGATAATGATGTTCAAGAAATATTTCTAAGTGTTATTATCATACTAAATTGCTCAAAATGTTGTCAATAACTGAGGTAGTAGGTACCCTTCTATAATTGATGTGATGTGATCTTTTCAAATTTCATTAAAAAAAATTCAACTTTTTTTACACTGTTCTAGATCCAAATGATTCTAATTGGTCAATAATTGAATGAAATGTGGATAGGGTTGATATAAGTTAATATATTGAAATTTATACATGTTTTTATATCATGTTAATCCTTATGTTTTTTATGAACCCATTTGTTAGTTAGTTTTTACCTTAAACATGATAATCAATATTATACTAACAAAAGGTTTATAATGTCACTAGAAATGGAATGTTATAACATAAATGGACCATGTATAATTTTTTTAACAATATTTTATTAACATGGAAAATAATAATATTTTTTTGAATATTCAATAATGTAATAAAATATTATTTTGATATCATATTATTACTATCAATTTTGAAAGTATTAATTTAATTTGACATTATGTACAAAGAAAAAGAGGGTAATCCATATATAGAAAAATTTATACATCCATAAAATTTTATATAGATCTATAAATATTTTTTGGAAACATTAATTAATTCATAATATATTAATTTTAGTATATTTAAACTCATTAATTTTACTTTTTTATGATTAAATACATGTTGTATTAATATTTAACAACAAGTTAAGGTAATTATATAAATTAACAAAATAAAACGTAATTTTTTTTTGAAAAGAATTTCATAAATATGAGGATATATATTTTTATTTCATTATTTCGTTCTTTAATCAATATTTTGTCAATAAATAGTTATTTACAACTAAGAGAGTAATATTTTGTAACTTTCTTTACATTACATATGATAATGGGAATTTTTATGGAAATGTTTGTATTTAATAAGTTTATTCAAAGCATAGGGTGATAATGGTTTAATTAAATTAATTCAAAATGATATATGAGGAAATTGTTTTCTTTATCAATTAGTATTAATATAGTTTAACCAGATTTACCATTTACTAATGTGATAATGTTTACTATGATTACTATACATAGTTCCGACAAATTAAATGGAACCATTTACCAAATTTGAGCATGATAATTATAAATATGTAATGAATTTTATCAAATTATTTATACATAATTCTTAGAAATTAATTTTAAAATAAATGCACCAAAACATGGAAAAACCTGTTTTTGAAAACATATTATTTAATGCATAAAACATTATTTATTCATATCCCATGATTAAAAAAAAGGGATTGTAAAAAAATTATTGAATATAATATAATATTTAATATTTAAATTTCATTAATATAATTTTAAAAAAGTTATTATATAAATTTATTAATATATAAATACATTACATGCATAAAATTGTTTTTTCAAAAAGCCATTAATTTATATGAGTTGTTTCATACATATTGAAACATAAAATTGATTCCAATGAATTTAATATGATTATTAATAATATAATAGTGATAATTCTATATTGAAATAATCTTTAAATAATGTTGAAATTTTTAAATGTTTGAAAAAATACAGTTTTAATGAAATTTATAATTTTTAACTATTCACGGGAAAATTATTCTTTTTAAGAAAATATAAAAAAGCAAATTAATATAATTTATATATGATGATTTCAAAAATTATTTCAATTTTATTTCATTAAATTTTTAAATTTTCCAAAAATTATTAATAATATTTTCTCACAAAAATAAATAAAAATAATTTTTCAGGAAAATATTTTTTCGATGAATAAAATAATGTTTGTGATAATTGAGTATTGATTTCTTATAAGCTAATAAATGAATCTATATTGAGTATATCCTTCATATATATATATATATATATCATTATTCATCTAAATCTATTCATACCTACCAATTCAATGGTTGGGTTATAATAGTCATATTTTAACAATAATAATATGTGATTAATTTAAACTCGGTGTTGTGTGTCATAAAGGATATTGAATATATTGGATTTTTAAAATCATAGGGTATTAAAATATATAAAATATTGTTTTATGAAACAATGAATTGTATTTCTCTTTGGGTGAATAAATTTTCCTTCCATATTAATATTTTCCTAAAAAAATATTTAAGAATATTATTAATATTGTTCATTTACCTATTAAATACATTTTTACTATTTTTTAAAAAATTAGAATATCCTTTAAAGGAAATATTCCAATAATTTCCAAAATAAGTTAAAAAATTATCTTTTTACCACCATATAAGTATTGAGTATTTTTTTTATCATACTCATCATGAGTAGATTTTCCATACATCCATGACCACCAAATGCTACGAATTATCCTCTATTTAATTCCAAGAATTTTTCCCAAGAAAATTTATTTCCTAGTATTCTGGATATTTTGAATTTTTAAAAGTGGATTGCAAAAAATTACCTACTCAATATTTTATTGTAAATTATATTTTTGTTATTTCTATACATATTCAAATATAACCATCTATTTTTATGATACTACGCATTAAATATGTTTTAATAATATAATCCTTATTCCTTTTATATATGGTTTATAATTTGTTTTACTAGGGAAATAATTATATTTTGTATGATTGTATATGAATAATTTTTTAATAATGATTAGGAATGAAATTTTTATGCTCTAAATAAAAATGATGAATGCATTAGACTTATTATGTAATGGGAAGGGCTCACTATAGCTTTTCAATGCATCAGAAGGTTTCATTAGACAAACTAGTTTCAGAATTTGGTTGGGTCCTTACCTATTTAATTATTATATCTTAAAATAAGGCCTCGATGGTATGATTGTGATTACCACATTTATGAATTCCACCATTAAAAACTTATTTATTCATGTTGATGTGATTTTTTAATAGTTATGATATAAAATAATAATTTTAAAGCATATGTCAAAAGTTATATTGAATTATTTGATCATTATTTAATCCAACCATATTTTTTTCTATGCTCAAATTATTGATAAAACGTAATATGATTTTAATTAATCACATTTACATTTATATTATTATTTATTTACACATATTATCTATCACTATACATAGCCATTGTTAAGCATCTGAGTTCGCCCTTTATTTGATTTCCTTCTCGAGGATATAACGAAGAAAAATCTTAATGAGTGTAAGGATGTAGAATGTTTATATTTACTATATTGTGTTTCATGTTTTCAAATGTAGTGTGATATTTAATCATGTATCCAATTTACCAAGACCACTAAACCATTTAGTATTTCATGATGTTACTGATTTCATCATATTCCAATGTATTAATGTAACCATCTGGTATGGGGTATTGGAGTTAGGGAATTAAATTTTCATATCATAGGATGTTTAGTAGAAACCATGGGTACTAGATTTAGAGGAAAATGATTTTTGGAACATAAATCAATAAAAACTCTAAGCACAAGTCAAATTTTATAATAATATCATAATTTCTTTATTAAGGAAGAGATCATGTGATTTAACCAGCAATGGATCCTTGTTAAGAAACACTTTGTGGATATGTTTTTAGAATAGATTCATGTTTCGGTAAGATCCCCAAGGAGGTTTTCTCAAGTATATATAGTCTGTAATTATATTTTCTAGTTAGTGTGACCTTATAGAAAAATTGGCTTAACATTCTCAAGAGGTATTCTTTGGTAAATTTACATTTTCTTCATGAACAATTATGAAGAATTAAATAATATACTCTATAGAATCCTATGATATTCCATTGTGATTTGGGATAAAGCTAAAGTTACTTAGTATTATATTTATAAGGTTAACCATATTTTTTAAATAGTATATAACATCATTGCAGATATTTTGGGAGGTATTTTTGGTAAAACAACACTCAGGTATCATATATATCATTAAGGAAATATTTATCTGTGGAATGACTATTTAAAATTTTATGGAAAAAAATTTAAATATATTCACATCCTCTTGGGTTAATATGTTCCTTGATGTTTATGTAATAATTGTAAATTAATATTATTTAATTTTACTAAAAAATAAGCTGGAGAAAACCATAGTGGATAAAAATTGTTTTTTATGATTAATGTTATTTTTGAGGATATTCATCATATTTTTGAGATAATTTAAATAATTATATTAATATAGTTTCTTAAAAAATATATCACACATTCTAGGGGAATACTTGTAACATCCATCAAGTCCACAATACTTGATCATATAACCATAAAAACAAATGAATTCATCACCTACTATTATCATATGACAGGTATTCATTAAAGTGACATTATTTTACCAAAATGAATTTATGGATAAATATTGCGTTATATTTTTAAACATGTTATATGCTAAAATATTTTACATTTTCAATTATTTTGAGGTGATAAATTATATATTAGGATACATTTTATTGGATTGATATATATATATAAAAATTATTTTGAACATAAATTATTGTTTGTTAAAAGTATTATTAGATATTTAGAGGTGTATTATGAAGGTTATAAAATAACTATTGATGTTAAAACATAATATAATGCTATGGTTATTGAAGTAAATTGGTATTTTGGGTACTTTATTTATGGAATTATCTATGTCAAACATTTTTCCTTAATTTTTAATTTCAACGATTAATGTATTATTTTGTCTTATAGAGGCTTATTCATTTTGAGTATACTTAAATATTTTTGTGAAATATTTTGGTTTTTTAATGATGGGAAAAATAAGTTGTTATATTTTTCTAGATTATAGGACACATTAAAATTTAATATTACTACTCTAGGAAAATAATTCCTCTTGGATATTCATTTCATGGTGTATGAAATTCCATATAAAATCATTGAAATGCAATTAAAGGATAAAATTGATCTTATGAAATAAAAACATATCAAGTATGACTTTTTTCAGGATTTCTCAATATTGATATTAAAATAATTCCTTAACATTAGGAAATGAATCCTAAAATAATTTTTTTTAAACTGTCCATAATTTCAAATGAATCAATGGTACTTTCACCCGTAATAAATTTAGGGCATTGTATTTGTTAACCTTCTAATGGTAATGTTACATTTAAAAATTTATTGGTACTCGAGAATAATTTTTATACTCCATGTACCCATTTTCAAGTACCATTATTCTTATAATATATAGAAACATTTACATTATATATTCTTTATGACGTTCATATTTCCCATTCCATCTTCTTAAAAGGATGTTTTATTAACCCTTTTATGATGTGAATATTCTACAATGGATTTCTAAAATTTTAGTCTCTTTATTTATAAGAACAAGTTGAAATTTTGAGGAAATAATTTATTAACAGGGAGTAGAATGTAACACCAATATTTTTTCATAGAAGAACATTATGCTTTTAGCATATAAGATTGGAAACCTCCAACTTAAACAACCATTGAAATATATATTTTTCAATATGACAACTATAACCTAGTTAATGAATTAAATGTTTTTAATAGGATTAACCAAAACATTAAATTTATAAAAATGTTGTAATCAATAATAATTTATTGATAAATTATTATTAAATAACCACTAAATTATTAGCAATACAATTTTTTTTATCAAAAAATAGTTTCTTAAAAAATGGATTTTATTAATTCTTAGAAGATAATATTATAATTATATTTGAGAACATTTCAAAATTTTATTTCATAAAAAAGATATCACTTTATAAATAAACATGTCAAAATAATTTTATAGTTATATATTATGATTTTAAAAAATTATGAATAATGAAAAATAAAATATTTTCTTGACATGTTCTATTCCATTTGATGAATTAACAAATGTACATTTTTCTTATACTTTTTTTTCAAATACGTAATATTACAACTCTATTATTAGTAATACATTTTAGGGCAATCAAATCAATTTTTTGATTAATTTTGATATTAGTTCTCTGTAAACAAAAAAAACATTGGTTTTGGTAACCTCTATTTCGTCATGAATTACAAGATTATTATAAAATTAATTTATGAAAGTTATAGGTATTAAATTTGTTAAAATGGATTCAATATATCAATTTATCATAAATTATTTTATTTAATAAGTTCAACAAAATAATTTTTCATAATTAATATTAAAAATATTTTAAAAAATTCACCGCAATATAAAGGTTTATCAGGTTAACCTATGTTCAAGATAAGTCATAAGGCCCCCATTTTATATCTTAAATAATATTGTATGAATTTATTTTAACACATGTCACATTATGATCTATATTTATTTCAATATGGGACACATTTCCCAAAATTTTACCAATATAGTATTCTGTGTAAAGAAAAAGACTAAATGTATGTCTCTTTCTTTTAAAAATATATTGTATTTTCATATAGGGACAAATGAAAGGTGTTAAAGAATATTTATGGTTATTTTGAGAATAATGAAATTTTTTTCTAATTAAAATCTATTTCTGATTTTTAGTAATTATATTGTGAACTTAAATGCTTATGCAAATCGAACACATTATTTATTAAATTAATTCAAAAATAAAATAAGGGATTTTTAAATTATTAAAATTTATAAAAATTGGATGAATTAAGGCATGGAGTTAATTTTGATGATAAATTTACATTGTTATAAACGTTTTCATGGAATATATTTTAATTCCTATAGTTTCGTGTTGTTTTCAAATATAAATTAAATTAATAGTGTAAAAAAGCCATCACTGTTATTTTAAAATAAATATTATTATATTAAATGAATTAAAATTAATAAAAATTGGTTCTTTGTCCATGTTATTTTATATGTATATATATATCATATATGTTACCCTTATTGATAAATTATCCATTTATAGTAACTATCTTTACACGTAAAGAGTAAAAACATCATTATCTCAATAAATTGTCAAAAAGGGTTCACATGGGTTAAAACTAAGTGATATGAAAAAATATAGGTTTGTCCAAATTTTACTTGATGTCTGTATTTTGACCTATAATAATCCCATATTTTAATTATATCTATTGGTATAAATTCTAATCTGAAAATTAATTTACATTAATTTAATATTAAAAGAAATTCCAAAAGTGTCCCTCCCCTCAATTATAAAAGGAAACCTCCTCTACATTTCTATTCACACGTAATTAGTTATTTATTTCTTCCAAAAGTTGACCCAAATCATTTCATTACATCCCTTAATAGGTTAATTTACATTTTTTGTTATAAAAATATCGTATATTGGATTTGGTGTAAAGCTAATGATGTTGTTTAAATAAGAGGTGCTTTCTTAACTGGGCGATTTGTTTGTTTCCCCGTTCACCCCCTTTTAATATCATTAATTCAGCTAAATATAATAATTTAATTATATTACATATACTTAGATGTAATTATGTTAATGTAATAACATATATCCTTCAACAATTCCATTAAATTGGAAACAAAACCACCATTCATGTGAACAACAGACTACAGCCACATGAAATGATGTAATTAGTTTTCAATCATCAACTATAATGGTTCTTTATCATTATGGATTTAATTTATTAATAATATATTATGGAAATATTTATAATTCTGTAATAATAATATATCATATATTTTCTTAAGTTTCCATTAATTAAAAGATGATAACGTTGTTCATGTGTAATTGTGGATTTCCTCCTCCACGAAGCGATGTGACTCATTTTTTATTACCACATCACATGAATGGCATATATAATTTTATTTAATGAAATAATATAATATAATTATATAATTATAATTTTATAAATATTGATAATACTAATCCTCTTTTTATAATGATTGTTGAAAAATGGAAACGTTACACATGCGTAAAACAAACCTATCATCCCCATTATTTTAACATGAATCATTTTACGTAGCCATACTTTTTAGTTGGTTTTAAAATTATAATTTATATAAACAAATTATAATTATTTCACTCTAATCATTTTGGTGATGATGAAATAATAATATTGTCGACTATTGTCAACCTATCAATGCCATGTTTGGCATATAATCAGATTATTGCCAAAATATCTGACTTGATTTTAATTGATTTAGTACATAAATAAAAAATGATAATAAATAAAATAAAACGAATAATAAACATTGAAAATGTTATTAATAAATTAAAAAATTCTAATATGGATTTTATTTAGGAAGATAAATAATGTACCAGATGTGCTGAACCTATGGTAAGTATTTGTGGCCCAATTTTATTTTAGTGAGGCATATTTTAATAGTAAGAACATAATCTCCCAAATATTGTTTATAAAATGAAATTTTTACCTTATATCATGAATCCTTCATAAATCAAGGTATTTTATATTTAATTTAAAATTATTCCATCCATGGATATTTGACTTTAATGATTCCATGTATATAAGGGTTTCGTAACTCAATTTATTTTTATTTGATTATATCACTTCTTCGTTGTATTTGATATTATAATGTTATGTTAATAATGTATTTTTATTAATTGATGATTCATTTTTACATGATTAATTTTTTTTTTAATTTGATATATGTATTCAAGTCATTGATTAATTATTACATCAATGATATGATTTTGTAAGAGATCATGTCTTAGTTTCAACATCATTAAGATGTATTTGGTTCTATACACCAATTTATTTTTACAGGTTATGACTACTAAGACATTAAAAAAATATATCATGAATCAATTTGTATTAATTGTATATACTATTTAATTTTATGTTATTTAATTCATTTGGGGTATGATTCAAAATATTTTAATGTGGTAATTCTTTATTTAACAATGTCATCATTCTTGTGGATTTTTAATAATTAAGTCTCAAATCAAATAGTTATTATAAATTTATTTCAAAACACAAAATCATTTTATTATCCAATATGTATTTTAAAAATTATATTTAATCCTTTCTATTTATAGCCTTTAATTACATAAGATATAAAAATTATGTTTTTAATGAATACAAAATTTTATTTCTACATAGTGGATAATTATTTCTTCTATCTACATATTTTCCATAAAATTCTAAAAATTATTTTTAATATTATATAATGAATTGTTGAAAACATTTTTAAGAATGTATATCTTTCTCATAAAAATTGATTAAATGGAATCATTGTAATGTTTTCCAAATAACCTACTTTTTGAGTTTTTTTCATAAAATGTGAAAGGAATAACTAACCTAACACACTTGGCGTGAATATAATTTTTCCACCATCCAATCAATGTTTTGCAGCTACCATTACATGATTACATATTTCTTTTATAACAAAATTTTATTCCTAATATATTTAATTTTTTAATAAATATAATTAAAAAATAAAAGGTTAATTTACCCATGATTGTTTTTAATTTTATTATCATGGTATTTTATCTCATAAATGAAAATAAACCATTATTATTATTATAATCCATAGATGAAATGTTTTAATGATACCTTCCTTATTCTTTTTCTATATGGTTTATAATTAATTTAGAATCATGAAATATTAACCTTTCATATGCTAGTTTGTCAACATCAATGATAATACTGATTATGTTTGGAATTTTTATTCTCCCATTTCATATAGAGAATGAATTTGACATATAAATTTATTATAGGGGCCTGTTATATCCCCTTAATGCATGGATATGACTTATAAGACAAAATAGTGTAGATAATAGGTCACGAACTTACGCATATATGTAATATTTCTGGGAATGAGACCTTAGAGACATGTTTATAATGTTTGAAATTTTTAATTCCATCATTTATTGTTTATTTATTTAATTCTATATGATCATTTTAAAGGCTATGATATTCATTGATATGTTTCAGAATCATGTGGTTAGTTATATGGAAATATTTAAAAGTCATTTATTCCTTCTATATAATTCATAATTATCATGTTGTTGACTAAATGTAATCTAATTTAAGTTATTTACACTTCAATATTAATTATAAATTATTTATTCATAATAAATTATACAATAAATAAAATTTAATGATTATCGAATATTACCCATATTTTTTTCATTCCCCTTGATATGATGAATAATTGCCGGAATGAGTGAATGGATGAAAAATATTTGTTTTCACTATGTTCTTTTATAATTTGCTTATATAATGTGAGGTTAAATTATGTATCTTGTTTACTATTTCAAATAATTTTTTTTGGTTCATTGGGATGTGGTATATCATATCTTATGCTAATGGAATAATGTACCCTCATGCTCTAGGGTTATGATATTAAGGGTATTTAATGTGTGGGTAAAAAAAAGATGACCATGTCTGGACCATGTTGGGTTTAGCAAAATGGGTAGCTAGGTTGCAAGGACAACATAATCTGTAGGGTGCACAATCTGTATGTTGTGGTGGATAATGTGTTTCAAATTCATAAAAAATTACTGAATAACTTTTTTATTAATCATTCAACACTTTCACCAGTGTTTCCAATTCTCCCCCACCCAAATCAGGTATATGGGTAGCTATCATATTGTAATAAAAATCTTATGTTCACCCATAATTACTATTCAACCATTAATTACTATTAGTACATGTGTACTATTCAATCATGGATAAATCTAGTTCCTCATTTATTTCAATAAAAATTATCTGTATATTAATTAACTAAAATTAAATAATAAAACCTATATCAATAAATATTTTATTCGGTATTTAAATGGCCATTTTTTGACCATGTAAACTATGATGGAAGTAAAAAATGTGGAATTGAGGATATTTCAAAGCCCAACAATTAGATTTTTCAAATATAGTATTAATTTGGATTAACAAATGGAAGATTCTCTCTAATACCTCATATTGGAACCTATAATGTAGGCCAATTGTAAATGATGAAAAATTAAAATGGTTATTATTTTATCAAACATATTAATGTCATCACTAATTAATAATAACCCATTTATCAACCATTGGATCACTTTTGATTAAATTAGTCATGAGGAATTTTATTTATACTAATCCTCATTTGATATAAATCGAAAATGAATTTTGAAATTTTTCAAAACCCTTGCATGAGGGAACTGAATATGAAACCCTATAGATCATCCATACATTCTTAAAAGGGTTTCAAGAATGATGATATTTGAGATATCATTTCTATCATGGATAGTCGAAGGGCTCTTCAATGGTGTTATTATCATGATGACTCTAGTACATTAATCCTGGAATTCATTTTTAGAATAGAGTTCCCACTGAACACTATTTATTTCTCTATAACTTTACATAGAGTTTGGGAGCTGATATATTTTTAGATGAGTATTTACAACATTTAATTCATCTTAATTTTTTCTAATATTGGTAGGTTTAATTTTTCAAAAGGTCACATTATCCCTTCAATAGTCTAATCCTCCAATAAAAAACAATATTGGACACTTATGAACTAGCTAACTTATTGAATATGTGATAATTAATTTATAAATTAATTTTAACGTTAAAGTAATGTTATTTTATAAAATATGATACATTAAATTTAATTTATTACCCCTAAAAAATATTACGTAAACCTTGAATAATAAATTCACTATCGATATATATTTTCTTTGTGACAAATAACATGTGAATAATATGTGTTTAAAAATTAAATATTTTTTTCTAATATTTAATAATGTTTAATTAATTACATTTATCATTAAAACTTCAACACTAATTGATCACCACTAAGAGGTATTCCAGTTCCTAAAATCTAATTTTATATAATTTTAAAAAATATTGGATATTCATAGTGTGTTCCTCCAAACATGTATTTCACTAAAATTTTATAGTTTAATATTTTATAATTCCTATTTAAAAATTTATTGCAGTTCATAGGGTGTCGAATGACAAAGAACGGTGTGTAACCAAAATTTCATATACAAAAAATCCAAAACAATGTTCACATAGTTTTAATTATTTTATATATTTAAAAATAAAACAGATTAAGATGATTAATGATGACATAATGATCATTTAGAATTGAGTTGAGGTTGTAATATGATTGGGAAATAAGAATATAGGTTGTGAAATTCTATCAAGATAGACTAAAGGGGAAAATTAATACTATTAGTTTAAAATTATTTCTTCATTCATACTTATATTATTTATATGAAACCTAATTTTTTTTAATTAATTTATCACACCAAGAGATTAATCATATATTAGTATAGTCTATAAATATCACTACTTATATGAATAATCTCCCAAGGTTTTGATTTTATGAATTTTCAATTAAATCAGTCTCAACAATTGATTTTGATTTTTTAAAATATTGATTTAGAGGAATGTAAAACTTCTTATATGTATATTCAATATTTATAATCAATTTTGAAATTAGAATAAATGATGTAAAGAGGAAGGATAATAAATCTATGAGAATAAAATTTCCCAAGTGAAAAAACTCACCCATGACTTATATCAATAATCATTAAAAAATTAAAATAAAATTTTGATAGAAATATAACAAGAAACAAAGGAAAATGAAATATCCTATATAACAATTTTTGTAACTGTGTTACAAAATATCTTCTCCTTATCCTAAGATGGGTTCTCGAAATCTCCTTGAGAAAAATCCCCCAATTAAATATTTTTGAACCGTCTCTACGTCCATTTTCTTCCATGAAACATATCCACTATTTTCTATAGATTAATTATCTGATTCCCAAAACCACAATAATCATCTTACACTTTCATGAAATCCACATGTCATAGGTCAAAATATTTTGCTTAACTTGTATGTGACTTTAGAAGCACCCTCATAACAACCTCAATCACCTCATTTGGATCTTTCATGAGAAATACCAGGTTCCTAGTGGTAGCGGAGTCTGTGTCAACACTCTCTTAGGATCCTAGAATAATACAATTAATCAGGATGGAACTGAAAAGAAGGTTATTAGAATGATGTTCACTGTAGCTTCTTGTCTCCTTATGGAGGCTTGCAATTGCACTATAGAAGGTCATCCCCCATAATTTTGGTTCCTGTAGATGTGCATATGCTCCCTACGGGTCGAGTTCGAGATCCTCATTACCGACAATAATAATTATTCCTCTCCTTTAACGTTAATTCCCAAAGAGGTCTTGTAGATGGATGATCATGCGAGGAACAAGTCGGGGTGGTGGGTGTGGTGGAAACCTCTTATTAATGTCTTGAAGATAAATGTTTAAGGTTCCTACCTAGATAGAATTATGACAAGTAGTATGCCCAAGTTTTATGATTATGGCTCAGTCATCTCAAACCATCATTTCCTTTTACTGGCTGGGAGACTCCCTTTAATTGGGATCTAGGGATCTAGTGAGTGGTTGACATATGTTCCAGTTATCGAATACCAATATCATGGTGGTTGATTCAGATTAAAAAGGTCTTGTCGAGATGGTCCTTTCTGAAATGATCCCATCCTGGAACATAGTTTATCTTATGAGGAAGTGTAGACTACATCTCGAATAGGGTATTATGGTCTATTAATGTTGGGGGGGAGGAAATATCCTACAACCTATTTTCATAGCAATAGAGACCCAGGAGAGACCGACACCATCTATTATTTTATTGGTTCACTTCTTAATGGATGTAACCAAATTGTTCTGGGAGATGCCCCGGTACTGCATCACTCCCCCCCCCCCTCCATAACAATCCTTATAAGACACTTTTTTCGTTGAAATAATAAAGGTAATTTTCAGTAAATCATGAAGTCATCTTCAATATAACTCGATTTCACAATGACATGATATGGAAGATGGGAAGTTGGATCTGGGATCTTAATCGATTGTTCTATAGTGATTGTAATCTATAGTAGAGGGATTAGTGGATCAACTATAGCATCAGGTTTGGATTGTGATCATTTCATCATATCTTAATGTGTGAAAATAATTGTATCTCATTCCATAATTGAGACGTCTTCAAATTGGAATATTTGGGTGAGTCCATTATTTGAAAATAGATTCGGTCTGATTTGGATTATAATATGTATAGGGGAATCCAAATTTGGTGTTGGTACATTCTAGAAATAGATCCAATGGTTTCGGTCTAATTCAGACCGAGGGTACGATTAAAGATTTATAGGGTAGCTAATGAGACAATAGACATCTTCATCATGGGAAATTTTCTATGGTTAATGGTCCTAGTTCTGTGTAGATTAGATCCAATTGATGGTTTCTCGACTTTCATCAGATACTTGTAGTGCCATTCAGATGGTCTAGGTTGATATGGGTGATGGCGGCTGCCAATATTTCATCCATGGCCCGGGAAATTATAATCAGTGGTGGATAATGATTGGTGGATGTGGTGAAGTGGATAATTTAATGTTCACACGATAGGAATGAAAACTGTTACTAGAGGTAAGTAGTTTCTATGGTAATAAGGGATGGTAGCATGTAATAGTGCCATAGTGAGGCATGCAGTTGACTTGGAATGGTGGGGTACACATTAGGATTACCCATATTCATTTTTCAAACAAATGTAGCTAATCTTTATTATGCTAAATATGATATGGGAGTTGAGATGGAAGAATTGGTTTCACACAAGATCTGGTGGAGGCATGATCAGGTGCAATATAACATTTCTCGGTCACAATAGTGACCATGTTGTGTGTTTCCAATATATGAAAATTAATTAACACCATAAAATTAATTCAATTACAAATTTATAAAATGAAAAAATGTAAATAAATGTAATTTAATTAATTATGGAAAAAAATATTTTAATTTCATTAAAAATTTTACTTATGAAAACTAAAAATTACATAAATTAAAAATGATAGTAAAAGATAAAAAACTAAATAAATATTGAAAATAAATATTTAAAGAATGAATGAAAAAGAAAATAAAATCATACAGGGACAAAATGAGATTATAAATATTTTTTTTCTAAATATAGTCCTCAATACTAAAATAAAAAAATAAAATGATATTTTATTATTAAATACCAAATAATAATATTTAAACAATAAATTATAAACAATTGTAAATAATTTAGTTATTAAAAATTTATGAAATCATTAATTTATAAATTCATCAAAAAAATAAAATGATGTGGAAAACCACCATAATTGAGGACCATGTCAAATACCCTCACACATGACCATTTATTTTCCTAATAAAATTATTAATCAATTACAGTGTAAAAATATAATATAGAAATAACTGAACTATAATATGGAAATGATTTAATTAAATAAAATACATATTCCTACACTAACAAATATAGGAAGTATGTATTAATTCCCCCCAAAAAATAAAGTTCTAATAGTGCCATATTTAATTATTTTTATGTAAAAAATGTATTCTTTGTGAAAAAAAATTAATTGAATTGAAAAACATCAATATTCATTTATACGGGATTTCTAAACTTATGTTTACTTCTATGTAAGTATAACAACATAAATTATTACTCGAATAATAAGACTTAAATTACATGATGAGGAGGTTAAATAATTATAGGTAGGAATAAATAACTCATCCATCTATTTTATAGTGTGTAATTATAAAATGAATTAATGAAGGAAATAAGATCATCCAAGATTAGTATTTTCATTTCTTAGATCATTTAAATTATTGTCTTATAAAATTTAAATAATGAAAAAAATAAATTTACTAATCTTTTTATGCCATTTTATTCAAATATGATAATGAATAAATAATATCAATGGTAAAATAAATGATTAAATCCATTAAATTAATTAGTTAATAAAGGTATAACCTTTTTAAAATGGTATAACAACTTTCAGAAATGTACAAACAAATTTACCCACTAAAAGTGAAAATAAATACATGAAAACAACCATTTTTTATTTTTAAAAAATTTATTTGATGTGTACACAATAATTCATAGTTTAAAATATATAAATACCCTCCACAATAGTGAAAAAACGTCATGGACATTGATTTCAAATCTCATGGTGACAAAAAACCATTAGGAATTTTGGTTTATAACATGTTTTCAATCCAGTAGTTCACTATGATATTTTAACTATCAAAAGAATTACAAAAACATTCATGTTCTCAATAATCAAAATTTTACAATCAGATGAAAATGGTACATGAAATTCCTAAGGGGAATAACATCAATTCATTTAATAATCGTCAAATTGTACCATGATTATAACTGAATATATAGTAAATAGGGTGTAATCAGTTTTGAAAATTTTGTTTCATTTGGATTTTCAATAGAAAGAAAACATCTTCCTAAACACCCCACAAGATTAGTTTATTCACTTAATCATAAAATATCTAATGATATATATCTTCCACACATAATTTTAAAAATTGAATAAATTTCTAAACACTGGAGTGTAATTCTCAGCTATCAAAAAATCTATAAAGTTGAGCATAATTGAAAAGTATAAAAAATTAAACAATCCCAAATTTAACAATGATTTATATTCATATTGAATGTAATGTTATATATTTCCTCTTAGAATTTAATATAATCCATTGGTTTATCATACAACATTTCTAATAAAATGTAGAATATTAATATAAGAATTCAGGACATTGAGCTCATATATAAGGAAAAACTCGATGTCCAGTTTGGGGAATTATTATGCTATGAGGATTATGAATTCATATTATCATTGAAAACACAAGATTAAGTTGGTGACTCTATTGTTATTTTAAAAACATAGTAGAAACATTATTTATTAAAAATGACCATGAAAAACAGGAATTTAAATCCATTAAAAAAAGATAGAAAATGAAATATAAAAAAAATATAATATTCTTATGAAAAGAAAATAAAAACACATCGAAGGTCTATGGGTTTAATACCATAAAGTAATGAATTTCATGTATTCAGCTAAAAATCATATGGAAATCAGTTTTCAAGAAAAAAATATGGTATCTAATCCCCTTGGTTTCCGATCAAAATGTTGTTTAATTCATGGAACATTTACCAACATTGGTTGATTTTCTTATCTAACAATTTCAAAAACTCCATTATTTAAGCCCCCCATAGGTGGATGGGTGGCAAGAGGGTGGGGTGTGGGGAATCCATCACGGGGATGAGTCCCCGTGAAAATTTATTGTATTTCATGAATAGTTAATGCAACCCCCATTATTCAACATTATATGAATAATGAATTCTCCAAATCACGTAGTTTTTCCTTTTTCCAGGAATGATATTTAGTATAAAATTAAATATACAGACCTTCTATCTAGTATTGCATCTATATTTTGAATGATAGAATAATGAAATAAAATGGCCCTATCATTGTAAATCCTAGTATTGAAATAAGAGTCCCTCTTAATCTCATCCAACTCACCCATTTATATAAGAATCATCTATCCTATTTTATTAAAATACATTTTAGGAGGCTTTATATTATAATAATACTTGTGTTTTAATACCACAAGAAATTTACAACATTTCCAAAATAACAGCTTTTGAGGAGACATATCAATTAGAGTTTTTAAATAAGTTAAGTTTTACCATAATGCATGAGATAAATTCTAAGTCCAATTTATCCATGAATTATATATATTTTCCTCTAATATATTTTATATATCCCTATTTTAAATTTCAACATGTACACTAGATTTTTGATGCTTGGAAGATCCAGTTATATGGGAAGAACAATATCTTTTTATTATTTATTTTAATTTTTAATTCATAAAATTTGTCCCATTATTAGTGATAAAAGAACGTATCACCCCATACCATGACAAGATATTATCTTTAATGAATTTTATCACACTACTATATTGATTTTTTGGATGCGACACTACCCAAACCCACATTGAATCATAGTTAAAAACTAACAAAATATACTCAATGCCATGTGAATATGGGAATGGTCCCACAAAATATAAACCTCAAACATAAAAAAATCATAACATAGAGAATAACATTCATAAGATGCTCCAACATCCTTCCCACATTTCTTAATCTTTGAAATATATCAAATTACAAAACTAAACTCCAATCATCATAAAATATTGTGGTCCAAAAAAATCCACCATAAATTACATTTTAGGATATACTATCTCCACAATAATAACCTCCCCATGTTGGGGGCTGATAACTATCTAGAATGTGAACCGTCTCTTCCTCTTACACACTCCTTTTCAAAATTCCTCCATCATAATTTTAAAAAAGAATAGTGACATCCCATAGATATCACATAACTATTTAAATGAAATGTATCATTTGGTTATTTTAAAAATAATTATGATTGACACCTACTGCTTAGAAGTTAATGAAATACAAAAACCATGATGACTACTTAATAAATATAATGAGTAATATCTCAGTAGGAAATGAAGAATGAATATCCATAGAATCTTTACACTCGGTATTAGAAAACATAGAAATATTATGTATAACAACATTCCCAACTCCCTATTTTTCACTAATCTCAATGTCAAAAAATTATAATAATGGAATCCACCTAAGGAGTATAGGTTTGGCTTCCTTCATTGAAAATAGAATCTTTATGGTAGAATAGTCTATAAACATAATGAATTTGAGTCCTGAATGGTATTAACTAAATTTTTCTACAGAAAATCTCCCATCTAAAAACACATCAGTTTTGGTGTATTTCTATTTAGAATCATCTGATAGTATACTACAAAAATAAACCTCATGTAATATATATTATCCCCTCTTTTTTAAGACATCACCAATAACCATGTAATTATCACTATAAATAAATTTAAAAGGTAATTTACAATCAGGTGACATTAGAAGGGATGAGGAAGTAATGTTTTCTTTATGTAAATTAATTGATTACAGAAAATTTTTATAAAAATGAATGGGTTTATCGTTGACCAGAAAATAAAACAAAATCAATTTTTTATATTTTATAAAAAAACCTTTTATAAATATCATGTAAAAAATTATATTCCCTAATAACCATATAACACTCAAAATACTTTCAAGAGGGTGTAATTTTGTAATCACTTGAATCATAGTAGTATCACCCTCTAAACCCATCTTACAGACACTATTCCCCAAAAAAATTCATCGGGGACCATAAAATAGAATTTCATCTATTTTGGAACTAAATTGGTCTCTAAATTTCTCTCTAAATCCAATTACAAATTATTTAGTTAACTCTACATTGTGCGACAACCAATGGTTATAAAATACATGAATACCTTAATGATCCTCTCTATCATGTCTAAATATATTGCCATCATACATATTTTGAAGGTATTAGGAGAACAACATAATCCAAAGGGACGTCACCAATAGTCAAATGTCACAAAGGGGCATGTGAATGTAGTTTCCCATTAATATTCTAGTCCTACATTGATTTTTTATAACCAATATAGATTTCCAAAGAACAAAATAACCCATTTTCAAAAAGCCTCTCAATAATTATATGAAATAAAGGCATTGGAAAATGGTACTTCCAAGTTAATGAATTGAGATTTCTATAATTTGTACAAAATAAAACTTTTTTTCACATGAATTTCTTTATTTTTTTCATTTGTAACTATATTGAAACCTCCTTTAATTGGGAGTACTCGGACAAAACTGACCCAATAAGAATCATAAATTTTATATATAATATGAGTATAAAATATTTTAACAACCTATTTCTTATTAGGGTTCTTTCTCAATTTATAGTCTACTCTTGGTCTGTGGTATAGCTCCATATAAATCGTTTTCATGAATGATGATGGTTTAATCCTTTTATATCATTTATGGACTAACCTATATAATTTTTCTATTTCTTTATAACATCCTACAATTTTTTCTATTTATTTTATTTTAGTTTAGTAGTAATAATTATAGGTAGTGTTGAATTCTCAACTAAAAATGATTATTTTAGGTGTGATGTGTGTAGTTTTAGATCCAAATTATGTTTTCATTCAATTTATGGTAGGAATTTGGTCTAGGTAGGACCACTATATTCAATATTATTCTTATAATGATTTTGAAAATTTGTAATATATTGAATTTCATAACCATTTTTTAAATTTCCGTCACTACATCCAAAAGTGGACATCTCACATTCGTATGATTCCAAATCAGAATTCAGAAAATTCATCAAACATAAATAATCAATTTTTTTACCATGTATCCTTATATTTGTTCATATTGATCATGTGTTTTTATAAAAGGATAATTGTCATCAAATTCACTAAAAAATTCTTTGGTTTAGATACATAACCTTCATCTCTAGCATTACTCTTTTCAGTAAAAATATTTTTTCAATCCAACTACAAGAAATTTTTTCAAGATTCTAACATTGATTAAATTAATTATTGTGTTTAAAATCATTATTAATATCCAAATATATTTATCCATCAAAGGTTTTTACCAGATTCTCTATAATGAACATTTTTTTTATATCTTCAAGTAGATCTTATCGATAATATATTTCACCAAAATTTGGTTCTGGAAAATGTTTAGAAAAATTGAATTTCTCATGTTTCTCATTAATATTAATGATTAACTGGACCTTAGACAGTTCTATAACAAATGAACTAGTTCCCATTAAGGGACTACCAATGATGAAAAGAACATCTGGGTCACCCTCCATGCCAAACACAAGAAACTGAAATGGTAGAAACATTTTTCCCACTCCCAACACAAGATCATTTACCCTCTATCTAGGGTATTGGAATAAATTATCAACCAAATTTACTATGAAATTTATGGGTTGATGTTCACCAAATTGGATCTATTATAACACTGTTAAAAGTAGAATATTAATACTATCACTTAAATCACATAAATGTTTGATTAAACAATATTCCCTAAAGTTTATGAGAATAAAGGGATACCAAGGTCCTTACGATTTGGATGGACATTATTTTGAAGAACAATACTACACTCTGTAGGTGTATGTAAAAAAATTACCCAAATTATTTTTATATGATGAAATTTTATTACGAGATTTCAAATATTAAGGAATTTGAATCACATATCAAAGGAAAGATATATTCACTTGAATCTCGGTTAAAAACATAATGAAATGAATATGTTAATCATGTAGATTGGAAATAGGTTTAAATTGTTTTATAGAAAGGGTTTGGTGGATCATAGTTCATAATAATAGAAGGCATATCCCCAATTTCATCGAACAAATTTCTCTTACCATTTTTTCTTTTTAGGTTCTGAGAAATAATCGTCTTGATTTTCATATATAAAAAATTATATTTACATCACATTCAAAAATAATCACCCTCATTTTAGGATTGTGAGTTCTACAGACTCTAACTTCTAGAATAACTATTTTTTTTTGTTTAGGAACTCATAGGGCCTTTTATAGATTTTATTAGAGTACATATTTTCCTAAATGTTTATACATCCATGGAATTATACTAAGGGCTAATATCAATTGTTCTAATAAAATTACCCCAATCCCATGACTTCATGTATCTTACTAATTGAGCTATTTATAAATTTTAATTGTGAATTCTAGCTTTATATTCTACATTATGATATTCATGTTGTTTTTTTATAGTCAAACATAGCCTACTACATTTCAAATATATATAACATTTGATCCATCCTATTAATATTTTTCCCTCAAAATTATATTTATTACTGAAGTTCTCAATGCATTAATAATTTTTATATTTTTGTCAAAAATGATATTTGTCACAAGGAGTCAAGGGTTTAGTAATCATGCTTTGTTAATTCTAAGATAAATTTTGATAGTTCACATAGCATTAGATGTTTTTTAAAAGGAGTAATCATTATTAGTACTCCCAGGATAATAAATCCAATATCTAATATTCTATTGTTGTTGTGATGGAATATAATTGTTCTATGATAAAATTTATTGTGAGACAACATCCAATATTGAGTTCGTTTCTTTTTAAGAGATTTATTTTGGATTTGAAATCCAACTAGAGTGACACATGATTTTTTTGTTTTGTATTATTATTGATTATAGTTGAACTTTAATATCATTCCAATAAGAATTTTCATGTACCCCTAAACCATAATTATTGCCAATTATATTTACTCTATTTCTCATAGAGTTTTTATGATTCTAATTTAAAGCTATTTTATTGAATATGTGTCTCAAATATTCATTAGTCTTGTCATTTTAATTATATCCATCAACATAATCTACAATATTTTTACCAGATGAAGATAATTATTTATAAAAGCTATCTGTGAGAGTATGGGATATAATCCAGTGATGAGAAACATGCCTATGAATTTTTATAAATACATATTACACCCCAGGAAAGGATTCTACATATTCTTGATTAAATTTCTTTTATTTTTACTCTCAAATAACCCTTATGTATTTGGCATTATAATTTCATTAGAAATGTGTTATAAACACGATCCTCGTATTCAGAATTATTTTATTTTAACATAGAAACCAATTTCATGCACTCCCATTATGGAAAATGTTAAATACTACCATTCTTAAACGATTTTTATTAATACCTAACAATTGTAATTTTATTACTATATTGTAAAATTCTGTAATGAATCCTTGGGAGTCGCCATTTGATGGACCATTAATTGAAGGAAATAGTTTATATTGTGATTTCATTAACACATATTTTCTGGCTCTATGTGAATTTAAAATCAAGAAGGTTTTCTTGAATCTTTATGGAGTTGAAATGTCATATTCCCAGGCCTCTCATTATCTTATATGTTGAGTTATAGTTGAAAATTTGGAAAATTATTAATTGGAACTCTCTTAACAAAATTTTCCATTTGAATTTATTTTTTATGGAACTAAGATGTATACCTAGTCCAAGAATGAATGGATCTACTGTATAATAACATTTCCATTTTATTATGAAAAACCTTTTATATAAAAATATTATTAAATAATATGTAATAACAATTATATAGAATAATTTGTATGAAATAACTTCATTTTTTCAGTTTTTAAATTTATTTTGAAAATTTTTAGTAATATAATTTTTTGGAAAGATTTGTCACAAAATTACTCCCTTAGAAACAACTAAAATAAATACATGTTCATCATTATAACATGTTAGTTAAATTATTTATAAGTTATATATACTACATTATAGT
This sequence comes from Viscum album, assembly GCA_963277665.1. Classification (NCBI taxonomy): domain Eukaryota; kingdom Viridiplantae; phylum Streptophyta; class Magnoliopsida; order Santalales; family Viscaceae; genus Viscum; species Viscum album. The sequence continues at coordinate 1,467,866,596 of OY728138.1, read as the reverse complement.
TGTTACTAGGCTTATTAAATAAAAGGATGTTTGTGTAACAAAAAATTCTAATACAAAAATAGAAAAAAATAAATCTTTTATAATAATTCTATTAATTTTAGAAATATAATTAATGAAGATGATGAATGTTGAAAAAAATTTGACTTAGAAAAGAGATGAGGTAGAATAATTATTGGGTAATAAGAACAGATATTGAGAAATTTAATGAATACCAATGGAAGGGGGAACTAATACTTTAGTTTAAAGTGACTTCTACTTTCGGAATTATATTAACAAAATGAAAACCCAAAAATAGATTTTTTTTATATCAACCCTCGAGATATAAATCATGTATAAGGATGATCCTTATATCTCCAAACATCCTATAATCATCTGAAAATTTAGTGATTTATAGATGAATTGATAGAATCAATCTCACTGATGGATTCTAATGTTTTGTAATAAATTTATAGAGATGTGTAACAATTATTATATCCTGAATCAATCACTCTAATCTATATGGAAATAATAATAAATGACATATAAAATATTATAATTAATCTGATATGATTAAAATTTCCCCAGTCCTGAAATTTATCCATAAATCATCTCCATAATCATACAAAAATATATATAACGACTAAAATTAAAATGGAACAAGAAAATAAGGATAATTAAATCTCACCTAGAAGAATTGTTATAACTATGTGAAAAAATATCATCTACTTATCTATAGACTCAATCATGAAATCTCTCTGGTGAAAATATTCAAATCAAATAGTTTCCCAAAGTCCTTACCTCTATTGTCATCCTTAGAACAAATCACCTATCATATACAGTTTTGTCGTATATTATTACAAAGACTATGATTGGGCTCGACTTTCACACCATCCATGTATCACTGGTTTTTGTATTTTTTTAAACATCACATGAATTTATCATCTCCCTCCTAACAGTCTTGGTTAGCATAGATGCAGTCTTTTTGAAATGTATATAGATGCTTCACTATCTAGATTTTTAAAAAAACATTGAATAATTAATAAATTACTAACATTATAATTATTAATAAAAATATAACTTTTATAGTTAAATTTAAAAATATTATAAAATAAATATATATTTATATATATGTTATTAGATTATTATAATAATTATATTTTAAAATAAAATATATTATTATGTTTTTTAATTCATTTAATGTATTTTATTGTTTTCTACAATTGTTCTTATTATTATTTTTCTTTCTTCCTACCTGATCCACTAGTCGGTCTTCAATTCCATGAGGTGGGGGTCTGTTCTGCTGGTTGTCTTAGGAAAAGGTGGCATCCACATTGGGTCATCTTAAATAGAGCAGAGTTTCATAGCATCTTCATATAGAAGAGGTGAATGTGGATCTAGGATCTATGTGGGTGGTGCATCTGGGGATCATGGTTAGTGGTAGAGTGTGTGGTTTTTCAGAAACAATATCTTTTATGCATGGTTCTTAGATCTTCAGATTTTTAATATATATTATGAATGAAGCTCCTGCAGTATCAGTGAAATCTTCATAAAAAAGTCATTGAGTGATTCAAGGATTCAATGATGGATTCAGTCTAATTTTTATAATAACAATTTCATGGGAATCTAGGTCTTGTTCTGGGACTATTTGGTGGTGGCTCTAACTGTTAGGGTCTATTTCAGATTGAGGGTGCGATATAAGTTTTTAAGGGTGGCCAATGAGTCTATAGGAATCATCATTTTTGGACATCAGCTTTGGGGATAGGTTATCATTCCGAATTTTTCACCTTCAACCGATAGTGGTTAGAGCATTTACATATGGCGGATGTGACTCTTAGGTTTATGTAGTTGTTATGCATGATGGATCCCACCAAGAATTCAATCATTAGTCATGGTTCTGGGCATTAGTGGTGGATAAATATGGGTGAATGCAATGAAATGGAGAAGTGAATGTGTTCACAGTGGGCATGCATACCGAGTGCGGGGGAAAGTGGTTGATGTGAGAATGAGGCATGATAGGGTGTAGAATTGGTATGGTGAGTTTTGTAGGTGCAAATGAATTGCAGTTCACATGGTAGGCTTAAACACAATCAGTTTCTAAACCAATGTAGCTCACATTATGAATGATTACTGTGAGATGGGGGTTCACACAGGGTTAGGTGGTGCATGATATCATTATACGGTTAGTATATTGACTATTCTACAGATGAACAATGTCTAAAAAATAATTAGCAAAATAAAACTAGTTCAATTACAAAATAATAAATATAAATAATGTATAAATAATGGTAAATTATATATTTAACAAAATAATAAAAAAAATTAGTTTATTTAAAACAAAGAGTAAGTTAATTAAAAGATATATTATCATAATAATAAAAAATAAATAAATAAGGTAAATATTTAAAGTATGAATAAAAATAAAAATAAAAATTACACAGGAAAAAATTAAGATTAAATATAATTTATTCATTTAACTAAAAATAAACCACATTAGTGAAATAAATAGATAAAAAATATATCTTATTGTTAAAATAAAAGGGATAAAATTATACAAAATCATATAAACAATTATAAATTATTCAGGTACTACAAATTTAAGGAATATTTAATTAATATAATCATAAAAAACATAATAAATTATGTGGCGAGACACCCTACTTAATAAAAACATCACCTCTATGGGAACTTTTCACAATTACAATGAGTGTAAATCCTAGACCTAGGGTGGAATATAACAATACATCAAGTACCCTAAGGAGATAAGGATTAGTCATAACAATAAATATTTTCTATGAAAATTCCATATTTAATATTATTTATTTGGCCCACATTATCTCATAAAACATGACAGATAGTTTTACAATCACTCGTACATGATTTTTTATTTCATGGCCTTAATAGGAAAAGACACATTCAAATTAATTTGACTTGAATTTAATAGTGTTAGTTATATCCGAGTCAACTAACCTAGATTATATCTTCATTTTTCAAGTGAAAAATCATGTAGTGATCATTAAGGCGGTGATATATCCCCAATGATGGACATGACACAAGATCTGTTTTCATAATCATAAATTTCATTCTTCTCATTTGAAATAAATATATATGACAAATAACACACATCAGTAATGATTTTATGTTGACAGAAGAATAAACAAGTTTGTAAATAAGGACATCCAATTACATATGTAAGATATTATGTCCCTATATGCAACTGTGTACTCAGGAGCTCATCTACATTGGATTACCAAGAGAAAATATTATTTGAAGAATCCTTAATGATTTTGATCCCCCTAAACATCATTTTAAAATTGGATCTATGTACCATCAGAATGTGTTATCTTGACTATATGGAAAATAATTTTGATTACCTTAATTGTATCTAATGGTTCTCATTATATCTTTGAATTTATATAAACTTTTGATAAAAAAACTAATCTATGTACATTACCATGGTAATAGTTTTTAAAGAATTAATCATACTATTTTTTATGAAAATAACATTAATAAAATATATACATGATATTATAATCTAAATATAACACTCAAAATGGGTCTAGGGAACAAAATATTTCAACAAATATGACGTTGGTTGTAACAAAATTTTCCTACAGTTTTATTAAAGATACATATGTCGAAAGATATGTGTTTGTTGGTGGGATGGTTGGAAGAACCTTTAGTGGAATCAAATTCGGTTTATTTTTGTGTTTTTATTGATGGATACAGACTGTCATGATCATGGAAGATCCTTTTATTGTTATTATTCAATTACATAGTCAATGAGGGGAATGTTTCTATGGGAAAGTGGTGTGATAATTTGGAATTGAATCCTATGAAAGGATACATTTTCCCTAATTGGATATACATATTCTTTAAAAATTTTATAGAGTTCCTTAATGGTGTATAGTGGGTAATATGGATAGAATAGTGGTGAATTATCCAAGTTATTTTTTTTACATAGTTATTAGAGAATATGATATCATCCTTTTGATATGAATTTTATGTGGGATCTAAATCCCTACCAAGAGAGGCATTCCATCGTAATGTGTACCTAGTTATAAAAAAAAATTAGGTAATCAGGTAAGGAATTCTGTCACATGAGTTTTGTTATAGAGTGTAAGAGTTTGTTCATGTGGGATCTTTGTAATTATTTATTCACAAAATCCATTAATATAGTAGTTAATTATTTCCAAATTATATATATATATATATCCATAATTCAATAATTATGAATGTATTAAAGTGGTATATTATTCACCTTATGTGTTTTTATGGAGATATATCATTCAAATTGTTTATTTTATAGTAATACATCATTCAACTTTTGTATTAATGTTGTGAAATATATTTCACCTTTATTATTTTTGTTGATATATCATTCACATATTATATTTTATCAGTGATATATCATTCACCAATGAATATAATGTTAATTTTGTATCATTTAAATTTTATTGTTTTATAGTTATATATCATTTACCATTTATATTGTTTTGTTTTATGATGAAAAAGTTGTTTTAGGAAAGTATTCCAACATAAAAGATGTTTTATTTTAATAAGTGAGAGATTTTTTGTTCAACAATTTTAAGTGAACATGATTTTATAATACCGGCGGTAGCATATATTTTTTATCATTAAAACAAAAAATCATGCAATTTGGATTATTTTAGTTGTTTCGATTACTTATAAATAATGTTGATGTTTTTACTAATTTTATTTGGTAATGTTTAGAATATTGTAGAATGTTTTGGTGAATATATTTGTGAAACTGAAGAAATCCATCTATAATGCAGAAAAATTATTCCTTATTTTAATAATATAATTAATGATTCTTTTACTAGTCATTGTGAAATATGTGTCACAAAATAATTTAGTATTTTTAATTAATATATTCATGTTCGATGTCTTATGAAATTTTCTGCAACATAAAAGAAGTGCATTTGGAATGAAATGTTGAATTTTCCTCAATGTTAGGGTGTAAGAGGAATTGTGATTTACTAGTAAATGTGGGATGTAGTTTAAACCATGAATTTATTTTATAATCTAAGAGATATGCATATTCTTATTATATGATTCTATTCATCATGTCTGTTTTAAGAGTAGTTTAAAGAAAAAATATGGTAAGTACAATTATTTTTTAATAAAGGATATGATTACACAATGATTTTCTTAATGGTCCATAGTTTAATTATATTATAATGAAATTGTTATTTAATATGAATACATGAATTATTTCATGAAATGGATCATGGGACTCTTGATGCTTTTATGGTTCTCACCTTATCACTCTTATCATCCTAGGGCTTCTGAGTTCCACATTAATAGTTCTTGAGTTTATTCACATCACTAGGACCCTATGTATCCATTAATTGAGACTCCTTACCCATATGGGGTCAATGAAAATGTTTTCTATGATTTATTACCTTCCCATATAACAACACAAAAATGAACCCATCTATTTTCCAATTTAATGGATTTTTTATTGGTTTTGTAATATTCTAGGGATTGAGTTTTTTATTTAGTTTCACTAAATTGAGTTAGTATTCTTATCCTTGTATTTATGGATTTATGGGTTCATTGATTCTGTTTTAATATGGATTTGTTTTTAATTCATTGGGTTATACTTAGGATATATATTTTTAAACCAACCTTATTGTTTTTATGGATGGAATATGATTATTTACCGAATATGGAAATTATATACATCCCATATGTTTTTATTCCAATAAAAATGATTATGGATTACTAATGAATGTTAATTAATTATTGTTTATCTATCCATGTTCTTTCTCTATATGACTAATTTCCATGTTATCCGATTTATTGAATATGAAATTATTGATGTTCTGTATGTTTTTGTTTTTAAATACCAAAGGATTTTGTGACAACTAAGAAGTGGGGATTTAATCAACTGTTCCCTTTTTATAAGATTCAAATATATTAAAAAAATAACCCCTTCAACATGTTATGATTTATTTTTTATCATAATTTAGTAGATTCTCATTTTTGTAAAAGTAGGAAAGGATGTAAAGAACACAATATTTAGAAGGATTGACCTCATTATGAAAACCTAAATCCATTCCATAGCCACTCCTATGGATCTATATAAATCTAGTATTTTGAAGAAGTGAATAAAACATGTGCCAACTCTCATTTGACTCCTTTTATCTCATGAAATGAATTATTATACTGACTCCCATCAGTTTAACATGTTATATTATAAAACAAATGATCCAACAATAAAAATAAAGACTATTTTAAATTTTCTCTAGTATTTCTCTGTCTGAATCCTCAGTCTAATTTTCTTAAATCTGATTTTTTTTCAATATTATGAGTCTAAATCTGATTTCTTGAATACAATGTATCAGGATCTAGTTCTCTAAATAAGATGCATCTGGATATGGTTATCCTAATACAATGGAATTAATAAGATGATCTCATTCTCAATACTTAAATATAAAACTATAATCAAATGACCAACCATATCTCTTTCAGTCTGATTGACTAAATACTATTGACTGAATATGATATTCTCAATACAATATTTCTTAATCTTGTAATCAAACATTCAACTCCCTTATACTGCCCATGAGATCTCTAGCTAAAAATGACTCTCACTTTATTTCTTCAGCTTTCTTCCTTTTCCACTTTCTTGAATGTTCTAAAATGAATGAATGATCTAATAAAGTGTTTATAGGTGAATTTAAAAACAAAATTAGGAACATGAACACATTCCCTCTTCCTCAAATTTTAAAATCACTGAAGACCTCCCACATTTAAACATCAAATTTGACTTTTTCAAACCACCGTAGATTTTTCCATGATTTATATAAAATGGAATTTCAAGTTTGAACTCTTCAACACTTCATTACAATTATGTTTCCTTCTTTATATCATTATGATATATATTTCCTTATTCAGCTCATAATGATTCATGTTTCTTACTCATCTCATTACAATGAAATTCACGTTATGGTGGAAATCCCATTAAAATGAATTTCCCATTATGATGGGAATTCCCATATCGATACATATCTCATTAATATAGAAATACCATAATGATAAAAATTCAATTATTATGGAATTTCCCATTTAGATGGAAATCTAATTATGATGGAAATCCCATTATCATTTAGATCCCATTATGAATTTCTAGAAATATTCAAACTTCTCCCCCATTGCTTCAAAATATTTTATCATGATAGTTTTAATGATTTTTGGGAACTTTATGATTAGAATATCCTAATCCCATTTATTTTAGAATGTATAAAAATTTATATCTCCATTGCTAAAAATAATCATTCAAAACTCTTCAGAAAAAATGACTTCTTCACTTATCAACATATTTTATTACCTGATTACGATAATGGAAATCATACAATAGAAATTAATTTAAACATATGATTATTTTCCATCAGATGATATGAATATGATGTATATGGTTCATATTATTGGATAAAAACATTCTTATGAAAAAAGGTTGTTTTTATATAAAAACAAAAATTTATTACAACAAAAAACCATAAAGGATCTTCAATATCAACATTTGTATTTGTTGACAACCATTGTAAACAAATTTTCCAACTCTATTTTTTTTCAAATAATATTCTATTAGAAACTCGTGATTTTTGACTTTTATCAAAACATAACCTTTCTCAAAATAGAGTCTCATGACACAATACTACTTGATAAAAAAATGGGTGTAATTTCATCCCTTATTTGGAAGAAATTTTTTCATCCATGTAAAGATAACTCCCCCTAAATTTTCATCACTTTTATTTTTATCAACCCCCTTTAATGATTAATATAGATTTAGGTTCATTTAATAATGATACATAAAAATTTCTTATAATGTAGAATGATGTTATCTCTCTTCCAATCTTTCATCTTAATACACAATACGTTGGTGATTCATACATATGAGGTTACTGATGTCAGGGGAAGAGGAAAAACATGATGTACCAGCCTTAATTATAAAAACCATTATTTCAACATTGGTTTTGAAAATATATCATAAATATGAAACATTGTTTAATTGTATTATAAAAAAAACATCTCAAACAACAACTTTCCCTTTGGGAAATTTAATCATTATATCATTTCTCTTAGATCTTAAATGTTTTAAAAGATTATTATAAAGATCAATTGAAATCTTATTATCCCAAAGTATTTCAATTTTTTATAAAAAATTACTTTCAAATCATCCAGGTAAACTTTTATCCACTCCGTTTAGGTACATGTATTATTAGCTACAGCATATTCAAATTCAGTTGTACTGAATGTTACAGAGCTTTGTTTCTTACTCTTCCAAATCACATAACATTCACCTAAGAATTTTTTTTATCCTAATATTGATTTTCATTCATTAAAATCTCTAGCCCAATCGGCATCAGTATAACCCTTAAGCTTCATCTAAACATTTACTTTTTAAATAAACCATTTTGATGTTATTCCTTTGACATATCTCAGAATCTTTTTTTCTACCATCATACATGATTATTTCATATTACACTAAAACCTAGCACAAAAATTCACAATACAAATAATATCAGCCCTTAAGGATGTCAGGAAAAGAAGGATTCATATCATTTTCGAAAAGACATTAAGATACATACTAATTCAAGATTTTTCTTTACTCAACTTTGTATTTAATAAAATACTAGTTGAATCTAGTTTTTATTTTCTATCTAAAAATTCTTTAAAAATTCCATGGCATACTTATCATGAGAAATGAAAATTTTATTTTTACTTTTTTTGAACATGTAATAAAAGGAAGAATTTTAATTCTCCTAACATATTCATTTCAAAATTCTTCTTGATTTCCTCATTAAATATTTTACAACCACATTGTATATCCCTTGAAAAAATTATAACATCTATATAAAAAATTACAATTAGAGTTCCAGAGTCAACATCTTTCACATATAAGTTATTATAAACTTTTTCTCTAGAAAAGTTCAACATTATAAAGCAATTTTCAAGATTATAATACCATGTATATGGAACATGTTTCATCCCAAACAAATAATTTTCTCAATTTAAAATCATTGTTTTTATCCTCATCATGTAGAAACCCACATGTTTTATTAATATGAACATCTTACTCAATCTCACAATTTATTAAATAATAATTTACATACATTTGATAAAAATTGGAATTTTGAAGTGTGTCCACTAAAAGATACATTCTAAGAATTTATATTATTGCAACTGGGTAAATATTTTCAAAAAAACACACACCTTAAACCGGTTTATTTCTATTAAAAACAAGCATGGCTTTGTTTCATGAAACAAATCATTATTCATTAAACATTTTTTCCAATAAACCCACATTGTTTAAATTAAATTTATATTTTAAGGCCATTAAAAAAGTTCCCAAGTTTCATTCAACTCAATAGGATCCAACTAATAATTCATAGAATCCAAAAATTATAAGTGTTTAATAGCTTTTGAAAGTAATTCTAGTATATCTTTTGAGATAAGTGAAGTTTGATTATCTAATCCATACATTATTCTTGTCTAAACTGGAGAATTCTAATTACCAATAACATTTTTAGATTAAAAATGCTTTTGTATGGTTGGAAACATCAATGTTTCATTCCTAGATGAAATTTACTTAACACATGATTCTTTTAAATATTGATAAGGACGTTTTGAATTACATTCACTATTGTTCAAATTCTCTTTTTTATCCTCCTCAACATTCAATATTACTTTTATTAATGACCATTGATTATAATTTACCATCATAACATATGAGTAAACCAACATTTGTAATTTTTTTTTCCAAAATCTATATCTTCAACCATTTAGTGAATAACCCATAAAATTTTCTTCCTTAGATTTCTCATCAAACAGTACCAAAAACAGATTTTTTATTTTGAACAAACATAGACATCCAAAAAAATTTGATGTATTTAAATGGTGGGTTTTTGATATACCAAATTTTATTAGGAGTCATGTTGGTGTCTAGTATCAAAAAACATCTCTTTTTAATGTGAGTGACTATAATAATAACTTCTCTCAAATATAACTTTGAAAAACTATATTCTCCTAACATAATTCATCCCATTTACACTAATCTTCTATTATTTCTTTAGATATTTTATTTTTTTTGGGGTGTATAGGGATCACTATACTACTTTTGATACAATGATTTCTCAAATAAATTTCAATTGTATTATTTTCGAATTCATTACAAGTATCTCCACTCAAATGATTATGGAAACCACCGTTTATCTCTCAACATTTTTGCTGAAGAATTTTATGATTTCAGTAACTTATAACTTGTTATTCATAAACATGACACTCCTCGTCCATGTGAAAGAATCAATAAAAATGATAAATTTTAAATCTCCATTTGTTGATTGATATGTCATTGGTCCATGTAAATTGGAATGAATAAGCTCAAGTTGTTTGTTATATTGAATATTAACTATTTTATGAATTTTTTTAGTCATCTTCATATTTTGACAAGATACAGAAACATATTAATATGTTCTTTTTAATTCTATAATATTTCAATCTACATCAACATTATAATGGTTTTTCATACTTTTCTATCAACATTTCCCCAGTATTTTATGCCACATATTGTTTTCATCATCCACATTCAAGTAATATAAGTTATTGAATTGATATATTTAAAAGAGATTCAGATTGGTTGTTTTTCTATTTTTAAATAACTTTCCATCTTTCAGTATTTTTATGACAGAAAAATATATATGAGAAACCACTTATTTTTCAAAATCAAAATGTTGACATACACAATGTATGTTATGTTTTATCCCATTTACAAATAAATATTTCTTAATGTTCAACTTTTCATCTTCAATCTCACACATTCAAATTCCTCTAATTCTTAAGAAACAATCATTGTCAAAGGTAAATGCTCCTCCATCATGATATTCAACATATTTCTGGATTTTTATTTCACTTGTTATATCTGAAGAACAACCACTATCTTGTATGTATGGTTTGTTCTTTTTACATTGTTTGAAAGATATCCCATAAAAACACTTTCCTCAAGTTTCTTATTTTTAACTTCAATTTCTTTTCTATCTAAAGAAACATGTTCTATAAGGATTGTTATACATATATTCTTATAATAAACAACCTAATAACATCCTCAAAAATATTATTATATACATCCAAATTTATTTCTTATTAGAATGATTATAACATCTTAAGAATTCAATTTTTCAACTTTCTATATGTTAGGAATGTTTCCCATTCTACGTTCACAATTTCTACCCATATTCTAAATCATTCTTCCATGTAAGGATATGTTGCGAAAATAATTATAATACATATTACCATAGATTCCACAACACCAACAATAACCTTTAAATCATTATTTTCTATTGGAATAAGATCTTTATATGTTGAAACTTTTTTGAGGTTGGTATCTTCTTTCATATATAACATACTCGATACATGTACCATATTTTATTTTATTTACGTTACCTACTTTTGGATATTTGATAATTTTATCACATCCTTTATCTACGAAGGCTTTAAACATACATTCATTATAACCTGAATTGTTAAAATAATTAGATTAAATGTTATTTTTGGTAAGAGAATATTTCACTTGATTCTCATAATGATCCTTCTCGGCATCATTAAATGTCTCAACTATTATTTCTAATTATATTTTTGAAGATTTTATTTATCTTCTTGAAGGTACATTCATACTCAATATTTTTTTATTGAAACTTATTTTCATCTTATTCATTAGCTTCTAGATTATTTCTAAGACCATTAATCATATTTCAGTATTTATAAATTCTAATATTTTAATTTGAAATATTCTAAATGTATTCATCCTCCTAATTGATTACAAATTTTATTCAATCATAAAATTATACACAATGTTTCTTCATTACTCTAATTTCTTTATGACAGATTTGTTTCATTCAATATATGCAACAAGTTATATTCTGATATGATACTCTCTATACTATTATTTAGCACCTTCTTCACTATCTAAGGAATGTTTTGTTTTCTCAACATTCACAATGAAAGTTATGAATTTTTATAAGCATTTATCATTAGAAGATTTTTTTTCAATTAGGTCTGATTCAATATTCTTACTCAACATATTTATCTTGTTTATAGTAAATTTCTTCTTATATCTGTTGGAAGAAATTTTTCTTTATCAAATTTTATCCACTTATTCCATTGAGGTTTTACATCAAAATCAACTTAATATTCTCTAACATTATTTATGGGTAAATTCAGGGAAAATTTTCAAATTCCACCATAGTCAAAATGTTTGAGAGGATCTTTATATACATACTTTCCTATTCGTCTTCAATAGTTCTTAGATATAAGAGATCCTGTCTTTTAATTAAGATCCTCATTCTTCATATCATTAAGCTCATAAGGATTAGCTTTTTATTATTGGATTTTCATCTTTTTCATAGCTTTAGAAGACATTTTATCTTTCATCTTCTTTTTAAACAATGTAAAATTCTTCATTTCATAAGCAGTAAATAATGACATGTAATTCATTAAGAGATAAATCATCATTATCTTTTGAGAATGAATATTTTCAATCAGTCATATTCAGAATGTTTCTAATAATTTTCTTCACAATTATATAATATTTCAGGACATCTCTGAATCCTCTAATATAGATCTCAATTTTATTTACTCCGGTGAAGTATTAATCAATTAATTCTTCATCTCTCATTTTGATTTATTTATGCTTACTATGCCAGATCTGTAGTAATTGTTACTTAACTTTTGTATTCCCTTCGAAAACATTTCATATCTTATCCCATATATTGTTTGATGTTTTGAGACCCATCACCATATGAAAAATATTCATGGTATAGAAACGATAATACCATTTTATCATTTCCATTAACATAAATATTTCATTTATCAAAAAATTTCATTCGGGCATCTTTCTCAATAGGTGGAAACCCAATAGTAAAAGCATCAATAACTTCTATGAAAGTGTTATGAGATAATTAATCATCTAATTATTCCATACATAATAATATTTTCTATATAATGCAGGAATTCCTCAACTATTGAAGGAATTGATATATCCATGATAAGGATTCAACAGAGAAACCTTCCATCTTATTTAAGTGGATGTTCCAAAGGATAGAATAAAAATTCATAAGGACGGGTTGAATTAGTTTTCCAATTTCTATAAGTTTCAAAAAAATTACAACCATAAGCCATAAAAATAGTTATGATTTATTTCCTTATCAACTTTTGGAAAATACTCATGTATATAAATGTAGGAATTAAAGTGAAAATAAGAATATTTACAAGTTTCAACCTCAGTGTGGTAACCTACATATTTTTAATAACCACTCTCATGGGTCCATGGAAATACACAATTATTAAGCACCGAATAAAACTTTTGGAAACTCTCGTTAGACACCTTCTACATCCCGATTGGAATGATTATAATGAATTTGGTCAGTTTGCAATGTTTTTTTATAAAATAGTTTATCCTAAAAAGAGAATAAATACTTTTTTTAAAAAGTCACCATAATGGCTCAGTCCAAAACCTAAGGCTTATTTGACTAGATCTAATTTCCTCAATTTGACCAATCTAAATCAAATTTTTTCAATATGATGATTCTAGATTTAGTTCTCTCAATACAATAAGGTTTGTATGATTATATATATTTGAATAACATAATATGATGATCCTATTATCAATCTAAAAAACTCAATATCTGATCGAATTCCCAATATGATCTTCTTTAGTCTCATTAAATCAACCTGATTGACTGAATATGAACTTCAAAATTTGATATTTCTCAATATGGTAAATAAATATTAAATATTATAATCCTCCTCACAATATCTCTAGTGGGAAATGACTTTCACTTAATTTATTTAGTGATCCACCTTTTCATCTTATGTGAATGTTCGAAAATAAATGAATTATCTGAGAGAGTTTTTACAGGGGACCCAGAAAAATAAACAGGGAAACATGAAAAATTACCATTTTTCTTCAAATTCCAAAATATCTAAAGATATCTTGTATTTAAACATAAAAATTAAATTCTTAAAACCTCCTTATATTTCCCTGACATTTTTGAAATATTTAATTTCAATTTTTGCATATTCAATTCTTCATAAAACATCTAGATTTTTCTTTTTGAACATTTTTCCTAATTAGATAATTATGATTCTGTATCCTTATATAGTACATTATAATTTTTGTTTCCATATTCATCTCATTATGATTCATTATTCCTCTTCATTTCATTACGATACAAATCCCATTATGATTGAAATCCCATTATAATGAATTTCCCATTATGATGGGAATTACCATTTTCATGTAAATCTTATTAATATGGAAATACCATTAAGATGGAATTTCCATTATGATGGAATTTCCTATTTCGATAGAAATATCATTGTGATGGAAATCCCATTATATTAGAGTTCCCAATCTTCAACTCTAAAAAACATCAAGCTTCGCCACCATTTCCTCAAAATATTTTATTATGAGATTTTTTGAAGATTTATTATAACATTATCATCATAAAAGAATAATCTAATTTTGTTTTAATTTATTAAAATATTTTAACTCTTTATTTGAAAATCTCTTTTTAAAACTATTTAGGAAAAAATATCATCTACAGTCACAAACAACATTCATTTTTTAATTACAAAAAATGAAAATATCTAGAAAACTATAATTTCTACCTTCAATTCATTTAGATCTGACGATATGAGTACAGTAAATATAGATCTGATTCTTAGATAACAAAAACAATCTGATACAAAAAATTTAGATGTTAACAAATAAAAAAACTTTAAATAAACAACATAAAGGTACTGTGTAAATCATTACAGATCTTTATTGATTCATAAGTAATTTTGATTATGTATTTTTTTATTCACATCATTCACATTCTTTGTATATTGTAAATAATGAAAATATTGGTGGGTAACAATATTATATATCCTCTAAATGCATCAATTGGCCTCACAAGACAAAAGATTTGTTTTTTGGAGTACGTCTACCCAAAATTGGTATGATGTCTTTTTTGTGACATTGATGAAAAAAATGATGTATTAGGAGAAGACATAATGGAAATAATCATGTCTTACGTGTGGAATTCCCAGTAAAAGATGTAATGAATTATGTAATCCATTACAATGAATTCAGTTATTATTTTTTGTGTGATTTTTATACTGTGCTATTATCCAATTAAATATTTCAAGATCATGTGTTAAATTATATGAAATTATTTGTTTATTATATATTTCATCCATATGTTTCATTCCATGATATATTTTTTCCTGTTTTCCCCATACCGATTAGGTTTTTTCTCGATATTCTTATGCTTCCATTTCCCTAGGTTATATACAAAATTATTACACATGAAATGTCTTTAGTAAAGTGTAATTTGTGGTGAATTAATGTATTATGTTGAAGATTTTTATCAATTATGGAATTTCATATATTGTGGAAAAAGTGATCATTATATGAAATATTCTTTATAATTATTATTTTTTATTTTTTATTTATTATATAAATATATAATAGTAAAAATTCACGGAAATGTATGAAATGTGAAGTTTTTTCAATAACATGTTATTATGAGTTAGTTTTGTCTAGAAACAAGTTGTTATAATTTCTAGTATGTAAAATTATTGTTTTGAGGAATATATTTTTTAGGGTGTTTCATGCTGTCATAAGATGGAGATATTTTTATTGTGGTGTTCGTGCTTTTAAGCCTTCCATCTTTCATATTGAATTCATTTTCTTGGTGTGATAATACTATTTGATTGGACGATGTATTTAGTCCCTCTATTTAGTATCAAACATCATCCTCTTCACCTTTGGATACATAATGTCAATTACAATGGGTGTTGTTCGGTATCCATTTGTTGGTCGAATTTTCATTTTTTGGTATGGGGCCTCTTTTGTTTGTTTTTTAGCATTTGGGTTTTGAGGTTTGAGTGCTTATTCCAATAAATTTTATTAGGTGTATTTATAACATCATGTGAATAAAAATATTATATTTTTTAATATATATATATATATATATGTTTGGAATGTTATATAATTTAGGATCATATAAAATAAATGAGATTAGTTTCCAAAAATGAGTTGTAATGTTGTTTTCAAACCCCAATTGAAAGATCTCTATGGAAGATATTTTCTATTATTCAGCTACTACCTGTAATTTTTTTTAGATATTTCAATGTTAAAATTATTTTTTTGTTTAATATGGTTTATTTTAGTAATTCTATATATATTGGAACATAAGAATTGAGTTTGACTCAACATGTTAAAAAATATCATGTTTGGTAAGATTTTGAAAATTTATGAGTTTTTTGTATTAATTAATTTCATTTTCTGATTAATGTTTATATGAAACCTTAATAATTGGTGAAATTGGTAGAAAATTTATTAAAAAAATTCTAATAAAACTGAGTATGTCTATGTTTAAACATTTTAATAGATGAAATAAATAAGGAATAGGAAAAGTACTTTTGGTGGACGTTTCTTTGAAACTGTCTCAAAATAATCATACATGGATACATAATGATGGGTTTTATTAAAAAATGATGTAACACCCAAAAAATTTCATTGTGAAAATGATTCCTTCCCAATATTTGTATGTCACATGTTAAGATATATGAAAATTATAAATATAGCATACACACCCGATAACATAAATTTATATTATCTTATTGATTTTAAATAGGGGAATAAATATAAATGATAAATATTAAAAATAAAATTTAATAAAACATAATTTGATAACATAAATGAATAAATTAGATTAGGAGAATTTTCAATTCCATAAGATCCTGGTCTCCTAGAAATATTATACTTGTGAACATTACTTTTGGAAAAGAAAAAATCATTCGAAATATAATTGGAATTATGAAAATAAAATATTAAAAACTTTTATTGAATATTGACTGAATGATTAATAATGGAAATAAAATGTATTTATAGGATTTTTCAAATTACATGAGCATTGGGTGATTAATAGTTAGAAAAGTGGAAACATATAATGAAAAATAACATTACCATTAGAATAGTAAAATGATGATACTGGTAAATAATGAATTAACCTTATAAATAATTTTTGTTGGATATTAAATAAGTAAGTATATTTATCAATATACCATGAACAAATGACTCGTTTAATGTGATATAATGTATATATAAGTGTATCGATTTAATAATTTATTAACATTTCTCAATAAAACATTAGTATTACTACTCGAATTAGTTATTAAAATTATATAATTTATAAACTTATATTAATGATTAATTTTAGGTTTGGATTCATGATAATGAATTTTTATTGGGTTTAATTTTATAAATATTCATAAATCGTTAAAATGTAGGTGAATAGTGAAATAAGGAATTTTGGTAATTTATAACACAAATAATACTTGTAAAAAATCATCCATGAAGTTTGGATGTGGTTTGTAATAAGAATATCTACCTAAAATTATTTAATTACTATAAATATGTTTAACAATAAATACTATTCAAATTATTGAACAAAAATAATAAACTAATAAATATATTTTTCAAAAAACAACCTCCCTCTCACCTATAAGTAAACCCTTCTTTCACTAGTTTTTATTTATTTTATGAATAGAAACCATTAAAAATATATAAAAAAATAACATCCAAATCCCTCATAGACACATATTTTTGGTTCCATTTTCTTACTAGATAACTGGTCTTAAAAGGATTCAACTACTATCCAATAGTGCCATCTCACAGAAGTATGTATGTATTCTAATATTGACTATTAAATATATTTTATTTTATTTCTTATCATTAATCTTTAAAGTATTTAGTATGAAAAAAGTAAAATATACAATAAAACTATGGTGTGAATTCTCTCATCCTATAATTCGTAAAAACCATTTCATTTTTTATTTCAATTGTTCAATCATGGACAATTCTGACCACCAAATATAGATGATGTAATGAATTTACTATTACATCAAAAAATAGATTTTTTTAAAAGTTAATTTTTTTAATAAATGTTATTTTTATGAAATTACATTTTTTACAGATGTATCTGGTTCAATATTAATGATATAAACAATAAAAATAATGGGCTTTTAACTTACTTGAACGAGAACACTAAGTCAATTTTCACAATTTGAAACCACTTTGGACCATTTATTGAACAACATAACTTCAATGATAATAAAATTAAAAATAATACATACCTTTACAAATCTAATTATTTTGAATCTATGGATAAACACAATTGGATATTAACATATATTAAAGGGGATTTGGATTCATGAACTATACAATATAAAAAAGCTTGATGTGAACAATACCAATTTGGTAAATGAATAAAAAATTATAAAAAATAAATTATAAGAGATAAAATATATATCAATAAGTATATGAAATAATTTATTTATAAATGTAATATGATAATTTGGAAGTTTGGAGGAGGGCTAAAATGCATGTTAGGACTCGAGGTAAGGGTTCCTTCCTTCCCTTTTTCATACATGCAGTTTTATTCTATATCACACACTATCTCTCCATATTTCTATTTATATCTTTCTATTATACACAATTTTTGTTATTTAAACCCCTCGGTCATTTTTAACTTGATATATTCATGCCCCTATGGTTCCATTTCCATCATTATCTGTAAACTAAACTTGAAAAACATAGTTTTATTTCTTCCTAATTTTCATTTTGTACAATTAAACAGACTATTTTATTTAAATGATATTCTTAAACAGCCTTAAATTCACATATAATATGATATTTTACTTATATTTTTTTGGAATATATATTATCTTATGCATTTAAATGGCCATTTTACCATTTTCATTAAATTTTTTTAAATAAGTGCATTTCATTGAATTCATATTCATGTTTTTATGATTTTTATTCACATTGATGTATATTTTTGTGTCTTATTATTTATTGTTTAGTAATTAAATTCTACGATTCCATTCATCATTGTTTTCATGGGATCTTATAAAATACCTCAATGATTAATTATTTAAGAATTTATTGGGATACCCATTTTCTTTTTGTGTCTTTATTTCATGTTTATGCATTATAGTTTTTTCTTTTACATGTCGCACACATATGATTAAAATAGTATGATAATATGTGGGAATAAAATAATGTATCCCACCTAAATTGGGTAATACTTTATATCTTATGAGATCCATATATATATGGGGCTTTATTATAAATCTTTGTTCACAATATTATGGATTATCTTGATGCAGCTACCTTTTTTCCAATATACATGGGAATGATGAAATTTCATTTTTTTATAATTTTATGATGCCTTTCTGGTGATGGAAAACTAATTTTCAGGAATAAATGCCAAAAATTTCATGATATTCTTATATTTCACATAATTACTATGTTTCTATGTAATCATGTCTCATATACCAGGTATCTATGTAATGTTTTAGCATAAATTTACTCTATTAATTCCATGATAAAATTTTTGTTTCCTTAATATAGCCTTGAATATTTGTCCTATAACACCCCCGTACAATGCCTTTTCACTAATCCCATATTGTATGTATCTCCCTGCAGTATTGTAGGGAGTAGTAAGAATATGTTGAGATTTAGTAGAAGGATATATATGGAAATAATATTTTACATAGCCATATTTAGAAATTTTGTATTATATTCATAATTTCCCAAATACACTACAAATGTCAACTTTATTTGTGACATCTAATGTATTCGGTTTTTAGAGAGGCACTAAATCCTCAACGAATTTAAATTTTTTGGAGCATAGTGGTTTGGGAAACTCTATTATTGAATTTAGAACCTGATTACAAGTGTTTTCCTAACCGAAGAACTTTTTTTGTATTGATTTTAAATCTCATCAATAATCTTGGGGTTTTATTGGTTTCAGATTAGTCAGGGCCCCAAAAACCTTTTGTTAAATAAGCACAGACATGTGAACATTGTTTGGAAAAACTATGCATGTTACGATGAGAAATTTTATACCCTTCTAAGTGTACTGGACACAATTTTTCAAACTGTTCATGTAGGGGTCCATAGACATGTAAGCACCACTGCATTCTTTAATAGAGGGATTCTACATGTTATGATTATAGTTTGGAAATCTATTATCCTTGGCCATGAGAGGTATGTTTTCAAGACTGTGGGTACTGCATAGTTTGTGCATGGTTTTGAAACCTATGTGGTAACTATTATACCTTTTAACAACGGAAAAATTATAGTTTTCCCCTTATATTCTTTAATAGCATCTTCCCTATTTTCCTTCTTCATGCATGTCTCTCTTCTTAGTCAGTTATGGAGATCTCCTCCCCCTCCAATTTAATTTTTCCTCATTTCATCATCTATGATTCATTATTCAATCCATCGATTGCTAATGATTTTTATCGATAAGGGTAGTATTCCCCATTATTCTATTCTTCTTTACTCTCTCTATATGTTGTGATAAATTTGTGTGATCTATTTAACCAATTTTCAATTATTTCAGCTAATCTATTGATATCAATCTATTTATATTGAATTAATTGTCAATATTAGATGATAAGACTTCTACCAATATGAGGTAGTTGATTCTGTGATTTCTTATTAACTTCCCTCATGTTTTTGGAGTTTGTTCTTGAAGCATGTTGTTGGGTTGTCCAATAGGGACCCTCTAAATTAAATTATTTATTTAAAAATAAATAAATTATTACAAGAGTTGCATATTGGAATTTTCCACTTGACTAAAAATGTGATAATTCAAGTTAGAGTCTTCATACATTGGCCAGATTAGTCCATGGGTGTTTATTAATTAAATTGAATTGTTTATAATAAATGTGATGGAGTAAAAAGAAATGTAACGGATGTGACATGATTATTAAGATGGTGTAAAATTTGGATGAGGTGAGATGGTTCTTCAAGTTGGAAAAGCCTAGGTTATATGAGTGATTTATATGATGGGTTCGGCTATTTTATCATTCGATTGAGGTGATGAGTTTGTTAGGATACAGTCATGGATCTTTTGATAATGGATTGTTTCAACCATCGGGATGAATGGCACGGTCATAGGGGAACGAGGTACGGGGATGATATAGAATAGGTAAAAGTTGTATTCTTTCCCCTCACTATTATTGGTTGGTAGAGTGTTGGAGTCACATGATCAAATATTTGACTCAGATGATAAGGTGGTGTTAACCACTAATATTCTTGGAGGCCTCAATTATATACATCTTAGGATAGTGTGGATATCCAGTGATATTAGATTTTCTTATCATCAAAATCCATGGGATTGGATATGATTCATCAGTCACTCGTGTTGAGACCATTGGTAGGTCGATAAGTCTCGTTTTATGATGACGCCCATGGTCAGGGATTATTTGGGAGGATGTAGATCATCTTTCATTTGGGGTTGTTTGTTGAGATGATTGGGTTATTATTTTGAGGACAAATATTTCTTCACCTCAAATATCAGGATTTTATCTGATAGGGATTCATCTTATCTGAGCTCTAATGGACTACATACTTGACTGGGTGTGAATCCATGACATCAGTTGCTTCTTATTGTAATGATATTCTAGGTCACGAATTAGTGGTGGATATGGAGGCTTAACCTTGTATTTTTTTCATTATTGGATTCCATCAGCTTTCTGAGAGAGATCCTCACCACTACCATTATATCGATAATGGATGAAGAAGGTAACTACATCCTTGTTTCTTCTAAGCACATGTTAAGAAGGTATTTAACATTATATGAATATGTTAACAATTTTTTATGTTTAACACCTAATTTTTCACTGATGTATGCTAGTGAAACATTGGTGGTAGCTTACTATGATTCTTTCTAATGACCTACATGGGAATATCTTAATTTCTTTACACTTTATACTTTTTTGATCAGGTATGGATTCAATTCCCAGATTTCAATGTCAGGGATCATGTTAGACTATATATCATGGGATGGATTGCAAGGGACGTTTTGGTTTATGTATTAGCTATAGATTCTTTGTAGTCTTTTGTTAGTATCACCAATTATATTTTATTTATAAATGAGGTCATTTTTTGGGGACCATTCCTGTTTATTATTGTTCACGAAATGAATTTATTTCATTCTTATAAAAATTCTATGTTTGTTTCTTTTACTTATATAATACTACTGACTCTTTATGCTTCATTTATTATATGATATTGCTTCCACAATGGCATGTTACTAGTGCTTACAATTATGTTATTATTTTCCAGATCAATTAGATTTATGTAGAATTTTATTATTATCGCCATCAAAGGTTATTGTCTCTCTAATATCACCTCTTTACACCCTCACAGTATGTCGGAAGACTTTGGGAATGGGGAGGCATGCGTAATTCCTAGTGGACAACTGACCATTAGCACAATTTAGGTTGAAAAATGGGCCGAGCCACAATATATGGTATAACAGTAGTTCAATAGTAGTAATTAATAGAAGTGTTCAAATGGATACTAATGGAATAAAATTATTTTATTTTATTTAGTCTTGCTATTTGTGTTATGCTATAGAATAGAACATGATGGTTCAAAGCAAGGTTTATCGATCATGTTTGGGTGCTTGTAGCCTCATACATGGGTGATAGACTAGATATCTAGTTGTGGGGAATTTTTGTTTGGATAAACCCTTTTATTGTTTTTATTATTTCCACATCAAGTGGTTCCTGTGGGTGTAATTGTTATATGGTATGATATGTTACCCTTGGCCAGGTATGGAAACATTGGATATAGAACCTTGGCTTGGTATAGAAAGGGTGGTTTTCTTATGATATTTTGATAGGAACATAGTAATTGATATATATATATATATATATATATCTGTGTGAGTTATTTTGATTAAAATTCTTGAGATTTTCATTGGGATCCTAGATTGTGCTAAGAGGGGTTTTTTGTATTAATCATTAAAAATGAAGCTAAATAGTGTTTTCCTTCATAGCTTCTCATTTGTTTCATTTAACATAGTCTATCCAAGAATGTGGTTCCACGGAAATCTTAATGTGATATGATATCCATGGTATTTTTAATACCTACTTCTAATATAAGAAATAAGGTATGATGATAGGGGTGAGATATTGAAAGTGTCAACAAAAGAAGCTAAATAGTGTTTTCCTTCTTAGCCTTGTTTGGTGGAATTATATCGAGATACCTCGAATAGATGGTGATTTTTAACCATATTATGGATATTAAATAGTCCATGAGGCTAGGATATATTTTATTACTAATACCAATGTGAGTTGGAAGGGGACCATGTGGCCAAGTGACTAGAGACACCTGACTCTAATAGGGTTTGGTGAGGGGCCTTATGGCCGGTTGTCACGTGACATGGTCGCGATTGGGGAGTGTAAGGGAGGTGATACTATACTAATTGTTAAAAGAATTCATATTTGTGTTATATTTATGTCTATATATATATATATTATCTCTATCTAAATATGTTATTGGTATTCAGTGGGTTTCAACTTGGACGAGCATCAAATTGGCAGTGATTTGCAGCTGCATGAGCATGAACAAGTTGAGTACCTTAAGGGTGGGTTTGAGGTATCTAAAGGTTAACTTGATCATGATCCATAGGTATAGGAATATGTATATAATCTAATACACGTAGTTCAACCATAATATATTTCATATTTTTGGCCATGTCTTGGGAAGAAAATCATAGTGAGCCTAGTTCGTGTCATCCAGGGGATTGGTTAGGGAGTATAGGGTGGATATCCGTCGATGAAATACCTGGATCAATAGTTACAGACACATCACCCACCAAAAATCATGGGTGATGGTGGACATGAAGTAGTAAAGAACTTGACCGATTTAGTTCCTACCATCTTCTAGAGGGAAGAGACACCCATAAACTGGATAGCAAGGCTTGCTAAATATATTCTTAGAGGACATGAAAATTATTGGTGGTATGTAATGGTTTGGGAAGGAATACATGGGGGATTGGCATGGAATGAATTCAAGGCTAGGTTCATATTTAAATTACTTATATACAAGCTAAGGGTTGAGAGAGATATTGATTTCATGAACCTAAAATAGGGTGACATGCCTGTCATGGACTGTACAACCACATTGAGAGACATGTCTCATTTTAATTGGGTATAATAGAAGATGATACCTCATGAGTGTGGAATTTATAAGATTCATTATGGAACACCATTCAATTACAGGTAAAAATATTTTTGTTATCTTAATTAAAAATGAAATTGAATTAGGCACTGATAGCTGAGGTAAATTTATTGGACTAGTCATACTCGAGCATGGTGAATAATTTAGGGGATGTTACTGGTGATTATTGAGATAGTAGGAAGTTAGGCTGAGATGAGATTTAGTGGGTAATTTAGGAAATTTAATCAATAATACCAATATGGATTGTTTCTTTGATGGGGGGCTTCTTGTGAGTGCATCCAGAACCTATGAGTAAATTTTATAATCGGGCACCAAAGAAGCTATGAGCTTTTGGCTAGCTCAGGAATCTCAAGAGGTTGTGCAAGAATATTTCTTAGTCAACTTTTAGAAAGGAACCTGGGAAGACATAGGGTTATAAGGCAAGACATGGAGTGGAATGTTGAGTTAGTAGAGAGGATTCAACTTCCCACCAATGCCATGTAAGATATATCGGGACCCATCAGTGGGTTCAGTGGATAGTATCTGGGAAATATCTCTAGGTATTTTATGGCTCAGGTAATCTGGATTCAGACTAGGTGCATTCCATAGAGATTCTGTGTGAAGAGTATGTTTGTGGTAATACTATATTCAATGGTATTAAATATCAGTGACTGGGGTGTTTTTATTTTGGAATGTCCCTTTTTGTAGTCATGTTTGGTTTTGGGTGAACAGGGTGCACAAGATGTAATTTTAGAGTAACCTGGTGCTAGTTAGTTGGTTAACAAAGGCTCAGATGCATGATTTATATATGTATGTTTGTATGTATGTATGTATAAGGTGTGTGGAGTTGATATTTATTATTGGAATCGATGTGGTTAATGTTTTACTTGAGATGTGTAGGAATATGGTAATCGATGATATGTGGGTTTTAGTTGAGGTGTGTGGCATTGGGACTTAATTTAGGAATTTGATGAGATACAATACCTCATAAGGTCCATGTGCGACATGGGAATGATTTGGGAATTTGCTAAAATGTTATACTTTATGGGATTCATATGTGTAACATTAATTAATGGTGCTACAAATGAGGTTCATGAGATAAAATGCATAATAATATGTCTTTTCAGTCCAGGTATGGTCATGGACTATTACGTTTTTGGGTTTTGGGTCATGTAGTGATCGAAGTCAGTAACACCAATGGTGGGGGGTTCTTTATGATAGTTGACCAGTGACTGTATGATTAGGGTAGATTGGGTGGTTTAAAATGGCCTTTTTATGTTAGTTACAATCTCCATAGAAGTCCAGATAGCTCGTCGTTGAGCTGTGTTAAAGTCAGGGGATTCTAATGTCCCTAATTTTGAGAGTAGGTCAAAATCCTCAACTTATTTGAATTTTTCAAATCATGGTAGTAGAAACAACTATTTTAATGATCTGAGAACCAAATAATGATTATTTTCATAACTAAATTATTTTTAGACTATTTTTATGGATCAAAATATTATTTTCGGTTTCAGGTTGGTATAGGGTGCATCAGACACCAAAACCAAGTTTCGAGAAATTGCAAATGGGGGTGCACAGTTTTGAAAAACTGTGCAGCAGACTAGAAGAACCCATGGGGCCCCCCAGGTAAACAAGACTTGGGGTTTTATCCATGAGGGTATGGGTTGAAGGTATTTTGAGAACCACTATTTTTTTAAATGAAGTCTTCCATACGGTCTACAAAAGTGTTCTTAAAATTTTTCACCTTACTTGGGAAAGTTGTGGTTCGTTGAAAATTGATACCACATGGTTTTCACACAATTTTCCAACCCATGTAAAAACAATGTGGCCTTTTAAAATGGGAAAAGTTAATATATTCACTTAATATATTTAAATTATTATTATCTTTTTTCTTACATCACATGTGGTTATCCTCCTAGATTATAGTGGACCTCTCCACTCCCTCCATTAGGCTATAGCCTCATTTCATCATCAATGAACCCTTCATAAATCCATCATTTTCTACGGAATCATCTCAGTGATATGTTTAAAGATGGTTCTTCATTTACTCTTTGATATCCCCATGTGGCGAAATGAAGACATTTTATCTATTATATCCCACTTTCACAGTTTTCTACTAAATGAATCTTTATCATGATTTAACTTATGTTTGAGGTTGATATCGAATGAGAGAACATAAAAACAACATTTTTTAGCTTGTGTCTATATTTCACTTTGATTTTTGTCATTTATTGGGGGTTCATTCATGAATCACATCATTCATTTTTTCATGAGAGAACCTATAAATTGAATTTTTCCTTTAAATTAATTAAATTATTATGTGAGTTTCTTATGGGCATGGTCCTCTTCACTGTATATGGATTTATCTTGGAGAGAGGCTTCATACCTTTAAATAATTATGATGTCTGTATTTATTTATTAAAATTAATTCTTTATATTAAATTTTATAACTCCCTTGGAAACATAATGGGTGTATCCCCAATATCGAGATGGTTTCAACCATCTAAATGAGGTTACATAGATCATAAAATTTGGTGAGGCTTCGGTTTCATAAGTTTTCATGATCACTGTTGGGATACATGGCAATTAGATTGTGGAAACAAGGTTGTTAGGTTATGGGAATGTCTCTTGTGTTAATCTTGATGGAACCACTTTGTGTATAAGGTTGTATTTGTTGTCAATAATTGTCAATGAAGATCAAAATGAAAGAGATCAAGAATTACTCCAATGAAATGGAGGAATGGAAATTTAGATGATTGTTGTACGGATCATAAGTTCAAAGAACATGTGTCAAAGGTGACACATTGTTTACAACAATGAAGAATTGAGGTATAATTCATCTGAGGATGATTAAAGAAGAATGGGGTTTTGATGAAGTCCATGCAATTCCTCATGATTGCAAGAGAACCATATAAGAGACTTGTTGAAGAACTGAATCATATGTTTTTCATGAAGTAGATAATGATGGTTGAAGAAGAATACAATGTGCAAGTGATTGGAATTCTGAGATCTCCATGCGGGGATTGGAATTCTGAGATGGCCAAGCACATCACATTTTCACAGAAGATGATGATGCTAAATCTGTTCCTTCAAGGAATACATATCTTGATAGTGGAGTTTGTGATGAAAGCAGAAGTGTTGCCGAAGGATACAAATCATTGAGAAGAAGTGTTTTTGAGGTGATTGTGCTTGTTGAAAAAGAATACAAATGACATACAAATTTGTTGACAAATGAGATTCCATGGTGGCATGTTGAGTTCAAGGGCTCTAGTTAATGATCCATTCTTGGTCAGAGAACGTCGAAAAAGGAATGGATTATATGGAGGTGGTACAAAAAGAGTAGATACAAGGTGGCGCTGTTTCCCAGTGTTTGCCAAATTTTTGGGCCTCAAAATCGGAAAATGAAGACATGGATTGTCTACAAAGGTAGGTGCGTACAAAGAGGAAGTGGTGCACGGAAAATAAGGGGTGTGCGCGAAATTCTTGAGTTGGGTGCGAAAAACAGCTTGGTGCGTGAAATAAGTAGAGCGAAGTTTTTCGCTCAAACACTGTTTCATAATCAGAATGAAGAAAAATGGTAAAGGCACGGGCAGCGCGAAAAACCAGAGTTGTGCGCGGAAAAATTGGAATGTGTACAAAAAATGTTGTGCACAGAATAGTCGGGTGAATTTTTCGTGCAATCAGTGTATCAAATCAGAAATACATAAAATCAGCAAAGACAAGAGGCACGCGAAAAATCTGAGATCTTCGCGCCATGTGTGTGGAACATCAAACGGGTGCGCATAAAGTTTGTTGTGCGCAAAATGTGGGTTTGAAGTTTTACTCACAAGAGAGGATTCATGTTCAGAATAATGAAAAATGTAGAAGTAATGAGATGCGTGAAAAACTAAGGCGGTGCGCGAAAATAAAAGGAATTGCGCGTAATTCAAATAACTGAGAGACAGATTTACGCACAGGAAGGGGTTTTACGCGCAAGATCAAAAACACCTTTAAATATGAGGTGAACCCCTCTCATTCAGAGATGCTCGACACTTAGACAAATCCCGTGTTCTGACGCGCGGAATAATTGAGGTAGAGAGTGTTGCGCGAAAAGCCAAAGTGTTGTGCGAAAAAGAAGGTGTTGCACGAAAAAGGGAAGTTCTGCGTGAAAAATATGATTTGCGCGAAAAATATGATTTTCGTGAAAAGCCTTTTACACGCCAAAAAGGTATTTTCACGCGCAAGGTTTGAATTTTATGCGCAAGACACCGGAATGGGTGCACAAAAAATTTGGGGGTCCTGCTGGCCTTTGATAGGTGCTTAGCACTCTCAAATCTGCTTTGCGAAGACGGAAGAGCAGTGAACCATTTGGTTTTATGAAGAGAATTAGTACCGCACACACAAGAATGGTGTTTAACACCCTCATTGTTCTTTGCGAAGAGATGAAGAATGATCTGTGCAACTAAACTCAGATCTGCACAGAAAGAGGAGAACATATCAATACACTCAGGTGTTAGTATTGGGAATCAAAGGAAGAGAAGAATAAGATTTAGTGCATTCAGTTATTGCACTAAAGGAAAAGATTGAATACAAAAGAGCATCAACTCAGTACTCTGATGCAAGAATTGTCTCATGCTGAAAAGGAGACAAAGACTTCAATTCAAATCTATTGAAGAGACCTTCACGTCTATAAACTGAGTGGGACTTCACCAAGAGCAGTGAGCTAGGGGGAGTCAACGGGAGTGACCCGAGGGACGCCGTGAGCTATCCCTGAACTTTTGTAAAGGTAGTGAGCCTGGGACTGAGTGAATGTGTCGGAACCATTGTAATCTACAGCTAGTAAAGCAAAGTGGATTTTGGTATGACCGACAACCTGTCGGCGTATGCTCCTTGGATGTAGCCCTTTGTGGTGAACCAAGTAAAAATAGCTATGTCATCTCATTGTATGTGAATGTTTCATTACTGATCATATCCATCATACATGTTTAATAAGTTTGTACCAATGTGGGAACAAGATCCACAACTTTAAGAAGAAAAAGTTGACACCCTGATTCACCCCTCCACTCTCAGGGTGTCCTGGGGTCCTACAAGTGGTATCAGAGCGAGGTTAACGTATATTAGATACAACAGTAATCCTAGTCAGAAGTGGATTTGAGTTTCTTTCCTAAAGTCAATAACGAAGAGCAGTCTTGATAATGACGCAGTCATTTCTGAGCAGAAGTCTACATCTAGCAAGACTGTGACAAATAGGAAAAATAAAGAGAAGAAGCAGCTGAAGAAGTCCCTCATATCCAAAGAAGATGCAGTGTCTTGTTCTCCATGCCATTCAAATAATGAAGAAACATCAGGCTTGGAAAGCATCGAGAAGGTGGCTCAGAATTCTTCAAGAGGAAAGGATGACACCCCTAAATCAAGCATTCAAGAAAAACTCAAAACATATCTGCATGATATTCCTGAAGAAAGGGTTGATATTATTTGTATCCTATTCCAATCTATGCAGGTTGAGATCACTCGATTAGAAAGAGAAGCTGACAATATGGAAAAAGGATTGGAAATAAATGTTCTGGAAAGTATGAAGCTCACCAAAAAGATTAAATTCTTTGAAGAAAATGAGGAATTAAATAAGACTCTAAAAGAAAAGATTCATGCACTTGAAGCTGAGCTGAAAAAGAGCACCGAAGTCAAGAGTTTTTGTTTGGAAGAAACTTCCAAGAAATTCAAGGAACATGACTCTTTGTTACAAAACAAAGTTAAGATACTTGAAGATAATGTTGAAATGTTGAAGAATACTTTTGAAGAGAAGATGACCATGATTGAAGATCAGAAGATCATCCTCAATATTGAGGGTCAAAAATTGGAAGCCCAGTTGACAAAGATTGAGAATACACATATTGAGACTTCACAAAAGAATGAAATGAGTGATGCCTATACTCAATGTTGGTTGGAGGAATCTAAAGCTAAAATACCTCCAACATGTAATAAGAAGATCATGACTTCACTCATTGATCTATCACAAGCAACTAAAAAAGTTAAGGTACCATCCAAACCATATTGTACCCATGTTTCTATATATGTTACTACAATCAGTGAAGGTTGGAAGAAAAGTTATAAACAAGTATGGATGAGGAAAGGTGAGATTAAGAAACCAACCACCATGTCTAGGGTGTATGAGAAGAAAAAGGAGGTAGTAGGTTCCTCAAATAGAGCACAAAATATTAATAAAAAAACCCAACAACCTCATACAGAAGATACAAAGAGGAAAAGATTAGTGGGTCAATGTTGGTGCTACAACAGATTTGGGAATTGTGCACTGGATTGTTGGTACAATTCCATTAATGTAAAAGCACAAAGAAAACATGTATCAAAGGGAAGAAATCCAGAGAAGAAGAAGCAACATATGTAGGTCCAGAAACATCTTTTTACAGTAAACAAATTTGGAATGCTTGATAACATCTGTGATGTATGCAGCGGTAGTGGTCACAAGAATGGTGCATGCCTATATCAACAGATATTCAGAGCTGACAAGAACAGAAGACCATAAAATCTGGCTAAGAAGGAAGATTATTCCTTTGGAAGAAATCAGAAGAATATTATGAACACACATTTCCCCAAGAAGATCTCAAGTTGGGAAGCAAAGAAGACCCATGATTTTAGATCCATGAAATTGAAGGGTCATTCATCCAAAAGAAACACTAAGTGGGATGCAACTCAGATGAACCCGTGTGGAAGACCCAAATCATCTACAACAGTTCCAAATGACATATTATTCATCTGGCCAGATGATTATAAAATAATGAGGAAACATTAAAATGAAAAGGCCAAGGCTAGTGCTAAAGGAAAAGGAAAACTTTCACATGATGAAGACAGAGTGCAGGAGAGATTGCAAACCAATAGAATCACATGTGTCAAAGAAGTTCTGTGTGAGAGATGTAAGAAATCTGGTCACATTGCAAAAGGTTGCCTAACCTTAATACCAGAGCAAGAAGCAGTCCTTAAGAGGAGTAATAATATATCATTCATGATGGCTGTTAAGAAGAATAATTCCCCACACAAAGTAGAAGAGGATGTGAAGAAATCCATGCCACACCAACAGATGTCAGAACATATGTTCAAATGTGCAGGCATGAAGACTGGAGTGAACAGAGGAACTTGGTTGAGAAAAGAACCTCAACCAAGTAGCTCATGTTGATGAAGCAAGGAGGAACCATCTTATTCCCTTAATCATTTGTGTATTGTATTTGTGCAAATAATGCATGGAATT
The DNA here is from genome assembly GCA_963277665.1 of Viscum album. Taxonomy (NCBI): domain Eukaryota; kingdom Viridiplantae; phylum Streptophyta; class Magnoliopsida; order Santalales; family Viscaceae; genus Viscum; species Viscum album. The sequence continues at coordinate 1,467,835,280 of OY728138.1, read as the reverse complement.
GAAGGTGAAGCATGCTCTAAGGGGGAGAACCAAAGAAGTAGTGAATGCTGTCAACTCTTGATATCCAAGAAGAAGAACTTTCCATCCTTGATAGATTCTTCATGTGATTTTCAAAGTTTAAGATGATGAAGGATCACTCATGATTAAGATGATGAGTGTTTCCCTTGAGGGGGAGAAAAATGAAGAAGCTTCCAAAATCACGGTTGCAATCAATATCAACTCCAGCTGGTATCAAATGCAGTTACTCTGTAATTTTCCTAAAGAACATGTCATTGGAGAAGGTATGTCATTTTTAAATCTCTATCCCTTGGTTACTCGGAACAATGATCATTCTACAAAGGGGGAGTAACTGAATTTATCAGTGACATAAGAAGAATGGAAGTGCCCTAAGGCCACTTATCCTGCCAATTTCACTTGAATGTTTTTGATCTATTTGCAGATGTGAGTGCAGGAGTTTCAGGTTGATTATTCCCTATCACATTTTATTTCTTTAAACCTAAATGAATGTGGAAAACCCTTGAAGACAATTTACATGAGTTCTCATCTCATATGGTATCATGACCAGTGAATAATGGAAAGCCTTGTTTTCTAAATCAAATCCTCTTATTTTCTACACCGAGCATTGCTTAACTATACTTACAGTGAAATGATTGATGAAAAATTGCTTAAGTATAGGCTGATACCCTCTCTACCAGGTGCTTTTCATTTCTTGTCAATAAGGGGGAGAGAATGTGAAATGAAAGTTTGAAAGGAAAAGTTGATTGAAGAGACGATTCTCATTTTGACATTAACAAATTCATTTCAGAAGATGTATAAGGTATTGACAACAAAATACAAAGGGGGATATTGTTGGAACCACTTTGTGTATAAGGTTGTATTTGTTGCCAATAATTGTCAATGAAGATCAAAATGAAGGAGATCAAGAAGTACTCCAATGAAATGGAGGAATGTAAATTTATATGATTGTTGTACTAATCATAATTTCAAAGAACATGTGTCAAAGGAGACACATTATTTACAACAATGAAGAAGTGAGGTATAATCCATCTGAGGATGATTAAAGAAGAATGGGGTTTTGATTAAGTCCATGCAATTCCTCATGATTGCATGAGAATCATGCAAGAGACTTCTTGAAGAATTGAATCATTTGTTTTGCATGAAGTAGATAATGATGGTTGAAGAAGAAGACAATGTGCAAGTGATTGGAATTCTGAGATGTCCATGCGGGGATTGGAATTCTGAGATGGCCATGCACATCACATTGTCACAGAAGATGATGATGCTAAATCTGTTCCTTCAAGGAATACATATCTTGATAGTGGAGTTTGTGATGAAAGCAGAAGAGTTACTGAAGGATACATATCACTGAGAATAAGTGATTTTTAGGTGATCGTGCTTGTTGGAAAAGAAAACAAATGACATAAAAATTTGTTGAAAAAGGAGATTCCATTGTGGCATGTCGAGTTCAAGTGGAGCGAATTTTTTCGCGCAAACAGTGTTTCATAATCAGAATGTTGAAAAATGGTAAAGTCATGGGCTGCGCGAAAAACCAGAGTTGTGCGCGGAAAAATGGTTATGTGTGTGAAAAATGTTGTGCGCAGAATAGTCGGGTGAATTTTTCGCGCAATCAATGTATCAAATCGGAAATATAGAAAATCAGCAAAGGCAAGAGGCACGAGAAAAATCAGAGATGTTCGCACCATGTGCGTGCAAAATCAAACGGGTGCGCATAAAGTTGGTTGTGTGCAAAATGTGGGTTTAAAGTTTTATGTGTAAGAGAGTATTCATGTTCAGAATGATGAAAAATTTAGAAGTAATGAGATGCGCGAAAAACCAAGGTAGTGCGCGAAAATAAAAGGAAGGTGCGCGTAATTCAAAGAGCTGAGAGACAGTTTTACGCGCAGGAAGGGGTTTTACGTGCAGGATCAAAAACGCCTATAAATATGTGGTGAACCCCTCTCATTCAGAGAGGCTCGACACTTAGAAATATTCTGACCTCTGACGTGCGGAAAAATTTAGTTATAGAGTGTTGCGCAAAAAGCCAAAGTGTTGCGCGTAAAAGAATGTGTTGCGCGAAAAAGGGATGTTCTACGCGAAAAAGATGATTTGCGTGAAAATAATTTTACACGCCAAAAAGGTATTTTTACGCGCAAGGTTTGAATTTTACGCACAAGACACCGGGAAGGGTGCGCGAAAAATTTGGGGGTCTCGTTGGCCTTTGATAGGTGCTTAGCACTCTCAAATCTTCTTTGCGAAGACGGAAGAACAGTGAACCATTTGGTTTTACGAAGAAGATTAGTACCACACACACAAGACTGGTGTTTAACACCCTCGTTGTGCTTTGCGAAGAGAAGAAGAATGATTTTTGCAAATAAACTCAGATCTGCACAGAATGTGGGGAATATATCAATACACTCAGGTATTAGTATTGGGAATCAAAGGAAGAGAAGAAGAAGATTTAGTGCATTCAGTTATTGCACTAAAGGACAACATTGAATACAAAAGAGCATCAACGCAGTACTCTGATGCAAGCATTGTCTCATTCTGAAAAGGAGACAAAGACTTCAATGAAAATCTATTGAAGAGACCCTCATGTCTATAAACTGAGTGGGACTTCCCCAAGAGCAGTGAGACAGGGGGAGTCAATGGGAGTGACCCGAGGGACGCAGGGAGCTATCCCTGAACTTTTGTAAAGGTAGTGATCCTGGGATAGAGTGACTGTGCCCGAACCATTGTAATCTACACCTAGAAAATTATAGTGGATTTTGGTACGACCGAAAATCTGTCGGCGTATGCTCCTTGGACGTAGCCCTTTGTGGTGAAACAAGTAAAAATAGTTATGTCATCTCATTGCTTATGAATGTTTCATTACTGATCATATCCATCATACATGTTTAATCACTTCCTACCAACATGGGAACAAGATCCACAACTTTAAGAAGAAAAAGTTGACACCCTGATTTACCCCTCCCCTCTCAAGGTGTCCCGGGGTCCTACAAATCTATGGTGTTGACCACTAGGATGAGTTCCATTTCCAAAGGGGCATGGCATGTAAGGATGATATGTCTTAAGTACTATGTTGTTGATTTCCTCTCACCGTGATTAGATGACAATCCGTTGAAGTCATGGGAACATATATACGACCCATATGATGATTTGGTATTGACCACATGGGTGGTTATATTCCAATGTTAGATATTTCTTAGGGTGGTGTTTATCACCTATGTGGTTTGATGTTGTTTCCATAGAAACCTGCATGGATAGAGATGGTCCCTCAGTTCATGGTGTTGAGACTATCACCTGGGGGATGAGGCTCACCATATATTGAGGCCATGGTGTAGGATTATTTTGGAAAAAAAATGATCCTAATTACTAGGGATTTTTTCTATTGATTCGATGGTTTTATTATTTGGAGTAAAAATTTAACTGTCCGTAATACATCATGCTTTGATCCAACAGGGGTTCTTATAAGATGAGGTCTGAGAGACCAGGTACTTGATTTGGTGTGGCATTAGTATGATGATTATTTAATTATGGAATGAGGTTTTGGGTTGTTACTTAGACTTGGAACCTCTGGGTTAACATAGGATGTTTTTCATAATGGTATTCCATGGGATTTGTGCTATGGATCCTCTCCACTACCATTATTCCGAAGATGGAAGAAGCTAGTAATTGCTTCCTTGTGGCTTCTAAGAACAAGGGGAGTATGTCATTTAAATTATAATCTTAATTTTTTCAATTATTTAAATAAAAAATTATTTTATCATATATGTTATTAAGTCACACATTGGTGGTGTCCTACTATGATTCATTCTAATCACCTACATGGGCCCTCATGACAGGTGTTCACATTATGATTTTTCTATCATTACAGGGTTCAGGCCCAAGAGATGGACCATAGTGATCATGTTTTCATTTTTATAATGGAATGGTCGGCAAGGCACCTTGGGGTTCCAACATCAACTACAGCTTCTTTTGAGTCTATATTTTCAATCAACAAGATTATTATATGTTTTCACTAAGGTTGTAAATAAGTGATACATCATGTTTATTATATAGTATGACCATACTTGTATTAATACTTCAAAATATGGAATTTTTGGCAATATTAAATAATTATTGTTTTCATCTAATAATTCTACTATTTCATGATATTTCTCTTTCTATGACATGTTACTAGTCCCATCATTTATAGAATTTTTCATACTACTTTATATTTATATAGACCATTACTATTACCACCATAAGAGGGTATAGTCTTGGTAATATCACCACTTTATACCCTCACTACATACCGACAGCCTTTGGCATATACTGAGGTTCACCATTGTCCTAGTCGCCAACTGGCCCTAAGAAATGTTCAGGTGGAAGAACGGTTCACGTCGATATATTCTATATGGTTATGTTTATTAAAAATTATATAATATTTTCATTAGGTGATAATTCAAATATATATGATAGGTTTCATGATACTTATCAATGTATTTGAAAATTATTGAAATATATCAGTCAAATATTTTAATGATTGAGTAGTAACAATCATATAAATATTCAAGACATAAATTAAATTGTAGTATATGAAGTCAATAAGTGTTAAACTTTATGATAGATTGATTAAAAACCTATATATCCTCATGAACACTACACCAAAATTGTACCCATCAAGACCTAGCAATGAGAGAAGGGGGTGGTGACCTCTTAAGTCTCCCATCCATTACAATCAAGGATGGAAAGTAGAACCAAGGTTATATAATAAATAATAATGGGAGGAACTGCCCTCTATGATGACATATAGAAGAGATTGATAATATAAATAGACCAATACACGCCTAATGATAAGGATAACTGAAATCCCAAGTTAATACATGAAATTTAGCACAATATTTATCAACTAAGAAGAAAACTACATCCACCAACATGAAAACATTGAAATGACCATGAATACCATATAGTTGTTAAAAAAATATGAGATAGTAGTGTCATGTTGGATCCCAAATCTTCTCACATATGCTAGATAAAATATTTTACATATATGTGGGGTGAGAATAATAGTATACTCTTTAGGATCCTTCCTGAAGCATCTCATACAAAAGATAACGAATGCATGATAAATCCCCCTGAACAACAAGGGAATATAAATCTTCAACTACCTAGGTATAATATGATTCCACCCTCACTATGGATAACACTCACCAAGTATTTCATAAAATAGCTCATATATTTTAGTAATAAAATATCAACGGTTACCCATTGTTACTTCCCCACTCATTTTCCGCTCTTCCCCAACTTTTCACGTCCTAATCCATCTATCTCAAAGAGAATCCATCCTGAATAAACCTAGGATATGTATCATAACATGTACCTCATGAATTACATATCCAAATAATACCATCCAAAACTCCATATAACAACCATGTAGTCTCTTGGATCCACCATAGCTCGCATGTTGTTTGTTATACATCAAGTATTATAACTCAAGCCATCATAGTGCACACACAAAGTATGTAACTCATGATATCATAGATGAAACATTCCATTATAATAATAATCCATTAGAAACTATATCTTGATATAAATGTATATAAAATGTATAAAATCCCTCACAACTCACGACACACATTTATGGGGAAACTTACCACCATGCAAAATGATGCATAATAGATCCAAGAGATGGGAGAAGGGATATAGGAGTAGTCATAAATCCATCCACCCATAAGAATTTTGGGGAAAACATCCTAGAGTCTACTGGGTACTTTTTTCCTTTACTTACATGGGAGGGGGAATTGAATTAAATAAAAAAATATAGGATATAATATATTTCACAACTACACTATATGCATATCCTTGTTTTAGACTCAATTACAACATGCATATCTCAATATTTTGGAAACCACTATATAAAAATAGATATCCTTAGAGCACATTCATCTCATCAATTTTGTCACATTTCTGAATTAAACAATAATCCCATAATTCATCACATCAATGGTTAATCACAACATTAACACATTCCATCTACTCCATTTCTATTATTAACACTACAATGCATATAACCATGAATCACACCATTATAAGATTTAATTACTCCCTCGAACATGGGCCTCCTATACCATATCTCATCAGGAATCATCGGATCACATCTCCTTGTAGGGATCATAGACAGAGCACATCGAAAGTCGAAAAAAACCAAAACAGACAATATGGTAATCTAAGACCTAAAAATGGTATTTATATTTCTCATAAAAATATAATTTCATGACCCCAACACTAGGAATCCATAATTTATACAAATTTTGGTCCCCTTAGACCCAAAGACCAATCATTATAAAAAACTAGTTTTTATTCAAAATTGATTTAACTGATTAATTATTCACAAGTTCAGACTATGGGAAACCTAAGGCATCAACTATATCAAGATATCAAAATGTTTAAACGTTTTATCAAGAAAAATAATATTTTTCCTCAAATTATGGGAAGAAAAATTATCAATTTACATGTATTTTAATTATATACAACATTTCAAAGCATTACAGATTTGGGATATTTATCAATTCCACTAACACATGGAATTTAAAACAAAAAAAATATATATATTTATCATCAATTTTAATTATCATAAAATTACAGGAAACACCATATTTATTTACATATCATATTCTTTAATTATTTATAAATTAAAACAACAAATTATTACATTATTTTAATTCATTATATAACTTCTTCAATTCCAACTTACTAAAATGTGTAAAACATACTACTCGAAGAAAATGAATGAAATCATACTCTTAGTACATTCACGAATCAAGCCATTATCAAGGTAATAATCAGTAACAAATGATTTTTAAATATAAGAAATCATTTCTAGTCTGTTTAAATCCATTATTATGTTAACTTCACTTCCAAAAAAGGGAATCCCCATTGAAATTTTATGACTTCCTTTAAAAAGAGGCGAATAAATGAATCAACTACCAGAAACATTGGATGTTCTTAAAAGATAATTGAACTCTAAAGAGTATCACTGATCACCACTCATGAGAGGAGACTATGATTTCCCAGGGGAGTTGTTCCATAAACTCACCCAAAAAATCCATTAAATTGGGGAAAAACAAATACCAATGCATGGATAGAATGAAAGGAGGAAAAATTTAGACGAATATAAATAGGTATAAAATAAAGGTGTTACTAACATTAGATCAAAAGGATATAACTCGAGAAGCTAAGGATTGATCTTTATCAAAAAGGGCATCGATGCCTTCTTAAAACCATTTTGGGGTGCCCAGGGTTTTAGTAGAATAATTGGGAGAAAGATGGGTTAAAGGGGATCAATGTATTTATAGTCCCATGGAAAAATAGAGGTCGATAACACAACCCCATAGACCATGACGCCATACTATCTGATAAATGTAATTATTTGTAATGACAATAGGGACCATACCATAGCCCCCCAATAGGTAATAGCCTTGTACATGACACATAGATATAACCAATAAAAGAGGATTCGGGGTTATGATTCCACCATAAGATCTATGAAATACAAACCCTTCAAAAGTAGGGTGGCTACACTCGAGTCCAACCACCACGGTGGAACAACCCCCTAATTTGGAAGTAATAACTAATACCACTACAGTTTAGCGACCTAATACTATTTTATGACTCTCAACCATAAGTTATGTCATATGATACAACTAACAACCAAATAGTAGCAACCATTGAATAGTTATTATCCATAAAACCCCTTATCCTATAACCCAATTTCAAATTAAAGAAACCATTCCATATGTTCTTGGATTATGGCATAGCCTATGGATCCTTGTGCCACCCTAGATAGAAATAGAAGTAGCACATCACCTCTTCCCATTTACCCTTGAAACTCTTTGGAACCTCCTATGGGAACCTCCATCACCCAAAACACATCTAGGGAAGATACATTAGGTTATTGAACTATAAATTAGATATGTATAATTTCATTTTCATTATCTTAAATTTAAAACTAAATCTAGATAGAAATATAGAGGAAGGGGTAATTCACACAAACACACAATGAGATACCTCTCAGTGATCATTATATCACAACATATCTATATCCTCGTTTATAAGAACATAGTAAAACCATGACGAAATGAAAACTAGCTCCAAAACACTCTCAAGGAAGATACAGATCAAAATAAATTAAGCCCACAACATGAAGTAAGAGGGGAATAGTCTCATAAATTAGAAAAGACAACGTACACAAAAGAGAAAAATTACAAGAGAATAGCTAAACAAAAAATATTTTGGTGTTCTATTCTTGTATATGAAACTCACATTCTAAAGTGTTATTATCCAAATAACTTTGGTTCTATATCACATGACCCATGTAAATAGCATCCCCACACAGTACCTTATCCTGGTGGGATTATATCTTCAAAGGATGCTCCTCGGAAGCCATATCAACCTCATCCTCGATCTCACCCCAATAATTCACATATTTTTAATCATTAGGATAATAGTGAGGTTGTGAAACATGAAATATTTTATGAATCAGGATCAACATCTTATAATGTTTGATGTGATATGTTATGGCTCCAAAATGAGCCAACGCCTCAAAAGGCCCAACATAAATGGGAGAAATCATACTACTAAGACTAAACAACCTCTTTAAATGATGAGGAGTCACTATCAAGTATATGTGATCTCTAACAATAGTCTCGTCAACTATACTCATATAATTGGGAATGTATTCATAAAAATAATCTTCTTATTTATTCCTTTATCATTTTGCATGAACCATATATTTGTATTTTATACTCATTCTAGAGAACAAATTACTGACTATGAGACCCCAGTCTATCACAAATGAGAATGGAAAGGCTATATTTACAAAGCGTCATATGGTTTCATACTAATGGTGGATTAAAAAATTATTTCATGAAAACACAACGAAAGGTAGGTTTCTCATCCATGAACTTATAATGTCTAAGAAAAAGGAAGAAAACATGTCTATAAGATTCTAAATAGTCTTCACTTTTTGACCATCCATTTTTTGGATGAAATAACTATGCTACAGAATACCTTTGATCCAATAGAAACCAGAGACATCAAAAAAAAACTAGAGGTAAAATGAAGACCATGATCAATGATGATCATCCAAGGAACTATATGGAGTGTTACCACAACCAATAGGCACTTCCGTGAAAAACCCATAATAGAAGTCAACTCCAAAATTTCTATAAAAGTGGAATGATTCTATCTGATGATCTATTATAAAAAATATTGAATCATAACATTATAGATGTTTATAAAAACTAATAATAATGTACATAAATATTTCATCCCACCCCCACTAAGGAATGTGAAACAACCGGAGAAAACCAACAGGAATATAGTGATTGACCTTCACCTTATGAAAGAAAAAACATCAAGAAACAAACACTGTAACTGCATGTTTAATCACAAGCCACAAAATATTCCCAATCATATCTCGATATATCATTGTCACAACATGATGTACCACCATAGATGAGGTATGAAACATGGTTATAACCATCTCATACATATATAAATTGGAGAAAGTACTCCCCTAAATTAACACCAAGTATTTTAATCTCTAGACCAACTATCTATTGATTTAGTAAATATAAAACTCTCACTCTATGCATGCACCTTATAATCCCCATAACGGGACTCCTCGACCATTTATTATTACGATGAATACAATTTCATCTAGCAAATAAAACATGTGAATCACCCTATCCCATGTCTATATGCATCATTACAAGTTATTAAATTACTCTCCAATAATATCCAGATTCATTGAGAATATTACTTTTTGAACTCCTTCCCAGCACAATAGATATAATATTTCCCTTTTCATGGATATATGAAATCTCAATGTAAAAATCATTCTATAATTATTTTCACATTCATTTTCATAAGCTCATGTCACACTGTGAGAATACATACCTCGAGATATTAATATTATTAAAACCCACTAAACAATATATAATGACATAATTTCACAACAACATTAAGGAAAACACAACTAATACAATCTGAGATCATGGGTATCATAGTTATAATCATGGGGGAATAACATGTAAAACCAAATAGAAATAATTGATCTCTGATGAATTAGAATACTACCTAACATTAGAAATAATGTGTCAAAGAAAAACTCAGAATGAAATCCATCTACTACAAAACAAAGGACTAGAGCATTGAACAACATCTCTTTTATGTACTAAAAATCTTATGGACATCAGTTTTTCCATAACAATTCATAAACCATTATAGTTAAAGATATTATAGGTGTTCAAACATATTTAAATTAATAAAAACCTCATATAATATTTTATGAAGAAAAGTAAACAAGAAATATTTATAATTGTCATGGGGGATGCCCAAAAATGACTACCTTACTCTTCAACGGATCCACGCCTACTTTATACTGGGACTTTAAATTCCACTAGTAATAGAATTAAAAAATGTATCACCCATGCCTCTAATGATGATGCAATTATAACCAATATCCTCTCAACACCCACTTCTCTCAAAATAACCTAATGAAATTTCTTTATTATAAATATGAGTAACCTGGATTATATCCCATGACAAGAATACTCCTCATAATGTATCAGTCATTCCTCCTTATTCAAAAATAGTTTTGAAGGATATCAGAGAAGGATCCGAAAATGAATATCAAACTCTCTCACATGGGAACTACCATATTAAAGGTGAATTATCTCCCTGCAACATGACACCATCATGGTAGGAGAAATAATCTACAAGGAACTGGTCTTTAAACATATCCTATGAGACTAATGACTAATTTCAACCTCATAGAAACAAGATCAAGTGCCGCCTCACTATTCCATGTATCATTATCACAACGGATGCATCTCAATTCTCTATTAAAGTGAGAATCAAACAGAATGTGATCTCAACCATATACAACTAGTCTTATAAAAATGAGTCTAAAGTGGATCCCTAATACTTCTAAAGTGTATACCACTGAAACTCTCATAGTGTCCACATCTTAGTATCATCATCATTGACCTCTACAGTTGTAGAGACCCGAAGCCTGACGTACATGGACATTACATTACTTTTGCGGAATACTTAGTACATAACAAAAACACACACACAAGGATCGTAATAGTTTAGTGTCTTTGGAAACTCGGATCGTAATCTTCTAAACGTGGTGAAAGATCTTCAATATCTCCCATAAAGATCTTCCCCTTTTTTTACCTAAAACCTTTCTTTATATCCTGGGGAAAAGAAAACATAAAAGTGTGAGCTCAAATGCTCAGTAAGGGTAAACAAAGGAAATATCAATCACATAATTTTCATAAGAACATAACATTTTTGGAAATCTTAACCTGCAAAAGAGAGCATAATTTCATAACATGGGATAAATCATAGTAGTGAAATGAAATCATAACTTAAAACATTACTCATTGTGGCATACACACATAATCATAGAGAATCATTTCTTGTTAGTCAAGACTCATTGCCAAGACTATCTTAGTGGACAAAGTCCCTTTCTGAATCGAGTAATCCTCGTTTCAGTCCTGTTTCACTGAACCGGTATAACCTACCATTCCATCCATGTCTATCTCATGATATATAAAATCTTTACCCAATGCATTGGAGGGAGATATAGGTCCCACCCATCTCTTAATGAATCCTTTCTTATGTGTGCCACAAAATCATAAATCATACATCATTGCATAACCCATGTAATAAAAATGGGATTCTTAAACAAAATGACATCATAAAAACATTCATATAAGATAAAGGAATTCATAAACAGAATTCCATCACAACATAGTAAAATCAATGTAAAAATATGGATAGAAACAGAACCCTTTATTATCTTAGATGGAAAATAATTTTGATAAAACACTTGCATTGAATTCTTGAGGAAAATATCCTTTCTTCTTCAAAATCAATTTCTTTTCACAAAACATCATGCAATTTTAAAAGAAAGATATTTTATTCAAAATCGTCATAAAATCTTTTAGAGGAAGCTTCATGAAAATAAGGCTTCATAAAACAGTAGAAATCCGTTCGTTCCGTATAAGTTAAAAAAAACATTCTTCGTACTTTTGTCGGAAAAGTCAAAAAGTACCTCGTACGGAAAAACGACAAAAGATTCCTTTCATATTCTTTACTAAAAACTCACAGAAGAGTAAAATTGGATTTAAACTATTGTAAGTGGATGGAAACAATATTACATATTGAAGGAACATGGATTTGTATGATAAAATACACCCCAGCAAATACTTACGAATAAACAATCTCGGATAAAAATGAGATTGTGATATTTTCCCTTACCTTAGGTCCGACTTGCTTTGTAAGTGTCCGAACCTCCTGTATAATGATTTAAATCATGTTATTGACTTATTACAGAATCATATTCATTGTTATGATATCATATATGGTTCACTTATGACATTATATTACCCGTTATTTTGTAAATTCCATGTTAAAGAAGCGTTTTGGGTAAAATCGTTTCATTTATCGTAGGTGTTTTGACTTGTTTTTCTTGACATCATTATTACTTATATCATGATTTACTTACATCCAGAATATAAAATATGATTTATATATCATATATATTCAGTATATATATATATAATAGGTAGATAAATAAAATGAAAAACACCGTTCATGGAGACGGTAGTCCGTACGTACGCATGAACGCTGTTTTCCTTTCCTTATTGTCTTGAAATGGAAGTAAGTAGATGACATACATATGTATATATATACATAAATCCAGTAGCTTTATAATGTCATATATTTCATTATTATTTCTTATATATACTTTATAATCATTCTTAAATGGTTAACATGGAGAATGAATCTCATCGCGTCATGGAGACGGTAGTCCGTACGTACGCACGAGCGATGATATCATTTCTATAAATATTGAATTGAGTTGGAGTGGATTATACAATATATCAGAATCAATATGATGTTGTAATAACTATGTATAGTTATTCTTTACACCATTATACCCATCCATGTAAGGTGGTGGTGGAAAATAGATTACACCACGGCGTGGAGACGGTATTCCGTACGTACGCACGCGCGGTGATTTCTTTTTCCGTAGGATGGATAGATGGTGAAATAGGGTTGTTTCATACTTATAATAACATATCAGTATATGAGTGATACTGATGTTATTACTTCATAATGAAACAACCTAAGAAGAAGAAGTGGAAGAAGAAATAAAGATGAAAGAATTGGTAACGGTAATTACCTCTTCTTTGAAGTGCCTCTTTGAGACCTCCTCTTAGGGCACTAAAATTTGTCTTTGAGGAAGACCAGAACCTCTAGGATGTTGCTAGGGAAGTGGAGAGGAGAAATTGGCAGGGGTTGGCCGAGCTTGAGTGCTCAAATTGGTGTGAGGAGGAGGGGGAGGAGGTGTCCTTTTATAGGGGAGGAGAGGGGCACCTTAGGAATATCTCAAAATATTATTTTATATTAAAGTCAAAATCGGTTTATAATGGTTCCAAAGGGTCTTATTTAGAAGCTAAAGTGGGGATGGGTCGAAATCCTATCAACCAATAGAATTTAGACAAGTTTAGGATATTATTTTAACCTTATCAATTAGATTTAACTCTCAGTTAAATAATTTAACATTTACCGTGTCTTTTTGTTTTCTTTCACTATATGGTTAATACACTTACAATAACATGCCAAACGAACCCCAAATTGTATATTATTAATACATATATCCTTATCTAAGTCATTTGGCCGAACCTTAGATTTTTAGGAATAAAATAACAATTAATAATATAATATTTGATTTAAAAACTATTTTGTGTCAATTTTGACACTATTTGATACATGATTTTTGTGAAAGTCATAACAGAATTAAATGTTCGAACCAAGTTGATTAAATCAACATTAATATATCATAGTAACCTAGAAAATTAGTGGAATTCATAAAAAGTCTTAAATTACATTTATTTTGGTATTTATATTATCAATTATGTGAATATTTCATTAATAAGATAATTACTGCATCATCTTTGTGTCATAAATAAATTAAATTATTTGATGTCTAAAAATTACAAATAAAATACCATCATGTAGGAAATCTGTTTAGCTTTCTAATGAATATTTACAATCGAATTTATCTTATGTATAACCCCATATTAAAAATGATTTACTTATTAAACTTTGAATTTAACTATTTTAACCCTTCTTTAAATAAATTAATAATAAATGTCCTAATCTAATCCAAGTGGGCCTAAATGGTCATATTTTATTCCTAAGTTTGTTTTTGGTCGAATTACACTTGTCCAATAGAATTAGGACATGTGTTAGGGTAATATTAATATCATATTTACCCTTAGTTACCCTATTTACTATTAACCGTGGTAAAAAAAATAAAAAGTTACTATTCACCAAAAAATTATTTTCATCTCATTGAACCAAATTTTAGTCCTTGATATTAACCGTGTCTCTCGGATTTTCGAAATTCCATTCACAGAAGCGGTAAAATTAAGTTTTATACAAAATTCAGTTTTTAACCTACCACTTAGTAGTTTCACTATTCATCAAAAATTGATGTTTTTCAGAATAATGCCAAAATTTCATCCTAAGCTATATTTCATATTCCGAATTCAAAAATGAAGTCTATTTTACCAAATTCATAACATAGAAATTGCATTAATTAAATTTATAATTAAATCCCGCTGTTAACACAAATAGCGTGTTTTTAAAAAACAATATCTATCAAAAGATTGACATTTGATTACGTCTGGTTTAAATGTGAAATTACATCCAATGACCAACATTGTATTAAATTGTAAAAATATATTCTAAATATACTTTAAAACCACTCAAATTAATAATTTATCACTATTAATTATTTCGATTAAAAAAGTTGTTTTTAATTATAAATTAGTAATTTTCACTATTCATCAGAATATGAAAGTTATCTGAAAAGTACCAAAATTTCACCTTAGGCTAAATTCGATACTCCGAATCCAAAAATGAAGTTCATTTTGAAAAATAAGATTTACAGAATTTTAAAAAGTGGTTATTACTATTCATAACGGGTAGTTTTAATAATATTTTAATATCATATCGTTGTTTAGTGAAACTCGGTATTGCGTATTACACACGCTATCGAGGAAGGTCGCGATTGCGTGTAATGCAAGGCAAGTCAAGGATGCGTGTTGTGCAAGCTCCTTTTGGTGTAGAGTACAACACAGACATTAGTGAAATAAAAAAGAATATTTTTCATAAAATCTCGGGCTGTTACAACAGTAAAGTGATTTATAGGAATATTATGTCAAACCTCTTCTTTACAGACCTAATAAGGTCTTCAAACTGAGTCTAGGACTAAAAATAATTCAATATAGTCAGGGAATCAAATACATGGAATATAGAATACATTAGGTTAATTAATTAATTATTAAATTTTATTATTTTAAATTTTAACCTATCCCAAGGTCTGTCAATTTGAAACATAGGAATAATGAAAAATACCATATGATCATTTCTTAGGTCTCTTCCACAAAACCAAAATCACTTCATTTAGAAAGTTTAATATAACATATTCATACTTGTATCAAACCACTAGGGTCTATAAATACCCATGTATCATACGGTATCCCATATTCACATTTCTGAATAAACATAGATGACATTATTTCCCTACAAACCCATGTAGTTCCTACATGTTCTTAACTCCAATATCCATCATATCCCTTGACCTTAACCTCTAATACCACTCTATCATGCCCCAAACCTGATGAGAATCCCTCCATGTCTAGAAATTAGATAAGGGAGACAGTGACCACCAATATCTCACCTCCAGTAAGCCCCATGATGGAGAATGTAACTAAGGGTATATCACACATACAAGTAGGAGGGGTTAACCTCTCTCCGAACATGAGAAAGAGAGAT
The DNA here is from genome assembly GCA_963277665.1 of Viscum album. NCBI lineage: Eukaryota > Viridiplantae > Streptophyta > Magnoliopsida > Santalales > Viscaceae > Viscum > Viscum album. The sequence goes on along the minus strand of OY728138.1, from coordinate 1,467,819,374 downwards.
ATAAGATGTATGAACCAATAAAACCCTTCTTATAAAGAAAAGAATACCATGGCAATAAATGTAATCGAATACTACACAAAAAAATTAAAAAGAAACACCAAGTACCATAAGTTAAACTCGACAGTAACCATGAATTTCAATCACTACTACAATACCATGATCTAGTAATATCAATTTATATCTCCAAAATACCCTTTCTAATATATTTTTTCCATAAAAATTTGAGATGAGAATAATAGTATACTATGTTGAATCCTTTTGTCATACTCTAACGCAAAATATAAAAAAAAATTATGATAAATTACAGTGAACAATAGGTAATACTAAGTCAAAACATTATCATGTATACTAGGTTCCCATCCCCACATAGGATAACTCTCACCAAGTATCACATATTAGAGATCATATATTATAGTAATAAAATATCAATGGTAATACACAAAATAATCCACACATGTTTTTCAGTCTTCCATTATATCGTACCTCAAGATACATCCCATTATAATAGAATCCTTCAATAAGATATAGGGTATATATATAAAAACATTAATCTCATGCATAAACTAATCACATCATACCATCAATATATCAATATTGTAATTGTGGAGTTTTTGAGATCCATCACAACCTATATGTCGTGTATCATACATTGTGTAACATCCTTCCACTCTTCATTATCTTTATAATAGAGGAGGGTGGTACCTAGCCTTAAGTGACATCCCCAAGATTCCAAAGGCTATAAATAAATGCTAAGGGATTCATTAATATATGGGAGATGATTTTCCCTTTGAATATAAAATAAAAAACAAAACATATCATAACCAAATAGTCCACTACAAAATGAGTTATATAAGTGAAATAAAACTGAATGAAACATCATTTCTAACAATATCAACAAATTTTCTTACCATATTTAAAGACAAAATACTAATGTACATAACATAATACATAACCAATAAAACTAAATGATTCTAAGACAGAACTCCAATCTCCAATAAGCTCTATGCTCCAACTGCAAAATACAACACAAGTATCACTAAAAACCACTAGAAAAGTGTAATAATAATTTTTCTGTTATCATGATGAATGATATCCTTAAAATCACCAATGTGAAAAAATTAGGGGTGAGTACAAAAACATACTATGTTTTCCTCAAATGAATTCCCGACTCATTCCACTAGGATAAACATGTCACAACATTTTTATAAAATAGTTTATCTAAACAATTGTCAAAAATTATATCAATGTGTAATAATGTTCCAAAAGTAATATTTTTTACAAAACAAAATGATTTTTTTTGGAAATAAACCACATAATGCTCTAAAACCATTTATTTAATTCCATTTTTCACAACAATTTATTAATTTCCAAAAAAAACAAAAACCATGATTAAAGAGGTTTTCTACAATTATTTAGTCTCCAAGTTCAAAAAAATTTACAAGTAAAATAAAAAATTTAAATTAAATCATTCATATTAAAAAGAGTTGATTTTTGAGTGAATCCACCTACCATAGAAATTTGGTGAAAATTATAAAAAACATGAAAAAATTTCACAAAACTGAATAGAATCTCTAAGATCCCACCATAGATCTCTTCCAATAACTTCAAAATGTCGAATATAATAATATTTAACAACAAATAACGTATATATATCCATAAGAGATACATATATATGTTACCAAGTGGTAGGGAGAAGTAGATATACGAAAAACCAAGAAAAATTACCAAGACTGATGAATTACCATGAGAATCTAGATTCAAAGAACCAAGAGAAGCTTTAGAATTAGCTCTGTACAAATGGGAGAAGATTCTAGTACCGTTAGGTGGATAAAATCATGATTTATAGACATTTTGGGAAAATAATTATGGAGTTATTGATTAAAATGAGTGATATACAAAATTCTAGGATCTCACCTTTAAATCATGCACAGTTTGGAAAATTGTGCGCTAACCATGCACCAGCTTCTATCCCATGTAGAAACCTTACCTAGTTGGATTGAAAGGTTTAAAAACTATGTTTTATAAGTTCCAAATATCACCACCTCATTATTCATAGTTTCTACTAGGCCGCTACACAATATTGAAAATTACTGCACCGCTAATTCTCCTCCCCCTTAGCCTATGTCGCACTGTGCATAGTTCCCTGTAGGTGCTCCACGGCTTCTACAAACCGTTCGTAAATCATTAATAGTTATTGTTATACAAAAAAACCTTCCAAATGTACTAAAACCCCTTTTAAAAATCACCCATAAGCATTATATATGTAAAATGCATAAATCACGGGCTACTGACTTGAAAATAGGGGGTACATATCAAGTATTATACCACTATCCATGACTGGTCATGCACTGAGTGAGTATGTTGATTCATCAAAGACCATACAAATCATACATATACTAATAATTTATATTCTATATCTATAGATACATCATTGTGAAATAAAAACAATAACTCACATCGTTCTAAAAAAAATATGGTGCAACTAACCACCATTCAGACCATCTCAAAATACTACCAAGAGAAGAGAGAGGGGATAGAGGGGCTAGTCATCTATCTTTACACCAACATGGATATTGGGGAAAACCCCTCCCATAGTAAATTTATATATACTCTCCATAATTGATATGTGTGGGTTGGTGTATGGAATCATTAAACACGTTGGTTAAAATATATATCACAACTAAAGTTTCAGTATTTCTTAGTCTTAGAATTGACTATAGTTGATGTCTCTCAGACACCCAACATCCAAAATTAAGAACTAGATATCCTATTGACACAAAATATCGTTTATGAAATCATTATTTTACTATTTTTATCTTAAAAAATTAACATTATGTTAATTAATTCATTATTAATTATCTAACATTGTTAATACACTGACATTTCAACATTTCACATATCATTAACCCTTAAAGGTGAAGTATATTCCCACGAGGCATGATCTAAAATAAGTAAATGGTTTCTCTACATCCAATCAATTACATTATTATAATGAAAAACCCATGTTTAGATTAATTTATTATTTATTATGAAAATTCAACAAATCTAATTACTCTAGAAAAACATCATATACTGAAATAAAAGATATGCACAAGAAAGAACAACCAAATGCCTCTAGTAGGGAAAGGAAGGAATATAATATGACCAAATCGGATCATCATCTGTTAAAATGATTCATTCACATGAATTTATCACAAAAATTTCAACATTAATGTTTAAACCTTGATTCAACCAATTCCATAATCTTCAATTCTATCCCCAACACCCTCATTCCTATCATCATGCATCTCACTGTCACATGCACTGACTACTGCCACAACTATGGGCCTCCCATCACATATATCGTCATCCATCCTAGGAAAAGATATCCAAGGTGATATAATGAAACAAGTCATATCTCTAAAGCACATATATGGTATAAAAATATCATAGTCAACAAAAAAAATCTAGGACCTACAAAATAAGGCATTCATTCTTTATATGAAATCGGGCTCTCACGACCCCCATGTTAAGTCACCCAAACCTTATAAGCAATCAATTATTCTTCGGACTAATAATGTTACTTTATAAAAAAAATTAGTGTTTATTACATCATGAATTAACTAATTTAATATTTATAGGTTGAAACTATAGGAATCATAAATAATAATATATTATAAGCTATTGATTGTTTTAAAAATCCTCTTTACCATAAAATAAATTTCATTAAAATTTGACAGGAACAATTATCAATTTAAATAATTTTTTATTATTTTATCTATTAAAAATAATTATTTCTTTAAATTATTTATCAATTATATTAACACTTAGATGAAAGAATTTAAATAAAATTCTTATATAATATCTTTTAATTAGTATAAAATTTCAATAAACAACTGTTTTATATAACAAGCCTCTTATCTAATTATTTAGATGGAAAAAAAATTGGTACCCTATATATGCTTGTATCCAATTTCATCAATATAGAAATGAAAAATACAAAAAAAACATTCCATTCATGTTAAAGGATGTATGATACACTATCTATAAAATCAAGAGGCAATATGTTATCATGGTGGAAAGAAACAACATGAGATTTTTAAAAATAAACAATTTCATTCTTTAATATAGTTAAATATTTTGTTATGCTAATTTCACTTCCATTTTAAGGAATAAACATGGTCCACTAATGATTTCACAAAAAATAATGGATAAACGATGAATCCCTTACCTCAAACATCTAGTGTTCTAGAAATATAATGGAATATCAATTTTGATCTCCGACCTCTATGAATATAATGAAACTAAAATCTCAAAAGGAATTCGTGAATTGAATGCATCCATAAACTAAAAATAAGACCCCATTAGAATGATGGATATAAAACTCCAAAAGCAATTTAATAATTATACGCGGGAAAGAGATTAAACTAATGGAAATACCTAGAAAAACAATGTATAACTCACATTGGATCACAAAAGATAAAACTCAGGAAGTCACGGATTGGTCCCCATTGAAAGTAGATTCATTGCCTTCGAAACCCTAATATGAGGAACCTTGGATCTGAGTGGAATAATTGGGTGAAGGGTTCCATTGCATGGACTTACGATATCTATAGTCCCACTAAAAAAATATAGGTCCACAATACAACCCCATAGACCGCACCACATAACTGGTTGACATAGGGAATTATACGATGAAACACTAGGAACCCCACTATATGCTCCCATGATGAATACTTTTCCATGAACCATGTGAAGAAAAAATATATATGTTCTTAGATTAAGATTTATCCATAATCTCCACATCTCCAAACCACTTCAACAATTGACTGGCTATGCCGTAGGCCAACAACCAAGGTGTGACTACATATTTTTTAGAAATATCCTCAACACCCATTGAGGAATAAAAACCTTTCCCCACATGACAAATATTGACCACCATTAGAGGTTTTACACTATAGTCTACCACCATGGTGTATCAACTCTTGAAAAGGTTGCATCCTAGAAAATCCTTCCCTCATGTCCCTTTTTTATACAAAGAGACCACACCATTGGATCTTTGATTACAACACACCATATAGAATCAAATATAAGTTGAATCTCCCCTCTTCACATATACCCTTTAAACACATATGAATATCCTATGACAACCTCCCAGACCCCAAACACACCATGTATAGGAATTTTAGGATCTGAGTCCTTACAATTATTTTCTCTTAACTATCAGATGAAGGAAATAATATTTCCATTCAAAATGATGGATGTCAAGTAAATTAGTTTAAGGATGGATGTGTTATGGCTCAAATAAAATGGACTAATGGAAAATTATTTCATGTTTATGAAGATAATAAATTTATAATAAATAGAAATCATATATTTAAAGGGTTTTCTATAGATTTCATGGAAACATTGGTTAAAATATAATAAACTAGGTGACTCAATGGGATGATGTTCCATTAAATCCATTGACAAAAAATGTTAATATGGCATATATTCAAGTAAAAATGAAAATACAAAGAATTTCTCACATAAAATTTTGAATATTGAAACTACCCAACCCTTAAAACATATATATTATTTACTTTTTGAACTTGTGAGGAAGAAAATAAAATGGGTTGATGAAAACTTTATCTCATGAATTTATAACATTAAACAAAAAACATATATCTTGTTCATGAGGAAAACATATAAATCATTATAGATGTTCATCAATTTTATTGGATGGGTAAATTAATTTAATTAAACCTTAAAAACACTATAATTATATATTTTAATTGAATATATAAGTGAAAAAGACTATGCGTATTTAAATAATCATGGTCTTCAGCATGAGTACATACATAATATACTCTATAAAATGATTTAGTGGAGAGGAATAATTTACATTTGGTTGAGATAAAATGAATCAAATTGGTTTAACTATGTGCAACAAAATTCAATTAGATGAAATTGATTTGTAAAATTATTGATATTTAATATGAATTTAAATATCATCAAAATAATGATATATATCCTTCTGATATTTATTATAATAACACCACAACTAGTAAAATTGTAGGGTCTACGGAATCTCTAAAATCATTAATGGAAAAGGATATAATTTTAGCATGTTTGATTAAATAAGATTTGATTTATTGTCATTTTAAATCCAAAACAATAATGATGAAATTACTTCAAAAATAAATAATGTATAAATATTTTTTATACTATTGATATGGAGGTGTTTGAGAGGTAATTTATTAGTGTTAAAAAAATAAAACATTATTATGTTGATAGAGAATATGAGGAATTTTATGGGAACAAAATAAACGTTCACATAAATTTGGATTATTCATGTGATGGTCATGATGATGATGCTGATTAAATCATATAATTTAATGAATTATACTTATATTTATTTCATCAGACGTTGATGAAAAAACACGAGGTAAATAACATCATAAGTGATAATTAATAATTTTTAAGATAGTGATATTTTTTCGAAAAAAATCACAAACAACATTGATTTATCATATTTATATGATAAGTGTGAATCACTAATTAAAATAATGATATTTAACTTAAAATATGAATTATGAATTTAACAAAAATTCCAATAGAAGAATGTGGAATTTGTTTTATAATCTGATAAACAATAAATTTATTTCAACAAAGATCATTTTCTATAACAATATGAATGATAAAAATGTAGTGATTAGGAAAAATAATTTATTTTTTGAGAAGTATCTTCTTAGGTAGAAGGCATTGACCTTAGTTAGACATTTAATAATGAATCTAGGAATAAAAAAACATTTACTTTTCTTATATCCATGCATAAATAAGAAAATTTATTTCCAAAATGGTTGTTAATTTGGTATTTATCACTACTAAACTTTATGATGATGTCTACTTTGAGTGACCTAAGGGTTCATAGACATAGAGATGATGAATGATATATTTAGAAGTTTAAGAATGCTTCAAATTTTTTAATAAATTCCCTATGGGAATTGTACATGACTCTTGACCTGTCATTGAAGTAACTGTTATTTAGGAAATAAAGACCTGAAAAAAACATTAACATTAAGAAAATAAAGGTGTTGCATCCATTTATTATTTTATATATTAAATATGTTATTTATATTAGAAATAATTATGTTATTTGTAATAAATATTAAACTTTAATGATGAATTGGTTTCATGTGTTGATGTTAGTAGTGCTAAACTACTTCTTCATACAACTTATTTCTCAAGAGGGTGAGAACATTTATATTTCACAATAAATATATAATTGGGAATTGTTTAGGAATTTTGGAATATAGGGTCATATGTATTATTACCCCACATTTTTCTATAAACTAAACATAAACATGAAAAAATGGTATGGTAGTTGATCATTGTAATGAATGAATATTTCATGAAGGTATATATTATTTTTTTTCAGCATTATTCCTAAATTAGGACCTTTTAATGATACTCAATGAATTAATAGAGGTATTGAGGTTGATTGGGCTTTGTTCAAAGCCTAGAGCCCCTGATTTTGGAGCAATAGACTCGGCCCCATGGTAATGGAAACAGTATCTCTCAGTCCACATGATTTACACAACACTGTAGGGAATTTAAAATGGAAATAGTATACCATATAGATAGTCTTCAACTATGGGAGATATATTTAAAACCATTTTAAAAAATTAGACATCACGATAGAGGTGTTGTGAATGGATTGCACACTGCTAGTAAAAATGTGCACATTACACTTCTGGGGTCCTTCATTAGGCATAACATTGTGCACGGTTAGCACACAGTTTGTCATTCCATGTAGCAAAACCATGTGACCCAGGTATTTTTGGGTAAAAGACCATTTTTACTTTTGTAATTTGATACCTCACCGCTATATTTTCCTCTCATACTTCTAGCAGCTTGAACCTCTTCCATTCTATCATGGGTTTATCCTTCTCCCATGTTTATGATATTTATTTCATTTTCACTAAGACACTTAATCACAGTCATTAATAACAATTGGATATAAATTTGCAGTATTCATAATTATCTTTATTCTATATCTGACTAACTTCCCATATATTTACCTATTTTGGTGTGACATCATTCACCCTATTTTTGGCATTGGACTGTTCAAGGTTTTTATCTATTTGACAACCAATGTAATTTTTATTATGGAGGAGGAATCATATAAGTACCAAATATTTATTATCTAGTTGTTCTCCCTTAATGTACTAATGTAATCATATCACTTCCATTATACATCACACCACTCACTGTTGGGAGTTTATTTAAAATGTGTTATTTATTTTTTTATCAATTGAACCATGTTGTTATAATCTTGGGGACCCTGCGTAAATGTTTATAGGTTTCATACCTCATTTATTTACACCCATTTGGTTGTGATAAATAAATTTTATTTCATTATATAAATAAATAAGTCTCCAAACACTAGCAAAGTGTCCTTCTTGTCTTGGAAATGGAATTTCACTCTACAGTATATTTTGCTAGATGAAAAAATAACCTTCTATGTTTTTATCTTGACCATGGAATTTAATTTCCCAAATTAATTAATTAAATGGATAAATTCAAATGTATGATAAAGGATGTAAAGGTAACACTAAGTGATGCATGATTTTTCATATAAAATATATCAATTGTGATGTTATTGGTTTTATTAGTGGTTATGGTTATAAATGAATTAGAGGTGATCTATCATGTTAATATTAGTATTATGAGTATTACATTATTATGTTATGTTGAATGATGGTTATGGATCTTGTTGAGCATGGGGCTTCCCCATCCCTTACATCAGGTGTTGTGAATGGCGTCTCATAGTTTTATACATTTATCAGGGTGATGGGAACGATGTTCCTGATTCCCTATTTTGGATGTTTCCCATGATGTATCATTATAAATTATCAATGATAGGAAGAATGTATTGAAATAATAATTACATTCCATAAATTTACACTTTCTATAGCCTATAATTTTTTTGACTAGTTATTGTGTCTAAGTTATTCCCCAGGTACAGCTAGAACCTAGTATCCATGTATATTTCTACATATGTCCTCACGTACATAGCACATATATATGTGTGTAGTATATTACTATATATATTATTATTACTAATATTTATATATATATATGGTACTCAGATCATTCAAATTTTAGCCTATGAAAAAGAAGGTAGAGTCTATTAGGTGTCCGGATATAACAGGATTTGGCAGTTATTTTTTATTTATCATTCCCTATTGTTCATCTTATATATAATGTATCACTTATATGTACATTGGATGGATTATATATAGAAACCATAGGTTTTTCCCTATTGGTTTTATCTCACAACCTACTCAGGAAAACATTCGTACCTGAGTAGGCCTTATTTCTATAGGTATGGATAAGGGAAAGTTCACTATTTTATATTCATGATTGATTTACTTATAAAATGGATCATGGTATGAGCTGAATGAGCATATGCTCATGAATCTGTTTTATCAGTACACTTTCCATATAATATTATTTTAAATAAGTATATTCATTTTCCATATTTCCCCTTTTTTATATCAACATTTCATGAAATCATTGTATGCGACTCAACCTATGGATTTTTTATTATTACATTTTATCATTAATTTATTCTTCCACAATTCGTTAAATTTATACTTATTTTTGTAGTTCCATTATTTTATTTATGAATTTTTTTATTTCCCATATATTTTCCAATTTCATCTTTCCACTCTGATATGAGCGTATAGTCTACACATTATACCACCCCAGATCCGCTCTGCTAGTCAGTAGCATCTGGCGTATGGGGAGTCATGGTTGAGGCCATGTGACCTAGATTCTTCTGGAATCGGTTTTGTTAATCTAGAATCTGGATGGTATGAACTGGTATCAAAGACCCCTTTTCATTTTGACTTACTCATTGGGTGTTAAATAATATACTAGTATGTAATGGAATTTGATAATGAGCTATTATATAGGAGTTCCTAACCCATGTAAAAGGGAAAATGAAATAACCTAGAATGAGGTATTAATGTTATTTTATTATGTCTGTTACAGTGTATATGATTTTACCATTGGGTGATACACATGCCTTGTGATATTTTTCATGATGATATTATTGATTCAAATTTTTTTCTAGGAATGTTATGGAATGGAAATAGCATCTCATGTATCATTATAAGAACCATTGGACTAATATGGCGTTTATTTTTCCATGCCATGTCAACTTTCTATATGGATTTTTTTATTAAATAATGTTAGTGAGAGATTGTTATATATTTAAATGTGATGAAATTTCTTATAGGTATAATATAAACGAATTAACTATAGTGAAAGCATAAATATAGAGGCTTCTTTCATGTATAGATTAGCGATGACTCCTTAATTGGAAAATTATACCTTGAGCTAGGTTATGGCCCTATAGGTTATATAGACATGAACAATGTTAGTTGATTGGGTTACAATAATACCAAAAGTGATTTATGGGGAAAGTACCTCTTTAAATCTTGAAGGTGATTCATGTAATCAACTCATTTCTTATGACATGTTACACCCTGATTCCGGATGAAAAGGTTAGGATATAGTCAGTTAGAGTGCTAATTGTTATTTATATGAAGTATGAATTTTATAAATTGTAAATGGTGATGCATTTTACTAGACCATGTATATTTATTAATACAATAAACTAAGAACATAAAATAAATTAAGCATTTAATATGAAATTCTTACCTATAAATGGGTATTCCAATTTCAATGTAATGTGGGATTTACTCTATATCTTCCAATTGAAACTCTATATACTCGGATCCCTATATTTTATATGAGATATAGATCTAAACCCATCTGTAGTATTGTGTATTTGGTAGTTTCTCTTATTTTATTATGGGAAGTTATGGTATTTTATTACCTCATACAACTGACATTTAGTGAATGTGAGGAGGTTTAATATTTTCAAATGAAGGATGTGTAACTATCTTGATATTTATCTATGATCTATTCAATTTTAAAATCCTTTTTGGAGGTGTGTGTTTGGAATTGTAGAATCACACCGCCAAGACAGCCTTGAGTCATACATTATGAAGGAATTGATGACTATGGACAATAGGGGATGTTCCAAGATCTTCTAGTGATACCTATTGTAGTTCAACATGTGGAACTACCATCAATTCTGAATATGGGAACCACAACCAATTTTTTAGATGGATTCTTTTGTATGATGCAAAATTTTTAGGATGTTGCTCGCCTTACATGGAATATGGTAGAGTTGACATGAGAGATAGAATTGCAGAAACATCCCACCTTTATAGGGGATGGATGAACACATACGATGAGTTAGGGATAGTGCATATTCTTTCTATCATTGAGCATCATGAGACACCTCTTGATAAGAGGTTCAAGCTCACCGCCTATATGATATGTGATTCTACTAAGCGATGGTGGGATGTAATTACCCAGGCAGACTGACTTCGAGATATCATTTTGATATATTTCTAGACGATATTTTATGATTACTTCATTCCTAAACCAGTAAGGGTTGACCATGATAGAGATATTATGAACCAGTAGTAGGGATCAATGTATTTAAGGGAGTATTGTGTTCATTTTTATAATATATATAGATTCTCTCTGAATATAGGGGGTGAAGATATTATCACTATGAGGAAATTCAATATGGGACGGTATACACCATTGGATCATAGTTCAGTGTCATTTGGATAATGTGTATTTCTAAGACAGTTAACCATCCCCACTTCCCTTAGTGAAATTTGGGGGGAAGATTTTGGTGCATGAAAGGGTAGTTCATCACCTAGATCTATTAGGGTTTCTTCTGGTGGGTGAAAGTGAATCATCAAGGTTTCTCACAGTGGTGGTAAAAATAAGATATCTCATATAGGTAGTTTCCTAATATATATGATGGTTTGAATTCATGGACATATGAATCCATAATTTATTCAAGAATTAGTTGAATTTAGATGTTGGGTTGGGATAAGGCATATCCATCATTTCTTCAGGAATTATACATCAGTTTATACTGATTGAGGATCTATGCCAACCGCACATTCTAGACTGGGTCTAGTAGTATCTCTCTATGAAGGTATCTAGAATACATCGGAAGGATGAGTCATAGGTTTAAGTTGAGAAAGAGTTTCAGAATCAGTACAGTCAGCCACAAAATAGTAAGCCTTATCATGGAAGGCATTGTTTGACTTAGGGCAGTGGTGTAGGATAGTTACATGTAGCATATCCAATGGTGGAGGAGTACAGCACTAGACCTTCTATTATCTGAGGTACTATTCTAGTATCCTCTACATTAATGTCTAATTTATTTTAGAATAGAATGTCATAATCCTTCATATCTAAATAATTTTCTATAGGGTTTTTACTTTGATAAAGAATATTATTGTTTCATTGTGGAACTAAAAAACCCATTGTGTATCTCATTATAGATCATTTTTCATTGTAAGTATATCCTATTAAGATAGAGTGATATCTCTCTAAGTGGAATATTTTCATTCTCTTAATGACAGTGTAAAGACCCAGAAATTCCATGTAAATTATATTTTATAATGTGGGAATTTTACGAGCCTGTGAAAATTTACGGTGCTTGATTCCAAGGCCCGGAGTGCCCGAAATGAATTTTTGAACTTTTTTTGGGAACGTTCAGTAAATGTACCATCAGGTTTTGGTAACTTTTGAACCAGTGATCGAAATTGAAATCTAAGCACACCGTTGAACTCACAACTCCGGTATTCGCTTAAGGAGACTTTTACCACAACGACAGTTGGTCCAGGGTGAATGTTAATTTTTGGGATTTCGTGAAAGAATAAAATAAAATAAAAATGTGTAACATTTTCATTTTCTTTTTTTAAAACCTTCCATATGGATGTTTTAATGGTGGGGACCACCTGTACTAAAACCTCTCAACATAGGATACGGTGGTGGGGACCACCCAAGCCTAACCTCTAATGTGGGTCATGGTGGTGGGGCCCACCCGAGAATTAAAACCCCATGAACCCCTTTGATCACCCTCTTAATCGGTAGAAACCTCTTGAGCTCCCCGACATTATTATACGTACTCTCCCATTTAATTAATTAATCCAACCAATCAATTAATTAATTAAGATAATTTGAAATTATGCCAACAAACATAATAGATAACTTGTTCTATTATGTGGGCTACATTTAATTTTGGTGGAATCGGTGAGAGAAGAATGATTGGGAGAAAGCTCTCCAATAAGGAACATCTCCAATGACGAAAAAAATGACGATCGAGGAAATTTAGACGTCACTGATGTCCATCTATCCCCAACGACATCATCCCCTTCCTCGCGGCCTCCATCAAAGAACCGTCGAGGTAGGGGTTTATTTTCTATGTGATTATTTTTCCCATGTTATTCCCTTCTAAACTAATTACGCATATCAACTATCATAAAATAGTTGATCCACTGATTTTTTCTTTGGTGGGATTGGGAATAGTGATTGATGAAGGTTGTTGGGATCGATTTTTTTAAATATCTTCCATACACATTCTTGATTCAAATTTGTGAACCACTTGCTACCGCTCTAACGCGGAGGGTGATGGCCAACAACCATGGTCTGACCCCTCCAAGGTTCTTATTTTATGCATTCTTCTGGACATTGAAAGCAAACGGTGTCGGTGTTTGGCATCAGTGGAACAAGAGAACGGCGGCTGGCACCACTGTCGGTCGCGACAAAGTCAACGACGCCTTCCCACGGCTCTGCACCGCCCCACGGCCTCTGCCGTCTGCGGCCCCTCCGCACTACTCACAGCCCCACCGCACCGCCCCGTAGACTCCGCCACTACGCTGCCCGTGGCTCAATCGTGTCGTCCACGGCCCCACCGTGCTGCCCCATGGCCTCGTCGCGTCGTTCGCAGTCCTGTCGCGCCACCTTGTTGCGCCGCCCCGCCGGGTCGCCCGGCCGGGGGACTTGGTGCGGGCCGAGCTAGATCCTGTAGGAAGGTCAGCAACATGGGCTGGGATGGACCCAGCGGGTCAGTCCATGTCGACCCAAACTGGGTTGGGATGGACCGGATCGAGACCCACTACGACCCATTCACACTCTTTTGGCCATATCATTGGCACCGGATGTCTGTTTGACGAACTGTCAGCGATATTGGATAACATGGAGTGAGATGGTCCCTTTGAGTATACCCCACTAGATATTTGGATAATATCAGAATACGGTCGGGTTAGATCGAGCACAAATCCAATCGGCCCCTCTAGACTAAAAGCCTAAAAACTCACTGACCGGGCATTTGATCGACGCACCATTTGTTGCGTGGAGACCCATATGACGTGGAAGTCATTTAGGATACTTCTTCATGGGACTTCATGGTGGTTGGAGTATCGACCAGTGGCTTGAGGAGCGGACCACCCCGGAGACGAGAAAGCTTAGCGTGGGAACCCAGAAGCTAGCTGTGACTTGAGGACGAGATCTTTTGTGGGTCAGAGATTGAGGGTCCCACATGGAACCACTCTAGGATTACATGAGGGACTACCCGAGGGATACTGTGTGGGTCATCACCTAGCGATCCTGTGTGGGTCAGCACCTAGCAATCATGTGTGGGTCAGCACCTAGTGATCCTGTGTGGGTCAGCACCAAGAGATCCTATGTGGATCAGTACCGATCAATCCTGTGTGGGTCAGCACCGAACGATCCTATGTGGGTATGAATCTTAGAGGTGTAAGATGATTCAGTAGTTACATAAAATCATCTCTAATACTGTACCAAAGTTATATCTAGTGTGAGCTGAGTTCATACCTATGTGGTTCATTCGTTTGTGGTAATACCTTGGTGGTATTATTTTGTGTAGCATACATGTGTGGTACTTACCTTTGTGGTATTCGTTCCTTTGTGTAACGGTTGAGATTTGGGATTTTGGGTTGGACCCAATGTTTCCTCATGAATAAGATGGGTATCCTTTCTAACACGGGTATTTGTATGAGAATATACCTAAGTAGGTTTGTCTGTTGACTTCATGCTTTGTGGTTTATCTGTTTTGGATTTTTTGAGACCATGAGGGTCTCGAGGTCCCTAAAGAGTATCGTTATACTCACCCCTACAAAGGCTATTCTTGCACCATGTTGTGTTTGATGCAGACGATGAATAGTTCTGATCAAGGTTGAGGGAACCAGGACTAGGCGGTGCCCGAAGTCGGACCATACGGCATGTCAGTACGCAAAGGAGACGGGCGGATGTGGAGTTCTTAGGAGACGGTCTGTTCCTACCCTTTAGGTAGGAACCTCAGAGGAAAACCTAGCAACTCTCATTATTTTTATTCAATTGTATTGTATTTCTGATTGTACTTGTACCTTTACTGTTGGGCTTGTATTTTTGGCCCCTTTTACTTTCATCACTCTTTTCATTTATAGTTTACTTATTCTGATTATCTTTCTGTGTGCTTGGTTGAGTGTGTTTACAAGTTATAAAGTCAATGCATTCCCAGTTTTAGGGAATACGCCTTTCAGTGCTAGTCACCAGCCCCTAGCCTATGGAAGGCGGGCTTGGGGTGGTCACAAAATGGGTCCCATGGGACGGGTCATGAAAAATTGGTATCAAAGGAGTCGGTTCTACCACAGAACATACAACTCTGATCTTTTTAATAGAAGTAGTGTTATGTGGAGTCAGTTTTCTTATCAGTTTAGGGAATCCAATGTTGGTTCAGCGGCAGTCGTATCCATACACCAGTACCCTGAATTCTGATTTCCGACTTAGTGCATGAAAATAATGAATGTGTGTTTGTTTTCAAGAGTCTTATTTGTGAACTCTCCATGTATAACATATTGCCCATGGTGAACCTTTTTTTTTCAGGATCCCTCCATGGAGACAGCTATCTAGGGTTCCGAGAGTAGTACGCACTGATAGCCCACCGAGCGACAAGGCCTCAGTGCAGTGCCCTCTTTAGGTAAAGGCACCAGTGGAGGCACCAGTTTTACTATTACCCATTGGTCCACCGATGGAACCAACCCCAATAGAAGAGGGTGCATGCCTCTTGAGCCCATTGGATGACCGCATGACCCATGA
This sequence comes from Viscum album, assembly GCA_963277665.1. Lineage (NCBI taxonomy): Eukaryota > Viridiplantae > Streptophyta > Magnoliopsida > Santalales > Viscaceae > Viscum > Viscum album. The sequence continues at coordinate 1,467,803,363 of OY728138.1, read as the reverse complement.
TCTATTCTGTGGGGCACCCAAGGAAGATCCAGTAATACTAGGAGCGGGAAGTGTTGCACATGCGGTGGGAATGGTTACATGGCTCGTGACTGTCTGAACTACCATGCAGATGATTAATATATGATCGAAGGACCACCCAAGAAGATACAATGACTCATCATAGGAGGTATATAGGGAAAAGGCAAACGTGGCAGAGGATCTAGTTGTGCAGCCAGCAGTGGGAGATGATATGAGATGTTATCACGACCACCACCAGGAGGTCCACCCCGACCGCAGGGAGTAGAAGGACAGGGGCGATCTCAGCTCTAGGCAGTTGATTCCTACGATCACGGTGATCCGGATATGATATGAGGTATTATATATGTCTACCCCACCTTAGCTTTAGTACTTATAGACATAGGTTCCATTATATTTTTTATTTCCACTGCCCTCATTCAGAGCTCAGAGATTCTGATGGAGTCGTTGGATCGATCTTTACGGTTAGAGACTCTTACATGAGAGGATTCGATAATTACGCACTGGTGCCTGTAGTGTGAGGTTACTATAGGAGGCAAGAGCTTCAGATGGGATCTCCTTGTAGGGTCATTGAGGCCTTACGACGTCATCTTGGGTATGGACTTTTTATCTATAGTCCATGCTCAAATTGACTATATTAGGTGCAAAGTGTAGTGTGTCCACATAGATGGTACTAGTTTTACCTTCACCAGAAAGAAGGAAGCCTTTGCATCATAATATGGACTTACCTGGAGGAGGGTGCATCCAATCACTCATCAGTTGGATAGCTTTATCCTCAATGTGGTTGATGTGGAGAGTCTGAATTATCTTGTAGTGGTGGACTAGTACGCGGATGTCTTCCCTGATGATGTTCCAGGTCTACCCCCTCAAAAAGAGGTGGGATTTTACATTGACTTGTACCCTGGGATGGAACCGATATCTACCCCAGCATATCGGATGGCTCCCGCGAAGCTTCGTGAGCTACGAGTATAGGTAGAGGACTTACAGGGGAAAGGGTTCATTCATCCCCGTGATTCACCTTGGGAAGCCATAACTTTCTTTTCCAAGAAGGAAAATGGGATCTTGAGACTTTTTTTTGACTATTGGTGCCTGAACCAGGTGATTGTGAAAAACAAGTACCCACACCCAAGGATTGACGACCTCTTTGATCAGCTAAAGGGAGTACAGTGGTTCTCGACGATTGTCCTCAAATGAGGCTAGCACCATATCAGAGTACGAGATGAGGATGTGCGGAAGATGGCTTTCATATGTAAGTATGGAAACTACGAGTTCTTGGTTATTCCATTCGGGGTGACCAATGCTCAATCATTGTTCATGGGACTCTTGAAAAAGATCTTTCATCCATACCATGATCGCTTTGTAGTAGTCTCCATCAACAATATTCTGATCTACTCGACTATTTAGGAGGAGCATTCCTACCATCTGAAGAATTCTAGACACTCTCTAAGAGCACGAGCTTTATGGTAAGCTCTCTAAGTGACAGTTCTGGATCCAAGAGGTTCACTTCGTGATACATGTCATCTCAAAGGCAGGAGTTGTAGTGGATCTAGTGAAGATTGAGTTGGAACATTCTTGGGAGCCACCTAATAGTGTGATGGAGGTACAAAGTTTCCTAGGTTTGGCTGGATACTACCGAATATTTGTGCCAAATTTCTCCAGTGTTGCAGCACCTTTATCATCGTTGAAGAAGAAGGGGAAACCCTTTGTGTGGCTGGAGAGATGGTAGCAGAGTTTTCCGGAGCTGAGGCAGAGGCTGACTAGTGCCCCAATCGTGAGGCTTCCAAAGGAGGGAATATGGTAAGTAGTCTACTACGACGCATCGGGGATCAGACTCAGATGTGTCTTGATGTAGGAGTGATAAGTGATCTCTTATGGTTCCCAAAAACAGAGATAACATGAGCAGAACTACGCTACCCATGACTTGGAGTTAGCAGCAGTGGTCTTCGCCTTGATGATTTGGAAACACTATCTGATGGGAGAACATTTTATAGTATAATTTGAGAACAAGAATCTCAAGTATATCTTCTATCAAAAGGACATGAACCAGAGACAACAATGTGGGCTTCAGTTCCTCCAGAACTATGCCTTTGAGATAGTCTATACTCATGGGAAGGGGAATGTTGTAGCATATGCACTCAGCAGAAGATCTGTTATACAACTTCTAGGTGAGTCGACGGACCATCTGGCCACTTTGCAGATATCCTTAATGGAATGTGATGGATCATCTTACCTTCTATCTCTTACAGTCACTCCCCCACTTCTTCAGTGGATCAGGGAGGCTCAGTATGGGGATGCGCACTCTGAGGCTCGATGTACTCAAATATCCATAGGACATGCACCTGATGGATTTTTTGTAGGTGGGGAGCACGTCATCATATTCAGAGGATGTACCTTGGAACCAGTTTCACTTTGGGTGGAAGTGTTGAGGGATTTCCACACATCCCCTCTAGCAGAACATCTAAGAGTGGCGAAGATTTATCAGGACCTCTAACGACAGCACTGGGGGTCGGGAATGAAGAAATCAGTGGTAGAGTTTGTCTCTCGATGCCTCACTTGTCAGTACGTGAAGGTGGAGGATCAGGTACCAGCAGGCTTGGTTCAGCCTTTAGAGGTCCCATAGGGGAAGTGGGATGGAATATCCATGGACTTCATGATAGGACTTCCATGTACATCTAGAGGTTATGAATCTATCTTGTTGATAGTCCACTGACTCACCAAGTCGGCCCAATTCCTATCGATTAGAGAGCAGGGTTTAGTATAGAGCTTTGGACGCCTCTATGTGCAAGATATTTTTTAGCTACATGGAGTACCCTCGATGATTTTCTCTAATCGTGATACACATTTCACTTCTCGGCTATAGAAGGGGTTGTTTGGGTGATTTCGGGATGCAACTTCATTTGAGCACTACCTTTCATCCTCAGACGGATGGCCAGAGTGAGCGGACCATTCAGACCCTCGAGGATATGTTGCATGCTTGTGTCCTTGACTTCAGTCACAGATGGGAGGATCACTTTCCTTTTGTGGAGATTTCATGCAACAAAAGCTATCACTCCACCATTGGGATGGCACCTTTTAAGGCGTTGTACGAGCGACCTTGTAGATCACCATTGTGCTGGACTGACCCAAGGGAGTCAGCACTAATGGAACCAGAGAAGGTATGGCCTACCATAGAGAAGGTGGAGATCATCCAAGATTGTATGAAGACTACACAGATCAGGTATAAATCTTAGGCTGACAGGAGATAGATACCTCTATAGTTCGAGGATGGCGACCACGTCTTTCTAAAGGTCACACCCCGACAAGGGTTACAGAGATTTTCCTGAGGTGGAAAGATATATTCGAGGTACATAGGACCTTTTCAGGACCTCAGCAGAGTTGGCGAGGTATCTTACAACTTAGCTCTTCCACCTCAGTTGCATCGAGTGCACGACATCTTCCCCGTATCCCACCTAAGGAGATACGTGCACGACCCTTCCCACATAATCGACCATGGCGAGCTCGACGTCGATGATGGGGTGACTTTTACAGAGGCTCCTGTAGAGTTTGTGGATCGACAGGTGTAGGTCCTACGTGGGTGGTTGATACCTCTAGTGTGCATTCACTGGCAGCACGAGATCCTCTTGGAGAGCAAATAGGAGTGGGAGGCTCAGATACGTGCTTAGTACACCCAATGTTTTCATAGTTTTTGAGATGTGACTTATGGGGACATAATTCCTTGAGGTGGGGATAATGTAATGACCAGGAAATTCCATGTATTTTTTTATTATGTTGGGATTTTATGAGTCCGTTAAAATTTACGGAATGTGATTTCGAGGCCCGGAGTCCCCGCAATGAATTTCTGACCATTTTTTCATGTACGTTTTGTAAACGTACGAATAGGTTTTTGTAACTTTTGAACCAGCACTCGGAATTGAAATATGAGGACATCGTTGAACTCGTAGTGCCGATATTTTATTATGGAGACTTTCACTTTGACCATAGTTGGTCAAGGGTGAATGTTGATTTTTGGGTTTTTCATGAAACAATAAAATTAAATTAAAATGTGTAACATTTTTATTTTCTTTTATTTAAACGTTCCATGTAGATGTTTTAATGGTGGGGACCACCTGTACTAAAACCTCCCAACATAGGATATGGTGGTGGGGACCACCCGATCCTAACCTCTCATGTGGGTTATGGTGGTGGGGACCACTCGAGACTTAAAACCCCTTGAACCCCTTTGAACTACCTATTAATGGGGAGAAACCTCTTGAGCTCCCCCACTTATTTATGCTAACTCTCTCCATTAATTAATTAAGCCAACCCATTAATTAATTAATTAAGATAAATTTCAATTATGAAAACAAACATAATTGAGAACATGATCTATTATATGGGATACCATTCATTTAGATGGAATTGGGGAGAGAAGAACTATTGGGAGAAAGCACTCCAATGAAGAATTCCAATGAGGAACATCTCCAATGACAAACAAACCGACAATCGAGGAAATGTCGACATCACCGATGTCCGTCTATCCCCAATGACATCGTCCCCTTCCTCGAGGACTTCTTCAATGAACCTTCAAGGGAGGGGTTTAGTTTCTATGTGATTATTTTTCCCATGTTGTTCCCTTCTGAACTAAGAATGCAGATCAACTCTCATAAACTAGTTGATCTGCGGATGTTTTCTTTTGCGGGAATGGGAATAGTGATTGACATGGGTTGTGGGGATTGATGTTTTTAAATATCTTCCATACACATTCTTGATTCAAATTTGTGAACCACTTTCAACCGCTCTAACGTGAATGGTGTGAGCCAAACAAATATGGTCTGACCCCTCCGTCGTTCTTCTTTTGTACATTATTCGCGATGATGATGGTGATTGGTACCAGCGTTTGGCACTGGTGGAACACAAGAACGGAGGCCGACACCACCACCGGCCATAACGAAGACAACGGTGCCTCCCTACGGCTCTCCACCACCCCACGGCCTCGACCTTATGTGTCCCCACCACGCGGCCCCACAACCCCCCCCCCCCCCCCCCCCGGGCCCGCCGCACCGCCCGCAGCACCGTCCCACCATTCGCGGCCCCGCGGCTCTGTCGCGCCGTCTAAGGCCCCACTGTGTGTCCATGCATCTTTTCCTCCTCGCAGCCTCTGCACTGCCGGTCCAGGTCGCCAGGTCGGGCCACCCAGCATGGGATGGCCCGAACCAGACACATTTACACTCTTTTGGCCATAACGTTTTCACCGGATGTCCATTTGATGAACTGTCAGCGGAGTTGGAAATGTTGGAGTGAGATGTTCCATTATAGTATACGCTACTATAGATTTAGATAATTTTGGAATATGGTCAGTTTGAATTGAGCACGAATCCCACCATGCCCTCGGGACTAAAAAGCTAATAACTCACATATTGGGCATCCGATTGACGCACTGTCTATTGCATTGAGACCCCTATGATGTGGCAGGACTATGGGATAATTCTTAATGGTACTTAATGGAAGTTTGGGTATTGAACATTCCCTTGAGGTGCATACCCTCTCGGAGTCGAGCAAGCTTTCCGCTGGAACCCATTAGATGGCTGTGACTTGAGGAAGAGAACCTTTGTGGGTCTGACATTGAGGGTCCCACATAGAACTTCACTAGGATTACATGCGGGACTACCCGATCAATCCTGTGTGGGTTAGTACCTAAATATCATGTGTGGTTCATCACTATGTGATCCAGTGTGGGTATGCACCGATCGATCCTGTGTGGGTCTACCTCTTAGCAGAGTAAGATGATTCATTAGTTGCATCTATTCATCTCTACTACTGTACTTAAGTTATACTTGGTTTGAGCTGAGTCTGTACCTATGTTGTACATTCATTTGTGGTAATACCATGGTGGTATTCTTATTTGTGGAATACATGTGTGGTACTTACCTTCATGGTATTCCTTCCATTGTGGAACGGTTGAGCTTTGGGCTTTTGGGTTGGACCCAGTGTTTCCTTTTGATTTAGATGGGTATACTTGATAACATACGTATATGTATGGGAATATACCTATTTAGGGTTGTCAATTGAATTTATGATTTTTGGTTTATCCATTGTGGATTTTGTGAGAACTTGAGGGTATCGGGGTCCCTACTGAGTATCGTTATACTCAACCCTGCACGGACTATGCACGCACTTTGTTGTCTTTTGTATAAAAGTCGGATAGTGCTGAATAAGGCTGAGGGTACCAGGACTGGACGGTGCTTGGAGGTGGACAATAAGGTGTGTCGGTACGCATATGATATGGGTGGAGGTGGAGTGATGAGGAGACGGTCTGTACCAACCCTTCAGGTAGGAACCTCGAAGGACAACCCAACATCTGTCTTTCTTTTTCTTCAGTTGTATTGTATTTCCATTTGTACGTGTACCTTTACTGTTGGGCTTGTATTTCTAGCCCCTTTTACTTTCAAAACTATTTTTTATACAGTTTACTTCTTTTTCATATCTTTTTGTGTGCATGGTTGAGTGTGTTTACATGTTATAAAGGAAATGCCTTCCCATTTTTTTAGAATATACCTTTGGTGCTAGTCACAAGCCCCTGGCCTATAGATGGTGGTCTTGTGGTGGTCACGGCACGGGCCCTGGGGGACGGGTTGTGAGAGACAGGGTTTGATTTTATTCTCAGGATGAACTGGCTAGTTCCCTATCGTGCACATCTTGTCTGGTATACATTGAGGGTGATGTATAAATCACCAGAGGGTGGTAGGTATATTAACAAGTAATAATGGAATGTACATTATTCTTGAGAAGGACCTGAGCATTACTATATAGGGAGTGTTACAACATAGTTTTCACATATTTTCTTAGATGATTAGGGAATTTGACCTGTTTTTTTCCCTCCCCTGGTGGATCAATATAGGGAAATATTACCGGATGAATTTTCTAGACTACCTCCAATTAGAGAGTTATAATTCACCATTGATCTAGTTCCAAGATAGACACTAGTGTCTTTTAATCATTATAGGAATTACCTAGATATATTTTGGAGCTCGTTATTGAAATGGAGAGATAGAGGCTAAAGGATTTATTCCATCTAACAGCTTACCAGAATGTTACACATTCCTTTTTCCAATAATTTGGATGGTACCCTTAGTATTTTTGTGTATTATAGACAGATGAACTAACATATGGTTAAGAACCGATAACAACTACCTCAAATATATGACCTCTATGATCATCTCTGAGGAGTGATGGTTTTTTCAATGATTTATTTGAGGCCATACTATCATCATTTGCATGTCTGGTCTTCAAGAATACTTTGCACAACATTCTGAAGAAAGTATAGTGTTTATGAGTACCTGGTAATATTATTTTCTCACACGAATTCACCATATATATTTATGGATATAATGAATAAGGGTTTCCACCTATATGAGGACTCATTCATGGTAGTATTGTTGGTCCACCTCTTATTTTATTATACTTCTCTATGTAAAAATTCCCAAAATCTTGATATAATTTAAAATACACCTATAGAGGACCATAATTATGATAAACTCACCAAATACCACTTTTGGATTGACAAATTCCAAATTCATGGGTCATAAACGTGGGATTTCAGGAATATCAGTAGACCTAGAGAAACTAAAACTTGTGGTTTCTTGGGAGAAACCCAATAACTTCATTGATATATAGTGTTTTTTTGAAGATAGTCAGGTCTTATATATGCTTCATCAAGGATTCCACATGTCTAGAAGTCCCTGTTAGGGGATTGCGTAGAAATGTGTGAAATTCATATGTTTAGAATCTTGTGAAAATCATTTTACATGTTAAAGGGACCATTGAATTCAGTGACTATTCTATTTCATCCAGATCCAAGAAGAAGTTACACTATTTATTGTAATGTAACACGTATATAACTGGGTTCTACTTTGATTCTGGTTGTGTGAGTCATAAAATATGGGTCTCGTAAATTGTGGTATAACAAGTGGAAAAACATAATTCCCAACCTTGATAAAGATTTAGTAGTTCATAATCTACAATTTTGGAGACGTTATCAACATGGGGAGATTTTGGTGGTTTAAACTGATAAAAAAAATTTGCAATTACTTCTTTACATAGTTTGGATTGAATTATAGACAGTGTAGCTGGGTTAATACCTTAAATATATTGATTTTGAGCTTGTATATACTCCCAAAAAAGTAGATCCAATGGCCAATGATATGATTCAGAATACTCATAACCATGAATTTAAAGAGGCTAGTGGTGGGTGATAGCTCATTGTCATGTTTTTTGATATGAATGTTGTGGTTTGGAAGGATCATGGGTTGATTATCCTCTCACCTTTCGTGGTGACTTTTAATCTTATAGAAAGGGTATGAATACAGAAGGTATCATATGTATATGTATATCTTAGACATAAGGGAAAGTGTCTCAGATGATGATTCATATTCTATTTGGACCATGGATAAAGATGAGACATTATGATTTAAAGGGTGTGTTTGTGTTGCATATGACATTAGAGAGGAGATGATGTGGGAATTTAATTCATTTGTATAAGTGGAACATCCTACTGTAACAAAGATGTATTAATAATTATGTTGTTTATATTGGTGGAATACAATGAAAATGGAGTTATCCATACATATCACTCACTTTTCCACCTATTTTTAGGTTAAGGATAAACATCTGCAACCATTGGGACTTTTACATTGATTATCCACAACTAATTGGAAATTGGAGGATGTATCATTGTAGTTTTTGACTGGTTTTCCAGGATCACCTCGAGTAAAAAACATATTTTTGGTATTTTTTGATCAGTTGATGAAGGTTTTACACTTATTACATTTTTTGAACTAATTTTTTTAAGACTATCTATAGAGGATATGCGTCATATACTTATATATTTATTCATGTAAATCCCTGATCTATCATATACAAAATGGATACATCTTTCACCTATTATTTTTGGAAGGGGTTATAGAAGTCCTTGGGTATATGGGTGATTCCGAGCATGGAATATCACCCTCAGACTGATGAATATATATAGAATAAAATTTAGGTGTTAGAGGACATTATAAATGAATGTTTCATTGAATTATTGGGTTCATGGAAGAAAAATATACCCCTAGTCAAATTTTCGTAGAATAATAAATTTTAGGATACCATCTAGATAGATCATTATTATGGGTTATATAGTAGAAAATTTTGTTAACCACATTTCTAGTTAGAGGTAGGGAGGTATCATTTCTTTGATATCATCTCATTCAGGATACTATAGAGCATGTACAATTGATCTGAAAGCACATTTTGATAGCCTAGTCATGACAATAGTTGTGTGACAATGTCCTTCATCAACCTATTGAGTTTAATGATGGGGATCTGGTTTTCTTTATTGTTTCCCCTATGTTGGGAAATCGATTAATTCATACGTAGGGTAATAATTCTCCTCAATTTTTTGGATTCATCGAGGTTTTAATTGGAATTAGATCATTGGATTACCAAATATCACATAATTTAGATACTGGTGTATGCATGATATCTTTAACATATATCATCTTCTACGATGTTATACATAACCATCACTTTTTTTACCACCTGATGAGGTTGAGTTGGATGTGTTTGATTCCTTTTAAGATTATCCAGTATGTATCACAAATCGAAGTGAGATGAATATACAAGGTAGTTCAGTCCCTTTATTATAGGTGTTTTGGAAGCGTGTACAAATACAATATGAGATGTAGGAGAAGGAATATGATATATGAACTCACTAGAAAAAAATTCTCATGGATGATAACTCTTTACCCTCAAAAGGCCAACTCAGTGATGCATTTCAAGGAGGGATGGTTGTAATGAACAAGATTTTCTTGAAGGTATATATATATATATATCATTGATTTCTTAAATTTTCCCTTATAATTGTTCCAAATAGAGTTACTAAGGTTATGAGGGTGTCTGAGGATTATTTAGAGCACTGTGACCCAGAATTTGGAGAAACAGACTACACCACAATGTTATTTGATACTACACTTCCCATCCGCATAGTGTCCACTGACCATATAAGAAGTTTGAGAGGGACAAAAGATCTTGTTTGTTATCCTACAAACATGTGAAATGAGGGGAACCCCTGGAGAAAATTTTAGACCTCCTGATAGAGGAGTTACACAAAACGTGAACAAGGTTTCTCAAAATATGAACATAGCGCCTATGGGGTCCCTCCTTAGGTAGAACCCGGTGCATAGTAATGGAATTTTTTTAACAATCTTGTTTCCAAACCGTATGACTTATAGATATTTCAGTTAAATTGAAAATTTTCCTTTAATGAATTCAATTTATCACCCCTCTCTTTTCCTCTCCCATTAGTAATTATTGGATCCTCCACCCTTCTCTCATATGTTCTTACCCCTCCCATATTACAGATTTTGATTTCCCTATCATTTGAAATTCCATGTAAATAAACTTAGAATAATTGGATAACTAGATGTAATATCTTTAATGAAATTTCATCAAATCTCCATTTATCTTTCAATATCTTGATCTATTTTGGTCCGAGCTCATTTACCCTATTGTATAGGAGTTGGTATGTTATTAGTTTTTATTATATTTTACTTCAATTATGACTCCAATATTGGTTGAGGTTTAATCGATAGTTTTAAGGTAGGTGGTCTTGTTGTTTTATCTAAAAGTAATGATGTTTTCCTAGTATCTTCATTGCATCACATTCTTTCCATTTCTGTTCATTTCATTAAAATGCATTCTTAACTTCCTATAAAATGAATAAGGATATTATACTCCATTAGACAATTTCTAAATGTTTAGAGGTTTATAACCTCATTGATTTCAAACCCTTTTGATGTGATAAATTAATTTCTCTTTCTAATATATATTATCAATTCTCTAAACACACCTATATGTTTGGCTTGTCTCCAAAATGGAATTCCCACTTTTATATATATTTTTAGATAACTAAAGAACCTTTTATGTGTTTAGATTGACCATTGAATTGAATTACCTTGATTAAATAATTAAATAGATGAATTATAATGAATTATTAATGGAGGAAAGGCCACACTAAGTGAGTAATGCTTTTATATATGGATCATACGATTTATAAAATACTTGGTTCTATTTGGATTGATGGTTATAATAAATTAGAGGTGATGCCTCATTATATGATTTTTATTATAAATATTCCATTATTATATGAATTTGAATTATGTTCCAGGGATGTTTTGATCCTAATTTTTAATTATCCCTTACATTGGTTGTTGGTCATGAGGGATTACACCATTATACATTTATCTGGATTATGGAAAAGATGTTCCATGTTCCATTATTCGAGTTTTGGGCATAAAATCTCACCCACAATCCTGACTGATGAGAAACATGTCTCATAATAATCATGATTTTTAGTTAATGTACCATTTCTAGAGATTATATATTTATTGACTAGTTATAGATTCTTGAGATTTTTCCTTGGTCTTGTTAGCACCTAGTATCCATGTATATGTGTACTTATGACATCACATACATAGCACATATACATGAATGCAGTATATAATTATATATATATATATATATTATTACATATATATATTGTATTTATATCATATGTATTACAACATCTTCTTAAGTAGGTATAGTCTTCAAGGTGTCCTAGTGGAACCTAATCCATCTATCATTTATTATTCAGTATTGTTTATTATTTATCTTACCTACACCCTCCAATTGAGATGTACATGGCTACATTATTCCTTGATTCTGTTGGAGGTGGACTTAGAGGTTAATATCACATAATACTTGGGTCTATATTGGTACATTAGTACACATTATTTCTATAGGTATTGATATGGAAATGGTCCGCGTTTCAAGTGCTTGATTAATTTTCATATAGCATGGACCATGGGAGTTAAGGACTGAGATTATGCTCATGATGCTTGTAGTGCAGTATTTCAACCATTTTCTTGTGTTGCATAATATATTTTCAGGTCCCTTATTTCCCATTTGTTATATGTCGTCATTCCATAACATCATTATACGTGACCCAACCTATGGTATTTTTATTATTATTATTATAGTTTCTGGGTTATTTAGACTTCAATAGTTGATTATTATTATACTTGTATCTGTTTTGATATCTCTATTTATAGGGTTCCATTATATACTATTTATTTCATGAATCTATTATGAAACTTTGATATGAGGATATATTATCCCTAGCGTACCATCCCTGACACTCGCTGCTAGTCATATGCCTTTGGTGTACATGGATATGCTCTTAAGGCCATGAGACCCGTCAGCTTAGGGAACTATTTAAGTGGATCGCATGTCAAGAAATAATAATCATAATTAGTTTAAGAAAATTATTAAGAGTTTTATCTTCATGAATTCATTTTTACGTTATATTTTCTATAGTATCACATTATAATAAAGTTATCAATCAGTGTCAAAGGAATATCATTTCAATGAAGTGTAGGGAATTATAATGTATGTCAAAATTATTATAGACTATGTTTTCAAATACGATATAAAATAATAATTTATTTATTCAAATATGATGATATGGATTGGGACAGAAATGTTGATGATTAAAATTCGATGTTAAGAGAATTGTTATTCATAGGTGAAAGGTTTGTTATATAGAAAACAAAGAAGGATAATTTTCCCTAATTAATTAAAACATATCAATAAAAATTCACTTATACCAAATTAACAACTCTTTTTTTATTCATGAGGAATCACATAATGATATTAAAGTTTCAGTGAATCTAACTTTGTCTAAGAGCTATATGGATCAAAGTTCCATTATCTAATGAGATATAGAATTTAACATTAATTATCAATGAATATTTATATGAATTATCATTTTATTATGTATATTGTTCGATGTGGATTTATCAATATGAATTATATTCCTATAAAAGAACATGTTGTGGATAATTTAATGAAACATTTGGTATGAAGGATTTATATAAATAAATAACGATGATTAGAGTTAAATCTTGACACTCTCAAGCTTAAGGTATGATGTTTCAATCCCACGTTTGATTTTTATTTGGGGGTTTTCTATGGAGATGAATGATATATATAAAAATCCAAAGGTATATATTTTTCTAATGTGGGATAAATTTTTTATTAATTTGTAGTATATTTTAAGAAGATTGTTAAAAAATAAATAATTTATGCATTTGAATCATTTAGTGTGTGTGTGTCTATAAATCAGTGATTTTAATATATGAATGTATATTGATTTATGAAATTTAACAATTCATTATTATTTATGTCTGTATAAATACGTGTAACATGTAAACATAGATTTTTTATAAGGAAGATAAATCGTAATGATATTATTGTGACAATGTTTGGAAGTAAATCTAAGATTCCCTTTTGGAAAACATAAAAATTATTTATAATTATTTATTTTCCATATATAAATTTTTTATAAATAATTTTATAATAATTAAATAATTATTTATTTCTATTATTGTGTGTGATTTATGATTTTTTGGTTGACATGAAGATCCGTTTGTGGATACTATTGTGTCATAACTTATATTTAAGGGAAATGTTTTACCCAACGGTTTTTTTTAAATGGGTGGATTATATTTTAAATAAAATTATTTGAAAAGGTTTATTGACTAGTTGTGTTAGATTTTATTATAAATTTATAAAACAATAAATGAAGTGTTTCAAATTATTAGAGTTTTTTTATTATTTGACCTCAGACTATTAGGTGGTTCTAACAATCAAAAAATAGAAAATTATGTTCCTAAAAATTTCCATTCAAAGATTTACATATTAATAATATAGTTTTTTATAGGAAGTTTTAGAAAAATATTTATGTATAGAAATTGTTATGGGGGTCCTCTTGAATTCCCCCACCTATTGGTACTAGAATCTACCCAATGTATTACTTCGTATGGCTGAAGCCACCCACCAGCTAACTAGTGGATTCCATATATGAAAACATAATGACTTATAGTCGAAATAGGAACCCTAATTTGAGTTCCAACAACATATTGCAACCCTAAATGGATCTATAATAATATTGAGTGTATTAAAGGCTACTGATACAACTCTAATGGTTCTAATATTCTTATTTTTTACCTGTAATATTCATTTTAGGGAAAAATGGTATCACATTCATATCATTATTGTGATCTCATAAAATTTTATCTCTTACTGACACAGTATTTAGGTTGTATTATTGAAAGAGGGTTGATAATTGGATTAAATGTTCTTACATAATACATGTACCTTATTTATTTTTTCCCTTGGGTTGTCAATAACATTGAGTATGATGGATTTTTTTCTCCAAACCATATGTGTTGTATATTAGTGGCTCACAACCATTTCATTTTAAGGGGTTTGGTTTATAATACCATTTAGGTGTGAGGAATATGGGATTCCCTATATGACTACTAAAAGTAAAGGTAGAATCAGTTTCTTTTTACAACCATTAAAAATGATGGGACTTAGTTTTTAGTTGTATTCTTACCAACCACTAAATCTATGGGTTTAATCTGAATCCACTAAGGTATCGTAATGGTAGAATATTAAGGGATCCATTAGATTATTATTTCTATAATCCATTATTACTGTCTTTTTAATTTTATTTTATTTTTAATATTTCTACAATACGTTAAATCATATATATATATTAGTTTTTCAATTTACTTTAATTAATATCAACTATTTTGTTTTTAACTTTAATATAGGTTTTTAAAGGAAATTAACTCCATCCTTGACATCATTATGACAAAAACCATTGATTTCTTATGAAAATGTTAAGGTTGATATATAGAGGTACCAAGATATTTTAAAAACTTATAAGCATTTAGTGTCATTTTGGGTTAAGTATATGAAATAATTCCTCAATGTTCAAATATTACATGAAGATTTAATTCCATATTTAAGGATTCATATACTAGTATTTATGATATATGTTTTATCATGTAATGAATTCGAAATTAGTATGATATTTTATAAAGGAATTTATATTTTCATTAATATTTGAATTATAATTCATAGTTTTATTATAAAAAATTAGGTAACTACTCATCATGATAGACTTTAGGTCACACTATAATTTCATGTAAAGTCATTATAGTTATTTATATTATTCAATTAGTTACTACGATATGACATAATTATTTTGTTGAGTATGTCATTTTTATTAGAATTGTGATGTATCAATTTGGATACTATATTCATTACAATGTAATTTAAATGATTGAGATGTGAGTTTTTAAATGTTTCACACTTCCTTTGTTTTCGGTTATAGGTCTTGGTGTATTCCACATAGATATTTTCTTTATCAATATTAATTTTTTGGTTATTTTTAATAAATGATTAGTAAACAATAATATATTTGAAGTGGGATTTGATAAAATATTATAATTTAGGTTAACATTATCAATTTAATTTCAAAATTATATTTTCAAAAATTATAAGGGATACTTTCATACTATTCATTCACATTGATTATATAAAGAAAAAACTGAATTTGATAAGGAATTAGTGAAATATATGTGTTATGGAAGAAATTTATATATCTTGATTCATTTAGACTATAGAATAATAAATCCAAATATAATTAAGATTAATTTTTTCTTTAAATAAATTTTACTACCGTGGGGTTTTAATGTTTTCCTAGGATTGTTTGAGTTATTTTGAGATAAAGGATTTTATATACCTATAGATCTTCAAATATAAAAATAAGAATTTATTTATTGGAAAAAATTAGTTTATAGTAACAAAAATATTAGGTATCTGTGATCAAATATAAGAATATGTAGTGATACTCGATTGACAAAATTATGGAGACATTCGTTAAGTATTGAAGATGTTATATTGCAAGAAATTATGAGAGTAATCTCTTTAGTATATGATATCACAATGTACTAGTTGGGATACATTTATACTGACAAAAATTTAAGGATAAACCATTCTCATTTTATTCCATTATGTGATACAAGTAGATTGTATGATAATTGATAATATTGTTCCATGAAAATGATGTAACCATTTATTTTGAATGGTTTAACATTTACAAAATTGTTGTATATTCATGTATTTGGATGTGTAAATTTATTAACTATGTTATATTTATTAATTCCATTATCATTATTTGGATAAGGAAATGTTAGATATACCTTGTTTACAATTATCTAATCTAGTGATGAATATTTACTGGAAAATATTCAAAAAAAATACGTATATTCATTATTCAACCCAAATTAGTATATACAGTGTATGAACAAACCGGTCATTATTATTTGTGGTATCAAAAAATTCTCCCTCTTATCATTATCATTACATTATAGAATCATCATATTGAAACATTGGACAAATAAGGTATAGTTGATCATCGATGATGAATTTTAGAACTCAACAACGAAACAAGTACATATTATTGATGATGCCTTGTTTATTGAAAAGTCGTATTCTGTATGCAACCATATATAATGTATATGTTTTAGGAAACTATTTTTTGTATCATACTATGTATACTACTCAAATAATATTGTTTTACCTTTGTAAATGTGCATAATTCAGTTGTTGGGAATGGGTAGTTCCAGTGTACTAATTTTCTGGCCATTAGAAAGTGCATTGGGCCAGGTGCATATAAGTATATAGGTCATGTATGGGTTCTCTCTCAACCCAGTTAAATATGGGAATCACCAAAAAAATCTAAGTCCCTTGGTTCATTCAAGAATTTATTGTTTCCCCATGACATCGATATACCCACACAAATAGTCCCCTCACTCTAATGTATCCATATTCATACTCATGGTTACATAAAAATTATGGATCAACACTATTTGGGTACAATTAAGAAGGGATGATGTAGGATTATTTTTATTGGTTTAGATATTATGTCAACATGAAAATTTCCCAAAAATTACATGAGATATGGAACTAACACATGAAATAAATGGTTAGATTATTTTATGGTAGGTGTGACTCAATGAAATACCTACAGAGGAAAACATATTATTTTCATAATTGGGATACCATAATTGTAGTATGTGATTACCATATTAGGATTTTGGGAATATTTATTTGAAAATGTGAAATGAGGGTCAAACTAGGTTGATTCATTTTTCAATAAGATGTCTAATAGACCATATTTCATAATCCTCCCAAGTAACTTTTTTGAGTCAATGAAACCAACTTGATTAAGGTTCCAAATCTATAAACCATGCAAAATAAATATATAATAATTTAAGATCATTTTATTCTTTTTAATTTTGCACACTCTCTGAAACATGGAACATTTATCTCTACAATTTTCTAATTATTTTAACATGTGTTGCGCATAATGTTGTAGAATCCAATATTATTCTGGCTCCTTTCGAGTAAAGAGAATCCTTAAAATGGTTGTGGATCCATCTCCGATGTGTATCACTTCATTCCAAAGGCTGGAATCCTATATTACCATAATTGAAAATCTCAAATCCATGATCGATATGGGATAATGATATGTGGGATCATGTAAGAGACAATGATTGTAACGCCCCGACCCCAGTTACCCAGAGTCGGTGCATTATTGCGTAACATTGGCATTATCACAAAAGATCATGTCTCGAAAGACCGATTAGTTTAGTAGCCTTGGAAACACTAGATACATTCAAAAATGTAACATTACATCATAAAGTGAAAAACTACAATAACATAGTCTCCATTTTCCACACTCATATCCCCTTCAGACAATCCCTGCAGGTCATTCCTAAAATACTTCTTCACATCCTGGAAAATTTAATACATTGAAAGGGGTGAGCTCAAATACTCAGTAAGGATAACAATATATTGGAAGCTTTCATAAATAAAAATAAACATTTAAGGAAATGTATAACTAAATAAAATCATTTTAAACATGAACTTCAACATAATATGGAAAAAGTAAAATGAAACAATTCCATTTACTTATTCAAATGGATATTCTACTGGTCGAATAATCACATGAAATATCAATAACCACTTTCATAATGATGGAATGCATAATGCCAGACTATCATAACCACGTATCCAAGGCCTCGTTCCAAGACTACAAATAATATTTTGTCAAGGCCTCGTGCCAAGACACTAGTTTGTCTCATGAGACATACCGATGCATCGAGGAGCTATATCGGGCTCCACCCATCACTTATTAAGTCCAATGCATTCCTCATATGAATAGGATTAAACATATCATAAACCATAACATAATCCTATCACAAAAAACATGCATAAAGGAAACATAACATTTCCACATTTAAATCACAAGATATCAATACAACACATTGATATAATAAAAACATTATCAAAACCATTTTCAATACCAAAATAAAAGAAAATTAAAACATGGTATTTATTTTTCATTTAAAAAAAAGTTATGGCTTGTACAGGAAGCTGAAACTCAAATAATGGTCAGGGCAGCGGAGAATTCATTGTCGCCGCATACGTAAGACAAAACATTACTTTTTTCATTTAGTAAAAACGTTTCATATAAAAAAGATTCCTTTTGAATAAAATAAAAAGTCAAAGGGGTTTATACACCGTATAAAGAAATGTTGTGTATAAAACCAAATATGCCTCAATGAAAGAAGATTGAGATGAAGTCCCTTACAAATAATTTTTTTAAATAAAATAGATATATTATGTGTATTCACTATAAGTACACATAATGAAAGTAGAAATACAAGATAGGACATAATAATATCATGACATAATTTGAAAGTAGGAGATTAACCCAAAGAATGGAAATTGGGTTAAGAAGTTCCATTGCAAAGAATATTTTTTAAATAAAATAGATCTATTATGTGTATTCACTATATGTACACATAAATAAAGTACAAATAAATGATAGGAAATAATAATATCATGACATAATTTGAAAGTAGGAGATTAACCCAAAGAATGGAAATTGGGTTAAAATGTTCCCTTACCTCGTGTCCGACATGACTCGACCATTCTTTAACCTCATGAATAATAAACTAGAGTTAATTTATAATTTATTTAGAAAATTTTTCAAGTTTATTATTCCTTTTATATCACTTATTACAATGTTATGAACATTATGTAATTATTTAAGTTAATAACGGTCGTTTTGTCGATCTTTGGTACTTGAGTCAAAAATAAACTTCTTATAATTACAAGTTGTTCATGTGGTGAAATATCCATTATATCCAGAATTATATTCATGATGTATATATCAAATATATCATATATATCCAGTATATACATTCATTTATAATATTACATAACATTTAGAGGTAAGAAATGAAATGCAACATTCATGGAGACGGTAAGTCGTACGTACGCATGAATGCTACTTTCATTTATATTTCATATTTAATGGAATGAAATTATAATTATATAAAGGTATACTAAAATTACAGTATAATATAATGTATAATACCATTTACTTTATCCTTTATACATCCCACATATGGCATTAACGATTCAAATCACTTTGAGAGGGCTGTAGTCCGCACATCCTAAAATGAAATTATCGCGTTTACCCATAATGGAAATCATAAAGGTATACCATAAATGAAAAATACAGAATCATAAGGAAAAAACATAATATAAATCATATATAAAAAGAGTTTCATCATAATGTCCACCATGAGAGGTGTTAAAAGAAGATTGAACAATCATCGTTTCGTGAGGTAGAAATTCACCAACCACAGAAACAGTATGTTCTTTAACCATTAGAAAAAGGTGTGTTTAAGTGTAAATCAAATAAATCTCATAAACACATACTATTATATTTAATATACTGGTTTTGTTACAAAATAAATGAATAAAAATAGTTTAAGGGGTTGGAGAAGCAGAAGAAAACAAAATAGCATAAGAGAAGACATTACCATAAAATCGGGTAACTATTTTTGATTTGAGATCAAAGGCTTCCTTGGGAAGACTTATGCCCAAATTGAGGCTTCTAGGAGTAAGAGTGGGATGTGGAGAGACAAAATGGTCAGGGTTTGGCCGAGCAAAAGGCTTGAGAGGTGTGGGTAAGGTGGTAGAGGTGGGGGCCTTTTTTTAAGAGGAGAGGAGGGGCACTCTTGGAAAGTCATGAAATGATACTTTATTATATAATGAGTTTCGGATTTTAAAGGTCCCACACTTATATTTTTCGAGGATAATGTGATAAGGGTTCTAAATATACTCATCAAATAGGTTTTTGACAAGTGTAAGTCTTATATTTTACATTATCTTTTTATTTTATTTAAATAGTTTTTTAATGAGGTAATCGCTGCATCATCATGGTGTCATAAATAATTTAATTTATTTAATGTCTAAAAATTATAAAAAAATATCATGATGTTTGAAATCTTTTTATTATTCTAATTAATATTTATATTCAAACATATGACTTGTATAACCCCATTTAAAAATTGTTTTAGTAAAACAACTCATGATTGTGACATTTTTATTTTAACATTAAATAAAAAGTTTTTAATGTCATTTTCCTACCAAAGTGGCTCCATGGGGTCCCAAAGTTGACCCATGGATTTTATTGGTCTGCCATGACTCATAAAATAGGGGTAGAACAATGGTAAAGGTATTTTCATATTTTTATAATATCATTTTTACCTTAAATTTCACTAATTACCATTAATCACGATTAATTAAACTTAAAAGTTACTGTTCACCAAAGAATTATTTTAATCCCATTGAACCACATTTTACTTCCTAATGACAACCATGTATATTGGATTTTTGAAAATCAAATCATAGAAGTGTTAATGTTTCATTTAAACGAAAAATCCGTTTTTTAATCACAACATAGTGGTTTCACTATTCATCAAAAATTGAAGTTTTTCAGAACAATGCCTAAATTTCACCCTAAGCTAATATTGATATTCCAAATTCAAAAATGATGTCTATTTTACAAAATAACAATCATATAAGTTGAATTAATTAATTTTATAATTAATTCCCTCCATCACAACAAATAGCGTGTTTTTAAGAAACAATATATATCAAAAGATTGACAATTGTTTATGTCCAATTTCAATGTGAAATTAATTCTAATGACCACCATTTGATAAAATGGTAAAAATATATTCTGATTATACTTTAAAACCACAAAATAGTATAATTTATCACTATAAGTTATTTAGATTAAAAAAAAATTTAAGTATTTTTTGCTATTCATAAAAAATTGGAAGTTCTCAGAAAAATACCAAAAATTCAACATAGGATAATTTCGATATTCCAAATCCAAAAATGAAGTCCATTTTGAAATATAAGATATATATAATTTCAAAAAGTGTGTATTACTATTCAAAATGGCTATTTTGATTGGTTGCGGTGTGTTAGATTCTCGAACTTGCATACAATACAAGCTATTTCATAATTGAAAGAGAAGCGTATCGTGGAAGCTCAGGGTGTTACATTCTACCCTCCTTCAATAAATTGAATCCTCGCAATTTGAAATTTTTGTTTGAAAATAAAAGGTTGAAAATAGAAAATACCTTTGTGGAAAACCCACATCGAAAATAAGGTTAATAAAAATATAACTTTAAAAGAAAGAAAGAGAAGTACAAAGTTCACCCGAGATAGCCCATACTAGGATTCTATGAAAATATGGATATGGAGGAAAAAAACCATCAAGGTCTGGTGGAGAGTTGTATAATACAGGATTAGGATAGAGTTAACTACAAGAAAATCACAAACTTGTGATTGGTCAAACGGTAATTGATTCCCCAATTGGAAAATTTTACCAACAACATTTTTGTTTTAAGTTACCTTTCATAAAGTTGAGGAATTTATTTAAGAGATTTACTAAGAACGTAAGGAAATATACTTACTTGTCATGTAGACATTCACTCTTTAATAAATTTTTACCACAAACCCATCTTTCACTCCAAAAGGTAATAGAACTAAAAAATATTATATTTATCCCAATCTTACAAGGTTCCAAATATTACCACATACCATTTAGATTAGGAAAACTATTTTTTAATAACCAGGGACTTCTTATAGGATAGTGGTAGGTAATAAAGGCCTATCACACTAAGGTTTTGGGTTCGATTCCTACGGCCTTGTCCGACGCGACGGGTTATCCCCTGACTTGTAGGTTGTCCTTTTCATAAAACTATAGTATTATAATATTCCAAAAATAATCTTCTGAAATGTATTAATCTAAAACAATACTATCCAAAGTTCAACTTAATCCATTCCAACCTTTATAGTTATCCAAAATACCTCCGTTAAGACTTTCTCTATATGGTCTCTAAATTCCAAAATCAATTGTATCACCAGATTCCTCAAACAAAGTAATGTTTCTCTTATTGTCACATACGAAAATATAATTACCTTCATCATATTAAAATCTTAATGAAAACAAAAAGTAATGCAGTACAACCCTTATACATATCACATTATTCTTATAACCAGAATATAATCCTTGAGTCCAAAAGCACCAATACATTAATTATTACTCTCCAACTATAGTAACAGCATAAGATTGTCCTTGATCCCTTGACCTTTTCTGAGGAAATTTACCCTGACGCTTAGGACATTCATTTTCATAATGCCCCATTTCACTACAATTGCAACATTCAACAATGATAGCCACATTCTTTCCCTTTCAATCATGAGCCCGGTGACCTTTTTCTTCACATTTATAACAAACTCCCATTCCTTTTAGGCAAGTACCAGGTTGATTCTTCCCACAATTATCACATAATGGAAAATCCTTCTTTCCCTTTTTACCTTTATCTTTCTCTTGTTCCACCATTCTCTTATTTTCTTGATTTACTTTATTGTCATAAGATTTAGAGAATTCCTTTTCTATCTTGATAGCACATGAGACAATATCTTCGTATGACGAGATGTTTTGTGAGACTAATGCTCGACGGAGAAATGGTTTTAACCCATCAACTAAACGATCAATATTACTTCTTGGGTTACGTATATAATCTACAGCATGTCTTGTTAACCTTGTAAATTTGGCCTCATACTTTGCGACATTATCATCCTCCTTTTGTCTCAGACTCAGAAATTGCCTTTCCATATCTGCTCGATGGTCATGGGGAATGTATTTTTCTATGAAAATATCTTTGAACTCTCTCCATTCCACAAATGATACTTCTTCATATTCCATTGTATTTTGAATCAATGACCACCATTGATCAGCATCTCCAATGAGGTGGTAAACTACCATGATAACCTTTTCCCTTTCACTAATCCCCAAGGCATGGAATATTTTCTCTATGTAATTTATCCATTTCTCAACTACTACGGGATTTATACCCCCATTAAATTTTGGTGGTTGTTTCCTCATGAAGCGGTCTAACATTGATCCTCCACATTGCGGATCAGGGTGCTCCATACGAGTAAGGTTATTATTCATATCCTGAGTAAGTTGTCCCAGTATGTTGATAAGCTGATCAGCACCAGTTGTATCACCAGCTCCATTATAATTATCTTGAGTAGGAGGTAAATCCCTACATGGAGTGCATACATCGATACGATTTCCATTCCTTCCACTAGGTGCCATTTCTAAACAATGGCATAAACTAGATCAGTTTATGAATAAAAATACATAATTCTGTACTTGTAAAATACTTAACATAAATTGAACAGTATGTGGATATAATCCATATTCATAAAAAGAAATGTTTTCTTTGAGGAAGTATATTCTCATAAACCATTCATAATGATTTCTAATGAAAATTATATTTATACTAAGCAGATCCTCAGGGAGTGTCGTAACAAAAAGTGCAGCAAGGCCCGTTGTCGTGCACCAGTTCCCGTTCGAGTCTAGCTCAAAGTTGTGTTTTTGGGTTTTACCCCTAGGTACATCTGTTCTAGAGATGCCTCTACCTGCTCGTATCTAGATAGGGATGTATTGCTCAGAAAACTCACAAAATCTCTATAATACCAAAATTCTAGGATGTTCTTCTATATTAATCCTCAAATTCTATCTTAGGTCTATGTGCTCTAATCAGAGTTTATCTAAATCTAGCATCCAAGGTTAGTACTAAACTGCCCCTGATAACAACTGTAATTCCCCGACCCCAGTTACCCAGAGTCGGTGCATTATTGCATAACATTGGCATGATCACAAAAGATCATGTCTCGAAAGACCGATTAGTTTAGTAGCCTTGGAAACACTAGATAGATTCAAAAAAGTTACATTACATCATAAAGTGAAAAACTACAATAACATAGTCTCCATTTTCCACACTCATATCCCCTTCATAATATCCCTTCAGGTCATGTGTAAAATACTTCTTCACATCCTGGAAAAATTACAATATTGAAAGGGGTGAGCTTAGATGATCATTAAGGATAACAATATAGCGGAAGCTTTCATAAATAAACATAAACATTTAAGGAAATGTATAACTAAAAAAGCCTTTTAAACATGAACTTCAACATAATAGAGAAAAAGTAAAATGAAACAATTCCATTTACTTATTCACATGGATATTCTACTGGTCGAATAATCACATGTAATATCAATAACCACTTTCATAATGATGGAATGCATAAAGCCAGATTATCATAACCACGTAGCCAAGGCCTCGTTCCAAGACTACAAATAAGATTTTGTTGAGGCCTCGTGCCAAGACACTAGTTTGTCTCATGAGACCCACCGATGCATCGAGGAGCTATAGCGGGCTCCAACCGTCACTTATTAAGTCCAACTCATTCCTCATATGAACAGGTTTAAACATATCATAAACCATAACATAATCATATCACATAAAACATGCATAAAGGAAACATAATATTTCCACATTTCAATCACTGGATATCAATAATACACATTGATATAATAAAAACATTATCAAAACCATTTTCAATACCAACAAAAAATAAAATTAAAACTTGGTATTTATTTTTCATTTTAAAAAAAGTTATGGCTTGTACCGGAAGCTGATACTCAAATAATGGTTAGGGCGGCGGAGAAGTTATTGTCGCCGCATACATAAGACAAAACATTACTTTTTTTGTTTAGTAAAAACTGTCACGACCCGTCCTCGGGGCCCTTGTCACGACCCGTCCTCGGGGCCCGTGCCGTGACTACCCCAAGCCCGCCTTCCATAGGCCAGGGGCTGGCGACTAGCACCAAGGCGTAAAATCCCAGTAAACAGGGAAGGCATTGCCTTTATAAGTAACAACCACACAGAGTCAGCAAGCGGAAAGTAAAGTGCAGAAAAGTAAAGGGGCCGGAAATACAAGCCCAACTGTAAAGTACAACTGAAAAGTAAAGTACAGCAACTGAAGAAAAGACGGAGGCCTCGTGTCGTCCACTGGCAATCCCACCTGAAGGGTGGGTACAGATAGCCTCCAGGCTCCTCGGGTCCCACGCCCGCTCCGAGTACGTTCCGCCCAATGGTCCACCTCCAGGTACCGTCCTGCTCCACGCCCCAACCGTGATCAGCGCTGTCCGTCATCTGCAACCAACACAACAAGGTGCGGGCATAGCCCGTGCAGGGGTGAGTACAAGCTACTCAGTAAGGACCCCGAGACCCCCGAAAGTCTCCCGAAATCCACAAAGGATATAGCACAAAATAAAGATGCAATCACGAAGTAACATCTGACTCGACTTAGGTATATGCCCATACATATACCTAAGTCCCCACTTCTAGCTCTGCTCACGAGCTCAAGAACAACTCAATCCACATAGGAAAGCAAGACTCAAATCCACAAAGGAGAGTAAACAGTAAATCCACATAGGATAGTTCAACACAATCCACAAAGGAGAGTAACAGTAAATCCACAAAGGATAGTTCAACACGATCCACAAGGGAGAGTAAACAGTAAATCCACATAGGATAGTTCAACACAATCCACAAAGGAGAGTAACAGTAAATCCACATAGGATAGTTCAACACAATCCACAAAGGAGAGTAACATAAGATTCAGCTCAACCAGGATTTTCATTATCGAAACCGTAAAAGTTGAAGAGCCCCATCTCTGAAGTGTACAGTGGTCCTGTCACGACTCCGAGGTACTGCTCACTAACCTAAGACTGCTGAAGTACTCCTCCTGTCGAGTACCACGGGTCTGCTGCCAACTACCGGGCGCTCCTTCCGCTGAGGGTCTGCTGCCAAATACCGGGCGCTCACCCAGATAGCCTACTGAGGTACTCCTCCTGTCGAGTACCGCGGGTTTGCCGCCAACTACCAGGCGCTCCGTCCGCCGTGGGTCTGCTGCCAACTACTGGGCGCTCCGTCCACTGGGCTAGTCGACTCACTCCAAGTCGATTCGGTCAAGCAGTCGTCAGGTCTCAGTCATCTACACGGTCTCCGTACTCCGCACGCACGTCTCCACCGTCGCGGGTCTGTCGCTACAACCAAGCGCACACACTCCGTAGAGTATCGCGGGTCCGCCGCTAGAACCAAGCGCTCCACCGCCAAGGGTCTGCTGCTGCATCCAAGCGCACCACCACTGTCAAGTACCACGGGTCCGCCGCTACACCCAAGCGCTCCACCGCTCAAGGTAAAAGAAGATTCAGCTCACACAGATTCGGTAGCACTGTTCCACGTAGGATCGCTGAGTGCAGTAGTCGACGCAGTCCACTGAGGATCTCTGCACAGTCGTCGCCGCAGTCCACTAAGGATCTCTGCTCTGTCGTCGTCGCAGTCCACGGAGGATCTCTGCTCTGCCGTCGTCGCAGTCCACGAAGGATCTCTGCTCTGCCGTCGAAGTCACAGCCAGCACTAGGGTTCCCGCACAAAGCGAGCTCGTTAGGAGGGTCCGCTCCACAAGCCGAGAGGCTGATACATCAACTGACACGTAGTCCGAAGTTGATGTATCCAAAAGTTCCGTATCGACAACAGGATCTCAACGCAACAGACGGCGCGTCAATCGGACGCCCGGTCTGAGAGTTATTGGCATTTTCGTCCCAGGGGCCCGGTTGGTTTTTAGGGCAAAACCAACCCGACCGTACTCCGCCTGTGTCCGATCCTCGGGCGGAGTATGCCAAAAGTTCCGTCTCACTTAGAGGAAACTACCACAGCTGACGGTACGTCGATCGGACGTCCGTAGCTCAAGTTATGAGCGTTTCCGCTCCGAGGGCCAGGTTGGTTTCGTGTACGAACCAACCCGGCCGAACCCAAAGTCTTCCGAAACCTTGAGTGTAATATACCGAAACGGCCGTCTCGATCCAAGGATCGCGTAGCCGCTGACGGTTCGTCAATCGGAGGTCCCAGGCCCAAGATATGGGCGAAAGACCGAAGAGGGCCCGAAACGGGGGTTCCGGGCCCGGGGCGACCCGGCCCGAACCCCCCCCCCCCCCCCCCGGGGGTCGGCCGAACCGGGTCGGCCCGAACCGGGCCGGCCCGAACCGGCCCGAACCGGCTCGGCCGGGTCCGGTCTGGCCTGGGCGCGGCCCGGCCGACCGGACCGGCCGGCTCGGCTTCGGCCGAGCGGCCGAGCAGGCGCCGCCGCGGGTTTGACCCGCGGCATTTGGAGAAACGCGGCCCCCGCGGGGGGCCGCCTGTCACGCGGACGCGGCCGGGCCGCCGCGTCCGTTCCCGGTTCCGCGCGGCCGCGGAACCGGCCGCCGCCGCCGTGGATTCAGCCGCGGCGGAAGATCTCCACGGCGGCGCGCCGGGCGCCGCCGCCTCCGGTCGCCAGCGCCGCCGGAGATGCTCCGGTGGCCCGATTCCTTTCCCGTCTGCGCCGTTGCTCCTCCCGGGGGACGATCTTCACTGCGGAAACAACGGATTGCCCTTGCCGCCAGGTTCGTCGTCGTCCGCCAAATCCGCACAAAAAGGGAAGATCGGCGGAGGGTTGTCGGGTCTTGTTCGTTAGACCCGCTCCCTCCGCGTTAATCATAAACAACGGGAGAAAAGAATAAGATGATCAACACATGATCCAACAATTTTATTTAAAGATAAAATTGTTCGCTTGAAACCGGCTTTTTAAATTTTCAAGAACGTTCACGAGAAAATTTAAAAGGGGTAACTTTTCCAAAATAAATCCCTACCTCGAAGTCGTCGTCGGACGAGAGGTCGTCGCGGAATCGCTCGTCGCGGAAGAAGGAGATCGTCGCGTCGTCGCGGTATCCGGCGTCGCGTCGCCAATCTCCGAATCAAGAACAAACAGATTTAATTAATTAAATCCGTTGTTATTGAAATTAAGAAGGGAGAAATAAAAGATTCGATTCTCACCTTTATTGCCGATCGCAGGTCCGCCGCGGAAGAAGAGGCACCGAAGAAGAAGAAGAAGAAGAAGGTCGCGGAAAAGTTGTTGACGTCGCGGATCGTGCGTCGTCGAATTCTGGTTCCGGCGTTCTTCGCGTTCTTCGCGTTCTTCGCGTTCTTCGCGTTCTTCGCGGGGAGGGTGGAGGAACGAAGATTCTCTCAAATCCTTTCCAAGGATTTTTAGGTTAGTCTTATTTTATAAACATGCCAACACGAAACCGGTTAAGAAACGATCCATCAATTCGAAAGAAACGACCCATTTAATTCACGAAGAAACAGTCCATTTAATTTACGAAATAAACCGCCCAATTAAATGGTCTGTTAAGAATTAAAGAAAACGCGTCGGTTGACTTTTCAGTTACTTTGACGGGTTTTCGCGGGTGCGTTACTTAGCGAAAGAAACGGCGGGGCTCGTGCGGGTCCCACCGCACAAATATCCTACCAAGGGGTAGGATATTTCTGGATAGCATCCTATCCAGTTCAACTCAGTTCAAGCCGCCTTTAAGTGACTTTAAGTGGCTTCCAAGCAGTTTAAGTGAAATAAAATAAAGTTGTCGCACGAACTTTATTTTATTTCTGACTTAAAGCCGCAAAATTTAAAAACCACGTCTGAGCAAACGCAACTCCGGAAGAGGCGTTTCTAAGCAAAAACCGGCGCTGCGATTTCATCGGTTCCCTCAGAATTTGATTCCGGGCACCGGTTCAAAAGATAGAAAAACCCGCTCGTCCGTTCACTGAACGTACCCGAGCCAAACTTCGGAAATTGATTCCGGGCACACCGGGCCTCGGAATCAGGTTCCGTCTGAAGCTGCGCTCTTGTAAAATTCCAAAGAAAATTAAGAAAAAAATTTCCTTGAAATTTGCGGGTCTTTACATCACTCCCACCTCAGGGCTTTACGTCCCCGTAAAGCTTCAACTCACACTTAAGGGAAACAAAGTAGTACTGAGCACGCAACTGAGCTTTACGCTCCCATATGCTCACCTGAAGATCTCGTGCTACCCGAGAAGCACCCCAGAGGAAGAAACCGTTCACGTAGAACCTGCTCCTATCGATCCTCGATCTCTACTAGGACCTCCGTGCTTGTCGCCCTGTCATCGACGTCCAACTCCCCAGGGCCGATGACGTGTGAAGAAACATACACGTAC
The DNA here is from genome assembly GCA_963277665.1 of Viscum album. Taxonomy (NCBI): domain Eukaryota; kingdom Viridiplantae; phylum Streptophyta; class Magnoliopsida; order Santalales; family Viscaceae; genus Viscum; species Viscum album. The sequence goes on along the minus strand of OY728138.1, from coordinate 1,467,774,084 downwards.
CTCCACCGCTGAGACACGTGGTGGACATTATGCACCCGGTGCGACTGAGGTGGTAGGGTCAAGCGGTAAACCTCCTCGCCTACCCTGCTGAAGATCAAAAAGGGTCCATCGAACTTCGGAGATAACATGCCGCCTCGGCCACATCTCCGAAACCTCATCGGGTTGAGACCGTATAAGAACGTGTTCGTCACCCTCGAATTCAAGAGGTTCCCCTTTTTAGGTTAGAACTGAAACTCAAAACTCCTGCTGCCACAAGGGTAGGGTTGACCAACTCAAGAGTGATCGGCCACACCCTCTTATGCCTGAGTTTAACATGTGCTGCCCAGGGTTTCCTTTTCGCCGACCAAGGAAAACCCATTCCGACGTTTGCCTAAAACAGTCAACCGGGGTATGATTTGTGAATCATACCCAGATCAACGTCGTAAGGCCTCTACGCTGTCACCAAGAGATTCCAACCGAAACTCTCGCCTCGAGGTCAAATCACACCGTCGGCGTAAGTGTGATTATCGAGTCTCCTCCCAAAGGTATCTCCAGACGTGAGAGTCAAGTCTACAGCTTACCCGGAACCTCTAGGTCTGGGACATGATTCGTGGAAGGGTAGAATGATTGGTTCCTATGTCTATAGATATGGCAGCTCGTAGTAGACATAATTTGTACCCCGAATCATTCTTAGAGTTCCTGGGTCACACTCCTTGACCGCAATGCAGCTACTCTCCTCCCCAGCCCTCCTGCTCCCTGAGCCTGGCGGGGAATACTAAGTCGGGTGGTCGTAATATGTCGAAATGTACACCACCACATGCTGCTCTCTAAGCTCCGCTTCCACGTCTGCTACCCTGCAGATTCATCTGTCCTTAGCACTTCCTCCTCCTGAAACATTTTACACGCCCGAGTCTCTGAGACTGGCGCTAGTTTCCTGCCTTTCACTGCTAACGTTCACAACCACAAAGGTTCTCTCTAGCATCCTAGCATAGGTAGAAATGCATAGAGGAAAAGTAATGGTTCAGATTTCCCTTAGACACACTTCGCTCAGAAGTTCGAGTTTAAGGAACTGATCACAACGTAACCAACGAGTACTACGATTGATTGGTAAGCCACGATGAGTGCTCTGCTTCCGACATGTCGTACTGTCGAAGCTGTATTAGCTCCAGAAAACTCACAACCACCTCCTCAAGCCAGTCCTCAGCCGCCTACGAGTCAGGCTCACCTCGAAACTTGAGGGATATCTGGTGCTAAAACATATGTAAGGCACTAAGCCTGTGATTCTCTGCTACCGGTACCGCCGGTAGTGTCTACTGACCAACAGGTAGTGACATAGCTGGCGCACTACCCGTAGGTACTATCCCAGGTATCGGTTCGCGTACCGAAGCCTCATTACTATAAGAACCAACCTCATGGTCACTCACTGGAAACAACAGAAGCTAAGATCATCATCCGCTCTACTAGTATCCAAGCTAGGCGTAGAACTCTAGCAACCGCCTCCATCCAGTCCACTGCTGCCTGGGAAATCTGTCTCGCCTCGTATCCTCAGAGGCCTCTACTGCTGGAACTCGTGCATCGCGCTCTGCTAGCGTGCACTGTCAGCTAGTGGCATCCTCTGCCTAACGGGTGGTGGTGCTGCTGGTACACCACCCGAAGGTGCCAACACTGAAAAAGGGCCCTGCACCGGAGTCTCGCTGCTCGGTGGGCCATCATCGAGAACTCTCTCGGAACTCCAGCTAACTATCTGCATGGTGACATCCTGAACAGTTGTGTCACGGTCAACAATTTATACCTGGTGAGCTGACCTGGTTTGAGCTGACTTTAAACCTTTTGGGAAACACACACGCAATCAGTGTTTTCGTGCATTAAGTTGGAAATCAGAAGTCAGGGTCCTGGTGTACGGATACGTCGGCCGCCGCACCAACACTGGGCTCCCTGAACTGATAACCACACTCAATACACTAAACACTATTGCTTCACATAGAAAGAAAGGACGATCAGAGTCCGCGGTAGAACCGACCACCTCTGATACCAATTTGTCACGACCCGTCCTCGGGGCCCGTGCCGTGACTACCCCAAGCCCGCCTTCCATAGGCCAGGGGCTGGCGACTAGCACCAAGGCGTAAAATCCCCGTAAACAGGGAAGGCATTGCCTTTATAAGTAACAACCACACAGAGTCAGCAAGCGGAAAGTAAAGTGCAGAAAAGTAAAGGGGCCGGAAATACAAGCCCAACTGTAAAGTACAACTGAAAAGTAAAGTACAGCAACTGAAGAAAAGACGGCGGCCTCGTGTCGTCCACTGGCAATCCCACCTGAAGGGTGGGTACAGATAGCCTCCAGGCTCCTCGGGTCCCACGCCTGCTCCGAGTACGTTCCGCCCAATGGTCCACCTCCAGGTACCGTCCTGCTCCACGCCCCAACCGTGATCAGCGCTGTCCGTCGTCTGCAACCAACACAACAAGGTGCGGGCATAGCCCGTGCAGGGGTGAGTACAAGCTACTCAGTAAGGACCCCGAGACCCCCGAAGGTCTCCCGAAATCCACAAAGGATATAGCACAAAATAAAGATGCAATCACGAAGTAACATCTGACTCGACTTAGGTATATGCCCATACATATACCTAAGTCCCCACTTCTAGCTCTGCTCACGAGCTCAAGAACAACTCAATCCACATAGGAAAGCAAGACTCAAATCCACAAAGGAGAGTAAACAGTAAATCCACATAGGATAGTTCAACACAATCCACAAAGGAGAGTAACAGTAAATCCACAAAGGATAGTTCAACACGATCCACAAGGGAGAGTAAACAGTAAATCCACATAGGATAGTTCAACACAATCCACAAAGGAGAGTAACAGTAAATCCACATAGGATAGTTCAACACAATCCACAAAGGAGAGTAACATAAGATTCAGCTCAACCAGGATTTTCATTATCGAAACCGTAAAAGTTGAAGAGCCCCATCTCTGAAGTGTACAGTGGTCCTGTCACGACTCCGAGGTACTGCTCACTAACCTAAGACTGCTGAAGTACTCCTCCTGTCGAGTACCGCGGGTCTGCTGCCAACTACCGGGTGCTCCGTCCGCTGAGGGTCTGCTGCCAAATACCGGGCGCTCACCCAGATAGCCTACTGAGGTACTCCTCCTGTCGAGTACCGCGGGTTTGCCGCCAACTACCAGGCGCTCCGTCCGCCGTGGGTCTGCTGCCAACTACTGGGCGCTCCGTCCACTGGGCTCGTCGACTCACTCCAAGTCGATTCGGTCAAGCAGTCGTCAGGTCTCAGTCATCTACACGGTCTCCGTACTCTGCACGCACGTCTCCACCGTCGCGGGTCTGTCGCTACAACCAAGCGCACACACTCCGTAGAGTATCGCGGGTCCGCCGCTACAACCAAGCGCTCCACCGCCAAGGGTCTGCTGCTGCATCCAAGCGCACCACCACTGTCAAGTACCACGGGTCCGCCGCTACACCCAAGCGCTCCACCGCTCAAGGTAAAAGAAGATTCAGCTCACACAGATTCGGTAGCACTGTTCCACGTAGGATCGCTGAGTGCAGTAGTCGACGCAGTCCACTGAGGATCTCTGCACAGTCGTCGCCGCAGTCCACGAAGGATCTCTGCTCTGCCGTCGTCGCAGTCCACGGAGGATCTCTGCTCTGCCGTCGTCGCAGTCCACGGAGGATCTCTGCTCTGCCGTCGAAGTCACAGCCAGCACTAGGGTTCCCGCACAAAGCGAGCTCGTTAGGAGGGTCCGCTCCACGAGCCGAGAGGCTGATACATCAACTGACACGTAGTCCGAAGTTGATGTATCCAAAAGTTCCGTATCGACAACAGGATCTCAACGCAACAGACGGCGCGTCAATCGGACGCCCGGTCTGAGAGTTATTGGCATTTTCGTCCCAGGGGCCCGGTTGGTTTTTAGGGCAAAACCAACCCGACCGTACTCCGCCTGTGTCCGATCCTCGGGCGGAGTATGCCAAAAGTTCCGTCTCACTTAGAGGAAACTACCACAGCTGACGGTACGTCGATCGGACGTCCGTAGCTCAAGTTATGAGCGTTTCCGCTCCGAGGGCCCGGTTGGTTTCGTGTACGAACCAACCCGGCCGAACCCAAAGTCTTCCGAAACCTTGAGTGTAATATACCGAAACGGCCGTCTCGATCCAAGGATCGCGTAGCCGCTGACGGTTCGTCAATCGGAGGTCCCAGGCCCAAGATATGGGCGAAAGACCGAAGAGGGCCCGAAACGGGGGTTCCGGGCCCGGGGCGACCCGGCCCGAACCCCCCCCCCCCCCTGGGGTCGGCCGAACCGGGTCGGCCCAAACCGGGCCGGCCCGAACCGGCCCGAACCGGCTCGGCCGGATCCGGTCTGGCCTGGGCGCGGCCCGGCCGACCGGACCGGCCGGCTCGGCTTCGGCCGAGCGGCCGAGCAGGCGCCGCCGCGGGTTTGACCCGCGGCATTTGGAGAAACGCGGCCCCCGCGGGGGGCCGCCTGTCACGCGGACGCGGCCGGGCCGCCGCGTCCGTTCCCGGTTCCGCGCGGCCGCGGAACCGGCCGCCGCCGCCGTGGCTTCAGCCGCGGCGGAAGATCTCCACGGCGGCGCACCGGGCGCCGCCGCCTCCGGTCGCCGGCGCCGCCGGAGATGCTCCGGTGGCCCGATTCCTTTCCCGTCTGCGCCGTTGCTCCTCCCGGGGGGACGATCTTCACTGCGGAAACAACGGATTGCCCTTGCCGCCAGGTTCGTCGTCGTCCGCCAAATCCACACAAAAAGGGAAGATCGGCGGAGGGTTGTCTGGTCTTGTTCGTTAGACCCGCTCTCTCCGCGTTAATCATAAACTACGGGAGAAAAGAATAAGATGATCAACACATGATCCAACAATTTTATTTAAAGATAAAATTGTTCTCTTGAAACCGGCTTTTTAAATTTTCAAGAACGTTCACGAGAAAATTTAAAAGGGGTAACTTTTCCAAAATAAATCCCTACCTCGAAGTCGTCGTCGGACGAGAGGTCGTCGCGGAATCGCTCGTCGCGGAAGAAGGAGATCGTCGCGTCGTCGCGGTATCCGGCGTCGCGTCGCCAATCTCCGGATCAAGAACAAACAGATTTAATTAATTAAATCCGTTGTTATTGAAATTAAGAAGGGAGAAATAAAAGATTCGATTCTCACCTTTATTGCCGATCGCAGGTCCGCCGCGGAAGAAGAGGCACCGAAGAAGAAGAAGAAGAAGAAGGTCGCGGAAAAGTTGTTGACGTCGCGGATCGTGCGTCGTCGAATTCTGGTTCCGGCGTTCTTCGCGTTCTTCGCGTTCTTCGCGTTCTTCGCGTTCTTCGCGGGGAGGGTGGAGGAACGAAGATTCTCTCAAATCCTTTCCAAGGATTTTTAGGTTAGTCTTATTTTATAAACATGCCAACACGAAACCGGTTAAGAAACGATCCATCAATTCGAAAGAAACGACCCATTTAATTCACGAAGAAACAGTCCATTTAATTTACGAAATAAACCGCCCAATTAAATGGTCTGTTAAGAATTAAAGAAAACGCGTCGGTTGACTTTTCAGTTACTTTGACGGGTTTTCGCGGGTGCGTTACTTAGCGAAAGAAACGGCGGGGCTCGTGCGGGTCCCACCGCACAAATATCCTACCAAGGGGTAGGATATTTCTGGATAGCATCCTATCCAGTTCAACTCAGTTCAAGCCGCCTTTAAGTGACTTTAAGTGGCTTCCAAGCAGTTTAAGTGAAATAAAATAAAGTTGTCGCACGAACTTTATTTTATTTCTGACTTAAAGCCGCAAAATTTAAAAACCACGTCTGAGCAAACGCAACTCCGGAAGAGGCGTTTCTAAGCAAAAACCGGCGCTGCGATTTCATCGGTGCCCTCAGAATTTGATTCCGGGCACCGGTTCAAAAGATAGAAAAACCCGCTCGTCCGTTCACTGAACGTACCCGAGCCAAACTTCGGAAATTGATTCCGGGCACACCGGGCCTCGGAATCAGGTGCCGTCTGAAGCTGCGCTCTTGTAAAATTCCAAAGAAAATTTAGAAAAAAATTTCCTTGAAATTTGCGGGTCTTTACAAAAACGATTCGTATAAAGAGATTCCTTTTGAATAAAAGTAAAATTCAAAGGGGTTTATACACCATATAAAGGAATGTTGTGTATAAAACCAAATATGCCTCAATGAAAGAAGATTGAGACGAAGTCCCTTAAAAAGAATATTTTTTAAATAAAATAGATCGATTATGTGTATTCACTATAAGTACACATAAAGAAAGTATAAATACAAGACAGGACATAATAATATCATGACATAATTTGAAAGTAGGAGATTAACCCAAAGAATGGAAATTGGGTTAAAAAGGTCCCTTACAAAGAATATTTTTTAAGTAAAATAGATCTATTATGTGTATTCACTATAATTAAACCTAAATAAAGTACAAATACAATATAAGACATAATAATATCATGACATAATTTGAAAGTAGAAGATTAACCCAAACAATGGAAATTGGGTTTAGAAGGTCCCTTACCTCATGTCCGACTTGACTCGACCGTTCTTTAAACTCCTGAATAATAAACTAGAGTTAATTTATAATATCTTTAGAACATTTTTCATGTTTATTATTCCTTTTATATCACTTATTACCATGTTATGAACATTATGTAATTATTTAAGTTAATAACGGTTGTTTCGTCGATCTTTGGTACTTGAGTCAAAAATAATCTTCTTATAATTACAAGTTGTTCATGTGGTGAAATATCCATTATATCAAGAATTATATTCATTATTTAGATATAATATATATCATATATATCCAGTATATAAATGCATTTATAATATTACATAACATTTAGAGGTAAGAAATGAAATGCATCATTCATGGAGACGGTAAGCCGTACGTACGCATGAACGCTACATTCATTTATATTTCGTATTTAATGGAATGAAATTATAATTATATAAAGGTATAATATATTTCCAGTATAATATAATGTATAATACCATTTACTACATCCCTTATACATCCCACATATGGCATTAACAATTCAAATCACTTTGAGAGGGCGGTAGTCCGCATTTCCTAAAATGAAATTATCACGTTTACCCATAATGGAAATCATAAAGGAATGCCATAAATGAAAAATACAGAATCATAAGGAAAACAAAAACATAATATATATCATATATAAAAATAGTGTCATCATAATGGCCACCATGAGAGGTGTTAAAAGAAGATTGAACAATCATCGTTTCGAGAGGCAGAAATTCACCAACCACAGAAACAGTATGTTCTTTAACCATTAGACGAAGGTGTGTGTAAGTGTAAATCAAATACTTCTCATAAAAACATACTAGTATATTAAATATACTGTTTTTGTTAAAAAATAAATGAATAAAAAGAGTTTAAGGGTTTGGAGAAGCAAAATAAATCAAAATAACATAAAAGAAGACATTGCCTTAAAATCGGGTAACTCTTTTTGATTTGAGCTCAAAGGCTTCCTTGAGAAGCCTTCTGCCCAAAGTGAGGCTTCTAGAAGTAATAGTGGGATGTGGAGAGACAAAATGGGCAGGGGTTGGCCGAGTCAAAGGCTTGAGAGGTGTGGGTAAGGTGGTAGAGGTGGGGGCCTTTTATAAGAGGTGAGGAGGGGCACTCTTGGAAAGTCATGAAATGTTACTTTATTATAAAATGATTTTTGGATTTTAAAGGTCCCACACTTATATATTTAGAGGATAAGGTGATACGGGTTCGAAATATACTCAATAAATAGGTTTTTGACAAGTTTAAGTCTTAGATTTCACATTATCTTTTTATCTTATTTAAATCGTTAATTAATGAGGTAGTCGTTGCATCATCATGGTGTCCTAAATAATTTAATTTATTTAATGTCTAAAAATTATAAAAAAAATATATCATGATGTAGGAAATAGTTTTATATTTATAATTAATATTTATAGTCAAACCTATGACTTTTATAACCACATTTAAATTTTTTTAGTAAAACAACTAATGTTTGTGACATTTTTATTTTAACATTAAATAAAAAGTTGTTAAGGTCATTTTCCTACCAAAGTGGCTCCATGGGGTCCCCAAGTTGACCCATGGATTTTCTTGGTCGTCCATGACTCATCCAATAGGGGTAGGACAAGTGTAAAGTTATTTTCATATTTTTATAATATCATTTTTACCTTAAATTTCACTAATTACCTTTAATCGCGATTAATTAAACTTAAAAGTTACTATTCACCAAAACATTATTTGAATCCCATTGAACAACATTTTACTTCCTAATGACAACCATGTATGTTGGATTTTTGAAAATCAAATCACAGAAGTGGTAATGTTTCATTAAAACGAAAAATCAGTTTTTTAACTACCACTTAGTGGTTTCACTATTCATCAAAAATTGAAGTTTTTCAGAACAATGTCAAAATTTCACCCTAAGCAATAATTTATATTCCAAATTCAAAAATGATTTCTATTTTAAAAAATTACAAGCATATAATTTGCTTTAATTAATTTTATAATTAATTCCCGCTATCTCAACAAATAGAGTGTATTTATGAAACAATATATATCAAAAGATTGACAATTGTTTATGTCCAATTTCAATGTGAAATTAATTTTAATTACCACCATTGGATAAGATGGTAAAAATATATTATAATTATACTTTAAAACCACTCAATATTATAATTTATCACTATAAATTATTTTTATTAAAAAAGTTGTTTTTAAGTATTTTTCACTATTCATAAAAAATTGGAAGTTCTCAGAAAAATACCAAAAATTCAACATAGGATAGCTTCGATATTCCAAATCCAAAAATGAAGTCCATTTTGAAATATAAGATATATATAATTTCAAAAGGTGGGTATTAATCTTCATAATGGGTATTTTGATTGGTTGCGCTGTGTTAGATTCTCGAACTTGCGTACAATACAAGCTATTGCATTATTGAAAGAGAAGTGTATCGTGGAAGCTCGGGCTGTTACAATGATTTTATGAAATCAATTTTTTTCAATTTAATTTAATATCCTTGATAGCTTGTGTCACATGACATAGTGAGTATAAAGGAACCATGACATACTATTAGATTTTTTTCTAATTTGACATTTATAACATATCCCTTAAATTTGTTGGTATGAATATGATTGAATACATTCTGATATATATATATATATATATATTAATTTCTAAATTAAGATAAAATAATTAAAAAATAATTAGTAAATTCATCTTATTCTATAAATGTATGTTTTAAATGATTTTTATTGATTTTGTAAGAAAATATTATAATTAATTTATAAAAACTATAGGAATTTTTATAACTGAAAATATTTTTTGAAATTATCATATTAGAATTATCATAGGATTATTTGTTAAAAAATATATAAATTGATTGGTTTTCCATTATATACTGAAAAATAATGATTTTTATTGATGATTGTATTTTTAGTTCTTGCATGTAGAAAGATAATTTTTTTGAAATAGATAAAAATTAAAATTATTACTCTTATGTTTTATAGAATATATTTTCTTTTATTAGAATCAATTTTATGTCAAAATGTTTTATAAATATATTTTTATACGTAAAACGACATTTTTATAAAAAATTGTTTTCTACGAAATATGTTTCTAACTAATAAATTAAATTTATCATTATTGTAGAAGGATGTAAATTTAAGTATATATTATATACTAAATATAAATTTTTTGCATTCACCTTGTATTTTTCTAAGCTTGAGATAATTATTAAACTTGGGTTTTTTCTAAAAATGTATTTTTTTAAAGAATTTTTCATCACATTGGGTGTACATATTTTAAAATTAATTTATTCCACTTATAGGTGTTGATTTTTAAAAAATTAATTCTGTAGTTTTAATTAGGAGGTTCAAATGTTGAATATAGAATCATTTTTTGTCAATATGAATAGTAATAGTGGTAAAATTTATCACCTTACTAATTGTTAAATTAATTAATTATAGGTTCAAACAAAGATATAATGACATAATTATTAATTTATTTCATACTAGATAAATTAATTTTACCCATATTATCAAATTCACAATCATTTATTATTTAATAGATACATTTCCTTGAAAACGATCATCATAATATTTAAAGCAAATAATGCTCCAAAATGTGAGTTTCTTATTTTTGATTAACTTATATTTCGACATTGGGAAAATATAAAGTAGTGAACAAACATAAATGTCTTTTATCACATTAGTGAAAAAAAATTATGATATACATTTATTTTATTTTTTGGAAATTATATATTTAACTTAAATGTTTTTTAAAGGCTAATTAAATATTTATTCATTTTAGAGAAAAATAAATACATTAATTACAAAATATGTAAAAGGATGTAATATAATGACATAATATGTCTGATTAATGTTTGACATTAATATGAAATATTATAGAGGATTTAATTCATTTTATTATAAATATGCATTTTTTGTATTTAAATTAAAATTAAATGAATAAAGTTAAAAATGACAATAATGATATTTTGGAACAAATAATGGTTTTATTAAAAGTTATAAAAGTCGTAAATATATTATATTAACAAAATTTAATTGTAATATGCGTTAAAAATGAGTAATTATTCATTTATGGGTTTTTTATCATCATATATTAACATTATTGACCCTAAAATGGTAGAAAACATTAATATTATTTTATTTTTCAAAAGGGTTAATAATGGTTAAATAAAAAAAGGTAATAGTAAAAATGTGATCCAAACTTATCAATGTTTTAGTTTAGGAGTCTATTTTTAGTAATAATGAATATATTTTCAAATATTATCTATTTGGATCCATTTATAAATAAAAATTACATTATATTAATTAAATATTTTCTGAAATTCCATTTGTTCCCCTCCACATAATTATAAAAGGAAACCCTCATTTATTTTCATAACAATACTTTGAGGTAGATATCTTGAACAAAGTCTTCAAAATTCTCTTCTGAAATCCCATATCAATGGTATAGTGGTGTCAGCATTACCGAAAGACCATTTTTAAATCTATTAAGAGGGGATCTAATGGAATTATTTCAAAGAAGATGTAATCACCTAAAAATGTCACTTTATTTTTAATTTTTTATTTATAGATTAAAATAAGATATATTATTAATAAAATAATAAATTTATTATAATTAATATTATTATTATTATTATTATTATAAAATCACCATTATTCACCCTCTTTTCATAATATTGGAAGTAAAATCGTCAACCATGTGCATGTATGACATATCATCTCCACGTAGTAATACCATTAATTTCACAACACCACATTTTATGGAATGGTATTCTGATGGTTAAATTATTTATATATGATACCTATCACACTTCTATAATGATAATATCATATCTACCCTTTTACCATTAAAACCCTTTTAAAATAATATTATTGGTCATGCATAGGTGTGGACAACCACCTCCATGAAATTATGTAATTCTCTTTTCATTTATGATTTGATTGGATGGTAATAAGGATTGATTTAATTAATATATCTGATATAACTGATATAATAATTATTATAAAAATTTTATTCATTATTTTTATTTCTTTCATTCAATCTCTAGAAAAATGGAATAACATTAATTCGTATATACAGTCTACCATCTGCATCAACAATGAAATTCATTTTTTATATCTCTATATTTTATGGAAGAATATAAAAATGAATAATATAAATTTATATGATATTTAAATAATTATTTAAATAATTAATATAATGGAACAATGATCAAAAGACATGTTCCAAAACTACCGAACAAGATCATGCATGAAAAACAGAGCACATATCACCAGAACAATGATTTTAATAATGTAGTAAGAACAAATGGGTGATAAAATTTTATTATTAAATAATAAATGTTACAATATATATGAATATGGTTCTGTAATTTATGTTAAATAAATCTATAATTATTATATAAGATGTTACCTCATATTAAAAGGAAGTCATACCTAAGGTAATGGATTTTTAGTCTATCTTTTATTTCTATGAGACATATGTCATATTCACCACCCATTTCATTTATGTGCTGTATATACTACCCCTATGAAATTTTATATAATTAATCCAATTTTTTAATGATATTTAGTGTTTAATTTTTTGTTATTATTTATTAGTGCTCATGATTCAATAGTTTCCAAAGTGTTAATATATTTTCAACTCTTCTTTATTTCAGTGGGACACATGACATATACACAACATGCATATTTTTTTCATATATATAATGACATTGACTGTAGATTTTCAATATTCTCATTAAAAATATATGATATAATGTTCTATATAAGGATAATTCTTTCATGGTGATTTTGATTCAAAATACACCAAACTGCCAAGGGTTTTATACTACAATATCGTTTTCTATCATGATTTTTTATGATTAGGATTACAATGATAATATATTATGGTATACATTTAATGAAACTCATTAATTTCTTATAATGTTTTAATATATTAAAAAACATTATTTGATTTTCTGTTCCTCACCATATGCAATCAAGAAACTAAAAATTGGTTTGTAAGGAATATAGATTTTATTTCTCTCTTCAATCAAAAAATAATTTTTATTTAATATTCACTCGTTTAAATAAAATTCATAGAATGTTTTTAGTATTATCATATTATTGTTTAAAATAATTTTCCACATTCTTTTCTTATTAATTTTCTTTAATTTAATCTGTATTAAATTTTCGCAATAATGTAATTTTTTATTTAAAAAAAGTGTAAAAGTAATGTTTTATTTTATTATATTCCTCGTAAATGGGATTTTCTACCATCATTACTGCTAAATTATTTGATTATTCCTTCAAATTTTCCGATAATTAATTTCAATGAAAATTTTTTCTATAATATTTTGAAAATTTATAGATTTTAAATATGTGATTTTTAAAATAATAAGTTTATTTTCCCCAACACAATTTTATAGACATTTTAAAAGTATTTTAATTAATTAAATGAAACAAACCATTATTTCACATATTTTTCACTAGATATTTGTTCCAAATATAAGATCCTTATTCGTTCTGTAGATGGTTTATGATTATAATGACATGATTTATCTGAAATTTATTTCTTTTTCATAAGTTATACTATTATTAAATGATGAAATGTTTATCAAACCTATTTCTTTTTCATATATTACACTATAATGAAATTATGAAATACTTATAATAACTATTTATTTTCTATGAGTTCAATTAAATAAAATTTTTATAAAACCAATTTATTATCATGGGTTATGATATTACTAATGTTTTATGGTATTTTGAAACACATATTCATGGTTTTCATTACTTTATTATGGAAATGTTGTTATCTCATGATATAAATATAAATGGAATGGGTTGTGAACCTAGTTTAGTAAGTGAATATTTCCACTATGATATTGATGGGAGTGAACCTTTTCTACTATGACAGTTTTTGGAGTGAACACATTCCACTCTGATAGCCTTCTAAATTTCCCATGACTATAAGTGAAATGTTTTTATATACATTGTGTAGTCTATAAACTTAAGTCATATGAAAATGTTATAATATCATGGATCATATTAATTGATTCATTTATGATTCATTCCTCAGTAACTAATAAGATTCATTCCATGAATAAATATTATGATCAATGATATATAGGGCATGATTTCAAAATTTTATGCTCATGCCCTCATTCCCTTATGTCATTATTGTGTGAATGTGATCATTGATATCAGTATTGTTTACCAAAACTAATAATCTAATGTGACCATTTATTATGTTTCCATTCCACATGTTATGAATAAATCTATCAAGAATGGTATGTACAATAAGGGTTCTAGTTATTAATATCTTAGTGGAAGATAATGTAGATATTTTATAAACCCGATTTTTAGGTTTCTAGGTTTCCAAAGTAAATAGAACTATATGATTCTAGCACGTATCATTATGTTATATAATAAATATTAATCTATTAATATGAGATATAAATGAAAGAAAATTAGTGTTCTCTATAGTTTTCATTAGATTATGGTATTGTTTTCCATTGGAAACTGGGATGAGATACTTTATTGGTAAACTTTGGGATATCTCTGAGTATTGAATTATATATTAATTTTGGGATAATTAACATTGATAACATAGGTAAAATATTTCATGTAATAAATGAAAAAGGAGGAACCTTGTTTTATACATACTATAATTGTTTTTATGATTCATCTTTGTTAATACCATTGATCACAATATGAATTTTGGTTTTGGTCAATGGCTAGAACCTGTAAGATCTGTGTCAACGGTGAAAATGAATGGACAGATTTTCCTTAAGAGAAATAAAATGAAACATGTACTAGAATGATAAATCTTGTGACTGTTCTAAAACAATTACCATAATATTTTATTAACAATTGAAACCTTTACCAATTATTGGACTCATAAAAGAATAGAAGGATATATTTTTTAGTGATTTTGGGCAGTGGACACTATAAATTAATGAATATTAAGATTTCTATTTATTGGAAATGTGAGAATAATCACTCAAGTGAATGTCTTATATGAAGAAAAAATCTATTCTAGATGTGAGTGAAGGGATTATAGAAAGTAATTTCTGAGGAAATACAAAGAGTTTGATGGAGATAATTGAAGATCATCCTAATGTACCATTTACAGTTCAATTCATTATCTATGTGAAAATTGTGAAAATTTTGAGAAAATTTCACAATCCAAGGGGAATCTTTTAGACCAAGAGATTACTAATGATGTAGAAGTTTTTATATTTTTATGAATTATTACTCATGAAATATGTTATAAATGAGTTATATCAATGTTATTTTGTATATAAGGAACATGAAACATCAAAGAATTATTCCATACTATAATGTTAAAACATATTTATAGCTTACGCGAAAAGATTATTTACAATTGTAGGACATTATTGGTAAACATGAAATTAACTAATTAGCAACAAACTGATTTCGGCAGTATTCGAAGATTTTCATTTCATTATTGGATTTATGAAATAAATGTTTCAATTTAATTTACTTTTTTTTATTTTTTATAACATTAAAAATTGAGTCTAAATGAACCGCAATACAGTACTAAAATATAATTGAATGTGCTAGTTATAAACAATATATTAAATTGGCCGGTATGAATAGTATTCACCAGTACAAGAAATATATTTATAAATTTATTGATAAATTCTAAGAAAATAATTACCCAGTATTTAGTATTGACATTTTGTTCTTAGAAATTAAATTTTCATCAAAATGTTTGTATTGATTTTTTGAGAAAATAATCACTAAATTTCTATACATTTTAGAAATTTTATAAAATGATGATCATTTTTTAAATAATTTTATTAAAAAATTGGATTTTTTTTAATAAATTTCAAAAAAATAATTATTTTATTTTAATTAAAATGAGATTAGTTCATTTTGGAAACCATATTCCATTAATTTATGGTTTTCTTTTCATTTTTTACTACTATAATTAAACCATAAACGGTAGAAAACATTAAAATATTGGTAATTTTTAAAAGGGTTAATTGAGGGTTAAAACAAAATGATAAGGTTCAAATGTGATCTAAACATATCCAAATTTTATTTTATGTGATTATATAAACTCAAACTAAACATATATATGAATAATATTAATTTTTATCCATTTTTATGTCATATTTAATTTATATTAACTAATTGCTTTAAAAACATCCATGAGTGACCATCCCCTCATTTTTAAATAGGCACCCCTCATTTCTCTTCTGAAAAATAATATGTGCCTTAAAACTCAAAAAAAAACATCCAATTTCAATTTTTGACTCTCCATCATCATTATAGGGGTTATGGAATTCCCTAAATACTAGACATCAATACCTTATGAGGAGATCTAAAGATATTTTTTCAATGAAAAATTAATCGCCTTAACCAATTACATTATTTTTAATTGTTATACTAATTAGTAAAAATATATTATATACTACATAAATTTATAAAATCAATGTAATTAATATACTAAAATTTTATTATGATAATTAACTTAATTCAATTATCACTCATTACATTTAATGGGATATGAAAAATTGTTTGTGTGTATATATTTATTACCATCTCCACAAAGTGATAAAATTCATTTATCATCATCATTTTTATATATTTCTATTATGATGGTTTCGGTTTTGGTATATTATAACATTTAAATAATTATAATTATTTAATTTCAATATCATATCTATTTTATTACCTTCCCAAACCATTAGAAATCAACAGTGTCTATCATGAGTACTTTTAGACCTACACCAATATGAAGGGATGCAAATCGTTTTTTATATTTTTTAAAATAGATTGTAATAAAGATATAATTAATAAATATATATGATTTACTATAATTGATAAATATAATATTTGTATCATTATTAAAATTATTTATACTATGGAACCATGATCAAAATACAACGACCCAAACTACAAAATAAGAAGATTGTGAAAAACAAAGAAGATATCACTAGGAACATTTTTTCTCATAAAGAAGTGTTAACAAACTAGTGATAAATAGTTATAAGTAAAAAATATATTGTAAGATATTTATGAATATGGTAATGTAATAGATTAATAATAATTTTATATTTATTATATAGTAGGTTCCAATGTGTATGATGGAATCCAGTCCAATGGAACATGATTTCATATTTCTCCTTTATTTTTCGGAGACATATTTCATATTCACCTATTATTTAATTTGTATGGTTTATATATTACACCATGGAAATTTAAAAAAATTAATATTATTATATTAATTATTTTAATGTTTCTTTCGTTGTTATTCTTTAATGGAGCACACGATTCAAGTATTTCCAATATGGTAAGGTATTTTATACTTGCATTTATTTCTATGGGACACTAGCCATATTTAACAATTGTTTCTTTATTTTACTATATACACTTACCAAGAGTTTATTTTATGATTATTATCATGAAAATTATGGGATATATACATATTCATATATGTTTGTTTCTTTCACCAAGATATGACTCAAAATTTAAAAAATTGGTAAGGTTTTTATGTTGCAATATAATTGTTTAGCGGGGTTGTATATGATTATGTTGCTGATGATCAAATGGTATGATATGACTATAATGAAACTCATGAATTTTATTATACTATGGTTATATCTTTAAAACATGTGTTTCCCTTAAATTTTCATCCGCTCAAATTATCATGAAATAAAAAATATATTTTAATGAAAAATGATCCACATTTGTCTCTTCAGTCAGAAATTTTTTTTTCTTCCATATTCTTTTTTTAAAAAATGTTTGAAAATTTTTTTATCAGTTATCCAGTGATATTTTTAATTCATTTTTACAAATAATTTAATTTTAAAAAAATTATTTAAAAGGAATATTATGTTTATGTTTCAGAATATATTTTCTTAATTTCTTTCAAAAATATAAAATGAAAATTTTCATTAAAATTTTACTTCATGAATGAAATTTCTTGGAATCCTGAATATATGATTTGAATATTCTATTAAAATATTACAATATAATTTTCATTGAAAAGTTTTTCAAAAATAATTTTTAAATATTTAAATTTTAAATAATTGATTTCAAAATAGAAATGTTATTTTTTCCTAGGACTATTTAAATGATATTTTTATTTTGTTTTTATTAATTAATGAAAATTCCCCTTGATATAAATAATAATTTAATTAGGGTATGATCTGAAGATACCATACTTATTATTTCTCTATAGATCTTAAGTTTATGATGACAATATTCATATGAAACCAATTCCTTTACCATGTGTTATACGATGTTTAAATGCAAAAATAGTTATGAAAATTTTTTCCTTCCATAGGTTATACATGGATGAAATGATTAAATTATTATAAAATCTATTTTTTATATGCGTTTTTTTATGGTGAAATGTTTCATAAACCAATATCTTTTTAGGGGTTTTGATATTTTGAATGTTTCATGTCGTTTGTCACAAATTTGTATAGTTTTCCTTATATGATCAGTAAAACCTATATCACCTTCCAATTCACTTGGTAAATATTGATATCTCATGAAACAAACTAGTTTTTACTTGGAAATGAACATAGTTCTACAAGGGATTTTATCAACAATTATTATAAACCATGACTACTATACTGGTTTGGGGTGTGAACCCATGCCAATATAATAGTAATGAACACTCTCATTGAGTACTAAGGAAATTATATTATATGATTATTAAGATTGTACAAACTTCTTCCATATTCAAGTTATATTATATCATGGATCATATTATTTAATTCATTTCTGATTCATCTCTTATAAAATTCAATGATTTATTCCATGACTGATGATTAGGATCTATGATAAGATAGGAGTGATTTAAAAATGTTATTCTCAAGTTATAACACCTCTATGTTCATTATATTCTCATTTAATTATTTATATATCCATTTAATACCCTTAATGAGCATCTGTACTCACCCTTTATTATGTTTCCTTTCCTATGGTTGTAAAGAATGTTATTAATTGTGACATGTCTTGGAATTGGACTTCTTTTTGAGAACATAGTTTAATATTATGTATAACATTTATGAATCTTTTTTTTGTCTCTTTGTTTCCAAAGGAACTGGAAATATATTATTATAGATTGAATAATTATTCTCTATAATGAATATGAATCGATATATATTTTTATTTCTACGTATGAATAGTATGGGTCTATTTATCTCCTCATTTAATGTATTATTCTTTAAAGCCTATGGCCTAGTCCAAGTGTCCGTTATATATTTCATATATGATCATCAATCTTGTAACAAAGTCCATCTCGCTCTAGATGATGATTTATTATTCTTTTTTACTATTTTAATATAGAATATATCTTCTGGTTTGAGCTAATAATGATTAGGAATATGGGACATGGTGGACACATATGAAATTTTTCCTCGTTTAATTTTGAGGGCATCTCATATGTGACGAATTTTTCCAAGAGAACATAGGTAATCATTTCTATTATATAAGGAAACATATTCCCTGAAAATAGGGATTCCAATGCTTAATGCCTTAGGTATCCCATGTGTTATATATGGGGTAGGGTTTTTATACATTTTTTTGAGGTTGATCACAGGTTCAATTTCTTATTTGGATAGGTAAGTCACAGGTTTAATTATTTTTTGGGTTTGGTAAGACAATGTTTTAATATTCTATAGGGTGGGGTAAGTAATTGTTTTAACATCTTTTTTGGATAGGTAGGATATTGGTTGAATTCCTTGTGGGGGTAGGTAATTAATAGTTTTAAAATATTATGGGGATAGGTAGGTCATATGTTTAATGTCTTGTAGGGATATGTAAGTCACAAGTTTAATGTATCGTGGGGAATGATGGGTCATGGGTTTAATTTCATTTTGGGTTAAGTACATCACAAGAGTAATGTATCTTGGTGAAAATTATTTCATATGATTAATTCCTTTTAGGGATAGTTATGTTCCTTTGAGTGTTACCTAGTGGAGGGGGATGATCACATTTCTGGGATTCCATAGCCCGAGGGGAAGACATGAACGTTTAATGTTGATGTTGGGGAATTAGGATTGAACCTTAGGGAGGTTTCCTAGGTTTGTTGAGATGTTGAGACTGAACCCTATAGATGATTACTAAATATATTATTAAGAGATAATAAAAAAACCCTTACAGTTTGATTCCACAGTTTATTTTTGTGTGACATGACTGTTCCATGAATTTTAATATCATGTTGTAAGGAAACTCACATCATATAAATATTTACATAAAGGGTTGGTGTGGGGAATATATAGGGGACTTCGCTAATTTTTGTGGGTTTCATCCCATGTGTGGTGGTTTCATCCCATTTGTATTATATTCATCCAAAGTGTGGGATGAAAATGATGGTCTTACACATGTCAAATTCCTAGTGTATGAGTTTCATCCCATGTTATATATCGATATTGTGTGGATTATGCATGTGGGATACCTTTCACAGGTGTCACATCCCTTGGTGGAGAGGGAGGATCCATCCAATGATGACCGTGAATGGGGAATCTTGTGTTCATCAAACTGGTCAATGATATGGTTTAATGTCATGTGTGAAGGATATTATTAAGTAGTATAACACTGAGTATCTAGGATGTGGGTATAATCTATTTTTCATCATTCAGATCAAAAATTACAAGGTCCTACAACCAAGGAGACCATTTATATTTTGAAAATAAGTATCCATCACTATGAATCAGCAATGGAATATGAATTTTGTTTCCCAAAATGATGCAACCTTTGGGGATTATATGTCATCTATATAGGTGTCTCTAGGGGTGTGTGGTATAAACACTACCATGGTGATGTTGAATGTGGGGATCCCATTGTTTGGGTGATTATGTTTAGTATAAAAAGGTATTATGATTCCTATTTATAGTTTTAATATGCAATGAAGCCATCCTATCCATGCATGAATGAACATTGCATGATGGGAGGTGTTTATAATACTGGTTGTGCGAAGTAAAGAAGAACTAGATTATCTAATTTGATTGGGTATTCAGTCTTTGGGAACTCAAAATTCATGAAGTTATATATACTGAAATGAGGAAATATTTAGGGACCCTTGATGTGTGTTTCATGATGGTATTGGTTTCATAAAGTTATGTGGCTTCACCAAAAGTGAAGCTTCATGAAATAGGGTGGCCCTACCTCTAATTAACATCTTGATTGACATGGGGTTTTTTTAGGAATAATAATTATCTAGAGAAACCATATAATTTTGAGGTGCTATCTTCAGTTGAGAAGGTAATGGGTATTTGAGACATGCATCTCCACCATTCCATTTGAGTTTCAATATCTCTTGGGAGTTTGATCAAAAAATATAGCTACCAATAGGAATCTATTTATCATTTTTCATTAAATGGATGAACCTTCTTGAAATTAAAGCTTCCAGATGAAGTGAAAATGTTGTATCCCCATAAATGAGTGGTGAAGGGAGGTATTTATAGGAATTATGTCATTAGTAAGGCCCTTTTTGAATATTTTTATCTTATAGAAAACATTCATTATGGTTTGTATTGTGGAGGTGACCTTGGGGGATGAATATAGATTATTTAAATGTTAGGGTTATTCATGTGTGATTCATTTTGTGGTTCCTAAATGAACTTTGTGTCAAATTATTTATTAAAAAGGTTTTACCTGTATAAATCTCACCACATTAGTTATTTTGTAACATATTTTTCCTATATTTTCAATGAACTTCCCATTTATTCCTTGGAATCTCCCATAACAATCACTTCTCCACATCAATAAATTCTCCACTCAGAATGTCACCCAATTCGATAGAGTACAATTTGATATAAATTTAAATAGTAGAAAACAACTGATCTATTCCCCACTTTTATGAAAATAGTCTCAACCCATTAATATATAAATATCGGTGGGCCCAAGATGGGATAATAAAATTTTCACAAAATATAAGCTCTTACACTCTTTCGACAAAACCCAAGACATTCTTGAGCATTCAATGATTTCATTCCATACAACTAATGAATCATTTCATCAAAAATAGATATTTATTCTACAAATATACTTTCATGATATATTATTTTCGGTGTATATTTCCATCATGATGATGATATTCATGAACTAAGATCTAGAAAAGTTTCAATTTCATGAAGATAACCAATAAAAATGCCAATACATTGATGATTGATGGAGGTAGATGACTTGAAATATCATTATTTAGGAGAGATTATAGGGTGAATCTGATAATGAAAAACTCACTGAATTTATGATAACACTACATAAGAGGCTACAATTGTATGTATTCTAAACAAGAGATGATGTTCCTATCCTAGTTCTGACTGATATGAGTTTTCTAGTGGGTTTAGAAGCTCACCTGGGTTATAATAGTGAAATAATTCTACCATGTCATATTGTGTCAATGACCATATATCACTTACAACACATTCTTTAGGAAAAAAATGAACAACATCAGAAAGGACATGCTTGTTCCACTAATATTCATCTTTAATATGAGAATATTCTCATGGATGGTTTGGTGGACCATCTCAAGAGATTGATAGATAAATCTGACATATTATAGTAGAAATATTTACTGATTAGTGGCCTTACAATAATCCCAAGGCCCATCCTATAATGAATTTGATAAAGAACTAAAGCTTTTGTGGTTATATAACGAGGCATCAAATTAATAGTTCCATGTCTATGGCCACCCAAATATCATGCCGGAGGTATTTATTATGTGTTTTCGAGTGAATAACACATTTCATTTTCATTATGGGGAGTTCATAATTGGCTTATGGAATATCCATCGAATATTGATGACCCAATAAAATGGGTAATTTTCTAGGAAATCAACCATAAAGAAAATATTTTTGATGACTAGTACACTATTCTAGTAATAGAAAGGTCTATATGATGTCTAGTTCAAGGGAAGGATAAGAATAACCTATGGATGAAGTATGTCCATTTGAATAAATTGTTTTTCTTATTGTTAAATGTGTATAGGGAGAAGTTTCCAGGGATTCATTTGAAATTCTGAAAATAATCACATCAAGGAAAGGAGAACTCTTATTAGAGAATCTTATTGTAATGATAGAGGCACATGTGGGTTAGAATGTGTATCCTAAAGCCTTTATAATATGATTGATGGGATTCATCACATAACTTATATGAGGTTGGATGCTCCCAGTTTAGGATGCAAACATTAAGGTAGAAGAAAAAGTCATTATCACGGAAGCAATGATAATAGTATCATAGTGTGTCAACATGGTTGTGTCAAAATTAGAGAATCCAAACATAATTTTTCCCACATCATCTAGTGGAAGACCTTATTTAATGTGTGTGGATTCTTATATTTCTTGAATGGCTAGGGCACCACATAGATGGGGGTTTTGAGGATCTTCTTTCAATCTATCCTCCAAGAACCTTTTTTTGGTCATAAATTTCTAACATATCTTGGATTACACATCTTTTTAGGGAACTATATGGAATGTGTATTAGGATTAGTCTAGTAGACCACGTCATCTTTTACCCATTTCACTTCCAATAGGGGTTTTTATAAATGATGAAATAGGGATGATGTAGTGGTGATCATATCATCTATTCTTCAGAGATGTGGTGTTGGAGTAATGGGTTTATTTTATTGTGATCATTCAATTATACACCATGGATCCGTTCAACATGATATTTTGGTTCCACTAAAGGCTAACCCTGATGGTGTACATCAAATAACATACTAACGTCTACACCTGAACCCTCCAACAAATATCTATCTTGTTTACGTGGTAAAATGAGATTTGAAGTAATAAGAAACCTACAATAAATATTATGTGTGGGATATTCCATGATTGTGTGTAATTTTGGATGATTGGAACCCTAGGGAGATGCAGAGGTAGCAAGACACTCGAGAAGACTCTGAGGAAGAGTCCATACATCCATGGGATTGAGGGTGTATTTTAGCCAAGTGCATACTAAGGAGTAATAGTTTGGAATGTGGGGATGGTAGAAAATATTTCTCCACCTATTCTAGGGCCTACACAAGTCGAATCTCCTGATGGGGTCCATATATCATGCATGAAGATCCTAGTTAAATTTCCCCAGGAGGAAGGTGGACCCTTTATAGCGGTTCTAAGGGAACAATATTAGGCTCATAGGAAGCAGTTGTGATGAAAAGAAGTCGCTAATGATATTTTCCTTAGTATTTATTAGATTAATTGGGATAAGTATTGATATCTTTGTTCCCACAAATATATATTATATAACATTAAGGATAGGGTAATTGACCTCTTTTAGTGGGTCCATGCCAATAATATACTACATTTCCCCCAAGAAAATATGGTTCAATGATGTAAATGGTGTTAGAAAAATGATCCATTTTCATAGTGCCTTGTGGCCCCTGACCATCCTGGTGAATGCGTTGTATAAAATGCCTTGCCCACTAGATCATCTTGTGGGTAAACCAGCCATTAGTGAAGCCATGGGTAATTAATTGGATGATGAAAAATCCTAGTTGTCATATTCCTAATAAGACACCCCCAATAATAGGGATCCCACTACCGATCATCTATTCTTTGGGGCATCATGCAGATTGGTAACAATTTCCATCCCATTAGGCTGGTTAACCTACATTTCTTGGCCTCTGTGATGATAAGTTAATATGGAATGGTTGTAGATATATGATTGATATTCAGAGGAAAATTTATAGGACCAAAACAATGAGGGGGTGGCTATAGAACCCCTCCATCAAACTATGTTCACAAAAAACCATCCATTTCTAGACAAGTATCTTCCTATGGATATACAAGTTGATCAACTTATTTAGGAGCCACTTTTTAATCATTAAACCATTAAAAAATTTGATGTAGGACTTGCACTATGATGTTTTGTTGACCTGATTTTCTTTTTCATTGAAATATAGGAAACATGTCTCAATGAGGAGATGCATCCAATTACAAAGTCAAAAGTTACTATGGAGATGTCATCACT
Organism: Viscum album; assembly: GCA_963277665.1. Taxonomy (NCBI): domain Eukaryota; kingdom Viridiplantae; phylum Streptophyta; class Magnoliopsida; order Santalales; family Viscaceae; genus Viscum; species Viscum album. The sequence goes on along the minus strand of OY728138.1, from coordinate 1,467,749,617 downwards.
AGAAAGGATTCCAATGATTCATGATGTCCTTCAATCTAGTATTTATACTTCAATTAATTATTTTCATCTCCCCTAATTTTTTTGTTTTATCTCTCAAAAGTTAAACTTAACTAACCTAGGGTACTAAATTTAAGTTAAAATAGTTTTGTGGGCCCTGCCTGTAGTATTAATGCTTAAAAAACTAGGGTATGCAGTTAGGGATGTGACGACTGAGGCCATTGCTTTAACAGGTGTAGATAAGGAGGTTTTATCATCCAAGGTTACTCTAAAGGATTCATAAGATGTGGTGGACGATTTTGTGGCCTTAATGTTGGTGTCCAAAAAATTTCAACCAATAAAGATGGTCGTGCAGAATTTGATGGTAGATCATATCATGGAGGTGTTGTAGTAGGACGTGGAGGCCCCCATTATATTTGAAGGATATTGAGAGAATTAATTTATCGTTAACTTGGGGCATATCCCATCTGATTGGATTCATATGGATGGTAATTCCATTGAATGTTTGGTGACATTCCTTGTGTATGAGCTTTTTTCACATGAGGACTTCAAGAATCCTGGATTTGATTTAACCAAGAAGAACCATGTTTCTTGATACATGGAATATAGGTGTCTGTGGTGGTTATTACTCATAGATCAAAGGTAGACCAACCAAAGCATGTAGGGTCCATATTACATTGGTTGGTCCGATATGGAACATGAAGTGTACTCTAGTGGACCTCATTCTCTAGAACATGACATTTTCATTCAGAATTTTTATTTAGAGTGGAAGGTTATCAACATTTACTCAGACATAGAAAATATTTGGGACCCAATTTTCTATAGGAGGAAGAACACGAGTTCTATTATTTGGAAGGGGAGGCGCAAAACACAAGGTCATCTCCAATTCAAATTGATAAATCAACATCCAATGAAATTTCTCGTTAATGGATAATGAGGCTAAGGAAATAGAGTTAGAAACATTGGTGGAAGTGTGTAGGGTTGAATATAGTAGGGTGATGATAGTAGATGACTATTTTTAGTTCCAAAATATATGAGGGACAAATAAAAACTAAAATCTATAGGGGATTCCTTGGGACGCTCATTCATGGAGCCCCAACACCCCGGTCTGTGAACCAGTTCTACCCTTTCCAAATCCACTACTGAGCGAAGAGGAGGGAGGTTCCGTGAACCCCTTTGACATTTGAAAATTCTCCACAAAAGAAAAAGGTGGGATGCTATGTGAACCGGTTTGAATTTTTCTAAGTGGCCTCAAAGCAAGGAGGTGGGAGGCTCTGTGATTATGAAAAATGCATCATGTAATTGCACCGAGAGAGCTCTGCTTCATGGTGCCTCTTGCCTATAAATACTGGGCTCACCCGCAATCCCAAAGGATGGATCCTCCAACCTTTTTCCTTTTTAGCACTCGAATTGGAAAGCACATTTTTCTCTGGTAAAAATGATCTCTTCAATGTACTTTAAAATCATGAAGTGCCTTTCCTTTTTCTTGAATACAACCCCTCTTCAAATAGGGATCCCTTCCTGTAGCCCATGTGCCTTCATGAAGTAAAGGGATCCCGAAGGGGACTTGGGTCTTCGCGGGTAATTTATGCTTCGCGAAGTACGCTCCGTGCACATGTGACCCACATCCTAAGGCAAGGCCACTATGCTTCATGAATCACATTGCATCGCAATACTATGCTTTGCAAGGCACTCTTGCTTTGTGGAGTACTGCTCTGTGAATTCCTTTCCACTTTGCGAAGCACCTTTTAAATGCACCTATGCCCTACGCCTTGTCTAGGCCACTTCACTTCATGAAGCATACCCCTTCATGAATCCCCTCCACTCCATGGAGCACCATAGCTTCACGAGTCTTCTACTTATGAATCCTTATGCTCCGCAACTCCTTTTCCTGTGTGACCCTCTAGGTTTCTATGAAGTTGTTTCAAAGTCCCTTGGGTAGTGGTTTCCATTGTGTTACTTCCCCTAATGCTTCTTAGCATAGTCATGATAACGTCTATTGCTTCTTCACATAGCCTCGCTAACGTGGACCCCTTATTGGATCACTCCATGACACCCCCTAGTCATGGAGTTTTCGGGTCCTTCCCTTCACCAAGGGGTAAAGGGTGCTGGTTATGTCAGTCCTAGGGGGGAATAGTAAACCCACCTCATCTGAGATACATGATATTAAACTTCCATACACTATCATCCTCATCACATGATGTTAAAATGTGGCCTCAGCCCATTCTCTCTATGCATGATGCCCTGGCTCAAACATTTTCTACACCTGCTCGTCCCCACAGGAGTGAGATCATATTTACATGGAATGAGATCATGTTTTTTGGAGTGGTGCCTATCCACGATGAAGGGAAGTCACCTTGGTGTAGGATCTTAGCCTTTCTTGTGGGAGGTAGCAACCCTGCTCCTCCAATCTTCTTCCTTGACAAATCCCTCTCCTGATGGGATTTTTTACCAGTAGGGCCTCTATCCTGGAGTAAGTCCCAATCTCCATCTCCCTAGGCTTCTAACCATGCATAAGACCTTGTTTTTTTTGGGATACTAACCACATGTAATCCCCATTCCAATTCTCACAGACACAACTTTTTTAACATGATCGTATGGTCTTTGTTGTCTCTTGTTTCTCACACCGAGAACAACTCACGTGGGCTTAGAGTAATCATCGACCATGGATTCCTCTCTAATCCACCTTAGAGCATCAGCCCAAAACCCCCATATCTAAACTATGTGTAAATTCATACATGACAAGATATGGTATGTAGGAAGCCTCCCTCAGGTTCACGCCCACCACCCACTGGGTCCCAACCATCTTCACATCGGTTTACCAACCCCCTTTCGGAACTATGTGGACTTTGATCCATGCTAAGGCAAGGTATGTAGGAATCCCCAATGAGGATCAAGACCATTGACATTGGTCTCAATCATCTTCACCTCGGTTGACCAAACATGCTCTCAAACTACATGGAATTTGATCCATGCTGATTCAGGGTACCTAGGAAGCCTCCCTGAGGTTCAAGCCCGACACCTACTTGGTCCCGACCATCCCCATAGCAGCACATCATTGCCTATCTTTTGGAAGTATGTGGGTTTGGTTCTTGTCTTCTGGACAGGGTACGTAGGAATCCTCCATGAGGTTTAATCCCAATCGGGAATAAGTCATTGTGGCATCTATTAGTGGTATATCATTGTTCCCCATCTGGTGGTATGTCATCGTATCCCCCAAATAGAGGTAATCTGTTGCGTCTCCCAATCAGCGATGAGCCACTGTACCCAGTTCTGCGGCAATCTGTCATAATCCTCTTTGTCTGGAACCACTCATTTGGTCCTTCCTAGTGGCATCAGATTCACTCGGGCTGCTAACCACATGTAAGACCATACATATAATCTGGTGTTTTTCTTATGTGTACACCCCAATTCAAGCACATTGCCTGGTATTTTCCTCGATCCTATGTGTTTCGGGAAGTTCATGACCCAACACAGAGGTTCCACTTCCTCTAGGCCCAATCCACATGTCAATTCTCTTGGGCCACCTCCTCAGACATCCCATCGCCCCACTGAACTACGTGGACATTGATTTCCTGTCACGCGGATATGTAGGAAGACTTTTCGAGGCTCAATCCCAACATCACTATCGTTATCGAGTCGACTCCATCTCATTATCCATCTACTTCACTTAACCATCCATCATTCATCTGGTTTCTTACCTAGGCTGCCACATCCCGTTGAGATCATGTCAACTCACCTCCCAAAATCGGTGTACCCTCCAAGGGTTACACTTATATGATCCACTCTTGTCATTGTTCTGATCAGTCCCATCTATCTTCGCTAGACGATAACTCTCAGAATACCCTGTGTTAAACATGGTATTCTAATGAAACCCTCAGATACATTCCTACGACATATAATTCCCTGCATTCAATGTAGGATGCCTTGGGCTTCCGCGCCCTCGAGTAGCCCTATCATAAAGTGAAGAATCCCAGACACTCCAGTGTTCTAGATCCCAGACATGCTAGTGATGTCCAATGTGACTACTCACCCGACCGAAGGTTATTTCCCTGACTTGACCCTTTGGAATTTCATAACAAAAGTAGCATAATTAACTGGAATCAATGAAGATATGGAACTGGGAAGAGTTTCATGAACAACGTATTAATCTATGAGGGAGGCCGAGAATAGGTAATGAGCTCAGAGGAGGAATCCATTGAATGTGGAACTAACATCCCATCATATGGTTTCGATCAAGGAGAAAATTTCCCTGAATAAGTGACAGATGCCACTCGCCTTTGGAAAGAATGAATGCGGTGAAACAAACCAGCACATCCTCACAGACAGATGCGTTCCACCGTGAATGTGTCTGAAATAGAAATGGTTAACTCAATGTGAATATAATCTCCTCATTGTGGAGATTAGTAGAGTTCGAGACATCAGTATACTAGCATGTCACCAGAACAAGTTATTCAGTTCTAGGTCCCACCATGAAAATAATAGCCCTCGCATAAAACTCACCAGAAGTTGGGGTAGTTAAAATGTTGGACATCCAAATCATTAACGTTGTCAACGTTGATCCTTATTACCAGCCATGAACGATGTAATGGAACTAGGGCATTGTTTGTTGAGTCTTTTTTCATTCAACACTAATAGGTTGATCTCCATTATTTGCAAGAACCAATATGCTGCATCGGGAATTTGATCAGTTCCCATCCACCAATATAGGGGTTGGGGAAACGCCAATGTGGTAGTCTCGTGTGGGTCCACCACTAATGCGACAGTTTCTACACCCAAAACTATTGGGAGCTGACACCCCATCTCTCCATCTGAAATAATTCAGTGAATGGTGATCAATGACCTTGTCTTCCAATATGAGGAGGAGGAGATTATCCCGATGCGGGATATGTCCTTCCAGGATATAGAGGAATCAATGCTTTATTTCCACCACCTCCCCCAAGGTTCGTGCTGAGAGCCACTACTCCCCACACCAATATATAATCATTTCACGAGCCTCTCCTCGGAATGCATCGATTGCTCCCTCCCCTACGCTGATGAGGTATGGGATGTCCAGGTCAGCCTGGCCGGGGTCTCATTCCAAGGGCTCCCACGAGGCCGCGACAGCACCGTCACCTATCCTTATAGGCTAAAAAGCAGATATGCCATGTTCATGCAACACCGACCCTGGTCCGTCGAACCTGACGCCAGTGTGTGGCATAGGAAAAGGAGGACACCAATCAATGGGCATCAATGTCAACAGAAACTGTGGCTCGAGACACCAATGAGGTGTATCATTAGTACCCTCTCTATTACAAGAAGGGGTATATAGACATCCAGCCCGGATTGAGGCCTCAACCGCCCCTTGGGCAGAATGAGTCGACTCTCCTAGCAAGAGGCGCAGGTAGTATCCACCGCGGGTGGACCTGCAGCAACGATGTTCAGTATGTAGGTCCCCCCATACCACCGCCATTGACAATACTGGTCTTACCCACTTCCAGGATTGGGTTGGAGGACTTCCGCATGGAACCTTCAACCCGAACAAGGGTCCTCCCCACAATAGTGACATGTAGTACGTGAGTCTCTCTCGCGCTCATTACATTGGTTATGGCGTTATTTATCTTTCCGTAGTGCAACGGTGAAGATATGTTACACATTCGGTTAGTATCTAGCATGGGTGACCTACCCATTTTTTTTAAAGATGTTGGTGAAGGTCCTCCTCACCCTAGTGATCAGAGAATTGATGGTCAGCCTTGTATTATCAGCACGTAGCAGGGAGTTCCTACCCGTGTTTGGCTTGACCAGTGTGAGGATCCTCATCACACTGACACCACCTAGGGAAACAAGCATAGAGGCCCTACCTATGCCCCCACTAGCTCTAGTGGAGGTCCTACCTTCTCCAGCGCTTCTCGTAGAGATTCCCTCCCCACATTGGTCATCAGACACAAAGGTCCTCCCCGTGTTCCTTTTTATATCTTTCCAAGTGCTCCGCATACCCCGTCTTACTCAGGCAGAAGCCCTCTTCATCCCAGTACCAGTTCGGTCAAGGGTCCTCTTCGTGCCATAAATCCACCCTACCATGAAGAGCCAATCTGGGGTAGAAGTGAGGGTCTTCACCGCCAGAAGACAAAATCCATGAAGGATAAAATAGTGATTAACCTTCTTCTTCTTAGATTCCGAAGCGGAATACAATTCCGCAATTGAACCCTCCCCTCGGTCCTCTGTGTCATGGGTCGACGCAGGAATGAGGCACATCAGCCTCATACTCCTGGAATGGGAGGTCCACCGAATCCCAACCTCCCTCCTCATATACATCATGGAGGATGAAGATTTGAAATATCCCCACGGTCCGACCATGAAATCACCCCCATAATCACCAGGATCTCCCCTCATCTTGAATAGAAATTGTGGATAATTGTTCAGGGGATTGATGGTAGATGAGCAGAAGTAGGGTCCACTGCTAGTAGCTATAGTTGTTGTGCCAGAAACACTGGTTGCTAGCCTGTCTTATTGAGATGTAGAGGCCAGGTAACTACACTCTTCAGAGGATATCCCGAGATTCGGTAGCCTATCATCCTGGTCACTGTATTCTCCACCGACCGACCTACCATCCCAGCGGGCTTCTTGAGTACTGATACCGGTTCATCAGCCACCTCTAGTCGAAGAATGAGGAAATCAAGGGCCAGATCCTAAATCTGAGCTGAGGATCTTTTGGGATATTCTCGTAATAGACCACTTACCTGAGATATTTTGGCTGATTACAACACCAGATTTCAGTGTGCCAGAATCCCTCACCCAAATAGAATAAAAGTGTTTCCTCCAAACCCTATGTGAGTCGCAATTTCTCCTTCATCACTAGCATGTGGCTTATCCAAAACACAAGTTCATTTTGAAGACATCTACGAGAAATGTCATCTGATTGATCTTGTCGCACTCCATGTGGCCCAGCGCCCTAAGTCACCAGGCCATAGTAGGTCCCTCCAACAACGATGCATTTATAGTTTCAAAGTACTCTGCAAGATTATCAATAAGGCTTCCCCCCACATACAGATCTGTGGATTGGGGTATTATACTACCCTAATATTCAGTACTGTCTGGTGTCAGCCTTATTTTCAAGGTGATATTGAGGACATTCAACCAGATAGAGTCGCTGTTAGCATGACCGACCTATCGGAAGGGGAGAACGAGCTGGATCTCTTTGATGGGGACCTACCTCCAGAGGGATTTCCACACCTATTGGTCTATTTTTAAGGGTTAATCACCAGTAGAGGAATCTACTGGGTCTCCCAGTGCCCACTAAGGCATTAGTTCTTAACCAAAATCACATTAAGGGTAGAGAGCACCTCAGAGCCGCCAAGCACTCCAACCCGTTTGGCTCAGTACAGAAGACGGAGGAAGACCCTGAAAAAATCATGTTGCATCAATAAATTTCAGAGAAAAAAAGACTGTTGATGACTTCCTCACTAAAAGTGTTGTTAAGCGATGACTAGATTATGGTGATCCACGACCCGTACAACAGGGGTAGACACAACGTCCCCCAACTGAGTTGCCTCTGGGTGACCCTGAACATCCTACCCACATAGAGAGGGTAGATGCCAGAACATATGGAAAGAGGGTGTGATATGTGTCTCCAAATCCAGCTGAGCGACAGAATAATCATTGGGACCCAGCTCAGGTTCCCCCAGCTACTCCACAGGTCACCCCACTAGCTGCTCCATGAGCCGTAGTGTTTTATTATCACGTTGAAGAACCCACCAACACACTAATGGTTAGGAATCCCTATCAAGATAGGAAACCCCGCCCAGATGATCAAATAGAGGTGGTCATCTCTTGAATCGAGGCATTGGAAACGTGATAGGTTGCACTCCCACCTGATGGAAAGTTATATCCAGCATTGGTGTAGGATATTCTACCACCCCTGGGTTTTGGAAATCCCACCTTCTACCTCTTCAATGGGACGGGTGACCCCTACAACATCTGGCCCACTTTTTTTCAAGGTGTGGACCCATTTTGAGGACTCTAGCGCAGCAGGAGGTCATCAAGCACCAGTGTTTCGTATAGACATTGGAAGGTCCGACATTCATCTAGTACAGACAGCTACCCATCAGGTTAGTAACGGGATGGGAGGATCTTTGGAGAAAATTTCAGTACCAGTTTATCTCCACCACTCAGAAAACAAGCATTGTAGACCTCTTCAAGTGAAAGAAGAGGCCTGATGAGCGCGCCGCGGAATTTATTGACCGGTTGAAAGGGTCCACATACTCCCTTGACATGCCACTGACTTAGTATAAACTACTAACGATGTGTGTGAGGAATGTCAAGATGAAACAGTTCCCCTCACTGATCACCCAAAACTACCCTGAAGGATTGCGATAATTATCTCAAAAGGCCTAGTGCCTAGAAGAATCCTTGCAACAGGCTAGCCAGGCACATCCATTGCCTCTTGTAATTCTTGCGAGGAGGGACGTAAAACACATGCCCTCTGTGGTGGCCCAAATAGAGGCCCCAAGACAACTAGAATTATTACTAATGGAGATACCTCTATAGCCTTGTAGAGGCCCACCATCGCATGCGCAACATCCAGCCCAGTAGTGTCCTCCGTAGAATCGACAGCCACCTCTGCGCAATGTGCCTCCACTACCCAGGCGGGATTAGTAGGATCCTCCTCTTTGAGAGTCTCCCCCATCTCCGTGTTAGAATTAGGCTCCTATAGGACCCCTTCTCGGAAAAAAGAAACTAGACCTACTAGTTCAATGAGGCTCATTTTCCCGGCTATTTTTGAAGTGCCTAAGAACGGGGGATTGTAAGTTTATTAGAGTGCAGAATGCCAGAATAGGCGAACCTCACCAATCACTCCACCAACTACTCCAATCATCGGATCCTAGGGCACACGCTCAAATAGTGATATGTGTTAAAGGACTGGCTCCAAGACCAGGTCAACAACAATATAGTCAGGTTAGGCCCAACCACGGCACAAGTGGCATGTATACTCATAAAGTCTGATAAATTTACTGACAATGAAGGTGAGTGGCAGTAAGTCCCCAAATTTGGGTCCCAAAAATATGACGACTGGATTGCTTGTTAGACTGTTGTTTATGCCCATAGTATTATCCGTGCACACTTAAATCAACCTAGGCCTTCAGAATCCTTTGTGTCAGTCGTAGCCACCAATTTTGCATCATCGTCTCATCCATCCTCTTCCCATAAGTGTAAGCATCGGCAGGGAATGGGAAAAAAATTCCCCATCAATGAAATATTCATCCCGTACTCTTGGTGACTTCATGCCCCCAAAGATTGAGATTACTCCCATAATTTTTCCAGTAGTGGAGGATTCTACAAGTGATAGTTAAGGTTACGCTTCGGTTAACACTGTGAAGCAGGTAAACCCCAATATGATTCCTGAAAATGGGCAGTGCTAGATGGATCATCCCAAAGTCCCCTACTGATGCCAGCGTTGGTGGAGATATGGCTATATGGGTTATCGCGACACTTCGGTTAGCACTCCTAGTGAGGCTGTACATTCCACTGAAACTAGAAAACATGCCCAGTGTAGAGCTCAGCATGCGTAACCTTCTCATCTGATGCCATCATGCCCACCTTCACTGTTGTTTGTGCTACTGGATCAGGTAGTGTCACCCAGACCACTTCGTGATCAGCCACACTCCACTACCGGCCAATATCATTTAGTTGTCCCTAGTACGGTAGTCACTCCACATGCTACGACTAGTGAACAAGTGGACATTCCCAATACCAGTCAGCCGTCAGTTCAACCGGTAGGGCCCACCATACCTCTTGTCACAGAGCGACCTCCTGCTAGAAGAATCGCATGCATGCATGATAGTATGATGTCCTCAAGAATCTTTTCAACAATTCATAAAGGCTCTCTATCCTTGAGGTCCTTCACATGTCGCCAGATATACATGAATCCCTCGCTGAGACATTAAGAATCCCCCTCCATTTTGAGACGGAGGTAGCAACTGCATTGGAATTTCATGCTGAAGCGGTCGAGAATGCTGAATGTCAAAACATTATTTCATTCTCCGAAGAAGATGAAGGTTCTCTTATATAGGGGAAAATTCTCCCACTATACATCATTGGCCACTTCAATGGCATAGGGATATACCACTGCCTCATCGATACATGCTCTTGGATTAACCTTATCCCAACACAGACACTCTATAATATGGGGCTCTTCGAGAACAATCTGACTCCCTATAACATGAAAATGCATGGTTATGACAGGACGGAATAGACAGTGGTCGGAAAAATTTGCCTAAAACCCTTGTTTGGTGGTCATGTATTCAGCAATGAGTTCATGGTTGTTGCACAGGACACTACTTACAAAGCATTGATGGGAAGACCACGACTCCACCTGCAGGCGGTTATCCCTTCATCATATCACCAGTGCCTCAAGTACTCCCATAATGGACGAGTGGGTGTACTCCATGGTGACACGTATCCCTTTGCCTCTTGTGAACCCCGCTATCTGGATGTTGACTATTACAAGAGCAAAGAAAAATACATTCAGACCAGTGAGGTCAAGATCGTTGCGATTACGAATAACTCATGGGAAGTCCTAGATGACACCTAGTTCTTCCCAAATCATCTATTGGAGGCCACAACCCTTGATTTGGGGCAGTGATTCATTGTATCTGGTACAAGGGAGAACCATATTCCCATGTCCATGTGACGTTGGAACATCACCTCATTTTTTTATATTAATCAGGCCTCGGTGAACCCTAAGCCCCCTACTACCCTATTGTATCGGGATGTCTGCCCCATTGCAAAAAAAATACGACATACTTGCTTGTTTTTTCAGGTTGGAATTTATAGGATCAAACCAATGTGCCATTATTGCTCTGATATCATCAAGCATTGACCCTTGGGTAGAATACTAGATGGGATTGGATCGACAACCTTTATTGTTATGGTTTCGACAGCACAAGAATCTCCCAATGCAGTTTCTGCTACCGGTCAGGTTGTTTGTAACGCCCCGACCCCAGTTCCCAGAGTCAGTGCATTATTTTAATACATTGGCATGATTACAAGGAATCAAGTCCTGAAGGACCGATCAGTTTAGTAGTCTTGGAAAAATAGATCACATACATGAATGTTACATTTACACTTTAAGACGTACAAAACAACATAAATAATATTTATGAATGCCATTATTCCCTTGGCTTAACCCTACATATCAATCACATTACATTTCTTGGAATCATGGGAAAAATAAAACATATAAAGGGGTGAGATCAAATGCTCAGTAAGGGTAATCAATACAGCGAAAACTTTCATAAATAAGAATAAACATTTAAGGCAATGTATAACTAAAACAAAAGCCTTTTAAACTTGAACTTCAACATATTATGGCAAAAATAAAATAATGCCATTTACATATTCACATGTATATTCTACTAATCGAATAATCACATGAAATATCAATAACCACTTTCATAATGATGGAACTCATAATGCCAGACTATCATAACAACATAGCCAAGGCCTCGTGCCAAGACTACAAATAAGACTTTGTCAAGGCCTTGTGCCAAGACACTAGTTTGTCTCATGAGACCTACCGATGCATCGAGGAGCTATAGCGGGCTCCACCCGTCACATATTAAGTCCAATGCATTCCCATATGAAAATGTTTAAACATAACATAAACATTGGTATTAAAACTAGCATACAAAATGTAAATACTTTCTCCATAAACCATGAATGGTATAAAAATAACACATCCACAGTTAAACATATCACAAAACCGTAAATGGAAGTTTTTTTATAAAAAATCAACTTCAAATGAGCTTAAAATACATCAAAGGATGTTGACATAGATGAAAATGATGAGTAAAACTTTTTCAGAGAAATATACTTTTTGTAAAATCATTTAAAAGTCACACATTTATAAAGGAAGTAATTTAAAAGAGATTTTTGAATCAAAGTGTCCCATACTACATTGATACTTTTTAAAAGAATTATCATTTCAAAAAATTCATGTCCATATAAATAAATCCTTAAAATCATTTTGAAAACATGGACATTAATTAAAAAGATTTAGAAAGATAAATCTTTAAAACATTTGAAATTATAATCTTGATAAAGCGTACCTTTCAAAATCCTTAAAATCTTATTTTGAAATCATTTTTATGAAAAATGGACATGGATGATAAAAATGTCCCAGTAAATACTTACACATAAACAATCTCGGATAATAATGAGATTGAGGAATTAACCCTTACCAATTCTGTAACTTACGAAACATACAACCCATGAAAGATGTATCATACAATGAATATGTAAATACACATAAATTAAAGTGTATTTTACAAAGAATACAATTATGGGAAATACATACACCACACAAAAGGTAATAGTGCCAATATGGCATGAATCTCACAGGAATAAAGAGTGAGATGAAAACCCATTACCTTGCACTTTCATTTAGTTGAGGGTACGTTTAACCTCCAGTACGAAGATCTTAGTATGTTATTAAATTATACCAGAACCATATTAATATTTATGATATCATACAGGATTCATTTATGACTTTATATTACCCATTTAGTAATAATTTCCATGTTAAGTTAACATTTCAGGTAATAATCACTTTCTTTATCGAACGTGTTTTAACTTGTCACTCTTGGTTTAATCACTTAGATCATGATTTAAATACATCCAGAATATATAACATGATAAATATATCATATATATTTAGAATATAAATATGTATAATAGAAATATATATGTGATGGAAAACACCGTTTATGGAGACGGTAGTCCGTACGTATGCATAAATGTTGTTTCTGTTTTCATATAGTATTGAACTGATGTAAGTGAATAAGACATATGAAAGTACATAAATCCTTATATATATATATATATCTCCAGTAGAATTATTATTTCATATATTAAATACTTATTAGTAATATATATTTTTATAATCATCGATCAATGGTGAACTTGGAAATTAATCTCATCACGTCGTGGAGACGGTAATCCGTACGTACGCACGAGCGAAAATATCATTCATTTGATATTAAAATAATATATAATGTGATGGTATATCATATATACAGAATCATTATAATGTTATATTTATTATTTAGATGAATTAAAAATCATTATTATACCCATCCAAATAATAATATATTGAATAACAATTACACCACGACGTGGAGACGGTAAGCCGTACGTACGCACGTATGGTGACATGTCATTCAAAGGATGGATAGAATACTGAATATGGTTGTACCATATTTATAATAATATTACATTATATAGGAGATACTATATTAATTATTTTAGAATGGTAATAACAAAGAAATAAGAAGTGGAAGAAGAAAGGAACTTGAAAAAGGGTGGTGAAATCATTACCTCTTCTTCGGGTTCTTCCTTTTTATTTGATAAAAAGGGATCCCTAGGATGGATTTCTGACTAAAGGAATTCCACTAGGATGAAGTTAGGGAAGTTGAGAGAGTATTTGGGCAGGGTTTGGGCAAACCAAAAGGCTTTAATGGTGTGAAATAATGAGAAGGGGGGGTGTCCTTTTATAAGAGGTGTGAGGGGCACCTTTGGAAAATCTAGAAATATTGTTTTATAATAAATTCATATTAGGTTTATAATGGCTCCAAAGTAGATTATTTAAAGTTTAAGGTGGGTATGGGTCGAAAAACACTCAACCAATATAATTTAGATAGGTTTGGGTCATTATATTAACCTTATCTTTTATTTTTTAACTCTTAGTTAATTAGTTTGACACTTACCATGTCACTTTGTATTTTTATATTATATGGTTAATAAGCTTACTATATGAATCCAAGAGACCCCCAAGTGGTCCATTAATGATAAAAATATCATTATATAAGTCTCTTGGCCGAACCTTAGAATTTAAAGAATTTAATATCAATTAATAATATCATATTTGTTTTAAAAACTCTTTTATGTCAATTTTGACACTATTCAATAATTGACTTTTGTAAAAATCATAACAGAATGATTACTTCGAAAAAAGTTTATTAAATCAATAATAATATGCCATATTATCCTATAAAATTAGTTTAATTCATTAAAAGTCTCAAATTATATTTATTTGGGTATTTATAATATCAATTATGTTAATTTTTCACTATTATGGTAATTACCACATCATCATTATGTCATAAATAAATTAAATTATTTAATGTCTAAAAATTATAAATAAAATATAATTATGTAGGAAATCATTTAAAGTTTCTAATTAATATTCATAGTCAAAAATCAAACATATATAACCCTATGTAAAAATTGTTTTTCAAAAAGATATATGCTTATGTCATTTTTGTATTCATTTTAACTTAATTAAAATAAAGTGTCCCTATCACTTACAAGCGGCTCCATGGGGTCCCAAAATCGACTCAAAGATGACCATGGTCGTACATATATCACCCAATAAGGTTAGGACACATTTTAGGGTAATTTAGTATTATTATAATATTATTTTGTAACCCTTGTTTACTAGATTTACCCTTTAACCATGGTAAATAAAATATTTACCGAAATAATTATTCAAAATGTCTAAAAATAAAATTTTCCTATTTACACAATTTGGAAATCTTGATTCCAAATATGGAATCCATTTTTCCAAATTCAAAACATAGAAGTGGTAGAAATTAATTTAAAATTAATTCCCGCTGTCAAAACAAAAAGCGTATTTTTATGATATAATAACTATCAGAAGATTGATACTTGTTTATGTCCGGTTTAATTGTGAAATTATGTCCAATGACCAAAATTGTATTAAATGGAAAAAATATATTATAAATATACTTTAAAACCACTCAAATTCATAATTTATCACTAATAATTATTTTGATAAAAAAAGTTGTTTTTAATTAAAATTTAGTAATTTTCACTATTCATCAAAATATTAAAGTTATCCGAAAAGTACCAAAATTTCACCTTAGGATAAATTCGATACTCCGAATCCAAAAATTATGTCCATTTTGAGAGATAAAATTTCTAAAATTTTAAACAGTAGGTATTACTATTCATAACGGCTACTTTGATTGGTCGTGGTGTGTGTTAGAACTCAAAATTGCGTACAACACACGCTATTGTATTATTCAAAGAGAACCGTATCATGGAAGCTCGGGGTGTTACATTCTCCCCAACTTCAATAAATTTCATCCTCGCAATTTCATATTTTTCTTTGAAAATAAAGTTTGAAAATAAAAAATATCTTTGTGGAAAAACCCACATCGGAAATTTGGTTAATAAAATTTAGTCTTAACAAGATGAAAAGAGAAATGAAAGGGTCGCCACAAAATTATGATCTCTATTAGGAGGACATTGGTGGAAATTATAGACATATAATTGGAGGAAAAATGTAAATATTTATAGGCAGTGATTGAGGTCATCAATCACAAAAAAGAATAAAATTGAGGTCCTTAAATTCATCAATCTATGATGATTTACAATACCATCGGTTCAACAAAACATAAGGTATTAGGATAACACATTTTTGACGTTTCAAAATATCTTAGTTGAAATCTTAATCGAAAAATGAATTAATGAGTCATCTATTTAATATAAAGAGTGGAAAGTATGAAGATTATCAAAAATAACACATACTAGGGTTCCATGTAGGAAATCATGGATATGAAAGAGAAATCTAACCATCAATATCTGATGGAGAGTGGTAGAGGACATGGCTATGAAAAGGCAAACAATCACAAAGCCATAAATTTGTGATGATCTAAGGTACCATCTAGGACAACATTTTTTTTCTATGTTCCTTTTCTTAATGTTGAGGAATCTATTTATCAGATTGGCTAAAATCATACGGAGATATACTTACTTTATAATTAGAGTTTTATCCATTACTAAATTTCTACCACGAACTCATATTTCACTCCAAAACATAATACAACTCAAAAATAATCTATTTATCCTAATCGTATAGGGTTCCAAATATAATGAATATATAATTCATATATCAAACCCTTTTAAAAAAAGAAACTACATTATACAATCCAGGGACTTCACGTAGTCCAGTGGTAGGTGATAAATCCCAATCGCACTATGTTTGTGGGTTCGATTCCCACGGATTTTACTGACGCGACAGGTTTTCACACGGTCTGCGTGTTGTCCTTTTATAAAAAATAAAAAAAATAACCTTTCAAACATAATCCATTCCAACCTTTACACTTATCCAAAATACTACTACCCAAACTCACAGTCGAAAATTTACAAGGAAGTTAAACATAATGAGGATCCTTTTTTCCATGTAATAACATGTGAACGCATTCCTCATATATTATTTTACAACATCGCAACATCCTGAATTACCATAATCAACCATCTCTTATTCCAGAATCACTACTTCAATATTAGGACCATATAAAGGATTATCTTTCCTTCAACCATGTAATTTCAAATAAATTTAACTCGCTGTAGAGTCACTTTTCTTAGTACCATAAAATCTCAAATCCTCAATGAAATAGTACTGCAGTACAATCCTTAT
Source organism: Viscum album (assembly GCA_963277665.1). Lineage (NCBI taxonomy): Eukaryota > Viridiplantae > Streptophyta > Magnoliopsida > Santalales > Viscaceae > Viscum > Viscum album. Next base: position 1,467,733,140 of record OY728138.1, on the reverse strand, counting down.
TTATTTTTAGAACATCATTGATACAACACTTAAATGAAATAATTCTAAAATAACAATATAAGAACACTAGTCATTCCTCTTCATCTGTGGTAGTATCATAACTTGATTATTATCCAATAGTGTCATTTGTGGCATAGTCTAATGGCTGGGACATTGGTTCGCGTAGTGTCTAAACTCCTTGCAGATGAAGCATTGTACATTTGAAACCTTTTTCTTACACTTGCAGTCACGTACTTGGTGTTCTTTTTCTCCACACTTATAACATACTTTCATTCCCTTCAAGAATTTTCCATGGTGATTCATTCCACAGTTATCACATGTGGGAAAATCCTTCTTTACCTTCTTCCCTTTATCTGTCCTTCTCTCTACCATCCTTTTCTTCTCTAGATTCCCTTCAAATACATAGGACTCCGAGAATTCTTTAGTTATCTTATCAACACATGATATTATTTCTTCATATAATGAATATATATGGGAGATTATTTCCCTACTAAATTCTAGCTTATGTCCATGAAATATATGATCCTTCATACTCTTTGGATCATACGTATTACTTGAGTTCACATTCCTTCTACTGGGTGCCATTTCTATACAATAGCATAAACTAGGTCAGTTTATGAATTGCAATGAATAATTCCAAACTTGTAAAATACCTAACGTAAATTGAATAGTTTATGGATATAATCCATAACCATAAAAATGTTTTCTTTGACTAATTATATACTCATAAACCCTTCATAATGGTTTGTAAAGAAAATGATAATTATCCTAAGCATATCCCTCAGGAGTGTCGTAACCAAGAGTGCAGCAAGGCCCGTTGTCGTGCACCAGTTCCCGTTCGAGTCTAGCTCAAAGAGGAGTTTTCGGGTTTTACCCCAAGGTACATCTGTGCCAGAGCCGCCTCTACCTGCTCATATCCAGACAGGGATTTATTGCTCGGAAAACTAACAACATCTCGATAATGCCAAAATTCTTGGAAGTTATTCTATACTAATCCTCAAAGTCTATCTTAGGTCTATGTGTTCTAATCAGAGTTTATCAAAATCTAGTTTCCAAGTTTATTGTTAAACTTGCTCTAATACCAACTGTAACGCCCCGACCCCAGTTCCCAGAGTTGGTGCATTATTTTAATACATTGGCATGATTACATGGAATCAAGTCCCGAAGGACCGATCAGTTTAGCAGTCTTGGAAAAATAGATCACATCCATGAATGTTACATTTTCACTTTAAGACGTACAAAACAACATAAATAATCTTTATGAACGCCATTATTCCCTTTGGTTAACCCTGCATATCAATCACATTACACTACTTGGAATCCTGGGAAAAATAAAACATAGAAATGGGTGAGCTCAAATGCTCAGTAAGGGTAAGCAATACAACGGAAACATTCAAAAATAAGAATAAACATTTATAGCAATGTATAACTAAAACAAAAGCCTTTTAAACTTGAACTTAAACATAGTATGGAAAAAATTAAATAATTCCATTTACTTATTCAAATGGATATTCTACTAATCGAATAATCACATGAAATATCAATAACCACTTTCATAATGATGGAATGCATAATGCCAGACTATCACAGCCACATATCCAAGGCCTCGTTCCAAGACTACAAATAAGATTTTTTCAATGCCTTGTTCCAAGACACTAGTTTGTCTCATGGGACCTACTGATGCATCGAGGAGCTATAGAGGGCTCCACCCATCACATATTAAGTCCAATGCATTCCCATATGAAAAGGATTAAACATAACATAAAAATTCATATTAAAACTAGCATAAGAAATGTAAATACTTTCTCCATAAACCATGAATGGTATAAAAATAACACATCCACAGTCAAACATATCAAAAACCCTTCAATGGAAGTTTTTTATTCTAAATCAACTTCAAATGAGCTTAAAATCCATCAAAGAATGTTGACATAGACGAAAATGATGAGTAAAACATTTTGAGAGAAATATCCTTTTTGTAAAATCATTTAAAAGTCACACATTTATAAAGGAAGTAATTTAAAAGATATTTTTGAATCAAAGTGTCCCATACTACTTTGAAACATTTGAAAATAATTATCATTTCAAAACATTCATGTCCATATAAATAATTCCTTAAAATCATTTTGAAAACATGGACATTAATTAAAAAGATTTAGAAAGATAAATCATTAAAACATTTGAAATTATAATCTTGATAAAGTTTACCATTAAAAATCCTTAAAATCTTCATTTTGAAATCATTTTTATGAAAAATGGACATGGATGATAAAAATGTCCCAGTAAATACTTACACATAAACAATCTCAGACAATAATGAGATTGAGGAATTAACCCTTACCAATTTGGTAACTTACGAAACATACAACCCATGAAAGAGGTATCATATAATGAATATGTAAATACACATAAATTAAAGTTTATTACACAATGAATACAATTATGGGCATTACATACAATACACAAAAGGTAATAGTGTCAATATAGCATGAATCTCACGTGAATAAGGAGTGAGATGAAAACCCCTTACCTTGCACTTTCCTTTAGTCGAGGGTACGTTTAACCTCTTGTACGAAGATCGTAGTATGTTATTAAATTATACTAGAATGATATTAATATTTATGATATAATACATGATTCATTTATGACTTTATATTACTCATTTAGTAATAATTTCCATGTTAAGTTAACATTTCGGGTAATAATCACTTTCTTTATCGTACGTGTTTTAACTAGTCACTCTTGGTTGTATCACTTAGATCATGATTTAAATAATTCCGGAATATATAACATGATAAATATATCATATATATTTAGAATATAAATATGTATAATAGAAATATATATTAAATGGAAAACACCGTTTATGGAGACGGTAGTCCGTACGTATGCATAGACGATGTTTCTGTTTTCATATAGTATTGAACAGAAGTAAGTAAATAAGATATATGTAAGTACATAAATCCTTACATATATATATATATATATCTCCAGTAGCATTATTATTTCATATATTACATACTTATTAGTAATATATATTTTTATAATTGTCAATGAATGGTGAACTTGGAAATGAATCTCATCGCGTCGTGGAGACGGTAATCCGTACGTACGCACGAGCGAAAATATAATTCTTTTGATATTAAAATAATATATATTTGGATGGTATATCATATATACAGAATCATTATAATTCTATATTTATTATTTATATGAATTACAAATCATTATTATACCCATCCAAATAATAATATATTGAATAACAATTACACCACGACGTGGAGACGGTAAGTCGTACGTACGCACGTATGGTGACATGTCATTCAAATGATGGATAGAATACTGAATATGGTTGTAAAATATTTATAATAATATTACAGTATATAGTATATACTGGCTTAATTATTTTAGAATGGTAATAATAATGAAATAATAAGTGGAAGAAGAAACGAACTTGAGAAAGGGTGGTGAAATCATTACCTCTTCTTCGGGTTCTTCCTTTTGATTTGATCAAAAGGGATCTTTAGGATGGATTTCTGACTGAAGGAATTCCTCTAGGATGAAGTGAGGGATGTTTAGAGAGTATTTGGGCAGGGTTTGGCACAACCAAAAGGCTTTGAAGGTGTGAATTAATGAGAAGGGTGGGTGTCCTTTTATCAGAGGGGTGAGGGGCACCTTTGGAAAAGCTAGAAATATTATTTTATAATAAATTCATATTTGGTTTATAACGGCTCCAAAGTGGATTATTTAAAGTTTAAGGTGGGGATGGGTAGAAAACCACTCAATAAATAGAATTTAGATAGGTTGGGTCATTATATTAACCTTATCCTTTATTTTTAACTCTTAGTTAATTAGTTTGACACTTACCATGTCACTTTTTATTTTTTTATTATATGGTTAATAAACATACTATATACATCCAAGAGACCCCCAAGTGGTCCATTAATGATACAACTATAATTATATATGTCTCTTGGCCGATCCTTAGATTTTTAGGAATTTAATATCAATTAATAATATAATATTTGTTTTAAAAACTCTGTTTTGTCAATTTTGACACTATTCAATAATTGACTTTTGTAAAAATCATAACAGAATGATTACTTCGAAAAAAGTTAATTAAATAAATACTAATATGTCATAATATCCTATAAATTTACTTGAATTCATTAAAAGTCTCAAATTAGTTTTATTTTGTTATTTATAATATCAATTATGTTAATTTTTCACTATTATGGTAATTTCTGCATCATCATTGTGTCATAAATAAATTAAATTATTTAATGTCTAAAAATTATAAATAAAATATTATTATTTAGGAAATATTATTATCTTTCTAATTAATTTTCAGAGTCAAAAACCAACATATATAACCCTATGAAATTTTTTTTTGCTAAACGATATATGTTTATGTCATTTTTGTATTCATTTTAACTTAATTAAAATAAACTGTCCCTATCACTTACAAGTGGCTTCATGGGGTCCGAAAATCGACTCCAAGATGCCCATGGTCGGACATGTATCAACCAATAAGGTTAGAAGACGTTTTAGGGTAATTTATTATTATTATAATATTATTTTTTAACCCTTATTTACTAGATTTACCATTTAACCATGGTAAATAAAATATTTACCGAAGTAATTATTCAAAATGTCTAAAAATAAAAGTTTCCTATTTACAAAATTTGGAAATCCTGATTCCAAATATGGAATCTATTTTTCCAAATTCAAAACACAGAAGTGGCAGAAATTAATTTAAAATTAATTCCCGCTGTCAAAACAAAAAAGCGTGTTTTTAAGATATAATAACTATCAAAAGATTGAGACTTGTTTATGTCTGGTTTAATTTTTAAATTATGTTCAATGACCAAAATTGTATTAAATGGTAAAATTATATTCTAAATCTACTTTGAAACCACTCAAATTCAAAATTTATCACTAATAATTATTTTTATTAAAAAAGTTGTTTTTAATTAAAATTTATTAATTTTCACTATTCATCAAAATATTAAAGTTATCTAAAAAGTACCAAAATTACACCGTAGGATAAATTCGATACTCCGAATCCAAAAATGAAGTCCGTTTTGAGAGATAAAATTTCTAAAATTTTAAAAATTATGTATTACTATTCATAACGGCTACTTTGATTGGTCGTGGTGTGTGTTAGAACTCAAAGTTGTGTACAACACACGATAATGTATTATTCAAGGAGAAGCGTGCCATGGAAGATAGGGGTGTTACACTGGTACCATCCTCTCATTGGGATATTTCAACTCAGAGGAAACTCATCCCACTGAGAATCCCACCTCCATAAGTGATGAAGTGGACTTAGAAAATGATCCCCCACCTTTGAAGTGGGCGTCTCTTCCAAGGTCGATGAATGGGTATTGGTAACCCTCCGTAGTGAGGCGGACCCAAAACACACATTTATCAGTGCCGCCATACCCCTCGAGGAGAAATAGCGGTACATATACTTCCTTAAACAACACAATGATGTATTCACCTGGATTTATTATGAGACGCATGGACTAAATACTTAGGTGTCCATCCATCTCCTCGGTATCCTAGCTAATCATCGCGGGTTCAAGGTCCCTCCCCGGAAGATGCACCCTTCTCACGGTGCCATGGTCGAGGACGAGGTTGACAAGATCATCAGATCCAATTTTTTTAAGGAGGTCCAGTACCCCAAATGGCTATCCAACATTGTTCTGGTATAGAAGAAGAACAGATAGATCAGAGTCCTCATCATCTTCCAGGATATCAATCGTCAGTTCCTGAAGGATGATTTCCCCCTTCCTGGGACGAAATTGCTGTTCAATTCTATTGCTGGGTTCCAAGCCATATCTTCCATGTATGGGTACTCCAGATATATCTAGATCTGAATGGACCCCGGGGATAAGGAGTCTATGTCCTTCAGGGGACCACAAGGTACTTTCTATTACCAAGTCATGTCCTTCAGCCTAAAGAATTTTGGTCCCACCTATCAGTGGGCTATGCATCGAATATTTAAGCCAATCTTTAGAACATTGGTGGAATTCTATGTGAATGATATGGTGGAAAAATCTTAGTAGCTTCAGTACTATCTCAGGGACCTTGAGAAAGGGTTCAACTTCCTTTGTTCTCGCCACCTGAATATGATTCCATTGAAGTGTGCCTTCGGGGTCACATATGGAAAGTTCCTCAGCTTCGTTGTCAGAAAGAGGGGCATCAATATTGACCCAAAGAAGATTAAGGACAACATCCAGATGTCTCCCCCGAGCAACATTTGAAAACATCGGGGCTTCTAAGGCCCCTTAGACTTCATACGTCGATTAATTAAGAATTTGGCTAGCAAGTGTAAGTTCATATCTTATCTCATGAAGAAAGGCACTTTTTATCAGTGGGATAAAGAATGTTAGACTACATTCAAGGAAATCAAGTAGTATCTGCTCCAGCCTCTTGTCAGATGCCACCCATTTCCAGAAAACCATTGGTCCATTATGTGACTGCCCTAGAACGATCCATTGGCGTCCTTCTCACCCAGAAGAACAATGATGGAACTGAGAACAACCTCTACTACCTCAGCCGCATGCTCCGCGATACAGATACCAGATACTCCTCTTTTGAGAAGAGTTGCGTTGCACTCTTATTCAGATTACATATTTTGTGACATTACCTAAAACACAACGAGGTAAAACTGGTGTCTCCAATGGATCCATTGAAGTACATCCTAAACTGCCCCTTGATGACAAGCAGACTAGTTTTGTGTTATGTAATTCTCTAGTAGTTCAACATCAGGTTTGTTCCTCAAAAGGCCATTAAGGGGCATGTGTTGGAATATTTCCTTGCTTCCCATCCGGCTCCCAAAGACCAGTATCTCGACATTTATTTTCCTGACGAGGAAATCCTCTTGGCATACCATGGCATCCCATGTTGGAAAATAAACATTGATGGTGCTTCTCAGAGCCCCATCGACAGAAGGATCAATGACCCCAGACTCAATAGAGTTGGTCTGGGTGTCGTCTTCATTACCTTAGAATAAGCCATTATGCCGTATTCTTTTCTATGATCAGAGGGCTGCACCAATAATGAGGCGGAGTACCAGGATCTCATCACTATCCTCAAGATGGTCCTTGAGATTGACATACCCCATTTTCATGTGAAATGGGTCTCTAAACTAGTCATCAAGCAGATCAACAGTGACTATGTCATGAGAGAGAAAGAGATTATACCATTTTTGGAACACACTCTTCAGTTAATGGACTAGTTCTTATCTCGTCTAGAGGGTACCCATGTCCCTTGGTCAAAGAACAGTAGAGGAGATTCCTTGAGAATCCTATCTGCATCACTTGAAGAGCCCAAACATGATGATATGATTATCCACATAGAAAACTGGAGATTCATTTCTCTCGTCACTCCAAATGATGATGACAGCCTGCAATTAAACCACTATACCACCGGCGCCTCCACGTCAGTACCCCCAGGTCCCCCCGATGTAGTAATTGATGTGACACCCGATTAGAGGATAGCCTTGGTTGAATACCTTCAACATGGTAATCTTCCGGTAGATCGGGTCGAGTGCCATTGAATCTAACACCTCGCGTAATAGTTTACCTCCAGAGTGGTCCTGGTCTTGAGAAGATCCTCTACAAGTGAGGTTCGATGGTGTTCTATTATGTTGCATCCAAGGAGTCATGATTTCTTAGGACATTCAATAGGTTCATCTCGGTTCCAATGGTGCCCATCAGACCAGGACGAAGGTATCTTACCAGATATGAAGACTGTGGTATTTTTGGCCCTCTATGGTCCCTGACTTCAATGAGTCTTCCAAGAGGTTCCATGACTTCCAAATTCATACCCACATTATGAATCGACCATAAGAACCTCTCTACACTACCATGTACTCTTATCCCATTGAGGTCTGGGGACTTGATGTCATGAGACCGTATCCACCAGTGACAGGTTGCCAATGTCGGTTCATCTTGACCGCAACAGTTTTCTGTTCCAAGTGGGCAGAATCAATTCCACTAAAAATATCAATTCCCTCTTATATCGTTGAATTCGTAAGCTCCAATATCATCTACTGGTTTGGATTCCCTCACGCCATCCTCCCCGATAACGGAACCAACTTCCGAGAGGGCGAATTTTATGAAATTGTACTCCATGTAAAACATCGTATCTAACCATACCTCCCGCTACCATGCGAAAGGAAATGGGAAGATCAAGGCAATAAACAAAACCCTCTCTAAAATTTTTCAGAAGATGGGGTGTCCGAATAAGAAGAGTTGGTCGGACAAGATCTGCAATGCCCTCTGGGAATATCAGACGACGACTCTCAATTCCATGTAGATGACCCCATACTCCCCGGTGTAGGGAACCGAGGTCGTCCTACCCATCGAGATTCAGTTTCCCTCATTACACACAGTTGTCTATGATCAGAAAATTCCAGATAAAGTAACTGAAATCTGTCTAGCATAGTTGGAGGCACTCGACAAAAATTGGCTTTTCACCCTGCATAATCTAGAAAGGCATCAAAACAAGATCGTTAGAGAATTCAACAAGAAGTTTCACCTTATCCATTTCTTGCAAGGTTACTTGGTGTTGGCTTTGAGAAAACCAATGATACCTAGACGGAAGCCACAAATGCTGGATACCAAATGGGAAGGACCTTATATAATTCACAAGATTTATCTCAATGGTGAGTACTATCATGTGACCAAGAATGGAAAGAGTATAACTCCTCCAATCACTACCAAGTTCCTCAAGAAATACATTGTGTGATAAAATGGTCCTGCAAGACCTTAAACTACTATTTCCCATATTACATTAAACTGTATGTTATCTCGTATGATGTTAAACTGTATGTCATCACGCATGATGTTAAACAGTATTTCGTCCCGCATGACATTAAAATTTATTTCATCCTGCATGATGTTTATCTCTATGTCTTCATGCATGATGTTAAACGGTATGTTGTCCCATATGACCTTAAACTCTATGTCATCCAACATGACGTTAAAATATATGTCGTCTTGCATGACGTTAAACTATAGGTTTTCTGACATGATGTTAAACTGTACATCGGCTCGAAAGATGTTAAACTATAAGAACTACGTATTACTTGATTCCAATCCAAATGGGATACGTTGGAATGCTCAGATTCTTCATCTTGAGTCCATCCCCAAGCATTCTATTTGACTATCCCCCCTAGGTATAGTTCTCTTGGAGGATCCCACATGGTGTCGTGTGGGATTCCTTGACCTCACTCATGTCGGGATTACGGTGATCGCAACATGTGTTCCCTCCCAATTATTATATTATCCCACGTCCTCACCACACGACGCTAAACTACATGGACTTCAATAACAGCGTATGGCTTGATTTCAATCCTCATCGGATACATAGGAATGCCAATATATTTTATCAGTCAGCCCAGACCAAACTTTATAATATCCCTTCATGATAGAACACATGGTGTGGTGTCGGCCTTCTCCCTAATTGACGTCAAGTTTATCATGACCTCTCCATACATTCCAACCCTTGGAGACTTCCACCTCTTCTGTTGTCCATATTGAATTTAAAATGCATGGGCATGTATATGCTTCACACACTCCATGTACATTGGAATATATTATCATTCCCATCTATAAGGACCCCCAAATGGTATGGGTGCTCGGCCCAAGGTCCCTCCAAATATTTCAAGCCAACATCCTCAAGGATTTTGAACAACAAATAGACACAATTCCTGCGTTGTGAATATGGTTAGCGGTAGACACTCGTTTGTTATTCCCATTTTAGGTCACATGATATGGATGTTGTGTTTCAAATTTGGTCAAAATTTATCCTTTTTCGTTGTCACCACCACCATATGTCCCAAACACTGAGTGTAATGGTTCATTTTTCCCCAATATATTTTCAAGTTGTGATCTGCCTCGAGTGATTCCAACTATCGGACCCTTATATGATGGGGGAAGCCTTGTCCTACTCCTTGTTTCCCACTCCGAGAATTGCTTATGTGGGATTAGGAGCTAAGATGAGGCAATTCCCACATGAGAGGTCATATGACTACAGTTGGCCAGGATGCCCCTACCACATGTCCCTTGACCCTTTTGATCCCTTAACCCAAGATCTCATTTAGGATTGTGTGGTGTGGTATGGACTCACATCCTTATTCATGTTGAGCTATTTTTCTATTCAACACAGATCCCCATGAGACATCCCTTCTTCACTTGTTTCTTTTTCCACGAGCACATGCCCTCCCATGCATCACGGTCCACATCCTGTGGTTTCTTGTCATCTTATATATCCAAAAGGACCCCTGAACAGCACAGGCTCTCGGCCCAAGGGCCATCCTACAACTTTTGTCCAACGTCCCCAAGGATTTCGAGAAAAAAATTTATATATGTACTGTGTTGTGAATCTGGTCAATGGTCAACGCTCAATTTATTTCCCCCGAACTCCGATCACACAAGGATAGACATTGTGTTGCGAAACTGGTCACCATCTGTCATGTATCATCATTGTCGCCTTGTGGTTTTCCTTTGGCACGATGATTCTCCATCTCCATTCTGTTGTCCCATGCATATGTCATTAAACTAGGCACCCATGGTCCAAGATCTATGACCATAAACTAAGATCACTCCCAATACCTGTTTCATGATGATAAGCTTCACATCATCCTTCTCTAGAACTATGGGTGGATTGATTTCCATTCTTATGGGATACGTAGGACCACCCATACATCTAGTCCTCATGTTCATCCCCATATCTTAGAAACCGCCCTACCATCTTGGCCCCTTGGCCTCTGCTCTTCCATGAGATGGGTACATGGTGTGGCATGGACTCACGCCCTTATTTACATTGGGTTTGTAAAAAAGATGACACATACCTCTCTCTCATGAGAGCCCTTTTCTCTCTTTCCCCACTCTCATCTTTTCTAGTCGGCTGATTTTAAGTCGGGTCCCTCGACCCTCATTGGTGATTCTCCAATGTGTCCAAGAGTACTCTGGTTCATCACCTAGAGTGTCATATTATACCAGGACATGATCTCACTCACCATTCGGGCTTCATGTTCCCCTTCATTAGGGCTTCCATCATCTTTCACATTCGAAGGGACCCCCAAATGGCATGGATGCTAAGCCCAAGGGCTCTCCTACAATTACGGTCCAACATCATAGATGATTTTGAACAAAAAATTGATACAAGTCCTGAATTGAAAATACAGTTAGGGGTCGATGCTCATTTTCTGTTCCCATTTCAGGTCACACGATATGGATAATGTGGTTCAAACACGGTCAACAGTTATCCTTCATCGTCACACCAACCCCATTAATCCCAAAATTTCAGTTGCATGATTCACATCCTTGTCCACTTTTCCATGTTCAGGTATAACTTCAACACTCTTGGTACTATTCTTCAGTGGGAATTTTATTGTAAGGAGGACAAAACAGTGGTAAGGAATCATTTGAGGCTCCGCACAGAATTCCACTTTACATGTATTCCATGTGTTGCAAAGACCTATTCGGCCCTTATTTACCACACCATGTTTGACTCATGTGGGCTTAGGGATTGGACCAAGGACTACGTCTACTTGGAAGAGTTCCACTTCTAAAATGGTCTGAACTCTAAGACCTTAAACTAATATCTCATTTTTTAGAACTATGTTTGGCTTGATTCCCATCCTCATGGGATACGTAGGAACGCCAAGACATCTTGTCTTTGCACCTAGCTTGAGTTCCACTAATTTATCTCTTATATTCTACCTTTTAGGCCCTGACTCTTAGAGCACTTTGTGGTGTGGCATGTCTAGGATTATTTCCTCATTCACATTTGGTTTGAAATAGTTGCACCACGTACTCCCCTTCTAGGAGGTAGTCCCTCCTTCCTCCTATCATGTATGACATTAAACTATATGTCATCCAGCATGATATTAAACTATATGTGGTCCCACATGACTTTAAACTACTGCATATTTACTGCACAATGATAAAATTCATGGTTGGTCCTGTCATATGACCTTAAACTATGATATTACCATCATGTCCACACGACAAAAAATGGAACTACATTGTGATGATTTCACTCGAGGGGACATCATGTTGGGTATTGGTTAGCCACCATTCCATTGTCAATGTGTGCATTTTACTTGATTCCTTTGGAGACATCGGGATCTCCGGTCCTTGGGTTATCGCTTCACAAGAAAAAACAACACATTCATACTAAAGAACGAACAAGATGTATCAAATGTTTCTTATGTTAGTGTGTGGTGTAGACCCACACAACCTTATCATCCATACCACCGGTACCTTACCATGCCGTATCCAGAACTACGTGTGTCTTGATTCTCATTCTCATGGATATGTAGGAACGTTTGTGCCCTTTGCCTCAGGTCCAACGTAACTTTATTTTTTCGGTCCCTCAACCTAAACACCTTTTCAAGGAAAACGTGGTGATTTGGACCCCAGGTCCTTATTCACATTGTGTTTCATGATTACCTCACCATGTGTCTGCCGCATTCCCTACCATCCATGGTCCAATATCTATGTCCATAAACTAAGATCACTCCACATTCTTTCCACAAGATGTTAAACTACACATATCCTAGAACTACATACGTCTTCATTCCCATCCTCATGGGATACATAGGTATGAAAACACATATTTCCTACGGGTCCCTCCCCAAGAATTGTAAATCCTGTTCCCCTTCTTTTTCTCCCCCTTGGCCTGAACTCTTTTGGGGAGCCATGTAACTACAGCTCTACCCTAAACAAGTTTGGGATGCCTCATGACAGTGATGGGATGCATTATCATCATTATTAGTGGGATCCTGTTTGAAAATAAGAATGATCTCTAATCAGATCGATAGGTCCACCTAATGTGTTTCCACCATAGTGGCGTAATTTCATGAGTTTTGTATTCCATTTGAACAACCTGTCGATCCACACTCCATGCATTTAGTTCACTTTATTTGGACCCTCATCTTCTTTCACATATAAAACGACCCCTATCTATATGGATTCTCACCCTATGTCTCACCTACTATCCTGGGCTAACGTTCTTCAAGTCTAATGGATGAAATTCTGAGTCAGGCCCCGTGTTTCAAACATGGTCAGCGTTTGACCCTCGTCTGTTGTCCACATATCTATCTAATTCAATATGGATAATGTGTTTCAAACATGATCAACAATTATACTTTATTATCACACCACCCCCACGGTGTTTCGAATCTGGGGTATTGTGATTCACACTTTATACTCCCTTATGTTTGGGTTGATTCCAAATTCTGTTGGCGTTACTCCGCTTGTGCTCTCTAGCACATAGTAAAGACAACATGTTGATTGTTCTGAGGTCTTCCTTCTCTAGTTAGGCCTATTCCTTTTCTTCCAAGAAATCAGGATTGGTTTTTTAGACCCCAAAACACCCAAATATTGGTTTGAACTCTTACATTCGGATGGAATGATAAGGTGTTCATCCCTCGTTTCTCAAATCGGGTGCGACCACTATGATCTTAGAGATTGATTGTTCGACAGTCCACAAATATAATAGGAATTCAATAAACCAAAACAAATAACAAAACTAGGGCATGCATCTGGAATAAAATAATCAAAACATGAAAGTATGTTCAATGGTTACATGCATCACATAACCCGAGGTTCGACCCAATCCATGGACTGGATGAACCCGTCAAAAGAGTGTTGCAGCTCTACCACCCTCGGGCTTTTGTCGTCCAGGATTTTCTATCACCAATTTAGTTCCCTCTTCTCCTCAGCAGTGGTGGGGTGGTGTTATTCAGCCACAATCTGGGCCCATTCCACGTTGGTACAGATGACGTACATCTTCTTATAGGCATGCTCCATGCGCACTTATGCCTCTGCCGGTTGTGCCTCGAGCTGTGACATTAGATCTGATCTTAATTGAAGTGAAGCAGAGTGCTCATTCTCTTTGGCATGCAATCGATGAATCTCATTTTCAGCCTCCTGGAGCCTCTTTATGTTCACCACTTTTCTCCACTACCATACCACACTGAGGCCATGGTCGTACATCCGAATATTCTCCTACATGAGATCTCGGATGAGCATGTGTGGATGTTGGGAATCCACCCCCCCCCCCACACACACAGTTCACGCAGTCGCGAGAAAAGTCTCTCCATCTAATCCAGCCATTGTGTTTGGGGGGTTTCATTGATGAAGCGCTTGATCAACATCCACAATTGGAGACATAATATTTTGGTATCCTATTAATCAGAGTTTGCCTCATCCCAATTTGCAGGGTTGGAAGGGTCATACACTGGGAACACCCCCAAGAACTCATTAGTAGGGTCCGCATTTTATGTTTGATTAGGTATGGTGGACCTAGGTTTTTTGATTGATCTTTATAATCGGATCCCACCTCAATAATCTCAAGCTCAAACCTTCTAATGGTCCCACCGGTGATCGGGAGCATTGTATCTCAGTCAGTCTAGTTATCTACCTCCACAGCCACTGGTATTCCCCTCTAAAAGATGCTGCCACAAGTACCAACCAACCACACAAAGGAAACCCACGCCATTTTAAGCACTGTTCATACCAAATAAATGGGGAACATATATTGTTAACCTGGTCAATGGGTGACAGTCTGGAATTCTATAAAGGATACTTACAGAGATCAAATTCTCGGTCTCGTTCCTAGGTTGTTATTGTGGAATCCTTGGGACATGGCCCTCTATATATTATAGGGAATTTGGAAAACTCCATTGGATCCTCCCTCGAATGTCTTGGCCCCACCAGATGCAATAATATCCCCAGCAGTGGGGAGACCCTGAAGAAGGGGCTTGAGGTTTTACCTCAAGGGCTTCTAGAAAGTCTTCACGATCCGAGTCTAGATCACCAAACTCACCCTCCTCTAGTGGAATCCCTCTACCGGCCTCCTCCCCTCAGGTGGATTCATCTGTTTCTTCTGACAAAGGGAACCATTCCCTCAATTCAGTACCAGGAAACTATAGGCGACGGTACGATCCATCAACACCTTGATCCGATCTTTCATTGGACGCATAACACCCCAGGAGTGCGCAAAGTCCTTAATCTCGGCTAGGTATTACTCACACTCCACCTGGGACACCACAATACTGGCCCTGATGGGGCCTATCCTGGACAAATGCATCCCGAGAAGGTTTAGGTGTTCCCATATCTTGGACAGGCTGAGTAATTTGATGTAGACATCCCAGATATCCCATGCCTCTAGGAAGATAGTATTCTATGGCATCTCTATATGGTGCAACCGCTTCCTTGGATCCTGGGTAGATATTCTATGAAATCATCCTGGTGGCCTCCCCACTAGATAACTCTGCTCTTCTAGGACCGTCGGGTCCGTCGCCACCACTGGTTCTGCTTCCACTACCTTCATTTCATCCAGTGCGGGCCTCACCGCCATGGCAGACCTACCACCACGAGATGTCCTTGCTTATTTCTGACCCAATCCTAGTGACTAGGGAGGGACCCTGTCATTGGCCCGAATGGTTGGTCATTTAGCATTCCCCTAGGATGGGCCACCTACCATCTTTTGGCATACTATTTTACAAACTAGAAGACGGTCATGGGTGGAGGCATCTCATTCCGCTACTTTTTGTCTTCCCATGTGAACATGATCCACATCTACCTCATTACACACAGGTTATCCTCATGGTGCACCCCCCAAGAAGACCTGCGGGGTCATCCACTGCATACACTGAAGTTGTCTTGCATATCGGTGCGGGGTGCACAGTTCATAGAGAAACTCACGGTCCACCCACTCTACCAAGACTCCACTTTGAAAGGCTAGGAAATAGGACCTAGTATCTTCTATTTCATTCCCATCCTCAGTGAATTCACCCATATGCAATGGGAAGGGGTGAAAGTTGAATTCCTTTACCTTCCAGACATGGTTCAGTACCGCTTGCACAATCATCTTGGCTAGGAATCTCCCCATGGAATTCAGAATAGATAGGCATACGCTTGATCCTGGAGGGGATATGGGGTTAGGGTATTGATAAATCCCCCTGACATGAACCACTATCCACCCATTAGGAGATGGAATGGTGCACATATCTTCTGTGGCTTCTTCCCTTCGCTGATATGCCACAACATCTTGTGTAGCATAGTCATCATCGATATCCCACGGTTGACCCACCCTCCTGTCTCCAACAAGGACGCAATGATAAACATGTCGGGTCGCACACCCGTGTTTATATATCTCACCAACAGGATCCAACCATAGATGAGTGTCGTAATGAATGCATCAAACCTGACTACAAGTTGTTTCTCAGTGATGATGCTGAATCCCCATGTTTTCCACTGGTTGTCCTCCAAGAGCCTCTAATAAAAGAATACCATTTGCTTTTGTCCCCCCTTTGGGAAAGTGCGAGGCCTCACCAAGACTACCTATCTATCAGGATGTTCCGGAACTGCATAAACCATCGTCTGAAATGGATGTCACTCACTACTTCCTTGTCATCTCCAATCACTAGCTCCATTAATTCCCTCACCAGCGGTGGCATTTTCTCTATGTATTCCCATGCACCCATAACAGGGAGGAACTCATCATACATCTCCCCCAATATTGAAACCCCAAGATCTGATGCAGGTCCCATAAACTGATGTCGACCTATCCGTGGGGAAAATGGAAGGTATTGGTCCTCAACGACCATCTGATCAGCAACTATGGCCTCAACTGCTTTGGCTGGTAAATAAAGAATTGGGTGGCCCAAGATTCTTAATACAAGCCCACTCTCTTCAGCTCTGCCATGAATTCCTCGAACGAGGCACCTACCCAGTAGGCCCAGGCCCAGTCGCCTATGGAGTTGCTGCCCGGGAAAAGATCTCACTTATCAGACCACCCCTTTTCGGGGATCCTCAAGGATGCCTTCAAGATGGTATGATATATAAGGGGAGATTCCTTTGGCTACAGTTTCATCCCGTCAATGTCATTCAGATTATTGTACATACAATCAGCATTGACAGGTGTGAAGTCCTCCTGAGCATGGCTGTTAGCCTCCCTAAAACCCTGGCGCTGGCACGGCGTGCTCATGAACCAGAAAGCTGGCTCTTACCTACTTTTATTAGGGATTATGATATCATCACTCAAGCCCAATCCATATGAAGGTAGCCTCATACAAAACAAATAGTTTTCCTGGACTTCTGATAGCAGTGTCACTAGTGAATTGTGGCCATAATGGCTTTAAACGAACTCACCTAGACCACAGTTTTCTGCCATTTCCTCTCACCGAGAAACACTTTCAAGGACCCCCCTAATAGCCTCTTGGTGATACATTCAGTTGTCAAGATTTGGGAATTTTTCGTTCGGGTTCGTGATGCTCATTCAGGGAGCACATTTGTGAAGACTGTTTATAGAGCTCAGAAATTGAATTGCGGAGACCTACCCTAACCTTTAGGCGAAAGCCACAAAGCACACCACCGCAGAGTCTAGGACTTGTTGTGCACTACAATGAAGAAAAGTGGAAAGTAATTGAAGTACGCTGATCTTTGCGAGTCGAGAGAACTATATGATAAAATGTGGAGGATAGAAAGGACAAAATATAGGCTGGCCTCCCCTATTTATAGGTGAGGTCCTCAGGTTCTTTGCAGTGCATCCAACCGCAATGAGCATTGTGACGCGCCCAGCCCCCACATTGCCTCTCTTCCTCGCGAGCCTCTTTCACGAGTTTTCTTCATTATTGACTGGGGAATATTGGAGATTGTCCCTTAAACATCGTCCCTCAAATCTCTTTAGATCCATGTATGAGGGGGGAATTTGATGGCACCAGAATTTAAGAGGAAAGAAGACAAACAAAAATCCTTAGGGCCTGCCTCACGAAGATCATTCGCAGAGCCCTAACATAGTGGTCTGCAAACCAGTTCTCCCCTTTATGAAGCTATCACGGAGAAAGGAGGCGGGAGGCTCCCCGAACCCCTATAATGTTTGTGAATCCACAACAAAAGGATGAGGTGGAATGCTCCGCAAACCGGTTTGACGTATGCGAAGCGGCCAAAAATCAAGGAGGTGGGAGGCTCTACAGTTACGACAAAATGCCTTGTGTCTTCGTGCCAAGCGAGATATACATCGCAGTGCCTCTTTCCTGTAAATACCAGCCTCCCCCTAATCCCAAAGGATGGATCCTCCAAAATTCCACTTTCTTAGCTCACAAATCGCGTAGCACCATTTTTTCTCTGCAAAAATGATCTCTTCAAGGTACATTATCATCATGAAGTTCCACTAATTTTTTTTGAATTCAACCCCTCTTCAATGAGGTATGCCTTTGCAGTTCCCATAGGCCTTCGCGAAGGAAGGGGATCCCCAAGGGGAATAGGGTCTTCACGGAACACATATGCTTCACAAAGTAACCTCCATGCACATTTGACCTACATGCTATGGTCGGGCCACTGTGCTTCGCGAAGAACATTTCTTCACAATGCTATGCTTTTCCAAGCACCCTTTCTTCATGATGTACTGCTCTGCAAATTCCTTTCCACCTTTCGAAGCACCTTCCACAAGCACCTATTCCCTACGACTAGGCTATGACACTTCACTTCACAAAGCAAACCCCTTCACGATGCCCCTCCACTCCATGGAGAAACAGATCTTTAAAAGGATTCTACCTATGAACCCCTTTGCTCTGCAACTCCTTCTCTTGTGCGACCCTCTAGGTTTGCATGAAGGGATTTCAAATTCCATTGGTATTTTCTTTCGGTTGCGTTTCTTCTCCTCATGCTTCTTCTCATTTGCATGCTAATGGATATTGCTTCTTCTCATAGCCACGCTAACATGGACCCCTTATTGAATCACTCCACGAAACCCCCTTGTCACGGAGTTTCCAGTGTCTTCCCTTCACCAAGGTGTAAAGGGTGCTAGTTATGTATGTCCTAGGGATACAGAGTGAACCCACCTCGTCTGAGATGAAGGATGTTAAACTACCAAGCACTATCGTCCTCAACACAAGACATTAAACTATGGACTCACCCCGTGCACTCTATACAGGATGCCCCATCATGAACATTCTCTACACCAACTTGTCTTCACAGGAGTCAGATCTTCCTCACATGGAATGAGATCCTCTTTTCTAGAGCAGCGCCTATCCACAAGAAAGGGTAGCCACCTTGGTGTAATCCCCTATCCTTTCATGTCAGAGGCAGTATCCCTACTCCTATATTTTTCCTTTACAAATCCCTCTCCCATTGGGATTTGACACCACTGGGCCTCTATCCAAGATTAAGTCCCAATATCCATCTCCCTGGGATAATTACCACACATAAGGCCATATTTCTTCTTTGGGATGCTAACCACATGTATGCCCCAATCCAATTCCCAGGGATGCACCTTTCGCGACGTGATAGTTAGGTCTTTGATGTCTCTTGTTTCTTACATCGAGCATGACTCACATTGGATTAGACTAAGCATCAACCATGAAATCATCTCCGGGCCTCCTTAGAGCATAATCCCTAAACCCCCACTTTGGAACTACGTGGACATTGATTCTTTCCAAGGTAAGGTACATAGGAAGCCTTCCTGAGGTTCAAGCTGACCACCTACTTGGTCCCAACCATCTTCATGACGGTTTACCAACCCCCATTCAGAACTATGTGTAGTTTGATCCTTGCTAAGGAAAGATACATAGGAAGCCTCTATGAGGTTCATGCCCAATACCATTGGCCCCAACCATCTTTATGTTAGTTCACCTTACCCACTCTTGAACTACGAGGACTTTGATCCTTGCCAAGGCAAGGTATGTATGAAGTCTTCCTGAGGTTCAATCCCGAAACCTACTTGGTCCCAACCTTCTCCACGTCAACACATCATCGGCCCTCTTTTATAACTATGTGGGTTTGATCCTTTTCTCATAGACAGAGTTTGTAGGAAGACTCCACGAGGTTCAATCCCAATCAGCGGTAAGCTGTTGTGACCCTGATCAGTGGTAAGACATTGTTCCCCATCTGGTGGTATGTTGCCATGTCCCCCAAGAAGAGGTAAGCCATTGCATCTCCCAATCAGTAGTAAGCCACTGTACCGAGTTCTGTGGTAGGACATTGTAAAAACCATTATTGGGACCCACATCTTTGGACTATCCTAGTGGCATCATATCAACTCGGGCTACTAACCACACATCATCCCATACATATAATCTTGTTGTTATCCTATGTGTACACCCCAATTCAAGACCATTGCCTAGTCTTTCCCTTGAGACTATGTGTTTTGGGAAGGTCAAGCTCCAACCCAGAGGTTCCACTTCCTCCATGCCCAATCCACATGTCCATTCTCTCAAGCCGCCTTCTCAGGCGTCCCATCTCCCCAATGAACTACACGGACATTGATTCCCTACCACGTGGATACATCGGAATCCTCTTCGAGGCTCAAACCCAACATCACCATTGATCTTGAGTTGAATCCATCTCATTCTCCATCCCCTTCACATAACCATCCATCATCCATCATGATCCATACTCGGGCTGCCAAATCCTGGTGAGATCATGTTAACTCCCCACCCAACATTTGTGTACCCTCCAGGGGTTACGCCTATCTGATCTTCTCTCATCAGTCTTTTGATCATTCTGATCCGTCTCTTCTAGACGTTAAACTCGTGACATACCCTGTGATAAATATGGGAAGCTGAAGAAACCCTCAAATACTTGCCTATGATAGATAATTACCCGCATATGAAGTAGGATGCATCAGGATTCTGTGCCCTTGAGAAGCCCTATCATATGGGGAAGAAACCCAGATGCGCCAGTGTTTCAGCGTACAAACACGCTAGTGACGTCCAACATAACTACTCCCACGACTGAAGGTTGCTACCCTAACTTGACGCCTTGGAATGTCCTGAAATAAGCAACATAATTAACCAGCATCCATGAATATATGCTAGTGGTAACAGTTTCACAAATAATGTCTTAATCTATGAGGGAGACTAAGGACTAGGTAACGAGCTCCGAGGAGGAATCCATGAAAGGAGGAACTGACATCCCATCATCCAATTTTGATCAAGGAGAAAACATCCATGAATAAGCAATGTATTCCGCCCATATTTGGAAGGAGAGAATATGGGTTAACAAACCATCACGTCCTTAGTGATAGATGTGTGCCCCAGAGAATGCGTTGGAAAAAATGTTGTTCATCATGTAGCTAGGGGGGTTGATTTGATGGTTGTATGATAGAAGAATCTAGAGTAAAATTGATATAGTCTAGTAAAAGTTTGGTGTTTCATCACTTGGTATGAGACTTAAGGGGGTTCTTTTGTTGTAAAAAGGATATGATCTAGTCTATGGATGGTTCTTTAGTACCCCCCAAATCTATAGGAAATAAAAATGTAATTTTCCCCATAAATTCCATATCCATCTCAATCAAACTAACGTAACAATCAACTACATGTCTCTAGGACCATGTGTGTCATACGCAGTGTGAGAAATGAGAGGCCGAAAGATGATTGATTATTTACATGATAGTACCTTCCTAGGAATGGAAGGTGGAGAAGGAAAGTTGTATTGGTACCCATTGTTACTGTGGTTCTAAAAACTAGGGAGATATAATACCAAGGATTTGTTACATCTAATCAATAAATATGGTGTATTAATGTGTAAGAAATAGGGTGTTAGAGTTCTTCATGGGAGATGAAAATGTAGAGCAGTGTCAATAATGACCTTGATGTCCGGAATAATGGAATGGAGATAGGTGGGTTAAGGATAACCAATGAACACGTTAAAAACATGGGTTCCACAACTAATCTATCAATGGTTACACTGTTAGGATGTGTACACAGGTGATATGGAAGCCTATTTTGGGCATGAAGCATCCTGGTAGTGGTTCTTATTCAGACACGTGATGTGGTACCATTCTGGATTATGTGGGAGAAAATATTGTTGATGGGGTGGAATAGATATCATGATGATTTCAAAAATTCCCAACTATCACCATCATGCATCAGACATGTGGATGGTAACATGCCAAATAGAAATAAATCATGAAATCTAGTAGGGATAACGTTAGCATCATCCAATTGGGTCCTCGGTAGGAGACAAATGCTTTAATGGGTTTCATAGATATAGTTCATATAGTCTGACCACAAAGGGTTTGCCTTTTATAATTGTGAATACAAGAATAAACTTATCAGTTTAACTTCATAGAGATCATACCATAGTGAATTGAGGTTTTAGGTCCCATATCTTTAACCAAGAATAATATTTTAAGGTCACAATGTTTTGGCGATAATGAACCATTCCGGTTTGGCTTATGTAGTTTTAATGAGAGTAAAAATACAACCTGAAGAGGGTCTTATTGTGTCCCTTCACAAAAAAAAAACACTATAGGATAGATTCACATAGTTTAAGGTTATAATGTATGGAATATAAAGGTTCTATGTTTGATCATCTGATGGAAATCCAACTTATGTTCTTAGCCCCACGAGATCCATGCTCAATGTGGGAAACAAGGAATGATATAGAGTCTCCATTTTTATATGAGAGTGATCGTCAAGGGATAAGGGAAGGGATTATTTTAGAGTCTTGGTGATTCCATATTTCATAATAAATGTGAATGGATGCATGAGGATGGTGTGGGTACTCTAGTGGTGAAACAATTCCACTATAATAAAAATAAAGGTATAAATAAGGGAAATCAAGACTTATAATGAAATTAATCAAGAGACATGGTGACCTATGGGTGAGGGTGAATATTGAACATGTTCAAAAAATAGTGACCACCAACACACTAGTCATGAAAGGGTAAAAAAAGATAAAATTTGTCCTTGAATATCATCAAAATGTAGGATATTAAATTTTATGTGAGCTTTCCTTTAGGGTATGGTCCATAGGAAGGTTGGTTAGCAATATTGGAAAGATATAATTTCATTCAATAGAGCCCATATACGTCTATAGGATTATGAGGATAAAAATTGTGGGAGGATCGATATTTGAAAAATAGTCAGTGAATTATTCATGTAGAATATCAATACCCTTATTTTTACACCACCATGAATTTGAGTACACCAAGGGGGCATCAGTGAGAGAGATTCAAACTTGGTCTTAAGGATGGATGGGATATGGTAGTTCAGGGATCATTTAGGACCATGATTTAGTATATGGGATTCTATACATGTCCCAAGAAATTAAATGGTAATCAATACCCATGTGGTTCAACAACATGGCGTGGTTCGTGACCAAAACATGGAATAATAATCCCTCTAAAGTGAATTCTAAATGTTTTATATAGATTTACATCATGATATGGGGATTTGAATTATGTAGTTAGATGTCATAAGTCAAGGATTCTAGATGTTATTTTTAACATTATACAGTAAATACAGATGCTGAGGGTGAGGCTGATTTTTATCCATGGAATCCATACACCATATCATATATGTGGAGTAGATGAACACAACATTATGTCATTATACATGGAATAAAAATGTTTGTGTCCCAGAATTTTTGGTATGTCATGAAGGAGTAGTGAACCAATGTTAAATGGGATGAAAGGGTCTTATAACCACATGAAACATTTGGTACTTGTTGTGCATAGTTTAATATCATGATTCTTGGACCGATGGGAATTCATTCAATTCAGGGTAATGCGTTGTGTGCTTCATCTATTCCTAGGGGAAATTTCAACTATGAATCCTAAGCACATGTGATCCA
This sequence comes from Viscum album, assembly GCA_963277665.1. Classification (NCBI taxonomy): domain Eukaryota; kingdom Viridiplantae; phylum Streptophyta; class Magnoliopsida; order Santalales; family Viscaceae; genus Viscum; species Viscum album. The sequence continues at coordinate 1,467,709,531 of OY728138.1, read as the reverse complement.
TGATCAGTGTGGGAAACGCTAAGTGGTAAAGATTTAACCCAACTTCAAAGTATAGTGTGAGAAGGAGAAAAAGAATATAACGTTGGTAAGACCCAATGACACCAACTAGCATGGTATTTGGGCATGAACGGAAGGAGGAATAACAAAAATGGTGTTCAAACCTCAAAAGAATAATTTATTTTATAAAAGATAGTAAAAAGATATTTACTAGATCTAGACCATGGAAGGGGTAGACCAATAGGAATTAAATGACTTTTGAACATGATTAATACATATGTATCATAAAAATTTTAACCGAGGGGGGTGAAAAAACATGGTAACGACCATTAACCATGTTTGTAACATTGTAATAATCATTTTTTCTAATAGGGTCCTTCGAGGAATTCCCATGAAGGAGGGAATAAAATTTTGGAAACTATCTATAACCCTATAGAGCCCATATAGATGTAAGAGAATAAGGGGTATCCACATCGAGGTAGAAATGAAGTTTGAAGTTGGTGTGTGGAGATATTCCAGGAAAATTTAAACATAATAGTATTTGTTCTCTCCATATTCTCAAATAGGATGATTGGACGCATCTGATAGTAGGTTTTTGGAAATGGTTCCATGTGGTAATAACCCAAAAAGAGATGATTTGTTAGTTTGTTCTTAGGAAGTGATTTCTAGATATCAATAAATATCTTCTGACAATAAGAATCAAGTTATACATAGTTCAATAGGTGGTTTGGTAGGGGAATAACAACAGGATAAGGCGCTCTCTAAAGTAAGGGTTAAAAGAAATATGTAGTTTTTCATCATGAAATTATAATATTATCCATGTGGTTTAACATCATGTGGTAAGGACATTGTATACATAGTTTAACATCTTCTAGTTACAATGTGGTTGATGTAGTTGAATGTCATAAATCATTGACCATAATTACAATTAGTTTTACATAGGATGGAGAGTACATTGTCATGTCGTTTTTTATAACATGACTAGGTAATTAATATATTTTTTTATGTAATATATCTAAGACTATGGCTCATATCAAGTTTATTATATGAAAAATCACATGTATATCAAATATGGTAAAGTCATAGTTTGACATGATGTGATAAGGATGATGGTTTTGGAACATATCACATTTATCATACGAGGAATTATACACTTATCACACAAATTAAGGCCACAATTTAATATCATGTGATGATGATGTTGTCATAATGACTAATGACATAAGACTGTGACATTGTTCCATATTTTAATGTCATACAGGTCATACTATTTGGGGTTATTCATGAAAATTTACTGTCGAGGAACATTAATTTTGTGGTGGGTTTGATATGTTCTCGACCTCTGGTAATCAATGAGTATGAACTATTAGAGTAAACCTAATGAATAATATAAGGTCATTATAATTTTTCTTCATCTTTGGTAACATTAGGGAACTTAGAGACAACATCATGTAACCCTAAAGGAATAAAAATGGTGATATTTCTTATTGAAGACCCACACACATGGTTTTTATGCCTTCATAAGTTATTCAACACATGAATCCTACTTTTATATAAGGATTATAACCCAAAGAAATGGACATAAGCTCTTTTTTTAGTATTATAATCATAAATTTCTATATAAATCTAATTGAATATGGTTGTCTGGAGAGATGAATGTAGAAAATCTATAGGTAAATCTACATCTATTTAATACACCCTGGAGTATGGGTGACCTTTATGGAATTTTGAGAGATTCTCTAATATGACCGTATTGGATTGGGGAGATTATATAAAAAATAATATTATTCTAGATTACTACATTTTGTTGGATTTTATATAGTGTCTTGTTAAAGGCCACCATCTCCCCATTTTCTTACATGTGGTATAAATTTATATAGTTTCTCCAGATATTTTGATTTATATATAATTTCTATAGCTCAGTCGATGAAATGATTCTGTATTTATCTATTAGAATGGAGTGGGGAATCCCAAATATGTGTATGACACGAGCCTTCAGAAACATGATCATAGACATGGTCTTGACCTGTTTTAGGGGGATGGAGACCACTAACATTGAGATGAACTTGATATCACTCATAATGATCCTATACTCTAAAGTGGTGCTGACAGGTAGTGCATAAGAATTTTGTCTCCTCATAATAAAATGTTCCATAAATTGTAGGTGATATGGAGAAGCTCTAGTGATTTATGTACAATGTTTCCATAGATTTGGTATGGATGAATACAATATGTGAAATTGATGTTTTTGTGGGTCATGGGGGTCTGAAAGTAACACATCCTTCAGAAATTATTAGAAATATCCAATCATTCTTGAAGGAAACCACTAGCTGGACATGAAATTCTATTAAATCTAGTCAAATCTCATCCCATTATATGAAATAGAGATGGATTCCCAAATTAATATTCATATAGAGGGTCAACTAATATTCTGAGTATTCTGTGGGGCTATATTTTACCACATGTTAACAGATTCAAACACATTCATCTCGTTACGGAGTAAGGGTCCCATACATGAAATACTCAACAAAAGGATTCATCCTATCATGTTATTCATCTACTGTGGGAGATTTTGAGGGTATTTTTGTTGGTTATATAGTGATTATTTTATTTTAAAATGGGTCCTCTTTCTATGGGTGATGTGGGAAATGAATATTTGATGGTCCAGAAGAATGAAAAAATAATCACAGTCATGAACTACAAGAGAAGTGTCCAGACCATCTACAACATTGGCCAAACCATTCCGATACTTGGTGGCATGTGTTTCCATAGACTGAGATGAGAAATAATCCACCACATCATAGTTCTACTCGATCAGGGGGAAGATTTTCATTTTACAAACAATGTTGCCACCAATTATCTTCTTGATGACTAGTTCTGAGTCTCCCTTTATATGTATTTAGGGAACATCAATCTCAAGGATCAAATCTAGTAAAGTGGTAATCACTTGATACTTACCATCCCTTTTGTACAAAAATTATATAATAATAATGAGTATAGAAATATGTCCATGGTTGGTTTGGTAAATAGAATTTGTCATCCCACTGTATTATGTTTGGGGTTGCTGAGACTTCACCCAATTGGGGTGATGGAGGCACCATCAAAATGAATCTAACAACATATTATGGTCTGATCCATGGATAGGATGACCACATCTAGGAAATCAACATCTTGAGGTAGTTTTTTAGGGCTATAAATCATGACCAAGAAATCTACCAGTGACTTCCCTTTGAAAGCCTTCTAAGGGGAAACCCTAATACTGAACTGCTTCTAGATCACTTCCCATAATTCCAATCACCCAATCACTATAGTAAGACTGAGGATATACTTCAATAGATCCAAATGAGTAACCAAATGTTTTTAATGGTTCTTCATATAATTCCATAACTTCTAGACTGAGAAAATAAGGGATAGTAAAATTATATCAATGGGTGAATACAATACCTCAATGTTGAGAAAAAAGTGGATGGGGTAATAGATTCTATTTTCATAACCCTTATTATTATTTAGAGCAATTAATGTATTAAGAGTCTATTCTAGTGTTTCCATATAATAAACCATTAGATTCTTAGATATGGGTGGTATCAATATTGAAGGATATAGGTATACTACTTAATGTCTAGAAACATGGTATATCACACTTTATCACACTAATGTAGGGTTCATTTATTCCATTGTTTGGAAAAGGATTTTTATTTACTTCATAAAATATAGTTAAATATATTTATATAGTATGGATGGAAAAAAAACCTCAGAATTCATAGAGTTAATAAAGATGGTGAATCTCTATCATGGGTCTAATATTCTCTTGGTCGATCTTAATTCCTCTATATCAATCAAAAAGCACTGAATCATTCCATAGGTGTACCTAAATTATTACTTCATGTGGTTCATTTTCAAGTTATCAAATCATATAAAGTTAAACAATTTCTCATTATCTATGATATAGTCTTGATGTTGGAATGATTTGATCACAAAATCATCAACATAATTCTCCCATAGTGTTCCATGTACTAGCACAAAGATTTGGATCATAGAATGCGTGTATGTATCCCCAATACTATTCAAACAAAATGGAATAACCCATTAATAAAAGGTGACCCAAGGTTCCCTAAAAGAAATTAATTCCTCATCATCATGTACTATCTAAATCATATTATAACTATAATTACCATATATGGGTAATGTTTTTAGAAGACCACAATGAAATCAATTAATATCTCTTTCACCGATAGGGGCATTTCATCCTTCAAATAGTTGTTGTTGAGGTCTCAGAAGTTGATACAAACTCTAATATTCATATTCTTCTTCATAATTATGACATTATTTTCCAATTTTTTTGGGTATTATAATTCGATGAGAAATATAGCATTGACTATCCATCCTTATTTTAACTCAACCACAACACTATGGGAATGGTGTATCTTACTTTGTGGTTTTTGTACCCATAGAAAAACATTGGAAGTGTAAGGTGATGAACATCCCCATGGGGATTGTGGAATTGAATTGGCATCGATCACCATGTGAATACATCGGGGTGAAAATTCCCAAAAGGCACTTATTGTGACTATTCATCATATTTCTTGACTATACTAATCATTTTATGCATTAGGACTTCATCTATTCCGTGATTATCTAGATTTAGGGTATTAATAGTGGTGAATACCCATCCCTCAAAAGCGATAGAGGAGCCTTCTATGTCATCCTCACCATATGAATTCGGGGGTTCAGTGGAAAGGGAATCCCAATATAGGAATTAGGAATGTGGAGTAATACTTATTACTATAATGTAAGAGGTCAGATCCTTGGAGAGGGACTATAAATCTATATAAATAATGGAAATTAAAGAGGGAAATACATTCCCTTGTGGTTTTTGATAGCAGGCTCCACCTCTTTTATCAAAACAATTATGATGATTGGACATCCATCAAGACATCACTCCACTATATAATATAAAATGCTACCAAAAGTCAATTCCTAATGGTAATAGATACTAGTACCCAATAGTAGTAATTCTTTTTGGTACCAATGGTGACAATCTATTGTTGGAATTATAGGTTATTTTTATGTAATCATTATTTTCATGGATGGTAATAATTTCCTTGATGTACAGGTGAATGGGTAAAATCAATGTATTGGAAGGATGAATATGTCTTTAAAATATTATTAAGGATCCACTGATATGGTTATTAGATAATTGGGTTCATTTATGAATTCATACCCATCATTCTAATCCTAATTTTCCCCAATCATCTAATTTCTAGCATCTAGGTAGCATGATTTATATAAGATAATAGTTGTTGTATTACCCAGGAGAACCCTTAAAGGTCTACTGAGGGAGTACATGATGAACCAATGATATGAATAGGGTTCCATAACCTGAACGTGAAACCATTGAATTTAAAACATGGAATCACATGCAGGGTCTTGTTAAACAACCATGAATTCGGTGCTCACTACCAGTTCAGTGAACTCTGTCCATATACAGATATTTCCTTAAATATTCTTCTCAATATTTTCTCACACATGAATTTTAATGATAGAGTTCCTTGTTGATCCAATGATTGTGGAGAATAAGGGTCAAGATTTTCTAGATCAATGAAACTGTGTCTACCAAAAAAAATTCCACTCCATTAAACATGCATTTGACTTAGAGAGAGAACATGTTTAACTTGATGAATAAATCGTCATCATCTTTAGAGAATGAAATAATATATTGACACTATTTCTTCTCAGTCTCACCTTCTTTATAGGTATTAGTGTTGTCTACCTCATCCAAGATCTAGAGAGGGAACATTAGGGTGTCAATGAGCTCCCCACACATCAATTTTTATAGGATAAGTACATTGATATATAAGATTCTCATTGGATTTATTTGGAGATGTTTCATTACATTTTATTTCTAGGAAAGGGGGATATTTATAATTTTTGGAAGATACATTTTTACTGGGAAACTATGTATGTCTCTAGATATGGTACTCGAGCCCAGATGGGTGTCATCATTTCCCTCTATTGGACATATGGCTTAGTTTGAGCACTGGAAGGTTGAATTTGAGCATTGATCATATGAGACTATTTTGTCTTTTATAATATTTGTGATATATTATCAACTAGTATAGTATGTTTTGGGGTGAACATGATGATATTTTGTTGAGGGATATAGATGTTATTCCCCATATGTTGCATTCCATATAGTCTAAAGGGTATGCACTTCCATTTATGTGGTACTATACTATGTAATGTATCTTATTTCATCACGCTTAACCCTTCCATGAAAATTAAATTATGAGGTATCTGAATGGGTTATAAGATGATCTTCATCACCAGATACCTTTCAATGATCAATCAATCTGATTGCATTAACTGAGGCATATCATTGTTACAAATTGGTGGGATATTTGTGGACTAACTAGATGATAGATTATCCTGCCAAATTATGTGGAAAAAATTACTGAGTGCTTAAACTAACATTAGAACTGATGGGGGGATATGGTTTTGTTACTGTGCATGATACCTATTTATCAAAGACCATTCTTGATATGTTGTTGACGAGGTATATGGAGTGGGTCAGAACAACAAAGGCTATGATGGATTTCTGATGTAGGAATGGATAATTAATTTGGAATAAGAGACTTTTTTTCAGCACATCTAATCAATATACTCATTCATACCGCCTCTGGACACCTATAACCATTCAATAGTATCACCATTGATATTTTCATAATCGGAAGTGAAATATGGTTAGTATGTTAGGACCTCACCAAGCCTGACTGTACAAAGGTATAGCTTGTCTTAAAGCCAATATTTTATTATAAATCACTCCTTGATGCGTTGTCTATGGACCCTATGGTATGGGATGTAAATTGTAATATCAGTCAGTTCAACCTAATAAGGCCTATGATATTTATGAATACTAAGGATGAATATTTACAGGGGAAAGATGATGTTACCCAAAACCAATAGATCCTTAAATGTGAACACGTAATTCTTTTTATATATAAAATAAAACCTAGGGTCATGGGACTAATGAATTTATTGGTAACCACTTTGATGATGAGCTTCTTCTTGTAAAGGACTATCATGAGGTGGTTCATAAAGGTGAACTGGATCTGAGGCCTATGTCTGTGTAGTTGCAGCCACCTATGCCTTAGAACGCTTCATTAGCAGGGCTAGAAGAGGTAATGGAAGGAACACTATTTTCCATGGTATTGATTCTTCCAAACAATAATACCTTTCATTAAATTCATATAATCAACTAGGATACATAAAATAGATGAGAATGGGAACCATATAACCCCTAAAACTTTGCATCCGCGTCATCAAAAGATCAATATTTTGGGGTCATATGAGTCATTTCAATTGGAAATGAAATCCAAACGTATCCCATGAGGCCCCCACTTTCATTTTAACATGTTATCAATGAAGGTTTTAACCCTGGTGGAACTAAACTTGTAAACAAACTATATATAGTGGTCTTCACAAATGTCTATAGAAGATAGGTAAAATGAATATATCATATGAAATATAGTACCTCTGAGGTTTGGATGAATAAATTAATTTTGGATACATCCTTTTTCTTGGGGGTTCCCAATATTAGACCACATTGTGTTGTATTTTGCGATATATACTGAAATTGATCATCTATCCAATTAAATGAGACAAATCATGGATTGCTAAATTCTATAGGTTGGAGAATATGTCCAAACCATATTGTATATGGATTTCCATATAGAAGGATCATAGAAAATTCCACCTCCAAGGACATAATGTAGGTGATGAGTCTATATATTATTTTATCCTACTATTTTTTTGTAGTAACTAGTTCATTAACCGACCTATTGGATCTTGAGGTGAAGTGATAATTTCCTTGAGGATGGAAACCACACAACTCAAAATGGATTTTTGAAAAAAAAATTTGGTATTTTACCATGAACAACTACCTCTACCCTAATATTATGTGCAATTCCCCCTGACTCAAACCTAGGTGCCTGGGCAAGGATGATCTGTTTCTTGACTAGTGGGGGAATAGGGTCCTCTTATGTATCACCTTTTTCTAGGAATTGATTGGTTATATATTTAGTTAAGAGACTCTTATAGCCTTGAAGATCAGTGAGAAAAGTTGTAATTTTGGATTCTACCTCTATTTATGGTGTACTCTCAAATGAGTTAATGGGGTTAAAAATCATATTTCCCTTTTCAGGATGTCCATGGGCACACTGAAGTGGGTCATAAGTGTGACTACCAAGTCCCAATATCGATCTCTTCTTGTGGGTGTCGAAACCCAAAAGATGATATTACTCATCTTGTGTTCCACCTTAGGGTTGATCTTACTCATGACCTATGGTTTTATATTGATTTAATTGATCCCCAATATTCCCAATTTCAATGAAATTTGTTCAATTATGTATATATGTAGGCTATATTTACAAATAAGAGGGTTACCCAAATGTTCCCAAGTTTCTTAGAAAAGAGATAGAAATCATGGGAACCATATTTACCCATACATCTTATCATTATGCGGGGAGATGCATGTTGCATAATTCATGAGAGAACAATTAGGATCTTGATATAGGATCACTAGAAGTTCATATGTTATCCCTAAAAAATGGGCATCGGGTTACCAGGAGTGCATCAATTTCGACAATCTGGCATTACTGATGAACCACCTTAAGGTGAACCTCACTCAAAAGATTATTTGGATTTAGATATGATAAATAGTTTTATCTTTCCCAGATGTTCAAGTAGATACATGTCTTATGGTCTTCATCGAGGGACTCTAGGAATTGATTTACCAATATATTTTATTAGCTAGAATCACCCATAATATTTCATACATCACATCCCTCGAAGGTTCACCTAATTCTTGATCACCCAAATATCGAATCGGTGGAGGACACAAAATTGGTGGAGACATCAACGGGGATATGCTATGATACTGACACTCACATAGAGGCAAAATAAAAATGGAAAATGTCCCCTAGAATTATGGAATGTATTTCATAGGTCGGGAAACAATCATGGTCATATCCATCATGGATAGGGTGTATGAGAACTCTAGAGGATCAGGAAGGTCATCTTTTCAATTAAATTTATTCTTAGTAGAATGATCACCATCATCATTGGGTTTCAATGAAATCATATAAATATATCTAGATTCAAGAGTAGAAGCATAGATGAGGGAAGCCGATGAAGAATATGATGGATTCACAGATAGTCCATGAAATGATGAAAAGTCTTTATCTACCTACGAGTATTCATAAATAGATCCATGGATCCTTCAAATATTTTTCTCTAGGATCATCATCTTCAACTAATGATCCTTTTCCCTAAAATAAAATGGTGTAGTTGTTGAAAATTTTGATTATTTTTCCATCATCTAAAAATCAATGAGTTTTATTAGGACATGACGTTTCACCTAGACGTACCTCTGGCTATGGGAGAGATATCCATGTTAAATATCCAGGGTTTTAGAGGTGATTCTTCCATGTATGATGATGCCAAAACTTGGAGTACAACCTCCATGGAGGTTCTCTCACATCATACCATGCGACAAATCATTAGTGTAGGGGAATGATTTTAAATGTGTAGCACCACCATAATGAATGGTAACATTGTCATGAGGACCTTCAACGTGATTTTCATTATTTTAGGGTGGAAATAAAAAGGGTTTTATCCCATGGTTGGTATATTTGACCCATCCAACCTAATAGTTGGTAGGGGTCTTGATCCCATCATCATGAGAACATGACACTGTGCACCAGTTAGAAGGGTGGGAGGTATGTCGGTGGTGGAAAGGGCCACTAGTGATGTTGTAAAGGCCTCCAAAGGGATATAGTTAGTAAAATTTTCATAAAATTGGGGTTAGGTGCTTTAGTATAAACATATGGGTAAAACTTTTAGCAACATGATCATTGTCTTATGGGGTCTCTATATATTTTTGGTGGCATTTACTAGTGGGGACCCTCCTAGGGAACCCCTAGGATGTGGTTAGAGTTGGTGTTATAAATGTTTCCTGTACCTCCTTGATATTAGAGAACTATATGCCTAAATATTCATAAGATAGGATCCATAATGGGTTTTCATACTGACTATGGGTGATTATCCCAAGTGTATCCCATGAGGGTTGCGATGATAACGTGGAACTATAGATTCATTTTCTTAATGGGACATATCCCAAGTTAGGATGAACCCATCCCAATCGTAGTGATGAATGTGGGTGTTGATAACCCTTCTATAGATTAGTATGAGGGTGGGGGAGATGGTTTGAGGGCACCCAAGAGTCAAGGGAGTTGTGTAAAATGTGGTAGAAGTGTAGAAACATGGGATATCGACATAATAAGTTGTTCTTCACCCACATTAGTCAGTGGTTTTGGATCGTTGATTATTTTTCATATATTTTGTCTCGTAAGATATATGATGATGATCATAAATACATGTCAAGTTAAGGTGATCACCAACATTCCAACATTTCTCATTCTCTCTCGATGTAGGAAATGGTTCTATGAAAATTATGCCTTAAAACTATTGATTCCCAATATTCATCATTTACCCCCCAGTTGTCAGAGAAGAGATTCATGTTAGGTTCATCAAATATTTATGATACTTTCCTCTAGGGTCATGCATTGAGGTGTGGTGACATGTGTTCTTATTACTCTACCAGAGAAATCCACATAATTTGACTGGTTATATCTCCCTACAATTATTATTGTCCCGCATTCCCACTTTCTAATAGTGGGTGACCTTTATCACCATAATTGATGACATCTTATACATGATTAGAATATGATTAAAATATATTGGACATTACTACAATGGATTACACCTTAGATATTGTTTCTTATACTATGTCTACAAAAATGATTTTATACATGTTCACGAATCTTATTCTCAATTCCATTTTAATTTGAGCAGTGGTTAATTATGCTACTTACTATCGCAACAGGTCATGTGCCTTAAGTTTGGAGATAACAAAGATTTGGAATATTTTATCATATTGAACATTTTTGAATATATTAATCATTAAATTTTGATTTAATATAATATTTGAGGCATCTAGTATGGATAAACTAATCCAAGTTGTATTTTATATGTGGAAACTTATGTCATTAAAATGAGGCATACAAGGTTAGATGCCTCAAGAATCACATGCGTTCATTAGGTGGAATGGGTTGTAATACATGTTATGGGGTTGATAAAAGGTTAAATGTCTTTCGGGAACATGTAGGAGAAATGTGTAATGTCTTGTGGTGATAGGTTGTTCAGTGGTTTAACATATTATGAGGAACGGTATGTAATAGGTTTAAAGACTTGTCGGGATAGGATATTCATTGGATTCACATATTTTGGGAACCATTAGGTTCCATGTTTAATGTATTTTAAGGAATTTTATTTCATATGATTAAAAACTTTTGGGGTAGGTAGGTCACATGTTTAACATATTGGGGAAATAGGTAGGTTACATGTTTATTATATTGTGGGGATAGATATCAAATATGTTTTGAAACATGTGATTATAGGTACTATTTCCTTGAGGTGAGGATAATCATAGTTTGTATTTTTCATCTCCCAATAGTAAGACAAGAATATTAAATAGTGTTTTCAGGAATTATGATAGATCATTAGTGAGGTTTCCTGAGTGTGATTGGATTTTTGGATTCAATCTCATGGAGACATTATACAAAACTAATTATGAAAAATTGATCCAAACCCATGTATCAAATTTCCATAGTTTAAGGTCATGTGACATGACTCATATATATAGTTTATTGACATAGGGTTAGGATACTTACATCACAGAAAGAGTAAATGAAATGGATGGTGAGGGAACTATCTCTATGAATTCCCTAGGGGTTAGGGGTTTCATCCCATTTGTGGAGGATTCATTCAATTTTTGGGGGTTACAAACCATTTTTTGGAAGATGGTTTGGGGTAGAAACATGTGAGATTCACATTACAGGAGGTTCATCCCTTGGTGGGGAAGGATAGTGTGGGGATTAACCATTTGGGATTCCCATCATAGGTGCCTCATCCAATTGTGGGGATGGGTGTGTTATCTCATGATGATTGTACATGGGTAATCATGTGTTCATGTCATAGGGGTAGACAATATTTTAACATTGTGTACTAAGGATATTGTCATGCATTTCAACATCATGTATCTATGATATGGGGATAGGAAGTTTCAAATCATACAACATAGTGGGTGTTGGGTCCTGCACCAAGGGAGACCACTTCTAGGTAAGAGATAATGATCCAACACTAGGTATCATCAAAGCTAAAGTTAATCTATTTCATGTGATGATTCCACCAATTAGGATTATATATCTACTTCATGTGAGCCTCTAGGTTTGGTGTGGTGTAATGACTTCCAAGGTTAATTGGATAATGGGTATCCAGAAGTTAGGTTAAATATGATTTAGAGTAGGAGAAATTAGGGTTCCTATTCTTAGGATCAATATATAATGAATCATTCAATTTCATTGTTGAATTAAAGAGGCCAGGTACCAAGGTTGATGATAATGGTTTTGTGGAGGATCATCACAAGAATGAACCTAGATGAAGTGGGTATAGGGTCTACATAACATAAAATTTCACAAAGGTATGTACACTTAAAAGTGAAAACATATAAGGACCCTTGATGTTAATTTCATTATGGTATGGGATTGATTAAATTTAGGGTCTTTACAAAAGTGGAATATTCGGAAAACAATGTGGCTCGAACTCAGGAAAACATCATGGTCCCCACGGGATTGGTTTTTTGAAAGATAATTATATCATGAAACCACATGATGTTTGAGAGGATTCCCAATATCTTAAAATTCATGAAACTTTTAAAAATTCATCTTCACCATGATATATGATTTTAAAAAGAAAATTTGAGTTTTTTCATGAAATATGGCTACCTGTAGGAATCCATTTCTCCCTTTTTCTCAATAAGGTGGCTAGTTCATGAAATTAGTTCTTCTGGTAGAATACCAACAATCATATTGATTTAAATAAGGAGTTAAGGGATGTATTTACAGGCATTTAAAGTTTAGGAAGTCCCTTTGTGAAACATCTAGAATATGGGATACACATTTCATGAATTTCTTGAATGGGGTGGTTACCTTTGAGACATGACATATATTTCACAATGGTTAGTATCATTCACATGAAATTTCTTCATGGTGCCCTTATGACTTTCATGTGACACAATTTTTTTGCAAAGGTTCTATACATTTTGAATTCAGAACCTTTTTTTATTTTATCCCATTTTGGCATGGATTACCACAAACTACCCAGGCATTCATCGTCATCTCCCATAACAAGTGTTTTTTCAACATCAACATAAAAGACAAAACATATCAATCTAAATCACCTCTTTGTTAATTTTTAATGTATTGTTGACTAAAAACATCTTCATCCATTCATATAATGGGTTTAGACAATCTAATTGATGGTAATTATCTCTAAAAACTATAGTTTATTCTTATTTATCCAAATATATCTATTAAAGAGATACTAATTGTATTTTTGATATTTATTTTTTAGATTAATTAAATTAGTTTGGTTATTTTGGATTTATGATTTCATGAACTCTTAAATTATTTAAATCCTTGCAAATAATTTTTTTATCTTTTATAAAATAGATGATGTATATGAATTTGTCCTCTTCCCATTTTAGGGGTAGTGTTTTGAAGGAGAAAATTTTAGAACATAAATTAATCAATAAAGTCTTATTTTTTTAATGAAAAGAATGTTTTATAAAATATGGTATGATTCAAAAATATTTTTTTTATTTCATAGTTGTATAGCATAATTGATTTTTTATATTGAAAATTGGATTCTAAAATTGATATTATGGTTTCCTTTGTTGTAATAAATTATAATTGTGTCAATGTACTTGTTAAAATTCAATTATATGTTTCTATAAATTATTTTAATTTCATGGAATAATAAATTTTAAAATGTGAAATATATAATTTCATGGGATTGTATGAATTTTATGAGTTTCAAATTGATTGTTTATTTGTTGATAAAATAAAATTTAGTTTTTTGGTCTGCAAATGTAGTTGGACTATTCTATATTAAATTAGATGAAAAAAATTCCAAAACGATTGGTCGTTGGATTTATTTTTTAAATGGAGGAGATAGAATTAATATCCCTACAGGTGTTGTTCAATGTCAAGTAGTTTTTTTCACTCATGATGTCTTCCCATTTTTAAAGTCTTTATTTCTGATGGGTTTCTATTATTGATTTTCATTATTTTATTCTAAAATGGGTGAGTGGAATTTGGGTTAACATGTGGAGAAATCTATTTAGGTTAGTTGATTTATTGTATTTGTTGTTTTAAAATTCCATTATCTTTTCATTTAAATTTTATAAAAGTAGTTTTCAATTTTTAATGATTTATTTTTACTGATTCAAACATACATTGGTTTCACATATAATATAAATTTTGTGATTTATATATTTTTAATTTTTTTATAATTTTTTTTACTCATCCATAACATGCATATATTTAGTATACAAATCGACACCAATTTTCATGATATATGAAATGAAAATTTTAATATAGATGCATTATAGTAACATCGTTTTAGATATGGATGAGGAAGGGTACGTATTTATTTTCTATACACTATAGATGTGTTTTTATTTCCTCAAAGATTGTATATTATTTAAATTCTTCATTAAAAATGTATATATATTTATAATCAAGTTTTTGAGTTTTGATTAAATATCAAATGATTTTATTTTATATAAATACTCATTATTTATTGTCATGTTTCTTATTATATTCTCATTAGATATGGTTAAAAGATTGTTTAATAAGGAAAATTGAAATTTTATTTTGAATCCATAATCTGACTCTGTTTTTTTATTATACATGAAATAATTTTTTAAATTATAATATATTAATTCATTATTAATTTTCTATAATAATTTATATAATATATAATTGTATATATATATATATATCTAGGAAAAATTCTCCCTAGCAATTATATAACCCTATCCTCTATGTTTTAATGTCTAGATAATGTATTATGTGACTAAGTCTATGTGATTCTTCATATAGGTATCAAGTTTGGTATTTAATTCAGTGTCTTATAATTTTTTTCGATAAAAAAAATATTTTTTTACAAAATAAAACTACATCAAACAAGTAATCATATATAGTGGCGTAACACTCTATTTATGTGAGTATGTTCCTCATAATTACCTCCAATTGTTTAATCTTCCATATATCGGTAAATTATAATCTAATAATTACATTTCAAATATATATTTTTATTATAAGGTTATCTAGATCCATGGACATGATAATAATTTGAGGAACTATAATATGGTTAAAAAATGTAGATCCATACTATGTATGTAGAATACACACTAGAGTTAAAAGAATAAATATATATATCATAAAAAAGATAGTTGATTTGTAATAATTTTTTAAATACCAATTCCTATAAAGAAGACAATGTTAGGGGTGAATAAGTGTCATATCTTTGAATTTTATCTCTTAAAATCAATATTTTCTACTTTTTAGAGTATAAATTAATTTCATTTTATATCCCACCCCCATGCTGAAATTTAAAGTAAAAAAATATAAATAATTCTTGATAATTAGTAGGTTCTCCCCTTTTTGGGTCACTATATCCTCAAATGATCAGTGTATCCTTAGTTAAAAATGATTCACTTATATGAAACAGGAAAACAATACTGGGAACATTTAATCCTGGAAATTATTTAATTCACCTGAAATGAATACATGAATCTATATTTTTTATAATGTATTTTTATGTATAGTATAGATTCATTCATGTATAAGTTTGAACTCACCAAACCAAGAAATATTTATACTAATGAATAAGTTATAGTATAAAGTTTTATTATAGTTGTTTTCTTTCTAAATAATAATAATTTTGTTAATAAAACATCATTAGAGTGTTTTATAGTATTTATGATGACTTGATGTGATATGTTAATTGAAAATTATATATAATAACTAGATACTAATTTTGATATAATAACTCCATATCAAAATTAGTTATTTTGTAATGAAGGGTTTTTCTTACATCTTCGAACTATAATCTAAAAAAATGATTTTGGAATTTAAGTAATCAATTTGTTTACTCATTTTTAAAATAAATTATATAGGTGGACTGGGATGGGTAGAACTGTGGTCCTTTTATTAATGAATTTTATTGATGGATTTTTAATTTCACATTTTTTTATTGTTAAAAAATAAAATTTTATCACGAAAAGAGAAACATTGATGGGGAAAACATGGAGGATTATGTTTCCATCCTTTTTGGGAATTTATATCTATTTTTTTATTTTTGTTACTTTAGTTAAATTATATGTTACATTTTTTCATTTCTATAGTTTACCAAGATCATTACCTATTCAACCCATTAACATATTTTTTCTAAAAATATTTAATTTTCCATCCTATGTATTTTAAAAAAATGGATTAAAAAAGTAAATATTATTTATGATATTAAATTTCAAATTATTATAAATTTTAATTTGAAATGTTAAGGAATAATACATTAATACTAAATTAGTTTGAATAAACACAATTTCTAATGTAATGGATTGTTATATTTTCATTTATTTTCTCTCCTTAATTACATAAATGTTCGTATTCATTTATTTATTATTCTGGGTAATGTTATGATTTATAGTTCATTGTTAAATTTTTAATAAGGATATGATACCCATGATATTTTTTTCAATATTCCCTTTTGTTATAATTTATCACCTAGAGTCATATATATTTTTAATAGAAATATAATTATCATACTACCCATATTCAGTCCTTAATAATGCCTAAAATACTTCACTAAAATAAATTCATAATACCTCAATTATATCACAATTATGTATCATTATACTTACATTTTTTCATTATTTAAATAATTATAATTAATGACATGATCCTCCAAGAAAACTGTGAGGATGTATATTTCATATTCATATTATTTTCATTTAGATAATGTTTTATTCTTTCAGTAATTTTCCTAAAGGTGTTTCATAACTATATCTCATAATGTATTAATGTGTAACTTTTTAGGTAATATTTTAAATTAATAAAAGAGAGAATTTTTTCATTTTAGTTTGTTGTTGCATGTTTATCATTTTATCAAACACATTAAATGAATAAAAATCTGGTGTGTTATATTTTTCCCCCTAAAAAAGTTCCATCAAAATTTCATTTCTCAAATGAGAACATAATGATGGAAATTTTTCCTCATTACTTATTTAGGTTCCCATATTGCTTCCAAAAACATATTATTTCTTTAGTGATGCATAGAATGTTTAGTGGTCCTATTAATTGTTATTTATCTCCATGAACGTGATCAATACACATTATTCATTACAAGAGAATTAATGTTATGATTTTAAAAACTACGAGTTTAGTATATATGTTGGATCTGGTATATACTTCCTAAAATGTGAAAATGGAACAAAAAATTCACTAATGATAGGTTTGTTAGAAATTTAAGTTGATATGTTATTGTACCTACTCAATCAATAATCTCAAATGGTTTATTGTATTCAGGGCTTAAATTCTACTTCTTCTTGAATATAATTCCCATCTTCTTTAGTGATATATAAGAGTTAATTTTTCACCAGACTAAAACACTAGTTATCATCAATGATTTTCTTCTTCAATGATCTTCTTATTTGTTTTTCACTAAATAAATGGTTTGAATATTCCCATTCATATCTTGATAAAAAAAATATTCCTAATAGTTTCCAAACCATAAATTCATGCCAACATATTAGGGTATCAAATGTAATCCCATATAGAGACACATATTTATCCCCATAATACAGAGGGTAAAAACTATTGTTTTATTATAACTCTAACTAGGGAATATATTTATCTTATCCTCTTCTAAAATCCATTGAGAAATATCTTTAAATATCCTCTGATTTTCAAATGGCACTCCCAATTTAACTATATGTATGAAGTTTATATTTTATTTTAATGCATATATCATTATTCAATTCATATTAAATAATTTTGAAAAAATATATAGGCATACCTGAGATTTTAATCTGTTAAAATAGATACTTTTACTCCATTAAGGGCTTACAATTTTTTATTTATAACATGGATAACTGATCTAGGGAGAAATACTATCAAATAATAATTAAGTGTGATAAATTCAATTTTCGATATTCTAAAAATGTATTTGAGTTATAGACATTATAGTTTTTTGAAGACCTATGATTAAATCAATGGTTATGTTATCCCATATCCATACTGATATGGGAAATTGTTATGTTATCAATTTAGACTCATTATAATATCTCGGAACCTGATCTCTTAGATCGGGTGCTAAAATCATAAATACTATATTTCTGGAAATGATACTGACGAAGGTGGCCCAAATTTTGCAACATCCATAACAAAAAACATAAATTGAGAAAATGGACCACTTACATACCCAATAAAAATTTAGGTTTACTGTTTCAGAGTATTATAAAAAACACTTTAATAAAATACCAATGTTTTTTAAGGATAATTTATCCCACATAACCCAACTTTTTTTATTTCATATTAACTCATCAATATCAATCATATGAAACCATTAAATCCATAATAGATTCAACATTATTCGTGATAAATAAGGAAAAAAGATTCATAAGAATGGTGATATCAAATTCATAATAATGGTAAACGTATTATTTAACAATATAATGTCATGAATGAGTATAAGAAGCGCATAATGGTATAAATATATAAATAGTTTTCATGAAAAATCATAAAAGAAATAATGTTGATTAACAACTGAATCATCAATTAGGATGTTTTCATTATGCTTTAAAAATTTAAATATTCATAAAATTTAATAATTCTATACAATCTAATACCAATATTGATCAATGGAAACATTTATAACCCATTACAACATAACAAAAACGTGTTGTGTCTTAGGAAATCATCTTCATAGAACAAGTAAATAACCCTTGAAATTATTAACAAACTTATATCCATCTTATAATATAAATATATAGAGAACAATAACTACCCTATTCATTAGAGCACTATTTTGGTTCACCAATCATATAAGCTATGTCGGGCTCACCTGGTGCTACCTAGGTGAACCCTACGTATAAGCTTCATCTGGATCACCTAGAGCTATTTGGTCACAAAAATAATATAATCTATATCTAGAACACCTGGATTTATCTCTATGTACCCATCCTACAAGCTATATCAGGTTGACCCAGTGTAATCTGGGAGAATCTATTGTATAAGTTATATCAGGATCATTCACCACTATCTGGGCGCTACCATATTATATAATTTCCAAGAACTAAAAAACAGAAATGGTACATAGAAGATAAATTTCATCATAATCTCATAGAATTTTTTATTATTTAGATAGATTCATTAAACCATTGGAAAGAAAATGTTTCTATAAAAATCTCTTTGAAACAATTTTAACCCATGGAAAAGAAGTAAGTTAAATAACAATATCACTAAAAAATTAATATATCATCTCGAGAATGAATGATGAAGATATCATTTAATAATATCTCAATTATATTGTAATTAAAAACATGGGTTGTTGACATTGATGAATTGAAATACAATTAAAATATTAACAAAAACTTATTTGAGGAAAATAACATTATAATTATGAAAAATAAGTTCAAAAACTAAAAATAAAAAAAAAATATTTTCAAAAGTCATTTATTTAAAAATAAATTATAATATATATAAATGTAACATTTAAAAAATTAATGGAAATGGTAGGGGAAAATACATTAAGGTTTTAAATGATAAAAAGAAACATTATTTTATAATCATTTTTTAATAGGGAGTCAAAAGTGATAAATTTAGAAAACACTAAAAAATATAATTTTAAAACATTTTAAAATAATGTAAAAGATCATGTAAATGGATTACTGAAATAATTTATTTTTAGAATACTTAATATTAGAAAAAACATGAAAACATTGATATGGAAGATAAATATATCTAATCTAAAAGAAGATACATGAACAATATTACCTTTAAATGACTTTCTTGATGTTTCCTCAATCATTAAGGTAGGAAAACGAAAATTTATCCCCTAAACCAAACTAAAAAATATTGGAGAAATTATATTATGTTAAATAAAATAAGATCATATGATTTCCTCTAAAGTAACCATGACGATAAAAAAACCTAGGAGAAAGGATATTGTAACATAAATCTTTTTCCACTTTGGTATCTCTTCAATCGCAATCCCCATGAATGAATAAATACAAATAAAACTCCAAATATCATGATCATAAATATATGTATGATATAAAAATTAAAAATCATATTTTATACACCTCACAAATGTGTATTTTTTCATATTATAAATTCATATCTCAAAGAAAGAGAATTTGACACAAACACCCATATAAAAGTCATACCATTGATTTTAAGAATTAATCATTGAATCGATTATGTGTATCAAAAAAATATAAAATGAAATGTTTATATAAATAAATATAATAAAATTACATTAGAAACATAATCTTATAAAATCTAATACAATGAGGATGTAATATGACCCAATAAAAAGAAGTTTAGTTACAAAATTCTTTTCCACTTGGTAAATATTTATGTAAAATATTATTCGATGAAATAATTCAAACTGGAACATTAAATTCCGTTATTTTTTTGGGATTCATGATATTACATTTAAAATGGCTTGTATATACAATCCAACATTTAATTAAGTGGTGAATATAGCATATATATCGTATTAATAAAATGTGAGATGAGAGACCCATAAATCGAGTCGAGTCCTTACATGTATATCCTTTGACTCATATGTAATAATATTAAATCAATTATAAAATCTATTAATAACCATTTACCTACCTAACACCTTAAACAATAATTTGATTTATTTTCTTACAGTGAAATATTTTAATAATTAATTAATTAAGTCTGCATCGGGTGTTCTGAGGACGTTTGGATCTCTATTTCAAATCATTTTTGATATATTTTCTTTAGTAAAAACTATAATTTTTTCAACATATCCAGAATAGTAATCATATAATAATTACCATTACTATTCACAAATTACAATTTCAAAACAAATAATGAAAAATGGTTAATAAAAAATAAAAAACTAGACAATCAAGGAGACGATATGCCATACATACACATGATTAATGTTTTCAATTTTGAATTATTATTATAGAAATAAGGAATGTAATATTTTACTTGTCATTAATGATCATAATATAATAAATTATATATTATTTCTTTCATTAAAATTATATATATCATTTTTTATGTGGCAATGAAAAAAATAATCACATTGCTTCACGGAGGTGGTATTCTACGTGTACAAAAATGGTGTTATCATTTTTCAGTGTAATAAAAAATGATATATTTTATTTTTTTAATGAAAAATATGTCATCGATATCATTATGGTTTCATTTATATCACATATATTAGTTATATTTAACCACATTACCTTCATTTAATCTATTAGTGAAACAAAATCGCATTAATTCGTGAGGCGGTAGTCCACCATTCACACGAGTGATGTAATCGTATCTCCCTTGAAATGAAATTTAAGAAGGTATATGTGATATAACAACTACATACGAATAAATATGTGAAAATTATAACATAATTATTTTCAATTAATCATTAAATGAAGTATTAATAGGATATTGTTGGTATTAGGAAAAGGTGTCCACACATATACCAAAAACGGAGGACCCTGATCTAAAAGTGTAGTTTATTTCAAAGGATTATATTGGACTAGTAATAGTCCCCACATAAATATATGAATTAGATTATATGACAATGTTCTGTTATACAAATAAATGGGACCAACATGGTTGATTCCAAAATAAAATATAGATTTTTAGAAATCCATGTTCAAGAACCCCATTTAATAAGGTCTAGTTCACAAAACATTGTCCATGGAGGTTAGGTTCATAGAGACTTATTTGCAGACATCCATTTCGTAGAGGTCCTATTAATAGATCCCTACACATAGTAAATGTTTTATGATAACCCTTTCATAGTGTAAGTATGGATTCAATGAACACCCTTCAAGAATGTGTGAAGCTGTGATGATAACCTTAACACAACATCGATGTAGTTTGCAAATACCTTCTATTATTAATACATATAACTTTTTGAAAGGGAAAACATTAACTACAAAACCAATTACACAATTTACCCTATGTCTATCAATACCATCCTCATTATATCATCTCAGGGGGCGGGGATGTCGAGCAGTGAGATCTTGATATCAATTCACAGACCACCAGTAATTCATTAATTCATAATCCCCATTTCTCCATATGCAATCCTTCACAACTCCCCTCATGTGGGGCCATCCATATATGGTTTAGGGTTTTAGTATGTTTTGAGAAAAATCTAACCGTCAGTAACACTGTTCATGATAATGGAAATGCACCATGAATATCCAATTTTAACAATTCTCTAAATCATTGATAAATAGTGTTTTTAATATCAATTTGAATCAATCATTTCATTGAACATGTTTTTTCAAGGATACTATATTCATGAAACCCATTTGGTTTAAAAACCTCGTACCTTTTCACCTACTTGTCCATACCGTGAGGGCTATTCTCCCACAAAATTACTTGTGATCATGGTCGACTAGTGATCTAGGGCCTCTTTCCGGTCTCCTTACACCTATTAAAGGCCCTCATGGACAATGGAGAGTCAAAATGTTATCATTTTGGGATGACTCAATGAAATGTGGAGATTTATCCTATACATCCCTAACATGCACCCCTAGATATGCAAGAGTTGAGATACTCATCTACACCCACTGAAAACCCTTGAGTATACATACTCTTCTCCGTGTCCCTTTACCATTTAATGAGTTGAGATTCTACTCACAGATTCCTTGAGTTAAACAAACCCCAATACAATCCTGAAACATCATCACCAAAATCATATTCTAGAGTGAATGGGAGAGGGTCACCATTGATTAATCCCAAAACAAACATTTCTAAGAATCTACCCCCATTAGACCTCAATATATGGTGTTAATCTATACTGAACCCTATATTACACAAATAGGATGCCTCTTATGACACACACACAAGATGCCTTATACATCAAGCCAAAGATTACTAGTAGTCCTCACAACGTGATATTAAACTGTAGTAATCTCTATATGCTAATAACATGATACCTCTTATTATGAATCATATGATTACTTATTTGTAAATCATAATATTCCTCATTCCAGACTATAAGGTGACCCTCTTTGTCTGCACTAAATGATGTTAAACTATAATATACTAGATATGGTGACGATATGATGCCTCTTGTGAAAATAATGAGATTCCTTTTTTTAGACATAACTTGCCTCATGTAATTTCCATGATATGACCACTAGATAGCAACCATGGGCCTCCTCGATAGTTTTAATCCCTAATAACATTACCTCGACCCATTACCAGGTATGGATTCCCTCATGACCTTGAATGAGGATGTTGAATGGGAGGACCTAGATTGCAAGCCCTAAATGTATCCATATTTCAACCAAGTATCCCCATGGTCCTCCTTCTCAGTTGTAATCTATAATTATATTCATAAAAACATTAGTAAGATGAGATTAAATCTTGACCTGGCTTGTAGAAGAAATAATGGGAAGCATTGTGCATATGCCCCAGACACCACGTTCTATCACATGAAGTTAAAATATAATCAAACCTTATGTAAAGGAAATGAGATACCATATTGACCTAACATGAGAAAAAAATAATGGGAATATCCGTGCATAACATCCAAACACCACATCCTTTCAAATCATGTTAAATTCTAGTCTAACCCCCTGAAATGGACATGGGATGACCTCTTGAGCTGACATGAGGAAGACAAGATGATAAGCTCAATGCATAAGCCCCACACACCATGTCCTCTCACATTAAGTTATGCAATAAACATAACACATTCAGATAACATGGGATTCCTCATGTGAGAATCATGAGATACCTCATGTGATACATAATATATGACTCTAATCATCATTACTCTTAGAATCATATGAGTTGCTCCCACATGAAAGCCTAAAAAATACTATCACTGCTCCTAGAATCACATTTCTTGATCCCACGTTTATGATCCCAACAATATACCTGTTAATCATAGAATAACTTGGGGGTCTTCCTTGTATAATTACCACACCATCCCTCATTAGTTCTCCTTCAACAACAAGATCATCCTTGTCTCATAACATTAAACAACATGGATCGATCATTTCACCATACCTTAAACTCTGGAATCAGAAAACATGGGTTTTGATCACTATCTCTTGAATAGTGTACATCAGAATGCTCCATAAGGTTCAATCCCAAAAATCACCACCCATGTGTGGCATCATACCTCATAGGGACACACTTCCATGATTCACCTTAAAAATTCATTTTAATCTATCTCCACGAGATATTACAACTATTGGGAACCCCACTCTACCCATGTCTGAAATATTCCCTCTTAAGCACAAACTTCCATGATCCTCCAACCTAGGTAATTATGATCAATATACCTGAATTTTCAAACCTCTATGACATCCTCCCTTCACCCATATGTCGTGTATCCCCCCATAGGCACACATATCCATGATCCACCTTAATGGGTGTTTTGACCCATATATGTGATATATTAATCTTTTTTGACATTCCCCCTTGACCCAAGTGAGATATCATTATTTGATACACTCTTACATATTCCTCCATAAAAGGTAATTCTAATATATCTCTATGGGATGTTAAATCTGGGCGGTATTCCCCTTTTTCCAAGTGTAATGTTTTCCCTCATGGGGACAAAATTCCTTAACCTGACTCCATATGCATTTATGATCGTTCACCATGATATGTTAAACCTCTAGGATGTTCCCCTACATCCTAGTGTTACATATTCTATCCTATGGATATACATCCTTGGTACACCTCTACAGGGAGTTCTAATCAGTATCCATAAGATTTTAAACCTATAGGAGACATATATCAATTCATCCCCCAAAATTAATTGACAATGTGTCTGTCTCTACAGTTTGTTAAAATCATTCCATGGTCCATTATACCAACCCAAAGAAAATCATTGTATGTTACACCCATTCTTAAAAAATACACATCTTTTTAAATAATTCAATAGATTTCTCTACACATAATAGCCTGATCGATCATACCATAACCTATCAAACTAGTTATTTAAAAAGTGGTTGTGAATAATATTTAGCACATTATAAAATTTATTTTTTTTTCACATTGGAGTTCATTTCTTAATCCAGAATATAAAAATTAGCTTACGGTGACATTTTGGTATCTTTTGAAAAAGATTCAATTTTTGATGAATAGTGGAAAATATTGCACTGTAGTTAAAACCCAACTTTAAATAATTATTTTATAGTAATTTTTTTAAAGTCACAACAGATAAATAATAGATATATTAATATAATATATTTAATTGGAATCATTTTAAAATATAATTTTATATAAAAACTTACTGAACTTTTGAATATATGTTTTACCTGCTTTCAGGCCACATTTACAGGATTAACATTAAAAATAATTTTACATCTTCGGTTAATTTATTTTCAAAAAATGGACATAAATGTTTTTAATTATTAGGACACATTTGGCTTATAGGATGAAATTTTTTTGGTAAATAGAATATTTTGGATTTTATTTACAACGGTTAATAGAAAATAGGGTAATTAATGGTTAAATTAATATTATAATAATACAAAATTACCCTAAAACATTTCTAAATTAATTTTATAAGTTTATTTAGGCCAAAATTAACCTTATGCAGAAAATATGATCCATTTAATTCAACTTTTGTAAGATTAGAATATTTATTATATTTTATTAAAACAAGAGTAAAAAATTTTATATTCTATTTTTAAAAATTATATCCTTTTTAATATCACATTTTATATGTGATAAGGACGAATATATATTACATGAAAATATAAAATGATTATAAACCTAATGGAAATTTATTTATAATTTTATTAAATAAATAACTAAATTAAATAGTGACATAATGATGATTCGGTAATTGAATTGTTTTTGAAAGAATCAATTAATTGATATTAATAACATTAAAATAAATAGAGTATGAAATAGTTGGTTCCAGAAATGAATTTTTTATATAAAATTGAATTGTTAGGGATGAGGTAGTGTAGTTTTTTTGAAGTAAGATATTCTTTATGAGTAACAAAAATCATGTATTAAATAGTGTCAAATTTGACAAAAATGAGGGATTAAAATACATATTATTTTATTAAATGATATAAAAGCCATAAAAATATATGGTTTATCCAAATAACTTGGATAGTGTTACATAAGTCATAAATGATCCAATTGAGGTTATTTTTTCATTTATAGTAACTATATTAACCCTATATTAGAAAAAAAACATGTAGACATGACAAGAGTTAAACTATTTAACTAAGGTTTAAACATAAATGATAAGTTTAATTTTTTGACCTATAATTGTCTAAAAATAATTTTTTGATAGAATATCAAATAATCCTAAATATTGACTATATATAACTCATTTTTTAGTTATGTTAAATTGACAATAAATTAATAATAAATTAAAAGTTTTGGAGTTTTCTAAAGTGATCATCCCCTCTCTTATATAAGGGCACTTATCCTTATCTATTATTCACTTATTTAATTCCATTTGGTTCAGTCAAAAACTGCCAAATTATTTTCCCATATTCCCTCAATTAATCCATGAGGAAAAAAATTGTTCATAACTCCATCATATGGAGTCCTTTTATGAAAATCAAAAGTAAATACTCAAATAATATGTAATTGTTTTACCAATTCGATTCAATTTATTTTCTTCTTCATATTCATCTTCCTATTTTGCTTCGATGAAAATGTAATAAATTCAGTATCATGTACATTATGAGATGTTATTATGATTATTGGAAAACCATATTCCTCCTTTTATCCATCCTATAAATAACAATATCACCATGCATGTATACATACAACTTTCCATCTTTATACTGTTGTGTAATTGTTTATTCAACAATACCTTATTTTTATGTGTATAATGATTAGGATAATGGATATAAATAATAAATATGATATTAGCCACATTCCTTATAATTAATATTAAATAATATTTCATACCATTTTTTCATTAAGGGAATGATATCGTCGCTCATTTGTACATACGACATACCATTTCCACTACACGATGAGATTCATTCTCCAGGTTAACAAATCTACAATGATTATAAAATTCATATTTTGATTAAATATAATATTTATGAACATCATATCATTCTATATGTGTATAATATATATATTATTCATAATAAACATGACTTACATGAAACAAATTCATAGGAAAACAAGGCAGTTCACACCCAAAACAATGGTAATACTTATATATTATTAACAAAACGACATAAGAGGATCATATATGATATCATAAATATGAATATGAATATGGTATAATTTAATAACATGATTTATCCATTATAAAAGAGGTTAATTAAACCTTGACTAAAGTATTGTATGAGGTATAGGTTAATTTTCCCATATCATTATTATCTGAGGTTTTTTATACGTAAGTACCTACTATGTCAAATTTACCATCCATGACAAAGTTTCATAAAAATATATTTCAAAATAATATCAACAATTAATAAATTCATTTTTCTTATATTTTATGTTTTATAAAATGTTTATAAAGGAATATTTCTTTTTTTTACAAACAACGTACTTTATGACCTTTGCAATAAATTAAGGAAAGAAATTTTTTTATCTTATACAACACGTGTAGTGATCTTCCACAATTATGACACCATAGAATTTTGAAGCTTCACTAACAATATAACTGGGTTATTTATAAAATTATTTTCTTATTTTATAATTGTGTGGATTTTAAAATATTTTAATGTAAAAAAGGGTAAATTTATCCCAAAGGGTTTTAATGATTTTATTATATATTTTTCACCTACATCAAAATCTATTGATGGTTTTTTTCATAATTGATTTTTATTTATTATGATAAATCTTTCGTATTGTATTCATGGTTTTATGATATGTTTGACGATGGATATTCTTTTTTGATACCATCCAAGGATTATGGTTTAAGTATTAACATTTATTATTCTATTTTTAACACCAATTTTTATGTTATGTTTTTCCATTTCCATATAAGGAATGCATTGGACATAGTAAGTGTTTGGAGGGTCCTACTATAGCCCATCGTTGAATCGGTAGGTACCGTGAGACAAACATGTTTGGGGTTTTACTAATTTATGTATGGTCTTTACATAAGTCCTTGGTAGTACGGTTATGATGACCAACATTATGTATCCCCACATTATGAGATTAGATATTGATATTTCCTGGGATTATTCAACTCATAGAATATCCATGTGAATTTTTAAAATAGATTGTTTGATTTATTCTTCCCATATTATACTAAATATTATGTTTAATAGCTTGTTTATTAGTTTTATATCCTTCGATAACAGTTTATGCTTATTTTTGTTAGCTTTTTTATTGTTTATCCTTGATGATCATTTAAGATCACCCCTTTATTATGTTTTATTTTTCCCCAGGATGCGAATAAGTATATTATGAATGACGAAAAAAGATGGACTATGGGATATGAGTGTTTTCAAAGGAGATAATATATTTTTTTTCCATTTCATGTTGTAATTTAAAACTTATCTTTTAATCTAGTTTTTATAAGGATACTAAATAGGTCAGTCATTCATGATTTTACTTCTTGTGAACATGTCAATGTAATAAAATAATTCCCCAAATCTAGGAAAATGGGGTAGTAAGTTATAGTATATATTAGAGTAATTATAGTACAATCCTTGGAAAATATATTTTAAAAAACATTGATTAGGGACCATTACCCTAAGATAGACATTGAGAATAATTATAGAAAAAATAAAACAATATTGGTAAAATAGAGATTATGTGTATTTTCAAAGAAATATATCCATGTTTATATGCTACACATTGATGTGGTTGTGAAAAATATGTACCTAGAAGTAAAAACCCTGACAAGGTGTCTCGGGCCTTACTCGGGGTAACATGGTACCGGACAACGGTCCTTACCACACACCTGGTGTGACACTCCTAGGGTATATTCTTAGGATAATTCACATTTTCAATTAAAGAATTTAGAAGTATTTATGATTAAATGTGTCCCCAAAGTAACCATTTTTATGATTATGGATTAGATATGCATAATGTTTTTAATTTATATTAATTATTTTAATGGATTGGAAGTATTCATTATGGCTCAAAACCTAATCTAGTGTATGAAATTGTTCAGAAATGGAACCAAGTGGAAAGAATGTAAATTGAATGAATGCACATAAACCATGTATGGATTTCCCTACTATGAATGATAATGATGACGGTGATGGTCATACAACTGGTGCTAAATAGCCTATAACCATACTAAGTCAGCTGACTTAGGTTATGAATAATATGATTACCCATATGGATCACCCTAATCCATAATGCAGAGGATCAATGTCATAAATATTCATGATACAATAACCTACAATATTCAATGGGAAAACAAGTACAATTGTTGTTGATCAATGGATAAGTTCTTTAGGGAAAATATGTCTTTCCTTGGAAAGTATAAAAAGGAAAAATGATTTCATGGAATTTTATCGTCTCTCCAGAGATGTGGATAAATGGTGGTTATTTATTTAAAACATGGAGGAAAAAGAGGTATAAAATATGTAATGGAGGGTATTTAAATAACTATTCTTATAAAAATACTTTCCTCATGAACAATGCTCTGATATAGAAAGGAACTTTAAGAGTCTGAGGATAAATGATGATGAGAATGTTTGAAATTATGAGTTTAACATCACAAGGGTAGAAAGGCATGTTAGAGACTACTTATGTACCCCAAGAAGTAATATTGTTCGATTATTTGAATTGTTGAAACCATTACTTTTATGGGTACTCATCTCATAATCTTTTTCATCATTTGAACATAGAGTGTCATATTTTATCAAGATGGAAATGGAATTCTCCACGTCTTATGAATTTAAAATAAATAAAGAGAATAAGAGGGTCACCAAACACTCTGGAAAATAAAATAAGGGTAAGGAGAGATAATTTTACATTCTAACCCACAATAATTTTGGTAGGAAACACCATGGTACTAACTAAAAAGGGTTGGGAATTTGAAATAAGTGTAGAGAAAAAGGTCACCATACTCATGATTGAAAGGGGAAAAAATAATCTACCAATGTTCAATGATTAAATTTTAATGATATGGTACATCTTTTAAATGATTTTCCTATATGTCGAGGAAAATTTCACTAACAATGGACAAGGGATGAAGTCCATGCTTTTGAGATCACAACTAATAAGTTTGATGTTCTGGATGATGAGGTGGCATGTAAATTAATAATCTCCTATAATTTAGCAAAATAATTATTTGATTTTGGATAATTCCATTCGTTTATATCTTTCTATTTTTCATTTAAAAACATTATATTTGAAATTAACATTAATAATGGAGTTGTTATTAAAAACCCATAAGGGAAGTCTCATTGTAACAAAGATGTGTTAGGAAGTTCCCATTATGGCATGTAAACATGCCTTTACATCTTACGTTATCATAATACTTATGATTAACATTAATATAATCCTTGGTATGTATTGGATATCCAAATATGATTAGAAAATAAATTGTATGAAGAAGGAAGTTGTGATTTTTGAGAGTTATATAGAATCCTTTATCTTTGGAGCAAAAACATTATGACATGATTCTTATCAAAACCCACCGTCATAGGTTTAATGAATGTGATTCATGGGGAAGAAGATGAAAAAAAAACAGCTTGGGATGAAGAATGAAATATTAATATTGAGGATGTCTCTATTGTAAAGGAAGAAATTTATGTTTTTCTATAATCATTTTCTCGAACACTCCTAGAGCGTGATGTTGAGTATTCTATTGGTTTAATCTAAAATGAAGACCAATATAAAAAACTACTAATAAAATGGGTATAAAGTAATTAATATATTTTAATAAGAAACTATATGATTGTCGTAATTTGTTATTTAGTCCACCTAGTGTTTCTCTGTGTGGAGCGCTTGTCCTATTAATTAAGAATAATGATGGATCAATGAGGTTTTTTATTGACTATAGATAAATCAATGTTATTTTTATAAAGAACAATTATCATCTACCATTCATTGATGATTTGTTTGATCAACTACATGTAGCTAAATATGTTTCAAATATTGACCTTCATTCTGGATATCATCAACTGTGTGTAAAGAAGGAACATATTCCAAATACACTATACTAAACCATGTATGGAAATTACGAGTTTACAATAATTTTGTTTAGACTTGCAAATTTTCCCTATATTTTCATGGATATAATGAAAAGAGTGTTCATGGAATATCTTGATTGTTTTTTCATATGTATTAATGATATCTTGTTATACATCGAATTTTATGAAGACCATTATAACAACTTTTAGAGTGTTATGAAGGATCTTAGAAGAAGTGATCTATATAGAATGTTTTTCATGTGTGAGTTTTGGATTTAGAAAATTTTATTTCATGGCCATATTATCTCAAAGGATTGAATATATTTTGATCATCATAGACAATGGAAATCCAATAATTCCTATCAATTTTGAGCACAACCTAGGTACACAATTGTATTGGTTTAGCAAGTTCATATTAGTGTTTCGTTCGTAATTTTGGCCTAATTGGCTTCCCGGTTAACGATGGTCACACATAAAGGGGATAAATTCATTTGGACAAAAGAGTGAGGATAATGCTTTGAATAATTGAATAGAATATTAGTCAATTCTATTATTTTTATTTTATAATCTAGTAATGATGTTTTTTTGATTTATAGTCATTCATTAATAAAATAACTTTGTTGTTTCTTTGTGAAGATTGATATTGTTATTAGTTATGCATCAAAAAAATTATAAATTCGTTAACAAAAAATATAAAAACCCTGATATTGAATTAGTAGTAGTAATTTTTTATATCAATATATGGAGGAAATATATTTATAGTGAAATATATGATATATATTCAGATCAAAAGAGTTTGAAATATATTTTCTCATACAATGAACGCAACATGAGACAATGGAGATGGATTTAGCTACACTAGGATTATGATTAAATAATACACTACCATATCAGGAAGGAAAATAAGGTGGTATATGATTTATGTAGGGAGAAAAATAGAGGTATAAATAGAATGAGTGTTTAAATGGGTCCTACATAAAAGGATCTAGTAAATATGGATACAGGAATAATTTCGGAAGGTGAAACATCACATCTTTTTAAAATGGATTCCCATCCATCTATAGTAGAAAGGATTGTTATTTCTTAGTCTAATGATGAGTATTTTAAAATGAAAATTAATTCATTAAATGATAGGAGATTGATATACTTCATATATGAAAATGGAGTTTTGAAATTTGGAATTCTTTTGTGTGTTACCTCTATACCTATGCTAAAAAGATAATTATTGGATGATTCTCATATATCTAATTTATAAATTCACCCTTTTTGAACTATGATGTGTATAGATTTGAAGGAAAATTTTTGGTGGGAAAACATGAAGAGGGAGATTTTTGATTAAGTGTTAGGATGTTTGGTTTGTCAATAGGTGAAGGCTAGAAGAAAACATCCTAGAGTATTTATGCATTATCTTCATATATATGTGTGTAAACTGTATGATATTACAATGAAATTTTTTATGGGGCCACCAATTATTCCCTAGGAAATGATCATCTATGGGTTATTGTTGTTTGTCTTAAAAA
Source organism: Viscum album (assembly GCA_963277665.1). Lineage (NCBI taxonomy): Eukaryota > Viridiplantae > Streptophyta > Magnoliopsida > Santalales > Viscaceae > Viscum > Viscum album. Next base: position 1,467,676,717 of record OY728138.1, on the reverse strand, counting down.
AATAGTAGATTTTCTTGCTATAGGAGAATATTTACCTCATGAAAGTTTAGCAAGAAATTACATTAATGAAGTTTTAAAACACCATGGTGTACCCCAAATGACTGTTTCTGACTATGATCCCCATTTGACATAATGATTCTAGAAAAGAATTCATATATTCCAAGATATTGAGCTTCATTTAAGAACTTCAAACCACCCTCAAACTGATGGAAAATTAGAAAATACTATTCAAACATTATAAGACTTGTTAATACCATCCTCGCATATTTTTAGGATGTGTGGGATCATTGTTTACCTCTAGAATAATTTCACAATAACAATAGCTTCCATTCAAGTATTTATATGGAACCATATAAAGAGTTATATGGAATGAGATATCCTACACCAACATTTATGAATGATGTTGCTTAAGGAAAACTCGTAGTCCCAAAACATGTTACGGAAAACATGGATGATGTGGAAATTATTTAAACCCATATCAATGTAGTTCAAAACAGGAGAAATTTCTATGTTGAAAACTATGGGAAGGAATTGGAATATCATGTAGGAGATCATGTTTTCTTAATGGTGTCTCCATGGAAGGGTATAATATGATTCAGAAATAAAGGTAAATTAATCCCATGATAAATCAGACCTTTTTTAATTCTTGGATGAATTAGAGATGTAGCTTACCATTTAGAAATTCCTCCACATCCTTCAAAAGTTCATGATGTTTTCTAGATATCACTGTTAAAAAAATACATGCCAAACCTAACACATGAACTCATATAAGAAAAATAATAACAAGAACATGATGCATATTTCCATGAAGAACCTATCAAGATTATTGACACAATAGATCAAGTGTTGAGGAATCGGCTAACATGACTGGTAGGGGTTCTTTGGAGAAACCATAAAATGGTAGATGCGATGTCGGAACAATAACAAATAATCATTAAGAACCACATGAATCATTTTATGAAGTGATATTATATAAATATAGAGGATGAAATTATTTGAAGGATGGAATAATGGAACACCCCATGATTCCAGGATACATTTCTTTTTAAATAATTTAATACCTTTCTCTACACACAACAGTGACTTTGATCGCACCATAACCTATCAATAAAGCAATTTTAAAAATAAATTTTAATATTATTAACCAAATTATGAAATTTATCAATTTTATCTTTCAAAATTTTTATCATTTTTAATTCTTAATATCAAAATTTTCTTATAGTGATTTTTTGGCTCTTTTCTGAAAAGTTTCAATTTTTGATGAATAGTGTAAAATACTGCATTGTTGTTCAAAAAAACTATAAATAATTATTCTTATATAAATTTATTTTATATTCAAAATATATTAAATATATATATATATATCTAATATAGTATATTGGAATCATTTTATAATATAATTAGATATAGAAATTTACTAAACTTTTGAATGCCTCTTTTACCCGTTTTATAGCCACATTTACAGGATTAGAATTAAATGCAATATTAAAGATTGTAAGAATTGATTTTAACAAAAAAAACATACATATTTTTAATGAGTATAAAAAATGTTGTCTAATAGGATCAAAATAATTTTTTTAGAAGTACCTTTGGATTTTATTTTTAATAGTTAAAGGTAAGTAGGTTAATTAAAGGTAAAAATAATATTATAATAATATAAAATTACCCAAACACATGTCCTACTTTCATTGGATATGTGTTTTTTGACTTAATTCATCTATTGGTTAGAAATATTATCCTTTTCAAGACAATTCGGTTATAATATTACATTTATTATATTTTATTTAAAGAAGTGTTACAAATATCAAATTGAAATTTTAAATAATTATATAATTTTAAATTTGAAGTTATATAAGTGATATTGCTGAATATAAATAGTATTTAGAATGATAAAAATTTTATCTACATAATGGTAATTTATTTATAACATTAGTAAATAATTAATTAAATAAAATGGCGACACAATGATGATGAAATAATTGATTTATTAATTGTTGAATCAATTAAATGATATTATTAATATTGAAATAAATAAAATTTCAAATAATTGATGCCATAAAATAATTTTAGAGATTATATTTACATGTTAGGTATGATTAAATTTATTTTTTATATGGAATCAAATTTTTATGACTTTAACAATAATCATGTATTAAATAGTGTCAAAATTAATATAAATGTGAAATTAAAATAAATACTATTTAATTAAAAGATATTAAATTCATAAAAAATATATAGTTAGGCCATAAAACTAGGATAGTGTTACATATGTCATAAATAATACAATTGGGGTCCTTAATGCATTTTATAGTAACTATACTAACCATATTGTATAAAAATACAAGTAGACACGGTTAGAGATAAATTGTTTATCGATGGTTTAAACACAAATAATAAGGTTAAATTGGTGGCCTATAATTGCATTAAAATCATTGGTTGATAGTATTTCAAACCATCATAATATTATATTAAAAATAAATCACATTTGAGCTAATTAAAATTGATAAACAATTTATAATAAAAAAGTATTTTAGGAGATTCCTAACGTGCTCATCCCCTCTCGTATAAAATTATTCCTCTCGTTAACTTTTAATCACACCTCTAAAGCCATTTTTATTAAAAAAACCTGAAAATTTATCCTAAAAACATCCCTCAGTTAATCAAAGTTTTCAAACAATTTGTACAAAATCCATCATAAGGAGTCCTTTTTTACAAATCAAAAGGAGATATTCGAAAAAGGAAATTGTTTAACCAATTCCATTCAATTTCTTTTCTTCTTATACTTCCTATTACTACGTTGTTTACATACTAAAGTAATATCTATAGTATCGTATACATGTTTAGATGTTATTATGATTGTTTTAAAACCATATTTCACCGTTTATCCATCCTATGAATAACAATACCACCACGCATATGTATGTATGACTTACCATCTCCAAGTCGCGGTGTGATTTTTTATTCAACAATACCTAATTTGGATGGGAATAATGATTAGAATATTTTATATAAATAATGAATATTACATTATTATTATTATTTATAATTAATATACCATCCAATTTCATACAATTTAACCATTAATGGAATGATATTGTCGCTCATGTGCATATACAGCCAGTCGTCTCCATGACATGATGAGATTAATTCACCATGTTAACCATTGAATAATGATTATAAAATTCATATGATGAGTAAATATTCTATTTATGAAATTAATATCATTATGGATATGAAGAATATATATCTTATTCATAGGAAACATGACTTACACGACAATACAAGCATAGGAAAATAAGCCAGTTAGCACCCGAAAAAAAGGTAATACTAAAATATTATTTAAAAAAATAAATTAGAGGAACATATATGACATCATAGATATTAATATGGACCTGGAATAAATCAATAACATGTTTTAACCATTATACATGCGGTTGACACACCCTAGACTAAATGAAGGTATGAGGTGAGGTTTTATTTCACAATCTCTTTATTATATGAGGTTGTTTATACATAAGTACCTAATAGGATACAATTATCAGCCATGTCAATGTTACTTACAAATGTTTTTAAATATATTATCAAAAATGGATAAATTAATTTTCACCCATTTTTGAAATTTTATGAACTATTTTGAATTGAATCTTTTTATCATTTTCTAAATAAATTACATTATGACCCTTCCTAAATATTAAGGAAAGAATTTTTTTTTTAACTTTTGCAGTGGAAGAAGAAATTTCACGTTGTTATGACGCATTAAAATTTTGAAGTCTCGCTAACAATCTCAGGAGGTTATGTTCAATGTACATATTTTTTTATAATTGTATGCATTTTAAATTATTTGAATTTAAAAATGGGGAAATTTATCTCATTGATTTTTGATGATTTTATTATATTATTTTCATCAATGTCTACATACATTGTTATATTTTATGCTTAATTAAGGTTGATTTATTATGCCACAATCATCAATATTTTATTAAAAAACTTATATTATGTATAAATATGGATGTGCTACTTTGATACCATTCATCTATTATGGTTAAAGTATTAAAATTTTTATGCTATTTTTAATATGAATTGTTATATTTTGTTTCACCCCTTCCATATTAGGAATACATTAGACAAAGTATGTGATGTTCAGGGACCACTATAGCCCTTTGATGTATCGTTAGGTCTCATGAGACAAACTAATTTGGGTTTTTACCCATTTATGTATGATATTTTCATGATCCCCTTCCAATATGGTTATTATTTATGGAATTATGCATTCTCTCATTATGATATTAGTTATTGATATTACATGTGATTATTCAACTAGCATAATATCCATGTGAATGTCTAAAAATAATTAAATGATTTGTTATTTCCATATTATACTGAAGATTATCTTAAAAGTATTGTGTTTAATTTTTATAACATTCCTCAAACTTTTATGATTATTTATTATTTATTCTAATATATTTTTTATCCTTATTGAGCTTCTAATCTCACCCCATTCTTATGTTTTTCCCCAGTATGTGATGAAGTATATTATTACTGACCTATACAGATTGTCTAAAGGGTAAAACAAATTTCATTGGATATACTATGTTGTTTTTCATTTAATGGAGTATAGTAAAACATTTATTTTTATCTATTTATTCCAAGGCATCTAAACCGATCGGTCCTTTAAGGATTTGATTAAGATAATAAAATAATGAACCAACTCTGGGAAACTAGGGTCTTGGTGTTTCATGGGATGACTGAGTAAATAGCCATTGAATACTCACACTCCACGTGTAAATTTCGCCATGGTCAATTTGGTATTCCTTGGGGTCAGTATCTAAGATGTATCATATGATATACCCTCTAAATAGAAATATTCACATGTGTAAATATATAACCATAATCCAGACATGCCTAGAGATGCCCGACATTACGATATGCTCCGATTGAAACTTTTATTCCCATTTTAGAAAAAAAATAACATAATTAACTAGTGTCAACCATGACATGATATATGGATGAGTATCATGAACATAACTCCAATATTTGTGGTAGAATCGGACAAGAAAATTGGCTACAAAGAGGAATCCATGGAAGGAAGAGTTGATATCCCACCATCCCAATTTGATGTCGGAGAAAAAATTCCCAATGAATGTGATAAAATCCACTCACCTATGGAATCTGGGTATAATGGAAAAAATTTGTTTTAAATGTGGGGGACCCTATGAATTCATGAGATAGAGAAATGATGAAAATTGATTGACATTGGTTCATGATGATGTAATCTTCTATACACACAAGTGATGATTTTTTATCCCATTTGATGGAATGTGAGAAGGATTTAGGTTATTAAATTATGTAATAATACCTATGTATATTTCAGAAACTTTTGTAATTAAATAATTGTATATTGATAATATATTAAGGTGGTTGAAGAAGGAATCAAACAAAATAGATAGTTCATAATATTATCAATTCTCATATACCCTGTTAATGATTATAACTAATGTATTTCTAGAATGAATTTACAACAAAAAACTTATAAAATTTGTAAATGGATGTTCATAATTTTTTTGGGAAGGTATTTACAAAAAAAATTCATTTAACGTGTGATGAATGTAGTAGGGTGGGTAATCTTTTATAAGTGAGTTGTGTGGCACACCTGTAATTTTTGAGAATAAAAATGTGTTGAAATGTTTTTCACATGCCACATGGATAAATAATAGACCGTTGTTTATTCTATGACATGATAATGTTAAAATAATTCCATATTGTATATTTTTTAATTGTTTCCGGGTCATATTAAATATTATATTTGTAGTTAAACCTTCCAAAACCAATTTTTACCAAAACCGCGATAATTAATTTTTACTGTTTTCACTATTCATTTTGGTAAACAATTATGTTTAATTTATTAGATAGTATAATATGTTTTTTATTAAAATTATTGAATCCATTTAAAAAAATTCATCTCATAATAGTGCAAAAATATAATTTAAAATTATACTCATAGAAGCGATAAAAAAGTGGGGTTTTCAAGATGTGAATTTTTAATGAAAAAGCTTATTATATATTTACTCAATGACTAATATTAATAATTGTATGAATATAAAATAATATTTATAGTTATATAATCTTAAATTTCCTTTAAATCATTCTAGATTATCGGTTGTTTCAATTAATTATAAAAGTCCAACATTGTGCACTTTAAAAATTCTTTAAACAAATTGCATTTTCATCACAAATACACCATATAACAAAATCAATAATAAAGTTGATTGAAAAGAAAATATGTTGATCAAAATTAACTAAATAAATATTATTTTTGATTAAAATGTATTATAAACATAATGGTACTATTAAATTTATTAATTTATTAAAAATAAATGATATTTTCGTAAAAATTGATATTTTTCATTATTCACAAAAACAACAATACTTTCTGAAAAATAATAAAATTTCAACTATATTTTTTTTATATAGTTATGTCATGTACGAGGTTAATTTTATCTGATATATTTTGTAAACGTTATAAAAATAATTCAATATTTTTTTCTTCTATTGAAATAAAAATCATTTTCTTATAAAAATAATCATTTTATGAATAAATCTGATCTACTAATATTTTTTGATTATATACTAAAAATTTAAAAATAGATTATATTGAGTAAGAAATTTATATATATATATATATATTCTATAATGTTTTTTGTAATATTTATACAAAACAATTTAATGTATTGGTTACAATAGTAAAATATTTTTAGAGTTGTTTAAGCTTAGTGTGATGTGTAAAATATGATATCAAACATAGTTTTCTTTTCCAAATGTCCAGTTGTTAGACATATGAAATTAAAAATAACAAAATAAATGAAAATTCATTTTGATTTATACTCTATAATATTCTATATTTTTTTCTAATTTTAAATTCTTATCGATATATATATACTTATATATCATTTCAAGATGAATTGAGAATGGTGATCTATTTTCAGAATCCAACAAATCCTATAATTTATGTTAAAATAGAACATAAATTAATTTTAGTAATTTTACAATTAAATACTTTTCTATGATGAATGATGATATATTTCTAACCTTCTCCCAGTTCATATCAACCACATATTCCACTTTAATCATTATATAGATGTCTATTTGATTTATAATATTGGACAGGAATGATTTCCCTTGTGATTTCTACGTCCATCCTTTGGATATCAATAAATATTAGGTATCTTACAATTCTAATATTATAAATCACATCATAATTAATTCTTCAAATATAATCATCCACATTATTTTCCATCCCACTATTGTAATGTATTGATAAATCATAATCTGTGATCAACTATAACCATCCCTATTAGTGAATGTTCAACTCATTCGATGTGAATACTTTTTTTAGTATCATGTGATCGATATATATATAACATACATCACTATAGAGATAATTCCTCGACATAATTGATGTCATCATTATTAATTCAAGATCCAAATCATTATTACAAGAAATTTTTCAGATGAATAATTAATTGATGAGAGGCATAATATTCGACCTTGTAATTTTTAAAAAGGAAAAAATCCATAACATTTGGTAATTAATTTATATATATATATAACCAATTATTCATTATAGGTTAGTTTGAGTACATTTTAGGGGAGAACGTTCTATTAATCTACTTCATGATATCTTCACAATTATTATTTTAGAGCAACATTACCCCCTTCTAAGTTAAATTGTTTTGTGAATTTCAAAATCATGATAAATTTCCCAAGAAGTGTCGATATTATCGAGGTAATCAAAGAAATATATGTTTCTATATTAGTATAGTTGGTATGTTCCATTAATAATTTAATTTTATATTTTAAGATCCATATATTTACCCTCCCTTGTGATTATAAGGAAATGAAGGATTATTCTTCCATTTTAATTTCAAACATGTGTAATTTGGAACATATTTTATTATTTCATAAAGTCTTTAACACAATAATGAAATTATATTCATATACATTCATACTCTAGGAATATATAATAATTTTGTAATAAATTAACAAATTGATTTTTAATGTAATATCAAAAGTCTATTTTTGTCAATCCCATGAAGATATTCATAATTTATATATCCAAAAGTATCATAATGAATTTGCAGTTTCTTTATCGTGTATAGAATACTATATTTAATAAATCATAAACTTTACTCCTTAATTGAAGTTGTTAAAATTTAATTTCAATCATTTATAATTATTAGTCTCTATAAATTTTATGAAACTAGTAATTAATGTGGGATATATGATACTTTATCTTCATTGTGATCTTGTTATTTTTCTGATAATCAATACAAATATGCATTGATTCATCATCTATAAAAAATATAGGAATAATTTGTGGTTTTGTGAAACAATTTTTATTAACAAAAAATTTCCCAAATTATCTTGAAATTAGTTCATTAATTCAACCAATTTAAAAGGGAACATTCTTTACAAACTCATTGAGATTTTTATTACACCATGTAAGAGTTTAATAGAAAAATATCATCTCAATCTAATGGAATGAAAGGATATTTTTTTTTAAAATGAGTCAAAATATTTGTTGATAAGAAATATTTATCAATGATTTTGTCACTAACCACTTATGTTAAATATCCCTTCATATTGGGTAAAAAAATGAATGTAGTTTCCATTGGGAGTTCATAATCATCCTACCACTAATAGGTTTAGGTTTGATAATTTTAGTTATGAAATGTGATTCTCTTATCCCTAAAATTAAAATTTTATCTATATAAATATAACCAGTCAATACCCCAATTCACAATGAATCAAACCGATGAAAAATGAAAAGATTTTTTAGAATTTTCCTCCCACATAAATGAATCAAAAAATATTTAAATACATGGGATTAATTTATTACACAAAAAGGTGGTAATACTATTAATTATATTTATATTTATTGGGGTGGTGATATATTTATTTTAGAGAACATTCCATCTTTGATGGACTGTATGTTACAATTTTCAAATAATATTTTTATGAATCTTGATAGGAAATATGTATACTGATCAACAAATTTCACCGTGATAAACCTCAATAGTAGCGATCTCCTAATATTTCCCTTTTTACCATGGATTGGGAGTATGTTGAAAAGTATTTTACTAATTAACCCTTAGGTTAGTTTATTTAACTACATAGTCGCCAAAAAAAATAATCATTGAATCATTGTATAATTAGAGGAGCATTAGTTCAATATTTTATTATGGTTGTAATAATATTTATATAAACTTGATATTGATGTGATTGAAAACCATATTTTATTCACATAATCATTTCATTTCTCATTTGAGGTTATTTACTGAGTGGTTCATCACACATTTTCAACATGTATACTATTGAATATTAATTCATAAAAGATATTTTTCATCTTTTATTCAATCAAATACACCTATTTTCTCTAGAACCATTAATATATGTGTTTATGACTTCAAATTAAACCATGTTAGAACATCCATAATTTTTATCATATATAGAAAATCTCCTTATGGGAAATTGTTTTTGGGTACTTCAATTTACACCTCAAAAGGAATGAATAGTTTTTCATTATAGGTTTATAAAAAACCTGGATGAATATCCTGATATTATTATAATGTCTTATTTATTTCAACTAATTGTTTAAATCAACACAAAAATACTTTAATGAGAAATATCTTGAAAAAAAATAATTGTATTTCTTTAATGTCTTTTCTTGTATGCATCACCGGCTTAGATTGCGTTGCACACAATAGTGAGTTTCTATGAATCATTATTTTATTATAATTTAAATAATATAATATAAATTCTATTAAATTAGTGGTTGTTATTATTATTGTCTAAATTATTAAAATATATGGATTATATGATCAAATCATTGGTTATAAATTAATTAGAAATGAAAATATAAACCGACTGAATGTAAAATAAATAAAAGTTTGTATACTCTCAAATTTAGTTTGTCATTATAAATTTAATTATTTTTAATTTTATAATGATAAGTACAAAGAAAATTTGTTATATATACAATAAAATATCTTTGATATTCATCCAATATATTTAATGGACAGAAGATAAGAAATAATATAATTCTCTGAATAAAAATATATATTTTTGAAATGTGTAATTTTACCGCCTTTTAATGGTAATCCCATTTTAAATCTAATTTATGAAAAATATTTAATTTATATATTAAAAATTAAAATTATTCTTTGAATTCAGTATAGAAAATATTTCCTTTTTATATTTTTGGAATGTTTTTTTATGTTTAATGTTTTGGTAAATAGGGAAACATAAATTATTATTAAAGAAACTCTATTTTATTTTAAATTATTTACATAGTAAATTTAGGTTTTGAATTATTTTTAAATTTCAATTAGTTAATTTTAATTTAAAATTGAACAATTACGATTTCTAAGATAGATTCTATAAAGAATTTTATTATAAAACATTTTACGTTTTAAATGGACATTTTTTTGGAAAACATTTTTTATGGAATTCAATATGTTTTCTTTTAAATTAAGTTCTATAACATATGTGTTCAAAATTTTGTAAAATAAATTCCAAAATTGGATTCAAATGGTCCAAATATAATAATTTGGAATCTTTTTTTCCAATGTGAATAGTAATTATGGTAAATTTGGCTACCATGATAAGGGTTAAATTAGGTAATTTCGGTTAAAAAGAAAACTAAAAAGACTATAAAATGACCCTAAAAATGACAAAATTTTATTGGATGATTTAAATTCAACCCTTAAAACATAATAATCGAAATTAATCCATTTAATGGAATGACATATATAATATTTAAATAAAACAAAGCGTGAAAATTTCATTTTATTTCAATTTAATATCTTTTATATACCCATAAGGGAAACAATTATTGTAATGAATGAATCCCAATATCAATTTTTAACTTAATAGAAATATTTTTTTGATTTAATATTTTTTTAATGTATTTTTAATTAGGATGAAATTATGTTATTTATAATATTTTATTTAATAAATATTTAATGATTTCATATTCATGTTTTAAATATTATAACATCTGTAATACAGGAATATAAAATAGGTATATTCAATTATATATATTATTATTATAGTTAAAAGTTATACAATAAATTTAATAATTTCTATTTATTTTTAGTGAAAAATAAAGTATATTAAATTATTGTACAATACTAAGGTATTAATTATTTTATTAATAGTAATATGATAGAAATATTATTAAATATATTAAAATAAATACAATTTCACTAAATTAACATAGAAAATGAATTTTATAGATTATCGTGGACTTTTAAAGTTATAAAAAATTATTTGGTTCTATATTTACTTGTTATCTTGATATTTTTAAAAATCCTAGAAATAACTAGTGTGGAAATTGACGTTATTGATATTTTATCAAAATAACGGTTCATTAAATTATTTAAAACGAATAAAAAATTCTAAGAAATAAAAAATAATTTTAATATGGTATATAATTTTCTAAAAATTTCATTAATAGATTAATTAAAATCATATAAGTAAAAATAGAAATCTTTTATTATTGAAATATTTTTTACCTTAGTTAAAAAATTGATTAACCAAGGGTAAATAAAATTGATAAGATATAAAAAATTAACAAAAATTATCAAAAAACTATTGTTTCATGATATTAAAACATTATATCATATTATCTATAAATATAAATCCTTTTGGAGTTATTTTTATTAACATTGTATTTATTATAAATTAATGTTTTCTGAAATTCTCAAATGGACCCTCACTATAATTATAAAAGGGAACCACCTCCCTAAATTTTTTACATCAAATTGGAAGTTTTTTCTCAATAATCCCATGGAAATTACTATTCTCAGTTTTTGTTAACACATTATATAAATTTTGGTCTTCTCAAAATGCCAAATTTTGATTCCTTAAGAGGATATTTATAGAGAGCTCGCCGAAGAGGAGGTAATATCCATTACAAATTTTCTCATGAGTATTCTTTATTCCACTTTCTCTTAATGTGTTGTTTCTTATATATATATAGAAATATAGTATGACCAATATTATTTGATTTTATCATTGTTGTGGAAAAACCATATTTCAAATTTTATCCATCCTATTAATAATGAAATCACGACATTTGCGTGTATACGACATACCATCTCCACACCGTGGTGTAATCGGTTTTCCATCACCACATTACATGTATGGTTGTAATGATGGAAATTATAACTATATAAGATGATTATAAAATTATATTTTTTCATGAATAATATATAGACAATCCAAATAAATACTATTTCAAAATTAGAGAAACAATGACGTTTCTTGTGCATATGTACGTCCTACCGTCTCCACAACGTGATGTGATTCAATCTCCATGATCACCATTAAAGAAATATTATATAAATGTATAGAATGAATAATTTATATATATTACCTTAATATAATTCTTTAAATGATTGAACTATATTCTGTGTGTAATCACCAGAACTTTTATGACAAAACATGCATAATAAAATGAAGTAGTTAACACTTGAAAGAAGAGTAATAATGAAATGTTGTTATCAAACGAGTGACAAGATAATCATGTATGATATCATATATATAATTTTGGTTCTGGAAAAAATTAATGACCTTATATAAACCATTATACATTATATTTGGATTTGAATAAGGGAAATCAGACCCAAGGTAAGAGTTAATTTCACAATATCATTATTATCCGAGATTGTTTATTCGTAAGTATTCACTAGAGTATATTTATCTTCCATTTCAATGTTTAACAAAATTTATTTCCAAAATATTTTTAATGTTATTATTATTTATTTTAAATTCAGTTTCTCCCAGGTATAAATTTTATTTAAATGTTATTAAATGAATATTATTTTCATTTATATATGAGGTACTTTTTCGTTTTTAGGAAAGAATTACGAGAATAATTTTTTTTAACTTTTACATCATAAAAAGTGGTTTATGATTTAATGTTTCTTTATTTCCATGAAGCAACCCTTTATGATTACAATTTATTATCTATGAAAGTTTTTTCTTATAATGTTAAATGAATTATTAAAAAAAACGTTTTCATATAAGTAATGGTATTTTTATGAAGAATTATTTTCAAGTAGTATCTCAAAATTATTTATATATAAGATAATAATATCTGATTATCATATGATTTAATAGGAATATTTTTCAATGATATTATCTCTATTGTTTATATAGTTGGATTATTTTTATGATGGACTGATATTTATGAAACTGGTTTCTTTTACCTATGTTATGTTATTGTTGAATCATGTCTGTGAACCCAATTTTATTTCATGGGTTCTAATATGATAAATCATTTATGTTCTTATCAAACTCATATATATGGTTTTCATTATGTAAATAGTGGTACCTATATATCTTTCTAATGCATTCGATGGATAGTTAAATATCAGTACATATATAGGACTTGAATTGGAAATGATATTGGTTTAGTTATACATAGATGGAATGATAAGTAAACCAGGTTTAGCAATAATGTCATGGAATGGGATGTAAACTTTGTTAATTAATACATGGAAATAATGATGAGTAAACATGGCTCAGAAATGTACTTTTTCCACTATGATGGTCTTGGGAATGATCGTTGAGTAAAATGGAAATTATTTTATATGATTGTATTTATTTCACAAATTCTATATCTTATGTTATGGTCTATGGTAATATGTTCATTTAACCTTTATAGACATATATTATTTATCACCTTACATGAAATCATTTTCTAATTTAATGTTTTTATGTTTTATGATTTTGATATGATTGATCTCTCTATTGTTTACCCTTTACTGAGTATCTGAGATCACCCTTTCTTATGTCTTCTTTTCCCCAGTTTTAAAGAGAGGTTTTAAGTAGGAGTACTAAAATGGTAGATCTTTGTGGGAAACATTTAAGGTCATTTACTAGATGAAATGTTTTTATTCCACATTTCAAAATTCACTAAACAAATATGGTCTTTGGGAATTTGTTTGTGTAATGTATTTTTGATTAATAAAAATGATTTAATATCCATCTAAGTAAATATTCGGTATTTATACATGGTATTAGAGAAAATTATTAGTCAACCATTGAAAAGTATAATGAGAAACCATTAGTAATATATCTATATATATTTCTATGGACGTGTATAGGGATGTATCTAGGAAAAGTCAATGTATAAGTTATAACCCTAAAATTTTGGTAACAATCATGGATAACCAAGTATTAAACATATGATATTAAATATTGAATGTATTATCCGTGATTATGTGACTTATCAAATATGATTACTGTTCATCACACTATCATTTTTGGTTTTAGTTAATTGATGGATCCTGATGGAACCACACTAATGGAAATTGTGATGGTCAATGCAATGATTGTCCTCCAGAGCAACTAATACTTTGGTAGCTAGAATGAAAAATATCATTGACATAATCAACCAACATTTTGAATATATGAGTCATTTGGAACATCCAAATAAGTGATAGAGGAAAACGCATTATGTTGAGTCCCTTATCAGACAATGCCCACATTCTCTTAGTGGGTATTCTGATCAAATTGTTTCAAAAAATGGATCAATACCATTGAAAATATATTCATTATTCTCTAGTGTTTAGAACATTAGAAAGTAATTTTGTCAATTAATTAGTTAGAAGGTGAAGAAAATCAGTGTTGGAATCTACTCAAGAATTTGAGGATGTAAGATGGAATTGAATCGTTGAATTTGGACAAGTTTAATAAGTAATTTTTAAATAATTACATTGCATGTATTCAACATATGAATATGAAAAAGAAGTTCATGATATTAATAAAAAGGATGATGAATATGTTGTTACCAATGGGGAATATTTTGAAATACTAGTGAGGTACACTTATGGTATTATCATCAAACCTGAATGTAAGGGTGATCAATTCCTCAATGGATTAAAAACAATTATTTAAATAGAATTTCCCATAAGAGATTTTAGTAGGTATGGAGATATTGATATTTGTCCTATCAAGTTAGAAATTGATGTTGGAGTTATATATAAATATAATGGGTTTCATAATAAAATAATGATATAGTTTAATGGAAATTATAAAAACCATAGTGAAACGAACATGATAATTTCTTTATGCTCAAATTGTGGAATAATTTATTGTAGATACTATCTTAAGGGGCTGGTAAATGATTCTAGTGTGGGGAATAAGTTCATAGGGAAAATAACTTCCAAAATTATGGGGAAAAATAGATACACAAAATTCACCACAAACACATCAATGTTTCAAGTGAAATAATAATTATCATTAGGAAAACCAATTCCCCAATCCAAGATTCATTAATGATGATCAAGATCAGAAACCTCTTAAGGAAAAAAGATAAATTTCATGCAATCACTTTTGTAGATGTAGATTAGGAAAATGAAGTGGTTGAAATATATGTGTTTGTTTATTAGAATTCATAAATATTATTTTAGAATTTATTTTATTATGGAATAATGAAATATCTATGTGTTTTCCACAATAGTTTTGTCAAAAGGATTTAAAATCAATGTCTAAATAGTACTAGTAACTATTAAATACAATTGATATATTTTTGGAAGACATGTGATTAAGGGAACGATAACCCATAATATGTTCAAAATGATGTGATAATGAAAAAAATAGTGGTTTAATAGTATTAATGACCTTGGGAATGATATAATGAGAACGTGGTTTATGATATCATGGATTGATTTTAGATATTTTTTGGAATTTATAACATGTGGAAAGAATTAATTTTTTAAATCAAGCATGTTATCACTAATGTTTTATTTTACTTCATGTTATTTCCATGTTTGTAGAGAATACATGATAAAATTTTACACATGTATGGAGTGTGAAAATTAAAATATATGTCATGTTGTTTGGTGGATTAATGATATGTTGAGTTTTGAAATTTATTGATCACCTGTAGAATATTTTATATTATATAAGCATTATAAATGTAACCATTTAAGAAATTATTTGATGTTTTATATAATAGTGTATTATCTCTTTATATGAGGAATTACAGATATTAGATCCCATATACAAACTTTTTTTTTGATGTTAAGCCTGATGCAATAACCTATCAATCCATAGATTTCATGATCTCCTAATGATTCAGGATTGAATAAATCACCTTTATTTATAGGAATATGAGATGATGTGGAAGTTTATCACAAAACAATGAAATTAATATAATATTCTTAATCAAGTAATAAATTATTATCATGAAAAATTATTCATCTCTATGGAATGGATCTTGATGAAAAAAATCATATCCCAATACCTTATATTTTTAATGAATAAAATAGACCTTTATATCATCAAATATTTATGGTTTTTTGATTATCAAATTTTTCCGGACCATGTTTTCTATCAATCTCCATCAGAACATGATTGTTTTATTTTTATTAAACGTCTATGTTTTCCCTTTCCACATATGTTCTACATTATGTATGCCTAGTAATGAGTTACTTTGGGTAACTATTATAGTTTTAACATTATTTTTTAAATGGATATTTTAGTTTTCTTTACGATGTGGATTTCCATGAAAGGAACTTTCAATTATTAACCCTTATATAGCCTATACGAATTTAGAGGGAGAAATTCATTGGTGTTGGGGGGGGGGATGTCACACCTTCATTTTTATGAGATTTATTTTTTATCAAATAATTTCATTTCTTTGATGTGTTTCATTGCACACAATAATGGTTTATCTTGTGTTACATGCAACAATGAGTTTATATGAAACATAATTTTATTATTATTTAAATTACATAACAACCTAGCCATTGAATTTTAAATTATGACTATTATTAAACAAATTAAAAAAATATCTATCATTAGATATAAATTAATTTTAATTGAAAATATAAACTAACTACTTGTAAAGGATGTATTCTTTTTTATGATCCCAAAGTCGTTTTGTATTTATAAATTAATTTAATTTAAATAAGTGAATGATAATAATGAAAAAATATTATACATATTCAATAAAATATTTGTTATATTCATACAATATATTTTATATTCATATGATAAGAATAAATATAATTCTATAAATAAAATGTTATCATTTTTAAAAGGGTAACCTTATCGTCATTTAATGTCAAACCCCTCAAAATTTAAATTTATAACACTTTTATAATTTTTATATGTAAAATTATAGTTATAATTTTTAATAAGTATATGGAAATATTCTTTGGTTAATTATTTCTTATTTTTTTGGTATGTTCCATGTTTTGATGTATAGTTAAAAATATATTATTATTAAGGAATCTGCATTTTATTTTAATGTATCTACAAGGTAAAATTAGGTTTTGAATTAGTTATAAATTGTAATTATTAAATTTGAAATTGAAATACTACGATTATGGTTCTTAAAAAGGATATCATAATCAGTTTTATTATAAACACGTTTTACATCTTAAAAGAATTTTTATTTGCAGAAATTGTTTTTCATTTCATTTTACAAGATGTATTTTAAATTATATTCTGCAACTTCTATGATTTATATTTCTAAAAATTGATTCCATAAATGTATATATATTTTCCAAATTTAGTAAATATGTATCATCTTTTCAATATGACATATAACCATGGTAAAACAATATACCAATGTAAAGGGTAAATTATGTAATATAATATAAAAATAACATACAGACTGTAAAATTACCCTAAAAATGAAAAACAATCATTAGATGAGTTAAATTTTACCGGTTGAACCTATGGATTCAAATTAAGACATTAAATGTAAAATTTTTCTGGAAATGACATAAATAATATTTAATGAAAATAAAGACAGAAAATGTCATTTTCTTATTATTTAATATCCCTTTTCTTTCCATGAGGGGAAACACTATTTTTCTAAAAGAATATCAATGTCAATTACTAACTAAATAAAAATATTATAATTGTATTAATTTATTTTTGGTGTTTTTAGGAACATGGATTAAATTTTTGTATTTATAAAACATTATTTTATAAAAATTTAATGATTTTCCATACTTGATTAAAATAATGTATCATTTTTAATATAGAGATATACAATAGATATATTCAAATACAAAAATTATTATGAAATATAAAAGATATAACTTCATAAAAGTAATTTTTTTTAATTTTTAGTAAGAAAAAAGAATATTTAATTATTACACAACACTAAGTTAGTAATTATTTTATTGATGGAAAATCAATGAAATATAATCAAAAATGTAAAAATAAATATAATTTTAGATAATTAATGTAGAAAAATAATTTTATAGATTAACTTGTCCTACTAAGTATATTATTTAATATTTTATTCTATGTTAATTTATGATCTTCATATTTTTAAAAATCCATGAAATAAGTAGTTTCAAACGTGACACCACTAATATTTTATCAAAATAATGTATTATTAAATAATTTAAAAATAAAATAAAAAATAAAAAATAAAAAATATTTATAATATGGTCTAAATGTTCTAAATGATTCATTTATGTTCTAACTTACATCAAATAATTAAAAAATCACACCCTTTTAGTATTGAAATATTTGTTGCTTTAGTTAAAATTAAAATTGAGTAACTAAGGGTTAATAAAGATAATAAGTTTTACAAAAATACCATAACATGTTAAAAAACTAAGGGTTGATTAAATTACAATATTATATCATTATATATACTAATCCATGAAATTTTAGAGGTTTTAGTATTGATATTTATTTTATTATATATTAATTATTTTTGAAATTCGAAAATATCCCCTCTACTAAATTATACAATGGAACGTTATCCCTCACTTAATCACATCAAATTGAGCAATAAACCTAGAAAATACCCCTCCCATTTCAATTATTAACTTCTCCCAACTAATTATAGAGGTTCTTGTCTTATCAAAACATCCAACTCCATAGTCCGTAAGTGGATATCTAGAGGGACCTCACTAAAGAAGAGGTAATCTCTTTTACTAACATTCTAATTTTAATTTCTTCTCCTACATCCTATTAGCATGTTGTCTGAATTAAGAGAATGATATCACTGCTTGTGTGTGTGTGTATGGCCTACCGTCTCTACAACACAAGCTGATTCATTCTCCTTGATCACCATTAAATAATGATTATATAAGTTTATATAATGAATATTATGATATATATTACCTTAATAAAATTCTGGAAATTATATAACTATATTTTATTTGTATGAACTATAACTTAGATGAAAAAAATCTGTATAAAAATAATGAAGTTTACACCTAACGGAAGAATAATAATGAAATGTTATTAAAAAACATGTAAAATATAATCATGTATGATATCTTAAATACAAATTTGGTTCATGAATAAATTAATGACATTATTTATACCAATATAATGGTGTTTTAAATACATACAATCGAAGTTTTACCTATTGTAAGGGTAAATTTTACATTCCCATTATTATCAGAGATTGTTTATACAGAAGTATTTACTAGGGTATATTAATCTTCTATGTCCATGTTTCCTAAAATTGTTTTATATAATGTTTTTAATATTATTAATAAAATATTAAAATCAAATTTTACACTTTTATTAATATTTACAAAAAATTTTGATCAGAATCATTGTTCCATTTTAATATGAGGAACTTCTTGACTTTTTTGTAAAAAATATGGGAAGAATATTTTTTAACATATACGACATAAATAAGTTTTTTTTATTTCATGTCACATTTGATAATTGAATCTTCCATTACAATATTGAAATTTTATATTCTAATAAAATACACTCTTTTAATTTTTTGTGGAATATTTTGAAAAGAAAACATTTTCCATGAAGAAAGCATATTTTCTGGATGAATTATTATCAAGTAGTATCTCTAAATTATTTTCCATATAAGATAGTATTATTTAATGTTACAAATTATTTTATAATTATATTTTTAATAATATTATATCTATTATTTTGATGGTTGGATTATGTTTACGATGTAATTATATTTATTAACCTCGTTTATTTTATATGGGTTATGTTATGATTGAATAATGTTCATGAAACCCCTTTTATTATTTGGTTATTAATATGATGAATGATTTTTGTTTTGTGGAAGACATATGTATGGTTTTAATTACATATAACTTGGGACATATATCTCATTCTAACTCATTAGGTAAGGATTTATCCCTCCTTATATAGATAGGACTGGATTGGGATATGATGTCGGTTCATTAAGAGAGGGCCTGAATAAGAAGTAACACAGATTTAGTAATACATGGATGGAACGATAAGTAAATGTAGTTCAGTAATATAGGGATAGAACAAAGAGTTCACATGGATCATTAATATATTTGTTTCACTATTATCTAATTTTAAATGTACCTGGACTAATATAGAAATTATTTTCTATGCTTATTTGTATACCACAAATTCCATGTCTTATGTTATTCTCTATGGGAATATGGTCATTGATTCTTTATGAAAATCTAGGATTTATACCATGACATGATATATTTTTTAAATATTATGTTCTTATGTGTTATGACTATGATACGAATGATATCTCCCTTTTTTGCCTTTACTAAGCATCTGAGATCACCCTTTCTTATATCATATTTACCCCAAGTTATAAATAATGTTTTTAGTTATGAGTACTAAAGGTGAATATCTTTATAGAAAACATTGAATATCATTCACTAGACTATAGTTTTTGGTTCCCAATTTAGAATGGAACTAAACTTATATGGTATTTGGTAATTCATTGCTGTAATTAAATTTTTGATCTGAAAAAATTATTTATTATCCATATATGTTATTCTTGGACAATTATAGTCGGTCCCATTTTTTATTATCTCATGTAATTATTCCTCCATTTTCATGTACTGTGTTTGAAGATTTTTTTTCCAAAAAAAAATATATCCCAAAAATTATCTTATCTCAAGCCCATCCCTATAATGATATAGTAATTATGGGTCTGAGATGGTGAAAACTAGAGTCCCACCCTCAGTAGGCCCCTGTTTTGAGGTTAGCATAGAGGGTATAATAAACATGCATAAGGGAGACTTTACACTCTAAGAGATACTTGCAGATGAGAGAGATAAGATCAACACCTTATTGGATATATATAAATAATTGAAAAACAAGATCAATCATGAAATTCCATAAATAAGAATATTATGTACAAAAACTACAAGTACCAAAAACAAAAAGATGATAGTAGTCGTGAATCCAAAACATTTTCAGCAAAACTACAAGCTAGTAATATCCAACCCAATCTCCAACCTGTTCCAGAAAAAACTAAAAAATGGTGTATATATATATATTTGTGTGTGTGTGTGTTTTCCACTACAACAAAAACGGGCTTTATCAGCACTCAAACCTGGCTTTAACAGCACTAAAAAATCCCTGTAAATCCAAGCGCTGATAAATGTATCCTTTATCAGCACTGATAAATGGATTCTTTATCAGTGCTAAAAAAGCGCGATCAAATGCCCTGCCTACTGTAATATAAAATTCTGCACCAGCACACCCAAACAAGACCTGCAAAAAAATCAGCATATCAACAAGTATACCCATACAAAATTAACACATAATTCATAAGGTAATTACAAAAAGTATATCCATACAACATGTATACACATACACCATTAAAACATAATTCATCAGTTAATTAAATACGTAAAGAAATCAATTCATAATTCTCTGGGTTGGGGATGTTAGGGGGTTTAGGGTGGTTGTCCAAGGGGGGTAGGGGGTGTCCGGGGGGTGTCAGGGGGGTGGGGGTGTCTAGGGGGATAGGGTTGTCCAAGGGGGTGGGGTGGTGTTTAGGGGGGTGGGGGGGGGGGGGCTTTCCATGGGGGTGGGCTTGTCTAGGGGTGGGGTGTTAAGGGGGGTATGGTGGTGTTGAGGAGGGGTGGGGGCGTCCAGGGCGTGGGGGCGTCTAGGGGGACAGTGGGGTGTCCAGGGGGGCTATCCATGGGGGGGGGGTGGTGTCTAGGTTGTTGGGGGGGGGGGGGAATTCCAGGGGTGGTGGTTTCTAGGGGTGGGGTGGTGTCCAAGGGGTGGGGCGATCCAGGGGTTGGTGGGGCTATCCAAGGGGGTGGGGTCATGTCTAGGGGGTTGGGGTGGCTATCTAAGGGGGTGTGGTGTCTAGAGGGAGGGGGTGTCCAGGTGGTGGGGTGGTGTCTAGGAGGGGTGGGGGTGTCATCTAGGGGGTTGGTGGGTTTCCAGGGGTGGGGGTGTCTAGGGGGTGGGGGGTTGTCCAGTGTGTGGGAGGGATGTATATGGGGGTGTCCGAGGTGGGGGGGGGGGTCGTGTCCAGGGGTGGGGGATTTCTAAGGGTTGGGGGTGTTGAGAGGGGTGGGGGTGTCCAGGGGTGGGGTGGTGTTCAGGGGGGGATGGGGGTCCAGGGGTTGGTGGGGCCATCCAAGGGGGTTGTGTTGGTGTCCAGGGGTTGGGGTGACTCTTCAAGGGGGTGGGGATGTCTAGGGGTTGGTGGTTTCTAGGTTGTGGGGTGTTGCCTTGGAGGAGTGGGGGTGCTGTCCAGGGGGTTGGTGGGTGTCCCGGGGGTGGGAGTGTCAAGGAGGTGGGGTGTCTAGGGGATGTCCATGGGGGTGTATAGTGGGAGGGGTTGCGTCCAGGGGTGGGTGGGGGGCTTTCCAGGTGGTGGGGGTGTCTAGAGGGGTGGGGGTGACCATGGGCGGTGTGGTGTCTAGGGGGGTTTAGGGTGTTGGTGGGGCTATCCAAGGGGAGTGGAGTGGTGTCCGGGGGGGGGGGCTGGGGGTGGTTGTCCAAGGGGGCGGTGTTTCTAGGTGGTGGGGCGGTGTATAGAAAGGGTGGGGGTACCATCTAGGGGGTTGGTGGGTGTCCAGAGGATGGGGGGTGTCCAGGGGGTGGGGGACCATGGGGTTGGTGGGGCTGTCCAAGGGGTTGGGGTGGTGTCCTGGAGGTGGGGGTGGCTGTCCATGGGGGTGGGGGTGTTCAGGGGGTGGGGGTGTCCAGGTGGTGGGCTGGTGTCTAGGATGGGTGGGGTGTCCAGCATAGTTGGGGTTGTCTAGTGTGGTGGGGGGGCTGTCTATGGGGGTGTCCATGTGCTATGAGGTGGTCTTTAGGGGGTTGGGGGGATTTCCAGGGGTGGGGGTGTCATGGTGGGTGGGGGTTTACAAGGGGTACAATGGTGTCCAGGGGGTTGGTGGGGTTGTCCAAGGGGGTGGGGTGTTGTCCAGGGGGTGTGGGTGGTTGTCTATAGGGGTGGGGTGTCCATTGGGTAGGGCATGTCAAGGTGGTGGGTTGGTGTCTAGGAGAGGTGGGGGTACTATACATGGGGTTTGTTGGTTGACTCAAACATGTCACAAATAACCTATGGATCCTTCTCCTAAAGTATCAACAAAATCTGAATGCGTTTTGTCGGATTCCCGTAGGTCAGTTGTGGTTTTCACTTAAAATTCTATCCATTTTAAACAAAAGAGATGCACTTTGAGTTATAGTGGCCTCATCGTGCCTCAAATTGATGCATGGTTGGCTCTTACATGTCACAAATTTCCCATGGATCATTATCCTAAAGTATCAACACAATCTGAATGCATTTGATCAGAGTTCTGAAACATCAGTTGTTGTTTTCACTTAAAATTCTGTCCATTTTAAACAAAAGATAGACACTTTGAGTGATATCAGCCACATCGTGCCTCAGAATGAGGTGGGGTTTACTCATACACATCACAAATGAACCATGGATAGTTTCCCTAAAGTACCAACACAATTCGAATGTGTTTAGTCGGATTTCCAATGTCAGTTTTTGTTTTCAATTAAAAAAATATCTATTTTAATCAAAATAGAGAAATTGAGTGATACCATCCACACTGTGACTCGTATTGAGGAGGGTTTGACTCCTACACGTCAAAAATGACCCATGTATAGTTCCCCTAAATTATCAACACAATCCAAATGTGTTTTGTTAGATTCCTGTATGTCAATTGTTGTTTTCACATAAAATTTTGTCCACTTTAAACAAAAGAAAGACACTTTGAGTGGCACCGGCCACACTGTGTCTTGGATTAAAGTGGGGTTGACTCGTACATGTCATAAATGACCCATGGATACTTCCCCTAAAGTATCAACACAATATGAATGCGTTTGGTCAGATTTATGTACATTAGTTATTGTTTTCACTTAAAATTCTATCCATTTTAAACGAAAGAGAGACACTTTGAGTGATAACAGGCACACCATGCCTTGGATTGAGGCGCAGTTGACTTGTAAACATCAAAAATCACCCATGGATCGTTCCTCTAAAGTATCAACACAATCCAAATGCGTTTGGTTAGATTTCCGTAAGTTATTTGTTGGTTTCACTTAAAATTTTGTCCATTTTAATCAAAAGAGAGAGACTTCGAGTGATACTGACCACACTGTGCCTCATAATGTGGTTGGGTTGGCTTGTACTCATAAAAAAATGACCCATGTATCGTTTCCATAAAGTATCAACACAATTTTAATGTGTTTGGTCAGGTTTCCGTACATCAGTTGTTGTTTTCACTTAAAATTTTGTCCAGTTTAAACAAAAGTGAGACACTTTGAGTGATAACGGCCACATTTTGCCTCAGATTGAGGCGGGGTTGACTTGTACACATCACAAATGACCCATGGATCGTTCTCCTAATGTATCAATACAATCTGAATTCTTTTCGCCAGATATGAAGGTATTTTGGATATTTTCTGTTTTCCTATCCAAAGCCCAAGGAAATGTAGTTCATCATTCATACATGTTGCTGGTGCATTTCGTCTATTAAAATGGTCTAATGAATCATTGGAGAAAAGATGTTTTATTTAATAACAATTTCAATTTTCCTACAAATATTTATATACAACAATGTTTCATCTGTTGATCTCCTTAACACCTTTCAAAAATGACTGCCAAATGTACACGTCAACAAGTAAGATCTTCCGTCTATTTGTGTAAAATCTTCCATTAGGTATACATCCCACTTATTTATGAACAAATATATATAATCTTGTGTGTATGAGTCGTTTTGACAGTCATAGTAATACTAAAAAATATATAAATAATTAATTAATAAATAATTTAAATGAAATCGTAGCTGTTTTTGAAAATGCCTCTTTAGGGATACTAGTTTGTTGATGAAAAATGATCACTTTCAAAAATTTACAAACATAATTACCGAAATCATTATTTTTTGTTTGTTTTGGACACTAAAAAAATTTTATCTTTAGGATAATAAGTAACTTGTGTTGATATGTGTTTGGATAGTGACATTTTATTATATATACCCTAAAATTTTTCCAGACGCATTACTTTCTCTCTTAATTATTCTTAGCCCTGTCATCATTCAATTTTTTATACAATAATTAAACACCACCCTATCATAATAGAATCCTCAGTAATAGATAATATAAATTATATTACTTGATTTTTAGACCTAAAACATAGGATGCAGTGTCTTACAGATTCAAAAACACCATCATGTGTGGTCAGTTTGTTGGATATCCTTGCATTGAATCCAGAAAACAAATCTTTGGAGTATCCAAGTTCACCATAATTAGTATCCAATTTTGCCTAAAAACACAAAAAGGAATAATTTTTAAAATATGTGAAAATATAATGGATATTCTTTAATCGTAGTGTTTTACCCATGCATTGTTAGTATTAGGAAGAGTTTGTCATCCGTAATATTTCTTTCAAATGTTTTCTGCAAGCCGTTCACTATTTCATCCTTTTTTGATGGCTCAAAATTATTTAGTTGTGTTGATGTGTTATGAGGACTAACGAGTCTGAATTTTGGCTCATGAGAAAATTCCTTCAATTTTTTTCATATATACGTCCATCAATAATAAAAAATGCCTTTAGTCATTATTTTCACATTATATCAGCTTTTAGAAAATCAATTCATGAAGACATACCTCAAATATAAATTTACAACAATGATGCCTAGCCAACCATATTTAAGGATCTCATTTACATTTTCAAAAGTGATGAAATCTTGAATTTCTACTCCATATATATTCTTTTCAAAAACCACTATATAACTACTACCACCTCTTACCTTCGTATCCACCTTAGTCTTCAATGCTAATAAATGTGGATAGAGAACACATGGTGTTATTGTGCTTTCAGTAGCGCTTTGGGATCGGTTGGCCAATCCTTTTGATGCCTTTTAGTCAATGTTTCTTTTCACCCCTTCCCTTTCTCAACATATAATTACATTAATTGATTCAGACCCTTTCTTCATTAATTGATAAAGGTTTAGCTTGAAAAAAATGGAAATAAATACCTCATTTTCCACATGTACTCTTACAGGTTGTGATGGACATGCAATGAATTTCCTAATAACCTTTTTTACAATATGAATATCATTTTCATAAAATTTAATATGTATCTCTACATCTAGCTCATGATCTATAATAATCTTCACATTCAGATGATCGTTCAGAAGTGGTCTATTATGCAGCTTGTCCTCCGGGATATTGAACACCATAGCCCTCGATACAAGGTGTTAGGTGGGTGTTGATAGATATAAATCATAGTTATTATTAGCCTATAGAAGAATGGTATAGGAAAATTTTCAGTTTTTATCTGATTCACATTTCATGGGAACAATTATTATAATTTTTATTACAATGGTTAAGACAGTTCGTTGAGGGGATCGGCCCACCTCAAAGCTGGTGGGGGTGGGGTAGGATCTTCACGCACTGTTTGTTCTTGAGTTGTGTCTTCTCCTTGCTTCCCACCCATAAATGTTGCTAACAACTATCTCTTCCATTGAAATAGTTCTTCAGGAGTTTCTATTATTTAGCTCATTTGTTTCATTTTTCATCTCTATCATCCGTTCTTTTTCTTATCATAATATACTCGGGGTATCATCCCAAACCCTTCACCTTTGACACGACCATATTGTTCTGGCTGTTTCAAAGCTGCGAATAATAGGTCTGCATCTACTATAGGAGTAGCTGATTCCTAGAACTATCTGATATAGGAAAATAACTAATTATTTTTATGTAATATCAATTTAAAACAAATATTTTTATCATGTCATAATTACACATATTTCCCACACTTTTTCTGTGTTTCCATCTACTAGCTTCCCTTCCTTATTCACACGTGCCTCCTTCCATAGCACATGGCATAGGATATAAGTGTCTTTGTTTTTATACTCATTAATATACATGTAAATATAGAAATATAATTATGACATTGATTCTTCGAACCTAAAAATATTAATGTAAATATAAAATACGTATTATTTTCTATTCTAGTGAAATATACCCATCCATGCTTTAAAATATGGGTATGTTGGTTTTTTTGGACATTCCATATTTTTAGTACTCAGTTGATGTTTCATAAATGAAATATTGACAATCAGAGTGATGAATACACGTATCCTCAAACAATGTATTATCATCCATAATGTACATGAAACATCTCATCCCCATGGCGGCCAATAAATGCATCCCATGATTCTTGGGATATTAGTTGAGCGTAGACAAGGGTTGGTTGCAGGTTTATTTTACCTTTGGAATATTTCATGTGAATTTTTTTTAAAATAGTGTTATAAACTTGATGAAACCTTCCTTCAAGCCTTAGTACACAATTCTTGTGTGAATAATCTACTATAAATATACTCTGTAATAGATTTAGAAGAGTAAGACATTGTGTCATTATTTTATTTGCTAGTAAATTAAAGAAATAGTATCATAATATTACCTTAATATCATCCCAGATCATAGCCTTCATCCCAGACACAACATGGTTCCAAGAATCTATGTCAATTGGCACGTGTTTTCGAGTGACAATTCCAATCTAACTTCTAAACATAGCATTTTTGGGATTCACATGTTGGACTCATTCCTTCCATCCCACATCAAATTTGATGCATTTTCTTTTCTACTTATGAACATTGTCTAACACCATCAAACTACGATGCACTTATGTTTTCTACGATGTCGGTCCTTCATCCCCGACCATTTCATCAATATCAACATCATCTATATGTTCATATGAAATAATAGTAACACCATGTGCTGATGGTTGTTGGACCTCAACACTAGGAGCAACAATAGGTTAAAAAACTTGTTGTTGCTCTTCACTGTGAGCAGCTGCAATAGCAGCAACAGCTTGAGAGACTTGTTCAGCATAGAGATTAGGAGCACCAAAACATGCAGAAGTCATTAGCTGCAAAAGTGGTTGAACAGTTAATTTATATTACAAAAATTCAGTAATTATAAGATAATAACATGAGATAACAAGATGTGTATTAGAAAAAAAATATAATATGTTTATTGAACTCTTTTTTTTAAATGATAAAGGTATTTGTAACCTCTATCGATTATCCAAATCCCTTCATTGTTGTCTCCTATAACATATAAAACATCATCTACATTGGGTCCGCTGTGAAATGATTGTGACGTACCACTGAAAGGATCGTCCTCAACTGAATTTTCATCGGACCCTTCAGTTGTTTTGAACAACAACAGAAAAATTGACCACTTTTATTTTGTGGGATCTGGAACATAAAATACTTGTACCACTTGTGATTCCTTTATAAATTGTTCATCTTTGTACCCTTCTTTACTATAATCATCTTTCACAAATCCCAATTCATCTATTTTAACACCAATATTGTTATCAACCCATTTTCATTGAAAAACATGAAATTGGAATGTTGTATTATCCAACTTCCATATTTGTTTGATTATTCCAAAGTATGACATATTTCCATAAATTGGTTTTCTGTCCTTACTACCAGAAACAAGCATCGCTTCATCCAAAATTGTTACTCCACTATTTTGCATGGTACTATCTTTATCATGTTCATATATATAGAATGTATAACCATTAATTAAATAACCATTGTAAGATAATACATACACACTTGGTCCGACGACTAGAATTTGAAGCCATTCTGAAATTTTGTTCAGATTTACATCTAACTCCTTAAAAATATTGTACTAAGACTATCCTATAAACTGGTGATTATGTGTATTTGATATCCATTTTCCAGCCTTTGATGGATTCACCTACCTCAGAATTTCTTTGTGGGTTTCAATATATGGAGAAACCTCTGAACTTTTATGCAAAACATAAATGTGGTCCTACTCCCGATCTATAATATTGATAGTCACAAAATCTCTTCCAGAAATTCCATCACCCTCAATGCGTCCAGTTTGAAGATACTTCGAGAATCCAATTCCTTCCACATCAGTTAGGTATTCGGTGCACAATTCAATGGATTCTTCAGCAATATATCACTCCACTATAAAACCCTCTATCCAACTTCTATATTTGACATACCCTTTCAAAATATTCATATACCATCAGACAGAGTACATCCATCTATAGTGCACATGACCATAAAGTCGATTCTCTCTCACCAAGTTAAGCATAAAATGAACCATCATATCAAAGAATTTTGGTTAGAAGATCATTTCTAATTCACATAATATGATGACAATTTCTCTTTCCATAGTTGGAAATTTCTCCAGGTCTAAACCATTGCTACATATAGCATTGAAAAAGAAACAAAGTTTTGTTAATGTATGATGAAAATTCTTGGAAAAAATGCAATGTAAATCTATAAGAATTAAATCTTGCATCAATATATGGAAGTCATGTGATTTCAAACCTTTTAACTTAAAATAAATCATTGATTTTTTTTTTGATATTTGATGAATACCCCTCTGGAACCTTTACATCATTGAAAAAGTTGAAAAACTGATATCTCTCCTCCCTAGAAATAGTGTAAGCACCTGTTGGAAGAAAAATTTGATTTTCACCCTTCACGGGAGCCAACTATTCTAGTATTCCCATGTCAACCATGTCCAACCTTGCCATAATAACATATTTTCTTTTTCCAGGGGAATTTAGCAATGCTCCGATAACACTTTCACATACATTTTATCCACATGCATCACACCAATAAAATGTCTGATGTACAATCAATTACAGTATGTTAATTAAAAAATGATCTATTTTTTCAACCGATTTTCATAAGGTTTTTCGAAAATGGTTTAACAAAAATAGTGTTCATATATTTTACTTTCTCGAACAATTGATCACCTGTTAGTGGAGATGGTGATGTTTGTTTTTCTGAACTTATATTGAATGATGTTATCCAAGATCGTTACTTATGCTGATGAGGTATAATTCTATAATGTCCTATAAACATAGTTTTTTATGAATGTCTCAACCTAATTGATTATGTATCTTCTTCGCACATGGGACAGCCTTTGTTCATTTAATTATATAGCCTGACAAATTTCCCTAAGCAGGGAAATCATTTATCGTCCCATACAACATCTCTCTCAATGTGAAGTATTTACTTTTACAAGCATCATACAACATAACACCTAAATCCCACAATAACTTCAAATACTAGATCAAGGGATACAAATCAACATCAATATCGTTACCTAGTTATTTTAGTCCTGATATAATCATAGATAACATGATGAATTTCTGATTCATGTATAACCAGGGTGGAAAGTTATAATTTACCAACAAAAAAGGCCATGCATTGTGAGTGACGGTTTGAAAAACAAATGGTTTCAATCCATCTGTAGATAACACAATACAATGGTTTCCCGGATCTTTTCCATATTCAAGATACTCATGATAAATTATCATCTATTGAGGAGAGTCGGCTGGGTGACGTAATTTCCCATCATTATTTCTTTTATCTACATGCCACGAAAAATTTTCTTGCAGTTTATTCACTTCCATATAGACTCCTAATCCTTTGAATGAATGGAATGTACCGTACAAATTTTGTATGACTTGATTAATTATTATTGTATCGAGAAGAACCACACATTGGGCATTCTGTAAGTGATTTTTTCTCCTTGAGAAGTAGTATACAGTTTTCCGGGCAGGCATGTATTCTTTCAGAAATGATACCCATCGAGCATAGCATTAGTTTAGCTTCATATGTCTGGTTTGGGAGATACTTTTCATCTAGGAGAATGTAATTCATGATAAAAAGTAGTTACGTAAAACTATCATCACTCCATCCGTTTCCTACTATCAATTTATACAACTTCAATATAGTGAACAATGCTATATATTTAGTCCAACCAGTATACAATGGTTTCGTTCCACAACTCTTTAACTTCTCAAAATAATTTTGGGCAATCACGGAGTTAATCTTCAACTGTCCTTGTCATTTATTCAATACTATCTTGACCATCATTGACATCTGTAATCACATCCTCCATATGATATTCTTCATTATCCATATTTGTATTTATATCGGATGAACCATAAAACACAGTTTTATCCCAGCCAGTAGCTATATTTTCTTTTTCTCCGTGTATATTCCATCATTTATAACTGTGATCTATTCCGTGACATATCAAATGTTCTTCCAACTCTTATGGACTAATTAGTCTAGAATAACAACATGTTAAACATGAAAAAGTATTTGAGAAGAATCCATTGCTTGATCCTTTGCAAACTTGATGAACACTTTCACTCCATTCTCATACTCTATTGTCAAATGATTAGCATCCCACTAATCATTATTTATATCCATCCTATTTGAATCTCAAATATTAGTATTTTTGACTCAAATATGCAAAATAAGACTTCCAAATAAAGTAGAACAAAACAACTTATAAAAATAGAGATTAACAGAGCATAACCATTTCCAATAAATATTTGGAAATCAACAGAACTAGGATAGAACCCCCATCATAATCAACACACATTCCAACCCCTTACCAATAGTTCTAGAACCCACCACCCTTACAGAAAAACATTATACATCCTTTTAATCACCCATACCAGTCACCACATTAATAATAAAATAATCACATTAAACATCCCAAAACTAGTGAACAAACTGAAATAAAATGAAAACAATGATACAAATTTGATGAGAAAACTAATATAGTGGATAAATTTCAAAACACAAAGGGGTTTGTGGGGAAAAGAAATAAACTAGGTTTATCCAACATTACTATGGAATATCATAGGTTTTGTTACCAAAATTAACATAAGAAATATAAAATTAAAGTCAGTGAACATAAATTCTGTCATGAACATCTAAAGAATGTGAAATAACTTTCCATCACTAACATGGGGCTCTACCAACGCCTACTGTATACATAGAGAATAATTGAAAAAAACAAGAAATGTAGATTCTTGTAACTATTTCGAATAGTACTACTAGAAAAGGATAAAGAACATAGATCTTACCTCCAAACACTCCTGGAGCCTCCTCGTAAAAAGACTCTAGTGACTATAACTATCTGAGATTCTAACCACTAAATTCTTAATATAGGAGTGGTCTACATAGGGGTAGTATTTTTAGAATCGAACCAAAGTTCCATCCACCTTATCCTGCTCCCTGATCTCCTCCATCACTTTATTGCTGTATAAACCTCCTGTATCCAGTTCCTTCCTCTTCCTAGGCTATTCATCAACTACCTCTCTGATTGTAGCATGAATATTAAGAAAATTCAATGTGATATGTCTATACCTAGCAAATCCATATTAAATTCCTTGGAGTAATGGGCTCTCCATGAGGTACCTATAAATGACAGTGCCTCTTGAGATGAGACTTGCATCACACACCAACTGGGGGTGGGTGTTTCTAACCATACATCCTAGAAGATCACTACCTTAAAATATTATGATATCAACTCAAACCATATGCATAATAATTGAACACTAATATAGCCATCCAAAGCATAGTATTACATGTTGAATTCTCCAAAACCACTAGAGTTCGGTCTATTAATTGGTTGACAAAAAAATGGATTTAATAAATAGAGCTGAAATACAATACAACCAGGTGAAAGACATTTATAATCTCATGAGAATAAATTCATCCCCCATCACATAATCGGGTTCTTCATAGTGTATGTTTACTTATCCAAAATCACTTGTCCTGACACACCAATGGTAGTTCATTACTAGATTAGTATCTATTCTATATTATAATCTTGATACCCATAATAGGTATCAGTGAAGAATCACTATCTTCCAAACGATGTTCATGGTGTCTCCCCGTTTTCATGAAAAAACCTTCTAGACTAGCACCTAGGAACAACTGGTCATAGATGTTCACTAAGTTGACACCACCCTTCAATTTTCCTTGACATAAAAAGAAATAAGTGTGGAATTTACCATTAATCAAAGTCTAGAAACATCCCATGATATTAAAAAGAATTAAACACCAAAATAAAACTACTCACATGTCCATGCCACTATCTAAAACCAAAGTCCTTTTCCCAAGAATACCATTCACCTTTCTATGGATGCGCTACTCTGATCTCCTCATTTTCTGTGTCCCTAGTGCATGAATACTAGAGATCACTCCATGAATCTTGATTTTATAATAAATGAACCTAAATGGATTATAGGATTCACTATGAACCGTCTCAAAGAGAGATTCAATTTAGAAAACTATAACTTCACAAAGAAACTCATCATCTATAGTATATGGGTTGATTCATACACTATATCCTTACCAAGAGTTAACCATAAGTCTCTCTTATGAACCATTCTATAATTCCACAACATTCATAGGGAGAAAATTATTCTTCTTTCACACATCAAATAAAACCACACTAACTAACAAAGTAAAATATAACTTAAAATCCATAGGGTTGGAAACACTTTCTATATTAGTGGGGTCCTAATCACTATCATAAATAGAACCATTCCCATAAACACAATCACCAGCACATGTTGACACCCACAATGTGTAAACAATTAATAATGGGGCGGGTAATATAAAACCTCTTCTTTTTAATGAAGGGGTTCACAAAAAGACCACTTTGCCCAGTATAGATAAACCCACTCCACCAGAAGGATGAGGAAAAAATACTCAACATTAATATAATATTCAAGTATAACAATTCCTAGGTTGAGGTTACTTGAGAATATCAAACCCTCATACATATGACACTTGGTGAAAAATAAATTCAAGTTCCAAACATCATAATAACCAATGTGGAATCATAAAAAAGTCATACATTAGTTCAAATCATATTCTAACCAAGTATAATAATCCACAACGTGTGTTATTTCATGACATAGATTGTTATAACTCTATGTTAGTTAGAATCTAATTCAAGGGTGGTGATCATGGGGAATAATCCAAACATCACTCTAATGAAAACTACTCTCACAAAATATATCCACCAAAAATAAACCTAAAAGGAGAAGTGGGAGACTTACCTAGAGTAGATCTCACCCGAAATGGAGGGAGAGAAGAAGCGTTGAGAGATCAGGGAGCCTTCTGCGCTACGTTGGGAGGGGAAGGCACGACCGTGAGGGGGAGGTGCACGGAAAGACCTGCCACCATTGATAAATGGGGGAGTTTGGTTCAAGGGGAGTAGGGTCTAGCTGAGAGGTGGAAGTAGGGTTTTCGGGGAGGAGGATCTGAGGAAGGGGTTTGAGGGGGAGGATAATGAGTAGGGCTAGCGGCAGAGGTCTCGTAAAGAGAAGATCGGGGGGAGGGGAATTGTCGCAGGGGTAGAACACAACGAGTGCTTGAGGGTGCGATAAACAGATGATACAATGCACCAGATTTTACAAAATATGGAACTATGTTTTTTTCAGTTCTAAAAAAGCATGGATGAAGTCTTCTTTTAAAATGGCTAAAATATTATCGTAGATAAAGGAAGCCTTTATGAGTACTTTTTTAGCGTTGATAAAAAATTCCCTTATTAGCGCTAAAATTTTAGCGCTCATAAAGGTTTCCTTTATCAGAGATTTTATCATAGTGCTAATAAAAGGTGGGACTTCCCTTCCCTGTTTTTGTAGGAGTGTTCTGAGAATAACAGTACACTGTAGAGGATTTTCCTCATAGCCTCTCAAGAAAAAAAATAATGAAACCATGCTATGGAAATGATAAAAATAGTTAAACTAACTAATCACATAAATAGGTTTATTGTGTTCTTATCCTAGCCCTGCATATATCTTATAATATATCACATAAAAATGTCATAGTATGTATTAATAAACATTAATGGTTCTCCACTAACCCTTAAACACTATTTTTCTACTCTGACCAAATGTCACACTCTATATGCCATCTCTCCCAAAAAAAGGCTTCCCTAAGAAATTTGGGAAAGTAATCACAATATGAACCTCATGAATCATATCATCACATTATCCCATTATCATATCCATATATAGTAACCAATTATTTTTTGACACTGATGACATCTCGTTTGATGTCTATCATACATCATGTGTTATACCCAAGCCACTACACCCCATACATTGAGCAAGGTACCAAATCCATCATTTTATATGCATTTCATACTTATAATAATAGGTTTGATACTATAACTGATAATACATCTATTTGAAATTAACACAACACTTAAAAACCCTCTTAATACATATACATGAAAACTAACAACTGTGTATACCCGAACAGGTAACTGCCAAGAGAAGAGAGTGGGGATAGATGGGGTACGGAGCCATCTGTCCTCCCTCAAGGATGTTGGGGAAAATACCCTCCATGAGTCGTCTGGGTTGACCCCTACCAAAATATCGTAATATGGGGAGAATATGAAATCATATAATATACATGATATAATATATCTCAAAAGCATACTATGGGGAAAACTAGTCTTTGAATCACCTGTGGCTAATGTATATTAGGCTCCCAACTTCCACTACTACGACTAGATATCCTATAAACACAAATGAATTTAAAAGAGATATATTAATTACTTCTTTTATTTTCATTGTTTTATTTTCGTAATTAATTCTCCATCCAATAATTAAATATTATCCTTATTTGACATTACATTACATTAAACATAAGAAAAATTTTTATTCCCTCCTGGAATAAACCAAACCAAGCACATAGATTCTCAAGATTAACAAATCATTTCACTCCAGCATCAACCAACCCCATGGGTTAATCATTAATTAAACATTATTTGCATCATTACATATCCAAGCACTCTAGGAGAACCATCAAATGCTACCACCAATTTGAAACATGCAACCAAGTATACCGAACAACATAATATAGTTGGGAAAGGAATGAAAAATAAATAAGCAACCCACCCATCGTATATTAATTAGATTCATACAAGAGAATTCCGACTCTCAACATCACCTCACAAGGTAGGTCTAATTTCATTTTTTTCTATCATCTCCAGTTTCATCCTTGAATTCCACATTAATATCCAGATACATATCTCCATCATAGGTGTCAACTTCTACAACACAATATGGACCTCCCTAATAACATATCACATCATCCCACCCTTGATTAACCACCCTATGACCATATATCATTCGACCATCCCTAACATATCTTACATTTGATAGAGAAGCTCATATTTGGATCACATCACAAATGTATGAGGAGTAATCTAGAACAACCACCATGACAATATATGACATAAAACAAGGAATAAAATCATCACTCATAAACGATCACTCATGGATCCAATATATAGAACTAAACCTATTAAAGAAAATGGGAAAACAATTCCCTATCAATTAACATTATTAATGAACAGATTATTTTTTCATATTGAATTAACTAAATCAGTATTCACTAGTTTCAACTAGGGTAAACCTATTTCATTGAGCTATAACAAGTAGTCAATGATTAAACATGCTCTCTATCATTTAATCCAATTCCATTAAATTTTGAGAAGTACCATTAAAATTTAATATGCCTTCGTATTAATATAAACATGAATAATCATGCTTCACGTTATTTATTTATTCCATTGACCACATGGAATATCATTTTCAATAAAACATAGTCATTGCATCAATTATATTATTAAGAAATTATAATAAACACCATATTACAGACTACCACATTATTTAATTATTATTAGGTTAATTAATTATCAATAAATTAAATGATTAAATTATTTACATATTTAGCATTGTTTTCCAATCGTTAGAACTCAATATCAAAGAAAACCATTGATATTTCTCTATCTATGAAAGAAAAGGAAAACTACTGTAATAGTATAAATCATCAACATGCTACGACTAAACAATTTCTATAATTTGGTTCAAAAATTATTAGTTTAATTAAATTAAAATATAATGGAAAAATAATAATCAATTTATGACTGAACAAAAATAACATTATATATGAAATTATTCCCATACCTCAAAGAATCAGATATTCTTTGCATCAAAATAAACCAATGATATGGATATCTGATCACCTCTCCTCCAAGAACCGACCGCTCCAAGGACACGGAACCATAACTGAACCAAAAAAACCAATAAAACCCTAATAGAACATTAGAGATCATTATACATAGAATAGATATAAGAAAAATGAGTATATGGTATTTATCAGGGATAACATGGTAGAAAATGATGAATAAAAACACCTTAGATCAATGTAGATAAAATATTGAAGCCCCGGAATCAATAACCGATGAATGAATCCAGAAAATCAAAAGTTAGGTAGACTGGATTTCCTATAATTTGGTAATTGGGTACAAGGTTTCAGAACTTTTGAGCTGATTCACCCTTTTTTGTCGCACTGCGTTGGACATTTAAACAGTTTGTAACCCTTAAAAGTTGGGTAAATATTAGTTTATAAATATAAAAAAAATTAATCACCTATGATTATTAATTCTAGAATGATTACACATCGTTAGGAACCCTATGAAACTACCCAATAATTTTTAAACTACACGTACACTATAAGAAACACTTATATGTAATTAATTATCACAACATTTGTGTTATAGAAACTAAACCTATCCGGACATAGTCAAGGACTCCTCTGAGACCCACTATATTTGGAATCATGCAATGGGGAAGAATACATGGATAAAATCCCTTTAATTAGATACCTATCAAAAAATTGTATTCCTTGGTAATAATAAACCAATCCTTGTGATAAAATGAAATAGTATTATCCAAATAGCCCCCCCCCCCCACAAGACACCTTCTAACAATCTTTACATCTCATGATCTCAAAAAAATCATCATATGAATCGCATGAAAAAAATATAAGCAACCATATAATAATTGTAATACCCCAAGATTTCATAGTATGTTATTTCTTCAATGTAATGTAATAACTTGTGTTACACGCAACACTGAGTTCGAGCACACTACTTCTTACCAAACTAGATTTTCAAAAGAGGTTATTAATAGTATTATCTTCTTTTTGAATATTATATATTCCATATAAATATCCACATCCATATCATGTGTTTCATAGACATAATATAATAATAAAATCATTTTTCAGATAAATTAAGTATTATTAAAAAAATGCAATTTTACCACCTTTTAATGTAGAACCCTTTTTAAATACAATATTTGACACTATAATATATTAAATTTTTTTAAATAAACTTTTTATTTAGAATTGGTACATAAAAATTTAGTTTTTATAAATGTTTTGTGTTTTTCTGATAACTTTCATATTTGTGTGAATAATGAAAAATACTAAATTTTAATGGTAAAAACCTTCTTAATCAAAATAATTTATAGTGTTCAATTATAAATTTGAATGGTTTGGAAGTATTATTATATTATATTTTTAACATTTAATCCAATTTTGGTCATTCGATGTAACTTCACTTTGAAATTGGACATAAACAAGTGTCAATCTTTTGATATTTCTTATTTCTTAAAAACACTCTTTTTGTTTTGACAACAGGAATTAATTTTAAATTAATTAATGAAAATTATATGTTTTTAATTTGGTAAAATATAAATCATTTTTGAACTTTTAATATCAAAATTATCTTAGGGTGAATTGTTTTATTTTATGAAAACATTAAATTTTTGAGAAATAGTGAAAAACACAGTGTTGTTGTTTGAAATCGAATTTTTATTTAAATAATTAATTATTTTATTTAAATTTTTTTACATCAAAATAGATACATAATACCTATATAAATTCAATTTAATTCATTGGAGTCTTTTTATAATAAGTTTATATATATAATATTTTATTGAAGTTTTTACCTTCTTTTACCCATCTTGTAGGAGCATTTGAAAATTTGTATAAAACATAATTTTATCGCTTCTGTGAGTTGAATTTAAAAAATCATAGAGACACTATTGACATCATTAATTAAAATGTTGTTCAATAAGATTAAAATAATTTTTTTGGGAATAGTAACTTTTGACTTTTATTTACCACAGTTAAAAGTAAATGGGGTAATGAAAGGTAAAAATGATATTATAATTACCCTAAAACATGTCCTAATTTTATTGGATAAGTTTAATTAGACCAAAAAACCATAGTAATAAGGTATTATCCTTTTTCCTACTTGTATTAGATTAAAACACTAATTATGTTTTTATTTAAAGAAAAGTTAAAAGTGTTAAATTCAAGTTTTCATAACTAAAACATTTCTAATATAGGATAATACATAAGATAAATTATAATATAAATATTAATTATTAATCTAAAAAAATTTCATACATAATTTTATTTTATTTATAATTTTTATACATTACATAATTTAATTTAATTATTCCACAATGATGATGTAGTAATTACCTTACTAATGAAAGATTAAAATAATTGATATTATAAATATCCAAATAAATGTAATTTGAGACATTTTATGAAGTAAACTAATTTTCTAGGTTAATATGACATGTTAGGATTTATTAAATTAATTTTTTATATGTAATCAAGCTTTTATTACTTCCACAAAAATCAATTACTAAATAGTGTCAAAATTTACAAAAATGAGTTTTTAAAAAAAAAATTACATTATTAAATGATATAATATTCATAAAAATATAATTTTCTACCAAAGCACATACATAATGATACATATTTCATTAATTAACTAGTTGGGTTTATCCTGAAATTTTATAGTAAGTTTATTAACCATGTAATATAAAAATATAAGGAGACATGGTAAATGTTAAACTATTTAACCCAGAGTTAAATCTAAAAGATAAGCTTAATAAGTTAACCTAAACTTTTCTGAAACCTACTGGTTGAGAAAAAATTGATCCATAACCACCGAAGGATATAAATAAATTCATTTTGGGCCATTAAAAACCGAATATTATTGTATAATAAAATAATATTTCGATTTTTTCCTAAGGTACCCCACACCCCTATTATAAAAGAGAACTTCCCCTTCCCTAATATTCACACCTCCAAAGCCCTTTGGTTCGGCCAAACCCTACCCAAATATCCTCCCAACTATCCTATATTAAAATTATAGGCCTTACCTTGATCTTAATTCAAACCTATGGATCCCTTTTGTTCAAATCAAAAGGAAACACCCAAATAGGAGGTAATAATTTAATCACATCTTTCGAAGTTATCTACTTCTTCCACTTTCACATTCATTGTTATTACCGTACGAAAATAATAACTACATTACCTTATAAATAATGTTATGTTACTATAAATATTGTACAACCATACTAATTATTATATCCATCTTATGAATGATAGTGTCACCATGCGAGCGTACGTACGACTTACCGTCTCCACGATGTGGTATAAATTGGTATTCAACATTGTGTTATTTGGATGGATATAATGATGTGTAAAATTTATATAGATAATGAAAATAACATGATAATGTCTCTATAAAATTAATATACCATCCACTTTCACACCTTTTAATCATTAAGGAAATGATATTATCTCTCGTGCGTACGTACGGATTACCATCTCCACGACGCGATGAGATTCATTTCCACATTCACCATTCAATGATTGCTATAAAATAATAAATTATTAATACGAATATAATAAATGAAATAATAATTCAACTGGAGATATATATATATGTATGTATACATGTACTTACATATATCTTATTAACTTACTTCTGTTCAGTACAATATGAAAACAAAAACAGTGTTTATGTGTACGTATGACATACCGTCTCCATAAACGGTGTTTTAAATTTCATATATCTCTCTATTATAGATATTTATATTATAAATATATGATATATAAATCAAGGATTATATTTTAGAAGTATTTAAATAATGATCTAAATTATACGATCAAGAATAACAAGTTAAAACACGTACGATAAAGAAAGTGATTATTACCCGAAAGTTAATTTAACATGGAAATCATTATTAAATGGGTTGTACAAAGTCATAGATGAATCATGTATGATATAATAAATTTGAATATTGTTCTGGTATAATTTAATAACATAGTATGGTCATTATACAGGAGGTTAAATATACCCTCGACTAAAGTAATGTGCAAAGTAAGGTTTAATTACTCAATCTCATTATTATTTGAGTTTGTTTATGAGTAAGTATTTACTGGGAAATATTTATCATAAATGTCCATATTTCATAAAAAAATTCCAAAAGGAATCATTTAAGGTTTTATTTAAGGGACCCTTTAACTAGATCATCATTTTAAAAAGTTTAAATATTTATTCTTTTTAATCATTCACATTAATGTCCATGTTTTCAAAATTATTTTTACAGATTTATTTATATGGACATGAATGTTTTTAAAATTTTAATTCCTTGAAAAAGTTTCAAAGTGATATGAGAAATTTTTATTCAAAAATTTCTTTAATGGTCTTCCTTTCTAAATTGTGTAAATTTTAAATGTTTTCATGAAAAAGGTATATTTCTCTCAAGGAGTCTTACAAATAATTTTCATCTATGTCAACATTCTTTGATGGATTTTAAACTTCTTTGATGTTGATTTATTATGATACAAATCATCTATATTATATTGAAGGATTTGTGATATGTTTGACTGTGAATGTGTTTTTTTATACTATTCATGATTTATGTATAATGTATTGACATTTGATATGCTAGTTTTAATACAAATTTTTATGTTATGTTTATTCCTTTTCATATGAGAAATGCATTGGACTTAGTAAGTGATGGGTGGAGCCTGCTATAGCTCCTTGATGAATCGGTAGGTCTCATGAGACAAACTAGTGTCTTGGAACAATTATTTGAAAAAAATCATTTTTGTAGTCTTTGAACAAGGCCCTAACTATATGGTTGTGAGGTCTGGCATTATGCATTCCGTCATTATGAAATTGATTATTGATGTTTCAAGTGATTATTTAACAAGTAGAATATCAATCTGAATAAGTAAACAACATTTTTTGATCTATCATTGCCATATTATGGATAAGTTTTTGTTTAAATGGCATACATTCTAGTCTTATACATTCCTTAAAATGTTTATGCTTTTTTATGAATATTTATTCTATATTGTTATCCTTATTGAGCATCTTAGTTCACCCCTTTCTATGTTTTATTTTCCCAGGACTCCAAAATGTGTTTTACAATTGATAAGAGGGGTTAAGTGAGTGGATTAATGGCATTCTAAAAGGATAATTTATGTTGTGTTTTATTTTCTAATGTGTAATGTAACGTTCATATATGTAATATATTTTCCATGAATTCTAAACTGATTAGTGTTTTAGGACTTGATTCCTTGAAATCATGCCAATGTATTAAAATAATGCACCGACTCAGGGCTTTTGGAGTCAGGGCGTTATAGTTAGTATCAAAGGAAGTTTAGAAACAACCTTGGAAATATATTTCGATAAACTCTAATTAGAGAACATTAACCTAAGATAGACTTTGAGTAATATTATAGAAGAACTTACTAGATTTTTTTCAATGTAGAGATTTTGTGTATTTTCTATGAAATACATCTCTATCTGGATACGACCTGGTAAAGGCAGCTCTGGAAAAAATGTACCTAGGAGTGAAAACTCTGACAAGGAGTTTTAGACTTGACCCGGGGACTCCTGGAACATGACAACGGGCCTTGTTTCACTCTTGGTTATGATAATCCTGAGGGACATTCTTAAGATAATTCACATTTTCATTAGAAGCCATTATGAAGGATTTAGGAATAAATACTTCCTCAAAGAAACAATTTTATGATTATAGATTATATGAATAATTTTTTTAGTTTATGTTTGGTATTTTAGATGTTTGGAATTATGCATTTCGATTCATAAAACCTAGTGTATGCCATTATTTAGAAATGGGTCAAGTAGAAGGAATGAAAATTCTAACAATACACATGATCGAAAGATTAAGAAGGATCTTATCTTTCATGGTATTAATCCAACATTTAAAAGGGAAATAATCTCCCCCGCATTCTCATCATATGAAGAAATAGTATCATGTGTTAATTAGATATGTAAGGAATTCTCTAAGTCAGATGTCTTTGAAAGGGATAAAGAGAATAAAATGATGGAAGATAGAAATATGGATAAAGGGAAGAGGGGAAAGAAGGTTTTTTCTGATATGTGATAATTGTGGA
Organism: Viscum album; assembly: GCA_963277665.1. Lineage (NCBI taxonomy): Eukaryota > Viridiplantae > Streptophyta > Magnoliopsida > Santalales > Viscaceae > Viscum > Viscum album. The sequence goes on along the minus strand of OY728138.1, from coordinate 1,467,633,494 downwards.
AAGAATCGCATTGGTAAATTATTGAAGGGAATTTGAGTTTGTTACAAGTCTATAGAAAAAGGAAACCAAGTACGTGATTGCAAGGATAAGAAAAAGGATTCAAATGTACAATGATTCATCTACAAAAAGCTGGGATACTACGTGTGTAGAGACCCGAAGCCTGACGTACATGGACATTACATTACTTTTGCGGAATACTTAGTACATAACAAAAACACACACACAAGGATCGTAATAGTTTAGTGTCTTTGGAAACTCGGAACGTAGTCTTCTAATCGTGGTGAAAGATCTTCAGCATCTCCCATAAAGATCTTCCCTTTTTTTACCTAAAACCTTTCTTTATATCCTGGGGAAAAGAAAACATAAAAGGCTGAGCTCAAATTCTCAGTAAGGGTAAACAAAAGAAAAATCAATCACATCATACTAATAAGAACATAACTTTTGGAAATCTTAACCTGCAAAAGAGAGCATAATTTCATATCATGGGATAAATCATAGTAGTGAAATGAAATCCCAATAAGCATAACTTAAAACATGAAACTTTGTGGCATACACACATAATCATAGAAAATCATTTCTTGTTAGTCAAGACTCATTTCCAAGACTATCTTAGTGGACAAAGTCCCTTTCTGAACCGAGTTCACTCCTCGTTTCAGTCCTGTATCACTGAACCGAAATAGCCTTCCGTTCCAGCCATGTCTATCTCATGAGATATAAAATCTTTACCCAATGCATTGGAGGGAGATATAGGTCCCACCCATCTTATAATGAATCCTTTCTTATGTGTGCCACATAATCATAAAACATACATCATCGCATAACACATGTAACAAAAATGGGATTCTTGAAACATCATGACATCATAAATCAATTCATATAAGATAAAGGAATTCATAAAAATAATTCCATCACAACATGATCAAATCAATGTAATAATAGGGATAAAAACAGAACCCTTTATTATCTTTGATGGAAAATAATTTTGATAAAACACTTGAACTCCATTCCTGAGGAAAATATCCTTTCTTCTTCAAAAACATTTTTCCTTTCATAACATGTCATACCAATTTAAAATAAAAGAATTTGATTAAAAATAAACTTGAGAACTTATAAAGGAAGCTTCTTGGAAATAATGTTTTAAAAATCCATTCATTCCGTATAAGTTAAAAAAACATTCTTCGTACTTTTGTCGGAAAAGTCAAAAAGTACCTCGTATGAAAAAAGATTCTTTTCATAGATATTACTAAAAACACACCGAAGGGTAAAAATGGATTTAAACAATTGTAGGTGGATGGAAATAATATTACATATTGATGAAACATGGATGTGGATGATAAAATACACCCCAGTAATTACCAAAGTAAAAACAATCTCGGATAAAAGTGAGATTGTGATATTTCCCTTACCTTAGGTCCGATTTGCTTCGTATGTGTCCGAACCTCCTGTATAATGATTTACATAATGTCATTGACTTATTACAGAATCATATTCAATGTTATGATATCATATATGGTTCACTTATGACATTATAATACCCGTTCTTTTGTAAATTCCATGTTAAAGAAGCGTTTTGGGTAAAATCGTTTCATTTATCGTAGGTGTTTTGACTTTTTGTTCTTGACATTATTATTACTTATATCATGATTTACTTACATACAGAATATAAAATATGATTTATATATCATATATATTCAGTATATATATATATATATATAATAGATAGATAAATGAAATGAAAAACACCGTTCATGGAGACGGTAGTCCGTACGTACGCATGAACGCTGTTTTTCTTTCTTTATTGTCTTGAATGGAAGTAAGTAGATGACATATATATATATATATACATAAATCCAGTATCATTATTATGTCATATATTTCATTAGTACTTATTATATATACTTTATAATCATTCATGAATGGTTAATCATTAAGAATGAATCTCATCGCGTCGTGGAGACGGTATTCCGTACGTACGCACGCGCGGTGATTTCTTTTTCCGTAGGATGGATAGATGGTGAAATAGGGTTGTTTCATACTTATAATAACATATCAGTATATGAGTGATACTGATGTTATTACTTCATAATTAAACAACCTAAGAAGAAGAAGTGGAAGAAGAAATAAAGATGAATGAATTGGTAACGGTAATTACCTTTTCTTTGAAGCGCCTCTTTGAGACCTCCTCTTAGGGCACTAAAATTGGTCTTTGATGAAGACCAGAACCTCTAGGATGTTTCTAGGGAAGTGGAGAAGAGATTTTGGCAGGGGTTGGCCGAGCTTGAGTGCTCAAATTGGTGTGAGGAGGAGGGGGAGGAGGTGCCCTTTTATAAGGGAGGAGTGGGGCACCTTAGGAATATCTCAAAATATTATTTTATATTAAAGTCAAAATCGGTTTATAATGGCTCCAAAGGGTCTTATTTCGAAGATAAGGTGAGTATGGGCAGAAATCATATCAACCAATAGGATTTAGACAAGTTTAGGGTATTATTTTAACCTTATCAATTAGATTTAACTCTAAGTTAAATAATTTAACTTTTACCATGTCTTTTTGTTTTCTTTCACTATATGGTTAATAAACTTACTATAACATTCCAAACGAACCCCAAATTGTTTATTATTAATATATATATCCTTATCTAAGTCATTTGGCCGAACCTTAGATTTTTAGGAATAAAATAACAATTAATAATATAATATTTGATTTAAAAACAATTTTGTGTCAATTTTGACACTATTTGATATATGATTTTTGTGAAAGTCATAACAGAATTATATGTTCGAACAAAGTTGATTAAATCAACATTAATATATCATAGTAACCTATAAAATTAGTGGAATTCATAAAATGTCTTAAATTACATTTATTTTGGTATTTATATTATCAATTATATCAATATTTCATTAATAAGATAATTACTGCATCATCTTTGTGTCATAAATAAATTCAATTATTTGATGTCTAAAAATTACAAATAAAATACCACCATGTAGGAAATCTTGTTATATTTCTAATGAATATTTACAATCGAATTTATCTTATGTATAACCCCATATTATAAATGATTTACCTATTAAACTTTGATTTTAACTATTTTAACCCTTCTTTAAATAAATTAATAATAAATGTCCTAATCTAATCCAAGTGGGCCTAAATGATCATATTTTATTCCTAAGTTTGTTTTCGGTCGAATTACACTTGTCCAATAGAATTAGGACATGTGTTAGGGTAATATTAATATCATATTTACCCTTAGTTACCCTATTTACTATTAACCGCGGTAAAAAAAGTAAAAAGTTACTATTCACCAAAAAATTATTTTCATCTCATTGAACCACATTTTAGTCCTTGATATTAACCGTGTCTCTCGGATTTTCGAAATTCCATTCACAGAAGCGGTAAAATTAAGTTTTATGCAAAATTCAGTTTTTAACCTACCACTTAGTGGTTTCAATATTCATCAAAAATTGAAAGTTTTCAGAAAAATACCAAAATTTCACCCTAGGCTAAATTCGATACTCCGAATCTAAAAATGAATTCCATTTTGAAAAATAAAATTTACAAAATTTCAAAAAGTGGTTATTACTATTCATAACGGCTAGTTTTAATAATATTTTAATAGCATGACATTGTTTCGTGAAACTCAGTATTGCGTACTACACACGCTATCGAGGAAGGTTGCGATTGAGTGTAATGCAAGGCAAGTCAAGGATGCGTGTTGTGCAAGCTCCTTTTGGTGTAGCGTACAACACAAGACATTAATAAAATTAAAAAGAATATTTTTCATAAAATCTCGGGCTGTTACATTCTACCCCCCTTAAAATGAATTTCGCCCTCGAAATTCGTCGGGGTTATAAATGGTTTACTATTTGAAAGTTTATTTAATAGAAACCCACATTGTAAAAAGGAATATCAAAACCAATCTTTAAAAACAAAATTATGAAACGTAATGGTTACCCAAATAAACTAATCACTAGGTTTCCACATAGGTGAAAATATGGATATGAAAGAGAAATATAACCATCATGTTCTGATGGAGAGTGGTAGAGAACATGGCTATGGAAAATCCAGTAATCACAAATCCATAGATTTGTGATGATATAAGGTACCATCTGATTCATCAGGTATAAGATCACTAGGACAACATTTTTGTTTTTCAATATCATTTCCCTAAAGTTGAAAATTTGAATTAGAATAAATACTTACTTTATTTTGGTACAATCTCACTGTTGTTCGTGCCTTGAACAATTGCCACTTCATCTCTTAAATAAATGAAGTTGAATTTGTGAAGTGTTAGCAGATCATGTGATAGAACGACGTGTCATTCCATCTGTCTCAAACAAAAGGTTAGCAAAAATTATATACATAAGTCGATCTATAGTGAGATTAATCATATATGGTTCCTAAAATGGACTTATACTTCATATATCATACTGCTTAATATAATAAAACTAGTTTCTACTAAACAGGGACTTCCTGTAGGCCAGTGGTAGGCGATAAAGGCCTGTCGCACTTCGGTTGTGGGTTCGATTCCCACAGCCTTGTCCGAAGCGATGGGCTGCCGCCCGTCCTGCAGGTTGTCCTTTTCCTAAAACTATATTACTATAACATCCCATCAATAATATCGAAAAAACTTCTATCCTTAATCCATTCCAATCTTTAGGCTTGTCCATAATACTGAAGTCCACTCTCATAACATAGTGAAAACGATTTCCAGAGATTTAATACCATCGTTGATCCCCATATATCATAAGATATATCTCGTTGGTCACATTCTAATCATTCAAAGGCCTTAATCATGTATTCCCTTGAATACCCATTGAACCTTATTGAAAACATGAATGCAGTTAAACGTTAACACTTTCCACATACCAAAATCCTCAAAATTCTATATACTCAAACCATGATATCACTTAGTCCTTATATCAATCATGAGCTCATGAATATAATCAAACACCCCATTATCTTATTATTCCTTCATTGTGCGCATATCATCTAAATTCTAAAAAATATCTGAATAACCTTTCATGGATAGTGGTACCATTAATCATACACTTTTATAACTCAAGGAAAGACAACAGTGTAACAATCCTTAGACGTCTCTTTATTCCATAGTACCATGAGATTTCTTATACAACATTACACATGATAAACATGTAATCATTCCACTACATTCTTAAACCATTGACCGAGCTTCAAAAATTCTTTCATCTCAGATATCATTTGTAGTCTCTTCATCATCATCCACATAAATACTACCCATATGACCATACTGATTCTCTTCATGAGTCTTTCCCTTAGGGAATTTGTTTGCATAATGGCCATACATTCCACATTTAAAACACTTAACCATTTTTGATGTCGTAGCAATACCATTATCCTCATCCATGGTGTTAACCGACCCTTTTCCTTTGCACTTACTTGCTTTGTTTCCTTCTTTTCCACACCCAAAGCATCTTCCAGTTCTCTTGAAACATTCTCCTTGATGCCTCTTCCCACATTATTTACATAGGGGAAATTGAACTTTCTTTCCTCTATGATCATCATGAAACTCCATCTTTCTCTTATTAGTCGAGTCAGGAAACTTACCAAATTTTACTTTATTGATCATATTATGAGATTGCTGATTCGGCATAATAATGATCTTTGGACTTCCAAATCCCATTTCATTTGGTTTCTCATGAAGAATATCATTCCATTGTCCATCATATCCTCCATTATCGTGAATCATCTTGTTTCCAGCCATTTTCTAAAACCAAAAAAAAAAGAATAGTGTGAGAGGCAAAAATCATGCTAGGGAAAAAAACATAATAAAGGTGGAGTATCCTTGATATCTAACATCTTAGGTTAAATTCTATGATCGTTACCATAGTTCTAGGACTGTATCCTATACGTATACTTATCCTTAGGGACATCCCTAGACATACCTTATAAATATCTCTAGGGATCTCACTAAAGTTCTCGCATCCTAGTTTCCAAAGGTTGACTAAACCTTTCCTCTGATACCAACTGTAGAGACCTGAAGCCTGACGTACATGGATATTACATTACTTTTGCGGAATAATTAGTACATAACAAAAACACACAGACAAGGATCGTAATAGTTTAGTGCCTTTGGAAACTCGGAACGTAGTCTTCTAATCGTGGTGAAAGATCTTCAGCATCTCCCATAAAGATCTTCCCTTTTTTTTACCTAAAACCTTTCTTTATATCCTGGGGAAAAGAAATAATAAAAGGGTGAGCTCAAATGCTCAGTAAGGGTAAACAAAAGAAAAATCAATCACATCATACTAATAAGAACATAACTTTTAGAAATCTTAACCTGCAAAAGAGAGCATAATTTCATATCATGGGATAAATCATAGTAGTGAAATGAAATCCCAATAAGCATAACTTAAAACATGAAACTTTGTGGCATATACACATAATCATAGAAAATCATTTCTTGTTAGTCAAGACTCATTGCCAAGACTATCTTAGTGGTCAAAGTCCCTTTCTGAACTGATTTCACTCCTCGTTTCAGTCCTGTATCACTGAACCGAAATAACCTTCCGTTCCAGCCATGTCTATCTCATGAGATATAAAATCTTTACCCAATGCATTGGAGGGAGATATAGGTCCCACCCATCTTATAATGAATCCTTTCTTATGTGTGCCACATAATCATAAAACATACATCATCGCATAACACATGTAACAAAAATGGGATTCTTGAAACATCATGACATCATAAATCAATTCATATAAGATAAAGGAATTCATAAAAATAATTCCATCACAACATGATCAAATCAATGTAATAATAGGGATAAAAACAGAACCCTTTATTATCTTGGATGGAAAATAATTTTGATAAAACACTTGAACTCCATTCTTGAGGAAAATATCCTTTCTTCTTCAAAAACATTTTTCCTTTCATAACATGTCATACCAATTTAAAATAAAAGAAGTTGATTAAAAATAAACTTGAGAACTTTTAAAGGAAGATTTTTGGAAATAATGTTTTAAAAATCCATTCATTCCGTATAAGTTAAAAAAAACATTCTTCGTACTTTTGTCGGAAAAGTCAAAAAGTACCTCGTATGAGAAAAGATTCCTTTCATAGATATTACTAAAAAATCACCGAAGGGTAAAAATGGATTTAAACAATTTTAGGTGGATGGAAATAATATTACATATTGATGAAACATGGATGTGGATGATAAAATACACCCCAGTAATTACCAAAGTAAAAACAATCTCGGATAAAAGTGAGATTGTGATATTTCTCTTACCTTAGGTCCGATTTGCTTCGTATGTGTCTGAACCTCCTGTATAATGATTTAAATAATGTCATTGACTTATTATAGAATCATATTCATTGTTATGATATCATATATGGTTCACTTATGACATTATAATACCCGTTCTTTTGTAAATTCCATGTTAAAGAAGCGTTTTGGGTAAAATCGTTTCATTTATCGTAGGTGTTTTGACTTTTTGTTCTTGACATTATTATTACTTATATCATGATTTACTTACATCCAGAATATAAAATATGATTTATATATCATATATATTCAGTATATATATATATATAATAGATAGATAAATGAAATGAAAAACACCGTTCATGGAGACGGTAGTCCGTACGTACGCATGAACGCTGCTTTTCTTTCTTTATTGTCTTGAATGGAAGTAAGTAGATGACATACATATATATATATACATAAATCCAGTATCATTATTATGTCATTTATTTCATTAGTACTTATTATATATACTTTATAATCATTCATGAATGGTTAATCATTAAGAATGAATCTCATCGCGTCGTGGAGACAGTATTCCGTACGTACGCACGCGCGGTGACTTCTTTTTCCGTAGGATGGATAGATGGTGAAATAGGGTTGTTTCATACTTATAATAACATATCAGTATATTAGTGATACTGATGTTATTACTTCATAATGAAACAACCTAAGAAGAAGAAGTGGAAGAAGAAATAAAGATGAAAGAATTGGTAACGGTAATTACCTCTTCATTGAAGCGCCTCTTTGAGACATCCTCTTAGGGCACTAAAATTGGTCTTTGAGGAAGACCAGAACCTCTAGGATGTTTCTAGGGAAGTGGAGAAGAGATTTTGTCAGGGTTTGGCCGAGTTTGAGTGCTCAAATTGGTGTGAGGAGGAGGGGGAGGAGGTGCCCTTTTATAAGGGAGGAGAGGGGCACCTTAGGAATATCTCAAAATATTATTTTATATTAAAGTCAAAATCGGTTTATAATGGCTCCAAAGGGTCTTATTTCGAAGATAAGGTGGGGATGGGCCGAAATCCGATCAACCAATAGGATTTATACAAGTTTAGGGTATTATTTTAACCTTATCAATTAGATTTAACTCTAAGTTAAATAATTTAACTTTTACCATGTCTTTTTGTTTTCTTTCACTATATGGTTAATAAACTTACTATAACATGCCAAACGAACCCCAAATTGTTTATTATTAATATATATATCCTTATCTAAGTCATTTGGCCAAACCTTAGATTTTTAGGAATAAAATAACAATTAATAATATAATATTTGATTTAAAAACTATTTTGTGTCAATTTTGACACTATTTGATATATGATTTTTGTGAAAGTCATAACAGAATTATATGTTCGAACCAAGTTAATTAAATCAACATTAATATATCATAGTAACCTAGAAAATTAGTGGAATTCATAAAAAGTCTTAAATTACATTTATTTTGTTATTTATATTATCAATTATATCAATATTTCATTAATAAGATAATTACTGCATCATCATTGTGTCATAAATAAATTAAATTATTTGATGTCTAAAAATTACAAATAAAATACCATCATGTAGGAAATCTTTTTAGCTTTCTAATGAATATTTAAAATCGAATTTATCTTATGTATAACCCCATATTATAAATGATTTACTTATTAAACTTCAATTTTAACTATTTTAACCCTTTTTTAAATAAATTAATAATAAATGTCCTAATCTAATCCAAGTGGGCCTAAATGATCATATTTTATTCCTAAGTTTGTTTTTGGTCGAATTACACTTGTCCAATAGAATTAGGACATGTGTTAGGGTAATATTAATATCATATTTACCCTTAGCTACCCTATTTACTATTAACCGCGGTAAAAAAAGTAAAACGTTACTATTCACCAAAAAATTATTTTCATCACATTGAACCACATTTTAGTCCTTCATATTAACCGTGTCTCTCAGATTTTCGAAATTCCATTCACATAAGCGGTAAAATTAAGTTTTATGCAAAATTCAGTTTTTAACCTACCACTTAGTGGTTTCACTATTCATCAAAAATTGAAAGTTTTCAGAAAAATACCAAAATTTTACCCTAGGCTAAATTCGATACTCCGAATCTAAAAATGAATTCTATTTTGAAAAATAAAATTTACAAAATTTCAAAAAGTGTTTATTACTATTCATAACGGCTAGTTTTAATAATATTTTAATAGCATATCGTTGTTTCGTGAAACCCAGTATTGCGTACTACACACGCTATCAAGGAAGGTTGCGATTGCGTGTAATGCAAGGCAAGTCAAGGATGTGTGTTGTGCAATCTCCTTTTGGTGTAGCGTACAACACAAGACATTAATAAAATTAAAAAGAATATTTTTCATAAAATCTCGGGCTGTTACAACGTGAATCAATGTCCAAATCATCAGAGTATACCCAAAATGGTGTTATTGGATAATAATAAAGTTATGATACTACCGATGATAAAGAGAAATGATTTGAGTTATTATGTTGTTATTAAAGTATTTTCTCATTTTAATATTGTATTAATGATGTACATGTTATAATAATTATATACTATACAAGGATTGTACAATAGTACTATTTCATTAAGGACTTGAGATTTTGTGGACCAAGAAAAGCGATTCTATAGCAGGTTGATTTTTTTTGGAAATATATGGTTGAGAGAAATATAAACCATAATATTGTTCTGATACTGAGGTAGTGATTTTGGAATAATATATAATTGATTTGGATAAATTATATTTGATATTCTTGACCACCTTGAATCTGATTAATGATTATTATATTCCATCATGTTTATAGTTTACAACATATTTGGATAAAAGGAGTATATTTAGTATTATATATTGAATAAGGGAGCATGAATGTAATTATTATGGTTTTATGGTAATTCAAGGTGTTATAGTGTTTTAAAATAACACATGACGAAGGTATTCACATGTTATTACGTGGAAAAAAATATCTTCATTGTGTTTTCCTTCCTTATAAATTTTGGACATTAAGTTTAGACAGAAGTATTTTGGATATGTCTAAAGGTTGGAATAGATTAAGTTGGACATTGGATAATTTTGTTATGGTTAAATCATTTCTTGAGATTATTTTTCGATTGTCATAAAAACGACAACCTCGAGGTCAAGGGACAACCTGTCACGTCCGGAAAGGCCGTGAGACTTGAACCCAGAACTGAAGGGTGACAAGGGTGGGTCACCTACCACAGGAATACCTAATGTCCAAGATTGTATAATGTAGTATTTTTTATAGTCTGAAAAATGAATTATAAATTCATTATTTTTTGAACCCCATACGATTAGAGTAAATAGAATATTTTTTGAATTCTATTATCTTTTCAAGTGAAAGATGAGTTTGTGGTAGGAATTAGTTCAAGGGTGGAACTCTACGTGTCAAGTATTTTTTTCCCTCTTATAATATGAATAAAGTAATTCTTCAACTTTAGGGAAGTAATCTTAAACCCAAAAATATGTTATCCTATTACCTTTTGTTTTGTTGAACCAATGATATTTTAAATCATCATAGATTTATGGCTTTAAGTCCCTCAATGTTACAATTGTTGGTGATTGATGACCTCAATCACTCGCTATAAATACTTATGTTTTCTTCCAATTAGGTGCCTGTAATTTCCCCCAATTTTCTCCTAATAGAGATAATAATTTTGTGGTGACTTTTTCATTTCCCTTTCCCTATTATTGAGACTAAATTTTGTTAATCCTATTTCTTATGTGGGTCTTCCACAATGGTATTTTCTATTTTAGCCTTTTATTTTTGAAGAACAATTTAATATTGCGAGGGTGAAATTTATTGAAGGATGGGAGAATGTAACACCCCAGGATTTCATAGTACGTTATTTCTTCAAAGTAATTCAATAACTTGTGCTACATACAACACCGAGTTCGAGGGCCCCACAATTTACCAAACTAGCTTTTCAAAAGTGGTTATGAATATTAATATCTGTAGTTTGAATTTTATATATTCCATATAAATTTTCACATCCATATTATGTGTTTCTTCGATATAATATTTGAAAAAAATCATTTTATTCAGATAAAGGATGTATTTTTCAGAAAATGCAATTTTATCGCCTGTTAATTTAAGGCCCTTATTAAATACCATATATGAAATTTTTATATAATCAATTTGACAAAATAACCTTCTTCCTTAAAACCAGTACGTAAAAAAAATCGATAATGTTTTGGTGTATTTATGATAACTTTCATATTTGGGTGAATAGTAACAAATACTAAATTTTAATTGAAAACAACTTTTTTAATCAAAATAATTTATAGTGCTAAATTATAAATTTGAATGGTTTGGAAGTATAATTTGATTATATTTTTTCCATTTCTTCCAATTTTGGTCATTGGAAGTAAATTTACATTGAAATTGGACATAAACAAGTGTCAATATTTTGAAAGTTATTATTTCTTAAAACACACTTTTTGTTTTGACAACAGGAATGAATTTTATATTAATTAATGCAAATTATATGTATTAAATTTGGTAAAATAAACATCATTTTTTAGTTTTTAATATCAAAAATAGCTTAGGGTGAATTTTTTGTATTTTTCTGAAAACATTCAATTTTTGATGAATAGTGAAAAGCGTTGTGTTATTGTTTAAAACCGACTTTTTATTTAAATAATTATTTATTTTATTTAAATTTATTTTAGGTCAAAAAAGATACATAATACCTATATAAGTTCAATTAAAATCATTGGAGTCATTTTATAAAATGTTTTGATATATAATATTTTATTGAACTTTTTACAGTCTTTTACCCACCTTCTAGGAGCATTTGAAAATTTGCATAAAATATTATTTTACCGCTTCTGTGAGTTTAATTTCAAAAATTAGAGAAACACATTTGACATCAGTTTTTAAAATGTGGTTCAACATGATGAAAATAATTTTTGGTGAATAATAACTTTTGACTTTTATTTACCACCGTTAAAAGTAAATTTGATAATTAAAGTCAAAATGATATTATAATTACCCTAACACATGTCCTAATTCTATTGGATAAGTGTAATTCTACCAAAAACAAACTAAGAAATAAAATATGTTCATTTTGGTCCACTTGGATTAGATTATGATACTTATTTTTATTTTATTTAAAGAATAGTTTAAATTGTTAAATTCATGTTTTCATAACTAAAACATTTTTAATATAGTGTCATTCAAACGCTGAATTTGAATATAAATATTCATTAGAAATCTAAAACAATTTCATACATAATGGTATTTTATTAATAATTTTTAGACATTAAATATTTAAATTTATTTATGACACAATGATGATGCAGTAATTACCTTACAAATGGAAGATTAATAAATTGATATTATAAATATCCAAATAAATGTAATTTGAGACTTTTTTTAATTACACTAATTTTATAGGTTAATAAAAAATGTTAGGGTTTATTTAATGAATTTTTTTCTATGTAATCCCGATGTTATGACTTCCAAAAAAAAATCAATTACTAAATAGTGACAAAATTGACATAAATGTGTTTATAAATCAATTATTATATTATTAAATGATATAATAGTCCTAAAAATCTATGGTTCGGCCAAAGGACTTAAATAATTATATATATGTCATTAATTAACCACATTGGGTTCTCTTGTCATTTTATAAAATGTTTGTTAACTATATAATATAAAAATACAATGATACAAGGTAAATGTTAAACTATTTAACCAAGAGTTAAATCTAAAAGATAAGGTAAATATGGTAACCTAAACCTATATAAAACCAATTGGTTGAAAGGAATTAGACCCATAACCACGTAAGGATATAACTAAATTCCTTTGGATCCATTAGAAACCGAATATGATTGAATAATAAAATAATATTTCAGGTTTTTCCTAAGGTGCTCGTCACCCCTCTTATAAAAAGGAACTTCTCCTTCTCTCAAAATCACACCTCCAAATCCATTTTTCTCAGCCAACCCCTACCCAAATATCCTTGAAACTATCCTCACGTCAACCTAGAGGACTTCCATTTAGCATAAATCCAGCCTATGGATCCATTTTGATCAAATTAAACGAAAACACCTGAAGAAGAGGTAATAATTTCATCACCGCTTTCAAAGTTATCTTCTTCTTCCACTTTCTCCTTCTTTGTTATTACCATATCAAAATAAAAACTCCCATAACATATATATATTGTGATGTTATTATAAATATGTTACAACCATATTGATTATTCTATCCATCCTATGAATGATAATGTCACCATGCGTGTCTATGTAAGGCTTACCGTTTCCACATCGTGGTATAATTTGTTATTCAACACTATGTTATTTGGATGAATATAATGATGAGTAATATGTATATAAATAATTAAAATAACATGATAATTAATCTGTAAAATTAATATACAATCCAAATGCACACCTTTTAACCATTATTGAAATGATATTATCGCTCGTGCATACATATGAATTACCGTCTCCACGACGTGATGAGATTCATTTCCACATTCACCATTCAATGATGGTTATAAAAAATATATATTATTAATAAGTATGTAATATATGAAATAATAATTATACTAGATATATATATATATATTTTTATGTATGTATTTATATACATATATCTTATTCACTTACTTCTGTTCAATACGATATGAAAACGGAAACAGCGTTTATGTGTACGTACGACATACCGCCTCCAGAAATGGTGTTTTCCATTTCATATATCTATCTATTATAAATATTTATATTATAAATATATATGATATATAAATCAAGTTATATATTCTGGATGTATTTAAATCATGATCTAAATGATATGATCAGGAATAACAAGTTAAAACACGTACGATAAAGAAAGCGATTATTACCCGAAATGTTAATTTAACAGGGAAATCGTTATTGAATGGGTAGTATAAAGTCATCGATGAATCATGTATGATATAATAAACATTAATATGGTTCTGTTATAATTTAATAACATACTATTTTCATTATACAGGAGGTTAAATGTACCCTCGACCAAAGGAAAGTGCAAGGTAAGGGTTAATTCCTCAATCTCATTATTATCGGAGATTGTTTATGAGTATGTATTTACTGGGAAATATTTATCATCAATGTCAATATTTCATAATTTTTTTTAAAATTAATATTGTATGTTTTTATGTAATGTACACTTTAACTAGATCATCATTTTAAATGGTTTAAATATTTATTCTTCTAAATCAATCTCATTAATGTCCATGTTTTCAAAATGGTTTTTTAAGATTTATTAATATGGATATGAATGTTTTTAAAATGTTAATTCCTTACAAAAGTTTCAAAGTGTTATGGGACACATTATTTCAAAAATGTCTTTAAATGTCTTTGTTTCAAAATTTGGAAACTTTTAAATGTTTTCATGAAAAAGGGATATTACTCTCCAAGAGTTTTACAAATAATTTTCATCTATGTCAACATCATTTGATAGATTTGAAACTTGTTTGATGTTTATTTATTATGGTGAAAATCATCCATATTGTATTGATGGTTTTGTGATATGATTGACTTTAGATGTGTTGTTTTTATACCATTCATGGTTTATGGATAAAGTATTGACATTTCGTATGCTAGTTTTAATAGATATGTTTATGTTATGTTTAAACCTTTTCATACAAGGAATGCATTGGACTTACTAAGTGACAGGTGGAGCCTGCTACAGCTACTCGATGCATCGGTAGGAATCATGAGACAAACTGGTGTATGGTCATAAGTCCTTGCCAAAATCTTATTTGTAGTCTTCGAACAAGGCCTTGAATATGTGGTTATGGTGTCTGAAAATTTTCATTCTACAATTTTGAAATTGGTTATTAAGGTTTCATGTGATTATTTGACTAGTAGAATATCCATGTGATTAAGTAAATGGAACTTTAAATCTATCATTTCCATATTGTTCTGATGTTTATGTTTAGAAGGATTTTGTTTTAGTCATATACATTCCTTAAATTTTTTATTATTATTTATAAAAGTTTCCCCCATATTGTTATCCTTGTTGAAAATATGAGCTCACCTCGTTCTATGTTTTATTTTCCTAGGATTCCAAGAAGTGTTATACGATTGATAAGTAGGGTTGAACTAGTGGATTAATGGTGTATTCAAAGGATATTTTATGTTGTGTTTTATTTTATATTTTCTAATGTAACGTTCATATATGTAATCTATTTTCCTAAACTGCTAAACTGATTGGTCTTTCGGGACATGATTCCTTGAAATCCTGCCAATGTATAAAAATAATGCACCGAATCTGGGATTCTGGGGTTAGGGAGTTACAATAACACTCTCTTGATGGAGATACCTCTCAAACAAGAGTAAATCAACAATAATAATCAAGTGTAAACAACCTCAAAACCCAAAAATATCAACACCCACAAGAGAACAATGTTATAAGAGAAGGGGTAAACATCAAATTTCTCTTTGTACTAATTGCACATTAATTACTTAAGTTCCCAATTAATTTGATCCATGTCATTGTGCCACTAAAATACATGATCCACAGGGACAAAAATCCCATGATTCACCTTCATCTTGTAGTCATAGATCTCCAAAATCTATTCCTCAAAGGTCTCATCATCATTGAAATTATTCTCTACATAATTATTGTTAAGAGAGTTATTATACATATATGAAAAGAGATGAGACATGTGAAAAACATCATGTATCCAGCTCATCTATGGGAATGTTCTATCTAATATTCCACTACTCCGAAATGAGAAAAAACCCCAAAATACCTAATAAATTGGGGATATATATTACTCCCATGATAATACCTTTATTACCCATAGTGAGTAGTCACCTTCTGAAACACATTATCTCCATATCCAAACTACATAGGTCTCCTCCTATGATTTTCATAGGATTTTAGATGATCATACACATCCTAAAGACTCCCCAGAATTACTTGAATCATCTATTACTTATTTTTTACATGCCCTAGAAAGATAGTTGATGGCTTTCTAACCCTAGTCAAGAATAATGGAGAAAGGAATGGTTGAAAATATAAATATTCATATGGATCCATAGTAATGGTGGAGTGGAAAATATTATTGTAATCTAACTTGGCCTTGTGAATGTGCCTCATCCATGAACCTGAAAATATATGGAACCTTTGTTAAACATGTCCTCAATATTTTGGATGGTCTAATATGTCTATCCATTCATATTTTCATGAAAATAAGTTCCAATGGATAACTGAGAATGAAAAGTATTTTTGAGACCTATCCACAATCTGGATGTAAAAATATTTCCCTGATCAGAGAAAATAGTCCTTTGTAATCCAGTATGTTTCACAACCTCCTCCATATACTCTCCTGACACAACCTCCACTGATCTTTACTCCATTCATCCTATTATGTGGTATAATTTCATCAACTGATCCATTATTCCCCATATGTAATCATTATCTACATAATAATGAGGTTAATTTGTAATGAAGTCCATCGAGATTTTCACTAACTATTACTAGGGATCATCTAGCAGCTGAAGTAAACCATGGAGAATAAGTTTCGTGACCATCACAATATGGTAGACAAAAAATAGATATCAAAACTCAGAAATTACATGCTTAGACCTGGGACCCCAAAACTAACCTCTCAAATCTCAGTATATATTTTTCACAATGGTATGTTCCTGAAAAGGTGAGCTATGAAAATCATAGAGAACCATATAACGCATCATTGAAGGAATGAACATCTTTACTTATAATAACACATAGGGGTTTCCATCCTTAGACCATCCAATAGTGGCATCACAATAAAACATGTTCTCTCCAGACCACCATCTCAAAAACCCTTAACTAGGACTCCTCCACCAATTATTACCAAATAAAACTGCACACTCATCTAGAAAGGCATACCTATAACTCCACCTTCTATAATACCTAGGTGCATCACTAAGAGTTCTCCCATCACTCTCTAGAAAAATCTAAATTCATGCACTAGATCAATACATGACTTATTACTTAGCACATTAGCCACAAAACCACACTTTCTTGGTGTATATGATGTCACAAAACTATAATCCTGCATGAATTCCATCCATTAATACTAACATAAGCTCATGTAACTCTAGGATAATACAAACCTAATTCCCTTATGGTTAGTGAAAACAAAAAAACATTGGTGGGGTAATGTCACCAACAATTCAAAGAAAGCAAAACTTATTCAAATTCAAGATCATTGGTGTCAAAGTTTATCTTATGGGAACATAACATCCATTAACTATAACAAATAACTCATATATGTTTGACCAGAACACAACCCAACTGAATATGTGAATCATCATATAAAACATAAAACTAAACTAATATTTATGGAATGAAATTTATTGGAGCACAGAATAATATCTCCATCATGCACTAAAATTCTATTTAACACTGGTCATTCTATATGAATGCTTGTTCCTTTGAGGTCATGTTTATCATAGGAGTTATAACCATAGATAATTTTTTTATGATCCTCCTATAACATCCCAAAATACTAAGGAATCAATTCATCTTTTCCACTATCATGGAGGATTCCCATGACAAAACCTCCTCTATTTTTGAAGGATACATAGCTACACCGTTCTATGAGATGAAATTCTCCATGGAATGGGTTTCATGAGCCCAAAAAATAAACATCGATAACTTTCTAAATAGATGATCATGTTAAAGAAGTCCCAAAATGGAATGTAGATACAATGAATGCTCCTCATCCAAAATAGAGTTCAAGAGGGCATATCTGAAGAAAATAACCCTGAAAATATTTTTGAAATATCAAAACACTACATTCTTCAACCCCATGAACATGGAAAGAGAATTTGTCACATCGAATGACATCACAGAAAAACTAATAATATCGATGACAATAGTATAAATAAGTGTTCAGAAAATCCAAATACTTCACTGAAATTTGATTATATCTGGACAACAAATTGATATTTGAGAACCAACATTCCCAATTTGGTTGATCTACTAATTCATCAATAAAAATAAGTGGATAGTGGATCTTTATTGTTACATGGTTTAGGTGATGATAATCAATACAATGATGAAAACTTCTTATATCCTTCTTTACAAATAAAACTATTGAAAAACAATGTTACATATTTAGTTGAACAAAAACTCATTGAAAAATATCATCAAGATATACTCACAGAAGTCACAACTTATAAGGTGTCATCCTATTTGAAGTCATTGAGATATTATATATGACTAGTTATAGCTATATACCAAACATGATCTCCCTTTCAGTGGGTTATTCTATAACCTCTTTTAGAGATACATTATAGTGATCTTTTAAATACCTAGGAAACACCGACTAATGAACCCCCAAAAAGCTCTGTGTCAACTCAACCATAAAAGATGAAAAGGAAGGAACATGCCTTTGACCCATATGGGGGTATCTCTCTCCACTAAACACTACTGGATCTACAACATCATTAAAAAAATTACCACCTAAATAAATATATTATATCATACACTAATCATAAAAAATAAATGTATAAGGTTATTTAATATGGTTGTATCTATAAACATATAAAATATCCCCATGAGATTTGTTTCCCCAGCACTTGCTCAAGGTCTGTGCCAACTTCAAACAAGTCAGCTCGGCGAAGAACTAGTATATTCAACTCCAAGGGAACTGGAAGCTCTCTAACTCATTTAACAAAGCATAGTCGATGGTAGGTTAAATAATGTAGTGTGTATCTCCTGTATCAAATAATGAATATCCCATGATGAAATCAAGAAAATAATTCCTCAAACATCATTCGTCTCTCTTGGCGTCGAAAATTATAAAGCATGAATATAACCTAAAACTACGCCGTTGACTCATTGATCCTACTAACAGCCACCTCCATGACAACACTCTTCTATCCAAGGATGAGGAGCATCATGGGGTTTTATGATTGCTTCCCTATCTCCCCTCAACTGATACCTAATAGGATCAGATTATTACTTAGGCCATGGATGAAACTATCACAATAGAGGAAAATGAAGTGAAACACCTAGAACATTCTATCTAATCAAAATGTTTAATCACTCTTGAAATTAATTAACCTCACCCAACATAAGAATAAGACACATTTGGTCCCTTGTAATTGGTTTGAGAGCCACCTCCCGTGAAGAAAAAACATGTTGAGGGATCAAACCTACAATTGACTAATAAAAACATTTTCTATCCTAACAATTGGGAAACCCACACCCTAGATCTTCTTCTTTAGGATTCATTATCAATCCCATATCATGAAGAACCAATTTGGGATAATACCCACTCAACAAAATCATCCCTCAAAAACCCCTCAGGATACATCTTCTGAATAAATGGGATGACCTAACACTGGATCTCTGGTTACAAATCCTCTTCAGAATGATTCTCCCTAGCATCCTCATATTGAAATAGAACTGAATCATAACATAGAAGTCCCTTCAAATGGATCATGACCTATCACACATTGGATATCCCTGGTCGATGGGTAAGAAAACCTTCGTACCTGGCCACCATTGTAGTTGAATAAGGAAACACTTCTCATAATTTTTATCAGAACATTTCCTATGAGACTATCAAATCATAAGGTAATAAGAACCACCACTACCTCGCTACTCCATGAAGGATTATCACAAGAATTTAAATCCAGTGCAACTAATGTGAAAGGATAGAACTCAAAGATATCTCAACTTCCTCCAACTAGTCATATTGGAATAAATTTGAAATGATGGGCTCATACTTCTATAGAATCTGGTGATGAAACTCTTAGAGTGTTCTTTTCAAAGTAACATCTAAATCGACTTCTAATTTGTTGTGATCTACTTGCACATCCTACTAAACATCTTTAGCATTGACCATATGATAAGTTTGACATGGAACTATTTCCTCAAAAGAAAAAAAATTTATATTCCTAAAACTAAAATATATAATAATTAATATTAATTAATTAATTAATTATTATCTTGTATAAGGTTTTTGTATATCCCAAGGTATACCAGTTTCAAATATAGATGCAAAGAAGAATTATTCATTATCATTTCCTTGATCTATAAATTGAAACTAGTATTAGATCATTTTGTAGGATTAGTTAACCTAAAGTTCAATGACTCATCTCCCAAGAGGACAAAAATAATCTTGTCTTAGTCAGTCTCCAATTATTTCATTTCAAACTAATCATACCTGACACTATTTCTCTACCAACCCATGAAATCTCAGTTGTTCCTAACTAAAGACCCCATCCTATACCTCAACCTGAACCTTGATACCTGTCACAATCCGTCCCCGGGGGTCCATGAAGTGACTACCCCAAGCCTACCTTCTATAAACCAGGGGCGAGCAACTAGTACTAAAGGCATAAATTCCTAAACTGGGAAGGAAATTTATTTAAAACATGAAAACACACAAAACAGAGTACGAGCTAGAAAAAAACACTAAATAAAACTCTATACAAAAGCAGAGTTGATAAGTAAAAGGCGGGCCGGAAATACAAGCCCAACTATAATGTACAAGGAAACTGAAAGTACAGGTACTGGAAAAAAAAGAAAAATGGCTCCTGAATCATCCACAGGGAATTCCTACCTGAAGGGTAGGAACAGATAGCCTCTACAGCACTTCATGGTCATCCGTCTCCTCCATGCACCTTCACGTCATGTGGTCCAACTCAGGGAACCATCCTGTCCTAGTACACTCAGCCTCGGTCAACGTTGTCCGTCATCTGCATCCAACACAATGAGGTGTGGGCATAGCCCTTGCAGGGGTGAGTATAACGATACTCTTTAGGGACCCCGTGACCCACAAGGTCTCATAAAAACCAACAAGGATAAACCACAATGTATGAATTCAACAGATAACCTCACCTAGTTATATGCCCATATATATACCTAAGTTATCAAGTAATCTATCTCAATCACGAGGAAAACACAAAAGTTACTGACTCAACTCAAACCAGGATTTTATTCTAGGGGTAGTATCAAGTAACATCCCTAGTCACACTATCGAAACCTAGGCTACTGGAGAACTCCTCTTCTATCGAGTATAGTGGACCTGCTGTGCCTCCATGTCGCTTCCCACTAACCTTGGATTGCTGAGGAACTCATCCTGTAGAGTATCGTGGGTCTACTGCATCACCAAGGTTCTCCCCACCGTGGGTCTGCCGCATCACCAAGGAGCTCCCCCTCGTAGCCTTCTTAGTTACTCCACCTGTCGAGTGACATGCGTCTGCCACAACACCAAGGCGCTCCCCACTGTGGGTCTGTCGCGATGCTAAGGCGCTCCCCACTGTGGTTCGGTCGTGACACCAAGGTGCTCTCTACTGGGCCAGTTGAATCACTCCGAGTCAAATCGGTCAGTAGTCTTCAGGTCTCAGCTAGCTGCTAGGTCTCCTCACTATTGTCGCTCACTTCTGGGAGGATCCTCTCCACAAGCTATAGTTCAATACTCCAACTGTCACAAATTCCCACATAGAAATTTCTCAAAGGTCCTCCATATCATATGGGTCTCAACGCAATAGGTGGAGCGTCAATCAGATTCTCGGTCTGTGAGTTATTAGCCTTTTAGTCCTAGGGGCCCGGTTGGATTTGTGCACGATCCAACCTGACCGTATCTCAACCTTACCCCGAACTCCAGTGGGGTATACTCAAGGGGACCATGGCTCTTTAATAAAACCAGTTCCCATGACAGTTCGTCAAATGGTCGTTTGGTAGTAAGGATTGTAAAAGGTCGGTAGTGGGTCGGGGTCCGGTCCGACCTTGTTTGGGCCAACCCGGTATGGGTCGACCCGGTCAGACCTGTTGGTTCTGGCCCGGACCATTGGCTGGGCCATCCTGTTAGGTTCGGCCAGGCCCGCTGGGCCCAGCCGAGCCGGCCGCGTGGGCGGTTCGTCTCAGCTCGGGTCTGGTTCAGCCAGAAGCACCGCGAGGGTCCTGCCCGATGCGGCTCGGCCATGAGGGAGCGGCCAGGACGGTTTAGCGAGGGCGCTACAAGGGGGGTCATGGGCCAGCTCGGGAGGCTAGCACGGCCATTGAACCAGTTCATTCAGGTGGTAGCTCAGGAGGCCGGGCAGCCAGGAGGTGGACGGGCCAGCCGGGAGGTGGTCGGGTAGGCCAGTGGGGCACGGCTAGGCCGACAGGCGGCCGGGCAGTGCGCAGACAGGCTGGCAGGTGGGCCGACAGGTGGCCGGGTGGGCCGGCTGGGGGCTGGGAGGCGGTCGGGCCGATCGGGGGGCTCAGGCCGGCTTGGGGTAGCAACTCGGCTATGCGAGCGATGCGGCCAGCAGGGCTCGAAAAGGGATTGTTCAGCTGGTGGCAGTGCGAGATGTCGTGAGGGCGGCGTAGATCACGGAGGCCGCATGTAGCACAACCTTTGTCTTCGTCGCCTCGTTGCTTCATCCCCAAACTAAAGAATATCACAAAAGAGATCGGTGGAGGGAGTTGGGACATGTTAGTTTGGCCCGCACACTCCGCGATTATGGTGATAACAGTTGGTTCATCAATGTAGGAGAATGATGAACAACAACTCACCTGTCAAAGGAAACATATCCTCGTTCTTCGTTTTGAATGAAAAGAAGAACATGGAACATAAAATAAAACAACCACTACGTTTGTTCATTGTTCGTCGACGGAGTCGTGGGGAAGAAGGCGGAGTTGTCATCATTCGTCGCGTCCGCTGCACACTTCCAATCCTGAGATCGTGCATCGGTTCATTGACGATGATGAGGAGGGAAGGTCGGTCATCGAAGACGTCCCACATCGGTTGCTTCCGAAAGTTTCTTCTAGGAAATAAGGTCAAAGACACTCATCACCAGCATTCTTCGTTGTTTGAATGCGTTATTCGCTGGAAGAATCATAATCCTCCTTGTGTTGGGCATCGCGTCACATTACCAGCACTTCGTCGCTTGGTGAAGCCATCCCAAATCCTTCTCTCAAGCTTCCTTTATATAGGAGAGGGGAAAATTTAGGTAACAATCATGAAATTTATGATAGTTCATTAATTAGGAACCTTCCTAAATTACTAAATCTCTATTACTTAATTTTAAAAAAATGAAATCCAATTAAATGACGTTGGTGCAATTTAAAAGGTGTGTTGGATTTAATTATTGGGAGGATTCTAAGAGTTATCCCCCATAATTAATAGGGACTTGAGAGGTTTCTCCCAATTAAATAAGGGGGTTTAGTCTCGGGTGGTCCCCACCACCTTAACCTCTCATGGGAGGTTATGGTGTGCTGGTACCCACCTCCATCTTCCACATAGAGGTTTAGTTTCGGTAGACCCCACTTCCAACATCCACATGGGTGGCTATAATAGATGAAATAAAATAGAACATGTGATTATTTTATTTTATTATTTCCACAGAAAAACAAAAAACCATCTTCCACCATCGACCAACTACCATCAAGGTGAACGTCTTTATTAGGGATTATCGGTGCTGTGAGTTCAACTGTGCCCTCGGATTTCAATTCCAACCACCATTTCAAAAGATATAAAACGCCGCTAGAGCGTTTACTGAACGTACCTAAAAAAATGTTCAGAAAATTATTATCAGTCACCCTCGACCGGCGTCGGTTGAGGTTAGGCACCGCCTAGGTGAAACATCCCCCAACAAACCCAACGGTACTCTTGGATTTCTGATCCGAGTTACCATTTAAATGTTATGGATTTTACAATACCACTCTGTCATGACCCCTCCACAAAAAGTTACCACAATTATGGGAGAGAGATAGTGACTACCTGTGTCCCACCACTAGTAGGCCCTGGGTTAGTGACTACCACCAAGGGTATTACAAACTTTCATATGGTAGACATTACACTCAAAGAGAATAATGTGAAAGAGGGAGATAAGAAGTATATGAAAATCAAACATGCTTATTCATATTTATTTATATATAATTAAAACCCAATTGAGAACATGAAATTCCATATAGTACAAAAAACATCATAATGGAAAACTATAGGGACCAAAATTATAAATATACAGAAGCCCAAATTCCAAACATGTACTCTAAAATAATAAGCTTTTAATGCCCATCGTAATAACCATCCTTAACCATATATGCTGAAAAATAATTTATATATACCTTGGGTGACTATAATAGTACACTATGTATTATCCTCCCCAGTGCCTATCATTCAAAAGATAAATAAAGCATACTAAAAAAAGTGAAAAACATTTTAACAAACTCATCTCTTAGAATGGTATGCTAGGTTTCCAACCTCACCGTCATTATCCCTAAACATGTATCATATAAAATATAGAATATAAAATCATAATGAAACATCAAGGGTAACCCTATCTATCTTCCAATATATTCTTCTACTCTTCCCCAACATCGCATGTCCTGAGCCATCTCTCTCCAAAATAATCTGTTTCAAAGACACTTAGGGAAGGAATCCAAATATAAAAATCATGAATCAAATCCTAACATAATTCCATCCAGATATCCATATATAATATCCAAGTAGTTTTCTAGATCCACCACTTCCTGTATGATGTGTATCATATATCATGTATTATACAACAATCCATTACATCCTATACATATGTTATGGTACGATAATCCCTCAAAACATATACATGTCATACCTATAAATATAAATTTCATAATGTACCTGTTAATAAATTTTTATAAAATAACAAAAATATATCATAGCCCTATATACACATATCTTTTAAATATAATCTTTATTCAAACCATCACAATTAACTAGAAATAGATGTGATTGGGTCCACTGGTGGTAGGTAGTCTTCTATCCATCCTCCCACAAGGATATTGGTGAAAACTCCCTCCAAATGTATAATGTGTTTCAGTCTCCCTTACCAACATTTGTGGGGTAGTATATGAAATCATAAAATATAATTTATATATTATAGATCATATCTACAATCTATGCATAACGTGGTCTTAGGAACAACTAAACTAATGTCTCTAGGATACCCGACAACCGCTACTAAGACATGACATCCTATAAGAAAATAATCATTTAAAATGTCTACATTAGTTAGTTCATTTATATTAATTATATCCTTTACTTAATTAATTAATTAGAATATGATTAACCATTTACATTATTCCAAGTTACATTTGGTTAAACAATATAGTAAATTCCATGACTTCTAGGCAAAATCCAAACTGAGTACCCAATTTATCATGATTAATATCTCATTGCACTCTAGTACCAAGAAAACCCATGGGTTGAAGATTTATTAAAAGTTATTAGTGTCATTACCTATACAGGTACTATAGTGAACCCATACTATGATACCACCAAGAAGAAACTTGTAACCAAACATACCCAATAGCCTCATGCAGTTGGGAAATGAATAAGTGTAAAACATGAAACCCAACCATCGACCATTAATCAAATTCACATGTGAGAATACATTCACTTATAATCACATCTACTAGTAATCCAAGATTCAACCCATTACATAATCAATGGTGTCGTCCCTAAATACCACATGCATATCCTGATGTATATTTCCATCACATGTTTCAACTGCTACCACATCATATGATTATCTCTTCCAAAATATTACATCATCCATTCTGGTCTCATCCATATGAGGCTCGTATCACATACATGACTCCACACCCAACATCTTATCACATAGTGAATCTCACGTCATGATAACATAAACAATGTATAAGGAAAAAAATAATAGCCCACAGGTAAATCTAGGCCCTTAAGTAATGCATCCACCCTTCACAAATGTGTGATCTCTACCGACTCTAATATAAGGCATTTAGTCTTGTTAAGAAAACAGGAAACTCAGGCCCCGTAAATTATCATTATCACAGAACAATTTTTTACTCCATATTGAATTAAACATTTCATTATTCAAAGTCATCAACTAAATAAAACCTAGTGAATCATGATAAAAAATCTATCAAATATTAAACATCATCTCTAGCATTTAAACCACTTCCACAAAACAATGTGAATTAACATTCTAACTAAACATGGTTTTTTTATTATCAACTATAATTAATATGCATCACATTACTTATAAATTCCATTAATCACTTGGAAATTAATTTTCAATTAAACATGTGAATTACATCTGTTTTATTATCATCAAATTACAAAGAACATCGTTTCACAATCATTACTCTTCTTTAATTATTATTATTCCAATTAATTATCAATTATTTCTAGTTTTACATTTTTTAGGAATTATATATTCTTTTCCAAGAATACGAAAATGCTATCCAAGACATGAATGGATATAACACTCTCTACAAAAGAAGCGTAAAATCCATATAAAGGTCTAAAGAATCAACATTTTATTCCTAGCCAATTTAATTAATTTGGTTCGATAATTATTAGGAAAATTAAACTTATATCTAAAGGGATAAATCTTGATCAATTTTACAGATTCACATGAATAAAATTAAGGAAGAAACGAACGACTTTTCTTAAAGGAATCAATGAAATTTTCACAGGAATAGAGTAATGTTACATATCTATGATCACTGATAACATGATAGCATCATCCCTCAAATGATGTTACACCATTAACATGAAAAAAAACATGTAAAACGCCATTAGAATATTGGAAATAAATCCCCATATTATTTAGAGAATAAATAAGAGGAAAAAGGACTAATTAAGTGGAACCAACTAGAAAATGAAGAAGGAATGAAACATGAATCAATGCGGATAGAAGAAGGAATAATGGGAATCAATACTAAATGGAGGAATAAAAAATAATGAAGGGTGGTTCATTTGATTTCTTGGAATTAGAAAAAGGAGCATAGGCATAGAGAACTCCTGAGCAAATACACCATTTTTTATGCACTCCATAGAAAATTTAAATGTTGTGTAATAATCAGACGTTGAATAATTTTTAGTATTTAGATAATTCAAAAAAATAATTCCTTTTGTTAATTAAATCCTAATTATTTACATGTTGTGAAGCACCCCATGAATGTCTGTGACAATCGATGAATTACACATACAAATTGTGAAATGCTTACACACTCTGAATTCTACATGTATAGAGATTTTATTAGTCAAACCCCTCTAGTCATATTTTATACCTCCTCTAAGAACCAATTTATTTGAAAATATGTAAAAGTTCAGACCAAAATTATTAGGGCCCTTATACCTCCCTTTTTGTGAAGTAAATTTATCCATTCTCTACATTATTCTTCTTGAGTGTCAACTTTTTATCCACATTAATTCCAAAAAAATAAATATATAAAACAAATATTTAGTTAATTGATAATTTAAAAAAAATATTCTTTTTGTGATACATTTCATATCAATTATTTGTTGAAAATTTCAACTAAATGAAGGTGGTTGTCATTATATGATGGGATTTATACTGAGTTATTTTTTCCCAGGTGAATGTTTAAGTTCGAAATGATTTTTTTCATATATTGTGATACATGGGTGAGAATATATACTTGAAATTTTATAATATCTTTAATACTATTTGATTCCTCATTGAGACATTTATTTTGTTGTACATCACATTCTTTATTCTCTTGTTCTTTTTACTTCCACCTAATCACTATGACTAAAATGATTATTTTGAGTAATCAAAGACAATATATATATATATATATATATATATATTAATGAACAATATTATAAGTGAATTATTCCCATGATATCAAACTTATGACATAATCACATTGAATGATGATAATATAAGGTCAACCAATGTTTCTTTAGGTTTTATCATCGTGTTCACAACAACCGAGTACCCAAAATTAATTAAAACACACTTCGATAGAAATTAATATGAATAAACCAAAAAATACATATTTATTGCATCACTATACATTATTATATAATAACTAATAATAAACAGTTCCCAAAACCATAATTTCTAGTTCTATTGAATTCGATCTACATATATATCTTATTTTAAAACACAATATGAATTTCTTCATTATATTCAAAAAAACATGACTCCTTTCTAGGAATATTATATGTAATATTTGAATTTACTTCCTGTGGAATGGAAATCAAATTAAATGAGTATGATCAAATTCTTAGTATTTTGTAAAACATATGTGATGTCATTATAAACCACAAAAGATATAATAATGATGATTATAAAAGAGTAAGCATAGAAAAGTTTTAGCATGATAATATAATAATAAAATAAAAATAAAATGAAAAATAAACACGAACCATAATATAAATTTATTGGAAAAATATGAAGGTAGTAGACACATAAGAATAGAAAATTTTTACAAAATTTATGGTTAACCATAAGGAATTTATATCATAGAGGGATAGAATAACCTATTGTGTCCCATAACATAATGGACTAGATTACCCACATATTCCCTAGAGAATTTAAATATATTGAGATATAAATATTTACCTAATGAACCAGAGGGTTATCTACTTTTTGTCCCACCTATCAAAAAATGTAAAACATTAAATAAAGTATCAAATGATCTTGAATAAATTCATCAATTCAATAAAATATAATTACCCCATGTGAGTGAAATGGGTTTCATAAAATTTCTACGAGACATAGAAATAAATTATATAAAATGTATAATTTTCATTATTAAATGAAATCATATCCCCATTTAAAAATTATGAAATGAAAAATGTGTATAAAATATACATGTATTGACATACATGTACAGTTCATTAGAAAAATGCTAATAATTTGTAAAAAGTTCAAGTAGAAATATCAAATAAATATTAAAATTTCTATTTTTAATAAATGTGATTATGAACACGTAGTTTGGATAAAGCAATAAAGAATTTTAAGAATAATTTTAAATAATATTTTTAAAATAAAACTCTAAAATTATACTTTTTAAATAAGATAGAAAATATGATAGAAGAAAACAACATTGCAAAAAAGGTTAAAGGAATAGTGATAATGTTATTCACTTCCCACCCCTATATATAGGTTAAGAACCAATTGAGTGAAACCTTAAAAAATTATAGTACTATATGTAAATATAATATAATATATATTTGTGTTACTATATATATATGGAAAATTATAATGAATATGGACATGGGTGTAAAAGATTCCCACTAATAATAAAGAGTTAACGAAAGTTTCCCATAAAAATATTATAATAATTTTTGTACGAATCAATGAGCGATACGTGTTGAAAAAATATATAAATATAAAACATGTATAGAGTGGAATAAAATAAATTTCTATTTTTTTGTAATGTGCAGAAAAATTCTTCAAATCAAAATTTAGGTTTTGATAATAAAAAATAATAAGAGATATTGGGAGATATATATTTACCTTTATTACAACATTCATAAAGACATTATAAAATATATGTAATAAATAATCAAGTATTAATTAACTATTTTAGAATATTGTATGTATATTTATATAATCACATAATTCCAAGATATAATAACAAAATGAAACAATTCACACACCCTGAGAACGACTAGGACAGATCACACCCCCACCATAGGTTGAATCACTCCAAAGAAATCTATTTTCATTGATTATCCCAAAGGCCGAGTGACCTGAATACCATTAAATTTTTTATTTAACAAATATTATACAAAAAATGTAAAGCAATTTATTCCTAACACATTAGTTAGATTTATCGTTTTTCATCATCAAATGTCATATGTTTTGATTATATGATGATTATTTTGATACAGTAGTGCAAATCGTTATTTTATGTTATTAATTTAATATTTCTTTTAATATTAATTATATTGGAATAATAAAATTTAAAAAATATATTAATTTCATTATTAATTATACAATTTTTTTGTTTTGGTCAAGAATAAGGTAAATATAAACCAAAAAAATTTCAAGTAACAACATATATATTAGTGAGTTACATTTTAAGGATCATTCATTTGGGTGACAATATTTAAGAGCCTTGTTTATGAAATTTATTAATCATTAATATCATATATTAAAAATAATAATGTTTTGATAATCATACAAGATGATAATTATTAGGATGGTATAGAATTATTCATGGAAGTGGTTGAAGCAGCCCAAACAAAAACATTATATACAATTGAGTGAGTAAGAGTATATAGTTATATTATACTAATATTATATTCTTGAATCATAATGATTTCAATAGAAAATAATTAGTGTATTAGATTAAATTTTTTTGGAGTTGATATAGGATGGTAACTGAAGATGATAATGAAAAATTTGATAATAACATTGATGGAATCACACCTTCTCACAATTGCATCCTTTTAGTGAAGTATATAGGCCTCATTCATGGGACAAAAAGATTACATGTACGATATACGACTATAGGGAAATATATACGGGAACATATTAAATGGGAAAAAAATTAGATAATTAGTTTTAGATGGATTGATAATGAGACCTTTTACTGATAAGTATATGTGGAAAATTTTCAATATCAGAGTCCATAAAAGTTAAATAAGGTAATTTTTAAAATCAAAGTTTCTAATAAGAGTAAAATTGAATGTGGATCTAAATTCCATAAAATATTCACCTTTTTTATTTTTTAAATTTTATAATTCATATGAACCATATAATATACTTCACTATGTTTTCAGTTTATCGACCTCGTGCACTATTCAACATCAAAAATTAGTTTTTTTTCAAAAAATATTAAATTGACCATATAAACTAATTTTTATGAATTTACTCTAATAAAATTTATATGAAAATATTAAATATTGATATATATTACATTCATAAAGAAAATAAATTTTAGAATATTATTGTGTTAATTTTTTACAATAAGATAGAGTCATTAGAATGTGATTAACTATGTGCATGAGTTGTCCTAAACATGATTGACAAGGTCCTAGGATGATGGAGTATAGTTTGAGAATTATATAATTATATAATGTTTGAAATATTCATAGAAATATGTCCTAAAAGATTGTAGTTCCCATTACTATATCAAACTATATATTACACCATCCCCCATATAGTTTATTAAAACTTGAACCCTTTGTAGACACATTTTAATTAAAACATTTACATATATCATGGGAAAAGGAAAACATAATAAATGGTGGTATTAGATGCTCAATATGGGTTAAAATGGGAGATATCAATGATAATTTAAACATAACATGAGCATACAAAGTATTAGAGCATGATCTTAACTTTTGAAAATCGTACCCGATAATTCATAAAAAATATACATCAATCATGGCATAAATCATTTAAGTTAATAAGATATGAATCATAATGTGATAATATAAAATGATTAATGAGATCCTAACATTGGCCAAAGACATAATTTTGGGTCATAAACAAAATAATATAAAATCAATTCCTTAGTCAAATACCATTATGAAAAATATCATAGGGGATTGGGTTCACTCCAAATTCCATCATATACTTAGTAATGAGTCACTTCTAAGACTATCACAGTGCATTGGATTCACTCTCCACTCCATATCCTTAACCAACGTTCACTCCCAAGGCTATCCTAGTATAAAAATTACCATACTGAATAGTGTTTACTCCCCACTCTTGTATTTATTATCTCATGAGATATCTAAATTTACCAAAGGATGTTATTGGATATATATATTTTTTACCAACCCATCACATAATTGAAATAATAATTTTTTCCATAATATCATAACTCATTCATCATATATCCAAAACTCAAGTAAGGAAAATGGGATTCATAATATTATCAATATTTCATTATGAAATAATCCATTAGAAGTTAATGGGTTTTATATGTATTTAATCATAAAAATCATAGATGATCTAAATAAAGTATAAGGATTGTATTATTGTATCATATCCCCAATTATGAATCAGTTACATTAAATGCATTCATCTTAGATAAAAAATAATTTTAAAGATCACATAGAATATTTCTTTATGAAAATATCTTTTTTATTTTATATTAAATAATTTAGAAAAAATATTTATAAAATATTAAAGAAATACTTTTATTTTACAATAAGTAGGTATAAATGTAATGGAATCTTCAAAAATTTCGGCGGGCATGATGCTAGTAAATTTTCTTCAAGCAGTAATCATTAATGCAATAATTTTGGTCACACCATAGGTAAAAAGTACCCCAATTATAAAAGAAAATTAATTCTATTTTTAAAATTGTTTTTAAAATTTAATGGATTTGTACAAATGACAAGACCTGAATAATACTTATAAACATTTATTAAAACAACAAAAAAATCGACATGGATGAAAAAGGATTTTCGACCAAAGATAGAAATAATGTTGGTTCTAATTAAATATATTTAATTGGTCTATTCTGTAATAATGGGAGTAAAATGAAAGATAATCATGTAATATAAATATATAAATATTGAGAATGAAAATTCAATATTTTTTTGAGATATAAATCAAAAAATGTTCATCTTTGGAAACATAATCATGAACAATCTTGAAAGATAATGAGATTGTGATGTAAACCCCTTACTACATTGTTTAATATCCACATCAAAATATCATGAAAGAGAGAAATGTATATGTATTTTATTTTCCAAAATTTTTAATTAAATCATAATAAAATACATAAATGGGTTGTTTATAGACCACACAAAGGAATAAATGGTGATTGTGGGATAAGTCTTAGAGAAATAAAATTGGGGTGAGAAATGATTACCTCAAGTTCGACATTCTATAAATGTTTTCTAAAAAAATGTGTAAAAATTTTATTTTTTATTAATAATATATTAGAATAACCTACATAAATATAATATAATTTATTTCCTACCAATAATATTTCCTCTCCCACTTATTAAAAATTCCTTATTAAAACCATTTTTTTTATATTGTTAACTATTTAATTTTTAATGGCTGTTTTGGTTCATTGGATCCTATCCGTGTATTTCGATCATAGTTCTATTATATTTATAATTTTAAACATTATATAAATATTATATATATTCATTATAAATATATATATTATGTAATCCATAAAATAATTACAAAAAAATGACTTACTCTATTCCTAGAGATGGTAGGTCATATGTATGCAGAACATTTTATTTGTTTTCAATAGATAGAATAAAATATTTCTAAACAATAAATCAGTATTGTATATAATTTTTATGTCATATATAAATTATATATTCCTTAAATATTTCCTTATTACCATAAATGTAAAATTTAAATGAAAAAAGATTCAAATTTTATATTGTAGGTCACATGAATTCATGAGTGTCGTTATCATTTTTTATAGAAGAGAATAAATTGTATTAGAATTATTAAATCATCATAATAACTAAGTATATTAAGGATACTGATTTAATTATTTTAAAATAGATCCTATTTGTTTATAGAATTTATATTAAAAAAAATTGAAAGAGGTAATGTAACATGATTACCTCTTCTTCGGTAGGCCTACGGTAAATTCAATTTTAAGAACTGTTGGAATGGTATTTTATGAATATCATAACCTCTTACTAATAAATATAAAATTTTATAAGATACATTTATATTGTTATATCATGAATGAAGGTGAATTTTGTTTGTATAATTAAGGATAGGTGGTTCCCTTTTATAAGTGAGGTGAGGAGAACAATAGAAATTACTTAAAGTATTAAATTAATAAAAAATAATTTTCATGAAAAATTGGATCCAAATTTTAAATAACTAATATATAATATGATTCATAATTTCAAAAATATCTTAAAATAATGTTCAAATAAATTTTTATTATGTTTTTACCCATATCTCTTATTTTTTGATCTATATTAACCATTTAAAAAATTACCATGCTAACAATGTTTTTTAACTATTTAGGGGAAAATAAAGTTACAATAAAATGAAAATTGACCCATTAATGAGATATTTTTTATATAATTAATAACATAAAATTAAATTGGAAATTTTAATTATTTTTAGAAATTTTAATTCATTTAATATAAATTTTTTATTATAAAATTTCATTATGGCCATTTTTGGAAATACGTGGAATATTATAATATAATGTCGATCTAAATATGGTAAAATGGTTCTAAAATGACATTAATCTAATTTATATAAAGATATATTATTAATATAATCATAGAAATTATATTTACTCATTAATATATCATTTTAATCCTAATATATTAGATTAAACCTGTGGTTAAATAATTTTATTCTTAACTATCTCAATGAATTATTTAATATTAAAAGGTTATAATTTTACTTATAAGTTAAAAATAGGATCATAAATTTAGTAGTTATGATATTCCAGACTATGTAAAATATTAGTTTAAAATTTTATTATTTTTATGATTTTTGAATAGTATAATAAAATATATTAAACATAAAATATAATTAATCTAATTTTCATAACTATTTACATAATTTGTCATTAAAACCCATAATTAAACAATTAAATTAGAATATAAACCATTATAAAATCTATAATATGTTATATTTATCTAAAAATTTCATGGGACATTAAAATGACCTAAATAGGTTTACTTTTATGGATTTTAAAATCATTTACTGGATTTGTTTACTTCTTGCAGAACCACTGGGTCTGCTATGTTTAAGAATTTAAAGTAATTATTTCCTGACCAAAAATTTAAAATAAATTACCATAATATATAAAATTCATTCATACATGAAATATCTATTTTTAACTAAAAATAGTTTTTTTATACCAAAGAAATATATTATAGATATTAATAGAAAGAAAGTGAAATTTTTTACTTTATCTTATACATAAATATTATAAAGGTAAAATATTTTAAAATTGTAAAAATATCAAATTTAAAATTTTTGGTTTAATATGGATGAAATAAAATTGTAAATATAAATTAAATTTTTTCATTTTTAAGTCTTATCACATTTGCGTTAACCATAGTTGACCAATTTTACCTTTACGATGAAAATAAAAAATCACTATTAATAATATTCATAATGGAGAAAAAAAAAATATATTCTCTATATATATACCTCCATTTTCCAAATATAGAAACTTTTTTTAAATATTAAATTTCTAGGAGTTGGAAATACTAATTTACGATAAAAAGGGAAAAAGTAACAAAAACATTTTTTCCCATAAAATTTCATTTTATGCATAAATATGATGTTATACAAAATTTTACAATGAAATTGATTCCAATGAACATAATTTCATTATTAATAATATAACAGAATTACTTTTAATTTTATACCAATTAGAAAAAATGGATCTTTTTTATTTATTGAAATAAAATATTTACTTTTTAATAGAAAAATATTTTGACTATTCTTTAAAAAATCAGTATTTTAAAAATAAATCAAAAAATACCACCTAATATATTTTTAATATGATTATTTAAAATATAATAACATTTTTACCAAATAAAATTGAATATTGTATTATAAATTTGTTTGAATATTATCTCATAAAAAAATAAAAAATATTTTTCAAGATACATATTTTCAAGAATAAAATATCATTAATAAAAATTGAGATCCTATTTCCTATGAATTTATCAATAAATTTTTATTCATTTTGAAATTTATATATATTTTTTAAAAAAATACTTATATTCATAACATCCTATTCAATGAATATATTATAATGATCAAGAAATAATTCTAATTCATGGATTGAAAACACTCTTGGATGCATGTTGTATACAATATCAAACATTGTGTTCCTTTTCAATATTTGGGTATTGAATACTCATACCCCATTTAATAAATTACATCCTCGCAGTTTTAACATCTGATTAGTAATCTGGGGTTTGATATTTTAAAATTATTTGGTAGAAAAGACACATCATAAAAAGGGATAATAGAACTTCTACTTGAAAATATGGTAGGGGAATGTAGAGTTCATCTAGAATAACACACAATTATGTTTATAAATAGAAAAAGATTAGGGGGAAGTGGATGTATGGTTTTGGTGGTATAAAAGTAATTTATAAATAATTATAGAGAGTGTTAGAGAGCATTGACCATAGGAAATATAATGATTATTAGAAAGATAGTGATAAAAAACTATAAATCAATGAGGTGTTCAATAGAACATTGAATCACTATAAATGAATGTAATAAGATAAAATTTTTTTTTCAAGATCATTTTACTATATTATATAAATTATTTTTCCAACTAGACTAAAAAATATGGATATATTGTTATTTAAAAGTATATTTTTATCTTTTGATCAATTTCCACAAAAATATCATCTTTTTATACAAATGATGAATATTTATGATGACTTTTTCAGGAAAGATGAACTAAATTAAACATTATAGTACACAAAATGATAATAGGATATTCCTACTATAATTAAATATGATCCTAAAATTAATTTTTATCACAAGGTATTATAATATAAAAAATGTATAAACCATTATATAATGATATAATATATTTAACTCCATAATTTTATAAATAATAGAGGTTTCACATAGATCATTTCATAAATAATCCTAATCCCAATTAACCATAATAAAATCAATATTAAAGAATGTTTTAACCTCAAAGTTGATCTCATACGTTTATTCTTACATTACATATAAATTAATTTCATTCTTCCTATGTAATCTTCAATTCTAAATTACATGTGAAATCAAAAAGCTACATATACCCAAAAGAAATGTTACATCTTGTAAAAGATCATTAATAACCATCATTAATCACTATATAATATTATAATGTAGTGAAATTCACCAAAATATCAGGAATAAAATTTTCATATTAACTTGAATTGTAATCCTTATCTTGACCATAAATATCATCAAAAATATCATCATGCTAATGAATTACTTCTAAACAATTAATATTATCTATATCACACCATCCAATAGTCAATATTTAAACTAACATCAAATCATATAATAACCCAAACGGTTTTTTAATCTTAAATATTACATTCATCCTAATAACTAATTAAAGATTTAGATAACCTCAAAATATCATAACTAAAAAACTAAAAAGGATTATATATGGAATTGAACTTATGATCATCCTTAAACTTATAAACACTTTCTGTTTTCTATTACTCTTATGATAACCAACCATGAAAATATACATGCTCCTAAAAATTAACAAAATCCATATTCCTGAAATAAAATTACCAAATGTTTAATATATTCCAAAAATTATAGTATCAAATATTCATTTTCAAATATGGCTTGAATAACTATCCAATTTCAAGGTTAACAATTCTATCACATTTTCTTCATAAATTTTAATTATCACTTTATCCAAAATAATCATTAAACATATACCACCACATTAGTTTTAATGGTTATTGGTACCATTTTAAAATAGATTTCAAATCCTTAAATAAAAAAAGTATGGAAAATTGATATATATTTTTATGATTCATATATACATAATATCATTGATATAACACATCTAAAACATAATTTGAGATTTACAATACAAAGTAACTTCAATACATTCACTTCAATGACAGGCATGGCATATTTACTTACACGGTTATGGTGTTAACCCTTATATTAGAGAATTGTCTTATATAGTAACCATATTCTCCATATCTAATAAATTTATCAATAAATAATACCTTAGGATGAAATTAATTCTTCTATTTCAAAAATTTAATTTTACTCTTATCAATTACATGATCTATCCCCTTTTATTCCAAAATAAAACATTTTTTCATTCCATTGAGGATTTAAATGAGCTATTATTCCAACAAACTTATCTTGTAGTATTCTTAAAATTATTCCGTCTATAATCTCCCTAAAACTACAGTTTTCAATTATTATGTGTTTCAAAAAAATCACCCAATTTGAGATTGTTAATCATATAGTGAGATAACTAATTAAGATTAATCACATAGCTTTACCTTATAGATCCCATTTAATTTGGTTAATCTTGAGTATAATCATTACATTGATGATCAAATTCTATTATAACATAAATCTGACAAGTTCAAGTAATAGAATAAAACCAAAAACTATAGTGGGCTAAATTATAAAAATTGTAAGGAATAATATAACAATAAAAAATCCTTTATGGGATGTATAAAACAAGAAATAATTTTTTCAAACTATAACAAAATTTATTTAACATATGCCATATTTTACTATCATAAATTTAAATACTTCATAGTGGTTAATAAGAAAATGTTACATAACCCAAAAAAGAACCCCCGAGGTGTTTAAATGGGTATGTGATAAGTGGACACTCACCATACACTAGAATGATTACTATGATATACTTTGACCTAATGTTTTTAGTATTATTACACATATATGCATATTTTCCAAAACTATATCAACTAATAGTTTCCAAATAGAGATGAATTTCTAGGAAAACCCCAAAATGACTATCGTAACATAACAGTATGATTTTATCAAATATATAGACTTATCCATTGGTATTTTAGTAAATTTCTATAATAATAGTCTCTAAATATTAACAAAACCCTACACTGATATGAACTGTAGTGACACATAGTTTTCATATATAAATATAAAATATAATAACATGAATATTAATTACATAACATTATGATCCATGCTACAACAATAATGGTTTAGTGTATCAAGAAACATGGATATGTAAAAAACTATTATGTAAATCATTTAAATCATCGCCCAATTAGTTTTTTATAAACATAATCTTTCTTATTCATGTCAACATTATATAAATTATACATTCCAAGGGGAAAAAACAAAATTAAGTGTGAGGTCATATTATTAGAAAGGATAAAATACGGATATTTCAATGATCTTTTAAATGTAACATGAGCATAGAAGGTATGGGAAAATGATCTTAACCATTAAAAATCATAGAGAGAAATTTTTAGATCAAAAACACGAGTCATGGAATAAATATTTGTAGTTTATATTACATAAATTATAAAAAATCATATAACATGAGCCATGATAGAAAACTATTAGCATTTAGAATAATTTTATAACATACACAATAGAATTTTAAATCATTATCCGACTCAAGGATAATTTATGAAACTCTCATAGGGGAGTGGGTGATAACAGATTCCATCACATACTCTTATAAATGGTTTACTCCCAAGACATAAGTAGTGGATTTGTTTTACTACCCATTTTCTCATAACATTATTAATGGTTGACTCCAAAGACTATCATACTAGATAGAGTTCCTTATTAAATAGGGTTCACTCCCCATTTCAGTCATTATTCCCTACCGAGATATCCATCTATACTCAACAAATTTTGGAGTTAAATAATTCTAGGACCACCCAAGACATAATTAATATTTAAAAATATGTAAAATAAGTTCATAAATCATTCTTTATATAATATAACCAGTGAAATAGAAATAGGTTTTATAAATATTTCAACACTTCAATATATCCTAACCTATGTAAAATAAATGGGTATTATAAATATTTCATAATAATAATCATAAACCATATAGATAATAAACAAGTATGGTATCATTATATCATTTACATAGTAAATAAAAAGAATCATCAAAGGATATCATCATAGAATAAAATTCTATTAAAATTTCACATGAAATATTAATTGATGAAAATCTTATTTTCATATTGAAATCACTCATTTAAAGACTATATATTGCAAAAATCATAATGAAATATTTTTTATTAAAATTATATATGGAATATTATAATTATTTATTCAAAACATTGATCGGTTATAATGGTGGTAAATTTCATTTAGGTCTCAATTGTTAAAGAAATGGTTTTGTTCACTCATTTGGTAAAAGGTTCCTTGTTCAAAAAAGTATATTATTTTTAATAATTTTTTAAAAAAGTATAAAATGGAAAAAACCTTTTTTAAAATATTATTGTAGAATTTTAAAACAAAATCTCAAAAACATTAAATGCATTTACAGAGAAGAAAAATTATTTTCGGACGAGGCTATAAATAAACATTCATTTCCATAAAAAATTATTTTGGGATATTGAGATAATATAGTGAGGAAAATGAAAGAAAAAATGTAATATTTATTAATTACTATATGTGTATATAATTATTACATTTATTGAGAGATGGATCATTAAATTTTAACATAAAAATCGTAATCACAAACAATCCTTATATATAATGGGTTTGAAATATTAATTTATATATATTTGGTAATCTTCATATAAAATACTCATAAAATAGATAATGTTATATGTATTTATAAATAACCGTAATTTTAATAAAATAATCTTAAATTAAATTCTTGGGAATTATAGAGACAAAATATTAGAAACAAGTGTTAAATTTTTTTTAAGTATCACAAAAGTGAGATGGGGAACCCTTACCTCAAGTTCAACTTGCTTCAAATTCTTTATAAACTCATGTATAATAAATTTAAATTTACAATAATTTGAAATATAATATTTTAGATAATTTTAATGTCATATATTATCCACTTATAATATTTGAACACCCATTTATTAAAAATTCCACATATTAACAGTCTTCTTTGGGTGTTAACTATTTAATTTTTCATTAGAGTTTTATTTTTGTAGTTCCAATAATTGTAATTTTTTTATTGATTAAAAATTTCATGATTTTTAAATATGATATAAATATAATTTATTTTTCATTATTCATATATATTTTTCCAAAATAAATAGAAACATAAAAATGAATTGTGTAATTAATGGGGACGGTTAGCTATATGTATGCATGAACACAAATTTAATATTTATTTAGATGGAATAGAATACTGTTAAATAATAATTCAATTTTACATGATGATTTTTATATCATGTATATATTATATGTTGTTAGAAAATATATGTATAAAATCCAAATAAAATCAAAATGAAAAATAAATCACATTGTTTTTTGGATGTGGTATGCAACACGTACGAATTAGCA
Organism: Viscum album; assembly: GCA_963277665.1. NCBI lineage: Eukaryota > Viridiplantae > Streptophyta > Magnoliopsida > Santalales > Viscaceae > Viscum > Viscum album. The sequence continues at coordinate 1,467,592,521 of OY728138.1, read as the reverse complement.
ATGTTATCATTTCCCAACAGATGGGACAAAAGTGGATTACAGTTGATCCATCATCATAATATTAAATTATATTGATGATAATAAATTAATTTTTATATAATGGAGACTATAGATTTAGAGGAGGTATAAAACTAATAAATTAAAAGTGTTCAGATAATATGATTGCCTCTTCTATGGTATGCCTCATTTAGATTCCTTCTTGAAGACCATTGGAATTGTATTTTAAGAATATGATAATGTATAATTAATGAATATGGATTTTTATAATATAATTTTGTAGATTATAATTAATATTTAAAACTCATTCATTTTCAATAAATAAGTGGGGGAGGAACTATTTTATAATAGATAGGAGGTCCACTCTTTGAAATAAATAAACTATTAAATTATTAAAAATTAATTTTCACCAAAGAATTGATAAAAATAAATATAATTTAAATATATGATAAGTATGAGTAAAAATGATCTCATTAAATAATATTTTGAGATTTTTTGTTTATTTTTTCACACATAACTTTTATTTCATTCCCTCTATTTACCCTTTTGAAAATTACCATGATATCAAACTTTTTTACTATTATGGGTCATGAAATTAACTATAAAAAGTAAAGTGACCCATTAAAATAATTTGGTCTATTTTCTAATACAAATACAATAACTTGGAATATTATTATAATTTTAAAAATTTTAAATATTTTGATAATATATTGTTCATTATAAAATATCATTAATGTAATTTTTTGAAATATATGAAATATTTTAATATAATATGTGTCTAAATCATATAAAATAGATAAAACATTAAATTGAAGATAGTATAATGATTCTAAATTCATAATGTATCCTTATAATCAAATTAATTTATATTTAGATATCATTTCAAACTTTTTCTTTCGGTTTAACCCCATGGTTAACCAATTTGAATCTTAATCATTATAATGAATTTTTTGTAAGAAACAGTTATAATTTTAAATATAAGGTAAAAAATATCTTCTTTATGAAAAAATAATGACATTTTAGACTATTTCTTATCAAAATTACACTTTATTGAGTTTTAAGATTTTTGAAAAATTAAATTAAATATATTTATCAAAAAAATACTATTAATGACATTTGAATAACTATTAAAATAATTTGACCTTGAAAATAAAAAGAATGAAATTTAACTGTAATATATATATATTTAATGAACATATAATTAGTTATATTTATATTTAAAAATCATGTGACTCTTAAAATAACCCAAAAGATATTATTTTTATAGATTTTAATATCATTTACTCAATTTTGTTTACTATTTTTCCATGATCTCTATTGAAATTTCATAATAATTTAAAGTAATATTTTCATCACTCAAATATTAAATTTAATTAGTTATAAATTAATTCATATTTAAAATAATCACTTAAAACCAAACAAATTTATCCGTATCACAAAATATTTTACACATTAAAAGTAATAAACTGATATTTTCGATGGTATCTGTTACGTAAATATTATAAATGTACAAATGAAATACAACTGGAATAAAAATTTAATATTCTTGAATTTCAAGTGTGTAGGGAGAAAATAGACTCATATAATGAAATAAATTCATTTTTTTAATTATCTTGATGACTTATAACATTATTTTTATCCTTAATTAACCTATATTACCTTTTCTATGTAAATTAAAACATACTCTAGATAATATTCATAATGGTCAAAAATAAAAGGGAATTATATACCAAATTTGGATCACCTAATTCATAATATGGAATCCATTTTTCATTATTCAATTTTTGGATGTGGTAGAAATCAATATAAGATAAAATGCAATATGTAATGAAAAACATTTTCTTTCAAAAATATTATTTTATATGTATAAATTGTTTGTATACTAAATTAACCATATAATTGATCCCAGTGAACACAATTAAATTATTAATCACATAATATAAATATTTAATTTTAGAACCATTTAAAATATGAACATTATCTATTCTTGAATGAAAATATTGTTTTCAATAAAATTTAATATTTTTCACTATTCCTTTTAAAATGAATATTTTATTAGAAAATTAAAATAATCAATATAAGATAATTTTGATATTCATATTTCAAAAATAATATTTGTTTTATCATTTTATTAATTTATCAAAAATAATAAAATAACATTTTCCCACAAAAAAATTGAAAAATACATTTCGAATAATTAAATGAAAGTAGTAAAAATTTAATTCTTATTTCCTATTAATTTATTAATTAATTTTTTTTAACTATGACCTTAATAAATAGTTAAAAAATATTTACATTTATTCATACCTTCCAATACAAGGTCTATGTTATAATGATCATCAAATTTTAATATTTTGTGGTTATCTAAACCTTGGTTTTACATGTTGTATTCTCTATCGAACATTGTGTTTTTATAAAATCATAGGGAATTATAATTTTATTGTTAAGACAATGAAAAATGGAATATTCAGGAAGTTACTAAGTTTCCAAACATATTTAATATGTCACAAATTATATTCTTCTCTTTGAAGAAAAAAAAATAGAAAATGAATGAGAAAAAGTGATTTGTAAAATATTTTAATATGCCTAAGATATTATGTTGGATAAAAATATGAAATATCCCAAAGGTACCAGATTTATAATATTTTATTATGAGAAAATATTTGTATTTTCTTTAATGTTTAGAGTTGATACAAAATTTATTCCATATAATACACATTATTTTTCTAAGAGTAGTATAAAATTCCAGTTTGTGGTCAATGAATATATTTTTATGTCCAAAATATTATGCAGTAAAAAATATTAGCAAAACCTTATGTATTAATAATTATTTTGAGGTAATATAGATATTTCTAGAATCATAGTATGATATAATAGAGCTACTTTTTCATACACATGGTCTGGTAGTGTAAAATAACTGAATTTGAAATGGCCAAATACCAACCCAATTATAATTTTTTATGATTTTAAAATGATTCATAAATGAATAAAATTACCATAAAATCTATAATGTTAAATAAATTTGCAAATTACTTCTATATTTTAAATGCAATTATGCACTTATGGATTTTTTATTCAAAATATAAACGGTTGTTTTCCATGTTTTTATTAAAACCAAATATTATAGAAAATTAAATTATAATTTCATGCTTTATATTTATTGGAAAAAATTACAAATACAAGAAATTATTAATCATGATCAAATATAGTTTATTTTTTAGGAAATTATTAACTTGTTTTTTAAATGGAAAATATTGGAATGATATGATTAATAAAATTTAATGATGATTATATATTCAATATAGAGAAATCATTTCCATATTCTTTTAATGGAAATTGTATATATATATATATTGAGGAAATTGTAATAATAATTTAGGGATTAGTTATGGGGCTGTAAATACTATGTTCCCGATTTGAAAATCTTTACAAAGAAGAAGAAAAAGAGAAGTCGGGAGATTGAGTTGACATACAATTCCAATATTCAAATGTATTTTTTGATTATATTTCAGTAGACAATAACCAATTTCATGGGGGATATGTTCTTATAACTATGATGTAGTGAAACCAAATACTATATAAAGATTTTTAGGATTTCATATAGGGAAACCATTGATTAAATTAAGTATACTATTATAATTAAATATAATCTAGTTAGGAGGTTTAAGAACAATAATTATATAGTTTCTATTAGTTTACACATTTTTAATAAACAACCCATCAAAATTCATGTAATATTTAAGAAAAAAAAATTATTATTTTAGGATTATCTCAAACCTATTTTTTTATAATCACTGTCCCATTTACTGATTACCAACTATCTCTAAACTAAAAAAAACATATAATTGTGTAATTACCCACATTAGGACCAACCCTTATTAACTATTTGTGCCATGTGTTCTTTTATATTTATATTTTATATGAGTAACTGTGATATTTGAATAAAAGAGTACCAATAATATAATGTGTATCACATGTCAGTTTCAAAAAAAAATTGTAAAAGTAATACCACTGATTCACCCCCTCCCCCTCTCTATAGTAGATCAATTATCCTCGGCATATTAATTGGTGTGAAATATAACAAGGGTAAAATTTTAATCATATCTTGTTGAAGCTATGAAATGAAGAATATAAAATATATTAATAGTATGTGTTCTCCCTTAGTAGTTATACATGAAAATCATGGATGGAAAAATAAGATAATTCTATATATTCCATTATATGTAACATACATAAGTGATGTTGTTAGAGTGGGATTTAATAAAATTGTTAGAGATTATCCAAAAAAATTAGATTAGAATAATTTTGATATAGATGGACAGGCTAGAAATGTTATCCTACCATCCCTATCTGATAAAGTGTATAAATAAGTTATGGTTACGTGATATGTTATGATAAATGGGACTCAAGAATATGTATAAAAGATATTTCAAAATTAAATATTCAAAATTATTGATATATTTAGAAAATGTTAAATATATCTGAATTATAGCTATTGATAAAAATATTGACAGCTTCACCAGGATAAATATTGAAGTTAATCACATCAATAAGTATGATGTTTCATTCCAATATTAAACCATATTCAATATTTTAATGAAATTTTTTATAAAAATTGTTTCATCAAGAAATATTTTCTCTATAAGAGAAGGAATATTTGACACCTCCTTTCATGTAGACCTCTATTTCTAAATTATAAATGTCTAGTTTAACATGTTTTCATGGGGTTTTAGGTTAGTAATATGTTTCAATGAATAAATGATTAGAAAGGTAATATGAGGGTGGGATTAGTGTACCTTTAAAATCTCCAGAAGCTCCACTAGCCCACCGGTGCAATCTGTAGAGATCTCTATAAAACATCAGATCTTGCCTACATATAATATAGTTATAAGGAATACATGATTGTGTCGAGGGGGAACTATAAGGACTATAGAATTTTAATTTTCATATAGGGGACATTGGTTCTATAGGAAATTGACTAAAGCCATGAATTTTCACCCCCTTTTATAATTCACTCAATCCTCATTCGACCCCAATCCCTAATGCTCTCATATTTGGAGATTTGGAGATAACCTATACACTTTTAACTCAAATATTTGATTCCTAAACAACCATTAGATACTTCATATCCAATTTAGTAAGTTCTTATTTGATCATGATCAATTCTCTCCACATATCCATTAAAAAAATCAATTATATCATTCATATATTATTCTTATTTTAAGATTTTTTACAAGATCTATTGAGATTTTTTTAACGTTGATAGCATCACTATCCATATAAAAGGATTTAGATTATAAATATCTCTTGGACTATGACCATTAATGTTAATGGATATTACTTAGTGATATGTCATGTCCTTACCATTCTAGGAGTGATTCCTCTTTTTTCTAAATCATAGAGATTAAAATGTTTCTAACAATGAATTGATCATGTATCTTATAATTCCTCTAGACGTAGATGGTGACCCTTAAATTGGTTATTATTGTTTCACCTGATATTAGAATCCATTGAAATCATTGTAGGTTTTATTTGTGTTTTTTTGGCATGTATATAGTGTGAATGTGTAACCAATGAATACATGTTTGATTCTTGATAACATATAGTCAGTGTTTGTATCACTATGAGACCCATTATTATATTTCATGCATGTGGATTATAATGGTTATGAAAGTTTTCTATTTTATCTGTTGTCTAATCAATCATTTATATCTTGTTTCATTTTGTGTTGTTCTACTATCATGTAGTTGAGTATATAATTTTAGAATCCTTGAATACTCCCCCAAGGGGTACATTTCAAATACCATGTTGCTATGAATTGGGATATATCATTATGGTTGATATGTCAATAATTTTTTTTTGAAATATCCTATCAAGCGTGATGAATCTTATTTCTAATTTTTATTCCTTATTTCATGGTGTCAAATAAGATTGAGTCAGTCAATGAGGAACGAAAATATGTTTTTTTTTTGTTTTTTATATATTATTTATATCTACATACAATTTTATTTTCTATAAAACATATATATATCTTATTAAATTATTTTAAGGATCATTGGTGTTGTCCAATTAAATCTTCCACTTACATCATACTAGGTAATTTTAGTGTTATAACAGATTTCATGCCTAGGGATTCAATGAAGGGTAAGAGCCATGTGCTTTATAGTTTTTTATTTCAGAAAGAGGATTCATATTTTGTTATATTTTTATCAAAAGGATGATTCTACTTTTATTAATAGAGTACCTATATATTGGATCCATTTATTTGAATATTTTATTTACCTAATGGTCCATACTACTCCTACAGGGATGTGTTTTAGTTTTCATTTCTAATACTTTAATGTGTATTTTTATATTTACTATTTATTTATTTTTTGTTATATCTTACATTATCACACTCTAATGTGACCCTGTATATAGGGTATAGTCATCCAATATCATTCCACATTCCTTCACTGGTATTTAGTAACCTCTTGATTCTAGGGAGGCATGTATGAGGTCACATAGTACCCCTATCATGGGCTCGATGGTTCTTCGTTTTGTGTTACAAATTTGTATTAGGGACCGAGGATCACAAATTTGGTTATTATCTTTTCGTTGATTTTGGAGAGGGTATACAAGAGATGGGATAGTTGTAACCCAGCTAAGCGAACTATGAAAATGCATAACCATTACTATATAGTTGATCTATAAGTTTCTTCATAGTGGTAATGTATATTATCTATTTATTATATTATCTTTGATTAAATTCAACATGGGTCATGCTCATAATTTTGACATGTTGTTTTATGAAATTTTGTGTGTGTTAATGCATCATGTTGGGCATGTTGGTTAAAATTCTATATACATGATTCTTATATTATATTGATCTCAAAAAATAAATAGTTTCCTATTGAAATTGTGAAATGTTCTTTACTAAATTAATCCGCATATTCACTTTTAGAGCATAAAAATTATATTCTTTTTATTTACATGTCCTCGTAACTAATGTGATGGTATCATATTTTTGACTAGGGTTATGGGAGTTATTTGGGGGAAACCTCGTTACATTGTGGGAGGAACCTTAGTTAAAACTTATTGGAAACCCAGGTCTGTGTCTATTAAATATTTTTAGTGTTTTCATAATAATTATTAAAATATTTTGGATTTTTCTATGTGTAGTTTGGCATTTCAAGTGATGTATCTCAACATACATCTTGCTCATCCAGTTTCAGTACATGTTATGAAGAGAATGTACCCAAGAAATCCTTATTAATTTATCTAGTGTGTTAAGAGATATAACTGAAAAAACAAAGCCTCTTTTTCATAGTGGATATTTAAGTAGTACGACCCATAGGGGATGGATGATTGTAGTCAAATCCATTTGTGACTTCAAGCTCATCTCCCGATTATCCCAGGACACTGGAGGTGACCATGATAATGATAAATATATTCAAATAATTGAGATGATTAAAGAATTGGTTGATACCCCATAGAATTTAATTGTTAAGAATTAAACCATTGTCTCAAAGATATTCTTGATAATGGTGGTATATCATGCTAATGGGAGGTAGATCATAATGGTTGACATGGTTGACCTTTATAGACCTATTAATCAAAGAGTAAATATTTGATTCACTGAATATGGGTTGTTCTTAGGAGTTCATGGATCTCTATAATGGGTCTATTTTAGTTTCTTCTTGTTCAACATGTATCAAATCATTGAACAACGTTTCACCACTTCTAATGGGAATCAAGGTGGATAAGGCATGAGTTTTTTATATTGGCTTTTTCCTTGAGGTGAAATAACAAGTCACAAAATTTGATCTGAAGATTTATATTATAGTGATATGTTAGGAATTAATGAAAGAGATGTGTATAAAATAAAAAGAGTTTATAGTATTATTATTAATTATAGATGACAAGAATATTCATTTTATAGAGTTTTCTTAGGTTCTCATTATGTGATAAAGAAGAGAAATTTAGAGGATGTATGTCAGGGTGGAAGTTCATAGTTATAGCCGAGTCAATCTTATTCAAAACTATATATGGGGTGATCCTATGACAGATTCAATAGTTTCATGCTAAAATAAAACATTCCCAAGTATTTCCCTTTTTCACTCTATTTTTTATCACTAGTTTAGAAAGAATATTATTTTGATGTGGGTTTATTTTGTGGACTGGTGGTTTCATAAAAACAAATCAGGCTAGGGTGTGGGTATGAAACCTTTGTGGTATGTGTACACCACCACAAGGTCCAGTAAATCATGTGAATAAAAAGGCACTGGGGAGTGATGGTGTTGTGTCTATAAGAGAGTATGTATTTCAACATTATTTAGATTATGGTCAAGAGGGACCTTGTATAGTTTGTAACGTATGGTGAGAATATATTATACGTTTTAAATTACATTATTTTACATGAGAAAATACCATTCATTCATATATTCTAAAATGGTTTATGGGTTCTACTTACTAGTTAAATAATAATTTGATTTTCTATGTATCAATACACTCATGGTAATAGAAGTATATCATCATTAAATCAATACAAAACATCCAATATTATTTTCTATCTTACAACGTTGTGATGTTTAAATATAATGTAGTTGATAGTTTTTGATGTTATCATTAACATGGACTAGTTTACCAGATACCATGCATTTATTGTTTGGTATCAGAGACGAGTAACCATTTCATTAATTAATGGAAATAAATTTACAATTACCAGTGAATTGGATGTTGAGGAAGGAAAAGTGGGACCAAACCCTTATCGAAGATAAGTCTTTTATTATAGGTGGTAGTCTTGATTATTCCAGTGAATTAGATAGAATCTACCGTCTATTACCCTCATGTGCTATAACTATACTGAGGTTACTTTCCATATGATTTCATGAGAAAGCCTCAATAATGAGACTTTAATTTATGATATATAATCTACCAAATACACACCTTGTATAAATTACACCATCCATATGGAAATGCATCAAGGTGAAGATGAATGATTATAATGCTTAAGGATTTTTCAAATTAATCACTTCCCCTTAGAGTGATATGTGCATGTTCTCCATGAAGGAGGAAATTGTTTTCAACTGTTTATGTTCTAATGATTGTTCGATCAGATCACTGTAGAGAATATATACCAATTGATTATAATATAAAACGTGACTGGAAATTTTAGGGGAGCCTATTTGATATATACTATTGACCTGTATACTTACTTCCATCAACATCTGCTCAGAGGGGAAGAACTATTGAAGGTATTTTTCAAGAGTAGATACATGTTGTATAATTTTATTGCTATTCCTTTTAAGAGGATAGATTATATGATTATGTTTATTGAAGTCCTGAAAAACATATTTCACCCATGCCGAGATTCATTCATGTTTTCATTAATTGATGACAACCTTATATATTGTGTCACATCTAGATAAAATTATAGACACATGGGTATCATATTGAGTACTATTTGTCCACATAAACATTATTCCAAGTACATGAAGTGTATCTTTTTGATAAATGAGATAAAATTTCTTGGGAATTTTGTTTCCTAGGTGGGAATATGAGTTAATCATGGGAAAATTTAAGAAGTTATTTCTTGGGAAACGCCAATGAATTAATTTAAGATTTTTAGATTTCATGGATTGGATTGGTTCTACAGGTGATTCATTCTTAACATTTATCACATGGTATCAACATAAAAAATTATTAATAAGAAGGGTGTTTTGTTCAAATAAGGGAATCAGTGTAAAGATTTTTTCTTAACACTAAAGAAATAAATGATGTAGTCTCTGATCCTAACTTTTACTGATCTTGGAGTTATTTGTTCCTTGTATTTTGATGAGGCTGAGATTGAATTGGGACCTACCCTAATGTATGATTACATGGGGGTACCTTATTATCTCATTGAATATGAACCCATGAGCTAAAATACCATACTCAATACATATAATTAGAAGCTATAGTTTGTGAGATTAAATTTTTGAAGAACAATCTCGATGGTGAAAGGAATTTTATAAAAACAGACCATAATGGTATGTAGTATATCTTCTCCCAATATGAAATTAATATTCATTAAGATGATGGATATAATAATTTAAAACGTTTGACTTTGAGAGGGTGTATAATATCAAAAAAATGACATTTTTCATTGATATGTTGAGTAGAAAATATAAGAAACAGGTGAGATAAATTCAGAATTATGTGTAAGCTCATGGATATTTTGAAATAATAATAGGTGGGCATAGATATGAATCATAGGGAAGTTTCATGTTATCTCAGATTGATCACATACTCATTGGTAGAATGAGTGAAGGCTTGTTTGGGGATTGATATAACATGTTTCATGATGCGTGAGAGGTTGGATGATAATAGTTCCATTTAATAGGGGGATTTATATAGTCATGGTAATGATCTGGTTCAGGGTAGGGTGATAGATCCTTCTTTGATAATGGTGGAATTGGTGAGAGCCTCACAGGTTTCGCTATAGGAAGTATATGTTGGGTCGTCCAATGTAACAACCCTACATTTATAAATGAAATTTATTTTTTGAATAAATAAATGAATTATTATGTAATGTATTTATCGAAATAATTTTACAAATATATTATTTTTCTCTATTATATGTTTTAAAAAATTTATAATACCATTCATAATCATAATTATTGATAAAATAGTCATTAAAAATTGACCATTTTGATTGTTATGTTAAGGGTTCTAATAAATTGAAATTGACAAATGAGGATGGAGTGATGGCCTCAACTAGTATGATTGTACCATATGAAGGCCCTTTATCATTGCTCCTAAGGGAGATAGAATTATTGTACATTGACCTTTTATAATCCTAATCTTAGATACTATAACTGAATCTAGCGAGAATATGTTTAATAGATATGTTCAAGATCACATCTGATACCATGTTCACCAAAACACCCTATGGAAACATCACAATCACATAGCTTACCATTAAGAAATTTGATGGTGTAGTTAAAGGATATATATCTATACCATAGAGATGTATAAATATTATGTTTTTATATTAATTATATTTAGATTTCATTACCTTTAAATGATTAAATAATTATTTTGAAAACATTAAGATTTTGATATGATTAAACATAAATTGTATTATTGGTAAATATATATATTCAATTAGGAAAATAATTATAAAGAATTATATAAATGATGAAATTAATTACATTCTCATAATATATTATAATTAAAAATTAATTTCAACATATAAATGAAAAAATAATTTTATAAAGTCAACTATATATTCTATATGTGTCAAAAAAAAATTATTATAAAATCCTAGTATTTTTTAATAAGTGTTGATTTTTTATTTCAATGTGAATATACAAATATTATGTGAATTATTTTGATAAAATATTTATTATTTTTGAAATAATGACATCTAAATTATCAATTTAATAATTCTTCATTATTTTCTAAGCTAAAAAAATATTCTCTAATAAAAAATAGGGTATGAATTAGGACCTCATAAAAGCCCCAAATTGAAGTAAAAACACTAAATCGAGTATCCAATACAAAAATAATTTTTTCCCTTTAAAATAATGTCTTTTGTTATTTGAATAATTTTACAAACCACTACTGAATCCTAAAAAACCTAGATTATGTTTTAATGTTTTAAAACCAAGTATTTATAATCATGATACACTTCCACACCACCAAGGATATTATTTTAATGAGTTGTCTTTCATTCCTTATAAAATAATTAAATCCACACCTCTTTGTATATAACTGTGAGGAAATAATTGTTACAGTCTGCAGTTTTGATTAATTGATGATATAGTTTCCAAAACATAGGTTTAGATATTAAGAAATAATTCCCCACCCTTTTGATTTATAAACCCACAGAAACTCTATTTCCTCTTCACTAAGAACTCATGGAGAACATTTTTAATCTTTTACTCCCTCTCAAGATTCCTCCCATGGATCCTCTATGATTGTAAGAAACTCCTCCCAATATTTTAGAAGTGTCCTCTCATTGTAAGGAATCCTTTACATATATTTTTTATTTGGTAACCTTCCTTTTGTCACGCCTTTTGTTTTCTAAATTTTCATTTTGGGATATGTTTTTTGCATGTCCCTATAATATTCCTTATGATTGAAATTAAATTACATTCCTTGTTATCTTTCATTCAAACCTTCCATAAACATTAATGTACAACTGTTATTTTGTGGATGGTATACTTAAATTTTCCATGCAATGAAATTTTATATTCAAGGTATGTGTCTATTAACAATAAAGGGAATTAACATAGATATATCCATCATTAATTTATTGTTATATTACACTTATATAACACACACTTATTATTTTTTTAAAATTCAAAAATTACATCGTTATGTAGTTTCAACTATGTGGTACACTTATACATGAACACGAAATGAAACTGATGAGTGCACCGAGAATTATTTTCCCCCCAATACATTGGGTAATTTTTATGCCTCATTAGATTCTATTTATATTGAAAGGGTAGTTATCCTAATTTCACTATGTTATATTGTATTATATGATATCCATGACATAATTTTATGGTTTATTTTTTTCAAATATTTCCGCATTCCTATGTTTCTTCTACGTTATCCAGATATATCATTCCTCATTGTTATGGTTTTTTTATCACCCCTCCTATGTTAACATGATATTCATCATTGATCACACATACTACATTACTATATTCTATTTTTTATTATTCCCAGAACAGGAAGTAAAGATAACCCTTTTTATGTATGTCATCTGGTTATCCCTTGTAGTTTTATAAGAGAAATTGACTATTAAGAGTATGTTATGGAGTTTTTGTTTATTTTTTTTATTGTATGTTATTATTCTATGTACCTAATTTTTCAAATACACTAGGATTCATGACCTTATGGGTTGTAACAACTGTGAAATTATGTAATAAATAATAATATAAAGTGTAATAAAGATAAGTGTAGACATAGTTGGTATTAGAGAAAAGTATAGTTATTTTTTGGGGGAATATGTTTAGAAGTCACTAGTGAAATACATATGGATAATACTAAATAATGGAAAACATCCCTAAATTTTTGTAAAATATTGAGTTAGTTGTTTCTAAGAAAATAAAACACTTTCTAAAAACTAGAAGTGGATGTCACTCTGCCACAAATGTACCTAGAGGTAATAACTTGAAAAGGGAGAATTAAGATAGACTTTATCATAACCTAAACCAAAAAATGTTTCTTATATTACACATTGTCTGAAACACCAAGGGTATATTATTTTTTAATTTCACAAGCTCCTTACAAACCATTAGTATGGGAAAAAAATGATAGTATGGTTTAACATTACAAAAAAGTTCTTATATAACTTAGATTGAAACCTATAAATTCATAGGTTATATAATATTTTCCACTTTTGAGATGTCCCTTTAATTTTAACTATTACTTTTTTTGTATTTAACAATTAAAAAATTATGTCCCATAATTTTCCCTTTATTATGCTAATTTATGAAAATAGGAGAAACCGTGCAAATAACCAATTTGAGGGGTAGTGTAATGAATTCAAAAATGAGATCCCTAGACTAATTGTAGTAGGAAACATAAAAATCATTACAATAATCACTAAATTGATTCATATCTTTAATAATAACATGAATCCTGGGAATTCCCAAATCCCTCTATGGAATAACAAGTTGTAATTGAGACCTTCATGCAGTAAAGGCCTCCAACTTTTTGTGGATCTTCCAAACCCTTAATCAAATTGAAATGGATAAAATCCATTGAAAATATATTCTCCATTTTTCAGTGATCCAGGAATGATAAGGTTGTGTTGTTTTTTTACCATATAGATTTAGTAGGTGATTAGTAGTGTATATTGGTCAAAATTAAGAAGAATGAGTAGAAGAATGAGGTGATGGATTAGAACAAAATCTATATATTTTTTTCAATATATATTTTCCTATACTCTCTAACATAATATAGAGATTTATTTGCTTCGACTAAATAAGATGGTTTACAATTCTATCAGGGAATATGTGAAATACAACACAATTCTTCCACAAAATTCCTTCACCTTTATCTTATCCAACAAAAGTATTGTTGAATTCATCTTTTGGGGTCTAAATGAATTTAAATAATAATTGTTTATTATTAGAGACTTCGACATATATTATTGAATTATTTGATGTTAATTATAATTAGTTATATATATTTATAATCTCAAGGTTCTCTTGGGACTATAGAGAAGAAGAAAATTACGACCTTAATTCTGGTAGTGTGATTGAAAAATATAATGGGGATAATAAATTATATTTCCGAATTTTCAAAGGTGTGGTAGGAAGAATCCTATAAATTACATAAAGGGGATAAATAAATTATATAGTTGATTTAAGAGAACCTTTCTAGTGATATACAACTAGATAAAATAGCCATTAGTATGGACGAATAGGATGATTTGGTCAACCCTTATCATATTCTCGAATGTTTCAACTCTAATGAATATAGAAATTATTGAAATAAACTCTCTAATGTTAGGGTTGTCTATGATAACCATTGAAAAAACTCCACGAACTAGTGGGAAAGGGTGAGCATATTCTATCACAACTATAGAAGTGGATCCTTATAATATTGTGGTGATCAGTATGGTAGTTATTCATTCAATGACATGGAATATTTTTTTATTTCTCTATGCACTGTTTTATATCATTCATGTTTAATAGAATATTATAAATACCACCTAAAAAATGAAATTTTTCTTATCATTGAAGATAGATAACTTTTAAATTGCTTCATCCCAAGCATATTACTCATCCTATCTCCTAGTATGTGGGATAAATGTCCCCAAAAACCTTCTATACAAACTTTATCAAATTTTATGCAATTATAGGAATATACTTCCCTTCCTTATATATATATCATAAATTACTAAAAGAATAAATCACCCCTCGTATCAAGAATAATACTATGATTCTATATATGTTCAAGAAGTATGGTGAATACTATTGTGTATTGTCATCTAATGCATGGATATTATTTCCCTATAATGGGGAGTATCTTTCTCAAATGATTGAGACTATAGGAGAGATCATACTTGATTACATGCCCATTATGTGGTAATTAACTGATTTTTTTTAGGATAACTCTTTGATCATCATCAAAGATAAAATTTTGAGTTATAAATATAACTTATTCATGGACCTTTTCCAATGTCCAAGACTCTACAAAGAATGGACACTATCAAACATGAATATATAAAGAATTAACCGACAATAAAATCTTGAAAAAGGATTCATATACCCTTGTGTATCACCATGGGGAGATCCTATCCTCTTATTCACAAAGAATGATGGGTTGATAAACCATTACATTGATAATTATGGGATCAATAATATTATGATAAAATAAAAGAATCATATACCATAGATTGATGACATGTTTGATAATCTACTTAGAGAACAATACTTCTCTTAGGTTTTTTATTGGTTTTATATTATCATATATATGTAATGAAGTAGGATATCCTGAAGTGTACTTTTCATAAAAGGTACGGTAACTACGAGTTCACAGTGATTCCATTTGGACTCAATAAATTTCTAATTTTCTTTCATGGATATATGGAATATAGTTTTTAGGGACTACCATGATAAATGTTTTGTATCATTTTGTGATGGTATTATTATCTAATTCAAAATAAATAGGGAACAAGATAACTATTGGAATTATGTACTAAATACATTCTGAAAGGAAATTTTATTTTTGATTTTTAGTAATTGTAATTTATAGAAGAAAATACTAACATTACTTGGGGAATTTTATCACAAATAGTGTAAAATATGGGGATTATTCCAAAATAGAGGCAATTGAAGAATGTACCACAACAATATATGTAATGTAAGTCCATAGTTTCCTTGGTAGAACTTTACACTATAATTGATTTATAATAAAATTATCATTATTTCCAATCACACTAATCAATATTAATTGGAAGGGAGCCATGTTTGTCTGAAAGGATGAAAGTTAAAAGGGATTTAAGGAGGTGAATAAGAGGTTAATCAATAAAAATTTGTCAAATTACCCACTAGAGGGTATGTATTACAGATCTACACATATGAATCCAAATATGTATTGGGTGTAGTACACATGCAAGATAAAAAACAGAAAGCACATGCCTCCTATTAATTAACCTTAACAGAGAAACACTACCGAACACATTGTCTAGAATTGGAAGTTGTGATATTTATGGTAATGATTTGGTGACATTATCTATGTTGGGAGAAGTGTGATATATATATGGATAATAAAATAAAAAATCATGTATTCAATAAAAAGGAACTCTGTTTGTACCAATGAAGGTGGTTGGAGCTAATCAAGGATTATGATTGTTTAATCCATTACAATAATGGGAAGGAAAAAAAGTGGAAGATGCTCTGAGAAGACATAATCTTACAACCCTATCCATGACGAGGATTTCAAGGGATTAAATTGTAGTGGAAATTCAAATGATAGGAATGGGAATAACAAAATGATCATTATCAATCCTTAATTAAATAACTCTATAACCATCTATTCTTGAGTCGAAAAAGGAGGTCCAAAAAGATGATAAATTGATATGGAATAAGGTAGAAAATATTCCATAATCAAATTTTCTGAATACAGTTCTAAGTTCTGGAACTGATATATGCATTCCATAAAAACATGAAATGAAGTCAAAACATCAATACGATTTTCATAACACATAATTATCTATTAAACCTAGAATCACTAAGATATATAGATATGAAATGCAGAACATCTTATGGGATAACATGAAGAGGGAGATTTCCAACACTATATCTTGATTCTTGGTGTGAAAAAATGTCAAGTAAAAAATGAATTAAATCTAATGGAATGATGAAACCATAATAAATTCAAGTATGGAAATAAGAAAAAAAACAATGGATTTCATCATTTTACTCCTAATGTCACCTAAAGGTATCAACTCCTTCTTGGTGGTGGATGTCCGCCTTACCAAGTTGGAATATTTCGTCACAACAATGGTTGTTTTTTTTTCATGAACAACCGACCATGAAATAAATACGGGACTGGATGAGACTACATGGAGTTCCACTCTCTATTGTATCTAATAAATATTGTGGATTTACTATAGGTTTTGGAGAAGCTTACAGGGATCATTAGATACAAAAATATGATTTGGTAATGCTTATCACCCTCAAATGGACTGTCAGTCAGAATTAACAATTAAAATGTAGATGATGTAAATATATATTGTTCATTGGATTTCCAATGATGTTAGGACCAACACATTCCCTTATTAATGTTCTCATATTAAAACAGTTTCAACTCTATCATTTAAATGGCACCTTATGAGGTTCATATGGGAATATGTGTCGTGCGAAAACATGATATATTGAATTTTGAGAAATGAAGTTGCTAAAACATGATCTTATCAAATATACTATAGATAAGGTTCAAACCATTCAATGTAAAACAAAATCCAAATTTTTTTATAGAAAATATCTACTGACAATCATCAATAAGACCTAGATTTTAGTTTTGAGATATGGTGTTCCTTCTTATATAATCATGGAATAAATTCATTATGTCTGGGAAGATGTAAATGAATTATATTCGATACGTTGGTCCATTACTGATCCTTGATCACTTTGGAGATGTAGTTTATCAACTATAACTATTGCCTAAAATATCTCAAGTACATAATTTGTTCCATGTACACCTCCTAAATTTGTATATAGAATAACCCTCACATGTATTGAATCTACAGGTGGTTCTATTTATAAATGATCGTTCATAAAAGGAGTATTCAGTGATGATCTTAGACTATGGAGACAATGTTATATTATATAAGACATCTCACCTAGAAAAGGTGTTGTGGAAAAACTAAATGTGTGAGTGAGAGACATGGGATATGGAAGAGGTGATGAAACAATAGTTCCACAAAATATTTTATTTTATGATATGAGAACTTATAGGTTGGATTTTTTGATGGGGTAAGAATTTATTGACTGTAAATTTTATAAATGAAATTACATTTCTAATGGATAATTGCATTACTAAATAATGTATTTATAGACAATGCTTGCAATAATTTGGATATATTGAAACATTATATGGTATGTTAGATTTAATATACACTTAATAATAATAATCATTGATTATATATCAATTTCATAATAACCATTAAGAGTACTATATTAACGGTTATGATAAAATAAAATTGACACTAATGGATGAAGTGATGTACTCGACCGGTAAGATCATACCCTATGAATCACATTTATCTCAGATTCTAAGGGATATAGTATCACTGGGATATTACCTTGACCAATCCCAATATAAGATTCAAAATATATTTTTTGAGTGAAATCACTTATCTGAGGTGTTCAATTTCATTGATATCATTACCCAATCCATGTTCACCAAACCAACCAATGCAATTCTCCCCATTGCAAACCATACCTTTAAGAAATATGGTCGTGTAATAATGGACTATGAATCTATACCAAACAAATATGAATTTTGTTTTTTTAATTATTATATCTATATTTTACTACTTATAAATAAATAAACAATTTGTTTTGAAAAATATATTTTTATATGAAGAAATAGAAATTATTTTTTTGGAAATATATATTTTATATCCAGAAAATATTTTTGATGAATTAAATAATCCTTGAAATAAATTACATTTTAACGAAATATCATAACAAAAAAATATTTTTTAAATAAGAATGTTAATATAATTTCATAAAGTCAAATATATATTTTATTACGGTCAAAAAAAATTTATTAAAAAAATCATTATTTTTCAATAAACAAGTATTTTATATTTAAAAGTTTAAATTGTGGAATTTTTTTAAATTTTTTGGTGAAATAAATATTATTTTTGAAATCACCAAAATGAAATTTTCCAAAAATCAATTTTTCAATAATTTTTTGGGAAATTAAATTTTTTGGGTATAAAATATATGTGATATAATTATACGTTATGTATTATGAAATCATAAAATCCAAAATGTTCTGAAATAAATACTATAACGAGTATAAAAAATATGTTTAACTTTTAAAATAATGTTTTTCTATGTTATTTGATTAATTTTATAAAACCATAATGAATCCTATAAAAAAATATTATATTTCAATGTTGTATTATCAATTCTCTATAAACATGAATCACTTACTCATAAACAAGACTATTATTTTAATGAGCCTTGTTCAAGGCCTTATAAAATAATCAAAGTAAATCCTCTTTGGTATAAACCATGGTAATGATCAATGGTATTGTTTTTGGATAGACTAATTTTAGATATTGAGTCCAAAACCTGTGTTTAGAAATTAATAAAGAACCCCCACTCCCCAATATACATCAACTCATTCTTCTTGAATCAAAACTACTCGAGAATGAAATTACTCTTAACTTCCATCTATATATTCCCCCCAATGTTCCCCTATGGTATTATGAAGCTAATACCATGATTTTATAAGCATCCTTCCATGGTAAGGTATCCCCCTTCTCCTCTTTATTGAATCACCTTCTTTATTCCATTCCATTTGATTTCAATGTTTTCAAGTTGGTATTTGTTTCCAAATAACCATATTTATTTTTATATGATTTAAATGTAATGATATTCCACTTTATATCTCATACACCGATTTTTTAAAGCTTTATGTACCCATATAAATTCCCCAAAATTAAAATTCATTTTTTTCTGAAAAACATTTGTATAGTAAATACCGGAATAAATTTACACTCAAGGCTATTCAACATGTTGTACTTATCCATCGTTGATTGGGGTAATTATATGTTTGTAACTCAAACTCCATAGTCATAGGGGAATAATTTATGAAAGGAATACATATTTTGTATGAACTATGTGGAACACTTATGTATATACACAATATGAAAGTTACTAGTGGGCCCAAGTTTATATATCCTCCCAATGCATTTGGTAGTGTGATTATCTAATTATATTCCATAAATAGTTAAAATTAGGTTATATTAATAACAAATTAATATTTTTTAATGGATTTTATCCTCGATTTATGTTTATGATGTATTAGATTATGTTTATTCCACATTCTTATATTGCACTTATGTTATCACATTATATCGGGCCTTATTATTCATGATTATGAATCTCACCCCTCTTATTTTTCCTTGATATAACTCTTGGATTATAAGTACATATTTACCTTATTATATTCTCTATTTATTCATTAACTAGACACTATAAATCATCCATTTGTTATATATTTCCTTAGTTTGTCCAAAAGATTTTTAGAAGAGAAATGGATTTTAAAATATGTTCTGAAGTTTTAGTTTATGTCATTATATTTATATTACATGTCATTATTATAGGAAAATAATTTAAAAAATATAGTAGTCCTTAATTTATTTTTATTTTAAATATGTTTTATTTTATGAAATAAATATTAAAATAAAGTGTACTAAAGATATGGTTTTTTATAATGAGGACATGTCGTGATATTAAACAATAAATCTAGTGGGCCAACATTAAATGTTTTCCCCTAATTGTACAAACATTAAGATAATAAATGATTTGAATTGATTATGTATAGGGTTATTAGACCGACATCTAGTTCCTATATAGAAGTGGGATAACGTTTCCAAAGACATTATAATATGGTTTCCCAGGACACTAAGAGGTCGAGACAGTGTTTGGGTGGTGGTGGATCTGTTGACCAAGGTGTCTCATTTCATATTGATCCAAAATATGAACTTAGTGGATGAGATATGGAATATCTATTACTAGGATATTGTATGGATAGAACGAGGACATACATTAATGGTATCAAATAGGGACACCTAGATTAACATAGGCATTTTTAATAGTTTATAAGAGGCTATTGTGACTCATTTTTAGTAGAATACAACATTTTATCCTTATAATGATGGGAATTTATAAAGAATAATCCTATATTTAAAGTATATTCATTGAGTTTGTATTCTATAATTTGTAAGAGTTTGGAATGATAACATGGCTCTATTGGAGTTATATTAAAAAAATAGTTTTGACTCTTTAATTCAAATATATCCATTTGAGGATCTGAATTGTCATCCATGTTGTTCACCTCTTTGTTGGCATTAGGCAGGAGAGACGTTATTTTTTGGGCTGGTTATAGTATATGAGTCCTTATAGAAGCTGTAATTTATTTTGAAATAGAATGTTATAGCATAAAATACATAACGGGTTTATTTTGACCAAAAAAGACAACCCATGGTGTAAAAAGTGGGTGAACAATTTTTCTTGTGGTTGTCCCATCAGTTCGGGCATAGATGTCTCAGGGGGTATGGTAAATTAGCTCTAAGATACATTGGGTTGGTCAAAAAAATTATATTATCTATATTGTGGGATATTAGTTGGAACAACCTCCAGGGTATCAAGGTATGCATAATTGTTTCCATGTTTATCTGCTTTTGAAGTTTGGGTCTGATCCTATTCGTGTGCCTACTTTGAAGATATGTTTTTTGGAGTTTGATGCCCCTTTTTTGGGAACTCCAATTCAAAAAATAGACCAAAGATAGAATTTTTTGTGAGGAAATATTATTCCAATTTTCTGGGTTCTATAGAAGCACATTCATGTTTTTTAAGATATGTGGGAGTTGGAGATAGACATTTGGGCATAGTGGCCTAAATTATTTGATCAAAACTCTAGGGAAAAATCTAGATTAAGAGAATTCATAAAATGGGGAGAATCAAGAAACCAAAATTCACACATACCTGTAATTATTCCTTTATTTCTATTTTTTAGAGTGTTATAACAATTTTTGTGGCTAGTATGAGGTGTCAAAGAAGCTATAATTGGAAATATGTAAGGCTTGTGGGATTATTTTATAATAGAGAGCTTCATCAGCTGAACATTCTATCTAGTGGAGTATCCAGAGATCTAAAGAAAATCCATATCCCATTAGAAAAATAATATCAAGCCATTGGAATTACTATATTTAAGTGAGAAGAAGTGACTATATTCAATGGACACTGGCTTTCCAGTGTCGTTCGATGGTGACTAGTGAGGATGCTAAATTTATATTCAATTTTTTAAAAATATATTACTTTATAATGAAATTTAAAATTCAATAGTATTCATTAAAAATGTAATAGCCTAGGAATTCCTCTGTAGAAATTTTGGATTCTCCTCTCCCCTTATAACTCCTCTCTTATATATTCTAAAACCATTTCTCTCTTTAACATCTAATTTGGAAAAATCTTCTTTGACCATGATCAATTCTTTCTTCCCACCTAGGATGAAAATAATTTATATATTCAACTTATTGTTCCAATATGTGTATGTCAACATTATGTAATAATGTTTTTATGATGATTAATGGAATTGGAATCTAGAAGTACAGATTTGGATTATCCACTATGCTTGGAACATGACTGTTGTCATTAATAGATTTTCTTTTTTGAGTTGATAGTTTCCTTATATTTCTAGGCATGTTTCATCTCCTAAATCAATCCTAGATTTATAAATGTGTCAACATGGGTGTTTTTCAAGGATAAAGTTGTTCTTTTGGACATGGATGGTAACCCTTAACTTGATAAAAAAAATTCATTAGAGGTAGTATTTAATTTATTAAGTACATGTTTTATACTTGTTTATGGTATGTCATTTAAATGTGTGGGTATCCTTAGAGACCAATATTTTGTTCTTGATCACATGTGTTTTGTGTGTGTAGATCTGAGAGACATAGGCTTGAGTTTCATGCATATGTATTTTGATGGATATGATACTTTTTTATTTGATGTGATGTTTGTTCTATCATTGTAATCATAAATCATAGTGTTCTGTTCATCTGCCATGTAGTTGATCATATAGGTTTAACCTCATGGACTATTAGGTCATGGTTTATTTGTATTATTCCTAGTCAATATAAATTAGTTAATACCATCTTTGGGGAGGTTTTAATCATGTTTTATACAATACCATATAGTGGGATGTGTTAGGTTTCTAATCGTTTTTCATTCCAGTATAGTGCTGAATCTGGTAGATCTAGTCTTCACGGACCTGACTTATGTGTTTTTTTGTGATATGTTGTTTTTTATCGATACAGTATTTTAATTCATGGTGTGTACCTATATCTCTATTATACTAATTTTAGTAAATGATTATGGTTTCTTATTTAATAATGCACTCACATTATACTCATTAATTTCCGTTCACATTATTATTTTATTTATAGATATTATGAGTAAGGAAAGGGCCCTCTAGTGCATGATTGAATAAGGTTATAGGGGGATATAGATGATTTTGGATGGACCTCATCTAGATATTATTGGTCATATTCTTATATTATACATAAATTGGATCCATTTATTTGGTTTTGGTTTATTTACCTCACAATATATAGTTATGTTACATGGGATGGGTTTTACTTTATTTTTTTTACATTTATAGTTATTTATTAATTTATTATTTCTTGATTTATTTGTATTCAATTAATTTATGATACTATGATGTTACCTGATACATAGAGTAAATTAACCTCAAACCATTCTATAGGTATTATCCACTTTTTTAAAACCTATTACATATTGGGAGGTTTACATGAGGTGATGTGGCACAATAAACATTGAATCATTGGTTCAGGTTAGGGTTTCATAGACTAATTATCTCTTCATGTGTTTAATAACAAAATAATTAATTATAAAATGAGGAAATAACATTTGATTGAAAATAAATTCAAGGGGGAAATGAAATTAAAATCCATTAATATATTTTAGATCAAATATTGGGATATTGAAAAAAAATAGTTTATTAGAATGTGATGTAGAGTAGGATGAATATAATGAGAGAAAAATGAACCTGAATGCTCAAAATTTAAAAAATGGAAATATTATTTAAATTTTAAAACATCCAATGAAGTAAAATACTACTGAATTATATATTTTAGAAATGTTTTCCCAAGAAATAATAGTGTGTATCCTGTATTTTAAGAGGATAAAGAGTGGACCTAAAAAATAAATTGGGATTTAAATTAATGAAGCATAAAAATATTTTTAGAACAAAGAAAAAATTTCAATCAGGGTGAGGAAAATAAATTTAACTAATGTGGAGGATAATATCCCTTCTTCAAGTATTATATATGATGTAGATTCTAAAATATATTTCTTTTGAAATTAGGGATAAGGTTGAAAGATAATAAGAATGTGTAGTGATGAAGAATGATAATAAACATACATGGAACACATTCTAAAAATTCACCTTGAGTAGTTTATTAGGATGAATACAGAAAATAAATGAGAAATACAATACCTAAATATATCATATGTGATGTTGAAAAATGAAAAAATTAAATTACATAAAAATTAAAACTATTAATTTGAGAAGATAAAACTATATAATGTGAATGTTTTTTGAGTAGGATAAAATGTTGAAAGAATAAGAAAAAAGTTATTGTAAAAGAAAATGAATTAGAAAATTCTTTTTCAAGTTTACTTAAATATAAGAAGACCCTATAAAAAATGATTTATTATTATCATTATTATATTTAATGAAATTTGAGACATCATAGGATGTTGAGGAATGATTTTCATCATCAGGGATACAAATTTCACCTATGATAAATTAGAATGATAATTCTATTTTATTTAACAGTGTAACTAACATGAGTATATATGGGTAATCCTATATTGATAAATCCTTTATAGAGGTTATTCCTTCTTTAAAGGAGGTTGACGATAACTTGAGAAGGAAATGCTTCCATAAGAAAATGCAATATAAGGCTAGGAATTTTCCCTGAAAACTAGATAGAGTTCATAGAAATACCCAATAGATTCATGGAGTAATTGGATTTATTGGTGTTATGAGGTGTTTTGGAATAAATACTTTTTTGGTAGGGCATGTCACTTACACCGTGTTAGAGAAGAAAAATATTTAGGGGGAGCTGTCTTTTGAATAAGGGTATAATACTTGATAAAGAACGTGTGTTGGATAAAATTCTATCTACGAAAAATATTCAAAATAGTTTTTTCTTCTTTGAGTGAATATATAGAATATTTGACTTATAGGGTCATATTGGTGAGTGAATCATGACCATTCTTATAGAAAAAGCTCAAATGGTCACTAGATAGAAGATATCTATATGAATATATTAGCCTGAAATTTCATTTACTATTGAGGTTTCTATTAAATCTATGATGAAGAGAAATACATTGATTCTATGTAGTTGAATCTCACCACATTTAACTAGAGACAGAAAATCATAGTAAATATTAAACAAGTTGATGGTGGTGCTATCACCTTTGGGAAAAATTCCCACTAAAGATAAATTCATTTCAAGTTGATGAGACTAAAACCTACTAGCATATTTCAATAGATTATTCATGGGATTATCAAAACATTTGTAATGATTTTTTATATTTTCGATGAAGTAAATTCTATAATTTTAAGGTTAATAACATAACATATTAATAGGGTAAATATTGAAAAATTATCCCTAGTGGTGAAAAATTTAGTGGTATCCTTTTTCAAATGGGAGACTTAATAAATTATTACTATTAATACTAAAAATATGAAAAAAAAATTTTTCAAAAGAGGATTAGGCCACCATTATCAATTAATAATAATAAATATTTCTAAGGGATATGTGTTATGGGACACTTATCATCTGAATAGATAAATATAATACATATCTGAAACCTACCAATATGGTAATATGACTTAAGGATGTCACAAAATAATGGTAATCTAATCCACTGGGAAACTTGAGTTGATACATTGATATTTTTTGATCAATGTGAATGAAATCCACATAAGGCGATGTTTAATTCATTAAATAAATCTATTTGTTTATAATAATGACTAATTTTATTTTCAAGTACAATTAATCAATGGTAATTTAAATTTTTAAATTTGTGGAGATAAATGTATAGAATAAACTAGGGGTGTATCTCAAGAATAATAGATCTGATAATAATATATTTTTCAAAAGAATTTCATTTTAATAATTAATTTACAAGTACAAAAATAATCATCATTATATTACTCTATATACAAACATTTAAAAAGTGGGCTAGTTATAAGAAATAATAGTGTCTCGATTGAGATGGATAAAACCACGCTAGTACATTATAATATTTAAATGTTTTCCATAAAATGGGATTTGTGGATTCATATCAAATCTAAAAGGCTGCCAATACTATAATAAGAGGCTTTATGAAATGGTATATTATTAGGGGGAACAATTAATAATAAACCTAAAAATAGTTTTATAAATAAATATGATTTTTAGCACCCTGATGAAAATATTGAGTAGGTTTCCATGAAAAATAGTGGGGAACACAATAAAAATGAGATATATTTTTCTGATATTAATTTTCCTAATACCAATGGTGATAAAGAGTCTTCTGAGGAGGAAAGTTGAAATATCTAAAGCTAAATAAATTTTTTTAAGAATATAATATATTGAGAGATTTGAATAATCTTCTAAAAACTATAAGGTTCATGAAACTAAGAAAAAAAATAAATCTTATATCTAAGAGTAATTTATAATTTTTTTACAAGGATTACCAAAATAAATAATGGGTTGATCCTATTAATGAGGAAAATGATCCTATTTATAGTTATTATACTTTATGTCTATTATATATAAAAAAGTGGAAAATTTTATTAGAACTGAGAGTTTGTTAGAAAATAAGATAAATGATTAAGGGGATGTCTAAAGGAAATAATTGTAAAGTATATTCACAAATTAAGTGGATTTATTTTCTCAAAATATTTCCCCATGTTGAAAGGTTTGAATCCATAAGATTTTTCCTAGCTAATATAGCCCATAGGAAGTAAATATATTATCAGATCGATGTTATGTATGTATAAAGTCCTTATTTTTTAAATATAATAAAAATAATCATTGATAACATATTACAATAAATTTTTTGGTGAAATGAAATTTTTCAATATATATCACCTAATAAGGGATTTGATGAAGTTTCATAAGGGTAAACTCATAGTTAATAGCTTAGAATATTCAATTTAATATTTATAGAGTTATTCAATGATATAGTGAAATTTTCCAAGGCCTATAGAGCCTCGACGAGGACAGAAAAAA
The DNA here is from genome assembly GCA_963277665.1 of Viscum album. Lineage (NCBI taxonomy): Eukaryota > Viridiplantae > Streptophyta > Magnoliopsida > Santalales > Viscaceae > Viscum > Viscum album. The sequence goes on along the minus strand of OY728138.1, from coordinate 1,467,565,472 downwards.
ATTATTAAATATAAAATATTACAAAGGAATAATGTATTCCCAAAATAATTGAATATCTTTCAAATGAGACATTCTATGAGAAATATGAGACCACTTTTGTGACCATGAAAAAGGGTTTACCCTAGAGGTGGCCTAACCATGTGTGTTTTGAGCGTTTACTAGCCATATAGATGAGAATAACGTATTTAACATTTTTATTCATATATTCTAGAAATTATTTGAATATCTCTCAAATGGTGTGTCGTATGAGTTATCTGAGACCACCAGTATACACGAGATGTGGGGTTCCCGAAGGCATGAAATAAAATTTTTACGCATCGAGAAATTTGTTGAATAACATGTAATGCTAATAATTATTATTATTATATTATTATTATTATCTATATTTATGTCAAATTAAAAATAGTAAATTAAAAGTTTAGTTAAATTCACTGAATTAATGAACATTATTTCTCCATGGGTGAATAATTATTTGGAGGTTGGGTAAAAACGATGCTATTTTTACCTGGTTCAAAATAAATGAAAATGTGTGGTTATTGTTAGTTTTTTACAAAATATATACATTTAATTACGTTTTAAAAATTTTAGTTGGGTAAATTGTGTGGAATATTTAATAATAATAATAACGACTATTGATATTGTTGTTGTTATAAATTTTTGAATGTAATATTTTTGAATTAAAAATTAATATTTATATATATGAGTTGAATATATATGTATATATATAAATGTGTGGGTATATATATGGATGTTTTTATATATATAATGTGCATATATTGGTTATATATATATATATCTGTTCGTGTGCATGTATATATATATATATTTATTCATGTGCTTATATATATTTATATGCATGTATATATATATGTCTCTGTAGGTGTGTGTATACATATATATATATGAGGCATATATGTACTCATATGGATGAACTTTTAAATATAATTAATTGATGACTTAATGTGATTAAAATATGAATATTTTGAAAAACAATGTGCATTAATTTAAGAAGGTGGAACATGATTTTAATAGGAATGTGGATAAGTAAAATGGAAATAATTAAAAAAAGTTATAAAATGTGAGAAAGTGGGATCCGACTAAAACATATAGGGGTAAGCCAATCTCATGTGTCTATCCCTCTCCCTCCCTATTTTTTCTATTTTATTATTTTATTTTATTATTTTTGAAATAATTTTTATTCAATATATCATACAACTTTGGTATGATTGATGTGTCATCAGTTCTTGTAGATTTGTCTCTATGAGTAAAAATTTATTGATGAGCTTGTTTCAAAGGAAACAATATATGTTTTTTAGATTTAATTTAATAATTTTTTCCTCTTTTTAAAAATATGAAGGAAAGTATCTATATTATCTAAAGTTATTTTATAGAATTAATATTATAACACAATAATCACATGGTTTTATTGACATATAATTTATATTTTACCTAGAAAATAATTACTTTAAATTATCCAAAAAAATATTAAAAATTATCAGAAGGTAAATTTAATAATTATAGTGGGTAATCAATTAAATTCATTAGATGATAACTTCAAGATTATCGATGTATTATTATTAATATTATCAAAAAAACAATATCTATAGTATCAAAAGATAATTTGTAGAATAAAAAATATCAATGGATAATCACATGATATTACTGATGAGTAATTTATAGAATTACTAGAGAATAATTACTTTGATTTATCAAAGTATAATTTTCAAAAATTATCAAATTACTATTGGAATTTTATCAAAGGATATAAAATTAAAAATTATCAAAATATAATTATAAAGGTTATATTATATTTATTCTTTAAAATAAAACTATAAAATGATTATATATATGAAATTACCAAAAGATAATTATAAATGATAATTTATGAGCAATAATAAAAAAATAATTATAAAATCAAAATTGATGAGAAATTATCAAGGCATAATTATAAACGTATAATTTATGAGATGTTATCAAAAAATAATTATAAATGGATAAATTTTGATAATTTATCAAATGGTCATTACATAGTTATAATTTATGAGAAATTTTAAAAAATAAAACTATAAAAGGATAATTTATAATAAATTATCAAAATATGATCATTCTTATGGAGGTTATTGTGAGCACATGTGCTTTCCCATAATAATAATTTGAAATTTATTTAATCGAGACAATGTATCAATAAATGTGATATTTTTTTGTTCTAAAATGAAATAATTAGTTTTGGTTATACAAATCCTTAAAGAACCATGATCATTGATGTGTTGATGTTAATGATAAAAAGTATTTGAATATGTTTTCTTGATTATTGAAATTTCAAATCCAACTATTTAACTATAATGGGTGGTTTATCCTTGTAATTGACATTGAAAACATTGATTAAGGATATTTATAACTATTTTTGGTAATGTATATGATGTTATCATGATATTTAGTTAATCCTTGACTAACCAATGCATGTTATGTGATATATAAAAGTTCATTTTTATTAATGATGATTACATGATTTATATAATATGATTAAGCATATTGATATTCATTGGACCATGTTGAGTTTTAATCAGGTGTGTATGCATGAATTTCTCACACACATGACATGAAATTTATGATTCCACTATTTCATTGTGATATTTTATATATATGTTATATTTTTCTATATGCATGGTACCAAAGTGATAAGTGGTCATGTCATAGCTTGGCATCCCAAGAGGTGAAGCATGTTCATATTCTACATGTGACTTGATGATGAGAAAGATATTTATGGATGTTCATAATGACCTACTGGTGCCTAAAATAGGGGAATGAAAAATATAAGTGATCATAATAGTATGTAATGACCGTTGTTCATGGAGATCATGAGTGATTAGACATGTGTGGAATCATTGGGACATGATAGTCTATGTGACCTAACCTATAGATAGTGTGGGGGAACGATGATGTAGTTTGGTTTGACCTAAAGACATGGGGAATTTGTTGTTATTAAGTAACATGAGGATGGATCCAGAATTGAGGAAATTCTCTGATTGTCTCTATTTTTTCTGTCATGGCACCAAATCAGGTATAACTGTGGTTTTTGGTGGGTTGGTTACTAGAAAAAAGCTCGTGATGATTGTTTATTTTGTTTTCATTTAGTTCTACATTTCTTATATACTCTTATGAACATTAACACCTATTAAAGAAACATAGTTGGTATCCTACCGAGTCATCTTACTCACACACAACTCACAAATTTTAGAGTACTTTTCTATTACACGACCCAGAATCTAGTGAATGAAATAACCCTATGGTGGGAAGTTTAGCAGTGGACCATGGAGTTGGAGTGGGATGGGATAGATTCTATATGGACCGAATATAATTATTTATTTTTAATATCTTCATGTATCTACTAATTACTTTCTGTATTGGATTTCCATATAGGGATCTTCTCCTTTATGTTTTTTATTTTTCAGTTTCTGTATTTACGTTGATTATTTACTATTTGTTATCGATTATTATCAATCTTATGACATGAAACTAGGGTATAGTCTCTCATTTTTTGGATTTAGACCATCGCTTCATGGCAGTAGCATATTAAATGTGGGGAAGCATGCATAAGTGCGCGCATAATTTTGGATTTAACCTAATGGTTTATGTTGGGATGTTATTTTATTCATTCATAAATGGATTTTAGGAGTTTGATGTCTAAAATAAAGAACATGAGGTGTCCATTTTTTAAAATAATATAATTATCATATGTTGGATATGAAATTCTCCATATGTGTAAAAATATTTTCCATGTCCTTGAATTCAATATTTCAAAGCTCCTTTAGATATATATAATTCATTAATAAAATGGTTGGAAGAAATCTTTTTGTAATGAAAATAGAGTTATATACTATTATATTAATTTTTTATATTGATGATATTATTTTATAAGTTAAAATTTGAGTGTGTGTATGGAGTTTTATATAAAATGAAGTATCATTTTTATATTTATATGACGAGATAAAGGATGTAATTTCTTTTATTGTAAGCAGTGAAGAAATAAAAATACATTTTTCATTCCCAAAAAATAATTCTAGGTAATTTTTGAAGTTATTTTGTATCGAACAATAAAATTAATGTCTATATATATACCAGCTTTGATGTCTCTTGTCAATGATATTAAAGGGTAAAATTTCGATCATAATATTTCAGAATAATTAGTTGAATATAACTTTTTTCATGACAGAAAGGCCTAATATTGTGTATGTAGTGACCCGTTGTGAAAGGTATCAAAGTGATCCTAAATTATCACACTCTATTTCGACCAAAAGTATTCTCAATTACATCAAAGGAACCTTGAATTCATTTTTATATACAAAATAGGTGATAACTTGAATCGGTCTAGATTTAAAATGTAGAACTGACATGTGATTTCAATGATATAAAATGCACATCAGGTGGAATTATCCTCTTGGGTGAAATCAGTGTGAGCTGGGAATGTAAAAAATACTAATTAATTTAAATTGAGAACCAAATTGGTAGATTGTGTAGATTCCATACTATTCATCACCAATTTCATTTGGATAAAATAATATTTTTTTATGATTTTTTCATTAACATTGGTAAACCTCTAAGAATTTAATGTTAATACCAATGCCAAATTGATCTCTCTAAAGATTCTGTGAAACACTATTAGTACAAGAATATTGACACCATATTTCACTACATCGAAGAGAAGAATGAAAAGGGTACCTATGGATGTATCTTATTCCATGTAGGGATAAAATTTTCAGTTATCTTCATGTATTTAATAACCAATTATAGGTATGATATGTTATCGTTAAAAAAAAATTCCCTTACGACTAACTTATGGAAATTTGGGAATACCCTTACTATAATTTTGATTATGTTGTCAATGAAGTGTAGAAATAATTAAATCTGTAATTTTTTGTTTATAAATCATGTTTTATAAATATATTAAATATAAAGGATTATAATTTTAGATGAGTTTATAGATTTATTGGTACATTATCCGTATAACTTGTGCATAATGTTTATTCTCACTAAGGAATAAAAGCCTCATAAAAAATAATTTATCTAGTGGTGGGGTATCAATATAATTGTATCAGAGAGTTTTTATTGTTTAATATTAAAATATTGAGTTTTCGAGGTTGAAAAAAAATAAATTGTAGAAGATTACGAAGCCCAAGGTAATTGGTGAAAAAATATATTATTTTATATCAAAAATTAATTAGAATCATTTTTATGTGATTAGTTTTGTTTTTGAGATGGCCTGAACTTTCATGAGACCATTTTAAGATTCTTGAGTGCATTTTTGGAACTCTCAAATTATATATTTTTCAAGAAAGTAATATTATATGACAAAAATTATATTTCCATGAGGTTGAAAATGGGAAAAGTCGTGAATTTACTATGATGGTTACATATTTAACATTTTATGAGTTATATTCTTCTCCCTGAATATGATGAATTTTTTAAAATAAATTAGAGTAACATAATGATTATATATATGATGATATGTAATATATTTTATTGGATCTCATCATTAAATATTAAAAAGACACCACATGAAAATAATAATTCATATAATAGAATATTTAGAAGTGTATATGCATGTGACATAAGATACATTGCATATTTGAAATGATATATAACATTTGTTTGAGGCATGAGTAGAATATTTCTAGGATATCACTCAAAATATTGTTATGTAAAAATATTACCTAGTGTGTAATATTGAAAATTAATTTCATATGAGACATCATTTGGAGGATATTTTGAAAACTCAAGAATATCATTATGTTATAAAAGAAAAAAATTATCACACATGGTTCAATAGTTTGAAAGATATGGATTTATTAAATCAAATAAGAATACTATATTTTGCATTGTCATCAATAAGATTTGTAAAATTATGGTTAATGTTTTATAATTAGAATAAATTTGTAATGATTGACATTATTTGGAAGTTACTTCCTGAATTTGGGTAAAAATATGCAGTACTACACATCATTTTAAAAATATCAAAAGTTAATTGTCAAGATGTTACTGAAGTCAAGAAAGTTTTAGTCATAAAATAGTATTTTATTTACTATTATCATCAGTAATTTCAGAAAAAAAATTGAATTGAATTATCTTTAAAATTGTTAGAGTATTTTTTAAGAAAATTCTTACCAAATTGATAATGTATATTAATAAGAATTCCAAAATACAAAATTATAGGAGGTTTCTATATTAAATATATATAACTTACTTCTATGTGGCATTGAAGGAAAATATATATTTACTTAAGAAGAAAGAGAATGTTATGTATCTTTTTTTAGAATATGATACACTGAATAATATTGAAAAACTATTGCATCAATGATGAAGAATATAAAAATAATGATTGAGTAATGATAATGAGTTCTACTTATATTGAGAGATATTTGTTCAGTTATGTTATTAGAATACCTATTTATTGAGGGAAAATGTATCACCCCTTGGTTTCAACCATGTAACCATTTTCTTATATATTTTAATAATTTAAATGGTTTGGGGGATCTTTGGGATGGTTTGGAATACTTTTGGGATGTTTTGGGGGATTTTCTAGAGGTACATAGGTTGAACATAGTTAGTATAAATTATGAAACTCTTATATAAATCTGTGTATAGTGGGACAGAAGCTTATGAGAAGGCACAAAGTTAGTCTCATGGTTTATCCAAACCGTGTGGACACCCTAGGAGTAACCTTTCACAGTGGAACAATTGTAAAAATATGGGTGGTACATGGTTTGTCTATCTATGCAAGCCAACCATGAGAAGGGTGTTGAGAGGATGTGACTGACACATGGTTGGCCTAACAATGTGATCCCACCTTGGATGGTTAAATAGATAGATCCTAAAAAAGTTCATCCAACTATATTTTGGATCTAATCATATTATTTTTTTCAATATTTTCAACACTAAATTGGTTTTCCTTCCTCTCAGAGGCTATGGAGACATTCCCCTTCATCCTTGGAGTAATTTGTTGGAAACTATTGCTGTATTGACCACTAGATTTTGGGGTATGTATGTTTTCATAGTGGTTTTCCTTATATCAACATCTCTTACAAATATTCAATTAATTTATATATTACATTATGGTTATATCCCTGATATATGATTCCAATCTTGATGATATTGGTCTATGTTGATGATATAGAATTAAATCTAAGGTTGGTTTTTGGATATTCGACTTTGTTTTGTTAATTTTTTCTTATCGCTCACCGGTTTTCCAAATTTTCTGAGGTAGAAAGATTCACTCTCAACTCCCCTTAATATAAAATGAAATATTAGTTTCAAAATTATTTATTTTCTTTAAACTAACTATGAAATTGGTGTGAAATGATGTGTAGAAACCATCATTAGTGGCGGTTTTTGGAATTGTGGAAATTGGTTATGTAAAGTTATTTTTTTCATGACCTCAAAATGATGATTTTAAAATATATATCTATTGAATTTATTGAGAATGGTTTGATTTTTAATATTTTTAATAATATAATAGTTTTCCACAAATTTATTGGAATGGTTGGTTTGAATTAGTTTTTGCAGACATGGGTTGTTGTGAGTTCATTATTTAAATGTTACTATAAAGTAAAGGTATATACCATTGAGGTTACAAGAAATGAGACCCCAGATAAGGGGAATTTTCCATTGGGGAATTAGGAAACAATCCCTTTATTTCAGTGTTAATGGATGGATGAGAAGATACTCATGAGTATTGAACTTTCACTGAAGCATTCATGTGTGGGTGTGTTTGTGAATCATAGATTGGGTATTCCAAAAATAAATATGAAATGGATTAAATAATTGAGGGTTTCTTTCCTTGAAAAATTATTTTTATTATTAATGTTATTACCTTGTTATATATCATTAACTTTTTCTAAACTAGTTTATATTAATTATTTTACATAAATATTCTAATATGTCATATCCTCAAGGCGTGAGTAGGGAAGTAAGTTTTAGAAAACCTAAGGAGTTTCATTACTCACCCCATCATTGGAACTCTAATACTTTTGATCATATATTTTATAGATAAACACGCAAATGAAAGGTATCAGATTTCATTATTAGTGCTTCATGGTATTTGGGTATGGATAGTGTAGTTGGTTCTCAAGGATTGTTTGATGTTTATTTGTTGTTGACATTGGAGTCTTCAGGGTTTCTGTTGGTTTTGTCATCCTTTATGTTGTTGATGTTGATATCGGTTTATTCTTGGTGATATGATATTGTTTTTTTATCTATTATAGTGTGAGTTTTCATACATTTTTATCATTCATTATATAGTGGTTTTTATTATGTTATGTTTTTGTGATGGATTTATTTTCAAAGGTAAAAATATCCGAAAACAATATTGAAGTCCTTGAATTTTTTTCCATACATTCACATCATGGGGATGAAACCTAAGGGAAATTTTTTATTATAACTCATCTCAAGACAATGAGTATGGATAGTATTTTCCAAGTTGTATCATCTTGTTCGTTCCTTGACTTATAAATTGTAACAGTTGTCTGATTTTTGGTTATCGATTGTGTTTGTCTTTGAGTTGAAAATCATTACAGTTTAGTCATGGAGATAAGATGGTGAAAAGGAGTAGGATTAGTGAAACATTATATGTAGAGAATGATAAGGTGAGATAACCTATTTATTCCAAACATCATATTACTAGAGATGTGGGTACACAATTATTTTAGATAAAGTTATAAGTGTTTTAATTTAATTATCATGGGTTTATCTAATGATTAAATGTTGACATGAACTTATATAAATTAATTCCCACTAGAAATTCATATTTGATTTTGAGTAAGGAATTATGATTTTGTGAAAATGTATCGATTTTTTAATATGGTTTAAATTTTTTCAAATAGTGAGATCTTGAAAAGGGAATTATTGTGATATTTTGAAAATGGAATCATTATCAAAAGCATGGTGGAATTTTTAAAAAAGGCTTAATGATGAAAATTTTTAATTTAGAAAGACATTATGTGAATATGATGTGTTATATTTGATGTTTTTAATCATTTAGTTGATTGGGAATGATAAATATCTAGTTTTTTATTAGTAATATAATGTGGAACATGTTAGGAATCATGGAAACTAACAAGAAGAAGATAATGGGAATGGGGTTGCAGCTAAGTCACAGGTGAACCAACCACTGGATTAGAGTATTGTGAAATCCTTTCAGGTTGGGGATATTGGGATTTTTAGGGATAGACCAAGACAAGTGGATCATTCCATTCATTTCAATAAGTACAATCCACCCATCATTTGAGGTGATTCAGAACATTAGAAGGAAAAGGTGTGGATGAATAGGTTGAATTGGCTCGTTTATTTCCTTAGAACACCATTATATTTTAACATCATGTTTGGTGACATATATTATGGGAGATATTTCACCCCCATGTTGGGATTTAGTAGTTTAAGGTAAATTTGGACAATTCATTTCATATAAGGATTTTGAAGAAATGTTTAACAAAACAATATAATTTTTTATCTTGAATCATGTGAACCATTCATTGATAGAGTATGAAGCAAAATTTATGAATTTAGTCTTCATTACAACTAATGTTGCTACAAGTACATCATTGAAGGCATGCCTTTTTTGTATCAGAATTGAGACAAGAGATTCATGTGATGATAAAAATTATTTGTATAATGGATTATAATGAGATAGAAAATAGAGCGCAAATAGTAAAAAGGGACATCACCATAGATACAGGTGGAGAAATCATATTGTTACCTATAGGAAAAATATGTAACTCTGATGTTGGTAATAAGAGGAATATGAACATCTATTTATAGGGTAGGAAATGAATAATAATCTGATTAATGAGTCAGTGAATCATTCTCAACAACCTAAGATAAATGCTAGAAGTTTTCAATGTTGTTTTTTAAACAACTTGAAACGAGATTATACGACGCCACTAAGGTAATGATAAACTTTCAACCAAATAGGGTATCTTTAGCACCATTATCGCAGTGCTCCAAGGTCTCGTGTTGTAGAAAGTTATCATGAGTTAGAGAAATTATATGTTTTTATAGGATGAGGGGTGAAAAATAATTCTCATCAATAGAACTAAGCTAGCCATGGGGATTCTATGAATACCACGAACCTTGAGAAAGGTAAATATCAACTGGGTAACAAAGAACAAAGTGAATCATGTATGAATATATCTTGAGATGAAAAAATTGTTGTGTATGGCCAATTTAGACCATTAATAGTGATAGGTTTTATTCATTTGAATTCTACCCATATGAATGATAATTTTGATATAGGTGGAACCCATTAGTTTATTTCTTATCAATTTATTATTATTCTTGGTTTAAATGTTGAGGTGATGCCTTCTATTTTAAATTAGCAAACACTTATTGGTCAATGAGAATATGGATCATCTATGTGTATATATTTTTCTATAAATAATGTCGGAGATGAGATGATATGGGATTTTTCTATGCTTGAGATTGCATTCAATGACATAATCCATTAAATGGGTTTTTAAAAATGTTCAAGGCTCACATCGAATTTTATACCCAGAGGGTTACTTTCACAACAGATAATGGCATCAAGAATCTCTTTTGAGGGTATCAGAATGTAAATACATGTATAAAGGGCTTGTTGGCACCTCTATTTGTAATGATCATATAACAATAAGAATAATTGACATTGGAATTGATGGAGGAGATAAAAAATTGCAGTTTTATAGTGGTTTTTAAATTGTTTAAATAATGTATTTCCTGATAATTTATCAGAGTTTCCACCCATATGGGAAGTTGAAATTATTATTGATCTCTTTATTGAGAACAATACTATAGCTCTTATATATTATCATGTGATACATAGAGAATATTTTTCACTAAAGGGGTAGTTGGGTGGTGTAAAGACCCAGATTTTCTATGTAATTTTTTTTAATATATGGGAATTTTACGAGTCTGTAAAAATTAACGGTGCATTATTCTGAGGCCAAGAGTTCCCAGAATGAATTTATGAACATTTTTTTGGGTACATTGAGATAACGTACGAGCAGGATTTTGTAAATTTTGAACTGATACTCGGAATTGAAATCTGAGGGCACCGTTGAACTCACAACACCGATATTCACTTAAGGATACCTTCACCTCGACCACAATGGGTTGAGAGTGAAAGATAATATTTGTGTTTTTCATGAAAGAATAAAATAAAATAATAATGTGTAATAATTTTATTTTCTTTTTTTGAAACCATCCATGTGGATGTTTTAATAGTGGGGACCACCTATACTAAAACCTCTCAACACAGGATATGGTGGTGGGGACCACCTGAGCCTAAACTCCCATGGGGGTTATAGTGGTGGGGACCACCCGAGACATAAAACCCCTTGAACCCCTTTGAACTCCCTCTTAACAGGGAGAAACCTCTTATACTCCCCCACTTAATTATGACAAATCCCCATTTAATTAATTAAGTAAACCCCTCAATTAATTAATTACACTATTTTGAAATTATTCCAACAAAAATAATAGATAACTTGTTCTATTATGTGGGATACCTTTCATTTTGGTGGAATTGGGGAGAGAGGAACTATTGGGGGAAAAGCTCTCCAACTAAGAATGCCCACAAGGAACATCTCCAACGACAATGAGCAGAAAATCGAGGAAACATCAATTTCACTGACGTCTGTCTATCCCCAACGACTTCATCTCTTTCCTCGCGGCCTCTGTTGAAAAATACATAAGGTAGGGGTTTTTATTGAATTCATGAATTCCTTGATTAAATTCTTCATTCGTGGAAATCATGGCGAACAAGGATCAACGAAAATGAGTTGATCCACGATTAATATGAAATTGTAGTGTTTGACATTCTTGATTAAAGGTTTTTGTTGAGCTTCCTGCTACAGCTCTAATGCATAGGGTGCGGTCCAAACAATCATGGCCCAACACCTCCGTCATTCATTATTATTTGTGTGTTCCTCGTGATGGTGTCGACGACCAGTGCCGGTATCTGGCACAGGTGGAACTCGAGAACCGCGGTTGGCACCATGGTCATCCATGATGAAGGTGGCAATGGAGGGCGGCCGGACATGCCGGCCACTGGCGAAGACGACAACGAAACGACGCCACCCCACGGCTTCGCCGGCAGTGGCCCCACCATGCCGCCTGCGGCCCTGTTGTGTAGGCCCCGGCCCCACCACACAGGCCGCGACCCCTCTGTGTCGGCCGTGGCCCCACTACCCTCGCAGAATCGGCGCTGCCCAGGCTGGGATGCCTAGTGTGGGCCGGGTCGACCCGAACTAGTTCGGCCCAGGCCGGGTCGGTCTAGCTGTGTCGGACCGGACCCGGACCAATTTTGACCTTATACGCTCTGTTAGCCATAACATTGGCACAAGGCATCCGTTTGATGAACCATCAGTGATGATGGAAATCGTGGAGTGAGATGGTCTCATTGGTATACCCTACTAGATTTTTTAATAAAGTTGGTGAATGGTAAGGTTGGATCGTGGACGAATCCAACTGGGCCCTTAGGACTAAAAAGATAATAACTCATAGACCCAGTGTCAGATTGACGCACCTTCTATTTCATTGAGATGCATATGGAAATGATACCCTTTGAGATACTTCTAAATGATACTTCATGGTAATTGGAGTATCGAATAGTGGCCTATGTAGAGGACCCTCTCGGAGACAAGTGAGCGTAGTGCGGGATCCCTGTAGCTGGCTGTGATGTGAATAATGAATAGCCATCTTGTGTGGGTCATCACCTAATTATCCTATGTGGTTCATCATCGAGTGATCCTATGTGGGTCAGCACCTAGAGATCCTATATGGGTTAGCACCGAGCGATCCTGTGTGGGTCAGCACCGAGCAATCCTCTATGGGTCAGCACCGAGCGATCCTGTGTGCGTCAGCAGCAGAGCCTCTTAACAGATTAAGATCATTCAATAGTTAGATCTAATCATCTCTACTACTGTACTTATGTTATAACTGGTGTGAGCTGAGTTTGTACTTGTGTGGTAGATTCCTTCATGGTAATACCTTGGTGGTAATCTTCTGTGTGGCGTACCTGTGTGGTACATACCTTCGTGGTATTCCATCCTTTGTGGAACGGTTGAGCTTTAGGCTTTTGGGTTGTACCTAGTGTTTACTAATGATTGAGATGGGTATACTTGATAACTTAGTTATATGTATAGGAATATACATAAGTAGGTTTGTCAGTTGATCTTCATTCTTTATGGTTTATCCTTTGTGGATTTTTGTGATACCATGAGGGTCTCAGGGTCCCTACTGAGTATTATTATACTCACGCCTGCATGGGCTATGCCAACACCTTGTTGTGTTTTGTGTAGATGACGGAAAATGCTGATCGAGGATAAGGGTACCAGGACTCGACCAGGCCCGGAGGTGGACAATATGGTGTGTTGGTACGTAGAGGAGACAAGAAGAAGTTGAGTGTTGAGGAGGTGATCTATACCAAACCTTCAGGTAGGAACCTCGGAGGATGACCTAGTGGCTTCCTTTATTTTTCTTTAGTTCAACTTTATTTTAGTTGTACTTATACCTTTAGTCATGGGCTTGTATTCCGGCCACTTTTACTTTCAGTACACACACTTTTTACTATACAGTTGACTTGTGTTTTTATATTGTTGTGTGCATGGTTGTGTGTGTTTACCATTTATAAAGGCAATATCTTCCCAGTTTTAGGGAATACGCCATTCAGTGCTAGTCACCATACCCTGGCCTATGGAAGGTACGCTTGGGGTAGTCACAGAATGGGCCCCAAGGGATGGGTCATGATAGATGAAACATAAATAAAAAGGTTCATTCATCCAAACATGTCTCTGAGGGAATAAATGGTATTATTTATCAAAAATTTGGGTGGAACTATTCTATTTTGTTTGGATTATAGTAAGCTTAACCAAGTTAAGATAATGAATAGGGGTCAACTTCCATGCATTGTTGATATGATCGATCAATTCTAGGTATATTGGTGGTTCTTTAAGATTGACTTGTGAACATGATATCACCAATTGTAGGTTCTGAGGGAGGATATTTAGGAAATATAATTCAAGAGTAGATATAGCCATTATGAGTATCTGGTTATGCCTTTTGGTCATATGAATGCACTATAAGCCTTTATAGAATTGATGAATTAGATATTTCAATGATATTTGGTTCTTTATGTGGTGGTTGTTGTGTATGAAATACAATTTTATTCAAGGATAAGGGGTATGCATGATCAACACTTGGAAGGAGTGTTGGGAATCATTACAGATCATCACCTGTAGGCCAAATTAAAAAATTATGATTTTTGAAAACAATAGGTTAGTTTAATTGGCCATGTATTCTATGAAAGAGGTGTCCATGAGGATCTATAAAAGATAAATTTTATTATCTCTTAGAAACCTATAATTAATTTCTTTGAGATAAATAGTTTCTTAAGTCTAGTAGGTTATTAATGATGGGTTTTTGTGAATTTTTAGGAATATATTCACTAATGAATGCTTTAAAAGGGAAAACGTTTTCATTCCAATGGAAGGGTGAATGTTAAAATTATTTTTAGGGCCTAATGTTCACCTCAAATAAGAAGTAATATTGATATTGTTGGCATTAGTACAAGGGTTTGTAATGTAATGTGATGATTCAGGATCTAGTTTGGATTGTGTTATCATGTAGGGAGATCATTTTGTATCTTATTGCTCCAAAAAGTTTTGATTTAAAAAGAATAACTACCCAACATATGATTAGGTGTTATCTATTATATTCATTTCTTTTAAGACACGGAAATGTGACCTATTTTGTGAGAAATATTATGTATTTATTGATCATAAGATAGTGATACATATTTTTTTACAAAGGAATTTAAAGCGTGGATAATGAATATGGATACAATATCTCCATATGTTTTACTTTTACATTATGTATACACTGGAGAAAGGAAATTTAGTAGTAGAGCCATCAATAAGAAATTCATATGAATAGTTGAAAAGTAGGCTTTACATCAGTGGTAATTTATGTTGGTCATATAAGAAATGCTCTTGGAATGCGAAGAATGAGGTCAAGTTACATTATCATTATATCTTCTTTTGTTCATAAATATATTGATATTTTAAAAGAGTCACATAAATTAGATTAAGAATTATTTTTTATTGAATAAATCTCAATAGTAGGAAGAATATTGGGGGATGGAAGCTAGATGAGATAGAAGCCATGTGGGTTTTAAAATGGATGTTTGTACCTATGTCTTGTCAAGAACAACTTCTTCATTCTTACCACCATTCGACATGGGTTGTTCATCCTGGAATACAAATGATGAAATATGGTATTGAAATAATAGTTTTGGTGGGTTACTATGAAAGGAAAAGTGGTAGATTTTTTTTCGTGATTCTTTACTTTTCAGTATGTTAATGCATAAAATTAGTGACAAATGGGTGTGTTACAATATTTACCTATTCTTGTTTGGAAATGAGAGTAGATAGCAATGGATTTTGTAAATTGTCTCCAAAGATAAATTTATAAAAAAGATTTTTTATGGTTCATTATGTATTGACTGAATAATTTGGTTCATTTAATCCCTATTCTTGAATTTTGTACAGTGAAAGAATTCTCAAGAATATATATCTAGGAAATGGTAAAGAGGATTGTAATACCAATTTTTATTGATTTAGATAGAGATCTGAGGTTATCATCCCCTTTCTAAAAATACATACAACAACCTATTGGAACATGGTTGACTGTGAGTATGGAATATCATCATCACACAGATGATAAATCTAAAATGATGATAAAAACATTGGAATATATTATTTGGGCTTTTGTAAAAAAAATTATTTCTCATTGTAGGAGCACATACCGATACGTGAGTTCACAAATAACAACATTTATCAGGCCCCAATACATATGGATCCTTTTGAAGCATTGTATGGGTGACTTTGTCATTATCCACATTGATGGGTGAAAAAAGGAGAGATATCAGTGGTTGGGCCAAGCCCAGTCCACGAGAAAATGGGTAATAGTTGATTAAAGAGAGAATGGAAATGGAATAGAGTCACCATAAATCATATGAGGATCCACATCAAAGTCTATTGTTATTCTAGGTTTGTGATCATGTGTTCATGAAAACCTCTCTATATGGCTTGGGTATAACAACCATGTCCTTTATTAAACATTAATTCAGGATTTATTTTCGTAAGGTATAAATAATACAACCCCAAAGATCAATATGTTTAGTTTCTTCATGAATTAGGTATATAACATAACATATTGAACATATGATACAACAATATTATTAAAAACATCCCTAACATGCTTCTAAAATTCCATGGCTTATAAAACTGCTTATGATAACTTGGAAAAATCAAAAAGAATGGGGTGATATATAAATCCCAATAAGGAAATGAACATGCCATAAGTTGATACATGTTAGAAAATAGAAATATTAATTTGGTACAAAAAGAGTAGGAATAATTAACACAAATAATGATACATGATATAAAAATATTATCATAACATGGGAAATGTGGAAACAACATAATGTACTACATCGTAAACATAGGTCCTGGATAAACTACAAAGACATCTTAGTGGAAAATTTTCCATAAAGGAATTAGGCTCCCTCCCTATCCCAACATTACATATCATGAAACTAAACATTAGCTAATTTATTGGAGCACTATATAATTATTAGTTCACCCATCACATTCATTTCATTCTCATGGTTATGATTTCCACATTGATCATCCAACATGGATTCATTCTTGATCATATTTTATTCCATGATCAAGGAGTGTGGAATAAATACATGTAAGTCCCATGTTAATAAGGTATAAGTGTATAAAGGTGAACACCCTTCATATGAAATGTGTATGGTATTTACAATTAACATCTTTTCTCATTAAAAATCACTATTATATATTGAAAACATAACTACGTCAAATTAAAATTCATAATGCAGTTTTATGATGGTGAAATGTGTCTCTCATAATTTGGAAAACAATTCTATAGTTATAGGTATATAGAATAACATATCCCATCATAAGTAAATGAAGATAAAATACATAAGGTGAAGAATATAAAGAGGAAATAGGAAAATATCCCTTACTATGTTTTATCATGGTAACAGGTGTACATGAGGTTTTGTGGGGGAATAATGAGAGTGAATGGGGCCCCTAACAATTCAGAGAAAAAATTAATTGTAGTCGGAATATGGATGAAAACATCTAAACATGAATAAAAGGTAATTAAAAGGCATAATATAATAGAGGATTTGAATAAAAAGGAAGGAGGGTGATCCCGTAAATTAGTTTATAACTAAATTTCCATGTTGGTTTATTAAGAGATTTGGGGAACCTTGGGAGGACTCTAGAATGTGAAGGTAACAGTATAAAAATTCTCAATGGAGTTTTAGTGAAGATTAATTGATGCATATGTGTGTTTATATACAAAATCGTGGAATTTCATTATTACTTTGGTTTTGGACTCTACATAATAAAATAATCAACACCAAAAACCTATCCATAAATTTTCCAATGGTTTATACAAAATGGGAGTGATCCACTTTATTTTATAAATATAATGGATTAACATAATATAATCAAATCCATGCATATGGGGAGGTGAGTCATTTTCTTAATGAAATGTTTTTAAAAGCATAAAATATATTAATGGTTTTGGAGGATTCATAAGGGCTTCATAAAATTAATTAAATAAAAACAAAATCAAATTATTCTTTAGGAAAAACATATTTATGGTCATGAAATACTTTTATGGTATTTATTACATAAATTTTGGAACATTATGATATCATAATACATAATATATATTTCTATGTCATTTAATTTTTACCAGAATATTTGACTGACTCCAAAAATTGAGAATAATATACTATTGGATAATTTCAAAATTTTGATCCAAAAATGATATTAATTTTTTATAAATAATATTCCAAATATATCAATATTCACTTTTAAAATAGTAAACGCCAGATATTGGGAAATGTTGGGTTTTTTTTTGAAAATATCAGTTTTTGAGCACCTATATAAATTACAATTGACTTCATAAATATGAATAGATCATTTATATTTAATAAAAATTATTGAATAAAAATATTTTATTAAAATATTATTTATTTCAAAAATCCATTTATTCATTAAAATAAATTCCTTAATTGAATCTGAATATTACCCACATGTATTTTCTTGTTTTATTATATCCAAATAAAAAACATTTATAATGTAAAACTAAAATGATGACAATATATTCATTATTTTTTTCATAATAATATTTCTACGGTCATGATATATATCCATAAAATACCCCTTCATATTATCAATGAGTAAGTTGTGGGACAATGAGAATTTCATGGGGTTATTGGACATACATGGTTTGATCCAGAATCTCGATGATCTTGAACATCCCCATAAACGATTTCTCTAATTATTATGTTGTATGATCTTATCATTTCCTTAGTAAAGGAAATATCCTAATGATTCAATCTCCCCCGTAATCTCTAATATATGGTATTTATTGGGTATGATCCTTCTGGTTTAGGCCATCACTTTTTTTTCGGTTTCAATTTGATTAGTTAAACCCCTATATTTATACAAATCATGTGATCACTATTCAACGATAATGATTAATAATAGTCTTTTAAATATAAATTGGTATATTTAAACCAAATATGTTCATATGTTTTATATATCCATATTACATAACAAATTTAATTAAATTAAATAGGATATTTTATTTATAACATTTTGGGTTCTTGCAATATTCCCCCTTAAGAAATTTCTCCTTGAAATTTTATTTTCTCACACTAAAATAGATGTGGTTAACATTGTTCCGTAACATCCTTTTATCCCATTTAACTTATTCAAAATTTTGGCTTCTCTAAAATACATTGACAAGGTGAATTTCCTTGTTTTGTAGAACTTTGTCCGCAAAATATTATATTTTCACTGGTTGCTCCTCATAGGAAATGTCAATCTCTAAAGGTACCACATTTTTATTGAGTACATGTGAGGGTTCTAGTATGTAATTTCTCAATAATGATATATTTAATACATCATGTACTTGAGATAGGTTCTGTGGGAGTGATAGTCAATATGCGACTACTCCAATGTGATTAAAGATATAAAAGGGGTCGAGGTATATTAGAATATGATATTCCTTTTACCCAAATATAATAACATTCTTCCATGGAGAAATAAAGATGAATACCATGTCACCAACATCATGAACTAGGTCTCATCATTAATTATCAACATATATCTTCTGTCGACACTGAGAATCCTTGATTTGTTGATGAATTGCCTTAACCATTTCCATAATTTCCTCAACTAATGCAGGAGCTACAGGTTTTCATTCCCTAACATCGTCTGATCATGCAGGTGTTCTGCACCTCTTCCCATTAAGGTCTTCATAGGAATCCATTTGGATGCTTGAGTGTAAATTATTATTGTAATAGAACTCTACTAGTGGAATATGATGGTCATATCCAATTTTGAAGTCTGTAGAACATTATCGCAACATTTCTTCTATTGTCTGAATATTCCACTCATATTGGCCATCATTTTTAGGTTTATAGGACATTATGAAGTTCATATCAATGTTTATAGAATGTTGGAGACTTTTCCAAAACATATTGTTGAAACTCAGGTATCGATTAGATACAATTGATAGTGGTACTCCATGTAGCCTTACCACTTCTCTGATGTAAAAACATTCGATTTGATATAGTGAGAATCACTATTGGACTGAGATAAAGTGAGCTGTAGTTTTAAGACAGTCCAAAACAACCCATACACCATTATTTTCCCTAAATTTATTCTGATGTATGGTGAAAAATACCAGGGCAATGTTCCCCATTTCCATGTTGGTATGGGTAATGGTATCATCATCCCCATAGACTTCTTACTTGTATCCTTCACTTAATGACATAACAAGAATATTGAGGTATATTTAGAAATATACTTCTTCATATTTCCCCACCAATAGTACTCAGAGATATAATGATACAACTTTGTTCTTCTTCAGTGAATGGAGAATGCCGAACTATGGTAGTCAACCAATAGTTCTTTATTTACCTCATGATTTGACGGAACAAAAATTCTTTACCCAAATCTCATGTTTCTTTCTACATTAACATTCAACTCCAAGGATTTCCATTTTCATATAGTTTCCACCTTCTTCTGAATTCCCACATCATTTCATTTTTTTAATCCTTTAACCTCTTCAAAAGATACTGTTGATCAATCATTTGTAAAATATTTGATGATGTTCCTTCCATTATGACTACTATGTTTGACCATTCTAAATAAAAGAATATTTAACCCCTCTTAGTTATCAACAATGATATAATTAATGGATCCTTTTTACAAATTGAATCTTCCACTTTATTCACTTTTAGAAGATTGTAATGGATTGATCAATCAAAGTCCTTGATCATCTCTAACAATATTCAATGGAACATATTCATCTCTTTCTATGTGAATGTATAGTTAATGATTTTGTGATATGAATATATTTAAAACTTCTCCCCAAAGTAGTAATGCTGCCATATTTTCAAAAGGAATATCATTGTATCCAAATCTAGATTATGTTTTGGGTATTTTGGTTTGTGATTATTCAATTTACATAAAGTATAGGGTAAGAATTTTCATTCTATATGAACACCCATCACAATAAATTCTTCAAAGAATCAGTGAATACCATGAAATGACCTCCAATTATGGTTAGTGTGAGCACAAGTGGAGTGATAATCATCATTTTCAACACATAAAATATCTCTTCACATTCACCATTCTAAGAAAACTATACTCCCTAATGAGATATCTTGCTAACAGGTTTTGGAAACCACAATAAATTTCTCACAAATATGTGATAATGATGAGCTAACCCAAGGATGCAATGACTATATTTAATATTTTTTGGCCTCATCCATCCTCCAATTCCATCAATTATTTCTGTGTCCATATATATCCCATGGTTTTTATGATATTCTCAATTAATGGGACTTCTTTCAACCCGAACTCACAATTGTGGTAGTTTTCATAGCACTTCTCCTTTTATAAGGTCTTCACAAGATTTCTCACATACTCTTTATGCTTCTTCATGGTATTTGAGTATATTAGAATTACATCTATCAATACTACCATAAATTTTTCTAGGTAAAATATAAAGACATTATTCATCATGTCCATGAAGATTTCTATAGCTTTAGCATGTTCAAATTGCATCACTAGGAAATCATAGTGCACATAACCTATAAGAAAAATTGGGTTGGGGATATCTTCATTCTTCATCCCTACTTGATAATATTATGAACAGAAATATATGTTGGAGAAGTATTGTTCTCCACATAACCTAATGATTGATTCATAACTCCATTTAATTGGATAGTTGTTCATTATCATGATTTTGTTAAGATTTAGATATTCAATGAAAAGGTGCATTGACTCATCCTTCTTCATGATGGAGATGATTGATTCACCCCCTGGTAAAGCACTTGTGGGTATGAACCCTTTATCTATATTCTCCTATAGTTGTTTCATTAGCTGATAAAGTTACAAAAAATCCATTCTATATGGAGTCTTGGATAACAGTAATTCCCCAGGAATAAGATCGATTGAAAATTCATCCTCTTGGATAGGAGGATGATTGGGCAATTCATTATCAAACAAATCATCATATTCCCTCAAAATGGGAATATATTCAATGATTATTATTTTATTAGACTCAACCATTTGAGAATTAAACAATTTATCATATGTAAAAAATATCTTCCCATGATATTTTGCTGCTAAATAATATACATCATCATCATTTCACATATATAGAACTAGATGACGATTCATGATACATAGATTTATTTCCTTCTCATGGAAATGTTTTTGGATCTATATAGAAAAAATATAATCCCTTATTTGAATTGCATTAAATTCCACCAAACAGAGTATGAAAAGTTTACATGGGAAGTTCAACTCAAAAATTTTAGCAAGGGATGAGATATATACCTAGGAAGAAATAATTTCATGATTTTCCATTTTCACCCATAACCCTACTCCCATGATTTTTGGTGGTGTTTGAATAGTTCTACTATACATTTACGATCTGAAAGAATGCATAAAAACATATTAAAATGGATGATCTCTATTATTGAATGAATATGTAGTGTACCTGTCACCACATCATTTTTGGATCCACATATTTAGTTATAATGAATATTATTTCCCTTACTACCTTTGATGTTGATGGTTGTAACCATGAAAACACGGCTTAGTGCATTTGTTAGGAAAGTGACCTTGTTCCTTGAAGATAAAACAATGATGACATGAGCATTCTATTCATCTATTGAATTAGTGGGGTTCTCATATCAAAAATCGTTAGCTATGTATCCTTCCTTCCCACACCTAAATCATTTATTCATTACCCTTAGGTGATTTCAATGTTTCTTAATTATGCACCTCAGAAAAGTGGGATGTTGAAATTTATTGCATTGTTAGATTTCCCCATTAGAAATCTAGATTTAAAATCCAATTTCTACTTCTTATCCCAGTAATTCCCTTGATATTGAAGATACCCATTTTGAATTTAGGGGAACATTATACAATTTCTTCAGAGCTATATGAGGCTTTTTACCATTGATTTCCATAGACATGGTTTTAGCCCACAGGAGAAGCGATCATCCTTTAATTCAGGGGTAATGATAAGGCCTCAGTTATATCATGAAGGTCTTGTAATGGTTTCCTCATACGCCCCAATAGACTTGTCATTATTTTTATTGAGGAAAAGGAAATCAATTTCAATTTTAACATGGACAGTTATAGTAATTTTTTTATCAAAAAAAGAATGTGGAATTCCTTCAACCCCATCATATCGATCTCTAAATAAAGCGTAGAATTCTTGATCAATGTCCACTACAAATAAACATCTCCCTCCATATGATAAAGAACCAGTAAAAACTCTCTTGTACAGAACATTAAAGGATATAAAAGACATTGTCAATGGAGTTGATCCATTTTTTGTGATTAATAGATCCGAAGATCCAGTGAAATTAGAAGGCCTTTTCTACATAAAGGTCTCAATTATATCTTGTTCTCTCTTAGGGGGGGGGGGTTTGGACGCTCCTCCTAATTTAGGATTCTATTCAAAACCTGAATTATCTGAGATGGTATCATCATGATTATTGTGATTCCTTCTCCCATCAGGTTGGTAATCTTATTGTGGTGGCCATCACATTACCCATACTATTGATTTTTTACCCCATTCTTCTAATTTCGTTTCATTGGCTATAATAAAATGTAAATTAGAGATGATTATTTTTAAATTGTTCAAAAAATATATGGTGAATCCATTAAAATTAAACGAATAAGTTATAAATTACATGTATTTACTTAGATTGTGAATTTCTAGGATTCAATATATCTTTTCCATTATCTATTTCTTAATATATATTCTTATGGAAATTTTTTCCCTTAATAATGGTTTTTAATGAGATTATAATGATACCCAAGAATATCCGCTGATAATTTAAAACCTATTGGAAAATAAGTCACTCTGTCATGTACCTTGTTACATCGAGTTTGGCCTGATACACCATGTCCAAATTGTTACAACTAGGTACATCTATGCCATAACGAAATCCACTTTTAGTAACTAGAATGGATTTATTTTCATGATAAACCAAATAATCTATAATTAACAAAATTTAAGAATTTTTTAATTTACATAGTCTTATCCATAATTATTTCTCTATAGTTTTTAATCCTAATACTTAAAAACTAAAATTTTTATCTGATTCCAACTATAACAACTATGTTCTTTATAACACATTAATTCATGATTTAATACATAAAATAAACATAATACAACTCGAAATTTGATATATTTATATATATTGTGTCATCTAAATTTTGAATATAGAATAACATCATAAAAATGGTACTCAAAAAAATTATTGAAAACATCCTTAACAAACATCTAAAATTCCATGGATTTTAATATTTCACGGGATAACTTGAGGATAAAAATAGGAAAGGGGTGAGTTATAAAGCCTAGTAAGAGAATAAATATGCAATTATTAGATAAATGATAGACAATAGAAATATAAATGGAGCATAAAATGTTAGAATAATAAACATGATAAATGAGGTATGATATAACTCGATAATCATATCATGGGGAATATGACAAGAACATAAAATAATGCATCATAAAGATAGGTTAAGCCTAAACCATCAATACATCATTGTGAAAAAAATTCCCATAATGTAATTAGGTTCACTCAATTTCCCAATATAATGTATCATGATACTAAACATTACCCAATGCATTTTATCCCTATAAATTTCAAGGTGGACCCATCACATTCATTTCATTCTCTTGTTTTAGTGTTTCACATAGACCATACAATTGGGAATAATTAATAAAATATTTTATTCCATGATCAATGAGTGTGGAATAAATACGTGCATGTCTCAATTCAATGAGATATATATTTAAAAATGAGAAAAACATAGATAGTAAATAGGTATGGTATTCATTACACAAGTTTTTGGCCTAAAAATCATGGTGAAATTTTCAAAGCAAAATGATGTCATTAAATAATTCATAAAATAGGTTGATGAGAGAAAAAAAGGTATCTCATAATTTTTTAATCAATTGGATAGTAAGGTGGATATTTATTTAAATAACACATCATAAGGAAATGAAGATAATATTCATATGGTAAAGAATATAAACTTAACAATGAAAAATATTCGTTAAAACATTTCATCGTGGTAACAGGTGTAAATAAGGATTTACAGGAGGGAATAATGGGAGTGAAAGGGGTATAACATAATTTATAAATCAAATGGAATGTCAGGGTAATATGGAAGAACAAATCCCACCATGAAAAATTTTAATGAAAAGTCTTAACATTATATAGGATCATGAATGAAAAAGGAGACATGGTGATCCATTAGATGAGTATTTGACTACTAATACTTTAGATATGCCTCTTGAGAGAATGGGGATCCTTGAGAAGACTTTCGAGAGTAGAGAAGATATTATGGATGTTCTCAAGAAGTTTCAGTGAAGGGAAATGGGAGCTTGGGAGGTTTTATATAGGAAAATAGGGGGATTTCTTTTTTTAAGTTGGTTTTGTATACTACATAATAAGATAACCAAAACCACAAAAACATCCCATTTTTTTCTTCATGGTATCTTAAAAATGGTTGTATATCTCATTCTTTTATAATTAAAATGTAATAAATTAATAAAATGATACCCTTTCTTTGGTGGAGGTGAGTCATACCATTAAATAAATTGTTTTCAAACCTAAAACATTTAATGGATTTGGATTATTCCTAAGGACTTTATAAAATTAATAAATTGAAAATAAAATTACCTTATTTTAAATTAAATACATATATTTGGTCATGGATTCTATTTTTATTATTTATTAAATCAGTTTTTGGGAAATCATGATGACATACTCAAAAAAATTTATTTGTACGATATTTATTTTTTACATAAAAATTCAACTATATTACAAAATTTTAAAAAATTAACAGTCGATAATTTTAAAATTATAATTACAAAAAATAATATTAATTTTATTTAGATAATTTTATAAATGTTTTTAATTTTTATTTTCAAAATATTAATTTACAATTATTGTGAAATGCTATTTTTTTTTGACAATAGAAGTTTTTAAACCTTTATATAAATTACATTAGATCATAAAAATTAAATAATCATTTATATTTAATAAAAATTATTTAATATTAATATTTTATTAAAATAATATTTCTTTCATAAATCCATATTATCATCAACATTAATTCTAAAATTGAATCCAAAGAATACACAAAAATAATGTTTGTGTTTTATTGTATCAAAATTAAAAACCATTTATAAAGTAAAAATAATATGTTGAAAAATATTAACTATTTGGAACATAATAATATTTATAGGGTATTGATACATATCCCTTTAATACACAATAAAATTCCCTTTGAATAAGGTTCATTCTAGTGAGACTTTCATGGGTTGGTTCGTTGTACACGGTTGTGTCGTGATCTTGATGAGATTGAAATTCAACCATAAATGGTTTTTATAAAGATTAATTTGTTGGATATCATCATGGGATTAGTCAGGGGAAAATACCATTGTTTCTATCTCCCTTAGAATCTCTAATAAATGTGCTTTATAGGGTACACTCTTACCAGTTGAGGGTATCACATCCTTTTTATGTGTCAATTGGGTTTTTTAAAACCCAATATTTATATTAATCATGATATCACTATTAGAAGTCTATATTATCAAATTCAATTATACATAACTATCATTTAAATATAATTGGAGATAAAAAAATAAAATAAGTGCATGATTTTTCTATTAGAATAATGCACAATACGTTTAATGAAATCAACAGGGGAATTTTATTTGTAACAGTTCCAGTTGTTACATTGGGTAGCATCATTTTGGATTTCAGGGAATGATATACCCTCAATACATACACCATTTGAGATAATTAAATAGGTTGGTGATGTTTCGTATCGACTATATTTTCTACCATGGTTCAGTGAAGTTCCTAATGTGTTTTTTTTATCTTAGTTAAAAATGTATTTTCCCAATTGGGGCCATTTTATTTAATGGGACCACATTGACCTAGATCTAGATGCTTCATTAGGGCATGTGTAATTGGGGATTGTGGATAGGAAGGAAAATGTCTTTCATGGAATAAGTATAAGTCATTTGTAGGTTATTTGGAAACATGGTCAGATTTTGGATGATACTTATGAATGGGAGAAAGAAATGGTCTATGAATGGTCTGAACTATTTTTTAATAACAATGGGTTTTGAAATTCTGCGGACATAAAGGCCAATTGTGGGTTGATTTTAGCACCCCTGGTTTCATTTAAGTATCTATTTCTTTATATATTTATCTATGTATTTTTTTTGGGTGATGGTTTGGGGGTTTGGAAAACAATTATCATGTTATCAGGGGGCTTTTAGGAGGTTCATCATTTAAGAATAGTCGGTAGAAACTGTGACACTCATCAAGGAAACCCTATATAGTGAAACAAGGTCATCTGGGTAGGTGTACTATCTAGTGGATAGTATATCAAAACTATTCAAACCCCCTATGAGTAACTATGAATATGGAATAGAGGGAAAATCGTGATTGGAATACAGATTATCTAATATTGTGAGTTAATCGTGTGATGAGTGTCTAGAGACAGTGGTTGAAGCATGGTTGGCTCACCATTTACCTAATCGAGTGAGACAGACATACACTGTTAAAAATATAGATACTAAAAGTGGATCTAACCATGTTTTTTCTCTAAAACTCTCATTTTCACTATTTTCAACACAACATCATTTATTCTTCCTCCTTATCATTATGGACACTTTCCACATCAACCCTAGAGCAATCCATTGGGAAATATTAAAATGTTGAAGGCTAGATTAGTTGGTAAGTCTCTTTTATCTATCATTTTCCTTAGGTATACTTCTATTCCCAATATGGTATTCATAAATATATTTGATTGGGAATATATACATGATAGTTTACGCCAATCATGATGATATTTGGCTATTTTATTGGCAGAGAATATGATCTATGTGGATTTTTTATTTCACCCAGTTTTGTTGAGGATTTCATGTCATTATTTATTTTCTCCATAATTTATGAGATATGTTTATTCACTCTTGAGTCCTCTTAATAGAAGAATTTAGGATTATATTCAAATTGTATTAATTTCTTGAAATTGATTGTGAAATTGATGAAACATTCCTGGTATAAACCCCCTTTAGTGATGGTTTGAGGAATTATGGAAATTAGTTGTCTAACGTTCTTTGATTTTCTTGATTATAAAATATTTATTACAAAATATTTACTTGATTGAGATATGGAATATTGTTTGATTGTAAATTTTTCAATAAAACAATTTTTCTATTGAATTGTCTCAAAATGGTAGGTTTTAAATGTTTTCTAAATACACAAGTTGGTCTGAGTTCATTATTACAATGTGATGCAGATGAAGGGGAATATTCCTTTAGGGTACAAGGGATGTGGCCTAGTCTAAGTGGCATGTTAATTTGGGGTAAAAGGTGATTTTCCGCATATTTATGACATACTTGAGAGACAAGAAACTTATCATGAGTCTGGAACATTCACTGAAGCATGCATGTGTTGGTTTGTTTGTGAATCATGGATTGGGTATTCAAAAATGGAATGTTAAATGGTTTAAATCATTTTTTATTTCATTTCTCCAAAAAAAAATTTATTATGAAGCTTATTGGATTGATATAACCAAATAAAATATTCTAAATTGTTTTACATAAATTGTTTACTATAAATTTCATAGAATATTCTATCTGAGTAGTGTGAGTAGGGGAGTCATTTGGGGAAAACCTACTGAGTTTCATTACTCAACCCAACATTAGAACTCTGGTGATTTTAAAGATGATGTTTATCAATAACTAGGTAAAGTTAAGGTATCACATTTATTTATTACTGTTTTGTGCTATTTTAGAATGTCAATTGGAAATTTTTCTTGGAGCTTGTTGGAATTTATTAGGTTGGTGTATTTGAAGTCTTATGAGTTTCTATTTTTTTATATTATGCTTTTTAGTTCAGGTTAATCTTGGTTTTAACTTGGTACACTAATATATTTTAATAATTTCTTATAGTTTGATTTGTCAAACATTTTTTTTCATGTATTATATATTGGTTTGGGATATCATTTGTTTATTTTTGGTAAAATCATCCCCCAACTGTATTGAAGCCCTTGGCATTTATTGGTAGCCTTTGGCATCTTGTGGATGTCTCCTAAGACAAAGTAGAAATTTTTCATCATCTTAAGCCAATGAGGAGGGTAGGTTTGTTTCAAATAATAACCTATTTTTATTATCTTGTGATATCAATAGATTAATGAATATATTGATCTAGTATTCTTTGTGGTTTAGTATTAATGAACTAGAGGCTACTATTATAATCTAAACTGAATCATGTTGGGAGGTCTTATAACTCTTTGGAAAAAAATCAATTTACAATGTTTTAAAGAAGTACATTACGTGAATCTTGTAGTAGTGAAGAAAATGTTTCAGGAATCAAGGATAAACACTACCCTATTTATATTATAATCACTATCCTATATTAGTGATTAATCCATGTCTCTGAACTCAATGGAAACCTAAAAAATATTAGTTTCGTATATTAAAAAAATAATCTAAAAAATAGTATTCCATTTTCCTATTTTAATTTTTTTACTATATGAGTAATGTTATGATTTTTTAAAGATAAAATTTTGACACATAAAGGTATTAAATGTAGTTTAAAAAATCATTTTAAAAGAATGTACCAATGAATCACCCCCATTTTTAGTGGTACAACAACAAACAATGAAATGTAAATATAAAATAAATATAATATATAAAAAAATTCTTGATTTAAAAATGGAATATTTAATGAGTGATTAAATTTTGACATATTACAATAAATTAATTGTTTTTTAGGTATTAATTATTGTTAATTATTGTAAGATTATTGATTTATATTACATTATTCATTTACAAAATTAAATAGACTCCCATTATAACATTTCCAATATACCCATTGGTTATAGTAATCCACAATGGTAATATATATTTTTAATGGACATATAATGGAAATAACAATAATTATTACCCTATATATTACATTACAAACTACTATAAAATTCATTCATCCAACATTTTCATATATCATTTTAAAATATCTATCATATTTCTAATGTTTCTCTGTTAATTATATAGTTATAATTTTTATTATAATATTTTAGCAATCCGCAAGGGAATTAATTTCAATTTTTTAGTCTTTTTATATACTTGTAGTCTTATTCCTATATTACTATTCATAATGACATATCTTATTAAACTCCCATATTATATTAATTATTATTTTAATCAATAATATTTTGTCTCAAAAAAATATTTAATTTTTAATTTTTAATTGATTTTGACGATGACAATCTTTATTCAATGTATTTATGGAATATAAACATAGGTTATCACATATAGTTCCCCATATGAAGATCCTCAATAAAATCATTGTTTGGAACTGCACCCGGTGACCCCTAAACTATAATTTTACCCAAAATGATTATTTTAATACTCATATATTCATAATTTAAATGGAAATAAATTTTGTTTTTTAGAAACATAAAGGATACAACGTTTTAACATGGTTGAATATAATGACCCATACTTTACATACACTGTTATTACTTCAGAATTGAAGAACACTTATTACAACATATAACAGAACCAAGAAAGGACCGTATAGGTATAGTGTCTTTAGAAACTGGGAAACATAAACAACTAGTTCATAAAGCATCTACTTTGCCTCCCATTTATTTCATCATATCTAGAGTCCCTTTTTGGCATATTCTACTTAATAAACTTCTTCCTGACCTGGGGAAATAAAACATACAAAAGGTTGAGCTCAAATTCTCAGTAAGGGTAAACAAAAGAAATATCAATCACATCATATGCATAAGCACATAACTTTTGGAAATCGTAACCTGCAAAAGAGATCATAATTTCATGTCATAGGATAAATCATAGTAGTGAAATATAATCCCAATAATCATAACATAAAACATGAAACTTTGTGGCATACACACATAATCATATAGAATCATTTCTTATTAGTCAAGACTCATTTCCAAGACTATCTTAGTGGACAAAGTCCCTTTCTGAACCGAGTTCACTCCTCATTTCAGTCCTGTTTCACTGAACTGGTATAACCTACCATTCCAGCCATGTCTATCTCATGAGATACAAAATCTTTACCCAATGCATTGGAGGGAGATATAGGTCCCACCCATCTCATAATAATACCATTCTTATGTGTGCCACAAAATCATAAACCATACATCATAGCATAACCCATGTAATAATAATGGGAGTCTTAAACAACATGACATCATAAAACAATTCATATAAGATAAAGGAATTCATAAAAATAATTACATCACAACATAATCAAATCAATTTAATAATAGGGATAGAAACAGAACCCTATATTATTTTAGATGGAAAATAATTTTGATAAAACACTTGAACTCCATTCTTGAGGAAAATATCCATTCTACTTCAAAAACATTTTCCTTTCTTAACATCTCATACAATTTTAAACTAAAAGAAGTTGATTAAAAATAAACTTGAATACTTGTAAAGTAAGATTCTTGGAAATTATTTTTTTAAAAATCCATTCATGCCATATAAGTTAAAAAAACATTCTTCTCGTACTTTTGTCGGAAAAGTCAAAAAGTACCTCGTACGAAAAACGACAAAAGATTCCTTTCATATCTTTTACTAAAACCTCACCGAAGGGTAAAATTTAATATAAACTATTGTATAAGGACGTAAATATTACATATTGAGGAAACATTGATGTGGATGATAAAATACACCCCAGTAAATTCCAAAGTATAAACAATCTCGGATAAAAATGAGATTGTGATATTTCCCTTACCTTAGGTCCGATATGCTTTGTACGTGTCCGAACCTCCTGTATAATGATTTAAATAATGTTATTGACTTATTACAGAATCATACGTATTTTTACTATATCATATATGGTCATATTCTTAGCTACTTAGTAGTAATATTTCATTGCTACTTGTTATTCGGGTGTTTGTAACTTTTTGTTCTTATGCGTGTTTTGTCGAATAAATTCTTATTCATATATTTAGGTTATAGATACCTAATTAACAGAATGTTGTTAGTGTAATATATATCATATTAATTCATTCAATTCATTTATATAATCATTATGAAATTAAGATCATGTAGAACGAGTCGCATCACATCGTGGAGACGGTATTCCGTACGTACGCATGAGTGATGATATCGTTCCTATGATCGTGGAATTGTATTGGAGTTTATTTATAATATATCATAATCAGTATCACTTTATAATAGTCATATATAGTCATTATTTACACCATTATACCCATCCAAGTAATTTGGTGGTGGAAAATAGATTACACCACGACGTGGAGACGGTATTCCGTACGTACGCACGCACGGTGATTTCTTTTTCCGTAGGATGGATAGATGGTGAAATAGGGGTGTTTCAAACTTATAATAACATATCAGTATATGAGTGGTACTGATTTTATTACTTAATAATGAAACAACTAAAGAAGAAGAATTGGAAGAATAAATAAAGATGAAAGAATCGGTAACGGAAATTACCTCTTCTTTGAAGCGCCTCTTTGAGACCTCCTCTTAGGGAACTAAAATTGGTCTTTGAGGAAGACCAGAACCTCTAGGTTGTTTCTAGGGAACTGGAGAGGAGAAATCGGTAGGGGTTTTCTGAGATTGAAGGCTCAAAGTGGTGTGAGGAAGAGGGGGAGGAGGTGCCCTTTTATAAGGGAGGAGAGGGGCTCCTTTGGAAAAACTAAAAATATTATTTTATTATAGAGTCAAGTTCGGTTTTAAATAGCTCCAAATTGATTTATTTCGAAGATAATTTGGGGATGGGTAGAAATTCTCTCATGCAATAGAATTTAGACAAGTTTAAGTTCCTATTTTAACCATATCATTTAGATTTAACATTAAGTAAAATAATTTTACTTTTACCGTGTCTTCTTGTGTTCTTATACTATAAGGTTAATAACCTTTCAATAAGCAGCCAAACGAGCCCCAAGTTGTTTATTATTAATATATATAACCTTATCTAAGTCATTTGGCCGAACCTTATATTTTTAGAAATAAAATAACAATTACTAATATAATATTTTTTTAAAAAACTATTTTATGACAATTTTGACACTATTTAGTAATTGATTTTTGTGAAAATCATAAAAGAATTATTAGTTCAAACAAAGTTAATTAAATCAATAATAACATGTCATATAAACCTAGAAAATTAGTTTAATTCATAAAAAGTCTAAAATTACATTTATTTTGGTGTTTATAACATTAATTATGTCAATATTTCATTAATAAGATAATTACTGCATTATCATTGTGTCATAAATAAATTAACTTATTTAATGTCTACAAATTACAAATAAAATACCATTATGTAGTAAATCTTTTTAGATTTCTAATTAATATTTATAGTCGAATTTATCTTATTTATAACCCCATATTAAAAATGATTTATTTATTAAACATTGATTTTAACTATTTTAACCCTTCTTTAAATAAATTAATAATAAATGTCCTAATCTAATCCAAGTGGGCCTAAATGGTCATAATTTATTCCTAAGGATGTTTTTGGTCGAATTAAACTTGTCCAATAGAATTAGGACATGTCTTAGGGTAATAATAATATCATTTGTACCCTTAATTACCCTATTTACTTTTAACCGTGGTAAAAAATAGAAAAAAGTTACTATTCAAAAAAAATTATTTTCATCTCATTGAACCACATTTCACTTACTGACATCAACCGTGTCTCTCGGATTTTCGAAATTCCACTCACAGAAGCGGTAAAATTATGTTTTATGAAAAATTCAGTTTTTTTAACTACCACTTAGTGGTTTCACTATTCATTAAAAATTGAAAGTTTTCAGAAAAATACCAAAATTTCACCCTAGGCTAATTTCGATATTCCGAATCCAAAAATGAAGTCCATTTTGAAAAATAAAATTTATAAAATTTCAAAAAGTGGTTATTACTATTCATAACGGCTAGTTTTAATAAAATTTTAATAGCATATCATTGTTTAGTGAAACTCGGTATTGCGTACGACGCAAGCTATTGAGGAAGGCCGCGGTTGCGTGTAAAGCAAGCCAAGCTAGTGTTGTGTGTAGTGAAAGATTCCTTTGATGATTTATATAACATAAAAACAAAATATTTCACATAAAAGTCTCAGGTGTTACATTCTAACCCCCTTAAAATGAATTTCTCCCTCAAAATTCGTCACTTTGTAACAAACAGGTGAGGATACCCCTCCCTCATCATATCCTCGAGCTCCCGTGTAGCTTCTTCTAATTGGTGGTTCCTCCATAAAACATTCACCAAGCGAGTGGTCTTGTTTCGTAGGACTTTTTCACTACGATCCAGAATCTTTATCAGTTGTTCTTCATAAGAAAGATCTTGCTCTAGTGGTACAAATTCTGAGCTGAGTACATGTGAAGGATCGTGTATGTACTTTCTCAGGAGAGATACATGGAACACATCGTGTACTTGAGAGAGATTCGGTGGAAGCGCCAATCGGTAAGCTACCTTCCTGACACGGTCCAGTATTTCGAAAGGACCGATATATCTAGGGCTCAACTTCCCCTTCTTTCCAAATCTCATGAATCACTTCCAGGGAGATATTCGTAAGAACACTTTATCACCCACTTCAAACTCTAGGTCTTTTCTTCGGTTGTCAGCATAACATTTCTGTCGACTTTGAGCTGCTCTTATGTGTTGTTGAATAGATCTGACCTTTTCTGCCATTTCATCAACGAGATCGGGTCCTAATAGCTTTCTTTCCCCAACTTCATCCCAGCAAGTTGGAGTCCTGCATTTCTTTCCATAGAGAGCTTCATAAGGAGCCATCTGAATACTGGAGTGAAAGCTATTATTATAAGAAAATTCCACCAAAGGTAGGTGTTGATCCCAACCACCTTTGAAATCCATAGAGCAAGCTCTCAACATATCTTATAGAGTTTGAATTGTTCTCTCAGACTGACCGTCTCTCTAAGGATGATAAGCAGTGTTGAAACTCAACTCTGTATCCAGAGTATGCTGAAGACTTCGCCAGAACTTCAAGGTAAATCTCAGATCCCGATCAGATATAATAGAAATTGGTACTCCATAAAATCTTACCACTTCCTTTACATATATCCTGGCAAGCTGATCCAGATAGAAATCCTCTCTAATAGCAATGAAGTTTGCAGACATGGTAAGACGATCACCTATGACCCAGATAGCATTATTGCCTTTGGATGTTTTAGGAAGTCCTGTGACAAAATCCATAGTGATGTTTTCCCATTTCCATTCGGGTATGGGTAATGGTTGTAGCATCCCCTTAGACTTCTGTCTCTCAGCTTTAACTTGTTGAAAAACCAAGCATCGAGAGACATATTCAACAATATCTCTTTTCATGCCATCCCACCAGAAGTACTCTTTTAGGTCCCTATACATCTTCGTGATTCCAGGATGAATAGAGAATGAAGAACTATGAGCCTCATCCAGCAGCTCCTTCTTTAATTCCAGTATGGGAGGAAAACAAACCCGATTCCTAAACTTTATTATCCAATCACAATCAAGGTTGAATTCAGGAACCATTCTCACCTTCTTTTGTAACTCGACATCTTCTTTCTGTGCCTCTATAATCTTCACATGTATAGATGGTTGAACATTTATTTGAGAAAGATAAGATTTTCCCCTTCCATTATAATTCCAAGATCCATCCTCTGTAAATCCATAAATATTGGATCTTTTGTGATCCTCCTCATGGATAAACTGGCATGGTCTTGTCGACTTAATGCATCTGCCACCTTGTTTTCATTCCCAGGGTTGTAATGGATTGAGCAGTCATAATCCTTAATCAGCTCTAACCATCTTCTTTGAGGCATATTCAGATCCTTTTGTGTGAAAATATAATTTAATCTTTTATGATCAGTATAAATGTCACACCTTTCTCCATAAAGATAATGCCTCCAAATCTTTAATGCAAAGATTACGGCAGCTAACTCCAAATCATGTGTTGGGTAATTTTGCTCATGGATTTTCAACTGTCATGAGGCATAATCTATCACCATATCATTTTGCATAAGAACACACCCCAGTCCCTTCTTGGATGCATCACTGTAGATCACAAACCTTTCTCCACTACAAGGCAGTGTGAGCACAGGTGCACTGGATAACCTTCTTTTCAACTCCTTGAAATTCTCTTCACATTCCTCTATCCAAACAAACTTAACTTCTTTCCGAGTCAACTTGATGAGTGGATTAGATAATCGTGAAAACTCTTTCACAAAACGTCGATAATATCCAGCCAAACCCAGAATACTTTGGATCTCGGTTACTGTTGTTGGTCTCAACCATCTTTCGATAACCTCTATTTTTGCTGGATCCACAGATATCCCCTCTTTTGAGATTATGTTACCCAAAAATGCAACTTTTTGAAGCCAAAATTCATACATGGTAAATTTGGCATAAAGCTTCTCCTTTCTCAGGGTCTTCAATATAATTCTCAAATGATCTTCATGTTCATCCTTGATCTTTGAATAGACAAGAATATCGTCTATAAAGACTACCAAAAATTGATCAAGATAGTCTCTAAAGACTCTATTCATCAGATCCATGAAGATAGTAGGGGCATTAGTAAGACCAAATGGCATCACTATAAATTCATAGTGTCCATACCTTGTACGGAAAGTCGTCTTTGGTATATCCTTCCTTTTGACCCTTAATTGATGATACCCTGAACGAAGATCAATCTTGGAAAAGTATTGAGCTCCGCATAGTTGGTCAAATAAGTCATCAATGCGTGGGAGAGGATATTTGTTCTTGATATTGATCTTGTTAAGTTCTCGATAATCAATGCAGAGTCTCATTGATCCATCTTTCTTCATAACAAATAGAACAGGTGCTCCCCAAGGTGACGCACTAGGGCATATGAATCCCTTATCAAGATTCTCTTGGAGTTGCTTCTTCAATTCCTGCAACTCAATTGGGGCCATTCTATAAGGTGTCTTTGAAATAGTCAAAGTACCCGGTATGAGTTCTATTGAAAACTCAACTTCACGACATGGTGGAAGACCTGGTAATTCCTCTGGAAAGATATCATCAAACTCCCGTACAATGGGTATATTTTTAATCGTGAGTTTCTCACCAACCATTTGAGATAAATAACCTTCATTTAGTGGAATCAATACCCATAAAATAGAAGAAATTTCCACTGTAAGGTTATGTTCATCCTTGCATCGATAGATGATCATAGATTGATCTGGAATATGAAACGTGACTTCCCTTCTTTGGCAATTGATATGAGCTCCATGTAGAGAAATCCAATCCATGCCAAGAATCACATCAAATTCAACTATAGGAAGGATCACAAGATTTTCAGGAAGCACTTTCCCACAAACTTCAATCGGAGATGAATTATAAACTTTTGATGCGACTGTTGTGCCATTAGGTGTTGTCATAGCTAAATCAACATCAAATTGTTGAGGTAATACAGTGATACCCTTAGAAAATTCTTCAGAAATAAAGGAGTGAGTGGATCCAGAATCAAATAAAATATTTGCTACTTTAGAGTTGACGGTAAGTGTACCTTTCACCACATTGTTATCGTACTCCACATCGCTGATAGAAATTGCATGTGA
Source organism: Viscum album (assembly GCA_963277665.1). NCBI lineage: Eukaryota > Viridiplantae > Streptophyta > Magnoliopsida > Santalales > Viscaceae > Viscum > Viscum album. Next base: position 1,467,528,177 of record OY728138.1, on the reverse strand, counting down.
CTTTCCTTTTTCTTTAGCCTTAAGAGTTTGTTGACGGCAACCATCATCATCAACCCTTGTATTAGGGAATTTATTGGCATAATGTCTCATCTCCTTGTACTTGAAACATTGAATTGTAGTAGGTTCATTCTGTGTATCCCTTTTTTTGTTTGCATCATTAGACATCTTCTTCCCATCATTGTGGGATTCAAATGCCCGATGACCTTCCTTTCCACATTTGAAATGTTTACTTGTCCATTTAAGACAACTCCCTACATGTTTCTTTCCACACTTTGAGCATAAGGGAAAGCTCATCTTCTTTTCAGTGTGCTCTTTAGTTTTTCCTTTGAATTCCATTTTCCTCTTCTTATCAAGACCATATGACTGATGGGTTACTCCAATCTCCATCTCAACTTTGAGAGCACATCGAATTATTTCCTCGTAGCTATTGAAGTCCCTTATGGCTAAGGCCCTTCGAAGACTTGGTTTTAAGCCACTAAAGAATCGATCGAACTTACTCTCAGGTTGGATAATAATACCAGAAGCGTACCTTGAAAGTCTTGTAAAATTTTCTTTATAGGTACCAACAGACTCATCATCCTTTTTCTTCAGTTCAATAAACTCTTTCTCCATCTTTGTTCGGAGATTACGAGGGAAGTAAATATTGAAAAATAAGTTCTTGAACGCGTCCCATTCCATGGACTCAATTTCATCCCTTTGCCTCGTGTTCTTAATAAGATTCCACCATTGATCAGCATCTCCTTCCAAACGATACACTGCTAAGATGACTTTATCATGCTCAGAACATTGATGAACTGAAAATATCTTTTCAGTAGTACTAATCCATTGTTCAGAAACTAATGGATCAGTAGACCCGTTGAATGAAGGTGGGCGTTGTCTCATGAAGGATTCAACAGAATGTTGCTCCTTCCATTGCTCGTTTGGGAGTCCTGTATGATTCATAGCTTGAGAAAGTTGTGTGAGCATGGCTACAATAATTTTCATTCCATCTCCCATAAAGTTTGGTTTCTCAGGGGGACAATCATTGCATTGCCCGTCGCATTCCGCATTAACACGGTTCCTTCGGGTACCATCCATTGACTAAAATCAAGAAGAATAGTGTGAGCAACACTAATTATAATAGGAAAACCACATAATCAAGAATAAAATTTCACACTCAAGGTCTTATCCTAGGTTATTCATGGCCATTTCTAAAACACTAAGATTGTGTTCTATGCTTAGACTTATCCTTAGGGTTCTTACTAAGGCTTTCACATCCTAGTTTCCAAAGGTTGACTATACCTTTCCTCTGATACCAACTATAACGACCCATACTTTACATACATTGTTATTATTTCAGAATTGAAGCACACTTATTACAACATATAATAAAACCAAGAATGGACTGTATAGGTATAGTGTCTGTAGAAACTGGGAAACAAAAACAACTGGTTCATAAAGCATCTACTTTGCCTCCCATTTATTTCATCATATCTAGAGTCCCTTTTTGGCATATTCTACTTAATAACCTTCTTCCTGACCTGGGGAAATAAAACATACAAAAGGGTGATCTCAAATGCTCAGTAAGGGTAAACAAAAGAAATATCAATCACATCATATAGATTAGCACATAACTTTTTGAAATCGTAACCTGCAAAAGAGATCATAATTTCATATCATGGGATAAATCATAGTAGTGAAATGTAATCCCAATAATCCTAACTTAAAACATGAAACTTTGTGGCATACACACATAATCATAGAGAATCATTTCTTATTAGTCAAGACTCATTTCCAAGACTATCTTAGTGGACAAAGTCCCTTTCTGAACCGAGTTCAATCCTCGTTTCAGTCCTGTTTCACTGAACCAGTATAACCTACCAATCCAGCCATGTCTATCTCATGAGATATAAAATCTTTACCCAATGAATTTGAGGGAGATATAGGTCCCACCAATCTCATAATGATACCATTATTATATGTGCCACAAAATCATAAACCATACATCATAGCATAACCCATGTAATAAAAATGGGAGTCTTAAGCAACATGACATCATAAAACAATTAATATAACATAAAGGAATTCATAAAAATAATTCCATCACAACATAACCAAATAAATGTAATAATAGGGATAGAAACAGAACCCTATATTATCTTAGATGGAAAATAATTTTGATAAAACACTTGAACTCCATTCTTGAGGAAAATATCCTTTCTACTTCAAAAACATTTTACTTTCTTAACATCTCATACAATTTTAAACTAAAAGAAGTTGATTAAAAATAAACTTTGAAACTTTTAAAGTAAGCTTCTTGGAAATAAGTTTTTTAAAAATCCATTCATGCCGTATAAGTTAAAAAAACATTCTTCTGGTACTTTTGTCGGAAAAGTCAAAAAGTACCTCGTACAAAAAATGACAAAAGATTCCTTTCATATCATTTACTAAATACTCACCAAAGGGTAAAATTGAATATAAACTATTGTAGAAGGATATAAATATTACATATTGAGGAAACATTGATGTGGATGATAAAATACACCCTAGTAAATTCCAAAGTATAAACAATCTCGGATAAAAATGAGATTGTGATATTTCCCTTACCTTAGGTCCGATATGCTTTGTACATGTCTGAACCTCCAGTATAATGATTTAAATAATGTTATTGACCTATTAAAGAATCATAATTATTTTTATGATATCATATATGGTCATATTCTTAGCTTTTTAGTAGTAATATTTCATTGCTACTTGTTATTCGGGTGTTTATAACTTTTTGTTCTTATGCGTGTTTTGTCGAATAAATTCTTATTCATCTCTTTAGGTTATAGATACCTAATTACAAGAATTTTATTAGTGTAATATATATCATATTCATTCATTCAATTCATTTATATAATCATTATGAAATGAAGATCATGTAGAACGAGTCGCATCACATCGTGGAGACGGTATTCCGTACGTACACACGAGTGATGATATCATTCCTATGATCGTGGAATTGTATTGGAGTGTATGTATACTATTTCAGAATCAGTATAACATTATAATAGTCATATATAGTCATTATTTACACCATTATACCCATCCAAGTAAGGTGGTGGTGGAAAATAGATTACACCACGGCGTGGAGACGGTATTCCGTATGTACGCACGCGCGGTGATTTCTTTTTCCGTAGGATGGATAGATGGTGAAATAGGGTTGTTTCATACTTATAATAACATATCAGTATATGAGTGATACTTATGTTATTACTTCATAATGAAACAACTAAAGAAGAAGAAGTGGAAGGAGAAATAAATATGAAAGAATCGGTAACGGAAATTATCTCTTCTTTGAAGCACCTCTTTGAGAGCTCCTCTTAGGGCACTAAACTTTTCTTTGAAGAATACCAGAACCTCTAGGATGTTTCTAGGGAAGTGGAGAGGAGAAATTAGCAGGGGTTGGACGAGCTTGAAGGCTCAATGTGATGTGAGGAAGAGGGGGAGGAGGTGCCCTTTTATAAGGGAGGAGAGGGGCTCCTTTGGAAAAACTAAAAATATTATTTTATTATAAAGTCAAGTTCGGTTTTAAATAGCTCCAAATTGATTTATTTAGAAGCTAAGGTGGGGATGGGTCGAAATACTCTCATCCAATAGAATTTAGACAAGTTTATATTACTATTTTAACCTTATCATTTAGATTTAATATTAAGTTAAATAATTTTACTTTTACCGTGTCTTCTTGTGTTATTATAATATAAGGTTAATAAACTTACTATAAGGAGCCAAAAGAACCCCAAGTTGTTTATTATTAATATATATAACCTTATCTAAGTCATTTGACCGAACCATAGATTTTTAGGAATAAAATAACAATTACTAATATAATATTTGTTTCAAAAACTATTTTATGTCAATTTTGACACTATTTAGTAAATGATTTTTGTGAAAATCATAAAAGAATTATTAGTTCGAACCAAGTTAATTAAATCAATACAAACATGTCATATTAATCTATAAAATTTGTGTAATTCATAAAATTTCTAAAATTACATTTATTTTGGTGTTTATAACATTAATTATGTCAATATTTCATTAATAAGATAATTACTGCATCATCATTGTGTCATAAATAAATTAAATTATTTAATGTTTAAAAATTACAAATAAAATACCATTATGTAGGAAATCATTTTAGATTTATAATTAATATTTATAGTCGAATTTAGCTTATGTATAACTCCATATTAAAAATGATTTACTTATTAAACTTTGATTTTAACTATTTTAACCCTTCTTTAATTAAATTAATAATAAATGTCCTAATCTAATCCAAGTGGGCCTAAATGGTCACATTTTATTCCTAAGGTTGTTTTTGGTCAAATTACACTTGTCCAATAGAATTAGGACATGTGTTAGGGTAATAATAATATCATTTGTACCCTTAATTACCCTATTTACTTTTAACCATGGTAAAAAAAAGTAAAAAGTTACTATTCACCAAAAATTATTTTCATCTCATTGAACCACATTTTACTTACTGACATCAACCGTGTCTCTCGGATTTTCGTAATTCCACTCAGAGAAGCGGTAAAATTAAGTTTTATGAAAAATTCAGTATTTTTAACTACCACTTAGTGGTTTCACTATTCATTAAAAATTGAAAGTTTTCAGAAAAATACCAAAATTTCACCCTAGGCTAATTTCGATATTCCAAATCCAAAAATGAAGTACATTTTGAAAAATAAAATTTTTAAAATTTCAAAAAGTGGTTATTACTATTCATAACGGCTAGTTTTAATAATATTTTAATAGCATATCATTGTTTATTGAAACTCGGTATTGCGTATGACGCAAGCTATCGAGGAAGGCCACAGTTCCGTGTAAAGCAAGCCAAGCTAGTGTTGGGTGTAGTGAAATATTCCTTTGATGATTTATATAACATAAAAACAAAATATTTCACATAAAAGTCTCAGGTGTTACATTGGAGGAAATCATTTGACTCATAAATGAATTGATTAAGTATGATACAGTGAGTTCATATCAATTATATCACAATGTGGGAAACTGAGAAATCAAAAAATGAATCCCTATAGTATGACTAATAAATTAATTTTTAGTTTTTAGAATTTACAAGACTCTACATAATTTATTTTTATAATCATATACGAATATTACTAAATATTGTTTGCTGTTATATAATTTTATATGGTTGTTTATAAAACTCCTGTTTTATATTATAGAATACATTCATGTATAATATTTGATGTACAATTTGTTTTAGTATTATTCTGGATATATATATATTCATTAATATTTGTATATATGTTTCAATGCCTTATATTTATTGTTATTATTTTTATATTAATATTATTAATAAAGTTATATTTAAGAGTTTTATCTGACGTGAGTTATTAAGAATTTTTTAGTGTTGGTTGATTTGACTATTTAATTATTATTATAATAATGAGACAATAGTTTTTATAAATTTCATAATGAATAAACAAGATGAATTCATCCCACCCATATCACATTAATGGATGATATTCCTGCGGGAGGGGAACTCCCTTTCTAATCCTCCACTCTATTATTCTCTATGTATGATATATAAGGTAATTTCGTGGTATAGGTTCTTATTCCTCTTCACTTCTATATTTTCATAATTTTTTCTCTCATCTACTCCCCTCATGTGTTTCACATGTACAAGGTTCATATGGATTTTTAGTTATTTCATTACAACGATATCACCGATAATTTCATGCAACTTTTAGTTTAAAACTGATGGAAGTAATGATTAAACCCAATACATATCCCCATTTATTAATGTTAAAAATTTCTTTAATCTTCTTATTACATGAAACAATATAATTTTCAATATTAAATTTTTTTAGAGATCATGGGACTTTGATGTATAATTACAAATAAATGATCACAAATATCAAGTGCCTTTATGGGATTATAAAGTAATCATTGTAGTTTCTATAATAGTTATGATTTTAAAAATAGGCAATTTCATGTGATTTTATTATTTTACTTTAAAACCCATATTCTATGAACACATGTATTTTTTAATAATTCAATAATAAATTTTGTAGTAACTAAATTAATTTTTAAATGATGTTTTGATTAGTTTTTTATTGTATAAAATATATTTCAATTAGTTTCTATATATATAATTCCAATGTAAATTAAGATACTAACAACGTTTATGATATATGATATCAAAAAAAATTAATTCGAATAGATTTGTTACATAATTTAATGGTTTTGAACATAAAAAAATATTTAAATTATTATTTCTTAAAAACTTCTAAGTGTTGTTTTTATTATTCAATATTTTTATTTAATTGTATTTACATATTTTAGACATTCCACTTGTTTTATTTTTCTTATAACTAATTTTTTGAATATATTGTTATTTATGGAATTAGTGTTTTGGAGTTGTTTGTATATAGTGTTTGGACTGTGATTTACATATGATAGTTTGTATGCGATCCTCAGGTTGAAGATATAAAACAATGTATGGGTTAATCAAGTGATATAATTTCACATTAGATCATTCCCCTAATCATGTTTCCCGATCACTAGGGTATTTTCACACAGAAATTACTAGATTATTTCTAGATATATTTCATTGGACCACATTATAGGATTATAGGTGTCTACATTAGGGAGTAAATGGGTTGGCATAATTAGGATCATGTTTTTTCTCTTGTGATACTTACATTGGATTTGTGATTTGTCATCAAATGTGAGCGACTTCATTTTGTGAAATTCCATATACATTCATTCCTATGTATAGATTTACACTATGTTTTGATTCATTTTATATTGTAATTTATCTTATCCCATGATATATCAAACTCTTAATTTATTCTCTATATCTTGGGGAACATAAGTATGAATTTCAGGGTTATACATTATTCTCAAGGTATTTCGGTTTTGATAAAAAAAATAAAATTGTTTGTTTATCATATTATGTAATGGGGAAAAAAATTTCTAAACATATTTAAAAGTAATTTTTTAAAATTTTCTTATAAAAGGATTTGTATATATTCATGGTGGTCTCATTTTGAGCTTTTCATCACACCCTAATAACACACCTATGTATGTAGATAGTCTTTTATTTCACTAATCGCTTTTTCATGAATGTGCATGGTTTTCTTCATAAGGTTTAACCATGAACTCATATGATATATTATTGAGGTTTGTGTGTATGCTGGTTCATGTGGAAAATAGATATAGCTGAATGTTTATTTTTTAAAAACATTTACCCTATTTGAAATCATTTTTTGTTCTTTATGTGACTTATTATGTTCATGAAAGGATTTTTTTAACTTATTTATTTTTCAATGATTTCTTTCAATATTTATATTATATAAAATATAAATAATTACTATAGAATTTATAAAATTATTATTGTACTTTTATCCATCCCAAAGGTATTGGTAATCATCGTTTGGTATGTGACATACCAATTTGGGGATAACAACAAGTTATCCATTCCTATATATTGCAAAATTGTATTGAAGTCTGGGTGGGAGGTTCGGTTATCAGTGTAGTTAGGATTGTAAGATCATGGATACTAATGAATGGTCCAACATTATTAACTCTTTCAAGGTAGAAAATCATGTAACTTTTTTATTTCCAATATTGTAATTATGTATCAACCATTCAATGGATATTTTATGTTATCTTTACAACAATGTGTTTTATTTAGCATTTATATTCCAAAATTATTATTATTATTTAAAAATGAATTAATTGAAAGAAAATTTAATTCAATAATATAAGAATTTGAATCATTTTTCCTTTTCATTAAGTGTTTATGATTGGTGAACTAATTGAATGGACTATTAATTAATATCTTCTGATATGTTTTCATTTTTAATATTTCGATGACTGTGATTGACAATATAATTTTAGTGTGTAGTAATTTGTATGTCGATATATGCTGTCTTCTTTAAAGCCTGAATCTCAAATTTTACAAGTAATATTATTTACTAATAATCAACAAATAAAGAGTTTTCTATTGTAATTACTTATACTATCATTTTTCTAAAGGGAATTTTGGTTATATTAAATGTATTTTTAACCATTTTTTAGAATGAACATTGTTCCAACCTATTCAAATTTATTTTATAAAAAACCCTAAAAATATGGAGCCTAATTTAGAATATAAGTTCATATGACACAATAATTTTGAAATTTGGTAATAAAAAGGATCTCGATACATTTTATGAAATTCCCTTTTAAACACAATGTTTTTGAATTATTATTTATACATTTTTATAATATGAAAATTGTATAATATTATTTTAAAGTAGAATGTTCTATAGTTTATTTGTAACAAAATAGGTAGTTATAAAATATGTATAATTTTTTTTATAAAAACTTTTCACATTCACCATATGTATTATATAGGAATTATAAAAGAATAAAGATAGTTTTACACTTAAAAAAATATTTTTCTAAAAAGAATTTTTACTTATTTTTGATGGATCATTTATATTATATATATATTGGGTTGCCTTTATAAATTATATAGAAAAAATGAACTTCTTATTTGGAAAAATAATATCAAAAAAAATTTGTTTAATTTTTGGTATTTTTCTGATAAGTTTCTTGTTTGGATGAGTATTTAAAAAATACTATATTTTAATTTATTACTAATTTTAATAAAATTTATTTATAGTATTAAAGTATCAATTTTTATGTTTTAAAAATATAATTTTATCAATATTTTATCGTTTAATCCAATCGAGGTCCTTTTAATCAATATCACATTGAAATTAGTTTCAAAAACATCGTGAAATTTTGAATGATTTTACCTTCAAAACTTGTTTTATTGTTCCGTCAACTGGATTAATTTTTTATTCATTCAAATATTTTATACATTTGGAATTTTAAAAAATGTATTCCATATTTTAAATCATAATATCATAATTTAGTAACACTTTACGATTAATTTTTTAATGATATAAATATTAACTTTAGTAAATTTTCATTATCACCATTGTTAAAGGTAAATCACGAAATTAAGGGAAAAATAATATTATAAATATTCGAAAATTAACATAAAAGTTAACTAAATTTTATTGGATGATTATTTTTTGTCCATATTAATTAAATTATAATTTATGAGGCTATTTCTGACCTTTTTTATAAGAATATTACTTTTATAATTTTATATGAAAAGTAATGCCAGTTTTGATATAATTCTTTTTTTAACAAGGGAAATATTTTTAATATGGGGTTATATAAATGACATCTTCAACTATGAATATTATATTGAGATGTAATGTATTTACCATCATCATGATATGGTATTTTTAATTTCTTGGGAAGAAATCATTAAATTAAATGTTGGCACAACGATGATGTAATAATTTTTTAATTAATGGAAATATTCAAGAAATGATATTAATAACATGAAAATAAATATAATATGATATAATTATTGTCATACAAGAATTTTTTAGATTATATTGAAATTTTATTGTTATTTTAGGGATTTAAATTATATATATCATGTTGTTATTATATTTTAAAAAAGACAGGTACTGAATGGTGCCAAGATTAACAATAATTATACTTTAAACTATACAATATTTTATTAAATTAAATTAAATTTCTAAATTACCAGTTTTTGGAAAATAATCGAAATAGGTCTTAAAATTTAATAAATTAATCATCTATTGGTCATTTCTTATTTTATATTAATTATATTAAGCCTCAAATTTTAAATTACATGATATCATTATAAGAGTTAATGGGGTTCAATATGCGTTAAAACAAAAAGATAAGGATTAAAAAATTGTTAAAACATGTCAAATTTTCATTGGATGATTGGATTTCAACCCATAAATGATCATGATTTGAAATAATGAACTATGGATAAATTGAGAGGAAAAAATTAATTTATATTAATGTAATATTGGGTTGAATTCCTAGAGTTCCCCCCTCTCATATAAAGGGGCACACATTCTTATCATTTCGATACAATTAGAATATATTTGGTTCATCCAATATATACCCAAATACCTTTATATAATCTATCCACACATCCTATATCTCTAATTATACTCATAACATCTACCATAGTGTATTTAGGTTGTTAGGAAAAGGAAGAGGTCTGAGGAAGATGAATAATTTTTAATTAATCGGTTCTGTTTTATTTCTTCTTCCACGTCCATAAATTCTTCTTGAACCATGGTGAAATAATAATTACACTATAATAAACATAATGATATTTTATTATGTTAATATCATCACCCAAGTCCATATATAAATTTCATCAAATGGGAAATGAATTATTCATTCTTGTGTATGGTGGGCTACCACCTCGTGAATAGATTTAATTCGTTTTTGATCACCATCTCTCAAGACCAGCTATAATGATGGAATTAATGTTTATATATATGATATTAATTTTATATTTATCATTAATACTCAATAGTATATCATTTCCATTCTTATTGTTTTATTCATATAAAAATGAATATGGCATTCGCACGTACGTGTGAACTATCAACTCTACAAGGCGATGTGATTAATTTTTCACCACAAAATCACATGGATGAAATATATACATATATTTAAATTATTAATATGATATTTATGATATTATAATAATTATTTAATTATAAAATAATAATTACATTATTTCCAGAATGATCGTTGAAAAATGAAAACGTTACACATGCGCACGTATGGCCAATTGTCTCCATGATTATAACATTGTCCATTTTTTATAACAACATATAAATGATTGGATTTAAAATTTAAATTGATTTATAAAAGTGATTATTATGTCATGAATACTATTCTAATGATTATGGACTTATTACCATTTTTACTATTGACACCAAACCAAATTTATTTTCCAATAAAGTTTCAAATATCGCCAAAACATCTGATATGAACATAAATAATTACTTAATTGTTTTAAAATGATAATAAGTATTATAAAAGGAATAAAAAAATTGAAATTTTTTCATGAAATTATATAATAATAATAACATTGTTATTCATTATGATAAATATTGTATGTGATGTGTCAGACCCATTATCTGGGCGATTTTTATATTTTAAAAGTTATTTTTATAGGGAAATGTTTTCTTTATATATGAAAGTTTATTTCTCAAGGGTTTTAAACATTAATCATGGTTTTTATTCATCATTAGTTCCTTGGAAATTTTTTATTATGGATTGATCCCATTATATCTCAAGATATAATGGGTTAATCCCCATTATAGCTTAATATATAATGGGTTGTGCCCAATTAGTACTCAAGATATAAAGGGTGAGCTGAATTATAGCTATAAAATTCATTAGGTACTCCAGATATACTTGTCAACCATATATATATTCAATATGTAATGCTAAATGTAATATTGGTATAGTAATAATGTCCCAATGAACTTGCATGATTTTTATTTCCAATCTAATTAGTTTTTAAATGGTTTATCATGGTTTTCATGTTTTCTCAGGACTAATGATTTCCCTCTTTATATTCCATACTCATATTTTTTTGATCAAATCATCTTTTAAAATGTTTTTCGTAGGGTGTATGGCTGGGTAAGATAACGGAGGATGTCCAAATTATAGTTATGGGTATTTTTCAGGTAAATTAATTCATTATTTATTTAAAACAATAATATTTTTGAATCACTGTATACTATTTTATAAGTACACAATTCTTATAAATGTGGGATATTATTTATGAATTTTTACCTAATTTTATAAAATTATAAACCTTAAAATATGCTAAATGTTAATGAAATTAATTTTTTGATTAAATTCAATAGTTTTTAATGTTTATGGTTATGTCTTATAGTGGGTATAAAAGTTTAGAGTATATATATTTTGAGGTTAGGTTAATATTAATAACATTCCCCAAAAATAGATTACCTTATTGGTTGGTTTGAATGATATAGAATTTGATGATTATTGTTTGTCTTAATCTAATATATATATGTCCAAATGGTCTTCCATAGAGAAAGCATGGTAGCTATGGTGGGAAACCATCTGGAGGAAAAGATCTGGCTAAATCAGCATGTAATGATGGCCAGAATTATTATTTCACAATTTGGTTCTATAATGGAATTGTTGAAATATTTTATAAATCAAGATTTCAATCATGTCTCAGATCATCCATATTAAACGTAGTGGAATATTACAATAGTGTATAATTTCATGACACTACTTCCCCGAGCATTCAGTGGACCCTCAGAACCAGTTATAGCCGAAGGATGGATCGATTCCCTTGAAATTAAAATTTAAGTCATCGGATGAATAGAATTAAAAAATATAACCCTATATATTTATCATTTTAATGGTGAATTTCGAAAATGGTGGTCTTCTGTTAAAAATGCCATAGAAAAATATGATCTTGATACTCTTAAAAGATTTTATTTTAAGAGTATTTATGTGGAAAAATATTTTCTTAAATCTGGTTCATATAGAATGGGGAAACAATTTTTGCAACTTACGCAGAAAGATGATGAATTGTTGGCTATCTGTGAATAAAATTTAACAATACTTGCTATGTATGTACGAGATTTTAGTTAGTACATTGATAGTAAAATTAATATATTTTACTCCAACTTAAAACCATTTTAACGATGTAATTTGACATCAATATAGTTTAAAATATATCGGAATCTTGTTTGTTGTGATGAAAAATATGAGATAGATTTTTGTTACACATATATGAATCATGATGATAAGAATACAAATCGTCCAAATTGGTTGGAATTGGTAAAGAAATAATCAATGTAATCTAGAGGAAACAAAATTAAATTCCCTTCTTCTAAAAAGTGTAATAAAAATATTCCAAGAGAGTGTCTAGTAAATTATAGGGTGTAATACTGATGTGGAATGTTTAGACACATGCATCTTGAGTGGAAGAAAAATGATTATAAAAATAACAAGAAGACGATCTTAAGATATTTTAATTGTAAGGAGTTAGATAATTTTGCTAATATGTGTCAAAATTTAGTCACTCAGTTGGAAATCAACATCATTGGAAATATAATGGTGTGTAAAATCCATTGAAACTAAATTTTATGATTTTGGTCCATAAAAAAATGTGGTATCTAGTATATTTCATATCATTAAATAAAATTCCAATGTTTTATTTGATTCCAGGTCTATAAAATCATTCCTTTCTAATAAATTATTTAGTAAATTTTGAATTCCACCTAATAGAATGAAACAAATAAAATATGGTGACAACAGTTGTGAGAAATATTAAGGAAAAAATGAATTATAATTGTTTTAATGTCTTTGTATGTGGAAGTAATTTACCTGAAAATTATGTCTTATTTTATCGAGTAGAGTTTGATGTTATTCTATGTATAGACTGACTTTTGGTGTACTATAATAAGATTTATTGTAGATATAATAAATATTGTATACACATAGAGTTTTAATTTGTGTAACATAATTAACTCTTAATATTGATAAAATATCATAAATCTTTTAAACTATTAAAATATAAAAGTAAATGTAATCTTACATATATTTCATAAAATAACAGAACTCTTAATATTAATGATCTCCTAGTGGTAAATGAGTTTCTTTATGTTTTTTAGATGATTTACCTAGATTTATTAATTATTAAGTGGTTTCATTTGTTATTGACTTAGTTCTTCTTGAATATCTAATTTCTATACACCATAATTTTATTTCTCATGTGGAAGTTTTAGAGATGAAAAATAAATTATTGGATCTATTAGATAAAGGATTCCTCCAACCAAGAACATCACCATGGGGTGCTAATGTAATGTTAGTTAAAAATAAATACGGTTCAATTATAAATTTAATTTATTATATCTCATTTAATAATAGAACTACTAAAACAAGTATCCTTTAACTCAAATCAATGATTTGTTTGATCATCTATAGAGAGAACAATATATTTCAAATTTTGATCTTAGTTCTGGGTATCATTATTTGAATTTAAAGGAATAAGACATTCTATATATTGTGATTCATACTATATATGCGAATTAAAAATTTGAAGTTATGCAATTTTGATTATCAAATTGACTTCGTGTATTCATAGATATTATAAATAGAGTATTTCATGTGTTCTTGAATATTATTTGTTTTTTTTGTTGATAACATTTCGGTATATTCTAAAATTAAAGAGGAATATGAAATACATCCTAGATTTGTTTTCAAAACCTTAAAATAAAATAAAATATACGTGAAATTCATAGAGTGTAACTTTTGGTGGTATAAAATTTAATTTTTTGGTCACATTGTTTCTAAATAATGAATAACCATTGACCCTATAAAATGAATTTTGTTAATGAATGGAAAATACCCACAAATATAACTAAGATTCATTTCTTTCTTGGTTTAGACTACTACTACTATAGTTTTTTTTGAAATCATTAAATGGTTATATAGACCACTGACGAATATAACATGAAAAAGAGTTATGTTTATTTGGAAAAAAGAATTTAATGATTTTTTTATAAATAGAAAAGAATATTGGATAATTCTTTAATTTTGGACCTATCTTCTAGAAATGGTGACTTTTTCATCTATAGTGATTCATCCTTGAATGTACATGGTTGTGCACTAATAAAAATGATTGGTTAATTTCTTATAAATTATTTCAATTGAATACACATGAGTCAAATTACCCTACACATTATTTGTAATTATCTATTTTTTTAACTAAAAATTTAGAGGCATCATTAGTATGGGACTAAATGGTAAGTATTTATTATTCATAAAATTTTCAAGTATATATTCACATAGAAATAATTAAACATGTGACTAATAATTTGGATGGAATTAATCAAGGATTATTATTGCACGATTCATAATAATCATGTAAAAGAAAATAATGTTTTTATGATTTTAGTTAAAAAAGTAATGAAACATTAATCATGTTATTATTGGAACATGACATTTGGATTAATGATTTGATATATTTTTGGATGGTATTTTTTTTGGTTTCGGACAACCTCATTCTTTTTTTAGGTGTTAGTGAAATAATATCTATTAGACACAATTAAGGAAGCATAGGGGAAAGATCACAATTTACATAAAAATGTAAAATTTATAAAAAGTTAATGTTTCATAAATTTAATATTCATAGATATTTTGTTTTCTATATTTAAAAAGTGATTATTTTTTCCTTTTAATTAAATATTTAAGAAATTTTTATTTCTATGAAGAACCTAGTTCTCTATTTTCAGTTCATCCAGAAATCACTAAGATGTTTAAAGACCATTAGGAGTATTTCATATGGGTTGGAATTTAAATACATATTTCTAAATATACCATGATAATATTGACTTATTAATAGGTTAAAGTATAGATACAATTACCTAAGTGGAGCCTTAATCCTTTACCAGTTCCAGAGTGGAAATGTGAAAATATTTATATTTATTCTCTAGTGGGATAACCAAATAAATATCATGGTAATAATGTGATTTGTTTTATTTTCGATCAAATTACTAAATAGGAAAATTTCCAATCAATTTGAAAAACTCTATCTCTTAATAAAATCTCTCAGATATATCATAATGATATAGTTAGGTTACATGGTTTTCTTCTCTCTATTTTACAAGATCACGATCCTAGGTTCATTTCTAAATTTTGTAATGGTCATTAAAAGTATTTTGAAACTAAATTAAAATTCATAAAATCCTTTAATCCTAAGCTTTATGGACAATCATAACGAACAATTCATTCCATGGAGGTTATGAGATATGCATGTTAAATGGATTGCCATGGAATTTTTTATCAATATATTTCTCTGGATTAGTTTTCATGTAATGATATTTTTCATTCCAATATATAGATGGCACTATTTGAGGCATTAGATGGAATGTGATATGGAACTCCAAAATATTGGGATAATTTTGAGGAAAGGATGTTTACGGGACCATAATTGTTAGAGAAAATGTAGATAATTTTCAGTTGATTCAGTGACAAATAAGGATTTCTCATATCATGAAAAAACCTTATGTGGATAACTTGAGGAGAGATTTTCTCTCTAGGTAGGATATCATATCATTCTCATGGTTTATTCATGGAAAAGTGTGATGTGTTTTTGTAAAAAAAATTATGTTGGGGATATGGTTCATTGGACCGTATGAAAACCTAGAGAATGTTTGATAATTTTCCTATAAAGTGTATTTTATTCCAATGTTATCTTAGGTACATACTTTTGTTTTCATGTTTCAATGTTATGAAAGTATATTCTAGATCCATGTAATGTCTTAAGTCCAAAAGTAGTTCAGTTGGAAGAGAATATCTCTTGTGAAAAACAACCAGTTTAGGTTCACGACCATAGAGAGAATGTGTTTAAGAATAAGGAGATTCAACATGTTATAGTTTTGTGGAAAATCCATATGGTTGAAGAGGTAACTTGAGAATCTGAAAATGCTATGAGGGAAAGATATCCTCTCTAATTTAACATGTGAATACACATATGATAATGAAATTTACAAAAGGTGGGAGAATGTAACATCCTATGAAATTATATAGTAAGTTTGAAATATTTTACAAAATGTTTTTACATTAATCCAATAGATTTTATATGGAATATATAAGACTAAATCTAGTTTTATGCTTAAAAAATGTATTTTTCTAAAAATATAGTTTTATTTCACTTTTATAAATTATATTTGAAAAAATAAATTTACTCTTTTGAATTGGAATATCTAAATTTTCATTGGTTTAATTTTTCATATTTTTCGGATAAGTTTTATGTTTTGATGAATAGTAAAAAATACTTTATTTTAATTGCAATCTCCCCTTTAATTAAATTAATTTATACTCATAAGATAAAATTTTAAATGGGTTTAAATTATAATTATATAAAATTATTATCATTCAATCCAATTTAGGTCATTTTCATTAATTCATAAGTAAAATATTATAAAAAAGAATTATGAACATTGGAATGTTTTTACTTAGAAAACTTATTTTCTCATTCAATAAAGGGGAATAATTTTTAAATATTTTTTGAAATTTATGTGTTCTGAATTTAAAAAAAATTAATCTATATTTTTTATCATAATGTCAAAATTTATAAAATATATCCTTTCATGATTTTTCAATAAGAATTGCAACATTAGTAAAAAATTTATTACCATAATTACGGGTAATCCAAGTAATTAAGGGTAAAAATAATATTATGCATGTTATATAATTAGCCTAACAGTTGTATGAATTTTATTGGATGATAATTTTTTATCTATATGCATTAAATTTTAGGTTAATAGGCCATTTATTTATTTTTGGTTGAGAGTATAACCTTCATTATATTACATTCGAAGTAAAGTCAACTTTGTCATACTTTTGTTTTTAACAAGTGAAATACTTTTAGTATGGGGTAATATAGGGGACCACTTTGACTATAAAAAATAATTGTAAAGCTAAAATTATTATTTTTATCATGATACGTTATTTTTAATTTTTGGGGAACTAATATTTAAACTAATGCCTTTCGTAATGATGATACAGAATTGTTTTATTAATGGAAATTCAAAATTAATGATATTAAGAATATTAAAATAAATATAATTAGATATAATTGTGGTCATTGATGGAGTTAATAGATTAATTTCCCATGTTAGTGATTCCTGAATGGATTTTTCAGAATTGATCAATTTTTATGATAATTTTAAGAGGTCATGTAATTGATAGAATCAAAATTGACATTAATGAAACTTGAAAATATGAAATATTTTATTAAATGATATAAAATTTAAAAATAAAATCTCACCAAATTGGATAGGACGTAAAACTCATAAATTAATGATTTATTGGTAATTCTTAATTTTATAATAATTTTATTAACCTTCAATGTGTAAATTACATGATATCACAGTAAGCTTTAAAGGGGTAAAATAAGGGCTAAAACAAACGACAAGGATTAAAAATTTATCAAAACCTATATAATTTTTATTTCACGGTTTTAAATAAACCAATACTCATCATATATGCTACATAAATCACTTTTTAACAATTTTTAATATAAAAAGAGTTTATATTAATTTCATATTTTGAATAATTCCAATAGTACCCCTCCCCTCTCTTATAAAAGGGAACCAATTATTTTCATTTAAATATAATTACAAAACTATTTTTAATGGACTCAATCTAACCAAATACATTCATATGATCCATACTCACATCCTAGATCTCTTAGGTAAGAAATAAAACCACCCTTAGTGGTCTTAAGGTGTTAAGCAAAGGAGGAGGTTTGAGGATGAGGTATCGTTTCTGATTGAGTGTTTTCATTTTATTTCTTCTTCCACATACATAAAATATTTTGCAAAAATGATTAAATAATATCTAAAATATCATCAATATACTATGATTTTATAATTTTAAAATAATATCCTAAATTAATCTAAAATTTCATTAAATGGGAAATGAATTATTTGTTCGTGTGTGTTGTGTATTACCACCTCGTGAACCGACGTAATTCATTTTCCATCATCGTCTCTTGAAGATTTTTGATAATGATGTTATAAATGTTTATACATGATATTTATTAAATATTTATAATTAATAAATTATAATATATCATTTACATTCTTACCTTCCCATTCACGTAACATTTATTATGTTGTTCATCTGTACATGTGAATAATCACCTCCACAAAGCGATGTGATTCATTTTTCATCACCACAAAACATTTATGATATAAATATATATAATTATATATTAAATTCATGAGTATGATATTTATGATATTATTTTCATTCTTTAATGATAAAATAATAATTAACTTCTTTTAGTAATGATAATTGAAAAATGAAAATGTCACTCATGCATACATACTACCTATTATCTCCATGATTATAACATTTTTCATTTTTCATAACCATAAATAAATGGTTTGATATAAAATTATAAATGATTTATAATTGAGTTTATTTTGTAATTAATATTATTTCGGGTATGATATACTTATTCCACTTTAACTATTGACATCATACCAAATCCATTTTGGACTAATGTATCGAATATCATTAAAATATTTGATATGAAAATAAATAATTAAGAAATTATTTTAAAATGATAATAACTGATATAAAATAAATAATAAACTATGAAATATTTTCATGAAATTATATAATTATCCTATTATTATTATTATTGATGATAAATATTTTACTTCATGAGCTAGGCCTAGGGTAAGGGACTTTCTCTTAAAACCCCTCATTTCGAGTTCCATTATCAACTTTTTTTCAAAGTAAAAGGTAATTGTTTTTTAACATACACATCATTATTGGGTTCTCCCAAGTTCAGGAATTATTATTAATTTAATATATTCTTTATATGTTTTCATATTTATTTTTGAATAAAATTATTTAATTATTGTGTGCGATGATTTTATATTTTAAAATTTATTTTTACAAGTAAATAGTATTTTTCTATCTTAAAGTGTTTTATCATGGGATATAATGATTATTCAAGGGTTTTATTCATGATATTTCACTAGGATGTTTTTTATTATGAATTTATACCGTTATAGCTTAAGATATCACTGGTTGAGCCCCATTATAGCTCAATATATCATGGGATGAGCCCCATTTGTACTCAATATATGATGGATGAGCCCAATTATATATCTAAAATGAATTTGGAACTCCAAATAAGGATGTATAAAATATTATTATTCCATTTATAAGGGATATTATAATAGTGATGTTTTAATGATCTCTCATGTAACACTCATGCTATTTATATCAATGCTAATTAGTTTTTATGAGAATGGGTTTTTATAGTTTTCATGTTTTTACTAGACTAACAAATTTCTTTCATCATTTTCATTAATAAGATTTTAGTTACCATACCATGTTTCAAAATGTTTTTCACAAGGTATATGGATGATTAGGGAACATAGTAATTGAATATAAATGTAATGAGTATTTTTTCTAATAAAAAAATATTATATTATTTTAAAAGTTTTATATTTAGAAATAAATGGAAACATTTTTAGTGGTATACACATTATATAAATGATAGATGCTATGTATGAAATATGACATAATTAACTAAAACTATAAACCTAAAAAGTTCCTCAAATTGATTGAATGTAATTTCTTGACTAAAATAACATATCATGTAATTTTTATTGTTGGGTCCTAATATTATTCCATTCATTTTCTAATAACTTGGGAATGATGTACATTTTTGTCAGATGTATATCAGTATAGAGAATAGTTTTTTAAATGGGATTTTCCCTTAATTATTAATATATAAACATCAATAAAGTTACATAAATTTTAATTCCACCAAATAATGTTCATGTCATTTTTTAAACGACTTCTATTAGTAGAGACATAATTTTGAATTTGTTTTTGATTTATTTATTGGTTTAGTAATATTTATTTAAAATTATGTTTGATATATGTTATTTCATGGATTCTCAGTTTTTTATGATTAGGATATATAATAACAATTTCATATTGTTCCAGTTTCAAATTATATTTTTATGAATATGTATCAGTTATTACTTATCTTTACCTAAAATATGATTTTTCTATCAGTTACTTTATATATACCAATTCATTTTATGTACATTTTTAGTAATAAGTCTTTCCAACATAATTTCCATTGAAAAATTTTTGGGATCATGGAATCAAATTATATGGCATACTTCTTTATAATAGAGTTTTCGAAATTTAGCTTTATAATGAAATGGAGGATAACATTTATGTTGAATGTTTTTTCAAAATGTATGG
The DNA here is from genome assembly GCA_963277665.1 of Viscum album. Classification (NCBI taxonomy): domain Eukaryota; kingdom Viridiplantae; phylum Streptophyta; class Magnoliopsida; order Santalales; family Viscaceae; genus Viscum; species Viscum album. The sequence goes on along the minus strand of OY728138.1, from coordinate 1,467,507,477 downwards.
TATATATTATGGTAGAATATATTACTAAATTATGTGGATAGGAATTGATTAATGTTTCCATTTTTTGGTCTGACATATAAATTCTCTTTGATCTATTCTTTAAGTGAAATTTATTTTCAATTAGACTTGAAATATATAATTTAAATCTTCCATAATATGAGAAATTTTGTGATATAAAAATGATTTTTTGTAAATCAAAATTAATAAGGGTTTTATTAAATGAATGTATACAGTTAACATATATATATTCATATTTTTTCCATATAATGGGCATGTAAATATATGTTAATTTTGAATACATAATATTATCAAATTTAATACAATATACGATTATAATCATATGATGATATATTTCAACGGATATATTTATAGATGAATGATATATGGTTAGTTTAACTTTTAATAAATGGTTTTCACATCTTGGATAATTAAAATCAAATCATTTTGGATAAGGTATTTAATTAATATTTATTTTGAGTCTTATTTGATTGAAATGGTTATCTACATTTCTAAATTTTTCTAGTAAATGATACATTCCCACATATGAAAAATTTTAATACTAAATACTGGTTTTAGTGGGTTTTATTAATATGTGATTCAGTAGTATTAATGTTTCTGAAATAAATTAATTTAACCCCCAAATTATGAGAATTTATTCCGGGGAAGTGTTAATATTTTGAAAAAGTAATTTTTTTACATAGTGATACGAGCTTTTCATTTCTCTTATATTGAGTGTGTATAGTGTTCCTGGATTTATTAATAAAAATATATAGTGTTTCATATTTTTATAGAGATCAATACGGTGTATAGAGGTGTATTTCATCTAGGAAGTGTTTTGTTATGGCAGTTTACTACAAATGTTCTTATTTTGGGGTTTTCCATTATATTTACAAAATATATGTTTTTCCAATGTTAAAATGAATTTATAATTTATAAATCATATTATACCATTTTTTTATTCCAAAATAAGAGTATTTGAATTTTTTTGATTTATTTAATGTGAATTATGATTTTGAATATTTTAATTTGTTGAAAAACCTTTGAATTTGTGAAATTGATGACGTTTTCTATTGATAGAATTGAAAAAAAATTCCAAACTCGTTAAAAATGATTTTGAATGATAAAACTCATGTCTAACTAGTTTGTTTTATACCCCAAGATATATTAGGAATGTTTGGGGCGTAAATTATGATAAATGGGTATCATGTTTGTGTATTTAAAACATTTATGATCTACCTAAGGATGGATCCTAGTTTCCAATCCATTTTTTTGAAACGGTGCATATCATTTTACTGGGAAATTCATGTTTATTCTATGGTTTAAAAAATATCAATACATATACAAAACATCACCATAAACAATTTCATGGATACTTTGTGGTTTTTAAACCACATAGGTAAAGTATATATGAATATATTACAACCCAAATCCTATCATATGATGGGTGTATGGTATCTAAAATTTTCAGACTGACCATATATAATGTAGAGTGTTTAAATCAATTTATTGGACCTCCATTAGCCATAAATACTCTTTAATCAACTATTCATTGCTTTTAGAAATCAGAATGTTACGAAGAGAAGTATGAAATAAATGTTAAACATCAAATGGCTAGAACACATGATTTTGGTGATTGGTTGAGTTCAGAAATCTTTAGAAACAAAGATACTAATGAGTTATATAATATTTAATATCGGGAGGTAGTACTGTGAATCATATTTTTAATTGTCCAAGAGAGGCATGTAACTCCTAAAATATCAATTTGAAGTATTGTCATCCAATATTTTATAATGGTGGAATCATTATAGAGGTTAAATGTGAACATTATTATTATTTTTGTCTCTTATATTTTTCGAACATGAGTTCAAATATAATTATGGGGACATAAAACATTAAATCATTTTATAAATTCTATTTTCGATAAAAATAAGATTGTATCAAAATATATCAATTTTTAAAGAGGTTTTGGAATTTTATACAGTGATGATTAATGAAACCAAATAAAAATGTTTTATTATAGTTTCACCATTCAAAATTAATTTTGCACTTGATGTTTTCTTATGGTTTTATGTTCCCCATAATAATAATGTGATAAATGTTTGGTCGATTGTTTCAAGTTTTTAAAGGATATAATTGTAAGAACCCGGACCTACTTATTCAGGTATGTTTTCCTTTTCTAGCTATTTTTGAGAAAAAGAGCAGAATCTGGAAATTTTGTAAGTACACACCGTGTAATTTTCTTCCTCTTGAGGCCATGTGCTGGACATGTCTGGGCTAGTCACACGGGGTGTAGCGATGAGGTGGAGTTCGATTAATACGGCGTATGGAAAAGGTGAGTACACGTCATGTACTCAAGAAGTACACGCCGTGTACTTTTCTTTTTATTTCATCAATTGGACCGGGGTCGTGCCTAATCCCCGTTTTCATCTTCTTCTCTGCCTAATTACGTCCAGAGCGGTCTAGAGGGCCAATTCTTCTCCGAGCCACCGATCCTTCACCGGTTGTCTGAATCGAACATCGTCGGGTGAAATAGAATCACAATGGTGAGTTCTCGATTCATCTTTGGCCATGTTTCCTGATTACTCCTCTTGTGAGAGTTATCTGAGGTTGAATGTTTTAGATGTTTTTATAGATTTACTTCATTCTAGGCCGATTCACAGGCCTATGTTCAAGAATATCAATCTCCTAGGATTGAGGTAGGTGGTTTGTTGCCCTACATTGAATGTCTTTGAGTATTTGGCACAAAAGTGTCGGATGCCCATGTATCGGGTATCTCAGGTTAGGGTTTGATCTTGTATCATTATCTTCCTTAGATTTCATGTATGCTTGTGGTTATTAGATGATTAATAATTGCTTGTTAGATTGTTTGAGGATCACCCCATGGGTGTTTCCCCTTGTTTTGGCTGTTGATTGCAGTTTGGCACGGTTTTCCAACGAGGGAACCCTATTGCACATTTCTAGTATGCTTGTTGACTTGATTGCATGTATTTCCTTCTGTTTATATGCTTGTGGATGCATTGTAGCTATTATCCAAGTAGTTTCTGAACTTACTTAGGATGCTAACAGTCGATTACACATGACTAAACTGCTCAAGGCTGAGTGAACCTGGTGTGGTAGTCTAAAGGGGGAATTGATGATTAGGGCTTCCCTAGAGAGCCTTTTATTATTAGTATTGATCACATGATCTAAGGGAATGGGACATTGTGCTTCCTCAGAGTGTCCTTAGTTACGTAGCGAGACTATAGGGGGAACTAGACGTAATTGCTTCCTCAGAGAGTCTATATCTTTCATTGAAAGACCACAGGGGAATTGACGGTGAGATCATCCCATAGTGTATGTGCCTTTGTACGTCTACATGACTAGAGGGGTTTTCTAGTAGGAGCCACCCAGAGAGTCAGCGCTTTTTTTGTTGGTTGGTTGTGACGAGTCCACCAAGCCAAAGAACAAGCTTGGTTTTGTACTACTTGCTGTTTAGGTAGACTGCTGAGTTACCTATTGTGATTACTTGCTTGCCTTGGGAGTATAGAGTCGTTGTTAGTTTCCATGGTTGGTAGCTAAATGATTGTACTGAACTAGTAAATAACTGTGAATGAAGTTTGGTAGGATTTCTTAATTTAGTGTACATCTGCTTCTCTGCTGCATTTATTTCCTTTACTTTTTCCATATTACTCACTGACAGTTGGGAACGGATTTCGTGGTGATTGCCTATTGGGATTAGTCTCACACCATGTTTTGGGTCCTGCTTTTCGGCCCAAACAGGTTATATGGTTGCATGTGTATACAGGGATTGTGGTCCTTCTACTTCAGGCACATGATTGCTGGTTGGAGCTAGAGAGCATAGGACCGAGCTTAGGCTTGCGATGTTGCTGGAGTTTCTGTTTACTTTAGTACCTTGTATTCAGTTGTATTTCAGCACGTTGTTGTGTTTTCTGTTTTCCTTAGATACATGTACCTGCTTCATCATTATCATTATCATTATATGTTCATTGCTTCCACTGTTTAGTTTCAGTGTTTTCATGTTGCTTACTACTTTCTCCATTGACTATTGTTTTCTTGCCTTGTATACCTTACCATATGAGGGCATAATTTCCCCAATAATTTACCAAGGCCCTCGCTGCAAGTCGGTAGCCTCTGGCGTTTGGGGAAATGTGCTTGAGGTCATGTGGAGAACCGGGTACAAGGCACCAGTGGAAGGGCTCCAGATTCTGGTCGTTACAAAGTGGTATCAGAGGTGTTCTTTCCTTCTTCTATTGACTTACTGTTTTGCGAAATTAGACAGGGATAGGACGGAATCGGTAAATGGTAAATAGCTATGCCTGGGCGTTCAAGAACCCACGTACAGGGAAAAAGCCAGATTACCTCGAATATTTCAAATTTTGAGTTTTACGAATGTTACAGTTTAATTGATTTCACCGTTTGGTGATGCACTTGTTTTGTGTTGTTATTGTTTATATGATTGTGGTTCTATTTTGTTGCAACCCGATGAGATGAGAGTATGAAATCTCATGCACCATATAAGAACATATTAGAAGATTACATGCCATGCATTTTTTCATGCCATCTAGGTTGCGTTAGAGATTGCATGTTGTTGTGATAGGATTTGTGATAGACAACACATGTTGTTGTGATAGCTGCTATGATAGAATGCATGTTATGTTGATAAGGTATCGTTGTTTAGAGATTTCTTATCACGGATTCCAAACATTGATCTCATAGGTGTTATGGGCCCTTAAGGATCGGAATTTGGTGGGTCATGAGTTCTTATACTGTGGCTTGTTCTATGCATCATTATGATTCCAAGCTTTAATTTGTGGGGAGTATGGGCCCCCACAGATTGGAATTTGGCACCTTAACCATTTTTTTTCTGTGTTTTCTGGGCTCCGGTGTAGTTCTGAGGCTACTGTCTAGAAAAAACCAGAATACACGGCGTGTACTTTATAGATACATGCAGTGTAGTTTTTGGCAGTGTCACTGACCGTGTGGACAGGGACACAGAGCTGTAAATGGTTTTCAAGAACATAACGTGAACGGTAGGTACACGCCGTGTAGAGGTTAACTAGGAGCCTGACCCTATAACTAACAACACGGGCCAGTTAATTCATGTTTAGTACACACCATGTTCGGTATGCACACGCCGTGTATCTTTTCCAAGGTACCTGGCCATGTCTTGAAAAACACAGGTCGTTGTTATCTTCTCATATACACGCCGTGTTTGTTCGGAACAAGTCGTGTAAGGATCAGCCAAGTACCCGGCCGTGTCGCAAACCACACGGACTGAATTTTCCCTTCATGTGCACGTAGTGTCTCTTAGGAAAACGCCATGTAGTGTCGACCGTGTGTCAGGCCTTATCGGTAACAACACGGGCTAGGTAAGGAATGTCCAGCACACGCCATGTCTGCCTCAAAAATGTCGTGTGGTCTTCGGCTGGGACAGTCCGTGTGACTTAGTCATGTAGGAGTAAACACGTAGGGAGAAAAGGGTCAGTACACACCGTGTAGTTTAAGAACACGTCGTGTATATAGGTAATTTACACAGCCAGGTGTGGCCAATGTACACGCCCTGGGTAAACTTTTAAGGAACACGGTGTGTAGTGGTACTACACGCCGTGTAGTCATGTTTTTTCCAGTTTTAAAGGATTTTTTCCCTCCTGTTATGTTTTACTCTCCTATGTTGCAACTGTGTTCATCTTTAATGAAGGTGTGATTTGGTATTTCAGAGTTATGGCACTGAGACGTCCTCCTGTTGCACGCCAGGAACCAGGCAGCGATCGTACACCTGATATGACCGATCAGGGACTAAAAGTAGTTCCGCCCATCGTTCCGGACATGGAACATGCAGTGATTCTAGAAACCAGAGCCGACGCTTATATCAGAGAGGGTTTCATGAGATTCATACAGACCTTCCAGGGAGTTCAGCATCCAGCCCCGACTATGGAAGAGCTGACGCGGGTCTTCCAGCAGCAGCATCTTCCAACTTTCATATGGGATGGAGGACCTCAGGCTGCAGATTCATGGATGGAAGCCATGCTATCCATCTTAGAGAATCTGGAGACACCTCCAGAGAGGAGGGTGATTCTCATGATGTATATTCTACGAGATTCCTCCAAGAGATGGTGGGTCGTAGTCTCTCAGACGGGGTGCCATCAAGCTATGGCTTGCGATGAGTTTCAGTGTACATTTTACGACTACTTCTACCCAGCGAAGCTGAGGGCTGACATAGCCAGGGAGTTCAAGAGCCTGGAGCATGGTACTCTCTTAGTTATGGAGTATTCCTCCCGCTTCACTGAGTTGTAGCGATTCACTCCCCTCCTGGGGAATGACGAGCTGTTTCTAGCGAGGAAGTTTGAGGATGGCCTCAGACCGGAGATCAGATCACAGGTGAATGTTTTTCAGTTAACTTCTATTACCCTGATATTCAACCAGGGACTCATCACGGAGAGGAACCTGAGGGAGACTGTAGATGTGGACCAGGGAGGTATAGCATCCAAGGCTGATTCCCTCCAAACAGACAGCAGGAAGCTCCACCGAGAGTCTACCCGAGGCGACCTGAGGAAGCAAGGTATTCCTTCTGGTAGATGAGATTCCTCTTCTGGCACCCAAGTGGTGTGTTATTAGTGTGGTAGGAGCGATCATAAGAAGTCCCAGTGCCCGAGGGACCCATCGGGTTACCGATCCTGTGGAAAGATGGGTCACCTGCAGCGTTTCTGCAAGGTTCCCCTTCCAGTGGCTAGTGAAGGAGGATCAGTTTCGACCCCGCGTACAGGAGCAGGATCACCATCTCTGAAACATAATGGGGGATAGAGTTCTGTAGGACGTTTAGGTCAGGGTAGAGGCCGTAGACGCAGTGGTTAGGCTCAGGGAGGAGCAGCTCAGGGTTTTCAGGCTACTACACAGGGCCGCGGTACATGACAGACTTTTGCTGTAGAGAAGATTCATCAGGAGCAGGATCATGGACCCTCTACAGTTCGAGGTATGATCTTAGTAGCCTCAATTTTATCTTCATCCCTTTTTGATACTGGTTCTTCACATAGCTTTATCTCTATTGCTGGAGTGGAAAGCCTTGAGCTCTGTGTCTTTTCGTCCGCTAACATGTTGACTCTCGACACACCCTTGGGAACGAGGACATCTAGCGTACGTCAGTGCAAGGGGTGCCCTCTCGAGGTTATATGGTATCGTTTCTTATGGGACCTCTATGTCCTAGAGATGACGGGCTATGAAATCATTCTTGGTATGGACTTGTTGGTTCCCTTCCAGGAAGTCGTCGATTGTTATCGCCGCAGGGTGAGTTTCGTATCACAAGAGGGTGAATATTTCCTTAATAAAGGTGAGTGGGATGTTCAGGCGAGTCGAGCTGGACTCGAGCATCATGGGCTAGGAGGATTCATGGCCCAGATTGCTAGTCTTTTTCTGGATGACCAGGGGACTTCTCAGTTAGATTTTCCTCTAGTGGTTGATCGCTTTCTAGATGTCTTTCCAGAAGACTATTCAAGTTTCCCTCTAGAGAATGAGGTAGACTTCTTGATTGAGCTCATTCTAGGAGCAGCACTATTTTCCATTCCTCCTTATAGGATGCCTACACCTGAGTTGTAGGAGCTCAAGAAGTGGTTGGAGGAGTTGCAGGAAAAGGGTTTAATCTGACCCAGTACTTCTCCTTGGGGTTCGCCTGTCTTGTTTGCGTAGAAGGAAGATGGTACCCTTAGGCTTTGTGTGGATTATCCGATGTTGAACCAGTTGACGGTAAAAAACCGATATCCCTTGCCGAGGATTGATGATCTCTTCTATCATATTTGAGGAGATTGGGTGTTCTCAAAGATCTATTTGAGGTTTGGTTATCATCAGCTGCGTGTTAGACCATCAGATATACCTCTAACAGTCTTCAGGAGCAGGTATGGCCTCTATGAGTATACGGTTATGCCATTCAGTCTTACGAACGCGCCAGATGTTTTCATGGAACTGATGAACCGAGTGTTCCATCCTTACATGGATTCCTTTTTCGTGGTCTTCGTGGATGATATAATGGTGTACTCTCACACTCGACATGACCATGCAACCCATCTTGAGATCATTTTGAGAACACTGAGGGAGCATAGACTTTATGCTAAACACTCAAAGTGCCACTTTTGGATGGACGAGATTCACTTGCTGGGGCATGTCATCTCAGAGACAGGAGTATTAGTAGAGCCAGAAAAGGTGAGAGAAGTAGTTACCTGGGAGTAGCCGAAGAATGTCTTTGAAGTACAGAGCTTCTTGGGGCTGTCTAGTTACTACATGCAGTTTATACAAGACGTCTCATGCCTAGCAGCACCGCTGACAGGCTTGACTAAGAAGGGGGTGAATTTTGTTTGGTCAGTAGCCTGTGACTCAGCCTTCCAGGAGCTGAATGGGAGATTGACTTCAGCACCAATCCTAGTTTTGCTGAAGCCGGGAAAGAGCTATACAGTTTTTTGTTATGCATATAGCATTGGGATTGGAGCAGTGCATATGTAGGAGGATAGAGTGGTTGCGTATGGATCTCGAAAGGTGAGGCCTCATGAGAGGAATTATTCTACAAACGAACTGGAGTTGGCCACGGTCATTCATGGTTTATGCTGTTGGAGACATTACCTTCTGGGAGAACATTTTTTGGTATACCCTTACCACAAGAGTCTCATGTACATCATAACGCAGCATGACCTGAATCTAAGACAGCGGAGGTGGGTTGAGTATCTCCAGTCTATCAATTTCAAGATTGCCTATACGCTTGGGAAAGGCAACGCAGTGGTTGATGCACTGAGCAGGAGAACTCAGATACATGCAGTTCAGGGGGCCATCAGTGAGTGGAAACCGATGACTCTGTTCTCGGAGATGCATCTGGAGGTGCACGACAGGCAGGGGAAGATATTCCTATCTTATATGGATGTTACCTCTTCACTTTTGGAACGAGTTCGAATGAGGAATCTGGCATATTCAAAAGGGATAGTCCTACGGGAAAGCATGTCAGGAGAGGACCCTCTTCCCGGGTGGACCGTTGGCGAGGATGAGATCTTGCGTTTCCAGGGATGCATATGGGTGCCAGAAGATATATGCGAGGAGCTGATGCGAAACTTCCATTCCTCAATTTGGACAGTTCATCCTGGCATCACCAAGATGTGTCGTGATTTACACCGCCAGTACTGCTGTCCAGGTATGAAGAGAGATGTGGCTGGTTTTGTCATGAGGTGTTCCACCTGTCAGCAGGTGAAGGCGGAGCACTAGTGGCCAACATGTATTTTATAACGACTACCCATTCCATAGTGGAAGTGGAACGATATCACGATGGACTTCATGACAGGGTTACCGAGATCGTCGAGAATAAACGATGCGGTGTGGGTTGTCGTTGACAGGCTTATGAAGGTTGCTCACTTCTTTCCAATAAAGGAGACCTTCGGTGTTGATGATCTTGGAAGGTTGTACGTCCGTGAGATTGTGCTCTTGCATGGGGTTCCGAGTACTATCATTTCAGATAGGGACGCCCGCTTTACTACGCATTTCTGGCAGGGGCTACAGAAAGCTTTGGGTATACAGGTGTTTATGAGAACAACTTATCATCCTCAGATAGATGGTCAGTCAGAGCACACGATCCAGGTGCTTGAGGATACGCTCCGAGCTTGCATTCTAGACTTTAGCGGTTCTTAGGAAAAGCATATACCTCTCATGGAGTTTTCCTACAACAAATTTTTCCAGACAACTATTCATATGGCACCTTACGAGGCTTTGTACGATAGGTCATGCCAATCACCTTTATGTTGGATGGAGGTAGGAGAGGAAGCTTTGTTGGGACCTCGTCTCGTCCATGAGACCTCAGAGTAGATAGAGTTGATTCGGAAGAGGATGGCTACTTCACAGTTTCGTCAAAAATCTTATGTTGACCAGCGGAGGCGACCTCTGCAGTTTGGGGTCAGAGACCAGGATTTCCTACATCTTACCCCGAGGTTGGGACACAAGAGGATCAGAAGACTGGGTAAGCTTTTACCGTGATACATCAGGCCGTTCGAGGTTCTGGAAAGAGTCGGGTTGGTTGCTTATAGGTTGCAGTTACCTCAGAGATATCACGCTATGCACGACATCTTCCATGTTTCTCATCTTTGACGCTATTTCTCAGACTCGTCCCATATTTTTTGACACAAGGTGGTTGAGCTGGAGCAGGATGCATCATTCTAGGAGCATCATATCAGGATTGTTGATCGTAGCGCAAAAGTACTCTATGGCCGGTCTGTTCCTATGGTACGGGTGCTATGGAAGCACGACCATGTACAAGAGGAGACTTGGGAAAGGGAGGCCGAAACACGATCACAGTGGCCAGAGTTGTTCGACGATTCTTCTTTGCCACCTTGCTAGGGAAATTAGAGGATGAATTTCTTTATGGAGGGATGTTTTTAAGAACCTGGACCTTCTTTTCCAGGTATTTTTTCCTTTTCTGTCCGTTTTTTAGAAAAAGAGGAGAATCTAGAAATTTTGTAGGTACACGTCGCATACTTTACAAGTACAGGATGCATACTTTTCTTCCGCTCGAGGCCGTGTGTTATCCGTGTCCGGGCCAGTCACACGGGGTGTAGTGATAAGGTGGAGTCCGATTAATATGGCTTATGGAAAAGGTGAGTACATGCCGTGTACTCAAGAAGTATACACAGTGTTCTTTTCTTTTTATTTCATTAATTTGACTGGGGTCGCGTCTAATCCCCGTTTTCATCTTCTTCTCTGCCTAATTATGTCCAGAGCATCCTAGAGGGTCGATTCATCTTCCGAGCCACCGATCCTTCACCGGTTGTCTGAATCGAACGTCGTTGGGTGCAATAGAATCGCAGTGGTGAGTTCTCAGTTCTTATTTGGCCATGTTTCCTGATTCCTCCTCTTTTGAGAGTTATCTGAGGTTGAATGTTTTAGATTTTTTTGTAGATTTACTCCATTCTAGGAAGATTCAAAGGACATGGTTCAAGAATATCAATCTCCTAGGATTGAGGTAGGTGGTTTGTTGCCCTACGTTGAATGTCTTTGAGTTATTGGTGCAAAAGTGTCGGATAACCATGTATTGGGTATCTCGGGTTAGGGTTTGATCACGTGTCGTTATCTGCCTTACATTTCTTGTATTCTTGAGGTTATTAGACGATTAATAATTTCTTTTCAGCTTGTTTTAGGATCAGCCCATGGGTGTTTCCCCTTGTTTTGGATGTTGATTTCCATTTGGCATGGTTTTCCTACGAGGAAACCCTATTGCACATTGCTAGTATTCCTGTTGACTTGATTGCATGTATTTTCTGCTGTTTATATGCTTGTGGATGCATTATAGCTATTAGCCAAGTAGTTGCTGAACTTACTTAGGCTGCTAACAGTCAATTATGCATGACTAAACTGGTCAGGGCTGAGTGAACCTGGTGTGGTAGACTAAAGGGGGAATTGATGATTAGGGCTTCCCTAGAGAGTCTATTATAATTAGTATCGATCACAGGACCTAAGGGAATGTGACTTTGTGCTTCCTCGGAGTGTCATTAATTACGTAGCGAGACTATGGGGGGAATTAGACGTAAGTGATTACTCAGAGAGTCGATATCTTTCGTTGGAAGACCACAGGGGAATTGACAGTGAGAGCTTCCCAGAGTGTCTGTGTCTTTGTATGTCTACTTGAATTGAGGGGTTTTCTAATAGGAGCCACCCAGAGAGTCAGTGCTTTTGTTTGTTGGTTGGTTGTGACGAGTCCACCACGCTAAAGAACAAGCTTTGGTTTGTACTGCTTTCTGTTTAGGTAGACTGTTGAGTTACTTGTTGTGATTACTTGCTTTCCTTGGGAGTATAGAGTTGTTTCTAGGTTCCATGGTTGGTAGCTAAATTATTGTACTGAACTAGTAAATAACTGTGAATAGAGTTTGGTATGATTGCTTAATTTAGTGTGCATATGCTTCTCTGATGCATTTAATTCCTTTACTTTTCCTATATTACTCACTAACAGTAGGGCACAGATCTCGTGGTGATTGCCTAATGGGATTAGTCTCACACACTGTTTGGGTCCTGCTTTTCAGTCGAAACAGGTTATATGGTTGCAGGTGTAAAAAGGGATTGTGGCCCTTCTACTTCAATTACATGATTACTGGTTGGAGCTGGAGAGAATAGGATCGAGCTTAGGCTTGCGATGCTGCTGGAGTTACTGTTTACTTTCATACCTTGTTTTCAGTTGTATTTCAGCACGTTGTTGTGTTTGCTACTTTCCTTAGATACTTGTACCTTATGCATCATTATTATTATCATTATATGTTCATTTCTTCCGCTGTTTTGTTTCAGTGTTTTCATGCTGTTTACTATTTCTGCCATTGACTGATGTTTTCTTGCCATGTAAACCTTACCATATGAGGGCATAGTTTCCCCAATAACTTACCAAGGCCCTTCCTGCTAGTCGGAAGCCTCTGGCGTTTGGGGAAATGTGCTTGAGGTCATGTGGCGAACTGGGTACGGGGCACCAGTGGAAGGGCTCTAGATTCAGGTCGTTAGAATAATTATTATTTATGGTGTAAATTACCTATAGGGAAAAGATCTAATTTTGTTACTCTTATTGAAAAAATATTTTTATAACAGAAATACTGAATTTTTTATACTGTGAATTTTTAAATATTAGTGGCTCGTTATTTATTAACACCAATCATGGTTCTAAATAATTAACCCATTCTGTATTCCCATATGTATGAATATTTATAATGGGATGATTTATTATTACCCAACTTTTCCTTTTCTTAAAATTTATTCTATATAGCAATAATAATTTTTAAAAATATAATGAAATAAATTTGAAAATTCTCAAAAATGTTAACAGTGAATCTTTTAAGCCTGATATTTAGAAAAAATTATTGTCATTTATCATTTTAAAATTATTTTTCTTTCTTTTGGTTATTAAAATCTACTTATTTACTATTATAGATAACATGAGTGGAGATAAGAATAAATTTTTTATAGATTATTTAACTTCATATTGAAGGGAAGAATGATATTGAAATTATTTATTTCTTATTTTTTATTCTTAAATTATTTATTTTCCAGTTAGTTTTTATTTAATAATAGTTATTTTTGTACTATAATATTAAAATATTATGTTTTTCTAAAAGTTATTTAATATTTTTTTTTAAAAATATCTATTCGTAATGGATTATGAAAAACAGTATTTTAAAACATATAATATAATTCAGTAATATTCAAAACAAAAGGTAAATTATCATATACAATGTAAAATATCATCCATGTGTTTTAATTATCTTAATTCATTTGTAATATTATACGAAGATACAATGTATTACAATAAAATTATCTTATATGGGTATAAATATCTCATAGTTTTTTATATATTATATGATTTAAAGTATATGATGATGTTCTAATATTTTAAGAAGGTAATATATCATTCACATTCAGTATGTTAAGAAGTTTCTATACCATATGAACTTTATATATCATAAGTAGTATATTATGAAATTTAAATGTCTTACCAAATGAGACCATCTTACAAAATGATGATATCCAAATAACTATGTATCTTACATAAGTTAGTATACATTAGAATGCATATTATTACAAATAAAAATTTTATTTCTAAAATTATATTGAATATAGTTTTTTATTTAATTATTTTAATTATAAAAAATATGTTTTATGTAAATAACCAGACCCTAGAAACCTCGAGTCAGTTTTTACATTTTTACATTGTATATACATAAAAGCGAACACATTCCTTTGGACTAAACTATATCGTATTCTTGGTAAACATGATACATACATGAATCTCACCTAACATTTAAAAAGTTAATATACAACATTGTAATTTTTTAGAACACTGTTATTATTTATATAAAATAATTTCATAACAATACTATTACACTTCATGGCTTCATAGGGAAAAGAAACATAAGAATGGGGTGATCTCTAATGCTTAACAAGGATTATGCACAATGAATCTATCTTGAGTAAATAAGGAAAAACCATTATTGAAAGGTAAATAACTAATAACACATTCCATTTAATTAATAACTTTATATGATTAATAATATGGTAGGAATTAATGATTATTTAATAATAATATATAAATAATCACATGAGATTAAAACCAATCCATGGATATCTTAACTATTTAAAAAACCACATTTAAATCAATAAATTATTTTCATAATGATAGAATGAATATTCTTGGAAATATTAAACTAACCATTTACACTTAATTCAAATACATATTTCTTAAATGGGTAAGGACTCATCCAAAAACCAAACCATTTATTCTCAAGGGACCAACAAAATCATCATCGGGATTTTTATTTCTAATCCCCACCTGATACATAATATGTCCAATGAATTCCTCACACATCTAATGGTCAATTTAAACCAACAATAATACTATATATCATTGAATATCCATATTGAATAGTGAATGAAAAATATCAATATTTTCCCATTCAATCAAATAACATTCATAGTATAACAGTTTATGATGAAATGGTATATGATTAATCCAATAAGTATTAAAATTATTCATATAATATGGATAATTAATAGAAGTGGAATTTCTATGGAACATGTATCACATGAAACTGAATGTTTCATTAGAAAGATAATGAACACATAATTAATAAGAGATAAAATAGGAATATCAATTCACTAGAAATATAGGTTTTGTAATAAGTTCATGTATTTTATTGAATAAAATAAAATGGATAAAATATTATTTAAAATAATCTTTCATTAATGTTATTAATATTAAAAAATACTGAAAACTTTTATAATGGGATAAATATTTTAAAATGGTTATGGTGATGAAGATGTCTGTTAATTCCATAAAATTTAAAAAGAAACATTATTTTTGACATCTGTAAATAAATAATAAAATGAAAATTGAGAGAAATTTTTTAATAATTCCATTAAAAGGTTTGAAATCTAATGTTCAAACAAATTATCCATAATAACTCATTTGTGTAAATAGAAATCACTTTTATAATATGGATATGGATGAAAAATATACCCAATGAAAAGCTAAATAATAACGGATTTTGTTTTTATCATTTATTTTCTTCCTTAAATCCATAAACAGAAGGAATGTTGGAAGAAAAAATATAATCTAAAAAAATATCCCAAGTTTATGAAAATTTATGATGTTTACAAAGCTAAAATTTTAAGATTCCATTAATGAAAAATATAAGCAATCCCAGAAATATCAGATTCACAAATAAATTCATAAATCATTGGTTACATCTAAGTTGTATCCCCTTGAAAGTAAAAAAATTAATGATACCTATAATCATCATGAAAAAATAAATATTCAGGTTAAATAATTCAGAATGTAAATATAAAAACTACATTAATATAGGTTGTGCAAAATACAAATAATTTCTCAATATAGTGGAAATTGAGATGAAATCCCTTACAAATATCCAATCATTACAGTGACAATAAATTATTGATGAGATTATGTGTAAAAAATAAAAATATCAAAAATAATTCTAAATACAAAATAATAAAATTAGATGTCATTTAACACATACTTATATCATAACATAGTCAGCAATATAGATGTATAACCAAGTGAAGGGAAAATCATTTATGAAACCCCCTACCAAATGCTTCCACATTGATTAACATGGTATAACCACTAATATAATGGTTTTTAATTACATAATAATTTATAGAAAAATATTATTCATATTTATAATATAATATATGATCCAGTTATAACATATTATCACCCATTTGAAAATAATCATTAATTATTATCATTGATTCCATTGTTACCTACATAGTTTTTCCATGTATGTTTCAACAATGATGTTTGAGTTATTGTGAATAGGTTAAAGTTTTATAATATCCACTAAATATTTAATATTATAAATATTTTATTTATTCATTAGATGAATTTTATAACCATTCTTGAGTGGTGGATATAGAAAAAATAATTACATTGTTCATAAAGATGGATAGTCATACGTGCTGGGGAACACAATTTTCACATTTTGAATGATGTAATGAAATAACGGTAAATAAAAATTCACCTATACATTATATTGTAATATATTATATATCATATATATTTATTAAATCTATCCTTATTTGAATTGATATGAAGCATAACAAAAAAACGAATCTTATCGCTCTATAGAGGTGGTAGTCCACACATGTGCACAGGCGATGTTATCATTTTACAATTGATATAATGTTGCAATTCTAATCGATATATTATATTTACATAACAAGTATTATTTCATAAATATTATATATAACCATTAAACCAATCATAATAACCATTAAATAAATATGATGATTGAATATTAATCTTATCTACAAATAGTGGTGGTTGTCCACATGTTCATATGAGTGATGCATTCACATCACATTTGATCAATATAGGGAGAATAAGCATGGATAAGTATTATTAATAACATTTTAGTATATATAAGATACTTAATTTATTATTTTATGATGAAATACGAATATTTATAGGTGATAGAATATTAAATAAATTGAAAGTGGTTGGGTAGGATGATTACCTCTTCTTTTTTGTTTCTCAATTAGATTAATTATTATGGACCCTTGATGTAGAATTTTATATATATAAACACATATAATTCATGTATAATGAATTTCTAATATACTTTTTTTGTTTTTGGTTGATATGGATGGAAAAATGAGGTCTAAATAAGAAAATGAAGGATTTGATTTTATAAGTGGGGGAGAGGTCCCAATCACAATTTCTTAAAAGATGAAAATATAATTTTATCATTGTTAAACCAAATTTCTTGAGATGGAAATACAATTTAAGATAATGTATTATTCAGTCTTAGTATGGTAATGCAATTGGATTTTTACATGTTTAATTATAAAAATTACCCTTATATCGTTGTTTAACCCCTAATAAACCTATTTTAACCTTAACTATCATAACATATTTTTACTATTCTCAAAACTAATTTTGAATAAAAAATAATTTTTAGACATTTAAAAATATTAATTATTTATATTACAAATAGGAAATTCATTTTATCAAATAATAATCATAGAACCTAAAGAATTAATTTTAATATTAAACCCGTAAATTTGATGAAAAATAGGTTTCCAGAAAAAATGATTTCATTAGTAATAAACGTTTAATTCCAAAATAAAATTTAATATTATTAATAATAAAATATGTAAAATTAAAAATAATAGAAATGAAATAATTTCATATTTATACCCTTTAAAAATTTATCTTAATAAATTATTGAAACTGAAAGGGGATCTTCAATAAAAATCATTATTTTAAATAGTTTATGGAAATATCATTCATTTAAGAAAATTATCAAAACATCAACCCCAGATAATATTGATAATTTTATTTCAAAAAATAGGATCATTTTTTAAATACATTTAATTAAATTTGTATAAATTAATTTTATTATTTTCTCAAAAGATTAAATCCAATGGCTTTTTGAGGAAAATATATAATTAAAGCATATAATGAATCAATTAGAAATTATAAAATATTAAATACATAAATACTATAAATTCTTTATAATATGCTTAATACTATTCATACATACATTTTTACTTCAATCATATAATATTCACAATTAAATAATTAAATATGGATTTTATATCACCATATAATTAAATCGCGATGTAGTGTGCTAAAAAACAATGAAGTGTATTATTGTTTATAAATAAATATTCATGGTGTTACATTCTTTACACATAAATAAACGTTTCCCCTTAAATTATATCATGGTCATCGAGTGTTAAATATTTTAAAATTCCTTTATTTAAAACCATTAATATATAGTGGGATAAAAAAACATATTTTAAAGATGTAAATGATATGTACAATATTTACCTGAAACAATGCATAATCAGGTTCATAGATAAAGAAAACGTTGATTAGAATTGAATTTATATACATGTAAGAGAAAAGTAGAATAAAATTAATAAAAAAAGTGGTTGCTAATGTGGTCATGAAAAGATTAATATAAAGAAAACCATAAATTAGCTAGCGGTGAATAGACCATCAGTGAATCATAAATGAATTTTGAATGATAAATTTTTTATTCCAATATCCCTTTCATATAGTTAAGGGATCATTTTAATATCATGATAGTCATCATAATAATGTTGACCTACTTGATTTATTTCTATTTCATAAGAAAAATTTCATTGTTTTGTTTTTATTTGATAAAGTTAAACATCCTCAAATATTCTATTAAATGAATATTTAAGGCAATTTTTTCATGATTGATTAAAAAACTTTTAAAAGGTAATAAGATCCACAAAGGAATGACAATTCACACCTTCTTTATCTAAATATAAAACCAAAATTATTATCAAAATTTGTCCATTATAGAGAAGTATAATACATTAATTTCTAAAAATAATAAATCCCCCCAAATTTCAACTTAATCTATTTCATAAATAGATAACCTTAAGACTATCCCAAAATATGTCTCAATAATTTCATGAAAAAATACACAAATTATTTGATAAAAAATTTATCCCCAAATGATACAAAATGTATTTCATAATGTTATATACCAAATATTTGATTACCATTATCATATATTATCAAGAATATCCTATGTATTGTTGAAAGCTGGTTCCCTAAACCCAACTAGTATTATACTTTGATTACCGCTACATGAATGAAGATTGTTAAATATACATGTGTTTATATTACCATAATAGTTTAGATACTTCTATATCCATTTTTTATGAAAATGTCCTTAGATTACATGTCGTATGAAAGGGTTATAGCATATCCCATGCTATAATGAGAACCCCGAGTTTCCATGAATGAATTTTAACGTAATGTCCTATAGTCCAGTTACATCATTCTGAACGGCAACAGATGATGTGCAACTATCAATTACTGGGGGATCCTAAGCATTGATGCTTATTCTCACAAAGTTCACACTTCCTGATCTCTAGTAGTTGAGATCATGAGGACAAACCCGCATACTTGGAACCCCACATGTTTCAGGTTTCATTGTCCTTTCCTATCTACGAACATGTCTAATCATCACCAGACTTGAGATCATTTTGAATATATGTCATTTAATTGTGTACTTTGATACATGGTAAAAACCAAAGCGATTAATTCATGGAGAGGTAGTTCGTGTTGGGTACATCATTGGTGATATGACATTGATTGAATGATCATGATAAGATTTTTCTCTTCTAAGTTGAAGAAGAGAGATCTCGGGGCTCGTTGATTAGGATGGTTGCATCTTCATTAAATCTATGGCCATGGTAGTGGATGGTAAGAACTTCTAGACGAATCAACAAATACAGTAAATAAAGATAAACTATGACGACCCTAGTGTGCATTCTACTTTATTGAGATATCAGTTACAAAGAGATAATATTACACAAACCATGTTTGTAGGAAGGTAGTCATTGATTTGAATTTAACTTATATATATATATGGGCCTCACTGGCTTGCTAGACCCCTCTCTTGGTCGGTGAATATTATTCACTTCTATTGAGATAAGGTCCTAGAGGGTCACACACTATAGTGCTTTCAGAATCTGCCCTATTTGGGGAATATGAATATAGAACATGGTGGGCCCCACCATGGGGTTTGAGTATTATCCAAGTTCAATAGATTACCAAGTAATAAATAAATTCAGTAATCACTCATGTTTGGAATAATTTTATGAGTTTATTTATGACATGTATTTAAAAGTGATTAAGTAAATACAATGATAAAATATTATTCAAATGGATTTAAATATCCAGGGTTTGTTTCATAATTTTAGGAGAAGTGAATTCAGTTATAGACATAAGATTATCCAGAAATATATATATAAATATATATTGCAATTAGTGATAAAATTAAAAATATTATTTATAGAATAATTTAATTTTTCATAAATAAATATTTATAATACTTATACTGTGAATATCTATTACACGGGGCCAGGAACCCATACTGGGTACTTTAGATATTCACTATATAAGTAAGAGAGATTATCTTCCCATGGAAATATTCATGTTCTGGAATTGAGAGTCTCTCACTCCTCCTGGATTCTAGATAGATATTATCTCAAGGAAGATCTTCAAGGTCATCCTTCTTAGATTGAAGATTCATTCTTGTGGTGATCACCCCTGCGTCGAAGTGATTATTGGTGTACCGCTCTAGCACTCAGCTTCCAATGAACGATACATGAGCAGATTTAATAGGTGTCTGTGGACAGTCTAGATGGCTTAAATGTTGGAGTCTTCGAGCAATGGTCACCGGCATCCGATGATGGACATGCAGACATCCGATCTGAACAAGGTACATGTTTGATTTTATTTTTATTCTCTTTCAAAGGAAGACATGGTCCTCAGACCATACCTGGATAAGATCGTCGGAGTCGACGTTGGTATGTTGCTCCGGTAATGTGGAAAAATTGTAAATTCCTATACCAGGTGCTAGTACTTCCATTCC
Source organism: Viscum album (assembly GCA_963277665.1). Lineage (NCBI taxonomy): Eukaryota > Viridiplantae > Streptophyta > Magnoliopsida > Santalales > Viscaceae > Viscum > Viscum album. The sequence continues at coordinate 1,467,487,045 of OY728138.1, read as the reverse complement.
CAGTACATAACAATAGTATCAGAGCAATGCGTATTTTTCTCAGATTCAAGGAAAAAATTAAATTGAATTAAATTTAAGTGTGGGGCATTAAATATGTTCCAACGAATCTGACCGTACGTGGATCTATTTATAAACATCTATGATACATCCATTTTTAAATTTTATTAGAATCGACATCATCATTTCCATGTTATTCATATTTTATTTTATGAAGAACACATTTTTAATTTATTCATGTTTTCTTCAATGTACCGAAATCTGGCCACGGTTTGGTCAGAATGTATCCATAATAATTCTAGTGGGTTTATCTTTATTGGATAAATAAAATTTATTATAAAATAATATTATTTTATTTTTCTCAAATAAAAAAAATTAAAAAGGGAAGTCTTTTATAAATTTTAGTCAAGTATACTCCTTTTATTAAAGTCTTTAGACTTTATTTTCTAAAAAATTGCATCCCAAGACCCAAAATGGGTCTTCTCATTTTATTTAATAAAAGGGTGTTGGGGTTTGTTTTGTATTTGGACAAAACAATTAAAAAATGGAAAGAATACCCAAAGGGTCTTCTTCCTCGGAGCACATTGCCGCACACCCCCCAGAAACCCTAGCCCTCGTCTCCAAAAGTTCCGGACCAGACCGCCACTTCCATCAATTGAGAGCTCTTAAAGAGGAACTTGTTCTGGGATGCCTCTCCCTCTCCATAGCCCTTGGCCTCCGCCTTGTCTAGGCCGCATTGCCCCGAGATGCCTCTCCCTCTCCATCTCGGCCAAACCACGCCCTGGGCTTCCGTCCCTACGTGCACCTTGCCAGAGCAAAGCGCCCCTCCTCCCTGCTACGCCGGCATGAGCCGCCCCAGAAGACCAAGCCATCGCTGTCGTCTCGACTGCCAGACTGGTATGCCTCTCCGTACTGGCATGCCTCGTCGGACCGATGCACATCGTCGCTGCATTTGCGGCTCACCAGAGTACTGCGTCGCCACCTTCACATCTTGCCAGAGGATCCTACCACCACGTGGGGTGCTGCTGCATGGGGCAGACATGCCGCGGTCACGCCGCTATCATGCCACCATCCATGCTCCAGTACGACACACTGGTGGTAGTACAAAGGGGTTTTTTTTAAATAATATTTTTTAAAAAATATTTTTTAAAAACAGGCTAGGATAAAAAAAATTTCGAAAATACGCCACAAAGGCGGCATCCTTGATGCCGCCTTTCCCATAAAACAGAAAAAAAATTTCTTGAATTTTTTTTATTTTTATTTTGTTTTGTTTTGTTTATATATATATATATATAAACAAAACAAAACAGAATAAAAATAAAAATAAAATTTTCAGCAGAATTTATCCGCTATTTAAAATCCAGCAGTATTGCCATTACAACAATCTAGATTCTCACAGAAGCTCTCACCCAGGGCTCCTTTTTATAAGAGAGCTTACCCTGTAAATCATTCTGCATTTCCGATGTGGGATTCTGGCTCTCCATTTCCTGCACAGAACATTCTGCATTTCTGATGTGGGATTCTGTTTCAAGTACGTGACTTTGAAATACTATAAAATATATACTATAAGGCCAATATAAATGAAACATAAAACATGGATTATACATATAAAAAATAGTTGAAAACAAAAAAAAATCGTAAAAAAATGATGATAAAAAATAATTTATAAGCTTTCAAAACCACTTACTTTAAACATAAGAAGTTTCAAGTACGTGATTTTGAAAGCTTATAAAATATAATGTATATGACCAATATAAATGAAACTTAATACATGAATTAAACATAAAACAAATATTTGAAAATAAAAAGAATTTCATAAAAAATATTGATGAAATATAATTTATAAGCTTTCAAAACGACAAACATGAAACTTAAAAATGTTTCAAGCACGTGACTTTGAAAGCCTATAAAATATAAACTATAAGACCGATATAAATGAAACATAAAACATAGATTAAACATATAACAAATAGTCGAAAATAAAAAGAATTTCGTAAAAAATGTTCATGAAAAATAATTTATAAGCTTTCAAAACCACTTACTTGAAACTTAAAATGATTAAAGTATGCGATTTTGAAAGACTAAAATATAAACTATAAGACCGATATAATTTAAAGTTAAAACATGGATTAAACATATAATAATTTATTTAACTATTAAATTAATATTATTAATAATTAATTATATAATAGTTAATTAGTAATATAATTATTCATTATAATTATTCATTAGTAATTATTAAAAATTATTTTATAATAAATAAGTAGTTAATTAGTAATATATTTATTCATTATAATTATTCATTATAACTATTAATTATTATTTATTATTTATATAATACTTAATTAGTAATATAATGATTAATTATATAATTATTAACTATATAATAAATAATTATTTAATTAGTAATATCATTATTAATTATATAATAATTAATTAGTTAATTATAAATAAGATAATTAATTATAATAAGTAATTATAATTATTAATAGATAATTATGTAAAAATTAATTAGTTAATTAATAATATTATTATTAATTATATAATAATTAATTAGTAAATTTGTAATATGATTTTTAATTATAATTATTCATTATAATAATTAATTAGTAAATTTTTAATATGTTTTTTAATTATAATTATTCATTATAATTATTAATTAGTAATTAATAATAATTAATTATATAAAAATTAGTTAGTTAATTTGTAGTATTATTATTAATTATTTAATAATAAATTACTAAAATAGTAATATAATTTTTAATTACATTTATTCATTATAATTATTAATTATTAATTAGTAATTAGTAATTAGTAATTATTAATTATTAATTAGTTAATTAGTAATATAAATATTAATTATAATTAGTCATTATAATTATTAATTATTAATTATTAATAATTAATTATATAATAGTTAGTTAGTTCATTAGTTATATAATTATTAATTATATAACAATTAATTAGTAAATTAGTAATATAATTTTTAATTACATTTATTCATTATAATTTTTAATTATTAATTAGTAATTATTAATAATTAAATATGTCATAATTAATTAGTTAATTAGTAATATTATCATTAATTATATAATAATTAATTAGTAATATAATTATTACATATATAAGAAATATTTAGTTAATTAGAAATACAATTAATAATTATAACTAATTAATTAGTAAATAGTAATTATTAATTATTAATTATTAATTATTAATTGGTTAATTAGTAATATAAAAATTTATTATAATTATTCATTATAATTAGTAATTAGTAATTAATAATTATTAATAAGTAATTACTAATTATTTATTAGTTAATTAGTAATATAAATATTAATTATAACTATTCATTAAATTATTAATTATTAATTATTACTCATTAATTATTACTTATATAATAATTAATTAGTTAATTATTAATATAACTATTAATTATATATTAATTAATTAGTTAATTAGTAATATAATTATAATCTTTCAAAGTCACGTACTTGAAACATTTTTAAGTTTCAAGTAGGCGGTTTTGAAAGCTTATAAATTATTTCTCATTAACATTTTTTTGGAAATTGCTTTTGTTTTCAACTATTTCTTATATGTTTAATCAATGTTTAACGTTTCATTTATATTGGTCTTCTATTTTATGTTTTATTGTCTTTCCAATTCACACAGTTGAAAAATATTAAGTTTCATGTATGCGGTTTTGAAAGCTTATAAATTACTTTTCATCAACATTTTTTTGGAAATTTCTTTTGTTTTCGACTATTTATTATATGTTTAATCAATGTTTAAAGTTTCAATTATATTCAGTTTATAGTTTAAATTTTACAGTCTTTCAAATTCATGTATTGGAAACATTTTTAAGTTTCAAGTATGCGATTTTGAAAGGTTATAAATTATTTTTCTTCAACATTTTTGAGGAAATTCTTTTTGTTTTCAACTATTTATTATATGTTTAATCAATGTTTAAAATTTGATTTATATTGGCCTTATAGTTTATATTTTATTGTATTTCAAAGTCACGTACTTGAAACAGAATCCCACATCGGAAATGCAGAATGTACTGCACAGTAAAGGTAGAACATGAATCCCACATCGAAAATACAGAATGATTTTCAGGGCAAACCCTCTTATAAAAGGGAGGCCTGGGTAAGAGTTTCTGTCAGAATCCAGACTGTTGTAATGGCTGTAGCGCTGGATCTTTAATAGCAGAGAAATTCTACTGAAATTTTTTGTTTTGTTTATATATATATATATATAAACAAAACAAAACAAAAAATAAAAATAAAAATTTTCAAAAATAAAATATTTTTTTTGGAGAAAGGCGGCATCCGTGATGCCGCCTTTCACCCGCAGCGCAAATGCGGCATCGCAGATGCCGCCTTGCCCCCGAAATGCAAAGGCGGCATCCGGGATGCCGCCTTTGAGGTGCATTTTAAAAAAAAAAATTGCCGGAAGCGTTTTCTGGAAAATATTTTTTTTTAAACGTAAAAAAAAATTCATAGTTCACAGTCTTATTAAACTCCTTCCATGGAAAGATCTAACCCCTATAATTAGTTTTAATTAATTTAGTTTATAATTTATATTAATTATAATTATTTTGGGGTATAACTATAACTAGAATCCAAAACATTATTTTAATTATGATTAAAAGTAAAATAATGGTTAAATTTAATATTTATAATTAATATTAAATTAATGGTATAATTTAATTTCTTTAATTAAAATTAAATTAATCGATTGGAAATGATAAAATAAATTAATTGAATTTATTAAAATTCATTGAATTTTTTAAATGCTACCTCGTACTGTTGATATTTATTATAGTTTGTTTTTTAATTGCCCTTTATTAATACCGACTCGTCTTGAGAAATTGAATAAACTATCCATGTATGGTTTATTTATTAAATGATTTATTCAATGCATGAAATAACTGTAATAATTAATTAGACAAATGAAGGTCTGCAAATCACATTTTAATTCAAATATGTATAAGGTTCTGTGTGTCTAATGCACAAGTTGTAATTTATTCCCCCATCCCCTCTCCTACGTATGAATATATTTGTAGTTTTACTGTGATGACCTAAGATGCAGACCCCACCATGTCAAGGCGGTAATATAGATGGGAGCAGAGCGCATTGCACTGGGGCTAGCGACGACGTGAGTCAGGTGTCGACTCGGGTATGGATGGCCCTTGGTCAAGATTGATCCGTTATGGGTCAATCATAATAGAATGCTCACGACCCTTTAGATTTCATTATTTACCTTAATGAATTGTTTATTGTTTTTTGAAGGTGCATGATTATTTATTGATCATATAGATGGGAAACAATATAAAAAATTCATAAAGAAGTGACGAATATATTAATATAGCATGGTCAGTTGTGAGTGTGACAATCTAGTTTGAACATATAAATTGAAAAGTATTTTATTCATTAATAAATATAAAAATCCCTCAATGATATATTAATTACAAAGCCTTCCATTTCACACATTTAAAAAAATGGGTGTTTGGGGTGCTTTTCAGACATAGTTGAGAGTGCCTCTTACAACCGGGGCATTTTCATGAGGGAACTGGGTCGACTTAACTAAATTGAGAAGCCATGAATTATCCATAGCTAACTTTCTATCACATTAGAGGATAAATGTTGAGGGAATCTGGTACAGATTCCACAATATGGGACTTTACTCAACAATACAAGGAACCACAAGTCATGTAGTTGGCCAGACTAGTACCTAACTTGAAACTCTTCGAGTAGCGGTATAGCCATAGCTTGTAGACTATAATAGAGGTTTCAGGGATACTTTTCACTAGTTTACACAAGAGGCTTAGTATTCTGAATATTATAATGAGGGATATTAAGGTTTGCTAAAATAGTGGGTGATATTAAAATGATATAAAAATTTATTAATCATAAATTTCAAAAGGTAATCAAGAAAATGTATTAACACTTAATGTTTATCTGATGTAGATTTAAAATAGAAATCACCAACCCCACAAGTACATTATCACTACGATCAATTCTGGATAATGAAATTATCATGATCGACAATAAATTCCATGAGTGGTACAGGTGCTTTCGCATAGTACTACGCCATGAAAGGATGTTATATGTGATGGAATCCCTAGTTCCTGTTGAGCGTCCTCAGCGAGCAAGTAAGGAGGAAAAAGATAAATGGAAAATCATGTAGATGATGCTCTTGATGTTCAATGAATCATGTTGTCATCCATGTCCAGTCAATTTCAAAAAATTCTTGAGCATGAGGACGCCTAGAAGATGCATTCATATCTCCAAGAATTATATTAAGAGAGAGACCAACATGAAAGGTATGAGATCTTCAGTTCCCTTTATAAGTGTAGACTAGCAGAAGGGAACCAATCTAGCCATCATGTACATAAGAGGATTTCATATATTGAGAGGCTTGAAGCCCATGGGTTCAAATTGAACCAGGAACTAGAATTGGATCTCATTATAGCCTCTTCACCACCAATCTTATAGACTTTTATTGTCAATTATAACATGAATGGTATGAAAAAATCTCTCCCAGTCCTTTTGGTTTTAGTTCGCTAAGATGACAAGGATATGAAAAATACCAATTCATATGTCCTTTCAATGAGCTAGTAAAACAAGGGAAAGAAAAATGGGTATAAAGCCATGTTAAGGCCAAAGACCCAATGCATTATCCTGAATAGAAGCCTATGATTCAGAGGCAGAGTAATGAGTAGGTAATTGTCTGCTTTGGATGTGGAATGAAAGGCTACAGGACGAAGAATTTAAGATCTGGGGAGATGAAGAAAAATTATTCTTCTACTTCAGCTAATTTTTTCATTGAATGCAATCTCTATTTATCTACATGTTGGGTATTGGATACCACATGTTCCACCCACATTTGTAATCATATAAAGGAACCATGTAGGATCAAGAAGATTGAAAAAGGTTATGTGGATCTATGTGCTTCCAATGGTGTAAGTATGGAGGACTTGGCATTAGGATACTATCACTTATACTTTCCAAGTTGTTTGGTTCTGGTTTAAAAAAATGTTTTTGTGTACCTTTTGTAACCTGGAACATATTTATGTGTCATGTTTAGACAATATGGGATTTTATTTCAACTTTATAAGTAGATGTTGTCTCTTTTATATGGATAACATATGTTATGGTATGGAACATCTTAAAAATGGTTTATACATGCTGGAACTCAAGAATCCCATAATGGAAATAAATGAAAAAACAAACCAACACGACTCATATATCACCCACCTATAGCACTTTTGGCTAGGTCATGTAAATGAGATGAGATTAAAGAGAATACATCAAGAAGGGTGTTTCGAATAGGCACAGTTAGAACCCTTGGAAGCATGTAAATCATGTTTACAAAGAAAGATTACCAAATCACCTTTCCTTGGGAACAGATAAAGAGCCAATGTCGTACTATAATTAATACACACTGATGTATGTGGTCTATTTTCAATAGAGGCAACAAGTGTTTTTTAATACTTCATTACTCTTACCGATGACTATAGTAGTTATGAATATAACTACTTAATGTGGTATAAGTTTTATTCCTATTGGATATTTATGGAATACCAAATTGAAGTAAAAAACCCAGCATGGTACGAATATAAAAGTACTCCGCTCAGACCGAGGAAGAAAATATCTTAACCAAGATTTCATTGTTCACTTGAAGGAGTGTCAGATAATATCCCAACTCACTCATCCTTATACATTAAAATGAAATGATGTTAGGGAAAGGAGGAATAATACCCTTCATAACATGGTCAGATCAATAATGAGTCACACAACTCTTCCTTTATCCTTTTGGTAATATGCTTTGCAGGTAGCAGTATATAACCTTAACCGAGTACCAACTAAATCTACAGATGAGATTCCATATGATTTATGGCATGGAAAGAAACCCAGTCTGACACACAGATGTGTATGGGGGTGCAAGGCATTTGTAATGACTTTACCAAGTGAAAAATTAGCATCCAGAAGAATAGAGTGCATCTTAATAGGTTATCCTAAGGAATCCAAATGATATTAACTATATAACCCTATATATAAAAACGTTTTGCTGGAAAGACACGCCATATTTCTAGATAGGGAATAGATTTCTATTCGAAATAATGTGATTATGATTGAATTCGATGAAGTTAATGCTCCATGTGAACAATATTTGGTAGATGAACAATCTCCACAAGAGAAATTAGACGAAGAAATATTTCTTGAGACACAAATACTGTGAACATATACACAAGTGGTTAGATAACCAATGAATTATGGTTTTCTTATCACCAAGTCATGTGAGACATTAGTCCTTGAGGATGATGATCGTCTAACCTACAAGGAAGCTGTAAAAGGAAAAGAAGCTTATAAATGGGAAAAATCCATGCATTCAGAGATAGACAAAATCAAGTTTGGATTTTGGTAGACCCTCCAACTAAAGTAAAGACCATTGGATGAAATTGGTATTCAAAAAGAATAAGTTCATGGATGGTGAGGTTAATACATTTAAAGAAAGACTGGATGAAAAGGTTTTAGGCAACATTAAGGAATCTACTATAATGAAACCTTCTCACTTATAGCAATGCTTAAATCCTTCATAATATTTTATGCCATTACAGTCTTCCACGATTATGAATTTTTGAAAATTAATGTCAAAACTAATTTTGTAAATGGGAAGTTGGTTGAAGTCATCTATATGACTCAAACCGGGTTTGTCAATTCAAATAATCCTAATAAATTTTACAAGCTACAGAGATCCATTTATGTGTCGAAGTAGGCATCACAATCGTGGGATGGTTTTTTTATGAGGCCATAACAGAATTTGGTTCTGTCAAAAATAAATGTGGGGCATGTGTCTATAAAAAGGTTGAAGGGAATGCAATCATTTTCCAAGTGTTATATATTGATGAAATATTAATTATGGAGAACGAGTTGTAAGTTTTACTATCATTTAAACTTGGTTAAATTAATTCTTCTCCATGAAAGACTTAGGTGAAGCAGTCTACATTTTAGGGATCAAGATCTATCAAGATAGATATTAAAGGATTCTTGGGTTGAGTAAAAGTAAATAAATAGACAATGTAATCACAAATTACAATATAGAAAAATACAAGAAAGTATTGTTGCCTATATCATATGGTATAAATCTCTCCAAGAAAATATATCCAAAAACACATGAGGAGATTGACAGAATGAGTAGAAGCACTTATGCCTCGGAAGTGGGATCTATCATGTATGCAATGCTATGTACTAGGTTTGGTGTCAACTTTTCTTTTTTGCATGGTAGGTAGATATCATGAAAATCTAGGAGAGCTACATTGGGGACCTATTAAAACTGTCTTAATGTACATGAGGTATACAAAGGATATGTTCCTAGTGTATGGATAAATTGCAGTCAGGCTACAACATTTGCATGAATTATAGTGAAGCGAGCTAGAGAAGCTCGAAGAATTCTATGGTTACTGATTCTATAGTGGAGTCCGAATATATTTCAAGTTCCAATACAGCAAAGGAAGCAGTGTGTATACTCATCTTTATCTTAGAAATTGGTGTTGATCCTATGAGTGCAGACCATGTTCCAGTATATTCCAATAACACTACAATTGTAGTGATTGCCAAGGGGCCCATGTCTCACTAGAGGACAAAGCATATTGTTCATAGGATTCATCTATTGATGGATTTTACTCAAAGAGGTGAAGTTTAAGTTATCATAGTAGAAATAGAGGAAAACATGGCTACCCCATGACTAAATCCATATCTCAGTAGAAGCATGATTCTCTTATGAGAGCTAGCTGATTGAGACTTGTACGAGTTGGATCTAGTGGAAGTGGGAGTGTTGATAGTGGGTTCGCTAGACCTAACTTGTATTTTATTTATATTAGCACTACATGTATGAAGTTTTATATATATGTGTGTGTTTATCTTTCCATAATAGTGAATATAATTTTTCATCCACTTTGTTTGTGGAAATTTCCTTAGATTACATGTTGTATCAAAGGGTTATAGCAGATCCCAAGATATAATAAGAACCCCGAGATTCCATAACAGTAATCTTAAAGTAATGTACTATGGTCAAGTTACAAAATTATGAAATAAAACATATGATTTGTGACTACTAGGTGATGGGGGATCATAAGCATTGATACTTCTTCACATGAAGTCTGAAAATGATAATCTCTAGTAGTTGAGATCATGAGGACAATCTAGTATAATAGGAACACCACATGTTTCAGGTGTCATTTGTCATTACTATCTATTAACATGTGTAATGGTCTCTATATATGATATAATTATCAGTGTATGTCATTTAATTGGGTACTTTTATGCATGGAGAAAACCCTGGAAATGAATTCATGGAGAGGTAGTTTGTGTTTGGTACGTTATTGGTGACATGATATTGATTGAATGACTAAGATAGGATTCGTCGCTTCTAAGTTGAGGAAGAGACATCTCGGTCCTGTTTGACTTAGATGGATGAACCTTAATTAAATCTTTGACCATGTTAGTGGATGGTAAGACCATCCGGAAAGATCAAAAAATAAAACAATGCAATATAAAGGATGATGAAACTGGTTTTCATTCTACTTTATTGAGATATCGACGATGAATAGATTACATTGCACAGACCGTGTTCATAAGAATATAGTCATTGGTTTGACAATACCTTATCTCTATAGGGTCCTCAATTGGTTGCTATACCCTACCCTTGGCCAGTGAATATTATTCACTACTATTGTGATAAGTTCCTTGAGGGCCACACACTATAACACTTTTAGAATCAGTCCTATTCTAGAAAGAGGAATATAAAACATGGTGGGCCACACCAAGGGTTCGGAGTTTTATCCATGTTCTATGGACCACCAAGTAATAAATAAATTATTTAATTATTCATGTTTGGAATAATTTTATGAATTTCATTATAACATGTTTTTAGAAGTGATTATGTAAATACAAAGGTAAAATATTATTCAAACGGAATAAAATATCTAGGGTCCATTTAAAATTTTCAGGCGATGTGAGCCAAGTTATAGACTCATTATTATCACAAATATATATTTGATATATATATATATACTGTAGTTAGTGATAAAATTACAAATATTATTTATGGAATAATTTAATTTTTCATAAATAAGTATTTTTAATACTTATACTGTAAATATTAATTACAAGGGGGTCAGGAACCCATACCAGGTATTTTAGATATTCTCTATATAAGTAAGAGAGTTGATCTTCCAATGGAACAATTCATGTGTTAGAATTGAGATCCTCTCTCTCCTACTGGATTCTAGAGAGATATTCTCTCAGGAAAAGAAGATCTTCAAGCTAATCCATCTTGGATTGATGATTTTTTCATATGGTTATCACCGTTGTGTCAAAGTGATTATTGGAATACCATTATAGCACTCATAATCCAATGAACTATACAGAAGATAATTTAAGAGTTGTGTGTGGATGATCTATAGGGATTCAACGTAGGATTATTAGACCAACGGTTGTCATCATCCAATGATGGACTTGAACACGTCAGATCCGAACAAGGTACTTGTTCGATTTTATTTTTTTGCTCTGTAAAATCCACATGTGGTCTTCAGACTATACTGGGAAAAGAGCATTAGAGTCGATGTTTTTACTATTCTCCGGTGATGTGAAAATATATAAATTTTCGTCCCATCATCTTCTACTTCCCATCCCAATACCTAATAATTATTTCCCAAAATAATATGAACCACCATAAAACCACTAAAAAAACATATATTCTTCCATTAGTTAACCAAAAATTTATCCCTAAAATGAACTCCAATTTGATAAAATATTTTCCCCTTTACTATAATATTATAAAGTTCCCCAAAAAATATAGTGATATTTTTCGGAAATAATATTAATCACATTGTTAAAAAATAAATTTTTAATCCTAGTGTTATCGATACAATAAATCAAATGTTATAAAATTATAATAACCCAAAACATTATTTATAATAAAGATCATATAAACCATTAATATTATCATTAATTTTATGAAAATATTTTGCAATTAATTTTTCATTTAGAAGGAGAATAAGATCAATGGTGGGATCTTATAAAAAATATGAGATGAGAGGATGAAATTTACTTGATGGAATTATATTTGATTAAGAGTATACTTATTAATATGTAAATACATCAAATTTAGAGGAAAAAATAGTGGTGAAAATCAATGATATTAATTATAATGTTATGTAATCCATCAAAACATTTGAGGAATAAATTATACACGATATGCAAGGAATGCTTCTGGTTTCATCAGCATCCTTGAAAAAAATGATTGAATCTTTATTTTCTTAATATAATGTGTACAATTTTAATTTGTTATAAGATACATTTATAAATATTAATAAATTTTTCAATGAGTAATCAAGGTATAAATTGAAATTTTATATTACCACCATTACAATTGTTTTGAAAATATAAAGAACAAAAATTATTAGGAAAACTAAAATATATAACATAGCTAAATGAAATTCAAGCCCTATATATGCCAGAAATGTGTGATGAAATATAAACAGATTTTATTAAATGGAACTATGGGCTGATTTAAAAAAAATTGAATGTCAAAAAGAATATTAATTTCAAATAAATTGTAAGAGTAAATTTAATAAAATGGAGGATAGGATGTACCAAATAATATATCAGCCATGGAATAATGTTTCAAATGCAATGAGTTTTTTAATTATGTAATCTAGGGCACATATCCAAAAGGTTTTTTATGATGTTATGCATCAAAAACCGTTTAATCCCAATGAAAATGGTAAATCTCATGAAATAATGATTTTAAAAGGAGTTTACATGAATAACATGGTGAAATGTACCCTTATTATCAACTCTAGAAAAGATAATTATGACAACCCTTCTTTTTATTACACACTTAAACATGATTTATTACATAAACATCACTTTGATAAGAACATGGAAGATCCAGAGGTCTAGTGTCTTTGGGGCTTAGGATTATTACACAACAAATTAGAACATAAAACAAAACATATTTATTCAATACTTATTTAACATGAACACATCATTCCCACGTTCCTAGCATTGCATGGGATAACCTGAGGACATGCATAAGAAAAGGGTGAGCTATAAAGCCCAGTAAGGGAATAAACATAAAATAACCTGAGGAGTAAAATACATGTTAGAAAATAGTCATATCAATATATCACAAGAGAAACATGAACATAAAGTCATGATAAAGCATGATAATCATAACATGGAAATGGGGCAGCAATACTTAACATGGAATTAGCATGAGCCAAGGCTCATTGCACATGGAGCATGAGTAAATCCTCATTTCACTTAAAACACGAATAAACCCTAGTTTCAATTGAATTATTATGAGTCAACACCCATTAGACATTACGTATCATGATACAATACTTTACCCAATGCATTGGAGCTCTATAAGGGCACACCCTTCTTAATCATTTCATTTCATGCATAAGTGTGCCACATGGATCATAAAACATGGACTCATAAAACATAATAATTTATTACAAGATAAAGGAATGTGGAATTAATACATGAAACATTATAATCAATAAGTAAATGTGCATAATAATTAATAACCGTGATGGAGAAATGTGCATGGTATTCACTACATAATGGCATTGGCTTAGAAAATTGGTGCGATTTCGGCAGCGTAACGGTGTGACATAAGAATTCATAAATAAATGGTTGCTGATAGAGAAAGGGGTTCCACATCATATTTAAATGAAATGTACCGTAAGGAGGTCATATAGATACATTTCCCAACAATTGTAATGGAATTTAGATTCATGATACAAAATTATTGCTTGAATGTAAATGAGGAGAGAGAAGTTCCTTTAAGAATTTCGGCATAGTAACAGGTGTACATGGGAGGAACTTAATTAGAGAAAAAGGGGTCTCCCATATTTCAAACAATAAAAGGGAATTATGGCGGAGGTTCTAAACCATACCCCATCACTTATAATTGAAATTAAAATGGAATAATGATATTAAGATAATTGGACAAAATGAGAAAGGAATAAAAAACCCTTACATGGAAGTGTGCTTCCAAAGGCTTGAGAGAGGCTTGGGAGAGGCTTCTTTGAGCTTGGGGAACCTTGGGTGGATTCTAGAGAGAGGAGGGCAGAGGTTTGACGAAATCCAAATGCTTTTAGTGAGGAGGAAGTGAGAGCTTGGGTGGGTTTATATAGGAAAGGTGAGAGAATTCTTTATTTTTTTAGGTTTGGGACCCCTTACATTAAACTAATCCAAACCACAAACCATCCCACGGTTTTTTCCCATGGTTTTTTGGAAAATGGAAGAGAAATTTTTTTTATAATTCCAATGTCCGAAAATCTTAAAATAATAGGGTTGCTTATGTGGAGGTGAGTCACACTCCAATGGAAAACAATTTAAAAAGACAAGATGTTTAATAAGTCTTGAAGGGTCCATTAATGCTTTGTAAAATACGTAAAACAAACCCAAAATCACCTTATTTTAATGGTAAAACATATATTGACCTAAAATAATGCTTATAGTATTTTATTACATCACTATTGGGTCATTATGATGTCATAAAACACATTATATATTTAAACGGTATTTAATTTTTACCCAAAAATTTGAATGTCTCAGAAAATTATGAAAAATTCACCATTAGATAATTTCGACATCATGATTTCAAAAATAAAATTCATTTAATCTAAATAATTTTCTAAATATGTTAATTTTCACTTTTAAAATAAAAATCGACATTTATCAAAAATTCATGGGTTTTGAAAAAAATGTATTTCAAACCTTAATAAAAATTATAATTGCATTCATAAAATTATAAGATCATTTATATTTAATAAAAATTAATTTAATAATAATATTAATATTTTATTAAAATATTATTTAATTCAAAAATCCATTAGTTCATCGTAATAGATTTCTTAGTTGAATATTAACTGAAAATACTATTTTTTCTTTAAAAACAATTTACAAAGTATCAATAATGACAAGAAAGTATACTCATCATTATATAAAAAAATAATGTATATGAACATAGTACTAAATACTTGTTACATAACCCCTTAAAACAGCTGCATAAGACCTAAGGGTAAGGTGTGCGATGGTGAAAAACTCTTGGGGTGGCTCGGATAACATCGCTCGAGTGGTAATCTCTATCAAATTCCACTTTTCCCGTAAACGGCCCCGTTCGAGCTTTACATGGTGAAGCTCAGCTTGGAATTGGTCAAGAGAGAAGCCCAAATATGCCACCTCTTTTCTGATCTCTGATAAATGGGCTTTGTATGGAGCAATTCTACTGGATGAGTCCATCACTTCTTTTGTCTAAGTAAAAAGTATATGTTAAAGCCCTATATTTATATTAATCATGTGATCACTTTTCAATGTCTATATTATAAACGGTCATAATTCATAACATAAAACCAAAGAATTTGACATCTTATATAAACATTTTACATAAAGAGACATTTAACTAGATCATGTGGGACTTCCATTAATGAAACTTTGGTTCGTTACAATAATTTATTATTTGATTTTACATGTACCTTATCTTTTATATCTATGTAATTTTATAATGTTATAGAGTTAAAAAATCAATGACTAGTTATTTATTTATCCATGAAAACACGTTTTGCTATTATTTTCACATCTCAAATATATATTTCTCTCTAATTGATTTTTGTGGAAAGTGCTTGATGAAAATCATGTCAGTCCCCCATTTAGATGACTTTTATGTGATTCTAGTAATGAATTACCTTTCTTTATATGGATCCCAAATACATTTATGATGATGGGAAGTCACATTTAATTTTCTTAATGAGAAAATGGTCATTTATCAATGAGAGGATTAATATAAAATTCAAATAAAAAAGACTTCTATCTTTTGGTTATGAATTCCATTCCATGAAGGGTATCTATCTCAGATGGTTAGTTAGAAACTCATCATTAATGATATTCTTGTTTTAATTGAGTTCATTAATGTATTAATGGAATAGTTTCCTAATATTCCTCTGAATTAAGAATGTGATTTTTCAATAGGATTCATACATGTCCTACACCTGTGTCAAATAAAATTTATAGAATGTACCTAATTGAGTTAAAATAATAAAATAACTAACTCCATGAGATTATGGATAAGAGATTAATATTACCAAGTGTGTCACCATGGGTTCCACCTATTCTTTTTCATAATAAGAAAGATCATTCAATGTGTGTTTTCATTGATTATCAAGAACATAACAATAAAATTATAATGGAAAATTATCATATACCCCATATTGATTGTTTATTGACCACTTACTAGAAGATAAATATTTTTTATGATTGACCTTCATTATAGATATTATCAAATGAGGGTTAAAAAGGAGGATATATCTGAGACAACCTTCCATACAAGGTACAAACACTTTCAATTAATAGTGATGTCAATTGGTCTTACTAATTACCCCACAATCTTCACTAATTTAACAAATAGAGACTATAAAGATTATATTGATTGTTTTTTGATAGTCATTATAGATGATATTATTATATATTCAATGATAATAGAATTTCATGGGGATCATTAGTGAATTTTATTGGAGACTGAAAAAAGTATATTTTTTATGCCAGATTTACCATGTCTGAATTTTTTATTTAGAATGATTCATTATTATGCCATATGATCTAATTTAAGGGTATATCGATTGATCATTCAATGAAAAAGGTAATTAATCCATGTCCTGGACCAACTGTGGTAACTGAAATTCCTTATTTTCCTAGGATTGTTATTATTAATGATGTTTTATGTGATATTATTTAAAACAACCTAATCCACTGACTTTGTTGACTCAAAATATTTTTAGGTTCTTATAGATATATTAATGCTAAGATAACTTTAAGTAACTAAAGAGAAGTTTTTTTCAATTGACATGTACTTACACTTCCCTAAAGAAATGAAAGGATAGATTTCTACAGTCTAGAATAATATAAGAGACTAGGTTCTATACACATGTACAATGTTATTGTGATAGGATATGGAACATGCTAATGGAGAATGCATGATCAAAATTACCTGACTCGTGATTTCACGATGGTAGTCTTAATTTTTTCATTAATGATTTGGAGGAATTAACATTATGGTCACTGATGTGATAAAATATATGGACAATAATTATTTGTTGACCATATTCACATTAAAAGAGTTGAGTATACACAAGAGAAGATGATCTGAAATGAATTATGAATATAGCTACAAAATACATCACCACCCTATGATGATGAAATGAGGGTGATTCATCAAGTCTGAAAAGACATGCTATTTGGACCATAACGTGGATTTAAATATATTTTATAATTATAGATTTTGTAGATGATGGAACTCAACATCATAATGGAATGGGATATATCTTATCTTTCCCATATTAATGTTAAACTTTCTATCCATATAAGTATTAAAGAGGAGTAGAAGTAAGATCTTGAAATGATAATGAAGGTAAAAAATGTTTTTTATCTTCAATCCTGGTTTTAATGGAATGATAGTGTTTAAGAAATAATTATGTGTTTGGTCATTACCATAATTGAAGAAGGAACCATTATATGATGTTCCCAATTCATCATTCTTATTTTTATCTTGGATGTAAAAATATGTATTGAGGCTTGAAATAATATTATTATTCAGACAGAATAAAAAGGGATATTGTAGAATATTAAGGCGTGTCGAGAGAGTTGGATTTTAAAGAGAAATTGTTCAAAACCTTATAATGTTTTTATATAAATTTTCAAAATTAAACTGGTTATAATTAATCAAGTTGTATTAATAGATGTATAATTTTAATAAATATACTTTGAAACAAATTTTAAATATAATTTAGCTATATAAATTAGTCAAATAAAAAGGTAAGATATAATTAAAATTTTGTATTTGTAAATATTCATAAGAAATGAATCTTTTAAAAAAATCCACAAAATTCATATAAGATAATTTTAATTTTCATTACTATGTGACATTAAATTTTTAAAATATAATATTTAATATTTAAAAAAATTTGATTTAAAATAATTCGGGCATTAATAGGTAGAAAAATATCCATTTAGAATGATACTTCTTTTTTATGCATAAAACATGATTTTTTTTCTTGTCTAGAAAACACATTGAATGAAAGATAAAAAGTTTATTTAATATATAATATAAATATTCCATAATAATTTTCCATCACATGTTTTTCTAATTTATTTATATAAAATGAATTTCTTCAAAGAAAAATAAAATTTTGGAAATCAATTTTTTTTATTTCAAATATTCCTTAATTTAATTTATAAATAACTAATTACCAATGAATTAATTTTATAAAAATTAATAAAGAAATTTTTTATATTTTATTTTTCCCTTTCAGATGTGATTTTCCAACAATATAGTGATACTTATAATATTAAAACATAATATTAATATTATATTGACATTTGAAAAAACTCGGTCTTATATGAAACATAATATATAAAAGGAACTTGATATTCCTTTAAATACAAGAAAAACATATTGTCTTATTTACCAAATTTTAAAGTCAATTTTTGTATTGAATTCTTAACTTGGTGTTCTATATAAATAGACCATAACTTTTTATAGTGTGCAATGCAAGACATCATGAAATTTAATTTATTAGAAAATAGTAAATCATAAACACTCATGGTGTTACATGGAATTTATGCTCCACCAATTAAATATGTTTCATGTGATAATATAGAAAATAAATGTATAACATAATAGTGATAAGTTAAATGCTAAAATAAACCTCCCTATGAGATGATAAACTTGAAAAATCATCCAGAAATACCTTAGGGTATGCACTCAAAAATGTAAGATGTCATGCACCAAAAAAATGGTACACTACGTCATGAAACATCTCCGATAATTGGTATTATATTACAAAAAAATATGAACCCAAAGGTCCCAACAATCCTGATCCAGAGTCTCAATCACATAGAAAATAATGAGTTTCCCCATTCGATGATAATAACTAAACTCGATAGCGATTACAATCAATCTAGGTAAAACACTGGTCATCGAATCCAAGCTGATAACAATGTTGAAGATGACACTTTTAGTCACTATGAAGTCCCACTCCACCTTAACATTGGTTATCATCACCCGACATGTGGGACACTTGAAACCTTATACAGATCACCTTCCCTAAGGAATGGATGGATCCAAAAAATATAGAATAAAATTTAAATTCTATTCCAAGACATAAACTTTTGTTGACGATATAAATGAATGGGTAAGACCTATATCAATCAAATTTTGCAATATTGAAAACGAAAAAAACATTGTACCTCTTACAGTTTCTGGCCATGGTTTAGATTTTTCCTATAAATACTCCACTACATAAAGATGTTCGGTCTCATATCCTCTCAATTTTTTATTATCCACATGAAAATCCCTATTAGGCTATGGATAGTAAACACCACCATTGAAATAATTTGGAGGAATCTACAAACCCTTGGTGAATGTGGGTCTTTCCCAACAGACCTGGGATATCATATCACAAAAACATTTTTGATGTAAAGATGATCCACAAATTTCTATTTCATGATATTCTCTAATTTTTTTGGATTGTTATAACCTCGTCATCCACAATAATATCAAACAAACTACTACTACACTATTGAATCCCCTAAAACTGGTCTTGAAGAAATATGACCACCAGTGCAGTTCCTCTTTTGGCCAGAATATAAACCCTGGTTATCAACTGGTCCAACTAATGCTCCACCCAAAAATATTCCATAAATTTCCCGAAGGGATGCTTTTTTATTTATTTATGGATAACTCCCAAATGTTAGATGGAACATGAGGATCATCATCGAACAAATATCCAACCTCATACCAAATCAATGCTTAAATACATTATGTACTAATTAGAGAAAATATATGATGCAAGACAACCCCAAAACAACAAGATAGCTAGAATAATTGATAATGATACACATTCCTTGTTATGAGGTCATAATATCATAGTTATTCACTGCACATAACATCTCAGATTAAAATTTATGATTAGAAATTTTCATGAATGAATATATATTAAGATCCTCATTCAACATAGCTTGAACAATCGATTCCCACCATCTATTTCATTGATACTATAGTATGTATATTGAAAAATCCACCACAGAGTTTGTAGGAGTCTCCATGAATTTGAAGATCCTCTCAATCTGCTCAAGCCACTTTTTACATTCATGGGGTTATTTTTCACCATGGTAGATGAGTGGATGTTTCTTAGTACTCTCATCACTATAGTCTTCCACACATCCTTGGATCCCAAAACCCACTTCACCCATATTCTAAATAGAGTGGATTACTTCTTCAAATAAAGAATGGTCCACTAGAGGACTCTCTCATGGAACGTATATCATAGCCACTACTCTTGTATTTGGAAGATATATTCTCAGAGATGATGTCCAATAATCTTAAGAAAAAAATCAAATCTTCATTTAGAAGATTACAAAATAATAAGACCACTTACAAAATTCAATACTATTATTTAAAACAACATTAATTTAAATAAATTAAGATTTCTAAAAAAGGAACTTACCTAAAAATAAATAGTTAAATTTAATTAATCATCCCATATAGTTCATTCAAAATACTTCAAACTCCTTGTCTCGGTGTAGGTAAAAGTCCCTGACTACCCATGGTAGCTCAAGTTCAGTCATGGAAGTGGGATGGACATGACACTTCTTTCAATTACTATCTAAATTCTAATATTCCTAACTCTTGTTTACACAAGACATAAATGAAGACTTATATAGTGTTAATAAACATCAGGCTAACCAACCTCCCTTTGATACCAAATTCTAATAGATAAAACTGAGTCAACTAGACAAGCCACTCAAGATGGCCCCTTACAGTGGTGAGGTATTATAGGATAACATTAAAAGTTATTAATATAACCAAAATAGAACATTCGATCCTTGCAAAAAGAAGAAATAATGAGAAACAACTACATCCATAAAATCAATGTCAAGTATACTAAATCAGAAAAGTATAAATCAGAGAAGGCCATAAGTCACTATGACACAAAAATCACATAAAAAACAACTCGAACCCAAGACAAAAACAATATGAGAAGTTATCATGTTACATGATGCCCAAAACATTACATAGATACTGCAATACAACATCCATAATGGCCCAAATGAAAAATATGCGTGTGAACCAAAATCCCAATAAGATACTACCAGATAGTCAATAAAAGGTTTAAAATCAAGAATGAAATTGTTCTCGATTTAAAATAAACTTTTTTAAAAACAAATTTTAAAATTTTCATCCAATTGTAAACCGTTTTCAATCTTATTTTAATAAAATAATTTCAAATTCTCGAATCCAATAATATAGAATGTAGAAGTGATAAATGAAGGACCTCAAAATACTAAAAGAAAGGGGTGAATAATTGTGTGAAATTTTTCTTCTAAATTCATGGATCTAGTTACCATATTGGTAAGAAATAGTTAAAAAATTCTGATAGAAACCGATAGAAAATAAACATTCACAGGAAAAGAGACATCGTAATATTTTTTTCTTTGTTCACCAAAAAGGGCTAATCCATAGAGCATAAGACGAATGTGTGTATGTAATACCAAAATCCATTAATCTTCACCAATTTTGGAATACAAGAGTTTATACATAGTCATTTTTTACCTAGGAAGAGTTGTTTTAGAAGGTATTAAGGATAGGTTTGAACAAAAAAATTGAATTATAGAATAAATCACTTTGAGGAAATGTGAGAATGACACTAGTCATTGGAAGGCTAGGAAAATAAAACTATCCAGGACTAGACCCTCCCAAAAAAATAAAAAAAAGCATAAAAAATGATAACATAAAAAATAGACTGGGCAAGGAATGCTGCCACGGTCCAACCCGCCCAAAACAGCAATACCACATCATGATGAAACATCCTCACCACCCTACACTACATCCACATCAGAAACAATATACATGTCAATCATATTGAGAAGCAGCACACAACCCATCATTGTTGGACCACAAACTTTTATGGATATCACATTTCCTCTTTTGGAACATTCATTGAATCCCCCTAGATCACTACTTTGAGAATTGTCTTACTCAGTTTAATGAATTGACGGTAGATTTAGTAGATTTTCATTTATGTTTGTCCCATTAAATAATGATATAATTATTACATAGAAGTCCTAAATGGATGTAAATAAACATACTAATAAATAAAATAGGAAGGGAATACATGTAATAAGTTCAACCCATAACTTACATGTAACAGTTTCTCATACGTAAAGGTTTTTGGGATTTATTTGGAATGTTTTCTTTAAATCGGTCACTATAATTCGCATGAATAAACCATGGGGTTCACTTGGTTTTGATTGACATGAGAATAAGCTTGTGAGAACGATTTTATATGCATAAGTATTAATCATAAAATTATTTCATGTGCAAAACCTATATAATATTTTTTTAAAAGGTTATAAGTATTAAATGGTGTTATCTTCATTTTAATATAGCTCGATGACCCTATGAAATTTTTTTTCTCCCATAGAATGCCTCGCACACTGCATTTCTCTATGCAGGAAAAACCCTTTTTGACCTCACATTGTGTGCAAAAGTATCTATTGCACAAAACCAAATCTTTTTTGCAAAACAAAATCCTTTATACAAAAATAATATCTTGTAATATTATATTTCAGTTTCATAATTTTATTAGTTGATTCTAGAACATAACAGGCACGCAACATTAAATTCCACCTACAGTCCTCTGCGCAACATCATTTTCCAAAAACACATTTTTTATTCTCCATTTTTTGGATACAAAAATTTGGCAAACACAGGGAAATAATTCCACCTTTAAAACTATTGTCAGTATGTGCTTTAAGCATACATATCTCATAAAATCTCCGATCATCCATGTGGAATGACAAAAAAACAAACCATGCTCTATTTATATTAAGGAATAGACTTGGTTCTATAAAATAAAATATGGACTCCAATCCATAAATCAAGAGGTATATAGTAAACACATTTCCATGAAATATGATATCAGGTGGATATATGGGATAAAAATCCATACTAAAAACTCATGGGAAAAAATGCATGAAAAAAGAATCATTGGATAAATAAGTAAAAATAAAAAATCACCTCATATTGAGACCTATCTTATCATAATACATACTAAATATAAAATATCACAAATTAGAATAACTTTGGATTGAACCAACATAGATTCATGCCATAATCCATCGATGTCCAAAATGTTACCTACTTGTGCTTCCACAGACATTTTTTCCACCCATGTCTATTTCCAAATGCACCCAAGGTTATCAATGTTCCAGTTGTTGAAAATCAATTTTGAAACCATGATCTCAATTTTATTAAAAAATTTACAATATAATTCATTCCCATTTAGTGTTTAAAACCCCATTTCCAAATAAATAAAATCTATTTTCAAAGAAACAACACCAATATGAACATTTATAAATTCCAATAAAATAATTTAATCCACATATCACATCAGATAAATGAAAAAATTATGGTTTTTATGAAGAAAAATAAGAAATTCATCGAATTTACACATTGTATATTAAAATCAATATAAGACAGTATAGACCTAGATTCCTTCGACAGTGAAGATTAAAAAAAAGAGATCAGTCATTGAAATACAATTCACATCATGTTACTAGAATGGATCTATAGAAAAAACTATCTTATCATAATCCAGAACCACAAACTTAGAAAACACATTATAAGCAACCAATAAAATGAAGAAACATAAGTAACACATACTCAAAGTGTTTTAACACAACAACCATGATGATAGATTACTGAAAAATGATTCAGAATGTGAGGATATGTCCAAAATATTTATAGGTAAGATCTAATCAAGGGAGGGAGGTTTCATGGTTGATTGAAATGAAAATAATTTATATGGAGACCTAAAAAATACATCCCATGAAAACAACATTACATGTAGTCCAATTACATTTCTTTTATTTCATGAAGTCTAAAAACACTAAAAAATTAATATAATTTTTATTAAAACCTTATTTTAGACCATTACATGATGTGACCCATTTACACGGCATGAAAACCATTAATTCCCAAAAAATGTTTTATGGCATCTTCCTGGTGTCCATTACATGACATATACTCCCTTTATTTGATGTGTAATATCCTTGAAGACAACAAACAAACTGTTTTCTATAAAAACCTCAAAACTAAGATCTTCAATCAAAACACGAGCAATAGAATACCTAAAAACATAATGGTTTGTTACATATATGGTTTTCAATATATGATGGGTGGACCCTATAGTGAACTATACCATCCATGAATAAATATTGCATCTTATTACATAAATATTCATTACATAACATGATGGTCCATGTAATAATCATATCTGTCTAATGCCATTAGAAATTTAAATAAATAAATAACTTGTTCCTAATTGAATTATGTCATATAATATTATTTTCCTCATAACCTAGGCCTTTATTATTCCAATCATAAGTAATATATTTACTCACATCATGGGGAATGGAAAGATAAAAATGGCTGAGATCTAATTCTTGACAACCATAATAATAGAAGATATCAATGATCACCTACACTTAAAATGAGAAGAAATATATGGTAATATGAGCATAAAAATTTAAAAACAAACCGTGAATATCATATACCATAATAATATGTCATGGAATAAACCTTTTCATATCATGAAATGGGAATCATAAAGGAATCAAAGAACATGATCCATCATATTATAAAATTTTCATAATGACTTTTTTTGTAACACACATAATCTTAGAAGTTCCTTTTCTTAGTAATAAAGTCTTAATTTGGATACTATAAAAGTATATTTTTATCACTACCCAAACCATATTAGTATTCATGGTTCACTCTAAATATTATCTAAGAGGACAATGTACCTTATTTAACATTGTTCACAACTCATTATAGTCATATTTATCTTATTATATATCCATATTTATCCAATTCATTGGAGGGATATATAATAATAAGATCACCCATCACATAACTAAAATCATATATTTTTGTCTCAAAATATAATAAATCCGTCAACATATCATAACATTGGAAAGTGAAATGGGTTCTATAAACACTTCCAAATTTCATCATAGCATAACCCATGAAAAAGAAACTAGTTTCAAAACATTATTAAACCCAGAAAAGAAATAAGATTCATCGTTCCATCCTTAAATAATTATCATTATAATAAATATAAATAATTAAATTTTATAGTATCAATGGATAATATACCCAGTAATGTATCTGTATTATAAATATATGTTTTCATAAAAAAATAACATTAAAAATCATAAGAAGTTTTATTGAGGAAAACTACCTTATTTTATTGAAATCACTAATTTAAAATATAGAAATATCCCAAATATTATGGAAAAAGTTTCTTAAATAACCTTGTAAACTTGTGAAATATTCACCCAAACATTTTCTGGTCTTGCTCATGTGAAACTATGTTTTTGAGTGTATTTTGAAAGAAATATTCCATTAACATTTTTTGTGGAAAGTAAATATTACCTCATTATGAAAATTCATTTAAATAAATTTTTAAAAATTAATGAATGGGATAATATGACTTTATTAGAAATTGGATAAAAATTAAACCATTATTTGTTTTAAAATATGGACATAAAAGTGAAAGGATTTTTGAGAAAAGAGATAACTAAAGCTGGTTTTCCTTAAAATCATTCCTTTGGTATATTGAGTTATTAAAGAGATTAAAAATAATTATAAAATTCATTATAAAGAAATCAGTACAAGATAAAGAAATTCTTGTTATTCATTAGAGGTAGACAATAAAATATCACCATCAAAAAATAATCGAAACCAATCTATGCAAACAATGATATTCTATAATAAATAAATTACCATGACTTCCAATTTCATTTAATGTTATCAATCCACATGTATAATAATATTATTTTTCTATAATAATATAAAATATTCGTTTACATAATTATAATACCATGTATGACCTATTTATATAAATATAACACTCTTTTATTAATACTCCATTAATAAAATCATCCTTTCGAGCTATTAACTCTTTCTTTTTTTCTTAATAATTTTTTAGATCTGGTACTTATAATTTGATCATGGATACATCATATAAAAAATTGTAATAATGATACAAATATCATTTATATTCATTTTATATATAAATATATTTTTATTAATCTATAAAAATTATAGATAGAAAAATTAAAAACACCATTTAATGAGACGATTGGATATATGTATGCATGAACATTGTTTTAAATTGTCAAAGATAAAAAGAAAAAAGGTAAATTATAATTCGAAAATATATAATATATATTATATAATATAAGTCATATATATTCATTACATCCATATTTATTACCATCCATATAAAGTATAAGTGAACAATTTATCACATCGCTTTGAGATAGTGGCACTTCACATGTATGAACAAGTGACACTTCTTTTTTACAACTGATTAGAAGGTGATATGGTGGATACAATATTATAATTACAAAAGAATAATTATGTAAAAAAGGTATTATATAAATATAATCCCATTATAATACCCATACATAAAATATGCTAATGAAAAATTTATTGTATCATTATGTGGAGACGATAATCAATAAGCACATATGAGTGATACATTCACTTCCCATGTGATATATTGAAGGTTTAAAATGGTGGTTTTATATTCATCATATCATTTTAGTAAATTTAGGATAAGTATTTTATAAGTTTATGATAAATGACATGTATTTAAATTGTTTAAAAGAAGAAAT
Organism: Viscum album; assembly: GCA_963277665.1. NCBI lineage: Eukaryota > Viridiplantae > Streptophyta > Magnoliopsida > Santalales > Viscaceae > Viscum > Viscum album. The sequence goes on along the minus strand of OY728138.1, from coordinate 1,467,460,223 downwards.
AAAAAAAGTGATTGGTTAAGGACATTACCAATTCTTTGAAATCACGCCTTTAGATATCATTTTAATGATCATATGATTGGGATATTTTGATATAAAAAATGTATAATTTGTATAATTTTTTATAAGACAATATTGTAGTTTTTGGTAAATATATGAGGATCTATTTGGTTCAACGATTATAAATGAGGGGCTCCCTTTTATAAGTAATGGGAGGGTCACAATTGGAATTTAATAAAAGATTAAAATATAAAAAGTAATCAGTTTAGAAAATGATTAAAAATGGATAGAAAATCCATGATATTTTAGGATATAGATGAAATCCCACTAAAAATATACTTTTTATAGGTTTTAGTGGTGTTTTAAAACTACTAATTTAGTTCAACCCCTTAGTAAACATATTTTTACTTCCATGGTAACTTCTTTACCACTCTTAAAGGGTCATAATTTAATTTATAAGGATAAAATTGGATCATAAATGTCCACGTGATGGTTTATTATAAAATTAATTATAAAAAGTTTCACATTTAATTATTTTTAATACGTTTTAAAAATTTGATAATATATTATATACATAAAATATCTCTTATGTTATTCTTTATAATATTTATTAAATTTGACTTTCATGAAATAAATATATTGATTAAATTCAATTATAATATTTTCACAAATAAAAAATTAGTTATATTCATCAATATAATTATTGGAACACTCTAACTCACTCAAATTATATAATTTTAAATATTTTTTTATTCATTTATTTTATTTTTCATTTAATTAAAAAAATTATGTGTTGGTATTGGTTATGAATTGAAAGTATTTATATAATTAATAATAATTAAAAATAAATTACCATCATGAAATTATTTTCATTATTATAATTTTAAAAATTAAGATTCATTCAAAAAATTATTTTTTTCCTTCTTTTAATGGTTAAGACATATCTAAATGTAATAGAGTGATGTTTTGTATTTTTTTATTCCATTAAATATTATATTTGTAAATTTTCAGGACAAGTGACCATTAAATAATTAAATATCTAAAATGAATTCATAAAGTTAGAATAACCTTAAACCAATAATAATTAAGAAGAAAAATATTAACCTGAAAAATAATTTATAACCTAGGCTTTCACAATTTACCTCTTACCAAGATGTCAAATTGTACCATGGTTACTATTCATAATGCCTAAAGTTAACATGGTTATATTTATCAAATATGGACATTTTGATTCTTAACACAGATTCCAATTTTCCAAATTCAATTTTTATAATGGGAAAATTTTTATTTTACAATTAATACTCCCAACACAAAGAAAATATTTTTTTATAAAACAAATTTATTAAAATACTTCATTGATTCATATCAAATGCCTAGAAAAAACATTAATTCAATATTATTTTTTATAATATATAATATTAAAATTTCAATAAAATAAATCACCAATAGTGATTAAATAAATTGATTATGATAAAAACACATTACGTGCATAATTTTTTTAACAATAAACATCTCCTTTGTTTTTAAATGAAAATTATTTCCATTTATAATCAATTCATAAATAGTGAATTTTTTTAATAAATATGTAACCATATGTATTTTCAATAATTTAGTTATTCCTATTCATACTATCTAATTATATGGCTAGGTTATAAAGATATATTATAATAAGGTTCATTTAGTTTTGGGGATGCGTGTATCACAAGTAATCAATGAAATTATATTTATTTGAAAAATAAATATTGTAAAGCCTTGATTTTTTATGAATAATTATTTTTTAATGAACTAATTTTTTGTGTTATCATTCATTACATGAAAAAATGTGTCAAAAAAAATATATTTCTTTAATATAGTTAATTGATTGTAAACATCAAAACTTATCCATTAAACATATTAATATAAATAGTAAATACTTATTACTAAATATAATGTATAAAGATTTAATATAAGTAAACTTACTGATAAAAAAGTACTTTTATTTTGTTAACATATTTATATATTTTTTTAATATATTTTTTATAAAAAATAATGTTTATTTATTTGTTGAGCATTAATAAAATTAAGTTTTTATAACTGTAGAAAATTATGATGAAAAAATAATTTTTATTTTTGAAATCATTATATTTAAATTATATTCGGATAATTTTTTCATATTTTCTTAAAATATATAATTTCGTAATGAATAGTAAAAAATATAAAATTTAAATAGCAATTTGCCTCTTCATTTCAATAATTTATAATTTTAATTTATAATATGAATTTTATTTAAAGTAAATTTTTTTCAAATTTATATCAATTTTATCCAATTTTTTTCATTGTAATTATTTTCATATTAAATTTTTATATAAAAACATTATAAACATTTAAATGTTTTATCTTTAAAAACACGGTTTCGTGTGATGTCTATGGGATTAAATTTTCAATTAAAAATTTCCAATTATATGAATTGTTTTTAGAAAAATGGTTTTCATATTTTGGATTAGAATAATTTAAAATATCTAAAAACGTCAACCTAATTTTTGACTAAAGTGAATAGTGACAATAGTAAATATTAATTTCTACAGCTAAGGTAAATTGGCTTACCTCAAGGTTAAACTAACATGAAAATGACAAAATAAACTAAAAACTAGAAAAACACTCGTTTTCTAGAAATATTTCCATATTAACTTCTAAAGGTTCTATAATGGACAATTTTTCGGCTTTTATCAATATAAAAACATGGGAATGATTGAATCTTTTCAGAAAATCACAATTTTGCCACTTAACTCACTTTTGAAAGGCCACCCTATATTATCTCTTCTGTAAACCTTCCAATACTTTTGGTTCACCCATTACATACCAAAATATCATCTTAAAATATATCCTCTCATTCTAAGTCTTATTTTGGACAAATATCATACCAAAGAAGACTTTAGGTGAGAACCTATGAAGGATACTAAAGAAGAGGTAATGTTCATTGATGAGCATTTTTGTTTTATTTCATCCTCCACCACCAAAAATTCTTATTGTATCATTATTTTATGATAAAAATTGTATGATACATATATTGAGATGTTTTTATGTTAATTTAATGACCTCAAACCATGTACACATTCGTCAATTGGGTTTCAAAATTTTCGTTCATGTGTATGGAGAACTAGAGCCTCATAATGTGATGTCATTTGTTTTTCCACTGCCAAATTTCATAGTTGGTTATAAAGACATATTTATCTTATATTTATAATAATTACGATCTTAAAATACTTTTATAAAAATTATATCCCAGATACCTTTATACTTTCCATTTTTTGGAATATGATAATATCCAAAGTGTGTATGGTGGACTCCACCCTGTGAAGTGGTGTGATTCACTCACACGTTACATGGAAGTTAATATGGATGATTTTAATGAAAATATTTGATATATATGAAAATTAAATGATTCCTGAATCATAATATAACATTTTCCATTATCTGTTTTAGTCCAAAAAGGAAATGGAAATAACGTTCATGCATACATACGTTATTCCATATCCATAAAAAGTGTATTTAATTTTCTATCACTAAATTTTATGGATTACATTATAAAGATATATACTGAATTCAAATCATATTTATATCATGGATAAAATTATGGATTTTATTAAACCATGCTTTATTTAGGATTCCCAAAAATAAAAAGCCAAAATATTCATGAAAAATATTACAATTATGTCCCAAAATGCAACTTCAACATTGAATTGTTAATAAATAGTTAATATAATGAATATAATTAAACCATATATTTTATTATAGATATGAATATGGTTCTATAATATATATAAAAACATATATTTATTACATAATATGTTTCAATGTGTATGATAAAATGTAATACAGAAGGTAAGAAACTTTTTGCCTAAAATTTTCATCTTTGAGATGTATGTTAGGTTATGCTCTTATATTATCTCACAGATTATATATATATATCAACATTGATATTTAATTTCTAGAATTTATTTATCTGCATGATATTTTGACTACTATTTTATTTTATTCTTTTATGTGTCTTATGATTCAATGTTGTAAAATTTCTAATGATTTTATGCTATAATCTGATTGGCTATCAGTATTATTTATGATTACATTTCTAATAAAAAAATTGGTTTGATCCATATCATAAAAAGAGAAGAATTTTATTTTACTCTATTTATTCATGATATTTTCATGTTATGTTACCATTTTATTACTCTTTCGAACAAAAATAACTGGGAAATTTGTTTTCCTAAAATTAGAAATTATTTTTATCATTATTCAGAAATTTCTTTTCTTCCAAAACCATGTTTTCATAAAACATTTTCACAAATGATTTATAATTATTCTATGAGTTTTAAAATACATTTTTACATTTGTTTTAATATTAAAAAAATTACATGGAATATTAATTTAATTTTTCCAATAATGCCTATTTGGTTTTTTTCCCAAAAATATTGAAGGAATATTTATTTTAACATGTACTAAATGAACAAAAATTCCCATTATAATGAAAATTATTATCTATGAGGTGTAGATTGTATATTTTCAAGGGTATTCTAAAATAATTTTTTTATAATTTTTTTATGTTTAATACGATATTTTTTCAAAGAGGAAATAATATTTTCTTTATGAAATGCCTAAAATTGATTAATAAAAATCATTTTCCAGAAAAATGGCATCCATTGGTATTACATATGACATACTAGAGATATGATCAAAGGATATTATTCTTAATATTTTATTGAATGGTTTATTTTAATGATCTCATAATTTTTATCAAACACATTTCTCTTCAATGGGTTATACCATGATAAATTTTTTATGAAACTCACTTATTCTTCCATTTGATATGCTATGATGATTTGATGAAATGATTATGAAACTTGTCCCATTGTTATAGGTTATGATATGCTAATATGTTTATGAAACCCATTTCATTTCATGTATTATCAAATGATGTTTTTTATATTCTTGTAACCCGAATAAATATTGTTTTCTTCATGATATGGGTGGGTCATGTATATCCCACTAAAGAATTGGGTAAATATTATTATATCATTAGATATAAATGACTAAAATGGAGAGAGAACCTAGTTTAATAAGGTAATATGCCTCTATGATGGTATTAAGAGTGAAACATCACTATTTTTATGTTTTGGGGAGTAAAGCAACTCCACTATAATACCCTTGTAAATGATCCATGACTAATAAGGAAATAATTTTTTATGATTATTTGTAGGAAAAAGTATATGTATTATGGCTATGTTGTGCTATCAAGGATCATGTTAATTCATTCCCTTGTTATTCATGTCTTATGAGATGTAAAAAAATTTCCCATTACTTAGTATTATGATATATGACATGTAGGGTATGTTTTTAAATAAAATTCTCAGGTTCTTATACCCTTATTTGGATTTTATGCTTATGTATCTTCCATTTATACCATTATTGAGAATCTTTTATCACCCTTACATATGATTCCTTACCCAAAGTTATGAAGAAATCTATTACATATAAAATATCTAATAAGGTTTTTTTGTGGTGAAGATCATAGTGTAAAATGATTTAGTTTACCTATGGACCAGTTGTTGTGTTTCCCTATTTCCTTAGTTGGAAAACTATTACAGTTCTTAGGCATGTTTTTGGGTAATGTAATGTAATGTATATTCATAAAATATTATGTGATATATATGTATGATAATCTATGGTCACTATAGTTAGTATCAAAGGAAATGTGTAGTTATGATTTGAAATCTATGATAATAAACCCTTAGTGACATCCCTATGGGCATATCTAAAGATAAGTATAAGGATGATTCTATGTATTTGAAAATGTCCCGGAATTTTGGTAAAGGATGGAGTGAGTGATTTTCAAGAAATTACCTATGTGTTTAGATACAACATGTGGATTTGGTTCCAAAATATAGGTTCCAAGTGGTAATAACTCTGAAAATGGTACATTTATATTGAGTCTATCATCAATAGGTGCATGAAAATGTGTTGTGTTGGACACTAGGTTTAACACTCCTATGGGATGCACATTAGAAAACTAAAAAGTCATTATGAACCATCATGAAGAACACAAATATTTGATTACTATGAATTTCCTAGTATAAACATGTGTTGTTATGTATTAAAGAAGGTTTAGTGATTTATACATCTTATAAGATATTTTTTCTACTTATGTGGTTCTCCATTATGATTATTGTTTTCTATACTATGATTTTTGGTTTTATTCATTAGTTAGAAGTCAATGGATCTATGTTAATGTTTAGTGTGATTGGAAATGATATGATTTTACTCCAAATAATCCAATCATTATGGGAGTGGAATGAAAAATACTATTTATATTATCACACAACATTCCTAAGATATGACCCATGACATACTTGTAAATAAATATTGGAGGGAACAACATTATGTTGAGTCCTTTATGAAGAAAATCCCACCTTTTTGAGAAGGTCATCTGATCTACTAGTTTTTAAATAATGGATCATCACCAATGAAATGATATTTTACATTCACCCATTTTTAGAGCATCCAATATTAAATTTGACTATCTACCATTTTGAAGGAGAATTGGATTAATGGAGGACACTTATCAAGAATATGAGGAAATAAAATGAAATTGAGTCCATTAATTGGAAAGAGTTTAAGAACATATTGGTAAACAAGTAAATTCATTTTATTCTTCATATAAATATGGTGGGGGAGTTCCTTTAGCTGAAATAAATGGATAATGAATCTATTGGTACCAATGATGAAAATTTTATAAGACTTCTGATGTACAATTTTGGTATTTTCATTCAATAAGAATGTGTGGTTGGTCGATTTTTCAGATTCTTAAAACCATGGATCTGAAAGGTATTAGGAATAAGTTGCATTAGAAGGTTTGTTTAGATTTTTATATCTTCTATCAAGGAGTATATGGATGTTTTAGTTATGTGATAATAGTTTGGTTTTGATAAGAATATAAAAAATGAAGTTCAATAGAAAATCTACGAACCACGGAGAGACGAAGATGAGATTTCCTTTATAGTCAATGTGTGTGAAGAAGTTGGGAGGAAAATTTGTTATGGTTAATAGTATTTATTTTATGTGTTGAAGGAAAGTTCATTGGGAAATTGATTACTAATGTGATGGTAATATGTTTTCAAGCAATGTAAATAGAGAGAAATCTACATAGGGTAGACCACAAACAATTCAATGTTTCAAATGAATGGAGTATGATCGTTTTAATAAAACATTCCTAAATCTGACGGTTATAGAGGATGATCAAAATTAGTAACCTCTTTGGTCGAGACACAAATAGAAATATTATTCTAGAAGTATTTTTGAGGAGGAGTGATATAAAAATATGGTCAACGGTACACTAACCATCCTCTCGAGAACTTTTAATGACTTTTTTAATATAGATCTACCCACTCATTCATATCTAATGCATTTTATAAATTTATCATTATTATACCTAATCAATTATATGTAAAATTAATATTAATATATATAATGGTATACTGATCACATCTCAAGTGTACCAATTCTATCTGAGTGACATTTTCTCAAATGTGTTTCCTATAAATTATTTTATTCTTCTTCGGGTTGAATTTTATTTTATCATGGGAATTTATTGGATTTACCTAAAATATCCCACATCAATTTTGAAGTGTGGGAGGTCACATTTGATATTACATAACACACTATTATCGACTCTTAATTTTAATATAAGTATGAACTTCTCATGATGATTTCATCCATTGTTTGGTTATTAATTCCTATTCAGAATGGGTGTTTCTCCCAAATGGTGGGGTCTTCACCGATATGCCTATTTTGATGGAATTTGTTGATTTATTTCCATATCAGTTTACTATCATTATAAAAAAATGGGATGTTGAGTTCTCAATAGAAATTAGACCTCATTCACACCAATTTCAAAGGATCCCTATAGAATGGAACTGATTGAGATCTATACTTTGAATGAAAAATACAGCAAAACATTGAGAGGGGATTCATTCATCAAAGTGTTTCCCCTTGGGGCGAACCTAATATTTTCTAAAATAGATCTAGTTCAATGCGACTCTATGATGATTATTTTGAGCTGAATGAGGTCCAAATCAAGAACAAGTGTCCTATTCCATGTATTGAGGATTGTTTGATCAACTGCATCGAGGTCAATATTTTTCCATGATTGATATTGGTTTCATATGTAATGAATTGAGGGTCAAGAATGAGTATATACAAAAAAAATAATATAAGGTATATACACTATGATTATATAGTGATTCCATTCAACCTTTCTAATTCCCCCAATATCATTATATATTTCATGAATAAATTCTTTATAGATTACCTTATTCATTTTGTTGTTATCTTTATGGATGATCTTATTATCTAATGAAAGATAAATGACAATTATGAATATATATTATGGATTGAAATAAATACCCAATGTAATGAGAATCTGTATGAATAATTGAAAAACTGTGAATTTTGGATGAAAAAGGTTTTAGTTTGGGCTATATAATATCAAGAGAGGATATATCGGTAGATCCATTAATAATGGAGGCTATTGAATATTGGAACATGCCAACCACGGTGACTGAGATCTATAGTTTCTTGGTTTAGCTATACATTGTAGAGAATTTTTGGAGAATTTATCCTGACTCTCTAATCCTTAGACAATGTTAGCTCAGAAGGGATCCATGTTCCTCATGATAGATAATTATAAGGGAAATTTCAATGAACTGAAGAGAATATTAATTAGTGCACATTTACATAAATTATCCTATAGTGGATAAATGTTTGTAATATGTTTTGATGCATCGAATAATGGATTGGGGTGTGTTATTACATATATTGACATGGTTATATATTATGCCTCGTAAAAATTGTATATTCATTAGAGAAATTACCCAACTGATGATTTGGAGTTAGCTGTGGTAATTTTTTAATTAAACATATGGAGGCATTATATTTATGGAATGTAGTTTGATATATATACTGATCATAAAATTTTTATATATATACTCACACAAAACGAGTTGAATATGCACTAGAGAAGATGGTTAGAGATTATTATGTATTATGAATTCTCAATACATTAAAAAATGTGAATGTAAACAAGTTGGATAGTGCATATTTTCAAAATGATCATGCTAGCCTACCAATGTTGAGTATTAAAAAATATCCAATATTTCAGGATTTTCAAAGGATGGAAATAGAAATCGTGAAGGAAGGGTAAATCCTTATCTTTCTCAATTGAATGATCAACCATCTGTCGAAGTCCTAGTTAATGTGGAATAGAAGAAATATATAGACATGCAAGAAAGGTTAGAAATGTTAATGATTTGATCCTTGATCATGATGGAATTATATTGTAAAATAACCATATATATAGTCCATCCATACCATATTTAATGATGAGTAGATTGAATAATCTAATAGTTATAAATTACCTATTCATATAGGGAGTATGAAAATGTATATAGATATTTTATAGTATTTCTGGTTGTATGGAATGGAAAAAAATATCCTATAGTTTTTATATTGGTGATTTATATATCAGCATGATAAATCTAAAAGAAAAAATTCAAAGGGGATATTACATCCATTACCCATACTAGAATGGAAACGTTAAAATAACTATTGATTTTATCATTAGACTCACCAAAATATCTAAATAGAATAATGTAATATCGGTTATACTCGATCACCTTACTAAGTCAGTACACTTCATCACTATCCTAGACAACTACTGTCCCAATCATCTTTCTAGGATATACATTATGTATGCCATAAGGTTTCATGGAGTACCATATTCCATTATTATTGATTGGGATCAGAGGCTTAACTCCATGTTCTCAAGAATTATTCAATATTTTCTTGATGAATTGTTATATTTCAAAACAATATATAATCCTTAGATATATGGTCAGTTTGATAGAACAATTTATACCATAGAGGATTTTATGAAATCATTTTCTTTTGATATAAAAGTTGGTTGGGATCAACACCTTCCTCCAGTAATGTTTTATTATAACATTAGAATTAAAAAAAATAATTAAAATGGAACCTTATGGGGCCCTCTATGGAAAGAAATATAGATATCTAAGATGATGGAATTTTTTTAGAAAATGAAAGCTATTGGGACCTGAGATAACTGAATAAATGGAAACAAAGTCTAGTGTTATTCAGCTATACATCAATAATGATTTGAATCACTATAAGAGTTATATTGATTATCACTAGGGTGATCTATAATTTGAATTTGGTGATATGGTTTTTCAAAGAATTTATCTAATATATAATGTTATGAGACAAGAGAAAAAGAGAAAACTAAACCCTATGTATATTGGTCACTTTGAAATCCTTGATTGTATCAGGACGGTTGCATGTTAGATATAACATCCACCAAACCTCTCTCAAATCCATGATGTGTTCCATGTATCACTCATGAGAAAGTACATACCTGAACCTTTGCATGTAATAAACGTAGAGGTAATAATAAGAGGAAGAAATATTTCTTATGAGGAACAACCATTGAATAATTTCGATCATAAACAACATGTTCTAAAAAAACAACTGACATGTTCAAAATTGTGTGGCGAACCTTCTAGTTTGAGGAATCTTAGGAAGAACATACGGATATAATGATATAGAATTACCCTCATTTGTATTTTTGGAGTGACGACTATTGAGGGTAAAATTAATTTAAATTTTGTGATAATTTAATATCCTATGTTTTTATGAATTATTACTTTTAGAATCAATTTATGTTGTTTGATAGCTTGCTTGACATGCAACACTGAATTTTAAAAAAACCATGATATATTTTTAATATAGTTAATATAACATTAAAATTAAAATCTTTCTATTAAAAGTAATGTTATGAATAGTAATTTATAATTTTTAAATATAAATGATAATGATTTTAAATAAAGTAATCATACTAATAGAAATGAACATAATTTTTGGTAATGTCTATATATTTCAAAAATACTAATTTCTAAATAATGGTTTTTTTTATTTTTTGTTAAAATAAATAAAATTACTATCTCAAACATTTTGAAAATTAAAATGATTTAAATCATCATATCGAAATTTTTTAAGGGTGAATTTTTGGAATTGTCCTGAAATACTTTATTTTTCTATTTATAGTTAAAAATTATAAATGTTAATATAAAAATTGCAATTTCCTAAAAATAATTTATAATGTTAAATTATATTTTGAGTGATTATTAATGTAAAATTAGTTAAATTATATATAAATAAAAAAATATTTCATTTTAATCATTCCTATATTTAAATTTGATATTTAAACATTTTAGACTTTTTCAAATGTTTTTATTAAAAACCAGCCTTCTTATCGCGGCTTCAGGATTAATTTTAATATAATTTATTAAAATTTATTGAATAAAAAATTTATAAATTTATTTCATATTTGGAATAAGAATAATTTATATTTTAAAATAAGGTATAGTTAATTTTTCACCAAAATTAATAGTGAAACAATTAAAATTAATTACCGCGATTAATGAAAAATAGGATTTACCAAGTGGTTACACAAAGAATATAAGGGTAAAATGGCCGAAAAACATTTAACTAAAACATTTTATGGAAATATATTCACCATATTTAATCTATTTTATATAATTTCCATTTTTTGGCTTCTAGAATGATTCAAATGTGGGTATGATTGAATCTTTTCAAAAAACTATGAGTATTCCACTAAACTAACTTATAATAGGCCACCCCATATCATATCACCCTCACACTCTAAGAAAATTATAGTTAAACCAATACTAGATAAATATCCTTCCCAAAATTAATTATACCATCTATTAAGAAATATTTTTTACATTAATATAACCAACTAAGGCTTTTGGTACTAACATAAAGTGGATAATTAAAGATGATGTAACATTCATCAAGGAATGTTATTTATTTATTTATATCTCAAAATTATTAAATTTTTATTATAACTTGATGATATAATAACCTAATTGTATTTCCTAGATAGATTTGTTTTTATTTAAATAATATTACCTACAACCATCTCCACTTCAATCAAATTTATTATGAATTAGTATTCATGTGCACGATGGACTACCACCATGTGAACTGATGCCATTTTTATCCATTAACACCTATAAAGACCAAAAATAATGACATATTTATTATTTATATATGATTATTATGATATAATTATAATTTTAAAGTCACTATATCACACATACATAATTTTTTTCTTTTTTTTTGTGGGAATATGATAACGTTCATCGTGTGTACAACGAACATCCACCTCATGAAGTGATGTGATTCATTAAAAAATATACATGGAAGTTAATAGAGATTTTTTAATTATAATATGTTATAAATATGAAATATAAATGATTATAAAATTATAATATATCATTTAACATTATTTCATTCAATCAAACATGGAATTTTAAATAGTTTTCAAGTGTACATATGACCCACCGTCTCTATGAATGGGGTATTTCATTTTTTTTCACTAAATTTTATGGATTAATATAAATAAATATATAATTAATATACATTATATTAATATCATGGTTAACATTATGGATATTATATGACGATGACTTAATTTTCATAATGAAAAATAAAAAGACAAAATATAAATGGAAAACAATGCAGTTGTTTCCTGAAACGTGACTTTTAGATGTAATTGGTAGCAAACAGGTAATAAAAGGTTATAATAAAATAATATATGTTATTATATATATGAATATGGTTCATTAATATATTTATTATAAATTTATAACTATTATATAGGATGTTATAATGTTTACTATAGAAATCAACAACTATAGTAAAGAATATTTTGTTTTAATTTCCCTTTATTGAGACATACATTATGTTAAAAATCTATATTCATTCATAGGGTGTACGTATAGCCCCATTTTAATTTAATATAATGTATTTTTTTTATACTCGTGATATTCTATGTTCTAATTTATGTTATTCCTTCACGGGGCTTATAATCCAAATTTACCAATGTGGTAATGATTTTATGTTATAATCTCATTATTCATAAATATTATTAATGATTATTTTTTATGATAATATATTAAAATTCATCTATCATGAAACTCAAAAATTTTATTCTAATATTGATATATATGATATTTTAAATAGGTGTTACTATTTTATCGCGCTTTTGTACTTAAAATAACTGAGATTTTTTTATGAAAATACTATATTTTTGGTCTCTTTGGTTGGGAATATGTTTCCATCCAAAACAATGTTTTTTATTTTCTTGAAAAACGATTTATTGTTCTCCAAAAAATTAAATAATAAATTTTAATCCATTTTATAGTTTTTTTACGTAATTTTTTTTATATAAATATACATTTTATTTTCCAAACAATTCTTACTTAACCATTACCAAAAATATGAAAGAAAAAATTGTCTTATTGTGTACATCAGGACCCAAACTTCTTATAATCATGACCATTATGTCCCCGGAATATTATTACATACCTTTACATGTTTATTTTCAAATGAAAATATTTTCCAAAGGTTTTATGTATGTAAATGGTTTTTACAAATATGAATGGATATTTTCCTTATGAATTTTCTTAAATGATCAATCAATATCATTTTCCATCAAGGATGTCATCTATTCGTGTTACCATTCCCTTAATGGTGAAATGATCCAAGGATACCATTATAATTCATTAATTTAATTTTATGTGCCTATGATGGAATGATTTTTATGAAAACTATTTATATTCCAAGTTATATACAATGATAAAATTATTATGAAACCCAATTCATTATACATATGTTATGCTATGATAAAATGATTAAATGATTATAAAACCTGTCACTTAAATATATTTAATTATTTGATGAAATGTTTATGAAACCAATTTTATTTCATTTTTTATGATATTTTGAATGTTTTATGATCTAGTGCGAAACGTATACATGGTTTTTTTATTATGAAATCGGTGGGACCTATATATCCCTCTAATGAATTGGGTAATGATTTATATATCATGAGGTAGAATGAATGATAATGGGGAGTGAACCCGTTTTAGTAAGGGAATTTTTATACTATTATTCTCTTGGGAATTAAACATATATTCTATAAAAATTTTGGTAGTGAGCTCGTTTAACTTTTATAACGTTGGTAATGATCCTTAACTAATATGGACATGATTTTCTTTACTTATTGTGTGCCATAAATCTATTTCTTATGGCATTTTTATTCCTTAATGAAACATGTCCAATAAGTCCCTTATTATTCATGTCCTATACACTACCAATCTTTATTCCATGATTTAGGTTTGTGATAATTTATATTTAGGGTTTTGTTTTAAAATTTTATGATAATTTTCTCGTACAATTATCTTCAGGTTATAGTAATGTATGTCACCTGTTTAGCCTTACTTGGAATCTAACATCAGAATTTATTATTTTTCATTTCCCTACGTTATGATGAAATATATTCTTTATGATAAATATAAGAGGGGTTATAGATATTGTGGTCATAGTAGAAATAATGTAGCTTACATATAGACCATTTTTTGTGTTTTAAGGTTTCCAAAGACACAAAAGTGTTATAGTCCTCAATCTTGTTTTTATACAATGTAATTAATTTTGATGAAAAAACATTGTAATTTCTATGTATAATGAACATGGTTAACAGTAAATATATAATAAAAGTTTGGTGTATTATAGGAATATATTTATACATCTCTCCAATGAAATGGGAAATTTTTTTACATCTTGAGATAGATATAGAAAACATGTCATTGTTCTTGATCTATTATGGGAAACAAGTTGATATACTAAATCCACAATGGGAAATATGTTATGATTCCAAATCCATTATGATATGATAGTCTCAGTAGTTATACTTAGCATAAGCAATGTTTTTTATTCCTATAATAGTGGCACACTTTTATGAAATGATAATTTTTTCTGAAAAAATGGTTCTTGATTTGTTGTAATATTTTCTAACACTTATGAATCATGAAATATGTAACAATGAAGTATTATATCTTGAATCATATTTAAAATTAAAGAAAAATGTTGTAGGAATTTGTTAACTTCTAGTCATGATTTCATATCATTTTCCATGTCTTCAGATTTTATATGATAATCAATATATATCTCATATGTCTTATATTACTAGGAATTTGAGCTTAGCCTTTATTATGTTTCATTTCCCATAGTTATGTAGAAATATTTTAAATATGCAGTGTTAAGAATGGTATAATGTGGGGAGAACATTATGATAGATGACTGATGACGTACATAAATAATATGTTCACGTATCAATTCTAAAAACGTAGTAATCTATTATTATTCTTGGATGGATTATAATGTTTCGTTTTAAATATCAATACATTAAAATGTAATATTTCTCTATGAAATTATTGAGAAATTATATTTATCCTCTTATTGGAACTATTCCATGGATTCCTATTTTGGTTATGAATCTTGAACAAAAAAAAAAGAATCATCCAGCCACTACCTCCTATATTTTTTAAATTTATTTTTTAGTCTAATTATAAATAAAACTAATATAATTTAGAGGAAACTAATGTAGATGAGATATAAGTAGAAATTGAATTATTTTGAAATCATATTTTTAATATTTACAATATATATAATGAATAAAATGGAAATATTTTTAGTAATGACGTTGAAAGAAAAACAATTTGACAAAGAAAATAAGAAAATCAATGAATAAATTCATATTTTCATCCATATTGTTTAATATAAAAATAAATACCAGGAAATAAATTTAAATGTCATATATGATGACTATGACATTTCTCAAATGGAAATTAAATTTTAGAAAAATAATTTTGAATATTTTAAGAAAATACAATCCAACTTTTCTCAATGTATAGAAATTTATGATAAAATAGTGAGTATAGAGAAAATAAATAAAAAATCACTCAACATGCATACAATCAATAATTACCCAAAATGAAAAAAACATGATTTGTTAATATTTATAATGAAAATGTAAATAATATAACATATTTTAGATATTTGATGAAAGATCATTACGAATGTGGATTCTGTTTATGAGTTTTAAAATATTTATAAACAAATTAATGTTTCATTTATAAATATTTATAAACAATATTACACAATAATACATGATTAAAATATATCTCGGTTCCTAAAAAATCATTTTCTAAGTCGATTTGACTCAAATTTAAATCGGTACCAAACCAATAATAAATATAATTTTATAGGAATTAAACCATCAATGTAACTATAATGAGTCCTAGAATATGTGAAGTATATTCTATAACTACATGACATGAGATCCATAAAAATATTTATTATACAATAGATGTGATGGTGGTAATGTGACTTTTAAAGAAAACTTAAAGGGAATTTCTAATAATTTTGGTTATTTAACTATTGATAATTCTATTATTATTTCCAATGTTTCATATATTAAATACTTAAAAAATAATCAGATTATTATATAAAAGTAGTTTGATGATGTATTGTTTGATAAATTCCAAAATTACAAGGTTATTTTTTAATATTGAATCAATTTTTTATTATAATAGAAACGAAAAATTATTTCCTTAATTTTTTTGAACTAAGTAATCGAAATTGTATGGGTTTAAATGATTTATATTCAGATGAAATTATATGGAATAATATGCAAAGAAAATAAAATTTTAGAATAATATATATGTTGTGTATGCATAAAAAAATTCTAAACATTCCTATTTTATTAATGTAAATAATCATGTTTAATTATATGTTTGATGAAAAATATTTTAATTAAGAGAATAATGTTTTTAGAAATGATTTAACAAGATTTTAGATATTATCATTTTATTGAATATTAAACTCTATAATCTAATGAATTCATTGAGGATGATAATCCCCATCATGAATGCTCATGGTAAATATATAAATATCCTTATATAGATAGAGTTATCAGAGATGTGAGTCTACATATTAAACTATAACTTCGTTAAGAAATTTTTATGCAAACAATGTAATAATTTTTTTTATTCTAAATGATGTTTCAGAATCATTAAAATATCATGATTAGAAATAATCAATGGATGTATAATTAAATAACTTCATAAGAAATATTGATTTTTTTGAACTTACAATTTGACAAGTTCTTGAAAAAATAGGAATACATAAAAATACACTTGATTAATTATGTAAAAATTTAAAAAATAAAGTAAAATTTGTTATTCATGATTTTTTTATATAATATTTTATTGATTATGATGAAACTATTTTACATGTTTTAGGCTTGAATTTACTCAATTTTTTTAAAATTATGATACTCATCATAGAGTAAATAATTTTCAATTTGATGTAATAAATTTCTTTCCAAATGAAGAAATTTATATAATGGTTTATGTGAAACAACCCCATGATTTTCAATAGGAAAGAGAACCTGATCTATATATAATACATTCTATGGATCATTAATGACATAAACAATCCCATAGAGATGTTTATGAATGGTTGTCTCAAATTATTTATAGAAATTGGTTTTTAAATACAAAATTATATAATTTTTAATTTTTTAATAATAAATCTAAAGATATTTTGATAATTAAAATTAAAATTGATGACATCATCTTATGGTCTTGTAGTGGGATACACTATTTTGAATTTCAGATTTAATGACATCTATAATTGATTTTACACTTGTGGGAGAATTAAAATTCATTATAGTAAATGAAATATTTAAATTAATAATGTATTGTTTCATAATAAATATATTTATGCTAAATATTCATATTCAACATACTATTCATAAGTTTATATACCCTTATGAGAACTTCTTGTATCCCATATTTTAATAAAACTAGATATTTAGTTGACATTAATATTTTTAAAAGAATTTTATTATTATACTTTATTTAAATACTTATTGACAATATTTTTCTAATCAGTACCTATGTGCAAGATTTAATGTTTAACAAAAAGGGAGTCACTTCAAAGCTACTAGAACCATAATTATATTTTTTAACTGCTCTATAAATATTGGTTTATTTGATCATAGTAGAAAATGTTTTTTTTTCAAAATGATATTATTCTTTTTTATTTTAAGGGATATAAAAATTTAATGAAAATTTACATATATAATGTTTCTATTTTTTGGTGATATTATAGTTTAATTTTAATCAATGAAATAACTATATATTTACTCATCTATATCTAAATTAGAATTCATTAATAATGTTAGTTTTTCTAATCAACTGTTATAGATTTGGTAAGATTTATATACTTTTGATTTTTGCTTTGATATGATGACCATTTTTAGGATAATAGATCTACTATATCTTTTCATAAAAAACACATAAACACTATAAAACTATTTATATAATTTATATAAATTTTTTTAGGTATCAAGTACAAAATTCAAATCTAGTTGAGAAATTGTTTTCTTTTTAATGATCAATTGGTTTAAATTTTTTATAAACCATAGGATTCAACTATGTTTGAGAAAATTAAATATTAACATGGTATAATGGTAATATAAATCAGATTTTTTATCTTTTTTATTTTTAATTATGTACAAGAATATTATGAAATCCTTTCATCAAATAATTGACAAGAATTTTCATTTATTTTACGATACTATATAATTAATTAACCAATTAATTCATAAACACATTATTTGACCAATTACACAATACCAATTACAAAAAATACTAAAATCCCAATATTCCAAAAATTAATTGAAAAATTAACTAATCTAATTCAACTAATTATTATTCCCCAACTATACCCCAATACATTATAACATGGAAATTAATTTATCTCAATTGACTTTAGGATGCAATTTCTCAATCATGGAAATTAAAACTCCACAACTATATACAAGTAATTAAATTAGGACTATGAGATTTTCAATTTAGACCACCTACCTCAAAATTGATGATGAATGCTCTTGAATGGAAATCTCCAATTGAAATAGAACAACCTAGGTCACGATAAAGAATGACATCTAGAATAAAATCCTATATCCAATATCAAACGAATCATGATCCATCAAAAAAAGACATAAACCCATCACCAACAGTGTAAAACCATTTTGTTTTTATATGTCAATAGATAATTCATATAATAGAAACCGCACAGGATGAAAATATTTTACTAGGATAGTTGAAGATCAGAAACATGGGAATTAATTCACCCTGAATTTGGTACAAAAGCAATTGTAATCCATAAAATAGCCTCCAAAATTTATATACATGATTTATGGTCGATTAAGATTGAATTAGGTTGAATTATGGTGGGCTTAGTATTTTTAAAACCATTTTTGGAAATATTTAAACCCACACTCATGGTTTCATATACAGGGGTTATGGTTTACCATCCCCATGCACCCTAACTGTGCACCACACCAAGGGGTGTTTCATGGTAAAAACTAAGATGGAATGTGGTTTAAAAAACTAGGTTTCATCCATGAAAATATTATCAATCTAGGTTTGTATAGTTTTTTGGGTTGTGCACATGGTTTGGGAAAACCATACAACAAATGTGCACTTCCCCTCTTACTTCCAAACATCTTTAATTTTTCACAAAAAAATACCCTAGGTAAAAACCTATAAACATATACTCAAAATAAAGAAACAAAGTTCCCATAAATGAGCTCATGACATCTATATAAAGGTTTGGGATCATACAGCCTCCCTACCTTATATCAGTTTTTCCTTGAGTAGTACTCTCAAGCATCTCTATGATTTCGAGGTAAAAAGATCGAGCAACTGAACATGATTATTAGCTTATCTCTCTTATGTGTATTCTTGAACACTGATATGCTTCCAAAATAAACAAACTATTGGAATAGAATTTCCCTTAAATGCTTTCTCACTATAAGAAACTACAAATATCAGACGCTCCTCAAAGGATGCATCTGTATCAAGGTCAACATCATCCACATTGATAAAATATGAAGGGTATGAGTGATCCCTCTAAAGATATGAAAAATTAAAATCATCATTCATAACACTATAAATCATTTTAATATACAATCAGTACAACATTGACCTGATTCTCTCCAAAACCTCAAATAGTCCAGTAAACCTAAGCACAATCTTTCCCTATCTCAAAATCCTACAATGACCCAATCTAGGTGACAGTAGAATGAACACATGTTCACCCACTAAAGACTCAAGTGGTCCTTGATGTCTATCGGTATATGAATTCTATTTACTCTATGCTTCAGACAAACATTTTTGAATTAGTTGATATAATTTTTATTTCTCCAAGGTGAGACATAGTCCAACAACTCTGAATAACATACCTCCTTCCAACATATTAGTGATCTTACAGGAATACTATAAATAGAAATAGTTGGTTTTATATTTATTAGCGCCGAGTAACAATCGTTATAGTAGATCTCAATGAGTTCTATGTGATTCTCCCAAGACCCACTGATGTCAAGAACAAACACTTATAAAATATTATTTATGACATGTATAGTAAAATATTACTCCCCATCTATTTGTGGGTGAAATTTCTTACATTTTAATACGTTTGTACCATGTTCCTTCTACAAGACCTACCAGAAGTGAAAAGTAAAACATAAGTCACGGTCTAAAACTATACTTTTTATCACCCCATGTAGATAAACTCTCTCTCAAATGTACATACCACTCAACATATTAAATGGTAAGGTTTCCTGTATATGAAATAAATGTAATGACTTTGTCAAATGGCCCACAACCACTAAAATAATGGCATTTTTTCAAGTGGGCCAATGGAGACCGATCAAAAATCCCATGGTAATGTTGTCCCACTTCCATTATGAAATGGGAATAATCTGTTGTAAACTATCATGTCATTGGTGCTCGACTGTCACCTATTGACACATGTATCTTCGTGTCAAAAACCCTGCTATCTTCATTTTCTTTCCCGACTAACAATATAATCATTGTAGGTCATGATAAATTTTGGTTGCTTTTGGATGCACCTGACACTTCAAGGTATGAAATTCACACATCAGCACCTTATTCATTCTTATAGGAACACCAACCTAATTCCTAACATAGATGCTCACATCCTTAATATGGTCTAATAAGAAGGTGACTCCACACCGTCAAATATTTCCCTTTAGAATAATGATTTTGTATCCACATTCTAACATTCCCTATTCCAACTCAAAAGTGTACACTCCATTAAAATAAATATGAGAGTAATATTCTCCTATCTGTCTTGAATAACAAAATGCATCTCATCTAGTAAAGTCATCATCTTCCATATAGTAGAGAACTCATGAACATCACGAGTTTGAGTTTTCTTGACTAAAGTGTCAGAAACACTATTTCCCTTCATAACCCTTTATTCATAGTAAATATTTCACGATTGCATATAATCAACCCATCTCCACTTCAAGAGATTCAATTATCAATATAAAAATATATACTTTATTTTTTTTGAAAATAGAATACAAAGTAATTTTTTTCCCAACTGATAATTCCACCAACACTTTCATAAAACACATCTCCTAACCTAAGATCATGTATAGGGTTGTTATTTTTATATTGGACCGCCTCATATGACCCATTTTCCATAACTAAATATCCCTATATCAACACTGCCCCATGTCCAATCCCAAAAGTATCACAGCAGAAAACAAAATATTACAAGTAACAATTAATAACTCTTTTAATTCAAAGAGGAGGGTATCCAAAAACACTAGATAAGAGGTCCCATGATTTATACTTTCAAGAAAGTCCTTCTTACCAAAACCCATGTAAGCCCCCAATCTGAATATCTACATCTGTCTTGTTATCCCTGCAAGCCCTCGATTTGTATGGAAATTGGAACCTCTAACATCACAACCCAATGTCTCTGATTTCTAGGAAATGGAACCTCTGCACTAAGAAAATCTGTACAAAGCAAAGTTTGAACAAGCCATTCAAAAATTCTACATGATGCCTGAGAGTTTATAAGAGACTCTCTCTCTAGAAATCACATCAACAACATGTAAGCACAGTTGTCAAAGTTGTTATTGTGAGATCGTTCAAATGAGGTCCTATTTATAGGCACAACTTCAATGGTCAGATCCCTCCTCCAACGTTCATATTTTTCCTTGAATTCCAGAGGGACCTATACACGTGTCACTCAAACAATGGTTTGTTAGAAACTAAAATCACGACATAATTTTGTAACAAATCAAGTGTAACTAAAATCATGACATCATTTTATTTAGAATAAGAAAATAATTTTTTGTAATTTAAGGAAAAATGAAAGTTCAAACTAAAACTAATATTCAGAGTCTTATAAGTCATGGATATTCATATTCTGTTTTCTAGGAATTCGTAGTCATAATTCATCATAAGAATTCTTAATGAGAATTCGTAATCTGAATTCATCATGAGAATTTGTAATCAGAATTCGTAATCAGAATTCATCATGAGAATTCGTAATTAGAATTCTTCATGAGAATTCGTAATGAGAATTCGTAATCAGAATTCGTCATTAGAATTCATAATGAGAATTCTTAATCAGAATTCGTCATCATAATTCGTAATGAGAATTTTTAATCCGAATTCGTCATCAGAATTCGTAATAAGAATTCGTAATCAGAATTCTTCATCATAATTCGTAATGAGAATTCATAACGGAACATCATAAATGTTCGTACTCAGAATTCATAGTGGAACCTTGTAAAAGTTCATAACCAAAATTCAAAGTGGAAACTTGTAAAAGTTCGTATCTAGAATTCAAACAGAATGCTTCATAGTATTATATGATTATGAGGTTTTGGTTTCAAACCGAATTTTCCCTTAAAAAATTATAATATAAGCAATGAAAACAAGATAGGTGTTAATTTCATTAGGGAAGGAAAATATTCCTCAATGAAGTAAAACATAGGGTAAAATGAACTTTCCTTAGGATAAGGTGTTTGTGATTCTCAAAAAAAGAATAAAAGGTGATGTCATAAAGAAACCTTATTGACTCAAATTTTTTTCCCAAAGTATGAAGGAATACAAAAGTCATAAGGAAAACCTTATTGACTCAATAATCTCCCTGTTTTTGGAAAGCACCAACATCCTTACGAAAAATGACTTTGAAAACATTTTTCTTGATTTTGACATAAAACTTATCCCCCTTTAACATTGAAAATGATGAATACGACTAACTCCCCCTTAGTATTTGGAACTCTAAGGATTGTATACTAGATTTATGGAATGAGAATTATCATTATCATGAGTATGGAAATCTTCTTAATGAGAACTCTCCCTTAGATAAACTACCCTTACATAGGGACGTTTCTTAGTCTTCTGTATCCTTTATTCCCTTTTCATGAGTTCTTTTTCCCTTCTCCCACTTTGTGATTTTCAAAAACAATTTGAGGGAATAAAAAACAAATATGGTACCTAAAATATTAGTATAAAGCAACCAAAATGGCACAAGTAACCTACAAATTCATTATGACAGAAAAACAATTACAAGGAAAATACTTCAACAGAAGATCGGATTTCAAAATTTATCCTTATTTTTCCTTCGGCATTATCTTATTGACGATTGTATTCAACTTTTAAGCTCTTTGTGATCTACCACTTTTTTCTTTTCCAATGCTTTTATATTTTCATCCTGAGATTTTAGAGCCTCTGCTTTAAATTTTAACAACCCATATTGTTTGGCTAGTTTCTCTTCAATCTCAATCCGATAATCTATTTCATCCCTCCAAAACTGAGCAACTGAATTTAGCTTTCCATTCAGATCTTTTACTTCTTGACTCTGAGTTTTCTGCTCAAGAGATAAATTCTCTTCAAAACTAGTTGATAGATCCTTGATCTTGTTATCTTTGGTTTCAAAAGAATCTTTAAATTAATTTTGAAAAGCATCAAGCTCTCTCATATCTTCAACAATATTCTTGGACAATCTAACCATATTATTGCAAGATTTTCTATGAGATTCATAGTTGATCAGGGTTTCTTTTGATCAAATTAAACCTTTATGCATCCATCCATCACCATAGATATAGAATCTAACTTCTGATTCAATGAATGTTGAATCATTTGAAATCTATAGTCAATGGTTGGAACGATTGGAATTGTGTCAACCAGCTTCTTCAATGATTGGATGAAAAAATCAAGACCAAGTGTTGATGACTCTGAATCAGACACTTTTCTTAGAAAATGATTTTCTTCTCGCTCGACTAACTTTATCTTAGAGGATCCACCAGCTTACTTCTTCATAGAAATTGTTTTAGAAGGTATTTGATCCACAATTACCTTTTTCCCTTTATCTGATTTTGGAATGGCTTCCTCATCCAGAGATTCTTGCTCACTATCAGAAAATTGGACCATTCTATCTTCATCAACAACTTCTTTTTATGCTCTAACCTCGACATCTTCAGGGTGAATAAAATCTTGATTTTCACTTTCTTCCTTAGAAATTTTATTTTCTTCTTCATCCTCCTTCTCTTCATCCTTTTTAGGAGTTTTTAACATTGAAGATTCGGCCTGGGATGTTCAGATCGAAAACTTCTCAGATGGGTATTCCTTTTTGTGATATTATTCTATTTTCCTTATCATTTCAGTTGTTTCATCACCGACTTCTTCTTCTTCTTCTTCTTCTTCTTCTTCGTTCTCTTGCACTTCTTCATCAATTTCTTCAACAACTTCTTCTATTAATTCTTCAACAAATTTTCTTTGAATTTTTCTGGAGTGAAAAATTATTGCCTGGAGTCTCCGGTAATGCTTCAACCATGAAGGATTATGGAATGGGAATTTTCTCGGAAGCTATTTCAGTTCCCTTTAACAAATATTGAACTATTTCTACTTCTGACATCTTCTTCTTAAGTTTCTTTTCTTTGGATTGCTTCTTAAGATCCTCAACAACTTTTACTATTAAATCATTTGCCTCAGTAGGATCCAAACCAAACATTGGCTCCCCTACTTTCTTGATTGCCTTATCTTCCCTCCACCTCGCTACTACCTCATATGGATAGGTTTTCTGCTTTTTGGGATTTTGAGGTGAGGATTGAGCTTCATTAGGCTTAGGAGTTTCACCTTCAACTTCAACTTCTTTTAACTTCCTCTTCTTTCCATATTTCTTAGATGGTTTAGCTTTTTCAAGAGCTTTTGGTGTGGCTTCTCTTTCTTGCACTGGAAGATCATAAAACTCTCATGTCTCCTTGGAGAAAGCAACATTAATTATTTTGAGAGTATTGTCGCTAACAAGCATAACCTTACAATTCTTGGGCTGAGAGGAACAAGCAATATTGAATGATTCAAGACACCGAACAATAAGCTTGGATAGAATGGCTGGATATATGATAATCTGAGCTCCTAAATTCCCATTCTTGATATTTCAATCGTAATGAGAATATGCCTCATGAGATTGATTTTACATAGATTTACTAGATAATCTAAGATTTATATGTCACTTTTCTTAAGGTTTTCCTTGTCACCGTTTCTCAGTATGATAAATCCTTGTACCCATAACTCAAGGATTCTATGATTTGTAGAAAGATGGGCAATTTTCAGAGTCATCACTTCTGAGTGTCCAAGGGATTATATACACTTAACCTTAACAAAACTTCCTTCATCATCTAGTAACTTGTGAGAGAAAAATTCTACCTCACCCTCGTAATCTAAACAAACCAGGCTAGCAGCCTTGGTATAAGAAAGGGAATACTTCTTCCCATAAGACTTAATGGAAAATTTTATTCTA
The DNA here is from genome assembly GCA_963277665.1 of Viscum album. Taxonomy (NCBI): domain Eukaryota; kingdom Viridiplantae; phylum Streptophyta; class Magnoliopsida; order Santalales; family Viscaceae; genus Viscum; species Viscum album. The sequence goes on along the minus strand of OY728138.1, from coordinate 1,467,434,552 downwards.
TCATCTTCTTTGAAAAAACTAACAGTTTCATAGAACTATATCAAAAAATCCGGATAAACTAAATCTTGATTCCCTGACTATACAATACAAATAATTTCCCAACCATTTAACTTGATATTCTTGGAGATAAGAGAATTATATTTCATGACAAATTTCAGATTGAACAACCTTTCCCTGTTAATATGCCACTTCGAGATCTGCTTGACAATTGACATCTCTTGAGAAGGAGCTTCACCTAACATTCAGACTTGAGCACTTCTGAGAAATTCAAGAATGTGCTTAAGTAGAGGGTCAGATCTTCGAGATGCAAAATCTTGGAAAACTGATGTGGTACAACCACTCGGGGGGTCCTTTATATAGGCGTTGGAGGTGACAGTTCATCTTCCAAAATGCATCCAATGGTTGAAAATCCTTTTGATCAGATCTGACAGTTGAAAAGCTAGCCGTAAGGAAAATTTGGTAGGATCTGATCTTTTGAGGTTTTTATGGAAAACATTCGGAATTGAAAAATGAATACAAAAAATTTCAAAACTAAAGAAAAAATACTAGCAATAAAAAGATGATTATGAAAACATAAGAAAGAAATCATACCTTTCGGATTTCCATGAAGATTATTCATAACGAGTAACCTTCTTCTTGAAATTTTTTAAAGAAAAACTATGAAAAACCTTAATTACGAAAATCTCAAGTTCGAAAAATTTCCATTACGAAAATTTCAAGTACGAAGAATTTTCATTATGAAAAGTTTTAAAAAATTCATTACAAATTTTTTTGAAAATCCTTCACTACGAAAATTTAAAAACATCACTACAATTTTTTTTGATAAACTTGACTACGAAAATTTTAAAAAACTTCACTACCTAATTTTTGAAAACTTCACTACGAAAATTTTGAAAAACTTCACTAAATTTTTTTTGAAAACTTTACTATGAAAATTTTGAAAACTTCACTACAAATTTTTTGAAAACTTCAGTACGAAAATTTTGAAAACATCACTATAAATATTTTGAATACTTCACTATGAAAATTTTGAAAACATCACTACGAAAATTTATAATACTTTCACAACAAAAATATTGAAAAACAACACTAAAACCCAATGTACTCCCCCTAAAAAAGGAGTTTATTACTGTAAGAAGATTGATATGAAAAGAAAGTTAATATGGAAGTTTACTTTACAGTTATCATTCCTAACTTCTGTTTAATGTATTCAAATCTATCTGAATGTAATGATTTTGTGAAAATATCATTAAGTTGATCTTGAATTATGATAAACTGAAGAATTATATCTCTTTTTTGGGTGTGATACCTAAGAAAGTGATGCCTAATAACTATGTGTTTTGTATGAGAGTGATGTGCAGTGTTTTTGCAAAGGGAAATGGAACAAGTAATATCACCAAAATTTGTGTCTTGGTAAAATTCATTCCATAATCAGTGAGTGTGTGCTTCATCCACAACACTTGAGCACAACAACTTCTAGCTTCTACATATTCATCTTCAACAGTGGACAGTGCTACAGAGTATTGGTTCTTGGATGACCCAGAAACTAATGAATCTTATAGGAAATGATAGGATCCAAATTTACATTTTCTATCCATTCTACATCCACTAATTTCAGCATCTAAAAACATTTCAAAATAAAATCATTTATAGAAGAATAAAATAGTATTAAATCCATGGTTCCTTTAAAGTAGCGAAAAAATTCTTTTCACTTCCTTTTAATGAGATTCCATGGGATTATATTGATATCATGCACATAAGCATACTAAAAACATCAAGTATAGATGTATAGCTTTCAGGTATAGTAAACTTCCAATCGTCACTCTAAATAATGTTTGATCCACTGGTTTCCAAGCTCCATCATGATCAAGAGTATTTGCGGTACTGATTGGAGTACTAATACACTTAGTGTAGTCATATCCATACTTTTTAAAAAGATATTTAATATACTGATGCTGAGATATATAGGTTTTTTCTGGTTTCTGTGAAATTTTAAAACCTACGAACAATGTTAACTCACCCATCATACTCATTTCAAACTCAGATTTCATTAGATCCGCAATCGAGTCGGTAAAAGATTGCTGAGTTGAAACAAATATAATGTCATCAACGTAAATTTGAAAAATCAAAACATTTTACTTATCTTTCATAATAGAATTGGTTGGATCTTCATTTCCCTTAACTTAATTATTTTGAAGAAAAAAATCATGTTAGTCTATCATACCAGGCTGTAGGTGCTTGTTTAACGCCAGATAAAGCTTTGGTAAGTATATAGACATCATCAGGATGTTTGGAATCTTCAAATTCAGGAGGTTGTTCGACAAAAACTTTCTCTTGTACATAACTGTTAAGGAAAGCACATTTCACATCCATTTGAAAAATTCAGAAATTGAAGAATGCTGCAAAGGAAAGTAGGATACGAATAGATTCAAGTCTCGCTACTGGAGAATAAGTTTCTTCATAGTCTATTCCCTCTTTCTGATTATAGCCATTAGAAACTAACCTAGCTATAATCCTCACAATGATTCCATTTTCATTAAATTTACTTCTAAAGACCCATTTTACACGAATAATAGAAGTTTCCTTGGGTCTCTCAACCAAGGCCCAGACTTTATTCCTCTCAAATTCATTTATCTCATCTTGCATGGCTTTAATACAATCATTACCACCTAAAGCTTCATCAGTTGTTTTTGGTTCTAATTGGGAAAGAAATTCTAGATGTTCTATTTAATTTCTCAAGGAACATCTAGTCCATACGAGTTGATTTACATCACCAATGACACTATCACTGGGACGATTCATTATAAATGACTGGTTTGGGTTTTGAAAAACTTGTTCATCAACAATGGTAGAATTTCTTTAGGTGTAACTGTCTCAGAAATTTTTTCTTGAAATTTTTTCTTATGAGAAGGATCTTCTAACATGGGTTGAAGATCTGTTTTTTAAAACACATCCAGGGATGTAGGTTGTGGTTTTTTAAAAACAAAGGATCGGTTTTATCAAATTTGACATGCACTGTTTCTTCAATAGTAAAAGTGTTTTTATTAAAAACTCTATAAGACTTAGAAGTTGTGGAGTATCCTAAGAAAATTCCTTCATCAGTTTTTGGTGTGAATTTATGAAGATTATCTTTAGTATTCAAGATTAATACTTTGCAACCAAAAACCTTGAAGTAAGAATGTGTAGGTTTTCTACCATTCCATAACTCATAAGGGGTTTTGTTAAGAAAAGGTCTAACTAAAACTCGATTTATATTATAGCAAGAAGTACTTATAGCTTCAGCCCAGAAATGTTTGGCAATAGAATACTCATTTAACATGGTTCTAATTATCTATTTAAGAATTCAATTTATTATTTCCACAATACCATTTTGTTGAGGTGTTTTGTGTGCTGAGAAGTTTTGAGTGATGCCTTTTTTACTAAAAAAAGTTTCAAAACCAGAATTTTGAAAATCACCTCCATGATCACTATGAATAGTTATCAATGGAAGGGTTTTTATCATTTTTTAATTGGGCTCTAAAACATTTGAAATAAGAGAAGGATTTAGACTTCTTTTCTAGAAAATAGACCCACGTAAATCTAGTGTAATCATCAACTAAGACCAATATATAATACTTTCCACCAATGCTTCCAATTTTTTTGGACCAAAAAGATCCATGTGCACTAACTGTAATGCATCAGTATTTGAGACTTCACCGATTGACTTAAAACTAGAGTTATATTTCCTTCCATATTGAAAAGGATCACAAACTTTTGAAGAATCAAATCTAAGCTCCAATAGATCCTTAACTAGTCTCTTCTTAGAATTTTTGCATAAGTTCCTAATGTTACGGTGAGATAACCTTCTATTCCATAACCAAGAATAATCTTCCATTGCACTAAGGGAAGGTAGATCTTTTCTGCTAAGGTCTTCTAAGTTGAGTGTGTAAACATTCTCTTTCCTATTGGTAGAAAGAATAAATTCTTCCTTAGAATTGTGTACTAAGAACATATCATTACAGAAAATCACAAGGTACCCTTCATCACATAATTGGCTTATGCTGATGAAGTTGTGCTTAAGACCTATAACATAAAAAACATTTTAAATCAAAGTTTTTACAAGATGAACGATGTTATATATACCAATAATTTCTCCCTAGGCATTATCTCCAAAAGATACTTATCCTTCTTTTGTCTTGATTATCTTTTTAAAGTAGTTTTTTAGCAGTCATATGCCGGGAACATCCACTATCCATGTACCAAGTATTGATGTCGGTACCTTCCCTATTTTCCTAAAAATAAGAAATATTTAGGTTTTCAGAATCCAGATTTTCTTGCATCTGGAAATATTAGTAAGAATGATTTTGGGTATCCACGTTTGTTTGAAAAAATAAGATGAATGAAACCCAAGAGATTTAACTTTAGTCAAGGAGCAATTTTTCTTCCAATACCCACCACTTTGACATTTAGTGCAAAAAGGGGCTCTAGAAGGAACAAAATATTTGTTTTTGAAAATATGATTTTGGTGAGTATAACCTACTCCATTAGTGTTTCCTTGAGGTTTAATTTGAGAATACATCTTGTCAAAATATTCCTTCCTAGAGGTAAAGTTTGCAAGAAGCTTCTTAAGAGAAAATATTTCAGATTTCAGTCTAATGACTAAATATTTATCCCCAAAAATCATTTCCTTAGAGTGATATTTTTCCTCCAAAACATTAATTTCTGAAATATACTTCTTAAGATCTATAGAAAGTTCTTCCTTAATAGAAAATTCTTTCTCAAGGTCCTTATAATGTTTTTCTAAAATAACATCTTTATCTCTAAGATCTCTAGAATGGTCTGAAATGTATTTTGTAAGAATTTTTTACCTAGTATTTTCCTTGTCTAATTTCTTATAATTAATAAAATTTCTTGCTTAATGTAACTTTGAAAATCTTGAAACGTCTTCATATGAAGGTATTTGTTCATTTTCTGAGGACGAAGTATCTTCATTAGAAGTACTATTTTTGGAATATTAATTGTTATGAAGAGATAAATTTTTTAAAGCCTCAGCAGAGCATACCTTGGCCATAAGACATGTATTAGGGAATGAATTAATAGCAATGAATCCCATTTTCTTATTTACTGATGAATCATATTTATTAGATTCACTTTCTGAAGAGTCTCCACATCTATCACTCCAAGTATCATTAGCTTTAAGTATTTTCTTGTGCTTTGATCGATAGAATTTCTTCTTGTTCCTTTATAAATTCCTTTCCTTCCTTTCCTTCTTTTTCAACAAATAACAACCAGGTATGATATGAGATGTTCTTCTACATTCATAACATGTAACGTCTCCATCTTTCTTATCTATGTAGTTTTTTTTCTTGTACTTGTTCTGGTGATTTTTTGAGCTAAAATCTTTTTCATTCTCTGAGCAAGATTAGAAAATCCATTCTCAGAATTTTCTATGTCACTAGATTCTGGATGAATAATGAATTTCTTTGTCTTTGATCTGGTTACTATTTCTAGGATCTTAGATTTAATATATTTAGATGTGGTTGTAAAAGAAACTCCTCCATTTCCATTCTTAGTCTTAGAATTTTCAACATCTCTCTTCATTTTGGTTTCATACTGAAGAAGAGTTCGGAATAACTCATCTATGGAAATCTAAGTGACTTTCCTGTTCTCATCAATAGCTGTCCTCTTGGACTCCCATTAATTTGGCATGATATCTATGATCTTGTCAACAATAGCCTCATCATCCAAGCCTTTTTCTCCCATAGATTGTAATCTATTCACGATAGTCATAATCCTTTGATGTACTTTGTTTATAGTTTCTTCATAAGGAATGTTAAAACTATGGTATTCAGCACTAAACATATCCCTTCTTGTCTCTATGTCTTTAGATGTACCAAAATGTGTAACTTCAAGGTTCATCCAGATACTGTTTTCAGCTTAACATGATGACATTTCACTATAGATGTTCCTAGTCATGGAACATTACAAAGTATTTCTGACTCTAAATTTGGCTTGATATTCTGATTTCTCCTGACTCGTAATGGTTCTAAATTCCTTATCCAGAATCTTATAATCTCTAGTCAACATTAGATAGTTATCAAATCCAGTATTGATAACAAAAGACTTCATCTTATCCCTCCAGTACTCATAATCATTTCCATCAAAAATAGGAGGTCTGGTAGGATTTAGATTATCAATAGGAAAAACATTAAAACCTTCTATCCTTAAGAAAATATTTGGCACACAAACTTTTTAGTAGAATGAGTTTGTAAACAAGAGAAAATATCCTAAGAAAGGAACAAGATATTGTATCTCTAAGCAAGAATGAATATGAACTTTATGAGTTCGAATAAATGAATCTGAAAAATTATATTCCTAAAACGTTGACCAGGGAAAAACTTATATGTGAAAATAAGAATTTCAGAGACCTTCCTTTGATACCAATTGTAGGATCTAAATAATGATGTAGATGCTCAATATACAAGAGGGGGGTGGGGTGAATTTTATACTTTAAAAAATTATAACTTTAAAGATGATTATGTTTAATAAGGTTAAACAAGGTAATTCACAAACTTAACAAAAGTAAAAAAATAAATAGATTCTACCTTAAAGTGTAGAGAATCTAACTAAATCAGAGTACAAGATTAAGGAAGTATATGAATGTTATACTTTCCTCATCAACTAAAATACACAACGGAAAACAAAATATTACACATAACAAGTAATAATTATTTTAACCCAAAGATGAGGGTTTCCAAAAACCCTGGATATGAGGTCCCTTGATTTATAATTTCATGAAAGTCTATCTTACCAAAACCCACGTAAGCCCTCTATCTGAAGATCGGTATCTATCTTTCTATCCCCGCAATCCCTTGATTTTTAAGGAAATTGACACCTATGTATTCACAAACCAATGTCTCTGATTTCAAGGAAATTGAACCTCTGCACTAAGCAAATTTGCATGAGGCAGAGTTTGAACAAGCCGTTCAAACTTTTTGCAGGAATCCTGAGAGTTTATAAGAGCATCTCTCTATAGAAATCACTTCAACAGCATGTAAGCACAGTTGTCAAAGTTGTTGTTGTGAGCTCATTCAAATGAGCTCCTATTTATAGGAACAGCTTCAACCGTCAGATTCCTCCTCAAATGGTCAAATTTTTCTTTGAATTCTCGAGGGACCTGTACATGTGTCACTCAAACAACGGTTTGTTACAAACTGGAAACACGACATAATTTTGTAACAAAACAAGTGTAACTGAAATTACAACATCATTTTAGTTAGAATAAGAATTTTTTTTTGTAATGTATGGAAAAATGAATGTTCAGAGTGAAAATAAAATTTAGAGACTTATAAGTCATGGATATTCGTATTCTGTTTTCTAGGAATTCGTAGCCAGAATTCATCATATGAATTCTGAATGCGATTTTATAATCAGAATTCATCATGAAAATTCGTAATGAGAATTCATATTCAGAATTCGTCATGAGAATTCGTAATGAGAATTCATAATCAGATTTCGTCATCAGAATTCATTATGAGAATTCATAATCAGAATTCGTCATGAGAATTCGTAATGAGAATTCGTAATCAGAATTCTTCGTCAGAATTTGTAATGAGAATTCGTAGTCAGAATTCGTCATCATAATTCCTAATGAGAATTCATAATCATAATTTTTCATCAGAATTCGTAATGGAACTTCATAATAGTTCGTACTCAGAATTCGTAATGGAACTTTGTAAAAGTTCGTAACCAGAATTCGGAGGGGAACCTTGTAGATGTTCGTTTCCATAATTTCAACAGAATGCTTCATATATAAGTATTATATTATTCCGAGGATTTGGTTTCAAACCTAATTTTACACTTAGAAAAATTATAATATAAGAAATGAAAACAAGATAGGGGTAAATTTACATAGGGATGGAAAATTTTCCTTAAAGAAGTAAAACATAGGGTAAATTGAAATTTCCTTAAGAAAAGGTGTTTGTGATTTTCAAAACAAGAATAAAAGGTGAAGTTATAAAGAAACCTTATTGACTCAACAATTTTCCCAAAGTATGAAGGAATGGAAAAGTCATAAGGAACACCTTATTGACTCAACATGATTGTGATTGGTGACATATGTATGTAATTAATTAACTATTAGAAGAAATTATCAGTTGATCCTCAAAATTAAAACATTATTACCATCTTGGTCAGCCTGATAGAGGTTCTTCCAAATGAGAAAAGTCTTGGAAGTACCTTTTATAATAGAATGATAATCACAAAAAACTACAGATATCAAAAATATTCTTGGGTTTCTCCAAAGAAATAAATGCATGAACCTTCTCGGGGTTTATGGTCACACCTTTCTCTGAGATGATGTCACAAATGAAATGTACCAAAATGATAAGAAATTTAGAATTAAATTTTCAATTTATAAGTGATTCTATATCAATGTACTCTAAATAATTTCAGCATGTTGTGCATGATTTTCACGAGTCTTTGAGTACACTAAGATGTCATACATGAACATAACTATAACATGATCTAGGTATGGGTAAAAAATTCAGTTTATAAAGCCAATAAAAACTGATTTTTCATTCATCCGACTGAATGGAATCACAAAAAAACACATAAAACCCATACATAATATTGAAGGCAATCAGAGGTATATCAGAATGTTTAAAAATAAATTTTTGATACACTGATCTTAATTCAATCTTTTATAAGACAAAATATCCCCTCTACTGGTAATATATATCATCAATATGTGTATGAGGATACTAGTTCTTAACTATCATCTGGTTCAACTTCTAGTAAACAAAACATAACCATAATGTCTCTTTATCCTTCATAGTAAGAAGAACTAGAGAACCCCAAGGTGACATATTCAGATGGATAACCACCATATCCATCAAATCATTTAGTTGAGTCTTAAGATCATGAATAACTATTGGTTCCATTCTGTATGGAGTAATAGAATCTTTCTCATTACATTTCATGAACATTATTGTAAATTTCACATCCCTCAATAATGGTGACCCTATGAAGACCTCCAGAAACATGCCTTGGAAATAATCTACCACTGGTGTAAGGACATCATGTATCACACCCCTATCATCTAGGAAAACAATATAAACCTTGTTAGTGATCTCACTTAGTTGTAGATGAACTATCCCTATGTGCCGTGTCTGGATATACCACTCTCCACAGGGAATATAATTTACACCCTTAAGAGAATTAACATTCACTCTCCTATAGTAGCAATCTATTTGGGGTTTGTATGTTACTGACCAAGACATGTCCATAATATAGTAAAATCCTAAAATATCTAGAATATAATGATCCTAGGGAAAACCATAATCCCCATCATTAAGAGAATACCCCTTTAATAAATAGATGTTTGCTGAACATAACCGTAATAGTGTATCGACCATCATAACCCCGATCAAAAATGCCACTACCAGACTCAACTCATTCACATGTTTTGAAGATATAATAGAATTAGAGGAACTAATATAAAATAAGTAACCAGATATAATATAAATAAAAGGAATAGTACCAATTACCACAGACGATCCATCATCGCTATCCACCAGTATATGCTGAACATAATTCAACTGTCATACCCCTCTTCTCTTTGATATAGTTAAGGTCCCCTACATTGCGTCACTCTGTTGATATGGAAACTATTTCTATGAAGAACCAATTTCAGTGCCTCTATATCCATGATTGGATTATCACAATATGCCATATTGAGACAGTTTTGGTGATCCCCTTCCCACACAATGACTCTTCCTTTCTTCTATATCACTAAAAAACTTTTGTGGGATCCTGTAAAACCTCATTAAATGTAACATCATTCCTCAATATCATAACTCTACCAGTTATTGGGGATAACGTTATGAATGTGTCCCAACCTACCACATTTATAGTGACCTTGGCTTAACAAACATGGATATTAAACAATTTTAGTTGAATATTTATTACATTAAAATAATATATGCTCAAGGATCATAATAGTTTAGTCTCTTTGGAAACATGTAAAAAAATATTAGATCATTGTGTAAGATCTTAAAAATCTCTAATAAATACATCCACCATTATTACTTCTACCTAAAACATTTCTTTCATAACCTGAGGAATGAAAACATAAGAATGTGTGAGCTCATATGCTTATCAAGGGTAAATAAAAAATGTGTAGCATAACATGAACAAATGGTATGGAGATTGATAATATCATTTTTAGATCATATCATTCATATTATAGATCATAATAATGATCAGAAACTCATAAGACATGGATCATAACAGAAATAAAAGTATAATTCATGAAATCCCAACATAGTAATAAAACATGTAATTTTTGAAAACACATAAATATAAACTATAATTTCCATAGTACCCAAGGAATCCTTACCAAGATCATATAAGTAATTTGGATTCACATCCCATACCATCTTTGTAGTCATGGTTCACTCCCATGGTTATCTTTGTAGCATGATTTCCCTCTCCATACCATCATGGTATTAATGGTGCACAATCATGGCCATATTAGTACTCAAGGTTCGTTCCTATAACCATCTTAGTCTATGTCATTAGATTTAAATCATTACCCAATGCATTAGAGGGAGATATAGGTCCCAAAAATCACTTAATCAAATCATACATACACGTTCCCTATGATCACAAACAATGTTATCATAACCCATGAAATTAAATTGGTATTATAAATATGTAATCATATCATAACCTGTTGAAAATATATCTTTCATAATAATTATTTGAAAATCATACCCTATGAGAGATAAATGGATTTAGCAAACATATAACTCTTGAATGAGAAATGAGTTTACTATAGACCATGACGATAAGAATAACACATTTAAAGGATTAATATTTATGTATCCTTCAGATAATTACATAGAAGGGAATGAGTAACATCAATAGATGTTATCTAAGAATGAAAACAGTTTTGAAGTATCCTTAAAAAATATTTCTTGAGGAAAATATCTTGTATTATTTTAATTAGGATTTTAAACCTAAAACCATTTTAAATTAATTTTCATAGAAAATACCTTGAAAAAATATAATGAATTCTTGAAATCATTTTCAAAACATTTTTCTTTGAAAAAATATAATATAAAATTCAATTTATTTTCAAAAACAATTTCATTGAAACCACTTCTAATACATTAAAAAAGGATTTAAAATGTTTTAAAACACATTTATTTGAAAAATATTTGAAATCTTATAGAGAAATATAGAAATTTATTTGAAAACCAGTTCATTATAATTACATTTAATGTATATAAATAAAGCTATAAAATGTTATGAAAACCATTTATTTAAAAATAAATTGAAAACACATAAAGAAAATTTAAAATGTTTTGAAAACCATTTTACTTTAAAACATACGAATAATACTTGGATTTTTTTAAACCTATTTATTTGAAAAAAGGATAAAATATAAAGAAGGAAAACCTTTTTAAAACTATTTTACGTGAAGTCCAATGAAAGAAGCTTTAAAATGTTTTGAAAACCATTTCTTTAAAAATACATAGAAATAATATAAATAAGATTTGAATATATTTTGAAAAAACATTTCCTTGAATACTAATAAATGAAGATTGAAAACAGTTTGAAAAAAAAAATAATTACAATTTAATTTTAAAATATTTTCAAAAAAATTAACTTTTTACTAATGAAATGGAAGTTTCAATGAAATGACAGTGAGTAAATCCATATATTATTTATAATGTAAATAAATAAAATTCATTTTCCATGGAAAAAGTTTGAAAAATTCTTTGTTTAGAAAGAGAAATGAATATTCCATTGAATATATTTGTAAAACAAAAAAGGTTTAAATTTTTTTAAAATATTATAGGATAATGGTAAAATATTCATTAAAACCCTTTTTAGAAAACATATATTTATGACCGATGTGAGAGGGATGTTGGGATTTATTAAAAGTAATTTCGTAACTATATTATGTAATAAAGAGTATAAAAGGTGTAAAAATACATGATTATATCATGAAATATTTGAGGATATAGAAAATAAATATTGTTCTTGATATATGGATAAAAATATTTCATAAAAAGAAGTATTATCATCAAAAATCTCCAAAAATTATGACATTGTTTCAATAGACACTTACTTGTTGGTAACATGGGATAACACTTTATAAGTAAGAAGAGGTAATTAAATTAAACCAAAAATATCAGGTAAAGATGTATATTCATGATATAACATAAAAATTGATTTATATACTTCTCTAAAAATAATTTAAGATCATAATAATACATGAGTCTTAAAAAAGGTGAATTGAGACAAAAATATGTCACCGATTTAGAAAGAATTTGAAACATAAACCCCATGAAAGGATGTTCATAAAATGGGTATTTAAACAAAAATAATTTTATTTATATTATATATATAATAAATTCATGTTAATCACATACACAACAAAATATGTGAGTGGTGAATAAATAATCCATCTCATGTAAAACCATACAAATATAATTTCCAAAAATAAATAAGTTAGACATCCTTAAAATAGGGTTAATCACTAAGTAGCCTTTTAAAAAATGTTTTGAATACAAAAGCAGTGCATAAGTACTCCCTTAAAAGATTAAATTAAATATTTCATGAATGGTTTATCATATTACCCTTCTAAATGATGAAAATCCAAAACATTTGAAAAGAGAGTCATGAAATAAGCTAAACAGGGTTCCCCAATATATCACTAAGTAAATATTGGTTGTTACATTTGAAACATTTGAATACCATCATGGATAATTATTTTAGAGCATTGTAAAAATCATAATTAATATAAATACTTATGGTAACAATGATTTCTTCCTTATTCCATATATTATTGGATATATTACACAAATCCAAGAATTTTTTAGCATCATTCATGATAGCTTAAACTAATTTTCGAAATGTCCTTGATTATTTATCATATAATGCATACGATACAATTTTCTTATTCATATACAACGTATCCTTATACAAAAAAAAATATTAACATAATAATAATGTAAAGGGATCTCCTTCCCTTAATAAAGTGTTTTCTATGGACACCACCTTTCAATTAAAACACTCATTCAATTCCATCAGATCCATTCAACATATTCTTGTAAATCCAAGAAAAAAACATAAATATAAAAATACTTTTACATTTCACATTCCATATAACATACCACATGAATCCATATACATATATTCTTTTAGTATACAACTTCATACTTATTCCATTAGCATGGCTACCTCGCCCTATTACACAATACCTCCTTCCTCACACTTTTCATATATATTCTCTTCATCATCAGTAATGTTACCTTTACTTATACCACATTGTTGATACTATTCAAGATAATTACTCTTGGGACATTGAGTTTCATAATGAACATTTTTTCAACATTTAAAACACCTAAAATTTAATTATGTCTTAGGGAGGCCAATATTAACATCGATTCAATTAACTGAACTCTTTATTTTTCCCTCGTTGTCACCTCCATTTTGTCCTTATTTACGATAGTCAAAACATATTCTTGTTCCTCTTAGACATTAACTTAGTTAATTCATTCCACATTATTGGCATAATTGAAACTGAATATTCATTCCTCCATGATCTCTATTACCCGAACTCTTAGAGAGCTCATACTTTATCTTCCTTGGTTGGTCTGATAATTGGTTAAGGTACACATTAATAATCATGTTCCTTGAAAGATGATTAGGAATTATCACAAAATATTTCACTATAGTGATCATCCCACCGGATTTATCATTATAAAATCATCAATCACACTCAATATTAATCCTATTCATTCTAGATCCTCCCATTGAATAAAATCAGAAGAATACTGGGAGAATTACTTATCATAATAGAAACCCACATATCCACATAAATAATTACTTAAAGGATTTATAAATCATGAAACATTACTTAATATATGACACCCTAGGTTATTCATATCCACCATATATTTATATTCGTCATGATGGTTTAAGAATAGTTTTTTAATTTTCAATGCATTTCCCTTGGGAGTGTAAAACTATGTGTGCAATAAGGCTCTTTGTCGTGTATGAGATTACCTTGAGTAAAACCCAAACATTTTATCGGAGTTATTACCCCAAGTTAAATTTGTTCCAGATACACAACCAATTATTGTATTCATACAGGGGTGTATTTATAGGAAATCACTAACACAATCTTTTACCAAAATTCTAGTACATTTATATAAATGTTAACAAATCCTTATACTTATCATTAGATACATTCCTAGACGTATCCTTAGAAATATACCTATGGATATCACTAATTTTTTCTCATCCTAGTTTCCAAAGGATGACTAATCCATCAAATTGATAACAAATATAGATACATCAGATTAACATACATGGATTCAACACCATTTTAGATGAGTAGTTAGTAAATTGCAATAATACATGCCTGAGGAATGAAATAGTTTATTGTATTTGGAAACTTGGAAACAAAATTTTCTGTCATTATGTAAGATCATGAATATATCCCATTCAGATATCCACCTTTATTGATTCTTCCTAAAACCATTCTTTATAACCTAGAGAAATTAAACATAAGAAGGGGTGGGATTAGATGCCCATTATGGGTAAATAATGAAAATCTTTAAGCATAACATAAACAAATGATATGGAACGTTAGTATAACATTTTATGATCATTACACATATATAAGAGATCATACTAAATATTTGAAATCCCCAAGACATGGATCATAATATAATTACTAGAATAAGTCATGAAAGAAAAACAGATGAATAAAACATGGAATTGTGGTAGACACTTAAGCATGTAATATTATTTCTATAGTAGCCTCGAAATCACTAACAAGACCATATTGGTATTATGATTTCACACCTCATACCTTATTTGTATTAATGGCTCACTCCCATGGACATATTAATATCATGAGTTCACTCCTCAAACCATCTTCGTACTTATGGTTCATTGTTACGGTCGTCATATTACTAAAGGTTCATTCCCATGACCATCATAGTTTATCTTATGAAATTAAAATATTTACCCAATGCATGAGAGGTAGATATAGGTCACACTCCTCTCATAATGAAATCATACATACATGTCTCACAATATCATAAATAATAATATAATAACCCATGAAATGAAATGGGTATTATAAACATTTAATCATATTGTAAGCTATGAAAAAAGGATGGTTTGATAATCATTTCACGAAAAGAATAACCCATGAAAGAGAAACAGACTTCATAAACATATAACCTATGAAAGAGAAATCGGTTTCATAAAGACCATGAATTTAATCATAACCCATTAATAGAAATAATCATAATAGAACTTTTAGAACATTTCCTAGAAAGGAATGAGTAATATCAATACATGCCATCCTAGATGAAAAATAATTTTTAAATATATTTCAAAAATTATTCTTGAGGAAAATATAATTTCTTATTAAAAAAATTATTTGAATACATAAATCCATTTAAAAATCATTTTCTTATAAATTGCCTTGAAAATTAATAAATATGTCTTGAAACAATTTTTAAAACCATTTTCCTTGAAAACTTATAAAATATTCTATAAAATATTTTAAAAACATTTTTCTTTGAAAACACATTTAATTCTTATAAATAATTATTTAAAATGTTTTGAAACCCATTTCATTGAAAATACACTAAAAACATACAAATAAATATTAAAAAAAACTAAAGACTGTTTTACTTGAAAACATATTAATGGTGCTTATAAGTGTTTTGAATACCTTTTCATTGAAAATACGTTGAAGATTTATATTGAAATCATTTTGAAAACCATTTTACTTTAAAATATACGATAGAACATTTAAAATGTTTTGTAAATTATTTTTTTGAAAATACTTCAAAAACTTATAAATAACGATTGAAAACATTTTGAAAACAATTTATCTTAAAAACTTATAAAATAATACTGAATTTTTTTTGAAACAAATATTTCATGAAATTTACATTTAAAAAAAATCTCAAAAGTCATCCTTTTTAAATTGAAAATGATGTTTCATTGAAATAATAGTGGGTAAAAAAACATGTTGTAGAAGTTAAAAAAAATCTTTCACCATAGTAAAAAGGTAAGAAAAATTATTTGTTTGAAAATAAACAATATGTTTACATTTAAGAGATTGGTAAAAGAAAAAAGGGTAAAATTTTATATTAAATATTATAGGATAATGGTGTAATATTTTTGGAAAACCTTTTTAGAAAACATAGATCTTTGACCGAAGAGTGGGTAATGTTGGGCTTTCTAAAATATAATTTCTTAACCATCTTATGTGCCAAAGAGTATAAAAATAGTAAAAATACATGAATATATCATGAAATATTATATTATAAGGAAAATAATGGGAATTCATGAGGGGGGATAATAGGTCTACATCAAAGGAATCATACTCATCAATAATCATGACAAATGATGATAGTATTTCAATAAAAACATAATACCTGTCAAATTTGGATCACACGAACCATGTAATAATAGAAAATTAAATGAAGCATAAAATATCATGAAAAGAAAGAGATTAATTATGTAACATTTATAATGGAACTATAATCACCTAAAAAATAATTTAGGTGAATAAGAAAAACATGAGTCCTAAAGAAGGTGAATTGAGAAAAACCTATCTTACTTGTTTTGTATCTTTGGAAAATTAAAAACCATGAATGGAATTTCATAAAATAGATTTTTTAAATACCCTTAAATTTCATTATATTAAACATATAATACATTCATGATAAGTACATACACCACACACAATAAGTTAGTGGTGAATAGAGCATTTATCTCACTAAAACAAACAGTGAGATGATATCCCCATAACTTGTGTTCTGACACTCATCAAAGTCATTCAAACGACATTAATAAAATATATAAATTCATTATAAATATTTTACAAACCATATTAATATATTTATTACCATATTTTTTTATTATAACCTTATATTACTTGTGTGTTGACTATCCAATATTAATGTTTTACTTTAGATAATATTCCTGTTGTTGTGGCATGTGTCTTAATTCATAATATATTGGTCCTTATACATATATCCTGATTATATAATTTAAACCATTTAAAAAATATCATTAATATCTAGTATAGTTTTATTATAATAATATATATAACATAGAATTAAAATATGGAATACACCATTCATGGAGATAGTAAGTCATATTCATGCATAAACGTTGTTTTCGTCTTTATTATGGTATTGAATGAATGAACGAAAATGACATATATATAATATCATAAAATTATAATTATAATTTTATATATATCTTATACGCTCACTAAACCCATCTTTAATACATTCCATGTAGTGTGTGAAGGAATCATACCTCTTTGAGGGGTCGATAGTCCACACTTCCTCAAACAAAATTGTCATATCTACACAAAATAAAAATTAAAAATATATGTTTTCAAAAAGAATAAATAATATTAAATACATAATAAATCTAATATATATTATATATAAATTTATTCTCTATCATAATGTCCACCATGAGAGGTAGTAAATAAAATTGAACAATCGTCGTTTTGTGAGGTGAAAGTCATCCTTAGACATAAATAATATGTTTGTTACCCATTAGATGGCGTTGTTTGTAAGTATAGGTATAACCATAAGCAAAAAATCTATTATATTGAGGATACTGGTGTTTTTATACAATCATTGAAAAAATATAGTGTAGGGGTTGGAGAAATAAAATAAAAAAATTAGTTTGAAAGAAAATGTTACCTTTTAATCGGGTAGCTCCATTTGGTTTGTTCCACAAGGTTTCCTTGGGATACCTTTTGTCCAAGGAAAGAATTATAGGAGTAATGGGTGGTTTTTCAGAGCTTATTTTAGAGTATTTTAGGTGGAAAAGGGACTTTATAGGTGAAAGGAAGTAAGAGGTGAGTATGCCTTTTTATAGTGGAGGAATAGTGACACTCTTGTAAATATTTGAAGAGATAATTACACCTAAATTTTTCATATTGAATGTTGATCCAATAATGGAAAAATGTAGATTAAATAAATAATATTGTCAGAATATGGCTTCACAATTTCTATTTTAAATGTTTCTAGGTCATTTTGATTCATAAATTTTATGTTTGGTACTTTGTTAAGCTTCATTTTACCTTAAGGGATGTAATTAAATTTAATTACATTCACTAATATATCTTGTCAAAAACTAAGTTGACCTTATTAGAGATTATAAATTATTCTGATTAAGAATTTGGAGTCTATTTATCCAAATTCCATTAACATAAGTGGAAGAAATTATTTTAAATAGAATCCCACTAAAGGGACGATAATTTGGGTTTTTATTGTAAAAATGATCAAAAGATTAATATGTTTTTATTTCTAGTTTCTATGTGAAAGAAATTATAATGAACTAAATTGGATTAATTAATAATTATATTATCTCATTAAACTTTTAAACCAATTTAATATGTAATTAAACATTATAAATAAATTAGATTAAAAAATAGTTTTGAACTAAAGTTTAGTATTTTTACTATTTATTAAAAAATGAAACGTCATAGAAAAAGACCTAATATTTTCACTAGAATAAATATTATGTTATGATTAAAAAGATGAATTTTATTTTTATGTATTAAATCTATTATATTTCCCAAAAATGGATTTAAACATGGTTCTCCGTTATATGGTGGTAAAAATGCCTAGAAAAATAAGGGGTTTTAAGCATAACAGTATGTTTGATTTTATCTTATGTATATAGAATATATTAGATGAAAAAAAATTATTTTATATAACATGTAACATATATATTACATTTATATCATTCACTAGTTTTAATTAATTTAATTTATTTGTATTAAATATCTTTGTGTCCATAATATTTATATTTTCCATTATATTAAATTGGTTTCCAAATTCATTTATATTTAATTATTAACCAATTCATTCATCTTATATTTGGGTAAGCCACATATTTTAATATGTTAGTTAATAAAATTCAAAAACATATACTTAACATCTTGGTTATGTCTCATTATAATAACATTTTAATAATATATTATAGTCTTGTAACAATCTGCATTACATGTTACGCAAGCCATCAAGGAAAGTCATTATTGCATGTAATGAAACATGGCATTGGTGTCCCGTGTTAAGATAGATAATAATTATTTTTCATGTGTTGCATGATTAACATGGTGTTTCGGAAAATGTAATTGAAACAAAAAAATTTAATATAAAATAAACAATTTTCAGTGTTATGTGAAATGAAAAATATCGCAAATGTTAAATTAATTTGAAATAAAAATACTCTTGTGGTTTCAAAACTATAGTGAAAAAGCACTTAGGTAAGATCCTAATTTACTAATCCTTCCCCTAGCCACTCTTACTTCCAATTCATTGATAAACATTACCATAATTATACTTCATACCCTTCAAAGAAATACCACATTATCATCAAGAGGAAACCACATGTCCTCCACCTGATTCATTCTACATCTTTTCCTCGATTATGAGAGCCTGATCCCCCACATAAGAAAGCATTAACATCCAAATGATATTAATTTGTAAATTAATATCATAATGGATACCATCTTGGAAACATCTTTCCATAGATGTCTTATCCCCTTCCATCGTTAGAGTAAAGATATTCGAGTTAGTAAAGAGACTGACATAGTCAATCATAGGAAGACTCCCCTTAGTCTATAGTATGGAATCATATTTTCTCTATTATCTCGATGTCTATGGATAAAATTTCTCAACAAAATCCTCTATGAATTTCTTCCATACCATTCTTTCATCCTACCTAATCTAAGCCTGAAAATCCCACCAGTACTTCTCTGATACTAATAACATATAAGTAGACAGTGTGGCCCTCTTCTCAACAGGTGTTTCCAAATGGTAAAGCAGAGTATGGATGGACATAATCCAAAAAATGGCATCCTCAGGCCCACCCTCTCTGAAAAATTTTAGATGGTTCTATAATTTATATTACCATGTGAGGACATAAATTCTATTCAAAACCCACTATAGGAATAATTTTATATACTGGATCATTAGATAAATGTTCTCAAGAAACTTCTCTTTGACTTCCATAGCCAAAACTATCAGTACCTTAGATTCCACTATTGGTAGATCATTTCCAACCATAGACTTCTAATTTATTCTAAAAATGAATCATCATGGATGCATATATATACAATTCTAAAAAACTTCTCATGGAACATTGAACACCAAATTTATCACAAATTCATAACAGTGATTCACAATAATAGAAAATAATTTTTCCCCCAAACCCTACCACATGGTCTCAACTGATGTTCCATCATTACCCTTAACCATATCCCATCAATGTATTAGTTAACATGGGTAAAACCATTCTCATTATTCATGTTTCTTACAAGACACCAAATTTCTATGTCAATTTATCACATCTTAAATCATTTAAAATTCATCAATTCATATTAGGATCTTTTTTCATTCTAAATTTACACAAGAAAAGAAAATAATTTTCATTGAACAACTTATCCAAGAACTACATCTTCCATGTGTTACCATAAAATGATTAATTTAACATAATAATACTAAATGCATATAATGATTCACTAATACTCAAATCTCATGACATATCGATCCATGAGTAAAATATCTAAAAAAATAAAAACAATTATCACATCACTCATTAAGTGCCTCAATAAAGGTGAACTAACATACAAATGTTAAAAAAATCATCAATAACAACAATTCCACCCTTTGGACTAGGATTTTAACATCGTACACAGGTTTCTACTCCCATGGAATATCTCTTAACCATGGATTGACTTATCAAATTATTATGTATTCATTTACCAAATATTAATACAAAAGGATAGAAAATAAAATCAGTATTAATAGGAAATAGTAAGGTCCCAACTCGGGTGACACACACTAGTTCCCCAAGATAGTTGGACACATTACCCCAGTCATGCCTCCCCATACACCATAGGCTACCAACTAGCAGTGAGTGTCTTCTATCAATCATAGGTAAACAACTCCATATTTATAAAAGAAGAAAAGTATTTGAAATATAAAAACCATAGCTGAATGACAATAAGCAATCACCAAAATAATAATAATCAGTAACTAGAAAAAGTCCAGTTTCACAAGATGACCAAAATAGGGATACAATATCCAAGAAAAAAATTAGATATTTCATAAAAAATATGTTTCAAGTGTCAATATACAAAACCCAAAATTAATAATGGTAGTTTCAACTACCAAGAGGGTCTTGACACTATGTATGGTTCCCTCAACGATGATCCATCAAACCCACCTAACTAATATTGTGATCATTCCCTTTTCCTACCATACAACTTTGAATTCTCTTTAGGTACCGATCAGGAAGCTTAAGTAGGGTTTAATTACAACTCAGCAAGCCATCATCCATGATATTTAAAACAATATCAAGTCAGTTAAAATGTATACAATTTTATATAGAATAAATTACAAAATATAATGTAAATAGTTATCACATTTCATTGTTATTTAATTAACCAAATAAACCCCATGGGTTCCTGAGGACAACTGAACCATCAATACCTACTTCGAATCATGTCAATGTTTGCACCACATCACAGAGGAGATTAACAATTTATTATAACACTTGGTCTTTCATTATCCATTTCATTATATTCCACATCACACTCATTTGGAACCATTGTCCAATGCCAATATCATGGTTATATAACATATTATGTATCACACTATTCTTATTTCAGGCCTATGTCTGTATCCCACAACTCAATGTCACTTAGGTTTTGGTGTCTTCACCCCTTCCCCAAACTCACAATCATAAAATGGTATTTGGATCTATCGTCACTATCCCACATCTCAATGTCACATATGTGTATTTGGAGACCCAGTATGTGTCCTACAATCATATTTCAATCAATCCCACAAAAATCACATATAATACAGAAATCATGGATAATCCATGTTAATCATTTTTATCAAAACTTCACATCATGGTATACCACTTAAATTTATCACAACAAACATGGTTCTTCAATTTAATCACATAGAATAATATAAAAAATTCACCATTAACCCATTTCACATTATATAAATCATATAACTCTTTAACCCATTAAGGTTAATCCAACCATCTAATAAGCATAATTTTAGGTTAAATAATAAACAAATTAATCTACAAATTAAAAAATCTCAATTTTCCCATCAAATTCATAACCTCAGTATTCCATTAATTAGTTAGCCAAATAAATAATCCAATTCCACTTATTCCAATAGCCCCAAATTTACCTAAGTACATTATCAAACAATAATTAATTTATCTCAAAATATTTCCCAAGGAAATTTCAAAATCACATTAACTAAAATTTCAAAATTACATACACATAAATAAAAAAACCCTATGAGTTTTTTTAATTTAGACCACCTACCTCATAATTGATAACAAAATCATTCCAACATAAATCCCAATTGTATAGTAACAATAAAGATCACGGTGAAGAATGAGATATATAATCAAAACCAATATCCATGATGAAAATAATCGAGATCTATTGAAACAATATCTAAACCCATCACCAATAGAGGAACCTAATCCCTTTTTTATCAAGATAGAGGGACAAGAGAGAAAGGAATCCAGACTAGATGAGATTATCTTACCGAGAGAAGTGAAGATCATGAATTTGGTATTTGATTCACCATTGAAGGGGTTTAAAATCCCATAGAATCGATCTGGGAGCCTCTGAAAAAGAAATAAATAGTTTTGGGTTGAGTTGGGTTGAACTATGATGAAATATTGGGAGTTTGTGAATTTTAAAATAAATTTTGGGTATATTAAATTTCATGGACATGGTTTCCTAGGAAGGGACACATGTTTTACCCTGACTATGAAACCTACCAATGTACCTCACCTAGGGGTCTTTAATGGGTAATAAATATAGAGGGAATGGTTTTAAAAACAATGTACCAGCCATGAAAATCCCATTTTTCGGGGTTAATATGGTTTGTTGGTGTGGGCACACAATTTGGGAAAACTGTGTGCCAACCATGAACTTCCCCTCTTCCTACCAAAATTCTATAATTTCACCAAAAACTCTACAAGGTAAAACCCAAACTATATATGATCAACACAAGTAAAATGAATACATGTAATTGATCTCGATATATCTCCAAAAAAGGGCAGGATCATACACTTAATATGTTTTCATGTCTCATATCTCTTAAATTATTATACATTATAATTTTAATGTTTTCTATATATCTTTAATCTAAAAACATCATAAACTTTTTTGTTTATTTCAATGCATTAATGACATAATATTTTTAATATTTATTTATTTTAGATAGTATATGTTTTTAGAAGGCATAAATTTCAGGGGGGATATGTTATTGAAATATTTTTTTAAAATTAGAGACTATTATAATCCCTTATTTTAATGTTTTAAATCAACTTATTCTTGATGGAATTAGAATTAAATATTTTATTATTTATATTTATCATTAGTTTCAATAATTTAATATTTAAATTTTATCCTAATCAGTTTTTTTTCATTATTTATCTTTGGGGGACCACCTTTTCAATTGATTTTTTTTCTATTATATGTTCATATTAAGTGATAAATTGATAAGGTGTTGAATTTTTGAATGAAATATTTCAATAAACAATATTTTTTATCCTATTTGACCAATTATAAAAATAGGTAGAGTCTTTTAGTTATTTATTGTTCTGTAATTATCAATATAGGGGAGACTATTGATGTGGATCTTTTCTAATTTATATGTTATTGTTTACATAATTGTAAAATACATATATTATTAGTCCATTTAATTTTTGTTTTATAAATATTAATATATTTCATTGAATCCTTAAAATATTTTTTAGGAGACTAATTATGTTGAAATTATTTATTTTTTATAATTTATTGTTAATTATTTCTTTTCTAGTCTTTCTCTTTATTATTTTTCATTTATTTAATAATTTTTTTTCATGGATATTTTCTATACAAAAATTTATTTATAAAATATGTAAATGTTTGGTTTATGTGGAATGTGTCGTAACACATGATATTTTCCAAAATATAATATCTTGAAAAAATAATAATGTCTTATGGATTATTATTTTATGTGAGTTAAAATATCATATGTGGGTTCCAATTATTATATGATATTTTTTATATCATATAAAGATATAAAGACTTTTTAAAATTAAATTATTAGAAAAAATATAATAAAATTCTATAAATGTATTAATTATTTCATGCCATACGTGATTTAATGTCTTTTACAATGTTTTAATGTCTTATATAGTCTATATATCTTATGTATTCAGTAGATAATGATTTTCGTATATGTTATGAAGTTTCAATGTACTACAATTTTTGTTAAAACTAATTATATATTAAGAACTATGACTATCATTATAAATAATAATATCTTATGAAATTAAGATATCATATGAACTACGCATCACACGCATGTGTATATACATAATTTCCTAAAATGAATTATCATTTTATTTAATTCAATTTTTTTATTCTTATACATTTAACTATTCAAATTATAGAAATATATTTTTGTGTGTTTAAATTTTATTATTTCATTATAACTATATATGAACAATAATCATGATGAATGAATGAGGATTTTATTTTCATTAAATACAGACAATCACGTAAAGCATCATTTGGTAAATAAGTACATACAATCGAACAACTCTGATGTAGTTAGTTATTTTCAAAATGATTATAAGATTGCTTCATTGGGAAATAAGATTACTAATGACTAGGATGATTGAAAATGTTATGTCTTTAGTTTTAGATATCTGTGTTAAATATATATAAATAGAGAAAGAATTAAAAAATGAAAAAATATATGTCAATGATCAGACAAATAATTTTTTTTCACTATAGATGGAACTTTTGTTACTAGTCATCGATGGGAAAAAAACTATTAATTTAAAAGTGATACAAAAAAATTATAAATCAAGATTTAAATTAGCTCAAATATAGTTCAATGATATTTTATTTTCATGTCTATTTATATTATAACTACTGTTTTTTTATGTTTTTTTATTCAAATTACAATAATGTTGGGTTATTCATCTGATTAAAAGATACATGTTTTTATTTCTTATTGATAAATTAGGAATATTAATGTTATGCCTCCATGGTGAAAACGGATAAATTTTGGGTTTTGCCTCAATTTTAGAACGGTAAGGTATATAAAGGTTTGTGAAAACTCAATAAATAGAGGTTATTTCATTGAATGTTCATATATTAGAAATGGAATTTTGTAATTGTGTTGTTTCTCCCCTATAAAATTCACTTTATAAGTAGTTTTGTGCCCCCATTAACCCATAATTCTGGATTGTGTTCCCATATATTCATATATTAAATACTCCCTTTGATATATGATGTAAAAGACTACATATGAACATCCTCAATTAGTAAATAAAAATATATTATTACAGCTCGAAAATTTTAAGTGTATTTTTAGGTTTAGATGTATTCAGAATTATGAGAAATACAGAATTAATATTTCATGAATTCTATATACCCAACAAAAGTTTTTTCATAATATATGAAACTACATAATTTGTAATGAATATTAAACATCCCCCATAAATTCATTCTCATGCACTAGCCTTTTTAACATGTCACACGTACTAATTTTCTGTATATCCTGAGGAAATTGAATCATAATAAGGGGAGAGATCAAATCCTTCATAAGATAAAAAATGAACTACCTTAATAATTACCTAAACAAGGAATAAATATTATGGATGAAATATTTAAAAAACAATCTTCTGTATCCACATGAAAATTCGAGAAATATATATCCATGAATTTTAATAAAAACATGCCTAACTGTAATAATGGTCTCATGTTAATGGAATGAACCATGAATGACAATAAAAACAAGTTATCATGGCCTTATTTCAAGACACTATCTAGTTATGGGGATAGGTAAACAAAAAACCCCATCCTAGGTTATTTCATGACACCTAATGATGTATCAATGGAATATATAATTCTATGCCTTGCTGATGAATTTTTTTGTCCAATGAATTAATCATAAGAGTTAACAATAAATTTCCATCCATTATCTAAGAACCTTTTATTGAATAACACATTTCTATCAAGATATGTAATGATATGGAATTTAAATAGATAATCAACCATCGTTAGCTATCAATAATCATGAAAAATATTAATACATTTCCCCATATCTATAAAATGGATTTTATGAACCTAACCCATCTAGAGAGAGATGGTGTATGTTCAAAAAATACATCTTAAACTTTTCAATAATAATTCATATTTGAATGTAAATAATTTTCCCCATGCCAATAGAGTACTATTTTTTCTAGTTGAACATCATCCAGTCAAAATTACGTAAAATGAGATGTTCACACTGTATAGAGAAATGAGTATAAATCTAATTCATCTCTTGAGTAACATGATTATAATCCATCCATAGAAATAATGATTATAATTTAATATAAAAATAAATTTAGTGGAAAAAGTAAATATAGAAGTTTACGTACATTAACAAAAAACAACTGTACAAAAATAATGGTTCAAACGGTATCACAATTGAAGGGATCTAGAATATTTTTATTAAAACACAAGTTAAATCACCTAAATGATAACATAAATATATAAATATATGTATATATAAATTTGAGGATAAATAATCAAACATAATCCCTATTATGGTAAATTATTTCTAAAATGATATGATAAATTGAACCGATAATAGAAAAATTCATTTAGAACCCATTTTTTACGTCAATGTAAAAAAAATTACATGTTACATATGAAGTCAACCTTTTAAACAGTTATTGAAAATAATTTTAGAACTATTTTTTATATAAATAAATAATATTGAATAGATTATTTATATATATATATATATTTTTATAAATACTGATATTAAAAACACATATGAACGTGAAATTAAAAAAACATATCATTACATTAAATATATGATTGTTTAAAAAGTAAC
Source organism: Viscum album (assembly GCA_963277665.1). Lineage (NCBI taxonomy): Eukaryota > Viridiplantae > Streptophyta > Magnoliopsida > Santalales > Viscaceae > Viscum > Viscum album. Next base: position 1,467,407,562 of record OY728138.1, on the reverse strand, counting down.
AATAGAAGAAGAGTAAAAAAAATTATTTTTTATTATGAATTAATTTTTCCAAATTGGATTATAAAATACCTTAAAATATATTATTAAGGTGGAGGAAAAAAATTATCTAAAGGAATTGTTCTTGTTAAAAATTATAACTAAAAGAAAAGACATTTTAGTTGTGAATATCCCTTATAGGAAATATACTCTATGAGTAATGGACTATTTGGAAAATTAATTATATCGTAAAAATGTAAAAATCAGAGAATATCATAGAATAAAATCAATGTATAGGATTTAACCATTTCTGATGAAATAAGTTCAAGTGAATGATCATAACACAGTGAATGAAAATTGAGTTAACAAAACAGCATATGAATAGGGTAACACTTAAGTAAAAATTCATTTTAAGAATAAAAAATGATTTTTATTAGTTCATTTAATGAATTATAAGGAAATAATTTATAGAAAATTGTGTGGATATTAAATCTGTGGAACACTAAATAATTAAAACATGGTTTTTAACATGTGACTTATCTTAGAGAATAAAAAATGAGACCAAAAAAATCATTGTGGATGGAGTAACATTTTAATAAATAAAATTGAAATATAGATATTTTAATTGTAAATAAAATACCATGATTAAAAATTAAATTCATTATATGATATACAAAATAAGTAGTATATTACTAATATAAATGAAATTTGGTTTCGATTACCAAACATGTACCAAAGAGTGACACAAGATACGAACACCCTTACCTTAGTTCTCATTCTATCATCACATTAACCTAATATCCAGACTAAGTATATTAATTTCATTAAATATATGCCCATAAATAATATTAATACTGATCACCATTTATACTCTTCATTTTTAATCATTCTAACATGTGAGTATTAAGTAGTGTCTAACTATTTTTGACACTAGGTGTATGTGGTATTTATATCTTTATACTAGGTTCATAAAAAATTTGTTTATGTTTATTAATATTCCAAATTAAATAATTCTTAAAATATATAATTAATTTTAATTGATGGTTCATTATTGTAACACACCATTATGATTTTCAAGCACTCTAATATTTATGACTTTATTAATCCTTTTTTGGGTGATTTTGTAGGGTTTTTGAGAAAGGAGATCCATTGATAGGGGAAATAAACTATAAATTTTGGATTTATGTTTTTTTGAACTAATAGAGACTGAGTGTAAATGAGAACTGGATTTTTAATTCACCCCAGGTTCTAGGAATGTTCAGGGTGTGTTGGTGGTTTTATCTTTAAAATTGGGTTTCCTACTCACTATTTGGATATTACAAACTATGTATTTGAATTAGTTTATATTTATTTGTCACTAGGAACATGTCACTAATATTTACATGGGGCCAATGGTTACACACTGTGTACTTGGAATTCTTCACATGTAAGGAAAAGTTAAGGTTTTAATAAAAAACGATACATTTGTTTTAGTGTTCTCTTCCTTTTTGGAATTCACCCCATGAACTAGAGTAAAATGTCATGTAATTCTCAAGGAAGGAAGTTTTTAGTGCTGCACACATACAACATTTTTTCATTACAACCAATATCACTCCATATCATTACCCAAATCCTTTATTTGGTGATTTTGCGTTTCTTGGGAGCATCTTATCCATTTGGATCAGTTTTTTAGCAATTAATCATCATTTTTGTTGAAGTTTTTCTATCCAGGTGAGTGAATCTTCTATCATGTGGTTTCAATATTTCTATCCTCTTTATAATTTTATAGTTCATCATAAAATTAATGTATCTAAACTATATTTATATAGATCTTGTTTCTAGGTTATGTTTTTAGGTCTTTCAGACATTTTTTCTTCAATGGCGAGTCCCTATGAGGGTGTTGATCATTTGATTTTGTGTTTTAAAGGCAGGTGGTTCAATTTTTTATTTTTCCTGCAATTAAATCATTGATATTAAATAATTTTTGAAATTTATTTCAATGGATTTATAATACTAAAATTTGATTTCATTTGAAATTAGAATTTTAAATTCCATGGATTTTGATAAAACCCACAAATTTAAAATAAATTGAAATTTTCAGGATGAATTTTGATGAATATGGAATCGATGAAATGATTTGAGTATTATATTAGAATATTTCTTAAATAATAATAGAAAAAACCCATGATCATTTTTGGATTTAAAAGGCATGAAATAATGAAAATCCTATATTTTGGTTTTAAAATTGAAATGTAATATAGAAACAGGAAATTCATAAATTGAATTGTAAATGATTGTTTACTAAAATTGAGATGTTCTTCATACAATTTATTAATTTATTGAAAAAATGAGATGGTAGGTAGTTCGTGGGTTATTTGGGATTAGAATACAATGTTATTGATCCCACATATATAGGTTGATGATGAAAACTGTAAAAAACATTTTATGCATGATTATACCTGATGAGATGTTGATGAGTCTTATTAGGCTCAATATTGAGGTATATGTGCACACATGTTTAGTCACGATCCATGGTTTTAGAATTTTAAGGATCCTATATCTAAAATCCAACATACATTAGGGAATATGATCATGGCTATTATTGTGTATGATTATATATATATATATATATATTCCATCTAATATTGAGGTATTTTACTCATTCCAAATGATTTATATAAATAATTTTATATAAAATGACTATACCAGACATGTTTGAAATTGTTTCCTTTATATGAAATAAAACCATGTTTTGTTTTAAATGTAAAAATGATATGTTACATTATTCCACATTTTACATAAACTGAAATCATGATTTGTTTAATTTTATGACTTCTATTATGGTTCACATGGTTAGACCATAGAAAGATTTATAAATCACAACCTACATTTTTTATATGGGATTTATTAATATTCTAAGCCTAGTTTTGAGCATTAGAAAAGTACCAAATTTTTGTGGTGGATTCTCTTGATCAATTTTACAATGAAGTGTTTATAAAGGTGAATGGTGGAGATGTTATCCACTTTTTTAAAGGAATTTATGTGTTTTCTAAATGTTAGATACCTAGTACATTGATGATATATTTCAATTTGTTTTTAACCCTTTTTTCTGGTACTTTCTCAATTTGTAAGGTTGCGCATTATAACATGTAGCCTTTTGTATTCCATATTTTTCAAGAATGTTTTTTTCATTAATTAATCAAATGTGATTTCAGGTGCTATGATGAAACTAATGGGGATCCAAAATTCCCTTTAGGCCATTTTCGAAATGTCTTAGGTATCAGGGGACCTTGGTATTTGAGCTATTTTTCACATAAATGACATCAAATAATAGATTAATAATCATTCCGTGGTGCTAGTATTTATTTTGGGATGTGTTTCCAGGACATAGGAGGTTTTTGTGAGCATGTTTCTGGAAATCATTCACCATAATGTTTCTTAATTTCCCACGACTGTTTTGGGAAAGTGTCTCAAAGGAATGTGTTGATTTATTTTTTTATTATTCTATCTACATTGGATGATATTTTTCTACCTCATGTTTTTCTCCTCTTTGACGTCATCATTGTTGTATTTTTATCTTTTATAGCATTCTTCCTCTAATTATATGTTTGAATAGGACCCAAGTGAAATATTATGGTGAATCACATATTGTGAATACTCTTATAGACAAGAATCTTGTAGAGGTTGTTGTGCTTGTGGCCCAATATCTAATATAGAACCATATAAGTTTTCCCATTAAAGATCTAGTTATAGAACTAAAGAGGGATGAATCTTTGAATTTTCATCATGAGTTTCCTATCCATAAGTCACTAGTGTTACTAGTCTCTAATAATCCTCGAGAGTCTGTGGATTGGTTGATAATAATGGACATTATTTTTTATTTCATGGATACTCCTTACTCGACTAAGGTAATATGTGATAACATCGTATAGGAAGGACCTAAATGGAGGTGGTGGGATTTAATTTTGAAGGTGAAGAGTCATGAGGGTTTGGAGTGGAAATACATTATAGGGTTCTTTTAAATATCCAGTTCTATCCAAAATATATTATACGTGCTTAGGCTATAGATTTTTTAGCCTCCAATAGGCTGACGTGACTCTGAAATAGTATGCTAACCACATTTCTATGATTGTTTATTTTTCACCTAAGAATATTTTGTATGTGAATATGAGGAATCAATTGTTCGAGCTGAACCCTCAACCTAATATTTGTTCTTCGGTTTTCTTACTGAAGCCCACTTCTTATGCTAATGTAATGGATAGGGTATTGATGGTTATGCTTGATCTAGCTGGTAAGTTAGTCTTAGTGGGTGGTCCTTTTTCTCCTAGTAACTATTCTGGAGTTCCATTATAGAAAATAGGAAGCGAGATTATTCTCATTGTTGATCTCAATAGTAAGGTTCTTCTAGACCTCTATTAGTTCTTAGAAAATGCCATTTTACATTCTTCTAATGTGGAATGATTGGGAATTAGAAACTGGTATTCACTAAGGCCCCCAATATCATTAGTTTTTTTGGATGATCAGGACACATGAAAACTTCTATTATATATTTTATTCCTCACATAATTTTATAGTCTCGTCATCAATAAAATAAACTTGGTTCAATAATATGTTTCAAGAACCAAGGGGTTCTAGCTAGAGGAATCTAGAACAAACCTTCTTTTCATTATGGAAGAGTCTCCAGGGGATGTTGATATGGGTCCAATGACTATGAGATTTTCCATCACTATAACTTCATTATTAGTGGTTTCTTTTATTGATACTAGTGAATATCATTCATTCATATGGAAGAATTTTTTTTTTCTAGCCCATACTATGGAGGTTTTTTCTTCTATAATGAATATTATTACACCACTTAGAATAGAAATATTGTGTAGTCTTCAGTGTTCTTTTAGTGTTTTCCCCTGTTAATATTTTGAGCATATATGGGAGTTTATGGTTATTGATATAAAATATCCCAACCTCATTACAAGGATCGATTGGTTGATATATCATCTTGCTCTAATTGATTGTTGTATTTGATGTGTCTCTTTTACCACACCCAATGGGGTGTGGCATGTATTTCATTGAGAATGGGACTCATGATCATGTAGAGTCAAAAATTCTATTCTAATGTTGGGAAGGGTAATATCGGTATTTGTTGACATGAAGCGAGGATCATTTAATAATGATCTCCCTCAAGTCATCATTGAGTTTCTCGATGTGTTTAATTCCTATTTCTCTCATTTTTCTCTATAATGAGAGGTACTGTTTTCTATTCATTTTTTACATGGTCATTAGAAAGTATCTATTAATTCCTATAATATGGAACTAGATGAACTAAAAAGTTAAAGTCTTAGTTTGATGAATATATTTAGAAATATGTTCTACGCACGAGTCTGTAACCTTGGGTGGATCAAGATATCCTTTTTAATGAATTTTATATAAAAATTCTCCTTGTGTATATTACCACGAACTAAACTGAGTTATGTTAATAAAAACACCCCCTTTCATGGATTAATGATCTTCTTGACCATTAAAAATGTTTTAAGTGGTTATAAAAGATTGATCATTGAGTTAGTTATCACTAGTTGAGAATAAAAGAATCTAACATTCATAAGACTTTCTTCTAGATTAGGTATATCCAATTTAAAAAACATTTCATCCTTTTTGTCTAACCAATGATAGTTATTTATTTATGGATTTCATCAGAAAAATATACAACATTATCATTGATATTTTCATGGTGTACTTTATTTATGACATCCTTGTCTACTATCAGTCTAAGGGAGATTATATGCATCATCTTAGAGAAGTTTTTGAAATGTTGAGAAATCACAAACTCCATAATCATAATTCAGTAATGTTATTTTTGGATTTGGGAGCCAATGTTATTGGGACATGTGGTGTCAAAATATGGTATCTCAGTTGATCCATGTAAGGTGAATGCTTTTATTACATGTGAGAAACCATTGAATTATTTCACGATTCAATGCATCTTGGGATTAGTGGGGTATTGGTGTGGGTTTTAAAAATATTTTTTAAAGTCATTTTCTCAATGACTGTTGTCACTCCAAGGGGGGTGAATTTTTTTAAGTTTATAAATATCATATTTATTTTTTTGAGCCTAAATATATTTTGATTTCTTTAATACTATTGACTCTCTCAAAGTAATAGCATGGCTATGTGGTCTTATGTGATAAATAAGGTTTACGTATTGGTTGTGTTCTTATTAAGGGTTCAAATTCTCCTCATATGGTTCATGATAACATTGTCCACATTAGAAGAATTATCTAAGGCATGACCTAGAATAGTAATCCATGATGTATGCTCTTACAATTTTGAGGTATTATATTTTTAGAGAGAGGTTTACCATATTTTATAATGATAAAAGCATGAGTTATATCTTGTATCAATACTATTTAAATAATTTCATTTGAATTGATTAAAGTACCATAAATAATTTTATTTATAAATTGACTATTCCCTAGGAAATATTAATTTCATTAACGATACCTTGTACATGAAACATCTTTCCTATGACGTAAAGGGATCATAAAAGGGGTAGAACTTGATGGATTTTTTATCTGTTTAATTTGGTAGTCTAGTTGGAATATACCAAGGTTGTTTTAATAATCATTTAATAGAAATAACCACTTATTTGGATGATTCTTCTATAGCAGTGTCATGATATCTAGTTCCATATAATTACAGACTCTATATGTGTTGGGGAGACCATTGCTAATTGATCAATATTTTTAGATAGTAATAGGTGTTTTTGTAACTAATATTTTGTTCTTTATTCCTTAAGGAAGTCTATGATGATATTCTATTGTCATTATCCATGAGAAGTGCATCTAGGCACAAAAAAAAATGTTTTCTGTTGTGGAATTATTATTCTCGTGTTTAAGTGACACCGAAATTATTTTATGTTGCCATACATGCTAACATGTTAGGCCAAAACCCCGAATTTTTTTGGTTTTCTCTATCCCTTTCCATTACCAATATAGAATTTTGAGGATGTATCTATGTAAATGAAGATAGGTTTTCCTCATACCACAAAGAATAAAAATATGATATGGGTTTTGATCGATCCCTTGATAAAATCATCTCACTTCTTACCTATTTGAGAATTAACCAATGTTAAGGACATGGGACGTGTGTATGTATAGGTAGTTGTTAGGTTTCATGGTGTTATATCTATGATTGTATCTAATAGGGATCCATAGTTCAAAAATTGTTTTCAAAGTGCAATCATGGAGTAAATGTGATCTTTATTGATCATGATCACGTAATATTATCCATAGATGAATAACTATAATGAATGGGAAACATAGATTTTAGAAGAAATTCTTGGGATAACCATTTGGATTGGTATAGTTTAATTATAAGTATATTTTCCTGTCCTTAATTAGAATGGATCCTTTTTAGGCCTTTCATAGAAGGCCATGAAAATATCTATTATGTTGTTCAGATATTTTGAAATGATCAATTGTTGGGAGAAGCTTATTCTAGAGGACATATATAATGATAAAGTCAAACCATCATATAATTATGATGGATCTGAGCCGATATAAATCATGGTATGATCATCCTCATAGTTCATTTTATTTTATTTGTTATTGACCATATATTATTGAGAGCCTTATCTCAGTTGATCCACCGACAGATTGGTAGGCAAGGGAAGCTTTCTCCTCATGTTGTCGGACATTTTAAGGTGGCTAAGAAGGTGTAGAGGGTGTATTACCATGTGTATCATTAACTGAAAATGAAATCGATACATGTTGTTTTCCATGTATCCTAAATTTCAAAGATTTTTTCTGAACAATCGCATGTCTTGAGTTGGGAGGAACGTTTTTATGAGAATCATTTATACAAGACTGAGTATCTAGTCTAGGTTATTGATTCTAGGTCAAATGTACTTCTTGGTAGGATGATACCTTTGGTATGTTTTCTATGGAATCATGGTTCTGATTCTCATGAGATCTAGGAACATGATAACATGAAGAGATTAATATGTCCTCATATCATTCATAAATAAATTTCCTGATAGGATTTTTGGTGATATTTCTTTATGGAATGTAGGTTTTAACATACCATTAAAAATTTCAAGAACACCTTGTTTATCTCCTATTTTCATCTTCAAATGGGAACATTTGTGGGATTCCCAGGGAGGGAGATCATTTTCTAGGAAAAATAACCCCAAGGTCATGGATGCAGTTTATTTTAATTATTGGAATATGGGTATAAATATGGAAATTTATTTATATAGTTATCCCCATGTTTATAGAATGTGTATGGTGATTTTCTGTTTTCTATTTAAAATTAAGGTTTATATTAACTTGAAGGTGATTAGGTGTCGTGTATTTGTATTAAATGGAATGTTTTTGTCTTTAGGAACATGTTGTGAATATTTATATGGCATGAAATGTTACACATCATCTACATGGAATTCATGACATGTATTCACTACTAGAAAGGGGACTTTTCCCAACACTTGTATACCAATGGTTCAAAGAACCATTGGAATATGCTGTCTTTACCAACGGTTTTCAAAAACCGTTAGTAAAGACCTTGAACAAGTAACTTTTCCTAATGGTTTTATAAAACTGTTGGGAAAAGTGGGGAAAAATTCACTTTTCCCAACAGTTTGAGGAAGCCGTTGGGAAAGATGGGGAAAAAGTTAGTTTTCCCAATGGTTTTTAAAAACCATGGAAACAAATCCCCAAATTCTCCAAATGCAGGCAGCGGCCTACCCACGATTCCATAACCCTTCCACTGGTCTCCAGAAGAGATTCCTTCGCAGAAGCACTTCTGAATCCCCACCTCTTCCATCAGATCAACAACTACCAGGTTAGAATCCTTCCATATTTTATCTAGGATATAGTTCCACATCTTATAAATCATATCCTTCTATTCTCAATGATTTCATTATTCCCAATTTTTAGGTTTTTTGTAAAATTTTATGATTATTACATGAATTGTTTACTCAAATCCCTATATCGGTGTATGTCAAATTAATGTTTTCATGACACGTTTACATTTATAAGAACATGGCCTCTCTTTATTTTATTCTAATTTTGAATATTCATAGTTTTTTTTAATCTGCTTCAAATATTATAGCTTCATGTATATGAACTAATAAGAAATTGTTTGTCAAATTTTTTGATATTATTTCATGAAAATCACCCCTTTCATTAAGATCATTCCAAACATGAAGATATTGTTCATCTTAATTTTTGTACACTATGTGTATTACATAACATGTATGTATCATGTTTCTATAAAAATCTATATATATATATATAAAATGACACACTGTTCACTTATCCTTTGCACAATAGAACATATAGAGTATCTTCTTGAACTTTTCTAAATAGTATGTGGTCCCTAATTAGTACTTCTTCCTTATTCATGAAACTAATTCTCCAAATGTAAAATTCGCAATACTAGTGAATATTAGTTTTTCTAATATAACCATTAATTATTCTGCCTTCGACATCATAAATGTGTTATTCAATCAACTTTTTAAAACACAATGACCATTTTCAATAATTTGGGGTTCCTCAAAATGCTCGGGAAAATCAGAAAAATGGATGTATTGAATCGTGTTTCTCATATGGTTTCATGGATAAAAGTTCATCTCAAAAATCAAGACAGCATGGTTAAAATATCACGAGGACCGTGAGATTATTATTCTTTACACAAATGATGTTTTTTCTATAACTACGTGTTTTTGTTTTCACTTTTGATTTGGACGAAAGGTGAGCTTTGTGGTCATTAATCATGGTTGTGGGTCGTCATTTAGGATGTAAGATAGTATGACTTCATTTTACTTGATATATCCAATATTATTATTGATTTATGTTCAATTTGATTATATTTAACAAGTGATGTTATTTAATAAGTTGTTATTAATGGTTATAATAATGAAGATGTGGTATAAGGGTTCATATGGTGTGTATAAGAGTTCACATGGTGTGTATAACGGTTGATATGGAATCAGTGAACTCAAGTCATTAATTTAATCCTTCATTCTCACTAGCATGTAAGAAATTGAATGATGTAAACCCATCCTCACATGATTTCCTACCTTAGATAGTGTCCAACATATGGAATATGAGCTTTTGAATTCATCAGTTAACCAGGATCATATATTCTATTTCCCCCAAGATGACTGTAATAATATAACTTTTGGTTCAACTAAATATGGTTCTCATTGTACGTTGTATACTATGGGTACTTCTTGTCAAATACTCACTTTTATGAGGGTGGGGTGCTTTTCACTACCCATTATGGTATGTGTAGACAGCCATAAAAACGTTAGATAAGTCACAAGTTTAATTCAGTAATGTTGTTATCATTGACATACATTATTAAGAATTTCAAATATAAAAATAAATGTTATTGTCTATACTTAATGAAATTAAATCTTTTTACAGCCCATGAACAACCTATTAGTGTAGAAGCCTAAACTTTATTCACCCATGGGGTGCGCTTGACTTGGGGAAGTAATTGGGTAATGAAAGGTATGGCCAAGTGTCAATAATGAGTTATTGAACATGAGTGAATGATTTGGGATGCCTATAACACATGTTGGGACCTGAGGCATGTGCCTCTTATATACCTAATGAAAATGAATATAAATAAATTTTAATTTAATTTATGAGTACTTGTTCTTTACATTATTTTAATAGTTCACTACATCGATTAGAATCTTCTTCTTTTATCATTTACTTAAATGTATTTTCTGTTAAAGTTCAATCCTATTGAATTGTTTATGAAAAAATAAAATATATAAATTCTTTTTACAAAATGGACAAAAGTTGGATGTATGAAACCGATCGGATCTCAAGCGATTTTCAAAACAATTTGTAGATCTTTATAGATTTTGCATTTCACAATGCTTCAGATAGTGGTCGCATACACTGTCCATGTTTCAATTGTGTTGGTAGACCTTGGTTGAGTCATGAAGAAGTCAGCTACCACATAACCAAAAATGGTTTTCAAGCTAACTACTTTGTGTGGTATCACAATGGGTATAAAATGAGATCTCAATGTGGTGATGATCGAAATGAAAAGACTGGAATGGAGAATTTGTTAGATGATCAGTTTTTGGTTATTCGTCATCATGAAAAAGAAAGGATTTCGAATCAAGAAGACCACTATATGAGCATAGCTGATGCATCTAGTGAAAATGATGATATTTATAGGTGAAAAAATTGAATGATGCTGCCATGACTCCAGTATATCGATAATGCAATAAAATGAAAAAGATGTAATTTTTAATCTGATTGTTTCATGGGAAAACTATGTATGGGATTTCTAATACAGCAATCGATTACATTCTTACCCTCTTGAAGGATTTACTTCCAGATGATGCATATATTCCCTCAAAACACTATATGGAATGGATGTTAGTTGGGGAAATTGGATTTTAAAGAAACAAAATTCATGCTTGCCTGAAAAATTGAAGTTTATTCTGGGAGGAAACCGCTGAATAAAATGATTGTATAAAATGTGGCACATCCCACTGGAAGTCAAAATATGATGGAACACCATCCCACGTTCCGCAGAAAGTAATGTGCCACTTTTCATTGATCCCAAGACTCCAAAATCTTTTTATGTCTGATGACATATCAATGAAAATGAGATGGAATGATACCGAGAGAAAGAAGACTAATGATGAGTTGGTTCATCCTGTAGATGGATTTTCATGGCAGAGATTTGATGCTCGACATCCTGATTTTGCAGCTGACGTGCGTAATGTGAGGCTGGGTCTTTCATGCGACGGTTTTAATCCGTTTGGGCAGATTCTTACTTCGCACAACACATGGCCAGTTTTTATACACATTTATAATATTCCCCCATGGTTGTGTATGAAAAAAGCTTTCACATTCATGAGTATAATCATATCTGGTTCTTCTGATCTCGACATTGATATTGATGTCTACATGCAACCTTTAATAAAAGAGTTGAAACTTTTTTGGGATGTGGGGGTGCACACATATGATGCATGTTCGAAAGACATATTTCAGATGTGTGTTGCGCTTATGTGGATGATCAATGATTTTTCGGCTTATGCAATGCTGTCTGGATGGAGCACAAAGGGAAAATTGTCATGTCCAGTTTGTATGAAGAATACACGATCCAGAAGACTGAAACATCGCTGTAGTTTCAGTTTTATGGGACATTGACGATTCTTGCGAAAGGATCATCCATATAGAATGAATCGTCGAAGATTTGATAATAACATAGAAACTGATGATCCACCTCAGCGTATGTCTGGAACTGACATGCTTAATGAATTGAATGATTTTAGTTTTTCGTTCGGGAAGGGTCAAATGAAATATGGAAAGAGAAATAATGCTTCCACTGAAACCTATTACAATTAGAGAAAGAGGAGTATCATTTTTCATTTTCCTTATTGGTCAACCAATTTGATACGTCATTTCTTAGACGTAATGCATATTAAAAAGAATATATGCGAAATGTTGCTTTAAGTTCTTCTAAATGTCAAGGGGAATATAAAATATGATTTACGATCTCGGCGTGACTTGGTGGATTGGGGAATCGGACCAGAATTACATCCTGTGCGTATTAGTGAAAATAAATGGCAACTTCCATGTGCTTCTTATGTGATCACACCTACTAAAAAAACAATTTTTGGAATTATTAGAGACTTTTAGAGTTCCTGATGGCTATTCAGGCAATATATCTAAATGGGTCAACAGAAGAGAGTTGAAGCTAAAATCTTTGAAGACTCATGATTATCATATTCTAATGCATGAGTTGCTTCTAATTGCAATCCTTCATCTTTTGTCCAATAATGTAAGGGTGGTTGTTATTCGTTTGTGCCATTTGTTTAGATTTATTTGTGTTAAAAAGTTGTCCAAGTCTTTCTTGAAAAAAATGTTGAAAGATGCCCCATTAATTTTGTGTGAGTTGGAGAAAATATTTCTTCCATCATTTTTCACATGCATGCTGCATCTGACTGTCCATATTCACACTGAAATACTCCTCGGAGGACTTGTTTCTTTTCATTGGATGTATCCAACTAAAATAAATATGTTCACATTAAAGTCTTATGTCCGAAACAGAAATCATCCCGAAGGTTCTATCATGAACGGTTACTTGGCTCAAGAATGTATGGATTTTTGCTCGATGTATTTGTCTGACCATACTACAAGATTGAACAAACCAATGAGAAATGAAGAAGAACAGTATGATCAAATTGAACCCAATTTTCCATCACTTCCTCAAACAGGAGAAATTCCTGGATCAGATACATTGAAGACATTAAGCCATGAAGAGCGGGAGATGGCACATCGCACAGTTTTGTTCAACTGTGATTTGTTCGATGCCTATATCAGGTAACTAAATTGATTATGTATATCTTAAATATATATCTGTTAAACTATTTATATTTTTTATCTACAGGGAACATAAAACAATGATAAATAGGAAGCATCGTTTTTTATCTTTGAGAAGGAGAGAGACTTTTCATAGCAATGAGTTTTCTTCTAGGTTAAAATTGATGGTATAAACAAATTTATGTTTTAAATAATTATATCAATATTTAATTAAGTTTAATATTCATTTATATTGCTGGTATTTATTTTTTCTACTGACTCTATCTCTGGGGAAATAAGAGCTTTGGATTTTGGTCCTAATACCGTGGTTCGTGATTTTTCACTGAACGAGCAAAGAACATGAGAACACAACATTATGGTGTTATGGTTACTGCCACAACAAATTGTTATGCCAGTGCATCAGATAGTAGACCATGATTTGAAAATTTGGGTTATTATGGAGTTGTTGAGAAAATAATAATATTGGATTATTACTCTCATGGATGAGTCACAGTGATGAAATTACATTGGTTTGATTCGATGATGAGACATGGCACATTTATTGATGATTGTGGATTTCAAGTAATTAATATGACTCACACTCTTGCTACTGAAGAACAACATGTGTTGGCATCAATGGCTAAACATGTTTTTTATGTCAAATACCAACTTCGTCTTGAATTTGGTGTCATAGTTGAAGTAATTCTATGACATATTTTTGATGATGGTGATGATGGAATTTACACTGTCCCTAGTGCCATTGGAACCAATCCATTTATTTCTTTTGATGACTCAAATAGCTCAATTGTTAGAGTTGAATGTGAACCTGAAGTTGTGGATGAAAATATATAGAATCATTAATCTATGTTCTAAATTCTTTTGGTTTACCTCGAGTTGGGTTGTTAAGGTTGGTAATATTCAAATTGAATTAGTATTGATCACAAATATGTTTTAGCTGACTTGATTGTTATGTGAATTTTCAATATTTATTGGTTGTAGTTTTATTTGAATTGCATTTTCTAATTTTGAATTGAACTGCATTCAAACATAGTCAAACAATATTTATAACTTGGTGAACATTACAACTTGTATGATTTATTAAATCCATTCAAGCTCTTCTAAAACAATTTATAGCTGACTTGATCGTTATGTGAATTTCCAATGTTTATTGGTTGCAGTTTTATTTGAATTGCATTTTCTAATTTGGAATTGAACTGTATTCAAACATAGTCAAACAATATTTCTAACTTGGTGAACATTACAACTTGTATGATTTATTAAATCCATTCAAGCTCTTCTAAAAAAATTGATATCTGAATTGACCATTATGTGAATTTTCAATGTTTATTGGTTACAGTTTTATTTGAATTTCATTTTCTAATTTGGAATTGAACTGTATTCAAACATAGTCAAACAATATTTCTAACTTGGTGAACATTACAACTTGTATGATTTATTAAATCCATTAAAGCTCTTCTAAAACAATTGAGAGCTAAATTACCAATGAATCCCCCTATTCCCTCATATATTTAGTTTTTTGGATTACACGTTAGTTTTCTTTTTCTAATTAATTACATATTTGTTTTCAAAAGAAGGAAATGAATCCAATTGAAGATAGATGAAGGAAAAAATGATGGAGAACAATCGTCGAATGACGGAGTTGGGTATTCTATCATTAGTTCCTGTAGTGAGTACTTTATTTAAAATTGATATATTTAAAGAATATATAATGTCATGTAATTAATTTTTTTGTAAATATTTTTGTAGGATCCACCTATACGTTGACAGTTTTTCGACGAGGAGACTAGTACTTGTCCTAGTACTCAGGCCGATGGTACGAGTAGGGTTCATACCAGAGGTGGACAAGCAGCTGCGCGTACCCGACTAGACCCTGCCCCTCCCACTGACATGTCATCCTTCCCACATTTTGATCCCGGTGTGTCGTTAGGGACACACAGGATATTTAGGCCTCCCATGTTTTTGATACCTTCTGCATCTTTTGGCCCTGCATTTTCACATCCCATGATGATTCCCACTCTTGAGTCAGCATCCGGTCAGACAGTTGTCCCATCTTCTTTTCCTTCTACTTCTATCTCTCCGAGCTTCTATATTCCATTGTCTTCAACTCCTGTTCCACCATAGGGTGTTCCATCAGTTTTTGTGGATCCAGCGGCGCTCAACGATAAGACCAGCACATGTATATTTATATAACCCTAACAAATTTTTATAGAAATATTTATTTTCATTATAACATGTTTTGATAAAATATTTGTTTTTCTTTCATGATAGATACGTCTACCGATAAGAGGCATGGGAAGGGGCATACACGCATGCGATCGGTGTGGAACCGCCGCACATAGGTTATGGTGGATTTTAATGAAGACAACCAAATGGTTGAGAAAACAGGGCAGCAATGTTGGATTTTTTTGGCGATGCTTGCCAAATACTCCGACAACATTCCTGTCAGCCCTCTATCGTGGATACATTTGCCACATGAGGTTAAATATAGAGCTTTGGTAGAGATATGGGTAAAAAATTATGTTCTATTTAATTTCATGAATTATTTTTGTATTTATATGAATTAATATTTTGATTTTAGCTTCGATTTAATTTTCTCAATGGTGAGGGTGCACGACCAGAACATCTAAAGGATTTAGGTGATCTTTGGAGAGCCTACAATCATTAGTTGTAGATTGGATAGGTTTCTAGAGTTGGCACTGAGTTAGAGGCGGTACCAGTGGTGGATGATTGTCCTATAGAGCAGTATTTTCAGATGATTACTCATTGGACGAGTACCCTTTTTAAGGTATTAATAACATTTGAGGTATTTAAATAATAACATTAATGTTTTTCATTAATACTATCTATTGCATCTTCAAATTTTATTTAGGAATAATCTGGAAAAAATAAAAAGAACATTGATGCAAAAAAATACCTCCACACACTGGGACGCACTACGATGCCTGATCATGAGAGGAAGCAGGTATGACAATTGTTTATAAGTTTTCATTACGACTTACACTTTCTTTTGTTTCCTCAATTATTTAATAGTTTTCTAAAATTTTCATATAACATTAGTTTTCAATGTCATTGTAGAGGCAAATAAAAAATATTGAAGGATGTGTGCCTTGAGAAAAACTGTTTTTCTCGAGTAGACGGAAAAAGGATGAAAGTGTCGTCAATGAAGCGACTCAGCAAAAGATTGTAAGTTTTATTATGTTGAATTTATATTTTAATATATATTTTGTAACATAATGATATATTTATATTTGTAATAGGATGCGTTAAAGGCCCTTGATTCCCAAGAACCAGACAATTTTGGTCCACCAGATCACTTAGATCAGGTGTTGGGAGAGGAGCATTCTGGCAGAGTATGCTGCCGACCTAGGATAGCCCCGACGAGGTATTGGCCCTCCTCAGGTATGAGCTATAGTGCCACTGAGCTGCAGCTAGTTAGGGAATAGGTAGAATATGATGACAAAAGGGCCACATAGACAGAAGAACAGTCTGCTAGGTCAAATAGTGCGTTTATGAAATTTATTGAATTTCTAAGTCCAACACTTCCAGAAGAGGCCATCCCAGCTTTTGATGAGTATATGTCGTCGATAAGTTATATATATGGTGCACCAGATGGCAGTTATAGTGGTGGTCAGGACGATGTCCAACTTGATGATGATGATGGTGAGGAGTCTGATGCGGAAGAGGAGGGAGAGGAGGAGGGCGAGGCGGGTGGCGAGGGAGAGGGCGAGGAGGAGGGCAAGGGAATGGAGGGCGAGGATGATGATGGGGACGAGGAATAAGGTAATGATGATGGTGATGATGGTGATGGTTATGTGGGACAAGTTGATCCATTACATTTTTGACTGATATTACTGATATTTGATATTAAATCTATTCTAGTTGTTGGTTTTATCTGGAATCGTAGTATAGTATTTGAGATGAGTTATTTTTATATAATATCTGTTTTTGTCGATGTTGTTGTCTTTTAGTGGTTGTGTGTTTGGGAACCCACCTCCTTCCTGGACCCTGTACAACCCCCACCCTCCTCCCTGGACCCCAGACATCCCCGCCGGACAGCCCCCCAGACAACCCCCCGGACAGCCCCCACCCTCTTCCTTGGACCCCGAACAACCCCCCTGAACACCCCCCGGACAGCCCGACGAACAACCCCCCAGATAGCCCCCACCCTCCTCCCTAGACCCCAGACAGCCCCCTGGACTGGCCCCCAGACAGCCCCCCGGACTGCCCCCCAGACAACCCCCGGACAGCCCCCCCCCCCCCCCCCTCTCTTCCTTAGACCCCGGACAACCCACCCCCCCCCCCCCCCGAACACCACCGGACATCCCCCGGACATCCTCCCGAACATCCCCCCACCCTCCTCCCGGGACCCCGGACAGCCCCCCAGACAACCCCCCGGATAGCCCCCACCCTCTTCCTTGGACCCCGGACAACCCCCCGAACACCCCCAGACAACCCCCAGACAGCCCCCCGAACAGCCCCCCACCCTCCTCCCTGGACCCCAGACAGCCCCCACCCTCCTCCTAGGTCCCCGGACAGCCCCCCAGAAACCCACCGGACAACCCCCCACCCTCCTTGATTTCATTTAATACTAGAAAATCTATAATATATATTTTATTTATTTTCATCATGATAATCAATGTAAATCAAATTTACACATGTAATCAATATCATAGATTCTTGGTATGTTATAAAAGTGATGTATTCATTGGGCATGACATTGTTAGCTCCGAAATGTTTCATAGAATGATAAACTAAAATCTAATCCATACTAATAATGATATAAAAAGGACGTCATTTTAATTGAAAAACATCAACTGGCATACGGAAAACTGACCAAACGCATTCGGATTGGGTCGATACTTTATCACAACGTTCCATGGGTCATATATGACATGCACGAGTCAACCCCGCCTCAATCCGAGGCACGGTGTGGCCACCACCACTCAAAGTGTCTGTCTTTTGTTTCAAAAGGACGTCATTTTAAGTGAAAAACATCAACTGGAATACGAAAAACCAACCAAACGCATTCGGATTGTGTCGATACTTTAGCACAACGATCCATGGGTCATATGTGACGTGTACGAGTCAACTTCGCCATAAACTGAGGCACGGTGTGGCTGTAATCACTCTAAGCGGCTCTCTTATTCTTAAAATGGACAACATTTTAAGTACATACAGAAAACAAACCAAATGCATTCGGTTTTCATTGAAACTTTAGGAGAACGATTCATGGGTCATATGTGACCTGTAAAAATCAACACCACCTCAATCTGAGATTCAGTGTGGCTGACACCACTCAAAGTGTCTGCCTTTTGTTTCAAAAGGACGTCATTTTAATTGAAAAACATCAACTGGCATATGAAAAACCGACCAAACCCATTCGTA
Source organism: Viscum album (assembly GCA_963277665.1). Lineage (NCBI taxonomy): Eukaryota > Viridiplantae > Streptophyta > Magnoliopsida > Santalales > Viscaceae > Viscum > Viscum album. Next base: position 1,467,388,870 of record OY728138.1, on the reverse strand, counting down.
TTGTGTCGATATATTAGAAAAATGAGCCATGGGTCATATGTAACATGTACGAGTCAATCCCGCATTAATATGAGGAGCGGTGTGTCCAGAATCACTCTAAGTGGCTCTCTTTTTTTAAAAATGGACAACATTTTAAATACATACGGAAACCCGACCAAACGCATTCGGTTTCTGTTGAAACTTTAGGAGAACAATTCATGGGTCATATGTTACATGTAAGAATCAAGCTTGCCTCAATCTGAGACACGGTGTAGCCGAAACCACTCAAAGTGTCTGCCTTTTGTTTCAAAAGGACGTCATTTTAATTGAAAAACATCAACTGGCATATGGAAAAGTGACCAAACACATTCGGATTGTGTCGATACATTAGCACAACAATTCATGGGTCATATGTGACATGTAGGAGTAAACCATGCCTCAATCCGAGGCACGGTGTGGCCGCCACCACTCAAAGTGTCTTCCTTTTTTTTCAAAAGGACGTCATTTTAATTGAAAAACATCAACTGGCATACGGAAAAACGACCAAATGCATTCAGATTGTGTCGATACTTTATCACAACGATCCATGGGTCATATATGATGTGTACGAGTCAACCTCGCCTCAATCCGAGGTGCGGTGTGGCCGCTACCACTCAAAGTGTCTATCTTTTGTTTCAAAAGGACGTCATTTTAAGTGAAAAATATCAACTGGCATATGGAAAAGTGACCAAAAGAATTCAGATGGTATCAATACTTTATCACAATGATCCATGGGTCATATGTGATGTGTACGAGTCCACCCCTCCTTAATATGAGGCACGGTGTGGCCGAAATCAGTCAAAGTGTCTCTCTTTTGTTTAAAATTGACAACATTTTAAGTAAAAACCGAAAACCATCCAAACGCATTCGGTTTCCATTGAAACATTAGGAGAACGATACATGGGTTATATGTGACGTGTACAAGTCAATCCTACCTCAATCTGAGGCGCGGTGTGGCCAGAACCAGTCAAAGGGTCTGCCTTTTGTTTCAAAAGGATGTCATTTTAATTTAAAAACATCAACTGGCATACGAAAAACTGAACAAACACATTCGGATTGTGTTGATACTTTAGAAAAAATATCCATGGGTCATATGTGATGTGTACAAGTTAACCCCGCCTCAATCCGAGATGCGGTGTGGCCGCCACCACTCAAAGTGTCTGTCTTTTATTTCGAAAGGACGTCATTTTAAGTGAAAACATCAAATGGCATACAGAAAAAAAGACCAAACGAATTCGGATTGTGTTGATACTTTAAAAAAACAAACCATGGGTCATATGTGATGTGTAAAAGTCAACCCATGATTAGTCGGAGGCATGTTGTGGCCAGAATCACTCTAAGTGGCTCTCTTTTGTTTAAAATGGACAACATTTTAAGTACGTACAGAAAACAGACCAAACGAATTCGGTTTCTGTTAAAACTTTAGAAGAATGATTCATGTGTTATATGTGACGTGTATGAATCAACCCGACCTCATTCTGAGATGCGGTGTTGCTGGAACCACTCAAATTTTCAGCATTTTGTTTCAAAAGGACGTCATTTTAATTTAAAAACATCTACTAGCATACAGAAAACTGACCAAATGCATTCGAGTTGTGTAGACACTTTAGCAAAAAGATCCATGGGTCATATGTGACGTGTATGTGTCAACCCTACCTCAATCTGAGGCACGGTGTGGCCTCCACCACTGAAAGTGTCTGCGTTTTGTTTCAAAAGGATGTCATTTTAATTGAAAAACATCAACTGGCATACGGAAAACCAACCAAACGCATTCGGATTGTGTTGATACTTTAGCAAAACGATCCATTGGTCATATGTGACGTGTACGAGTCAACATCACCTCAATCCGAGGCACGGTGTGGCCGCCACCACTCAAAGTGTGTGTCTTTTGTTTCAAAAGGACGTCTTTTTAAGTGAAAAACATTAACTGGCATACGGAAAACTGACCAAACACATTCGGATTGTGTCGATAATTTATCACAACGATCCATGGGTGATATGTGACGTGTATGAGTCAATCCTGCCTTAATCGGAGTCACGGTGTGTCCATAATCACTCTAACTAACTCTCTTTTGTTTAAAATGGACAACATTTTATGTACATACGGAAAACCGACCAAACACATTCAGGTTCCGTTGAAACTTTAGGAGAACAATTCATGTGTCATATGTGATGTGTACGAATCAACCCCGCCTCAATCTGAGATGCGGTGTGGCCGAAACCACTCAAAGTGTCAGCCTTTTGTTTCAAAAGGACGTCATTTTAATTGAAAAACATCAACTAGAATATGAAAAAGAGACCAAATGCATTCGGATTGTGTCGATACATTAGCACAACAATTACTGGGTCATATGTGACGTGTAAGAGTCAACCCCGCCTCAATCCGAGGCATGGTGTGGCTGACACCACTCAAAGTGTCTGCCTTTTGTTTCAAAAAGACGTCATTTTAATTGAAAAACATCAACTGGCATACGGAAAACCGACCAAACGCATTCAGATTGTGTCGATACTTTAGCACAATGATCCATGGGTCATATGTGACGGGTACGAGTCAACCCTGCCTCAATATGAGGCGCGGTGTGGCCACCACCACTCAAAGTGTCTGTCTTTTGTTTCAAAAGGATGTCATTTTAAGTGAAAAATATCAACTTGCATACGGAAAAGCGACCAAACGCATTTGGATTGTGTCAATACTTTATAAAAACGATCCATGGGTCATATGTGACATGTGCGAGTCAACCCCACCTTAATCTGAGGCACAGTGTGGCTGGAATAACTCTACATGGCTCTCTTTTGTTTAAAATGGACAACATTTTAAGTACATACAGAAAACCGACCAAACACATTCGATTTCTGTTGAAACTTTAGGATAACGATTCATGGGTTATATGTGACGTGTACGAATCAACCCCGCCTCAATTTGAGACGCGGTGTGGCCGGAACCACTCAAAGTTTCTGCCTTTTGTTTCAAAAGGATGTCATTTTAATTGAAAAACATCAATTGGCATACGAAAAACCGACCAAATGCAATCATATTATGTCGATACATTATAACAAAGATCCATGGGTCATGTGTTATGTGTGAGAGTAATCTCTGCCTCAATCCGAGGTGTGGTGGGGCCGCCACCACTCAAAGTGTCTGTCTTTTGTTTCAAAAGAATGTCATTTTAAGTGAAAAACATCAACTGGCCTATGGAAAACTGACCAAACGAATTCGGATTGTGTCGATACTTTAGAAAAACGATCCATGGGTCATATGTGATGTGTACGAGTCAACCCCACCTTAATCGGAGGCACGGTGTCACCAGAATCACTCTAAGTGTCTCTCTTTTGTTTGAAATGGACAACATTTTAAGTACATATCGAAAACTGACCAAACACATTCAGTTTCTATTGAAACTTTAGAAGAACTATTCATGGGTCATATGTGATGTTTATGAATCTACCCTGCCTCAATCTGGGATGCGGTGTGGCCGGAAGTATTCAAAGTTTCTGCCTTTTGTTTCAAAAGGACGTCATTTTAATTGAAAAACATCAACTGTCATATGGAAAACCGACCAAACGCATTCGTATTATGTCGATACTTTAGAACAATGATCCATGGGTAATTTGTGATGTGTAAAAGTCAACCCCACCTCAATATGAGGTGCGGTGTGGCCACAACCACTCAAAGTGTCTGAATTTTGTTTCAAAAGGACGTCATTTTAATTGAAAAACATCAACTGGCATACGGAAAAATGACCAAATTAATTCAGATTGTGTCGATAATTTAGAACAACGATCCATGGGTCATATGTGACGTGTATGAGTCAACCTCGCCTCAATACAAGGCGTGGTGTGGCTTCCACCACTCAAAGTGTCTGTATTTTATTTCAAAAGGACGTCATTTTAAGTGAAAAATATCAACTGGAATACGGAAAAGTGACCAAACGTATTCGTGTTGTGTCGATAATTTTGCACAACGATTCATGGGTCAAATATGACATGTACGAGTCAACCCTGCCTTAATCTGAGACATGGTGTGGCTATAATAACTCTAAGTGGATCTCTTTTGTTTAAAATGGACAACATTTTATGTACATACAGAAAACTGACCAAACGCATTCGGTTTACTTTGAAACTTTAGGAGAACGATCCATGGGTCATATGTGACATGTACGAATAAACCCCACCTCAATATAAGATGCGGTGTGGCTGACACCACTCAAAGTGTCTGCCTTTTGTTTTAAAAGGATGTTATTTTAATTGAAAAACATCAACTAGCATACAGAAAACCGACCAAACACATTCGGATTGTGTCGATACTTTAGCACAATGATCCATGGGACATATGCGACGTGTACCAGTCAACCCCGCCTCAATCCGAGGAGTGGTGTGGCCATTAGCACTCCAGGTGTATGTATTTTGTTTAAAATGGACATCATTTTAGGTAAAAATATATGGTATACAAAAAACTGATCAAATTATGAATTGAATTCCGGATTCCACATATAATGGTTATCTAAATTTTAAATTGAATTATAAATGAATTATGTATGTTTATAATTACGTTATGAATTCTAATTTAATTATGGATGTGTATAGTTCCTGCATTATATGTTAAATGTGTATGAATTTGATCTCTATATGTATGTGTTAGTTGGTTAATGCAGGTACAATAATTGTATATGTATGTGTTAGTTTATATCAGGTACAATAATTGGATTGAAAATGAGTGGGAACCCACAAAATGATACCTGGTGGAAAAATTGGAAAGCTGCTGGGAAAATTGAAGAGCTTCTGTGAAATTTCCCAGCATAGGCTATGCCAATGGTTTGAAACCGTTGGAATATCATCTCTGGGTTTTGTTTTACCAACAGTTCCATGAACCGTTGGTAAAACACTTTTCCCAATGGTTTATAAATCGTTGGGAAAGAGGAGACCTTGGGTTTTTTCCAACGGTTTGGCAGAACCGTTGGGATAGGGTAATTTTTCTCCACCCTATCCCAATGGTTCACTGTAAACTGTTGGGAAAAGCTTTCCCAACGGCTTACTTCTCTACGGTTTGCAGAACCATTGGTATAATATATACTAACAGTTCTGCAGCCTATCCCAATGGTTCTAAACCATTGGTAAATACTGTATTTCTAGTAGCGATGGGATGAAATAATTCTTTCATAGAAGGGGTTCTTTTTTCAGCTTCTAAGGCCTTCATTGATTACATGTCCTGAACTAGGGTTACACATCATTTAATTATAGAGGTAGATATATTTATGTGTACTTCACATATTATATTCATCTATTTTGACATATATCCCTCCCTCTTGCAATATATAGCCTTCCCTATGTGATTTTGTGTGATTTGAGAATCTCCTCTCCTCCTGAATCACTCATTTTGTGAGTGATCGTTTTGTTTGTTCTAGCTCATATTTCCGATTAATTCAATACCCTATCATGTGGTTGTTATCATTATCTCCACCATAGTGTTTGATAGGTAATCATTTATTAGTACGATTTAAATTTTTTTATTTGGATCTTGATTTTAGGTTGTGTTCTTATGACTTTTACATTCTTATTCTTCATTTGTGTGTCTCGTTAAGGGTGCTGACCATTTGACCCCATGTTATAATGGTATATTGTTCCATTGAATATTTATTATTTTTTAGAATCCTTGAATATTTTTATTTTTTTAAATGGTTTTCAATTGATTTATTAATCTATGATTTGATATGATTTTAAATTCGATTTATAAATTCCATGGATTTTGAGAGAATCATCGAATTCATATGGAATTGGAATTTTGAGATAAACTTTGAATTTTACGGAATTAATGAAATGATTTTATATTTGATTAAAAAAATTATTCAGTTTAAATTATGAAACCCCATGATTGGATTTGGATTTAAATGGTATGAAATATAGAAAAGCATATGTTTTGGTTTTGTGATTTAATTGTCATACTGAATCTAAAAATTGAGTAATGGAATTATAATGGATGAATAATTTGAAATTATATTCTCTCTGATTATTTTTTGGATTTATTGAAAAAATTTATCCTAGGTAGTTAGTGGTTTATTTGGGACAAGAATTCTAGGATATTGATCCCCTATAAAAGAGATGACAATGACCACTATTACAAAAACATTATTCAATATGATTAGACCCGTTGGGATGTTGATGTGTAAAATTCTTCAGGGTCTTAATAGATTTTTTCCCAAATGTTTATTCATGATCACTAATTTCATTCATTAGAGAATCCTATATCCATAAAATAACATACTTCAAGGAAAATTACCATGGTTTCTTTTGTTTATTATTATATATATTTATTCCATCGATTATAAAATAGTTTTATTAATTCCAACTGATTTATATAAATAATTTTAAATAAAATTAATATTTAATCTAGGTTTGAATTTTTTTCCATATATTGGAATGAAATATTATTTTTTAAAATATGAAAATGATATGTTATTAAATGCCATATTTTATTAAAATTGAAAGACTGACTAGTTAAATTTTATGGAATCTATTATAGAACACTTAGTGAGACCCCGCATAATTTATAACTCATAACATGTATTTTCCTTTATGAATATGAAGTCCTTTTTATTCCAGTTTTGAGAAAAGGGAAATATCCTCATAAAGGTGGTGGATGTTCTTGATCCTTTAGACCATGGATTATTGATATAGGTGACTGGTGGAGATGTTATACACATTTTACAAGGGATGTATGAGTTTCCAACTTGTTTGATACTGAGTAATTTGATAATGTACTACTTTGTGTTTTATTATACCCCTCTTTTATTGTAGTTTCTCCATTTGTACTACTGATCATACTGAATTTCAATCTTTTTTCTTCAACTCTTATGATGAAAATGGGTTCTGTCATTATGGTTCTAGTTCCAAGTCAATAACCTGTGGGGATCAGGAACTCACTTCAGTCTATGTCAGTGCCTACTCATGTATCACGGTACCCAAATATATAATATAGTTCATGAAAGATATATTCTATAAAACAACAATTTCTTTCTATGGTGGATTGGGTTTTGATCCATGTACATGAAATTAGTGATGATAATGTTTCAGTGATTGTTAATGAATGAAGACTGGTTTCATATTTAATGAGTTCAATGTAAATATATCATTACGAGAACAAAAAATGTGATTATATAAATATTTATCAAATTATAGATGTAAATAAGTTCTTATATCCACCCATGATATAAATTAATATTATTTATCAGGTAGATAGTTAAAGTGAACAAAACATGAACCTACCATGATTAATTGATGACAATGAGGTGGTTTAGTGGTAATATTATTATAATAGAACCACAATGATCATATTTAGTTTTTAGAAGTTTGATATATTAAAATTAGTAGTACTTATAATAAGAATAAATATGTGTAAATATATTACGTAGTTTGAATAAAATGATATCCCACTTATTAAGCTAGTTTAGTACGGTTAATGATATATTTATTTTTTATTTCTAATATTAATTATAGAATGAAAAAAATATAAAGAATATAAATCATGATATAAATAATATATCTATCCTCCAAACCCACTTTTATACCAATCCTATAATGGTGACGATGAAAAATGAAACATATCATTCATGGAAGTAGTTGTCCTCAAACACACATGAACAATATTCTCATTTTTCTGAATTGAATGATAGTTGAATAGATAATGGTTACATCATCAACATTATAATATTTAAATATATTATATGTATTAATATCGTTATATACATATTGATTGAATGGGTTTGGAGAAAGATGAAATTAAATGATAATGAATAAAAGTAAAAGAGTAAGAAATATTTAAGTAAATAATTTGGATATTCTCCTGAGGTATTCATTGAAAATGATGGATTTGAGGAACTTTTTTTGAGGGTAGGGGATTTATAGAGTTTAAAGGGGATATAAAATACTAAAATATTTTCAGTTTTAATTGGAATTTTCAACTATTGTTGTGGATTTATGATGGTTGAAGTGAGCTCCCTTTATAGGTTAAAACGACTAAAAAATATTTCGTAACCGATATTAGTTATGGGAAAATAATAGAATCACATGAGAGATTGATGAATTACGTGTAGAAATGGAAGGTTAGACATGTGGGTATGACATTCGTTACAAAACATTTCATTCTATAATGTATAAAGCTACTCTTACTATTTTAGATTTTGAGACGCATCATTTAACCATTTTTACACTAATAAATTTTTATTAAATTTTAACCATGGTAAATAATTTATTACTATAAATATAATATGTATCTTATTTCCAATGTTTATATTATGAATCCTATTTTTTACAATATTTAAAAAAATTAAATATAAAATTATGAGATAACAAACTTTTGAATAAAAACATACCATGTTTTGAAATATTATTTTGGTTGTCAAATGTTGTTTTAATCGTTTTAAATTATTAATATTATTTAATATTGATGACTAATAAAATGAGTATTAATTAATTTGTATATATTTTTAATCATAATACCAGAGAGCTTATTTTTAAAATAGATAATTTAAAATAATAATATTTTAAGAATTACTATTCATAAAAAATGTTTCACAAGGTTAACTAATATTTTATTTGATAACATAGTTTTATTCATAATAATAAAATTAATCCCATTATATAATTTGATCATGATTATTAAAAATAGGTAAATTATATTATATGATTTAATTTTTTGAAATTATAGAGTGATATTTTCAAATAAAAACAACAAATATATAAATAATATTTTTTCCTAATAAATTAGCTTTTAAAAATATAAATTATTATTTTACATATATATTATCAGTTATTAATTAAATTGGTTTTAACCAATTATTCGAATGAAATATATTTTATCATCATTAATATCATACTTCTTGAAATTGAATGTCATAAAATATAAAATTTTAATATTTTGTAAAGTAAAAAATCTAAGTCTAAAATGACAGTATTAGTCATTTAGGAATACAAAATGAATTTAATTTAAATTATAAGTATCCATTGTTTTATTTCTATAAATATTTCAAATGTAGTTACTCCTACTCATTTTTTTAATTCAATGGAGGGGTTTTAACGGTCTAAACGTATCATGGTTTCATTTTAGTTCATTATTTTTTGTGGAAAATGTAATTAAAAAAATTGAATTATTTAAAGGTATTATTATATTATAATTTCATGTTGTTTCAAGTGTCATTTCTTATATTGATATAATGAATAAATGAGTGGATATAGGATCAAATTTATATGAAATGGTATGATTTTTTTAATTTATATTCAGTTTTGAATCAAATTATATTTTAACACTGATATATTCATTAAAAAATTATAAAATCTTGAATTCACCAATATTGACCATTCAAACATGTCTCTATCTACTAAAAACAACAATGTGACTTAACCATTCATTATTTGAAGGATGATATAGGGGGTGTTATATGGTTAGAGAATGATTTTGAAAAAAATGAAAGGTAACGATGAATCTATATTTTTGGATATAGAATATCATTTTATTCTTCTCTATACTTTTAGAGAAACATCGTAAATTATTATTAGAATGATAAAAGGCTGTTATTTAATTTTTTATGGTAATATAATTTATAATGATGGTTTGAAAATTTAATGTTATATTTTGTTAAATTCATTCGTATTTGATATGTCATGTATAATTTGAGTTGTTATATATATATATATATATCATTTCATTTTTTATTGTTATTATTTTTATAGTAATGATATTATTAAATTTTCATTTAAGACCATTTTGTGTGATATTTGGGATGAAAGAAATTTGAGTGTCTTTAAAAATGTTAATGTCATTGATATTATTATAATCATAATCAAATTATTTGAAATTTAAGGATAAAAGAGAAGTAGAATTCTTCCATATCTTCTATAATTCATGGTTAACACCCCCAAGGTAGGGGAAATCCATTTTTTCATATTCTCTATAAGGTTTTGTATATAAGATTTATAATGGTGGCAATAGGTTTGGTTTTCACACCCTCTTCTCTTATCTGAAATCAAAATTTCATATATCATATCTCCATCACACAACATTTATATGTATTGGGTTAATTAACATATGGATTTTTTCCATTTCATGGAAACCCCATAAAAATTAACGGGGATTATTGTTCCAAAGTAATAAGGTTTTTAATTTTATCCACAATAAACTATAGTTTCCCATTGAAATAATAGTTTCATTATCTTCATGGTAGGTGTCTTTTTATAAATACCTATTATTTTATATACTTTGGGTGCATAGATTTTCATTATATAATTTTTTTAATAAAGTTCCTATATCAAGTGTCCTTGAAGCATTTTAATTTGTTCTTAATAGATCCAACAAACATTAAAGGTTTATATAATTGTGATTTTAATTTCAGTTGAGTGTTAAATATCAAAACCCATTCTTTATTAACATAATATGTTTATAAAAATCCAATAATGAGTTTTTTTGGTCCAAGAGGTTTTCTAAAACATTTTAGATAATAATATTATTTTGTGAAGGGGATTTCAATGATATCAAAAGATTATTGTTGAATGGTTAATATTAATTCTTACAAGGATTTTGATACATTCTGTCCAATATAATTTTAATTCCAATTGATTTATTAAATGTCATTGATAGACATTTATATTATTTATAAGGAATTTTTTGAGTTCATTTTAATTAATAGCACATATTTCGTGTTTATATTTATCACTATTGTTGATAATTTTTTGTGAACACTTCTAGTTTTGTTTATTCATTTAACCATTATATATATGTAAATACTTTTGTATATTAGTTATTATTTGTCGAATTTGTAAAATTTTATAGAGTGTAAATAATGATTGGGTTCTGTTTTTATATGAGTTATAAAATGGGATCCTTATGTGGTAAGTGGGAACTGAATGATGAGTTTTTAAAAAAATATATGATTTGGTTGTAGCTCATGAACTTACGTATGATTTCACTCTCACAAGGGGGTTTTATCTAAAGGATCCAACAGTAAGTCGGATTTCTTAGGTTTTCACTATAGGTTATCAGTAGATTCTGTTTCGGATGTCCTGGGTTTTCTTGATTAGGATTGAAGTTGTTTACCAGTATGCTTATTATATTGAGATTTTTAATTTTCAACCAATATAAGTTACATTAATTTTTGACATTATGTATACTTTCAGTCTCATAGTGAAATTTAACTCATGTTTTGATTTATTCATTATTTGAACTTCAATTATCACATACTCTACACTATGATTTATTAAATCTTATTAACTTGGAGTGATTAATCATAAATTCTATATATTGGAATTGTTTTTAAGGTAGAGTAGTTTTTATCAAAAGAGGTCTCTATTTTTCCCATGTTCTGAAATGTTAATACAACAATTAATAATATGTATTTCAAACATTTATGTTGAATTTTAATTATAAAATGAGTTACAATGATTCATGGTGGTATCCTACTAAGATTTGACTCACATCCAATATAAACAGCTTGGTGTATATATAGACATATATTCCTTTAATTTCGGTTTCATATATGTTCATTGTATAATTATTGGGATAGATTAGTAGCACTATAAAATCATGATATTTTAAGATAGATTTATCTTTAAATAATTTTATTTTTTCAATGGATTTGGATATACACCAACATGAGTCTCAATGAACCATAATATAGTATACCATTATGGCATAACCTTTGTATGGGAAGAATGAATTGGAATAAACATACATTCAAAATTATTTATATATTATCTACATAAATAAAATATATGTTGACAATGTACTAAATTTTTAATGATATAATTTTGTGATTAAAAAACAAATATTTCCTCAAGCGGTGTCATTTATTTTGTGATAAAATTATATAATTATTTTTTAAACTGTTAGAAAATTTATTTGAAAAAACTAACTCTATTTTTTAAATCATCAAATTAAAATTATCATAGTTTAAATTTTTTATAATTTTACAAAACTATTGATCTTATGATAAATAATGATATACTATATATAAAAATATATAAAAATAAATTTAACTAACTTAAAAAGTATATTTATTAAATATTTTTTAATGTAAAATTAGTTCATTTAAGATATAAATAATTAAATTTTGGAAATTTTAATTATTTTATAATTTGGTATAATAACTCTTCGTACACAGTAAAACCTTTTTTCGAGAAAGATTGCTTTCATCTCATTTTGTAAGGGTAATTTTAAATAAAATATTCGGACTTATATACTTTTTTTTACAAAATTGATTCAAATTTGTAAAAATAAAAATAAAAATATTCTTATATGTTAATATTAATTTTTTAGTTATAGTGAATATTTATAATAGTAATAACATGTTAGTATAGATAAGTTTAAATTGTTTTTACCATTGGGAGGGGGTTAAGCCATGAGATCAATGTGATATATAAAATTAACCTTTTATAAATCATATTGGATGGTCATATCCCAACCACATACTATCCCATCTTCATTATCCTTCCATTTTGATGCTTTTGTATTTTGTATGAATTTATTATTTTTTAATATTTTAAAAACATCCAAGTGTGTCCTATACTAATTTATAAAATAAAACCCAAATGTTTCTCTTATTAACACCAAATTTTGTCATCTATATTGAAAACATTATTACAAATTATATTCAGAACTTCTATAACTTGAGGTTATATGTTATGTTCTTTATAACATACAACTATAAGGGTCATTTATAATGGATACAAATGAGGAAAACAATATAATCGGTGATCATCGAATTCGAACACTTCTAATTTATTTCTTATTTTAAATCCTATAATTATTTCATAACAATAATAAAATAAAAAAATTATTGGAACCAGTATACAAAACATTTATTATAATTATATAACCATGAATATCTCTCATATATAGAATTGAATGTAATATCAATATATTTCTCGGGTGTATGTTGGGACTACTGCCTCTATATTGCAATAAAAATCGTCCTCCTTCCTAATATTTCATTGATGGCAATTATGATGAGTTTACTATTTAGATATTATATTTAAGATACAATTTTTATTATATAATTATGATATAGTGTCTACCTTCATACCTTCCAATATGATGGATGACAATATCATTGCTTGGGTGTACGTGTGGACTACCACCTCCACGAAGCTATGTGATTTTTTTAATTTATACATTATATGGATGCTAAGAAGGATATATTTAATGATTATATTATATATATATATATATATATATATTTTATGATAATGATTCCAGAAATGTGAATTATAATTTGTTGTTATTTCATTATATCTATTGAATAGTTAAAATATCTTCTATGCATACATACGGCCTACCATCTCCAGGATCAGTTTAATTTATTTTTATAAATCTAAATATTATTTATGGATCTAAATATATATGTAGTGGATATATATGATATTTATATCATGATTTAAATTCCACATTTCATTCAAACATTATCAATGTACATAATTTGGAAATACCAAATCAAAATATTCTAGTAGAAAATGAAATAATTAACACTCATATATAATGATTTCAAAAACGAATTACTTTTAAATGGGTTTCAAAATGTTATAATAGTAAAATATATGATATTATATAGATTAAAATGTTTGTTAAAAAGAATTATAATATATTTATATTTATTATAAAAGATGTTAGAGAGAATATATGTAATTCAAACATGATGTAATGGATTAATGTTTCAATATCATTCTAATAAAAATTCTTTATTCTTGAATTATGATTTAAGGATATTATATGATAATTTTCAGATAATAACATTTCATTTTATTATAAAACAGTTATTTTATGACATTTCTTGTCATCGTTTCATTTTCCAAACATTAAAGACTCAAGAGAATGAAAATTTAATTTTAAAAGAATATTTATAAAATTATTTATCCTGTCCGAAATTCCATTACATAAATATACATGTTTTTCTAATATATTTTCAATAATATTTTAGTAATCTCAAAAAAATATAAATTAATTTTTACCAATGTTAGACCTTATATAAAAATTATTCAAAGCAATATTGTTTTCATTTTCCCTATAAGGTACTTTTTACTTTTTACTGAAATTGAGAAATAGATATTTTTTAACATGAAAGACATGAATATAATTTTTTAATGTTATTGCTAATAAATGGTTTGAATTATCCTGAAAATGTTTCCAATTTCATTTTTAATGAAATTCTTCCCTTGATATTTTTTATTTTTTAGAATATATTATTAGATAATTAAAAGGGAATTTTCCTCAAGAAATAATCAAGACATTATTTAGAGGAAAATATTCATCTTTTACAATATCTATTTAATTTACTTATTCTTTGCTGGGGATTTCATCAAGTGATAGAATCATTATTATTTTTCTGAATAATTTATACTTTTTATGAAGAAATAATGGTGAAATAAATTTTCATTCCCATGGGTTACGCTATAATGATGACTATTATTATACTGTGTAATACACATGAATGGATTAATAATTATGTGATTGGTAGGTCTAAATTATATAAAACATTAATGAATTGGGAAAATATTAATGTTCTATGATATTAAACAGTACACAAGAGGTTATCCCAAGACTATAAGAGGGTAAACAGGTGGTTATCGCATCCAAGAAGAAGGTACATTAGTGGTTGTCCCATTTTCAAACAAGGTACACAATCATTTAGACCATGCCAAACATGTGATGAATGTATTAGTGAGTAGTCTTGACATGAAATATATATAACTATAAATTATTACTCAAACATATGGTATAATCGTATTCCTATGTTATGTTTTCATGGATCATGTTCATTAATTAATTTATGATCCATATCTTATGAACTACCATGATTTTTAAATGAATCGGGTTTAAGGACAATGAATATATTGGTATGATTTTAAAAGTTTAATCTCATGTTAACATTCTATTCATGATCATTTTATGTTTAAATTTTCAGTAATATATCCCTTTTTACCCTTATTAATCATCTGATCTCATCCTTTCTTAGGTTTCCTTTCCCTACATTAAGAATAATGATATTAAGTATGATATATCTAATAAGGGTTTTAGTATTTATTTTCATAGTGGGGAATGATATATATCTGTTTTAGAGAAGTTTTTTTTCTATTCATGTTTTCAAATACAATAAAACTATAAGATTTAGTTGTGTATAGTATTATTGTGTCCTAAATATTCATTTAATCAGATGTAATATTAATTAATGAAATTTATCGGTCGTTATAGACTCATATGGAATGTAATCTAGTTGGTGTAATATGGTTTATCTTGGTCTATATAGGGATAGTTAGATATTTACTTCTTCTTTATTTATACTTTGTATCGATTTTGTAGTCATTATTATTGACTAATGTGATTATTTTGATTTAATTGTTAAGTGAGAGGATATTTTTTTTCTTATTTTGTTTACATTATTATCATTAATTATTTATAGTAAATGATTTTTAAATCATTACATTATAGTTTGTGTGATACTCATTAGAGTTTGTTCCAACCTAGGATGATTGAGAATGTACTATTGGAAATGCATAATGTTTGTTTCAGTATGGTGTTTAATTATCATGTATAGTATAATCTATTGAAACTCAATTGAGTGATAGGATGGTAGTGAAACCATTCTAGAGAACTTCCATCAAATCATATTTTTTTAATCAAACAAAAATTTTGAGACTCAGGGAAATCACATTTTGGTATCCTACCTAATCGAGATATGATAAATCTAATTACATTTTTTCTATTTTCCCTAACTTTACTTCCTAAAAGAATCATAGTTATATATTTAAACCTATATTGAAATAATATAAAAATCATAAATTATATATAAGTACCCATATAATTATTTATCATTTTACAATATGACTAGTGTGATAATAACCATCCCTTGGGAAATCAATGTTCCACATCAATAAACAAATTTAGTATAATCATAATCATAATCATGGAGAAATAAGCATATCAATCCATATCATATGGATAATAAAAATATCATACCATGATCATAACAAATACATACACATTATACCTTATTTGATATCATTTATAACTCTGTATGCTTTATGAATTCTAATACACTTGTCCTTGGGCATGGAAATGACATGATTCTGCATTAAATATCAATAATTACCTCTATACTGATAAGGTATATTTGGAAATAAATTAAATTACTCAAACCCAATGGAAATGATATTGAAATATTGTTTGACTACGACATAGAAAAAATAACATGAGTCGATCATCACTAAAAAATAAAATATACCACTCATTACCATTAACATCAATTCACATTTCAATTTTAAATTTCTTATCTATGTTCCATGACCTATTAGGGTTGTCACTAAAACATTCCAGGAAAAAACTCTAATGGGGATAAATGTCAAGTGTTTAACACACTAGTCTACCCATGGTAGAATAGTACATTATACTATGACAAGGCCATACATGAAATCTTACAAGTAAAAAAGTTTTTATAATTTTTTGTAATCATAACAAAGAACCCAATTCCCCAAATACTATAGGATTGACCTATAACTCATCCCCGAACATCTTACCACTCTACATCAAATATTCTATATAAAAAGTCATGTACTCTCTAGGGAACTCTATTAATTAATCTTGGATATATACCCTTCATAGTGACCTTCATAATTCTATTAAAGGATCAATATAAAAAATATTAATGGATACATTATAAAACTTTAGGGAATGCTCATGGATCACCTACTATGACCCAAATTGGACACAACTTTTTTCTCATACCCCATTAATGCCCCATTTTTTCTCATGTGGGTTAATCGTATATACTTTCCCCCTATATAAATATCACATCTTGAATATAGTTAAATATCAAAGAATAAAATAAATGATACCATCTATATCCTTTCATGGATTTACCCCATATTTCGATCTGCATACATTATATTGAAGATCAATCAAGAAACCTCTTAGGAAACTATAGGTTGCATGATCCTAGTCAACATACAAAAAAAATCCCCAAAACACCCATCATTTTTATCATCCAATCCCCCCTATGTTTTTGAAATAATATGAATAACCAAAATTGAAACTTATTACAGTAAAAAACATATAGAAACATGAATCCAACAGGTAGTAAACCATATTTTTCAGTTATAAATAAATAGATAATTTTTTTAAGATCGATTAGATCATCATAAAGGGAATAGTATTATATTTATCTTATATATATCCCATTAAATATTTTTATATTACTATTGATGTTCAAGACATGGTCCTTTTCCATTAGGTTGAATTTTGGAGGAGTTCTAAACTAGTTAAATTAAATGGTAAATTTATTATTAATTAAGAAATTAAATTTTCATAACATGAATGTGAATTAAAATTTCTTCAAAATAGAGTGATAGTTATAAATTTCAACACTATGGTAGCTTACCTCATAATATTTTACCCATTTTTGGGTATAAGTTTAGTTCTTGGGTGAGGTTCATGGACCAACCCATTAAAAGTGGTTCTATATTTATAACAAGTTGACCCAAATTTGGAATATAAATTATTCCTTATCAATCCTCCCATGGTTATCCATTAGTGATTAAATAACCCAAACAAGAGTTTCAATATCTATTTTATGTTGATTTAGAAAGATATCATTGATAGAAAGGTATAATAGAAGTGTTGTGAAATTATATGTTGGTAAAATTTGTTTCCTAATTATTATTTTTTATTTTATATCAATTTGGATTAGTTAGACATTCTAAATTTATATTTTTTCATAATGTAGAATTTGTAAATTTTAATGATGATTGGAATTAATTAAATTTTTATCTATATTCTATATTTGAAGATTCATTTATATGATCTCCAAGATGTAGTCAATTATTATTTTAGTTTATACTTATTCCATAGTTCAGGGAAAATATTAATATTGAGAACATGAAATTACCGAATTATTATAATTTTTTATGATGTTTCATAATTAAATGGATTTATTCTTGATTAATATTATGATAAAATTTCATCATGAAATAATTAAAATAATTGTCTTCATTGGTGTTAATCATGATGAATTAAAATTTTGAATATCTTCACCTCTACCATATTGAATGATTGGATTCCTCAAAAATACCCACTAATAGACAGATGAGGTTTTGTTTAAACCATGGGTGGATTGAAACTACCCAACCATTTTTTTTCATTTGTCATTAATTCGATATTCTGAAACAATATTTCTTTTGATCAGTGGTGAACAATGTGAGGGCTAGTGGTTGACTATAAATGGATGTTAATGATAGAATATTTTAAATACATTGACTGGGTATTGTGAGTGGTGATGGATGAGACCTTCCATTTTGTGGAATCTATGGTATGAGACAAATGAACTCTTGAATAGGGGTGAATATAAAGAGGTTTGTATAAGGATAAATGATATATATAGAAGCAATAATGATGGTGAGAAGAGGGATGAGTAAACATTAAGACATAGAAACAATGCAATAAGTGTGAATTATGTCAAAAAATATGAATGATATATCTAGAATCACATTCTATGAAAAATATAGTTATTTTTGACTAAATGGTGTGTATTACATAACTAAACTCCACATATATTTTTCAATTCATTGGATATAGTATTCACATCAGATAAAAATAAATATCCACGCAACTCTGATGTACATTTCATAGATACTTTGATAAGGTATATTTATATAATTAAATATTTCATGGAATAACGTTGAAAATGTATATATCAGGTAGTGTTAGGTCACATAACATGATGTGTAATGGAGTATATATATAAACAGACCTTGTTTCATAACCCCCACATTCCTCCCCAACAAACACTATGTAGTTTTAACCCTCATTGAATTATGGAATAATAAAAACTGATAGTGCCTACATGTCATGTACAATGTGTCTATAGGTTTTTTTGTATCATCTCACCTAGATGTGTGAAGAAGACACGTAAATAGTTCATTCTACAAGTCATTACTTATAGAATCTTTTTTATTATTCCTTATACATTAAAGGCTATATTGGAGGAATTTTTGGTATATCTCTGAATAAAGTGATGTGGTTTGGTTTAGTTTTTATTATTATACATGGATTTCAGCCCCCCCCCCCCCCCATACGTGAGGGAATGATATTCAATAATTATGATTTATGTACTCCCCTGGTAGAATTAATATTATTGTTCATGGGTTCCCTATATTATATATGTGGTCTTATAACTCCCATACATGCCTATGGTATAGATCCACCATATTCATACATGTAGTTACTAATGTGTTTATCTTAAATAGGTGTTGTTACACTATTCTTAACTATGATTTTGTAGTAACCTTGTGACGGGGTGCTTGTCCTACACATGTATGAATCAATCATTCCCACATGAGATAGAGTGTGATTTTAACATAAATAGGGTTACAATACCCATTTATTTATATGAAACCCATATAGAGGTGTGGGTCCCCATTTATAGACAAAGATAAGTAGAATGAATGTTTAAAAATTTGGTAGTTTGAGTGTTTTGGTTCCTGTGATGCATCATGATATAATGGTTTAGTTAACAATAATGTCAATAGTTAGTTTGCTGAAATCATAATTCTAGATATTTCAATATTCTATGTGTCTTTAGTTGTTTATATGACAAAATCACTGATGGTAATAGACTATACAGATTGATAATTCATCCATTATCCATGGTTTTCATGGCCAGTTTTTAAAATTTGGAAGCATTAGGTATCTTATAAATTCCATTATTCACATTTTTTAGATTACTAGTTTTTTCATATTTGAATTTTATTGTTTGTGGTTTGGAATATAATATTTTTTAAACTCAATAGTACCTAGGCCTAATTTTTATACACGTTATATTTTTGTAGATGTTTTATAGTCTATCGATTACTTTGTTGGTAATAGTTGTGAAACAAATTTTGAAGAGTTTTGTTTTGGTAAGGATTAGTAGTGTGGGGTGATAGTGGTTTCTACAAGTGTTCTCTTCCTATGAGTTCCAGTTGTATAAAGGTGTTTTATCTCATCAAATGGTCATTTTTTGGTTGATATTATCAGTTTTATTTTTTTCATTTATGTTTTCCCTATAGAATTTTTCTATTTTATTGTTTCCTTATACATTAATTATTATAAGTTTTAGCATTATATATATATATATGGTTTATCGTTCTTGATAATATCATTTATTAATGTGTCATATCTACTACTTGTTATTATAGGAAAATCTACCATATATATATATATATATATATTATTCCTTTAAATTACTCATTGTCATACTCTAGCACATTAGAGTCAAGTTTGGGGGGACTCGGTTTTCCACTAGGTAAGGTTAGTCCCTTTTGTGTTTGATTATTAATTAATTCCACTATGGTTGTTCAGGTTTTAGTTATAGAGTAAATGATTTTATTTGATTGGTTTGAGAGTTTAATATCATAATTGTAATAGGTACATTAGCTCAGTTTTCATGTAATAGAGAAAATATTAGGTTCGATGATTGACAAACTCTTACTCTAGGACCCTGATTACATTTTAATCTTCCCAAAACCCTAAGGAATAATATTTGGGTAATTCTATGTTATTACACACATCTAATAATGGGAAAACCTGATGATTCATTTTCATCCAATGTTAGCCTAAATTAATATTCTTTAGTGATTGTTTGATTCTACTTGTTAAATAGAGGATGATCTCTATATGAAACTAGCTTTGGATTAGGTGTTGTGTTATTATGATCTCATGATACTATTTGATACTTTCTCTTATAATAATTTGAGTACTTAGGTATTATTATGAAGGCTAATTTTGATATTTATTTTCTATCTGAGTGATGGAATGTCAATTTTTTTGTTTATTGAATACGTTATTATAGGGTAGATAGTAGTTCCTACTGAATTTTAGTGGAATAATTATAGAATAAATGTGTTATATGTGTTACAGTGATAGATTACTGACATTTCAATGAGGTTATATTGATCATTAGGTGGATTACAAATGGTTGGAGTCCAAAACATTCATTTTTTTATTCAGGCACCCATTAACCCGAGAGTGGTTCTTCCCTTTGATTGATCATCATAGATAAATTTTCTATTGGTTAAAATTTACCCAAACTCATACTGGTGTTACATTATTATTAATGGAGATTAGAAATTTTACACAATGATCTGTCCTATGATGTTATGGTTTGTTGAGTTTGGAGAGAGTTAGCCCCTCTTTATGGAAACATGATAGTGAACAAGTGTGTTTTGATGTTCACAGATACAGTACACTATGATCTAGTTTTTGAATGGATTATTTTAAACATGTGAGGATGGGTGAGGAATAAAATTTTAGATTCATGTTAGGTACATGAATTGTATATTCCAAACCAATGTTAGAGACCTAAATAAATCATCCGAAGACTAGGTATTTATATTAAAAGTGCATCATTCCATGGGAAAGATCAATAGTTTCTTATACCAGTTTTTAATAGTTATAGGGAAAGATATTCATATTAATGATATATTTTGGAATAGAGGCATTAATTTTAGTGGATTTTTTATTGTTCTAGAATGTATTTCTTGTATAATATTTTATATAAAATTAGTATCTATATAGTTTTCAAACACATCTAACAACCACTATCACTATCTTCTATTAATATTCATCGAATATAGTGCACTTGTATTCTAGGTACTAATGATTTCCTAAGATGTTTGGATCTAAAATATTTATATCTATTGTATTTATTATATGATGCATACCTTATTCACTAGTAGTCATACTCACAAACAACTATGGTTGTTTTAATTTCTTATTATACTAGTGGTGATCATCCCATTATCATATTAGTTAAAAGAGGGAGAATACCCTCCAATGAGTGGGATCTTATATGGGATTAAATCATATCTAGATGAGTCCCTGTGATACCATCATTGTTATAGATTAGATTTTTTATGATTATTGTGATGTATTGTGATGATGTAATGATTGGTAAAGGTTTTACATCAATTTATATTTATAAATGATTGAATTACCATTAAAACATTACCCTTCCAATAAATAATATTGGATAAAATCTTCCATCTGGAGTTGTATTAACATCTCATACTATATATTAGGTGGCCCAAATACATTTTGTATATTGATTTTGTAGTATCAGAAATGATTAAATATATGATTATATTGAGTTTAGTGTTCCCATTACGACCTGTGGAGAGGAAAAATGGGTTTCTATATTTTGGTATTATGGGTTTTTAATAATATTTTCTTAGAGGAATGATATTTTGTGGGTATATTTTGTGCAACACTAAGGATAACATGACATTATAATATTTTTTATGTCGAATAAAATATTACATTTCTATGATTTAGTACCTGATGAATTATTTTTAATGGTCTACATTGATGACACACACATTTCAGAAAAAATAGGGGTGAGAAACTAAATCATTTGGATATTAGTCTTAGTAAAACATCAAGGTATAAATATTAAGGTTATATGTTTAGGTATTATTTCTCAAAATGGGGGAACCTTTGATTCAAAAAAATATTCAAGAATGTGGTTAATTTTATTCATGCATATATATTGAGGCTCTGATAACTTATCAAAATAATTATGGAATAGTAGGGGTTTCACTTTTTCACCTATAAATGAAATTCTATCCCTTGATAGTGGAGGATATGTATGAGTTACTAGAATTAGTGTAAATTTTTCTTATCTCGATGGGAGATGTGATATGTCTTTTGATATATAAGATATCCCACATATAATAATGAATATATGGGTCTATTAAAAAATAAATACGTTATGGGTTCGTTTATGAGTGGTTATTTATAGATAATACTTTATATTTATACTCTTAATATTTTTTTGTACTTCAACCTACATCAATGTTTGATAGTGGTATCACCATAAAACATATCATTAGTGTAGTGTTTAGAAGATAGAACTATGGTCCGTTGTATAAAACCTTAGTGGTGTTTATTTAATTAAGGATTGGTATTTACCATGTGAAAATTATTATAATGATGTAAATTAGGCTTCCCTATAGTTTGGGTTTTTTATTGACTCATGTTTTAGAAGATGTTTATTGGGTTATGACATGGATAGAGAACGGTTATATTTATATGTTTTCACAATATTCATTGAATATTGGTGGAATAGTTCACTGATTTAAGTTGGGTTTATTTCATTGTTTTTTAAAGATTCTATTGTTGTATCATCCTATACTCGTCAATTAATTTTCTAAATATCCACCAAAAATCAACCATGTGATCAGAAGCCGTGGATGAAATACTTTTTAGAGTCAACTATGTAGTTTTTTTATTTCCATGTGTAGTAGAAAAAAAGATTAATCTTGGGTGATGGTGTTTTTTATATTATTTATTTTTTAAACATATTTATGTGTTCAATTTTAGGTGATAGTAAGAAGTTAAATTATATCTAGAGGATATTCACACATTGGTCCCTTTCATGGTTATTGTGTCTATTTAGTTGAATAACCTCATGGAAGGTTTTAATATGGAATAATGGATTCCATATGGTATCTTTGAGATTCTTCCATTGATCCTATCAATGATGATGTTTTATTCATTATAAATACATTATAATGAGTTCTCAAAGCGTTCTATATGGTAAAATATCCATGGAAATTGTTAAATAAGGTATTAGATACATTAAAGCTCTCTGATGATACATAATATAACTAATAACAAACATAAAAATAATTAGGGGACAAATAACTTCAAATTTTCTCTTTTACTAATTACATAAGAATCATTTAGATAATATTTGAGAGTAGAAATGAGGATCAATAAAAATATAAAATGAAATATATATTATATAATAAAAACACTACTTATATTTTAGAGTAATTTGAGGTGTTAAAGTGATAAAAAATATCCATTTTTTAATACTTAATACTAATAATTATCTTTGGAGGTGAAATAAAAATTTTTAATCTGAAGATAGTTTGATAATATTCATGATTAATACATCATCAAAATTATAGGTGGTAGTGATAGAATGAAATATAATTTTATTATATGACAAAAGGATATGAAATGTGAGTTATGTAGTTCATGTGATCATGAATATAGGGATATATAATGACGATTTTTGAGTATTTCTATGAGAAGAAATGAGGAACAATATGATAATAGTCATTGATTATATATAGATAAATATTATATAATAATATTTTTCTTTACTATAAATTAGAATTAGAAAAATTAGAACATTAATATTTTAATTAAAATATCATAGTTCTTTGTGATTAATAGTGTTTTACCAAATTTCAATAAATGAATAATACTCTTTTGATCAGTGAAAATTTCAAAAAATACAGCAAATCCAGATGAGAAAAAATACAATAATTCTTCAATGATACCTTACGAGATAAAAATAAATATTTTTTGAATAATGGGAGGAATAATATTATATTAATTAATTCTCATCATTACTATTACTTTCCCTAGCAATCAATATGTAAGAAGATTTATTTTATGATATTAGCTATGTTACAAATGGTTTCCTATTTGATCGGGTTGGTTCCAACACTATAGTGTGACCTAGGATAGTATCTATTTCATAGTATCATATTGTTAATAAAATTTGTTTTTATTGTGAGTGAGTATGTAATTACCATATGTTATTGATTCAGTCATCTATAAAACAGTTGAACCTCATTATCAAGTCTGATATGTCATCTGTAGTTTTCTTGAACCAAAGTGATTTTTTGAGATCTAATCTTAATATGAATGAAGGTGAAAATGATTTGAAAATAAAAATTACAAACACTAATTCACTCCCTCATATAGTGTTGATCACATTAAAAAGTGATCCTAATAACTAGTATCAGAGCTATTGTTTTCTCTTGAAGATCAATTTTATGATTCCTATGGATCATTAAAACTTATTAAAACATAAGTGAATTAAAATTTTTAATGGGAAATTATTTAGTTATTGAAGTACATAATTGTAACTTATATTATTATGGAACCCTAAGAAAAATTTAACTCAAATAATATATTAATCTAATTATTTAATCAATACAACTGGAAAAATGTTGCAACTGAAGGGTTAAATGTTTACTGTCTTGGAATCAGCTGCTTAAACATGTTACTTTAAAATAATTTCAATCTCTTCCCCATGATAACACAATATTAGATATTTTTCTACACATATCACATTACATAATAAACCTAATATCCTAGTTAATGGAAAAAAGGAAAGGGGGGAACACAAAAACTTATTAAGGAAAAGATGTATCATAATTTATATTATCAAAAATATGAAAGAGAAAATGGAAAAGGGATTAATGATCTTATAAAAGATCATAAGACCATATATTATAATCAAATAAAAATATAAATAAATATAATATAATAAACATATAATTATGGATGAATAAAAGTTATTACATGGGTCAAAATAATTCTACATAATGATAAAACATGTCCACATGACATAAGAGTGTGAAATACAATAAAAGTAATGTGTATCCCGAAAAATGGAATATCAGATATATGAAAATAATTTTAAAAAATGTAATAGCTTGGTAAACGAGTGAATGTGTAATAACCATATTAATAAGAAACAATTTAAAAAACCCCATTACGAAAATGATTTTTATTTTAAAAAACTCATTATGTCTACGTTTGAAAATGTAATCAAACTCATTATGGACACACCAATTGGAAAAGTCTCATTGGGTACAATTATGAAAATCACATAAAATATTATCATAACTTAATTATTTTAAGGATTATATTGTACATTGTAATTCATCATCCATATATATTTATTCAACTTAAAATAAATTATCATTATATCAAAAAGGACCCTTCACAAATGAATGGGTTTCTGAATATTTTGAAAAAAATATAACATACACTCTAAAAATCATAGGATATCAAAAAATTTATTTTAAAAAATAAATATTATAATAATAAAATATTTATAGTGATAAAAATGTCACTGTAAGATTTTATCCATGGGAAAAAATAAAATTGAAAATATAAAGGTTTTTAGAATAACATGAAAAAAAATTTATCAAAGAAAATGTTAAATTTTATTCAAAAAAACATAAAAATGAAAATAATTTTTTAAAACCTCAGCATAAATAGTTTTAAATAACGAATCCTTGAAAAAAAATGTGGAAATAAATCATATGTGGTAAATAATGAAATGACATTCACCTATTATGTTTTTAGGATGTTTTTTAAGAAAAAATCACATATAATAAATATTGAAAATTCTACTTTAAAAAAATAAAGGAAAATATTATAAAAATATCTTAAAAAACGTATTTATATTCCAATAAAAAACATTTGATTGTAAAAACATGTAACTGGATAAAATTATTCATTGGTATGAATGGGTGTTTTTCTTAAAAAAGATATTGTTTTATTTCTGAAATCCATTTATCAAATAATTTTTCATTGATTATGAGAAGTAATATAAATATATAATAAGAGGAAACACCATATAAATTTTGGAAATGTTAGGTTATATGAATGAATGAATATTATATTCGAGTGAGAAAGTTAATGACCCAATGAATTGAGTCGATAAGACCCTAATGGTATTAGTAATGTAAGAATGAGAGGATCTTAAGAGGAATATCATGAAATAGAAAATAAAATCTTATGAAATGTAAAATTTTCTCAAATTTTAATGTAATAGGGTTGAGAATAGACTATATAATTAAAATGATGGTCTGAAATATCATACTTGCCCCATGGAGTTGATAATGAGACAAAGAAACAGATGCTTGGAATTTTATTTATGTGGGTCATATTGTGACATAATTTTGAAATAAACTATATTAATAATTTTTTTGGAACCTTTTTTAACATTTTTTACTATTATTCTCTATTTTAATATTATTTCTTTTTTTAATTATTTTTAATATCATATGTAAATAATCTTGATATTTTTTATCTAAGTTGATAATAATTGTGTTATTTCTCATTATTCTGCCAAATTTATTCATTCAAATATAATGCATGGTACTAGAATTGATTATCAATAATTATTTATAATTTTATATATTATTTTATTGGGGTTTTGTTTCTGGTCCGTTATTATGAAATCAATAAATATATGGATTTAGAGATTTTTAATGAACTTATTATGGTATCATAATAAACTATAAAAATTTTATATTACCAATAAAAATACCTAAAACTCATTAGTTATTTATAATTAAAAAAATATTATTATTTTATCTGTAATTGACATAAATATATTTTAGTTATCTTGTAGGTGGTTAAACCGACCCAATAGAAACATGTTATAATCTAAGTTTGAGTACGGATAAAGAAGAGATTATTATTTTGTAATATCATTATCAAAAAAATTTAAGTAAATTATTTATATGATATTAAGGTTAATAATCATAATTTTTATGTCTGAAAATAATACGGAATAATTAAAAATAAATTTTTACATATAAATAATTTTTTTTCTCTGAATATTTTCATTTTTTGAGGTTAGTTTTACAATTATTTATTTATTCTAATATTATTTATTGAATTTTTATTTTATATTTCTAGTCTGTAAATTATGTAATAATTAAAAATACATATAAATTAAACAATTTTTATAATAATCTATTATTGTTGGTGATGAAAAATGAAATACGTTGTTCCTGGAGGAGGTGGTCCTCCCACTAGCATGACAAACATTTTCATTTTGTCAATTGAATATGAGGGTAATATATTATAGTTATAACATAAATATAAAAACATTTAATTAAATAATTTACATTTATTTAATTATATAGAAAATTTCATTTTGAGTTTGGATGAGGTCGAATGAATATGATAAATAAATAATGTTGAAATGTTTTGTAATACTTACATTGAGAATATTGATCTTATCTTGGGGAATCCATATGAAATAATTTAATTTAGTTACATTTATGAGACTAGATGATATCATAAATTTATTAGTCTTATATTATAAAAACATTTCATATATTTTCAATGGAATTTTGAAATTAGTGGGTGGCTAGAAAAGGGTAGAATTGATCCTCATTTATAGGTGAAAAAAGAGGGATAAATCATTGCAAAAAAATATCAAGCAAGGGGTCAGAATGAAATATCCATGAGTGTAAGGTGAGATAAATTGTGGGATATTTTTTTGATTTGATTTTATGTATTCCCATCATGAAAAAACAACTCTAGAAGGACTATGGTTCAAATTTATTGAGTAAAATTTGATCCACACTAGATTAATGATTTTAAAACTTGTTAATATTTATTAAATATTAATCATGGTTATTATTTTACCCAAAAAAATAACATATACCTAATTAAAAAATATCATTGTGTTGAATCATAATTTTTAAAATAATTAAACAAATTAAATTTATAAACACATGAAATTTAACTTTTAATTTATAACATATAATGCATTTAAAAACATTTATTGTACAAAAAATGTTGTTTTAATCATTAAATATTTATAACATATTTTAACAATTCTTACTAATGCAATTTCTACTAATTCATTTTAATATAATTTTAAACATCATATTATAGTATTAATTTAAATTCAATATATTTAATAAAAAATAATAATAATATTTATAAAACTATCATTCTTCAGAAAGAAATTTTTTATACTAATTACTAATATTTACCTTGTTAACTTAATTTAATGCTTAAAAAATATATTTACCCCATTACATAGGATGAAAATGATAATTAAAATTAAATAAATCATTTTGTACAATTTAATTTCTTAATATAATTAAAATATATTGTAATATAAGTGGACATATTTCATGAATAATGGTTTAAAATATCGTTTAAGAAAAAAATGACCTTTGTTTTATTATAAATTTTTATATAGTTATTATAAAGTGGTAATTTATATTATTACCTACCAAATTAACAACAATAATAAAATATAAATGTTTAAAAATTTTATTAAGGTACTCTAGTTTTTATTTTAGTTAATTGTTATGTGAAATAAAAACTACTCTCATTAAATTTAATTAGGGAAATGTTTTTACAAAAAATTCTTAGTCATTACATTCTACCCCCTTAAAAATAATTTCATTTTATTTTTTGTTGACAATCAAGAAAAAAATAATGCTAATATTATATTATTAAATTTTTAGGATCAAGTTTTTTGTCATCATTCTTGTGATTAAGCCACAAACAATTAACTAGATTGGTGGTCCTATTTCTTAGAACCATGTTTCTTAAATCCATGATATATTCAAATTATTCTTTATTAGAAAGTTCATTATCCAATTATATTGATTTTGCAATTATAAAATGTTATGTATTTGGTAAGTACTACCTCCAAATAGATAAAAATAATATATCATCTTCTTGAGAGAGATATATAGGGAGTAATAAGAAATATGTTATAACCCCGATATGATCCTGGAACTCAGAAAGAATAATAATTATTGGGCTCCAAGTCTCTTTATTCTAAAATATAATTACCCAATTCTATAATTATATTTCATGTAGCACTATATCACAAAAATAAATGTATATGTGTCATTGATGATTGAATGAAAAAATCTTTTATCAACATTGTCATTCACTCATATATTTTTGAATAGTTTGATTATTCTTCTTTATATAATTGGAAAGGTCAAGCCATATCAGCCTCCTCTCTCTAAATTCATCCCAACATGTTAAAGTAATATATATATTCCCATATGGGGTCTCATGTGGTTATATTTGAAAACATTAATATAAATTGTCATGTTCATCCCAATATAATTGTAAATCCATTGAATAATATCTAAACATAACATCTAGAGTATTAATGGTCCTCTCACACATACCATCTATATGAGGATGAAATATAGAATTGAAACTCAGTACTGTCTCCAATTATTTTTCAATACTTCCCTATATCCTTTATGTAAACATGATATTCCAATCAGATAAAATATAGATTTATACTTTATACATAATCACAATATCCCTTATATATATTGTAGCAATTTGGTTAAGAGAATAACAATATTTAATGGAAATAAAATAATCTGAATTTTTTTGGTGATCAGGTATAACACAAATGAAATTTTTTCTATTTGATGACTTAAAGATTACTGTGATGAAATCCAAGTTTACTTTCTCATTCCCATCTGGTATGGTTAATGGTTACGACAATCCCATAAAATATTTTCACTCAGCCATAACATTTTTCAACCCAAGTATAGAGATATGAATTCTACAATTTATCTCCTCAAGTTATCCCATCATAATTTTTTAGATC
The DNA here is from genome assembly GCA_963277665.1 of Viscum album. NCBI lineage: Eukaryota > Viridiplantae > Streptophyta > Magnoliopsida > Santalales > Viscaceae > Viscum > Viscum album. Next base: position 1,467,358,631 of record OY728138.1, on the reverse strand, counting down.
TCTTTACATTTTTACATACTTTATAAAAATATAAGTATTAGTTCTATTTATCAACAAATAGTTCGATCATTAATTTCATTTTTTATGTGACACATATCTTGATTCCAATACTTATAACTCTATATTTATCAATTTTGAACACTAGAATATTCTCTACACATTTAAGAATTTATGACTATTCTTTATTGTCTTCATTAATCATTATATAAATGGATAGATGTATAGGAATTAAGGAAAACAAGGATTTCAATCCATCCCTTATGACCTCACGTTTCATTTATTTATAATATTTGAGTATTTTATAATTTTAAATCCTCATCATGGATAGATTATAATAGTATTTATTACTTAGACTGTTATTGGGATTATTTTCAATTCTGGAGTGTCAATCTATTGAGAAGTCATGATATTCTATAAATTCCAATACACTAACTTGGTTAATATTCATCTCTATCTATATGAATATATATTTTAAACTATTTTTATTAGTATATATATAAATCTTTTCTGAATATAGTTAATTCCACCAATTTATTAAAGAAAAGATCAATGTTTCCAACACCAAATCATGCATTGGGTAATTTTTTTCATGAGTATTTAATCAGTATGTCTCATAATAAATTACCTCTTCATTTTATAAGGGGATAAAAAAAATACTTTTTCAAAGAATATTTTTATTCATCCATCCAATGGAAATTGACTCTCTATTATGTTAAATGGGTTATTGGATTTCATAACCATCTAAAACATATCACAACCCATTAGTAATATCTGGATAACAAATATAAAATAAGGATCTATGTTACATTTTTTAGTATAGATAATTTATTGCTAACATCTGTTTTTTATGGATCTATGTGCATTCCATATCTTATGATTAAAAGACTTATGAATGTTACATTCTTCATCTTGTATTCACATATGATAACTTTTTCCTATATTTTACACTTTATCATGTTCTTTAACATAATTTGAAAAAAAATCAGGATCATTCATTCCCTTAAAATGTAAATGAATCTCTTCTATAAGGAAAACAAAAAATTGACCATGGTAGTCTCTAAAGACTATAATCATTAGATCCATGAATATTAAATAATCATTAGTAATTTTAAATTTAATCCCTAAAAATTAATAGTATCCATAACAAGTATAGAAAATAGGATTTTAAATATCCTCCATTATAACCCTTAATATATGATATCTAGGTTAAGGGATATTTTTTGAGATATATTGTGCTCCTCTGAGATAATTGAATATTTTATCAATTTTCGGTAGAGGGAAATCAATCATGATGATGATTTAATTAAACTCACACTAATAATGAAAAGACACATCGATCCTTCCCTATTGTTTTTAAAAAATGACTAGTTCACCCCATTGTAAAGCATTATGGTATATAAAACAATTTATCAGATTCTATTGTAGATTCTTATTTATTTCCTCCAATTAAACTGTTGTCATTCAATATAAACCTTTTTATATAGGCATAGGTCAAGGTATGTTTTCAATTGAGAACATAATGTAATGAAATTTTGGAACACCAACAATGTCATCTATAAATATAGTAGTTTTTCAACATATAGAATGCATTTCATCAATGTACACTCCCTCTGATCATTTGATTGGATAGTCCCTCATTTTTGGGTATTGAAGCACATATTATATAATGTTATTCAGTAGGACGCCATAATCTTCCTTGTATTATAAAATTTGGTACAAGTGTGAAATAAGAAAAAAACACAATAAAAAAATACTGAAAAAACACTATCTTGAGGACTTGACCCTGAAACCACACCCCAATTTGATCCCCACCTTTTCCACCCTCGCTGAGCGTAAGGGGAATCTTCATTGTATTAATAAATGAAAAAATGATGATTTTTGAAATGGAATTATATCTATTTATCATGATATTTTATACATAATCTATAAAATTAGCTCTAAACCACATATAATTTTATGTCAAAATCTACCAAGGGAATCATAACAAGATGTAGATGGAGTATCTTCCCATATCTCTTGATCGTAAAATATTAAAATATGTTAGTTGAAATAATTATATAACAATGTATATTCATATATAATTCAATATCCAATGTCTGAGGGAGTGTATCAAAATTATAAGATTATTTTAATTATAAAGTAAATTGTGTAACAAAAATAAAAATCTATATTTTCAATTCTAGAGTGATGAATAAATATAACATTCACTACATTACTATTGTGATCCAACTTATTTATAGTGATAGTTTTTTCTCCCCCTTAGTCACATGGATTATAATATTTATTTTTTCTATTATATTCAATTTATTTGGGTTTAGATCATTGATTCATGTTATACAACAAACTACCTGAATTTGATGCATTGAATTGGGGGTGGACCATTTTTACAAAACTTCTTCTCCTATGTTCACTTAATCATCCTCTAAGAACCACATGGGTAGTTATGAATTTGGTGTCCAACATTACTAAAAAACATTCTTTACTGTCTTAGGAAATTAATTGGCTGTTTCCGCTAACCGTTATTTAATGTAGGAAATTGTAATTACTTTACATAATGTGTCTTGTATTCAAAACATTCAGGATACTCTACTTTAGTTCTCTATTACCCAGAATAATGCTTATTTACATCTTTTATATCTATATTAAAAGTATATATTACAATATCATCACAACTATAATTTTATATTATTTATAACTCCCTTATAATACTATGATTTAATCCCATATGGATGTTATAAATTTTATACTTGATATCGCAGATAAAACTGGAGACATAGCTCATGAGACACGTTTATTTTTTACATAAGCTCTGATAGAGTTATCCACTTTTTTGTTCAATTCCATGAATTCCCTCTCCATATTCAAATTAATAGTCTGATAAAAATGCATATTGAAAAAACACTCTTGAAGACTCCCCATTCAATATAGCTTACTCCCTCACTTTATATGGTATTATTATTGGCATTCCACTATTGGTCAGCATAACCTATTATATGATTAACTAAAAAAATGACTATCTCGTGACCTATATAATATAGACCTAAGAATAAATTTTTCATTGCAATTTAACACTACTCAATAACCATTGAATTAGAATAAAATTTATGACATGGTTGATGTTACCCCATGAGTGACTTTATAGTGAGATGCTTCATCCTTGGGGTGTTAGTGAGATAAAAAAATCGTGTTTTATGTAACAACTTGAGATATATGGGTGATAATTTCCATGAAATTTTTCATTTGAGCCCCAATTTCATTAGGTTTCTCATTTGGAAAATATCCACATTGTCTATTTCAATAATTATTAACTCATCTCTTTCATGTTACCAATATCATCATGACTAAAGGAAAAAAATCAGAATGACTGTAAGTAAAATAATGCATGTGTATATGTGGAAACTAGAAATATAAAAGGATGATTTCATAAATAATATTCATATGTTATCCAATTAATATATAGGTTTATGGTTTATCCATGGTTAGTTTTATAAAAATTATATTTTTATATTCAAATCTTATTTATTGTCTTATGATGATAATGGGAATTAACCAGAGAATATCCCCTAGGAATGTCAAACCAGGTGTAATTTTTGGACCCTTTGTTGTACAGGAGGTGATGATTCAGATAATATAGAATACTCCCTTTTCACGGTTATGACCTGAAGGTACATATATGCCAGATATTAAATACACATGTAGTTTCTAGAAAGGGATTTACTACTAGGAAAACCAAATAATCTCAATAATATGAAACATTTATGATGTTTTCCAATTCTTAAACATATATCATATAATTATACATTGTATTTTAACTAAATAAATCTAATAAAATTCAAAATAATAACAAAATAATCCTAAAAATAACTAAAACAACATATAATAACAACTATAGAAATCCAAGCTACACATAACTAAAATATTAAATTAATTTCAAGATTTAAATTACATGATAAAAGTTTTCATTAATCAATGTCTAAAAGATTAGTGTCATCGAGAATAGCTATATAAATATATTATTTCACAACACCAAAAAATATTTTCCCATAATTAATCTAATCCTGAACCATTTTCTAGACATATCACATGAAATAATCTTATTTATAATGTATGGAATAGAAACATATAAATTGGTGCACACACACACCCATGGGGGAATAATGATAAATAATATGTCAAATCACAAACATGAAATAGAATAAATAGAAGGTATAAATATCCTAATAAATTAAAATTGAAACATATTTTGTATTAATAAAACATTATAGAGTGAAAAATGATCACAAAAAGATCACTAAGAAAGCATATAAGTAATTAAATCTCTCAAAATACATCTAAATAATCATATAACATGTCGACATGACATAAGTTAGTTGAAATCAATAATATTTAGGGAAAAAATGAAAATATAGACTTTCATGAAAATGAAACTCATCTTTAAAATGTTTAATTAATTTCTTGAATAACATTGGAATATTCGTTAATTATAAGCGCAGTGATGTTTTTTTGAGAAAACTCATTATGCATAGGACTACGTAGAAATAAACATTTTTCCCTGACAAAAAAACTTAGAAAAGTCATTATGCCCACACCTATGTGAAAAAAATCATTAATTACATGTCTAACTATGTGATCATTTTATACATAAACCAATGTGTTGGTGGAAAATATAAAACCCCAATCATCGTCAACCTTACATATATATTCCACTTAAAATTAATCATCGTATCTAAATTTACTAATGGAAACAGAAATGGGTTTTTTAAAATTTTAAAGTATATATTATAAAATAAACGTATTAAATCACAAGATATCAAACTCTCATTTTAAATAAGGTATATTTTTGAAAAATCAAATGGTGGGTGATGAAAATATCAGAGACATCCCATGGTGTAAAAATATAACTGAACAAATAAAAAAAACTTCTTTAAAACATTTAAATATTGTTCTAAAAAATGAAAAAAATTAATTAAAAAAATCAATAAGGAATAGAGAATAATTTTGAAATCCATATGAATTATTTCCAAATAAAGGATACATGAAAATTAGAAAATTGAGTTAATAAATCATTTGTGGTGAATAATTAAAAAACCCCTTATTAATCTTTGTAGACTGTTTAAATGAAATACCAAAACCAAATATATACTGAAATATATTTATTTAAAAAACAATTTAAAATATTTATGATAAATATTCAAGGAATAAAATCATTTTTTTAAATAGAACACTATTGATTTGAAAAAATGGACATGGAATAAATGATTCATTGATAATAAATAGAGTTATTAATAAAAATATTATATTACTATTCGAGAACCCATTTTATCAAATAATTTCATATTGATAATTGGAATTAACATTCTAAAATAAAAAGAAGAAATAACATACAAATTACTGGATTATAATGATCCACAAATTATTGATATTTATATTTGATAAATAATTATTATGAGCCGGTGGATACTAAATTTTTTCGATAAAACCCCTATGATATTGTAAATGAAATAATAAAAGGACCCTATGATTAACATCATGAAATATACCTTAAAATATAATGAAATGAATTATTATTTCATATGTGATAGAAATAGGGTACTGAATAATCTATATAAAATAAATAATAGTGCGCAATATCAAACATGTCCCATTGTGTTCAAAAGGAAACAATGAAACCCTTGTCTTGAATTCTTGATTAGTATATCCCAATATAACCTCCAGTATAAAATGAATATCTATATTACAAATTTATTTCATATCTATATTTATTTCTATAAACAATAACAATAATCATTTACCATTATTATTTTCATCTATATTAATTAGTTATTGACTAATTTTAATATCACAAGGGATAAACCTTGATTATTTTAAACTATATTTATAATAAATGTGTTTCATTGATATTATCATAATTTTATTAACATAAAAATCATAGAATCTAATAGAATTTATTCTTAATTATTATTTAAAATTTCAAAAAAAATTCAATGAGTGTTTTTAATGATCCATAAAGATGAAATCGATGAATAACAATTTTTTGGTGTTTTTAATGTAAAATGGCGGTATCTTAATTGATGAGATAACTATTAATATTTCCAATATAGAATAAGAAAATATTTTTTTATTTATTAACATCTAATATCATGTTTCCAAATACATCTCTAATTGATTTTTATATCATTTGTGATGTTATTGGTTAAACACACCCAATAAAATCATAATACAATTAATGTGAGTATAGATATAAAATAATTTTTGGTATATCATCATAATCACCAAAAAATAGTTACATTATCTAATTTCTATTAATAATATTAATGGTAATTTTTTAATTTTAATAATATTTTTGTTATTGATAATTAATTTCCCACTTATAAAAATATCATATTTATTCTTGTTTAGTACATTTTGGGTGGTCAGTTTTAAAATGATTTCTTGTTGATAATTATGCAAATAAAATGACCAATTTTTATTTTTATAATATAAATTATGTGAAAACTTGGTTATTTAATCACTAAGACCAATTTTTTTAACCATAATTTAAATGTGGTGATGAAAAATGAAATGTATTCCATGGGGGATGTAGTCCACACATAGGCATGAGCAATGACTTCATTTTTTCGACAGGATGGGAGGAGAATAGATATTCATAAAACCATAAATAGAGTAAAATTTAACAATATTATTTCTAATTATATTATTATATACATATTTTAATAATGTATGTAGAGTAAATTGGAACAATGAAAAAAAATAGTTAAAGGGTATATAATAACTATGTTGAGAATTTGGATATTCTCTTGAAGTATACTTTAGAGAATAATGAAATGACGATATTTGTTGTGGTTTTAAGATTTAGAACTTATTTAGGGTATATATATGAAGTAAATTGGGTGGAGTTTCATGTGAATTTAAAACTAAGATCTTTTTATGGAAATATTGGTAGTGATATCCATTTATAATTAAAAATTGGGACAAATCCGTGAAAAAAAATTTAAGTAAAGTGTAGGAATAGAATTTAATGAGAGATATGTGAGTTTGTTGTGTAAAAATTTATGAAATTTTTATGTATTAATTTTTAAATAAACCAAATTATTTTAGAAATTCTATTTTTAAAATTAAATTCAAAAAAAATTGAGCCACATTAGATTTCCAATTTTAACACATATAAATATTTATCAAATATTAATAATTCTTTTTATTTAATCACATAAAAAATAATATTAATATTATTCCAAAATAAAAATATGAAAAATATGTATTTAGTCTCCACTTAATCTAATTCAATTTATAAATATGAGAAAAAACTCTTATGATAAAACATATAATGTGTTCAAAAATTGTCTTGGTTAAATAATTTTCTATTAATAATTATGTTTTCCTAATATTATTTAACATATATTCCCAATAAAATGAGATTTAGTTCATTTATATGTATATTTTAAAATAATATTATAGTTTTAATTTAAGATAAACATCTTTAATTTAAAAAAACAATATTTATTATTGTCTCTTACTCATAAAAAATAAATGTTTTTATCATTATAACATAAAAATATATAGGAAAAACAATTTAATACATAAAAATTAAATTTTCCCCATTACTTAATTTTTAAATTATGATTCAAAATATTAAAATAATGTTATATTATTTATTTTATTAAATTTTTTAAAATAATTTTAAATTTAAGAAAGCCTTATAGAAAAAATCAATTTCACTAAACCTGTGTCTTTTATGTATAAAATGAAATTTTATTTATTATATATTTTATATAGTTTTTATAAAGTGGTCACTTTTATTAATACTAAACAATTTTAAAATTATATTGTAATTTTAATGTATAATAAATTTATTAATTTAACACCATTTTCATTATAGGTAAGTATTTCATGCAATACAACATACTCGTATGATATTTAATTATAGAAAATTATTTACTAAAATTAGAGTTCATGAAAATTCTCCAACTTTGATAATTTTTTATTGATAATTTTTTAAGAAAATATAATTTTTAAAAATATCTAATATTTATCAAATTGATAATAAAAATGTTGAGAGTTATAGAAATATTGGAATTCTCTACTGTCATCATTATCTATGAAAAAGTTCTTAAAAAGGATTGGGATAAAAAATCGTCTTCTAAATTTTTGGTAAGACGCCATATTATTTATGATGGATATAAGAATGTTATAAAATAATGATTATGAATTTTTATAATCTATTTTGAGGATATATGATTTCAAGATAATTAATTTCTTGATTAATTATTCACTGAAATTAATATAATTATGAGTACTATAAGAAGATATAGAGAGTATCGTGATGAGTAACCATTGGTTATGAAGTTGATAATTCTTCAAGATTATTATGATGTGAGGGTCCCATCTATCAATGGATGAGATCATAACTAGTTTCATATCGTTGGGCTTCACATTACTATTATTTTATTTAAAATGATAATATCTACCATCATAAAGGAAAAGGATAAAATGAAGATGATGGTTTCAGTCAAAAAAATATTGAATATTATGATCTAAGATGTGCTGGTTGATCCTATTGAATATATTTTCATTAGTAGTTCTGATATATCATTCAATTTTAATTTTCAAAATTTTGAATTACTAATATGTTACTCCTTCCAAAGAACCATGTTTTAATCAACTGGGTAGAATAAAATACCATCACAATACAATAATATATATATATATATATATTGAATAAGGTGTGCCTAATAGTGAGGGTAATAACTATGAAGAAATTTATAATGACATTTCTGTTATGGTTTATGTAGACTAATTCTATTAATATAGTGACTCTATATAAGTTAATAAATGACATAATAATGATTTTGGTACTTAGTATTAGAATATTCAAATGAATAAAAAATTGAAATTGAGATAAAAATATTTATTTTAGAGATTTTAATGAATAAATATGAGATTTCATATCTCAATGAAAAACATATATAAGTAAATACTATCCAAAATAAATGAAAAACATTTCCAATGAAATTGAGAGGTAAAATATTGACAATAATAATAGAAAATATATTACTTGATATATGAAGTAGAATACCATTTTTATATATGATAAAGTTGATAATCCGTAGATTTTGTTTTTATGATTGAGTTGTCCCTTGGAAAATTCACATTGACCTACAAGAGAGATGTTACTGAAACTAATGAAATAACTAAACCATATAAAATAAAATTTCATGAAATTAAAATTCTAAATATTTTTTCTATTACATTATATAATATGATCAAATGGTACTTATGTGTAACATTCTATTACATTCATAAAGGTACTAATTGACCCCTATTTTGACCGTTCTTTGGTAGGGCCTTTCTTTGGGGTTGTTTCTAGAGTTTTTTTAAAACAAAATATGTGAACCATGTGGTGTTGTACATGTTTGGAACACTATTTAGGATAACCATGTGATTTGGCCTAAGAATCTGTGTAGACAAGCATGTTATTTTGGATGGCAACACAGATTGTTTTCCAAACTATACTGCCACTACTCCAAACTGTGAATCGCTGAGTAAATAATTTATTCGTGGTATGATCATGGTTAATGTAACTATGTTTTCAAACTCTGAATTCAAAATAATATATATGTATATGTTTTGTGGTTAATATTCATTTTTAATCCTAACTATGTGGCATCTCCATCAAACTATGTGAGTAGATATTTAATGCCATGAATTTTTAATTAAATATACCTAGGACAGTAGTTTAACCATTAATGACCACCTAAAGTCATATTGGATTAACCTACTCCATCCCTTTATTCTAGATTATTCTCTATTAATATTTTAGGTGGATATCTATCATTCATGATGGAATAACTTAAGGAATTTTTTATTTTTATCCATTTTTTACTTCTCTTCTTTGATCCTCATTTGATCACTTATCCCTCTCAAATTATGGGACTCAATGGTCTATGTATGCTGGATCTAAGGAGTTCGTTATGGTATTTATGTGGTTCTTATAAATTTAGGATCAGAAAGATATGACCTATTATTCTAAGTTTGTTGTTTTTATGGATAATTATTCAACCATCATTATTGATGTATGTGTTTCTATAAAATGGGATAAATCTATGAATTTAATATTATTCTGATAAGTTTCATTTTGGTTATTAATTTAACTTAATGTGTTAGTGAGTTCAATAGTTTTTTTAATATCATCTTGTTATTAAATTTATCTTTCTATAAAAAACATTTTTACCATGTCGTTGATTAAATGATTCAATTGTTGTTTTTCTTATGAAATGGGTTTTCAAATACCGAAGTTGATTATAATGGATTTGAAAATATTTTATAAATTTTGAGAATGGTTTTTAAATTGATTTGGGAAAACATAGAACCTTAGGTATGTCCGGAATATAATTTTCACTCATAGTTTTCATAATTTCACTTGAGGTTTACTTCCACATCAGTGTTCTTAATTACAATTTTGGTTATATATGTTGGATCCACCATAGGACTAGATTTAGTGATTTCGTTTAATATAAGGTTCGTATAACCCAAATCTAGATCCAAAATAGAGTTATTTTTCATTTATTATTAGAATTTCAAATAATGGATTTGTTGTGGTTATTTTCATTCATGTTTTTAGATGATATATTGATTATGGTTATTTTACCATTTTTTCACATGATATATTGGTCATAGAATTTTTCTTACATGTTTATCATATGGTGTATTCTTGGAATTTTTTATTAATATCTCATGATTTATCACATAAATATATAATAAATCTTATTTTGATAATATTAGAGGCCTTTTTTAAAATAAAAGGGGGGATTTACAAATGGAATTTATTTATGAGAAATATTTTTAAAACTATATTTTCTTTAAAACATAGAACTACTTCATTCTTATTATTAGACATTGTATAGATCCTATGGTGGAATACTATTGGGATTGTTCCTCACAACATATTATTTACATGGTGCTGTTGTAGATATTTTTTCTTATGACCTAGGTAAATGGATGGGAATATTTTAGCACGAATGCTTTTACTATCATCATTTCCATCATTGTGGGATGGTTTTTAGATAAAAATAGTCATGTGGACACTTTTTCCTCTTGTATTGTCATAATTTTTGCATTATCTAGTTTAACGTAGATTTTATAGATCATTTAAATATCTATCTCTTCCACAATGTTCTCTGATTGTTTGTCTTGTTTTTATATAAATAAAACATTTTTTTCTTCTATATTCTTTATATTAAACACTGTGGAAACCCAACTCTACTGTCTTGTCTAGTTAACTTTGGTTGGTTGATTATATAATTGTTTCAATGGGGAATTATCATCCTAAATTTTGTTATAAAAAACTGAGTTTGGTTCTATGAATTACATAGATATAAGTTTGAACCGTTAGAATTTAGGTAAAAATGTAAGAGGGTTCCTAGCTGGCTCACTACTGGGTCTAAAATTGAGTCACCATGGGTGGTAGCAATTTTTTAACAAGTTTAAGACTTGGATGTCTAGTCAAATTGAATTTACTCTATGGGAGTGTATTTAAATGGATCTTTTTCTTGTTAATTCATTTATTTCTTTCATTGAATTCATAATACCTTAAATTCCTAATTTTTTCAAGAATTTATGTGAATTATAGAACATGGCCCTAATATATTGGTATATTCTCTATAAATAAAAGGTAATTGTCTTCTTTTTGTCATATAATTCCTTCATGAAGTTATCTTCTATATCTGAGAGTGGAATCTATGAGATAAGATTTATAGGAGAATCCTCCAGTGGGAATTTCTTTTTTTGAAGCTACATTCTGTACAATTTAGACCCTCAGTCAAGTGGGTTTCAAGATCCCAAGATGAGTAGTCAGTAATGGATCATAATTTAAAAAGAATCAACCACCTACATCCGGTGGGGAAAAAATAACCACATGAATTTAAAGAATATATTGAGATGATTGAGAGTATATTAAAAAAATTTAAGACTTTAGAGGACTCAATGGTGTGTAATTCCATGTATATGATTGAAGGACCATGAGAAAGGTGGTGGGAATATATTGTGAAGTATATTTTTCATGAGTATCTTCCCTATAATAGTTTCAAGAAAATCATTAATCATAAGTATTACCCTAAGACATTACATGGGGAAAATACCTAGGAGTATTTTATATTAGAGTAGGTAGAGAATTCCATTCTATATTATTCCACCTATTTTGTTAGGTTAGTGCACTTGTAAAGGGAGATATTCACCAATGATTACCTAAAGGCTAAGAGTTTTGAGTTTCATTTGATGAATGATATTCTATAGATACTAATTTCCATTTTACCTATGACCATTTTAGAGGTAGTTGATAGGGAATATTTTTATGAGGAAGACATGGATGGAAAATAGGTTTGGGAGGAGAATTATATGGCACTTACGTTAGCCAAGGTGTGTCTTCTCACCAGAAAAGACTGTGAAAATATAAGTATTTTTATTGAGGTCTAGATTCAAAGGATTCATCTAGACAACAACATGTTGATAGATATCGGTGTGGGAGGCATGTTCATACTAAGCTTAATTTTGTGGAGGTTCTCATGACTTTTCATCAATGGAATAAATGAACATCTAAAGAATTTTTATGATAGGATATCTCAAAGAAGTAAGGATGGATCCACCTTCACCAAGGGATCAAAAGTTTTTACTGATGATTACAATATTGTTGGGTCTTATCCTCATGAATATGAGGAATTTTATGTGCCTATGAAAGCTCATGAAGTAGATGAAGAAGGTGTCTTTATCTAATGGAGTATGCACTAGAGGAGTCTAAAGTAGCATCATCCATAGATAGAGGTAAACCTTTTATTTCTTCTTCAATTATTCTATATTTGTTTGATACATGTTATACAAAAACATTCATACTATTAATTTTTTTTAACAATTTTGGATTGTTTCTAAGCTTATGTTGTTCATGTTGTATCTTTCCATATTGTTGGCAAGGAGGTCCAAACAATGTATCAGGTTCCAGGTATGTTGAGTGATTATAACGAACAATTAGGTGGAGTGGGACTTCTTAGGGATCAATATATAAATATTCTAACTGATTATTTGAATATATTGGATAAATTGTTTCGAGACCCAGATAGTGTATTATATCATTCAGATGCATTTTTAATCTTATGATTTGGTCAGTCACATTTTCAAGGTGAGTGGGACACTAAATAAAAAAGGTTGTGCATATAGTTCCTTATACTGAGGTAATCTCATGTTACTTTTAGATATGTTTCTTAATTATGATTACCCTTGTTTGGGAAGTCAACTACATTTAGTGGTGTGTTCATACCCAGAGGTCTTTCTTCATGCTTTTTATGATTTACCACCCTAGAGATAGGTTTTATTTACTATTGACTTATTCGCTAGAATGATATTCATTTATATTCAACGTTTTCACATGAAACCTACTAAGTTAATTTATGTTAATGTTCAACCAGAAAAAATTTAGGAAAATGGTTTATTCATTATACAATGTCATCATGGGCTTTACCAGATCCCTATCCTAAGAAGGAAAATAAAAACATCAAACGTTCTTTCATTATAAAAAGTTAAATTTGGCGACCACAATGATCAAATATCACATTCCTAGGATTAATGTTTTCTTTATTAAACTTATAATGACCTATTTATCTTTAAATACTAACATGTGGTTAGGGTACTACCAGTTTAGATTCCGAAAAGAGGATATATCTAAGATAGTGTTTTGGATCTAGTATGGGTATTTCAAGTTTCTAGTAATGGAATTTGGTCTCAAAAATAAATCTATGGTTTATATGGATTGGAGGACCAAGATCATTCATTGGTTTTTTCACTCTTATTTGGTTTTTCTCATAAATGATATTTAGGTTTTATTTATGTGAGAGGATAAGAATAGAAACCATTTAGATATCATTATTATAACATTGAGGGAATATCATCTGTATCAAATTCTTTTCAAATTTGTGATTTATATTTATGAGTAAATTGTTTGGGGGCATTTTATATCTGAGATAGGTGTCATAATATATCCAAAAAGCTATATCCAATTATGTATTTGTATTAGCTAATAAATTTTTCATAGATTTGAATCTTATAGGGGTTAGAAAGTTTTTATAGGTGTTTTTAGGATTTATCCATGATTACATCTCTAATAAAAGATTTAACCAATATGGATGAAATTATTTAGTATAATGAAATATTTTAGAGGTATTTTTAGGAGATTAAAGTGAGGTGGATTTCAGTACTAGTTTTGACTATTCTAAAACTGGGTTCATGTTAAGAAGTTTTATATGAATCTTATAGTATGTGTTTGGGATGTTTCTTAAGTTAGGGGAAGTAAGTGGTTGCCTATTTATCTCAGTATTTACATCCTGATGAGAATAACTACCAATCCCAAGACCTTGAGTTTGTTGTAGTTATGGATGTACTAAAAATGTGGCATCATTATCTTTATGGGGAGTATCTTACAATGTATTCTGATAATAATATCCTTAAAAATATTTTCACATATAGGGATCAATACTTGTGACAAAGAATTTGGGTATAGTTAATTAAAAACATTGTATTTTTTACATTACATCTACATATAGAAAATTGAATGTGGTCCCAAATGCACTAATCATGAAATAAATGACAATATAATGAAGGAATCAATGGAAGAGTCATATTTGATTAGTTTTTTTTGCTGATATGATCTAGTTAATAGAATAATCTTGGAGGTGGGTGTGTTTAACTTCGATGTAGGTTGACTCATATTTTGATGAGCCAGTTTGGCTCCAGGATTTATATAACAAAATTAACTAAGATTTAAAAAAATCCTTCATGGTGGGGAGACCATAAGTGAGTGGTCTCATTCTCTAAATGGAACATCATTTTTTCAAAATAGGTTGGTTATTACTTTTCTAATATGTATGAGTTCATGGAATGGGGACACTGAACATTCTGGTTGGTATAGTTAGGTACTACCAAGATCTATCATTATTAAAAAAATTCATTATTGTTTGACTGGAATTATAAGTTTGATAGTGAATTTTGTATCATTATGTATTAAATTTTATAAAATTTAAGCAGAGCACCAAAGGACTACTATTTTGTTTACACCTTTACCCATTTCTGTATAGAAGTGGGTTGAAATTTCAATGGAATTATTCATTGGTCTTCCATATTTTCTATATTTGAAGGATTTATTTGGGATATCATTGATTAACATAAAAATCATCACATTTATTAACTGTTATGGGGATGGAAAACAGAGAGATGCTTAGGTGCTTGTACTTATGAGAGACTGTTCAACATCTTGGGGTTACCTTGACGAATTTTTCCGATAGAGACCTAAGGTTTAATTCTTGGTTTTATAATATTTTCTAATAATTAATTTGTTCCTAGTTTAAATTATCACATCTATCTATCCGTAGATGGATGGATAGATAGAGACATATATCTATATTCATGAGGAGATGCTCTGAGCTTTCATGATTGAATTTGGTGGATAGTTGGAATAACATTTTTCTATGATAACTGTTTCCAATAAAATTATTTATCATTCATTAATAAATATTGAACAATTTATAGTGTTTTATTCATATATATTAAATCTACCTTTTTCTAGGAAGATTTATGATAGCGGTCCTCATCTCTTCCAATTATCATTCAAGAGATAATGGAAAAGGTGCATTAGATCTGGAAGAGGTTTTCCACAACACAATGTTTTGAGAACTCTTATGTATACATTCAGCATCGACTGATATAATTTTATTTTGGTGATCATGTTTTTCTTGTATTTTCACCTATATTGGTACATTGTTGGTTAGGAAGGCATGGTAAGTTGTCTTTGGGGTTTATTAACCCATTAAGACTGTGGAGTGACTAAAAAATGTGGAATATAAATTGGAATTACATTCTCATTAGATTTCTATTCATGATGTGTTTCATGTTTCATAGTGATGTGGTATCACCCTAATCATTTACATGAGATTGAGTTAAACCATATTGATCTTCAGACTAATACCACCATCGGTGAGGAAAAAGGTCCAATTATGGATTTCTAGGATAAGGTACTTCATGGTAAAATGATTCCCTTGGTTCAATTATTTTGGTAGTATAGAATAGATATCAATGGGATGTAATAGTTATAATCATTTATGAGGAAGCATTGTCTTCCCATTTTTGTGAGTTCATAATCATGATAACATTCTAGGGGCCTAATGCCTTTATGGTTGGGAGAATGTGACATTTTATTACATTATAATATGTAATTTTTGAACTTTTTTTGACTATTCATTGTTCATGTCTTTATTTTGGGTTTTTTTCTGGAGTTTTTCAAATAAATTGATAACCCATGGGGTTGTGCACAGTTTGGGATAATTGTACTGTTTGGCCTATAAAACCATGCGTCCATGACTGTTCTTATAGAAGGGGGTCCATAGTTTGTGTATACAATTCAGCCACATCTCGAACCCAAGGATCACTATGAATAGGGGGTATGCACATTTGGGTCTTGATTAATGTAACTATGTGAAAATACTATGAACTAAAAATAGTATCTATATAGGGAGCATGATTTCTACTAAATGTGTATCCTCTCTAGAAAATCAAAGATGTGGGTTTTTAATGATTTGAATTTTTAATTAAAATCCCCAAGAACCCAATTAATCCTATAATGACTACATAAACTCATATTGGCACGACTTATTTTATTCCTAGAGGTATATGGGATTCTTTAGTGGAATTCTAGTTGTATCTCCTTCGTTCTTGGTCGATCATCTCATTGTATGTTCCATTTTTTCTTCATTTACGATTTTCTTCTTAGGTTATATTTTTATCTATTCTCCTATCATATTATCGAAATGTAAGGGTCATTTTATGATGTATATAAGGGTTTTAAAAAAATTATTAATGAGTTTCATATGAATATAGTTACTTTAGGACCCTATATACAGTTCCCCAGTTACCATTGTAAAAGGAAAACAATTCTACCTCAATAATTGGGGTAGGTATTTCTATAAAAAGGGATAAATCTATTAATTTATTATTGTTCATATAAATTAATTTGGGACACTCATTGAATTTTTTTTCAATAGTTCTTTCAAAAATAAATCATTTTAAATAGGTTTTCTTTACAAATGGGTTGTCAACACCATGTGTTTGATTAAATACTAGAGTAATAGGTTTGCGTTGGAAAAAGTTTTTCAAACACTTAAGTGGATTTATATGGTTTTGAAATTGTTTTTTAAATTTTTAAATTTGTCTTTTATGTGTACATGGAATGACATACCACATTTTGAAACCAGGTTGCAATGGTAATAAACATGTCACTCATAGTGTGTATCTTTCCATTTGAGGTATTCATTCAATTTTGTGTGCGTAATGACACTATATGTTATAATAGTTGGATCCACTATAGGCCTATATTTATAGATTTATTTTTTATGTGTTATATATGTACTAATATTCTATATCCCACGTGTTGTGTTTTTTCATTTTTGATTGGATTTTCACCTGGTGGATTGTTTATGGTTATTTTCTCATTTGTTTTAACATGATGGATTCATCATGGTGATATTATCAATAGTTTTCATGTGAGGGATTGTTCATGGTTATTATTATACATTATTAACATATATAATATTCATTTATGGTATTTATTATGATATCATGATTTATCACATATACTTCACATATATCTTGTATTGTGAATATTAAAGGATTTTATGAAAATCCCTAGGATGATTTATAAATTGTTTTGATTTATAAAAATTATTTGTAATACTATTTTAAAAAAAGATATAACTGATGAATTCTTATTATTACAATATATATAGATCATGTGGTGGAATCCAACTAGTATTTATAATCACACCCTAATGTTTCAGTTGGGTGATTTAATATGTTTTTATGGGCAGAGGTAATGGGAAGGAAATTGTATAGCATACTGGATTCTATTTTTGGCATTACCTACATAGAGATAGGGTTTAGAGGTGACAGATATCACTTGGAGACTTTTTGGGACCATCTTCTAACATATTCTTAATTAGACTATTTTTCATGGATTTTATTGATATTGTATGTATCACTTTCTTCTTCATTGTAATTTATATTTTTTCCTGTTTTTTATAGATGAGGATTTTTTCTGCTATATTATTACACCTCAAAACGAAGACGGGCCAACTCTAGTAGCTTGAACTCATGAAATGTTAATTTATTTTATATAAGGATTCCTATATGAATAATGTAACCTCTCTAGTGAAATATTTAAAATGTAAATTAGGTTTACTAATGAAAATAAAAAAATAAATATTTTATTATCATTTCCAGAGAATGAAGGGAACCTTAAAATATATACAAATATAGAATGGTAAAAAATAAAGAAAAATTTATACACCTTCCCCAAATATTTTTTGAATAGTTTTAAAAAATTGTTTAATTAATATATAATATAAGAGGCCTTAAAATGGGATTATACATTAACCAATACATGTGAAGCATGACTATAAAATAATATTTCAATTTTATTTCATGGATTTTTGTATATTTAGTCACAATTATTATATATACTAGTATAATATGAATCTATTATGAATGATTTTATATTGTTAACTTAAAGGGACACAATAATAGATGAAAAAATATCAAGAAATTTAAAAACCTGATATATATATATATAATAATAATTATGAAAACCTGTGTGATGTTTATGGAAGTAATGTTGAAGAAGGACACACCATAGATGAGTGTAACACTATTCTACATAACCCTATAATTAAAAAGGTTGAGATATTATAATTAGTAAAAGCATAATTAATCTAAAAATAAAGCACATGTGTTTTTTGTTTCATTCATGTCATGCATAGGTGAGATATCATGGATTAGGAATAATGGATTTTTTAATAATATTACTAGTGACATGAATAATAAAAAAAGTGTTGAAATATATGAATGATGATATTTGACCATTGTAAATCATATTTCAATAATGATAATGGATTTTTAAGTGGCTATAAATTTTTCGAATTGATTAAACAATAATAATGTTATCTTTTTTGAGGTATTGAATAAAATCTATATAATATGTCAGAAAATAATGGTTATGGAATTGATTTTATTTTAATAATGAATGGTTACCTTTTAAATATATATAAATATGGAGTTTTTATATCCAATGGGTTGATAAATCAAGGAAACTTATTCAAGGTTATAGAAAAATTATATGGATTCAGTCTGAGAATGAAATTAAAAAATGATTTGTGGAATAAAAGAAACTAATGTCCTAGAAAATATATTATGATAAGATTATTATTTCATGACATGTCCTTCCCCAAACCATTATCTTGATCATTATACCCCATGGGTATCTTATAATATTGGACTGTCCTTTCAATCTCATCATAGGATATAACTCATCGGGTGTCTTATCATACTAATGATTTTCCCCCACAGACTAACAAATTTTCTTTCAATATGTTTTTTCCTCACCCCAACACACCCTAAAAAACATCCAAGAAGGCCACCCATACTAATCACTACTCTTGTCCAATCATGCTAAATTGTATAGACCTATTTAGTTGTACTTATAAAAATAAGTGGACACCTTATTTACATGTGTAGTAACATTTAGCCTTTAATGCTTCATTTTTTTCATTGGTGTTACATTCTCCACCCATCTAAATCACAATTACCTCATTTTGGACCACAAACATCAATCCTAGAAAATTACTATGCAATTTTATTTGGGTACTATCTTGGATACCATCAATCATGACATGACCTTCCTCGTACCATGAACCTGATAATCTAACCATATGGATATATTATTATTCCCTAGTTTTCTTTCAAGTACACCACATGGTATTTCTTACTGGAGTATATTTTTAGATTAATTATTTTCCCCACATACAAACAAATGTTATTTTAGTGTGTATTTTCCTCACCCACACACAGTCTCAGAAACATCCATGAACGTCACCAATCTTGATCACTACTCTAGGAAAATCATGCTTAAATTTGGGGTTCTAATCAGGTAGACTCTCGAAACTAAAGGTTTATTTTTATTGACAAGGGTATTAAAATTTCTACTTTTTATGTTTTAAAATTTCATCGGTGTTACACTCTATAACCATATAAATCACAACTCCCTCATTGTGGACATCAAGACACAGTCCTAGGCAGTGCCTAAGAATTTCTTGCTTGGTATTATCTCTGACAACATTTTTCAAAACATGGAATTCATCATTCCATGGACTTAGTCATATGACCTCATCTGTCTCATATAATTACATGGATTCATTTCATTCACACGACATGTTATTAATCACTAGGACCACTTATATTCTTAATGGATATCCTCATAGGCCGACAAATTTTATTTTATTATGTCTTTTCCACACATACACACACCCAAAAAAATATACCATAAGGTCACCCATCTTGATCACTACTCCAGGCCAAACACGCATAACTGTGGAGGTCAAATCAGGTAGGCTCTTGAAAACAATGGTCTACCTTGATGAAATGGGTAGTAACTTTAAAAAATTTTATTTCACTATTTATCAGGTGAGTTACATAATCAAATATGGTGCATGGATAAATGTTTTTACTGAAGAAATATACAATTATAATTTTTAATACATTTTAAAAGTAATGATAGTGGATAGAAGTCAAATATTATTTGGAGAATGAAACTGAAATACCATTTAACTTACTAAAATCTAAATTCTATGTAACAATCATGAAGTACTTAGTAGATATATATATCTATTTAATTATATTATGTTAGGAAATTACTAAATTAACATTCAGTATATTTATATCTTATAAATCACAAGAATTAAAAAAGATCCAATATTACTAGATATTTTCTAATAAAAAATTTAAATTCTATAAATATGTTAATAATTAAAAATGGGAGAGAATATTTCTACAAAATAAATTCATAATATCTTAATAAACTTGTTATAATACATTATTTTGGTTCGGCTTACACTCTACAAAATAAATGTGTAGCTCAAATAAGAAAAATGATTCTAGTTGATATGGACTGAACCAAGATAGTTGAGCATGATAGGTAAAAATAATTCATATAAAAGGTTTTATAATAAATTTAAATATTCAAAAGAGGTTTTAATTGAGGACTAAAACACAAATTAGTTGATATGAAATGTGTTCCCTTAAGATGCCAAATTTTAAACTAATATGATTGTTTGAGAATCCATGATTAATCTATTTGATAGGAAAAGGTATTGGAAATTTTAATGTAAAATATATAGATTGAATATTTGTGGGTCATAATCAAAATTTAATTTCAAATACATTATAAAATATTATAAGGAAAAAATTTGTTAACTGTGATGAAATGAATGTTCTTCAAAACAATGTTAAACTAAAGAATTCAATGACTGAAAATGATGAGGATGATCTTATCACTGCTTTACCATTTTCAACCTTTTTATAAAATGAAAAATCTATAATGATGACCAATATTATTCTTTCTAAATTTATAAAACTACATTTTTGAGAACTATACAGAATAATAAATTATTTTTAAAGAAATATGAAGGTAAAAATTTCATCATTGATCAGAATCAAGGGATACATCCAAGAATAAATATTTTAATATCTATTCAATGTTTATTTTATTCCACTATTTAGCCCCAAACTATTGATGAGAGTTTTTATTAAAAATATTATATTGATTCTATGGATTTTAAAAATGAAAAATATGATATATGGGAGCTTATAATGGTGTATAAATATGAAACATATAATTGGCCCAAAATGGGTTTAAAAAACATGATAAACAAAAAAAGTTATGTTTTTTGGAAAAAATATATACTGGTTTTATAAGGTTATTTAAAATTTTAATGAATATAGTTTCATCAAACATTTTTCTCTTGTAACTATATGTGTTATCCATAAAATATTTTATACTATTTCAACACAAATAAGTTTGGAATTATATCAAATGGGAGTAAAATCAATACTAATGAAATATAACAAAAAAAATTGTATTTTTATAGAGAAACCAAGTTTTTTATAAGAGATAAATATTGAATAATGGTACGAATATTTAATAATGACCTATATTGGTTGAAACAATCCATAAGATAATGGTATTTCATGTAGTAATAGTATTTAAGTTTTGGAAAATTAAAGAAAATTAACGTAAAAAAAACTTTTATGTAATTAATAGAAACACTACAACACTAATTATGATTATATATGGTGATGATAAAATCCTTTCCAGTATTCCAAAAATATTGTGCATAGTTTTCCAAAATAATGAATAATTTATTTTAAATTTTCATAATAAGTTATGTGAATTTATTTTCTGGTATCCTAATTACCCAAAATTCTCATCACGTATTCATCTTGTAAGAAAATTATTCTATGGAGATATTAAAATTTTTTGTTGTAAACTAATATAAACTAGTTTCTACAATAATTAAATATAGATAAAATATTGATAAATTATGATTATGGTCAAGATATTAATGAGAAATAATTCAAAAAATAGATTAGTAGAAATTTAATTAGATACATTGAGGCTAGATAATATTTAAATTTTCACTGTTGATGATTAATGTCAATAAAATATAGGGGAGTCATAGATTATGGTATCTATATGAATTAAAATATGTATCAAAATTATTTTTTATGGTTGTATATTTTATGATATGATAGGTGATAGGTAAATATAGGGATTCACATATAAAAATAGTGATGGACATGTTGCTGATAGAAACTACACATCGTGAGGGTCATGAATCAATTATGTAACATGTATGAAATGAAAAAAATAATCAAACAGATTATGTTCTACTGAACATGATAATTTTTTTATATCCCACATTACTATATAAATGGTTTGGGTAAAGATCAAGAATAATAATATTGGTGTTGATTCTATGTGTCAGCTAGTTTTTTGTTTTTAAAATCCAATGTTCAATAAATCTTTCCATGAATCTAGTTCAATATTAAAGATCAAAGTACATTAGCATTGAATAACATTTTTTATAGAGTAAAGGGATAAGGTAATATAAAAAGTATAATTTTATCCATCTATGATTTAAATAATATACATTCTTACAAAACATCACCCAATTGAGACTTCTTATATCTTTTAGCTATAAATGAGGGTGTACACATTATCAAACATCACTACGGTTTGTTTCAAGGTTTTCATCAATTTTATATAATTTTTTATTTTAAATAATGGGAGATATATGACCAATAATGGGATAAATATATATTTAACATTAATATTTTAATATATTTTTTTTGTTGAGTTTAAGAGAAAACATAAAAATATACATTAGAAACATAAATATAGGTTTTTTGAGTTTATAACTTTTGCGTAATTTTTTATGGATTTATATTATTTTTAATTTCATTTCAATTTTTTTGCACCAATCCTTCCCATGTAGACATAAAGTTGAATGATTCATTAATCATTAAATTAAGAATAATGATAACACAATTATGAAGTTTGTTTGTCAATATTTTTAAAAGATAAATAAAAGAGGTCATTGTTCTTGTCATTCACAAATTTAAGGTGATAAGAAAATTTTTCTAGTGATTATTAATTAAGATAAAATAGTAATAAATCTTATAGTACTAGAGACAAATACAATGTGGGGTTATTCAACCCATTTAGTATGACTTTTTATTTTATGGAACTAATTTTGAATGAGTTTTTAATGATTTTTGTTAGGATAAAAATGATTTTAAATGACTTATGATGGGTTGAAATGCTATTAAAATTTTCTGGGTTAATCTGAGATGGTTGGATATCATACATAATAATCATGATTTTTCAATAAAATCATTAAAATTCATACATAAGAGATTCCAATAAAATATCAATATATTGGAGAGTCTACAATGTGAATCCTAGCATAAATCTAATAATATATAATAACTCTTAGAGAGTATGTTATAATAATATAGTGATAAGTAATATCAACCCCCCATTTTTCCAAATTATGTAATATTTATTTTTATGACATATAAGAGTAACTCTAAAGATCTAGTGGATACATATTATTCTATATGTGTTAGATAAGAGAAACAGTTATTATAAGTAAGAGTAACATGAGGTGTTCAATTGACATTCAAAATCCATCTGTTTAGTAATTTTATTTAAAAAATTTATTCAAAGGTGGAAATTATGATTAAAAAATATGAATATTTTTTTTCTTCTACATTAATATATAAAAAATTCATGGTGTATTTGTTACAAGGTGATATATTCTAGTTAGATGAACGAAGGGATGACATGTTATTTATGGTGTGCATGTGATCCTGTGTATGTGGAAAATAATTTTTGATGTTTAAAGAAATATTCAAGTAGAAATTATAAAAAATTTAATTATAGACAAGGTTGATCTGTATATTTATTTTAAATAATATTTTATTTTAATTTTATTGATAATTATGAATTATATATCAATGTTATTTGAATTAAAATATAATAGTGGTGCATGGTTTTGTGACTTTTCTAAAATTTAAACATGAAAAAATATTCTTGTGATCATTGATAAGGGATAAAATGGGTCAAAATATATAGATGAAAATTTAAAGGTATTGGAAGAACAATTAATTAATAGTATGGGGGATAAAATAGATGATTTAATTCAAATATAAGAGAATGAATATAAGGCCTCATCCTTGAACATTAAATAATATCGAGTTAAGTCAATAATTCGACATTGAGGATCTTTTTAGGTTTAGAGTTTTAGTGAATTAGGCCATAACTGTTACATTACATTACAAATATTACAATTTTGACACATCCACTCTAACCAATTCTTTTAGAATAATAAAAATCCTTAAATAAAACAAGAATTATTATCATTATATAAATCTTATTAAATTATTTCTTACTCTTACCCTTCCTTATACCCTTTGAAAAACATTTGAAAAACATTGGATGAACATAAAAAGATTAGTAAGAGTTATAAAATAAGGAAAGAAAACATTAGTCCATCAATACCTATGAATCAATGAAATCATACTTCTCAATCATAAAACATAATCACTTTAACATACCTCATGATATCATAAGAATTATGAATAACACATAGAAATCATAAATCATAAAGGTAACTTGTCACATGCATATCATACTTACATTGTAGCTTTCACAGCTACATATGGAGTTATGTTCGGAACACCCATCACAATATACTACCTAAATCTATTAGTAGAGACATTAAAGATTTCCTCCATCACGTTAGCCATTGAATTGGAGATATATCTTAGGCTCACCCACCATAGGTTTATCATAGAACCAACAATATACATAAACAATTACCTAGAACCACAACATAATTATAACACATAACACAAGCACAAATGAAATATAACATTTCCACCTTGCAACCACAGTATATCATTTCAATAAATTGACATGATAAAAAATTATCAAAACAATTTTCAATACAAAAATACATAAAAAGAGTATATGGTATTTATTTTCCATTTAAAAACATTGTAGCTTGTTAACAAATCCCAATGTCAAATAATTATCATGGTAGATGAAAGGTCGTTTTCACCACGTACATTCAAAATAAACATTATTTTTGTCTTCTAGTAAAATGTGTAATCGAAGAAAGATCCCCATTGAATGAAATTAAAATTCAAAAGGTATTATACACCATTTAAAATAAATTCATGTACAAACACTACTAAAATTATTGGTATTTGTGACGGGTTATTTGGGACAGGATTGCGTCGAAAATAAGCTTTAGCGACGGGGTCCCGTCCCAAATAGCCCGTTGCCGAAAACGCCATCACAAATACTATTATTTGCAATGGGCCCCTCGCAAATAATATTATTTGTGATGAGAAACATCACTGTAGAAAATATGTCTCTGATTATATACATTATATTTATATAAAAACATTTTTGCGATGGGCCCGTCGTCCCGTCACAAATATATATATATATATATAAACATTTTTTTTGCGACGGGTACGTAGTCCCATCACAAATACTTTTTAAAAAAATATTTATTTAGACGATTTGCGATAGGACCCCATTGCAAAAGGTTTCATTGCAAATAATCAATTAATTTAAAAAAAAAATTAATAAGATTATGATTAATAGAAAAATAATATTACTATTATTAAAAAAATAAAAAATATTAATTTTCTCAATATTCACAAAATTTTTTTTTTAAAAATAAAAACATCCTAAATTATTATTATTATTATTATTATTGTTAAATTAACATTAAAAAATATAATACTATATAAATATATTTAATTAAATAATATTAATATTATTAAAATAATAAAAAATTAAAAAATATTAAAATTATAAATATTCACAAAAAAATATATAAACAATAATAAAATATTAAAAATTAAATTATGTAATATTTTTATCGATATAAAAGACAGAAAATGTAAATAATTTTTATTACAATGTTAAATTCAAATGTTTTTTACATAAAAAAATACTGGGGGGTCGTCTTCTGGAGGAGGTGGAGGAGCTGAAGTAGATGGTGGAGGAAACTTAATCCCTAAACTACGAGTCAGACGGTGCATGTACTCCATCTGCTCATGATGCTACTCCTACCATCGATGCATCTCATTCCCATGCTGCTACTGCTACTGCTATCATCGATGTATCTCCTTCTCATGCTGTTGCTGCTACTGCTGACGCATCTCTTCTTACTGCTTCTGAAAACCCTCTATAAGGTCACTCTGAGCTCGCAAGTGCTCCTGATAATGTAAAGAAGAAGATGATGCCTCTCCACAAGCACCTATTGAACTGGATGCTGACATCACAGTAGTACCATAATAAGTACCAAGAGTCACATGAGAGATGATACCAACTACTCGACCCTTCTCAAAGCCATACTGAGTCACCTGCATCCATGCCGCCTCATCGAAATGGTGGGCACTGGTCTGATCGGTCGCCTCGTCCTGAACCTCAACCTATGTCTGAAAGGCTGCAGCCTCATATGACTCCTTCAATTCCAATTTTAAATTAAAATTGTGAAAATATTATATGTAGTTAATTATAAAACTGAAAAAAATAATACTAACTGCAATCCGACGCTGGAAATCGCCTCTAATCTCTCGAGTGACTGGATCACTGTACATCATCTAATAAACATCATTCTCTGTATTATCAGGATGCTCGAATGCCTATATGAATATAAAATAAACCGTTTATATTTGAAGTTATATAAAATATTTAAAAAAATCTTACCAAATGCTCTCATTGCATACTGAATGTATGACTACCATCTTGATGCGTCACCTCCGGTCTCCCCCAGTTCTGCCGAACCAATGAAAACCTCCTCTGAAATCCACCACCCAACCAGTGTGCATCTAATCCATCCAAAACATGAGATTAAATGTACTCTGGTTGGTGGGCTCTACACGACTCATCAAATACTATCACTCCAACTTTCTTTATGGTCGTCCTTCTCAAACTGTGCAAAAACTGACTAAAAAGATCATGTGTAGCCACCTCCCATGCTACGTGGATATCGTCACACATGTTATCATCAATGGGATACCAAAAACCGTACAAAATATTTATAATATCATGTTATTAATAAAATAAATTTAAAAATAAATATTATTTATTTACGTACCATCCAATTATTGAACATGTAGAGATGCAATTCAACAGGAATATGTTCCCATTTGATCCATGTCTGAGAAAAATAATTTATCAAGATAACGCTCCCCTGTCCAACACCTATATGAGAAAAACTGTGAAAAAAGAATAAATAATAAAACAATAGTATATATATAAATAAATTAATGAAATCCAACTAAAATGTACAAGTTACCATACCTCAGTGTGTGTGGATCGAAGCCATGATGTGGACGTTTCTCAGGGATAGGATCAGGAATCATCAGTTGCGCAAGATCGCGCCCCCTCCGCGTACCTCCTGAACCACCACTAGGCTGAGGGTCAGATGTTCCCACATCCCCCTCATCCAAAGGTAGCTCTACCTCCTCTAACTCACACAATAGATCAGGGTTTATCTGAAACAAAAAATGAATGTTGTTAGTATATAGTTGAAAATAACTATTATATATATAAAAATATATATAAGTTATGATTATAACTATAATTTAACTATGTCAACGTTCACCTTCATCATCAACTTCATATCTGATGATGTCAATGTCTTCATATTCGTCCTCGACATCATCAATATCCATATGAGTTTCACTCTAATCATCCCTTGCCATTTCAATTTCATTTTTAACATCATTAACATCTTCGTCACCATGGAACCTTAATTGCGGTGTGTCCTCATCGATATTCAAGTTTCTTTGTGAAAAATATGGATTTTGACTAGTCTCTAGAAAAATTTCAATTTCTTCCACATCAGTGGAACCATATTCTGTTTGAGTAAATTGATTTCCTGAGATTTTATTTTTATTATGCTCCACCAATCACCCATGTCTCTTGAAGTAGCACAATACTATGCGTAATAAATTTGATGTTCCTATTGAGCCAGTAAAAATGGTTCATTTACTACAAGAAGACTTTTATATTTAATATCGACGATTCCATGTGTCAGATGAACACACAAGCCTCACTCAGTATCCAACCACTGACATTTAAACAGCGTTATATAATTTTGTCCAAGATAACATAGCTCAATAATTTCATCCAGAATACCATTATAGTCAACTTCAGTTTCTCTATGATGTGATCCTGTCAAACAAACTCCATTTTTCATTGTTTTTTTTGATTCCCCATATGCACGTGTATGAAATTGAAAACCATTAACCACATATACATTATAAGCTTTAACCATTTTTTATGGTGGGTTACTCAATATACACAGTCGCTTATAAATTTTATAAGCATATTGAGACACCTGAAAATTTGTAAAACAATTATCAATATAATAAATAGTAAACTGAATTAATATCAAACCATTAATAATTTATGTTACCAGGTTCTGAAACCATTGAGAAATTTTTTTTGTCAGCGTTCTTTAAGAACAGATGCTGTAATTTTTCGAACTTGTTTCTTGATATGATTATCATATAACCTTCAAATAAAATTAGTTTACATAGTGTAATAGGAATTATAGAATAATTTATAGAAGCACTCAAATTACAAATGCTATCATTTCTTCATAGTTGAGAAGAAAATATGTATGAGCTCTATGTTGTTCATTATTTAAAAGACATTGTTCTTGAACTCCACTGAAGCCAAGATTTGACTGATTAAAAACTGATAAAATATTTTCCATTTCATTATTAACATTTCCCTCATTCTGTCTCATGCGGTTTTGTTTGGAGGGATATTCAGATTCAAAATAGTGAGAGCAGAAAAAAGCCATTTCCTCTTGAAAATATGCTTCAGCAATAGAGACTTCAACTGATGCTTTGTTACGTAATTTTTTCTTCAATTTCTGCATGCATCTCTTGAATGGGTACATCCATCTTAACAGTACTGCACATCCACATTTATCTTTATGTGGAAAATGTAATATCAGATGTTCTATTGAGTCAAAGAAAGCAGGTGGAAATATTTTTTCCAGTTAAATATAATTATAGAAACTTCTTCTTCTAGTTCTCTTAGCGCATCGTAGTCAGTTGTCGCTGCACAAATTTCTCGAAAAAATATGATATGTCTATTATCGAATCCCAAATCATAGATTTCAAATAACCTCTGAATCCGATCGGCATAATTCTTTCTAATATAACATTAAAATCATGACTTTTTAATCCGGTAGTATGACCATTCGTAACACATCTTCCCTAATTGGAAGCATAGCCATCTGGAAGTCTCAAATATGCAATCCACTGACAAAATAATAAACGACTTTCTTTGGATAGTGTATATGCTAATTTTGGCTTCATTAACCTCTGTGATCTGACATTTTCAAATACTTCAAGTTCTGGTCGCCTGCAAATTTGGGCAAGATCTAATCGTGCTTTTACAATATCTTTGGTCTTACCTGGTGTATCCAAAAATGTATGGAATAAATTATCAAAATAGTTCTTCTCAATTGTCATGATATCCATCACGTGGCAGACCAAAAAATCAGACCAATATGGGAGATCCCAAAAAATGATTAATTTTATCCAATTATGTTCTTTCCCAAATCCATTAATTTTTTGTTGGTTTACTGTTGGCCCAAATGTGATGGGCGGTAATGAAAATACAACCAATTTTAACTCTGTACCTGAGATCATTTTAGGAGGTTCATCCCCTTCAATTGTGCCTTTTCTGAAATGATATTTGTTTCTTCGAAAAGTATTATCGGTTGGAAGAAATCTACGATAACAGTCAAAATAGAATGGTTTTTTCCATTGATGAGAATAAATGCTTTGTTGTCTTTCATACAGTAAGGACATGATTTCGGACCACGTGTACTCCAGCCAGATAACATGCCATATGCCAAAAAGTCACTAATCATCCATATCAATGCAGCTTTTAATGTGAAATTTTGTTTCACAGCAACATCATATGTACTAACACCATTACTCCACAATGAATTTAACTCATCAATCAATGGTTTCAAATAAACTTCAAAATTCTTTTTCAGATGTCCTGATATTAATAAGGTCAGAATGATATAGGGCTCCTTCATCAATATCCAGGCAGGTAGATTGTACGGAGTTATAAAGACAGGGAAACATGAATACTGACTACCATAAGAACCAAACGAAAAGAAACCATCAGTCGAAATACCCAATAGCATGTTTCGGGCTTCTAAAGAAAAAGACGGATGTAGACGATCTAAATGATTCCATGAATCGCCATCAGATAGATGATTCAAGATTTTATAGGTTGAAATATTGGTTTTGTGCCATGACATCATTGACACTGTGTTATGAGACATAAATAAATGTTGGATCCTGGGTGTATGGGGGAAATATCTCAACTGTTTTACTGGAATTGATCCATATTTACCTTGTTGATCTTCTTTATACCTCAATTTTCAAAATGATGGACAACTATCCAATGACTCATTTTCACCAGAATATAAGATGCAATCATTTGAATATGCATGAATTTTCTGATAACTAAGGCATAGATTTTGAACCAACCTCTTGATATCATAGTAATTTTCAAGAAACACATTTCCTTCAGGTAATAGTGTTTTGACCAAAGAAAATATCTGATCAAAACTTTTGTTTGACATTGCATTATCTGATTTAATAGCCATAAATTTTTCAATCGCTTCTAATTTTCTTATCTTGCAACTAGGATATAATGAATCCTCAGAAGACCTCAACAACTCATAAAATTCAGATGGTGGAAACTCAGTAGTTAAATAAATATCCTTTTGATTTTCAGTTTGTTGAATAGATGGACCTGAAACATCATGTACTAAATTTTGGAATAGTGATGGATCCAGAATCAAGTTATTAATATCTTCTTTGTAACTGCATTCATCGTGTTGATACCAAAAAACATATTCTGGTCGAAAACCAAAACGCAACAGATATCCCCCAACCATGTCAAATGTGTCAAACGTTCTCAGAGCACATTTTTTACAAGGACACTTAATTTTGGCTTCTGAAATATATTATGGTTTTGATGATGCAAATTCTAAGAAAGCTTTAACACCCTCAATATATACATGATTTAAACCAGAACCATTTGACTTGTGCGCTGATTTATCCAAGTGCAATCATCTAATAATGACTGATGTCGACTTCCTAGTTCTATATTTTTCTACAAAATATAAAATCATCACTGTTTTTGAATAATTTGAAATTATATAAATTCTATCTGAAAAAAGAAGATAAAAAATTAATATTACTTCTTAATAATTACCATTAATTAAAGGTGACACAATTTCCAGTGAATTGACGGCTACACTTTATTCTGACGGCTCATTTACTTTCATCTTTCTCACATTGAAATCACAATGAAGAATTTGTTCATAGGCATGCATATTCAATCCCTTATGCATGAGAATGAATATACCTATCTCCAACCAGATTCTTCATTGTGATTTCATTGTGAGAAAGATGCAAGTAAATGAGTTGTCGGACAAAAGAGCCCCCTTTTCGTTGATGAATCGTCTTCTTCCAACTGTCACCGCCTGAAAACATTATAAAAAATATGATCCTATGAATGCATATCCAATCTCATGTATACGAGATTGAATACGCCTATGTAGAAGAACATTTTTCATATTGTTTTGAGTCGGTGAGAGTTAAAAGGAGGAAATCCATCTAGCAAAAGGAGTGTCATCAATCCACTGGAAATTGTGTCGGGTTCTTTGAATTTGTTAAAATTTATTAAAATTTCTTTTTACCTGTTCCTAACTAATTATTACTATTTATTTCTAATTATTACTAATTTAGAAATACTTAGAAATACTTTGAAAAATGAAAACTACTTGAATAATGAAAGGAAATTTTGCAATCGTCATTATGGAGATGATTACAAAATTTCCCTTCATTATC
The DNA here is from genome assembly GCA_963277665.1 of Viscum album. NCBI lineage: Eukaryota > Viridiplantae > Streptophyta > Magnoliopsida > Santalales > Viscaceae > Viscum > Viscum album. The sequence goes on along the minus strand of OY728138.1, from coordinate 1,467,326,225 downwards.
CAAGCAGTTTTCATTTACTAATTATAATTATATCTAATTATTACTAATAAAAAAATTATATTATAAATATTTATGAAAAAACAATATTAATGTTATTAAAATAATAAAAAATTTATAAAATATTAAAATTATCAATATTCACAACAGGCTTTTCCCTATTCTTAACATTTTTAAATCTCAATGGGTCACAAATTGTCAGGTCATGCGCAATAAAACGTTTGTGTCAGCCATTTCCAATGTAAACTCTATAACTGTCCTTGCATGGTTGATCACCTCGAAGGTAGTGTTGCAATAAGACGACCAAAGTAATGTCATTCTCGTCTCTAAGAATCATCTTGCTTCATTTACATGGATCATTCTTCCTTAAAAATTTGAGCGGACATCAGTATCATTCCCTTAAATTATTAAGGAAGAATGGTCTATGTAAAGGGTTATGTGAGATAATTCATATAAATGAGAAGGACATGACTTCGGTTGTCCTATTGCAATGTTACATGCAATGTGGCCAACCAAGCAAGGACAATTATTTCTAATTATATTTATTTATTACTAATTATGACTAATTATTACTAATTATTACTAATTATGACTAATTATTACTAATTATGACTAATTATGACTAATTATGACAAATAATGACTAATAATGACTAATAATGACTAATTATTACTAATTATTACTAATTATTACTAACTATTACTAACTATTACTAATTATTACTAATTATTACTAATTATATCTAATTATATCTAATTATATCTAATTATATCTAATTATTACTAATTATATCTAATTATATCTAATTATATCTAATTATATCTAATTATATCTAATTAAAATTAATTATATCTAATTATTACTAATTTTTACTAATTATATCTAATTATTACTAATTATTATTAATTATTACTAATTATTACAAATTATTACTAATTATTACTAAATTTTACTAATTATATCTAATTATATCTAATTATTAATAATTATTACTAATTATATCTAATTAAATCTAATTATATCTAATTATATCTAATTATTACTAATTGTTACTAATTATTAATAATTATTACTTATTATATCTAATTATATCTAATTATATCTAATTATTTCTATTTATTTCTAATTATTTCTAATTATTATTATTTATTAGTAATTATTAGTATTTTTTAGTAATTATTACTAATTATTGCTAATTATTCCTAATTATTGGTAATTATTCCTAATTATTGTTAAATATTACTAATTATTGCTAAATATTACTAATTATTGCTAAATATTACTAATTATTAGTATTTAATCCTAATTATTAGTATTTATTTATAATTATTACTAATTATTACTAATTATTACTAACTATTACTATTTATTACTAACTATTACTATTTATTACTAAGTATTAATATTTATTAATATTTATTACTATTTATTACTATTTATTACTTATTATTACTAATTATTACAATTTATTACTAATTATTATAATTTATTCCTATTTATTAATAATTATTCCTAATTATTCCCAATTATTCCTAATTAATGATAATTATTCCTAATTATTGCTAATTATTGCTATTTATTTCTAATTATTTCTAATTAGTTTTAATTATTCCTAATTATTCCTAATTATTCCGAATTATTGCTAATTATTCCAATTTATTCCAATTTATTGCTAATTATTGCTATTTATTGCTAATTATTCCTAATTATTGCTAATTAGTCCTAATTATTCCTAATTATGAGCATTTATTAGTAATTATTACTAATTATTAGTATTTATTAGTAATTATTACTAATTATAGGTAATTATTACAACTTATTGCTAATTATTCCTAATTATTGCTAATTATTACTAATTATTGCTAAATATTACTAATTATTGCTAAATATTACTAATTATTAGTATTTAATCCTAATTATTAGTAAATATAATTAATTATCAGTATTCATTCTTATTTATTTGTAAGAACCCGGTTTCTGCTATAAAAGACTTTGGAATTTTCTTGATGTTATTCCAAAGCAATGCCTTCAGACGGCGTGCGATTCCGAGCCCCGGTGTGGCCAGAATTAAATTTTCAGTGCGTTCACACTGCGAACACCAAGTTAATGAAATAACTCATAAACGGTAGCTTGGACGGGAAAAATGAGGGCACCGTTGAGTTCGAAGCATGCCGTTTACCCTAGGAGGGGTGTAATTTTCGCGGGTGCTGGCTTTCTGTGAAAAATGGAACTAGGGGTGTTTTCGTAATTTAGCGGCATCGGGCGTTGAGCTTTATAAATTTTGAACAAGGCCTTAGAATAAAATTCTGAGACTGCCGTTGTGCTCAGGAGGTGGTGTTTACCCTAGGGGAGGCTTAACCATGACCTCTTCGGGAGGCTCGGACGCATGTCTTCCGGTGGGTATTAAAAATTAATTAAATGTTAATTAGTTTTCTTTACTTAAACACCAAACTATCCCCTCCTTCTCCATTTGGTTTCTCTATGGCGAAAGAAGCTCCTCAGGCCCTCCCCTCTCCTCAAGCCCTTCTCTACAAGGCGTTCGCGAATCCGGATCCGGCGGATCGCTCGTGAAGCTTCGGGCTATGCCCAAAGAGGTAGGACTTCTTCGTTTCAAGTTTTCATTCCAAATATCTCCTTTGAACTTGAATTAAGGCGTCGAATTGTTGTTTGATCTTCAGGAAAATACCATAAATGAGTAGTTTACATTATGAACTTTCTGATACATATTTCAGGTTTATTTTTTGAGTCCCGAGGCGTCGGAAACTACAAGTCGATGATCAGCAGGTTTTTTGGGGTGTTTTCTGGCAAGGTTCCGGCCATCCGGGCGGCGATGGTCCGGGGTAGCGGCGGCCCAGCGGTCTAGGGCGTGAGGCGCGAGGAGGCTCTCCAGCGGCGGATGGCCGGGCACAACGAGTGAATGGCGGGGGTGAGGTGGCTTTGGCTGGGCAAGCAGGAGGCGCCTGCGGAGGTGTCGGGTGAGGCCGAGCGGAGGCACAACGGGGACCGCGGACGAGCGCGGTCGAGCGCGAGGACCGGCCGACTGTCGACCGGTCGGTGGGGGAGACCGGGGTCACGAAAACCCCGGGCCATGCATAGGACCTGAAGAATGGGGGTCCGTGTTAGAGAAGCGGGACCGGCTTAAGCCGGTCCGGGCGAGATGGGCAGGCACGCGCGGTGAACCGCAGGCCAGTTCAGGCGTCTGGCGGGCCAGCCGAACCGGCCCGGCCCACCCGATCGGTCCATTAAATATTAAAGCAGTCATAAAATTACAACTGGGTGTCAGATTCATGTGATGTTAGCGGCGACATGTTCCTTGGATCGAGACGAACATCTTGAGATGGTCTCAAGAATTTTTAATTCGCGAGATGAGGGGCTCGGTGGCACGGCATGTACGTTAAGTGGATTGGCATTTTTCGGGGAGTTCTTGTTTTGGATGGCGCAGACACATCCGATGTCATATTTGAGCGCCTTCAGCGGCATTGGGACCCTAGTCCCAAGGCATATCATTCCAGGGAGGTTTCAGGCATTGAAGACGGAGTTGAGGCCTGGGCCCCACAACCCGTCTTTAAAGATGCGAGCAGCGTTTAGCAACGTTTCCATCGGATGTCCGTTCTGGGCATGTGAGCCATAGATTTTGGGTGTTTTTATGAGGGAATTGCAATGGAACAATCCAGACGCTTTAATTCTGCACGATGGTGCGGGACCCACAACAGTCGTTTTGGGAGTTGGCGGTGATTTCTCTCTTTATCACCGGGAGTCCGTTTCGGACAAGTGGATAGTCAATCTTGTATAATTTTTCAAGAGGATCGCAATAGTGAAATCTGTTTGTTGAACTTCGGGACCGTGATGCGGGTCCCACATAGCATTGCTCGTGCGTGGTATAATGAAATGCATCTTTCCTCCGGATATTCGTTCCACGCAAGTAAGAACTCAATTTGACGTGTCCCTCTGAGGAGATCGCAATGGAACAATGCGCTCGACTGCTTTCGGGACCAAGGCTCGGGACCACAGGACGTCGTTAGGGTGTAAAGTTTTGTTGGTCGACTTCTGCATCAGATATTTTTTGGAGGAGAGTAAATAGTTGATCTCGTGTGTTTTTTCATGAGGATTACAACGGTTCAATCCATTTGGATGTGCAAAGTCTCATTCGAGATCTCATTTAATTTGGAAGCATGAAAGGTGCTCCTTTGGCGCTTCTTCTTGTTGTGTTTGGATGTGAACCCTTGGCGTGTGATCCCGTTCACTACCGTGTGAGTGAAGTTGATGTTTGAAGAGATGTGGTTGGCCATGCTAGGGTCGTGGAGGAAGCAGGTTGGAAAAATTGCCTTTTTGCCTTTTAGTGTTGACCTTGGGTGCCGTGTACATGATAGACCTTGGGCTGGAAATGTGGCATACTTTGGGAGTATACGGGAATGCTTGGAGGTACATGTTGTAGTTTGTACTTGATAATGTTTGTGGTCTTGGTTTGGAGATGAGTTTGGGACACACGTCATGTGGTCCTCTTATGCGTGTCGTGTTATTCTTTACGTACCTTTAATCTCTAACAACATAGAGGATCCCTCTGTTCATGATGGTTTAAACAAGCAGGGTTGAGTGGTTTCCCCTGGTTCGGTTCTCGACGGTGTGATCGGCAGAGTTGTTTGGGTTCCCCTTTTTCATTTAGCTGTGTGGGCTCTCAGTATCACGTCTCTTCATGTTCCCTGGTAGAGTTTTTGTGGATTCGATGTGACCAATACTTTACGCGGGCACCGATCCTCTACCCGGAGGGTTTTTTCCAGTAGGGTACAGAGCCCGAGTGATCCCGGGCACAGATTCCCTAGCCGGGTGTCGAGATCATATCTTCTTTCCACGATCTATCGTGTCATGTTTCGCTAGGCAGAGCTCTAGGTATCCACATGACCCACACTATACGGTTGCTGAACCTCCACTAGGGGATTTGTTCTGGAGTTGGGTGGTTGTACGATACCCACTCTGTGTTCTGTTTCCATGTGTCATACCATCTAGTAGGTATGGCCTGAGCAGTTTCGGGTTTACCCTCCAGCGGGGCTGGGTAGTGGGTTGCTCATCTACTTCTTCGGGTTTACCCTCCAGTGGGGCTGGTTAGTGGGTTTCTCATTGACCTCTTAGGGTTTACCCTCCAGTAGTGACTGAGCAGTGGGTTACTCGACGACCTCTTAGGGTTTACCCTCCAGCAGAGACTGGGCAGTGGGTTAACCAGAGACTTCTTAGGGTTTACCCTCCAACAGTGACTGGGGAGTGGGTTACCCGACGACATCTTAGGGTTTACCCTCCAGCAGAGACTGGGCAGTGGGTTACCTCACAACCTCTTACGGTTTATCCTCCAACAGAGAGTGGGCAGTGGGTTACCTGATGACTACATAGGGTTTACCCTTCAGTAGAGACTGGGCAGTGTGTTATCCGATGACCTATTAGGGTTTACCCTCTAGTAGATACTGGGCAGTGGGTTAACTGAAGACCTATTTGGGTTTAACCTCCAGCGGGGGTGGGTAGTGGGTTACCCAACGACTTCATTCAGACCTAGTCCTTTGTACATGTCTGGTCTGTGGATTTTCTCCGCGACTACTGGAGTAGGACCCTTGGTTGTACGAATCAGTGATGTGACAACTTTGATTTTGAGCAGACCTATCAATTAAGTGATAGTGATGAGGTGTGGTTTGACTTTCCCCAGGACTCTCAACTACGAGGGGCACTTTCCCCACCAAGACACGTCCTTGAGACGCGACCTAATACCATGCGGTTGAGTCAGTGCCGCCCAAAGGGGATAGTGTCAAGGTGGGGTGATTTGAGCCCCTTGACTTGCAGTTCGGGGAAGAGGGGTAGTATATTGGGTATATATGGTGTTTACTTCTAGGATTTTTGGCTACTCACATTCTTGAGCTGAGCTACGGGATGAAGATCCCCTTATGATCTTGTTCAGGTTTCTTGACAGAGCACATATATATGTATAACTTGTTCCAGTACCCACTCATTGGGTTTTGGCTACTCTCGTCCCAAGAGTGGGGAAGACACGCGGGGTATGCCACATGCTTTCATTTTATAGATTCTTGTGGTTGGATGAGTCTACAATCCTGCTATAGGTAGTGAAGACTCGATGGGAAGTTCATCTTCTTACAGTTTCAAGCTCTTTGTGATATGAAGAGTCTTCTTCTTTCCTCTTGTTGGGTTGAGTTGTTCTCTTTACTGCACTATCTCTGTTGTACTCCTTTTCTATTCCTTTTTTGATCTACTAATCACTTTCATGTACCTCCTTTGTTTCTCCCTCAAGCCTTTAGGGTATCCTACTGAGTATTTTTATACTCACACCTGCTTGGGCTTTTCCCGCACTTGGTGTGCCCTTGCAGACGACGGACAGGTTGGTCGTGACTTCAGCAGAGCTTAGTAGTTTGGGAGCGTGGACCGCATACTGTGGAAGTATTCAGGTTGCAGGTGTTGGACTCTCCCATTTGTTTACTTTTGTTTACCTGTTGCCGGGTTGTGGCACTTTTCTGGTTGGGCGCATGTTTTTCCCTTTTCTTTTCAGTTTACATTCAGTGATTTCTTTGTACTGTTTAGAGGTCGATGCACTCTTTGTGGTTGATTATAGTAGTTGGTACTTTACTTTCACTTTTACTCTGCACTATTTCATTGAGTGGGCTATGTGTGTGTGTGTACATGTACTTAGGCAAAGTCCTCCCCGAGTTGTTTAGACTTCAGCGCTTGTTTCTAGCCCCTGGGCTATGGAGATGGGCTTGGGGTAGTTGCGGCTCGATCCCGGGTAGGGTCGGGTCGTGACAAAGTGGTATCAGAGGGGTTCTTTCCTTATGACATTATTCATAAGTCCTTAAAAAATAATTGGTTGGGATTTAGGTCAATGGTGTCAACATGTCTCGAGAGCAGCTCTCAGGCCAGGGAGTCCAGTGATAGTGCGACGGTTGACATATCCATTCACTAGGACCTTGATAACCTTCTTGTCGATTCGGCATACTGAGACACCTGTTACAGGGAAAATTGGTTTGTTCATCACATAATATTGAGTCTTGAATGTTCTTCTTGATTCTAATCCCCCTTGTTGTGACTGTTATATATAAATATATTCTCATATAACTGCGCCACTCCTTGATAACATTCAGGATATCTCAGCGAAGACAGCCAACTAGGATACTAGCTTTGGTTCGTGACAATGACCCTGTGTGTTATGAGGCCTCAGTCCAGGACCCATCATGTGAGTCCCTTTCTATGGGTGTCCGGTAGTAGCACCCCTACCTGGTGAGTAGCAGACAACTTCAGTAGAGCATAGGGAGCTTGAGCGCAGGTTGAGAGCGCTCCATGAGTTCCAGCGAAAGAGACCGCTGAGGTTCAGTGGTGATCTAGATCCTTAGGCAGCAGAGGTTTGGCTCAAGACAGTGGTTTGCCTCTTCAGGCTTGCGCAGACACTGGAAGATCAAAGGGTGGATTTGGAAGCCAATGTTTTCCACGGACCAGTTGGGCATTGGTGGAGTCTGGTGACTCAATTACTTAGTGAGTCATCACTTATGTGGGGTGACTTTATGCTACTGTTACGTTAGGTGTTTTACCCCTCCTGCCTACACTCCATTCGGATCCAGGAGATCTTGTAGTTTCAGCAGGGAGGGATGACGGTGACTGAGTACGCGACTAGTTTCACAGACCGTGCACGTTTTTACCCAGACATGGTCCATGATGGAAACATCCGAGCGCGGAAGATAGAGCAGGGTCTCTGTAGAAATATTCATTCCATCATAGTACCTTTGGGAATTTCCTCTTATGTCGGGGTTCTAGAGAAGAAACTGGTTACAGAGAGATTCCTGTCACATTCTACAGTTGTTGGTGGCAACAGGCTCGACAGATCCGAGACGTCTGCCATAGCTAGCGGGTGCCGGCTGACAGAACCTTGACACAGGTGGGTTTCCGATAACCGGACTCATGGGCGTGGTCGCACACTATAGTGGCGCCAGAGGGAACCAATGCATCCCAGAGAGCGTCGGTGCTATTCTTGCTATGGGCAAGGTCATATGGCATGTGACTGCCCGACCATGCATAAGGAGAATATCAGGCAGACAATATGTGCACCACCACAACAGAGGCATCACCGTGATCGGAGTAGTGGCCAGAGAGGTGGTTCTAGAAAAGGAGCGGGATGAGCTAGCAGTTGGGGACAACCTTACGAGGTCTTCCCATCACCACCAGGTGGTCCACGTTAGGCTCCGGGAGCTGACAGTTGGGACCACAGACAGCGGCGATCTTTGGATGTTTACAATCCTACAGAGCAGAAATTGAAAAGAGGCATGCTTTACGAATCTTCTACTTTTTTCATTATAATTGTTAGACTCTATAAGTGAAATGTTTTTCTCCCTGCTCCTTGCTTGATGTGTTACCAGGGTGACGCGGGCCGTCGGTGTAACCCGATGTTGGAAATATAGAAGGCGTGGGACCCTTTTCCGTTAGTCGATGGTGTCGACTCCATCACTTTCCGAGCGTGTAAGAGAGTCTAGGTCGTGGGACATCGACTGTGAAACCTTGTGTGACTAGATATCCTTGGGTATTTCACTACATGGCTATTCTGATGGAGGGAATCACCGGACTTTATCCCAGGTCCATGCGGTGACTCCAGTCCCAGTGTGCGACGTAGAGGTTCGACCGTGGATGTGAGTTACCCCGCGGGCCTTCGGGCTGTTTGAGAATAAGCAAAAGGGATGGAGAGGTTGTCTACCACCTTAACCTAAACCCAAAGGCTGGTTTGGGTGCTTAACATCTCTCACATGACTCACCTGAGAAAAAGTGTGTGTGCACCTAAGCACGTAATCAGCGAGGTCAAACGTCACGCGAATGGACCAAATCCTTTGGTCCATGCGTGGTGACGCAGAACTGTGCAAGAGTTCTTCTAGGTACGGGAGAACCAGGAGCGAGATTAGTACCCTGAGTTTTTCCCTGGTTTTTGATTTTAGGGAAAAAAATCATGAAGCAGGGAATGATGTAAGAACCCAGTTTTTTCTATAAAATAATTCGTCATTTTCTTGATTTTATTCCAGAGTAGCGCCTTCAGACGGCGTGTGATTTCGAGCCACAGTGTGGCCGGAATGAAATTTTCAGTCTGTTCACACTAAGAACGCCAAGTTAATAGAATAAATCCTAAACAGTAGCTTAGACAGAAAAGCCGAGGGCACCGCTGAGTTCGGAGAATGCTGTTAACCCTATGAGGGGTGTAATTTTCGCGGGTGCGGGCCTTCTGTGAAAAATGGCACCAGGTGCGATTTCGTAATTTAGCGGCATCGGGCATTGAGTTTTATAACTTTTATACGGTGTCTCAGATTTAAATTCCGAGACTGCTGTTATGCTCGGGAGCTGGTGTTTACTCTAGGGGAGGCTTAACCTTGACCCCGTTGGGAGGTTCAGGCGCGGGTCTTCTGGTGGGTTTTAAAAATTAAATAAATGTTAATTAGTTTTATTTACTTAAACACCAAACCCTACCCTCCTTCTCTATTTGTTTTCTCTCTGGAGGAAGAAGCTCCTTAAGTCCTCCCCTCTCCTCATGCCCTCCTCTCTATGGAAATCATGATTCCAGCTCCGGCAGATCGCTCGTGAAGTTTCGGGCTACGTCCAAAGAGGTGGGAGTTCTTAGTTTCAAGTTTTAATTCCAAACCTCTCATTTGAACATGAATTAAGGTGTTGAATTGTTGTGTGATCTTCAAGCAAAGCCCATAAATGAGTAGTTTACATTATGAACTTTCTGACGCATATTTCGGGTTTAATTTTGGAGTCCTGAGGCATCCGTAGCTCCATGTTGAAGATCAACAGGTTTTTTGGGTGTTTTCCGGTGAGGTTCTGGCCATCCGGGTGGCGGTGGCCTGGGGTAGCGGCGGCCCGGCGGTCCCGGGCGTGCAGTGTGGCGGGGATCTCCAGCGGCGGACGGCCGGGTGCAGTAGGCGAATGGCGTGGGCGAGGAAGCTTCGGCCGGGTGAGCAGGAGGCGCCAGCGGAGGTGCAAGGTGAGGCCGAGCGAAGGCGCAACGGGGACCTCGGGCGCATGCGGTCGAGCGCAAGGACTGGCCGACTGTCGGCCGGTCGGTGGGGGAGCCCGGGGTCACGACGACCTCGGGACGCGTAGAAGTCCCACAAGAATGCGGGTCCGTGTTGGAGAAGCTGGACCAGCTTAAACCGGTCTGGGCGAGATGGGTCGTCCTACACGGTGAACCGCGGGCCGGTTCAGGCGTATGGTGGGTCGGCCGAACCGTCCCGGCCCGACCCACTCGATCGGTCCGTTAAAAATTAATGCACTCATAAAATTATGACTGGGTGTCGAATTCATGTGCTGTCAGCGGCGACACATTCCTTGGATCTAGATGAGCATTTTTCGATGGTCTCAGAAATTTTTAATTCCTTAGACGAGGGGATCGGTGGCACGACACATATGTTAAGTGGATTGGCGTTTTTCCGGGAGCTCTTGTTTTAGATGGAGCGGGCACATCCGATGTCTGATTTGAGATCTGTTAGCGGCATTGGGACCCTAGTGCCAGGATTGAGCATTCCAGGGTGTTTTCAGGCATTGAATCCAGAGTTGAGGTGTGGGCCCCATGGCCCGTCTTTTACACTGCGAGCAACGTTTTGCAACTTTTCTATCGGATTTCCATTCGGGGTGTGCGAGCAGTTGATTTTGGGTGTTTTTCCGAGGTCATTGCAATGGAAAAATATGCCTGTTTTAATTCTATATGATGGCGCAGGACCCATGAAGGCCGTTTTTGGAGTTGGCGGTGATTTCAATCTTTATCACCGGGTGTCCGTTTCGGACAAGTGGATAGTCAATCTTGTATAATTTTTCAAGAGGATCACAATAGTGCAATCCATTCGTTGCGCTTCGGGACAGTGATATTGGTCCCATGTAGCACCGCTCATGCGCAGTATGGAAAAATGCATCTTTTCTCCCGAATTCTATTCCACACAAGTAAGCAGTAAATTTGATGTGTCTTCCAGAGGAGATCTCAATGGTGTGATGCACCCGACTGTTTTCGGGACCGATGCTCGGGACCACGGGATGTTGTTTGGGTGTAAAGTGGTGTTGGTCTACTTCGTCATCATATATCTATTTGAGGTGAGTAAATAGTCGATCTCACATGTTTTTCCATGAGGATTACAACGGTTTGATCTGTTTGGATGTGCAGAGTCTCATTAGAGATCTCATTTAATGTGGAATCATGAAAGATGATCTGGTGGTGGTTTTTCTTGCTCTGTTTGGAAGCGAACCCTTAGCGTGTGATCGTGTTCACTACTGGGTGAGTGAAGTTGATGTTTGAAGAGATGTGGTTGGCCTAGCTAGGGCGGTGGAGGAAGCAGGTTGGAGAAATTGCATTTACACCTTTTTGCATTGACATTAGATACCGTGTGCACAATAGCCCTTGGGCTGGAAATGTGGCATACTTTAGGAGTATATGGAAATGCTTGGAGGTACATGTTGTAGTTTGTACCTGAGAATGATTGCGCACTTTGTTTGGAGATGAGTTTGGGCCAAACGTCGTGTGGGCCCCTTGTGCATGCAGTGTTCTTCTTTACATACCTTTGATCTCTCACGACATTGAGGTTCCCTCTATTCAAAATGGTTTAAACTAGCAGGGTTGAGTGGTTTCCCTTGGTTTAGTTCTCGACAGTGTGATTGAAAAAGTTATTTGGGTTCCCCTTTTTTCCATTAGCTGTGTGGTCTCTCAATATCAGGTCCCTTTGTGTTCCCTGATAGAGTTTTTGTGGATTTTGTGTTACCAATACTTTGCGCGGGCACCGATCCTCTACCCAGGGGGTTGTTTCCAGTAGGGGTATGGAGCTCCAGTGAGCCCGGGCACAGATTTCCTAGCCGGGTATTGAGATAATAACTTCCTTCCGCGATCTACCGTGACATGTTTCCCTAGGAAGATCTCTAGGTGTCGACGTGACCCACCCTACATAGGCACTGAGCCTCCACTAGTGGATTTGTTCTGGAGTTGAGTGGTTTTGTGATACCCACTTTGTGTTCTGTTGGCCAGTGTTATACCATCCAGTAGGGATGGCCAAAGCAGTTCCGGGTTTACCATACAGCGGGGCTAGGCAGTGGGTAGCTCATCAACTTCTTCGGTTTTACCCTCTTATGGGGTTGAGAAGTGGGCTTCTCATTGACCTCTTAAGGATTACCCTTAAGCAGAGACTGGGCAGTGGGTTACCCAATAACTTCTTTGGGTTTACCCTCCAGCAAAGACTGGGTAGTGGTTTACCCGATGACCGCTTAGGGTTTACTCTCCATCAGAGACTGGGTAGTTGGTTACCAGATGACCTCTTTGGGTTTACCCTCCAGCAAAGACTGGGAAGTGGGTTACCTAACGACGCCTTAGGGTTTACCCTCCAGCAGAGACTGGGCAACGGGTTACCTGACGATCTCTTAGGGTTTACCCTCTAGCAGATACAGGGCAGTGGGTTACCCGATGACCTCTTAGGGTTTACCCTCCAGCAGATACTGGGTATTGGGTTACCCGACGACCTCTTAGGGTTTACCCTCCAACAGAGACCGGGCATTGGGTTACCTGAAGACCTCTTTGGGTTTACCCTCCAGTGGGGCTGGGTAGTGGGTTACCCGACGACTTCCTTCAGACTCATTCCTTTCTACTAGGCTAGTCAGTGGCGTTTCTCCATGACTACTGGAGCAGGACCCTTGGTTGTACGGGTCAATGTTGTGATAACATTGATTTAGAGAAGACCTATCAACTATGTGACAGTGATGAGGTGTGGTTTGACATTCCCCAGAATTCTCAAGTATGAGTGGCGCTTTCCCCACCAAGACGCATCCTTGAGACGCGACCTAAAACCATGCAGGCGAGTCAGTGCTACCCATAGAGGATAGTGTCAAGGTGCGGTGATTTGAGCCCCTTGACTTGCATTTCAAGGCAGACGGGTAGGATGCTGGCCATCGATGGTGTTTACTTCTAGGACTGTTGGCTACTCACATTCTTAGGCTGAGCTACGTGATGAAGATCCCCTTAGGATCTTTTTTGGGTTTCTTGACAGAGCATATATATATGGGTACCTTTTTTCAGTAACCACTCCTTGGGTTTTGTCTACTCTCCTTCCAGGAAAGGAAAAGACGCGCGGTGTATGCCATGTGCTTTTCGTGTCTAGCTTCTCGTGGTTGGACCAGTCTACTCTCCTACTATAGGTAGTGAAGACTGTATGGAAAGTTCATCTTCTCACCATTTCTAGCTCATTGTGATAGGACGAGTCTTCTTCTTTCCTCTTATTGGGTTGAGATGTACTATTTACTGCACTCTCTTTGTTGTACTCCTTTACTATTCCATGTTCGATCTACTGCTCACCCTTCGGTACCTTCTTTTTTGCTCCCTCGATCCATTGGTGTATCCTAATGAGTATTTTTATACTCACCCCTGCTTAGGCTTTGCCCGCACTTGGTGTGCCCTTGTAGATGACGGATCGGTTGGTCATGACTTCAGTGGAGCTTAGGAGTTCTGGAGCTTAGACCGCGTATAGTGGTCGTAGTCGGGTTCCAGGTGTGGGACTCTCCCAGCTCTTTACTTTTGTTACCTGTGGCTGGGTTGTGGCACTTTTCTGGTTGGGCGCGTGTTTTTTCATTTTCTTTTCAGTTTACCTTCAGCACTTGATTTGTACTATTTAGAGGTCGATGCACTCTTTGTGGTTGATTATAGCAGTTGGTACTTTACTTTCTCTTATACTCTTCACTACTGCATTGAGTGGGTTGCGTGTGTATGTACAGGTACTTAGGCAAAGGCCTCCCCGAGCTGTTTAGCCTTCGACGCTTATCGCCACCCCCTGACCTATGAAGGCGAGCTTGGGGTAGTTGCGGCTCGAGCCCGGGTAGGGTCAGGTCATGACATTATTAGTAGTTATTCATATTTATTACTAATTATTCCTATTTATTAATGTTTATTGCTATTTATTACTAATTATTGCTATTTATTACTAATTATTGCTAATTATTCCTACTTATTGGTAATTATTCCTAATTATTGCTAATTGATGATATTTATTTCTAATTATTGCTAATTATTGCTAATTATTTCTAATTATTTCTAATTATTGCTAATTATTTCTAATTATTACTGTTAATTTCTAATTATTGCTAATTATTTCTAATTATTGCTAATTATTCCTAATTATTGCAATTTATTGCCAATTATTAGTATTTATTGCTAATTATTAATATTTATTAGTAGTTATTAATAATTATTTGAATTTATTAATAATTATTACAATATATTATTTATTATTACAATTTATTACTAATTATTACAATTTATTACTAATTATTATTAATTATTGATAAATATTGATAATTATTACTAATTATTGCTAATTATTACTAATTATTGCTAATTATTGCTAATTATTGCTAATTATTACTAATTATTGCTAAATATTCCTAATTATTGCTAATTATTCTAAATTATTGCTAATTATTCCTAATTATTTCTAATTATTACTAATTATTCCTATTTGTTGCTAATTATTGCTATTTATTTCTATTTACTGCTAATTATTTGTAATTATTCCTAATTATTGCAAATTATTGCTATTTATTTATATTTACTACTCATTATTTTTAATTATTCCTAATTATTTCTAATTATTAGTATATATTAGTAATTATTAGTAATTTTTAGTAATTATTACTAATTATTAGAATTTATTTTTAATTATTAAAATTTATTACTAACTATTACAATTTATTCCTAATTATTATTAATTTTTCATAATTATTACTAATTATTCTTATTGATTACTAATTATTGTTAATTATTCCTAATTATTTCTAATTATTCCTAATTATTTGTAATTATTAGTAATTATTAGTAATTATTAATATTTATTCCTAATTATTCCTAATTATTCATAATTATTCATAATTATTCCTAATTATTCCTATTTATTACTATTTATTGATATTTATTACCAATTATTATTAATTAATACAAATTAATTATATATATTACAAATTATCGTTAACAATTAATAATTACTACTAATTATTAAAAATTAAAACTAACAATTTCAATTTATTAGTATAAATAAATACTAATGACAAAAAAATGTAAATTTAATTTAATTACAACTAATCAACAATAAAAAAATTAACATCAAAAAATGAAATAAATATTAAATTAAAAAAATATAAATACATTTAAAAATGATTTTCTATTGATGCAGACGGCTTCACAACTACTTCATGAACAAAAAAATTAACTTAGAAAAATTCTCACTCTAAAATTAGAGTTTAGAGAGAAACATGATCTGAAATCTGAGAGGAATGAGAGGGGGATGAAAGGAAAAATGGATGGGGGTATATATAGGTTAGATTATTTGCGATGGGAGTATTTGTGACGGGTATCCCGTCGCAAATAGTATTTTTTGCGACGGGACCCTTCTCAAATATCTATGCCTGCATTAATTATTGTCGGCGGTTAAAAAGTTATTTGTGACCGGTTCCGTCGCAAATTGTCCCTACTGACACGCCTTTTGCGACGGGATGACATCCCGTCGCAAAAGGTAATATACCGCCGTCGGTAATTTGCGATGGGTCCCGTCGTAAATAGTCTCTGCCGACACCCCTTTTGCGACGAGATGACATCCCATCACAAAAGGCTATAAACCACCATCAGTTATTTACGACGGTGGGATCCCGCCGTCACAAATAGCCTTCACACTGTTTGGTGCGCTATACGCGCCAATCTATTTTCGACGGGAGACGAAATCCCATCACAAATAGTTGGTTATTTGCAACGGGTCCTTACCCAAATCGCAAATAACCACTTGGACAGACCTTTTGCGACGGGAATAAATCCCGTCGCAAAACGCCATTTTTCTCGAAGTGAAATCAAAATATTCCCCAGAGAAAATGGATTGAGACGAAGTTCCTTAAAAAGATCATTTTGTAAATAAAATAGATCGATTATGTATATTCACTATAATCACACATAAAGATAGTATAAATAAAATATAAGATATTAAAATTAATATATCACATAATCGCAGCACGGTAGAAATATGAAGTAGAATATCTACCCAAATAATGGTAATTGGTTTAAGAAGTTCCCTTACCTTGAGTCTGATTCGTCACGTATGTTCCTTGTTCTTCCTAAATAATAAACATAAGTGAATTTCAACTTTCTTCAAAACTATTTTGAAGTTTTTTATTCCTTTATATCACTTATTACCTTTATATAACAATCGTATAATTATTCATGATCATATCAGATATTTTGTCGATGTTTGGTACTTGAGTGAAAATGAACTTGTTATAATTAAAAATTCTCCATGAGGTCAAAAGTCCATTATATACAGAATTTTATTCCAAATTTAAATATCATATATATCCATTATATATTTATATAGATCCATTATAAATGTATTAATAATATTTTGTATCATTTGGATATAACAAATGAAATAAATCATTCATGGAGATGGTAAGCCACTCATTTGTATGAACGCTACATTCATTTGTTTTTCAAATTTAAAGGAATGAAAACTAAATAATTCATAGGTATATTATAATTCCATTATAATATCTGTGTTATATATGTTATATAAGTTATTTAATTACATCCTTTATATGTTCCATGTATATCATGAACGAGTCATATCATTTTGAAGGGGCGGTAGTCTGCACTTCCTCCAATAAAATTATCATATTTACCCATTATGGAAAAAATAAAATAATTATACAAATGAAAAATACAGGAGAATAGAGACATTATAAATAAAATATATATCACATATATATATAGTTACATCATAATGGAAACCATGATAGGTGGTAGGGAAAAATCGAACAACCAACGTTTCGTGAGGTAGTAGTTCTCTATACACAGAAACAGTATGTTTG
This sequence comes from Viscum album, assembly GCA_963277665.1. Taxonomy (NCBI): domain Eukaryota; kingdom Viridiplantae; phylum Streptophyta; class Magnoliopsida; order Santalales; family Viscaceae; genus Viscum; species Viscum album. The sequence continues at coordinate 1,467,309,341 of OY728138.1, read as the reverse complement.
TCTCCCTTAAATGGAGGTGTGTGTGAGTGTAGGTCGAATAATTCTTATAAAAACAACCTATTATATTTTGGATACTGGTTTATTATGTAAACTAATAATAATAAGATCATAAGGAGTGGAGAAGGAAAAATAAAAGAAAATAACTTGAGGGAAGACATTACCTCTAAATCGGGTAACTTATTTTGATTTGAGCCAAAGGGATTTCTTGAGTTTTCTTATTCCGAGGGTAAGGCTTCAAGGAGGAATGTAGGGATATTTGGAGATTATTTTTGTAGATTTTGGATGATCCAAGGGGCTTTATATGTGTGATTAAATGGTTAGGGGTGGTGGCCTTTTATAAGTGGGGGGAGGGGCACTTTTAGAATTTCTAGAATTATTAATTTATTATAAATTCTATTCATATTATAAATGATTAAAAATTTAGTTAGTTTGAATATAAATGAATATAATTATAAATAAAATCATCCATTAATAATTCGATAGGTTTTTGATATTTTTTAATCCTTATATGATTTATTTAACCCTTTTTTACTCTTACCATTTTACTGACCATTTATCACATTGAGAATCATAATAGTTACCAAAACATGTAAAATATCCAATTACAAAGATATTAATAAACTTTTATAATTATAATAACCATTTGGACAAATATTTGATTTTTTCGAATTTTATAACATTAAATAAAATATTTTATATTTAAAATATTAATTATGTCAATTTTGACATTATTCATATCATGAATTTTTTAAAAAATCCAGTCCAACGTGATTATTTCAAAAACCATTAATTAATTAAACTATAAAAAGATATAATCATCATTAAAATTCGTGTATGGAATAAAAATATTCAAAAATATTTTATATTAATAGTTATAAGCTCATTTATTTACATCAATCATCAATAAGGTAATCACTACATCAGCATTGTGTCATAAATATATTTACTTATTTGATGTCGAAAAATTATAAATAAACTACCATTATATATAAAATATTTTTATTATTCTAATGAATATTTATATTCGAAGTTAACACTTATATAACACCATATAAAAATTGTTTTACTAAAAGATACATGTTTATGTTACATTTTTCATTATTTTAAATTAAATCTCAAAATATTTTAGTTTCACATCCATGTGGATCCAAGGGGTCCCAAAATTTACCCATAGATGCCCATGGTCAGATATATATATCATAAAATATGGTTAGGACATGTGTTAGGATAATTTAATTTTATTATAATATTATTTTTTACCCTTATTTAAAAGATTTACCCTTTAACCATGATAAATAATATAATTATTGAACTTAATATTCATATGGTCTAAAAATATAATTTACCTATTTACCAAATTTATACATCCTGATTCCAAATTTTGAATCCATTTTCCAAATTCAAAACATATAATTTTGATAAAATAATTTAAAATTAATTTCCTGTTTTCAAAATAAAAAAGTGTGTTTTAAAGAAGTAAAAACTATCAAAAGATTGACATGTGTTTCTATTAAATTGAAGAGTGAAATTACTTCCAATGACCAATATTGAATTAAATGGTTAAAATATAATCCAGTTACACTTAAAAACCAATTAAAAGTGTAATCTAACTAAATAATGATATTAGATTAAAAGGTAGTTTTGAATTAAACTACAGTATTTTTCACTACTAATTAAAAGATGAACTTTATCATAAAAATATCAAAATTTCATTCAAAGTAAATTTTGTTATCCCGATTCTAAAAAAGAAATTTATTGTTTCAAATATAACATATAAATGTGAAAAAAACTATACTTAAAAATGATTCTCCATCAAAAGATAGTAAGCCGACCTTTTAGAGTATTTAATGCTTAAAATAGGATTCGTTCTTATTTTAAGCCTCCGAAATATATTGAATAAAAATAAACACATTTCAAAAACATTTATAATCATATTTTAGTTAGTTTTGTTCATTTATGCCAATATAAATACTATGAGTTAACTGTATTTTAAAATTATAATATAATATTTTTTTTATAACTCAACGTTGTGTGCAATGTATAACTATAGATAAGATCATTGGTGCGTGTTGAGTACGCTATCAGACATAACATCCCCTTTAAAGATAAATTAATATTCAATTCACAAATATTAATAAATATGAAAATTTCATATTCTTTATTTACATAGCATGTTACATCCTTCCCCCATTTTGGGAATTTCATCCCCAAAATTCTATTCACTTCTCAAATAATTAGGGGTATTTATCTATCATATAATTTTCAGATTCCCATGTTCCCACATCAACCATATGGTTTTTTCACAAAACCCTTCCCTGATGAATTACCTTATTCCCTAACACTTTCTCTCTTTGGTCAAGAATCTGGATTGGTTGTTTCTCATAAGAATGATTCCCTTATAACTGAAATACCTCTGGGCTCAAAACATGAGATGGATCTGGAATATACATTCTCAGAATTGAAACACGAAAAACATTTTGTACTTGGGATAAACATAGAGGTAAATCCCCTTTATAGGGAACTCATCCAACTTTCTCCAAGATTTCATAGGGTCTAATAAACCTCAGACCAAGATTTCCCTTCTTACCAAAATGCATTACACTTTTCCATAGAGAAACATTGAGAAAGGAATGATCACATACCTTGAAATAAAGATCCTTGCTTTGGTCATTCACATACTTTTTCTCCCTACTCTGAGTTGATCTCATGTTTTTCCGAATCAACAAAACTTTTTCTACAATCTCCTCTACCAATTCTTGTCCCATCAACATTATTTCACCTACTTCATCCCAATAATATGGAGTTCGACACCACTTTCCATATAATTCATCAAATAGTTCCATCTGTATACTAGAATGAAAACCGTTATTATAAGAAAACTCAAGCCAAGAAATATGTTGGTCCCTACTTGGTAATCCATTGAACAATCATGTATCATATCTTCCAATGTATGAATTGTTTGTTCTAACTAACCATCTGATTGCAGATGAAATGTTGTACTAAAATTTAATTCAATTCCAAATGAATTATGAAGTCTATTCTAAAGGGTAGATGTAAAACTTGGATCCAAATAAGATATAATAGAGAGAGGAAAACCATGGAACCTGAATATCTCATTAACATACAACTGAGAATGTTGATCTTGAGATAGAGTATCTCGAATATGACAGAAATGAGCAGATATAGCCAATCGATCAACAATAAACCTTATTATATTATTACCTCAAGATGTCTTCGATAATACCACAAATAAGTTTGTGTTTATATTTTACGGTTTCCACTCCTTCACTGATAAAGTCTGAAGCATCCCATTCAGTAACTACTGCTCTGATTCTACATATTGATAAGTCAACCACATCATAGTAATGTATGGAATATCTATTTTCATTCCATCCATCTGGTAATACTTCCGAAGATCTTTGAACATCTTATTATTTATAGGATGACCTGAAAAAGGAGAACTATGAGCTTCACATAACAACTATTTCTTCAACTATAAATCAAAAGGCACACATAATCTCTTCCTAAATCTCAAAATACAATCATTAGCAATGTTAAATTCATGTAACATACCCTTATTAAAAAACTCTACCTTTTTCTGCAACTCACTGTCTTCCTTCTACACTTTCTTAATTCTTTCTCATAGTTATTATTTCACTGATACGAGAAACAAGACAGAGTAATTTCCTGCACTAAAAAATTCTATTCTAGAGTTCATAAAATCATTAATCAAATGATCTTTTTCCAAACGTAACATGGTTAATGTAGCATTACATTTTTGACTCAAATCATTAGCCTCTTTATTTCCTTTTCTTGGATGGAAAGTAATTGTGTATTCATAATCCATGATCAATTCCTCACATCTCATCTATCTCATGTTTAATTATATTTGAGTTAATATATACATCAAACATTGGTGGTTAGTATATATTTCACATTTTACTCCATACTGAATATTCCTCCAATTTTTTTAAGAAAAAACAACATCATCTAATTCTAAATCTTGTGTAGGGTAATTTAACTCATGAGGTTTCAATTAACATGAAGCATAAGCAATTACCAGATCATTCTGCATAATGACAGAACCAATTCCTTTAAATAAAGAATAACTATAGATAAAAAAACTCACCATTTTTGTAAGGTATTTACAATACTGGATCATTCACCAATCTTCCTTTCAATTCATGAAAACTTTATCACATTGTTTTTCGGAAATGAACTTAACACCTTTTTTAGTTGACTTAGTCAGTAGGTTAGATAACCATGCAAAATCATAAAAAAACTACGGAAATAAACCTCTAATAAAAGAAAAATTCAATTATCAATGATATTTGTCGGTCTTGAAAACTCTTTAACAACTTTTTCTATAAGGGTCAATAGTTATTCAATCATTAGAAACAATATGATCATCTAAAAAAATTGAAACCAAAATACACTTTTACTAAACCTTAATTATAGTTTCTTTTCTTTTAATGTTTGAAAAACAGCCCTTAAATTACTTTAATGCTCCTATTTAATTTTATAATATACCAAAATATCATCTGTAAACATAATCACCATTTATCACCTGGGTCAACTTAGCCATCACTACAACAAACTGTTCAATTCTGATTCTGACTAACTCAGGATGCTGATTTAGAAGGACATTTCCCTCTGTATTCCTTCCAATCATAGGTGAATTATTTACTTTATGAAAAAAAATTGAACAAAAAAATATCTTACATGAAGAAGCATGGTAATCTTCAAATTCTATATCATTTCAATCTTAACATAAATTAATTTATTGATATTAATATAATAATATCATAAATCCAAATGTTTTCTAAATCGACCTCTAATACCAACTATAAGGCCCAATCCATAAACATTATAAAATCATTAGTTATTTCATGAATTCAACATTGATGACCATTTCAGGTTTAGAGTTTTAGATAATTAGGCCATAATAATTAAATTAAATGCCAAATATTACAATGTAGACACATCTACTCGAACAAATTTTTTTTAGAATAATAATACTCCTTAAATAAAATAAGAATTATTTTCTTGATATAAATCTTATTTAATTATTCCTTTATCTTACCCTTTCTTATATCTGGTTAAAAACATTTGAAAGACTTGTGAGGAGCATAAAAATCTTAGTAAGGGTTATAAAATAAGGAAAGAAAAAATTATTCCATAAATACATACAAATCTATAAAATCATATCTCTCAATCATAAAACATAAGATATTTAACATACCTTATAAAATAATAATATTTTTGAATAAAACATATAAATAATAAATCATAAAGGAAACTTTTGGCATCCATATCATATTACATTGTAGCTTTCATATCTACATAGTGAGTTACGTTTGGAATACCCATCACAATATATTCCCTAAATATATTTGAAGATACATTAATGTTTATTTCCATTACATTATCAAATTCATTAGGGATCTATCTTGGGCTCACTTTCCCTAGCTTTATCATGGAACCACCCATATATATAAATAATACCCAAGAACCATAACATAATCATAACACATAACACGAGAATAAAGGAAATATAACATTTCCACATTGAAACCACAGTATATAAGTTTAATATATTGACATAATAAATCCATTATAAAAACCATTCTAAGTAATAAAATATGAAAAAATAGTATATGGTATTTATTTTCATTTTAAAAACATAACGACTTGTTAAGGAATCCAAATATCAAATAATGCTTGTGGCCGTGGAATGGTCGTTGTAAATGAGTATGTTAAAAAGTAAAATTCATTTATTAATTTAGTAAAATTATTCATAGAAAAAAGATTCTCATTGAAGGGAATTAAAATTAAAAGGTTTTTATAGACAGTATAAATGAAATTCATGTATAAATCAAAATATGACTTAATGAAAAGGGATTTATATGAAGTCCCTTACAAAGATCTTTTTTTAAGTAAAATAATTCTATTATGTGTATTCACTACAAGAACACATAATGAAATTATAAATAAAATATAATATATCAAAATTAATTTCTCACATTATCATAGAACAACATAAACAATAAAAAGAAGATCAACCCAATGAATGGACATTGGGTTAAGAAGTTCCCTTTTCATGAGTCAGACTCAACACATATTTTCCTTATTCTTCCTGAATAATAATGTTGAGTTAATTTATACTTGATTCAGATAATTTTTCAAGTTTATTATTACTTTTATATAACTTATTACCTTTCTATAAAAATCATATAATTATTCATGTTTAGGTCAGTCGTATTGTCGATGTTCGGTACTTGAGTAAAAATTGAACTTGTTATTATTAAAAATTATCCATGTGGTCAAAAGTCCATTATCTCTAGAACCATATTCAGGATTTAAATATCACATATATATATATATATATTTATATCCAGTATATATTTATTATAAATAGTCCATAACATTTGGATATAGGAAATAAAATGCATCGTTCATGAAGACGATAAGTCGTATGTACGAATGAACACTACTTTCATTTTTTTCATATTTAATGGAATGAAAACTAAATGAAACCTAGGTAAATTATAATTACATTATAATATCTAGTTTATATATGTTACATAATTTAATTAATTCCACCCCTTATATGTTCCATGTATTGCATAAATGAGTCATATAACCTTGAATGGGTGGTAGTCTCCACTTCCACAAATGAAATTATCATATTTACCCATTATAGAAACCATAAAGGTACACTATAAATGGAAAATAAAGGAGAATAGTGATAATATAAATATATTATATATCACATACAATTACATTTCCATCATAATGAAAACCATGAGGGGTGGTATGAAAAATCAAACAATCATCGTTTCGGGAGGCTATAGTTCGCCGTACAGAGAAACAATATTTTTTTATCCCTTAGATGGAGGTGTTTGTTAGTTTAAGTAAAATAATTATTATTCCAAAAACATATTATATTTATTATACTTGTGAGTTTATGTAAACAATGAATAATAAGTGCATACGGAGTGGAGAAGGAAAAATAAAATAAAATAACTTCAGAGAAGATGTTACCTCTAAATCGGGTAACTTTTTTGATTTGAGCCAATGGGATTTCATGAATTGCCTTCTACCTTATGGGATGGTTCTAGGATGAATAAGGGATATTAGGAACTTATTTTTGTAGATTTTGGATAGCAAAGCAGCATTATCAATGTGATTAAATTGTTATGGTTGATTCCCTTTTATAAGAGGGAGGAGGGTCACATTAGGAATGCCTAGAAATCATAATTTATTATAAATTATATTTCGATTTGAACTGAGTCCAAATTCAGTTAGTTAGAATATAATTTGAAAATAACACGAAATATAATCAACCAATATAAATTTAATGGTTTTTTATATTTGGTAATCCTGATTTCTTTTATTTAAACCTTTTTTTACTCTTACCGTTTTATCAAACATTTAACATGTTGAGAATCAAAATAGTTACCAAAACATGAAAAATATCCAATTCAAAAGTTATTAATAAAATTTGGAATTATGATAACCATTTTACCGAATCATATATTTTTTGTAATTTTATAATATTTAATAATTTTTTTGTATTTTAAAATATGATTTATGTCGATTTTGACACTATTCATATCATAACTTTTTTTTAAAAAATAGAAACTAACATAATTATTTCGAAAAATCTTCTATAATTCAAATATAAGAAGTAATAATAATATATAAAATTCATGGATGTCATAAAAAGTTTCAAAATAAATTTATTTGAATATTTATATTCTCGTTTATTTAAATCATTCATTAATAAGGTAATCACAATATCATCATTGTGTCATAAATATATTTATTTATTTGATGTCTATAAATTTTAAATAAAAAACCATGATATAGAAAATCATTTTATATTTATAATGAACATTTTTAGTCGAATATATCTCTCACAAAACCCCATATAAATTTTTTTTACATAAGGATAAATTTTAGGTTACATATTTTGTTATTTTAAATTAAATCTAAAAAAATGTCATTTTCATATCCAAATAGATCCACCCGGTCCCAAAATCAATCCTAGGATGCCCATGGTCGGATATATATCATCCAATTAGGTTATTTCCAGTGTTAGGATAAATTAATATTATTATAATAACATGTTTTACCCTTATTTACCAGATTTACCCTTTAACCATGGCAAATAAAATAATTACTAATGTTACTATTCATAATGTCTAAAATTAAATGTTTCTTATTTGAAAAATTTAGACCTCCTGATTTAAAATATGGAATATATTTTTCCAAATTCAAAAAATAGTAGTTATAGAATATAATTTAAAATTATTTCTCGTTGTCAAAACTGAAAAACGTATTTTTAAGAAATAATAACTACCAAAAGATTGAAATGTGTTTATGTGAAATTTAAGAGTGAAATTACCTCCAATGACCAAAATTGGATTAAATGGTAAAACTATAATCCAATTAAACTTTGAAACCAATTGCAATTACAATATATCTATATAAATAAATAAGATTAAAATGCTTTTTTAATTAAAATGCAGTTTTTTCACTATTCATTTAAAAATGAACTTTATCATAAAAATATAAAAAATCAACCAAAGCATATTTTGATATTCCAATTTTAAAGAAGAATTTTATTTTTTCAAATAGAATTCATAGAAGTGAAAAAAATCGATTTTAAATAGTTCCCCATCCAAAGGTCATAAAACAACTTTTTAGAGTATTCCACAATTAAAATCGGATTCATTATTATTTTAATGTTATAAAATTTATTTGATAAAGGTAAAGTCATTTAAAAAACATGTATAATCGTATTTTAGTTAGTTATATTCATTTACACCAATGCGAATACTATGTGTTTACAACCATTTAAAATAATTATATTATTATATTATTTTTTTCGGAATAACTCAGCGTTGTGGGAAACGTAAGATTTTAGAGAACCCCATTATTGCATGTTGAGTAAGCTATCAAACCTAGCATACCATTTAAATTGAAATTAATATTTAATTGAAAAATATTAATAATTATGAAAATTTAATATTATTTATTTACCTAGGATGTTACAACAGTTTTCATATTCATTCAGTTTGTTAGAAACCATTTCATCCATATCTGATCATTTATATAGAACGTTTTATTTATGATAATGTTGAACAATTATGTTTTTCTTCAAAAATTTTAGTATAATCATTTAGTGACATTATGGGTATTTATTTATTTATAACATCATCATAATAATAAATGATGATTTATGTGTGAGTGGGATAAGAGCCACAATACACTAGGGACCTAATAATCAATAATGGAGGTGAAGCATGTTTAAAAATGTTACATTTTATCTATATATTGTTTACATTAAGGCGAGTTAGAGAGATTTAAGAAAAATAAAAAGAGAGAAACATTGATTTGAAAAGAAAAAGTATCAACACTAAATCACACCCCTCTCAGTGATGACCAAATTTTAAAGTGATCTCAGAATTCACATTAAAATTAGGGAGTGTAACACTATAACAGTTGGTGAATTTATAATAAAACTTATCATGGATGATAACAATGATTCATTGTTTTCAATTTGTTCAATGATGAATCATTAACTGAGGTTGGAATGGCCATTAGTAAAGAACATGGGACAAATTTCAAAATTCACATTTATGAATTTATTATGGTTTTATTAGAATGTTATTTAAACTATATTTGCATTTAATGAAATATAAATCATATAAAGATAACCATGATTTTTTTGGTAGAAGAAATTTTCTCCATCTGTTGTTTTGTTTTAGGTTTTAAAATAGATTGGACATCTGGAGGAAGATTAAGTGCGTGCAATTATTGATTGTTTCTAAATATAATGTTTTTTATTCTATCAAGTTTAACATAATCATTTGTTTTTTTTGGGATTGAAAATTGATAAAGTTGGACTATGTTATCTATTTTTAAATAAATGTGTCATTTTTTATTAATAATACCTAGGTTTATGTAATTGGTAAACAATTATTGTTTCCCTAGGTAAGGACCTTGAATCCCTTATTTATGATTTAGTTGAGTTCAGAATATGGTTCCTACACATGGGATGGTTTTTGTTGAGCATTTAAAAGAAACAATTTTAAAGGATATTTAATATTAATTAAAGAAATAAGTATTTTTCACATTAATGAGAAAAATAATATCATCTATATTGATGAATTAATGGAAATTACAACATCATAGTTGTGTTTTCTACATGGTATTTCACTTTAGAGCGGTATATGTTGGGTTTTCATGTGTTAGGTACATTATCGATCCATTTTTCTAATTTATATCATTTTAACTAGTTTATAAACCTTTATATCAGAAATAATTCATTTGGTTAATTCTAATAGGTTTAATGACTCAATCATAAGTAGTAATTAAGGTTTTATTCACAGTGTATTCTCTATGAGATCATAAGCTAGTGGATGAGTTAGAATTTTTGGTGGGACGAAAGGAAGGTATGCCTTGATTAAAATTATTTTCATATATTTTATCAATTTCTATGATCAAAACATTAAAAATTTATATATTTTCCATGAAGAAAAATATAATGGTATTATTATCAAGGAGAAATTTAATTCACATGTTATTGTTTTGATTTTTAGAAGCTTTGATATAACAACCAAGTTGTATGGATTTGTTATTTCAAAAATCCCTTATTATTCATTCCATGGATATTATATATGACGACACCATGAAATTAACTTTTAATATAATTTTTTATGATGTTCTATGGTTAAATTTTATTTTCATTGATTATTATTCTAATTTGATTTTCTTCTAAATAATCTTCATATAGTTGTGTTCTTTGGTGTTAATCATGATGAGTTGAATTGGATAATATATACCCCCCAAACTTGTTCAATGCCATGGATTCCATTAAACTACATAGTCCTTTAATGTTTGAGAATTATTTAAAACACTAGGTTGAATGAAACACATAGAATGTCTTTTCCCATTTTGCAGGCTTCTCGTTTTTATCACTATATTTTCGTTTGAAAATAAAAACCCAAAAAAATAAATTATTATTTAATAAAAATTTATATCTTGGAATATAATTTTTCTTTAACACTGAAGGAGTGATTAAATTAGTGAAGGTTATACCCTATAATAGTGTAGTAGTGGAAAAGTGAATCAATGGAAATATTGAAATATATATTTTTTTGTGGATCGAACAGAGTGAAAACAATGTGATGATTTTTTTGGTCATTGGTGGCATGGGGAAATTATTGGACTTAGTAATGGTGAATAAAGTGATAATTAAGATATAAATTATAGACATGGTAGTTGGAATGATATTCTGTAACGAATTTAGAAATTTTCTAACTACACAGATTGTAGACTATAAGTAAAAATAATGTAATTTATTTCTTATGACTGCTATAATTGTCAGTGGAGTTGAATATCATAGTTCATGTTACTCTAAAATAACTGTGTTATAGGGAAAAAAAATACACATAGACATAAAAGTTTCACAATGTGTCATCATGAATTACCTTTTATATTGTTCATGGTCACACAAAAACATATGTCCAATAATACCCATTGAGATAGATCGTGTGACCTATACACCAGGGGACACCATAGAAAAGATGTATTATTTTATCCCACACAAAATGATGGTAAAATTACATGCCCAATGGGCCTATAAACCATGTATATAATGTCACAATTGTGTTCGATATATCATTTGGTGTTATTAAAATCTTATCTTATTGTGTTAGAATCAAAAAAGTAAAATCTCTTTTATGAGAGTTTATTTATTATAATCATGATGGTATAATATCATGGACATCATAGTCCATCTATGAGGTGTTTTTTAATGTTTCATGATCTTAAATATTTAATGACATGGCCAGGGTTCAAGTAAAGTATTCAGATAATACATGGATATTAGGCACACTCAAGTTTCAATGTATACACCTCTGTACATAGAGTTTAGGTAAACCCCTAGATTCATACATATCATGATTTATGGGACCCCTATATGGGATATGGATTTCCTGTACACCAAATTGAGTTTATAGTGTGGGTCCTCAATTTTAATTAATAGGTTTAGTACTCCCTTAATCCTGATGAGGGGTTGGATAACTGTAATATATTCACTGTTACATCTCACCCTTGTGATAGGGCATGGATCCTCTACCATTATAAATTACTATTTTTCACATTATGGTGATTTCAGTTATATAACCCATTATAATTCAACACTCACTTGGTTCATGTGAAAACCACAGTAGATCCTCCCTTCACTAATATGCAGACAAAAATCATGGATTTTAAGTGAAACTTAATAGAAACCCCATTAGTATAGTACTATAATTAAATATTATTTATCAATTATTATATTTTATGGGTATATAATTTCATATCAGTTATATATTTTTTTTTGTTCATATTTCGTCGTCCCCTACCAATTTATATTGGTGTTTTGATATGAACATACCAAAGCAAAGTAGATTACAAGTTCAATGATAAAAATTAAACCTAATTTTTTTTCTAGGATTCTCTAAAAGATTTGATTCATTTATTAAAAAAACTTCTTCATAATAACAAATTTTTTATTTTCATCACTTTCCAACATAACAAAGAAAAAAATTCCGAAGAAAGATATTGAATAAATCAAATGAATATATAGGAAACTACATTGAGTTTTATTCATCTTATTCTTGATTAAAATTTAATTTTATGCATCTTTCATGACTACGTGATTGCAATGTATTATTTATTATTGACCTATATAAGAATTAGTTTTTGAATTCAATTCTATTTAGGAAGGAATTGAGGAGAATAGCCCATAGTTTAGGTCCAAATGGGAAGGCATGTTGTGTTACACTATACATCAATGTCACCAATGGAAACATAAGGGTATTATGGATTTTAATTCCATAATATAAGTTGTATTTGTTTCTTACATGCATTATTATCTCATAGAGCACCTTCAAGATTATGTTTGAGTTTTATATACACTAGGGAGGGATTGAGGGTGTGATAAGGTAAAATTTATGGGAATGTAGTGATGTTTCTATAAAAAGGGTCATACAGTGAATTATTGTGAATGGATTCAATATATATATATATATATTAGTATCCTAGTTTCATATACATGAAATAAGTCATCTTATAAATTTTTAGTTCATGTGGATGGGACCAAAAATATTTGTTTGAAGGTCATGGATCTAAGACTAATAGTGAGACATGTAGGGTCATGTAGCTTAGATAATTGTGAATTATAGTCAAATTTTATATGAAAAATGAAATATGTGTTGTAGTATTTATTTAGATGATAGAGAAATTTAGGTTAAACATGACTATTAATTGTCTAAGACCAGTTCATTATAGATTAACATGGAAGATGTGTTTGGTTATGGGAAAGATCTTATACTGGGGTATAGTTTCTCGTCACTCAAGTCATTAGATAAAAATAGTGAAGGTGAGGACTAGAAGTTGAACAATATCCAATTATTAATCATCTCTTGTCCAATGGAAAATAAATAGGGGATGGAAGACTGGACCAATGGGAGGTTTAAAATTTTGGGAATAATGTCGGTATTATTCCAAAGAGGATGATTTTTAATAGTGTTCTTATATATGTTTGGAGTTCCATATATATTGGTTAAATACATTAATCATTATAATATTAGAATTACCAATGGAGAATATTACCTAATTTTTTAGGATAATAGATGACAATGGGGGAAGATAATTTACTATCCCAAGGATGGCACAAAATATTATATTATCCATAGATAATGTATAAGGCTAGTAGATACGCCATTGGAGTTAACAAACATATTAATGTGTAAATGCCTAAATTTGTAATGTATTCATTCCATTATACGAAATGTGGAAAATTACAATGTATATACCTTAGTTTTCAATATTTATATGTGGTTTCCTTCTGAATTATGGACACTATGTATAATAATTGTTTTTCTTCAAGTATTGGTACATGGGCGTGACATTAGAAAGTCTTAAGTGTCACAATGTCACTTATAGTGCATATCCCCATACACTATTTGTTTCTAACTGTCAATGTGGTTTTGATAATATCTCATGGAGAGAATATGCCATCTCTATCAATATTATATATTAAATGGTAAATAATATGAGTCACCATATCTAATCATCATCAATATAACATGGCTTTATATCTAATGTCATCCCATATTTTATAATATACACAATTCTATGAAAAATAAATTTCATATAAATTCATATAAAAAATATATCATAAAATGACTGGCCATGGGATTTATCCTAGGATATATATATATATAAATATGATGTTAGGAATGAATAAATTTAGATGAAACAATAATAATTCATCCTCATATCTTGGAATTTATCTCTACATTCCCTCATGAAATTTTTTACTAAAACCCCAATATCGGGGCCCATGCCTTAACCTGTATAACAATCATATGGTCCACACATCCGCTGAGATGAAAAAATTGGGTACGAGTATCAATATCAATAAAAAACAAAAAATTCCATAATATAGAACACTATATGTGTTATTTCATGGTTAGTATGAAATAATACCAGTAATATCACTGTACGGGAAAAATCAATATTGGCGACATGAATTATTACCGTCGCGAATAACCCTTTCATGAGATTATTTGCGACGGAGAGGTTTCCCCGTCAAAACTAATAGGTTATTTGCGATGGGGTTTCGTCTCCCGTCGCAAATAGTTTGGCGCGAGTTGCTCGCCAAAACACGTGAATATTATTTGCGATGGGAGACACGGGCCCCGTCGCAAATGGTTTGGCGCGACTGGCGCGACTGGCGCGCCAAACCGCGCGAGGCGCCCGAGGCTGGCGCGCCAAACATTGCCGCTTGGGCGCCAAGTCACGCAAGCCTATTTGCGACGGTACCCGTTGAAAATAACTGGCGGCGGTTAATAGGTTTTTGCGACGAGATGATGTCCCGTCGCAAAAAAAGTGTCGGCAGGAACTATTTGCGACGTGTCCCGTTGCAAATACTCTTTTAACCACCGACTGTAATTAATGCGAGCGAGTGTATTTTCGATGGGACCCGTCGCAAATAAACTCATTTGTGACGGGTTTCCCGTCGCAACTAACCCCGTCGCCACTAATCTAACCTATATATTCTCCCATCCGTTTTTTTTCAAATCACTTAGATCATGTTCACCCTCTCTTTTCATTCTTCAGTTTTAAGGGGATTTTTTTTAAGTTCAAGTTTTTTATATGAGCACAATTGGAAGGCGCCAATACCTTAAGAATATCAAAATTTAAGTTACTTATTTTTTATTTTTTTATATTTATTTTATTTTTTATGCTAATTTTAATTGTTGTTCATTAGTTGTAATTAAATTAAATTTCAATTGATTTTTATTTATATTTATTTTTAGTAAGAAATTGATATTGTTAGTAATAATTATAAATAATTAGGGTTAATTTACCATAATTAGATCTAATTAGTAATAATTAGATATAATTAGTAATAGTTTGATATAATTAGTAATAAATAGATATAATTATAAATAAATAGATATAATTAGATATAATTAGTAATGAATAGATATAATTAGATATAATTAGTAATCAATAGTATTAAATATTTATAATTAGTAATAATTAGATATAATTAGTAATAAATAGTAATAAATAGTAATACATAGATATAATTAGATATAATTAGTAAAAATAGATATAATTAGTAATAAATAGATATAATTAGTAATAAATTGATATAATTAGTAATAAATAGATATAATTAGTAATAATTAGTTATAATTAGTAATAATTAGTAATAATTAGATATAAATAATAATAATTAGTAATAAATAGAAATAATTAGATATAATTAGTAATTATTAGTTATAATTAGTAATAAATAGATATAATTTGTAATAAATAGATATAATTAGTAATAAATAGTAATAAAGAGTAATAATTATTAATAACTAGATATAATTAGTAATAATTATATATAATTTGTAATAAATAGGTATAATTAGTAATAATTAGATATAATTATTAATAAATAGTAAATAATAGTAATAAATAGTAATAAATAGTAATAAATAGTAATAAATAGATAAAATTTGATAAAATTAGATACAATTAGTAATAAATAGATATATATAGTAATAAATAGACATAATTGGTAATAAATAGATATAATTAGTAATAAATAGATATAATTATTAATAAATAGGTATAATTAGTAATAAAAAGATATAGTTAGTAATAATTAGTAATAATTAGTAATAATTAGATATAATTAGCAATAATTAGTAATAATTAGATATAATTAGTAAAAATTAGATATAATTAGTAATAATTATTAATAAATAGATGTAATTAAATATAAATAGTAATAAATAGTACTAATTTGTAATAAACAGTTATAATTAGTTATAATTAGTTATAATTAGAAATAATTAGTTATAATTAGATATAATTAGTAATAAATAGATATAATTAATAATAAATAGATATAATTAGTAATAAATAGTAATAAATAGTAATAAATAGTAATAAATATTAATAAATACTAATACATAGTAATAAATAGTAATAAATAGATATAATTAGATATAATTAGTAATAAATAGATATAATTAGTAATAAATAGATATAATTAGTAATAAGTAGATATAATTAGTAATAAATAGATATAATTAGTAATAAATATATATAATTAGTAATATATAGATATAATTAGCAATAAATAGATATAATTAGAAATAAATAGATATAATTAGTAATAAATAGATATAATTAGTAATAAATAGATATAATTAGTAATAAATAGATATAATTATTAATAAATAGATATAATTAGTAATAAATAGATATAATTAGTAATAATTAGATATAATTAGTAATAATTAGATGTAATTAGTAATAATTTGTAATAATAAGTTACAATTAGTAATAATTAGTTATAATTAGTAATAATTAGTAATAATTAGTTCTAATTAGTTATAATTAGTAATAATTAGTAATAATTAGTAATAATTAGTAATAATTCGTTATAATTCGTTATAATTTGTTATAATTAGTAATAATTAAAAATAATTTGTTATAATTCGTAATAATTTGTAATAATTCATAATAATTAGTAATAATTACTAATAATTAGTAATAATTAGTAATAATTTGTAATAATTAGTAATAATTAGTTATAATTTGTAATAATTAGTTATAATTAGTTATAATTAGTTATAATTAGTAATAATTAGTAGTAATTAGTAATAATTAGTAATAATTAGTTATAATTAGTTATAATAAGTTATAATACGTTATAATTAGCTATAATTAGTTATAATTTGTAATAATTATTAATAATTAGATATAAATAGTAATAATTAGTAATAAATAGATATAATTAGTATTAATTAGTATTAATTAGAATTAATTAGTAATAATTAGTTATAATTAGTTATAATTACTTATAATTAGTTATAATTATTAATAATTAGTAATAATTAGTAATAATTAGAAATAATTAGTTATATTTAGTTATAATTAGTTATAATTAGTAATAATTAGTAACAATTATTAATAATTATTTTAGACGAAAACGAAATTACTTTGGTCGTCCTATTACAACACTACTTGCGAGGTGATCAACCATGCAAGTACAATTATAGAGTTTAAATTGGACATGACTGACAAAAACTTTTTATTGAATATGACCTGAAAATTGGCGACCCTTTAAGATTTGCACATGTTTAAAATAGAGCAATGTCTGTTGTGAATATTGATAATTTTAATATTTTATAATTTTTTTATTATTTTAATAATATTAATATTGTTATTTCATAAATATTGATAATATAATTCTTTTATTAATAATAATTACTAAACATAATCTATTTAGATAATGAAGAGAAAATTTATAATCATCTCCACAACGATAATTACCAAATTTCCTTTCATTATTCAACCAGTTTTCCTTTTGCTAAGTATTGCTAAGTATTGCTAAGTATTTCTAAGTATTGCTAAGTATTTATAAATTAGTAAAAATTAGTAATAAATTATAATTATTTATTTTCTTTTTTCAGATAATGTTTTTATAATTTCAAATTATTAAAAAACAGTGATGATTTTATATTTTATATAGAAAAATATGGAACAAGGACTTCGACATCAGTCATTATTAGATGATCGCGCTTGGATAAATCAGCACAAGAATCCAAATGGTTCGGGATTAAATCCTGTATATATTGAGGGTGTTGAAACTTTATTAGCATTTGCATCATCAAAAATAGAATATGTTTCATAAGGCACAATTAAGTGACCTTGTAAAAAATGTGCTCTGAGAATGTTTGACACATTTGACAAGGTTGGAGGATATCTTTTGCGGTTTGGTTTTCAACCAGATTATGTTTTCTGGTATCAAAACAGTGAACACAGTTCCAGAGAAGATCTTAATAACTTGATTTCGGATCCTTCACGGTTTCAAAATTTAGTACATGATGTTGCAGGTTCATATGTGCAACAAACTGAAACTCACGATGATATTGATTTAACTCCTGAGTTTTCACCATCCGATTTTTATGAATTGTTGAGGTCTGCTGGGGATTCATTATATCCTGGTTGCAAGATAAGAAAATTAGAAGCCGTTGAAACATTTATGGCTATTAAATCAGATAATGCAATTTCAAACAACTATTTTGATCAGATATTTTTTTTTGACTAAAACACTGTTACCTAAAGGAAATGTGTTTCCTATAAATTACTATGAGAGAAAGAGGTTGATTCGTAATTTGGTCCTTAGTTATCGGAAGATTCATGCATGTCCAAATGATTGCATCTTATATTCTGGAGAAAACGAGTCATTGGATAGTTGTCCCACTTGTGGACAATTGAGGTATAAAGAAGCTCAAACAGTGAAGTCTAGATCGATTCCAGTAAAACAGTTGAGATATTTCCACCTTACACCCAGGTTTCAGTGTTTATTTATGTCTTAGAATATATCCTCAATGATGTCATGACACAAAACCAAGATTTTAAGTGATAAAAACTTGAATCATCAATCTTATGGTGATTCATGGAAGAATTTTGACAGTCTTCACTCGTCTTTTTCTATAGAAGCCTGAAATGTGTGATTGGGTCTTTCTACTGACTGTTTCTGTCTGTTTGGTTCTTACGGTAGTCAGTATTCATGTTGGCCTATCTTTATAACTCCGTACAATTTGTATCCATGGATGTTGATGAAGGAGCCTTATATCATTTTGACTCTATTAATCCCAGGACATCCAAAAAAATTGATGTTTATTTGAAACCATTAATTGATGAGTAAAATGCATTGTGAAGCGATGATGTTAATACATAATATGTTGCTGTGAAAGAAAAGTTCATATTAAAATCTGCATTGATGTGGACGATTAGTGACTTTCCAGCATATGGCAGGTTATCTGGTTGGAGTACACATGGTCCGAAATCATGTACTTGCTGTATGAAAGAAAAAAAATCCTTTATGCTCATTAATGGAAAAAAACCGTTCTATTTTGATTCTCACCATAGATTTCTTCCAACCGATCATCCTTTTCGGAGGAATAGATCTCATTTCAGAAAAGGTATAATTGAAAGGGATGAACCTCCAAAGATGATCTCATGTACAGAGATAAAATCAGTTATATTTTCCTTACCCTCGTCACATTTGGACCAAAAGTAAACCAACAAGAAAATGCATGGCTTTGGGAAAGAACATAATAGGATAAAATAGTCCATTTTTTTGGATCTTCCATATTGGTCTGATTTGTTGGTCCACCACATGTTGGATGTTATTCATATTGAGAAGAACTATTTTGATAATTTATTTCATGCCATTTTTGATACACCAGGTAAGCCTAAAGATACTTTAATGGCATGATTAGATGTTTCCCAAATTTGCAGGCGACTGAAACTTGAACAATTTGAAAATATCAGATCACAGAGGGTAATGAAGCCAAAAAAGCTTACAAACTGTCCAAAGATATTCACTTATAATTTTCTCAGTGGATTGCAGATTTGAGACTTCCAGATGGCTATGCTTTTAATTTGGGCAGATGTGTTAAGAATGGTTATGTTATCGGATTAAAAAGTCATGATTGACATGTTATAATGGAAAGAATTATGCTGATTGGATTCTGAGGCTTGTGGAACTCTATGATTTGGGATTCGATAACAGACATATCATATTTTTTTCGAGACATTTGTGTAGTGACAACAGACTATGATGCACTTAGAAAACTCAAAGAAAATGTTGCTGTAATTATATGTAAACTGGAAAAAATCTTTCCACGTGATTTCTTTGACTCAGTGGGACATCTGATATTAAATTTTCTACGTAAAGCTAAATGTGGAGGTCTAGTATAGTTTTGATGGATGTACCCATTCATGAGATTCATGTAGAAATTTAAGAAAAAATTATATAACAAATCATCAATTGAAGGCTCAATTGCTGAATCTTATTTGCAAGAGGAAATTGCATTTTTCTGCTCTCATTATTTTGAATCTCAATATCCCTCAAAACACAATCGCATGGGATGAAATGAGGGAAATGTTAATGACGAAATGGACAATAAATTAAAAGTTTTTAATCAGCTTAATCTTGGTTTTAATAGAGTTCATGAACGATGGCTTTTAGATGATGAACATCACAGAGATCATACATACGTTCTGCTCAACTGTGATGAAATGACATTATTTTTCCTGTGAGTGCTTATATCACTTATTCTATAATTTTATTATAGTATTTAACCTTATTTTATTTGTAGGTTATATGATAATCATATCAAGAAACAACTTCCTCAAATTACATCATCTACTCTTGAAGAACACAGAATTTTTTTTTCTCAATGGTTTCAAAAACCGGTAACATAAATTATTGATGGTTTCATATCAATTCCGTTTATTAATTATTATATTGATTATTGTTTTAAAAATTTTCAGGTGTCTCAATATGCCAATAAAATTGATAAGCGACTGTGTATATTTAGTAACCCACCATCCAAAATGGTTAAATCATATAATGCATATGTGGTGAATGGTTTTTGATTTCATACACATGCATAAGGGGAATAAAAAAACAATGAACAATAGAGTTTTCTTGAGAGGATCACATCACAGAGAAAGTGAAGTTGACCTTTTTGGCATTTTGGATGAAATTATTGAGTTGTGTTATCTAGGACAGAATTACATAACAATGTTTAAATGTCGGTGGTTGGATACTGAGAAAGGATTATGTGTTCATCCGACTCATGGAATCGTCGATATTAAATATAAAAGTCTTCTTTCATAAAATGAACCATTTTTGCTGGATCAACAGGAACATCAAATTTATTATGCAAAGTAATGTGCTACTTCAAGAGACTTGAGAGATTGTCGGAGAATAATAAAAATGAAATCTCGAAAAAACCAGTTTTCTCAAAATGAATGTGATTCTGCTGAATTGGAAGGAACTGAACTTTTTCAAGAGACCACTCAAAATCCATCGGATTCACAAAGAGATGTGAATATAGATGATTAAAACCCACAATTAAGGATCGATGGTGATGAAGATGTTAATGATGTTATAAATGAATTTAAAATGACAAGATATGGTGAAACTGAAACTCATATGGATATTGATGATGCTGAGGAGGAAGATGAAGACATTGACATTGACAGCTATGGAGAATAGGATGAAGATGAACATTGACACAGTTAAATGCTGGTTATAATCATAACTAATATATATCTATATATAATAGTTATTTTAAACTATCTCCTAACAACAATCATTTTGTGTTTCAGATGGACCCTGTTCTATATTGCGAGTTGCAGGAGGCTGACATACTATTGGATGAGGGGGATTTTGGATCATCTGACCCTCAACCTGCTGGCAGTTTAGGGGGTACGTGGAGGGGGCGTGATCTTGCACGACTGATGATTCCTGACCCTATCCTCGAGCGACGTCCACATCTTGGGTTCGATCCACGCACACAGAGCTATGGTAACCTGTATATTTTAGTTATATTTCATTAATATATTTTTATATATAATAATTATTTGATTATTTATTCCTTTTTCATAGTTTTGTGCATGTATCTATCAGAAAGGGGGCGTTATCTTGTGCAATTATTTCTCTCAGCCATGGATCACAAGGGAACAGATTCCCGTTGATGTGCGATTCGACATGTTCCATCATTGGCTGGTACGTAAATAAATAATATTTATTTTGAAATTTATTTTATTAACAACATGATATTATAAATTATTTTTATGGTTTATGGTATCCTATCGATGATAGAATTCATGACACTATCCACATGGCATGACAGTTTTCTATGCGTGACCGTTTCCTTCAGTTTTTTCCCAATTTGATAAGGACAACCATTAAGAAAGCAGGAGATACAGAATTTGATGAGTCTTGTAGAGATCACAGAACAGATTACGTTTCATCTAACGTTTGGGATGGATTATGTTTACACTGGTTGGGTAGTGGATTTCAGAGGAGTTCTTCAGTGGGACAACAGAACTGGGGGAGACAGGAGGTGAAACATAGAGTTGGTAGCCATACATTCTGTTCACCTAGAGATCATCTAGTAAGTATATTATTTAAATATTTTATATAACATTAAACATAAATAGTTTAAATTATATTTATGTTGGCAGTCGAGCATCTCGATATTATGGAGTACGACATTTATCAGAGGATGTACAGTGATCCAGCCCCTGGAGAGATTAGAGGTGATCACCAGTGTCAGATTGTGGTTAGTATTATTTTTTCAGTTTGATAATTAACTACATATTATATTTTTACAATTTTAATTATAAATTGGAATTGAAGGAGTCATATGAGGCTGCGACCTCTCAGACACAGGCTGAGGGTCAGGACGAGACTACTGAGCAGACCAGTGCTCACCATTTCGATGGGGCGACATGGATGCAGGTGACTCAGTATGGCTTTGAAAAAGGTAGAGTAGTTGGTATCATCTCTCATTTGACTCCTGGTTCTTATTATGGTACTTCTGCGACATCGGCGTCCAGCTCAATAGGAGATCGTGGAGAGGCATCATCTTCTGGCTCAAAGTATGAGGAGCAGTTGTGAATTAGTGTGAACTTATAGAGAATTCGCAGAAGCAGGATGAAGAGATGTGTTAGTGGTAGCAGCAACAGTAGCAGCAGCAACATGAGGAGGAGATGCATCGATGACAGCAACAACATCTTGTGCAGATGGAGTACATGCACCATCTGACTCGTTGTTTAGGGATAGAGTTTCCTCCACCATCTCTTTCTGCTCCTCCACTTCCTCCAGCAGAGGACTCCCCCAGTGATTTTTTTTATGTTAAAAACATTTGCATTTAATATTGTAATATGATTTATTTACATTTTTTTGTCTTTTATATCGGTGAAAATATTACATAATTTAATTTTTAATATTTTATTATTTTTTATATTTTTTTGTGAATATTGAGAATTTTGATATTTTTTATTTTTTTTATAATTTTATTAATATTAATATTATTTTATTAAATATATTTTTTAGTAATATATTTTTTAATGTTTTTTTATTTATTATTAATAATAATAATAATAATAATAATAATTTATTTTTTTTTTGTAAATATTGAGAATTATAATATTTTTTATTTTTTTAATAATAGTAATATTATTGTTTCAGTAATCATAATTTTATTAAATTTAATTTTTTTTAAATTACTACATTATTTGTGACGAGACCTTTTGTGACGGAACCCCGTTGCAAATAGTATTAGTAAATATTTTTAAAAACATATTTGCGACGAGAATACATACCCGTCGCAAATACTTTGTTGCGACGGGCCCGTCGAAGAACGTTTTATATATATGTTTATATATATTTTGCGATGGGATGGAAGGCCCGTCGCAAATAGTTTTTACGATAGGTCCATCGCGAAAAAGTTTACGTATATATAATGAATATAATCGGAGGATTATTTGCGACAGTGATGTTTCCCGTTGCAAATACTTTTATTTCAAGAGTTCTGTCACAAATAATGGTATTTGTGACAACGTTTTCTATAACGGGCTATTTGCGATGGGTCCCCGTCACTAAATCCTATTTGTGACGGAATCCCATCGCAAATAGCCCGTCGCAAATTCCAAGAATTCCAGTAGTGTCAGTATGTATTAAAATTTTATAGCGACATGTGCTCATGAAGCAACCTTGATAGTTAACATTTTTCTTGGTTTTGTGAAATCCACTACAATGAAATGGTTATTTACAAAGATGTGTTAGTACAATATATCAAAGGTTTCCAAACTCTTATTACCTTAATATAGACTATTCCCTAATATCAATTACACATCATTCACTTATGATTGATAGTTCAACAAAACTAAAATCATTCTATTCTAATTTTTTGGAATAGTGAAAATCTATGATGTAATATGTTATAATTATACGTTGAAAGAAAAACCAAACAAAGAAAACTAAAATAAAATAAGTAAATTCATGAAAACTATAATTACCCTATCAAATAATTGGTTTTTATGTAACCCAACATGGAGAATATCTATTAAAACATTGTTGAGAAGTGTGTTTAACCAAAAGAAGATCAATTGATTTGATAGCTTGATGTCTTCTCAAGAAATAGAAGGAAAACTAAATCACGAGTTTCAAGCACAATAAATTTAGGGAAAATAAATGGTTTCATGTATTTTTAGGGTTTCTATTAAGAAAAATATAAATCATATCACATATTAATAGTTGTTTATACTTAGATAATCTTATTCGATAATGGGTTTTAGAGTAATTCCATTATAGAATTACTATCAACATAATGATGAAATCCATTTTTCAATATCACTGTTAATTATAGAATATTATTTCTGGAATCACCATAACTATATCTTAATAATCTTATGTATAAAATCAACATCAAACATCAGGATAATTATAATTTGAATCATGGGGTAACACATTATTGTTGTCTTTTCTCCTGGTAAAGAACCACATTTACCAAATTTTTTAGCACATCCTGACTCTCTATCACTTTATTAATATCTTATATAACACCACATACATCAGGAATTCTTACATTATTAGTATATAGATCTACTATATGTGGATTATCTAATAAATTTAAACAATTAATTCCATGTTGAAATGATCCCTAATTGAATAACATATTTTACATAGTTCTATATGTTATGAACATGTCATATCATCTGACCTTGGTAATAACAAACTACCATTGACAGGAAATCATTTAAAAATTAAATATAACAACTTATATATTTATCATATACATATAGTTCACATATAATATACCTCCTTGTGTGACATTGATTATAAGGATAATCATTTATTTATTCCAGGAATGACCTAAAACTGAAATTCTAATGTTGGTAAGCTAACTAACTATTGTACACATTATAGTTAGAATACTTATTACAATAACCCTTTGGACAACTTATATCCCATTTATTAGATACTATTTCATTAAAACCACAACCTAAAATCTCATGAAAACCTTCCAGATGACCATCATTGATCTCACTTCTCTCAAAAAGGTATCATATATAAACACACAATACACCACATTATCACAAAATCCATGGCCTACTATTATAAATTTACTATGCGATCCTCAAGTATTTTATCCAATATTTGTAACATCCCCAAACTAATATCAATAACACATTTCCATATTTTAGATTCCACAAGGACCTCAAGAGTGACTCCTAATGTACTAAATGATTCATACAAGAAGAAGGGATTCTAAGATGTTCTATATGGAGACTATATCCAAAAAATTGAAGTTTGTAGTAAAATATTAAAATGAACTAACCATCATAAAATAAAATAATTATAATTTATGCATATGAAAAACATTCATAAACAATAGTGTTATTTCAAAAAAATAGTAGGTAGTCTTATAGACTCAGTGTTATGCATATAAACCATAATATTGATCAACTTATTTAGCTGATCACAAATAAAAGATAAATAAAAGAATAAAATATATTTATTCTTTACAACCAACCCCGATCCTCCCCTCATCTGAATCATTGATACAGTCTGAACATTCTAGTTTAACGGTATGATCTCATGACTCTTACCAATGTTATCACACAACCATTTCATTCTACTCAGATATCGAAGTTCAATAGTGGCTCAATCATGGAGTTAGGACAACTCAGTAGGGTGCCACCAATGTGGTCCTATACATAACAAGTAATTATATTATATATATATATATATTATATTATTATTAGAATACATAAAAAGTTGATTAAAAATAAATAAAAAAGTATTTTTGATCATTGGATTCAAACATGATACTTGGGATTGTCCAAAATTTGTTTTACCTAATACCAGGGTGTCTCTAAGAATGTCACATAACCATGATAATCAATACCAGAACCTATTGGTAAATATTATAGAGAATATATAACAAATTCTATGATGTATACAAGAAATCCATGGAGTATTGATAATTAATATCAGATCTAAGGCGCATGTCATATGCATCATATTGTAGTAGACTGCAACCCAATCCCTGAGGGGTGATCCTCAGTTGTCAATTATATCATGTATCATCACCGACTACTTTGAGTTAAATCTATATGGTATTGTATGAATCATTTGAAATCTCTAATCCCTTGGAGGTAATCTAATATAGTATCATTATCCCCCAGTGTCAATAATAATTCTAATGGGAATGACCCTAGGCAATCCACAGTCATCAGACATCATTATTGATTCCTAGGTAGATTTCCCTAGGAAATCTAGTAGTGGAATCTTCCATATAACCCATTATTATTTTGTTACCTAATTTTAAAAAATTTTGTGGAATCATCACTGATTACATGGAGAATGTGTATGTAAATCATGTATTCATGATTTATGAATCCAAATAACAACTATATTTCCTAATCATCAGACATAGGATGATGCTTAAGAGGTACTCCTTAAATATCTAAAAGTATAAAGATTAAATTTTTTCCCAATAAGGTTATCTAATTAAATCAATAATAATACGGAATTAATCATATCTTGAGGTTGTAATCCTGGGAATTACACAACAATAATAACTTAGTCCATATCTAAGGAGAACATCCAAGGAATACCATGTATCTCAGCACATGTCAGTGGGTAGTGTATCCAACTATAATAACCCCTAGAGATAAAACTAAACACTCCTTGTTCTTAGAACATTGATCCAAATTATCTTGTGACAAAAACAATCATCACTACTCATTCTAATATACACACTATTTTTGGGGTCATTAACACACTAGGGCACCCACTGGGGTCCCATAGATCATATTATGACATAGATCATCTACCCAATTCCCCTAATCCCTTCTCATCCCTTAGGTAAACACCCAGCATGTAGTGGGACATGAATCCCATTCCATTATTATATCCATATCTCAAATTAATTAGCCTCATAAATATTATAACACCTAAGAGATTCCCCAAGGTTATATCCTTCCCAAGTCACCTGAGGTTGGTCCTCACACCCAACCTAAAAATTGATATATATAGTCTCTTCTTACCTAGTTAATCACATATCTATTTTAAAAACCCTCATTTTTATATTTTGACATTAAATCACTTTTTTAGAATACATAATATATTTTAAACATGGATTCTGAAAGACAGTATTAGTTTAGTTCCATTATAAACATGGAAACATAAACACTAGTATATGAGAGAGATATAATTTCTCCATCTATGTTCTTCAAGACTAGCACCCCTTTTAGACATATCATACAAGAAATATATCTTCATAACCTGAGGAATGAAACATAAAAATGGGTGAGATTAGATGCCCAGAAAGGGTAAAAAATGGATACGTGTAAGAATAAACATGAGAATATGGGTATGAGAACATGGTTAGGAAAATAAAAGATCCCACACTGGATATAAAATATCATATACATTAATTATGGTATAATGTTTTATATTTCATCATCCATGAATCATAAAAAAATAAAGAGTATAAAACATGTCATCATAACATAAGAATAATAAATGGAATTGTGGAAAACAAATAAAAATATAATATGATTTCCATAGTAGTTTTGTCGTCTGTTATAAGGCCATATTAGTGGAAATAGTCCTTTAATGAACCAAGTTCACACACTATTCTAGAAATATAATACTGAACCTAGTTCACACCCCGTTCTAACCTTCTAATACTTATGCGAGTTAATTTCTCCTTCCACCCATGTATTACAAAAATGAGTTCACTCCTCATTTCGTCCCTATTATATATTGAACAGAGTTCATTTCTCATTCTTGACTTGTCTATCTCATGAGATATAGACATTTACCCAATTCATTAGAGGGTAACATAGGTCCCATCAATCTAATAATGAAATCCTAAATACATCTGCCAAAAAATAATTAAACAATTTTATCATATCCCATGAAATGAAATGGGTATCATAAATATGTAATCATATATGAACTGATGAAAAAATATACAGGTTTTAAAATCATTTCTTCAAAACAATTACCCATGAAAAGAAGCAGGTTCCAAATGTATACAACCCATTGATGAGAAACTATTGTAATAATCATCATTCCATAAGAACAAAAACCATTCTACAAATAATACGAATGGATACATTGGATAATTTTATAGAAGGTATTCAGTAACATCAACCGATGTAATCTTTGATAGAAAATGAATTAGAATTATAGTTTAAGGACATTTTTTGAGGAGAATATCCTTTATTATTTCAAAATTTATCTATAAAAATAAAATCCATTTTAAAACTATTATCTTGAATATATACATTAAATCTTATAATGAAATATTTGGAAAACCTTCGGAATCATCTTTAGTTGAAAACAAATGTAGAGAGCCTAAAAAAATTTAAAAAAAAATTCGTTTAAAATATATGATAGTAAATGAAAAAATTTCAACCACATTTATTTGAAAATAATTTTCAACATTATATATACCGATTGAAAATAATTTTAAAATCATTTTAATTAAAAATTTATAAAATAATATTGATAGAATTTTGAAATTAGTTTTCCTAGAAAATGTATAAAAAATGTTTGAAAATTGTTATGAAACACATTCACCTTGAAAATTTATAAAATATTCTTGAAATTTTTTGAAAATTATTCTCTATGAAAAATATAAAACAATCATGATTTTTTTTAAAATAATATTCTTGAATAATTATAAGACAATGTAAACCCCATTTGAAAAAAAAACATTCCTTGAAAAATACATTTAAAAATTGTGAAAAAATATTGAAAATGTTTTCAAAAAAAATCATGTAAAATTATTTTAAAAAAATAAATCATAAAAATCATGATTTTAAAGATGAAATATATGATTCAAATAAATGAATTTATGTAAACATGTACATTTTTATGAGGTAATAAGAACATTTACTTTTAATGCTAAAACGTTACAAAAATTAATTATTTGGAAATTGACAGCAATATTCCTTTAGAAAATAAGGAAAAATTAATTTTTATTATTGTTTGAGAATAATATAAATTTCATATAAACCCTTTTTGGATAAATTTTTTTTGAATGAATATAGATTTTGGATAGAAGAGATATGTAAATTCGTACATTCTTAAAAACACTTTCTTAACTATCTTATGTACTAAAGAGAGTAAAAAATTGAAAAAATACATTAATATATAATAAATAAATATATTAGGGAAAAATTATTGTTATTTATTAATATATAGATCATAATATTTCCTTAAAGTATGCATAAAAATAGAAAATATCGAAAGGTGATGTGATTGTTTTAAAAAAATCATACCACTTAGTAGATTTCAAACATTATCCCTATGTAAGAAAATGTAATTACATGAAGAATAAAATATCATTTAATGAAGCAAATTATTTATATAGAATTTAAAATTCAGTATATAGACCTCATGAAAAAATATAATTTCATAACATGGTATGTGTCTCAAAGAAGGCTAATTAGGACAAAACTATATTACCAATTTTGTAACTTTTAAAAAATAAAACCCATGAAAAAATATCATTTTATGGATATGTAAATAACAATAAATATAAAAATAATATATATATAATATATTCTTGGTATGTATATACCCCACAAAAAATGAATTGGTGGTCAACATATCTTGTATATCAAGGAAATAAAAAGTTAAATGAAATTCCACTACATTATGTCTTAACTCTATTCGTACTCGTACAAGATCCCCATTTAATAAATTTAATCATTTTATAAAACATTTAACAAATAATATTCTTAAATATAATACCATATATGGTTTGATTATGGAATAATTTTACCCTCTTGTTAATAATCATATACTAAGACTTCACATCAGGTAATATTCACATTATTCTTTGAATGTGTCTTAATTCGTTATTTTATCGGTCCTTATACTTTTATCATTATTTCCAGAATGTAAAAAATGATATAAATAAAATTTATGGTCATCATATTTTTTTATAATAATCTATATAATATATAAGTGTGAAAATTGAATACACCATTCATGGAAACGGTAGATCGTATGTACGCATGAACATCGCTTCCGTTATATTGACATATGAAAAGAAAGAAAGTAAATGAAGTATATGTATATAAATATATCAATATATTTATATAATTAATGAAATAGAATTATTATTTCATATATATCATATATGTTCCCTAAACCCAACATTAATACATTCCATTTAGTGTGTGAACGAATCACATCACTTCAAGGGGCGGTTGTCCACACTTCTTCAAACACAATTATCATCATTACACAAATGGAAAGAATAAATATATGATTGGTTAAATGATTAATAAATATTTAGAACATTTTAAATATAATATATATATTTATATTCCATTTTATTTTCCACCATGATAGGTGGTATATAAAAAATGAACAATCATTATTTATTGAGGTAGTAGTTTACCATACACATAAACAGTATATTTGTTACCTATTAGATGAATTTTTGAGTAAGTGTAGTTTGAAAAATTATCATAATAACATCTCAGTATATTAAGGATACTTCATTGATTCATTCTCATGTAACAAGATTATTTTTTGTATTGAATATGTAAAATAAAAGAAAGGAATTTGAGGGATGATGTTACCACTAAATATAGTAACTACTTTTTTTATCAACAAATGGGTTCATTGAAAGGATTTCTGTAAATGTGAGGATTAGAGATATATGGTAGAGTTTTTTGAATTATATTTTAGCAGGTCTTGTCTGATCCTAATTTTTTTAGAGGTGTGAAGAAGTGGAAGCAGAGGAGACCTTTTATAGTGGATGAGAAGTGGAACTCTAGAAATATTTTGAAAATGGAATTCCATACACGTTTTTCACATTTCAAGTGGATTTAATAATAAAAAAATTCAATAAAAGGGAGTATAGTTTATAAATATGGCCATAACATGTATCTTTGAAAATTCTATTGGTCATTTTGGGACTTAAATTTAACATTTAGTCCTTAATGAAGCATAATTTTAACTAAATCGATGTAATTAATTTTAATTAATTTCACTAATAATATTGGTGAAAAAATATATTGAACTTATTATAAATTATAAATTATTCTTATTATATATATAATCCATTTTCTAATATTCCAACCACCGATGTGGGAAAAATTAATTTAAAATTAATCCTGCTGGCGGGATGACAGAACTGGTTTTTAAGTATAAATGATCAAAACATTAATATGGTTTGATCAAATTTCAATATGAAGTTGGTTACAATTACCTAGATTTGAGTAAGTTATAAAAATATTAACTATTTAAACATTTAAATTCATTTAAAATTCAATTTATCCTTGAAAATGAATTAGATTAAAAAGTAGTTTTATATTGAAATTTTGTATTTTGAACTATTCAATAAAATAATAAAAACTTGCAAAAAATACAAAAAATTATAATAAACTAATTTTTTTGTTACAATTTTAAATATTATTTTATTCATGACAGGTTGAATCTATAAAAGTGCTCAATGTTTTATTTAAAATGGGTTCTCCATTAAATGTTGTAAAACTACCTTTAAAAAATATAGGTTTTAAAACATAAAAATTGGATTGTTCTAGTCTAATATATACTAAATCTATTGAATGAATATAAAAAATATTTTATTGAATGTATAAAATATATATTAAATTAATATCACTCACTAATTGTATTTAATTTAATTTTTTAGGGTAGAACAATTTTGTGTCCATAATAATAATAATAATAACTTATTACATTCAATCAGTTTTCATATTCATTTCTAATTAATTTCTAGCCTATATATCCATCTTATATTTGTGTAAAACGCATATTATCATTAATTAGTTAATAAAATAAAAAATTACAATTAAATGGTTAGGTTATATCTTGTTATATAAAATAATAATATTTTAATAATATATTACTTTTTAGTAAACATTGGTCAAGCGTGTTATGCAAGCCATAAAGGAAATTAATAGTTTCATGTAACAAAATCTATATTTGGTGTTTTGGGTAGAGAAAAAAAAATTATGTTATAGGTAATGAATGATTAATATGGTTTTTCATAAAAAATAATCCAAAAATAGTGTTTTAATATAAAATAATCGATTTTCATTTTTGTATAAAATGAATAATATCAAAAGAATTTGATTAATTTCAAAAAGAATAATTCACAAAATCATGGGGTGTTACATTCTACCCCTCATAATATTTAATTTCTCCCTCTAAATTCTCCTGGGTTATCAAAGGATTAATACTTGAATGTTTCATTCATAGAAACCCAAATCATA
Source organism: Viscum album (assembly GCA_963277665.1). Taxonomy (NCBI): domain Eukaryota; kingdom Viridiplantae; phylum Streptophyta; class Magnoliopsida; order Santalales; family Viscaceae; genus Viscum; species Viscum album. The sequence continues at coordinate 1,467,276,620 of OY728138.1, read as the reverse complement.
GAAATTAATACAAAAAGATCCCTTAAAAAGTGAATGTTGGAACCATAAGTTTTACCCGAAGTAACAAATAACTTGGATTCCATATAGATGAACATAAGTTAGGATTAAATATTGAACATGTGCTAAAAACATCAATATTTTTAGGGAGTTATTGAGTTTATCAATCACAAACAAGTTAATTATCAACGAAAATTTGAGGGCCTCAATATCAAAAGTCTATGGTGATTTAAGAATCCATAATTTCATCAAAAATAATGTATTATGGGAACAAATTTTTTTTCATTATCCTAACATTGAGTAATTATATTTTTTACCAAGAAAATAATGAAATATACATACTTGATAAATTTATATAATTTTTTTTCTTTAGTTGTCAATTTTTCTATATCTGATTGGTCCATTACTTCAAGAAATAGATTTCCAAAAATTACAATTGATTCCTAAATGGCTAAAATACACATTTAGCAGCTGTAAAGTCCCATAAAAGAACGAAAAATACAAATATGTGAATCTAACTATTCTTCAAAATCAAAATTGTTAATAAATTAATATGTAAACATAAAATGTTACTATACTAGTTCATCATTAATAATTATTTAACAAATATTAATTACACCTTGACATAGACATCACGTAGCCTAGTGGTAGTTATGAACCCCTTATTGTCCTTTGGTCAATGTTTGAAGACCAGTGACCAATCCATGTATGATTTTTTGTCCACTTGAAAAACATGTTATTCTTTTCTAAAACCACATTAATATATTTAAAAAATAAATAATATATAAATCCTTTAAAAAAGGTTAGTCACCAAATAGAAATTTTAACCATGGTTCAAAAAAACTCAGTACATAATTACTTCCTCTAAAGATTAACTATAAATTTTTTCTTATGTTTAGCCTTATAAACATTTTGAATGTCGAAAATCTAAAACCATAGAAATAAAGTGATGAAATTATATTTACATTGATTCACAAAATGTGAAAAGTATCTCTAGGTTTTCACATTCCCAACATTTGAATATCATTGTAAGGGATTATATTGAAACATGAAAATGGCCTAAATTTCCATAAATCGTTTTTGAAAGTATGAAATCTTCCTTATTAAATGTATATTGGATCTTTTCCTTGAAACAAAAAATTTTATAAACATCATCAATGATAGCCTAAACCACCTATCAATAAGTCCTTAATTAGTTCGATGGTAATCAGTACCTTACAATTTACTTATTCATATCCCACAAATCATTACCTAAAAAATTATCATAACAAAAGGAACATGTTATGGGTCAAATTTCCCTTAATCAGGTACTTTCCATTGACATAACCTTGGAGTTAAATAACATATCTATTTCATCAAAAGTATTCAATGCATTTTTGTAAATCCATAGTGAAAAATATATTCTAATTTTTTTAATATATTTCATCAATAATATACCATAATTCCTGATTCCCAATACAAAAATATTAAATTATTACAATTTAACCTCAAGACATTATCAAGTCTACTTCATCCTATTAAATAATAATTATTTCCTTTCAAATTTCATCTATAGTTTCTTCATAATAGAATATATAACCATTACTCCCTTGACCTTCATGATTCTCTTCAGGAGATTTCATCTTTGGACATTTATTTTTCAAAATGATTGTTAATCACACACGTAAAACACTTAACCATCAATTATGTATTTTGGACGAAAATATTATCATCCAATTTTTTAATTGAACACTTCATTTTTTCCTTGCAGACACTTTATTTGTGTCCTTCATTTCCACTATCAAAACATCTTATTGTTCCTCTATAAAATTCAAATATGTTATTCTTTACACATTTATAACAGAAATAAAACTAAATACTCTTTCCCACATTGTCTAGATTACCCAAAATCTTGGTGAACTCTATATTTCTTTAACTTGGTGAGTCTGAGAGTAGGTTAGGGTATGCGTTGTTAATCATGTTACATGAAAACTGATTATGCATGATCACAACATCCTTCAATCTAGTGTTCTTCCAATTTGACTACAGATTAATATATTTTACATAATATTATTCATTAATCTAGTTCCTTATATTTCCCTCCAAGGATTAAATACAAGATGGATTTCGTAAGAAATGATTATCATAGGTAGGAATCGCATAATCCAGAAGCACGTATATTTGATGTTTAAATTATGACACCTTCCTTAATAATTTGAAATCTTAGTTTTATCTAATTTTATTCATATACATCATATATTTAAATAATTCATGATATTTCTTGAAGAGTTTGTGAATTTACAAAGCATATCCATCTGTATTGTCAAATCAGGTGTGAAGCATGGCCCGTTTAAATATAACAGATTACCCTTAGTCTAGCCCGGAACATCTTATTAGATATGTTTCTCCATGGTAAATTTATTCTAGAGCTAAATATAGTTGTAGTAAATAGAAAATTATGTATTTCTGGGACACCAAACACTCTATCCTTTAACAAATTATAGGTAATTTTTGAAAACAGTGACTTATTCTTATACTTTTCTATAGAGACATACCTATACATATCATTAGAAATATACCTAGGGATATTTATAATGTTTTATCATCCAAGTTTCCAATTTTTATGTAAAATGGCTCTAATATAAGTTTTAGTGACCCTATTTTTTCATATGTTAACACTACATTGCTTTTGTGGTATATTTAATATATTATAATAACAGACACCCAAAGAACATATTAGTTTAGGGAATTTGGATACATGGAAACATAAAAAGTGGTACATGAGTGAGCTAAATTATCTCCCACAAGGTTCTCCAAGACTATCAGCCCTTTTAGACATATCATACAATAAATATTTCTTCATACCCTGAGAATAAAACATATAAAAGGGGTGATATCATATGCTCAGTAAGGGTAAATAAGAGAGACATGTAATAATAGAAATAAAAATAGGGCTATGAGGACATGATCATGAAAATAGATGTTCATATCCTCCATATCAAAGATCAAATACATGAATCATGGAATACACCATGGTAGTTCGTAATACACGACTCAAAAGGAAATAAAGAACATAAGACATGAAATCATAACATATGAATAATACATATAATAATAGAAAACACATAACCATGTAATATTATTTTCATAGTAGTCACAGAATCACTGCCAATGCCATGTTAGTGGAAAAAGTCATTTACTGAACTTGGTTCACACCATGTTCAAGACATGTTTTACTGAACTGAGTTCACTCCTCATTCAAGTCCTATAAAACTGAACCATGATCATTTCTCATTCTATCAATGTACTACTGAATTGAGTTCAGTCCTTATTACAGCCTTGTAATATTGAACCGAGTTCATTTCTCATTCCATCCATTTATATATCATGTGATATAAATCATTACACAAAGCATTAGAGGTAGATATATGTCCAACCCTTCTCATAATGAAATCATTCATACATGTTTTGAAAAATCAGAAATAATCTTATCATAACCAATGAAGTGAAATGGGTATCATTAGTATGTAATCATATCATTACCTGTTGAAAAAGAAAAAGGATACAAAATTATTTCAGCAAAATAATAACCTAAAAATATAAGTGGGTTTTAGAAGAATATAACTCATGGAGCATAAATGGGTTTCATAAGCATCATTACATTAAAACATAAAGCATTCAATAAGAATATTAATGGATATTTTAGATCATTTCATAGAAGGGAATGAGTAAAGTCAATAGATTTCATCTTTCATGGAAAATAACATGGAAATATACATTGAAACCATTTATTTTTGGAATGTATACATTAATCATTGAAAAAAGGATCTTTAAAACATAAAAACCGTTTGAAACCCCATTTTTTGAAAATAAATATGAAATATTATAAATATATCAATAAAAACCTTTCAGAATTATTTTTCTTTGAAATCATATAAAGAGATCATGTAACTGTTTTGAAAAACATTTTGATTGATAACATATCAATGTAATGCGAAAATATTTCAAAACCAATTTATTTTAAAATACTTTTCATGCCTATAAATAATGCTTGAAAATCATTTGAGAACAATTTTCCTTGAAAATATATAAACTAATATTCAAATGTTTTTATAAAAAACGTTCCTTAAAAACTTATAATAAAATCTAGAAAGTATTTTTGAAACCAAGTTTCATTGAAAAAAAATAAATAAAAAAATCAAAAAAAATCCTTGAAAACTTATAAAATAATCTTAATTACCTTAAAAAAAACACTTTCCATGGAATAAACCTAAAAACATATGATAAAATATTGAAAACGTTTTGAAAAAAATTAATTGAAATTTTTATTTTAAAAAACATTCTTAAAAATTAACCTTTTGAAAATTAAAAAGAAGATTGTCAAAAATGACAGTGGGTAAATCTGTAAATGTCGTATGAGGTAATAAAAACAGTTCTTCTACACTATAATAGGATACAAAAATTCCTTATTTCGAATGTGAGAAAAATACTATTTTTGAAAACATTTGTGATAGAAAAATGGGAAAAATGTCTTTTAGTGATTATAGATGAATAATATAATATTCTTGGAAAATCATTTTAGAAATCATGGTTTTGATGGAAAATAGACTTTTGACTGAAGAGAGAGGAAAATTTAGACTTACTTAAAAACAAATTCATAATTAGATTATGTAACAATGAGTGGAAAACATTGTATAAATACATGAATATATCATAAATAACCAAAGGATAATAATATTCATGAGTGTTCTTAATATATGGATCATAATATTTCAATAAAGTAAGTGTAAACATAAACAATCTTGAAAAGCGATGAGACTATTTCAATAAACTCTTTCCACATTGTACCATTGAACCATGCTCCCCATGTAAGAAAATTGAATTACATGCAACTTAAATTTTCATGGAATGACATATATATTCTTGATATATCACTTAAAAGTATTTTTATACTGCTCATGAAAGAATATAGGATCATAACATGACATCTGTATCAAAGAAAGAAAATTGAGAAAAAAACTGTCTCAATGATTTGGTATCTTTTGAAACATAAAACCCATGAAATAATGATCAAATGATGGATATGTAAATATCAATAAATTTATGAATAATAATCATTTAATATATCCATGGTTAGTATACAAGCTACACAAAAGTAATGGGTGGTGAATGAAGCGTATATCATACAAAAATAACGAGTGAGATAAAATTTCTTTATCATTTGTCTTAAATCTCATTGTACTCATAAAATTTAATTATATAATAAATTTAAGTTTATTATAATTCTGTTACAGAAGAAAAATATTATATATTATGTGACATATGGTATGATTATCACCTTATATTACCTTCTTGTTTATAATCTGATGATAAGGTTTCAATTTGGGTAATATTCTCTTTGTTTTTCACATGTGTATTAATTTGTTATATATTTACTCATTGTAGTTATATCATGCTTTCTATAATAGAAACAAATATATAAATACCTAAAATATTCAGTATACTTGTATTATAATAATATATGGACTATATAATTATGAAAATCAAATACGCTATTTGTGGAGATGGTACGCCTCACGTATGCATGAACACACTTCTGTTTGATTCACATATTGACAAAAATAAAGAAAATGATGTATATATATGTTTTAAATATATCATTATTCTATTTTCAATGTCATATCATATAATTTCCCTTATCATATCATTAATAAATTCCATGTATTGTGTTAACTAAATACATTCCTTTAAGAAGGTGGTAGTCCACACGTCCTCAAACAAAATTATCATATTTACTGTAAATGTAAAGTATAATTAAATGTTTGCTAAAGGGAATAAATAATATTAAAGGCATAATAAATATAATATATAACATAAATAAATATAGTGTATGTCATAATTTCCACCATGTGATTTCATAAACTAAAAATGAACAATCATCTTTTAGTGAGGTAGTAGTTGCCGTACAAATAAATAGTATGTTTGTTACCCATTAGATGGATATTTGTGTAAGTGTAGGTGTCCTAAAAACATATCAATATATTTTCTATACTACTATTTTTATTAGAATTTAGTACTATGAATTGATGTGGTGGATAAAAAAAAACAAAAGGATGGATTTGTAGGGAGGGTGTTACTTCTAAATTGGGTAACTCCTTTTGGTTTCCCCAAAAGGTCTTCCATGTAAGGATTTATCGAAAATGATTGTATTAAAGGAGTAAGGTAGGGTTTTTTGAATGATATTTTATCAGATAATAAAAAATCCTAATTGGATTGAGAGGTGTGAAGAAGTGGGAAGAGATGAGGCCTTTTTATAGCAGAGGAGGAGTTGCACTATTATAATATTTTGAAAATTGAATTCCATACATGGTTTTCACATGTATACTAGATAAATAATCGAAAAAATTCAATCAAATCAATTATTAGATTTAAATATGACCATTTATTAGCTCTTGGAAAGATTTCCTGGTATTTTGGGTCCTAAATTTAAGCTTTAGTCCTTAGGTAAGAATAATTTTACCTTAATCGATGTAATTAATTTTATTTAATTTCACTATTATTTTTGGGAAAAAACAATTTTTACCATATTAGATGTTATAAATTTTTATGATTCCATATATTGAATCCATTTTTCAAAATTCTATTTATATAAGTAGAATAAATTAATTTATAATCAATTTTATTAATGGGATGACACTACGAGTTTTTAATGTAAAAATGATGAAACAATTTCTATGTTCTTATTTATAATTTAAATGTGAAATTAGTTATAATGACCTATATTTTATTAATTGAAAAAAAAATTAAACTATTAAATAAATTTTAATTATAATTTAACATTATTAATTAATTACATAAAAAGATGTTTTGAATTAAAATTTAGTATTTTAACTATTAAATAGAAAACTAAACCTTGTAGAAAAATAATAAAAAATATCCTCCACCTAATTTTGTTTTATAATTCGAATATTTAGTTCCTTTTGAGATATTAAATTTATAAAAGTTCAAAAAAATATAATTAAAATGGGTTCACCACTAAAAGCTGTTAAAACTACCCTTATAAAATATAGGTTTATAGAAATAAAATTAGAGTTTTAATTATCTTGTGTCTATAAAATCTATTTAATAAATATCAAAAACATTATTTGATATATAACATATATATTACATTTATATCACCCACTAATTTTATTTAATTTTATTTAATATGGTAAAATAGATTTTTAACTCTAAAAATAAAAATATTTCTTTATATATTCAATTGGTTTTCGTATTCATTTCTAATTAAATAGTAACCTATGAATTATTATTATATTTTTTAAGCCATGTATTTTCATAAACTGTTTTATAATATTCACGAAAACTAATTTAATGGAAATGTTTTAAATCATAATATTTTAATAAGATATTATTATTCGGTAATCCTTGGTTGTGCGTGTGATGAAAGCCATTGAAGAATGTTATTATTGTGTGTAATGCAATCTAACCTCTTTGATCTATATAGTGAGTGTTAAAATTTATTTTTCATGTAGTGCATGATTAATTTTTTTTTGAAAATAATGTAGACCAAATATAGATATTTAATACAAAATAATACATTTTCGATGTTGTGTGAAATGTAGTTGGGTTTGTCTTAGTGGTAAGAAACCCATAATCCTACACGAATAATGGGGGTTAAAAACCCACAGGGCAAAGGTACTATAACAGTAATGTAGCTGTACTGTAGAAACAATAGCACTGTAGTAATGGCGGACACTACAGCAGTGGCAGGTACTATAACCGGAGGGTACTGTGGAATTACTATTCACAAAAGGCCTTGGGCCAAAAATTTGGGAATACATGCCATATAATGGGAACATGAATAGGGGGACTTTGGGTTATGTAATGAGTGTAAAGACCCGTAAATTTCAAGGAAATTTTTTTCTTAATTTTCTTTGGAATTTTACAAGAACGCAGTTTCTGACGGCACCTGATTCCGAGGCCCGGTGTGCCCGGAATCATTTTCCGAAGTTTGGCTCGGGTACGTTCAGTGAACGGACGAGCGGGTTTTTCTAACTTTTTAACCGGTGCCCGGAATCAAATTCTGAGGGCACCGATGAAATCGCAGCGCCGGTATTCGCTTAGAAACGCCTCTTCCGGAGTTGCGTTTGCTCGGATGTGGTTTTTAATTTTCGGGCTTAAAGTTAAGAAATAAAATAATTTTGCGACAACTTTATTTTATTTCGCTTAAGCCACTTGGAAGCCACTTGAAGCCACTTAAAGGCGGCTTGAACTGAGTTGAACTGGATAGGATGCTATCCAGAAATATCCTACCCCTTGGTAGGATATTTGTGAGGTGGAGCCCGCACGAACCCCGCCGTTTCTTTCCGCTAAGTAACGCACCCGCGAAAACCCGTCAAAGAAACTGAAAGTCAACCGACGCGTTTTCTAAATTCTTAACAGACCATTTAATTGGGCTGTTTCTTTCGTCCAATTAATTGGGCGGTTTCTTTGGTAAATTAATTCTTGGAATTAATTGTTCGTTTCTTTTTTTTTAATCGTTGCTTATGCGTTAATAAAATAAGATTACTCTTATTTTATTTTGGGTGGAAGCTTGTGGCGTGGGGAGAATTTGGAGGAGAGCGTTCTTCTTCGGTGAAGAACGCGAAGAACGCCGGCTTCCGGCGAAGAACGCCGAAACCGCGGAAATCAACGACGTTTCTCCGGCGACGTTTCTTCCGCGACGATCGTCCTCTTCCGCGACGAACTCGCGAGCGACAACGCTTGAGGTAGGGGTTTTAAACCTTTTTAAAGTTGTTGATCTTTCCTTCGATCTTGAAGGTTCTTTTTTTTGTCGGCCCTTGTTTCCGAATCTTTTTATTTATTTTAAAAAGATTGTGATGGATTATCGTTCTAGAAAGGCCGATTGATATCAATCTAATGCGAGGGGGTTCAGGCCGCACAAACACGGCCGAACCCCCCTCCTTTATTCTTGTTGTTTTTTGCGGATGGAGCGAGATGGCGTGGTGCCGTCGCACCACGCGGGAATCGTACGGCAACTATTGAGCGGCGCCGTCGCGCCGCGCTGTGGAACGAAATCAAACAAGATCGAGACGCCTTCGCGCCACGCCGAGAAAGTCGATCAAGCACGCGACATCGTCGCGCCGCGCCAAAGAGGCCGCAGATTAAATTAATTTTATTTTGTTCTTGAGCGCAGATTGACGGGCGACGACAAACGAGGCCGCAAGTTAATTTTGAGGCCTCCGCAGTGAAGGTCGGGTCCCGGGATGACCGTAGGCGCAGACGGGAAGCAAATCGGACCACCGGAGCGTCTCCGGGGGCCCGCGGAAGCCGGCGGCGGCGCCGGCGGCCGGAGGCGGCGGCACCCCGCGGGTGTCCAGGGTGGCACCCCGCGGGTGCCGCGGGGCTGTCTGGCAACACCCCGCGGGTGTCCAGGGCGGCACCCCGCGGGTGCCGCGGGGCTGTCTGGCGACACCCCGCGGGTGTCCAGGGCGGCACCCCGCGGGTGCCGCGGGGCTGTCTGGCGACACCCCGCGGGTGTCCAGCGCGACACCCCGCGGGTGCCGCGGGGCTGTCAGGCGACACCCCGCGGGTGTCCAGCGCGACACCCGCGGGTGCCGCGGGGTTGTCAGGCGACACCCCGCGGGTGTCCAGCGCGACACCCCGCGGGTGCCGCGGGGTTGTCAGGCGGCACCCCGCGGGTGTCCAGCGCGACACCCCGCGGGTGCCGCGGGGCTGTCAGGCCGCTCGGCCGAGCCGAGCCGGACCGGCCCTGGCCGGGCGGGGCCGGGACAACCGGGTCGGACCCGGTTCGGGCCGACCCAGGGGGGTCGGGCCGGGTCGGCCCGGACCCGGACCCCCCCCGTTTTCGGACCATTTCGGTCAAATTCACATATCTTGAGCTACGGACGTCCGATTGACGTGCCGTCAGCCGCGTTGTGTTCCTCTTAGTGAGACGGATCTTTTGGCATACTCCGCCCGAGGTTTGGACGCAAGTGGAGTACGGTCGGGTTGGTTTTGCCTTAAAAACCAACCGGGCCCCGGGGACGAGAATGCCAATAACTCTCAGACCGGGCGTCCGATCGACGCACCGTCTGTTGCGTTGAGTTCCTGTTTACGATACGGAACTTTTGACATCCTTCGCCCGAGTTTTGGATACAGATAGTAGTGGCCGGGTTGGATCGCACCCGAAATCCAACCGGGCCCCTGGAACGGAAAAGATGATATCTTTCAGACAGGACGTCCGTTCGACGAACCGTCAGCGGCGTTGGCGTTTACGTTTAGTAACGGTCCCTATGAGTATACCCTATGAGAGTTCGGGGTACAATTGAGATACGGCCGGGATTGGTTTTGCTCACGAAACCAACCGGGCCCCTGGGACGAAAAGGCTAATAACTCACAGACCGGGCGTCCGATCGACGCGTCGTCTGTTGCGTTGAGACCCCTATGACGAGGCGGTCCTTTGAGATACTTCTTCGTGAGACCTTGAGATACTTGGAGTATCGACTAGTAGCTCGTGGAGCGGACCCTCCCGGAGACGAGCGTGCAGAGTACGGAGACCGTGTAGCCGACTGAGACCTGACGACTGCTTGACCGACTCGACTTGGAGTGAGTCGACTAGCCCAGTGGACGGAGCGCCCGGTATTTGGCGGCAGACCCACGGCGGACGGAGCGCCTGGTAGTTGGCAGCAAACCCGCGGTACTCGACAGGAGGAGTACATCAGTAGGCTATTTGGGTGAGCGCCCGGTATTTGGCGACAGACCCTCAGCGGACGAAGCGCCCGGTAGTTGGCCGCAAACCCGCAGTACTCGACAGGAGGAGTACCTCAGCAGTCTTAGGTTAGTGAGCAGTACCTCGGAGTCGTGACAGGACCACTGTACACTCCAGAGACGGAGCTCTTCAGCAGTTACGGTTTCGATAATGAAAAATCCTGGTTGAGCTGAGTCAATGAATCTTTGCGTTTCCTCATGATTGAGATGGGTCGCTTGATAACTTAGGTATATGTATGGGCATGTACCTGGGTGATGGTTATCCATTGATTTCATGATTTTTGTGTATCCTTGTGATTGGATGGGCTACTTGATGACTTAGGTATATGTATGGGAATATACCTAAGTAGAGTATGATGTTACTTCGTGATTGCTGTCTTTGCTTTGTGGATATCCATGTTGGATTTAGTGAGACCTTAAGGGTCTCGGGGTCCCTACTGAGTAGCTTATACTCACCCCTGCACGGGCTATGCCCGCACTTCGTTGTGTTGGTTGCAGACGACGGACAGCGCAGATCGCAGTTGAGGCTTGCAGAGCAGGTCGGTACCCGGAGGAGGACCACTGGGCGGACGTACCCGGAGTAGACAACAGGACCCGAGGAGTAGAGGAGCTATCTGTACCTACCCTTCAGGTAGGATCCGTGGTGGACGATCCAGGAGCTGAGCCATCTGTACCTACCCTTCAGGTAGGAATCAAGGAGGACGACCCAGGAGCCGCTTCGTTCTTCCAGCTGCTGTTTTTCCCTTTCGAGTTGTACTTTACAGTTGGGCTTGTATTTCCGGCCCTTTTTCTTTTCTTCGCTTGTGTTTACTTTTCCGCTTGCTTACTCTGTGGTGTTTGTTTGCTTTTGTAATGGCAATGCCTTCCCAGTTATCGGGATTTACGCCATTGGTGCTAGTCGCCAGCCCCTGGCCTATGGAAGGCGGGCTTGGGGTAGTCACGGCACGGGCCCCGAGGTCGGGTCGTGACAGATTGGTATCAGAGGTGGTCGGTTCTACCGTAGACTCTGATCTTTCTTTCTATGAAGCAATAGTGTTAAGGGTACCGAGTGTGGTTTTCAGTTCAGGGAGTCCAGTGTTGGTGCGGGCGGCCGACGTATCCATACACCAGGACCCTGGAAACTGATTTCCGACTTTGTGCACGAAAACACTGATTGCGTGTGTGTTTTAAAAGGTTTCCCCCCTTAAAACAGCTCAAACCAGGTCAGCTCACCAGGTATAATCGTTTGACCGTGTTACGTTGTTCCTTTCAGGATGCCTTTTTTCGGACGACCAGCTAGAGCCCGGAGGGATGTGCGTACTGATAGTCTGTCGAGCGACGAGGCTTCGGTACAGGGCCCTCTTGTAGTTGAGGCACCAGCGGAGGCACCAGCGATACTACCATACGTTGGGCCACCGATGCCACCAGCCCCAGCAGTAGGCGATGCCCGCTACTTGCGCGCACTGCATGAGTTCCAGCGCCAGAGGCCACCCAGGTTCGGGGGAGAGATGGACCCGCAGGAGGCTGAGGATTGGCTGGAGGCTGTGGTGGGAGTCTTCAGGCTAGTGGGGACGCCATCAGACTTCATGGTGACCTTTGCTGCCAGCCTTCTTCAGGCAGCAGCAGGCAGGTGGTGGAGCCACTTGTTCCAGTTTTGCAATGGGCGTGGTTCATCTAGAGAGGGGATGAGACCAGGTTTCTCTTTTCTGCAAAGGAGGTGCAGTCATCCAGGAGCGGATGAAGACTGCACAGTGCAGTAAGAAACAGGAAACCAGTGCCAGTCTTAGAGACTCGGGCGTGTTAAATGTTTCAAGAAGAGGAAGCTTAAAGGAGAGATGAGTCTACAAAGCAGCAGACGTGGAGGCACTGCTAGGTGAGCAGCATGAGGTGGTGTACATCCTAGCATGCTACAACCACCCGCCTTGGTTATTCCCGCCAGGCTCAGGGAGCTGAATGGCGGAGGAAGAGTGCAGCTGCATGCGGTCAAGGAGTGTGACCCAATGGCTCTAGAAATGATTCAAGGGACAGTCTATGTCCACTACTAGCTGCTGTAGTAACAGACGTCGGTATGAATCATTCCTCGCTTCCACAAATCTTGTTCCAGACCTAGAGTTTCCGGTAAGCCGTGGACTTGACCCTCACGTCTGGAGATACCTTGGGAGGAGACTCGATAATCACACTTACGCCGGCGGTGTGGTCAGACCTTCGAGGCGAGGGTTCTGGTTGGAATCTCTTGGTGGCAGCGTCGAGGCCTTACGACGTTAGTTTGAGTATGGAATGGGCAATAACTGTTCACACTCAAATTGACTGTATTAGGCAAACGTTGGGGTGGGTTTTCCTTGGTCGGCGTAAAAAGGAAACCCCAGGCAGTGCAGGGTAACTCTTGCACAGGAGGGTGCGACCGATCATTCTTGAGTCGGTCAACCTTACCCTCATAGCAGCAGTCGTTTTGAGTTTCAGTTCTAACAGAAATGGGGACCTCTGGAGTTCGGGGATGACGACCACGTCTTCTTGCGGGTCTCACCTCGACGAGGTTTACGGAGATGTGGCCTGGGAGGCAAGTTATCTATGAGGTTCAACAGATCTTTCTAGGTCCTCAGCTGGGTAGGCGAGGTGGTTTACCGCTTGGCCCATCCACTTCAGTTGCACTAGGTGCACGACGTTTTCCACGTATCCCAACTGAGGAGATACGTGCTCAACCCCCTCGCGTATCATCGACCATGAGGAGATAGACGGTGGCGATGAGTGTCTTATACAGAGGTTCCTATGGGGATCGAGGATCGACAGGAGCGGATCCTAGGAGGATGGTCGATTCCTCTTGTGCACTTTCTTTGGCAGCGCGGGAACCTCCAGGTGAGCACATGGGAGCGGAAGGCTCAGATGCGTGCTCAGTACCGCTTTGTTTCCCTAAGTTTGTGGTGAAGCTTTACGGGGACGTAAAGCCCTGTGGTGGGAGTAATGTAAAGACCCGTAAATTTCAAGGAAATTTTTTTCTTAATTTTCTTTGGAATTTTACAAGAACGCAGTTTCTGACGGCACCTGATTCCGAGGCCCGGTGTGCCCGGAATCATTTTCCGAAGTTTGGCTCGGGTACGTTCAGTGAACGGACGAGCGGGTTTTTCTAACTTTTTAACCGGTGCCCGGAATCAAATTCCGAGGGCACCGATGAAATCGCAGCGCCGGTATTCGCTTAGAAACGCCTCTTCCGGAGTTGCGTTTGCTCGGATGTGGTTTTTAATTTTCGGGCTTAAAGTTAAGAAATAAAATAATTTTGCGACAACTTTATTTTATTTCGCTTAAGCCACTTGGAAGCCACTTGAAGCCACTTAAAGGCGGCTTGAACTTAGTTGAACTGGATAGGATGCTATCCAGAAATATCCTACCCCTTGGTAGGATATTTGTGAGGTGGAGCCCGCACGAACCCCGCCGTTTCTTTCCGCTAAGTAACGCACCCGCGAAAACCCGTCAAAGAAACTGAAAGTCAACCGACGCGTTTTCTAAATTCTTAACAGACCATTTAATTGGGCTGTTTCTTTCGTCAAATTAATTGGGCGGTTTCTTTGGTAAATTAATTCTTGGAATTAATTGTTCGTTTCTTTTTTTTTTAATCGTTGCTTATGCGTTAATAAAATAAGATTACTCTTATTTTATTTTGGGTGGAAGCTTGTGGCGTGGGGAGAATTTGGAGGAGAGCGTTCTTCTTCGGCGAAGAACGCGAAGAACGCCGGCTTCCGGCGAAGAACGCCGAAACCGCGGAAATCAACGACGTTTCTCCGGCGACGTTTCTTCCGCGACGATCGTCCTCTTCCGCGACGAACTCGCGAGCGACAACGCTTGAGGTAGGGGTTTTAAACCTTTTTAAAGTTGTTGATCTTTCCTTCGATCTTGAAGGTTCTTTTTTTTGTCGGCCCTTGTTTCCGAATCTTTTTATTTATTTTAAAAAGATTGTGATGGATTATCGTTCTAGAAAGGCCGATTGATATCAATCTAATGCGAGGGGGTTCAGGCCGCACAAACACGGCCGAACCCCCCTCCTTTATTCTTGTTGTTTTTTGCGGATGGGGCGAGATGGCGTGGTGCCGTCGCACCACGCGGGAATCGTACGGCAACTATTGAGCGGCGCCGTCGCGCCGCGCTGTGGAACGAAATCAAACAAGATCGAGACGCCTTCGCGCCACGCCGAGAAAGTCGATCAAGCACGCGACGTCGTCGCGCCGCGCCAAAGAGGCCGCAGATTAAATTAATTTTATTTTGTTCTTGAGCGCAGATTGACGGGCGACGACAAACGAGGCCGCAAGTTAATTTTGAGGCCTCCGTAGTGAAGGTCGGGTCCCGAGATGACCGTAGGCGCAGACGGGAAGCAAATCGGACCACCGGAGCGTCTCCGGTGGCCCGCGGAAGCCGGCGGCGGCGCGGGTCGCCGGCGCGGCGGCGCCGGCGGCAGGAGGCGGCGGCACCCCGCGGGTGTCCAGGGTGGCACCCCGCGGGTGCCGCGGGGCTGTCCGGCGACACCCCGCGGGTGTCCAGGGTGGCACCCCGCGGGTGCCGCGGGGCTGTCCGGCGACACCCCGCGGGTGTCCAGCGCGCCACCCCGCGGGTGCCGCGGGGCTGTCAGGCGACACCCCGCGGGTGTCCAGCGCGACACCCGCGGGTGCCGCGGGGTTGTCAGGCGACACCCCGCGGGTGTCCAGCGCGACACCCCGCGGGTGCCGCGGGGGTGTCAGGCGGCACCCCGCGGGTGTCCAGCGCGACACCCCGCGGGTGCCGCGGGGCTGTCAGGCCGCTCGGCCGAGCCGAGCCGGACCGGCCCTGGCCGGGCGGGGCCGGGACAACCGTGTCGGACCCGGTTCGGGCCGACCCAGGGGGGTCGGGCCGGGTCGGCCCGGACCCGGACCCCCCCCCGTTTTCGGACCATTTCGGTCAAATTCACATATCTTGAGCTACGGACGTCCGATTGACGTGCCGTCAGCCGCGTTGTGTTCCTCTTAGTGAGACGGATCTTTTGGCATACTCCGCCCGAGGTTTGGACGCAAGTGGAGTACGGTCGGGTTGGTTTTGCCTTAAAAACCAACCGGGCCCCGGGGACGAGAATGCCAATAACTCTCAGACCGGGCGTCCGATCGACGCACCGTCTGTTGCGTTGAGTTCCTGTTTACGATACGGAACTTTTGACATCCTTCGCCCGAGTTTTGGATACAGATAGTAGTGGCCGGGTTGGATCGCACCCGAAATCCAACCGGGCCCCTGGAACGGAAAAGATGATATCTTTCAGACAGGACGTCCGTTCGACGAACCGTCAGCGGCGTTGGCGTTTACGTTTAGTAACGGTCCCTATGAGTATACCCTATGAGAGTTCGGGGTACAATTGAGATACGGCCGGGATTGGTTTTGCTCACGAAACCAACCGGGCCCCTGGGACGAAAAGGCTAATAACTCACAGACCGGGCGTCCGATCGACGCGTCGTCTGTTGCGTTGAGACCCCTGTGACGAGGCGGTCCTTTGAGATACTTCTTCGTGAGACCTTGAGATACTTGGAGTATCGACTAGTAGCTCGTGGAGCGGACCCTCCCGGAGACGAGCGTGCAGAGTACGGAGACCGTGTAGCCGACTGAGACCTGACGACTGCTTGACCGACTCGACTTGGAGTGAGTCGACTAGCCCAGTGGACGGAGCACCCGGTATTTGGCGGCAGACCCACGGCGGACGGAGCGCCTGGTAGTTGGCAGCAAACCCGCGGTACTCGACAGGAGGAGTACATCAGTAGGCTATTTGGGTGAGCGCCCGGTATTTGGCGACAGACCCTCAGCGGACGAAGCGCCCGGTAGTTGGCCGCAAACCCGCAGTACTCGACAGGAGGAGTACCTCAGCAGTCTTAGGTTAGTGAGCAGTACCTCGGAGTCGTGACAGGACCACTGTACACTCCAGAGACGGAGCTCTTCAGCAGTTACGGTTTCGATAATGAAAAATCCTGGTTGAGCTGAGTCAATGAATCTTTGCGTTTCCTCATGATTGAGATGGGTCGCTTGATAACTTAGGTATATGTATGGGCATGTACCTGGGTGATGGTTATCCATTGATTTCATGATTTTTGTGTATCCTTGTGATTGGATGGGCTACTTGATGACTTAGGTATATGTATGGGCATATACCTAAGTAGAGTCTGATGTTACTTCGTGATTGCTGTCTTTGCTTTGTGGATATCCATGTTGGATTTAGTGAGACCTTAAGGGTCTCGGGGTCCCTACTGAGTAGCTTATACTCACCCCTGCACGGGCTATGCCCGCACTTCGTTGTGTTGGTTGCAGACGACGGACAGCGCAGATCGCAGTTGAGGCTTGCGGAGCAGGTCGGTACCCGGAGGAGGACCACTGGGCGGACGTACCCGGAGTAGACAACAGGACCCGAGGAGTAGAGGAGCTATCTGTACCTACCCTTCAGGTAGGATCCGTGGTGGACGATCCAGGAGCTGAGCCATCTGTACCTACCCTTCAGGTAGGAATCGAGGAGGACGACCCAGGAGCCGCTTCGTTCTTCCAGCTGCTGTTTTTCCCTTTCGAGTTGTACTTTACAGTTGGGCTTGTATTTCCGGCCCTTTTTCTTTTCTTCGCTTGTGTTTACTTTTCCGCTTGCTTACTCTGTGGTGTTTGTTTGCTTTTGTAATGGCAATGCCTTCCCAGTTATCGGGATTTACGCCATTGGTGCTAGTCGCCAGCCCCTGGCCTATGGAAGGCGGGCTTGGGGTAGTCACGGCACGGGCCCCGAGGTCGGGTCGTGACAGATTGGTATCAGAGGTGGTCGGTTCTACCGTAGACTCTGATCTTTCTTTCTATGAAGCAATAGTGTTAAGGGTACCGAGTGTGGTTTTCAGTTCAGGGAGTCCAGTGTTGGTGCGGGCGGCCGACGTATCCATACACCAGGACCCTGGAAACTGATTTCCGACTTTGTGCACGAAAACACTAATTGCGTGTGTGTTTTAAAAGGTTTCCCCCCTTAAAACAGCTCAAACCAGGTCAGCTCACCAGGTATAATCGTTTGACCGTGTTACGTTGTTCCTTTCAGGATGCCTTTTTTCGGACGACCAGCTAGAGCCCGGAGGGATGTGCGTACTGATAGTCTGTCGAGCGACGAGGCTTCGGTACAGGGCCCTCTTGTAGTTGAGGCACCAGCGGAGGCACCAGCGATACTACCATACGTTGGGCCACCGATGCCACCAGCCCCAGCAGTAGGCGATGCCCGCTACTTGCGCGCACTGCATGAGTTCCAGCGCCAGAGGCCACCCAGGTTCGGGGGAGAGATGGACCCGCAGGAGGCTGAGGATTGGCTGGAGGCTGTGGTGGGAGTCTTCAGGCTAGTGGGGACGCCATCAGACTTCATGGTGACCTTTGCTGCCAGCCTTCTTCAGGCAGCAGCAGGCAGGTGGTGGAGCCACTTGTTCCAGTTTTGCAATGGGCGTGGTTCATCTAGAGAGGGGATGAGACCAGGTTTCTCTTTTCTGCAAAGGAGGTGCAGTCATCCAGGAGCGGATGAAGACTGCACAGTGCAGTAAGAAACAGGAAACCAGTGCCAGTCTTAGAGACTCGGGCGTGTTAAATGTTTCAAGAAGAGGAAGCTTAAAGGAGAGATGAGTCTACAAAGCAGCAGACGTGGAGGCACTGATAGGTGAGCAGCATGAGGTGGTGTACATCCTAGCATGCTACAACCACCCGCCTTGGTTATTCCCGCCAGGCTCAGGGAGCTGAATGGCGGAGGAAGAGTGCAGCTGCATGCGGTCAAGGAGTGTGACCCAATGGCTCTAGAAATGATTCAAGGGACAGTCTATGTCCACTACTAGCTGCTGTAGTAACAGACGTCGGTATGAATCATTCCTCGCTTCCACAAATCTTGTTCCAGACCTAGAGTTTCCGGTAAGCCGTGGACTTGAACCTCACGTCTGGAGATACCTTGGGAGAAGACTCGATAATCACACTTACACCGGCGGTGTGGTCAGACCTTCGAGGCGAGGGTTCTGGTTGGAATCTCTTGGTGGCAGCGTCGAGGCCTTACGACGTTAGTTTGAGTATGGAATGGGCAATAACTGTTCACACTCAAATTGACGGTATTAGGCAAACGTTGGGGTGGGTTTTCCTTGGTCGGCGTAAAAAGGAAACCCCAGGCAGTGCAGGGTAACTCTTGCACAGGAGGGTGCGACCGATCATTCTTGAGTCGGTCAACCTTACCCTCACAGCAGCAGTCGTTTTGAGTTTCAGTTCTAACAGAAATGGGGACCTCTGGAGTTCGGGGATGACGACCACGTCTTCTTGCGGGTCTCACCTCGACGAGGTTTACGGAGATGTGGCCTGGGAGGCAAGTTATCTCCGAGGTTCAACAGACCTTTCTAGGTCCTCAGCTGGGTAGGCGAGGTGGTTTACCGCTTGGCCCATCCACTTCAGTTGCACTAGGTGCACGACGTTTTCCACGTATCCCAACTGAGGAGATACGTGCTCAACCCCCTCGCGTATCATCGACCATGAGGAGATAGACGGTGGCGATGAGTGTCTTATACAGAGGTTCCTATGGGGATCGAGGATCGACAGGAGCGGATCCTAGGAGGATGGTCGATTCCTCTTGTGCACTTTCTTTGGCAGCGCGGGAACCTCCAGGTGAGCACATGGGAGCGGAAGGCTCAGATGCGTGCTCAGTACCGCTTTGTTTCCCTAAGTTTGTGGTGAAGCTTTACGGGGACGTAAAGCCCTGTGGTGAGAGTAATGTAAAGACCCGTAAATTTCAAGGAAATTTTTTTCTTAATTTTCTTTGGAATTTTACAAGAACGCAGTTTCTGACGGCACCTGATTCCGAGGCCCGGTGTGCCCGAAATCATTTTCCGAAGTTTGGCTCGGGTACGTTCAGTGAACGGACGAGCGGGTTTTTCTAACTTTTTAACCGGTGCCCGGAATCAAATTCCGAGGGCACCGATGAAATCGCAGCGCCGGTATTCGCTTAGAAACGCCTCTTCCGGAGTTGCGTTTGCTCGGATGTGGTTTTTAATTTTCGGGCTTAAAGTTAAGAAATAAAATAATTTTGCGACAACTTTATTTTATTTCGCTTAAGCCACTTGGAAGCCACTTGAAGCCACTTAAAGGCGGCTTGAACTTAGTTGAACTGGATAGGATGCTATCCAGAAATATCCTACCCCTTGGTAGGATATTTGTGAGGTGGAGCCCGCACGAACCCCGCCGTTTCTTTCCGCTAAGTAACGCACCCGCGAAAACCCGTCAAAGAAACTGAAAGTCAACCGACGCGTTTTCTAAATTCTTAACAGACCATTTAATTGGGCTGTTTCTTTCGTCCAATTAATTGGGCGGTTTCTTTGGTAAATTAATTCTTGGAATTAATTGTTCGTTTCTTTTTTTTTTAATCGTTGCTTATGCGTTAATAAAATAAGATTACTCTTATTTTATTTTGGGTGGAAGCTTGTGGCGTGGGGAGAATTTGGAGGAGAGCGTTCTTCTTCGGCGAAGAACGCGAAGAACGCCGGCTTCCGGCGAAGAACGCCGAAACCGCGGAAATCAACGACGTTTCTCCGGCGACGTTTCTTCCGCGACGATCGTCCTCTTCCGCGACGAACTCGCGAGCGACAACGCTTGAGGTAGGGGTTTTAAACCTTTTTAAAGTTGTTGATCTTTCCTTCGATCTTGAAGGTTCTTTTTTTTGTCGGCCCTTGTTTCCGAATCTTTTTATTTATTTTAAAAAGATTGTGATGGATTATCGTTCTAGAAAGGCCGATTGATATCAATCTAATGCGAGGGGGTTCAGGCCGCACAAACACGGCCGAACCCCCCTCCTTTATTCTTGTTGTTTTTTGCGGATGGGGCGAGATGGCGTGGTGCCGTCGCACCACGCGGGAATCGTAAGACAACTATTGAGCGGCGCCGTCGCGCCGCGCTGTGGAACGAAATCAAACAAGATCGAGACGCCTTCGCGCCACGCCGAGAAAGTCGATCAAGCACGCGACGTCGTCGCGCCGCGCCAAAGAGGCCGCAGATTAAATTAATTTTATTTTGTTCTTGAGCGCAGATTGACGGGCGACGACAAACGAGGCCGCAAGTTAATTTTGAGGCCTCCGCAGTGAAGGTCGGGTCCCGAGATGACCGTAGGCGCAGACGGGAAGCAAATCGGACCACCGGAGCGTCTCCGGTGGCCCGCGGAAGCCGGCGGCGGCGCGGGTCGCCGGCGCGGCGGCGCCGGCGGCCGGAGGCGGCGGCACCCCGCGGGTGTCCAGGGTGGCACCCCGCGGGTGCCGCGGGGCTGTCCGGCGACACCCCGCGGGTGTCCAGGGTGGCACCCCGCGGGTGCCGCGGGGCTGTCCGGCGACACCCCGCGGGTGTCCAGCGCGACACCCCGCGGGTGCCGCGGGGCTGTCAGGCGACACCCCGCGGGTGTCCAGCGCGACACCCGCGGGTGCCGCGGGGTTGTCAGGCGACACCCCGCGGGTGTCCAGCGCGACACCCCGCGGGTGCCGCGGGGTTGTCAGGCGGCACCCCGCGGGTGTCCAGCGCGACACCCCGCGGGTGCCGCGGGGCTGTCAGGCCGCTCGGCCGAGCCGAGCCGGACCGGCCCTGGCCGGGCGGGGCCGGGACAACCGGGTCGGACCCGGTTCGGGCCGACCCAGGGGGGTCGGGCCGGGTCGGCCCGGACCCGGACCCCCCCCCCCCGTTTTCGGACCATTTCGGTCAAATTCACATATCTTGAGCTACGGACGTCCGATTGACGTGCCGTCAGCCGCGTTGTGTTCCTCTTAGTGAGACGGATCTTTTGGCATACTCCGCCCGAGGTTTGGACGCAAGTGGAGTACGGTCGGGTTGGTTTTGCCTTAAAAACCAACCGGGCCCCGGGGACGAGAATGCCAATAACTCTCAGACCGGGCGTCCGATCGACGCACCGTCTGTTGCGTTGAGTTCCTGTTTACGATACGGAACTTTTGACATCCTTCGCCCGAGTTTTGGATACAGATAGTAGTGGCCGGGTTGGATCGCACCCGAAATCCAACCGGGCCCCTGGAACGGAAAAGATGATATCTTTCAGACAGGACGTCCGTTCGACGAACCGTCAGCGGCGTTGGCGTTTACGTTTAGTAACGGTCCCTATGAGTATACCCTATGAGAGTTCGGGGTACAATTGAGATACGGCCGGGATTGGTTTTGCTCACGAAACCAACCGGGCCCCTGGGACGAAAAGGCTAATAACTCACAGACCGGGCGTCCGATCGACGCGTCGTCTGTTGCGTTGAGACCCCTGTGACGAGGCGGTCCTTTGAGATACTTCTTCGTGAGACCTTGAGATACTTGGAGTATCGACTAGTAGCTCGTGGAGCGGACCCTCCCGGAGACGAGCGTGCAGAGTACGGAGACCGTGTAGCCGACTGAGACCTGACGACTGCTTGACCGACTCGACTTGGAGTGAGTCGACTAGCCCAGTGGACGGAGCGCCCGGTATTTGGCGGCAGACCCACGGCGGACGGAGCGCCTGGTAGTTGGCAGCAAACCCGCGGTACTCGACAGGAGGAGTACATCAGTAGGCTATTTGGGTGAGCGCCCGGTATTTGGCGACAGACCCTCAGCGGACGAAGCGCCCGGTAGTTGGCCGCAAACCCGCAGTACTCGACAGGAGGAGTACCTCAGCAGTCTTAGGTTAGTGAGCAGTACCTCGGAGTCGTGACAGGACCACTGTACACTCCAGAGACGGAGCTCTTCAGCAGTTACGGTTTCGATAATGAAAAATCCTGGTTGAGCTGAGTCAATAAATCTTTGCGTTTCCTCATGATTGAGATGGGTCGCTTGATAACTTAGGTATATGTATGGGCATGTACCTGGGTGATGGTTATCCATTGATTTCATGATTTTTGTGTATCCTTGTGATTGGATGGGCTACTTGATGACTTAGGTATATGTATGGGCATATACCTAAGTAGAGTCTGATGTTACTTCGTGATTGCTGTCTTTGCTTTGTGGATATCCATGTTGGATTTAGTGAGACCTTAAGGGTCTCGGGGTCCCTACTGAGTAGCTTATACTCACCCCTGCACGGGCTATGCCCGCACTTCGTTGTGTTGGTTGCAGACGACGGACAGCGCAGATCGCAGTTGAGGCTTGCGGAGCAGGTCGGTACCCGGAGGAGGACCACTGGGCGGACGTACCCGGAGTAGACAACAGGACCCGAGGAGTAGAGGAGCTATCTGTACCTACCCTTCAGGTAGGATCCGTGGTGGACGATCCAGGAGCTGAGCCATCTGTACCTACCCTTCAGGTAGGAATCGAGGAGGACGACCCAGGAGCCGCTTCGTTCTTCCAGCTGCTGTTTTTCCCTTTCGAGTTGTACTTTACAGTTGGGCTTGTATTTCCGGCCCTTTTTCTTTTCTTCGCTTGTGTTTACTTTTCCGCTTGCTTACTCTGTGGTGTTTGTTTGCTTTTGTAATGGCAATGCCTTCCCAGTTATCGGGATTTACGCCATTGGTGCTAGTCGCCAGCCCCTGGCCTATGGAAGGCGGGCTTGGGGTAGTCACGGCACGGGCCCCGAGGTCGGGTCGTGACAATGAGTCTCCCTCTGCCCAGTCAAAAGAGGAATTTTCTTTTCTTTAATTAAAAAATGTGGTTTCGGCCCCAACCATTAAAAAAAGAGTTGTGTTAAATAAAAAATGTCAAAAATATTAATTTTTTTCATAAGAAAAAAATTAAAAATATCTCATGGTGTTGCATTTGTGTGGGATGAATGTTTTCCCCACTCTCAAATAAACTTCCCATCATCTTTTAGGAATTATTTAGTTTTCACACAACATACATTGGACTACCATTCAAACTCCCACTATCAAATTCAAGGTTTTGTCCGTGGCTTCTATGCTCAAGAAAAATATGGATTTATTTTATTACCTTCCAACCCCTCTGGATCAATTTCACATAAGTTATAAATTTAAAATAATATCCTCAAACATAGATTAATAAGGAAATCATTCTAGTACACAAGGGTTCATTGTTGACCTTAACACTTTCATTAACTCATGCATATGAGTTCAATTAGAAATTATACAATTTCTTTATTTTGAATATGTTAATTCCCAAATATGGGGGACCACCAAAATCACATTCTATATAAATAAATCACAATTCCAAATAGGTATATATAAGGGACTAACAACTGAAATTCTGTTTTGTTCCCTTTCAAATCTCTGCCCAATAATTATGAACTAGCTTATCTAATCCAATGACATCTTTTTAAGACTGAAGGATTTACGTTATGAGAAATAATGAAAATTAATTAATTAATATTAAATTATAAGTTAATAAAATATTATTGGTTTTTTATAATTAATTTATAATTTTCTTATTTTAAGAATAATTCTTAAAAACTGGCATGGAATTATATGCTTTCCAAAAAATAGAGTAATGTAGTATGGTCTCGTTCTAACATGCATCCAATACTATTACATGAAAAATCCGCAATATGTAGAATCATTTCCATTACCCAATAATATAATTTAATTAAAAAACACTTTTATATATGATACAATGATGTACCTCAATAAAAAATCTTTTTATGATGTCCATACATCACCTTGGTATGTACTATACCTTTTTGAGAATAATCCACGAAAATATATAACGATTTCACCATGATTCAATGAAATATTCCTAAAAACCCTATATGAAACAATCTAAAATTAATTAATGATAACCTGTAGAATTGATGGTGGAGAAACAGATGAACATACCACTATTCACCATCTTAATGAAGGAAATCCATCTCACCTACAAGGTTTTGAAACTGGGAGGAAAAATAATGGGGAGTGGCCATCCAAAGGACCCTCCCAAACATACATTTCCACCCAAAATCATAGAGGTTAAAAACCAATAAATTACTAGACTGAACCTCCTAAAAAATAACCTATATAACTATTCATGGTGTGTCCTGGAGATTCACAGATTGAAACACTCGCCCCGAGGGATCCTCTCTTAACTAGCATCCATTTATAATGTGAAATATAGTTTATTCCCTAAAATATATGAGGTAGAGGGACACACCCCTTGTCTTATATAACATATAGTGATAAGTCCATGGATTATATTGTGAAAAGAATAGGTATATGAAAATTTAGTTCTTTAAACACCAGAAACTTCTCAGATGCTCACATGAGCACCCATACAACCAACCTGGTCTCGAACTAAATCTAAAAATTCATCTTGAGATTTCATTAAACATTGAATCAATAATTTAATCCCAATTCATAAAATTAACATATAAAATAACAAAAAAAAATTCCATCAACAATTCACACCCTAAAAGGTTGATAGATTTTAAAAACTCAATACCGAATCACATCTCATCCTCAAGAAGTCTTATATATCCTTCAATAATAAAACCAAAACAATCTATGTCATCAATTCCTTTCTAACTCACCACATTATACTTCATAAATAAATTATCTTCTTCAATTAATATCCCAACATGATTTGTATTAATCATCTATAACCAAGAGACCTCTCCCTATTATCCCTTAAACATTATGATTACTCTCCATGATACCCTTCTATCTTGAGAAAACAATTTTTTTAAATCAATTCATCATCCAACTTATGGGGCTGCCCATGATATGAATGAACTCATAACAAATTATTCTAATCCATGTACTCCCTAATAATGGAATCACAAAATGAATCAAAATTTGGGTGGTCCAGTGAGACACTTAGTGAAGTTTCATTCCCACCATAGAAAAATACATATGAAAACACCATCTAGACCTCAAATATCATATCATTCTAAAAAAATATCTATCCTTCCTAATTACTCATCATTACATCACAAGATCATGATGTATTATTCAACCTAGGAATCAGGAGATAATTAAAATAACATGAACCAATGACTAAACATAAATATATGTGTAATTTGATGTTCATGTCCCCAATCATTCAAAATATTTATCTTAATCCCCCCAGATCACTGTCACATATATTATCCAACTCCCCATGAGAGAACAATCTTGATCTACATTCCAACAAAAATAATTAATGTTTTACCTTATCTGAATCCATGAATCTTTTGTTAACCATGTAACAAGAGAAAAATTGATTCATTGAGTCACTATCATCCAAATGATAACTTGAACATCCCAAGAACTTTCTTATTAAATCATTTATGACCCATGCTTTTTCTATTAAAATATAAAAACTACAATATGTGAATTTATCATTCATACTCTAGTGTCATCACAAAAGAAAAACCCTACCCATCCATGAATCACAATATACTCTATCATCAACACATACAAAAATATCCATCTAAAGAAGTGGTCACACCCTAAAATGACCAATAGTTTTCCCCACAACATATAAGATAAAATATACCTCTCTATAAGTGAAACCCCCATACATTTCATCAGAGCACAAGTGTTGATCCTATAATGAAATATGTATCCCTATAAAATCCTAATTGTAGTCTGTCAACATCATCATCATCATCATACCAATTGATAAATGTATCACCCTCATCCAATATTCCGGGAAATCATTCCTGCATGAAACTCATCAAATCTATCGATCCTCAGCCCATATTTTTTTTACCCATCAATTAATAATTCAACATTCACCACAAATAACTAGAACATGGTATTTCAATTTAATCCATATCAGTCGATGTATGCTCTAGTAAAAATCATATTCATAGAAACTAACTTTTAATACCTTGAATGAGTCACCACAAAAACTAGTACCACATGCCTAAGACACTAACCAACACATTTTCATCTTCGTCTAATCAATCTAGTTTATAGTATAAATTCTTCTTCAAAATCAATCAATCCACAAATGTCGCAGTACATCACATGATCATTCATCAAACTGGGATTAATTACTAATATAAAAAATGCATCCCAACTCCCTTTCCATACTCTTAAAATTAAATAAAAAATCTCCAGGGTTTTGTATTCGATCAGTCATTATCCTTGTAACTAAACCATTGATAATTATTCACTCACACACAAGGAGATTTCATTGGAAATTTCATGGAATTATTGTTCCTATATAATATATTGTAGAAACTCGTGTACATTAATCCTCAAGAAATACACACAAACATTCCTCCAATTATAAAAATATATAAGTCATAAACATACATAACCACATAGGACATATCTCATGGGAAACATTCCATCTATGTCCCAAGTAACGCGTAGCCCCACATGTGCCATGAAACCTGCTCGAAGGCCACACACTTGAACTGACACAAATGCATATTTATATATATGTATACTGTCACATTCCAAATGCATATTCAACTATGACACAAATTCTCATTGGGATTCGACATATGGGAGTACCCATTCAAGAATCAAAATATCATCTGAATAAATATGTGTATATAAAAAAATATCCATATGACAATATCCATCAACGATACCATGGTTATATGGTTATATTATGTATAATTACACCATGAAACAAAATTGTAATACACAACATATGTTTTTGTTGAATAATTATGTAACCAAACAAATTATCTCTGAGAATCATTATCACAATGATGCACCATGGGTTTATAAAAAATTCATCAAATAACATCATGAATGCATTAGGGTCCCCACACATCCCTTATAATAGGTACTTCATATCCATCACTATAAAGCTTGTAATATAGATCCATATGACATGACATGAGAAGAAAAACTATTTTTCTTCATCTGAATAATAATTCCATTAATAATATATATATAAAAATTACATTAATGTTATTAGTGTAACTTTAAAATAATACAACATCTTTACCAATTATATAATTAATAAGAAATAATATATATATGATATGTTAATCCTTTATGTTGAATATGAATAATTCAAATAGGATTATTCATAACAGTCCAAGATCCAAGATCCAGGATCCACATAAATCATATATTAAGAACATAAGTGCATCTTATGAAGTGAAATAATATTTTAATAAAATTAGAAACCCTGAAAATCAATTCATAGATATTGGGAACTTCAAATTATCATCTAAAATAATGTTAATGACGCGCCAGTTTCATATACACCATTTGCTTCAATATATTGCATGGTCACATATATACCATCTCCGGAAATATTATGTCAAAAAAATTATGATACACTCTCTGATATTTTTTTCATAAAAGCTCTAATGTAACATTATAACATCCTCAGACCAAGGCCACTCATTGGAATTTAGACTAATGATTCCACTAAGACCATGGGCATGAACCCACATACAGAAGAGGCTACTGACTATTGGGGATAAATGGTAGTTTCATGGGAATATTGTACCATAATATTAGTGTGTTAAGTAATAGATAAAAATAATCCAATCATCATTCAATATAATAATAATCAATAATTTATATTGGAGAAAACAAATAACCCATAGTGATATATCAAATTAAATAAAATATATAATCTTATATACTCCCAAACATAAATATACGAAACCAATTATAACCTCCATCTTTGTTAATCACAAGAAATAAAAAATAAAATAATAAAATACACTCAGTCCCAACCAATATTACCAATCCTCTCCCCATACAAATATAAAATCTCATTTAAGATATACACCTGAATATTCTAATCCTAATAACATATCTAGTTTGAACCCACAAAATGTGAATTTTTCTTAGGTACACTTATTCCATGTATACCCATGTAGGTAGTGTGTACAACTTAGTATGGATTCACCAATGATGACCTATACATAACTAATAAATTTAGTGTATACATGTTATATTCCTCGATTAATAAATAAAATAAAATTGTTTATCTCTAAATAAATAACCTATTCTGACCCTAGGGTTATCCATAGATCGATCCAAACATGATTCAACTATTGATTTGGTGTCTCTGAGCACGTTACTTGTCCATTATATCCAATGAAAACCCCAATATCTATATAGTACATTTATTAATTATCATATCTTAGTAATTATATCCTGAACCTATAGAGTATTAAGAATATTTTTTGAATCCTATGATAATTCCCATGGAATCCCATAATATCAAGCTACAATCCAATCACTAGGAGGTGAACAAGATTGAATAATATTATTAGGCATCATCAAAGTTGTAACGCCCCGAACCCAGTTACCCAGATTCAGTGTATTATTACATAAAATAGGCATGATTACAAATGATCAAGTCTCGAAAGACCGATTTAGTTTAGTAGCCTTGAAATCAATAGATAAGTTTATAACGTTTACATTACATCATAAAGCGAAAACTACATCATAGTGTGAAAAAATACAACAACATATTATATCCATATCCCCTCATACTATCCCTATAAGTCATTCATAAAATACTTCTTCACATCCTGGGAAAAATAAAACATTGAAAGGGGTGAGCTCAGATGCTCAGTAAGGATAACAATATAGCAGAAACTTTCACAAATAAACATAAAAATTTAAAGCAATGTATAACTAAAACAAAAGCCTTTTAAACTTGAAAATCAGAATGACATGACAAAGATAAAATGAAATAATTCCATTTACTTATTAACATGGATATTCTACTAGTTAAATAATCGCATGCAATATCAATAACAGCTTTCATAATGTTGGAATGCATAATGTGAGACTATCATAACCACATAGTCAAGGCCTTGTGCCAAGAATACAAATAATATTTTGTCAAGGTCTTGTGCCAATACACTAGTTTGTCTCATGAGACCTACCGATGCATCGAGAAGCTATGGGGGGCTCCACCCATCACTTACTAAGTCCAACACATTCCTCATACGAAATGGTTTAAACATAACATAAAAATTCGTATTAAAACTAGCATACGAAATTTCAATACTTTATCCATAAACCATGAATGGGATAAAAATAACACTTCCACAGTCAATCATATCAAGAAACATTCAATACAATATGGATGTTTTGTATCATAATAAATCAACTTCAAATAAACTTAAAATCCATTAAAGGATGTTGACATAGATGAGATCAAAACTATTTGAGAGAAATATATCCTTTTTGAAATCATTTAAAAGTCACATAATTATAAAGAAAACATTAATTTTAAAAATATTCCTATAATATTGTAATGGAAGCTTTGACGATATTATAATGGTGGAATATATCTGCACCCGTCATATAAGTTAAAAAAACATTCCGACCTTAAATTTCTCGAAAAGGTCAAAAATAACTTGTTTGGAAAATGACAGAATGATTCCTTTCAAAAACGTAGAAGGGTATAAATTACTTTAACCCATTTTCTATTAAATATTAAAAATGTTTTGAAAGACATTTTTATGAAACACGGATGTTGATGATAAAGAGGTCCCAGTATATAATTACATATAAACAACCATGAATAATGAAGAGGGAGTAGAATTAACCCTTACCTTGTACTTTTCCTTGGTTGAGGGTAGTTTAACCTCCTATATAATAGTTAAAAAAATATTATTAAATTACAAAATAATCATATACATAAATATAATATCATATATGATCTTCTTACATTGATTTGTTAATAATATTTTAGTATTATCGTCATTTTCAGGTGTTAACTTAATCATTTTATTTTATATGTTATGTTACATAAGCAATGCTTTTTATGGATAGGTTGTATCTTATTCATATCCAGAATTATATAAAGTCCTTAACCATTATTTTTAATCATCAAATGAAAATTATTCTTTAATGGATACGATGGGGAATGAATCTCATCACGTTTGTGGAGACGGTAGTCCGTTCGTACGCACGAGTGACAATATAATTTTTTTTGATATTAAAATAGTATATAATTGGATAATATATCATATATAAAGAATAATTATAATGTTATATTTATTATTTAACTCAATTATACATCATTATCATACCCATCCAAATAATAATGTTTTGAAAAACAATTACACCATGATGTGGAGACGGTAAGCCATACGTACGCACATATGGTGACATGTCATTAAAAGGATGGATAGAATAATGAATATGGTTGTAAAATATTTATAATAACATCACAATATATAGAATATACTAGAGTTATTATTTTAGAATGGGAAAAAAATAAAGAAGAAGTTGAAGAAGAATGGAACATGAAAGAGGGTACTGAAAACATTACCTCTTCATCAGGTTCTTCCTTTTGATTTGATCAAAAGGGCTCCTTAGCTTGTCTTTATCACTAAATGAAGGCCTCTAGGTTTAAGTGAGGGATGTTTGAAGGATCATTGGGTAGGGCTTGGCCGATCCAAAAGGATTTTAAGGTGTTAAATTGAGAGAAGGGGGAGTTCCCTTGTATAAGAGGGGTGACTGTGACTTTAGGAAAAGCTAGAAATATTATTTTATAATAAATTCATATTCAGTTTATAATGGATCCAAACTGATTTATTTCGAGGATAAGGTGGGTAGGGGTGGAATTCCACTCAACCAATATATTTTAGACAGGTTGGGTCACTATTTTATCCTTATCATTTATATTTAACTCTTAGTCAACTAGTTTGACATTTACCATGTCTCTTTGTATTTTTATATTATATGGTTAATAAACATACTATATACATCCAAGAGAACCCCAAGTGGTTCATTAATGATACCTCTAAACTCATATAAGTATTTTGGACAAACCTTATATTATTAGGAATATAATATCAATTAATAATATAATATTTGTTTTAAAAACTCTTTTATGTCAATTTTGACACTATTTGGGAATTGATTTTTGTGAAAATCATAACAGCATGATTAAATAGAAAAACTTTAATTAAATCAATACTAACAAGTCATAATAACCTCTAAAATTAGTGGAATTAATAAAAAGTAAAAAATTATATTTATTTTGGTATTTATAATATCAATTATTTTAATATTTCATTATTAAAGTAATTACTGCATTGTCATTGTGTCATAAATAAATTAAATTATTTAATGTCTAAAAAAAATACAATACAATTATTTATGAAATATTTTTAGCTTTATAATGAATATTTATAGTCGAATTTCTCTTATATGTAACCCTATATGAAAAATGATTTAGTTATTAAACTTTGATTTTAACTCTTTTAACTCTTCTTTTATTTAAATAATATTAAATGTTCTAATCTAATCCAAGTGGACCAAAGAGGTTCATAATATATTCATAAGGTTGTTTTTTGTCGAATTATACTTATCCAATAGAATTATGACATGTGTTATGGTAAAAATAATATCATTTTTACCCTTAATTACCCTATTCACTTTTAACCGTGGTAAATAAAAGTAAAAAGTTACTATTCACAAAAAATTATTTTCATCTCGTTGAACCACATTTTACTTATAAATGACAACTATATATGTCGGATTTTCAAAACTCAATTCATAGAAGCCGTAAAATTTCATTTAAATGAAAAAGTCAGTTTTTAACTACTACTATGTGGTTTCACTATTCATCAAAAATTGAAGTTTTTCGGAAAAATACCAAAACTTCACCTGAGGCTAATTTTGATTTTCCGAATCCAAATATGAAGTCCATTTTAAAAAATAAAAATTATAAAATTTAAAAAAGTGGGTATTACTATTCATAACGGCTAGTTTGATTGGTTGTGGTGCGTTAGAACTCGAAGTTGTGTACAACACCTGCTACTTTATTATTCAAAGAGGAGTGTATCGTGGAATCTTGGGGTGTTATAAAAGTAACCTAGGGTGTAATAATATATTTTTTAGTAGATATCAATAAACTTCACTCTTCCCTATGAGGCTATTATAGGTAGTCCCATAATCATCAGGACATGACACTTATTCCTAGGTGGAAAACCTTAGGAAACCTACAATCATCATGAATCATCAACGATTTCTAGAGGATGAACCTAGGAAATCCATTAGTAGAATTGAGAATATAATTTATTATTATGGGTTCAACATAGTCAATAATAGTATTATGTTTTATATATGATCCCAAGGAGAATATGTCACAAAATCAGTCAAACCCAAATGTCAAATCCTGACATCCTTTGCATTCAGTTTTATCTGGGATAAGATGATACATATGAGGTAATCTTACAAAATACCGTAGTATCCAGAATAATGCTTTCCTTAAATAGGTTATACAAGGATATAAAAATTCATTGGGAATAAATCAAATCCATATGAAGAAATACTATATATTCCAAATAAATAGACCCGAAGGTTGGTCGAGGGAGAACGTTCAAGGAATACCATATACGACATCCCATTTTGGTGGGAACTGTGTGAAACTAATATCATACTATGTCATAACACTATAAAACTCTCAAGCTTAATTACTTAATCTATTTAATAGGGTGACACACACGGTCATCAATACTCATTTTTCTTATACACCCTCTGTCTGGGGTCATCATCTCACAAAGTCACCAACCAAGGTCCCTTGGGTCACATTATGGCTCAAAACCTCTACTTGAGTTGTGTTATCCCTTCACATCACATGGTTAAACAAATATTACATGAAGGGTGTGGAATACCATCTCATATTTTTAATCATATCTCAACATCGTTTACCTTTTATGTATAGTGAAATAAGGGAGATTTCCACCAGCCCATCTCTTTCACATGACACCCTAGGTCGGTCCTCACAAAAATCCTATCCATTGATCCCTATAGTACCTATCAAACCAAGTAATAAAAAATCTATTGAGGTGAAATTCACACATCATGATAAAATCAACTAGACTAATGGATTTTCAGAGTCACTTAGAAGTCATAAGGCCCATTTGGGGAAAACATTATAACCCAAACACCTCTTTTAGAGAGGTGTCTAAAGATCATACGATGGACCCATTATGTTATACTCATTTAATTTCATTCATAAAAATTATGTTCTATGATTCATAAAGAATTTATTTATAATGAAGTCCTTTGATATGGATGATAAAGGAAATCAAGCCAGTGTATAATGGTCTGTCATGGCCCTTGGGAATTTTTTCAACTAAAAGATATGCCTTAAATTTTTAATTAAACAATTTATCCATTATAAATAGTTAATTCACCTGATTTATAAATTCATAATATATAAAACTGCATATAAATAAATAATAATACAAAAAATGTATATATGAATGACCTTATACCCGAATTCAAATTTATTACCTTTTAAAGTTAAATAAGAGGTTTCATGGCCGAGATCATCGATGTACAATAGATATTGTCCAAACACCTAAGGCCTTAACTCATTTTAAATAATCCTAATTAATTAATAATTATAAAATAATAATTAAATATACAATTAAAAATTATTTAAAATTTAAATAAATTAGTGTAAATCCCAATAAAGCTCCCCATGAATCATACAGGCATAGAAACTGTGAGTAATTGGGTGTTTTCCCCACATGAAACACATATGAACCTAATCTATATGAAATCCCCAATATCATGAAAAAATAATCTTAATAAATTATTTAATTAAATTTCATATCACTATGAAAAATCATTTTGATATGTATCTCCATAAAAACACATGTGATTGTGTGCAATCAACCTCTATGGATTCGATGCCCCTATACCAATAAAAATACCCATCAATAATGGCTAATTTCACTGGGTCTCATTGAAATAGTGATCAAATCCTTAGAAGAAACTATATAAAATCATTAGATAAGAAAAATAATAATAAAAAGAAAAAAATGGAACACAATACCACAATCCCAGATAAAATAATAAAAAATCCATCTCCCCAAAAAGTTAGTTTGAAAGTGGTTAGAAGAAGGGGGAGAAACTTGGTGAATGGATTTCCCCTATTCCTATTACACATAAAATATAAGAGGGGGTGAATTTGTAAATTACTCATATACCTATGAAAAAAAAACCCACCCAGGAAACCATTAATGGTGTAACCTAGTTGTTCACACCGTGAAACACTTATGAAGAGGGATCCTTCCTCATCCATACAACATTAATAGTATAAATACAATGGTTCAAATTATTAATTCACTCAACAACATAATTTTAATATCTTGGGAACCCCAACCCTTTTTTGAGGATCACTTGAGAACCTATACCACCATCCACGACTTTATCCCTGTTTCAAAAGAACATGTTGAGATTTATTAATAATCAGAGTCATGATACAAATAAAAATTATCTAAATGAACTTCTTTATAATAAATTTAAATTCCTTCATGAATTAACACCATGAAAGGGTTTGGTAATTTTTAATTCTTTATAATAAATTGTTTTATGAAGCTACTATAAAATAATATTAAATACATATGGATCTCCTAATTTATCTCTAACAGGTCACTCCAATTATCCCATATCCCTTTTTTAAATTTTATCAATCACTTATGTTAGTGTCATCTAATTACAATCGCATACTTATAGTATGACATATGAAGTTACATATAACAGTGTAAAATAATTTGGATCACTCACTATCCCTCATCGAGTTTCCCCCTCATTCTAAACTCTTTCACTCATTCCAATTTCACTCAATAGTTCTCATTTCAATTTTTCTTTTTCTTATATAAGGAAAACAATAAATAATTATCAAAATATTGTAATATGATTAAAAAAACAATCCGTAAATAGTATAAGTATTCAAATACACATAAAAGTGTGAATTATCACTAATACATCAGACATGAATATTCATAATTTAATTAGAATTTTCTTGGCCTTATTATGACCGAAATCCCCAAATACCTACTTCATTGTTTCAATTAATTTCACCAAATTTTTTTAAAATAAAATATAATAAATTTATATAAATATCCTTAGAAAAATGAAATAATAAAACAAGTCCCTTATAAATAACTTGCTTGAAAACTATTATACATCCCTAGATGAGGGTTCCACAATAACTCAGTAAAACCCCATTACTCAAATGGCTACCAATTAGTGATAATAGTAGATAACTAACATGTGCATTATATACAATTAAAATGATGAACTTTAAATAAATATGTTAAAATGAAAATAATTAGATAAATTAATATTATTTCTTAATTTAAAACCATATACAACATAAAAATTAAAAATGTGATTAAAATATAATATACATTCTCTTTATATAAAAATATATCAAAATGATCGACCACCAAGCAAAAAAATTAAAAATGTAAAATAATAAAAACCCTTGGGTGGGATTAAATGATAAAGTATGAATCCATCATAAAATGTTCCTCGAATCTATAACCATATTCCACTACAATATTTTCAATAAAATGTAACAACATTTTGTGAAACATGAAGACTAATTAATTCACCATGGTTCCCAGGAATGGTGTGAGAATAAATAAAAGTAGGAAACCACCAACAATGATCATCCTATATGTCAAAAAATATTGTGAATAAATGAATTTAAAATTAACCTCAAACATGCCATTATAATGTTTAGGTTTTTTTATCATTAAAATTCACCAAGACACCAGACCAATGTCATTCAAGATAATATTGATAGAAGAAGTTTTCTTACATCTCCACTTAGCTCGGACACAAACACTTTAGGTAAGGATATGTAAATATGTATTGATAACTACATTATCTCTCAAGTTAGGGTATCATTCCAGGTATTAAAAACGTGTATCATATCATTATATCACACTATAATACATGGTCAAGCCTCTTACTATGACTCATACCACACAATATACCATTACCTCCTCACCCAGGTTAAGAATCAAGCCTTTTCCCATGGGCATCTCATACTGTCGTACAATCATTTAGGGTGAGGCCTCACATTATAATTGTACCATGCATCAACACCCTCTCACTAATGGTAATATATTACATCACCTACAAAATTATGGTTTTTCCTAATCATCATGTTCTGAATCAATACTCTATTACTAATGGAGACCAATGTTTAAACCCTCATACTTGGGATTAGGCTTCATAACAATTCCTATAAAAAAATTGTCTCATTCAGGGTGACCCATTCAAACACCACATCTCTCAAGGTGAGGCCTCATATCAATTTCCATTATCAAATTTATGATCAAATTCATTTATGGTAGACAACAAAATCATGAAAAAATAACAACAATACTATCCCTCTAGAAGAAACTACTGTACACATAACATACCAAAATATGATACTTCTCATCATAGCTCATCCAAAATTAACTTAACCTATGTTCCCCCATGGATTTTACTATATCAATTAAATTAAATGAAGAAAATTTTTCATTAATTTCATCCCAATTACCATTTCAGTTTAGATTTTGAGAGAACTGGAAAAAATAATTGACTAACAAAACCCATTTTGTTTTAAACTAATGGAAAATATTTCCCACTATAGATGAATTTTTTTAATCTCTAATTTTTTTAGCATATACCATGATACTTCCATACAAGATAATATTCTAGACACATCATAAGTACTAATTTTCTTATTAACCTGTAAAACGTAAACTAAATAAAGTGTTGAGATAAAATGATCAATAAGGAAAACATAATAGATAACGATGAATGATAATTAGTGATCATAATTTGAGCATATGGGTATAAAAAATGGACATATTAATGAAATAAGAAAACCATTACCATTAAATTATAGATCAAATATCATGAGTTATAGAATTTGAAAAAATACATGTTACAAAAGAGTGTCCAAGAATTATTCAATTAACATGATGAGTGGAAGAATAATAGTATAACACATTATAAATTTGGTCAAATTATTTACTTATAGAAATAATAAAATTTTGAAAAACAAAATATCAATGATTCATTTTGTGAAAAAACCAAATATTCATACTATATGTTGTGAAAACAAATATATATACCTCATTTTCAGAAAAAAAAACAAATTTCTAAACTTACCATCATTATATCATGAGATATAAATCTTAAACTAACTCATTAGAGGGAGAAAATAGGAACCCACACATCATCATCCAAATATATGTGTTCCATAACATATTATTAAATTAACATATCATGGAAGCTCATAGGATGAGAATGGTATTAATGTAAATTAAATATATGAACGCATAAAAATAATATATAAACCCATCAATAATCAAAACATTAAAAACTAATGAAATAAAAATGAAATATAATTAAATTCAAAAAATTTATAAGTAAATACCCTTTAATATAGATAATAAATCATATTATATATAAAATCAATATATACTGTTTATATGATTAATTCAATAATTTCCCCAAAAAAATTGATGTACAAAATATAAGTGAATAACCTAAAATTAAAAAAATTAATAAGAGGGTATTCACAAATTTAAGGCATTAGAAGAAATGTTATTCGTATTCATAGTGGATTTTTAGTCAAAAAAAGGAAGTGATGAATCATCCCTCTGATGGAGATGAAAATTTAATAATCTATCTAGATAAAAATAATTTTGATGGTAACTTTTTCAGAATATTTTCGATCATGAATAAAACATTTTACAATTTGTGGATGAAAGTGAAAAAAAAAATTCAAAGCATTGTAAAAATTTATTTTTAAATAAAGAATATACCGGAAATTATAAAATTATTATTATTAATAAAAGATAAAAAATTTATATAATAACAAGGAAATGAATTTATTTTATAAACCACCAAAGTGAATATTGTATGTTTCATAGAAATAGAAAAAATGAATTAAAAATGTTTTCAGCTTAAATCATTAAAAAGAGATTATTTTCACATATTTCTTAAAACTAACCAAAAAACCATTAATAATTTAGTTAAAAAATTTCACGAACTAAAAATTTTGGTAATATGACCCTAATAAATTTTTGAGTAATAGATAAGGACATTAACAAAATTATTTGATAAAGATAGAAATTGAATAGGGACGTTCCCAATTGAAAAGAATAAACTGGGGTTGGTTTCACATAAAACAAGAAATCCATGTAATATATGTATCAATGGGAAATGAAATATTGAGAAGAAATTTAAAACCTGTTGAATAAAATAATTAAATTATTATAGGTTTTTAGAATAAATACATCTTTCCCAAATAGATCATCTCAAAAAAATCCTGATTTGAAGATAAAATTGGTAGAATTCCCTTATGGTTTGAGTAAACTTTTAATTGAAACTTATTTTAAATGTATTGATAAATATTGATCATAAAATTAAATTAATAAAATATAATTCATTATGTAACATCTCAAATTTTTATGGTGTACAATATATTAAAAACATATTCCATTAAATCAAATAAGTCTCAAAGGTTTCAAAATGAAAAAAAATCATTACAACCATGGTATCCTTTGAATCAGGGGTCATTTAAGAATAGAAATTGGTATGGATATTAAACACAACGAATTACATGAATATGGTAAAATACATTAGTTATAGATTAATTGTTCCACAAAATAGATATCATGGTGCACACTATAAAATATGTCTTTAGAAATTAAATTTGTGACAAACAACCTATTATCTTAATTGATGACTTCAATTAATGTAATTAACTATTCTATTTTGAAAAAATAATAATCATAATACCCTATCTAAAAAACTTATTATTATCTATAATATTTTATAACATCAACATATAATTATTCTTTCAATTTATATTAGTCATATATTAAATATTTTCAATATCTATTTTGAGGAATCATCATAATTTTTAGAAAGTTTCACAATAGTGGTTTTGTTCATTATTCATATCCCAATGTTATTTATTACCAGATCGCACAAGGTAATATAGTTTATTATTAATAATTATTTACAATTTTATAACATCATCCTAGGGGAGTTTTGTGTATAATCCTTAATAGTGAAATTAGCGATGATCATATTTCGGTATTTTTTAACAAATAGACATTAGTGTCATAATTAATGAATTTAATGAATATGTTACCATTAAATAACCAAAATAAAATAATAATTTACTTATTTAAATCATCTATTATCAATAATTATCTTCACATAATCATCTAGGAAATTATTTTATATAATTTTTCATATTGTTGATTAGACCGATCCAAGAAGAAACATACCATAATTATGGGATGTGTATGGTTATTAATGTGGATTATTTTGGTATAATATAAATATTACAGAATAATAATGATTTTATTTTGGATTTTATAATATATTGATTCATATTTTATGACAACTTAATAAATATGAATGAATATTGGTGAAAAATGACATATGTTACTTCGTGTTGGCAGTAGTCCTTACAAATGGACATATGTAATTTCTATTTTCCCACATTGGAAATATTAATGGTGGTTAATTATTATTACCAATGAATAATAAAACTATGTTAAAAAATTAAATATTATGTCATTATGATGTAATTGGTTTTTTTGGAATAATATGCAAGAAAAAAATATTTATAGATTAATACTATTATTTAGAACTTGAGTTTTCCTTTAGAAGAATCCTAATAAATGCAGTAATTGGGCCAAAATATTTTGAACATAATATTATGGAAGAGAAATACGATTATAGGTCATTGAAAAATAGGGATTGGGTTTTAATGGATTCCGAAATTTATGAGTGGAAATCCCCTTTTTTATGTGGTGTTAATCGAATTGTTGTAAATATTACATCTTAATATAATGATAGGACAATATTCACCCACTAATAAGTCTATAAAAAAGAAATTAATAGAGTGGAGAAAATCTATGGTCAAAAACAACCTGAAACACTAAATTGAAAAAAAATTCTAACATGTTAAGCCTTTTACCCCTTTAGTTGACCCTTTTTACACTTTTAGATTTTACCATGGTAACTTTTTTTTCCATAGTATTTCATTTTCCTATAAAAAATATACCTTATTAAATAATGTATACCTCAAAATTTAAAAAATTGAATTTATTTTATCAGATATAATATTTTTATTTATGAAATATATTTAAAAAATTAGCACATGAACTCCATAAAACCCTATTTTTAGAAAAAAGTGTATATTTAAGCATGATATTTATGTATAGAATAAAATTATTAATTTTTTTGATTTTCAAAAAATTATTGGTTTATTAAAAATTATTTAATTTTATTTTGGTTTTAAATAATTCCATAACAATTTTTTACCAAAAAAATATTTAATAAAAATACTAAAAACTGTTTAATTTTTTTGGAAAATTTTACACATGTGCATAAAATGTTACAAATAGGTTTTATAACATTAGGATGATATTTATTAGTTTATATTTTTAGTCTATAGAATAATATTTTTTAATGAAACAAATTATATTTTAATAGTGACAGATACTTCTCAATGGATTCATAAATGTTATAGTTATAGTAAAAGCATATTTTTAACAATTTAATTAAATTAAATAATTTCGAAAAAAATAAAAAAAAGTAGAAAGACGATTTTTTAATTATAAATTAAAAAATGACAATAATTTTATCTAATTCCAATCCAAATATTTATACATTTAGTTTTAAAATTAAAATAATACATTAAGTGAAAAAACAATTATTAAAAATTATCCTTTTAATACATTAATATCAAATTATCATAATATTCATTCACAAATGGAAAATTTAATATATTAACACTTTAAAATTTAATTTATAAATTAAAATCAATTTAATATATTACATCTTAACAATATTTTACCATCTAAACATAATAAATATCAATTGATTATTTTATTTTTATTTACTAGATGCCGTAGTCATCTTATAATTCCATGATAATTTTCAACTAATATTTAAAATCTAGATTTAGTTTGGTTTTGAGATTAGATAACTATAATATTCATCTATATAAAATAAATACTAAAATCTCACATTGTTACATTAATTCACCTTAAATAAATTTTGACCATTTACATTTTATTATTACTTAACTAAAAATATAATGTAACATATTAATCATGTTTTAATTTCTAAGGAGATTTCATCATCACCATATTTTATTCACTAGTGTTGTCATATTTTAAGCCATGAAAACTTGGGATGAGTTTTTCCCTAACTTTTTATAAAAAATACACTAATTGATTTGGGTGGATGTTCATAGGAAGTTTACAGTCATCCTTTTATTCATTGGTGGTCATGGATTGATTTTTAGATGTGATTTTCCTAGAATGTAAATTATCATGGACTCTTTGTAAAGATAAATAATTCATTTCTAATGTCACATCAAATTTGACTAAAGGAATGATAATAAAATTTTATATGAAGCAGCTTCTTTGAAAAAATGTAGTAGTGAATAGTTACAATGTTAGGATATAATAATTTCACCCCAAAAAGTTGTTATTAATAATTCAACATTTGATAATTTTACTAGTGATCTTATGTTTTTTGTATCCATTTGATGTTAAGAGTATTAGGTTGAACAATATATGAATAAAATCCCAAATTTCATTAAATCCTGATTAGTGTTCCACATTCCATATAATTTATAGACCCATTTTATTTATCTTTTTGGATCTCCATTATCTTTGAAAATATAGGTTCCTTTTATCCTTATTTTCCCTTGAATAATTTAATTGACATTGATAATGTCCAATTTTCCCACATTAATGAAAATCAACTTTTTTTGGTACATCATGAAAAACCATATTTCATTTCACTGTATGTATTAACCTCTTCATTTTCCTCTTTATTTAGTTTCCCTATTCCCTTTTATTACACAAATAATAAATCTACATGTTTAATTAAAAAAATTCCATTACTTATTGTGACCAATTTTTTACATAATTGAAATTGAATCCTCATTCCCTCTTTATCTTCAACAAATATATTCTACGAGACTCCATCCTATTTTATTTGTTATGTTTGGAAAATCAATGGTGTACTAATTTTTAATCGTAACTTTGTACTATTTATTAGGAATAACAACATGATTTATCACTCTACCAATTTTATCATTATATTTCTCATAGGTAAAATATCATCATTTTCTAGGGAATCAGTTATTAACATAAATACATTGGATTTTAGACATTTCTAAAATCAAATGGAGTTAACATGATTGATTAAATATTAACAAAATTATGTAATTGTTGTAACACACTTACATGAAAAATTAAACCTCATTATGTATTACTCGTTGAAATTTTTAAAATAGGTTTCAGTTCAATATAAATCCATCTTGATTAAAAAGACATTTCTATATTATGGTATATTATGTTTAAAACCCCAATTAGTTAATATAATGGATCCTAGATAACATTCATTCAATACAATTTGATTATCCAAAGAATGTCCCTAATGAGTGTCTAAAAATGTGTGCAGGCATAATCTAACTCATCATGCACTGGGTGAATATTTAATTAATACTAGCCCATCTTTTTTTAGGGTGATTACCCATAGGTGTATTTATTCAAGAATTGTATCCACATTCTAGTTTCCATATAGGGATGTAATTTCTAGTAGAACCACAAAATCTATTCTTTTTTAAAACAATGGGATATTTTCCTATTCTTAGCGAATACCATAGAATTTTAATATTGTTTTTTACTAAACACAACATATCCTAATCACTAATATATTAATTATTACCTCAACTAAAATAATGGGTTATCTATAGTAGTGAATTTATGATCAATCATAATATTTATCCCCTTAATGACATTTATATACAAAACTATTATCATATTAATCTCAATATTATTTAAACCATACTCCGATACAAAATATAGATCGAATAGACATGAAAATATAAATTACATTATTTCTAGAAACTATTTAATAACCCACATTACCAAGTCTATTTTGATATAGAGTTTTATCGAATTGTGTAAATCATAAACTAAAAAACCCATGTATTTTTAAAATAAGTAAAATATTTCAAACTATATAAGTAACTAATTAATCCATAATGTTCACATAACATCTCCTAGAAAAACTCCACTTATGATTCATATCTATAAACATCATACATATTACGTTTCTTCATAACCTATAGAAATTGAAATATATGAAAGGGTATATCTCAAATTCATTGTAAGGAAAAACATAAGGGAGAATAATATGTGATCATAAGTTCAATAAAGATAATAATATGTGTATAATCATAGTGAAAATGAATAATGTAAGTGTATTATACCAAACTAAGCATAAAAAAATAATGAGTTAGGTAATATAGAAAAATATATGAATCAAAAGAGTTATGGTAACATTATTCAATAAACATTATCCAGTGGAGTATAATATAATGAAACCATAAAAATATGGCACAAACCTTATCATAGGGAAATTATAATATTTTTTCCAAAAAAATGTGTATTCATCATGTTGTGTAAAAAATATTAATGCTTTTTATTGTGAAAACAATTTATTCACACATCATGTTTTGAATAAAAAGTCCCTTTATTAACGGACTTATATCATGAGATACAAATCCTAAACTAATGGATTCTAGGGAGATATTGGACCCCACTTGTCGTAATATATACATTTCTGTGACATATAATATAAATCATTCAACGTGTCATGGAAACCTAATGAAAAAATGGATTTTATATACATTTAAAATTGAATAAGATGACATAGTCATTAATAATCCCAAAAATTGACATAAAAAGATAATCCCATGGAACTAAATTAGATTCCAATGATATTCAGTAACATTTTAGCTAAATTTTTTTCAATCATGATAATCATAAATATTATTTACACTATATAAATAACAGTTATACTGTTATGTTAATTATTTCCACAATCGATCAATGCATGTAATATATGTGTATAAAATTCAATAAATCGAAATTAAATATGGTATATGTAAAGGGAATGAATAATAAGAAAAGTTATGCTTATTTATAGAAAATAATTATATAAAAATTTATGTTAATGATCACTAATATTCTAAAAAATATCATTTTTATACACCTAGTGGATAAAATGCATATATTAGTATATGATGAATATCCTCGATCAAGTATAAAATATTTCAAAATGAATTAATATTGGTGAAACACAAATTTTAGTATCATTATAAAAATCCCATTTTAAACCTTTAGTATCCTTGATCATTTAGAAATATTTATTTTAGAAAATAATAATTAAAAAAAATATTATTATAATTTATATTATAATAGACGAATGTTTAAAAAGGAAGAGAAAAATAGAATATATGAAAGAAGTGTTCACATAGAAAATGATGAAATGGTATTCATTTGACAATTTATTTAAAATTCTATATATATAAAATGATATAAATTTATTTATAATTTTTAATCTAAATTTAATGTAGTAAAAAACAGTCTTCATCTATTATTTAGGCACATATAAGGTCATTAAAAATAGCATCCAATTAATATTGACATGGAAAAAGGTGGTTCCTACTTGAAAAGAAAATTTGGGGTCTCATTCACTTATAAGAAACACTTCAGGTATAATACATGTCAAGGGGAAATGAAATTATGAGGGGAAATTTAAATAAATATGAATTAAAATGTAAATTAATGATGATAT
This sequence comes from Viscum album, assembly GCA_963277665.1. Classification (NCBI taxonomy): domain Eukaryota; kingdom Viridiplantae; phylum Streptophyta; class Magnoliopsida; order Santalales; family Viscaceae; genus Viscum; species Viscum album. The sequence goes on along the minus strand of OY728138.1, from coordinate 1,467,231,624 downwards.
TTTATAATAAATATTAATTCATAGGATGTATTATATCTCAAAAACAATATTTATTTGAAATTAATATTGGAAACAAAACCTTTACGGTTTCAATAACATTTTAATCAAATACCAATTAAAGAGAAATATTGAAATTAAATATAAAAGAACATTTGTATAATATAATTCATCATATAAAATCTCAAATGGGATGTTTATACAATATATATAACACATGGTCAAAAAAACCAAACATGTTTTGTGGATTTGAAAATTAGAAAAAAAACCATTAAAACCAAATTATCCTTTTAATCAAATGAAATTTAATGAAATAAAATTATATGGATATTAAAATCCTAAAAATTAAATGAATATGATAAATTAAATCCATTAGCTATTAATTAAATAATATCAAATATTTCGTAGTGAATAATATGATAAATTTCTCGAAATTAAATTTCTGACAAAGAACTCCATACCATAATTATTAACCTATTTTAATGTGATTTAATCACAAATATAAAAAATTAATATCTTAATGACCAATTTTATTACCTTATTCATGTATATTAACTTCCAAAAAATGCATTTATAATTATTACCAAAATATATATTTGTTATTTATTGTATTTTCTTGATATCTATTGTGAGTAATGTTGTTCATTTTGAAATAGTTTCATAACATTGTTCTATCTGTTTTGATTCATAATAGTGTTTCCCAATGATCATTATTACTATGTAATAAAATTTATAGTAATTTTAGTTTTATAATACTGTTCTATTTCATAATATGTTGTTCGTCTTGTATTCATTATTACTATGTAATAAAATTTAATTTAATTGAAGATTTATAACTGGTTAAAAAGTAAAAAATTTATTCTATGAGAGTTTTGGTTATGAATAAAAATGATTAAATAAGTGATGATCATGTTTTGATGAATTTTAATGAATAGATGTCTGTATCTTAATTCAATAAGTATAAAATCATTTTCACCCTAATAGATGAAAAATAAAATTATTAATTACTTTAAAATATAATATATAATCTTAAATTATGTGTTCATAGTCATCCATGACATTATTCAATAGTATAGCTCAGTTATTTGGTTATATCATCCAAAACATGAACATGTTGTAAATAAATGATAGGTATTATAGAGACCCAAATGTCCCATACATAAATATTACATCATTTTATATAAAATTCAATACATTTCACAAATATATTCTCATTTCCAAAATGTATTTAGTTATTTTAGAGACTATAATCACTAACTTCATATTTCATGAAACACATTCAACATATCCCACATTGATATACCCACTAAAAACACTTCATAGAGATAACCTACATGGAACCTATACTTATAAGCTAGGAAAGGAAAACATAAGAAGGATTTATCTTAGATGCACAATAAGTGAACAAGTGATGATAAAAATTTAACATGAGAATATGTCTGTAAAAACATGTAAATAATAGATGAATACCATACACTACTTATCAAATATCATAATAATGAGTTGTGGAATAAATATTGGGAGTTTGTAAGGTATTAATCATAATGGGATCATATAATGTGATCTAGGACATAAAAACATTCTAATAAGACATATATTTTAGTCATATACATAAGAATATAAAATTGCGTGTCAATGATACCCACCAAGACATTCATAACAAGTTAATCATTGGTTAACCACCCGCATACATGTTTCAGTCATGAGATAACCTATTATGTGCCCTCTTTTGGGGCATGGGATAACCTTTAGTGTATCCTCTTTTAGGATAGGTATAACCTCCATAGTACTCTATTTTCTGTTTGTGAGAACATGTTGTTAACACTTTTATATCATATAACATTTTTTGTTACCCAATATATTGGAGGGAGATATAGTCCCCACCCATCACATAATCTACACATTCATGTTACACAAGATCATAAATCATTTATCATATCATAACCCATATAAAGGAAATGGTTTTCATTACCTTCCCATCACCATAATAAAAAATCACCTAGAAAAATAATACAGCTGGTACAACTGGATCATATCCATAGTAAATCTTAATAACATAAAAGTATATCATCCTATATTTAAAATGACTTTGAAATATCTATTGGAAAATTTGTTCAGGAAAATACCCTTTTCATTAAAAAAACCTTTTTCAAATTTTAATGTTTGTAAAACATTTTCAAAATAATTGTCAATGTAAATTACATTTGAAACATATAATGGAATCCTCGCGAACAATAATGGGGATGAAATCATGAAATTATTTTCAAGTTATAAATGTTAATACAATTATTATTCTAATATTATTTGTAAAAAAACAACCATTTTGTGAATGATGATTTCTTTCGAACCATTTTTAATAACAGTTATAAATAGGTAAACTATATTTTCAAAATTATAGGAGAAAAAAAATTAATAATTTTTTATAAAAATGAACATGGTAGAGATTTTTTTTTCGACTTAAGAGATAGATAAAGTATATTTCCCATAAAAATAACATTTTCTCAATAATTATATGAAATAGAGAGATGAAAAATGGTATTATTGCGTATAATTTTTTTAATAAATAGAGGAGAACAAATTAAATGAATTTGATTGAAGGTAGATAAAAATATTTCCTCATTTGAATCATAATAATAATCAATCCGAATAAATTATGACATTGTAATATATAATATTTACCACATTAGAAATAGTTTTTTAGTAAGCCCCATGAGATAATAACATCAAATGAAACTTTTGAATACTATAAAACAAATTATATTCATGATAAAAAATTTATAATTAGCAGTATATGTACCTAGTAATAGAATGTAGGTGTATAACATAACTATTTTCCCAAAGAAGAATGATTCAGATAAAAATCCCATACTGCTTTGTTAACTTTTGCATTGAAAACAAAATAAAATATATGTCCTCAAATAGCTATGTATATCCCCATAATTTTAACGATAATATAAATTAAATACATTCATGGAATTTATATACACCATATAAAAAAACATTTGGGGTATACAGTATGTGTATCACAAAAAATATAACTGAGATAGAAATCCCTTGCAATATTTATTGACATATTTCATAAACATTTGAACCTCCTAAATAATAAATACATGTTTTTTATAAATATATTTAAAAAATAATACATACACATATCATATGATATATGATTTACTAATAACCATTTCTTACTTTGTTTTCAATGATTCCATATTGAAACCCTATTCATGTTCTATGGTGTTGTTTTCCTGTACTTTTTGAAAATTTATAAATATATGATATTGATTATGATGATGATCTCAAAACCCTATTTTTGTTAATTACTGCTTTTCTATTCATGTATGTATTAATTTTTTATTTTGGGAATATTTCATTTATCATGGTTCATTAATTTATAGAATGTTACTAATTATATAAGTTTCTTATATATATTGTATATATATATATTTAGTGTAATCCATAATAATTATATATAGAAAATGAAATACACAATTCATTGAGATGGTAGGCCATACATATGCATGGTCACTGTTTCTGTTTTCTGGACAAAATAAAAGAATGAATGGTAAATAATATGTTACTATTCCAGAATAAGTTTTTTGTTATATATATATATATACTATTTTTATTTAAACATATCCTTATTACATTTCACATAAGGCATATATAAACTAAGAATAACATAGCTTCATGAGTTGGTAGTCTGTTGTACACACGAATGATATTATCATATCTACCATATAATTGAATGTAAGAAGGTACATGAGATACAATAATTAAAGAAGTGTAATTATTTACATATATAAAATATGTTCATTTAATATATATTTAATACTATCCTTGTAAAACAGAAATAAAAAACACATCACATCATTTTGTAATGTGGTAGTCCGTTGTACACATGAATGACGTTATTGTTTTCCATTAGGTTGTGAGGTAAGATTTTATATGTGGTATTATAGTTATAATAGTATAATTATATAATAATTATCAAATATACACAAATAATTCATCATTATATCCATCCATGAGGTCTAGTGATGGAAAAAAACATTGGTTTGTGAGGTGATTGTCTACTATACACATGATTGATGATTTCATGCACCATTTCGTGGATGTGTATATGCTTGCAGTACATAGACATAATAGAAAACACATATAATAATACAGAATATAATAATGATATTGTATCATATTGATAAAATATTAATTGAATGAGGGGGAGTTGAAATAAATCAAAATTCATGGATAGGGACGTTACCACTACATTATACAACTTTTATTGGTTTTCATCAAAACTCTTCATAGTTTTCCTTTCTTTCCAAACTATGGCTTATAGGATGAGAGCATGGATGTAATGAAGTGTTTTGCATGAATTGTTTTTAACCAAATGGGGTTTTGTTTCCCTTATGTGCTACTGAAGGGATCTAGACATCTCTTCCATTTCATTAGCTAGCTGTGGTCCCAAGAGCATTGTTTCTACAACTTCATTCCTGTACATTGGAGTTAAACACATCATTAAATAAAGGGAATCATAAGAATAAATATGATTAGATGAGTAAAATATATTATTACAAGAAAAGTAAAATAGAGTATGGTAATGATCCTGATAATATTTTAAATTCATATAAAAATATCAAACATATCTTATAGGGGTTGAATTGTTTATTTAGAATGACAATCTATCAGAGGAAAATATATAGTGATAAAATATAACTCTATATCACATGATTTTTGAATAATTCACCAATACATCAAGTTAAACATCATATATCAATCAGATACAACTGAATATGATACACTATGAAACCATACAAAATCATTGATTTATATTCTACAAAGTGGATCTAGAGAGAAATTTTTTCTGATTTCAATGAAGTTGGATAACATCATAAGATAGTAAAATATAGCCGATAATAAACACTTCCTCAAAGGTAATATAAACTATAATGTATTACAGTAACATTAATCATATGTTCACAATGGGTAAAGGTATTTCCTCCTCAAGTAACATTTTTACTAAAATATATACAAAACCAAAGGGTTGTATTCCCATAAATTCCACTTAAGACATCCATAATCTTGAAAACATCCCATAACATAAAACCAAAAAATGAGTGTAAATGATTTTTAACATATGATCAACCTTAAAATCATAAACCCATGATGGAATCCATAACTTGTAATTTAATCTTAAATGGTGATATATATAGTATTTTTATACAAAAATGTTTCAATTTTAATAATTGGATCATCATTGTATCAATAGAATATAAAATGTGATTTCATTATTCTAGAATCTATATAGAGGTAGATAATCAAACGAAATTTCAATAAATGTTGAATAGTAAAATTTTATTGGGATTTTCCATACCAATTCAAATATGAAATACCAAACTAATGAGGGGGGGGGGGGGGGAAAGTGAAACTTAATTATCCCTATTCTATTCTTCCATTATTATTTCATAGTATTTAGCTTTTTCCATTATCATAAAATGATTTTGTATCATTTCATTTATATTATCCCTTAGATTATGGAATTGATTTGTATAAATCCTAAACACTCTGAGCATGAACTACTAGAGTGTGGATGTTGTATTCAGTCATAATTTCTCTCATTTCATTACATTTACTGACCTTATTAATTAAATTCAATGTTCTTTTTAATGATAGAAAATCATTCCATGGTTGAAAAACCCTCTTGTTTCTTTTACTAAATCACATGAGTTCTTCTTCCCATATATCGTTCATATAAATGATTAAAATTAGTTTCCATAATGTGATTTATTTGAGTTATCATGAGTTTTTATCGTTATTTTTTTTATCAAAAACATGGAAATGGTTGGAATCAACAATTTCTATTTCTTTATTCAGTTCATATTGAATTAATTCTTTATCGAAAAAAAAGTCACTAATAGAAAATTTGTTTCTAAGACATGGTCTTAAGCCACAAATGAATCGATCAATTTTTCTTTTTGTACTAATGATTAAACAAGAATAAAATCATCCATGTATTGTAAAATTAGATCTGTATGTAAAAATAGATTCCCCGCATATTTTTTACCTTCAGAAATTCCATCTCCATCTATGTGCATGTAATTTGAGGGAGGAACTTACTAGAAAATATCCTCTTAAAATAATAAAATTACATGGAATCAATTAGGTCCTCTTGACTCATATTCTGAATAAGGTTACACCATTGATCTTCTTAAAATGGTTCTATAGGGTTCCATTCATTGGATAAAACCCAAAATCATAGTTTAAGAAACCCTAAACATAGTGGTAAACCACATAATCATGAAAAATAATTAATAGGATGTCTAAATCATAACACCTTCTTTGAAATATGTGAAACATAACACCTTCATTGAAATATATGAAACATAATGCTTATACAAGTCCATTCATTCCCATTTTTAAAATCATCATGATGATTAATAAATTGTAAATTAATTTTTAAAACATATACACCCTGGGTGTCAATCTAGGTGTACTAGAAACCTATTATTGTGCACCAGGTGACAATCCAATCCATCCCAATATACCATATTCAATATAATTAACCCTTGTTTCCTCTGCACTAGAGCCACATCCACTTTTAATATCCAAACAAGGATGTAATCTCTTGGAATCCACTCTCTATATCCTTCATGAAAATTCCATGAAATTTTACCATAAATTAATTCATCATTAGACTTATCCCTATAAATATATGTATACCTATAATTAAAAATATCCCTTGTGATTTAGGTAAATATTTCTCATCCCAGTTTCCAGAGGGTAATTAATTATATCCTCTTATACAAACTATAGAGACAAAATCTTATCATAATTAAATATTATATATTTTTATAAGAATATTCAGTACACTTCAAAAATAAATTTCTATGACAGTGTTTATTTTGTTTCATTGGGGAATAGATTCTCTATCTTCCTATTTCATGAAATATCTTAAATTCCGACCATAAAATATATTCCCATATAGTTATCTTCATAGACATACCCTATATGAAAGCATTCTTCATAACATGGATAAATGAAAAATAGGAAAGGATGATCTGAAATTCTCAGTAATGGTAATCAATAGAGATCTGGAATTTTCATTATAATATGGGTATGATAACTAGACAATTAAATTTAGAAATCATAACCTACGTATCACATATCATAAAAATGTGGCATATAATAAATCATTGTAGTTCAGAAGAAATGATTCATAATAAAAACAAACAACATGATCCATGGTTGCATTACATTTTTATAAGAGAAATATTTTTTTGTATATATATATATATGTATTGGTAGTATTGTATTTGGGTTACCCACCAGTAAATTTATAACATGTTAGGAATGGGTTTACCACCCATGTTCCAATATCTTGATTTCGGTAACATCCTGTGTACCCTCTTTAGAGCATGATATACCCTCACATGTACCCTATTTCATGTTTGGGATAACCTCATGTGTAACCTATTTCAGACATGGGATAACCTCATGTGTATCCATTGAGCTTATATAATACTAATAATTTCCCAATTAATCTTATGAATATATATAACCCATCCATCACATAATCCTCACAATTTTGTTCCATGAAATGATAAAGTATTTATCATTACATAACCCATATAAAGGAAATGGGTATCACAAAAAAAATTCATCATAATCATAAATTTTCCAAATAATGATTTTGGATGGTACAATAAGATCACATCCACATTAAATCAGAAGTGAACATATCTCATCTTATATACAAAATAATTTTGAAATATCATTTGTTAACCCTATTGAGGAAAATGATATTGAATTTTGAAAATGGCATTTTTCAAAAATGAATGTTTAGAATACATTTTGAAAATCTAATTTAGAAAAAATTAATATTTAATATTATAAATTAATATTCAAAAAAAATAAGGTCATAAAGTTGGGAAATTATATTAATGTCATACACATTGTGGAAATTATTCTATTCACATTTTTGGTTATATTCAAATGAGTATTGACTGGAAAATAACATCAATTTAAAATTTAAACCATTTTATAAAAATATAAAATATATGTAACAATTTATTTTAACAATCCTAGTAGAAAATTGTTTTTCAATTTTTTTTTAAAAAATGAACATGGAAGAGATTGTTTTTTTGACTAATGACATAGATTATATAGATTGTACTTACATGATTTTTTTTAATAATAATTTGTACCAAAGAGAGTTAATATTGTAATATTACATTAAATTTTAATGAATAACAATATTATTAGAAAATGCAGGAATTTATTTAGATATATATATAAAAAAAATTCATTGTAAGTAGAATCATAAATAATCTTGATAAACAATTAGATTTAAACATAGTGTCTTTAACACTCCTGTAACATCATTATCATAGGCCCCATTAAAGAATAAAATATAATAAAACATTGAAATATCATAAAAATAAGTATGTTTGTGGTTTAAAATGTCAATGTGGTAGTATATACACTTTAAAAATGATTTTAGGTACAAAATATAACTAATCCCACAAAGAATATCAATTGAGACAACAAAATCCATTAACATTTTGGAAACTTTTAAACCGTAAAACGCACGAAAAAGAGATAATAAAATAGATATTTAAATAATAATTATTTTATATATTATTATAATAAAATAGATTTATGGGAATAATATAAGACACATAAATGAAATAATTGGTGAATATAGCATGTGTATCATAGAAAATAAAACTAATACTGAAATCCCTTTCCTTAGTATTGAATTCCATAATACATTTTCAAAACTCCTTTATAATAATTATAAATTTATTATGCATCCATTAAATAACCATTATTATATATATCATACCATATATTATTTACTTATGACCATTTATCTATAATTCCTTCTTAAAATCATGGTTCAGGTAATAAAGGATTTGTTTTTTGTGTTTGTCTATATTATTTATACTCAATCATATTAATTTGATAATGGTTACCTTATATAAATAATGTTAAACATGACATAAATATGTCATATACTCATTATATGTGTATTTTTCATAATCCATAGATTTTATGAAAAGAAAATAAAATAGAACATTCATGGAGATAGTTGGCCACACATATACATTAACATTGTTTCCATTTTCTTGAAAGAATAAAATAAATAAGGGTAAATAATATATTACCATTAAGTAATAATATATATATATATATATATATTAAAATTTATTATTTTAACATATCCCTATTTCCTTTAATGTAAAATTTACATGAAAAACAAATCACATGATTTCCAATGTGTTAATCTTCCATATTCACGAACGAAATTATCATATTACCTATCAATTTGAAAGTAAGATGGTATATGTTATATCACAATAAAATAATTATAATTATGATATATATATATATCATATTTATTCATTTAATATATCCTTATTATCATGTAATTAATAAAATTGAAACCTTGATCACATCTGTTAGTGAGGCATTAGCCCTTTATAGAAATAAGAGACATTATTATTTTCTAATGGATTCAGATGTAATAAGATATATATATTTTTTAAATTAATAGGTATAATATTATCATAAATATTATATATATGCATTTAATCCATAATTATATCCATTTGCGAGAGGTGGTGATGAAAAAAACTAACATAGGTTAATGAAGCTATTAGTCATTGTACACACGAATGATGATTTCATATCCCGTTAAATGGGAGTGGATATTGTTATATGTAATTAAAGTGACCTGAAAAATATCATTATATTGATGATAATGGGGTTATTATATAATAATGGTTTAATAAAAATTGTCCATGGTGGAGGATGAATTAAAATAAAACACTTCGTTTGGGATGTTGCCTTTTTTTTTCGGGAAACTTCTTTTAGTTCTCATGAATAGGATCCATAGGTTGTATTTTAGAAAAAACTAAATACTCTAGGAGGAATGAATTATGGAATATATTTTGGTCTTTATTATTTCAATCAATTTTTTATATGGAAAGAGAATAGGGGTGTTTGTGTCCTTTTATGATAGAGGTGAGTGGAACACTTGTAGTTTTTGAAAATAAAAAAGCGTACCCAAAATTTTCAAATGACTAAATTTTATAAAATTGTCCATTATCAAAACCTATAGGTTATAAGGTTTAAATAAGGACATAGAATCCGGTTTTCACAAATTTTTAGTTCATTTTTTCACTTATAATTATAGTTCATCTATCTGTAAACCCATTTTCACCTTAATTGTAGAAATTAATATTTACTTCTTTTATTACTCATAATATTTAAAAATTAATATGATCATATTATAAATTATATAGTATAATTATTCCAATTCTAGAAGATACTTTTCCAAATTTTAGTCACCTATGTGTCAAAAATTATTTTAAAATTAATCATGTAGGCACGATGAAAACAAGTTTTCCAAAGATAGAAGTTTCAAAATTATAAAAAGTTAATATATAAAAAATTTAAGTAATTGATTAAATAGAATAAATATGGATTTATATATATATATATATATATATATATATTCCAACTAAATTAACGTCTATAATGATCTTAAATGTATTTGTGGGTTTCTAAAAGCTATAAATAAAACGATAATTCTTAATAAAAACCAATGTTTGTTCACTCTTACTGAAAATTTTATCACATTTAGAAAATTCCAATACATTCAAATTCAGATAATTTTTACATGATAATTTCAAGAAGGACCATTATTTTTTTAAATAATTTCATTAATGTGAAAAAAATAAAAGAGTTAGTGAAAAGGGGATAAACTTTTTTTATAAAAATATTGTTTTTATGCATGAAATATGATATATTCTTTTCTTTTATCCAAAAACCACATAATATGGATATTAATGTTATGATTAAACTTATAATATATATATATATATATAATTAAAATAAAATATTAAATTGGGCTTGTTTAAACTATTAATATAAAACATATTGAGTGCATAGAAATAGATTTTTTGGATGAATATTTTCTTTATTTCAAAATTATTTTAATTTTCATTTATAATTATTTGGTCACAGAATATTTTATTTTATATACTTGTGTAAACCACATATTTTGGTAATTTAATTACTCATATTCACACTCCCCATCCTAATGGTAAGTTGATAATTTTCATAGTAAATAACAAAATTTTTATAGTATGGAATGTTTTATTTAAAAACAATGTTGTGTTTAATGAAAACTAAAATTAGTGTTACATGTAATCCAAGGTAAAAATAGTGTTATGTGTAATAATGATAAACCTAATGTTAAATGTAATGAAATATAATCTCTTTGTTGAGTGTAATGAAAAATATCAAAAATAATAATTTCATTTGAAAAAAATCCCACAAATTCTCAGGTTGAATCAATTATGGTTGTAAAATTAATTACACATTACATAATTGTATTATTATAGAAGAATAATGATTAGATTTAGATAGTTATTTATTTTTTGACATGATTTATGTTATTCATAATAATAAAAAGTAATCTAGATAAAATATAAGATACGATACTTCTTGGATGATGTAGTGCACACAAACACACAAATGGTGAATTCTTATTCCTGAATGGAAAATGTTTATAAATGTTTTTGGTTGTTACCATAGAATAATAAAATTAACTAAAAAATATGAATCCATTATAAATAAATTATAAAATCATTTTTTGCAATTTGTTCTAGAAAATAAATGAAATTTGGGAGGGATCACTACTCACATTAAAAATTTTATTACTCTGTTGGAGAAATATGTAGGAATGGATGGATAATGACAAATTATTAGACCAGACATATTAAGGAATTTAATGGTGATTCATAACTAAATAAAAGAGGTATAATTTTAAGAGTAAACAAAATTGGGTGTGGTATTGAAGGGGTGGTGTAAATCACATTTTATATGTGGTGATTATAGAATCCCCATAAAATTTTCATCATAATAATAATAGAGAAATTGTTTTCAATGTCATGAAAAAAACAAAATTTAAAATAAATTATTTAGGATATTATTTCATAAGTAAATCACTCTACCACTAAGTTAAAAACATTTTATTAATTATTTAATCCTTTTAACCCTAATGTTTACCCTTTACAAATTATTCTTTTACACGGGTAACTTATTTTTACTTAAGTAAGGAATTGTTTATACAAAAAAAGAAATTTTTAAGTAATTTGTATCTAATCATTCCAAAATATGAAATCCATTTTATAGGAAAATTTTTCATTTTTTATGGGAAATTAATTTTAATATTTGCACAGGTAATGTGTAAAAAACCATATATAGAATCAATGTATTTTTTATAAAAAACATTATTATGTAAGAAAAGTTACAAATTTAATGGATTTTAATGATATAAATTGAATTATTATAAAACAAATAAATATTATATAGCACCCAAATAAATAAAAAAATAAATATTTTAAAAAATATTATTTAATTAAAATAAAATGTATAAAATTGTATCATTAATTGGAAAATATTACAAAATATCAAAAAATAAATAAATTCATGTTTTATAAATATGGAATGGTATTTAAAATTGTATATTTATACTCATTAGATATATATTTTATCATTAATATTATTTTATATGTTCTTATGTTATACCTACTTTTCAATAGAGTCATAAATGTTCTGGTTTCTGTAAAAAAAATTCCACTATTTATTATAAGTTATTTCTTATTGAAAAGTTCCCCAAACTAATATTAAGATAATAATGACCTCAAAAATTAAAAAGTTGAAGTTATTTTTATCCACTTAAAATTATAAAATATATAAAATTATTTTTAAAATGAATATAAAATATATAAATAAATCTTTTTTATTCTATAATTTCATTTTGATCATTTATTCTCATTTTTATTATTCCAAAAAAAAATTCCTATTTTAAATAATTTAATACTATATGTTATCCTATTTTTCATTTATAAGTGATTGATTTAATATATTAAAACTTTGAATAGTTATTTTAGAATGGATAATACTTTGTAAATATTAATTCATATTAAGTATTAATCATATATAGAGAATAAATTCTAATATAATTGTGTTTTTTAAATTAAAAGGGAATTTATTTATCTTATAGCATCATAATAATTCTCATCTTATATGGAATGGATTATTTTAGATCAGTATTCCTATATATAAAGATAATAATTTTGTAAGGAATATATATAGTGAAATTTCATGTCTAAACATACCATGTATTAATATACATAGAAATTGCATGCATGACTATAGAAAGAGTATGTCCCAAGAGGATTTCTGAATACCTTAGTGTATACTTAATCCACTCCCCAACTCATCAGCAATATCCTAGTACACCCATACACAATAACCCACTTTTGTGTTACCTGATTTCTAAAGTGAAAATGAACTCACTTAAGCATCCCCATGTACACCACTTTTTTATAAAAATATCATTGGATAGCTTATATTATAGTGACCAGTATATTTAATATATAAATATTATATTTTTTATATTAATATTCATTATATAACATTACGGTCCACACTATAACTGGAAATGTTTAGTGTATTTAGAATAATATATACATAAACAACGAGTTCCTAAATATCTATATAGTCACCTACTTAGTTCTTCACAACTAGAACCCTTATTAGACATGAAATATTTAAAACATTTCATTATATCCTATGGAAAATAAAAAAATGTGAGATCATATAATCATTAATGGAAAACAAGAGAGATATTAATTGTCACTTAAATATAACAAGATCATTGAGGTATGAGAAAATGACATTAACATTTGGAAACCATACCATTCATATCATGAATCATAATCTTGATTCATAACATAAATCATGGTAGTTCATAATATATGAATCATATTGGAATCAAATAATATGATTTATGAGAGAGTAACACTGGAAAAATGTCATTTCATGAAAATGTTATATAAAATGTCTCATAATAATAACAACATTAATATTATTTCAAGGCTACACACAAAGATATTCTTAAAATCAAACGTGTGGGATAATTTAACATGTACATTATTTAATGATGGGATAACCTCTCGTGTACCCACTTTTATGATTGGTATAAACTCCCATGAAGTATATTTCATGATTGGGATAACCTCTTATGTACCCTCATTCATGGTCGGGATAACCTACTGTATACCACATGATATCATAGAAAATTCATCTTTATCCAATGAATTGGATGGATATATAATTTTAGGCCTACCCATCACACAATCATAAATCTGTTAATTTGTATGCTCTATAATCAAAACCATTATTCATATTGTAAATCATAGAAAATAAAATGGGTTTTATTGATATTTTATCACAAAAAACATAATTACTCTATAGAAAATATAAATATTGTGTCATAGAATCGTATCCCCATGTAAACTTATGTAATATCAAATAATGATATCATACAATAAAATTCCATTGAACGGTCACTGGAACATTTATTGAGGTAAATATTATTTTTATTTTTAAATGAAATGATAAAATCTAAAAAAATTACTAATTTTGAAGAAACAATTTCCTCTAAAAAGAACCTTGGAAACCTATAAGGGAATATTTGAATCATTTTTCATTCATGACAGTGGGGAATTCTATTCATTTCGTGTACATGAAAATAATTATTTCATTCCCATTTTTTATATAAATTTAAAAGTACATAATCTGAGAGATGACAATCAGATTAAATTGAAACAATTTTCTAAAATTTATGTCATTGGTAAAAAATAATTTAAAAAATCTTATAATAATATAAAAATATTTTTAAAAATATATAAATGGAATAAAAATGATTTCTGATCGAAGAAATAAAAGTATTCCTTTTTTCCATTGAAATTATTTTCCAGTCCCTAGAGTAAATAATGTGAAAAATTTGAAATATAATATGAATTATAAATAAAAAAATGTCATATAATAAAATTAAATAGGTTTATCTAAAATGGATTATATAATTTCCACAAATTGAAATTCAAGAATAATCTATCCAGATAAAAAAAGATTGAAACATAAATCTCATACCTCAATTATGACATTCATTGAAGGTATTCTAGCCTCCTGTATAATAAATAAATTTTTTTATACAACAATATCATAATAATTTAAATATGTATAATATCATAAATGATCCCGTTATAATGACTAAACTCTCATTTAATAATAATTTCATTTTTAAATCATAATTAATTAGTATTAATTTTTTTTCATTATAATTTTATTTTGGTAGTTCCAGTCCATATACTATTATCATTGGTCCATAATATCTATAATTTTAATCATGATATAAATATAATATTTTAATTCATAATATTTATATTTATTTCTAGAAACAAAATATTTATATACAAAACAGAATTTCATTATTCTGGTAGGCGATAGGTTGTACGTAATCATGAACTATGTCATTATTTTTAACAGAAAGAAAAAATAAATTTAATCAATAATTAACCTTTTAAAAGTCATTATTATATAATATAATCATATATATTCATTAGATGTTTAATGTTCAGCCCATATTCATTGAGTATGTGAAAAATGAATCACATCACTTCGTAGAGGTGTCATTCCCCACATATACATGAACAACATTATCTTTTTCTATTAGATTTTAATGTAAGAAGTTAGAAATGATATTATAATTCAAGAATAAAAATTATTTCATTAATATATTGCATAAAAATTAATCAAATAAAATTAACCATCCATTGATGTTGAGGATTCAAAATGAAATGTATCACTATACGAAGGTAGTTTTCCACATGTATGCATGAGCGATAACTTCATTCCAATTTAATAAAATTGATGGTTAATTTTTGTGTTTCTATAATTATAATAGCATTTATTTATATTTAATATACTGATGTTATTATATAATGATGAATTCCATATATTTTGATGAGGTATAAGAATAAATAAATTGAAATAATTTGGGTAATATGATTTACAGTTCTTTAGTAGCCCTCCTTTAGATCCTTTCTTAAGGGCCCATGCAATGTTCTATTAAGAATACCAGAATCCATATTTAACTTATTGGAAACATTATATCAGATTTTGCTGGGGTTTCGTCATGCTACATTCTTCAATGTGGTGAAATGGAAAGAGATAAGGGGTGTCCTTTCATATGAGATAGAAAGGACATACATTTAATTATCTAGAGGATTAAAATATAATTACATCATTCCTAATAAAAATGATTTGGAATGGATAGATATTCAATGAAAAATATTACAATGTCTAAATATCATATTCCAATGAAATTTATGTATAATATTTTCTAATTTATAACACCATCATTGTGTTTAACCCCTTCAATAACTGAATTTTACATACATTATTTTAATGTATTTTTCAAATGTAAAGATTTGTAACTTTAATTAATAGTTAATAACTAAATCATAAATGACTAAGAGATAACAATTTAGACTATCTCTAATAAAGAAATTTCTATTTCATTATTTTTATGAATTGAAAAAATATCAAAAAATATTATTTAATGTAAACAATCATTAATTTCAATTTTGACACAATTTTTTAATGATAAATTAAATAAATTAATGTATATTTGTGATTAGAATATTAACCTTTAAATTATCACTAATATTTTATCTTTATCTATAAAATTTGGGTATAACTATAATTCACTTAAAAAATATTAATTTTTGTGTTTCAAAAACAATATTTACATGGTTTCATCTACTACTTGCACAAGCATTGTGTCAGTGTTTTGTGAGTATTTAATGTAATTATTTCATCCCTAAAAATTAAAATAAAATTACCCTGATAAAAAGTAATTAATATTTAAATTAATAATTTATAACATAACTTATCTTCACTTTATCCTTATGTATGTTTTTAATGATATTAAATTCAAGAGATGGACATTTCATAATTTTATTTACATAAAAAATAGAAATATTATTATAAAAGTAAAATTGTACCAAAATTCCATATAATCTAATTTTTTTATAAATATAGTAAAATTTATTCATTCTAAAGAAACAAAGGTGTGTTTTAGGTTAATATTTTGGCCGTTTCTCATGGGTTTAAAAACATTTTACCAATTTTATCCTTTCCAATGTGAAAAATATTTTCTATGTTTACTAGTCACAATGAAAAAAAATAAAAGAGTCCTATTTACAATATATTAAAATCATGATTAAAAATATATTATCTATTTTCTAATATCCATTCCCTCGATTTTTCATTATTTAATTTTAATATAAATATTTAAAATTAAATAGTATAAATTCGAGATAAATATTATTGTAAGAATAAAAATTTATATGCAACAATATAATTAATATTTTTGATTCATAATTAAGGTAGACGTTTCAAAATTAATTTTATTTTATTAGAATAAATTAATTTTATTATTTACTCATAAAAATCAATAAAAACCATTTTAATTGAGGAATACAAATAAGAATACGTTAATAAAAATATATTGCCTATTTTTTAATTCATTTTCATTATCTAAAATTGTTATAAAAATTTTTAAATAGTTTTTATTTCTATTCACACCACCTTATTGATGGTTAGGTGATAATGGAATACTATTTTATAGTAAATTTAGACATGATGTTGTGTTAATTATACGATATGGGAAAATATTATTTGAATAGAACTATATAATAAAATCACGTGATATAACATTCTACCCATTACACTAAATTAATCTCCCATAATTACTCACATTGATACAAATAATTGGGATATATATTTTTTATCAAATCCTTTAATTACAAAATCTATTAATATAATTAAAAATTTCTCTGGAGAACTTTAAATAGGTGAGTATCCTTTTTCTATAGCATATTATCTCTATTATCTATGCTTTCTACTTTTTTTATTCATAAGAATGTCCATAATATAGTGTTTTGATCTATGTGTTAATTAATTCTGATGGGTTTGGTTTGTGCATTCTTAATAGAGATACAAGGAATACATTACGAACAAGAGAGGGGTTCTATAGAAGTTCCCAATGATATAATACCTTCCCTACTCAATCAATAATCATGAACGAAAAATATATACAGGACTGGGCATTCCATTTTTTAATATGATAACAATATTCTATGAATAAATTCATAGTAACATCATCTCCCCAAAATTTAATTATTGATTTTTTCTATGATTGATAGCATAAATTTTCTTTTGCCTTAGAGCTGACTTGATATGCTTTGGAATTGTTTTGGATATCTCTTCTATTTCTTTAGAAAGATCAGGCATCACTATTATTCTCTCTGTAGGTTCATCCTAGCACATTGGAGGCTTACATGTATTTCAATAGAGGGTTTATAAATATCCATCAGAATTCTTGGGTGAAAGGTATTATACTAAGAAAACTTGACTAGAGGAAGGTGTTGATGCTAAAAACTTTTTAATTCCATAAAAAAGTATCTAAACACATCCTTTGGGTTTTTAATGAATCTATTACATTTACCATATATATAAGGATGATATGCATTATAGATACTCAAATCCATATCCGGATTTTTTATAAGGCTTATTCAGATCATTTAGGTAAACCATGAATCCTAATCAAATACAATAGAATGTGGCACTCCATGTCATCATACAATATTTTTAATGAATATTTTGGAAATTAGATAATTAAAGGGATCATATGAATAGTTATTATTTTTTCTGATTTTGAATGGCTATTGAATCTAAGCCAAATATCATTATGTCCATTAGATGTTATGGGAATTCCAATGAAAAATCTATAGAGATGCTTTCCCACTTTCATTCTGGTAGGGGTAATGTTTGTATCTTTCCTTGGTACATTATTCTCCATGTATTTAACATTATTAATTTACAATAACTGAGATACCTACTCTACAATATTTTTCTTCATATTGTCCCACCATAAATACTCTTTTATTTACCTGTACACCTTAATTTTTTAGGATAAATAATGATGTTTTAATTTTGAGCTTCAGCAAAGTTATCCTTTTTCGAATATGGTATAGATGAGACACACACACATTTTTTGAACCATATCATTATATCCTAATTATGTTTTAACTCTGGTACCTTTCGTTCATTCTTTTAAGACTTTATATATTCTTTCCAAACCCATTAATCATCCCATGGATAGATGTTTGAACTCTTATTTTTTAAGGAAAATAATTCTCCTATTCTATCATTATTTCCATATCCACATATTTCAAATCCATAAATATGGTTTATTTTCTTATCCAAATAATAGATAAGATTTGATGATAATTGTTTTTCAATACATTGGCCTACTTTTTCTCTTTCTTAGGGTGGTAATTTATTGAGAATCACTACCACACAATCGGCCGTTAACAGGGATATAAATATTTTATATCATCACTAGAATGGTTTTGATTAAATGAGAGAGGTTAAAAGACATGGTGGTTTATCTGCACTTAAAGAGAACAGATAAAAATGTTCTTTATCGGTGATAAAAACCCACTACAAAATGGGATCATTAGCAGTTATTTTAAATTAATTGATAAAGGATCCATTGATCATCCCTTTAATTTAAAACTACTAATAAAACTATTTATCAGCACTTATAGAAGTACTGAACAAGGTTTATTTTTTAGTTCATTTAAGGGGACAAAATATTGTGTACTATAATATCACACAACAGTGTGTTGTAACAGAATGCCACAAAACTATAAACACACATGATATCAACAAAAGCAATTCCCAATATTGGATTTAAATGAAATGAATTTTTAACCAAAATCGCCAGATAAAAAACTATATTATAGAAATTTCAAACATTGGATTATAAAATTACAACATAAAAATTATTACATACATTTAAAAACATCAATGCTACTTTAACTTTAAATACTAACCTGAATCATGCTATTATCGAACAAACCACCTCTGGTCGTGAAAAAAAATGAACTTGTATAATAAAACCATTCATATGATAGGTATAATATAAATAAATAAATTAATAAAAAGTGTTAATTTTACTAAAATTGATGTCAATTTTAAATAAATAGATGCACGTAGCGTCATACCGGTCACACTGTGCATTAGATTGAGTTGTGGTTGATTCCTACACATCACAAATGAAATATATATTGTTTTCTAAAGTATTTATACAATTATAATGTGTTTTATTGGTTTTGCGTATGAATTTTTTCGTTTTTACAAAACTTGATGTCAATTTTAAATAGAAACACACTCTTGGTGTCATATCAATCACACTATGTATTATACTGAGGTGAGGATAATGCATGAATGTATCAAATAACTTATAGATTGTTTTCCTAATATATCAAAACAATTTGTTTAGCGACCCAATAATTTCTGAATAAAATTCCATTTATTTTAATGTCTTATAGATATAGAAAAAAATGCACTATTTTATTTTTATTGGGTTTAAATGACTGTTATACATCATTACTTTTGTTAATATAGCCGTTGAACCATTATCACACAACTAATAAAATTATTTTTTTTAATGAAATCCTTTTGACATAGACAAAAGAGAGGACATAATCATCCCATAGAATCAGACCATATGAAGCTCATTTTTTCAGAGATCAGAAAGAAAGAGGCATCACTAGACTTCAGTATTGATGAAGCCCAATCCGAGCTTCAACACGTTAAGCTTGAATGGAACCGCCTATGAGAGAAGTTTATGTTAACAGAGATTTCCACCTGGGAGATGTTATCAGAGCCACCCCAAGATTTTTTGACCATCGCACACCATACCAATAGGTATTATGTGAGTTTCATAAGGGGTTATGTGACAAGGTATTAGATACTTATTATATAATACCTTTTGAAAAATAAAATTCTTATTCCATTAATTACATTACAAGAATTGTCTTTATTAAGAATTGATTAATTTGATAAATTGATTTTTTGGTAAAATGATACAATTGAGAAATATATACCATATTATATTAAACTATGGTTATTATTAATAATATTATAAAAAAATTATTATCAATGAGGATTATATCAGTTCTTTATCTGTAAATGAGTATGTAATTAGTTTGATAAGATCTCTATTTTTAAATGATTAAACAGAAAGGGTAATTTTAATGAATTAATTATAAATAATTAATGAAATAATAAAGTAATTAATATTTAAATAAAATAAAATTATCAAATTACATTTATTAATAAAAAATGAGTACATAATTTTAATGATGTCAAATGTAATTTTTATTTTGGTTTAAAACTGTTTTTCACAAAACCAATCAATTTTTAATAAATGTCAGTTCTCATTTTAAAATTGAAAATTTACATATTTATAAAATTATTTAGATAAAATTAATATTTTTTTTGTAATCATGTCATCTAAATTACCCGATGGTGAATTTTTTATAATTTTATGAGACAGTCGATTTTTTTTGGTAAAAATTAAATAATATATTAATATATACTGTGTTTAATGACATCATATTGACCCAATTGTGATTTTATAAATACAATAAAATGTATATTATACCAAATATATGTTTTAACTTTAAAATAATTTGATTTTAGATTTTTTTTACATTTTTTATAATTCCCTAGTGAATCCTCCAAAATGTATAATATATTTTATGATTTTAAATTCATTTTCTTAAGAGTGTGAATCACCTCCACATTAGAAAGGGAAATATTTTCATATCATCAGCCCTTTTCCAAATAAAATGACCTTCCACACTCCCATTTCTGAGAAACTATGTGAAAAAACTATGTTTTGGTTTGTGGTTTTGAATATTTTAGTGTGTAGTGTAAAACACCTAAATAATAAACAATTCCCCCTCCATTCCAATATAAACCCACCCATGCACCCATTCCTCTTCAATAAAACTCCTTGAGGATCATCATTACTCCTATCTCCACTCCCTATAGTACATCCATGGTTCCACAAGCTCCCAATAAGCCCATCCCAAGACTTTGATATTACACATTCAAGTAAGTGTTTCTTCCTTTCTCGTTTTGACCATGTTTCCTTATATAGTTATACCCTTTTATTTTTGAATTAAAAAATATGGTGATATGTTTTCAAACCTCAACCATAACATTGATATTATGTTTTTAGAATTTAATACTTCTTTATCTCTGATTAATCTATACCATGTACACTCGTTACCATGTAGAAATTTTGTAAGATTTATTCCATTTCTCCTCCTTCATTACGTTTTCTAATTATTATACGCATTTTATTTCCAAAATCTAGGATCTGATACTAGTATTTATATGACCTCCTTACTCTATATTTAATGCATATATGATTATATTACCCATTCCCTCTCATAAATTATTTTTATTATTTTTATGTCATGCCATTAGGCTGCCCAAATTGCACCGCAATTTTCTATGCCAAAATCATCGCGAAGTGCATACCATGCCCATTTATATATCAAGGGTATTAACCATTATAAAAATATTGTTATTGATTATTTACATTCAATTATGTATTAAAAATTCAATTATCAGGGAATAAATTATGATGTTGAATGAATCCATGTTATATGATCTATGTGTCACACTTAT
This sequence comes from Viscum album, assembly GCA_963277665.1. NCBI lineage: Eukaryota > Viridiplantae > Streptophyta > Magnoliopsida > Santalales > Viscaceae > Viscum > Viscum album. The sequence continues at coordinate 1,467,209,151 of OY728138.1, read as the reverse complement.
GAATGAAATTTAAATGATTATGAAGGGTATTCCCTGATAGTGCTCCAATGCATTGGGTAATGTTTAGTATCATGGTAAATCGTGTTGGAGTAGGGGTTTACTTGATTACATTTAGGAAAATTTTTCATGATTTTGGTATCGGGGTTACCTGATTCCTTTATGTTTATGAGGCATTGTTTTAAGTTGTTTCCATATTTTTGTGTTATTAGGTTCATACTATATCGTGCCTTTGTGTTCATGATTCTATTATTCTCTTTTGATATTTCTATTTCCAAACTTGTATTTTATTCTTCCTGTTATTCATTTTATACTCCCTTACTAGGCTATTTAGCATTCGTTATTCTTATTTATGTCCTCAGGTTATCCCATCCGATGCTAAGTACAAAAGAATTTTAAGGTCATGTAAAAGAAGTTTTCAATAAAGATATTATATTTATGTCATATATTTCCATGTAATGTTCCTAATCCATGAATACACTAGAACACTCTATCATATGGGTTGCATTAAGTTAATTGTTTTTGTAATAAGTCATGTTTAAGTGTGTATTAATGTGATGAGTTGTTATAGTTGGTATTTTAGGATATGTTTAGTTATTTTTGGGATTAAGATTAGAAAACCCTAGTGAAATGATTATAGATAATACTAATTATAAGAAAAACATCCATAAATTTTAGTGAGTATTGAGTAAGTGGTTTATCAAGAAAACACATCCATGTCCATATATGAATATGTAGAGGTGGGTAGGGAATAGATGTATCTATGAGTAAAACATGAAAACACTGTATTGAGTTATACTCAAATGAGAACTGGTCAATGAAAATGATGTTTTCTAGAAATTTTTTTCGACAATCCTAAGGGAAATCCTCTTATAAATTCATAATCTTAGTATCAACCATTATTATGTGAGAAAGAAAAAATATCTCATACATTATGAAATAGATCATGGATATCAATGATTGAAGCCTATAAATTCATAAGATAAGGAAATTAATATAATTTATAGTTATCCCTTTTGTCATTGGATTCCCCTTTATGTGTTTAATAGTTTAAAATACATACACCTAAATTTCCTTTTATTCTATCCAATGTCCATTAATATGAAAAATCTAGCTAACAACCGATGTGATGATCACTTTGATGATTGTTCTAATGAGATCCCCAATATTATTTGAGTGGGAATCACAAGCTTGGTAATGATACTCTCTTAGTTAACTCATTTTTGGAATAAAAAAACTGCTCAAGAGGAATTTACAACCGACCCCCTCTCCCTAATAAATAACAATTCACAATTGAGAGCTTCATGAAACAAAGGAATCCTACTTTCAATGGATCACTTGATCCCTCAGTCATCAAACAATTGATAAACCCGATTGAGAAGATCTTATCAATGCATAAATGTACTGAAAACATTATGGTTCATCTAGATACTTATCGAATGGAGGGTGAAGCTGATCATTAGTATACATTGATAAAAATATAAAGCATGAGGAATATATTGAGGCAATGGGATGGAAGGACTTATGGAAAAATATTTTTTATAAATATTTTCCCAACATCCTTCGTATTAAGATGAAAATATATTTACTTGAACTCAAGTAAAAGGATGATGAATATATTGGGGTGTGTGAGTAAAACATCACTAGAAATTCATGATACACCTTTGGTTTTATTGTTACCCCTGAATTCATGGTTGACCACTTCTTTTGTGGGATAAAACCTAGAGTATTGAAAATCCATGTTGATTCAGTACTTTGATATCTATGAGGATATTGTATGATGTCACTTCAATGTCAATATGGATATCGAAAAATCATATAAGTATCATGGGGATAATAAGTAGAATGTGCACTTTAATTTTGGTGGTCCAATGGATAATTCCAATAGTTCTATGAAATTCCACCAACTGACTTTCCAATAGTTCAAAAATATGAACCCTAGAAATTTCCTGAATAGGATGAGGAAATGCTTTAGGTGTAGAAAAGAAGGACACCTTGCTGGAGATTATGGACATGAAAAACCCACTACTATGATAGAAGAAATGAATACTCTATTCCTGTAACATCCTGAACCCAGATTCCATCCAAAATGGTGCCCCAAGCCCGGTTGGTCATATGGTCTCAAGCGCATCTCCCCAAATTCCAATGGATACTAACTAATAGTAAGGGCCTAGGAGAGTTAGTGGGAAGACGATTCCCTCATTACTATGGGATCACAGAGGAAGTCAAAAACATGCATTAGAGGAAGAAAATTAACTAGACAACAATAACTATGAAGAGATAGGAATACATACCAATAAAATGAAGTGTATCATATACAAAATGATGCCTTTGGTACAAGGATCTAGAAAGAAGATAGAATAGTACAAGGAAATACAATAAAATACATGTATCCCAAAAAAGAGAAAAAGACCAAAAAGGTATCCCAGCATCGCAAGCCACAGCGGGGTCCTATGCTCCCCTTCTCCAAAGACATAATAAATAAATTGTACTAGGGTATTTGCCTCTATCATCACCTACATCATTATAGTCTCTTTGGGTCCCCAAGGATTTCCAAAAAAAAAGTGTGAGATAAAAATCCCACTACGAAAACCACCTAGGTCTATACAGTTCTAACATCAATTCTAAAAATTTTCCATCTGGTGTAAACAATGAGTAAGTGAGTGAATATGCCCATGGCATAAGACTACCATAACAATTAAAACCAAAAGGCCCTCAAGGATACCTGCAAAAGAGATTCTTCTCCTAATAAGGAAGATATATCCAAGTAAATAATTAAGTCACATGGCCACACCATACATCCATCTGTATCATGAAACCATATCCACGCTGTATAGTGATGTCATATATCCCACAACTTTGCCGTATAGTGAATTTTAGACCCCAAGGGTCGGATCGATGGTGTCTTCCGACCAATGAATCCATTTAATAAATATATAGACCATGGATGGACGAATCCAAGGACCTGGTCCATGTCATCAAGTTGAGTCCCATGGGAATCACTGGTGGAAAATCAGTTAGGAACTAGATGGGGACCAAGGAGCAAGCCAATATAATGTTCTATATGAGCCCATCCAATCCGGATCCATGGGGTAGCAAAGCCTGAGGCATCCCATGAAATCATGAGGTAAGGTGAACAGTCAACCCAAGGCATCCTCCTCTGCATTATACTTCCATGGAGGCCAGTCCATAGAATCTATCAAACCATTCAATCAAGCATTCAAATTAAATTTTCATTAACATGTGAGTATACCCACTCACATCAACAAGTGAAATCCATGAGTATACCCCCTCATTCAAACCATTTACCATTCACCATTTATATTGGCCAACCATCCCATATTACCTATTTAATATGACTATAACCATTTAATAAGGGTATAACCACCCATATCAACATAGTTAACATAATCTATGAAATCAAAATAATAATTGTGTCACATGATATAAATTTTTAAGGAGGTTTTACATCTCCTAAGCAAGCCATTCAAGCCACAAAATAATTAACAGGCTTTCCCTAACAAGGCAAGCCGAAGTGTGGTTCCCTGAGGTGGTTTAAAAATGCATAACAGGTTGAACCCCAAAGAAATGCCCCATGGGAGACCATGAAACGAGCAACAAGTTCCAAAAAACATAAATGGAACCTATGGTAAACCTCACAAGGTCAAACTACAGCTACTAAAATTTTCTCTCTGAAAAATAGGACCTCTCCAAAAATTCCCATAGACGGAGAAATGGATGAATGCCCGAAACACACCATGAAAAGCTTAAAGAAGTTATAGACCACCTATATTTCTTTGGTAATAGAAAAATCATCCAGTATCAACCCTTCATTCATTATAGTTTGGAGGAAATTTGATGAATGGATGAATGATGGGATATTAGGGAATATTAGCTTAAATCCAAATAAAATATTCATTGTTCCAAAGAATCCAAAATGACTAAAAAGAATTGAGGATATACAGTTATGGAGCTAGTGAGAAAATCAGTGATCAAAACGGACGTTAGATGGAAGAATAAGATAAATTCTTATTATAGGCACCAAATGAAAGGAAACTAGGTATTTATTATCTATATAAGATGAAAAAATGAAATTATGTTTAAAAATAAAAATGATTTTTAATTTAAAATAAAAAATGACACATTGTAGGGTCACACGGCTTACCCACATGGTTTCCCAAACCATGGGAAAACCATACACACTTCGCTATCTAAATAGGGGAACTTTTCACGGTTACCCCACATAGATTGACTAACCATGCATTAACTACGTGAAACCGCTCTACACAAAAAATTTCACTTTTGAGACCTCTCTCAAGGTTTAGCCTAACTGTGTTCATGCCATGCGTAAACTACGTGCCATGTCATTTTCATCCAAAAACTTGGTTCCAGCCTCTAAACAGACCCTGTAAACCTCCATAACAACTGTGATTAAGTTAAAAATTCACATAAATCCATAACAAGTCATTTAAACCAAATAAAAAAGGATATTTACCTTGTATGAAACCCCAGGTTCTTACAATCTTCCTCATTATAAGAATTATTCAATGAATTTATTTCTTAAGGGTGGTCAAGATTCTTCTGAGAACAACTCTATACAATGAGCATGTATATTGGCCTCCCTCTCTGATGAATCATCCAATAAATGGCCTTGATGCCCTAACACCCATACTAGAGGAACTAATCAGCCCTTGAGAACATTCATTCTCCAGTGAAAGATATGAATCAGATGCTCTTCAAAGGATGCATCAACATGAATCTCTACCTCCTAGAGCTAAAAAAATTAGAAGGGATTGAGTGATAGTGGTGTAACTAGGATACATGGAATCCATTTTGCATATCTTAGAACCTCTTAGTTAACAAAAAATGATTGGAAACTGACTCGACACTCAAGAATCTCCGACATCCAGAAATATCTCGGTGAAAGTTTACCATGTCTCCTCATCCACCTATGTCCCAACCTTGGTGAAACACCTAAGAAAACCTGATGACGACATTGAACTCTATAGGTCATCTGAAGTGATCAGCGTATGATTTTTGAAGAGACTATGCAGTATCCATAAACTTCCCAATAAACTAGGCCTGCTCAAAAGTCTCATGCATGAGATGCAGTCCTAGTAAAGTTGCATCTCCTTCTTTTAGATATCACAAGTTATAATGGTATGTCCTACCATATAAATCCCTGTAACGTTCCATTTATATCATATACTGATAAGTATTATTGTATGAAAACTAAACCAAGGGAATGTATATCTCTTAAGAGACCCCAAAATCCAGGAGTCATGTTTACAGAATGTCCCATAGCACCTGTATCATACGCTCTAACTGGAAATCAGTTTGATGGTGGTATGTTGTGCTCAGAAGAACCTATGTACCAAGTTCCCTCTAAAAACAATGCAATAAATGAAATGTAATGAATTATTACCTATCTGAAATGATAGTGTACCGGAACCAATGAAGTCATACCACCTCTAGGATGTACAAAATTTCCAGGATCATCAATACTGAGGACCTCCTTGATTGGCATGAAATGCAAGACCATTGCAATACTATCAACAAAAACCCACATGAAATCATTACACTGAAGAAACCTTGGTTAACCCATTATAAAATACATCACGACATCATCCCATTTCCACTCTGAAATGGATAAATACTATAAAATCCTACCTAGTGGGTGATGTTCCTCCATCACCTGATGATAGGTGGAACACATAGCAACAAAACTAGCTACCTATCTTTTCATTACCATCCCCCAGTAATAACATTGAAAGTCACCTTACATCTTGGAAACTCTTGGTTAAACTGTGAGAGCTGAAGAATGAACTCACACGTCAACTCCTTGTGTATATCAATTGGAACCCAGGCATGTCCACAGATATGCAAGATCTCATCATTGCCTACCTTCCAACCAGGAGGAGGGTCCTCACCTACCACACCTTCCCATATAAGTAGGCCATGTTATACTAATAGGTACCTCATCCTATATCTATCTAGAATGGTAGAGGTAAAATCTAATGAAGTAATAAAATTATTCCCCTTTTTATCGTGCACCTACAGATGCATCTTAGAAAACATCTCTATATTCTCTCATTTGCTGCTGGCCTGCGGAATTTCTTATATCTGAGCCCTCCTGATCAGTACATCGGATAATACACTGTCTTTACCAGACGTGTAGGCAAACTCGTTGTCAAAGGACTATAGGTACTCCACCCACCTTCACTTCCTCAAATTCAGACCACTTGGTGTGATGATATACTTGAGTCTTTTGTGGTCCGTGTACACCACAAAACGCTCTCCGACTAAATAGTGCCTCCAACAGAACAACACATGATCAAATGCATCTAACTGGAGATAGTGAGTATGGTAGTTCTTCTCCTAAGGTCGCATCTACCGAGACCCATATGCCACAACTCGATCTCCCTGCATCAGTACTGCCCCCATCCTAATATAAAAGGCATCATAGTAAATCATGTAACTCCAACCATACTCTATAAGTATCAGTACATGTGCTAATGTTATCCTCCCTTTCATCTCTTGAATGGTTGTCTCATAATATTTTGTCTAAATAAAATTCACACCCTTCCTATTCAAGCCTATTAACGGTGCTACTAAGCATGAGAAGTCCTATATAAAATTCCAATAGTAACCAATTGTCCCCAAGAAACATCATTTTTCAAAAATGTTCTTGGGGTTTTCTCAAAAATATATAGCTCTATCCTTATCTTGGTCCACTAACAGTCTTTTATCAAAGATAATGTGACCCAAGAAATGAATCTAATCCATCCCAAACTGTTAATTTGCGAGCTTAGCATATAACTGATGATCTCTTAGTGTATTAAAAATGATCTCAAGATGGTTGGAAAGGTTGTGTCAATTTTTAGAATACACCAAGATATGGTCTATGAGAACCACTAAATTAGAATCCATATATGGATGGAACACTCAGTTGATCAGTTCAATGAAAACTGCTGGTGCATTCATGAGACCGACAACATAACCATATACTCGTATAACCTATAACTTCTACGAAAGGATGTGCGAGGTATGTCTATAGGTCAAACATGCATCTTGTGATATCTTGACCTGAAGCTGATCTTTGAGAACACTAGATCTCTTCATAGCTGATAAAACATGTCAATTATCTATGGAAAAGGATATCGGGTTTTAACCATCAACAGGTTCAATTTTCGATAATCTACAGATAGCCTAAGAGTTTCGTCCACCTTTTGCGCAAAAAGACTAGAAAACCCCTTGGAGATGTACTAGGTATGATAAAAACCTTGTCCTTTAAATCATCTAGTTCCCTCTTGAGCTCCTGAAACTCTATCATAGAAATCCTATATGATGAAATAGATACTGGGAAATCTCCTGGTACCAGATCGATGGAGAACTCCACCACTCTATCGGGAGGTAAACTAGAAAATTCATCGGTAAACACATCTATAATGAACTCAAACATGGGAGGAATTTCCACATGATGCACTCCCTGATCATCTATAATTAAACTGGCAATTTGGGTAGCCATCCTGCCAATCCCACGATGCTTGGGTCTAGCTCTGCTCACCTAAACATCCCAGTCACCCTTGTGCATAAACACTGAACCCTGTAGTTATGTTAAAGTCACCCTATGGAGATATCAGTCAATGTATGCTCGATAATCTATAAGCTATTCCATTATGAGAATGATGTCAAACCCCATCATCTAGAGGAAATTAAGATTCTAAATGATGTGATCCCTCCGACCTCAAGAGGATACTTCATAGACTGGTGCACATCACCCTTTATAACTCCCCACAGTGTGTCTAACATCAAAATTACCTCACAAAAAACCATAGGACCATGTATTTTAAAAACTCATACAAAGATAAAACTGTGAGAGGCAGCTATATCAAGAAGATCATATGAAATAGTTGAATATACTAAGATCATACCTATAACTGTAGACAGTCCGGGATCCTTCTCATGTTCGGTATATTACACTACATTCATATGTACTGTACCACAGACCTATTACCCAACGTGGATGCCCTGATCTGATCCACCTTGCTTTCTCTTAGAACATAGTGTCTGGATACCACGACCATGACCACCTCTTCTCTGGCCTGATCGGCCTACACCGCTCCGGCTCTCTACCTGACGTAGCGCTGAAGAACCCGGTCATGAACCCGATGATGGAGATGACCCCTACCACTCATATCTAGAGGTATGTTCCTACAAAACTATTGCATGTGCTCCATCCTTCCACAATCTTGTCACTCGGCTGGTTTGTAGTCGCACTTATTTTTCATGTGGCCACACCTACCACATTGATGGTAAAACACAAAACTGCCTTCACCAATAGACTGACTAGCAGTCATGTTGTGGGAATCCTCAAAATTATTCTTCTTCATTAAACATGTAGATCCACTTGGGTAAGAAACAACACTCCCATATTTTGTACTCCCATATTTCCCCAGGTTCTTCTTTTTTATCATCACCTGATCCATAATCTCAATGATCGAAGGAAACTAGAACATGTTGGCCTAAGATCTGATAGCATGTCTGAGACCTTCCTCAAAGTTCATCTCCCTCAACATCTCATTAGTAAGATACATTGGTGCAAAACACTTCTTCTCTATAAAGAGTATTGTGTAATTCATAATCGTCATCACGCCCTGCTCTAGATGCTTAAACATGGTATCCCTCTCTACTCACAGATCTCAAGGTAAATATATTCATATAAGTGGGTTTGGAATTCATTTTAGATAATATAATGCATCTCATCAACCTAATTCAAAATGCCACACCCTCACTTTTTTGTTCCACATAGGATAGAAGTCACGAACTTGACTCTTCGCTCTTGAGGTGTCTCAAGATTCTCTAAACATTCTGACGTGGTCTCTAGCCATATGTCTATAGCCTATGGGCCACCATCCCCTAAAAACATAGGAAGATGTTGTCGCTGGATCAACTGTGTCATCTCATCCATAGTCAAGGACAATTATGGTACTCTATATAAAGTCTGCATATACAGAAAGAAACCCCCGTGGAACTGTGCCTCTCCACCTTTGTCCGGAACAACCTCAGGTTTTGTAGCTGGCACTATAGGAGGAATAAGCAGTCACCTATGGCCCACCATATCCGAAGTATGGTAATGACCTCCATCACGACGTACCACTAGATGTCTTCATGGAGAAATGTCTCCACAATGCCAAAATCAATCCTCAAGAAAGAAAAACATGAAACCACACTGATAAAAAGTGTAGGATTGGTCAAAAACATCCTAGAAACCAAGTCAAAAACACCACCTACTCTAAAATTCAAAACTGTATAAATAACATCCAATGAACCACTAGAAACTATTCTTCTTTGCTACTCAAAATTTGCGTCTAGGTCAAGTCTCTATCCACCATTCATGTTCCATTACCATTCCACATTCAGTTATCCAGGAAATTCCACCAAGGGTTTACCAATTCCCAAATCCATGAGGTCCCATAACCCCTGATGATCCTGAAACATTGTTCCCATTAAAATCATACATGTAACAAGTTCATTTAAAATCTAAATTTCACTTCTGTGTCATTTCAAAATTAATAAGGGCCCATACTCTTTATGTATTGAAAGATGAATTCAAACCGTTATCTACTACACCCAAATAACACAACAGCAGGCATAACTACCACATTAAATATCACAACAACATGAAATTTCTAATTCATCCTAGATGGCATGGAATAATGCATGGAATGTGATTATGAGAAGTGTCAATATGATGCATGAGATGCCACACCCTCATATCACGAGGTTTCAACCGAAATAGAACCCAAAATTGCATTTATATATATATATAGTAAAAGAATAAATCAGTTCTGTCACCCAATAGTGAAATCAAATCAACTGTAATATTCAAAAACTAGAAAATCATAATTCAATTAAAGGATATATTACTTTTCCAAATATGCGGGGTAGACACTCCTGAGCACAGTTTCTTACAAAATTCATATTTCCTTCCTATCCCTATAAAATGAATCCAACAATAAGACAAAATAGAAAAAAACTCCTCTGAAACCACTTAATAACATCCTGAACCCATATTCCACCTAAAACAATGCCCCATGCCCGGTTGGTCGCATGGACTCAAGAACATCTCCCCAAACCCCAGAGGGTTCTGACTAGCAGTGAGAACCAACGAGAGTCAGTGGGAAGACTATACCTTCAATACTAGAGTATCACAACTGAAGTAAAAACATGCAGTAGTGGAGGAAAAATAATTAGTCAACTATAAGTAAGAAGATAATAGAATACATATCAATAACAAGAATTGTCTCATATACAAAAAGATATAGTTGGTACAAGTATGTAGAAAGCATCTAGAACAATATAAGTAAAAAAAATACAATACAAGTATCCAAAAAAGAAAAAAGAAAAAAAAGGTATCCAATTATTTTGAACATCTGTTTGATCCTATGCTCCCCTGATATAAACCCACAATCAACAACTTGTACTACGGATCTTTCCCCTATCATCACCTGCAACCATATAATTCTTTTGCGTCCCCATGAAGTCCCAAAAAAGGTGTTAGAAAAACATCCTAGTAGGCAACCACCAAGGTCTATATTTTTCTTATAGTAATTTTACAAAGGTGCAATCAATTGTAAACAACTAGTAAGTAAGTGAATATTCCCATGGCATAAGTCTACTGTAACAAGTAAAACCAAATGGAACTCAAGGCTACCCTCAAAAGAGAGTCAGATCCTAAAATAGAAGCTATAACCAAGTAAAAATCAAGTGACACAGTCATTCTGTACATCAATTTATATCATAAAACCACAGGAACACTTTATAGTTAAGTCACATATCCCACAGTCTCTCAGTATAGTTAAGTGTAGACCCCAATGGATGAATCCAATGTGTCAGCAGACCATGTCATCCAGGTAATAAATATTTATACAATGGATGGATGGATCTAAGGATCTTGACCACGATGTCCCATTGACACCCCTAGGATCCCTGGTGGAATATTGGTTAGTCACTGGTTGGGGTCATAGGAGCTAGTTAATAACAATTCCTATGCGAGCCCAGGCAAGCCAGATCCATGTGGTAGCAAGGCCCGGGTTATCCCAAAGAATCATGACCCAAGGGGTAGAGTCTACCCAAGGTGTCAACTACTGCGTTCCAAATCCATGGGGATTAGTACATGGAATCTAACAAACCATTCATTCAAGAATTCAAGCATTCAAATTAAACATTCATTAATATGTGAGTATACCCACTCATATCAACAACCGCAACAGATGAGTATACCCCCACATTCAAACAATTTACCATTCACTATTTCTGTGGTCCTACCCTCCCATATTATCCATTTATCATTCCATTAACCATTTTTTATGGGTATAACCACCCATATCATCACATGTCATATAATCCAAGATATCAAAATAAGCATGGTGTCATATGATATCAACATGAAAGGAGTTAGTGCATCTCCTATGAAATCCATTCAGGCTACCAAGGAATTAACAGGATTCCTCTAATTATAAAAACTCATGCACTCACCCCTTTGATGGTTTTAACAGGCATAACAGTTTGAACCCAAAAGGCACACCCCATGGGTGACCATGAAATGATCAAGAGGTGCTGACATAACTAAATGAAACCTATGTTCAAACTCACTATGTCCACCTACAGCTACTAAAATCTAATCTCTCAAAAAAGATACATTACTAAAAGTCCATTGACTGAAAAAATGGCTAAATACTAAAAAACACCATAAAAAATCAAAAGAATGTATATTCCACCAACCTCACCTTGGTACATGACAGATCATCCAGCATTAAGCCTCAATTCACCTCGTTTGGAATAAATCTCAAAAACGTACGAAGAATGGGATATTAGGGCATAAAATCCTAAATCTAAATATAACACTCATTGTTCAAAAGAATCAAGGACAACTAAGAATGAATTGAGGACTTACTGTTGTAGATCTGATAAGATGATCAACGACCAAAATGGAAGTCAGATGGATGAACTAGATCAATTCTATATTAGGCACCAGTGGAGAGGCTCCAAGGGAGCTATTATCCTTAGAATATAAAAAATCCAAACTGGGTTTAAAAATAACAATATTTCTAATTTATAATTAAAAAAATAAACTGTAGGGTTGTATGACTTACTCACATGTTTTCCAAAACCATGTGGAAATTGTGAACACCTCACTATCTATAAAGGTCCACTTCGCACAGTTACCCTGCACAGTTGGACTAACCATGTAGTAATCATGTGAAATTTATCTCCTCAAAATCCTTCACTTGTCAGACCCCTCGCATGGTTTATACTAACCATGTATAGGTCGGTCACAAACTGTCTGATAAGTCATTTTTAGCCCAATACATTGTTCCAACTTCCGAAAGAGCCTGAGACACCTCCAATGCACCCATGATCGAGTGAAGCATTCACATAAAGCAATAACAAGTCATTTTAACTTAGAATAAAAGGTTCCATACTTTGTATGAAAACCAGGTTTCTTACAGTTCAACCCTAAATGCAATGTTCATTACAATAACTGCAATGAATTAAGACACATTGCAAACCAGTTCCCCAATTCAAGTGTTTTTAGAGGAAACCATTAACCTCCAAGGTAGTTGGGGAAATATTTTTCAATCACTACCACATAAGAGAATCCAGAAGTCTAAGTGGTCACTGGTACACTAGTTATTCATTCAATAACTGAAAACATATTCTTTGATTCTTTTTCAACAATTTCTTTTATATACCGAAATTTTAGTAAAATAATTCAAGAACAACCACAAATCATCAATGTAGATATCTTGGTGATAATTGAAAATGAGAAAATTATATCATCTCATGCATATACCTCCTCCCCTATCATAATTTGTGGATTTATCTTCTCGAAAAACCTCATCATACTTCCCTTAGTAGAATTTGATTAAATTCTTAGCATGGATTGGATTTCCATATATAGATCCAACATATTTTGTCATGAGAGGGAAATCACTCTCGATATTGTAAATTGACCCCCAATTCTATACAAGTTTAAGGAGGGGGATGAATCTTCTTTAGAAACATGATCTCAATCATAGATGTTACTTCCCTATGAGCACACATATATTTCTTAAATGATTAAGATGAAGGAAGTAACTATCTTTGAATACATTCCTTTTGTGAGGTAATTCACTAATGTGTCCCTCACAGAATTTCTTAGTCTTAATCCTAGTAGAGATGTTGAATTATTGATTGATACTATATTTGGGGAATTCCCAATATCCAAGACTCCTTATATAATGGATGTTTTGGATCATGAGGAGATAAAGAAAAAAATACAAGATAATATAGATAGAGGGTTTATATGCCCAAGTGCATCACAATGGGGTCCACCAGTACTATTTGTCAAGAAGAATGATGGGTCAATGTTCCTCTCAATTGATAATTGTGAGGTCATCAAAATTACGATAAAAACAAGTATCCTTTGACATGAATTGATGACCTGTTCGATCATCTACATGGAGCACATTCTTCTCCAAGGTGGATCTGCAGTCGGGATATTACCAAGTATGGGTGATGAAAGAGGATATCAACATCCCAACTTTTCGTACAAGGTACTGGCACTCTAAATATATATTAACGCCTTTTGGGCACACTAACACTCCATAAATCTTCATGGACATGATGATTAGACTCTTTATAGATTACTGTGGAAAATTTGTAGTAGTATTCATAGACGATATACTAATATACTACAAAACCATGGAGTAGCATAAGGAGTATCTAAGCACTATAATAGAGACCTTGAGAAAGGATAAGATTGATTAAATGTACATAAAGTGGGTGTTCGGGTTGAAGGAAGTATCATTATTAGGGAATATCATCAAAAGAAATGGGATATCTATGGATCCTTCCAAAACAAAAGAAATTTACAAATGGCTGGGGCCTACATATGTGATGGATATCTATAGGTTCCAAGGGTTAGCTGGATATTATTGCCGATTAGTGAGAAATTTATCATGGAATGGAGTAATGTTTTCTTGTAATGATGAATGTGAAGAAAGCTTCATGGTGTTTAAGAAGATGCTTATGACTTCCCTTGTGCTCACACTAACCACAAGTGGAGAGATTTATATAATCTTCAGTGGTGCTTCGAAGAAGGTCATGAGTTGTGTGTTGATGTAGAATGATAAATTCACCACCCATGCCTCCTGGGAGATGAAATTAAAAAAAAACTACCCCATACATGATCTGGAGTTAGCAACTGTAGTCGTTTCATTGAAAATATGGCTGAATAATCTCTTTGAAGAAAATTTTGAGATATATATATAGATCTCAAAATTTTCAAATTAATATTCACACAGAATGAGCTGAACATGTTCCAATGAATATGGTTATAGCTCATCAAGGATTATGACTACTAAATCCATTACCACAGTAGGAAAGGGAACAAGGTGGTGTATCCTCTATGTAGAAAGGACCTAGTGAATCTATCATCGATGATAAATGAAAAGAATCCAATCTTATAAGATATGGTGAAGATGGAAATGGGAATCATAAGGAAGGGAACATCATCAATACTTTCACAAATTATTACTCAACTATAACTTTTGTAGAGGTTAATGGATTCTCCAAATGATGATGTGGGAATTCATAAGACAGTGAAATCTATAAAAAGGGAAATCCTTGGATTTCAGTGTTATTGAAGAAGGAATTTTGTGATTTGGGTCAATACTATGTGTTCCATCAAATATGGAGTTAAAAAGAACTTTTTGATGATGCATATAGTTATAATTTATCTATTCACCATGGAAACACAATGATGTATCATGATCTCTAAGAGTATTATTGGTGGGATAACATGAAAACGAAGATTGTCAAATATACATCAATGTCACTGGTATGTTAGTAAGTGAAGGACAAGAGGAAGAAGTCTAAGAGTATGTTGCAACCAATACCCATACCAACCTGGAAATGGTACAAGATTACCATGGGATGTTTCATTAGAATTATGATGACGTCCCTAGGAAATAATGGTATATGGGTTGTTCTGGATCATCTTAATAATATTGTACAATTTATTGTAATTCAAGATGATTTTTAACTGGATCAACTTGAATAGATATACATTTGATAAGTGGTAAGGCTTCATGGAGTACCACTATCAATTATGTCTGATCGAGACCCAAGATTGACATCTATGTTCTAGAAGAATCTATAATATTCTCTAAAGACTGAGTTTTACTTCAACCTGGCCAATCACCCTCAAACTGATTCTCAATCAGAGTGGACTATCCAAATAGTTAAGGACATGTTGAGAACATTATCAACGTACTTTAAATAATTATGTGATCAACATCTTCCTCGGGTTGAGTTCTCTTACAAAAACAATTTCAACTCAAACATCCAAATGGATCCTTAAGACACTATTTATGGGAAGAGGTGCTGAACACCGACATATTGGGATGATGATGGGGAGATAAAACATTTAGGAACTGAATTGGTTGATTAAATGGTAGAGAAGGTTAGGACCATCCAATATCACATCAGAGGTTCTTAGAGTCATCAAAAGAGCTATGAGGACAACCATAAATGAGACCTGATGTTTAATGATGGAGATATGGTTTTCCTCCAAATATCACCATGGAAGACAGTTATGAGAATTGGGTAAATGAGGAAACTAATTACAAGGTACATCAGCCCTTTGGAGATATTTGATCGCATCAGAGCAGTGGCCTATTTACTAAGACTCCCACCAAACCTGTATCAAGTACATGATGTATTCTATGTATAAATCTAGAGGATGTACATACCTAAACGATTATATGTACTCAATCCAGAGGTGGTACCATTGGAGATCACCTCTTCTATGGAGGGAATCTGGTATTGATCTTAGATCATAGGGAAAATGTTCTAAGAAATAAGACAATTCCCCTCATCAAAGTTTGGTGGAGAAACCACATGTTTGAAGATGTAACATGGGAACTGAAAGAAGTGTTGAGGTAGAGATACCCTTATCTATTTTAGTGTGTGAAAAGGAAAGGATGTAGAATCACTGGGTTTCGCTCTTGACCAATCCCAAGTTGAGATTTTATATTCTATGCTTGAATATAATTACCTACAGATGAAGTTAAAGTTAATAGTGATTACCACCGAGTCGATATTATCAGACATGCCCCAAGACTCTGTCCCCATCGCCCGCCTTAACCTTAAGTCATATTTGTGTGTCATAAGGGGTTATGTAACAATGTATTAATTACTTATTTTTTAATCCATTTTGATAAATAAAATTCTTATTCCATCAATTCCATTATGGGAATAGTTTTTCTTAAAAAAATTATGAATTTGATAAATACAATTTTCATGAAAAATGGAACTTTTAAGAAATATATACATTATTATATTAAACTATGGTTCTTATTAATAGTATTATAAAACCCATTCTTATAAATGTTAATTTTTTTAGTTCTTCATATATAAATGATTAGGTAATCACCATGATAAGAGTTATATTCTTATATGATAAAATGGAAAGTGTAATTTTATAGAATTTATTTTATGGAATTAATGAATTTTTGAAATTATTAATATTTTAAAAAAGTATTATTATCAATTCATATTAATTAATAATAAATTATTATATAATTTTTATGAAGTCAAATGTAAATTTTTTAAGGTTTAAACATCGTTTTATCAAAACCCATAAATTTTCAAAAAATATCAGTTATCATTTTAAAAGTAAAAATTCACATATTGAGAAAATTATATAGATAAAATGAATATTTTTTTGGTATCAGGTTATCAAAATTATCCAATGGTAAATTTTACATAATTTTTTGAGATAGTCAAAATTTATGGTAAAAAATAAAAAATATAAAAATATATATTGTGTTTTATGACATCATAATGACCCAATAGTGATGTAATAAATACCATAAAAGAGATATTCAACCAAATATATATTTTAAATTTTAGAAAATGTGATTTTATATTTATTTGACTTATTAGATAATTCCTTAGTAAATCCTCTAATATGTAAAATATATTTTATTATTTTAAATTCATTTCCTTGAGAGTATGAATCACCTCCAAATAAGAAAGAGAAATATTTTAATATATTCTGTACTTTTCCTAATAAAATAATATTTTCCACTACACTTGGCTATAAACTGTCAAAAATGGTTTGTGGTTCTGAATAAATTAGATTTTAGTGTCTAAAACATAAATAATAATTAATTTACCCTTTATTATTATATAAATAAACCCAAAAACAAATTGGTATTCACTAAAACTGCTTGAAGCCCATACTCACTCTTCTATCCACTACCTAGATTACTCCTAAGGCACCCCCAAGATCCCATGAATCCTCTTCCAAGCCTTTGGTATCACACATGCAAGTAAGGTTTCATTCCTTTCTCATTTTTTTCCAAGTATCCTTCTATTGTTATACCCTTTTACTTTTCAATTAAAAATAATGGATAATGTTTTCACATCCCTGATACATCCCTTATTTTGTTTTTATAGTGGGAGACCTCATTATCTATCATTAATCCCTCACATGTACACCAGTTACAATGCGAAAATTTCATAAGAGTTATTCCATTTCTCCTCTTTTTTGTGTTTCTTTATTATGTTACGTCTTCAATTTCAATATTCTCTATGTTGGTACATGTATTTATATGACCTGTATACTTTCCATTTCATTTATATGTGATGAGACACTCCATCATAAACCATTTTTATGAATATGTCACACAGTTAGGCTGTTGAAATTGCACTATGATTTTCAATGCCAAAAATCATCATATAGGGAATAACATGCCCATTTATCTATCAATGGCATACACCTTTATGCACATATAATTATTCATTGTATAATTTAATGTATGTATCCCACGTTCTTATGTCATGGGATAATTTTTTTTAATAAATCAATGTTATATGATCTATGTGGCACACTTAAGCACGAGATTGAATGATTATGAAGGGTGCACCCTGATAGCGCTCAACGCATTGGGTAATGTTTAGTATCAGGATATATCATGTTTGGATAGGGGATTACTTGATTCGTTTTAGTACATTTCAACCATTTTGGGATTGGTTTTACCTGATTCCTTTTTTTATGATGCATTGTTTTAGGTTTTTTCCACATTTCCATGTTATGATGATCATCTTATATCATGCCTTTTTGTTCATATTTCTATTATTCTCCATTCATATGTCTATTTCCTAACATATGTTTTATTCTTCACGTTATTAATTACCTAATCCATTACTGGGATTTATAGATCACCATTTACCTATGTATGTCCTTAATTTATCCCATGTAATGATAAGTTCAATGTAATGTCATGTTCATGCAAAATATGTTTTCAATACAGATGTTGTACTTTAAATATTAAGTTTTCATGTAACGTTCCTAAGCCCCAAAGAAACTTGACCTATTAATCTATTGGGATGTTTAAATGAAATTTAATTTTAAAAAAACATGTTTATGTGTATATCAAAGACCATGGTTGTTATAATCTGAATTTGTTCTTCAGTTTTGAGTAGGATAATTTGGTTTTTTATTAAAATGGTTGTCAATTTTAAATAATGACACACATAAAGTCATTCCAGTCACATCGTGCATCATATTTTTTTGTGGATGATTCCTAAAAGATCAAAATCACTTATGGATTTATTTCCTAATGTGTCAAAAAATGTTTTCTCACACTTTTGAGCATGTCACTATTTTTTACTAAAATTTCATTTTAATCTTTAGACACAAATTTTGACTCATACAGATAATAACATGTATTGGTTGTCTTAGAGACTGATTCCTACATGTCAGAAACGATTTATGAATTCATTAACCAAATTATCAAGAATATTAGAGTGAAATTACTTGGTTTTATGTTTTTGAAACATTGAAAATTAAAGTATAGATTTTAAAATAATAATATAAACATTGATTCATATGTGGTTTTTACTATAATTAATGAAAATTTAAATTAGAGAGAAGTACTTTGAGTTATACCGGTCACATAATTTGTTGAATTGAGGTTTAGATGGTTCCTACACATCCAGAAGTCTCAAAAAAAACCAAACCATCAATGTTACAAATATTTCTATTTACTTTCCTTGTTGAACTGCCAACACTACATGAACATCTTTGAAAAAACCACATTAACTTGAAAAAACATCCACCAATATAAGAAAAAAATTATTCTTATTAAAACTAAAATGAAGAAAATTAAATATTAATACAAAATAATAAATTAATTCTATAGAAAATGATTTTACTATGAAAATACCAATATTTCTTTTATTATTTGGTAGTGTACAGAACATTATGGAATGTGACAAATGTCTACACTATTGGGATGAAAGGCATTATAGAAGAAGAATTCTATGGATTTTTTGGTGTAGAAAGGGATGAAAGATCGAAAGAGAACCCCAACAGGAATAAAAGAATCCACTGGTATAGGAAAAAAATTATTATGTGGTTACTAATAAAAATAAATACATTAAAAAAAATAATAAACAATATATTAATTGTAGGGACAATGATTTTACTTTTAAAAATTCATTATTATTAGTATAATTGAGCCGAGGTAGCTTCTTTGTTGTGCCTGCAATTGTAGTGGTGTGAACTGGAAATAAAGTAATAAATGAAACATTGAAGGGTTGAAGATGTTTTGAGGTAGATGAAGAATTGATGTGGGATCGATCACCCCAAATCATAAAATTATAATACACCTATATAGGAAAAAAAATTATTATGTGAGTAATACTAAAAGTTAATAAATTAAACATAAAAATGAAAAAATAAATTAAATCTATGGATAATGATTTCACTGTGAAAACATCAAGATTACAACTTCAATTTAGTAGATTCATCTTCGTTTCTCATTCTGCAAAGGTAGTGAAGGTAACATGCAAGAAAGTGATAAATGTACCACTACAAGGGTGCAAAGTTTTTAGGGGTGAAGAATCATTAATGTTGGATACAACACCCCAACTAAAAAAAGAATCCAAAATTATAAGAAACCATAATTATGTGAGTAATAATAAAAAAGAAATAAATTAATCATAAATATGAAACAATACATTAAGTATATAGACAACTATTTTACTGTACAAACATCAAGATTTCCTATCTAATTCTATAGGGGCAGATTTATTACTCTTCCAAAAAAGGTAGTGGAGGTAATATGAAAGAAAGTGATAAATGAACCACCGTATGGATGAAAAGGATTTAAGGGAGATGAAACATAAGATTTGGACATATACCCACAGCGAAAATAATCCACCTGTATAAGAAAAAAATTATTATTTGAGTTATACGAAATAAATAAATTAAATATAAATATGAAATAATATATTTATTATGTAGAAAATTATTTTTGTGGAAAAAAATAAAGATTTTCTATGTGATTGAGAAAAGATATCATTGTTTCAATTTGTACATAGGTATACCACGTGTATAAAAATCATCCAAAATATAAAAAATCTATAAAGAATAATGAAAATTAAATCAACATTTAATTATATTATTTTTCCTAAAATAGAGAATGGATATCATAATGCTACTGGTATATCTTTCAAAGGGTTTTGTTCATTATAGTTTGTTCTTCCATTATGTGCTGAAGACATTGCCTTCACGAGTAGTCAAAAATTTAATTTATATTATGATAATGAAGTACATAACATATAATATTATGAGGAAAAGCTAAAAATATTAAAAACAATTTTATCTTATAATTGAAACGTATTTCCTTTTAAAATGTTTCTAATGATTTGGTTTCTCTATCAAGAATCCAAATACCCTATTTGTTGTCCCCTCTAACGTATAAGACATTTTCAACATTATGCCAAACTTGAACTAATTGTGATATCCCAACAAATGTTTCATCCTCGATTGAATTTTCATATGACTCAATATTTGTTTTAGTCGCCCGTAGGATAATCAACCAGTTATTGTGTGTTGGATCAACGACATAATATATATTCACTACTTCTAATTCCATTGTGAATGGAACACCTTTTCCACTTTGACATTAAAATTCAATATCACAAATCCCATTTAATCAACATTCACTCCATTTAAATTGTTAAGAAATTTTCAATGTAAATGTGGTTCTTGAAATTTTTCATAATACAACTTGTATATTTGTTCAATAATTCCAAAAATGAAATATTTTGAAAAATTTGTTTTCTATCCTTGGAACCATATATGTGCGTCACTTCAGCCACAAGTGGCATCATACTGAATACATTGTGTTATTTTATATAAAATGTATAACCATTGATTACAAAACTACTGTAAGATATAAAATTTCTATTTGATCATATGGCTATCCTTTTAAGTCTTTTTAAAATTGAATTTGGATTTTTATATAACCCCTTAAAAATTTGATCTCTGAACCATCGTATAAACTATTGATTATGTGTATTTGATGTCCAACCTTCATCCCTTGATGGATTCCAATCTATTATAATTTATATATGAGATTCAATGTATAGATCAAGAACTTCTCTATTATGTAATATGTAAATATGTTCTTTCTCCAACTTTATCAAGGTAATTTAATCAACATCTCTTCTGAAAAACCCTTCACCTATAAGGTGTTCGTTGTGATGAGACTTTGGGAGACAGATTCCATCAACATTTGATAGGTTACTGATAGGAAATTAAATAACTTCTTCCACAAATATATCATTTTGAAATACAAACTTCTATTTAACTTCAATTCTTTACACGCCCTTTCAAAATCTTCATATACCGAAGAATGGGTTACATCCATCAGTAACGGATATGATAACACAGTTAAACCTCTCTAAACAAGTTAACCATCATGTGAGCCATTATATCAAAGAATTATGGTGGAAAGAACATATCTAATTAACATAATATGACTAAAAAATCCTTCTTCATGATGGTAAACTTTACTGGGTTTTCAACTTTAATGCATTTGGATTTAAAAAAGAAGTAATGTATTATTAATGTATGTTGTTCATTTTGAGGCAGAATGAAATAGAGATAAACATGCATTAAATCCTGGATTAAAACATGATATTTATGTGATTTTAATCAATGTCACTTTTAATTATTCATTGACACGACCTTCATGATACTTATTGAATACCCCTATAGAACTTTTATAGTAGTAAGGAAAAGGAAAAATTGCAATTTTTGCTGTCTGGATAGAGTGTAAGCTATTGGAGGAATACAATTTCACCTTTTAACCTTCACTAATGCCCACTCTTCATGTATCCCCATTTTAATAAAGTTCAATTGAGCTTTAATTCCATCATTCATTTTTAGAAACATTTATTAATGTGCCAAAAACAATATCAATTAAATTTTTTTCTACATGCATGCCATCAAGAAAATGTCGGATAGAAAAAATATTAAAATATGGTAATTCAATAAAAATTAATCTATTATTTCAAATTAATTTTATTTAAAATCTTAAAAAATTGTTTAACAAGAATGTTTCAATATTTGTTTCCTTTTTGTACCATTGATTGCCTATTTCATAAGACAGTGTTGTACATTATTCGATATTCCCAACAAATATTGTTGTCCAAGATTGGTATTTATGTCAATGTGGTAAAAATGTATGATTACCTAAAAAATAGTATGTAAGAAATGATTCAACCAAAATTAGTATGTTTCTTTTTTAGAAACAGGACACTCCAATATTCATTTAATTATATAAATTGATAAATTTCCCTGAGTGGGGATGTCATTTATCATTCCATAGAACATGGACCTCAATGTGAATTATTCTCTTCTATGAGCATCATACATTGTAATACTTGTATCCCATATCAATTTCAGAACTACGATCAATGGATCTAAATAGAAATAAATATCATTTCCATGTTTTGTAGGTCAAGATACAAGAAGAGACAACATAATGTATTTGTGCTTCATGCATAACAATGATGGAAATTTATAATTTACAAATATGAAGGGCTATGTTCTATGAGTATTGCTATGTAAACCAGATGGATTTATTCCATATTTTGATAATGCAAGAGAATGGTTTCTCAACTCATCTCCAAATTCAAGAAACTGACAATCTCTTGTCTTCTACTGAGTATAATTTTCTAGATGACATGGGTTCCAATCATTAATTCTTGTATATACATGCCATGTTAATTGTCTCATGGTATCCTGATTTCCATATAGTCATATATACCATGGAATGGTAGGAATGTACCATATAGATTACAAAGGACATTATTCATTTTTCTTATATCAATTTTCTCAACACATAGAGTATTTTATGAGTGATTAATGTTCCTTATGAAACAATATGAAATAATTTGTAAAAGAATATATTTTTTAGATATAATGACCATTGAATGTAACCTTAATTTAGTGTAACATGTTCGGCATGATAGTTCCTTTTCTTCTGGTAGCATTATTTTCGATGACCTAGTAGTTCTATATAGATGTTTTCACTATATCCACTGCCCGCTTTCGAATCATATAACATCAATATATTTGAGAATGTTTTTTATTTAGTAAAATCGATATACAATGGTTTCTTAAAACATATATTTAACTCCTAAATAAAATTTGGACAATCATGATGGCCATCCTTAATTCCCCTTGTCAGTTCTTCAATGTGACCTCCGTTATCTCTTAGAAAGGTATTCATATCAAATGATTCATAAACCATTGCATCATCCCTATTGATGTCCACATTCAGTTTTCCCCATGTTTAGTCTAATATTTATAGCTTCGATCTATTTTGTGTCAAGTAAAATTTTCTTCCGACTCTACCAAACTAATTTTTCATTAATAAAAACAACGTAAACATGGATATAAGAATTTATAAGTGATGTCTACATGCTCTATAGAAAACACGATGATCTATTTAACTCTATATTTATAGAAGTTTATCAAATGATTATCATGCATCCATTTTAGTTCATATTCATCTTATTGTGTTCATAAAAGATTAATTTTATACAATATATAAATAAATAAAACTATGATTTTAATTATCAAAATTTAATGTTATAGACAATTATAATAAGATAAACACAATATTTGATTGTTTCATAGATTACCAATTTATTGATGAAAAAAGAAAATTTAATTTAAGAAAAGAATTACTCCAAATCAAATATTTCTTAAATACCCTAAACAAATAAAAATTTATTATTGGCAATTAAGGAGTTATAAGAAATTCAAATATGATAAACTAGAATAATAAACTCTCTTTCAATCAACTATAAGATATAAAAATGTATTGAAACAAGTAATGTAGATAACTATGGAATTATTATTTTTAAAATTATGTGTATATCAATATTTTAAAATATCTCAAGACTCATGGGATGTCATGTCACCACACCGACCCATCCCTAGGAAATTCATGTTACTCAGACATGATTTAAAATTTTCATTTACTAATGTATTACATGAATATGATCTTTACATAAAACAAATATATAGTTTTATCATTATTTAAAATGATAATAATCATTTTAAAGTGGTAAAGGTGAATTATAAATTTAAATAGGAACTAATATCTTCCTATTGAAGGTTAGATGAATTATTAAAAAAATTTAATTTTACAAATTTGGAATTGATCAAAATCAGTATATAAAAATAATTTTATGGATAGATTGAATGTTATTATTATTTTGTTTTGACATTATATTAACATGCCCAAGAGATTGTTGCTGATAATAATTTTTTATATTAACAATGACCAAATTTGAAATGTTGATGATTAGAGAGTTCACATTTTACTTAGTTTATAGGTGACTCAGGGAATTCATGGGAAATTTATTTTTCAATCCATGAATGTGAGGAAAGTGTTTTATATATTTTAAAATGGAATATTTAATTACCATGTTGAAATTGATTAAATTGAATATAATTTCCATATATTTTAGATGGAATGTCAATCTATATCACGGAGTGTGGGAGATTCGTTATATGAAAACTATTTTATAGTAAAAAGGATTGACATAATATTTTCCTACATGTCATATAACTAGGTATCAAAGTGATTCCATGGAAATCCACATGTTTTTAGTTAAATAAATACTCAAAAGGGGGTGAAATTATTGAAAATATATATTCTAAGAATGAAATTATAATGTCTTAGAGTGGTATTTATGTCCCAAAAAAGTGGAATACCTATAATGGGGTAATCAAAAAAATATATTTTTGTAATTATTGAGAGAGGGGTAGTATGATGGTGATGGGAAATTATAATTTAGTTTGAATGTAGTATATAACAACAAGGTAAAAAACTTCATTAATTATTAAAAGGATGATTTATAAATACTTTTGGATTAATCTAAAGAGGGAGAAAGATAAATTGTATTTTTTAAAATAAAACTAGAGATATATGAAGTTGGATTACTGAAAAAGGGTACAAAAAATTTAAAGAAATATATTTTTTCCAAATAAATCCTAGAAAAACATATATCAAACACCCGAGCTAGCCCATGGTAGTGTCCAAGTGACATTCTTGATCCCCCTCCGGTTGGAAACAATCACCATGGCACGAAACATTAGAAGGCCCATATCTCTAAGATAAAAAAAATATGAAACCCACTTTGGAAACCCTGAAATCAATCAAACACAGAATGTCGAATGATATGTTTTAGATCTAGTCGAGTTGTGTGATTTGAGGTTTGATTCACTGAGGAGTAGCACCCACAATGGGTGGATTCTTTGAAAATCTTCTGATATCAAGATGGGTTCGCAAATGGTTAGGGTTTTTAATTAGATTATGAAATGTTTATCAGTGATTACAAATAATCATTGATAAAGATAAATTTTATCAGTGCTTATTACATAAGGGGTGATAAAGGTAATCTTTATTAGTGCTAAAAAAGTGTAGACAATATCAATCATTATCAGTGCAAAAATTATAGCGATGATAAATATTAGTTTTATCAATGATTTTATTAGCACTATTATAAGGACCCGGACTTTCTTCATTACATGATTGTGAATTTCATTCAATAACTCACTTCCTTTCATATTGATGATATTTTAATGTATATAGATATAGAAAATTGGGATTTAATCCATACATAACATTCCACATTTGTATAGAGAAGATACCACATAAACAGTATCCATTTCTTTCAAAATATAATACTTTTCAAATAAGACATGATTTCCTTTAAAAATAATAATAACATTTAACATGGATTACATATTTGACATACACAACCTCATAACCTGTGAAAATCATTTTAAAAACATGGTATGACCACAAAAAGAACAGTAAGGGATATAAAAAGAAGAAAAGAAAATATTAGTCCATGAATACTCATAAACACCTGAAATCAATTTAAAAAAACATACTTGTCACCCATATATACTTAATTTGTGAAACATGAGATTCCAAAAAACTTATAATTATCACAAATAGAACCATAAATGTATCTTGGGGAAATACTTACATAATCATGTAACCCTCTCGCCAACCTTATAATTTGTAACCATCACGAATACCATTCAATTTGTGTAACCATAGTAGTTACACTTAGAGTAACCATACGACAGACCTCTAAAGTACATATACCAAATCTATTGGAGGGAAATATAGGTCCCAAAATTTATTAAAAACAATTCCCAATAACTGGAAAAAAATCATACAACATGAATAATTTCATAAAAAAAATTCTTTTGAATTTTGTAAAACTTAATTTTAAATGATGATTTAAAAAAATATCCCTTAAAAATATCATATAATTGAATTAAAACTTAATAAAGTGAATGGAATATGTATACACACTATAAATACACAAAATTAAAAATAATATAAACAAAATTGATCACAAAAAAATTTAATACCATGTAAACAATTATGTTTAAGGTTAACCCAAAGAATGGAAATTGGGTAATGAATTCTCTTACCTTGGGTTTATATTACTTCAAAATCATTTAATTCTCCATAATAATGGTTAAAATAATTATATTAATATCTTACCAAAGTATATTCATGTTTTTAACACCTTATCTAATCATTTCATAACATCATTATGTAACATCATTTAACCCTTTAATTATTAGTATTTTGTTCCTTCCATTATTTTGGATGCATTCTTTACATGACTTCCGCAGCCAGTTTGTATTTGATTTTCTTATCGTATGGAAATAAATTTAAATAAGAGGAATTAAATGGTATTCATGTGTTTCTAGAACATATAATGATACCATAAATCATATTTTATCATATATGATGATGGATCATTAGAGAAAACATTAATGACAATTGTTTTGACCATTTTTTGTTGTTCCTCAATAATCTTGAAATTGATTCACTATATAATTTAATGTCATGAATATAATTTATTATAGAACATAAAATAGGCTAACATTTACACATTAAATTCTGTTTGAACCATTAAAAGGGTTTTATAATCATATTTCAAGGTTGTAATGGATATTGAAAACACATCATCCATGATTTTGGTAAATCGGAATATCGTGGACAATGTTTTTATTTTTAGAACAAGAGGGAGAGGAGAAGAAGAAATATGATAAATATTTTACATTAACATGGTAACATAAATAATATATAATATGATAATGATTTAATATGTCCTGGATAAGTGGAGGGAAAGAGAGTATAAGAAATGATAGGAATTGGAAAGAAAACACATGAAAAATGAAGAGGATTCTTACCAATTGACCTCTTCTCCTTGAGATCCTACATATGGACTTTGGTTTTGGCCTTTTGGTGAGACCAGAATCTATAGGATGTGGGTAAGATCCTTTTGGAGGGGATTTGGTAGAACGTTGACAATTCTCATTTATTGAGATGTGTGAGAGGAAGAGGGGAATGAGGGTGGTATTTATAGTAGAGGAGAGGAGTGAGTTAACATTATTTTAATCATTATTTTAATATTTTTACTCAAGGGTATAAATAGTCATGATCCATGTGACCCAAAATAGCAAAAAAATTTTGTAATTAAGAAAATAGTGGTTTTAAATCAGGCTTGCATCACCTACGATTTATTGATGCAAGTATTTATCATTTATCATAATTTATCCTATTTTTCTATTCATGAAAAATTCCTAAATTTCCAAAAAATAAAAAAATATACCGTAACCATTTTTTGATATGTAGAATTCAAATATGAACTCTATTTTTTTGAATGTAATTTTCTAAATATTATAAATTTAATTTTTATATAAAATCATAATTTATTTAGAAAATAACAATTATAAAACAATAACTCATTTTTTAAAACCATGAAAAATTAATCAAAATGTCATTATCTTATAATATTAATAAAATAAAATAATATTATTATTTACTATTCATAAGGGTAATATTACTATTCATATTACTATTTATAACAGTATGTTACTATTCACCAAAAATCATGTTGGTTCGGTTAGACTCTAAATAACTTTCTGATCACAATTGTAGATGCCCGTTTTTCAAAACTGAAAACATAGAAATGAAAAAATTATATATAAATGACAGATATAAATGTCTACATAAAAAAGTATTCATGCATTTCAATTTATTTTTAAAACCTTGGGGTGTTACATTATCCGCAACATCTGGAAATTACTCTTAAAAAATTTGATTTACTTATTAAACAAGTGAGGGTACCTTTCCCTCATTGCATTTTCATATTCCCATGTTCCTTCTTCAACCATGTGGTTTCTCCACAAAACCTTTACATGGTGGATTACCATATTCTGTAATACTTTTTCCCTTCAAATAGGAATCTAAACTGGTTTCTCTTCATAAGAATGGTTCCCTTTTAGCTGAACTACCTCTCGGTTCAAAACATGAGATGAATCTTGAATATACATTCTCAACATCAAAACATGAAAAACATTGTGTACCTTAGACAAAATCAGAGGCATATATAATTGGTAATATAATGGTGCAACATTCCCTAGGATTTCATAAGGTCCAACAAACTATAGACATAACTATACAATTTTACCAAAATGCATAACAATTTTCCATGATGAGATTCTAAGAAACCCATGATCACCTACCTCGAAAGAAACTTATTTCCTTATATTTTATACATAAATTTTCTTCCAACTCTGATCTGTCCCCATGTGTTGCTGGATCATCTTCAATTTCTCATCCACTTATTCTATTTGTTATAGCCCCATAAACATCCTTTCCACAACTATATCCCAAAAATATGGAGTTTAACACCACTTCCTATACAATGACTCAAAAGGGTCCATTTGTATACTGGAATGAAAAATGTTATTATAAGAAAACTCAAATAATTAATGATATTAATCCAAACATCCCTAGTACTCTATAGAACAAACTCGCTACATATCCTCTAAATTTTGAATCCTTTGTTCTAAATGCCAATATTATTGAGGATGAAAAGATGTAATGAAATTTAATTCTGTGCCCAATGAATTATGAAGGAACTTCAAAATGTTTGAAGTGATCCTACGATCTTGATCAAATAAAGTGGAGTGAGAAACTCCATGTAACCTAACAATAACATTTAGGTAGAGTTGAAAAAGATGCTCCAAAGGCATTGAATCATGAATATAATGAAAATGTATAGCTTTTCTCTGTTGGTCCAGAACAAAGAAATTGCATTGTTACCTCATTAAGTCTTAGGTATTCCAACCACAATGTCCATGGATATATTCTTTCATTTCTACTCAGGCACCGGTAAAGGATGAAGTATCCCCTTTGGTAACTACTATTATTCCATAACCTACTGACAAGTCAACCATTTCATGGTAAAATATGAAATATCTATTTTCCTTCCATAAAACCAATAATACTCCCAATGGACTGTGTAAATTTTCATATACCCAGGATTGACTAAAAATAGAGAACTATGACCTTAACTAAAAAAATCATTCTTCAACTAAGAATCAAAAGGCACACACAACCTTTTAAAAAATCATAAAACACAATCTTTATCAAGGTTAAATTATGGAAACATACATGTTTTAAAAAAATCTACCTTTTTCTACAGCTCATGGTCTTCTTTCGTCGCCTGTTTGATTCATTTTGATAGTGATGAATGCACTGAAATATGAAATAAAATAGATATATTTCCTACACCAAATACATCTATGAAAAAAATCATTGAATCATTAATCAAGGTATCATGTTCCAATGGTATCATGTATAATGATTCATGGTGCTTTCGACTCAAGGAGTCTTCTATATTGTTTAATTTTACCAGATAGTAATTGACCGTGCAATAATAACCCTTTATTAGTTCAATCCTTCTTATCTGCCTCATGTTTAATTTTTTCTGGGTGAATATATACATCAGACTTTTATGGTTACTATATATTTGACATATTTATCTATATAAATGATTCCTATAAATATTCAAAGCATAAAACCACAGCTACGAATTCCAAATCATGTGTTGGATAATTTAACTCATGATGTTTTATTTGTATTAAAGCATAAACAATTACCTGATCATTATGCATCAGAACACAACCAAGCCCCTTTAATGAAGCATCACTGTAGATGAAAAACACACCCTTTCGGGTAGGCAAGGCCAAAACTGGGGCATTCACCAATCTCTTCTTCAGTTCCTGAAAACATACATCACAATTTTTTATCCTAATAAATTTAACCCATTTCAGCATTAAATTAGTTAGCATGCTAGATAACTGTGCAACATTTTTTACAAAACATCGATCATAACATGGTAAACCAATAATACAATGAATCAATGTAACATTTATAGTTATTGTCCATTCATAAATGTATTTTTTGTAGGATCAAGTGTTATTTCATCGTTATTTACAATTCACCATGAAAAGAAATCTGTTACAAAAAAAAAAAACACTTTTTGAATTTTCCATAAATTTTATATTCCATTAAGGATTGTAAAACAAACATAGATATTTTTCATGCTCTTATTTCCTCTTATAAAATACAACAATGTCATCAATAAACAAAACCATAAACTTATCCAAGAACTCATGAAATATTCTATTCATAAGATTCATGAATAAAATAGGTTCATAAGTTATCCTAAACAGCATAACAACAAATTC
Organism: Viscum album; assembly: GCA_963277665.1. Classification (NCBI taxonomy): domain Eukaryota; kingdom Viridiplantae; phylum Streptophyta; class Magnoliopsida; order Santalales; family Viscaceae; genus Viscum; species Viscum album. Next base: position 1,467,178,151 of record OY728138.1, on the reverse strand, counting down.
ATAATTCCCAAATCTAGTATAAAAATATTTTTTCGGATTTCATCCTCTTTTACCTTTATCAAATGGTATTCAGATCTCAAGTAAATCTTGGAAAACTATTGAGATCCCTAGAGCTGATCAAACTAGTTATTGATATGAGGAAAATGATACATGTTTTTAATAGTGATGTTATTCAAGGATCTATAATCAATTCAAAGTCTCATTAAACCATCTTTCTTTTTAACAAAAAATACAAGATCACCCCATTGTGATGTGCTAGGATGAAAGAATCTATTGTTAAGAAAGTCCTACAAATATTTTCTCAATTCATTATGTTCCATTTGAGCGATTCGATATGAGCGTTTTTAAATTGGATTAATATCATGAACCAAGTTAATTTTCAATTTGACTTACCGATCAGGTATGACACCCGGAAAATAAATAGGAAAAACATTAAGGTAGTAATTAACGAATTACACATCATTAATCTGAACAGTTATGTTTTTTGAAAAATATGAGAAAGATAACATTCATTTACATATTTCAATAGTTTCCTAGATTTCTGGTATGTTATCAATTGTATGGGTTCATTCTTATATACAAACTAAAACAAATTATAAAAAAATTTCCTTAGCTCTACAGTCATTCTTAGTATGATAAAAAGAAAATCAATCTATTCCCAAAATGAAATAAATATCTAATAAGGGAAATTTTTTTTTCAGGTAAACTATTTCTAAATACCACAATTAAAATATTATTATAATTCCTTTTCTATATAATATTTCCCTTTGTGTTTTTACAATAAATCCCGATCTCATTTGATGAGGCGATATTTCCAATTTACAAAAAAATTCCTCAGAAAAAAGGAATGTGTAGACTTCGTATCAAAAAAATAATAATAACAAAATATGAGTAAATAATCATGGATCCTAAAAAACTACATTGGATGTCCTGACATATACTGATGTAGTCGAAAATCATCTCACTATACATTTCTTCTCATATTCTTGCTTCTTTACATCATTCAGATCTCTTTTTGGGTAGGCATTATCATAATGACCCATATCTAAACATTTAGAACACTATACAGTTTTCTTATCAAGATTAGTCTTAGCATCATTTTCATTACAATCTCTTTCCATATGTCCAAACTTAAATCACCAAACCACTTACCATTTTCATAAGTAATTCCTCAGGGTTTATTTGGCCAAACTTGTCACAAAATTGAAACTGAAATTTCTTACCATCATATTTCATTGGTTGATTCACACCCATAACTTTTCATTGGATCTCTTCTTATACTTGTTTTCAAAGTGAACATGATCATCAGAAAACATCACCTCAACCCTATCAACATATCAGACAAGTTTCTGATAACTTTTGAATACATGGGAGGCTGATGCCCTTTGATAACTTGGCTACAATCCTGAGTAAAAGTGGTTGATTTTTCTCTCATGCTATAGAATAAGATTTGAAGCATATCTTTCTAGTCGAGTGAAGTTTCCTTCATTGTAACACCTCGAGCTTCCATGATACGCTTCTCATTCAATAATGCAATAGCTTGCATTATACGCAACCTCGAGTTCTAAAACACCGCGACTAATCAAATTAGACGTTATGAATAATAATAACCACTTTTTAAAATTATATAAATCTTATATTTCAAAATTGACTTCATTTTTGTATTCTTAATATCAAAATTAGCCTATGTTGAATTTTTGGTATTTTTCTGAGAACTTCTAATTTTTTATGAATAGTGAAAAATACTTTAAAACAACTTTTTTAATCAGAATAATTTATTGTGATAAATTATACTATTTAGTGGTTTTAAGGTATAATTAGAATATATTTTTACCATTTTATCCAATGGTGGTCATTAGAATTAATTTAACATTGAAATTGGACATAAACAATTGCCAATCTTTTGATATAAATTGTTTCTTAAAAACACGCTATTTGTTGTAACAGCGGGAATTAATTATAAAATTAATTAATGCAACTTATATGTTTGGAATTTTGTAAAATATACATCATTTTTGAATTTGGAATATCAATTATAGCTTAGGGTGAAATTTTGGCCTTGTTCTGAAAAACATCAATTTTTGATGAATAGTGAAACCACTAAGTGGTAGTTAAATAACTGATTTTTCGTTTAAATGAAATATTACCACTTCTGTGATTTGATTTTCAAAAATCCAACATACATGGTTGTCATTAAGAAGTAAAATGTGGTTCAATGAGATTAAAATAATTTTTTGGTGAATAGTAACTTTTAAGTTCTTAATCGCGATTAGAGGTAATTAGTGTAGTTTAAGGTAAAAATAATGTTTTAATAATATGAGATGAGCATGACACTTGTCCTACTCCTATTGGATGAGTCATGGCCGACCTAGAAAACCCATGGGTCATCTTGGGGACCCCATGGAGCCACTTTAGATAGAAAATGACATAAACACCTTTTATTTAATGTTAAAGTAAAAAAATGACACAAACATAAAATGTTTTACTAAAACAGTTTTAAGTCGGGTTATGCAAGTCCAAATTTTGACTATAAATATTCATTAGAAATATAAAAATATTTTCTACATCATAGTATTTTTTTTTTAATTTTTAGACATTAAATAAATTAAATTATTTATGACATCATGATGATGCAGCGATGACCTCATTATTTAACGATTTAAATAAAATGAGAAGATAATGCAAAATCCAAGGCATACACTTGTCCAAAGCCTATTGGATGAGTATATTTGGAAACCTTATCACCTTAGCCTCTAATTATATAAGTGTGGGACCTTTAGAATCCGAAAAAGCATTGTGAAATAATGTAACATGTCAATCTTTCCAAAAGTGCCCCTCCTCTCCACTTATAAAAGGCCCCCACCTCTCCCACCTCATTTACACTTTCAAGCCATTTGGCTCGGCCAACCTCTGCCCAAATACTCTCCCAACTTCCCCCTCTTACTCCTAGAAGCCTCACTTTGGGCATAACTCTTCCCAATGAAGCCTTTGGCTCAAATCAGATAGAGTTACCCGATTTTTAGGTAATGTCTTCTCTAATGTTGTTTTGTTTTATTTTTCTTCTCCAACCCCCTAAACTCTTTTTATTAATTTCTTTTGTAACAAAACCAGTATCCCCAATATACTAGGATGTTGTTATAAGAAGGATTCGAGCTACACTTACACACACCTACATCTAATGGTTAAAGAACATACGGTTTCCGTGGATGGCGAAATTGTGCCTCCCGAAACGATGATTGTTCAATACTCATTTAACACCTTCAAAGGTGGCCATTATGATGTCACTAATTTTATATATGATATATAATATGTTTATGTTTTACTTATGCTTCTTTATTTTTCATTTGTGTCTTACCTTTATGGCTTCCATTATGGGTATACGCGATATCTTCATTTTAGGAAGTGCGGACTACCGCCCCCTCAAAGTGATTTGAGTCGTTAATGCCATATGTGGGATGTATAAAGGATGGATTAAATGGTATTATACAATATATTATAATGGAATTATATTATACATTTATATCATTATGATTTAGTTCCATTAAATATGAAATTGAAATGAAAGTAGCGTTCATGCTTACGTACGGCTTACCGTCTCCATGAACGGTGCATTTCATTTCTTACCTCTAAATGTTACGTAATATTATAAATGAATTTATATACTGGATATATAAGATATATATGACATCTAAATCATGAATATAATTCTGGATATAATGGATATTCTACCACATGAACGACTTGTAATTATAAGAAGCTTATTACTGACTCAAGTACCAAAGATCGACAAAACGACCGTTATTAACTTAAATAATTACATAATGTTCATAACATTGTAATAAGTGATATAAAAAGGATAATGAAATTGAAAATGGTTCTTAATAAGGTAGATATTAACTCTAGTTTATTATTCAGGAGGTTAAAGAACGGTTGAGTCAAGTCGGACACATGGTAAGGGAACTTCATAACCCAACTTCCATTCTTTGGGTTAATCTCCTACTTTCAAATTATGTCATGATATTATTATGTCCTATATTGTATTTGTACATTATTTATGTGTACTTATAATGAATACACATTATAGATGTACTTTATTTAAAAAATGATCTTTTAAAGGACTTCGTCTCAATCCCCTTTCATTGAGGCATATTTGGTTTTATACAAAACTTTCTTTTATACGGTGTATAAACCCCTTTGACTTTTACGTTTATTCAAAAGGAATCTTTTTTATACGAAGCGTTTTACTAAACGACAAAAAGGGAATGTTTTTATTTCCGTAATTATGCGGCGACAACGACTTCTCCGCCGCCGTGACCATTATTTGAGTTTTGGCTTCCTCTACAAGCCATCACTTTTTTAATGAAAAATAAATACAATGTTTTAACATTCTTTTATTTTGGTTTTGAAAATGGTTTTGAAAACGTTTTTATTATATCAATGAGTTGTATTGATATCTTGTGATTGATATGTGGAAATGTTTTGTTTCCTTTATGCATGTTTTATGTGATACGATTATGTTATGGTTTATGATATGTTTAAACCTATTCATATGAGGAATGCATTGGACTTAATAAGTGACGGGTGGAGCCCGCTATAGCTCCTCGATGCATCGGCAGGTCTCATGAGACAAACTAGTGTCTTGGCACAAGGCCTTGACAAAATCTTATTTGTGGTCTTGGCACGAGGCCTTGACTACGTGGTTATGATAGTCTGGCATTATGCATTCCATCATTATGAAAGTGGTTATTGATATTTCATGTGATTATTCGACCAGTAGAATATCCATGTGAAGATGTAAATGGCATTATCTCATTTTACTTTTGCCATATTATGTTGATGTTCAAGTTTAAAAGGCTTTTTTAGTCATACATTTCCTTAAATGTTTATGTTTATTTATGAAAGCTTCCGCAATATTGTTATCCTTACTGAGCATCTGAGCTCACCCCTTTCAATGTTTTAATATTTTCCAGGATGTGAAGAAGTATTTTATGAATGACCTGCAGGGATAGTCAGAAGAGGATATGAGTGTGGACTATGAAGACTTTGTTATTAGTTTTTTCACTTTATGATGTAATGTAACATTTATGAATGTATCTATTGTTTCCAAGGCTACTAAACTAATCGGTCTTTCGAGACTTGATCTTTTGTGATCATGCCAATGTTATGAAGTAATGCACCGGCTCTGGGTAGCTGGGGTCGGGTCGTTACAGTTGGTATCAGAGGCAGTTTAGTACTAACCTTGGAAGCTAGATTTAGATAAACTCTGATTAGAGCACATAGCCCAAAGATAGACTTTGAGGATTAGTATAGAAGAACTTCCTAGAATTATGGTATTGTATAGATTTTTGAGTTTTCCGAGCAATACATCCCTGTCTGGATACGAGCAGGTAGAGGCGGCTCTGGCATAGATGTACCTAGGGGTAAAACCCGAAAACACCGCTTTGAGCTAGACTCGAATGGGAACTGGTGCACGACAACGGGCCTTGATGCACTCTTGGTTACGACACTCCCGGGGGATTTGCTTAGGATAATTCTCATTTTATTTACAAACCACTATGAAGGGTTATGCGTATATACTTCCTCAAAGAAAATATTTCTTTTTATAATTATGGATTATATCCATAATTAGTTCAATTTATGTTAAGTGTTTTACAAGTATGGAATTATGTATTTTGATTCATAAACTAATCCAGTTTATGCCATTATTTAGAAATGGCGCCTAGTGGAAGGAATGGAAACCGTATCAACGCACGCGCTCCGTGTAGGGATTGCCCTCCTGCTCAAGATAATTATTGTGGATCTGGAGATACAACTGGTGCTGATCAACTTATTACCGTACTGGGACAACTCACTCAGGTTATGAATAATAACCTTACTCGTATGGAGCACCCTTATCCGCAACGTGGAGGATCAATGTTAGACCGCTTCATGAGGCAACAACCACCAACATTTAATGGGGGTACAAATCCATTAGTATCTGAGCAATGGATAAACTCCTTAGAGAAAATATTCCACGCCTTGGGGAGTAGTGAAAGGGAAAAGGTTATCATGGCAGTTTACCACCTCACTGGAGATGCTGATCAATGGTGGTCATTGATTCAAAACACAAAGGAAGATGATGACGTATCGAATATGGAATGGAGGGAGTTCAAAGATCTTTTCCTAGAAAAATAATTTCCTCGAGACCATCGAGCGGATATGGAAAGGCAATTTCTGAGTCTGAGGCAGAAGGAGGATGAGAATGTCACAAAGTATGAGGCTAACTTTACAAGGTTAGCGAGGTATGCTACAGATTACATACGTAACCCAAGAAGTAAGACTGATCGTTTCTTTGATGGGTTAAAACCATTTCTCCGTCGAGCTTTAGTATCAAAAAACTTCTCTTCATACGAAGATATTGTCTCATGTGCTATCAAGACAGAAAAGGAATTCTCTAAGTCTTATGACAACAAAGTAAAGCAAGAGAAGAAGAGAACGGTGGAACAAGAGACAGATAAAGGGAAAAAGGGAAAGAAGGATTTTCTATTATGTGATAATTGTGGGAAGAATCACTCTGGTACTTGCCTAAAAGGAATGGGAGTTTGTTATAAATGTGGAGAAAAGGGTCACCAGGCTCGTGATTGCAAGGGAAAGAAAGAGGCTATCAAAGTTGAATGCTAAAATTGTAGGGAAATGGGTCATTATGCAAATGAATGTCCTAAGCGTCAGGGAAACTTACCTCAGAAAAGGCCAAGGGATCAAGGACAATCTTATGATGTTACTACAGTTGAAGCAGAATAACTAATGTAATGGTGCTTTTGGACTCATGGATTATTTTCTGGTTATTAGAATAATGTGATATATATATAAGGATTGTACTGCAGTACTTGTTGATTTCAGTAAGGTTTTAATATGATTAAGGTAATCATATTTTTAGTATGTGTCAATAAGAGAAACTTTTCTTTGTTTGGGGAATCTGATGGTACAATTGATTTTGGAATTTAGAGACCTTTTAGAGAAAGTCTGGATGAAGGTATTTTGGATAACTATAAAGGTTGGAGTGGATTAAGTTGAACTTTGGATAGTATTGTTTAAGGTTAAAACATTTATGAAGATTTTTTTTGGAAAAGTATAGTACTATATTTTTAGGAAAAGGACAACCTGCAGGGTGGGGAATAACCCATCGCGTCAGACAAAGCTGTAGGAATCGAACCCACAACCATAGTGCGACAAGCCTTTATTTCCTACCACTAGCCTAAAGGAAGTCCCTGGTTATTACAAAATAGTTTTACTAATCTAAATGGTATGTGTTAACATTTAGAACATTATACAATTAGGATAAATAGAATATTTTTGAGTTCCGTTACCATTTGGAGTAAAAGTTGGGTTTGTGGTAAAAATATATTAACGAATGAAAGTATACATAACGAGTATGTATATTCCCTTACGTTCTTAGTAAATCTTCTAAATAAATTCCTCAACATTATAAAAGGTAACTTAAAACAAAAATGTTGTCGGTTAACTTTTCCTACTGGGGAATCAATGATCGTTTAACCAATCACATGTTTGTGATTTTCTTATAGTTAAACTTTCTCCTAATCCTGTTTTCTATAACTCTCCATCAGACCTTGATGGTTTGTTTCTCCTCCATATCTATATTTTCATAGAATCCTAGAATGGGCTATCTCGGGTGACCTTTGTTCTTATCTTGCTTTCTTTTAATGTTATATATTTATTAACCTTATTTCTGATGTGGGTTTTCCATAAAGGTATTTTCTATTTTGAACATTTTATTTTCAAAGAAAATTTTCAAATTGCGAGGACACAATTTATTGAAGGAGGGGAGAATGTAACACCCCGAGCTTCCATGATACGCTTCTCATTCAATAATGCAATAGCTTGCATTGTACGCAACCTCGAGTTCTAAAACACCGCGACTAATCAAAGTAGACGTTATGAATAATAATAACCACTTTTTAAAATTATAGAAATCTTATATTTCAAAATGGACTTCATTTTTTTATTCGTAATATCGAAATTAGCCTATGTTGAATTTTTGGTATTTTTCTGAGAACTTCTAATTTTTTATGAATAGTGAAAAATACATTAAAACAACTTTTTTAATCAAAATAATTTATTGTGATAAATTATACTATTTAGTGGTTTTAAGGTATAATTAGAATATATTTTTACAATTTTATCCAATGGTGGTCATTAGAATTAATTTAACATTGAAATTGGACATAAACAATTGCCAATATTTTGATATAAATTGTTTCTTAAAAACACGCTATTTGTTGTAACAGTGGGAATTAATTATAAAATTAATTAATGCAACTTATATGTTTGTAATTTTGTAAAATATACATCATTTTTGAATTCGGAATATCAATTATAGCTTAGGGTGAAATTTTGGCCTTGTTCTGAAAAACATCAATTTTTGATGAATAGTGAAACCACTAAGTGGTAGTTAAATAACTGATTTTTCGTTTAAATGAAATATTACCACTTTTGTGATTTTATTTTCAAAAATCCGACATACATGGTTGTCATTAAGAAGTAAAATGTGGTTCAATGAGATTAAAATAATTTTTTGGTGAATAGTAACTTTTAAGTTCTTAATCGCGATTAGAGGTAATTAGTGTAGTTTAAGTTAAAAATAATGTTTTAATAATATGAGATGAGCATGAAACTTATCCTACTCCTATTGGATGAGTCATGGCCGACCGAGACAACCCATGGGTCAACTTTGGATCCCATGGAGCCACTTTAGTTAGAAAATGACATAAACACCTTTTATTTATTGTTAAAGTAAAAAAATGACACAAACATAAAATGTTTTACTAAAACAGTTTTTAAGTGGGGTTAAACAAGTCCAAATTTTGACTATAAATAATCATTATAAAGCTAAAAAGATTTAATACATCATAGTATTTTTTTTATAATTTTTAGACATTAAATAAATTAAATTATTTATGACATCATGATGATGCAGCGATGACCTCATTATTTAACGATTTAAATAAAATGAGAAGACAATGCAAAATCCAAGGCATACACTTGTCCAAAGCCTATTGTATGAGGAGATTTAGAAACCTTATCACCTTAGCCTATAATTATATAAGTGTAGAACCTTTAGAATCCGAAAAAGCATTGTGAAATAATGTAACATTTCAATCTTTCCAAAAGTTCCCCTCCTCTCCACTTATAAAAGGCCCCCACCTCTCCCACCTCATTTACACTTTCAAGCCATTTGGCTCGGCCAACCTCTGCCCAAATACTCTCCCAACTTCCCCTCTTACTCCTATAAGCCTCACTTTGGCCAGAACTCTTCCCAAGGAAGCCTTTGGCTCAAATCAAAAAGAGTTACCCGATTTTGAGGTAATGTCTTCTCTAATGTTGTTTTGTTTTATTTTTCTTCTCCAACCCCCTAAACTCTTTTTATTAATTTCTTTTGTAACAAAACCAGTATCCTAAATATACTAGGATGTTGTTATAAGAATTATTCGAGCCACACTTACACACACATACATCTAATGGTTAAAGAACATACGGTTTCCGTGGATGGCGAAATTGTGCCTCCCGAAACGATGATTGTTCAATACTCATTTAACACCTTCAAAGGTGGCCATTATGATGTCACTAATATTATATATGATATATAATATGTTTATGTTTTACTTATGCTTCTTTATTTTTCATTTGTGTCTTACCTTTATGGCTTCCATTATGGGTATACGCGATATCTTCATTTTAGGAAGTGCGGACTACCGCCCCCTCAAAGTGATTTGAATCGTTAATGCCCTATGTGGGATGTATAAAGGATGAAGTAAATGGTATTATACACTATATTATACTGGAATTATATTATACATTTATATCATTATGATTTAGTTCCATTAAATATGAAATTGAAATGAAAGTAGTGTTCATGCATACGTACGGCTTACCGTCTCCATGAACGGTGCATTTCATTTCTTACCTCTAAATGTTACGTAATATTATAAATGAATGTATATACTGGATATATAAGATATATATGACATCTAAATCATGAATATAATTCTGGATATAATGGATATTCTACCACATGAACAACTTGTAATTATAAGAAGTTTATTATTGACTCAAGTACTAAAGATCCACAAAACGACCGTTATTAACTTAAATAATTACATAATGTTCATAACATTGTAATAAGTGATATAAAAAGGATAACGAAATTGAAAATGGTTCTTAATAAAGGAGATATTAACTCTAGTTTATTATTCAGGAGGTTAAAGAACGGTTGAGTCAAGTCGGACACAAGGTAAGGGAACTTCTTAACCCAACTTCCATTCTTTGGGTTAATCTCCTACTTTCAAATTATGTCATGATATTATTATGTCCTATATTGTATTTGTACATTATTTATGTGTACATATAATGAATACACATTATAGATGTACTTTATTTAAAAAATGATCTTTTTAAGGACTTCGTCTCAATCCCCTTTCATTGAGGCATATTTGGTTTTATACAAAACTTCCTTTTATACGGTGTATAAACCCCTTTGACTTTTACGTTTATTCAAAAGGAATCTTTTTTATACGAAGCGTTTTACTAAACGACAAAAGGGAATGTTTTTATTTCCGTACTTATGCGGCGACAACAACTTCTCCGCCGCCGTGACCATTATTTGAGTTTCGGCTTCCTCTACAAGCCATCACTTTTTTAATGAAAAATAAATACAAAGTTTTAAATTTCTTTTATTTTGGTTTTGAAAATGGTTTTGAAAACGTTTTTATTATATCAATGAGTTGTATTGATATCTTGTGATTGAAATGTGGAAATGTTTTGTTTCCTTTATGTATGTTTTATGTGATACGATTATGTTATGGTTTATGATATGTTTAAACATATTCATATGAGGAATGCATTGGACTTAATAAGTGACGGGTGGAGCCCGCTATAGCTCCTCGATGCATCGTCAGGTCTCATGACACAAACTAGTGTCTTGGCACAAGGTATTGACAAAATATTATTTGTGGTCTTGGCACGAGGCCTTGACTACGTGGTTATGATAGTCTGGCATTATGCATTCCATCATTATGAAAGTGGTTATTGATATTTCATGTGATTATTCGACCAGTAGAATATCCATGTGAAGATGTAAATGGCATTATCTCATTTTACTTTTGCCATATTATGTTTATGTTCAAGTTTAAAAGGCTTTTGTTTTAGTCATACATTGCCTTAAATGTTTATGTTTATTTATGAAAGCTTCCGCAATATTGTTATCCTTACTGAGCATCTGAGCTCACCCCTTTCAATGTTTTAATATTTTCCAGGATGTGAAGAAATATTTTATGAATGACCTGTAGGGATAGTCAGAAGAGGATATGAGTGTGGACTATGAAGACTTTGTTATTAGTTTTTTCACTTTATGATGTAATGTAACATTTATGAATGTATCTAGTGTTTCCAAGGCTACTAAACTAATCGGTCTTTCGAGACTTGATCTTTTGTGATCATGCCAATGTTACGAAGTAATGCACCGGCTCTGGGTAGCTGGGGTCGGGTCGTTACATTCATACACAGCCACTAAATCTTCCTCATTTTTTCTTCAATTCATGGAATTTATTCTCTATCCTAATTCTCACCACCTTTGGAAAATATTTTTCAAGGAAAAGGCTTTTAAATTCATCCCAATATAAGGCATCAATCACATCTCTATCCATAACATTTGTTACCATTTACCACCATCGATTAGATTCACCTTCAAAATTATAATAGGAAAGAGTTTAATTTTGATTATCTGAACATCCCATAACTTAGAATATCGTTTCAAGGGCCTTAATCAACTATTCAACCACTACTGGGTTAGAAGATCCATTGAAAACATGACGGTTCTGTCTCAAAAATGTTCAACTGTTATCATGTTCCGTTGTGATACCTCTTGTTGATCCCTTTTATGAATTCCAAAAACATTTATTGCCTTCATCAGCTGATCCATTACTGTCAAAAACTACCCAGTTCAAATCCCTGCCATTTCGAGCTGCAGATTTGAAAGGATATCATTCTGTTAGTGACCCTCCTCTTCAGATTCCCTATTAATCCTATGAAAACCCATTATAAACAAACATATCATAGTCAAAGAAACATGGTAATATTAAAATGATATATCATTTCAAATTAACCAAAATGTAAAAAACATAATTGTATATTATTAACATCATTCTAACCCCTAAAGTTATATAAACCATCTTCTAATACTAACTATAATGACCCAGCCTTATTACATTACATAATATTGAATTATAGTCATGAAATCACATCCTTTAATATTGATGATCTTTTCAAGTTTATATATTTAGAGAATGCAGATATAATACATATGTAACATTCCATATTCAAATAGAGTAGATAACACATAAACAATATCTATTTCATCAAAAATATAATAATTTCTAAATAAAACATTATTTCCTTGACAAATATTCATAACATTAAACATGTATTCCTTCTTTGTCTTGAAAATCCTTATAACCTATGAAAATTATTTAAAACATGGGATGCACACAAAAATATTAGTAAGGTATATGAAAAAAAGAAAATAAATCATTCGGCCATTAATACTTATAAATTCACGAAATAATTTTCAAAAAATATACTTTTCACCCAAATTTACTTACTTTGTGAAACCTAATATTCCTACAAAACATAATGAAAACAAATATAACCATAAAAGTATCATGGGGTATAATTTACATAATCATATGACCCACTAGGTACCTTATAATTTTTAAACCCTCGAAGCTACCTTACAATTTGTGTAACCATCACAGTTACACATGGAGTAACCATACGACCGACATCCAACATACTCACACCCAATTCATTGGAGGGAGATATTGGTCCCACCCTTTATCATAAATAATTCCCAATAACCAGTACATAATAATAAAACTTGAATAATTGAATAAAAACATTACTTTTGAATTTTGTAAACGGAATTTTAAAAGAGTGTTTTAAAAGAAGTATCCCTTACAAATATCATATAATTTGTGTGAGACATAATCAAGTGGATGAAATATAAAAATACACTGTAAATATCCATAATTAAACATTAAATAAAAAACATTCATCACACTAAAAATTTTAATACCACGTAAACTATGATGTAGAAGGTTAACCCAAGGAATGGAAATTGGGTTAAGAATTCCCTTCCCTCAGGTTATTCTTTCTTAAAACTCTTCTAAACCTCCTGTATAACTATTAAAATAGTGTTATTAACATCATAATGAAAAATATTCATGTTTATAACACCTTAAATGACAATTTCATAGCATCCTTTCACCCTTTAATTATTAGTATTTTGTTCATTCGATTGTTTTGGGTGCGTTATTTATATAATTTTTATGGCCAGTTTGTATTTGATATTCTTGTCATATAGAAATTAAATTAAAGAAGTGGAATTAAATGGTATTCGTATGTTTCTAGTCTATAAAATGATACCATAAATCTGTTTTTGGTAGTTCCTTGATAATCATAAACTTATTTAACATGTAATTTAATGTAATGAATTGAAGTTCATTACAAAACATAAAATAGGTTACAACATGAACATTAAATTATTATTAAACCATTAAAAGGGTTTTATGATTATATTTGAAGGATGAAATGGATAATCCAATCACATCCTTCAATATTTTAGTAAATCAGTGCATCGTGGATGATGTTTTTATTTTTAGAACAAGAGGGAGAGGAGAAGAAGTAAGATGATGAATATTTTACATGAACATGGTATCATAAATAATATATAATATTCTAGAGATTTCACAGCTCTGGGATATGTGGATGGAAAGTGGGCATAATAAATGAATGGAATTGCAATGAAATCACATAATAAATGGAGAGGATTCTTACCTCTTGATCTATTCTCCATGAGATCCTCCTTAACATCTTTGGCCTTTTCGTGAGACCAGCTACTCTAGGACGTGGGGAAGAGACATTGAGAGAGGATTTGGATGAAATTAGAAAATGCTCAAGGATTGAGAGCTGTGATGGGATGAGAGGAATGATGGTGGTATTTATAGTAGAGGAGAGGAGGGAATTTTCATTATTTTAATAAATTTTTTTCTGAAGACTATGAATAGTCTTTATTTATGAGGCCAATAATAGTAAAAATTTCATTTGAGTTCAAAACAATAGGGCTTACATCAGCCTTGAATCCGCTATGATGCAGTAAAACAAGTGTTTGGCATTTATCATAATTTATCGTATTTTATTATTCCTCAAAAAACTCCCAAAAATTCACCCTAATAATTTTTTGAACTATATAATTTAAAAATTAAATCAATTTTTTTGGAAAATAAGTTCTAAATATTATTAATTTAATTTTTAAATAAAATCATTATATTTAAAAATTACAATTTTAAATCTATAACCCATTTTTTAAAACATTAAAAATTAAACTACTTCTCATTATATTATAACCTTATGAAAATAAAATAATAATATGATTTTCCATTCAGAAGGGCCATATTACTATTCATAAGGTTATGTTACTATTCATATTACTATTCATAAGGATATGTTACTATTCATAAAAAATCATTTTGGTTCCATTTGACTCAAAATAACATACTTGTCATAATTGTACATTACTGTTTTTTGAAATTCAAAACATAGAAGCAACAAAATTTTGTTTAAAGGCTAGTTATAAATATCTACATAAAACAACGTTTCATGCATTTCAATTTGTTATTAAAACCTTGGGGTGTTACACTAATAATGCATCATCTTTATCAATGTGAAAAAATGCAGATACATGTAGGTTTTTATCAGCACTAAAAAGACCTCACAATATTAATCAATATTAGAAAAAAAATTATAGCAATGACAAATGTTAATTTAATCAGTTCTTTTTTTAACCTTTATAATGACTCATCTTTATAAGAGAAAAAAAATAGATCATGATCCTTTTTTCAGTGCTTATTACTTATGCTCTAAAAAGGACTTATAATTATTATTAAAAATTATAAAATTGTAAATATTTATATATACTTAATAAATATATATATATATATAATTTAAAAAATATATTCCTTTTAAAAAAATATTTAAATTTTATAATTATTTATTTGTTACGCTTGAAGTATTTTAAAAAAAATATATTTATATCCTTATATATATTTATATAACAGAAAATATATATTTCATAAATATATATAAATATAGTAAATACCTTCATTAATTAAGTAAATTTATTATAAATTTTATAATTATTTAAACAAATATAGTTATTTATTTATAATTGTATAAAAATATTTTGAAAATATTTATTTATTTATAATTATAAATACTATGATTTTATAAATATAATTAATGTTCATTAATAGATATAAAATTTTTATAAATATTTTTTTAGAAATATATTTTTGACATTATTATTGAATATCTAATTTTAAGTACAATTAATATATGCTAAAAATGAGTGAAATTGAATAATTTAGGAATATGTACACATTAACGATATTGAAATAATGGAAACCTTTTATATGAGATCATTCTATATAAAAATGAATTAATTACATATAGGTGAGATCAATATAACACAAATTTGATCCCTGTTAAATTAAAAAATTAAACGACATTCAATTATGTGTTGAGGTCTATGCAATTAGTCACTATATTTAATTTATATTAATTTTTAATTATATACCATTATTCAATAAATACATGAATATTTAAAGTAAAGTGCATAAATATTGTTTAATATATAAATCATATTTATATAAATGTATAAATATCTATATATTTAAGATATATAAATTAAAAAACCTTTATTATTATACATATATAATTAGTACAATGTTTAATATTTAATTATGTATAATAAATTTATTCATTTATATCAATAATTATTTAATTAATAAAATTTGAACTATTCTTTTAATAATCCAATTTTTAATTTTTTTTATATAATTATTTCATTTCATTTATTCAAACCTTTATGAGTGCTAAAAATGATGTGATGATAAAGTATACCCTTTATCATTGACAAAAATAAAGTGATGATAAATGGTTATATTTATTAGGTCATTCCTTAGCACTGATAAATATTCCTTTTATTAGTGTTTTTTATAGTGCTGATAAATATGAGCACTTTTAAATTCGATTATTATTGTAGTGAATTCATAATCATTAATCATTTCCAACTATCTTCTTTTCTACTTGACCAACTCTTTTTATATGAATATATAAATTAAACCTTTATGATCAGTTTATATTTCCCACCTTTCACCCTAATTATAAATCATTTATATCTTTATTGCAAAAAATTTACATAAGTAACTCTAAATTTTGAGTCTGGTAATTTTTCTCGTGAACATTCAACAAGGTTAAGGAAAAATCTATCAACATGTCATTCTTTAATTGGACGCATCATAGTCCCTTCTTTGATGCATCACAATATATCACAATCCCTTATCTACTACATGGAAATATAATTATTGGTGGGTTGACTAATCATCACTTAAGTCCCATGATATTTTATTCACATTCATCTGTTAAATGAAGTATGACACCCTTATATCATAACATAGTTAGTGCATTAGGCAACAGTGAGAAATTCTCCACAAAGTATGGATAATATCTGGAAAACTAAGAAAATGATAGATCTCAAACATATTGGATGTTATAGAAAACCATCAATAAAAACCCTTTTTATGGATCCACCAATATAAACACTATTGGTATTATAAGACATAAGAAATAAAAAATTTTAATCCAAAATTCACACTATGTAAGTTTTTCATATAGCTTATCCTTCCTTAGGGTCTTTAGTTAAATCCTTAAGTGATCCTTATTCACTTCATTTATCATTGAATATATAATAATATCAATTATAAATAGTTCATCAAACTAACCATTTTAATATATGTATACTATATTAATTAAATCAATAAAGATATAGGGGCATTAGAATGGCGAAATGGCATCACTCTAAGTTCATGGATTACATGAGTCATTGGAAAGGTTATATTGGGTATATCATAGTTTTACATTAATTAATGATACCTAAAATAATGTTTAGTCTTGGAAAAGAATACATCACTATGAAATTGATCAAACAAAAAATTAATACAGATAAAGGGATAGATTATATTGATTGTGAACATGTTATGTTCCTGATAATCAATGAATAATTGAATGGATCCATTTTTTCATTATATAGAAAATAATTAGTTCACCCAAGGGGGCGTACTTGGTCAAATAAACCCCTTATCAATATTTTACAATAATTTCCTCCTCAATTCATTAAACACAATTATGTCCACTTTATATGGATACCTTGAAATATTTGTAGCACTGTGAATGTGTTTTATTGAAAACATAACTTCATCATTTGGATAAATACTAGGAAATTAATCTAGATAAAGATTAACATACACTATTATAATATGCATATAATTAAATTTTACTTTACCCCAATCATCTATGATAATTACCCCTTTTGAATTAGAATCAAGGCCCATAAAATGGATGAAATTTCCTTCAAGAGTTCATATTTATCGTCACATTGATATATGATCATGGGATAGAGTTGAATGACAAATGTTACATACCATCCTTAATAATTAATTTATTAATTATGTAATTAAATCCAATCCTTTCCCATGATATCTTTAAATTAAAATAGAGGAAGAGTAACATGATTTTCATGAAACACATTTGTGCAATCCTCAATTAGAAGAAAAATCATAGACTTCAGATGTGATAATCATACAGTTAAGAGTTTTCAGTAATAATTAAATATATTATCATTCAGGATATGAGTTATCATAAATTCATACTTTTATTTTTATATATAAATTAAAAAAACAAATATCAAATAGTGTACTTCATTATTTGATCATACCAATTACAACATCAACCTGAACATTCTATCTTCAATCCCATAATAAAACAAACATCATTTTCCTGGGCATCATTAATATTTAGTTATAGTGGTCAATAAGGAATCATCATTCATACGATTCTTAAATCATGACACATTATTTTCAATCTATATAACCATTGATATAAACAAGTTCATTCGTGGTCATCATCAAATATGGGAAGGTGATCCTCTATGATATATAAAATAGAAAACAAGAGATCCTAAAGAAGTTATTCCATGAGTTGAATGATCCACTAATTATAGAAATCTATCTATGAGTGACATGTCTTGCTTAAATGATCCTGAGTTCAAATGTGCTCTTATAATCCTATTCAACATTATGTCATGATGAAATAATCATGTTCTAAGATGATCATCATGAAAACTTCACAAATCAAGATTAACTTCTGCATGTAAACATGTCTTGATATATGCATTGAACTCTATTCTCATGTGGCTAGGAAGTTAGATAACTTGGTGAGTACATCTATGATCACTTGGTTATGCATCATGTTCTCAAGAAGATCATAGATTTCATTTCATGAATTCCCAAGAGACACCATACCACTTCTAATCATGAGCCTCGTGGTGGTCATCCAAACCCATTAGAACCTGGTGATGGTTCATCACCTAGTATAAATTGATGGATTGAGAGATAAACACGTTTACACACATGTTCATCCATAGACACTAAAACTGATGTGGAAGGTTTTTTATCATTATTTTTATTCAAATATGTATGTATAATGGCGGTTTATGAATATCCATCATTACCTCACCTCTTTGCACCATTACATCCATAATATATCATCGAAAAAGGATGAAATGTACCCCATATTTATAAAATCTACCAAGTTCAAATAAAATTGATATCTAAAAATTAACATTCGTGCATTAAATATATCCTTGTCTAGCCACCCTAACACAATGAAAAAGTGGAGGCGTAAGAACCATCAACTGAAGGTAAGTTGAATCATCCTCGTCTACCAATTTAAAATTTAATGACGCCAACATCTCTAACAACTCTCTCAACAACTATGCATAATATCTCAGGGTTAGATCATCTTTCATGATGTTCTTCATTATAGAAGTATAGAATCTCGCAAATACATAATAATATAGCGACCATTATAATCGCATTTTCCTCAATTTATGATATTTCAATGAAAATATATACATATGACTCATCTAGTTAGAATAAATGATAAATCGCTCCGCAATAAGAAATTTTCTACACATCATTATTGAAGAACACTGCTTCTAGATCCAAATTGAGGTTTACGTAGTTCAGTTTAGTGGGTATTTTCTATCATTACCCAAGTGCAATCAACACCTACCTATGCATTATGAAACATCTATTCATAGTTTTGGTGGCATCATATAACACCGTATACATAGGTACACCCTCTAGAAATATCACGATGGGGGAACTCACAAACCTCTGCTGTAACATTGGAAAATCTTGTTGGCATATATCTGTATAATTGAAATACTTCCGCTTATTTTCCAAAGCATTAAAGGGTATAGATCTCCCAGATAAAATGGAAATCATTATCTGATTGTAGAATTATAATCCAAGGAATCACCGCACATCCGTCACAATACGGAGTGGATCCTAAGCTAGTACTACCCTAACAAAATATACGTCCACTTCTAAACCCTCTTCTAAGATAACAAGTCTAATGAAGTTGACCTTTTGAATCCATAACTGAAACTTCAAGATCTTACCACTAGTATGGTTCTTGAGAGGTTTGTCTATAAACACCCAGGAATATATCACATTATCTCATATGACACTGATTATAGGAGTATTTCATCAATGAAGAGTACCAAGAACTAGTCCTAGATGGTCCAAAAGTTCATGTTCATATGTCCCATAAACATTAATCAGGAATTCGTCACACCAAAGGGCATAAAAAATAATAATAAGGGATACAGTGAAATAATAATGTCATATTCCATATGTAATCCTTTATCAAATGGAGTTTATGATATCTAAGCCTAAGGATAGTCTTCGAGAACCACATCACTCAATTCACCTGGTCAAAGTGTTCCCTAATTCTTAGAAGGGCATAATTATTATTCACAACCTCTGAATTTAGGTTATAGTAACCCACATATAATGTAAAGCTCCCATATACCTTCTTTGAGTGTAAAATTAGGGAATACCATGGGGAAAAAATACATTTGAAAAATCCCTTCCACAAAATATCCTCCAATTTCCCATTTATATCTTAAATATCTATGTTGGAATTATGATATTCTTGAGTAGACACTACAATAGTCCTTGGACGAAGTTATAAACAAAAATAAATCTCTTGGGGGAATGGAAATCCTAACATTCCAACATTAAATGAATATTCAAAATCTATTTTGAAATAAAGAATCATAATTTTTATAAAATCCCTATATATAAGGTTAATATTATCTAACTGATGAGTAATTATTTGTATCATCTAATGTAGGAGATCATCCAACTCTGCATAGTTTTATTTCTTACCACCAATGGAAAACGGTTTCCCATTTACTCAGATGCACAACATCCTCTCCATAAATTAGTCAATTTGTGCATGAATTATGGATTGATAGTCCATACATAGAATGATAATTAATAGACTCTTCATATACATGAAAATACACAATAGTAAGATCTCTCCTCTGAGGGACAGGTCACGCTATTGGCTGAAGTGTGTTGTTGTTGAATCACCCTGGGTAGTTTTCTATAAACTCATGGTTTAAGTGGAATTCTCCACTATAATCTATATATAATAAATGAGCGACATATAAATTAAATAGGGGATCGTCAATGATTCTTCCAATATTTCACCAATGTAGAGATGGATGAGATCATTTTACGAATCACCCATGGAGACTCTGGGTCATAAACCTCCACTACCAATTACTTCCCACATATATGACCACTACCTTCTCGAGCCAAACATGAACCATTTGTGGGTGTTCATGGAAACAAATAAATATTTCATAAACCTAACACTTATCTCTAATATCATCATCTGCATGTCATGCCTTTTAAACCTCTCTATCCAAGTTGTTACCTAGATCTTGGAAGTCCATCGACCATCTCCATCACAACTTCATACTGTGCTGTAAATTCCCATGTGATATTTAATAATTAATTGTGGGAGAATAATAATTTCTATCCAATCTAGTTGGAACCATAATAAGATCCCTATATGGAATACCCTCTATCCTACGACTACCTGTAAACATGCCTCACATTCCTAGATCCCTAAGACTTTCACTCTCAAAAAACTTCCAAAGTCTCTGCCCCATGGTTCCCTCTGCCAACACCAACTAGGTTCCAACATCCTACACAAACAATTAGTGAATACTTAGCCAGAAATATCTCCACTACCAAGGTATTCCATAGTAACCTATCATAATAATAGATGATAAGAAATACCACACCAACCTATATATCTCAGTGAAGGACACCCTTTACGTCCCATCCTCTAATGTGTCCATCGTGGGCCACATCCATGGAGTACCAATAGAGGTTAGTGAACATCGACGTAGATTACGATGCTAGAATGATCCCATACGAGATCTCCAAAATCTCCTAGATTTATAATTCTCACAATTTTTTTGGGTAAAACACCACTTGGAGGATGTACTCAGACTAAATACATATGTGATTCACCTCATCATTCAAATTTATCATCAGGCTTCACCATCACCCCATAGATATTTGGATAAGGGTAAATGCATTGACCACCATTTAATCAGGAGGGGCCCTAAAATGGATTAAAAATCTTCTGACTACCTCAGTAAATTAATTTTTTTCATGGGGGGATTTGTCTCACAACAAAACATGAGGGTCTATCCCTATAAAAATAGTAATTGTGCAGTTAACAAGTACATTCCATTCATAGGTATTTTTTTGGGACAATTAGCTTCTAAATTAGTGGATGTAATTTTAAAAATAACATAGAGATTCCAATTCATGTACAATCCCTTAAATTGAGTGATCATCACTAAGTGGGTCATAATCATGATATCGATACAAAAACAAAGATGTATATCATCATAGAGGCATCCTTCAAATTTCAAGATTCACTCTGATCAAAGAGAATATATGGGAAGTTGACTAACAAATGTCATGGAAATGAAATTAAATTCCTATATTATTATAGTACTAATGTTTTTCCTAGAACAATTGCTTATATTAATAGATTCAATAAGCATATTATCATAGTCATAATGAATTTATTCTTTGGCCTCCACACCATCACCTAGTTCCCCAATCTGAGAGCTGATATTGAGGAACATTAACTTTGTTATCCTACTTCCCAAACCAAATATCATAGATAAACTATCCACAAAGTCATAACCTATGAAAACCCAATATTATTCCACTTTATCTTGTCCCAACCCACTAGGGCCTTCCTGGGTGAAGGTAAGATGACTGTAATAACCCAATCCCACATATTATTGGCCAGGGGTTGGTGACTAGTGTTGAGTAGTAATATAACACACATGTGAGGCCATATCCTAAGGTCCTTGTACACATGAAAACATCTCAAAAAACTAATATACTGTAGAAAAGAATGAAATAATTAATACAAAACAAACATGTTTACAACCAATCCAACATCATACCCAATGAATAATGTAAAAGTGTCCAAATTTCATGTGAGTAAAGGACTATTTTCTTGTTAAAAATTACAAATCCATCTATGGTCCAACAAGAACAACTATGCTCCACCTTATCGTAGTCCTCTTACTAATCTATCAAACTTCATGTTGTATGCCTAAGACAAGACATGTATATGTAGAGACAATGCAGCAACGAGAATAAACATAAATATTGACAAACTTCTAAACCACAAAACCCAAAGGATGAAATATATTCATCTCACAATAATAGTTATCAATGAACCATATATAATAAATGATAGACACCAAGTCTCATGTATGGTAATTTCCATTCAACCAGCCAATGATTCCACTTAGGGTGTCAAGGTAACACTCGTTTGAGAGAAATCACTCCTAAGGTATTGCTAACATTAATGGAGATCATCCAATAGGTGATTCCAATTGGGACTAAATAAGAATAGGTGAATGTTATAAGTTGGAGAATATTTATAAAATTATTTTAGATCCCACTGAAGGATGATAGTGGATACCAAACCCTACTCATATTTATCCACTATGATTGGGGATCAAACTCACTAAATTTCAGTAATAGGATACCTGTCACAAACATGGGAAGAATTATATAGTATAACACCTTGACCACAATGAGGTAAACCTGAATATATCTAGAACTAAAATAAATAGTGGATCAGTTGTCTTATACTCATGATGAGATTCCCCACTATTCCAACCTGGGGATGGACCAAGGGAATAAACCGTATTGATACTCATTTAGAGTGATGAGAACTACGTAATGATCCTTTCATTGGGGTACATGATGTATATATAGATTATATAGTGTTTCATGGATCATATATACATATCCCTGTCAATTCACATGCATGTTTCTTCCATCATGTTCATTTTCACCTTGGTCATACCCATGTATTTTTTTGTTCCTATGTAGCTCGGGTGTGCACATGTAAACTGATCCTGTATGTGCAACATTCCATGTCTATGCATTTATACTCCTAAGATATATGATAGGAAATCAATAAGTGTTCACCTAAGGTGTTATATTCTTATCTATTTTTAAATCCCAAATGGTGTGGAAGGGGCTCCAAATAGTGTCTATTCATCTGAAATACACTCTGTGTGTGTTCAGTTTCTGCATAAATTTATAAACACTCATGTGGCTTCAGAAAACCCACAACCAATTTTACATAAACATGTTTGATTTGGTGTCCTATATCCATTTATTTTACTTTGATTACATGAATATTGGATGTATTAAATACTAAATTAAACATATTACTACATTATTTTCATTATTCTGCATGACATTAATGTAATAATATTCTAGACTATTTTTTGAGTTGACAAGGGCATAATAGTTCCCCACAATGATGAGAACCTTTAATTGTTATGAAAATATTGATAATATAGTTATGAGGTTGGATAAAATAGTACAAATTGAAACATAGAATATAGACCATCAATTATGAGTACTTGTAAGCAGATGAAACTTCTTCCCATGAAGTTCACAGTAAGTAATCTCCAATATGAGAGATTTTGTGAGAAAAAACACAATTAGTAATTCCTCATGTTTTTGTGTCATCAAATATTTTTATATGTGAGAATGTGTAGTGGTCCTTAGACTTCAATGTTGTCATTAATGCACATCATGACCCACTCACTTAGATTTACTGAAAAAAACTGTCATTCCAAATGTTGGTGGGAAGTAAGGTACGTTGGGTGTATTAAAAATGTCATGTTATTAAAGAATAACTCAATAAAGGATTTTCCCCTTATATCATTATGGAATTTGGTAACTTGGTCCTTTGATTGAAACATAACTATCACCCTAAATTCCAAGGCCCCTGTGTAACAAAAATCGTAATTCTAATAATCAAAGAATGATGTATTGAGCATATAGGTTGATCACATTGTCATGAAACCTCCCTGATGAGTTATTTTGAAAAGGGTATTATATTACATAGTGATCATTCGTATGTGTTTTTCTTCATTGTGACAATATGTTCTTTCTCTGGTGTTCCTTGACCTCTCGGTATACAACAACCATGGACCATAGGCGAGCCCACCTAATTCCAATGAGAAAGAATCCTACAGTGTCACAGACTAAGTGTTCCTGTAAGTCTCGATTAAATTATATTTTAATTTACATAATAAAATAAATATTATTATAAAGAGTAAAAAATAATTTTATTCAAGTTATATTGCTCTCATAAATTAAATATATATTTATTCCCCAGATTTTGAAAAAAATATAGTTACTTATTTTATGGAATGATTTAAAAATATTTTTTACTACTGTTTGAATAAAATATTTATTTTAGATAATAAAATATTTATTCGGTTGATCAATAAATTCATGTGGAGTAAAAATGTACCAAGACTACATGCAGTGATAAAATAATTATTTACGAGCAAGTAAATTTTATATATCCATTTTTTCACAAGTTGGCACAACAGAAGATAATCATAATATTATTATTATTATGTGTCTGGGGATTTCATTAATGGTTATAATTATATTTAATGGTTTTTATGAAATTAAATTTTTCAACCAAAATCCCATCTCTCTAAATATATTTCCACGACTATTGTTTAAAGCATTCAAAACCAATTCCATGTTTGGGAACATAGAATTGTTGTGCATAATGAATTCTCTCTCAAATCCTCCCCTCACCCTCTCAAGAATGAGAAAACCAAGAGAAAAATTCTTTAACATTGATGAATGAGAAAACAATAATGAAAAATGAAAGACATTTGATTCAATATTCTACCATCCATAGAATGATCGATCTTTTTCAGAGACCATTGGAACACATTTGGATCACTATTAGTGGGATTCTACCCTTGGAACATCACAACCACTACAAAGGAAATATTGAATCGAAGTTTTAGATGATGAAGAATCATTAACATTAAATGTTACTAATCCTTGATATATATTTATTTAGATATTAAAAAAATAAAACATAAATTTGATGAGAAAGATCCATACTTTCAGTTTCAGGAAAAGATTAATAAAATAAATTTTCATATATCACTTTTCACCGCATCGCTTCTAGTGCACCCGGAAACAAAAAGTGGTATCAGAATTGTCATATTTAAATTTATAATTATTTATTAAATTTTTTATATATGTGCTATCATTTTTATCTTTTAATTTCATGATTTTAATTATTTAATATGATTTGAATTAACATGTTATCAACATATTAATCATGTTCATTTAGTGTTTGGTTTTCTATGACATTTAAAAACAAATTTAGAATGACAAGAGATAACATCAAGAAGTTCCAAATCTATGGTTGGTAATAAATTGTTACATGTTGCACGACCAGAGAACACATCGTATACCCAGGTGCATTGTATCAAGATGTGTCGAGCAATAAAAAACACATTGTTCTTTTATTGCACACCGCGTGTTGATCGGGCCAACCTGGAACACAGAATGTAGATACAAGATATTTATTTATCATTTTCATACAATATAGTTCGGCTGAGTTAACATGATAATGCCCAAAGAATGTGACTTGGATATACCGAAACTAAGGTATATAGTGTGTAGCTTAATGTACACAACATTTGGTCTCCTATTAATGTGAAAAATTAAAATTAAATTAAATTTAAAAAATTCTTGCTTTAAAACATTATTTTATTTATTGTCACACCATTGTGTTTTTGAAAATTTAATAATGGTTTTATAGAATTTTAAAATGATTTTTTATTTAATTTAATAAATTTGTTATAAATGGTTCTTCTATTTATTTTCCATGAATACCACACTAATGGATATCTCCAATTAAGTTCAAATGATCATTATTATTAAAGTGA
The DNA here is from genome assembly GCA_963277665.1 of Viscum album. Lineage (NCBI taxonomy): Eukaryota > Viridiplantae > Streptophyta > Magnoliopsida > Santalales > Viscaceae > Viscum > Viscum album. The sequence continues at coordinate 1,467,151,786 of OY728138.1, read as the reverse complement.
ATTACTTATTTTATTAATTAATTAATACACATTTATTCATCTTAATAATAAATAATGAATAAATAAATTAATTATAACTAGTTACTTTTGGTGTTTTCATTACATGTATGACCGATCATATGTTTGACCGTTGCCTATATATGTGTTGGAATTTATTTAATTAAATTTTTTACATGGTTTTGAAATTATCCAATATTAAATTTAAATATTGAAATTGAGTCATCCATCCCTCCAAAATTTTTTATCACCTACATGTCAATAAATATTTATGTAATTCCCTCTAACCATTCCTTTGGTTCTCCTCACCTACGTGGGAGGAATAAATATTTTTATTTAATGGATAATCCCAAAGTGCATTGAGACAGTTCAATAATGTCCCCCAATGATTCTAACGTTGTGATACATAGGTGGACATTTGGAATTTGGTAGCTCATTCTAGGTCCTAAATAATGAGTTAGTTCCCCTATCTCATATGTTGATTTAAAGTCTGCTCATTAAATCAACCATTAGATAGGAATATTATGGGTTCATTTAAATATTTATTTATTTTATATCTAATGAATAAAAAAATATATTTATTGATGCATAATTGCTATCACATAAATGAGCTAATATTCAAAAATAGAATTAAAATAATATTCATTACACATAAATGTTTTATCCAAACATGGTAAACTAATTATCTAAAAATAAACATAAACATTAATAAGTAATGTAAAGGATAACATAATTTAAAAGTTTATACAAAATATAATAAAATCCCCCAATCTAATATTAATCTAGTTAAATTCTTCTATTTATTGATTAGGAAAAAAACTCAATAGCACTATGTGTTTGACCCACCATTGTTAGGAAAAATACTTTTATAAGGGGAGTTATCCTGAAGGTTTCATGTTGAAATCACCATTTTACATCAAGAGGAGTATCACTTGAAGAACTTTATGTAATTTGGAGGAAATTATTGAGAAAATACAAGTCAAGAATTCTGGATTATGGAGTCCACTCAATAGATCATGGAGCTATAACCCCATAGTTAGAAAAAACATGACTACATAAATAACCTCAAAATATCTTTAACAACATTTATTGGGTTATGCGAATGAGAATATGGATCCTTTACACTAGAATATTCTAATAACTAGACAGTCAATATTCCATGGTGACAGCTATTGAGACTTGATAAAATAGTGGGAAATTTAATAAAATCAATTAATTTAATATTTATCAGAAAAATTATAATCAAATAAAGTAGTAAAAATATGATCTTTTAATCATTGAATAAATTTACTATGTCATCATCCTTATTATTCTTATGAAGAATTTTAGATAAAGAAAATATCCTCACTAACAGTAACTTCCCAAAGTTGTTTAAAATCCTTCAGGTTGTTCTACACCATGAACAGAAATTTTACATTATAGATTCCTCAATTCATAATCTTCATACTCATGAGGTGAGTGAGGAATAGTTCATAATATACGAAAAATATATGAAAGAAATGGTATAAATTAAATGCTTGTTACTTTAATCTATGTTTGTTAAACTCATGAAGTATCATGACAACATGGATTTGTATAGAATACATGAACATATCGAAGGTATTTACTAGGAATGGGCTATGTAGAAATGGTTTGAGATTTCCAAGGATCTCTTTCAAAGTAAGATTGGACAGGGTTCTCGGTTGTACCCCTTGTAGTCAATATCATTTGATATATTGAGAACCTATAGGTTCTAGGATTTAAACACCCAAATAAAATGGGCACCAATCTAATTCTAGCATCAGTACCTACATGTTTTTCCAGTTTTGGGGTGAATTTCAATATGAACAACACTGAGAAGTCTCCACTGTATCTTCTTATCCTAATTCACAAAGTTGATAAACATATTTAGTATAAAAATCATTTTGTAGTTATAGTGAATAAATGGAAATTGAAATCAAATATTCTTAAACCCAAAAATTTATTCATGGCCCTCCACGAAGAAGTAGTTCAAAGGGGAAGTAGGGGAACAATATTTGATATATTTATCATGTGGAAAGAAGGGCCAGAAGAAGAAAAACTACACATAACTAAAGAAAAAAGGGTCATCTTTAGGTGTGTTTGTTATCGAGTGTAATCTCACTATTTCTAGGAATTGGGCATTTGATACATATTTTTGTAGTCAAATTTGTAATAAAATATAGGAACTAAGTAGATTAATAAAATTGACTAAGGGGATGTTGATATATGAGCATCTAACAGATAAAAACTTGTTTTAGTAGCTATCGGTGAATACCACCTCACATCGACGAATGGAATGATCTTGGTTTTAAGGGTTATTATTATGTGCCTTTATTTACCGATAACATTATTTTTTATCTAGACTAGATAATGTTGGACTCATTTTAAAATTTAAAAATAAGTGTTTCTTATTCTATAAAGAGATAATATTTATGGAAAAACACATTTACATAATGATATTTACATATTGTATTACATGAACCATGTAATGGAAATTGATAATAATATTACATTAAATGAATCATACCACACAAATCATTGGAATCACTTGCTAGGTAATGATAATAAAATAACCTTTAAAAAATTACATCAAGATGGATATTTATATTTTTTTAAAACTAAAACCACTTTGTGTATGTCATGCTTGTTTATAAGTAAAATTGAAAAAACCCCCATTTAGTAGGAATCGTGAAAGGGATAAAGAGATTCTTTAATTAGTTCCCACATATTTGTGTAGACCATTTCCTGTTCAAGAAAGGGATCACTACTCTTACATCATAATTTTTATTGATGATTTTTGTAGATGTGGATATATTTCCTAAATTAGGTACAAGTAGGATTCTTTTGATAAATTAAAGGAATACAATAGTGATGTTGAGAACCATATTGGTAGGAATATTAAGAAACTCCACTGAAACTATGGTGAATAATACATTAATCAAAACTTTTTATATTACTTATGGGAGTTTTGGATCATATCCTAATGCATTCATACTTACACGCATTAGTGGAATGGTGTAAGTGAAAGGAAGAACCACACCACGGTGAGATAAATGATGAGCAATGTGAGTATTCCATTATCATTTTGGGGATATGTGTTAAAAATAGAGACACTTATTCTAAACAAAGTATCATCTAAATTGATAAATGTTATTCTATACGAATTTTAATGTTGTAGAAAAACCATGTTATCGAATTTACATGTGTGGGGAAGCAATGTGTTTCTTACATCTGATTCAGGTAACAAATTTCACCCTGATGCACAATGTGCACCTTTATAGGATACCCTAAGGATAAAAAGGAGATGTTTCCTAACAACCCATTAGAAAAAATTGTTATAGTGGAAATAAATAAAATTTTTATTGAGGGGGGCCATATCTACAAAATATATAGTGGGAGAGAGATGAACATCGATGAAGTTGAAGATCAAGGAACACAATTGTTGGTACATGGTCATATTCCAAAAATCACCGTGGAAGATGAAACTACTCTAGAGACACAATTACAAAATAGTAGTAAAAGATAGGTTATATAACTATAGTGGTATGATTTTCTAGTTACTGACAATGGTAAATCAATATTAGTAGATAATAATGATCCTCAATTTTACAAGGAAGGATGAAATTGTATATATGTTTCCATGTGGAAATAAACCATGAATTCGGAAATGGCTTCAATGTACGAAAACCAAGTCTAGATTTAGGTAGATACCCTAGTGGATGTAAAGCTCAATGATTGAAAAGGGATATTTAATAAGAAATTGGGAATTAAAGAATAATTCAGTACTTATTAGGCAAAAATTAGTATAAAAGGGATTAAACAACATCAATAATTGAATACGAAGAAACCTTTTCAATAATTTCAATGCTGAAATCCATCATAATTATACTTTCTATTAAGGTATACCAAGAATATGAGATTTAGAAAATGGATGTTAAAAAATCCTTCATAATAGCAAACTTCATTAATATATCTACATGACACAACTTGAAGGGTTTATGACCCCAAAGGATTCCAATAAGATATCAAATTTCCAAAAATCCATTTATAGTTTAAAGAAAGCATCATAGTCTTGGAACATTTTTTTGGATAAAGACATAATAGGCTTTGATTTCATAAAGAATGAATGTGATCCTTATGTCTAAAATAGTTTAGTCGTAGTGAAATCATTATATTAATAGTATATGTTGATGAAATATTATTTAATAGAAATGAAACACCAGTTTTACAATTAGTTATGGAGTGGTTGAATAAATAGGTTTCTATAAAAGTCTTCGTTGAGGAATCATATATTCTTGGGATCAGGATCCATCATGATATATTCAAGAGGTTTCTCGGCCTAAGTCAAAGTATATATATTGAAAAGATACTCAAGATATTCAATATGGAACAATCTAGGAGTAGATTATATCTATTGTCCCATTGAATTACTCATTCCATAAAAATGTGTACTCAGATCCATGAAGAATGAAATATAATGGAAAGTATTTCATACACTTCATTAATTGGGTCAGTCAGTTATGATATTCCATGTTCTATTCTAAATTTCACTTATGAATTTTGTGTTGTAGAAAGATATCAATATGATCCATGTGACCACCATTGGATGGTAAACATGACTATCCTTAATTTTTTGAGGTGTACTTAGGATATGTTCTGGGTTAAAAAGGGAGACGAGGAGATAGTCACCATAGTATTTACAAATACTAGTTTCCAAATTGATCAAGATGACATGGCTTCTCAAATGGGAAAAATCAACACTTTGAATGGATGAGTTTTGAAATGGAAGAGCTAAAATAAGTCTATGTCCATAGATTCTATAGTAGTGTCCGAGTAAACTACATCTTATAATATAGATAAATAAGAAGATTGGATGAAAAAATTTGCCTATGGGATTGATGTGTTACCTAGTAGTATATATCTTATCACACACTATTGTGATAATAATGTATTTGTGGCTCTGGAAAAAGATCCAAGGTCAAATTAGTGGATGAAGAACATACTTTAAAAGTATCATCTTTTTTGGGTTTTTTTCCAAATGAGGTGAGGATTCATTGAGTGGTATTTATATATAAGGAAACTTCATGGAGCCCTTAACTAAATACTTGAATCAATAGAAACATGATTTTCATGTGGGCTCTTGGAGACTAAAATTCAAAAATATTTCAACATTGATAAGGTCATAGTAGTTCCCTGCTATGATGTGAAAATTTAAGTACTATGAAAATATTATTAATATATTTCTGAGGTTGGATAACATTCAATGATGGTAAGAATAGTATATATATTGTCAAGTGTGAGTTTTCATAATCATACCATATTTATTCTCAGGATGTTCATAGTTGGTAATATACCATATGAGAGATTCTGAGAACATATATTTATGTAATAATTCAATATGTTTTTGTGTCATCAGATATTCTTATATATGAATGTGTGAAATGATTCTTAGACTATAATATTATCATTAATTCATGTCATGACTATGGCACTTAGATTTGATGATGAAGACCGTCACACTAGATTTTGGTGTGAAGTAGGGTATGTTCGGTGTGTCACGAATGATATGTTATTGATCGATACATCAACAAAGTATTTTTACATTATATATTTATAGAAGTAGATATTTTTACATTTTATTTTAATAGAGCTTTCACCTGAAATTCCATGGACAAGGTGTAATAATGATTTTATTTTAGATATTCAGAGAATTATGTATTGAGTATATAGTTTGATGATAGAGTCATGAAACCTTCTTGATGAGATATTGTGACAAATGAATTATATTACATAATGAGAATTCATATGTGGTTATCATCATTGTGAATTTATATTCTTTCTCTTGGCTTCCTTGACCAATTTCTAGATAGTAATCATAGACTTCAAGAAATCCAAACTAATTCCAACAAGAAATAATCCTCGAGGGTCACACACTTCATGTTTTTACTGGCATTAATTATATTTTATTTTAATTTAATTAATGAAATAAATGTATTATCAATATAGAGAAATAGTTTTAATCAATTTATTTTTATCACATAAATCAAACAAATATTTATTCACCATATTGTAAATAATATATATATATATATATATTTGAATATTTAATAAATATTTGTTAACATTTTTGAATAAAATATTAATTTAAGAGAATAAAATATTTATTCAGGTATCCAATAAATGCAAAATAAGTTCAAAAAATCTAATATCATGTATGGTGATGAAATAATTACTTACATGCCAGTAAATATTATTTATCCTTTTTGTGAAAATTGGTTCACCATGAGATAAAAATATTATTATTATTATTAGGTGGAATTGGATTTCATTAATGGTTATAATTGTATTTAATGGAGGTTATGAATTTTAATTTTGTAATAGAAATACCAAATCCTTAAATAGATGGATTATTTTATTGTGTAATTAATTGGATACTAATTCAATGTTTCAGAATAGGGATTTTCTGAACAAAAAAAATTCTCTCTCGACTCCTCCTTCCTCCCTCCCTCTTCAGAATGAAATACCCAAGAAATAATTTCATCAAGATTGAATAATTATCTATCAAGGAGAAATATTACATGATATTCAATTTTCCATGCCCGCACCTAGAGAAAGAGTGACATTTCTTAGAGACCATTGGAGAACATGTAAATCACTACTAGATAGATTCTACTATTGGATCCTCACAAGAACAATAAAGAAAATTCGAATGGATCATTTTGGATGATCAAAAACCATAAAAAAACAAATTTCATAATCCCAGAGATTTATTTATTTATATATTAAATATTTTTTTTTCAAATTTTATGTACAAGATCCTCACTCTTGGTTTTGAGAAACAATTAATAAAAGAAATTTTAATTTATTTTATTCCTCTGCAACACTTTTGTTATTCCCAAAACCAAAAAATGAAACCTATAGAAATTATATCTCTAAATTAAAAATACTAATCCATCACCTCTATTTAGATTACATCCACCCATCCATTCTGAATTCAATTACCATTTCACTACACTGTCAAAATTCCAACCTGCTAGATAAAACCCCTTGATCTGAATTTAATGATCCATAATCATAATCATAGAAAAATTATGCCTTTAATCCAATATATAAAACCATGTAAATGATCTGTTTAATAAATTTCATTGCAAAATGATTGATTTTTGGATATAGTCAAATTGATGGTACAATGAAATACAAATGGTGAACATTAAAAGAATGAGTGGAGAAAAGTACGAAATAAAAAAGTGAGAAAATAGAAAATAGAAAATATTTTATTTTTCCTTGATCTTATGATGGATGAAATAATGATCACATAAAATTAAACAAGTATCAAAAAACAACTAATCAATATGTAATTACATTAATATAAAACATCAACTGCAATGCAAAAATTAATATATGATTTTTTTTGAAACAAACTCAATTCTGATAGATATGAGTTAATAAAAATTGAGGATTAAACAAAAAAATCAGCATCTTACCTCAACATTGGATAGATCAATGATAAAGAAGTAATACTATGTCACTATAATTGGAGATATTTAAGAAGTTCAATGATAAAGGAAAATTCCTTGGAAAACTAATCATCGATCCATTTTCCATAGATGCAATCCTTCATGTTCCTCTCCAATGTAAAAGGTTATATAGATAACCAAGGGATTTAGATACAACCATTTTAAATAATAGGGGATTGGGTCACAACAAAATTAATAATCAAATAACTATTAACTTAATTTGTTTTAGTATTCTCTCCATGACTGGTGTTAAGAAAAACACCTAATGTGTATAATGATTATATTACAACTAGAACCCAATTAAGGATACTCCACAAATTAAATCCTTATTGATAACCCTAGACCATAAAACTATTCTAAAAAAGTAAATATATATACCCATAGTTGCAATATAACCCTCTTGGATTTTTTATTTCCTTAAAATATAATCCATTACGGACTCACCTTCACAAATAAACATAGGCACATAAATAAAAAAATCACTCTTTGGTGTTACCAAACCACTAAGGACTTATGAAACACACATAATCATCCCACCTATATCAATAGAACCCCCTACATCACACTCAGGTATATTGGGACCCCAATTCACCACACACATTATCCACGCACTATTCTCATAGGGGCCATAAGGGTTATTCAACATTAAACTACATAGTGGGGACACTTTCTATAGGGCACTAAATTCAACCCAAGAACCCACCGTACCCTATTAAAAATATATCCCCCACATATATCACACATAAATCCACCTCAAGGCTAAAACATATCTGAAACCCATCATTAATATATGATATTCGTTATACAAAACAACCCCCATAAGGAAGACCCCGTATTACATCAAAATCATTTCACTCATGAGATACATTAAGTCCTTTGAAATCATAAATGATTATTTAATCTAACATGGTGTTTCAGGGTCCAATAAAAAAACATGAACAAGTTCCCATATCATACATGATTCACATAACTCATTGGATCATCAAATGAATTTCTATATTAAATGAGAAAACACGAACCTCCCATATGGCCTTATCCTAGGCAATTTGTAACTAATATTATAATTCCCAACAAATAGTATATCTATTGTACCAATATATAGGTAACACTCTAATATAATAACATCACTAATCCCATTATATAATAAACCATGTATGTTAATCATTTTTAAATAACAACAAGACATGTTTACCCTTAACTATCATAGTCCCTAGGACTCACTCGACCTCATTCTAAAATTAATAAACCTATAACCAATCCCACACTCTTACACATCACCTACCAACAAGTGATAAATAGTAAAATATAAATTGAACCACTTTCCTCAACATCATAGTTCTAATGTTTCCCATATAGTGGTATATTTTTCATTGAATTTCATAATATTGAGGATATTAAAAAATTTCACCTAAAAGTGTTTAAATCAAAATAATGTAGGAGGAAACAAATAAAGTGATAGAGTACCAGGGTCTTTCCTATAACATATTTTGGGGGACCTCATTATTTAGGTTACAAAAAATACATTCATAATATGGACTTCAAGAGTCTTCCATAATTAGAATATTAGAGGTGAGAAGAAAGAAGATTGGGATAGGTGTATTAGATAAATCGATAATAAATGGCATCAGGGGTTCCCAATTAAACAAAAAATATTTTTAAAAAAATATTTTTGAATCAAACATTCTAAATATCCATATGATACCAAATTGGTAGCCATTGGGGTCATGGTGGACCTCATAGGGTTCATAGCTTCTCTATATTTGACCAGGTACTCAATATATCTTAACCAGGTGATTAGGGTGCTTAATAATTAAGACATTAGACCCAAAAACCATGTGTCCATTTATTTATTCCACCGATCACCAATAAATCACACTTATAATGAACTACTCGAGGGATCCAAACATTCAAATTTCAAATTTTTATTATAATTTTCAAAACACCCCTACTATGGTAATCCAAACTCAAATTCCCCAATAAATAATGTATTTAAAATCATTTTATTATTATATCCATTCCATCCCACAATTCTTCATCATTTACAAATGAAATATATCTCATCATGGTGATATTTTACCATGATATAGTAGAATCACACTCAAACCCCAAGGATGAATTATCACAAATCAATGGAAATGATTAATGAGATGGATAATATTTGGAATATGTATTATAATGTATTTAATCATTTACTCTTCCCAAACTACCATGAACACATAGATAACATAGGGTATTGTGGCTATTGATAATAAGGATAAGCTCTTATAACTCAGTAAAAAAATGTATAGAATAGGAGATAAAAGTTATAATTTTTTCCCTTAATTTCTGAAGTAATATCTCGAATAATGTAATGGATTTGGGATACAAAAAGAATAAAATTTCCCATGATTGGGATTATAGTGATCCAATAAATTCAAGGTGGTTTTCCAATACTATTACAGTGTCATAATTATTATACATCATCAATAATAACCCTACCAAGATTCTGGTGGCACCCACAATTCGTTATAAATGATGATCTTATACCCATTTATTGATTTTAATTACATAATACCCAATAATGATCCATACCGCCATTCCCCCATACTATCAGAAGACATAAATCCCTTTAAAACTCCAAAATCATTCAAAATTTCAATAACCACAATTTTTATAATAAATTTATAATTCATCAACTTTCCTCTCAATTGAGATCAAATATTTTATATAATATAATATAAACATAATGACTTATATTCATTTTTTAGGCCCATGTTTTATAATGATTCATTATATCAATAATACATATCAATGTCAACATATGTTTAGTTATGATGATGACCGAGTGAATAGGGAAATTGATGTAAAATAAAAAAATTAGAGTATGTATTGAATATATACTCTATAATTAATAATGAATAAAACCGACTAGTTTTATATATTAAGGATTATAATCATACCAAGGGATATTAGAAGAATAAAAAATGTTTATTATTTGAGTTAAGAGATATTTTTGACTATTTTGTGGAATTTTTTCAACATGCTGATTTATTGAATGAATTTAATGGGTCATGATGATATAATTCCACGTTATAACACAATGATTGAATAAATTAATTTCATATTTTTTAGTTTCTACATGAAGAAAAATATATTAATTAATATTAATTTGGGCACTAAAATGCATATATTTTGATGAGTAATAAATATGATAATGTTCTATTTCAATAGTATAAAATGTAGTTTTTTTGAATTATTGTGTTGATATATTTGATATGAGTTTTGTAGTGTATTAATATACAAAAAAAATTATAATATTCATCTATCCTTATGTTTTATGCCTAAAATATTATAAAATATATCTATTTATCCACATATATATTTGATGAAGAAATATACTGAGGTGATATAAGTGTCACATTTTCTTATAATTAATTGAATCACATTAAACATAAGGTTCATGTATGAGTGAATAGTTGGTGTTGATTAATGTTTTTGGAAGATAAATTAGTGTAATAAAATGATTTTTATAAGATACATAATAATTGAGGATGATTTATTAGAGTTTTTTTTGAGATAAAATATGAATTTAAGTGGATATATATGTTTCAAAGAAGTTCTATATTGATTACAGATTATTGGGATTAGCTGAAGTTCATATATAAGAGTTTTTTACGCATTATAATGATCTCACAACGGTATAACTCATAAAATTACATTAAAGGAAATAAATAAATGTAACATAATAATTAATCTTTTTATGAACTATAAATCTATAATTAACTATAATCATAATTGAAACTATCTTGGATAATATACATGCACTATCTGGTGAGATATAAGAAAAAAATACACTGTCATAACATTGATAACACTAAATACTATGATAAATGTGCGTAAATATTTTATTTTAGGGAACATTTGAGTAGTTTGAAATATGAATATCTAATTTCCTTATATTTTTATTGAGTTTTCATGTTTTAATTTATTGAAATATGATCTATTTTATTCGAATGATTTTATAAAATGTAATTAATCAAGAATAGAAAAATGAAAGAATTAGACATATTGATTAAAAATATTGTATAATATTTAATGCATCAATTTTCATGATAAATAGAGGGATATAAGTACTCATGTGGATATTTACTCAACACTATAGAAGACGATATAACCCATCTATTTCAAGGGATAATCAAGACTATATTGTCTATCTCTTTTTAAGAATGATTTTTTAGTTTTATTATATCAATATGGTTCTAGTGAACAATTTTTGTTAAGACCCCAACCCTAGTCTCTTAGAGAGAGTTCCTTTCTTTATTACATTTCTATGATTACAAGGAATAAAATCCTAAAAGAACTATTATTTTAGGTGTTTTAGAAACCAGATTACATATGCTAAATATACATTATAAATTGAATGGAAAACAACATATTAACACCACTGATATTACCCAAGAAATCTTAAATTAAATCTGCAACCCATTGGTAATATATCTCTTGGAATCCTGGGGAAATGAAACACATAAAATGGGAGAGGTAAGAAGCTTAGTAAGGTTATGAAATATAGTAGAATATATAACACAATGAATAAGTCAAGATGAATAAATTATAACACATTCCATTAAAACATATTCCTGATCATAATATGGCAGGAATAAAATATCAATAAATAATTCCACATAAATAATCACAAAAAACATGACCATAGATATTATCGTAGTCAAAAAAATTACAAGATTTATCAATTACTAATATTATAATGATGTAATGCATATGCCTTTCATTATAAACCTAGAATCAAGGTCGTGGTCAAGTATTCTAAAAATTAATTGTTAAAGCATCAACCAAAATCCATTTATATTTTGTCTGATGAGAGCTACTGATGCATCATGGGGATAGAGCGGTCCCACCTGTAACTTATTGAGTCCTATTCATTCCTCATATGTCTAATAAAAATTTATATTTAAATATAAGTGTCACATTACACTATTAAATATTTGGATTATAATCATAGATGAATATACTATAAGAAAGTCATTGATAAATTCAACGTGGAGAAATACTTTTAAAAATTAAAAAGTGTTCCATATCACTTTAAAATTTTTAATCCTAATACCTATGAATGAATAACATATAATATCATAATAATAAGAAGACTAAATGTTTAATTCATCAAATGGAAGTCTATAAACCACATGAAATTAATGGGTGATGAACAAGGACTATATCTCATAGGGGAAGAAGTGAGATGAGAAAACACATTTTTTTACTTTGGAAAAAAGAGTTCTTTTGGAAAACAATTGAAATTTTTCCTAAAATCAAACATTAGACATTAATATCATAAAAAATAATAGTTAAATACATTGAAATTATATTTTAGGCATAAATGATGTCCCACTAAATTGAAATCATGTAAATGGTTTTTTATGAAACATTATGAAAACAATAGTGTGGTTTATGGAAAATATTAAAGATATTTTAAAGAGGAAATAATATTTTTTTTCATAAAACCAGAAATTATCCAATATATTTTTTCATGATAAATTCTATGATTTTATAAAAAAAATTATGGATAAAAATATATTACATGGTGCACTTGAAAATGGGTAATAATTTGGGGAGATCCCTTTAATCGGGATTGCTTATCGGGAATAATTGAGAAGGGAACCTAATAAAGAATTTATTATCCAAAATAATAATGATGAAATGATATGGTTATATGATTTTGGAAAAATTATATATTATTATGTGATTTATATAAAAATAATTAATAATTAAAATGGTTTATAAAGAAAGAAAGCATAACCCGAATTAAAATAGAGGTTTGGGATGAAAAACCTTTCAAATATCATATCATTAGAGTGATGATAAATCAATGAACTAATTATATGTTAAAAATAAAATAACACACTATATAATTGGTTACATTATAAAAAATTCCAATTTTTTCCAACTAACTTTTTTGGAAAATCATAATGAGTGAAATAGATGTTTTTCTCAATGAATGGAATTGAGTTAAGATATCCCTTACCATGGGCTCGAATTCCTTCAAATTTGTTCACACCTCCTATATAATGAACTAAAAAGTGTTTTTAATTTATTATAGACCTTAAATCATCTTTTCAGTACCTTACATAATATTTTTTTAACATATTATACCCATATATTGACAATATTGTTTTTACTTCCATCGTTTTAGGTGCATTCTTTTCATTGTTTCCAAGGTCGGATTGTTATGGTATTCCTTGTAAAAATTTATAATAATCTATAATTGATATCACATATAAATATATTTGTAATTTTGAATATGTAAATGTTAGTTGAAAATTCCACTTATTATGGTAATGTGAAACAAAAACTCATCGTCGACAAAGGGGGTGAATTTATAGACCACAGATGAAGATTTTGTTACTGACTAATAAAAGAGGAAAATAATAGATTTCATGATTCATATAACATAAAAAAATTACATTATATATATTATATTGTAATTTTAATGAATCATTTGATATGAGGTGGGGGTAAGGTAGAATTGGAAAATAATTTAAAAGATAATAAGAGGGACTCATAACTCTTGGAAATTTCTTTTTGAACACCTCATTATGGATCTTGGAATTGGTATCTGGTGAGACCAGAAGCACTAGAATGTATGGAGAGATGTGTAGAAGGAAACTTATTTGAGTTCAATCGAGAAATATGGCTTAAGGTGACGTAAATTTGTGAGGGAAGGATCCTCCTTCTATAAGAGAGGTGAGGGGTAACATATTAATTACCCAAGTTATTAAAATATAATAATTCTATATTAGGGTTTAAGGCTTAAAAAAATGCATAAAAACTAATTTGGATTAAATTTTCCAAGTATTACTCTATTTTTTTTTACTTTTTCAATAGTATTGTGATTTTTAAATAATTTTATAAAATATTTTATTCATGAAAAATAGTTTTTTTCAAAATAATAACTTTCAAAACTATGACATTAAACAAATAAAAAACAAAATTGAAAATTAAAATAATTTTTTATTATGTCATATAAACATCATATAATAATAAGGAAAACATAAATTATCGTAAAAACGTAAAATTAAATTTATTTTTTATGTTTAATATCATTAATTTTATTTATTCAGTAATATAATTAATACTGCATAGTCTTTTTGAAATTAATTATGGTATTTATTTGTTCTCTACAAAATAAAAATAAAATTATATATGAAATACAATTTCATTATCATTCCAAATGCTATTATTTATCTAACAACACTTCTATAAAACCTCATATTGAAATATTATACAAATTAACAACTATGTTGTGACAAATTGGCAATCATTTGAAATAAAATTCTATAAAGACTTTAACATGATTCATGTGTGTTAAAAATTTCATACATTTGAAAAAAAAGATGATAATAGTCAAAATATTCTTATATAATAACATTTATCCAAAATATAGTTCTATTAATAATTATTTTAATTTTAATTATAAATATTTTGTTTATTTTTCTTAATCTTGAAGAAGCACTGCATTACCGTTTCATAATAATTAATGTCAATTATTTCATATATAAAAATAATATATATATTAATATCATAAAAATTAATTTTTTAGGTTCTAAATTAAATTCTATATTCATTCAATATGTATTTTCACTCTTATACAATAAAGAAAACTTCTTAAATATTTTGTTTTGTCTTGTCTAACCCTCTTTAATCATCACAAATACATTTCGATAAGATTAATATTATATAACTATAAAATTTTAAATTATCTAACCAAAATCATCCATTATAAATAATAAATAAAAATGTGGTTAGGGAAATAATTTTATTATACTAATTAATATTTTATAGAAACAAATTTTCTTTGTTAGTGTAGCACATGCATTGTGTTGACAATCACAATGGATCTTTAATAATAATGAAGAAAAATTTAATTTATATGTGGAGAATTATTTCTACAAAAAAAATTCTCTTATAAAATTATTATTTATAAATTCCATAATTTTAAAAAAAATTATATCAAAAATATCTCTTGACACTCATGAACAATACATTATTTTAATGAAAATAATACTTTTTCTACTATTCACAAATATTCATCTATTTCATAAAATTCCCAAAAATTAATCCTAAACATTTATAATTTTTTTTGAATTAAATAATGAACTATGTTTTATGAAATTAATTTTATTGATGGTAGAAGTAAAATTTTTCATTAAAAACATCATTTTCTATAGAAATAAAACATTTAAAATTATAACTGATTTTAAGACACTTTGAAAAATTAAATAATGTGTAATAAAATTATATTCTAATCATAAGACATCAAAATATTAACTTACAATTCTATTTTATGGGAAAAAAATCTTTTTAATAAATATATTAATTATAATATTTTAAATAAACATCTGTGTTTTATAAACCCACGAGTACATTATTAATAATATCTAAATTTTTCTTTTATTATTCTATGATATAATTATATAATAATTAAATTTATGATACAACTATATTTTATTTATACTTATATTCATAATGGTCGCATTACTATTTATAAGGGTAACATTACAATTTAAAAGGACCACGTTTCTATTCACCAAAAAAATTAAGTTAATCCAACGAGACTCTAAATATCTTACTGATCACAACTATGTATGCCTATTTTTGAAATTAAATTCATAGATTTGGGAAAATTGTGTTTAATGTGTTGTTTTTAATTATTTGTTTAAATAATTATAATAACAATTTGTTGTTTTGTAGAGACTCAGTGTTGTGTGCATAAAATTCTATATTAAAATTATATTTAAATGTTTTGGGTTTTATATTCTTTACTATTTCAATAAATTGTGCCCTCATAAATTGAAATTTCTCTTCAAAAAGAAAAAAAGGTTAATACTAGAAAATTACTTTTTGGAAAACCCAAATCGAAAAATAATGTACTGTGATAACAAATTTTTTGTTTCAAAATAATTTCCCTAAATTTGAGATATTATTTCACTCTATAATAATGTAAGGATTCTTTAGTTCTTGATTCATTTCTATAAAAATAACATTATCCTTCGATTATGCCTTTAACTATTTCTACATCATTTCATAGAACAAGTTGAATCATAGTGAAAAAGAATTTCTATAGCCTATTCCAAACTTTAAATTCAATAATTTAATAAATCATGATCCAAGATGTTAGAATTAATGTTACTAAATTTTCATATTGATCATATTAAACAACATGATGTGGCACTTAATCATTACATACAAATAAGTTAGTACATTCTCCTTGTATTCTTTTGAATCATGGGAATAATGTGAATTTCCATAATTATTGTTGAATGTATTCATGATTCCTTATTCCTTAGGTAAGAGATAGAAGTTTGAATATATTCCTTATGTCAAAAATGTTGTAGACTCTACCAGTTTCTAGACAATCCATTATTTAGACCCAATATAGTAAGTAATAAGCAATTTATGTTATCCAAATTACTCACATATTTATTATGAAATCAATATTTGAGTAATAGGAAAAAATTAAGGGTTTTCATTCTGCAAACCATATATTTTTGATAAATTTAACTTGCTACTAAGACAATTTTCCATGGTACCATTCATCATACGACCTCAAATCCTTAAATAAATAATATTGTAGTACATTCTTATTGTGATATATAATTCTTGTAACCAATACATAAAGGATTAAAATAATAAAAATACATAATTATTGAACTTAAACATAAGATTCTTAATCATTTATCTTCATCTATGGTAGTAGCATAATCTTGACCATGATCAACTTTCTTCTTTTTGTTTATATTACATTAACACATGTGACATTGATTTTTGTTGTGTTAATCTCTTTACAGTTTAATCATTTTCTATTTTAAAACATTTTTATACCACAAAAATAAAAATAATGGGGGACATTTTATCCACACTTTTTGAAATATCTCATTTGATTCAAGAATATACCATGGTGTTTCATTAAATAATTATCATTTGTGAGAAAATACTTTTTTCCCTTATTCCTTTTTTCTATGTTTTTTCCAGTTGTACTCTCCTTCTATTTATTCCTTCTAAATTAATAATACATATAAATATATTTCTATTTCTTGTTAGGACAAGATAATATCTCCTCGTTTGATGAAATTTTTTGACTGACTAGTTACCTTCTAAAGACTAGCTTATACCCATCGAATAAATTGTCATTCCTACTCTTGGGATTATTTTAATTGATGAAGTTACCAATACTCACTGTTCGAACCATTTCTAAACATTTTCATACACTAGATTAGATCATAACACTATAAAACATTATGTATAATCCCAATACTAGTAAAATACTTAGCATAAATTGAAAAATTTATGTATAGTTAATCTCATGGCCAAAAAATGGGTTCTTTAGGAAATTTTAACATATTAATACTTCATAATGGTTTCTAATGAAAATGTGAATTATCCTAAGAATATCCGCTATGAGTGTCAAATCATGTGTGTAGTAAGGCCTGTTTTCGAGTACCAAGTTACCCCAAGGCAGGCCTGGGACACCATGTCAGAGCTGTTACCCCTAGATACTTTTTTTACGGAACCACATCAACATAAAGTTTCTATATAGGGAAACATTTCTGGGAATACCCACATAATCATAACCTTACCAATATTCTAGGATGTTCTTCTGTACTCATCCTAAATTTTTATCATAGGGTTATTTTCTCTGATCTATGTTTCCTAAATCTAGTTTCCAAGTTTTATTTTGACCCTTATTCTTATACAAACTGTAATAACCCTAACCTTAGTATCACAATGTTGGTACCGTACTTTATTTAATTAGTATGGTGGAAAAGAATCAAATCCTATAAGACCAATCAATTTACTAGTTTTGAAAAATAGATTATATAAATGAAATTTAAATTTCAAATTGAACGAAAAAAAATATAAAATTCAATGATAACACCCAATAACTCTTTGACTAAACCTAGAAGAAAATAATAATATACCTCTCAGAATCTAGGGAAAAAAATATATGAATGGGTTGAGATTAGATTATTAATAACAATACGAAATAGATCATAAGATATAATATAAATAATATGGCATGATCAATAAATAATAACACAATCCATTTAACCAAAATTGTGAGCATAATATCGTAGGAATAAAATATGAATAAATAATTAAATAAAAATAACCACATCAATCTTCACCATGGATATACTATTAATAGAATAATCCCATTATTTATCAATTAAGAATATCATAATGTAGAAATCCATATTACATACATTATAAACCTATCATCAAGTCATCAAGTATGACTTATGAAAATAAATAGTTAAGGCCTCGACCAAAATCCATTTCTATTTTGTCTCGTGAGACCTACTGATGCATCGAGGGGCTATAGTGGGACCCAAATATCACTTTATAACTCGAATTAATTCCCCATATGCCTTCTAAAAATATATATTTAATTAAATGTGTCCCACACCCGTTTGTAAAATTTTAATGATAATCATATATGAAAATACTCTAATAAAATCTTTGATAAATTCTCCAAGGAAAATAATATTCAATCATTCCAAAGTGTGCCACACCATTTAAATCATAATCCCAATGAATTAATAAAAAATAATATCATAAGATTCAGAAGAATCAATATTTTATAAATCATATGTATGTACATACACCACATATATGGAATAACTGGTGAACAAGGCCTATATCTAACAAAGGTAAAAGTGAGATGAGAAAAAACACTTTTCACTTTGGAAAGAATAGTTGTTTTGGAAAAAAATTTGAATTTTTTCTAAAATAATATTATAGAAATATATATCCCAAAAAAAATTTAATTACAATGAAATTATATTTTAGGCATCAATGATTTCCAACAGAAGTGAAATCACGTAAAGAGAGAATTTAAGAAACATTAGAAATACAGAATTTTAGTTCGGTTTAACTATAATATTAAAGAGATTTTAAAGAAAAAAAGAATGTTTGTTTTCATAAAACCAAAAAATAACGAAGATACTTTTTCATGATTTTTTTTTTAAAAAAAATATTTTTTTTAAAACATATTATATAGTGCACTTGAAAATGGGTAAGAATTCTGGGAGATACCTTAAATTGGGATTCCTTGTTAGGAAGAATTGAGAAGGGAACATTATAAAAAATTTATTCTCCCATAAAATAATGATGAAATGATATTGATATATGATTTTGGAATATATATGTTTATAATTTTAGAGAATTATAGAAAATGAATAATTACATTGGTGTATAGAGAAAGAAAGCATGACCTAAATTAAAATGAAGGTTCGGGAAGAAAACCCTTACAATGATCGTATCATAGGAATTAGCATAAATCAATGACATAATTATATGTGAAAAATAAAACTACACACAATATAATTTGTTATATAGTATAAAACAATCATATTTATGTCACATAAATTTTTTTATAGACGTAACCAATGAAATAGATGTTTAACTCAATGAGTGGAAACTGAGTTACGATATCCCTTACCTCGAGCTCAACATCCGTCAAATTTTTTCAGAACTACTATTTGATGGATGGAATTGTTTTATTACTATATAAAATAAGAAAACTAATGTATGTTATACCATAAATTATATTCAAATAATATTTTTCACTGGAAAATTAACAATATTTTGTTATTTCAATTGTTTCGGGTGCATTCTTTTCATTGTTTCAATGTTCAATTTGTTATGGTGCTCCTTGTAAAATTAAATAATAATACATAATTAATATCATATATATATATATATATAAACATAATTTAAAAAAATTCCATGTGAATTAAAATATCCCATGATTACAATAATGTGAAACGAAAACTCATTGTCCACAAAGGTAGTGAATTGACACACCACATATGACATTTTCGTTATTTAAGAATAAAAGAAGAAAATAAGATTTTTAATGATTATTATAACCTAATAAAAGTATTAATTTATATATATGATACATTAATTTTCATTAATGATTGTTTATAAGGTGAGGATAATTTAGAATTTAAAAATAATTTCAAAGTGGAGAAGAAGGAGTTATACCACTTGAACATTTCTTTTTTTAAATACATCCTTAATGAACTTGGAACTTATCATTTTGTGATACCAGATGCAATATAATGTATAAATAATTTTGGAGAAGGTAATTTTACATAATATATTTTAGAATGAAGGATCAGGGTGATGAATATTTTTGAAGGATGGGGACTCCTTTTATAAGTGAGGTGACAGGTAACATAGGAATTACAAAAAATATTAAAATATAATAAATATATTATAGGTGTTAAGACTTCCAAAAAGGCCAAAAAACTAAATTTTATTATATTTATGAAAGAATACTATATGTTTTGTACTTGTTAAATAAATATCTGGTTATTAAATAATATATTAAAATATTGTATTCTTGAAAAATAATTTTTTTCCAAATAAAAACTATTAATTACTATGATTTTAATGACATTAAAAAAAGTGTAAAATTCAAATAATATTTTTTTATTATATCATGGGTGGATAAAATTCATCTAGGGAAAAATTTTAATTAGCTTAAAAAACAAAAAATTACATTTATTTTATTATTTTAAATTACATTAATTTTATCTATTTAATAATTAAATTAATACTGCATCATCATTGTGAAAGCAATCATGGTAGTAAATTGTTGTAAAAAAATAAAAATAAAATTATATAAGAAATATATTTTTATTATATTTCCATATAATATTATTTGTCTAAAAAACCTAAGGAAACCATCATTTTAAAATATTATTCAAATAACAACTTTAATGTGACAACTTAGCATCGTTTTGAAAAAACATATTATAAGGGCTTCAATATGAATCCTGTGTGCTGAAAATTACATAAATGTGACTAAATCATTATAATTTTCAATATTTGATAAAATAAAATGTTTTACGCCAAATTTGGTTCATTTAATAATTAATTTAATTTTAATTAAAAATATATTGTTTATTTTTCTTATTCTTGCACGAGCATTGCATTAACTTTTCATAAGCATTAATGTTAATTATTTATTATATAAATATTACTAATATATTACTATCTTAAAAATAAATTAATTTGGTTTAAATAGAAATTATTTATTCGTTCATTATGAATATCCACTCATATACATAAAAAGAAAACATCATAAATTTGTTGTTTTATGTTTTCCTTCTTGATGGAATCATTGCAAAAACATTTGGATAAGATTAATATTATATATCTATAAAATTATACATTATAATAAAAAACATCCAATATACATAATAATTAATAAAAATGTTGTAAAAATATTTTTTACCTATTAATTAATATTTTTGAGGAACCAATTTGTCATTTTTAGCGTGGTGTATGCTCTCCATCGACAATGATAATGGTTCTTTTATAGTTATCATGAAAAATAGAATTTAAATGTTCTTATTTATTTCTATACAAAATTTATATTATCAAATAATTATTTACTTATTCTATAAAAGTAATTTATTTTATATCATCAATATCACTTAAAATTATCACAAAAAACACTCAATTTCCACAAAAAATATTATTTTTTACTATTCAATAAAAATTCCACTATTTTAGAAAAATCCAAAAAATTAATCAAAACCATTTTTCAAAGATTTTTATTAAAAAATTAATACTATTTTATGAAAATTATTTTCTAAATATGAGAAACTAATTTTTTTATTACAGACATCATTTACCCGAAAAATAAAAATTTAAATATTATAACCGATTTTATGACACCTTGAAGAATTAACCCACCTCTCATAAAATTATCTTAAAATAATAAGACATAAGGAAATAAATTATGATTTTATTTTATGAATATAATTATTTTTGAATTATTATATAAATTTTAAAATTATTAAATAATAATTTATGTTTCATAAAAGTACTAATACTTTGTTAATAATTTCTAAAAAAATAATTTACTTATACAAGGAAATAATTATACCATACACTAATTTATAAGATTCCATAATTTTATTTACCCTTTCATGGGATATGTTACTATTCATTTTGCGGATTTCCAATTCATAAAGGTCATATTACTATTCATAATGGTAGCATTACTTTTGAAAAGGCTGATGTTACTATTCACTAAAAAATTAAGTTGTTCCTATCATTCTCTAAATATCTTACTGATCACAATCATGTCTGAGAGCTTTTGAAATTAAATGCACAAAGGTGGATTTTTTTAATAGCTAGTTTATAATAATCTTGTTTAAACAATTATAATAACAGAGTGTTGTCTCACAGATACTCAGTATTGTGTCCATTACATTCTATATTAAATTTAATTATAAATCATTGGTGTGTTACATTCTCCACTCCTTTAATAAATATTGTCCTTGTAATTTTAAATTTCACTTTGAAAAAGATGTTGATACTAGAAAGTACCATTTTTGGAAAACCCACGCCAGAAAAAGAATGTACTACGATAACACATTTTATTTTGGTTCAGAATACTTTCCCAAAAGTTTATTTTTTTTCACTCTATAATAATTTAAGGAAATATGAGTACTTCATACATTTTTATCAAAATATAATATCCTTCTGTTGGGACTATAACTATTTATACATCATTTTATAGAACAATATCTATCGTAGGGCAGATTAATCTCAAAAACGTTTTCCAATGATAAAATTCAACCATTTCATAAATCATGATCCAACACTTTAGAATACTAGTCTCTAAATTTCAATGATGAACTTATTAAACAATGTTAATTCTCTCTTAATCATTACATAAAATTATGTGAGTAAATTCTACTTGAATTCTTGTGGTGCATGGAAATAAAAAGGATTTCCATAAAACCATATTGAATTCATTCATTGTTCCATATTCATTATGTAAAACATTTGAATTTGGATATATTCCTTCAGTCATAAAAGATTCAGACTCTACCAATTTGTCGACCATCCATTATTTTGTTCCAATATAGTTATCTTTATCCATTTTTTTATCGAAATTAATCATATATTTATTTAGAAATTGATATCATAGTATTAGGAACATATTAAGCATTTTATTTCCCACAACCATGTATTTTACGAAATGTTTAACATGCTATTAAGCCACTTTTCCTTGGTATCATTCATCATATGACCTCAAATCCATAAATAAATAGTAAAAAAATACAATCCTTTTATATTCTATAATTTCTATAACCCATAAATCATTGATTAAACCACTAAAAATTCATAATTTTTTAATCTAATCAAAAGAACATTAATAATTCATCTTCATCTACGGTAGTATCATAATCTTGACCATGATCAATTTTCATATTTTTGTGTATATTATTTTAGCGCATGGGATATTGATTTTTGTAGTGTCCAATATGCTTGTAGTTAAACCATTTTTCATTGGAAATATTTTTCTTATACTTTCAATCATAATAATGGTGGAATTTATGTACACACATTTAGTGAGATCTTGTTCCTTTTATTCATATACCACATTATTTCCTTCCAAAATTATCACATGTGGGAATATACTTCTTTCCCTTATTCCCTATATCTATATTTTCCCCAGTTGTGCTCATATCCTATTTCTTCTTTATGAAGCTACAATGCATAGAAAAAACTCT
Organism: Viscum album; assembly: GCA_963277665.1. Taxonomy (NCBI): domain Eukaryota; kingdom Viridiplantae; phylum Streptophyta; class Magnoliopsida; order Santalales; family Viscaceae; genus Viscum; species Viscum album. The sequence goes on along the minus strand of OY728138.1, from coordinate 1,467,127,680 downwards.
CTCCTTCTTTTTAGGACATGATACTATCTCCTCATATGATGAGAATGTTTTAGTGACTATATCCCTTCAAAAGACTATCTTAAACCCATTGAGTAAATGACCACCCTTACTCTATGGATTATATCAATTGATGTAGTTCCCATTCCATCAGGTACGCTCCATTTATAAAAAATCACATACACTATATTAGATCATAAAATTGTGAAACATAATCAGTAATCCCAATACTAGTGAAATACATAACATTTATTGAAAAATTTATGTGTATCTAATCTCATTATTATATAATGATTTATTTAGGACAAGTTTAATTTTAAATCCGTCATAATGGTTTGTAAAAAAATATGAATTACCCAAATAGTTTCCGATGGGAGTTTCAAACAAGGTGAATAGAAAGGCATGTTGTCGAGTACCAAGTTACCTCAAGTCAGGACCAGGACCCAATGTTGGATTTTCTACCCCAAGGTACATCTTTTCAAAACCATGCCCACATGTATTATCTAAATAGTGATGTATTTCTTGAAACAACAACCTAATATCGACCACACTTATATACTAGGATGTTCTTTTATTCTTATACTAAAATTCTATCACAAGGTTATATTCTTTTATTTAAGTCTTCTAAATCTAGTTTCCAAGGATATTGTTAAATATTCTTATGATACAAACTATAAAGACCCCGACCTCAGTAGAACAGAGTTGGTACCATAATTTATTATGTTTGTATGGTTACAAGGAATCAAATCTTGAAGGACCACTCAGTATAGTAGTTTTTGAAACCAGATTACATACATGAAATTAAAATTTAAAATTTAAAGGATAAAAAACATAGCAACGACACTGAAAAGACCCATGAACTCATTGAATAACCATAGAATTCAATCATAATATACCTCTTGAAATCACAAGGAAAAGAAAAAAATGAATGTGATGAGATCAGATTCATAGTAAAGGTATGAAATATAGTGGAATCTATAACATAAACTATAAATAATGATGAGTTAATAGTGACCCGTTTCATTAAAAAATAACCTTGAGCATATTTTGGTTATAATAAAAGCATAATTAATAATTCTTTTTAAAAGGGTACTTGAAACATCACCATTATTTTCATACTAGTTGATTATTCATAATATTTATAAATTAATAATATCATAATAAGGGAATACATATTCCAAAAATTTTAAACCTATTGTCAAGGCCTCCTATAATACCTCTTGAAAATAAATGGTTAACAGCTTAGAGAAAATCCATTTCAGTTTTGTCTCATGAGACCTATCGATAAATCGAGGGACTATAATAAGCCCCACCAATCAATTTATAAGTCAAATTTATTCCTCATATGTCTAATAAAAACATATAATTAAATAATAGTGTCACATACAACTTTGAAATATTTTAATCACAAAAATATGTTAAAATAATCTAATTAAATCATTGATAAATTCATTGAAAAAAATAATATTTAAACATTCCAAATTGTTCCATACCACTTTAAGACATTTAAATTATAATCCCTATGAAGGAATAAAATATAATATCATATGAATAAGTTGACTTAATAATTGATACATCAATAGGAAATACATACACCACATGAAATAAATAAGTGTTTAACTAGGCATATAACTCGCATAGGTAAAATTAAAATGAGAAAGCACTTTTTTACATCAGAAAGAAAATTACATTTGGAAAATCATTTGAATTTTTCCAAAAAATGATTTTGGAATCATGTATATCCCATAGAATAATATATAAGTATATTGATATTATTTTAGAGTTATAAATTATGTCCCATTGAATTGATGTCATGTAAATAGAGTTTAGAAAAATGTAAAAAAAACTTCTTAATGTGGTACACGGAAAATATTAAAGATATTTTAAAGAGAAAAAGATTGTTTGTATTCATAAAAACAGAAATTAACCAATATATGTATTCAGGATTAGTTTTTTGAATTTATAAAAATAATGATGGCTTAAAAAAATTATATAGTGCACTTGAAAATGGGTATCAATTCGGGGAGGTCCCATTAATTTAGAATGCTTATTGGGAATAATTTTGTAGGGAACCTTGTAAACCATTTATTTTCCCATCAAAGAATGATTAAATGATATGAATACATTATATTTTAACATATATATATATATAATTTGGGATAATTAAATTATCATAATGAAGAAATATATTATTGTATAGAGAAATAATGGATGGCCTAAAAGAAAATGGAGGTTCGAGAAGAAAATACATAACAAAATATTATCATTTGAGTGAGGATAAGTCAAGGACAAAATTATAGTGAAAATTAAATTCCACACAATATAATTGGATATACAGTATAAAAAACCAATGATCATTCATGTCATGACTCGTCCCATGAGGTTCGTGTCGTGACTACACCAGGCCCGCCTTCTATAGGCCAGGGTTGGAGACAAGCACTAAATGGTGTATTCCATAAAACGGGAAGGCATAGCCTTTAAACTTGTACAAACACACGGTTCGAGAACACAACAAGAAACAACTATGATGTAAAGTGATGTATTAATGGAGCGCTAATAGAAATGGGTCCATAATACAATCCAAACTGCAAAAGTACAAGTACAACTAAAAAGAACAAAACAACTAAAAATGTGAAAAACATCTCTTGGATCATCCACCACGGATCCTACATGAAGGGTAGGTATAACTCATGATCAGTAATACTTGCATCATGTCATGCCAAATGGTCCACCTCCGAGCATCGTCCAGTCCTGGGTCCCTCATCCTCGATCAATGTCATACGTCGTCTGCAAAAGACACAATAATGTGCAGGAAAAACCTGTGTAGGGGTGAGTATAACAATACTTAGTAGGGCCCTTGAGACCATGTAGGTCTCCTCTAACTATAAAAAAAATAAAATCACCGGGTAGGATCTCAATAAAAAATTACAAGGAAATAGGCAGACCTCAATTAGAGTCTCATCTCAAACCAGGTATACAAATTAGATAATAGGATTATGATGTTGACCCACACAAGATCACTATGAAAGATGATAGCCAGTCACAAGATTATCTATGGGTATTAACAAGTAACATCTCCAATCACAATGTCAAACACCTCATATGTGGGATAACTTCTCCTCTATCGAGTACAATCGGCATGAAGTTCACACAGAGCCGCTTCCCACTAACCATGAACTGATGTGGTACTCTTCCCCATTACCTAGTGTGGGTCTATTGGGTCGCACAGAGCCGTCATCCCCCACTGTGGCCTTCTGAGGTACTCCTCCCCATCATGTAACATGGATGATCCCCACCGTGGTCTACTGAGGTACTCCTCCCCATCACGTACTGTGGCCGTCGAGTCACTCAGAGTCGAAAAGTCAGTAGTCAATAGGTCTCATCAAGTCACAGGGTTTCGAATGTAGTGTTCATGGGAGAACCGATACCCAAGACATTAGATGTATTTCAACCAGCACGAAGGCTCACAAAAAGGTATCCTGATGATCTATCGCATCATAATGATTCCAACACAATAGAAGACGGGTCTACCAGATTCCCAGTCTGTGCATTAATGGCATTTTAGTGCCGAGGGCCCAGTTGGATTAGGGTATGATCCAACCCGGTCGTACTCCAAGTTTCTCCAAAACTCTCATGGAGTAATACAAAAAGAAAACATCTCTCCAAGGATCCCAATGCCACAGAATGTTTTTCCAACGAACATTCAGTTCTCAAGATAAGGACCTTTTTTGTTCTAGGACAGTAATGGGTTCGGGTCCAGTCCGACTCGGTCGGACCGACCCAACCCGGTTTAGCATTGGTCGCCCTGACCCGAGTCAGGTCCGGTCTGACCCGGCTGGGCCGCGAGTCAGGGCACTGGGCTCCAGGTCGGCTCGTTGAGCGGCGGGTTGGTCCGCTAGACGGACCATGAAGTTCCACCGGCCTGGTGGTGCGGGTCGCAAAATACAACTAGACGCGGTGCGTTCGAGTAGGGCTGACATGGCATAGATCCACATCAGTGGGTTAACCCATAGGGTTTGAACCCAATGTGATGCCACGTGGCACCGTGGGTTCTCTGTGCCACAGCTGACGACCCATGGATTTGTTGGCCGGGCACATCAGTGGAACGCACCCTGTACACTGGCCACCGGTCGATCCGGTGGCCCCTGATCCCACCACATCCAACGCAGGCCTTGGGCTTGGTGCTGTGTTGGTGCGCCACAAGGGAGGTGCCCAACCTCCGCTCTGCTGGCTCCGTCACGGCCGACCGGCTTACCGGCCGCCCTCTCCGCCGCTCGCCATGACTGACGAGCCCCGACCATCCGTGTTCGTCGGCGACTCGTGACATTGCGCTACGTCTCCTCTGTAGTTGACCGATGCTGGAAGTTCTGATGACCATTTTGGCTTTCTGTCGTGGTCTCTTCTTTCAGCGTGCGTTGATGTGCTATCGACCACGTATCCGGTCAGTGTCGTCATGTTGTCGGTCGTCCATGGAGGCAAAAGGATGCAACAAAAATAAGAGAGGGTTTGGGTCAAGTTCTCTAGGCCCGTGCTCTCCGTGTTAGCTTGTAACATGAGGGGGGGTTAAGGGTTTAATAACAATTGAATTAATCAATAAGATAAACTACACAAGATTCCCCTCAATAACCATCTGCAAAGACGAATGAATCACGGGTCAACCCCTTAGTTGGTTGACCCAAGTTCTTCATGTAATTTCAAGAATGGGGAAGACAGAATCAAAAATGCACAAACAAAATAACCCCTACCTTGAACCTTCAGAGAAATTCCCAAACATAAAGGTGGGTTGATTTTCTTTATTCCCACAACTGGTTCCCAATGACGCCACTCGTACGTCGCCTTTCGGTTCATGGTTTGGTGTTGTCTGTCACCTCTCACTGGGTTTTCCTCCGTCCTCCAAGGGTATGGCGTCATCTTGCTCCTTCAACACGTTGTTTCTTGGTGAAGCTATACCGATACCCCTCCCTAAGATCCATATATATAAGAAAGGATAGGGTAAGTAACAACGTGGGGAATTGATGGGGTCATAAATTAGAAAAATATTAATTCCCAAACGATGTCATTACATAGGATTGGCAGGTCATGCCATTTATTGGCTTGACACATCACTAGCCCCAAACATATCTTGTCCGTTGGAGAATATAAAATAAACTAATAAAATTATTTTTTTTCTTTTCTTTTAAAAAGTCAAAAAACTGAAAATTCTATCTAGCCATAATATAGTCAAAGTAATGTCTCACTTAAAGAAATCCTGGCATTTCAGATTCAATGGTGCCCTTAGATTCTTAATCCGGGCACCGATTCTAATGTTAGAAAACACCGCTCATGATTTTACTGAGCGTATCTGAAAAAAAGTTCAAATTTTTTTTACCAGTCACCCTCGACCAATGCCAGTCTAGGTTAGGTTCTTCCTAGGGGAAACATGCCCCAATGTTCCCAACGGTAATCTCAGATTTTTAATATATGTTTCTATTTATATGTTATGGATTTTGAAATAAAATAATTATCACATTATTTTATTTATATCCAAAAACTACCTTTCACTGGTGGCTCGTTCCGACCAAAGTCAGTATCTGACTAAAGAAAACATACCCTCACGAGTTCAGTGGAGGGCTCATATTTTTAATCCAAGTTACCATTCATGAGTTATAAGCATTTGAAAAATAAAATAATTTTATTTAATTGTTTTATTTACGGTTATACTATTTTTGGGTTTTCTCATAAGAATTATGCACCGACTAAATGAAATTCAAGCCTACGGTAGACCCGCCAACCTGAATGCAACAGTGCCCTTAGATTTCAGATCCATGAAACTATTTAAGAGTCATTTCACTTTTCTAGTAAAATTGCTTATGCCTGCTAATTAAAGCTTAAAAAACGTTGATGGATCATTCTGGGCACTCCATGCCTCAAGATCGTACGCCTTTAGATTTCTCAGTCTGAAAATACTCCCATATATGTAAAAAAATTATACGAAAATTCCAAGACATTACATTCTCCCCACCTTAGGGTTTTACATCCCTAAATGCCAAAATAAAGGAAACTCAAACAAAAGAGGGGTATTGAACATGAATCTGAGCCACTCGCTCCCATGTGCTCTCCGGGAGGTTCAAATTCTTCCAGAAAATGCATACCAGAGGTATCAACCACCCATTAAGGACCCACTTTTTTCGATCCTCGATCTCTACTGGAACCTAAATTAATGTCTCCCGATCATCTAAGTCCAACTCACCATGGTCGACGATGTGAGCTGAGTCGTGCAGGTATCTTCTCAGATGTGATAAGTGGAATACATTATGAACCCTCTCCAACTGCAGTGGAAGAGACAATCTGTACGCTACCTCTCCTATCCTTCGAAGTATCAGAAAAGGGCTAAAAAACCTTGGTGATAAATTGCCACTTCAGCCAACTCTATGTAGTCTAATTAAGGAGAGACTCGCAAAAATATGTGGTCCCACCTCCTAGAACTCCAAGGGTCTCTGTCTCCTATTAGAATATGACTTTTTATGCTCTGTGTAGTCTTCATCTCCTCATGGATGGTCTGCACCTTCTTAATGGTAGACCGTACCAACTCTAGACCCATAATTGTTGACACCCTGAGGTCTGTCCTACATAGATGTAATCTATAGGGTCGACCGTACAATTCATCGAATGGTTCCATACCGATGGTGGAGTGATAACTGCTGTTTTTTGAAAACACAACCTTGGCCAATGGATCCTCCCAACAACGAAAAAAATCATGGACGTATTCACGTAGCGTGTCTTCTAGATTTTGTATGGTCTGCTCTATCTAACTAGCCATCTAAGGATGAAAGGCGGTTCTCAAACATAGCTGAGTCCCGAACACCTCCTACAATTCCATCCACATCTGTGATGTGAGACATCTGTCATGGTCAGAGACGATCGTCGACTGAACCCCATGAAGTCACACAATCTCTTGCACATAGAGGCATACTAAGCCCTCCACTGATCCCTAATCTTGGATAGGTAGTATGTGGGCCAACATGGTTAGTTTTTCAATGATCACCCAAATAGAATCATGTCCCATGGACATACGTAAAAGCCCTGTCACAATGTCCATGGATATTCCTTCCCACTTCCACTCTGGCACCTTTAGTAGCTCTGTTAAGAATGCTGGAACCTGATGCTCAGACTTCACTTGATGACAAGTGAGCCATTTTGGAACAAACTCTATTACATCTTTCTTCACCCCTAGCCACCAGTGCTGACGTCGAAGGTCCTGGTACATCTTCTCCACACCAAGACGTACCGCCAGAGGGGATGCACGGAACTCCCTCAACACCACCTCCCTTAGCACCATTATTACCATGGTACTTCCTCGGAAAATAATGATGTGCTCCCCACCTTCACAAAATCCATCTGGTGCATTCCCTGAAGATATCTGAGAACGTCAAGCCTCACAGTCAATGTCCCCAAGATACGCCTCCCTAACTCGCTGAAGGAGTGGGAGAGTGACTCTCATAGATTGGAGGTATGACTCTCCATCTCTATTAATAAAGAATATCTGCAACGTGGATATATGGAATGCCTCATCACTCAGCAACTATAGGCAATACCTCCTACTGAGTGAAAATACTACCACGTTCCCCTTTCCAAGAGTATAATATATCTCAAGATCATAGTACTAGAGATACTCTAGCTATATTCACTATCTCAGCTCTTAAAATCCCTACTGACACTTCTTCGTATAAAGGAAAGCCTCCCCCTTCTTCATCAAATTCGAGAAGGGTGCCACAACCCTGATGATGTCTAGTTCAAAACTCCGGTAGTACCCCGCCAACGCATAAGTCCCCCTCACTTTGGGGAGGTAATCCTAGAAACATATTTTGAAAAGATGTCCCCACACTATGCCACTCCTGTTGGGAATTGAAATATTGAAACTCATGCTACCACGAGGGTAAGACTGGACGACTCAAGAGTGATCGGCTGCACCCTCCTATGCATGAGTCTATCATGTACTGTATGGGATTCCTTTTTCACCCAATAAGGAACACCCCATCCCAACATTGTAGATAAACCCGAACCTATTTTCCTAACACAGTCAATCTGAGGTTGAATTTTGGATGTCCAGTCCATACCCAAACTAAAGTCATAAGGTATCGACACTACCACCAATACATTCCAAACAAAACTCTCTCCTCAAGGGTCAGATCACATCGTCGGCGTAAGTGTGATTATCGAGCCTCATCCCATAGGTATCTATAGACATGATGGTCAAGTCAACGTCTTAAATGTAAACTCTAGTTCATGAACAAGATATGTGGAAATAAGGAATGAATAGTTCCAATGTCAATTAATATGGTAGCTAGTATTAGACACAGACCATGCCTACAATCATTTATGGAGCCCTTGGGTCACACTCCTTGACCGCATGCCGCTAATCCCTTCCCATTTCCTCAAACTCCCTGAGCCTTGTGGGGACCACATTGATTTTGTGGTTGTAACATGTCAAAAAGTACATCACCTCATGCTTCTCTCCTATCTCCACTTCCCTGTTGAATCTCTGAAGATTCATTTGTCCCTATCACTTCCTCTTCCCAAAACATTTTACATGCCTATGTCTCTGAGACTGGCATCAGTTTCCTACATTCCCACTTCAAAAATCCACTGTATGAATCCGCTCAACCAAAAAACATTCAGCCACAAAGGTTCTCTCTAGCACCCTAACATAAGTACGAATGCATAGAGAAATAGTGCTAGCTTGTATGTCCCTAAACACAACTTACTCAGAGGTTCGAGCCCTGAAGCGCTAACTGTACTATATTCATTGAGTACCTGGGATGGTCAGTATGCCTCGATGAATACTCAGCTACAGAAATGTCATCCTACCAAATCTGTGGAAGCTCTAGGGAACTCTCAGCCACTTCCTCAATCTATTCCTTAGCTTCCTCTGAGTCAAGCATGTCTCAGAACCTGAGGGGTATCTAATATTGAAACACATGTAAGGAACCAATCCAATATGTGTCCTCTACCGGTACTGTCAATTGTAACTACTGACCAATGGCCACTGATATAGCTGGCACATTACCCGAAGATACCATCTCTGGAAACGGTCTCAGTACCGAAGCCTCAATACCCTACAAACCATCCACATGGTCAGCTACTTTAAATTACCACCAGATAATATCACCATCCACTCAACGGGTGTCCCAACTAGGCGGAAAACTATAGACACAAACTCCATCCAGTCCTCAGCTTCTTGGGAATCTATCTCGCCTTGGAACCTCGGAGACCTCTGCCGCTGGAACTCGTGCAACACACTTAGTCGGCGTGCATCGTCCACCAGTGCGGATGGTGGTAACTTCTTCCCAACGGGTGGTGGTGATGCTATTATAACACCTGAAGTTTCCAGCAGAGTAAGAGGTCCTTACATCGGGGCCTCGTCGCTTGGTGGGATGTCATCGCTTACTCTCTCAGGAATTGTCATAGGCTATCTAAATGGAGGAATCCAAATAAGAAATTGGTGCACCATGGTCATTGTGTTATACCTGGTAAGATGACTCAAAGAGTTCATAAGAAATACATTTCAAAACAAACGCAATAAGTGTTTTCAGGCACTGAGTCGAAAATCTCAATTCAGGGTCCTGGTGTATGGATACGTTGGTCGTCGCACCAACATTGGATACCCCAAACTGAAAAACCACACTCATAACACATAACACTATTGCCACACAGAAATTATCAAAGTCATAATTTTAGGTAGAACTGAACTCCTCTGATACCACTTTGTCCCGACCTGTCCCTCGGGCCCGTGCCGTGACAACCCCAAGTCTGCCTTCCATAGGCCATAGGCTGGCGACTACCACCGAAAGGCGTATTCCCTAAAACGGGAATTAATTTCCTTTAAACCTGTACAAACACATGGTCTGAGAACACAAAAAGAAGAAAATGTGAAGTAAACTGTTGTTGTAAAAGAGTGATGAAAGATAAGGGGATGGAATACAAGCCCAAATGGAAAAGTACATGTACAACTGAAAAGTACAAAACAAATGAAAATGTGAAAAGAAGCTACTGAATCGTCCACCACAAATCCTTCTTGAAGGGTAGGTATAGCTCAAGATCAGTATTACCTGCATCACGTCATGCCAAATAGACCACCTCCAAGGACCTTCTAGTCCTGGCTCCCTCAGCCTCGGTCAATGTTGTACGTCATTTGCAAAAGGCACAATAAGGTGAAGGAGAATCCCATGCAGGGGTTAGTATAACGATACTCAGTAGGGACCCCGAGACCCTGTAGGTCTCCTAGAACTCCTCAAAATGAAAAACACAAGGCCTGATCTCAATCAAAAAGAAGAATACAATAGACACAGCTCAATTAGAGTCTCAACTCAAACCAGGTATACAACTCAAAGAAACATGATAATGATACTGACCTACATAGGATCGCTATGAACACTGATAGCCAGCCCTGAGAATCTCTAGGGGTGGTAACGAGTAACATCCCCAATCACAACTTCAAACACCTCGTCTGATGGGGAAATCCATCTCTATCGATTACAGTGGGCTTGCCTGGTTTCACAGAGCCTCATCCCACTAACCTCGGACTACTGAGGTACTCTTCCCCATCACGTACTATGGGTCTGTCGGGTCACACTGAGTCTCCCTCCCCCACTGTGGCCTACTAAGGTACTCCTCCCCATCATGTATCATGGATGCTCCCCACCATTTTCGATTGACGTACTCCTCCTCTTCGCCTACCGTGGCCATCATGTCACTAAGAGTCAAAAAGTCAGCAGTCGTCAGGTCTCAACTAACCGTAAGGTTTTGTAAGTAGTTTTCTTGGGAGAACTGCTCCCCAAGAAAGTAGTCATATTTCAACAAGCACTAAGTCTCATAAAAAGGTAACACGTTGATCCGTAAGGTCATAAGGGTTCAAACTCAACATACGGCGCGTCAACTGGACACTCGGTTTGTGCATTATTGGCATTTCAATGCCGATGGCCTCATTGGATTCTGGTACGATCCAACTCTTCCGTACCCCATGTTTTTTCAAAACACTCATGGCATGATTAAAAAGGGCCCTCTAACTCTAAAGATCCCAATTCCTTGGATGGTTCGTCAAATAGACATCTGATTTTCAAGATAAGTCCCTTTTAGTTTTCCTAGGTGGTACTGGGTCTGGGTCCGGTCCGCCTCGGTCGGACTGGCTGACCCAGCCCGACTCAAGTCTGACCCGACTCGGGTCAACCCGTCCTGCTGGGCCTGGCCTGACCCAACTTGGCCAAGGGTCAGGCTGTGGGTCGGCCCGCTGAGCAGTAGACCAGTCTGCTAGACAGACTATGCAGTTCCACCTGCCTGGCGGCTTGGGCCACCAGGGATACCCGGACGCGGCGCATCCGAGTTAGACTGACGTGGCGCGAAGCCCCACCTCTACTCTACCAGCTCCATCGTAGTCGGCTAGCGTGTCAGCCGCTGTGATGACAACCATAGCCGTGTGTCATGGTCTCTTCGTGCAGTGTGCGTTGATGCGCTATCTACCACATAGCCGGTCGGTGTCATCGTGCTGTCGGTCTTCCATGGAGGCACATGGATGCCAAAAATATAGGAAGGTTCAGGTCGGGTTAGTTAGGCACATGCCCTCCATGTTAGCTCATAACACGAGGGGGTTTAGGGTTTAATAAAAATTGAATTATTCAACTAGATAAACCCCATAAGATTACCCACAATAACCTCCCACAAAGACGAATAAATCGCTCGTCAAACCATTAGTCAGTTAACCAGCTTCTTTCATGTAATTTCAATAACGGGGAAGATAGAATCAAAAATTCACAAATGAAATAACCCCTACCTTGAACAGTTGGAGAAACTCCCGTGGTTGATGGTGGGTTCGTGTTATTTTTTCCCACAACCAATGGCAAATAATTCTACTCGTACGTCGCCTTCCGATTCGTGGTTTGGTGTCGTCTGTCACTTCCCTCTTGGTTCGGATCGGTCCTCTAATGGTCCAGAGTCACGGTGCTCCCTCAACACTTTGTTTTGTGGAGAATATGGGATGATACCCCTCCCTAAGCTCCATATATATAGGAGAGGGGAGGATAAGTAATGATGTTGGGAATTGACGGGGGCTCATAAATTAGGAAACTTCATAATTACCCAACAACGTCATTAGTTAGGATTGGCAGGTCAATCCATTTACTGTCTTGACACAACACTGGCCCCAAACTTATCTTGTCCGTTAGAGGATATGAAATAAAATAATAAAATAATTATATTTCATTTCTATTTAAAAGTCACAAAATATATCTTTTTCTACAAACCTTCTACGGTCAAAATATAGAATCCCTTAAGCAAATCTCGACATTATGGATTCAACGGTTCCCTCAGATTTAAACTACGGGCACCAGTTCTAATGTCAGAAAAAACCACACGCGTGTTTACTGAATGTACATGAAATAAAGTTCAGAAAATTATTAACAGTGACCCTCGACCTGTGCCGGTCAAGGTTAGGCTCTGCCTAAGGGAAACACGCTCCAGAAATCCCAACGATACCCTTAGACTTGTAATCCGAGTTACTGTTTAGAAGTTATGGATTTGACAAAAAAATAATTATCACTTTAATTTATTTACGGAAAACAACTAAATTTATGTGGTTGCTCGTGCTGGCCAAAGTTAGTATTTGACTAAAGAAATAATACCCTCATGAGTTTAGTAGTGGTTACAGATTTTAATTCCCAATTACCATTCTTGAGTTATAAGCATTATAAAAATTAATAATTTTATTTAATTAATTTTTTAACGGTTATGCCATTTTTGAGTTTTCTCATAGGAGGCCTATGCCGAATAAACTTAAGTCACACCTCGGGTAAACCCGCCATACTGAACACAACGATGCCCTCAAATTTCTGATCTAGTAAACCATTTAAGAGTCATTCAACTTTTTCAGGAAAGCTGCTTACGCGCGCTAATTAATACTTAACAAAACATCGACAGATCACTTCGAGCACTCCGGGCCTCAGAATCGCAGGCCGTCAGATTTTGAGTTCTATAAATAGTTCCGTATAAATAAAAAACATAAATATTGTGACATTAAATTCTCCCCACCTTAGGTATTTACATCCCCGAAAGCCAAAACAACGGTAAATCGAACAAAATAGGGTTACTGAGCACGAATCTTAGCCTCCCTCTCCCATGTGATCCCATGTTGGTTCACATGCTGCTAGTGAATGCACACCAGAGGTATCGACTGCCCAAGAAGAACCTGCTCATGTCGATCCTCAATCTCTACTGGAACCTTTGTAAACACCGCCACATCATCTATGTCCATCTTGCCATGGTCGATGACCTGAGATGTGTCATGCACTTATTTTCTCCAACGAGATACATAGAAGACGTCATGAAACCTCTCCAATTGCAGTGGATGAGCCAAGCTGTATGGTACCTCTCTTATCCTCTAAAGTATCAGAAAAGAACTGATAAAACTTGGTGATATTTTTCCACCTCGACCAAATCTCTATAGTCCCCATCGAGGAGAGACTCGCAAGAATACGTGGTCCCCCCTCCTAGAACACCAAGGGTCTCTATATCATATTAATATAGGACTTCTGTATGATCTATGGAGCCTTCGTCCACTACTAGATGGTCTGAACCTTCTTAGTAGTAGTTCATACCTTCTCTGGACCCATAAGTGCTGACTCACCAGGGGCTGTCCTGCATAGAGGTGATATGCTGGTATGACCGTACAAGGCCTCGAATGGTTCCATACCGATGGTGGAGTGATAACTATTATTTATTGTGAACTCCACCACGGGCAAGTGATCCTCACAACTATGGCCAAAATCTAGGATGCATGCACGTAGCATGTCCTCCAGAGTCTGTATTGTCCGCTCTGTCTGACCATCTGTCTGAGGAAGAAAGGCGGTTTTCAAATGTAGCTGAGTCCCTAATGCCCCTATAATCCCTTCCACAGCTGGGATGTGTAACATGTATCACGATCGGAGACAATAATCAATGGAAACCCATGAAGTCGCACAATCTCTTGAATGTAGGGGCATCCCAAGCCCTATACTAATCCGTACTATCAGATAGGTAGGAAGTGGGCCGAATTTCTAAGTTGGTCAACAATCACCCAAATAGAATCATGCCCTTTGGACGTATGTGGAATCCATGTCACAAATTCCATGGGGATTCTATCCCACTTCCACTTTGGCACCTCTATTGGCTATGCTAAGCATGCTGGAACCTGATGCTCAGCCTTCACTTGCTGACAAGTGAGGCATCATGGAACAAACTCCGCTACAACCTTATTCATCACTGGCCACCAGTGCTGATGCTGGAGGTCATCGTACATATTCTCCACACAAGGATGTACTGCTAGAGGGGACGCATGGAACTCCCTCAACATCTCCTCTCGTAGTGACACTGATACCATTGTACGTCCTCTAAAGATAATGACGTGCTCTCCACCATCAGAAAATCCATCCGGTTCCTTCCAGAGGATATTTGAGAACGTTGAGCCTCATAATCAGTGTCCCCAAGTTGCACCTCCCTAACTAGCTGAAGTAGTGGGTGAGTGAATATCAAATACTGGAGGTATGCTGCTCCATTACTATCCACGAAGGATATCCACAATGTGGCTAGCTGCTCTGCTGGCTCACACTGCCAATGTAGGCCAGACCTCTTGCTGAGTGCATCTTCTACAACGTTCCCCTTCCTAGGATTATAGAATATTTCCAGGTCATAGTCCTTGAGGTACATTATCCATCATTAGTTTCTCAACACATAAAAGATCTGTTGACATTTCTCTATCTACAAGAAAGGACCCCCTTCTTCGTCAAAGATAACAAGGGTGCTGCTACCCTGGTGAATTCTGGTTCAAAACTATGGTAGTACCCAGCCAATGAAGAAGTCCCCTCCCTTCATGGAGGAAATCCTGGAAAAATCTTTTGAAAAGATGTCCTCAAACTCTTCCACTCTTGTTAGGAACTGAAAACTCAGAACTCATGCTGCCATGAGGGTAAGGCTGGACTACTCAACAGTGACTGGCTTCACCCTCCAATGCACGAGTCTATCCTGTGCTACCTGGGGTTTTATTTTCTCTAACTATGTAAAACACCATCCCAACGTTGTAGATAAAGAATAACGTGTTTTAATTATACAATCAATCTGTGTATGAACTGTGAATGTCCATTCCATACCCAATCTAATGTCATAAGTCCTCGACGCTACCACCAAGAGGTTCCAACCGAAACTCTCATCTCAAGGGTCAGATCACACCATTGGAGTAAGTATGATTAGTGATCCCCCTTCGAAAGGTATCTCCAGAACTGTGGGTCAAGTAAACAAATTAACCAGAAACTCTAGGTCTTAAACAAGATCTGTGGAAAGAAGGAATGATTAGTTCCTTTTTCAATTATTATGACAGCTAGTAGTAGAAACAGACCGTACATATAATCATTCATAGATCCCTTGGGTCACACTCCTTGACTACATGTAGCTACTCTCTTCCCATGTCTGCCAGATCATTGAGCCTAGTGGGGACCACATTGAGTTGGTGGTTGTAACATGTCAAAAAGTACACCACCTCATGATGCTCTCCATGCTCTACTTCCGTGTTAGATTCTATGAAGATTCATCTATCCCTATCACATCCTCTTTCCAAAACATTTTACACTCCTAATTCTCTGAGACTGGCGTTAGTTTCTTACATTCCCACTGCTAACATTCAATGGATGCATCCGATCAGCCAAAGAACATTCAACCACAAATGTTATCTCCAGCACCCTAACATATGTAGGAATGCCTAGAGAAATAGTGAAAGCACAAATTTCCTTGAACACACCTTTCTTGGAAGTATGAGACCTGTAGCGCTAATTGTACTGTATTCATCGAGTACCTAGGGTGTTCGATACGCCTCGATGAATACTCAGCAATCGACATGTCGTCCTGCCGAAGTTGTAGATGCTCTAGGGAACACTCATCCACCTCCACAAGTCAGTCTTTAGAATCATGTAAATTGGTCTTTCCTTAGAACCTAAGGGGTATCTGATGCTGAAACACATGTAAATAACCAATCCAACATGTGTCCTCCACTGGCACTATCAGTTGTAACTGCTGACCAATGGGAAGTGATATAGCTGGAACACTACCTGAAAGTACCATCTCGGGCAACGATCTAAGTACTAAAGCCTAATTACCCTATGGACCATCCTCATGGTCACGTACTATAAAAGACCAATACCTATGATCACCATCCACTCAATGGGTGTCCCAACTAGGCAGAAAACTCTAGCCAAAATCTCCATCCATTCTTTAGCTGTCTGGGAATCTATCTCGCCTCAGAACCTCAGAGGCCTCTGTCACTGGAACTCGTGAAACACGCTCATTCTGCGTGCACCGTACGCAAGTGAAAATGGTGGCAACTGTTGCCCAACAGGTGGTAGTACAGTTGGTACACCACCCTATGGTGCCAACAGAGTAAGAGGGCCCCACACCAGGGACTCGTTGCTAGGTGGACCATCATAGCATACTCTCTCGGGAATCCTGGCTGGCTTTCTACACGGAGGAATCCGGATAAGGAACAGGTGCTCCATGGTCATTCAGTTATACCTAGTGATATGACTAAATGAGTTCAAAAGAAAGACTTTTCAAAACACATTCAATTTGTGTTTTCATGCACTGTGTCAGAAATCTGAATTCATGGTCCTGTTGTATGGATACGCGACCACCACACCAAGCATAGATTCCCCAAACTGAAAAACCACACTCATAACACTTAATAATATTGCCACACAGAAAAGGTCATAGTCTTATTTTTTCAGTGGAACTGAACTCCTCTGATAGAACATTTTCATGACCCATCCCTCGTGGCCCGGGTCGTGACTACACCAATATCACCTTCCATAGGCCATGGGCTGGGAAGTAGAACGGAAAGGCATATTCCCTTAAACGGGAAGGTATTTCCGTTAAACCTATACAATCACACAGTTTGAGAAGACAACAAGAAGCAACTGTGATGTAAACTGTTGTAGTAAAATAGTTCTAAAATCAATGGTGCCAAAATACAAGCCCAAATTGAAAAGTAAAAGTACAATTGAAAAGTAATAAACAACTAAAAAGGTGAAAAGCAGCTCCTGGATCATCCCCCACAGATCCTACATAAAAGGTTAGGTACAAATCACAAACAGTACTCCCTGCGTCAGATCACACAAAATGGTCCAACTCCGAGCACCATTCAGTCTTGGCTCCCTCATCCTCGATCAATGTTGTAAGTCGTCTTCTCAAGGCAAAATAAGGTGTGGGCAAAGCCAGTGCATGGGTGAGTATAACGATACTCAGTAGGGACCCCGAGACCATGAAGGTCACCTATAACTCCCCAAAATAAATACAACAAGGCATGATATTTATCAAAAAGCACAATGCAATAGACACAGCTCAATTAGAGTCTCAGCTCAAACCAGGTATACAACTCAAATAAACAAGATTATTATGCTGACCCACACAAGATCTCTATGAAAGATGATATCTATCCACGAAATTATATAGGGTTAGTAACATGTAACATCCCCAATCATAACATCGAACACCTCATCTGCTAGAAAAATACTCCTCTATCAAGTACAGTGGGCCTACTGGGTTACACAGAGGTGCTTCCCACTAATCTTGAACTGCTGAGATACTCCTTCCCATCGAGTACCGTGGATCTGCTGGGTCACAATGAGCCACCCTCCCCCACCATGGCCTGCTAAGATACTCCTCCCCATCGCATACTGTGGTGGTTCCCCACTGTGGCCTACTGAGGTTCTCCTCCCCATCGCGTGTCGTATCCATCGATTCACTCCGAGTCTAAAAGTCAGCAGTCGTCATGTCTAAACCAGTCGTAGGGTTCCGTACGTAGTGTACTTGGAAGAACCTCTCCCCAAGAAATTATAAATATTTCAACTAGAACTATGTCTCAAAAAACATAACTGGATGTTCTGTTGTGTCATACGGGGTCCAACACAATAGAAGACGTGTCAACCGTACACACGGTCTTTGTGTTATCGGCATTTCAATGCTAAGGGCCCGGTTAGATTTAGGTACGATACGACCCTGCTATACTATAAGTCTCTCCAAAACTATCATGATGTGAATAAAAAGGACCATCTCCATCCATGTATCCCAACTCTATACACGGTTTGTCAAACGGACTTCCGATTCTCAGGATAAGGCCCTTTTAGTGTTCCTGAACTATACTAGGTTCGGGTCCCATCCGCCTCAATCGGCCCGGCCTGACCCAGCCCAAATTGGGTCTGACCTAACTGAGTTAAACCCAAAATGCTGGGCCCTGCCCATCCTGGATGGGCCATGTTTCAGGGCACTGATCCGTGGGTCGGTCCACTGAGCGGTAGGTCGGTCCGCTGGAAAGACTCGGCAGGGTCACCTGCGTGGCAGCACGGGCCGCCAGGGGTACTCGAATGTGGTGCATCTCGGTAGGGATGACGTGCTGTGGAGCCCCATAAGCAGGTAAAACCATGTGGGTTGACCCCAACACATTGGCACATCGTGCCTCAGGTTCTCTGTGCCATGACCGATGGGCCGCGACTTTACTGTCGGGCACGCCAATGGTAGACGCCCTATCCACCGGCCGCCAGTCGATCTGGCGGCCCCTGCTCGTATCACGACCTATGTGGGGAACTGAATTGTTGCATCATGGGTGCACCACTGGGGGCGCTCCCCACCTCCAATACACCGGCTTCATCGCGGCCGTCTGGCGTGACGACCAACCTCTCCTCAAGTCACCGCAGCTGACGAGCCGCGACCCCATGTTCATCAGCTGCACGCGACAATGCACCACTCCTTCTATCCGGACGGTCGGTGCTAGATTCTCAGACGAACACCACATCTTTGTGCCCTATACTCTATTTGCAGTGTTCATCAATGCACTATCAACCACGTAGCCAGTCGGTGTTGTCGTGTTGCCAGTCTTCCATGGAGGCACAAGGATGAAAAACAATAGCGGATGGTTCGGTCTTGGTTTGTTAGGACGAAACCCTCCACATTATCTCATAACACAAGGGGGGTTCAGAGTTTAAAAACAATTTCATTAATCAACAAGATAAATCCTACCATATTTCTTGTAATAACTTCCCACAAAGACGAATAAATCGCAGGTCAAACCGTTAGTCGGTTGACCCGCGTTCTTCATGTAATTTCAGGAATGTGGAAGAGGGAATAAAAAATTCACAAATAAAATAACCCCCCAACATAGAAATGTTAGAAGAACACACTCACTTTAAGGTGGGTTGGTGTTCTTCATTTTAAAAACCGGTTCATAATAACGCCACTCGTACGTCACCTTCAGGTTCATGGTTCGGTGTCGTCCATCACATCCCGCTGGGTTCGGCTCTGTCCTCCAAAGGTCTGGCATCACGGTTCTCTTTCATCACTTCGTTTCATTGAGATGCTATGCTGATACCCCTCCATAATCTCCATATATATAGGAGATGGTACGGTAAGTAACGACATGGGGAATTGATGGGTGCTTATAAATTAGAAACCTTCGTAATTCCCCGTTGACGTTTTTACCTAGGATTGGCCGGTCATGCCATTTATTGGCTTGACACATTGCTGGCCCCACACTTAGAATGTCCGTTGGAGGATATGATATAAAATAATAAAATTATTTTATTTCATTTCTTTTTAAAATTCACAAAAATTAACTTTTTCTCCAGACATATTACGGTCAAAGTAAAGTCTCCCTTAATCGAATCTCGGCTTTGCGGATTTAACGGTCCCCTCAGATTTTTAATCCGAGCACCGGTTCTAAAGTTAGAAAACACCGATCGCGCCTTTAATAAACGTACCTGAAAAATAATTCAAAAAATTATTAGCACTCACCCTTGACTCGCACCGGCCAAGGATAGGCTCTTCATAGGGGAAACACGCCCCAACGATCCCAATGGTTCATTCATATTTTTAATCCGAGATACCATTTAGTAGTTATGAATTTTACAATATAATAATTGTCACATAATTATTTTATTTTGACAAAAACTAACATTCACTGGATGATCACACCAACAAAATTTATTATCTGAATAATGAAATCATACCCTTACGAGTTCAGTGGTGGTCTCAGATTTTTAATCTGAGTTACCATTCGTGAGTTATAATTATTTGAAAAGTAAAATAATTTTATTTAATTAATTTTTTACTATTATGCCATTTTTAGGTTTTTTTTCATAGGAGGCATGTTCCAACTAAACATATGTCACACCTAGGGTAAACCCGCAATCTTGAATGCAATGTTGAACTCAGATTTTTGATCTTGGAAACCATTTATGAGTTATTATACTTTTTCAGTAAAACTGCTTACATGAACCAATTAAAGTTTAAAAAAACATCGATGGATCATTCCGGGCACTCAAGGCCTCAAAATAGCACGCTGTTAGATTTCTCAGTCACTAAATAATTCAATATAATTATAGAAATTTATACAGAAATTCTAGGATATTATAATTCACACAAATATTTGGAAAAACATATCTACTCAAATAGATGTTTGACTTGGTAAACAGAAATTGAGTTAAGATATCCATTACCTCATGTCCGACTTACATCAAATTTTTTAAAACCACCTATATAATGGATTGAATGGTTTTATTAATTTATTCTAGAACTAAAATCATTTTTATAGAACTCTACATAATCTTTTTAAAACATCTTATACGCATATATGATGAATATTTTTGATATTTTAATTGTTTTGTGTGTGTTCTTTTCATTCTTTCCAACATCTGTTTGTTATGGTATTAATTTTAAAAAATAAATAATAATCCAAAATTCAAATCATATAAATATTTAGGTAATTATAAAATAATTATATTTGAATTAAAACATTCCATGATTGTGGTAAATTGAAACCATTACTCATTGTCCATAAAGGCGGTGAATTGATAAACCACGAAGGAAAATTTCATTATTTAAGAATAAAAGAATAATGTAGGATATTTTATTATTCATATAACATATAAAAATAAAATAAAATTATATATATTATATATTAAGTGTCAGTAATCTTTTAATAGGATGTTAGGATATGGTAGATGTGAAAAAGACTTTAAAAGAAAAGAATAAGAAACCTTACCTCCTGAAAATTGATTTTTGAAGATCTCTTTAAGGATCTAGTAATTGATAATTTTTTGAGACCATAATTACTAGAATGTACAAAGTCATGTGGAGAAGGAAATTTTTGAGATTATAGTAAAAATATAAGGCTCAAGTTGATTAATATTTGTGAATGAAGTATCCTCCTTTTATAAGTGAGGTGACAGGTAACTTAGGAATTACAAACATTATTAAAATACAATAAATCTATTATAGGGTTTAAGACTTAGAAAAGGCCTACAAACGAAATTGCATTAAATTTTTTAAGTAATCATATAATTGTTTTACTTTCTCAAAAATTTGGTGGTTTTTGAATAATTTATTAAAATATTTTTTTCATGTAATTTTTTTTTCAAAATAAAAACTCTGCGTAACAAATACATTCAACACATAAAAAAGATAATAATTCAAATAATATTCTTCATTATATCATATACACATCATATTCATCTAGAGAAAACATTAATTATCTTAAAAACCTCAATTATACTTTATTTTTTTATTTTTAGTATCATTAGTTTCATTTGTTCATTAATTGAATTAATACTCAATCATCTTTCTGAAATCCATTAGGGTATTTATTATTTGTCTTTATATTAAAAATAAAATTCTATATGAAATAAAATTTTATTATATTTCTATAGACTATAATTTTTCTTATAAACCTTCTTGAAAACCTAATATTAAAATATTATACAAATTAACAACTATAATGTGACAACTTGGATTCCTTTTCAAATAAAATATTATAAAAGATCTAACATGATTGATTCCTATAAAAAACATCCTAAAATAGAATACAAACCTGATAATGGTCAGCACATAATTATATAATATTTTTTATCCAAAATTTGGTTCATTGATTAATTACTGATATTTTAATTAAAATGGTTTGTTTGTTTTTCATATTCATGTATAAACACTGATTAAGAATTTCATTAGTATTGATGTTTATTATTTCAAAAATAAAAAATAAAAATATATTTCAATCATAAAAATAAATAAATTAGGTTCAAAATTAAATTATATAATATTTAATTGGGTATATTCACTCATATACATAACAAGATAACTTATAAAATTTTTTATTTTGTCTTTTCATGCCATGTGCAAGCATTTTACATGAATTAGGACAAGATTAATATTATATAACTATAAAATTAGAAATTATTATCCAAATACTTATATTATATATAATAATATATAAAAATGTTGGGAAAATATTTTTTATCTCTTAATTAATATTTTTTATTAATGAAATTGTATTTTTTTAGTGTGGCGCATGCACTGTGTTGACAATGACAGTGGTTATTTTATACTTATCACAAAAAATATAATTTATATGTTCTTAATTATTTCAATTCAAAACTTATCATATAAAATTATTATTTATTTATTCCCTGATTTTCATAAATTCTATAGTATAAATCTCTCTTGACATTGTCACAAAAAATACTGTATTTTCATAAAAATATTTTTTTACTGTTCACTAAATATTCATCGATTTCAGAAAAAGAATCATAAAAAGTAATCCTAACCATTTATCAATTTATAGAATTCAAAAATGAACTCTATTTTGTTATAAATAATATAAATATGATAAATTTCTATTTTAATAAAAAAAAATATTATCTTGAGAAATAAAAATTTTAAATTTATAACAGATTTTATAAAATATTAAAAAATTTACTAAGGTCTCATAAAATTATCTTATAATCATTTGACATGAAAATATTCACTTAGGATTTTATTTTATGAAAATCAATTTTATTTTGAATCATTATATTAATTTTATAATTTTAATTATAAAAGTATTAACACTTAATTAATAATTTATAAATAATTTAGTTACTTATTCGATGATATAATTATATCATACATTATTTTATAAGATGCCTAAATTTTATTTACACTTTCATGGGTGATATTACTATTCATTAGGTCAATTTTCAATTAAAAAGTTCCATATTACTACTCATAATGATAAAATTACTATTCAACAGGGTCACGTAACTGTTTACCAAAAGATTAAGTTGATCCTACCAAAAGCTAAAAATTATACTGATCACAACTGTGTATGTAGGTTTTCGAAATTCAAATAAGAGAAATTGGAAAATTATGATTTATTTCTACATTATAACTATCTTGTTTAAATAATTATAATAATAAAGAATTATTTCATTGAGACTCAATATTCTGTGCATTAAATTATACATTAAATATATTTGTAAATTCGTAGGGTGTTACATTATTCACTCCTTAAATAAATTACATCCTCACAATTTGAAATTTCACATTGGAAAATAAAAAACATGTTGATATAAAAAATATACTTTTTGGAAAAACCCACATCGGAAAAGAAGGTACTAAAATAACACAACTTTTGGATTCTAAATCCATTCCCTAATTTTGAGAAATTGCTTCACTCTATAATAACGCAAGGAAATATAATCACTTGATACATTTATATAAAAACAATCTTATCCTTTAGTTGTGCCATGATTTATTCATACATCATTTCATAGAAAAATTTATATCATAGTGTAAAATAATATCTAAAACCTCATACAAAGATAAAATGCATCCACTTCATAAATCATGATAAAAAATATAGAACAATGGACACTATATTTTTTTAATGAACTTATTAAACAATTTTATGTGGCACTTAATCATCACATAAAAAATTTGAGTACATTATCGTTCTATTCTGTTGAAGAATTTTAATATCATGAATTACCATAAAACCATATTTAATATAATCATGATTCCTTATTACATATCTAAAACATATAAAATTTGAAAAATTCCTTAAGTAAAAATGTTGTAGACTCTACCCCTTTTTCGATAGCTTATCATTTAGATCCAATATAGTAGGTTTTAGAAAATTTACATTATCCAAATAAATCATATCTTTATTCCGATGTCAATATCATAATATTAAGAACATATTAAGGGCTATATTTCCCCCAACCAAGTATTTTTTTCCAAAAGTATAACGTGCTACTGAGTCACATTTCATTGGTCCCATTCATCATACAACCTCAAATCCTGAATGAAATTGTATTACAGTAAAATCCATATATAAAAATATAATTATTTTAACCATTACATCATTGATTAAAATACTCAAATGATATAATTATTTAATATAAACTGAATAAAATTAATCATTCATCTTTTTCCATGGTAGTAGCATAATCTTGATCATGAAAAAAATTATTCTTTTTATGTAAATTACATTGACATATAGGATATTGATTTGAAAAGTGTCCAATATCATTGTAGTAGAAGCATTGTGCATTAGAAATATTTCTCATACCCTTTCAATCAAAATAATGGTGGCATTTCTCTCAACAATTGTAGCAAACTCCCATTCCATTTAATTAAACACCAATGTATTTCCTTTAAGAATTATCACATGTGGGAAAATTATTATTTCCCTTATTTCCTTTATCTATATTTTTCCATGTTGATTTGGTTTTCACTTACTTCCTTGTAAACCCATTATACTTATTAAACTATTTTTCCCTCTTATTAGGACATTATACTATCTCATCAAATGATTATAATGTTTGATATAATAGTTACCATGAAATGACTAGCTTAATCCCATTTAAGAAAAGATCATTCTTGTTATTTGGATTTTTCAAATTAATATAGTTCTAATTCATTATTGCATGATCCATTTCTAAACAATTGAATACAATAGATTAGATCATAACATTATAAAACTTATCGTATTATACCAATACAAGTGAAATACATAACATAAATTGAAAACATTATACACAACTAATCTCATAATCATAAACCGGGTTTTTAAGACATGTTTACATTTAAATCATTCACAATGGTTATTAAAGAAAATGTGAAATATCCTAAGAATATCACCCATGAGTGCCAAACCTGTTGTGCAGTAAGGCCTGTTATCATGTACCATGTTACCCCAGGTTTGTCCGGGAACATCATGTCAGTGTTGTTACCCCTAGGTATATATTTTACATAACCAAATCCACTTGTATTATGTAGACATGGATTTATTACATAGAATAACCATATAATATTCACCTTAAAAAATTCCAAGGATGTTCTTTTGTTTTGTTTCTAAAATTATATCATAGGGTTTCATTATCTAATCTATGTTTTTTTAATCTAGTTTTCAAGGATGCTACAAAACCTGCCTCTTATACCAACTTTAAAGACCCTGACATGAGTAGAACATAGATGGTACCATACTTTATTATATTTATATGATTATAGGAAGTCACATCACAAAAGACCAATCAGTTTAGCTGTTTTCAAAAAAATATTACATACATGATATTTTAATTACAGAATGAATGGAAATAACATAGAAACTCCACTAATAACTCCTAAGAACTCTTACATTATCCTTGGATTTATATCATAATAAACCTCTTGAAATCCTATGTAAATGAAACATATGACAAAGTTAAGCTTAGATGTTCAGTAGGGGTATGTAATATTGTAGAATCTATACCATAAGCAACAAGGTATGACAAATAAATAATAAAAAATTCCATTAAAATATAATCTTGATAATAATATGGCTGTAATAAAAGATGAATAAATAATTCCATATAAATCATAACATGAAAACTTCAAGATGGATATCCTCTTAGTCAAATAATCACAAGATTTATTAATTACTAATATCATAATGAGGGAATTAAAATTCCATACATTATGAACCTATCTTCAACATGTCGTCTAAGACTTTATAAAACAAATTGTTAAGGCCTCGGCCAAATTCCATTTCTCTTTTGTCTCATGAGATGTACTAATAAATTGATGGGCTATTCCAGGCCCCACCCATCAATTTCTATGTCTAATGAATTAATAATATGATGAATGAAATTATATATTGAAATAAAAGTGTCCCATACTAATTTGAAATATTTTAATCATCATCATATATTAAAATACTCTAATAAAATCATTTATATATTCTATGAGAAAACTAATCAATAAACATTCCAAAGTGTCTCATACAAATTTGAAACATTAAATATTATGACCTATGAATGAATATAATATAATACCATAAGAACAATAAGAATAATGATTTGATACATGGAAGGATAGTACATAAACCACATATAAGAAATAATTGTTGAATAAGGCATATATCTCACAGATCTAAAATTGAGATAAGAAAAAACTCTTTTTTAACTTTGGAATGAACAATTATTTTGGAATATCATTTGTATTTTTCCTAAAATCAGATTATAAAAATGTATATCTTATAAGATAAAAGTTAAGGATATTGAAACTATTTGTAATCCATAAAGGATGTCTCACTGAAATGAAATCATGTTTAATGTTTTATAATAAACATTTCAAATAAAATATTATACAGATTTTTATGTAAAATATTAAATAGATTTTAAAGCGGAAACGCATGGTTTTTTTCATAAAACTAGAAAATAATCAATATGATTTTTCATGATAATTTTTCTGAATTTTTACAAATAATTTATGCTTAAGAAATTTGTAGTGAACTTGAAAATGGGTAATAATTTGGGGAGATCCCATTAATCGGGAATGCTTGTTAGGAAGAATTGAGAAGGGAACCATATAAAACTTTTAATCTCTAATAAAATACTTATAAAATAATATGGATATATGATTATAGAACATCTATAGATATATAATTTAAAATAATTATATTAAAATGTTTAGTAATTACATGTTTGTATTGAGAATGAAAGGAATGCCCAAATAAAAACGGAGGTTGAGGATGAAAACCATTACAAACATCATACCCTTAGAGAGAGGATAAATAAATTCCATAATTATTTATGGAAAATATATATACAAAAAATATACAAGGATATGAAGTAAAAAAACTAGGTTATTCGTACATTATCTTCAAAAATGTAACCAATGACTTACTTTTTTAACTCAATGAATGGAAATTGATTTAAGGTATCCCATAAATTGGGTTATAATTCCTTAAAATTTCATTAAACCTCATGTATAATGGATTTAGTAGTGTAATTCATTTATTATAGAATAAAACACAACTTTATAATATCTTACATAATCTTCTTATAACATTTTCCTCCAACATATTGATAATATTTTGTTATTTCAATTGTTTCGGGTGCATTCTTTTCATTGTATCCATTGTCGGTTTGTCATGCTCCTCCTTCACAAAAGAAATAATAATACCGAATTGATAACATATATATATAGTTCATTTTAACCAATTATGTTTTAATTAATACTTCCAATGATTTTGGTAATGTGAAATGAAAATTCAATGCCCATAAAGGTTGTGAGTTGACACACCACATATGATAATTTCATTATTTAAGAATAAATTAAGAAAATAAGAGATTTTATGAATCATATAACATCAAAAAAATAAAATTAATGTATATATATATATGATTCTGAAATTTTAATGTATCATTGTATGGGAGGTTAGGATAAGGTAGAAGTGAAAATGAATTAAAAATAGAAGAAGAACAAATCATACCTCTTGAAAATTTCTCTTAGAAAACCGCCTTAAGGATCTTTGAATTGGTCTTTTTCTAAGACCAGAAGTACTAAAATGGATAATGGGATAATGATAAGGGAATTTGGTAGATAATTTTTTTCAAATAAGGTTCATGGTTTTGAACATAGGTGAAGGAAGGAGCTTCATTTTACAAGTGATTAGAGGGGTAACTTAAGAATTACAGAAATTATTAAAATATAATAAATCTATTATATGGTTTAAGACTACCAAAGATTCCTAAAAATTAAAGGGAATGAATTTTTTTCAATGAATATTATAGTTTTTTTCTTTCTAAATTATATTTATATTTTTAAATAATTTAATAATTTATTTCATTCATTAATTTTTTTTCAAAATATAATTTATTCATAAGTAGTATTTTAAACACCTAAAAATAATGTTAAAAATACAAATTATTTTTTTATTATATTTTAGAAACATAATATTCATCTCGGAAAAACATGAATTAGCTTAAAATATTCAAATTAATTTTATTTTATTATTTTTAGCATCATTAATTTTATTTATTCATTAATTAATTTAATACAGAATCAACTTTGTAAAACCCATTATTGTATTTATTTGTCGTCTAAAAATTAAAAATAAAATTCTATATGAAATTTTATTTTATTTTATATCCAAAGAATATTCTTGTTATAATAAAACTTCTTGAAATCCTCCTATTAAAATATTATAAAATTTAAAAACTATAATGTGACAACCTGACTTTTGTTTGAAATAAAATATTATAAAGCCTTTAAAGTGATTAATGTGGATCCAAAATGTCCCATGATTGATTTAGAAAATTACAATGCTTGACTCTTGCATATATAATATTTTTTATCCAAAATATTGGTCATTTAATAATTATTATAATTTTAATTAAAGACGTTGTATATATTTCTTATTCTTGATCAAGAACTGCATTAGCGTTGCATAAGAATTAATGGCAATTATTTCATATATAGAAATTAAATATAAATTAATTTCATAAATATAAATAAATTAGGAACAAAATTAAATTACATATTCTTTCATTTTTTATATTTAGTTATATATATAACAAGATAACTACTTAAATTTTCTATTTTACATTTTCTTCCCTTATACAAGAATTTCACATGAATTAGGACATGATTAATATTATATAACTATAAAATTAGAAATTATCATCCCAAAACATCCATTATACATAATAATTAACAAAAAAAGGCAATTAACATAATTTTTAGGACACAATTATTATTCTTAATGAACCAAATTGGATTTTTCAGCATGATGCATGCAGAACATAAACAATGAAAATGGTTTATTTATTCTAATAACGAAAAATATAATTTATATTTTCAGAATTATTTCTATAAAAAATTATCTTATAACATAATTATTTATTTATTTCATAAGTCTAATATATTTTATATCATAAATATCACTATAATCTATAACAAAAAAATATTTTATTTTCTTAAAACTATATTATTTATTATTGACTAAAAAATAAAATATTTCATAAAAATAAAAAAATTCATCCTAACCATTTTTTGGTTTGTAGAATTCAAATTTAAATCTATTTAATGAAAATAATTTTCTAAATATGATAAATTTATGATTTATTTAAAACATCATTTTCCTAATAAATACAAATTTACAAATTTTAACCAATTATATGACACCTTGAAAAAATCACCGAGGTCTCATTAAACTATCTTATGTTCATAAGAAATCAAAATATTAACTTATTATTCATTTTTATAAAAAAATATTTTCATTTGAGTCATTATATTAATTATAAAATTCTAAATAAATATTCTTATTTTTTATAAATACTAATACTCGGTTAATAATTTCTAAAACTTTTATTTACATAAACTATGGTATGATTATATCATACATTCATTTATAATATTGCTAATTTTTTTTAAGTTCATGGGTGAGGTTACTATTAATTTATCCATTTTAGTATTCATAATGGTCATGTTACGATTCATGAGGGTATCATTACTAGTCAATGGATTTATTTTACTATTCAAAAAAAATTGTAGACCCTATTATACTCTAAATATCTTACAAATCACAACTATGTGTGTCCCTTTTCCAATATTAAATCGCAAAAGAGGAAAAAATATGTTTAATGGTTATGTTATAACTATCTTTTTAAATAATTATAACAACAATGTCCTTTTTCACAGTGACATAGTATTGTGTGCATTATATTGTATATTAAATTTATTTGTAAATATATAGGGTGTAACCTTTTTGGAACCATCAAATTTTATTGATTTCAATTTAATTCCTATGAAAATGGATTAATTTTGATAATAAAAATAAAAAACTATGTGTCTTGGGATAACAATGATAGTACATTATGGGATTTATCACACACAATGAGTAAAATATGTAAAACCAGATGTGATAATGAATTACTTTAATTGTTTTGTTATATCAATGTATCATTTTTAAACCATGTTGACTGTTATTTTTTTTCAAAAATAAACATTAGATCCTTACACCATAATATGTGATGAAATTCTCATAATTAATGGTGATGAGATTCAAAAAAAAATAATGTTGATTAGAACCTCCTCTCAGTATAGCAGAACTAATTATTTAGGAATTTAATTAATGGTATAGTTTAGGTTCTACTA
The DNA here is from genome assembly GCA_963277665.1 of Viscum album. NCBI lineage: Eukaryota > Viridiplantae > Streptophyta > Magnoliopsida > Santalales > Viscaceae > Viscum > Viscum album. The sequence continues at coordinate 1,467,097,407 of OY728138.1, read as the reverse complement.
ATGAATGGATGTATTTGTATCTAATTATCTTTAATTTGATATATATTTATTAAATATTGGATGAATTTTATACATTACCATAGAAGAAAAACAAGGATACTATTTCTTTTTAAAAATCAGAAGAATAATGAGAATAATGGGGCAAGGAAGATCTCATATGTATTAAATAATGAAGAGGATGCACCATTGGTTAGTGTTTATAAATGTGAAGATATATATTTTTTATGAGTTCAAAATAATTATCTAAATGTATATAGTTAAGGATGTAACAAATTATCATTAATGAAATCTCCTAGTGATTTGTATTTTGAAATAAAAGATCTCATGAGAAGGAACACAAACTACTTATTCAATTTTTTATTTATGCTTATAAAGGGTCTATAAAATGAAAAGTAATATTTTAAAATAGAGGTAAATGATATTTAAAATAAATTTTCAAATGACATATGGAGGTTCTTAACTCTCAACATAGAGATTCAAATAATTGATGAATCATTGTTACTTTTAAAAGAGAAATATTATCTAAATGTAGTAGAAAAAAATAATCAAAATGATGATACATATTATCGTAATATTTCCATTTAAGAAATGATCTATTCAATATATGGAACAAATCACTGAATTTAATAATTCATAGATGGAGTTCCATTAAAAAAAATTAAATAAGATTAAAAAAAATTCATTAGAGAATACTAATATTCTATAATATTATAAAATAAATACTTCAAAGAATATGAAACATTGTAATGAAAATGTTTATTCATGTTGAGTTTAATGAAAATGATGAATCGAACATGTTTTTATCATGATGTAAGAGTTGGAATTACTGAATTAATTTATGTTGAGTCCTCACATATAGTTGATACAATAGTGTTAGTTGGTGACATTATTGATTCCTCTGGTATGTTTTAATAAAACAGATCATTGTTTTGGGAGACTGTAGTTCTTACTCGAAATAATTTTTATTTGAAGGCCTCATTGGATTTTCATGGAGCATTGGCCTTCTCTCCAATTCACATTTAAAATTAGGTTGTGTTTGATCTAAATTCCTAAACTCTCACTATAATGTTTGGATTTGATGACATCCCTTTGGAATTTTTTGAGTAATTCATAACACCAGCATGGGTACTATGTCAACCAATAGTGATATTGACACTTGAGCATTTCCCCTTCGGTATCCTTATTCTATTAGAATGTTATTTTTATATCACCATGTTATTTGAGGATCCTATGATTGATAATTGGTTATTAGAACCTGTTCTATTGATTTTTTCCTTTTATAAAGGTCATGAATTTAGACAAGAAACATTTTTTATGTAGTCTCCTAGGAATAAAATAGCCCTTAAAATTTTTTCTATTATTAAAGGAATTTCTAACCTTATTTATTTATTAATATATATTGAAAATGTGGAACATCACTAGATGAATTCCATTTCTGTAAAAAACTATTATGAAGTGGACCTTGATTTTCTATTTTCATATTATATTCATTTTTTATTTGAAATAATGGAATCAATAAAAAGATATTATAAAAATCATAGATCCACTTTTACAGCCTCTATAACTTACAAGGACTCTGGTAATGTTTATGTATTCACCATGAACATAATGTGTGACACCAGAATGAGGTGAGGATGTCGGGTACTCTTAATAATCCCTGAATAGTGTCAGCATAGTTTGATGATGACATGGATTTGGATCATGTAAATTTTTTTCCATTGATTAATATTAATATTGTGTCTTAATGGGGTGAAAAAAATTTAAATAACCATTCATACATTCTTTGTCCATGAAAGATTCAAGGGAAATATTTTTAGACCTTCTAATGTTCATGCTTTTCCTAAATATAAAGATTGCGCTTGCCTATTTTTAGGTATATACATAATAACATAAATGTGTAGTTCCCATGGTTTTCCAATAGTTTAAAAGAAATGTGGGAATGATGATCTTTGATTGGAGGGACTCCATCAATAGATCCTCTATTTTTTTTGATAATGCTAAGATTTGTGGTGGTAAGGAATGTGTTGTTTTGTGTGTGTAAATATATGACAAGGCCATGAATCTATATATAAATTAAATAAATGAAACTCAATATTAATTGTATTCTATGTTTATGTAATTGGGTTAATTCTGAAAATAACTTGATATTGGACTCATTAAAAATTATAATTATTGTGTAAGATCAGTCAAAGTCATTAAAAATCTAAATGAACTCATGGACTCTCATAGATTTTTGTCTCTTGGTAATGATGAAGAGATTAGGTGAAGTTAGTCTATATCCACATAGGTCCTTGTTTATTAGACAATAATGGCTTCACTAGCTCTATGAGATAACAACAAATTTCCTTTTACTGGAAATTTTCATAATGTGAATCCCCCTAAGAATAGTGTGGTGTTTTTTCACTGTTTCCTCATGTGTCCAATATCATGTGAAGAAGAAATATAAACATCCATTTACATTTTGTTAATTGTTTACTCTATATCAAGAGAAAATGTAACATCCAAAATCAAGATGTCACTAACCAGTGCGCTGATCCTGGTTTCCACATTACCTCAAGAATACCTCCCCATATGCCTAAGGTTGTCGACTAGCAGTGAGGGTCGAATGTAATATGTGGGAATAAATTACCATATTTATCAGAATAATCCAAAGAATATAAAAATATTCAATAAATAAAATAATAAAAATTATCAAAAACATGTTTTACCAACCATTATCCAAATCGAGTACGCCCCACAATAAAGCTGTAGATATGATATGGTATTCCATATGTTGTCAAGTGGCATAAAACACAAAATAAAAAAGGATAAAACCCTAAAGCAGGTCCTAACTCAAATTATAGATCCTGATCCATGAACATCCCAAACAAAACACAACTCCCTATCATAGTTATTTCTCTCTATTCCAAACCTATAACCAAGAAATTTTCTCAAGTGCCCAAAGGTGGCCTGAGTAGGGTGTAAGTACAACTCAATAGGAATGTTCCAATGATGACTAAGAAATAAATTGTCTATAAAGAAAATTCATTCAAGCATAATGTAAATAATAAGATAAAAAATGATGACATGGGTTCCATTATTTAACACTGTTCACATTAACCATCTCTATATTTTTTTTCATTTTTATCAGTAATTCCATGGCTTAGGTATTTACGTGATTTTTATTTTTTTCATGACAATAAAATATTATACATAAGGGAATAATTAAAATTCACTAAATCACTATGTAAAAACCAATTCACATTTAAATCGTATCAAACATACCCTAGAGACTCAATCTAGTTCGTCTCCTCCAGTGCAACAGTTTGGGGAATAGATCCTTAGTCTGACATCTAAACCTATGAGTTCTAGGGGCAGGGTTTAGAGTCTTAGTCCAACACGACCCATGCACGTAATACCTCATGTTAATATGCCGCATACCTTCGAGACATGTTCACATGAATATTTATCCATTTACCCTATATACCATATCACAAACCATGCTAAAAATAAATAAAAACATAATTAATAAATCATTCAATACATAAATCATTCACATGGCATAACCAAATTGTGTATTTTATATTTACAATTCATTTCCCATTGACCAGTTAAGGCTATTACAATAGATCCCTTATTCGATTTGATCAGCCAAATTACATTTATATCTATCTCATTTTCAACCAATGTTAACCAGCTAAACCCCGTTTACATTTCATATCCATTCAATATGTAGTTCATCATGAAGATCTAATCCATTAGTACAATTGTCATTTATAAGTAATATGTCTATTAACCTAATTTTCTTTTTTCATACCTTCATACATTTATTATATTCAATAATTTTAATAAATTAGCACATTTCACACATTTATCATTACATATGCCTTAATCCATTAAAGCATTTCCATTTCAATTTCATAATCCACTTGACACATTCTCATTATCCCATTTTAACCATATTAATATTATGCCAAAAAATTCCTTAATCCAATGTGAACAACCAGAAACAATACAATTAGAGAGTCATTATTAATTGAATATAAATTTCAACAAAATAATTATAATATATATTTTAATATAATTCAATTTCACGCTTAACATTTCAATGTATCATGTTTGGGAATGTTGGAACATCACATTGGTGGACCGACGCTATTAAAATCATTATCAATGTATCCGATGGGGATCACGAGGGGTTCATTTTATAATTTAGGCAACCATTTTACCAAATTCTTTCAAAGGCATCAAATTCACACCAGGAGAGGACCATGGACACAACCACAGAAGAAAAAACATCAAGACTATATGATATAACTTATAGACCACCTAACTCAACTCGAAAGACACGAAATTGCTCAACCTTATCCCTTGACTCAGATTAAAACACCCTTTATAACCACAAACTAATATCCTATAGAAAAAAGAAGTGTTTTTGGGCTTCAGAAGAATACGAAAGACTACAAAAACCCTAATAAAAAAGGATTAGAAATAGTTGGATTAGAGTCCCATGAGCTTTGATATACACTCAACGACACTCAAAATTCCATCAAATCCAAGTAGAATGTACCTCAGGAAGCTTGTGGTTTATTTTTATCACAATTTCTGGAGTTGGAAGAATGGTGATAAATATCACAATAGATCACATAAAGCTAAGGGAAAATTTTGGAGAAATAAAACTTTTAAATGGTCGCACGATTACTTAGGAATATTGAGTGGGATGAAAAAATGTGTTCCAAACATGTGAAATGACTCTATACAAGGTTTCATGGTTTGGCATCACCCCTTGACCAGTTTTTAAATATCATGCGCCAACCATGAAACATGCAAAAGATGGCCATATTCCCCTTTGTTTCACATACTAACCCCCCAGTTCACCCTTGAGCTTCCACATACACTCTTTAGTCATTCAATTGGATAAATTTAAGGGATTGGAACCAAAATTTTAATATGTTCACACCTTGAAAATTCCAATATCCTATGACATTTCCACCTTATAAGGGCTCATCCTTGAGTCACATTTCCATGAATTGAAGATAATCCAAGGTAAATAGATTGGGCCACTAAGCCCATATATCGGTATCTCTCCCCCAAGTCTCCTCCAAGGAATTACTATTTTACCATTAAACTTAATACATAGGAATATTAGTTCCCTATAATACATTCTCACTATGATCCACAAAACAAACCAGATACTGCTAAAAAGAATGTGACAACTTATAACCATATATCAACCACTAGAAATCCAATGGGAGGCCTAGAAGAAACAATATACATATCAACATAAATAAATTTTTTACATAGAATCATACCATTTTTAAATATTATATCAACACCCCATAGGTATTTTCCTCTTCCCGACTCATGGCCCATACCACATGGTGCCATTTTACCATGTTTTCAAAACCAAAATGATGACCCAAACTCAACACTTTCTGAAGAGAACATAGGGTTTCCGGAACTACATTTCTCAACATACGTCAATCCAAAACAAGATGCTCGATTGTACCATTCCATAAATGAACATACAAGAAAACTAAATCACTCAAGGGATTCAACTAGTAAAGCCTAAATTAATTCTCATTATCAAGGTCAAATAAAAAAACAGTACATACTCGATTCCATTCAACCTGAAGAACTAGTCATGTAATCTACCAACCATTATCCTGATGTGTTTCTCCCCACCACAAACATTAACATACCCCCACCACATTATAGTGTTCCAAACTATGATACCAAAAAACTATTATAATGTATATTCATCATTAATAACATACTTTATGTGTTCCCAAATCACAATGCCAAAACAACCATAACGAATTCACCTCGTATAGGCATCCAGCCATGTCGTTGAAACCACATAGGTGGACATCCCCAAACCATTCATTCTTTGACAAAAAAAATTTACACGCTCAAGTATGACTTAATTTTATAAAATCACTTTACATAACAAACATATAACCATATTTGTGTCCCCACTTACCTTATCTATTAATTTTACCATATGATGTATGACCACCCCCAATTGGCTTGTCCAATAACACCCATATTCCACTATTGGAATGCTACCCCGTTTTCAACATCCCATGGAACTTAGTAACTTGAGGCCTATCACTATAACCCAACTCACCTTCTGGTTCATTCCCTAACTTCCAATAGAACTCCACCATCACTGCATACACTATCCTCCAAACTGTTACCATACTCCACTGCACCCATCAACAAACCCAACACAAGCACTTCTACCATCCATACACTAATTGAATGAAAATAGATTCTAACTCAAAAACATTAAAAAATATGAAACAATATTTTATGTCCAAAACATCCACTGAAGGCTGTTTACAACTCTCCACATTTGTCCCTTTATCATAGGTTAGTTGGGCTTCCCCTTACTGACTTATCATAAAAATACTTAGCTTCACTTTTGGCATTCCACCACATCACATGGCCAAGTTTTCTTCTCATATTAAGACATTTCAATTCCACCTAAGGAAATATACATGATTCCATGCCTTATTTGATGGAGTCCTATATCCAAACATCCCTTTATATAAATCATTGTCATGTCTTACCACAACATTGAATTGTTTTAACACATGAATCAAAAAATTTCCTTTGGAACCACCCAGAGAGAAATTATAATGCTTGGCATTTCCAACCCCCACATCTGAGTCCCACCAAACCCTTTCAAAGTAACTCAACGTTAACATCAATAGTTTCCCATTGTAATCTTGATTCCACCACATCAACCCCATAACCTTCTCCACACACTTAGATGTTGTGAATAATCATCCCTAGTTATATGAATACTAATATTTCATAAAAAAACCGCAACAAATTTTCCATAATCATTTCCATCTCCCACTATAGTGACACCCTGAGCATTTGAATGTCTCAGGGTTCTTAGCCCATAATATCTAGTCATTAATTGGCCACCACATCTCAAGTGGGGTTACCAACCAAACTACAAACATCTTTTTGAATCTCTACCAAGCAGTTGTGAATCAATATTGTTTTTGATCCTACCACTGCCACACCTCTCGGTTTCTACCCACAAGACATTAGTGATTATTAATTGAAACACAAATAACATTCACACCAATCTTGGACCACACAATGTCTCATATAAGTAATGGTGTCAACTAGTTTCAAGGAAAATGACATTCACTTACTCTCGAGTCTCACGTGTATGTCTCCCAAAAGACATCATTCGTTCTCAAACTGTTCCCCCATATCGACCTCCTTAGAACCTGCAAGGTCGTACACATTCCTATGACAACACACTAAAATAGACATCAAATCAGTTGAGATAAATATTTCCAGAGCCTGGCCCAAACACCCACAAACTTACTAGACCATTCCTCCAGGTCTGTCAGCCTCATCAGTTCCAAGGGACTCTAAATATTCCACCACACAACCAAACCATTTGTATAAAAAAACCCACCATGTGACCACCCCCATATTAGGTTTCTCCTTCCTAACAAAATCATCCATCCACACATTAGTCACCCTTATCATGCCCTCCTAAAATCAACATCATGGCCTACATGAATCATTATAAAAATAGACAGTTCAGAAACCCAAAACACCCAACCCTTAAAAACTAACCTTACAACCTCTTCCAGAACTTATGTACCTACCTATGAAAGAAACAAATGAGTAACCATGACCATTTACCCAAAGAAAGATGATACTCACTATTCTTAAATTCCACCCTTAAATCATACACATGTTCTTATCAACAAGAAAAACCGATAACACAGAGCCAACCTCTCTTTGAGATGCCATCAATTTCCCAAAACTATCGATTCATACCCAAAACTATAGTCACATTACCAAAACCATCATCCTTCCTACTTAGACCCCTAGGCCAACCCCACCAAGGAAACACTCTCCACAATCCACATTCAATGGTAAAATCATCCACTTTTCTAATATACACCAAAACACCATCAAACATTTCTGAATTCTCTCATATGTCATCTACAAGGTTAAATGATACCAAATCCATAAACTAGAGTCATGAAAATAAAAATGCACATTCCCTTTCTCAAATCCATACACATTAATCCACAAAAACATTTTTTCTCATGGGTGGCACCCTTACCCCATTTCTGTTACACATGGAACCTAGAACACCGTGAAACCATTTACTCCATGCTTCAAAAAAAGATACCCCACACATACATTGGTATAATGATCCAAACATCCTATTAGAGATCAAAAAAAAACTCACAAGGACCCAACCCATGAAGGTTACCGAAATCCCCAGTTACATCTTCGGGGTCCAACATACACCCTAATTGATAATAAACCACAATGTTTTCTTCACGCACACTACTGAACAAATTATCAATACCCTAAGGCTACATACCTACCGATGGTACAATAAGGACATATCATTTACCATACATCTAAACCATAAAATTCCTCAGGATCCAAATCAATGTTCACAATCTAGGACACTCTCACTACCCAAACCACACATACAAATGGAAATATAGAAAACTTGAGGGAACTCACTACTAAGGTACCCCTAAAATATTCATCACTATAGATCCTTATACAATTAACTTCACCATTTTGAAACTAAAGAATTCACATTTTAATCATTCCATTTTCCCAATGTTTCACAAGTCACTGCCTTTTTGAATCCACATTTCAAAACAACATTCTCAACAAACACTTCAAAGGATTATCGAAAGGTGTAAACAACATATGGAAATTTCGTAAACTACTATCCTTAATAAACAAATTTGCATACACTATCCCATTAGTCATGATCAAACCTCTAACAACACCATAAAACATCCCTACCAGGGGTAATTATTAAAGTGGGGTAATCCAACCTTTATAGTAACAATTCTTTCCTTGGAAACCTTTTAAAACAATTTTCACACTCACAATGTAATTCTTTCCCCTTAGGCACATTTATCATTCCAAAATTTGTTAAAACCAACAATTTAACCCATTTATAACCCTTTATTAAGAAAATTTATTTTACTATTTGTTAACATTATTTGCATTACCCATTTGAATCATATTTATCAGAAACCATTTTATTCAAATTTTAATGAAGTGAAATGAATCCTAACATTCATGTCCCACACACCCATCCAATGTGTCCCTATCATGATGCATGCCACCTATATCACAATTTTTCTATAATGATGCATGAATTCTAAACCTTGTGTTGTTTAGTACATGAAACAAATATCATCAAATAGTCCCATAACATAATAATTACATCAACAAATGGTGTAATAACATTCAACTAAACAACACATATCTAGAAAAACAATTCCCACCTAGGGTACTTATGTTTTATATCATACATTGGTTAGTTAATCTCATTCTGGAGCTCCGTTTCAAGGCCCAAGAACCTCCTAACTTCATATATACCATTACAAAATGGTATTTCATTAAAAATAACCTACTATAATACCAATTTGTAATATCCTTGACAAAGAATCCACTAACTAAGGACCTGATCTTGGTGGAAACATGACCTCATTTCACCTCCCCGTATGTTGGAGGTTTCAATCTATTATCGATGATTTAATGTAATACATGGAAAGAATATACCATGTTTATCAGAATAAGACACAATAGATAAACATAATAAATAATTATAACTATAAAAAATATTAGAAACATGCTTTATAAAATAATTTCCAAATCTAGAACAACCCCCAATGAAGAAAAAGAATTTATATGTCATGCTTTATTGTGTCATGTGATAGGAAACCCAAAATAGTAATAAAAATACAAACACCATAATAGTTCTAGAAATAAATTATCTATCTTCATCCATGGGAATTCCAACCCTATCACAACTCCCATTCATAGGGACTTTTACCTTGTCATGAACTGTAACCAAGAAATATGTCTAGGTACCCAATGTCGTCCTGAGAAGGGTGTTAGTACATCCCAATAGGCCACCACCAATGGTGTCTATAAAATATCTAGTATTATATGATAGTTAATATAAATACAAATTAAATTAATATATAATCATATCACTACATGGGGTCCATTAGTTAACAATATTCACTTTAACCATTTCCATCATTTGGGCTATTTTTATTAGTAATTCCCTGGGTTTGGAATTGACAAAATTTTCCTTTCACCTATGCCGAACAAATATTATGCATAAGGGAATAAGGAAAATTAGATAAATAAATAGGGAAACATCATTTCACATTAAATTTATATCATACTTACCTCAGATCCTCAATATAGGTAGTCTTATCCAACGGATCTGTTAGGGACATAGAGCCTCAATATGACCTCATAACATGTGCATTCTATTGGTGGGGTTTGGGGCCTCAGACCATCATGAGTCATTGACGTATAACCTTATGTAAATACCCAACATACCACCCACCAATGTGAACATTATTACTTATAAATTTACCACATATACCGTATCAAAAACCATGATCACACAATACAGAAAAAAATTCACCATTCAAAAATCATTCAATACATAAATCATTCCCATTCCATAAACGGATGGTGTATTTACCATTTATAATTAATTTATTTTTTAACCTATTGAAACAATAAAAAACACTCCAGTATTTCATGTTATCAATAAAATTCCATTTACATTTATTTTATTTTCACCACACATTAATCAGTTAAACCCCATTTACATTTCTTATCCATTCAACATGTAATCCATCTTCACGCTCTAACCCATTAGCACATTTAATATTTACATTAAATATCTTATTTAACCCAATTTCCATTTTCATACCTCTAACCATTTATAATATTCAATAGTTCCATACATAATACCATTTCACACATTTATCATTCCATATACCTTAATTCATTAATACATTTCCATTAAGAGTTCATAATAAACTGGACACATTCCCATTAACCCATTTAATCTATTTTCACATAATTATATAAAATCCCTTATACCAGTACCATAAACTAGACACACTGGAATTACTCCCTCATTATAAATTTAACATACATATAATCAGATTAATCATTGGCTCCATTTTAATATTAGTCAATTTTATTCATAACATTTCTTTGTTTTATTATAGGGAATGTTGGAACACTCCATGAGTAGCCCTAAACTGGTCAAAACATTCTCAACATGTCCCATGGGGATCATGAGGGGTTCATTTTACCTTTTATCCAACTATTTTATGAAACCCTAAAAATTTAATCATATAAACCACAAGGTAGAACCAGGAACATAGCTACACATGAAAAAATCGACTTCATGAATATAAGATATAACTTATTTGCCACCTATATTGATTCCAAAGACACCTACATGCTCATAAATTTTCCGTGAAGAAAATTAGAACAGCCTCAAAAACCTATACCTATGATTCATTGGAAAAGGTAGGTTTTTGGTCTTCTAAATTTGATAAGAAAATGAAAAGACCCTAATCTGGAAAAGAGAATAAAGTAGAGGATTATAATATCTTGGAGCTTTGATTATCACCTAGAAACACTATTAATAACCTAGAATCAATGGAGAATGACCCTTGAAAGGATTGGGGAATTTTAGTTCATCAGTGGGGCTAGAGGAGGAAAAATGGGGGTATATCCCAAATAATATCAAATAATGCTTGATTAGGAAATTTGGGGGAATAACACTTTTTAAGGGGGCATGGTTTCACCGCATGTTTTTCTAACCCATGTGACATACTCTATCCAAGATACGTCCATGACACACAGTAACATGGGAATATCACATGGTTTGATCAACAATGTGCCAACTGTGTGAAATTACTATATCCATGGTTTCATTTTTTGGCCTCACCTCATGCATTGTCTACACTAATCATGCACTATCCATAAAAAATGCACATAATAGCCTAATACAACTTTCAATTTCATCATTAACCCCCCTCGGATCTCCCCACGCTTCCTCATAAATGTATTATTCATTTAATTATACAACATTAAGGGATTTAAACCAAAATTTTAAAAAGTATTTACCTTTACAAAATCAATGATCTTATATAAAAATTCAAAATAAAAAACTTCATTTTCATTGGTGTGAGGAATGTGTGATAGTTCTATAGAACAATTTGGGAGGGGAAATGATAAATCTCAACAAGGTCAAGGAAGGGAATTTTGTCACGTATAATAGTTTTATAAATTAGTGACTTCGATCTGTATTACATGACTAAAACATGAATTCCTATAACTTCAACCCACTTGCTATGGTGGGTGGATCAAGAAAACGAATTGTTAAAATATGGACAATTAATTTTTTCTTTATGATGAAATTTTTATCTTATTTTTATAAAATTGTTTTGTTTATCTTAGTGGATGGTTTGGTTGTTCTATGTGTTTTGACTACACCCAAAAAATCAGTATCTGTAAAAAAATTTAAATTTAATATTTTAATGAAATAAGGTATTTATATTATATAGTGATATATGTACTATTTTATTATATAATAGTGTGGTAAAATATAACCCAAAAAATTGTGTCTTCATTAATGTTGTTTTAGTTAATTTTTTTTGATTTTAATGAATATTATAGAATAATTTGGTTGAGACAAATACAAATAAACCTACCACTACGTCCTACTTAGATGTAACAAATTTCAAGATAATTAGTTCCTAAAATATTTATCAAAATTATGATATATTTATATAAAATTAAAAATATTTTAATGTAGGATAGAATGTGTATTAAATTAGGAAATACAAGGTTATTGGATACTTTTAATAATATGAAAAATTAGGGAAAGAGGATATTAATTATTTCAATAATATATAATTCCATGTATTAAAATATGAAAAACATATAGGATTATTATTGACAAGTTAATGAAAAGTACATTGATTAATAATATAATGAATTATTCTACATTCAATAGACTTTAAATCTTCTAATAAAATCTCATGAAATTATAATATTTATGGTTATTTTGATGGAAATAAATGGTATAGATAAAACATGCAATATTCTAAGATTGTTAGAGAAACAATATGATAAAACATGAGGAATAACTAAATTGATGATGAAAATTAGTTAACTATAGTTTTTGGACAATAAAATTGTTAAAAAATTAATCCTATGATGGCTGAAGATGGTTTTATACCAAAGCGGAGGAAATACCTCTATTATATAACAAAATGACACATTATAGATCATCTCAAAAAATTTATAAGTGTTTTTGTTAGTGATGGAAAATATGACAAAATATTATTTCAATATATAAATTAAATAAAAGGATGGTTTTGGCGGAATTCTTCAATGATAGTAAAGAATAATTCAAATTTTTTAAGAATTATTCATAAGAGGGAGGCTCAAATATTCATGAGAATATATATATAATTTTTTGTAAAGAAAGATATATTTCAAGAGAAAGTGTCATAATATTTCGATAATTTTACATGATATTGAAGATAATGGGGTAAAAACATGGAATTAATATGCAATGCTAGTTTTTATGAAAAAGGAAATAAACTCTAAGGAGAAATTTGAAAGGTGAAATAATAACATGAAGCAATAGGAGGTATATTTCAATAAAATTAAAAGAAAATAAATGCAGCGTTATCAAAAAATTAAATTTAAAAAAAATGATTTTCTATGATATGAAGAAACAGCAAAAATTATTGATATCACTACGGAGAAAAGGATAAACCATATTATTTTGGAATCTATTGATATTATATTTTTTTCTGTATAGGATTGAAGGGAATTTATTTAGTTAGATAACCTAGAAGATGATCAAGTTGTGGATGTATTATAGTATGAAAATATACCATAATGGATGTGATCTATGTCAATTGAATCAATTCATGAAGATATACTATATAAATGATAAATTTATTTCATTGGAAAATGAGATTGTCCATAATGAAGAAGATACAGTGTTTACCCATTGAATGGGATATATGTTAAGCATGGTTGTAGATATTTTATAAAAGTCTAGAAAATATATACATAGATAAGCCCACTATTTTTTATGTTTGTCAATCATATTTTCTATACATATATTTTATTGAATAAATTTTTTAAAAAATGTGGATATATTTTTGGTTTTTATAACCTAAAAATAGATAAAAGTTTTTAAGACTATTTATATTGAATAAAAATTAGGGTAATAAATTTATCACAAATTTTTTATATAAATAGACTATCTCAAATAATAATAGATTTTTTTAATTCATTACTCAAATTTTATATCAACCATTATATTTCATTCCAAAAATGTGGATAGAAAATGAATTGTTTTTTTGAATATAATGATATATATTGCATTATTAAAACTGAAAAAAATAAAAATGGATTATGTTAAATCCCATATATTATAGTGATATATTTATTATAATTAAGTTATAATTCTAATATAGTAAAGGTGAATATGAGGACCCAACAAATAGAGATCGTGAAGTGAGATATATCTTGAGATTCTTATTTATGATATAATATATAAAGAATAATAAATGAGATTGATGAGAGAAAATCCAAAATATAATAATGAGATTATATGTAATTTTAATAATAATAAGGTTTTTGGATATAGTTTCAGACTTCTATATAATAATTCGGATAACTAGTCTAGAATGTTGATCTGTTGAATGAGTGTAAGGTACTTTGAAGATATTATATAATGTGATATAATTGTTTTTTATTATGACTCACCAGCTTCATGAATGAATTTAATATTAAATGAATATTTATGTGTATAAAAAAATGATTTATTTTTATGAGTTAATGAGATCATTGATTCTTGTGGTGTATAATGATATGGAGTAGTTTTGTAATGTTAATATATAAAAAGTGTGAGATTTTTTTAATTATGTATTATCATCCCACTAAAAATTATATATTTCTGAAGATTATTATAAGGTATCTATAATATATATATGACATAATCCCTATTGAATTTACCCTAAAAAATATTGATATATATGTATATAAAAAGATGTTCTATTGAAGATATGGTGTACTGAGGTGAGATTGGTGTTATAATCATTATTAATTAACTAATACACTTTAAACCGTATGAATGATATGGTTATATATATGAGAGTGATATTAGTAAATAAAGACTAAAATCATGTTCTCTAATTGAATTTAAATATTCAAAAAATTCTTTAGAAAAATTATTAAATAGTTATATAGAATTTTGGGATGAATTAATGTGGATGGGGATAGTTAGAAAAATATGTTATAGAATTTTTTTAGTAAGAGTTCATAAAAATGAGTATCTCAAAATTTAATGTTTATTTATGTGTGATGTATAAATTTTAAAATTTATTTGGAAAAAAATTCATGAAATGTATGAGTGACCTTTTGTTTGAACATTGATTATATGGTTAATAATTTTGGTGTGTAACAGTAAATCCTAACATACATAAAAGTAATATGGTGATATATTAGACTAAATATAATCTTTCATTGATTATGTAAAATAAAATTTATCATATATTAGACTAAATTTTATACTTTGAGGAAACAATATGCACTATGTTAATACATAATTTTCAACATAAATTCTCATAGGATATATATTATATTTCAAAGGGATATATGTTATAAAATATATTTTTTTTATATTTTGAGTATAATTTATTATGCTGTGTCTTTAATGATAATAGTTTTTTAAATAAAATCATGTTAGGGGATGTAATAGTATTCTTGTTTTTGTTCTTGGTGATGTGATTAGAAGAGGAATATTAAGCCATGGGTTGTCTCTTTACACTAGATTTATATTTTTCTTGAGAAACCATGTATTTGTGGATATAATGTTGTTGGAATTATGGAATGTAAAATGAGGAAGATATGGAGAAGAAGATTAGATTTTGGAATTTCATGGATGTTATTAAATTTTTTACCAAATATAAAGTGAAAAATCATTATTGAATTAAATTATATTTGAATTAAAATATCTATAGAGGTTTCAGAATATTTTTATATGAATTATTAAGATTAAAATACAATGATTTTGTTTCTATATTTGAGGTTGAAAGACAGAGACATTCTAAAATTCAATAATTTTCCAATTTAAAATACCATTATTATATTTTTGACAATATTCACGGGGTTTCTAATTTTCAATCTACTATGTATTATCCATGTGATTATTCTATGTTTATAATAGGATATGATTCTGGAAAAGAACAATGACAGAGTAATATTAGGAAATGTGAAGTAATGGTTAGTATTATAATGGGTGAAAGATATTGAATAAGAGATATATATGGGTATCCATGATTATAATTCTATGACATAGAGAAACAATAACTCACCCAATCAATATAGTGAGACTCAATATTATTTTCTAAATAATTATATAAGAAGAAAAATATTATGAGTTTAATTCTAAAAATTATTTTCTTATAAATTTGTTTACTGGAAATATATTATAATGGGATAAATAGAATAACCTTTCTAATGGTTTCATCTTGGTAAAAAATTGAAACTATGTGATGTGGGATAACAATGACAATAAATTAATAAATAACTCACACAATGTGAGGGAATAATGCAAAAAATATCATGAAACATATTTAAATTATTTAACAAGTGATGCTAATAGACAATTTCATAAATATTGAGGTATAACATGATATTAAAAGAATTTATATTTTTGATAGTGTATATGGCATGAAAAACATATCCTAAATTAACCACAAAATATTATTATTTTAATATAACAATTTTAAACTATCATATAAATTTGAAGGCATGAATAGTATTAACAAAATTTAGAAATATATATATATATATAATTTTATTGATGAATGTTTAATGTATGTGAAATCAATTTTTATGAAATTTTATTTAACTATTTAAAAATATTTTTCCTTTAAAAAATGGTGGAATTAAATTTTTTGAGATTATATTATTATTAATTTATTGAAGTTATAGATATTTTATTTTATAAAATCGGTTCATTTTTAAGATCACTGTATCAAAATTTTCCTAATGGGAAATTTGGATAATTTTCTCGAATAGTTTTATTTTCTGTGAATATCAAAAATTACAGATTTTTATTGTAAAATATATTTACTTTTAAAATATTAATATAAAAGAAATTCTATTTTATATATGTTTTAAATTTATATTAGTATATTTTTATTAAAAATTATCTGATTATAGTATTTGAAACGAATTTTATACTTTAATTTTGTAAAAAAACGTTTTATACATAAAAATGCATTCTTCATAGAAACAATTTTTCTTCACGTTTTACATGGTTAACATTAAATTTATTTCATCCAATTATATGAATTTAATATCAAAAAAATTATTCCATATTTGGAATTAGTGGGTAAAATTTATTGAATAGGTCCCTATTATTATTGGGCTACATAAATAGAAACAATAGAAAATAATTGTCACCATAGTAGAGGTAAAATATGTTAATTGAGGGTAAAAATAATGTAATAAGGGAAAAAGGTAACTGTAAAACATTAATTATATTTATAGAAATGTTATATTTCATGTATAATCATATAACATCAAAATATATTACCTTTTGTTGAACTATATCTATTATTTTGACCATTATCATATTTTATGTAATGAAAAGTAAAAAAAATCACTCTCTTTGATTTATGATGCTTTATTTTTTTAATATGGGTCAAAGAAGGTATATTTATTTCTAAATGTTCATTATAAAGATAAATAATTTTTATTTATAATGGAAATTTAGTTCAAATTTTTAGTATTGTAATAATTACCTTATATTCCTACTAAACACTAAAATAATATTTATTCAATTAATTGAAAAATAAAATAACATATTTTATTAAATGTAAAAAGTAATATGATTTGAATTAAATAATAATTTCCAAGGTATTATTATAGAAATATGACATATTATACAATTTTAAATTCATTTTATTTTAATTAAATTGTTGTCTTGTAGTTTTGAATGTTAAATTAAATGAATAGTTCCAAAATTGATATTAATGTTAATTTATAATAAATATTGTTTTTAAAATGATTTAAAAATAAAAACGTTTGTTTGTCCAATTTATTTAGATATAGTTTAAAATATAAACCATGTTTCACTTTTTTTTTCTAATTTTCCTTTTATTATAACTACATTAACCCGCAAAGTGAAAAAATATTGATATCACCAAAATTGTCAAAAAGGATTAACAAAGGATTAAAAAATGGTATCCATAAAAATATAATATAAACTTGTCCAAAAATTATTTGATGATTATAATTTGACAGATCATCATCTTATATCTAAATCCAATCAATTTACATACATTTAATCTTCTAAATAAATTTATATTATTTAAAATCACTAACAAGTTCTGAGAGATTCTCTCCCTTCTCTTACAAAATCACACCTTGTCTCCTCCTTTATTACCGTACCAAAATACATTTGGTTTTGGGAATCCGTTTATATGTAAATTAATAAGATCTCAACCCACATTCTTGATTCTTTATTTATGATATAATACTACTCTTATAGGTCATTATGTCTAATGAAGTAGATGATTTCTGAAGAAGAGGTATAGTTCTTAATTGAGCATTTTAGTTATATTTATCCTCTTACCTACTAAAAATATTCTCCAATCATACTAAATTAATAACACAAAATTTTTCAATATTATAGGATGTTTTTATTTTAATATCATAACATATATATATATCTACTCATCTATAAACATGGAAACACAACTGTTTTTTGTGTGTTTGTTGGACTATCACCTTTTGAACCGATGAAATTCATTTTTAATCGCCACCTCTCATTTCTAGTTATAATGATGAATTTAATTTTTATGTATTATATTCAGTACATATTTATCATTATTAAATTCAATTTATCATATATATTATTACCATTAGTTTAATTCAATAATAATATGGTCAATCACCTGTACGTGTAGACTATTAGGTCCTAAAGGGTTGTCTCAGTAAGACTAGTGGGGGTGAATAAACTAGATTTAATTTTTTAAATGAATAGAGTAATTAGGTAAATTTATTATTATAGAAAATTATTTTATTAATGTTTTATCAAAATTAAAATAAGAAGCATTGATGTTTTTAGTAGATTCGACAAAATTAAACCTACTCTACTCTTATACATATTTACTCGGTGATAGGTACATTGTAAAATAATATGACATTTTAGGTAGGTTGATAACCCAATAACAGAATAATTTACTAAAAATTGGAGGGGTAAAAACACTATCACATTGGATTTTTGTATGCAGATTCCAAACCCAAATACAAAAATGACATTAGACAATGGGAGTCACAAACCAGAATATCCAAACTTATAATCTTGGAGTCACTACCCAATGAAAAGAAAAATAATTTTTTTATGTAAATGAGTAAAGAAAAATATAATGTGTATGTGAAATATAGGAATAAGTGTTATAGATAAAATAATAATATATTAAGTACAATATAAATAAAGATATGTATGTTACTAGTTCCTGACTAAGGTATTAGATCAACTCGTTAGGGTAGTAGTAGTAATAGAGGATTAGGTACAATCCATGATATATGCTCTAGAAGAGTAATAAATTTTTCAAATACATTTTTTTGTACAGTAGAGAAAACCATTGGTCATTAAAAGTATCAAATTATATTATATTTAATTTATATTCTTCAAAATTGTGACTGTGCTTTTAGATATGATCTATAAAAATTGAAACTCCAATCTCTAGCTGGATAACGAAATTTCAATTCAAAAAATAAATAATTATCCAAGAAGGAGAAAATTATCATCCAGAATAATCAAAACCATAATAATTTGATTTAAAAAATTAATGGATGATTCAAGCCATTTTGACTTACCCTTTTAATAAGTCGCATAGACTTCCTAACAATTTGTTAAACAAATTCCATAAAAATATTAAAACATATTTACTATTAAATTATTGTTTCAAGTACATTCTAATTTAATGATTTTCATTAGTATTAAAAAATTCATTAAACTTCATTAAATAACTTAAAATAACTTTGGGTAATTTCAATGTAACTAAATATTCATATAAAAAAGAATAATAAAAATAAAATAAAATAAAATATGAAAACATAAGTATTTAAAATATATCAAGTATGAGTTTTTGAATAATAATAAATAAATATATATCAATTATTATAAAAATTTAAAATTATTTAGAGAAATTTTTTATAGATTTCATAGAACATATATGATTTTTAGAAATGAATAAAACAAATTTGAAAAATTAAAAATAAGCGTGTGGTTATTATATTTTATAAAATAAAGAAAAATATAACATCATTATACATTCAAATTTTAGAAAAAATACTGATGTGAAGAGATTATGATGCATGTCGAGTCACCCTTCGGTTAGTATACATTCTATGTTATGTAGTCAGATCAAGTTATCTTGTGGTCAATATACTAGCCATGTAAAAACTAAAAAGTGAGGTAACTATAATAACTACAAAAACAAGGTGTGGTCACGTATAATATCATTGGGTCACTATACTTTCTTTCATAAGCGAAATACATGTTGTAGCTACACTAACCAAGAATTCATGGTCATTATAGTAAACATGAAAAATAATGTGTGGTACATATACTTTCTGTGAGGATATTAAAATATATATTAACTCTATATACCGTGTGGACACTTTTCCTTGTGGTAAATTTAATTGAATAAAGAATCTCATTCTGTAATTTCAGCCACATGAATCAAGAAACATAAATATTTAATAAACCAATTTATATTCAATACCCCATTTAGGTTGAGTTGAACAATTTGTCACAGCTTTATGTCATAATGAACTTTGTGTCTTCCAAACATGAATTTCTATTGAAGTGGTTCAAACATAATACAAATGTTATGGATATAAACTATCATGCACATAGTGGGGGTGAATGAATTAAAATCTCAAAGTATTGGAAGTATTTTTTTAATGCTATGAAAAAACTGTGAAACATTGAAAACATGAATTCAACTACACATGATTTCATTATAATAAACTTGGTGTGGATGAGATGGTCAATTTGAAAAAATATTTATGTTATGTTAAAAAAACATGTTTTAGGTTTGGAAGGGATTTATGGTAGTTTTTGAATGTTTTTCATGGATTGTTTTATAACAAATCATGGTAGGTTATCGAAGATTCATGATAGGTAGATATTTGTGGGAACAAAAAACATATATTTCTATATATCTAAAAAATTGTCCATTTTTAACCCATGTATACAAAAAAAATTCCAAAGGACCAAAAATCATAACTGTAGATAATAATGAGATATCATCAATGGGTTAATAAATTCTTTAATCTGAAATCTAAAGTATGAGATATCATTTCAAAATTATAATGAACAAAAATTGATGCTATAAAAAAATAATGAAATTCTTTTTGATCTTCTAATAAAATTGAAATGCATAAAAATAATTACCAGACAATAATTTCGTTTAATTTAATGTAGATATATTTATCATCTTTCTTATTCAACAAAAATAATGTTATTCTGATGTATATCCATAAATATATCATATAAATTGATCCGAAATTGAATTCATCAAATTCCAATGTCTTATTAGAATAGAGACTAAACCTTTTATCTAATAAATTATTATATATAGATTGATTAATAAATTGAAAATATTTTCATTGAGTAATTTGATTTAAAAATTTTATTTAATTCTCCCATTATTCTCCTGTCAAGATTAAATGACATCAATTTATAAAAATAAATTCTAAAAAAATTAATAAAATAAACAAAAATGATATCTTCAATAAAAAATTCCACAATTAAATTATCATTGATTTTTTTTAAAAAAAGTAGGATCAACATTAGATTTCATGAAACCATTATTAAATAGAAACAACCCATTCAATTTATACTAAGAATGAGGTACTAGTTTTTCACCATTCAACGCTTCATAGAAATTTAATTCGTGATTGGGAATTTTTATATTTTCCAAACTAGGAAATTGAGAAACATAAAATTATTCATTTAGAAAAACATTTATAAACCCACATTTTATATCAATTATG
Source organism: Viscum album (assembly GCA_963277665.1). Taxonomy (NCBI): domain Eukaryota; kingdom Viridiplantae; phylum Streptophyta; class Magnoliopsida; order Santalales; family Viscaceae; genus Viscum; species Viscum album. The sequence continues at coordinate 1,467,075,465 of OY728138.1, read as the reverse complement.
TATAATTAAAAAACATAAAAACAAGAAAAAATAAAAAAATATATTTAACACCCTCTAAACTAGAAACAACAGGAAATTAATCTTCAAATTCTATATCTTCTTCTTGAGTGTATAGTTGGGAAACAGTTCATGCTTTATTTTTTAAAATCTATCCTAATTCAACTTTCTTATTTCTAATATTCCTTTTAGGTTCAATTTCATGATAATCCTTATGAAATTATAATAATTTATAAACGTTATTTCTAACAAAGTTATTAAGTTCATTTTTCATAGAAAGAAATACAAATAGCGTAATTTAAATAATCAACAACGTTACTAAGAACAGAATTTTAAATAAAACATGAATTTTAAAAAAACCAATAGAATTTATAGTTTCAATACTAGAATAAATATTAATAAAAACATTTTCAATAATATGATCTCTATAAACCTTACATGATTCTAGATGTGGGTAAGAATGTGTAATAACCCCATAAATTGATTTATCCAAATTCTATGATATTTCCTCTAAAATATTATCATATCTAATATCAACATAAAAAAAATAGGAATTAGAATTCAAATTGTAATTATTTTTTTCATAAATAACAAGAATGGATTCTTCAATAATAATACTTACTTTATTATATACACTAGAATAATAAATATTATTTAAATAACCAAGAAAAAAGTCATCATCACTTTTACCATAAAAATTATCTAAATAATACTATTCATTCAAAATGAATACCTTACGACTCAAATATCTAAAATAACTAACTGTCATATTTTTAATGTTAAGAATTAATAAGTTTGTTTCTTTAAAAAATGTCAAACAAGAAGTATATTTGAAATACTAAAAGAATAAAAAATTACTTCAACATAAAAATATCTATTAAGGCTATATTCAATTAATATTTTTCATTCTACTTTGATATGAGTTCTAGTTTTTAAGTTCTACAACACCATTTTATTGTGTTGATATTGGAGAATAAAAATTATTAAAATAAAAATTAATTTTAAAAGAATAAAATTATTAATTATAAAATTTAGCTACTTTATCACTTCAATTATAAACAACCATACAAGCTACTTCATTTTGAAATAAATTACAAAGAGAATTAAATATTTATCATTTACCCTTTTCATGTGCAAGATTATAAACCCAAATAAATATAATATAATAATCAATAATAAATAAAATATATTTCGATACTCCAAGGATATAAATTTTAATTTTAACTAATATACCAAGATATAAACTCTCTAAAGGTCTATTAATACATAACAGATTTATAGGTATAAAATAAGGTATATGTTATTTCCCTTTCATGAATGCATCGTAAAGACTAAGTTGTTCTTCCATTAAGGCAAGTAACAATAGAAATTTTTTATGGGTAGGTAGATTATGAAACATTATGAAATTAACAAGATACAATTTTCAATGCTACATAATGTGGTATGTTTTCAAGGTATCCAAACACATAACATGTTAAATACTTATTTTAGTAAAATAATTAGTATAAATATTATCATTTCGATTAGTATAATAAAATAAAAGTTTAACTTTAAAAGATAAAAAATTATTATTTTGAAATCTCACTTCCATGCCATCTTCATGTAATTGAGGTATTATAATTAAATTATGCTTCAATCCTTCGATATATAAAACTATAAAATTTAATATTGAATTAGAAATACAGACTATACGAGCACATTTTACATTGCCTTAAAGATTTTTCATTAAATGAAATAGAGTCTCCATAAAATTTTCTATTAGTGATAAAATATGATGGATATTTAGTCATATTCATATATAATCCACTATCAATCTACCCTATGTCATTCTTGATACATCCAATAATATCATTTATAAAAAAAATCAATTACTTGAATTTTTTAGAACTCAAGCTACTTTACATTTAACCAGATTAGTAACGCAATTTATATATACCCACAAAAAAATTAAACAATTATTATATTGTTAATTAGATAAAAAATTTAGAAATACGAAACTTTATAAATCCCAAACACTGCTTAAATATAAGAGAACAATCATTTATTAAAGTGACCTTTCATGACTCCTTTAAAACACATGATAGTAAAAGCAAAACCGTTTTAACTTTTCACATATTTATTTTAATACATTTGATGTTATATCCTACCATATCAAATATCATAATTATTTGTATTTATTTTATTCAAATAAACCATTTTGTTATATTATTTGAAACATTAAATAAATTTAGACATTCCTTTCATAATTATTTCAATGTCCTTTTTTTCAATATTTCATTCTATTGATGTGCATATTTCAAATGATCATAAAATATATAATGACAATTGGTGGTAGTATTATATAGTTATTCAATAAATTTTAAAATAAATTTATTTTAAAAGGTATTTTTTCATTATTTATCTTAATGTTATTATATAAATAAAAATATTATAGTAAAACATTTTTTAGCATTTCAATATTTTCATTTAACACAAAATAAATCATATTCTCATAACCATAGTTAGAATCAGAACATTCAATAAAAAATAATGAATCACTAACCATATTAAAATAATCCATAAAGAATAAATTACCTTATTTATTCTCATTTTTATATTTTTCACTAAAATTTGATTCTTGGGGATAACTACAACTGGTTGTCCATGAATGTTTTTCATTATTTTTTATATCTATTTATTATTTAATTTTAGTAAATAATGATTGATATGCTCAATCTTCCTTCACCAAAAATAATTAAAATATTATATATTATAATTATTACTCCCTTTATTATATAACTTTCATTTGTCCTTTTGGGGGTTTCTTTTAAACTGGTTCATGAATCCTTATTTTCATCCGTTTGTATATTTTTTCACAATCCAAGACATATCTTATTTTTCACTATCTTATAGATCTGAATCAGAATAAATAATAGAAACAATATTAAAATATTTAAACACTGTTGTTTTTTCACTTCTTCAACAATTTTATTCAATTATAGTTTATACTAAAATAGTGAACTGATCAATTCATCCTAATTGTAAACTTTGAAGTTATTTATTTCATCAATGATAACCTTATTTTCATTCTATTTCATCAGTTGTTCTCTTAGGACTCATTCAATAAGTATTGGGTTTTTTAAATATTCTCTAATGGAATTCATTACAGTCACAATGATGTTTAATTGGTGGAACATTTTGTTTATATTTTTTTATTCACCTATCTTGAAAACTCGTTACTCAACTCAAAGCATTATATGTTTTCTTCGAATCAACTTGTCTATATCACAGAGAGAAACTTGTAGAATCTTATAAATCTCATGATCTATCTTAAATATAGAAGCATGGATAAACACACATATTTTATTAGAAAAATACTAAATATGCTTAATATTTTATTTAAATAAAATTTAATAGCATAATTTCCTATAAGAGTATTCAGGTTAGCTTCAAGTAGTGTGTAATACTCTTCCATGAAAGACTATTTTTCTATGATTTATTGTATGAGGTATTACTCTATTCATGATATCTAGTAACCATGGTTATATCTGTCAATATAAGTTGTCCTATAATGAATCCATAAATTTTCTACAATCACTCATTCCATCTTAAACAAATTTTCCTTATACTGTGACTTTTAGGAATAGGTTAGAGTAATAAAATATAAACACATAATCAATAAAAGTGTTGTCTATGTTCCAAAAAAGGAAATCTAAAATTCCAATTTTTAGTTATCATGCAATAGAATGATATAGATATAAAATGTCTTATATTTTTATGATCAGATTCTAACTATTTGGTCCCAAAGGGTAATGTAAGATGGTTTATAAGTGGTAAATATACTAGATTTAAAAATTTAAATAAATTCATTAATTATTTAAACTAATTATAAAGGTGAATTAAGAAATTTAATTTTTAGTATAAATAATATAAAGTATAAAATGATCTTTTTATATAGTGGTCCAATCTAAAGTGGACATGCAATATTCATATACCTCTAAACTCAGTGATAGGTTCATTGTGACCTAATTTTATTTTTTATGGGGAGTCACAACCTGAATACAAAATACCTTTATACAAAGTGTATGGATAACAAAATGGAAGCATTTACTATTATATGAGAAGTAAAAATCCAAATAGAATACTGAATTTAGGATATTTGAATCACAACTCAAATAATCTTGATATAAAACCATGTATTCACAACCATTTGAAATTTAGAAAAAATGTTTTCGTATGTAAAATCATAAACTCAAAAATAGAGTGTGATTCAAAAGTAGGTATAAGTGTTATATATAGAAAAAAAGGGTGAAGTAGAAGATAAAAAAAGATTATTCATTAAAGGGTTCTTGAATAATGAATCTAGTCATATCATCCAAGAAGTAATAGTTATTGAATAATAGTTATGGTCCTTGAAGGAACATCTTGAATAAGAACATGTGTTTTCACATGAAGTGTTTTGCAGAAAAGAAAAATGTTTCAGTTCCCAAGAGTACCGTGTTCTCATAATTTTCATGTATATCATTTGAAATAATCCTATAGATTTTAATTATTATCTATAAAAACTAACAATCCAATCTATAACAGGGTAAAAAAATGAAAATTAATAAATTATTATTATTAAGGAGATAAAATTTTATCATCAAAAATAATAATAATAATAATAGTTCGAATTCAAAAATAAAATACCAATTCATGATATTTTTAATTACCCATATAATAATTCATATAAAATATATAATAATAGGACAAAGAAATTCAATAAGAATCACAAAACAAATTTACTATTAAATATATTTTCAAATAAATTCTAATTTAATACAGTAATAAAATATTGAGAAATTTATTAAACACTAAATAAAATAAAATAAGTATTAATAATTTCATTATCAATAAATATTAATTTAAAAAAAATTGACATAAAATATAAAAACATAAATTTTGAAAATACATGTTCACTGAGTTATGAAAGAATATTAAATTAATTTTAATCAAATATAATAACTATCTTAAAATTTTTAGAAATTTTTTGCATGAGTTTTAAGTAAAATATATGAATTTTAAAAATCATTAAAACACAAAATAATATTATTTTAAAGAATTAGTTAATGATATTATAAAGAATAAAAAAAAAAGAAAAAGACTAAAAATTTAAATATTTGAAAAAAAAAATTTGAATAACCGATCATGTGCAATTAGTAAATTTACGTTTGTTATACATATCGTTCTATAAAGTCCATTCAAATGGCCTTGTAGTCAACATAGTAATAGTGTAAAAATTATGATGTGTGGAAACTATGATGACCATGTGAAAAAGGTGCAAGTAATGATTGATTTATTCACCAGTAAGACTTTGATATATTTCTAATCATATTCTTTATTCTAGGCGCTGAGTCACTGTAGGATTTAGGGGCCTAGAGAGCCTCAACATGGTGATAATAAAAATATAAAATATATTTGTACACAAGTGTAGTATTTCTGTTGAAACATTTAACATATCATGGGAAGAGCTTTGTATCATGATTCTAAAATCAAATTTGAGTTTAGAACATTGTGTTTATCATAGTAATGACATAGAATTTGTTAGCACTATGATTTCAGGCAGAGGTGAGTTGGAGACGGTGCGTTATAAATGATACTTAATTGATTTATATTTAATTAAAACCAATTACCCCCACCCTTTTGGGAACATATTAATAAGTGATACATACCCCTCTTCTATTACCCTTTTTTTAATAGATGAAACTGAGGTGAATCGAAGTGAAAAGGTGTTTCTGATCACAATTCATTGCATTGATCTTCATCAGCTACAATAGAAACACGATCCATATATCATTCTACACTTGAAGCATCAGTGTTTTGATTTCATGGTATGATGTTTTGAATTTTAGTCCCTATACCATTTTTATTATTTTAAGTTTATATATCCCTATTATGATTAATAGAGATGACTCATACATTGATCTATTGGTTTATGTGGAAATCGAGGTGAATCGGGTGACTCCTATGGAGATTCCGTTTGGATTCCAATTTTTCTTGGACTATAAATTAGAAATACATGTATTTTGTTTATCACATTTAGGGAAGGTGGATTTTGGATACTACACAACATGTATCGGGATTACTCATCATGTAGTGACCCCATGTTGCGTGGTAGGAGGACATGTCTAGGGTAGTTGTGTGGTCATGTATTGTCAGGTATAACTACATGACCAAAGTACATGGGAATGGGGTTCCAGACTAGGGCACAAGAAAATGGAATGATAAATTGGCCATTTAACTTGGACATGGCATGTACCTAGTGGTAAACAACTTTTGTGAGGTATGGGTGACCATGAAATTTAGAGAAATCACATGGCCCTGGGGCCAGGTGAGGTAAGACACACCATGAATAGTATGTACACACCGCGTATGCCTATATGGTCAGAAAATACATTGAAATAGAGGACACATCCAGGCACATGGGTAAGTTCACACGTCTTGTGAAACCCAGTGCACACTATTAACTTTCTTGAGATCTTATGTGGATATTATTCTTTACATATCCCCTTCATTGGGACTCAGATTTAGTTTCATGAGTAGCCTTTCCTGGTAATGTTTCAACATAGAATGTTATGGTGGCCTCTATGGTGGCCTATGAGAAACTAAGTGTCATGGTTTAAGCATGATGTTGTAGTATGTATTCCTAAACATGGGAGGTGACCATGGTAGATCACCGAGATGAAGTCAGGGTTGGCACCCTTCCTTATCACCATAGGATATGGGTCCACTAACTCTATAAGCTGATAACGAAGTGATCCCATACTATTCGAAGGTTTCGGTCCTGTATCTGTAGAGTGGTACTCCTGTATCATGTTATGGTGTGGGTCCTCTATCCTTTTAGTGCTACACTCTAGTCATACTATCATGGAGGTACTTACATACATTGTAGTACTCCCCCATCTTTGAGTATTAGTATGGATGAAGTCATCCATTACAGTCGGAGCTCCATTGACTGTTGATTATAGTTATAAGTTATAAGGACCCATCCTTAAAACATTACATAATCTTGAATTAAAAAGAATAATTCACATTTAGGATATTTTCAGGTTTAGAGTTTTAGAGAATTAGGACATAACTATTGCATCTCAAAGAATACACCATAGACACATCTACTCAGTATCCATTTTTTCACAAAATAAAAACTCTTAAAAAGAAACATGTCTAGTTCCATGTTTTAGATACTATGTCTTTCCTTGATTCCATCCTTTAACCTATTCACCTTTATGTCCTATGGAAAACATTTCCAAAACATAGGATGAGCATAAAAATTTCAGTAAGGGATATGAAAATACGGTATGAAAACATTTTTCCATGTATACATAAGAATCAATGGAATCATACTTTACTCAAAAAAATATAAGCACTTCAACATACCTCATGAAATCATAAGATTTATGAATAACTAATATAAATTATAAGACATAAAGGTAACTTGAGGAATTCATAACATTCTTGCATAGGGAGTAACCCCCATGGTTACGTTTGGAAAACCCATCACAGTATATTCCCTAAATCTTTTCGGAGAAACCTTAGCATTTAACCCCTTTGCATTACCTAATGCATTGGAGAGCTATCTCTGACTCACCCGCCCTTAGTTTATCACGTAACCACCCGATTTTAAAAACATTGCCCAAGAACCATAACATAATAATATCACTTAAAACATGCATAAAAAAACATAAAATTTCCACATTTCAATCACAGGAAATCACATCATGATATTAACATAAATAAAAACATCTAATAAAATCATTAAAAATCTATGACAGAAATATCCCTTTATACTTATAAAATATTAAAACAGGAAATTTATGAAAGATTTTAGAATCAAAGTGTCCCATACCACATCGAATCTTTTGAAAGGGTTTTAAAATATTCATGTGCATATAAATAAATACTTAAAACCATTTTTAAAACATAGACATGGATGATAAATTCTTAAAATAATAAATCATTAAAACCATTTAAAACAATGTTTTAATAAAAGAGTCCTTTTCATTTTGAACATTTAAATTATAAGCCACATGAAAGTAGACCATTTTCAAAACATTTAAATGATTTTAATATAGACATAATATGGATATGTAATGTCAAAGGGGTTGTATATACACTTTAAAAAGAATAAAAGTGCATATCATCAAGAAGTGTCTCGAGGAAGAGAAATTGAGATGTAATCCCATTCAAAGATAATGTCATTAGTGCAAGGATAAATCAATGAAATAATTATGTGTGACAAGTTAAATACACCCAATATAAGTGGATATCATGTGTAAAAAAATAAGATGTCATTCACACATACTCTTGGAATAACAAAATCAATGACATAGATATTTAACTCAATGAAATGTGATTGAGTTATGATTTCTCATACAAGTTCGTATAAATGATGTAAGAATTTATCAATGGGATGATTATGTGTAGAAATAGTTTATCCACAAAAAGGTTTGTGGAAATTACAATATAGATATTCCACACATAATCTTGGCATAATAAAATCAAGAATTATATTTTTAACCCAAAGAATTGAAATTGGGTTAAGAAGTTCCCTTAAAGAAATTCGACAGCCTAACGACGTCATTTTAAAATTCCAAAAAATGAGACGATGAGAGATAAAAAGGGTATATAATCACTTGGATAGATAACTTACATCAATAAGGATATATAATAACATATCCCAACATTAGAATATGTGAATTAAAATACCTAACAAAAAGAAGTCTTTTAAAAATAGGAGGGTGAAAGGTTCCCTTACCGATTTGGGTAACTTTCGAAACATACACCCCACGAAAGAAGGACTATAAAACATTGATGTAAATACCCATAAACGAAAGTATATTACAAAAATAGTAGAATAATGGTCAGTACATACACCACTCAATGGAAATGGTGGAAAATGTAGCATAAATCTCACAGGAATAAAAGTGAGATGAAAAATCTCTTATGAAAACTCGGCAGCCTAACATCGCCACTTAAAACATCCAAAAAATGGATTTATGAGATAAAATAAGGTATATAATAATATGAACATAAAATTACAGTATGAGGAATATAAAATAACCTCCCCAAACATAAGAAATGTTATATTAAAAGATATGACATTAAAAAAAGTACTTAAAAAGAAAGAGAGAGGTAAGATCCCTTAACTCAAGTCCGACTTGTCTTGTACGTTTCTTTATATTCCTGGATAAAAAACTTTGGTCAATTAATAATTTAATAAGGAACTATTTTAATGTTTATTATTAAATTCATATCACATATTATAATGTTATAATAATTAGTTAATTATGTGAGTTCATATCAGACGTTTTTGTCAATATTCAGTGCATGAGTTAAAAATGAACTTGATCGAAAAGAATTATCCACGTAGTTATAATTACACCATATACAGAATAGTATTAATGATTTAAATATCATATATATCTACTATATATTAATTTTATACTATTTCATAACATTTTTAGATAAAAAATGAAATGCACCATTCATGGAGACGGTAGGCCGTACGTACGCATGAACACTACTTTCATTACTTTGTCACATTGATGGAATTAAAACTAAATGAGAGAGATATATATATATATATATTATAATTCCAGTATAATATATATGTTATATAGGTCACATATGTTCATTAATTTCATTCTTTATACATTCCATGTATTGAATGAACGAGTCACATCACTTGAGGGGGCAGTAGTCCACACATCCTCAAATAAATTTATCGCATTTCTACAACATGAAAAGCATAAAGGTATGTATTAAATGTAAAATACAGAAGCATAGAGAGGAAATTAATACAATATATATCATAAATAAATATAGTTCCATCATAATTTCCACCATGAGAGGTGGTAGGAGAAGATAGAATAATCATCGTTTCATGAGGTAGTAATTCGCCATCCACAGAAACAGTATGTTCGTTAACCATTAGACGGAGGTGTGAGTAAGTGTAGTTGAATACTTCTCATAAAAAAATCCTAGTATATTTAAGATACTGGTGTTGTTACAAAATAAAGGAATAAAAATAGTTTAAGGAGTTGGAGTAGAAAAATAAAACAAAAGAACATAAGAGGAGGCATTACCTTTAAATCGGGTAACTCCCTTTGGTTTGAACCAAAAGTTTTTCTTGATGAGCATTCTGCATAATGTAAGGCTTCTAAGATGAAGAAAGGTATGTTTAGGGATAAAATGAGTAGAGTTTGGTTGATCCAAAGGATTGAGAGGTGTGGGTAAGGTGGTATTGGTGGGGGCCTTTTATAAGAGGGAGGAGGGGCACTCTTGGAATGTCTTGAAACGTTACTTTATTATAAAATTATATTTGGATATTAAAGGTCCCAAAATTATATATTTAGAGTATAAGGTGATAAGGGTTCTAAATCCATGCATCCAATAGGTTTTAGCAAGTGCAAGTCTTAGATTTTACCTTATCTTCTCATTTTATTTAAATCGTTCATTAATGAGGTAATCACTATATCATCACGGTGTCATACATAAATTTATTTATTTAAAGTTTAAAATTTTTAAAAGAAATATCATGATGTAGGAAATCTTTTTAGATTTCTATTTAATATTTATAGTAAAAAATATGACTTTAATAACCCCATGTAAAAATTGTTTTTGTAAAACAATAAATGTTTGTGACATTTTTATTTTAACTTTAATTAAAAAGTTATTAATGTCATTTTCTTACCCAAGTGGCCCGATGGGGTCCACAAGTTGACCCATGGATTTTTTTGGTCACCCATGACACATCCATTAAGGTTATGACATGTGTCAAAGTAATTTCATATTATTATAACATTATTTTACCTTAAATTACACTAATTACCTTTAATCACGATTAATAAAACTTAAAAGTTACTATTTACCAAAAAAATTATTTTATTCACATTGAACCAAATTTTACATCCAAATGACAACCATGTATGTCGGATTTTTGAAATTAAAATCATAGAAGTGGTAATGTTTTATTTAAACAAAAAATCAGTTTTTTAACTACCACTTACTGGTTTCAATATTCATCAAAAATTGAGGTTTTTCAGAAAAATACCAAAAATTAACCCTAAGCTATATTTGATATTCCAAATTTAAAAATGATGCCTTTTTTAAAAAATTAAAAACATAAAAGGTGAATTAATTAATTTAATAATTAATTTCCGCTTTCAAAACAAATAGTGTGTTTTTGTGAAACAATTTCTATTAAAAGATTGACACTAGTTTAAATCCAATTTCAAAGTGAAATTAATTCCAATGACCACTATTGGATTAAATTGTAAAAATAAATTCTAATTTCACTTTAAAAACAATTCATAAGATGATATAATCATATAAAAAAATTAGATTAAAAAGAGGTCTTGAATTAAAATACAAGTTTTTTCACAAATTAATTAAAAAAGAACATTATCAAAAAAATAATAAAAACATACACGAAGTAAATTTTGATGTCCCAATTCTGAAGAAGGACTTTATTTGGTCCAATATAACATATAAAATTGTCAAAAAGTGGATTTAAAAAGGGTTCTCCATCAAAAGGTGATTAATCAACTTTTTAAAGAATATTAGAATATTTACAATTAAAATTGGATTCATTTGCATTTTAAGCCTCTAACATTTATTGGATAAACGTAAAAATATTTAAAAAACATATATAATCATTTTCTAGTTAGTTATATTCATTCCCTCCATTACAATGGCTAGGCGTTAACTACCATTTAAAATAATATTTTATTACTAGAGTGTTACGTAAGATTTCCAAGAAACTTGTTGTTGCGTATTGGGTAAGCCATCAAGCATAGTGTTCCCTTTAAATTAATATTATCATTTTATTCACAAATATGGATAAATAAGAAAATGTCATATTCTCTATTTTCTCGGGGTGTTACATCTTTCCCCCCTTTTTGGAAATTGTGTCCTCGCAATTTTAAAATTGGGCTCAGAAACTTCATTGAAAGTCCCACATCGAAACAAGAGTCAGTAAAACTATCACTTTAAAATAAAAAGAGAAAAGTACAAAGGTCACCCGAGTTAACCCATACTAGGATTACATGTAAAAAAACATGGACATGGAAGATATAAAAAAGGGTCATGTTCTTATGGAGAGTGATATAAATCATGTTTAAGAGAAAGTTAACTACTAAAAAATCAAAAACTTGTGATGGGTTAAATGTTATTTGATTCCCCAGTAAAAAAATTAATAGACAACATTTTTGTTTTAAGTTACTTTTCATTGAGTCATTTATTTATGAGCTTAACTAAAACATAAGGAAACATACTTACTTGTCATGTTAACTTTCATCTTTTACTATATTTCTTACACAAACTCATATGTTCTCCAAAAAACGAGTATTTAGGAAGACTTTCTCACATTAAGAGTACTATAATCATCTTCTTGATAATCACCTAATCCACAAAAGGGAAATATATATTTCCCATTTTGTTAGACCATATCCATAACCAAAATCAAAAAGGTTAGTACAATATTAGATAATCCCCAAAACGGATAATCCTTTATAAAATAAATTTATTCTTAATCTCCAAAACTTGTCCAACAAAACCCAAAGTTCAACAAAGACCATTCGATAAACAATTATCCATAAAATTCTTCAAAGTAATCCAAACTATGATTGAAACCCAAATTCTTCGAAGTATTTAATCACATAGTCTTCCAAGGTAAACCTTAACATTTATCTCCAAATAACATTAGTTACACTTAAAGTTTCATATTGAAAAGTAATTAACATAATCACATACCGTCCATGATTGGTTAATCATCTCCATAGATAACCCAAAATCAACTTATTCTTGAATTAGAAAATCGTCTAACTAAAAAAATAAGTCATACTAACCAGGGAATTCAAATATTATAGTTGTAGGCCATTCCCCCTTATCACACTTTGGTTGTGGGTTCGATTCATGTTGCCTTTCCAGACGCGACGGGTTGTCACCCATATTATGGGTTGTCCTTTTTATAAATCTCAAAAATAACTATAACATGTATTAAACACAATGGTTTCCTTATACCACTCATTTTCATCCAAATTCATTATGATATCAACATCTTAATTCTTGAAGTCTTATTTCACCATCATAAGATAAAATAAAATGATCCCCAAAATAAAAAACATCATACCATGATCATGGTGTCCATTTGGTTTCATCGTCATCTTGTTCACGTAGGTAGAAGGTCCATGCTTCACAACAATGACTTAGATATCCTTCAAATTCATTTGCTTCCTCCATCCAAATACACCATGTACAACATGGGTCATATGAGTGTTCATAGAAAAATAGTTTTGGAAAATAATCTTGTATGACATATAATTTCAAAACATCTGATAAGAAATGATTTCTATAAAATAGTCTAACCGAATTTGAGTTGAAACTTTCAATTAACGGTCCTTTTAAAATACCACAGGTATGTGCTGAGAGACTATATTTTAAAAGTAAATATAAATAGGTTGCACAAGGGTCTCCTTTTTTAGCTCCTTCGTTAAAATCATAATGTGCTTAAAAATATTTTGATAAGTTAAAATATTTGAAAATGCCTTGATAATATTTGCCTTTCTCGAAAATATGAGAAAATTTTGAAAATAAGATTTTTCTAAATAAAACCCATGATCCTCAATGATAACGAGGTATAGTGGAGGTGTTTGATATCTTAAACAGCTGCTTGCAAGTGAGGTTTTTTCTAGAAAAAGTTTCACAATCATACGAACATGACTTTGCAAAAATTATTGCAAGTAAGTCATTTGGAAGAGATAAGAATGTCATTTGAGATCCTCCTCCTTTCATTTCCTTGATCTGAAAAATTTATAAAATAAGGATTTAACTAAAATAATAAACATAGGGACTAATCTTGTTTTTAACGAAAACTCATAATCCCTAAAGTTTTCAAAACCGACCTCTGATACCAACTATAAGGACCCAGCCTTAAAAGATTACATAATCTTTAATTAAATGAAAAATTCACATTTAGGATCTTTTCAGGTTTATAGTTTTATATAATTAGGACATAACTATTACATCTCAAAGAATACACAGTAGACACATCTACTTAGTTTCCAATTTTTTCACAAAAATAAAAACTCTTAAAAAGATACATGGCTAGTTCCATGTTTTAGATAGCATGTCTTTCCTTGATCCCATCCTTGAACCTAATCACATTTAAGTCCTGTGGAAAACATTTAAAAAACATGGGATGAGCATAAAAATCTCATTAAGGGATATGAAAATATCGTATGAAAACATTAGTCCATGTATACATAAGAATCAATGAAATCATACTTTACTCATAAAATATAAGAATTTCAACATACCTCATGAAATCATAAGATTTATGAATAACTAATAGAAATCATAAGACATAAAGGTAACTTGAGGCATTCATAACATTCTTACATAGGGAGTAACCCTCATGGTTACGTTTGGAATACCCATCACAGTATATTCCCTAAATCTCTTCGGAGAAACCTTAGCTTTTAACCTCTTCGTGTTACCCAATGCATTGGAGAGCTATCTCGGGTTCACCCACCCTTAGTTTATCATGGAACCACCCAATTTCATAAACATTTCCCAAGAACCATAACATAATCATAACATTTAAAACATGCATAAAAGAAACAAAAAATTTCCACATTTCAATCACAAGAGATCACATCATGATATTAATTAAAATAAAAACATCTAATAAAATCATTAAAACTCTATGATAGAAATATCCCTTTATACATTGAAAATATTAAAAGAAGACATTTAAAAGATCTTTTACATTCAAAGTGTCCCATACCACTTAGAAACGTTTGAAAGGGTTTTAAAACATTCATTTCCATAAAAATAAATCCTTAAAACCATTTTTAAAACATGGACATGGATGATAAATTTTTAAAAGAAAAAATCATTAAAACCATTTAAAACAATGTTTTAATAAAAGAGTCCTTTTCATATTGAACATTTAAATTATAAGCCACATGAATGTAGACCATTTTAAAAACATTTAAATGAATTGAGTATAGATATAATATGGATATGTAATGTAAAAGGTTCTGTATATACACTTTAAAAAGAATAAAAGTGAATATCATCAAGAAGTGTCTCAAGGAAGAGAAATTGAGATGTAATCCCATTCAAAGATCATGTCATTAGTGCAAGGATAAATCAATGACATAATTATGTGTGACAAGTATAAAATCACCCAATATATGTGGATATAAAGTGTAAAACAATCAGATGTCATTCACACATACTCTTGGATAAAAAATCAATGACATTGATATTTAACTCAATGAAATGAGATTGAGTTATGATTTCCCATACAAGTTCGTATAAATGATGTAAGAATTTATCAATGGGATGATTATGTGTAGAAATAGTTTATACACACAATGGTTTGTGTAAATTACAATATAGAGATTCCACACATAATCTTGGCATAATAAAATCAATAATTAGAGGTTTAACCCAAATAATTGAAATTGGGTTAAGAAGTTCTCTTATAGAAATTCGACAACGTAACGACGTCATTTTAAAATTCTGAAAATGAGACGATGAGAGATAAAAAGGGTATCTCACCACTTGGACAAATAATTTAGATCAATAAGGATATATAAGAACATATCCCAACATAAGAAGATGTAAATTAAAATACCTAACAAAAATAAGTCTTTTAAAAACAGGAGGGTGAAAGGTTCCTTTACCGATTTAAGTAACTTTCGAAACGTACACCCCATGAAAGAAGGATTATACAAAATTGATGTAAATAACCATAAAAAAAATTATATTACAAAAAGAGTAAAATAATAGGAAGTACAAACACCACTCAAAGGAAATGGTGGAAAGTGTAGCATACATCTCACGAGAATAAAAGTGAGATGAAAAATCCCTGATGAAAACTCGGCAGCCTAACGGCGCCACATAAAACATCCAAAAAATGGATTTATGAGATCAAATAGGGTCTCTCATAATATGAAAATAAAATTAAAGTATGAGTTATATAAAATAACATCCCCAAACATAAGACAGATGAGCTTAAAATAAATGACATAAAAAAGAGTACTTAAAAAGAAAGAGAGAGGTAGGATCCCTTACCTCAAGTTTGACTTGTCTTGTTCATTTATTTATATTCCAGAATAATAAACATTAGAAAATTAATAATTTCTTAAGGACCCATTTTAATTTTTATTATTCAATTCATATCACATATTATAATGTTAAAATAATTATTTAATTATGTGAGTTCATATCAGACATTTTTGTCAATGTTCGGTGCATGAGTCAAAAATGTACTTGTTTGAAAATAATTTTCCATGTAGTTATAATTACAAAATCTACAGAATAGTATTAATAATTTAAATATCATATATATCTAGTATATATTAATTTTATACTATTCCATAACATTTGGAGATAAAAAATGAAATGCACCGTTCATGGAGACGATAGGCCATACGTATGCATGAACGCTACTTTCATTTCCTTGTCACATTAATGGAATTAAAACTAAATGAGATATATATATATTATAATTCAAGTATAATATATATGTTATATAGGTCACATAAGTTAATTAATTTCATTCTTTATACTTTCCATGTATTGCATGAACGAGTCACATCACTTGAGGGGGCGGTAGTCCACAGTTCCTCAAATGAAATTATCGCATTTGCACAACATGAAAAGCATAAAGGTATGTTTTAAATGTAAAGAACAGAAGAATAGAGAGGAAATAAATATAATATATATCATAAATAAATATAGTTCCATCATAATGTCCATCGTGAGAGGTGGTAGGAGAAGATAGAACAATCATCGTATAGTGATGCAATAATTCGCCATCCACAGAAACAGTATGTTCATTAAAGATTAGACGGAGGTGTGTGTAAGTGTAGCTCGAATACTTATCATAAAAACATCTTAGTATATTTATGATACATGTGTTTTTACAAAATAAAGGAAAAACGAGTTTAAGGAGTTGGAGAAGCAAAATAAAACAAAAGAACAAAAGAGGAGACATTTCCTTTAAATTGGGTAACTCCCTTTCGTTTGAACCAAAAGTGTTTCTTGAAGAGTATTCCGCCTAAGTTAAGGCTTCTAAGATGAAAAGTGGGTTGTGGAGGGATAAAATAAGCAGAGTTTGTTCGGTCTAAAGGCTTGAGAGGTGTGGGTAAGGTGGTATAGGTGGGGGCTTTTTATAAGAGGGAGGAGGGGAACTCTTGGAATGTCTTGAAAAGTTACTTTATTATAAAATCTTTTTCAAATATTAAAGGTCCCAAAATTGTATATTTCTAGGATAAGGTGATAAGGGTTCTAAATCCACCCATCCAATAGGTTTTTGACAACTATAAGTATTAGATTTTACCTTATCTTATCATTTTATTTAAATCGTTCATTAATGAGGTAATCACTACATCATCACAGTGTCATACATAAATTTATTTATTTAATGTCTAAAAATTATAAAAGAAATAACATGATGTATGAAATCGTTTTAGATTTATAATTTATATTTATAGTAAAAAATATGACATGTATAACCCCATGTAATTTTTTTAGTAAAACAATACATGTTTGTGACATTTTTATTTTATCTTCAAATAAAAAGTTATTAATGTCATTTTCTTCCCCAAGTGGCCCCATTGGGTCCCCAAGTTGACCCATGGATTTTTTAGGTCTTCCATGACACATAAAACAAGGTTATGACATGTTTCAAGGTAATTTCATATTATTATAACATTATTTTTACCTTAAATTACCGGAATTACATTTAAACGCGATTAATAAAACATAAATGTAACTATTCACCCCAAAAAATTATTTTAATCCCATTGAACTAAATTTTAAATCCTAATGAAAACCATGTATGTTTGATTTTTGAAATTAAAATCACATAAGTGGTAAAGTTTCATTTAAACGAAAAATCAGTTTTTTAATCACCACTTAGTGGTTTCACTATTCATCAAAAATTGAAGTTTTTCAGAAAAATACCAATAATTCACCATAACCTACATTTGATATTCCGAATTAAAAAATTATTTCTATTTTACATAATTAAAAACATATAAGATGCATTAATTAATTTAATAATTAATTCCCGATCTCAAAACAAATAGTGTGTTTTTAGGAAACAATATCTATTAAAAGATTGACATTAGTTTAAGTCCAATTTCAAAGTGAAATTAATTCCAATGACCACTATTGGATTAAATGGGAAAAATATATTCTATTTTCCCTTTAAAACCAAATCAAAATATGATCTAATAATATAAATAAATTAGATTAAAAAGAGGTTTTAAATTAAAATACAATGTTTTTCACTTATTTATTAAAAATGAACTTTATCGAAAAAAATAACAAAAACATACCCAAAGTAAATTTTGATGACCCAATTATAAATAAGGATTTTATTTGGTCCAATATAACTTATAAAAATATCAAAAAGTGGATTTAAAAAGGGTTCTCCATCAAAAGGTGGTTAATCGACTTTTTAAAGAATATTAGAATATGTATGCTTCAAATTGGATTCATTCACATTTTAAGCCTCTAAAATTTATTGGATTAAAGTAAAATATTTTAAAAACATATATAATAATTTTGTAGTTAGTTCTGTTCATTCCCGCCATTACAACGGCTAGGTGTTAACTACCATTTATAATAATATTTTATTATTAGAGTGCTACGTAAGATTTCTAAGGAACATGTGGTTGCGTATTGGGTATCAAATCGAGCATAGTATTCCCTTTATATTAATATTAACATTTTATTCACAAATATAGATAAATATAAAATTTTAATATTCTTTATTTACCTGGGGTGTTACATAAGAAATGTGAACCTCCGCTATTTTTGAATTATACCTAGATTAGTGTTTGTTATCCCTCTACTAATTGTGGTTTGATGAACTCTGTGCAAGAGTAACAGAGTATTCATATGATAGATAAAATATAGTTCTCCCTCAAATATTGGGTATTGGTGTGGTATGAGTCCCTCTTTTCTCTCTTATTAGAGAGGATGAACATGGTTAATATTATACAGTATTTCACCCTAATATTTATGTACTGGTGAGGGGTGGGCCTCCCCACTTTTGTTCTCATGACCATGTAAAGTTTTCGGGTCAGATTTGATAGGACCTTTGGAATAGGGCAATAGACTTTGACCTTGTTAGCTTCACCTAATGAAGCATTTTATCTCATACATACCATTAGGAATGTTAGATTTATTCCTATTGGACTGTATCCCTCTAATGGGTTCTATCTAGGATGGTATATTCATGGGTTTTATTTTCCTCATTGCGTTTTACCTTTAAATACTCATATAGAAACTTGTATCTTGTTATGAGGTCAGCACATCATGATATTTGTAGTTTAAGTAAACAATATCTGGGTGATTTTAAAAATACTTGTGGTGTTTTCACATGTCTTGATTGTCACACCCTGTTGACTAAGATAACTAGTCATGTATAGACATGGATTGTTCAATATGGGGTCTCACTCTTGATTGGGTTCCCTCTTGCTAGGTGGATCATATTTTTACTTTTTAGTCTGTCCCTTTAATTTTTGGTTATTATGGTGCCTACTAACTATTGTTATAATCACCCCTATATTGTATTTTCATGAATATGTTTTGACTTGTAAATACCAAAATACTTTAAAAAGTGTCATCAGTACACCCTAGTTAGATGTATATTAGTGAGATAGAAAGACGAAGGTGTTTTTAGGTGCTAGGCGGAGGAGCTTTCCAGTTGTTGAATTTGAAATTTATCCCCTCATTCTTATTAGGTTGGATGCATGATGGTTTTTTGTGGTCCTGTGTTTTTATATTTTATAGTTTCATTAATTCTGTTGCACTCTGGTTTTGGATAGATGTATACATGCATTGATGTTTATAGTGATTCATATATCTACCCTGTTGTATGGAGGTTCTGGTTGTTGTGTGAATACAAGTACATTAAGAAATGTCCTCCCAACCAGGTGATATTTCTTCCTAGTGAAAATATTCATCCCAAAGACTATTATAGGTATTCATGGAGATTTGAGGCCAAGGCCATGTTGGGTCAGGTCATGAAATAGTGGGTTTATAGAGGGTTCTACTTTGGGACCACAGTGGCATGAGGTTGGTTTTGGGTTTAATAGTGGATGTGTTAGGGAGATTCGTTTTCAGCTCATTAGAAATACATTTTATAGTTTTTTTGGGGGATGGCATATCAATTCATAATGACTCTAATATCCCTCTTTTCGACTAAGTACATTAAGAAACTAGTCACATAGAAATAATGGTACATGGATCATATAGGATTGTGTTGTGGGTTCCTTGTCCTTATTGAGCCTGCTCCACAGATATACCCTTTGATCCTAGCATGTCTTGATTCTATTTCTGTATTCCATCATAATGATAGTTATACAAGGTTCCATGGAATGATTAAAATAGTGATCCTCCATGTTATGACAATTCAGTTCACGACACTGGATAGAGGTGGTACCTCATGGTGGTCACCCAGTTGGCCACCACTAATTGTCTAGTTGGTTCTGCTAGAAGTTCAGGCCGAAGATGTGTGAAGGCTGTGTGTGATGCATTAGTGTTAAATGTAGAAATCACTATGGTATCATGTAATATATACCCCCATATAGATTAAATGTGGCTCGAGTTTGTTACACATGTTTTCTTATTTGGGGCGAATCCTCTCATTCAGATAGTGGTAATAGCAGCGACCCATCTACATGGATCGATTGGGCGATAGTAGAATATAGTGACATAATACCATGATGTGGAGACACTCGTTTGGGTATATTCTTAACCACTCATAATGATATAGTTTTACCCAGACACATTGAGATTAGTCTCTATCAAGGAGCTTATATAGTTTTGAAAATTTAGCATGACCCTGGCATAGTAATTGGAGAGGTTTATAGACATATAGTGGTATTCCCTAGATAAGGTTTGGCATTCATTATTTATATATTAGTTCCTTGAGAAGGGCCTCCATAGATACGTTTGATAGGATGTGGTTTCTTTGTTCATTCCCACATATGTGTGGGTACTTGAGAAAGCACAAGTATTATAGATCTTTCTTGTGGATGGTTGGGTAGATGTGTATTGTAGTGGAGGTCATGAGGTGGATATATATTAAGTAGTTGGTAGATAGTAGATTAAAAGATCATGATGCAATAGGCATAACTATTCCCAAAATAATGAAAGTGGGCTTGTAGCATAGGATCCGCACAGTGGATTAGGCCATCCACATGGTAGGTACTATAACGCTTGCGATTACTTAAGATGTTTTTCTCGATGTTGTCGAACTCACCCTACAGCTGAGAGGGATCTAATGTATGTAACACCTTTGGAAGAAGAAGTATATGGAGTAGGGATTTCCAAAAAAATAAAGGTGTGAATTTTTGAGAGTACTTGGAGGTGGAAGGTGGTTTGAGGTGTGGCCACTTCCACCCATAGATGGTCTATGCCAGGCTCAAGGAGCTGGATGATGGGGGCAAGAATAGATGCTAGTCATAGAGACCTTTAACCAGGAGGATCCAAGTATGAATATAGGTACACTCTATGTCCTTTATACATTCTACAGTAGTAATTATTATACAGTGTTTTTAGGTACTCTTTTATTTCTATTTATTGTTCGAGGTTTAACTGTGGTTATGTGGGGAATCTATAGAACGTTGTGTGTGTGTTGTTGATGTAGCTTGGAATCATGAAGAAGAGGGTCACATTCCCCACCAATATGTGTTTATTGATGTGATTGAAAACATTTCGGTTTTTTAGTGACACCCAAAAAAGATAGTTTAAAGGTGTGGTGGATGAGTTACATAGGATTGTGTGTTCAATGAAATGTTGTGTGATGATGTTATGAAGTTGGTCCTCACATTTTCAGTAGAACATTTCTACATGATCATTATCCTTGGGAGCCATAGTAAGGGGAGACCCATTCATAGAACCATTCCATATAAGAATATTTTTACCCTAAAATGTTTCTGATGTGTGGATTGGTTTCCTACCATCCATACTTAGTTGGGATTTCACTTCTAGTTACGGTGGTGTTTTTAGATTGGTGAGTTGTGTTACAGCGAGAGGTTTATAGAAAAAGTCCAGGTAAAACCCATTGTTTAAACATGGGTAGTCCTATTTTTCTCGATGGTTCCATCGCATTCTAGGATTTAACCATGATAAAAATTTCACAAGGTGTTAGTGGTTTATTTCATCTAATAGTGGATGTAAACTATGGGTTAGGTAGTTATTTGTGCCAGGATAGTGAGGTGATATATCTAAAGACCCCATGACTATGGATGGATTGTTGTTCTTGGTGTTTCTCCACCTGTCATAACTATATAGACATGTGATACTTTTTACACAATGTAAAAGTTTTTGGAGCTATGTTTGAGTGTTTCTTGGCCTTGGTGGTTAAGTCAAGTGAATTATTTTAAGTAGTACAGGAACCTCGGGTGATCTCATCAGTGTGTGGGATCCAATAGAGAGCTTAGACAGTTTTCCTTATGCCTATTAATTTTCTTTTCAGGTAATTATGGGATAATGAAATTACTTAGTTTTTGAAGAATATGTATTTGGAATATATATATGAACATTTTTGAAGCTATGTGCTGAGTCGCTGAGGAATTTTACAACCCGAAGGGTCATGATTTGGTGATATTAAAAATGTTAAATATATTTTTTTCACACATGATGTGTATCCTATGAAATGTAAAATGAATCTTGGGTGGTGTCTCTAATAAGAATTATAATAATTTGGTTAGATTAAAAAGATTATGTTTTCCCAGGGAATTATTTAAAAAAAATTAGCATTGAGAATTTTGTTAGTGGTGAGTTGGAGACAGGGCATTAAAAAAGGAAGTTAATTGTTTTTAATTTAACTGAAATCAATTTTACGCCACACACACTACTCATTGGAAGACATAGTAATAGGTGATGCACAACCCATATACTCTCCCTATTTTCTTGATAGATGACATCATGGTGCATCAAAGTAATGAGGTGTTTTCAATCAGAGTTCATTGAACCGATTTTAATCAGTATTTCGTAAATCATGATTTGAGCATCGTTCTACACCCTATGATTCAGCATTTCGCCTTTGAGGTTGGAATATTTGGTTTTTAGTCCATATCACCTTTGTCAAGTATTTTTTTAAAGTTATAGGGCCTTATTAGGATTGATAGCGATCCCTCCTATGCCTATCTATAGGATTCACGGGAAACTAGGGTAAATTAGGAAACGTTCTGGGAAATTCCCTTCATAATCATTATTTACAAAGTGTGTGAACCAATGAGACATGAAATGTGTTCTTACCATTCATGGAAGATTAATTTTGGTGAATACACATCATCTACCATATATACCCACCATTTAGTTACCCCATGTTGTGTTGCCATAGGATATGGCCAGGGTTGTTGGGCGTCATACGTCGTAGTGTAGAAATACGTGGCCAAAGTACATGATAACAAGGTGTTGGAAATGGGTGGGGAAAATTACATGGCCAAGTGGCCATTAATTATAGACACTATGTGATCCTTGTGGTACACATTCTTTTAGGCATGGGTGGTCTTTTTGTGTACAGGAAGCACATGTCCTAGGGTTGGGTGAGTCAATACATGTTGTGTATAGTTTGAACATGCTATGTATTCCAGAATGGTCAACCAATTCATGAAAATGTGGGATATGACCAGGTTAATGGGTGTCTCGACCCATCCCCTAGGGCCTATGTCATGACTACACCAAGCTCACCTTCTATAGGCCATTTGTTGGTGACTAGCAGTGGAATTCCATATCCCTAAAACAGGAAGGAATTGCCTTTAAACCTTTACACAAACAGTCTATGTACAAAAAAATGTAAACCATATAATAAAACTGCTCAAGTAAAAGTGTGAACTAAAAGTAATGGGCCATTATACAATCCCAACTGAAAGAGGTAATACAAAAAAATAGAAAGAAAATCCTATGATCGACCGCCAAGGAACCTACCTGAAGGGTAGGTACAGCTCGTCACCGCGACTCTCCACATCAACTACTCACCTCTGTGAACCGTCTAGTCCTAGATCCCCAAACCTCATTCCAATTTTTCCTTTGTTTCCACATGACACAATAAGGTGTGGGAGAATCCTATGTAGGTGTGAGTATAAAAATACCTAGTAGGGACCCTGAGACCCCCAGAGGTCCTTCATTAATCCACAAAGGAAAAACCATAAATAAGGATCTCAATCACAATGCACATGGAAATAATCAGATCAAAGAAGGCATATAACTTAAGTATAGAAGTATATATGAATATTTGTAAATCTATATCATCTTATTCTATTGATAGGCTCTGGTGCTGACCCACACAGGATCAATAGATGCTAACTCACACCGGATCGTTAGGTGCTAACCCACATAGGATCTATAGATGATGTCCCACACATGATCGCTAGGTACCGACCCACACAGGATCGATCGACATTAACCCAAAAAGGATTGATAAGTGCTGAACCACACAGGATTGATATATGTTGACCCACACTAGATTTTTAAGTGTTGACCCACATATGATCAATAGATGTTGACCCACATAGGATCACTATTCTTTCTTCACATAACAGCCATCCATTGGATTCCCACAATATGCACATTTGATTGTAGGAGGATTTTATCCTCAAACCATTGTTATTACCTCAACATCCATGAAGTCCCATGAATAAGTAACCCGATGAACCACCATGTCATATTTTTTCCAACAGAACATATGGCGCGTCAATCGGACACCCGGTGTGTGAGTTATAGGCATTTTAGTGACGACGGCCCGGATGGATTTGGGTTTGATCCAACCCGAACGTACTCCAACATTCTCCAAAACGCATGTGGAGTATCTAAAAAGAACAGTCTCCGGATAAGGGTTCTAGTGTCGTAGACGGTTCGTCAAAAAGACATTTGGTTTATAAGATATTCTTATTTAAGCGAAACTGGGCCGTATGTGGTATCGGGTAAGGTCCGACCTGGTCGGACCGACCCGACCCGGCCTGCTCGACCCAACATGAAGGGGCTGATCTCGGCCTGGTTTGGATGGTCCTTTTATAGACCTCATGCCACATCCAAGGCCCTCTAGGCCGCTGGTTCGTCCCATCCCACCTAGTTGGAAGCGGCACGCTGGGCCGCAGAACCGCCCGACCTGCTGGCTGGCGTAGTGGTCCACCCCCCTCCCGATCAGCTCATTCGTTTGGGTATTCAATGCACTGGAACCCGTTGGCGTCACTCCACTAGGCCGGTACACTTGGACCAGTCACCCATAGGACCCGTGGGGCATGGGTCTTCCCAACTCCATGGATTTATGTCACAACCTTCATCCACGGCTCGCTGTTGTGATGCGCCTCCTAGCGTCAATGCGACCGGCGATAGTCGGCTGCTCCCCTTCAACTGTCACGGCTCGGAGAAAAAAACCTCCTCTATGGGGAGATTTCGTGGAGCGCCACTATCGTCAGTGTGATCAGAGATGGTTGGTCTCCCCCTTCATCGGTCGCGGTGCCTTCAGGCATCAATACCTTCTCACAGTAGGAGAGAGCTGGCCGTCGCTACCAGTTTCCACCGTGTTGGTCGGTCACCCATGAATAATGCAATCAAAGTAACATTGGTGGAGTTTCCGTTCCTTCTTTTATTCATCCCCCAACCTCCATGTTAGCGTTATAATAAGGAAAGGTTTCTACATCATTAACAATATATGAAACATAAAACTTTTAGAATAAAAAATCATGACAAACCCTTACCTGGAAGTTGTTGGAAGGCACTGAAGATGATGAACAAGGGTATGTGTCCAAAGGTGTTCATCGACGTTGAATGTTCTATATATGTTTACAAATCATAATACTTTTTCATTTTATGGGAAGTTAAATTTATTAAAAGAATCATTAAAAAAAGCTTCCGAAATGGAAGCCAGATTCAAGGAACTTCTTGAATTCTTACCATTTTTGAAGTTTACCCAATAATCTATTTGATGCCCATTTATCTTTCCAAAAAAAAAAATTTAACATTAGAAGCTATTTCAGATCATTTTTTTTCTTTATTAATGTATACATTCCTTTTCAATTTAAAAAATCTTTAATGAATTCCTTAAACCACACTATAGTTTTTTAATTATAAAGCTTCTTAAAAACACATTGTAAATGATTTCACTTCAGTGGGACTTCATTTATGCCTCAAGTGTAATCCAAATGTACTTACCTTTTATTTTCAATGATATAAAATTTCAAAACGAGATTTATGTCAAATAAAATTTATTTTACAGAAGAACTATTCTTTCTAATGTAAAATAGCCTTTTCTCACTTAACATTATCTTTTATGAGATATATGCCATGTTCACCACTTATTTATTTCATGTGGTGTATATAATACCCATGTGTATATCATAACAAGAGTCTCCTTATTATTAAAGGAATGTGTTTTCAATTATTCACCAAACCTAATACTTATGTTTATGAAATATTCCCCTATATTGCTTACCCTTATTGAGAATCTGAGCTCACCCCTTTCCTATTTTTCATTTTCTCAGGACATGAATATGTTTATAACGAATGACCTGCATGGATAAAAATAGAGTTGTGTATGTTCCCAATTAACTTTATATGTTTTATTACATTTTAAAGTTGTAATGTTAAACCTATGTATGTATCTAATTTTCAAAAACAACGAAACTACTCGGTCCTTTGAGATTTAACTCCTTGTAAACATTAAAATTTAATGTTATAAGGCAATGAATCTAGGAAATCGCGGTCGGGGAATTACTGTCGGTATCGATGGATGTTTTTTACAAATAATAGAAACTGGATTTAGAAAATGTAGATTATGGAACAAAACCATAAGATAGAATTGATGATACACATACAATAACATCCTATAATATTGGAAACG
This sequence comes from Viscum album, assembly GCA_963277665.1. Classification (NCBI taxonomy): domain Eukaryota; kingdom Viridiplantae; phylum Streptophyta; class Magnoliopsida; order Santalales; family Viscaceae; genus Viscum; species Viscum album. The sequence goes on along the minus strand of OY728138.1, from coordinate 1,467,048,566 downwards.
AATATAATATTTGGATTTTCCTTGGAAATATATCCCTGTCTAGATACGGAAAGTAGACGTGTATCTTGTACAGATTTACCTAAGAGTGACAAATCTGAAAATTTGTTACAATCTTGACACGGGGTAACATGGTACACAACAATGGGCTTTACTATACACCTGTTTTGACACTTCCAGTGGATATTCATAGGATAAATCACATTTTCGTTTCAAGCCATTATGAAGGATTTATTCCTCTAAAGTATCCAAAGTATATGGTTCTTGGATTTGTGGTATGTAAATTTATGTTATGTATTATAACATGTTTAGGGTTATACAGAATTCATAATTTTATGATCTAATTTATTATATAGAATTAGTTATTAATAGTACCATGCATAATTAAAGGTAACATCACCAAATCATGTGATGCAAAGAGTAAGACATATCATATCTCTTGTTGACCTAATCCATCATTTAAAAGTAAGATAGTATCTCATGTTCCCTCATCATATGAGGAAAAATTATCATGCGTTAGGAATTTTTGAAAATAATTCTATGAGTACTATGGATTTTAAGGGAAGCAGAAGAAGAATATGATGGTAGAGAAAAATATGGATAAAGGGAAGAATGGAATGAATGTTTTCCCACAATTAATAACTATAGAAAGAATCATCTTGGTAAATGCTCGAAAGGGTTTGAGATTTTCCAATAAGTGTGGAGAAAAAGCACACAAATATCATGATTGCAAGAGTAATAAAATATTTTTTGATATACAAAGCTCCAAAAGAAAGGAGATGGGACACTATGTGAATCAATGTCCCAAGAGTCATAGAAATATTCCCCAAATGATGTTATTGGATAATAATCAAGTTATGATGACTATCACAAATGAAATAGAAAGATTTGTATGCCTCATTTCTAATAATTTCATTTGAATATAATTATCTGTAATGTATTGGTTATAATAATTGTGGAATATATGGGGATTGTACTCCAATACTATTTCATTATGTATTTGAGGTCGTATGATGAAGTGTACAAAGGATAAGTAACTCAGTAGAAAGTTAATATATTGGGAAAGAATATGGTCTAGGGAATGAACAACCTAAATATATTACTGATTATTAAGATAATGATGAAGAAATAATTGATTTTGATAACTACTGGCTACCTAAAAAATTGAGTGTTGACTTATCGAAATTTAGTATATTCTATCATTGATGGAGTTTACAACATTGTTGTATATAAATAATATATCCAATAACATGTACAAGGATGAATTCATATTTCAAATATAGATTTATGGTAATTGCAGTTATTACCATTGTTCAAGAGGTCACATGATGAAGATATTCACATATTTGTAATGTGAAAATTTACGGATGCATCATGTTGATTAAGGGAAAACAATGTAGTATATGCCTTTATTAGGATAGATCATGGTGTCCTAAAATATTAGGATTTACAGAGACCTTATATTAATTGATCTAGCAAGTATGGATATGGAAATTATTCTTATGTGTTGGATCGTGATCATTTAAAAATGTAAACCATTTATAAAATGGTGTAAGTTTATCACAGTATGAGGTTTTAGAGTTTACTGTCACCAAATGATTCAATATATGCTAAGAGATGAAGTATATATAGTTCGAGGAACAAAAAAAAAGATAAGATTGTGTTTATAACATAAAAACATATATTTATACTCTTAGAGAGTGGAATAATTAATGATATCTAGGAAAAGAGACGTCAAAATAATGTTGTAATAATATCATTTTTTTCATTACAATAGTTTATGGTTTTCTGCCAATGATCTTTCATTTGAGAATGTTCTTTATCACATTCCATCAAAAACATGATGATTTGATTATTCTTCCATAAACATGGTATCAAATTATAATTCTTAGTTTTGTAGAAACCGATGCATTTCACTTTCCCTCTTATTAAGAGGATATTTTAACCATATTTGGTTTTCCCACAAGTAAATTTTAAAATATCAACCATTATCATTCAAAATTCAATATGAAAATTTGGAGGATGAAATTTTTGTAAGGAGGGGATAATGTAACACCAAACCATTTTGTAAATAAATTTAATATTGAATTCATGAAACACTAAGTCTCTACAAAAAACCCAATTTTATAAACTAAGCAGTAAACATAATTTCATCCAACCATGTGATTTGAATTTTGAAAAACTAACATCCACAGTTGCGTTCAATAAGATATTTAGAGTCTAATAAGCCAAATATAATTTTTTGAATAGTAACATACCCTTATGAAAATAAATTTAACCATTATTAATATTAAGTCAATTATTATTTTATTTTATTAAGGTGATAATATAATGAGATATTGAGATGTTTTTCAAGGTGATGTAAAATGAATTATAGTTTTAAAATTTTTATTTTTAGAATAAATTATGATTTTATTTAAAAATTAAATTAATAATATTTAGAAATTTATTTTTAAACAATGGAGTTCATTTTTTAATTCTACATGTAAAAAAATGGTTTGGGTGATTTTTTTGGATTTTTCTGAAATATTGTAATTTTTATGATTAGTAAAATATGTTAATTTACCGTATATATAAATTATCAGTTAAATTCAATATTCCTAAATTCATGTATGATGTAAGAAAACCTGGTTAGAAATCAAATGCATATAATAATATTATTGGTCAAAATAATCAATACTACTATTGTTCTTGAGAGGAATAATAATATAATGATTAAGATATTCATAAATTACTTCTCTCCTACACTATAAAAACCTCCCTCACTCCCTCTTCTCTTCACTCCTCTCAATCCTTTTTCATAGTCCAAATTTTATTGAAATATCTCCCAAATCTTCTCCCCTAGGTCCACCTGACCTTGATCTCATAAAAATACCAAATCATCTCCCATAAAGAGGCTCTCAAATAATATTAATTAAAGAGGTCATTCCTTATTTGAATTATTTTACTTTCTTTTTAAGTTCCTTTGTTTTCAATCTATCCTCTCCTCACCTCATCCGAACTTTATGAAAACTACAGTACCTTACTTGTACTGAAATTTTGTAATGATTATGGAATAATTTATTCTCATCTCTCCTCTACCCTTCATTTATTCTCGTAGTAAAAAAACACCATCTGAGATGTGCTAATTTTCCACATTTAAGGATGACGGGTCTTCAATTTCTATTACCATCTCCTATTCTGGTATTTAAACCATTATTATGGTTTAATAAGATGATGATATATTTATTATGTATCCTATATGGTTCTATAATCCTTTTGTGAACATGGGTATGATTTATAATGAAAAATGACTTCATTGTGTTCCAAACCCGCAAATTAAACCAAACAGTTATCATTAAATAATTTGTAAAATGATTCATCCTCACTCCAAGAAACAAATAGATATATACAAAAATGAAACCATATGGATATTCAATAATAACATATAACTTAAATTAGGTAAAACCATCCTCATTTTACACAATTCTTCATTGGTGTATATAATTATTCTAATTATGAAACAAACGGACCCGAATAACAAAATGGAACCTCATATCCCATCAGAATGTCCATGAATGAACACAATAAGGTTATAATAATTCAATTAAATTTAGAGTAGTTTCTATAAATTTTAATTATTGAACCTAAATTAAATTGTTCATGTCATTAAAATCAATAAAAGAACACCATCTAACTTAATGTAAGGGTTTCTTCATGTCACATCCATTTTGTGAGATATTATATATTCAAAACTATTACTTGTGTATGGTGTATGCATATTTACCATTGATGTTTCAAACCATTAATCTTTTTATTTTTATTATATTCAATGTATCATTTTAGGATTATTAATTTTTAGGCCTACGATTCAATTAATAACAACGTTGTAAGTAATTTCTACCAAAACCTCCATTTTCATTCGGGATGATCTTATTCTCTAATCACCTCAATAAAATTCTTATTTATTCTTATTTATTCTTCAAAAATTATGTTATAACGTTCTATATATGTTTACCAATTCTAATAATTCTTCATTTTATGGGGATTTAAATGTTTTAAAATAATCATCCAAAAATACTTCTAAAATCGAAGCATGATTCAAGGAACATCTCAAAATCTTACCTATTTTGAAGTTCATACTATAATATATTTTAATCGTGATTTATCTTTATCAAATAATAAATTTTAACATTAAAATCTATTTTTTTCAATTATGGTTTTATTAAATTATACATTCCTTTGCACTTTAAAATCTCTTTAATGAATTCCTTAAACCTCACTATAATTATTTTATCCTAACGCTTCTTTAAAAACACTTTTTACATCATTTGACATTAGGGGGACAACATTTATGCCTCAAATTTAATATAAATGTACTTACCTTTTATTTTTTGGGATATACATGTTTAAAACAAGATTTATGTCAAATACAAATGATTTCCCAAAAAAACGCTTCTTTCTAAAGTAAAATAGATTTTTCTCACATCACATTTTCTTTTATGGGATATATTCCTTGTTCACCACTTATTCCTTATATGTGGTGTATGTAATACCAATTTTTATATCATAGATTCCGACCAACAAAGTATTTCTAAGCACTGATCCACACAGGATCGATAAATGTTGACCTAATGAGGATTGTTATTCTTTCTTCACGTCACAACCAACCAGTGGACTCTTGCACTAAGAACGCTTCATTCCAAGAGTATCCTCTCCTAAATCCATTGGTTATAACTCAACCAAAAAATTCCCATAAATAATTAACCCAATGAACCGCCTTGTAATAAAGGGTTCAAACGCAATGGACGACATGTCAATCAGATTCCCAGTCTATAAGCTATATGCATTTTAGTGATGAGGGCTCAGTTTGATTTAGGTTCAATCCAACCCAGCCATACTACAACATTCTACAAAAATAATGTGGAGTAACCCAAAAGGATTGTCTCTTCCTAAGGGTTCTAGAACAGTATACAGTTCATCAATCATACATCTGGTTCAAGAGATATGCCCATTTAAGCAAAATTGTACCATTAGTGGGTCCAGGTCCGGTCCGACCTTGTCGGACTGACCCGACCCAGCCCTCTAGGCCCCACCCAAAGTGGATGTTCTTGGCCGGGATTGGTTGGGACTGGTCCGGCCCACTGGCCGCGACATCGGCCCACTAGACTGCTATGTTCGACCCTGCCCACCCGTCTGGGCATCGAACGCCAGGTCGTGGAACCACTTGGTCAACCGACTGGCGTGGGGGTCCACTCCCCACAGGAATGGATCCATCGTTTGGGTCTTCAAAGAACTTACATAGGTTGGAACCAATCCAAATGGCCGGTCTCCTCGGACCTGTCACCTATGGGACAAGGTTCTTCGCTCTTCCATGGCTCAAAGTCGCGACCTTCCTCTGCAGCACGCTGTCGTGGCGCGCCGCCCGACGTCAATGCGGCCATTGATGGTCGGCCTCCCACCTTCATCCACTATGGTTCATAGCCATGGACCTCCACTATGGTGCACTTCCGCGGAACATCGCCATCATCAATTCATCCAGCGATGGTCGGTCGCCCCCTTAATCTGGCGTGACGCCTTAAGGTGTCATCACTTTCTCACAGTAGGAGAGAGATGGCCACTGCTACCGGTTATCGTCGTCTTGGTCGGTCACCCACAAAGAATTGAATAAAAGTACTATTGGAAGAGGGTATGTTCCTTGTTCGGTTCGGCTCACACTCTCCACGTTAGCATTATAATAGAGAAAGGGTTTGACAACATCAAGAGTAAATGAATCATAAAACTCTTAGAAATAAATTCAAGACAAACCCATAACATGAATTTTCTAGAAGGCACTGTAGATGAGGAACATGGGTTGGTGTTCGATGGTGTTCTTTGACGTTCTTCATCGCCCGTTGATTCCTCCAGCAACCATCGCTCAATCTCTGTTCGTCTTTGGAGCAGATAGTTGATGGTGTTTCGTCAGATCCTCATTTTATAGCTATCCCAAAACCTATTCTCAATAATTTATAAAATTGAGATATATATCTCATGTTATATTTAACAGTATGAATCATTAATTAACCATAATTAATGATTCATTTAAACAAACATGCATTTTCATTACAAAACCAAATAGGTAGGAGGTTTAAGACATTAAAAGTCTCTCATTAGCAGTCTAACATTGCACTGCGTTGCCACCACCGTTGCTCAATGGTTGAAAAATAAAATAAAATAACATTTAGTTTTTTTATTGTTTTATTAATGCCCAAAAATTTACATTTTTCTGACTTGTTTTGAAAAAATTTAAGCCTCCATTAAGTGAATCTTTGCGCTAAGAATTCAAAGGTGTCCTCAAATTTTTATTTTGTGAACCAGTTTAAAAGATAGAAATCAGTGCCCACAAGTTTACTGAATGTATCTTAAAAAATGTTCACAGGTACGTTCCAGGCACACCAGGCCTCAGAATCATGTGCCATAATTTTTCACAGACTCGTAATAATCCCAAATAATTTTAAAAAAATTATATGAAATTTCTAGGCCTTTACATTGTCCCCACCTTCAGGCTTCTCATCCTTGAACGACACAACAGAAACTAGGGAATAAAAGGGGGATACTGAGCATTTATCTAAGCCTCCAGCTCCCATGTACTCTCTGGGAGGTTCTCATGTTACCACCAAACTCGCACTAGAGGAATTGACCACCCACGAAGGACCTGCTCATGTCGATCCTCTATCTCCAACAAGAACTCTGCGAACATTGCCCCATCGTCAATGTCCATCTATCCCTAGTTGATAACGTGCTATTGATTAAGAACATACCCTCTCACATCTGACAAATGGAAAACATTATGCACCCATTTGAACAGTGGGGTAAGTGCAAGATTGTATTCCACCTCACCTACTCTTCAGAGGACCTCAAAAAGTCTGATAATCCCCATAGATAGCTTGGCGCCCTGACAAAATCTTCGCAGTCCTTGTGGGTTGAGACCCTTTGGAAGATATGGTCTCCTTCCTCGAACTCCAAGTGCCTTCTTCTCTTATTGGAATAAAACATTTTCTTTCTCTATGTATTCTTCATCCGCTCTTGGATATTCTAAACCTTCTAAGTGGTAGCCCGTACCAACTCACAACCCATAGGTGCTGAATTGCCTAGGTCAATGTAGTATAGAAGTGATCTGGACGGTTTTTTGTACAAGGCCCCAAATGGTGCCATGTCGATGGTGGAGTGATAACGGTTGTTGTATGTGAACACCACCAGTGGTAGGTTGTCCTCCCAACTGCGGCCAATATCATGGACCCAAGCACAGACCGTGTCCTCAAGCATCAGTATGGTCTGCTCCATCTGACCATCTATCTAAGGATGGAAGGCTATGCTAAAGCGTAGCTATGTACTGAGCAGCTATTTTAATCCCTTCCACAACCAAGATCTAAAGCAAGCATCACAATGTGAAATGATTGTTCATGTAAGCTCCTGACGCCGTACCATCTCCTATATGTAGATCCATCCCAAGACCACTACGGATCCTTGCTTTTGGATGGGTAAGAAGTGGTTCGACTTGGTGAGTCCATAAAAAATCAACCATATGTAATCGTGGACCCTAAAAATATGTGGTATCCTTGTTACATGGTCCATGTATATGTCATGCCACTTCTAATTTGTCACCTCAAGTGGCTGAGTCAATCCTGCATGAACATGGTGCTTAACCTTCACTTACTGAAAAGTGAGGCATTTCGAAATAAAATTTTCCACTGCTTTCTTCATCTGTGGACACTAGTACTGATGTTGGAGGTCCCAATACATCTTCTTTGCACCATGATATACCACCAAATGGGATGTATGGAATCCATAAACACCTCCTCTAGTAGCATCACTAGTACCATAGTCAATCCTCTGAAAAGGATGACATGCTCCCCACCTTCATAAAATCCATCAGGAGACAATCCTAAGAATATCTGAGCACATCAGGCCTTGCAGCCAATGTCCCCATGTTAGGCCTCCCTGACTCGGCGAAGGACTGGGGGAATAAATTTCATAAACTTGAGGTACGGTACTCCATCTCTATCCATGAAGGATAATTTCAACACAGATAGATGATATATTTCCACACTCAGAAACTGTAAACAAGACCACCTACTGAGTGCTTCTGACACTCCGTTCCCCTTTCCAAGAGTGTAGAATATCTCAAAATCATAATCCTAGAGGAACACTAGCCATCACTATTGTCTCGGGTTTATTTCATTCTGTTAGATTATATATTTTAGACTCTTGTGATCATAGTAGATGGTAAACAGTTCACCCATCATGTAGTGCCACCACATCTTCAAAGGAAAAAACCACTACTGCTAACACCATGTCATGGGTAGCATAGTTCTTCTCATGTTTCCTGAACTATCGTGAGACATAGGCAATCAAATTTCATTCCTACATCCGGACACATCCCAGTTCTATTACTGATGCATCCCAGTAGACTACATACCCAATGCCCTCATCTGGTAGCCTCAAGATGGGGGTACACATAAATCACCACATCAGCTCCTAAAAACTCTGTTGGCATCTCTCTGACCACAATAAAGGCTATCCCTTCATTGTAAAATCTAATAAGGGTGCTGCAATACTAGAAAATTCAGGTATGAATCTCCTGTAGTACCCAACCAATTCCAGGAAACTCTCCACCTTAGTAACAATCCCAGGTTTCTCCCAATCAGGAACTGCATCCATCTTCACTAGATCCACTAATACTCTAGATTCGAGATAACATGTCCCAGAAAGTGCACCTCCTGTATCTAAAACTGGATCTTCGAGACCATTTATAGAGTTAGTGCTCTCAGAGTGTATCCATAACTATCTAAAGATTCCTAGTGTGCTCCGTCTTCAACAATGAGTATTTAAAGATGTCGTCAATGAAGACCAACACGAATCAATCATGGTAAGGATGGAAGATCATGTTCATGCACCCCATCAACACTACCAGATCATCGGTCACACTGAAAGGAATCACCAAAAACTTGTAGTGGCCATTCCATAATTTGATGGCGGTCTTTAGTGCTTCCTCATCCTGTACATTGAGCTGATGATGTCTTGATCTTATTTCTATCTTCAAAAAACACAAATCTCCCTTCATCTGATCAAAGAGATCAGCGATCCTTGGGAGTGGCTACTTTTTCTTCAGGGTCACCTAGTTCCGGTACCAATAGTCTATGAAAAGCCTCAACTTTTGTCTTCCTTAATGGTGAACTAAATTGGGGTTCTCTATGGAGAAGAACTAGGCCATATGAACCCCTTACCCTACAAGTACTACAGTTGTACCCTCAACTCACGATGTTCCACGGGAGCCATCCGATATTCTGGTGTAGATATCATTATCATCCTAGGGGTACGGGTCGATGTAGAAGTCTACCTCTATATGATGAGGTAGTCCCGAAACATCATCAGGAAAGACATTAGTATATTGATCCACCACTACATGATAACTCAAACTCCTCTTGTCAACTTCTCCGAGGTTAAGGCTTTCCAATTGATGAGTGATAGGATGTACCCTCTTTCGAGAAACACCATCATGAGCTGTAAAGGTTCCCTTCTTGCTGGTGAAGGAAAACCTTGTCCCATCATCATGGTCACACTGCACATTGCTCCTAAAATAGTCAATATGAACATGGATAGTGGATAACCAATCCATACCCAAGATGACATCGTAAGGCCTCGACACTACTACTAAGATATCGAAGGTGAAGATCCTCCCTCCTAGAGTAATCTCACACTACTGGAACTAGTGAGTAACTGACAAATCCTCTCCCGTAGGAATCTCTAATTGTAAGGATCGAGCCAAAGCCTCCATCGAAATATCTGAGCTCTGAACGAGACACGTAGAAATAAAAGAGCGACCAGAACATATCTCTATAAGTGTTAGAGCTAGGGTGGAATTAACACAAATCCTACCTAAAAGCATCTTTGGAACACTGTGATTGTAGGCTTTAGCTTCTCGAAGCTGAGATCGTCCCAATCCACATACTCCCTTAGGTTGGGGTGGACCTCTTTGAGGTGGTGGCGGTATAACCTCACATCGCCACCCATCACATACTACTCGGCCTGCTCCACTGCCATGTCCACTGCCCTGCGAACATCCTCACTCGAATATTTTTCACTATCTCGGCAGTCCCTTGACCATCTACTAATCATCGGCGTGGAGGGTTAGGCAGTCGTGATCGATGTGACTCTTCTTGCCGCACATGTAGCCCAATCTACTCATCTACTGACCTCCTCTATCTCATGAGATCCACACCTCCGACCCTACATCCTGGGCTCAACCACATGAATATTTGGCCCTCTTGGGCCCCTACTTCATCAACCTACTACCTGCTGTAGATGAGTCAGCCACATGTCATCCTGTGGTGTCTCTCGCTATCAATCCCTACTCAGCTAGGATTTTCTCCACCAATTTCTCCGGATCAAGCACTCCAACCTGTGTTGGGATATTGAGGTATATCACCGATGCACTGATCTCTCATTGGATACCCCTCTCAATGGTCTAGGCCCTAAAAAAGGGTCTCGTACCACGTTGTTGGAGTAGTGGGAGAGATCAGTGAATCTCGATGAGTAGTGGGCCATAGTTAGGTTGCCCTTCTATAAGTGCAGTAGCTCCTGAATATGCACATAGCATAGTGTCTCTAGTAAGAACTCCGCCCTGAAGAGGCTCTTGAAGTCCAAACAGGTGAGGGTCACCTACTTGTGTGTCTGGAGCATCAGACTCGACCATCTCCCTACTATTCCATGAATGAGGCTAGATTATATGATCACTATCTGGTCTGATGGTGTCTCGAACAAACAAAAAACCTATCCCACAACCTCTGTCCAGTCCTCCGCTACCTAGGAATCTCTCTCACCATGAATCCTCAGAGGCCTATGTCTATAGAACTCATGAAACATGCTCAGACAGCATGAATGGTCCACTGGGGGGGGGCTGGTTTCATCTACTACCCTATGGGTAGTGGTGCTTTAGGTACACCACCCGAAGGTACCATCACCATAAGAGGGACATGCACCGAAGCCTCGTCCCTTGGTGGGCCCTCATCATGTACTATCTCTAGAATCTTGGCGGGCTGTCTACGTGGTGGCATCCTCTAAAGAAATAGGTTCACTATAGTCAGTAAGTTATACCTGGTGAGTTGACTCAAAAGAGATCAATATATAATCATTTCAATAATGCATACAATCAGTGTTTTCATGAATCAAGTCAGAAATAAGAACATAGAGTCCTATTGTAAGGATACGTCAGTCACCACACCAACACTGGATTCCCCAAACTAGAAACTGTACTCAAAATGCTTAACACTATTTCCCTATTGAAAATATTGGAGTATTAGTTCTTCGGTAAAACCGACTCCTCTAATACAACATTATCACGATCCGTCCATTAGAGACCATGTCATGACTACCCCAAGCACACCTTCCATTAGACAGGGGTTGGAGACAACCACTGGAAATGTGTATCCCTAAAATGGGAAGGCACTACCTTTAAACCTTTACACACATAGTCTAGGAACATAACATAATTAAAACCCATAGTAAAACTGCAGATGTAAAAGTGTTAACTGAAAGTAAGGGGCCATTATACAAGATCAACTGAAAGAGACAATACCATATAAAATAGAAAACAACTCTTTAGATCACCTACCAAGTATCCTACCTAAAGGGTAGGTACAGCTCTTCAATGCGGCTCTCCAAATCAACTTATCACCTTCGTGTACCATTTAGCCCTAACTCACCAAACCACGGTCAAAGTTGTCCACTTTCTGCACAAGATATAACAAGGTGCGGGCAAGGCCCATGCAGGGCTGAGTATAACAATGCTTAGTAGGGACCCCAAGACCCCTTAAGGTCTCTCACAATTCCACAAAGGAAAAACCACCAAGCATGATCTCAATCACAAAGCACAAGGAAAGACTCAGCTCAAATGAGGTGTATAACATATGTACACAAGTAAATATTATTAGTCATAAATCTAGAACATTTTATTCAGTCAAATATCTCTGTTGTTGACCTACAATATATTTATAGATGCAGACCTACATAGGATCTCTAGGCGTGGAACCACACAAGATCAATAGATGCTGACCCACACATGATCGCTATGTGATGACCCGCACAGGAATGATAGATGCTGACCACATAGGATCATTGAGCACCGACCCACAGAGGATTGATATATACTGAACCACATAGGATCTCTATGTACTTACCCACAAAAGATTGATAGATTCTGAACCACACAGGATCTGTATTCTTTCATCATGTCACAGCCATCCACTAGATTCTCACACTAAGCATGCTTGATTCTATGGGGATCCGCTCCTCAATCCATTGGTTGTACCTCATCCATCACAAAGTCCCATTAAGTAGAAACCCGAAGAACCATTTTGTCATAAGGGTTCCAACACAAATAACAACATGTCAATCAGATGCCAGGTCTGTAAGTTATAATCATTTTTGTTCCGAGGGCCCAGTTAGATTCGGGTTTGATCCAACACTCCAAAATTTCCAAAACTCAAGTTGAGTATCTAAAAAGGATTTTCTCATACTAAGGGATCTAGATCCATATACGGTTCATCAAACAGAATTATATTCTAGGAGATATTCCCATTTAAGTAAAACTGGGCCATTAGTGGGTTCGGGTCTTGTCCCACTCGGTCGGACCGACCCGACATGATGGGGATGAGCGGGGCCCAGTCCATCCTACTAGGTCACGGCCTCGGCCCACTAGTCCATGGGTTCAGCCCAACCCACCTAGCTGGGTGCGGATCAGTTGGCCGTGGAACATCCGAACCCGCTGGTTGGGGCGGGGTCCACTCCCCTCTCTAAAGTCTTTTTCGCTCTAGTCTTCAATGTAGCGGCACCAGTTGACACCACTCCATCTATTCGGTCCACTCAGAATGGTCACTCGCGGGACCCGTGGGGTGTGATTCCACCCTCTGCCACGGATCGAAGCCACGACCTTCCTCGGTGGTGCCCCTCCGTGGAATGCCACCTGATGTTAATGCGGGCGGCGATGGCCAACCACCCCCTTCATCTACCCCGACTCAGAGCTGCGTCCCTCCTCTGCGGTGCGGTGGAATTTTCAATGCAGTCGGTGATGGTCTATCGCCCCATTCATCTACCATCATTCCTTCAGGCATCGCCCCCTTCTCAATGCCAGTGAGAGCCGACCACCGCTATCCATTTTCGCCCATGAAGAACGCAATCAAATTGATAATTATGGAGGGTCCGAGCCCCGTTGGTTTTAGGCCTTGCCGTCCACTTTAGCGTTATAACATGGAAAGGTTTCAAAATAATCAAGAGTAGATGAAACATAAAACTATTATAAATAAAATCAAGACAAACCCCAACATTGAATTATTTGGAAGGCACTGCATATGAGGAAGAAGGGTCCGTGTCCAAAGGTTTTCATCGACATTCACCATTGCCCGCTGATTCCTCCAATGACCGTCGCTCAATCACTATTATTAGTTGGAGTAGAACGTCCCCAAAATTTCATCAGTGCCTCCTTCCTTAGCTCTCCCAAAACATATTCTCAATCTTTGATTAAAAATAGATAAATCTCTCTTTTTGTGTTTAACATTATGACTCATTAATTAACCGCAATTATTTAATCAATTAAAAAGGTAAGTGTTGTCGTTACAAAAACAAATAGGTGAGAGTTTTAAGAAATTAAAATTACCTCATTAAAATTCTGATAGTGCACTATGGTCCCACCACCATCGCTCAACAGTTTCAAAAAGAAAATAAAATAACCTTTAGTTATGTTATTTTTTTTTGTAATGTCCAAAAATTGTCTTTTTCATCTATATTTTTCCAAACAAAGTGAAGATTCCCTAAAGTGAATCCCTGTACTAAGAATTCAATGTTTCCCTCAAATTTTTAATCTGAGAACCATCTTAGAAGATAGAAATCGTCTCTCACGCATTTACTAAATGTACCTTAAAAAAGGTCCAAATTCTGTTCTAGGTACACCGGGCCTCAGAATCACGTGTGTCACTTTTCACAGACTCATAATTAATCCAAATAATTTTAAAAAATATTATATGGAATATATGGGTCTTTACAATGTTAAATTTCACATATTTTTTAAAGACCAGTGCATATCATGTACATTATTTATATCTTCTTTTTATCTTCCTCCATACATATCCCATTCTATAGAACTCATATTCAAGATCGTGAGTATCCTATCCTGAAAAATGTTCCTCATAAAACATGATGTAGGATGCTATGGTGGACTATGAGATACTAAGTGTCCTAGTTTTTCCATGAATATGTGTTAGTGATGCTTAACATTGGGTTGTGATCGAAGTGGATCACTGGGTTGCCAAAAGGGTTAGTACCCATACCCATCACCTTAGGATGTTGGTCCCATAGATTCTTTAAATCAGTAGAGAGATGATACCAAGTCATGCCAAGGTGTGGGTAATATATATACAGATTGGTACTCCTATATAATTCTAGGGTGGGGTCCTTTATCCTTTGATCGCTAGCCCACTATACTACCAGGGTGTGGGTCCTCATTTACTAAGTAGTTCTCTCTCGTCTTTCAATAGTAGTAAAGAGTGGGTCCATATTTTTTGTTGTTGTTCCCTCCACTATTTAGTGAAGTTAGAATCAGTGGGCCCACCACTATTTTCATGCGATATGTGGATTGGATTTAGTTGTCCCTTGAGGGATTCAGGTGTGGGCCACATCATATAAGAAATATATAGGATTAAAACTATATTTAGGTCATAGTACTCCCTATACTGCATGGTAGTGGCGAGGTATGGGTCCCTCCATTCTCTCCTTATAGAATGGATGCAGGTGGTGCATAGTCTAGATTAGTGCTCCCAAAATTGTCTATAGTGGTGAGGCATTCGCCTCTCCACTTGGGTTTTCACGACCATGCACATGGGACATGTAAACTTTAACATGAACTATGGTGCTTGGAACTAGAAATTAACTAAGTGAGATGTTCTCGATTGAGTGTGTTCTCTCAGACATACCATCAGGAATGGTAGAGTTGTTCCTAATGGAGTGTATCTCTTAGGTTGGTTCCATCTGGGATAGATGACATTATAAAGTTTGTTCTCATGGATGTGTGTTACCTTTAGATAATCATGAAGAGTATTGTAGTTGGCTATGCGGTCGGTAACCAATTAGATATGGAGTCTTAGAAAAATATATCTATGTGATTCCATGAGTCCTTGTGGTGTTTCCACATGTCTGGGATGACACCCCTAGTGGAATGAGCTGAATAGTCATATATAGTTGATGATGGATTGATATGGAGTTTTTCTTTCAATATGGTTTGAAATGGATGGGTTGAGTGGACCGTTTCCTTTCAGTTTCCCACTTTGCATTTACAGTTTTGGAAGTGCTTACATAGTATTATTATACTCAAATCTAAATGGGTTTTATCCAATGTTTTTTCAACTATGATGACCATGGTCCGTTTGACAGAGTCCCTGGAGGACACAAGGTAGGCATACGTTAGTGAGATTAAATGACCGAGATGTTTTTCAGAGATGGGTTGAATAGATTTACAACAATTTCATTAAAAACAATCCCCTCCTTCTAAGAAGGTTCGATACATGGTATTTTTTAGAGTGAATGTATTTTTTAATATGATATTTTAAGTACGTATATTTTACACTGGTTTGGGATAGATGTATGCATTCAATTTAGTTTCAACCTATTCAGGTCTCTCTACTATTTCATAGAGGTGTTTCTGGGTAATTTCATATAGGTACATTAAGAAAAGGGCTTCCATTTGTGTGACATTCCTTCTAGGCGGTAGTCTATATCCCCAGGCCTATTGGAGGTAGGCTTGGGAAGTTGCGTCTTGGGCCCCTTTGGGTTGGGTCATGATAGTGTGGCCCTTTAAAATAACATGTAGTCACTATAATGACCATGATATATGTATAACATGTAAAATATATATAAATTGTGAATAAAATGTCTGTACACATACCTCGAATAAATAAATTATTGTTATTATAATTAATGTGATTATATTAAAACATACAATAACTCTACGTACCATGAGGACACTATATCATTTCAGTAGCTTTAGTAGAATGATGGATGTCATACTATAATATCAATTTTTTTAGTGATACAAGGAAAGGTATAAAAACCATTTTCTATTACAAAATCCATGCAGGTTGAGTACAACATGATATCAAAACATCATGAAGTAGGGTACGACATATCCTTCCATCATGAAATATTATAGAAAAGGATCAAAATTCTTTCACATGTAGTGGATATGAACTCTCAAGTCTGAGATGTAGGAAAAGGGAGACTCCTATTTGAGCACGACATAACAGAAATATAAATATAAATTAAACATAACATTAAGTAATGAATGTTAATGTGTATACTAGAATGATGTTCATGGAGGCATCACCCTCCTATCCGAATGTCATATCAAAACATTGAATCTTTAAAAATGTGAATACAATTTCACAAGATCTCATTATTGGAAGCCATGAATTGATGACGTATCCCCAATTGTAAAATAGACATGGTAGGTTTATATGAACAAGCAATATGTTATAAAAGGGATGAAAGTATGATTAAAATTGTTTTCATGATAGGTTCACTCACAACTCATTATAGGTTCTCAATGATTCTTGGTTTGTATATAATGGAGGAAAATATAATCCTTTACAGCCTGATATTAAAAACATCAACAATTTTTAACCCATATAAAAAACAAAATTATCCTAAGGAACAACATACTTCAATATATATAATTTCAATAAAAATCTAAATTTTTACGGAACTCATCGATCTGAAATCTATATAATGAGATATAATAGAAAAATAGTGATGACCAAATGCTAAAGATGAAAAAAATGATGATTATTTCAGATATACAAAATAAAATTGAGGTATGTAAACTACATTTTCATACTTTCATTCTGTTTAATTAATTATATATATATGGATTATATTTTTAAAATAAAAAATACACCTAATGATGATGTTTATATTCAATGTAATCAAATTGGTAGAGAAGAAATCAAATTCTATAAATTACATAATTCTATAACCATTCCATAGCGTTCAAGGTTTTTTGTACATTTCAAATGTCAATTTAATACATCTATTTAGATTAATAAATTTTTTTAAAAAATTATTAGATATCAAATGAAACAATTCACATGAAAAAATGAGATATATGAAATAATTTATAATTTAATAACTAAGGAAAACATTAAAAAACCCTTAATAGAAAGATAATGGTAGAAAAAAACATGAAACATGTTCAAATGAAAATGAGAACATTATAGATATTGAATTAGACATCATCATAGATGAATAAAAGTTAGATAAACATCTTATATTTCAGTTGAAATGATACTCATAAAAATTCAATCACTATGAATCATGGTATAATAAAAATAAAGGGATGCAGTTAGAATTTATTTTCCCCAAAAAATAGTTGGAAGGTTTTTTATATTAAAAAACATATACAAATAACATGTAATGAAAAACCAAAAACAATATTGAAGGAAATTAATAATCATTGACTACCATCTACACAATGTGATGTGAAATATTATTCATCAAAAAAAATTACATGGATGATATATATAATTTTATCTAATGATGTAATATTTTTTCACTAATAAAATGAACATGGAATAAAGTTAAAATTGTAATTAACTTCATCTGATCAGGATATTTGAAAAATGGATTCATAACTCATGCTTATATACATCATGTCATTTGCAATATAAAAATATAGTTAATTTTTCATAACCATATTTCATGGTTTGTTTTTAATGAATAATTAATTAATAAATATGATAATTATATAATTATTATTACTCTAGATTATATGGAACGATTACTCGTTTGACCACAATCAACACATCAAAACAATTTTCAAAATTATGAACCAAACGTCCCCAAAATAAATGATGTAGACATAATAAATTAAATTATTAAATATTTTATTAAATTAAATGAAATAAATCGTATAATAATATGGTTATAATCTAATAAATACTTATAAATAAGTTGTATAATTATTATGTGTTTTTTATACACTAGTTAAATGATTTACATGGAATGTCTGGACTCAATGTAAGATATTTATTCTCAATTAATCTCCATTGATGAATATATTAATGTTAAGAACCAAATTTATTTTATCTTGATTATATAATTACCAATTTATATATTATATCATGATTCTATTATATATTAAGGTATTTTAAATGGAAATTAACAATATTTCATCCAATGGGATTTGACATTAATGTAATCAAGTGGCCAATGTTTTTTCACTCAATTTCATTTCATTATGTTATAACACTAATATATTGACACTATTAAGTCCATTTAATGTGTTATTTGGTAAATAATTTTTATTATTTTATATTTACATGTTCTTTATATGGATTTACATTTTTTCAAATAAAAACTTAATAGATTAATTGTCGCTTCAAATGTTATGACATTTTTTTGGGGTCTCTTTTCCAAAATCACATTTTCCTAAAACATGTTTCATGTCATGCACTATGATTTCCTTATATGGTGTATTGACTATAAAATGAATAAATTTAGTGATATTAAATCATGAAATTCAGGTGATTTATGAATCCATATCATTTTATTTCAACGAATATTTTTTTTAAAGTTACCGAAGCTATAAAGACTTTATGTCACTATCTCCTATATTTTTGCGATTGTTTATGTTCATTATTCTATTGAGTGAGATCCTACACTGTTATTTATTAGAAAAAAAATCTTTATTCTCCTAAAATTTTCAATGTATTATACATGATTATTTTACATTTTATCTGTTATTATTAAATAAACAATATAAATTTTGTTTGAAACTAACTCTTATCTTTTATATTTTTTAGATTGAGAATGTTTCACTTCCATATAAATGTTTTATAAAATGGTTAAAATTATTTTACTCTCAAAACAAATATGTTTCAAAAATTTATTAAACAATATATTTTACTTTATTGAAAATGGTTTTAAATGTAAATACCTAATTTTTTCCGAATGGGTCACCTCTAACTCTCTATACAAATTGTATAAAAAGATTTTTGTTTATATTGGTTACAACATGAATGGATTTTCGTGCTATCATTAAAAACATGTTTTTTGGGGAATTCACTATAATGTTTTATAATTATTTTAAAAAATACAATTTCACAAAACATTATGAATTTTCAACTTTTAAAATGGATTTCCAATGTGGATATGTTATTTTTATCAAGAATATTTTGGTCGATATTTTAATGGTATTTCTTTTCATCAATTCTAATAACCCTTTCTATTAATTATTCCCCATTGGGATATTTTTTTAACAATACCATATAAATTATTTATTTAAATGGATTATGATAATTTGAAAATGATTTTAATGGAATCCATATCATGTAAAACTATTAAAAAAGTTATGAAAGGAATAATGAATGTTTCTTTGAGTTTTGTGATGAGATGAAAGATCTATATAATTTATTCATATTATAGTTACTAGATATTATTTATGTTGAGTGGTCATTCCGTCATAAACCATATACTAGTGGTTACATTAATGACCAATGATGTTTAGTATCATTATAACCCAAGGATGTGGGGTCTTTGATAGACCATCAATGCATTGGGAAATTATATTGGATGTTTATGTTTGGTTAGTCCAATTAGTAATGGTTTTATAGGGTTCTATGAAGAGAGTGTAACAATATTTGAAATTGTACTATTTATGGTTACTATGGTTTTTAATTATTCTTTTAATCAATATTGATACCACATAGATCATGATTACTGATTCCAATAGAAATTGAGAAGGATTATAAAACCACTATGGGGGTTGAATTAGGGTTGTTATTTTAAAATATTTCCAAAATTACGGAATTTAACCCATGAAACCTATTATAGTTATTTTCTTTTCCTACCATTAATAAATTTCACTGGAATTAAAATATGAAAAATAAAAAATGGTAAAAAATATTTCTAATGTTCAACCTCATTATGAGAACCTATATCCTTGTCACGCCCAATCTCATGGGTCTATTGAAATTAACTATTATAAAAAATAAATTCTATATTTAATTAAACACCTATTAGAATCCTTCGACCTCAGTATAGGTATTATTATATTGGATAACATTTTTTTTAATGTTTTTTATAAAATGGGATCCATGTGAGAAATATGAAGCATTGTCTAAATTTCAACCACAATGGTCCATATGGAAACTCTATAAGTTGTTCCTCTATAAATTTTCTTCATCTAGGGTGGGTACATATAGTATTCCTAGAACTAGTGTCATGACCAGTCCCTTAGGGACCATGCCCTGACTACCCCAAGTCCACCTTCCATAGGATAGGGGTAGGTGACTTGCACCAGAAAGGAGTATCCCTAAAATGGGAAGGTATTTCGTTTAAACCTGCCCAAACAGACAGTTCATTACCACAATAATTTGTAACCACGAAGTAAAAAATACAGTAGTAACCATGTGTATACAATGTAAAGGTGGTTGAAATACATGTCCAACTGTATTGTACGACAACAACTGAAGAAATAAAATGGCTCATGGGATCTTCCACCATAGATCCTACCTAAAGGGTAGGTACATCTCATATCCACAGCTCTCCGCATCAACCAGTCACCGGTGTCCACCGTAAGGTCCTAGCTCTCTGAGTCTCAGTCAAGGTTACCCATGTTCTACACAAGAAACAACATCATTCGTGCGAAGACCATGCATGGGTGAGTATAGAAATAATTAGTAGGGACCTCGAGTCCCCAAAAGTCTATTAGAGTTCCACAAAGGAAAACCACAAGAATAGTCTCAATCAGAAAGCAAAAAATCAATATAAATAGAACAAACCAGGTATAACTTTGGTACATAAGTATAGATTATTATTTGTAAAGATAGATCATCTTATTTTGTCAAAATACACTGCAGATGTCCTGCATATAATTGATAGTTACTAACCCCCTTAGGACCCACACATGATTGATAGGTGCTGATTCACATTGAATCGCTATGCGATGATTCACACAGAATCGCTTGGTGCTGATTCACATAGAGTTTCTAGGTACTGATTCACACAGAATATCTTAGTGTTCAATCACACAGAATTGCCCTTTATTCTTCAGGTCTCATCCAGTCGCAGGACTCCTACTCATAGTACGCATGATTTTGTGATAAACCTATCCTCAAGACTTCATTCGTATCTCAACCCGTACAAAGTCTGATAAATAAGTTACCCAAAGATCTGTCATGTCATAAGGGTCCCAATGAAATGGATTACGCATAAACCAGATGCCCGGTCTATATGTTATTGGCATTTTAGTGACGTGGTCCTAGTTGGATTCTGAGTCGATCCAACCCAGTCGTACTCCAACATTCTCCAATACTCTGATGAAGTATCTCAAATGGACCGTCTCACTCCAAGGATCCTAGCACCATATAAGGTTCATCAAACAGACCTATGGTATGCAAGATATGGTCATTTAAGCCTATCTATGCCCATGTGGGGTCTGGGTCTGGTTCGAACCGGCTCGGCCCACTGGGTGACGCAGCCCAGTGCACTGGCGCGGCTCGCCTGCCGGGTGGCTGCCACCTCCCCGAATGAATCAACAAGAGCCATTCAGCTCTTTAATTAGCGGCGCCATGTGGCACCACCATGTGGACCGCAGGTCCCATGGGGCGCAGGTCCCCCTTCAACCACGACATTGATGTTGCGGGCTCCTTCACCGCGGCACGCGATGACACACATCCTCACCAATTAGATCGACCGGTTGTCGGCCGCCCCTTCAGGTCCACCGCGGTGCCATGCGGCGCCGCCCTTTTCCACTGCCAGCAAGCACCTGCCCCGCATTCGCTGCTGGTGACGGTCACCGACGCCATGATGAAAGATCTTCCATGGTCCACCAAGTGAGCTCTGATGGTCTGTTTTCCTTTTGACTAGTGCCTTTGGGCCTACCGGGATCCCACCGTCCCTGCACATCTCTCGAATTCTAGATTCTGATGAGTTGGATGTTCTTCCCCTGAATAATGCTACATGAACAATGCAACAGAGGTTTTGTTCCTTTTTTGTTTGGCATGTTCCCTCCACGTTAACATAAAAACATGTGGGAGAAATCTTAATTAATCATGGATAACATTGACAAAATAAATCCGTACCTCGAGGGTTGTTGGAGACCATTATGGAAGGTTGTTCTTCCACGTTCGAGGGTATTTCAGATGAAGGAGAGGGTTTGAGTGCGTTGATTTTTTTCATCCATTGACCTCTAGATCGATTCCACAACGATCATCATCAAATACTCAATTCTAGTTTGTGGAATTCGTTATGGTACATTGTTTAAGGTTCCTCACCATCATGTCAAAAAACCCCATCCAAGATTCCCTTAAATAGATGGCTATTTGACTAAGCAGCACAACATTAATGTAGTTCATTTATGAACCACATTTAATGTTGCAACGTTGAGGTTACAAATCTAGAGAGTCAATCCATTTAATGTCTTGAAAAGTCACTGGTCCCGCCACCGATGCTCAACCATCGGAGAATAGAAATAAAATAACTTTATTAAGTTATTTTATTATTTTATTGTATGGTCGATAAAAAATATCCTTTTCTACTAACCTACTATGGTTGAAGTGAAGCTTCACTTAAGAAACTATCAGCATTTTGGATTCAATGGTGTTCTTGAATTTCAATACCAAGAACCAGTTCAAAAGATTGAAAATTCCACCTCTGTGTTTACTGAACATACCATAAAAAATGGTTCACTAATTCATTCTGGGTACACTGGGTCTTATAATCACATGCCATCAATTTTTTATGACTCTAAATAATCCCAAATAATTTAATAAAATTGGCATGGAATTCATTAGGCCTTTAAATTCTCCCCATATTATGTCTTTTTGTACCCAAAATATACAAAAAAATGAGGGAAACAAATGGGGGTACTAAGAACGCATCTGAGCCTCCGGAACCCATTTTCTCTCATAGAGGTTCTCGTGCAACCAACAAACTTGCACTAGAGGAATTGGCCGCCCACATAGTAACCACTCCAGCCGATCCTCTATATCCACCAGGAACTCCACAAACGTTTCCCCATTATCGACGTCCATCTCTCACCAGTCGAAAACGTGTGATAGATCATGCATAGATCTCTTCTACGGTGACATGTGGAATACATTATGCACTCGGTGAATCTGTGGTGGAAGATATAGATGATACACCACCTCGCCTACTCTGCTGAAGATCTGGAAGAGTCCAACGAACCTCAGAGATATCTTACCACCCTAAAAATACCATCGTAATTCTCGTCGGGGTGAGACTCATAGAAAGACATGGTATCCCTCCTCAAACTCCAAGGGTTTCATCTCCTATCAGCATAAGAAATCTGTCAGATCTGTGCATTCTTCATCTTCTCATGGATGATCTTAACCTTCTCTATGGTTGGCTACACCAACTATGTACCCATAAGTGCTGACTCCCCTGGATCTTTCCAACAAACAGGTGATCTGCATGCATGTCTATAAAAGGCCTCAAATAAAGCCATGTAGATGCTCGAGTGATAACTGTTGTTTTATGCAAACTCCACCAGGGGCAGATGGTCCTCCCAATTTTGAACAAAATCGAGGACACAAGCTCGAATCATGTCCTCAAGTGTTTGTATGGTCCGCTTCATCTATCCATCTATCTGAGTGTGAAAGGCAGTGCTCAAGCGCTACTGTTTCCCAAACGCCTCCCACAATCCCTTCTACAAGAACGAGGTAAAATGTGCGTCATGATCTGATAAAATCGTCGATGGTACCCCATGAAGTCGAACAATATCCAGCACGTAGTGGCATGCCAAGCCCTCTACTGATCCCTGCTCATAGATGGGTAGGAAGTGGGCTGACTTGGTCAGTCAGTCAATGATCACCCAGATGAAATCCTGGCCATTGGATGTACATGGTATCCATGTCACGAAGTCAATGGAGATACCATCCCACTTCCACTCGGTTACCACATGTTAATGAGACAAGCCTGCTCGTACTTGGTGCTCGTCCTTCACTTTCTTGCAAGTGAGGAATTGTGACACAAACTCTGCCACTGCCTTCTTCATCCCTGGCCACCAGTACTGACACTAGATGTCCTAGTACAACATCTCCACTTTAGGATGTATTGCTAAAGGGTATATATGGTACTCCATAAACACCTTCTTATATAGTGTCATTGGTACCATACTGTGTTCTATGAAAAGGAAGACATCCTCCCCACCTTCAGAAAATCCATCAAGAGCCTTTATTGAGGATATTAGAGCACGTCAGGCCGTGTAGTCTACATCCTCATGTTGTGCCTCCCAAACTTGTAGATGAAATGGGGGAGTGACAATCATATAATGGAGGTAATATTCGTTATCTATATCTGTGAAGGATATCTGCAACGCGGCTAGTTTCTTTGTCGCCTCACTCAGTAGCTATAGACCAGACCTCCTGCTAAGTGCATCTGCGACTACATTCCACTTCCAAGGAGAATAGACTATATCAAAGTCAAAGTCCTAGACGAACTATATCCATCTGTGTTGTATCCGGTTCGGGTCATTCTGTGGGAATACATAACTAAGACTCTTGAGATCATAGTAACTATTAAACTGTTTACCCATCAAGTAGTGCTGCCACATTTTCAGTGCAAAGACCACTGCTGCTACCTCCAGGTCATAGGTAGTGTAGTTCTTCTTGTTCTACCCTAACTTTCATGAGCCATAGGAAATCAATACTCACTCCTCCATCAGGACACAACCTATTCCATTCCGTTTTGTGTCATAGTAGACTACATACCCAATTCCCTCTTTTGGTAGCCTCAAGATGGTGGAACTCGTCAGTATCTACCTCATCTCTTAAAAACATGGTTTCCGCTTCTCTGTCAAAAAGAGAGTCTTCCTCTTCTTCATCATGGTTGAAAAGGGCGCCTCTACCCTAGAAAATTAAAGTACAAATCTATAGTATTACCCAACCAATCCTAGGAAACTCCACATATCGGTCACACTCCTAGGAGGCTCCCATGAAAGAACTGCCACTATCTTTTTCGGTTCCAATGTGACATAATCATCTAAGATAATGTTCCCCAGGAAGTGGAATTACCATATCCATAATTGGCACATAGAGTGCATTACATAATACTGGTGCTCTTGGAGTGTATCCAGAACAATCTGTAGGTGTGTGGCCTACTCCTCCTCTGACGTCGAGTATATCAAGATTTCGTCAGTTAATACCACCACAAAGTGATCGAGGTATGGCTGGAAGATTCTATTCATGAGCCCCATGAACATATTTAGAGTGGTGGTAATGCTTAAATTCATCACCATGAACTCATAATGGCCATACAAACATCTAAATGCTAACTTCGGTATGTTATCATCTTGTACCATGAGTTATTGATAGCATGATCTGAGGTCTATCTTCAAAAACCAATGAGCTCACTTCAGTGGGTCGAAGAGATATTTTATCCTCGGTAGTGGTAACTTGTTCTTCATGGTCACCTGGTTCAAGCACCAATAGTTCACATAAATCCTTAGTCTCCCATATTCTCATTTGGAGAGAATGATCAGGAATTCCCATAGAGAAACAGTGGGCCTTACAAATCCCTTTTTCTGAAAGTCCTCCATCTGTACTCTCAACTCACGAAGCTCCACAGAAGCCATCCAATATGTTGGAGTAGATATATGTGTCTTAAAGGTGTACATATCAACGTGGAAGTCTACCTTTCTGTGAGTATTATTCCTAGAAAATCATCAGAGAAGACATCAACATACGGTTCCACCGCTATAGGAAAACTCAGACTTCTCACATAAACTACTCTGAGGGTGAGGGTCGACAACTGATGAGTAATTGGATGCACCCTCCATCGAGATATTCCATCCTATACTGCAATGTATTCCTTCTAATCGGTGAAGGTAAACCTGATCCCATCTTCATGGAAAGACCGCAATTTGTGCCTAAAATAGTTAATATGAGCATGGATAGTGGATATCTGGTCCATACCCAAGATGACATCGTAAGGCCTCGACGCTACTACTAAGAGATCCCAGCCAATGCTCTCATCTCCTAGAGTGATCTCACTCTGTCTTCACCGGTGTGCAATCGTCGAATATTATCCTGTAAGAGTTTATAATCGCAAGGATTGAGTAAACAACTCCATCAAAATCTTTTACCTCCAAACGACTTCCAAGGAAATAAAAGAGTGATTGGAACCTAAGTCTATAAGTACTATAGATGGGGTGGAATAGACACAGATCATACCTCTAATCATCTCTAGAGCACATAGCTGTTGGCCTCTGCTGCTTGTAGATGAGCTAGCCTTTTCCCACCTGCTCCCCGTGGTCAGGGTGGAAAACCTAGGGGGTGGTGGGGTAGAAACTCAAACCAGCATCCACGTCATTCTAGATGACCTGCTTCTCTTCCACATCTACCACCCTATGAACCTCCTCTCTCTTTCCTCATCAACTACCTTAGCAGTTCCTCAACTGTCTTCTAATCGTCGGTACGGTGGGTCGAGTATTCGCGGTCCATGTGGCCCCATCTGCCACCCGGGAAGCACAATCTTCCTCACTGCTGACACCCTCTGCCTCATGAGCTCCGCACCATTGACCCTACAACCTGGGGTGTCCCTATGGAGGGTTTGGTACTCTTGGACCATTACGTCATCTGCCTACCGACTGCTTTAGATGACTCAACTACCTACCATTTGGTGGAGTATCTCACTGTTAGTGCTTGCTCAGGTAAGAACCTCTCCACCAATAATGCTTTCCTGAGCACTCCAACCTATGTCGGAATATTTAAAGTTATCATCAAAGCTCTTATCTCAAATTTGATTTCCTGATCAGAGGTCTGGTACCTGAAAAATGTGTCTCATACCATATCAGTGGTGTAGTTCGAGAGGTTAGTGAATCATGCCGAGTACTTGGCCACTGATAAGATTCCCTAATGTAAGTGCAGCAGATCCGAGATATGCACCGAGATTAGAGTCACTGATAGGAACTCCAACCTGAAGAGGCTCACAAAGTCCATCCAGGAGAGTGTCGCCTCCTCAGGAAACTGGAGTGTTAAACTCCACCATCTCCCTATTGTGCCCTGTAAAAGGCTAGAAGATAGGATCGCCATCTGGTCTACCAGTGTCTCAACTAGACGATAAATTCATGCCATAGCCTCCGGCCAGTCCTCAGCTTCCTGGGTATCTGTCTCACCTCAAAAACTCAGAGGCCTCTGTCTCTAGAACTCGTGCAACGCACTCAACCAGCATACATGGTTTTCTAGTGGGGATGGTGGAAACTTCTACCCTCTGAGTGGTGGTGCTGCTGGTACACCACCCGAAGGTTCCAACATAGTAAGAGGGCCCTTCACTAATGCCTCGTCACTCGGTGGGCCTTCATCATGAACTCTCTTGAGAATCTTGGATTGCAATTTACACGGAATTATCCTGAAAAAAAACATGTGCACCATGGTCAATAAGTTTTACATGGTGATCTGATTCAAAATAGATCAAAATTAAAATCATTTCCAAAACACATGCAATCAGTGTTTTCATGTACCGAGTCAGAAGTCAGAATTTAGGGTCCTACTGTGTGGATATGTCGGCCGCCGCGCCAAAAATAGACTCCCCAAACTAAAAACCACACACAAAACACATAACATTGTTTCTTCATTAAAATCATAAATGTTCCAGTACTTTGGTTGAACCATCTCCTCTGATACCACATTATCATAACCCGTCCCTCGGGCCCCGTGCTGTGACTACCCCAAGAATACATTCCATAGTCCAGGGGTTGATGGCTAGCACTAAAAATGAGTATCCCTAAAATGGGAAGGCACTGTCTTTAAACCTTTACACACAAAGTCCAAGAACACAACAAGATGTAACCATGAAGTAAAAACTACAATAGTAAAAGTGTTTATAGAATGTAAAGGGGGACAGAATACAATCCCAATGAAAAAGTAAAACTGAAACTGAAGACAGAAAATGTCTCCTGCGATCGTCCACCAAGGATCCTACCTAATGATTAGGTACAAATCGTCTCCAATGCTCTCCGCGTCGACCAGTCACTGGTGTCCACCGTCAGGTCCATGCTCCTTGAGTCACAGTCAAGGATGTCCGTCGTCTGCACAAGACACAACAAGGTGTGGGAAAATCCCAGGTTGGGGTGAGTATAGAAATACTCAGTAGGGACCCTGAGACTCCCAATGGTCTCTCTGAATTCTTGAAAGGAAAACCACAGGCATTATCTCAATCACAATGCACAAAAAAATAGACACAGCTCAAATAAGGTATAACTTAAGTACAGAAGTATAGATGATTTTTCATAAAGCTAGATCATCTTATTCTGCCAAAATACAGTACTGTTGACCCACAGAAGATCGATAGATACTAAAACCCTCAATACCCACATAGGATTGATATGTACGGATTCACACAAAATCACTAAGTGCTGATTCACACATATTCGCTAGGTGATGATTCACACAGAATAACTAGGTGCTGATTCAGACAGAATTTCTAGGTGATGATTCAAAGAGAATCTCTAGGTGCTGATTCACAAAAAATCTCTAGGTGCTGATTCACATATAATTTCTAGGTGGAAATTCACAAGGAATATCTATTCATTCTTCACATCTTATCTAGTCACATGATTCCCGCTCATAGTACGCTTGATTTTGGGAGAAACCCTCATCAATACTTTGGTAATATTTCATCCAAAAAGAAGTCCCATGAAGAAATTTCCCAATGATATTTCATGTCATAAGGGTCACAATACAATAGACGACGCATCTACCGGATGCCTGAAGTGTAGGTTATTGTCATTTTAGTGTCGAGGTCCTGGTTGGATTCAGTTTCGATCGAACCTAGACATTGTCCAAATTTCTCCAAAACTATCATGGAGTATCTCAATAGGACCGTCTCTCTCCAAGGATCCCCGCACCTCTGATGGTTTTTCAAACAGTCATTTGGTTCGCAAGATACAATCATTTAAGTGTAACTGGGCATGAGAGGGGTCCAGGTATTGTCTGACCTGGCCTGGCCCGAACCGTTATGGGCCGACCCGGTTGGGTGGTGCCGCTGGCGGGGCGGGGACCGCCGGGCAATGCGGCCTGGTTCTCTTGCATGACTCTCTTGTCGTGTGGATGTCAGCTCCCCAAACGGCTCAAGAAGATCCGTTCGAATATTCAATTAGATGTTCTATGTGGTGCCGCCACGTGGACCTATAGAACCGTGGGGCGTGAGACCCCCTCCTACAATGGCTTTGATGTCGCGTCCTCCTTCACCGCATTGTGAAATGGCGCGCTGACTTGCCAACGTGGATGATCGGGTGTCGGCCTCCCCTTCAGGTCCACTGCCGCGCCGCCCTCTTTCGTGGTCGGTGAGCGCTGGCCCCTGCCTTCTCCACCAGTGCTAGTCATCGGTGCCAAACTAGCTGATCTTCTGTGGGCCACTAGGTGTTCTACGGTGGTCTATTTTCCATTCATCATGAAACATTGGGCCTACCAAGATGTCTCTGTCACTACGCGGCTCTCAAATTGTAGATTATGATGAGTTGGAAGTTCGTCCCCAAGAGAACGCAACATGAACGTAGCGGCGAAGGGTCGATGCCTTGTTCGTTTGGCCCACGCTCTCTACATTAACAAAAAAACAATAAGTATAAATCTTAATTGATCATGGATATCTTTAATAAAAAACCCCCTACCTCAAAGGTCGTTGGTGACCGCTACAGACAGTGGTGCTTCCATGTTCGAGGATAATGTGGAAAAATGAGAGGGTTAGCATGCGTTGACATTCCTCATCCATCGCCCATTGGATTGATTCCAAAACAGTCGTTGTCAAATCCTTTGTTCTTCATCGGTGGAAGGAATCATGATTCATTGCCATAGGTTCCTCTCCATCGTATCAAAAACCCACGCCCAAGATTCTATTAAATAGACTGTTATTCGACTGAGTTGCACAACATTAATGTGGTTCATTTATGAACCACATTTAATGTTGCAACGATGAGGTTACAAAGATGAAGGGTGAATCCATTTAATGGTTTGACAAGTCACCGGTCCCACCACTAACACTCAACCGTTGGAGAAAATAAATAAAATATCTTTGTTAAGTTATTTTATTAATATTTATTATAAAGTCCAAAAAAATATCGTTTTCTTCTGACCTACTACGAATGAAGTAAAGCTTCCCTTAAGCAAATATCGGCACTGAGGATTCAACGGTGATCTCAGATTTCAATTCCAAGCCCCAGTTCAAAATATATAAAATGTCTCTCATGCGTTTACTGAATGTACATTTAATAAAGTTCAAAAATTCATTTCGGGCATACCGGGCCTGGGAATCACGCACCGTCAATTTTCACAAACTAATTATAATCCTAAATAATATAAAAAAATTAATGGAAATTTTGAGGTATTTACAACTATTATTCACAATATTTTATAAATCCATGAATTTTTTCTAACATAAAAACATTATTCTGTTTGATTATGAAAATTTTTTCAACCAAATTTTTTTACAAAGATTCATCATCTGATTTCCTTATCTGTTTTTCTGAACTGAAACTCTATCTAATGCCTATGATTTCAAATCTGTATCCAAAACTATTCTACCACATGAATTAGTACTTCTGGTAGAAAATTACTTTTTACAAAAATTATTCATCAATTCAATTTTTTGCAGGGTTTACAATATTATGTGTGATTCACTTTTCACCCTTTATATTAGTGCTTCAAGAATATAAAAATTCAGAAATCCAATCCTTTACAACTCACTAAAGTTGAAAATACTAATTTTATCTTCAAATTTCAATTTATCCTGACTACATATCAATATTTCATGAGTCTTATAAAATATTCTTGAAAAAACATTACTTCTCAATCAATTCAAAAATCTATCACTACTCCTTGAATTTAGATCTATTAAAAAATAATATTTTGATGTTTCCTTAGGAATACTTCGTCTTATAGAGCTCTCTCCATCCAACCAAAAAACAAAACATTTGGATTTCTCTTTGTTTGGATGAACTCTTTGTCTATGGAGTTCACAAATAAAATTCTTTATATGATTCCTCTATCTATAATTCTAACTTCTTCACTATGGATAAATATTTTCAGTTATACTACCACATCTCAATATTTATACACCACTATCTCAGAAATTTCCATCTTGAATATTTCATCATGAAATTTCATCCACCATTACTCCATTAGTCTTCAATTCTTCATAACTTCTAAACCTCAAATTTTATGTATTTTGAACAAAAAAGATTTACATGAAACTTCATACATTTTTTTTAAAATCATTGTCCTTTTTTTATTATTAATAACCCAAATTATGATAGTTTACATCATTATTGGAAATTATAAAAAATCATTCAAATGAATCACCTTAGTCTGGTAGAAACTCCAATTATTTTTAATATATTTATATTTATTTTATTTTTTAACAAAACTCATTGTTTGGGGTGACCCATAACTATTTTTATTGAAATAATATCTCGTAAACTTCATATCCCCCTTTGATATCTCATTACATGTAATACAATAATAGAAAATAGAATTTCCTTCTTTCTAGAAAATATTTTTATGTAGATTAGAATTTTGTGTGACTGCTGTTTTGAAATACATTTCCTTTTTACAAACATTTATAGGGTCAAATATTATTATATTTTTTGATAACTATTTATATGAGTTTTTCCTATAAAACATACTCTTTTCCATTTAATAATTTTTTTTGTAACTCAATTACTCTTCTATTCACTTCTGAAACCATCTACTGCGGTCCATCTGTTCAACATATTTATAACGATATTTTTTTATTATGAAATCTTCATCTGAAATGTATATATGGTTAAAATTTTACAACTATAACCTTTATAAATTTTATATTTTAACATCTAATTTATAATATTTCAAACATAAAAAGATTAACTCTTGAAATATTATTTCCAAATTAGTTTTTCCTGAGATTCAATGTTCAATAAAATAGACGATCTCGTCATTTTTTCACACACTTTGTACAAAATTTATACAGACATCATGGATCTTGGGTTTTTTAGGATGTTATCAAAATAAATAATAAATATAACATTATCTATCTTTTGTAGAATGTTTCCTAACAAACTCTCTAATTTTTTTTCTTCATTAACAAATTCATAACAACAACTTTCTCAATATCCATTAACTCTTACAT
Source organism: Viscum album (assembly GCA_963277665.1). Taxonomy (NCBI): domain Eukaryota; kingdom Viridiplantae; phylum Streptophyta; class Magnoliopsida; order Santalales; family Viscaceae; genus Viscum; species Viscum album. The sequence goes on along the minus strand of OY728138.1, from coordinate 1,467,016,385 downwards.
TCCAACTTTACAAAAAATATTATACAAAAAGAGTTATGTTTAATTAAATATAAATAATTTTTATACATTAAAAACAATACTAAATCTCTACCATTCATTTTCTTAGAAACCATTGTTATCATATTTTTTACCTCATTATTTTTCACAAATCATTTTTTCAAAAATAATTCTTTCTTAAAAATTCACTTTTTCAAAAAGATCATGAAATCACAACCATTATCAAAGAGAATTTATTGATACTGAACATAATGATAAACAAATGTTTTTGAATTAATTGTATTCGTCAGTGAGGAACAATTTTTTTTCATGGAAAGAAAAACAATTAGTCACTTTTTTCATTCTTTTATATATTCCCATTATTATGAAAACCATAGCTTTAGATTCTTTTAAAAAACATATGTAGATAATCTACAACTTTCAAATAAAATTCTAACCTCCCCTATTTTAGTTTAATGTTTCTTATATTCACATGCTTTTTAACCAAAATCCAATGAATAATGGGTTATTCCTTTTTAACTTTTAGGAAGTCATGAGATGAGTATGTAAATAAAGTTGTTGCATAAATTCAAAAAATCTCTCTTTTAAAATATCATTCATGAAAAAATGGTTATTTAATGCTCTTTATAAATTTATTAAAGTATAACTTCTCACCAACAAAATATTATTTTAATAAGTGATAATTTCAATAAACATTCTTCAATCTTGAGTGTTGTACCAGTTTCATTGAAAGATATATAAGTCTATTCTTTTAAAAAAGAATTTTTAATTGTTTATTGGTTTTATTATTGGAATCTTCCCTCTCAACTTTCATCCATATCTTATGAGTAAAATATTGGGTTGTAGAAACATATTATTCTCATCCTATTCTGAATGTAATTGAAAAAATTTACTTACAATTCTATCTCAAACAACATTAATCAAAGCAGAAAGTTCCTTGTGATGTTGAATTTATATCATTACAAACTCCATCCCAATGAACATTTGTGTAGAAAATAATTTTTATATCTCAACTCTACTTATATTACAACACATAAGAAGATGTTATGTTTAAAAATTCAAAAAATATTTCTTCTAGAAAAAATGATATTCGTTAGGACCACTTTTATATAGAATATAAAACGTTATAACATAATATTTTCGTAGATTTGATGTTATAAGGTATAGTAAACATCTAATCCATATTTAGAATTTTTTTTGATTCGCACTTGTCATACATTCACCTTCACTTATTTTCATCCCATCAAAAAATGTTATAAGAATTTCATTTAGAATCTCCTATTCATAAATATTGTAATACCTATTTTAAAAAAAATTATTGAGATTGAAAACTCTATGATTACATATGTTTCACGTATAAGGTAATAAAGAAAGTAAATTATTGTATTATTTACTTTTTCATGCTTTCCTTAAATCCCATAGTAAACATATTTAATGGATTTTATTTATCTTCACAAAAAATTATTTCACTGACATTAAAAATCAAAATTACAGTTCCTCAGTTCAACTCCTATAGATATATATTTTTTTAAACATTTTATTTTGAAAGAATATTTTTTTCATACAACTATCATGTTTGGTGTAAGTGTCATGTGGAGTGTATTTCAATCTATATAGTCATTTACTATATTTAAAAATCATTTTTTATTATTATCATGTAAAACCCCAAAAGGTTTCTTAACTTAAATATCATCCTCAATATCCCAATTTATGAAATTTTCCTTTACATCCATATGATAAAATTTATATTTAAGACATGAATCCATTACTATAATAATTCTTATTATTACCAATCATGAATCAAGAGAAATGTTTTATTCAAAATATATTGCTTCTGCCTATGAATATCATTACAAACTATACTTTTTATGTTTCTCAAAAGATATCCATCTTTATTATTTTTTTCTTATATACACCAACATTGTATCTATAATATACTTACCTACTAAACATGTAACACGATCCCAGATGTCACATTTCTCAATCTAATCATTCTCCTCATTCATAGAATTTAACCAATATATATGCTCAAATAATTTTGAAACCAATTAAAACTCAATTTGTGAGATAATTGATTTTATTTCTCTATTATAATCTCTCTTCTATACTGAACCATAAATCTATGATTTATAATAAATTTTTAAAATAAAAAATTTATTTATAGATTATAAGATACTCTTATTTTCTGATCAATTCATTTTCCTTGAACATGATTCTTATTAATCATCAGTCATCCAATATGATTCATGCTAATATTATTTTTTGTTAATTTAATTTGAAATATTCATATTATCTTCCATGTATATTTACATAACCTTGGTAGAGGGTGATTTAATTTACATAACTATCAAAATAAGGGAATCCAGCAAATTTTATCAACATTTGTTCCAAAATTTGTAATATATTCTATTGCGTGAATATCCCATGAAAATTCCATTCATATATTTTTCATAAATTTTTTCAGAATATGCACTTTTTATCCATAGTAAACATAGAAATTCTAAAACCATGGAATATTCCACTAATTATTTTTGTTATAACACATTTAATTAGATGAAATTTTATATTTTATCCTTAAAAATATGTTTTTTGTACATGAAAAATATTACTCACAACTTATTTCAATAATAACATTGAATGTTTATGCAGTTCCATCATAATTCTTCCCATTTCCATGAAACATCTATTTATTCCTTTTTGAAACTCCACTTTGTTAAGAGCTGTATGGACCACTATACTAATGATTAATTAAATTTTTTCATAAAATATTATTTGAAGGAAATAAATTTTTATTACATCCCATATTTTTCTCTAACCATACATTCATAAAAATTTAAATATTTCAACTACCTCTAACTTATACTTCATAACCCTAATATTAGTAAAATGAGTGAAATCATAAATAAGGTTGATAATTTATAAATCACTATTTCTGAATTGAAGTATCATCAACCCACATAAATTGGCGTGAATATGTTCTAGAAGACTTATAGAATTAATTTCAATATTCTTATGGACACTTTGAATCATATTCATTTTCTATAAAACTTTACAAACATCATCAAATTTCATATTTATCATTGGAAATATTCTTGTACCATCAATTTTAAGAAGTTTATTTATATTCCTGTATACATGATTCCAAATTCTGAAAGGCAACATCTTGTTCTTATCTCATGGACTCAACTAGAAGGAGTTATAATTTTATTCTATCTGTAAGAGATTTCTAATATTTCATTCTATCATTTTAATAACTTTAATATCTCCCACATTTCTTATAATGTGTGAATCTTTACTAAAAATCTCTTCATAAGATTTAGGGATGTTATTAACTATTTTTATGTTATTAACCCCCCAAAATTCAGACCTACATTGAGGTAGATACATGGTATTCCAAAAATTCTAATATTTATAACCAAAAAAACCACAACACTAAATATAACCATAAAATATTGATCTTATATAGAAATATGATTTTTATTTTTTATTATATTTCCATGTTTAAAGACATATTTCTATATTTTTCTTTCCCTATGAGGAGAAAAATATTCCTAGGGTAACATTCAACTTTGGTTTATCAGATATATTTCTCACATCCTTTATCAAAAAAATCATTCATTATATTTTTCATAACACATAAAATGTTTCTAAAATTTGATGATCTTTTACTTCGAATGGATGCAGATTTCACATGATTATTGGGATAAATTTTCTCAATAGCTTGTGATTTTTTATTTTTAACCACTAAATAATTTTAGATGCTCATTTTCATATTTATTAAATTAATATCCACCCCAAGATGATTGTATTTTTTTAAAAACCTCATCTTCATTGGTTTTGTGTTCCTTGATTAGAACATCAACAATATTTCATCCTTTAGAAACATTCTAGTAAAGGTATAGAATCTCTTAGATGTACTAATATACGTATTCAAATACATATAACCTTACTTCATTATCATTTCTATTTTCACCATTCATTATTTTTATTTCATTATTATGTTTAGTGTTTTTTTTCAAGACTTGTAATTACTTATGATATAATCTTATATTATCTTTAACACTCTTCAAATATTTTTTCTTCTTCATCATTTGGGTAATTTAATGACCCTGACCAAAATATATCAGAGTTATATGAAACTATATTACCTTTGAAGAATATACAAGGGTCGCATCCCCAAAATATTGAATTGACTTCTAGTATAGATAAACTAAATAATTACATAATTCCCATATTGCATTTGAATACAAAAATTACATAATATATTAGTATGTAATTATTACCTCTAGAATATTATTTCATATTATAATATTATACATCATGGATTCCCAGGAAAGGAAAAAAATAAGGGTGAGCTAAAATTCCTAGTAAGTCTTAAGTATAGAAGATGTAATCATGAATCAATTATTATAATCAATTTGGAAAGGTAAATAACTAAACACACATGACATATAATAAATAATATGAGAAGGAAGTGAATCTAGAGATAATATCAATGTGAAAAACTCATTGATAATAAGATATACGGATAAGTAAATTACGGAAAACACATTCCAATTAATAAATAACATGACTATCATAACTGGATAAGGCATAAACAATATGGAAATGTAAATAACTAAACACATTCCCATTATTCAATAAATAATAATGAAATGAAACCATAGACAATATCATAAAAATAATATTGTGGATAATAATAACTAAATTATAAATAAAGGAAATGATTAATTATTGGATGTCAGGAACTTGGGATCATGATAAATCTACCATCAAAACCATTCACAAGAATGTTTAAAACTACTGGGAAAACAATAATTGGGTTTTACAACTGATTACATGGAACCATACTAATTAACCTCATGAGACTACTGATGCATTGATGGGTTATCTATAACTGAGCCCCACCCATGTCATTCATGTATAAAGAATTCATTATATATGAAATAATTTAGTTAATTAATCAAAAAGGTCTCATATCATCAAAATTCCATATTGACTAAAGAATATAGATTTATCAATTTTTCCATAGAAAAACAATTTACTTTAAATATAGACCACAATATGTATAAATGATATATGTTTTATGAAAAAAATATATATATGATAATTACCATGAATATTTTTGGGAAATATAATATCTAATGATCACATATAATTTAATATTTAAATGAAGGGTTAATGAATATAGAAATTAATCAAAGAAGTTAATATCGATATAATATTTAGTCAAACTAATCACAAACCATGCAGAGGAAGTATAAGGATGGTATTAATAGAACATACACCCGTAAGAGTAAGAATAAAGGGTTGTTTTTATTTATCAATTTAAATACCATATTAAGATTATAAAAAACATTCATGAAGAAAATATCATTTTTCATTTTTCAAAGTCACTTTTGAAAACATTAAACAATTTAAAAAATCATTGAAAAAACAGTAAAAATAGAGATTTTTGGAATATAATATAATATATTTTCATTAAAAATTTCATTGTAAAAAAAATTAGGATTCATTGAAATTGTGGTCATGATGGTGGGTAGTTATGTACATGTTTTACATGTTAAATGAACATTACTTTTTCATTGAAAAGGTTACAAAAGATACTTTTTTAGAAAACCGAAACAATATTCATTTAATTTTTCTTATAAAAATAAAAAATTAGTAAAAATATATGTGATAATATAATTTTTTAATGTTTAAAAATATTCCTTATTTTTTAGATAAATTAGTTTTGGAAGAAAACAAAATTTCTCACCGAAGAGATAAGCGAATTTTTATTTTATTAAAAACTACTATCAGTTACACTTAGAACAAAAAATTTGTAAAATGGTAATATTCTTAGATAATAACATGATTAACCCTATGATAATAAAAAAGTTGGTTTATTAAAGAAATGATCAAACAATTTACTTCAATAGAAATTCAATAATAAAAAATCTCAGTTGGAATGAAATTATAAAATAAAACCATAAATTGTTCATAACTATAGAGTGTGAATTAGTAAAGGAATAGTTTATTTTCATCAAATATAAATACACAAAAAAATGTTCAATTAAAACATAATATAATTAAATATCATTATACACAAATATTATAATATCAAAGACAATGAAGGAGTAATATAACTCAGTGATAATAAATTGAGTTATGAAATTCATTACAACTTGGTAACTTTTAATTCAAATAAAATGTTATAAAATAATTAAATTGAAGAATAAAATAGCATGAAATATAAATTAATTGTGATATTCACTTCTAAGGGGTATTATATAATCCATATAAAAGTTAATTAGTTCATAATAACAAATAATTCTCAATGGAATATAAATTGAGATGAAATCCCTTACCTCACGCTTCCTTTTGGTGAAGACTAATTTAACATCTAGTATAATGTATTTATCATGTTATTATCTTATAAAATAACTATATTAATACTTATTAAGTAATATATTATCCTTTTATAACATCACATCACATGTTTGTTAATAATCCTTCATTGGATTCAATGTTTTGGGTGTTAATTACATTGTTTTCTCATCCATACATTTTCTTGACCGTTCTTGTACTTGTTCAAATTATATTGATTAAACATATCTAGAATAATAATCACTAAATAATTAACACATTTTTACATCAATTATACCTTTAAAACAAATAATTAAATATGGTTATGAAAAATGGACGACCTTAAAATCATGCAGATGGTAGGCCATATGTACGCATGAGTAAAGTTGTAATTATCAATAAAAATTACAGAAAAAAGAAAATTAATATTTTTTTCATTCCATAATGATAATAATATCATAAATATTATATAATATATCTATATATACCCACATATATTATCCATGTTGAGTGAATATGAAAACTGAGTCACATAGTTTTACTAAGGCACTAGTCTACACGTATATGAGCGATGTTATCATATATTAGTATAATATATAAAATTATATATTATCATTTGAAAAAAATAAATATTCCATAAATATAAAAATTATATCATTAAAATATTATATCTTAAACAATAACTATCTTTATCACCTTCTAGGTAAATCGTTAGTGAAAAATGAATCCCTTTTCTTTCTGAGGTGGCAGTCTGTTGTGCACAAGAGTGAAGTTATCATATCTATTACATAATGAAAAGGAAAAATATATAAATTTTATAAAGACTAAATATGTTTGATTATGTTAAAATTATCATATAAAAATTTTATATCCATCAAAATAACCATCCATGAGTAGTGGTCATGGGAAAATGAAAAACATCAGTTCAGGAGGCTATAGTCCACTGTAAACACGAATGATGATTTCATAACCCATTTTATGGAAGAGGCGGTGGATTTAGATCATTAACTGGTTGTAAAAACATGAAATTATATTTAATATAGTGAGTTTATTATATAATAAATGTTATAATAATTAATGATGTATCTAGAGAAATAAATAAAATACAAACACTCATTGAAGAACGTCACTTATTCTATTGGTATCCTCTGTAGGATTTCACCAAAGGCCATTGTATGATATCTTTATTCCCAATATAAGAATTCTATGATGATAAAATGGTATTTTGGATGTTTAATGGGAGAGTATTTTCTGATTCAAACAAGTTTTATTTTGTATATAATATTGGATATGGGGTGGCCTTTTATAAATTAGGTGAGTGGAACACTCATTATATTTTGAAAGGATTCGATCATACTAATTTTTTTATCATTAAAAAAGCCTCTAAAATAGGTAATTATATAGTAAATAAGATATAAGGTCTAAATAGGTATATAAAATTTGTTTTGAAAAAATATAGGTTATTTTAAACCTTATCTTCTTATATTTTCCTCAGAGTAAATAATGTTTTACCTTATCCGTGATAAATAATTTTTTATGGTGTGAAATATATCAGTCAATAAAAAATTAAGTAAACATTATTATAAACAATAAATTTTTATTATTATGAATATTAAATCCATTTTTCAAAATTTAAATCATATAAGTGTTAAATTTTAATTTAAAATTTATCTCAATGATGCAATAAGAAATTGTGTTTCTATGGATAAAATGGTACAAAGTTTATAATGTTTTTATATAATTATTTAATATAAAAATTATTCTAATTAAATAATATTGATTAATACATATAAATTTTAATTAATTTTACTTTAATTCAAATTTAAAATATAATTTATCATTATAATTTATTTAAAATAAAAGGTAATTATCAATTAAAATTTAGTATTTTTCCATATCCATCAAAATATGAAATAGTTTAGAAAAAAAAACAAAATCCTAATATAAGTTTTATATGATTATTCCAAATTTAGTATTATTTATTTTAATAATTTTTTTAAGAGTGGTAAAAAATAATTTTAAATTACTTTATCAATGGGTGATTAAACTGCTTTTTATAAAAATATAGTATTTCAAGAAAACATATATTTTTCTTTTAAATTATTATTATTTTATGTCTAACCAATATATAACCATCATTTTAAAAATTTATAAATTGATATTAATATAATATAATTTAATGGGTGGTTTAAAATTGTATACTGTATTACAGTTCAATAATATATAAGGTTACATGTTCTGTATGATTTTGAAGAGATTAAATTTAATGAAATATAATTTTAAGGGTTATGTAATCTTGGTGTTTCTTACCACATGAGATATCGAATAAAATGTCTTATTTTATATCTTTTGGGTTCTAAATTATTCCTACCTTTATTTAATTTCATCTCCTCATGTGAAACCTGATCTTGGTATAATGGGATGGATATTTAAAAAATTTATTTTTCAAAACACACACCAGAAATGAATTTAATAAAATATCCTCTTAATATGATAGAAAAGGAAGTAAAAAATTTCATATGGAATAACACATAATATGGTGTCTATGTAGTATATCCTTAATACAGGTGAATATATGGACCTCAAAGAAAAGGGAAAATAATTATGGATAGTGGTTGAGGTCATTTATCATAAGAAAGATAATGGTTAATGAAAATTTTAAGGCCTCAAAATGATAAATATGTGATGATTTATAAAACCATATTATTTATAAGATATCAATGTAATTATATTAAAAAAATTGTCAATATATTTTTCATATTATAGAGAATTATTTAAATTTTTAATAATATAATGAAATATATATAATTGATATTTTTTTATTTTATAAGAAAAATTTCATCCCAAATATGTTTTTGATCATCTTATAATTCATCTCTTAACTATTGAAATAATTATCGAAAAATCAATTTTTTATATGTATGAAGAATTTAAATCCAATTTAAATGAATCAGATGCCCCATAAAATAGTGACACATATTTCTCTCAATGTATGTTTTTTTACAATCAAATATGGTAAACAAAAGCTACACAATATAATACATTAATATCAAAATATCGAAAGTAACACAAAAGGTTCATTATTAAACATTGTATTCCAAATTTTTTAACTAAAAATGATAGTATATTAACAAGGAAATCACATAATCTTGTTGTAGGTGTTAAACACTAATCATCCTTTGGTCCTGAGTTTAAGTCATGTGGCCTTCTTAGATGAAATGGGTTTTCAACCGGTTTGTAGGTTGTATTTTTATAAACTATTTTAATATCATTCTTATAATGTTCTAAAAAAATGATTTACATCCTTGAAATAAAATTAATCATTACGTAAAATTTTTAATAAAGATCTCAATACAATCCTTTTTTTACAAAGTCTAATAAAATTATTTAACTATTATTATAATTTCATTACGGATCATATATACCCAACATGTTATCAATACATCAAAACTCAGGTCTATAAAATGTAATTGTTGTATTTCTCAAATAAATTTTCTACTAAAACATATGCGTGACATAAATTTAACCAGAAATATATTTTATATTGTAAAATTCTTACCATTAAAGTTTATAAAATGGGTTTCTAATACATTGAACTTATGATCATTGTTAAACTCATAATCAATGATGGTATCCATAACTCTTAAGTTAATCAACACATATGCGCTTCTAAAAGTTAACAAAATCCATAGATGTTTCAGGATTCTTGTAAAAAAATAATTTTGGTAACATTCTACTATAATTTCATTCATTAAAATAAATAAATAAATTCTTTATCAATCTTATTTTAACATAGGACCTGAATTTGTGTTAGTTTTATAATTTAGAAAAGGTCATTGACTCGGATAATGCATAGGTTCTCCACATTTAAGACAATTTACTATACATGGGTCCATAGGATGATATTTATTTCCTCCCGCCATACTCTTCTTTTATCCTCATATTTTTTTTATTTATTATCTACATTTACGCACATAAATAATGTTCAGTTCCCTTTGAGACATCAAATTTTTAATTTAATGTACGTTAGGTTTCTCCTATTTCATTCATTATTAAAATATATTCAAATAATATATATTATTTAGTAATGAAAGTGTGAATTTTATAAGGAATATACCTTGGGAGTTTAAAAACAAGAGTGAGGTTGGCCTCATTTTTGTGTATTGGGTGATGATTGGGTTAAGCCCGTTGCACCCTTTTCGTAGTTATTACCCCTAGTTACATCTGTTCTCGAGTCATTTCAACTTGAAATATCCAAAAAGGGATATATTTATAGGGGAAAACGTAATCAACACATTAAAAATCATTATAATGTATCTTATATGCTTATCCTCAATGTCTATCATGGAGTCATATTCCATAATCTTCATTTTTCTAAATCCAGTTCCAAAGGTTTCTACGGAAGCTCTTTCTGATACCAACTTTGGCATCCAAACCCTAGTATCTAAGAGATCATGTCAACTTTATTAAATTGGAATATGATAATAGTAACCTCATCAAAAAGTAACAAATATTTGAGTAGTCTTGGTAAAAAAATGCATTTTTTATTCCTATATTACATTTGAATATAAAACTTAAAAAATATATATTTTTTCGAATATCCGTATTCACTCAAAAATATTCTTCTATATCTTTTGTATTATAAATAATGAATTATTGTGAAATGAGAAAAAGTAGTGTGAGCACATATGATCAGTAATGGTTAAATATAATGTAATAAATCATGAATCAATATGAATAACCAATATGGAAAAGGACAATAACTAACAATAGATTCCATATAATCAATTATATTAGTTATTTTAATTTTTGGGTTAAAGATCCATTTGCATTAGAGAAATATATAGTAAAAAAATTATCCTATAACAATAACCATTTAGTAATTATTTAAAATATATTTATTATCTAGTTACCTCTAAAATATATTTTTTGGTAACAAATTGTTTATAACATGAATTATAATATTAATATTTTAATAATGTTCCATGAAATAAATTTATAGAATATACAATTATTGATATAAGATTAAAAAATAATACCAACTCTAAATTAAAAAAATAAAATAAAATGGATGCATATGAAATATATATATATATGTATATAATTTTTTTATATTATATGTAGTTATTTTTTTATCTTTATTAATTTAATGGAATTGAAAAAACATTACCTTCTTCTAATTACCTCACTATGACTCCCGGAAACCCTAAAATGACAAACAAAGAGAGGACGAAGGAAGACCAGTTGGGCTTCGTGACCACCATCTGCTTCTGTTCTTATCCCCCTCGACCATTATAAAGGTGTCCTTAAAGGGTGAATTTAAATAGGAGATGACCAGTGCTACATCCATGATTTTCTTAAGCATTGATTATGTGATGCTTAGATCTTTAAGGGAAATCCACAGAACAATTGCATAGAGAATGTTCAGGCCATAGTGGAAGAGGGGTGTTCTATTTCTATTTAAGGGTTGTTAACCAATGGTGAATTATATGAATTTTACTTATAATATGAGTTGATCAAAGATATTGTGGTAATTTGTCATCTCATTATCTCTGATCCTCTATGTGAGAAATTTCCCAATTTGGATGAATTTCATATTTTTCATTTTTTGTTTGTTCCATCCGATTTTGAAGACGAATTTGATGGTTTTGGCTACAGATCTGTAGGTAACTACATTGGAAATGTGGATCAATGGAATTGATTTTTGTTGATTTCATTTGAAATTCCTAATCTGGACAATGAATTTGGGCTAGTTTTTCATATTTGGAATTGGGTGTTTTATCCAAGGAGGTATATCTTGTGAAGTTATTGGTTTTTTATTACATCTGAATTCTGAGAATATAGATTTGATATTCAAAGTCTTTACATTCTTGTTTTATATTGTAGGTCATTGTCCTCAATAGTCCTCTATTCTAGCCTTCTATTCGATCACATAGAGAATTTTTTTTAATGTAATCATTTATTTTTAGCCAAGGTTGTTCTGGTATTACATTTTTGTGGGTGGAAATAAATAGAATTTTATATTGAATATGTGTTTTAAGGCTTGTGTAAAGATAACATGGTTCGGTGAAAGCTGACTACACTGACTGAGGTGCGTATTTGGCATACTAGTCACTGAATTCTCAAGATTGGATGTGTGTACTATAGACCGAAGTCTGGAGGCCTGATGCTGTTGATGTTTTACAAGTCTTCTAGTGTTTTTAATGGAAAAGTCGTGTGATGTTGAATCTGCCTATTTGTTTAAGAGGTGAATCATCTTTGGTATGCTGAAGAAAATTGTAATTGAAATTGAATGAAGAGAATATGGGAAAGAAACATAGATAGGATGTTGCTAATATATAGTTAATTGGAAGCATGTGCAGGTGGATAATTATTATTGATGGTGAAGAAAATGTGACATCAATGGAAGTTGAAAGTCAATAGAAATTAATTCCTAGTGTACTCAAGCTGATATTCAACGTAAATTATAGTAAATTATTACTACATTATTACCTGTTGGACAACTTTTTTCTTTATTTCTCTCCCTCTTCTTTATCTGCTTAATTATATAAAATTTATTCTATTGTGATGTTATTTTAATGGCTATTATATATATTTTCTTCTACACTTGTTTTGTCAAGGTTCATCTTCCATCGCACTATAATATCTGCATATTTTTCAAATTTCTATATTGATTAACCAAGCTTAAACCCTTGCAGACACGTACATATATATAAATATTTTAGTTTCTTGGTGTTATTATCTCTTGTTTTGATTTTTTTAAATTATGAATATTTGTGTTTTCTAGAATTAATACAGTGTCTCAAAATGCTATTATCTTGTTTCCCTCTAATATGTTTAATTCACATAGAATGGAATGATTTCAGAAAATGAGTTTAATGTTAAAGAATACTTTATTTTGTATTTAAATTTCAGTTTCTTGATAATAATTCCTGTAAATATTGATTTTAGATTGGATTTTTTTAGTTATTGCTAGATTAATAGGTTAGATATCATTGGAACTGAATTCACTCATTGTGATTACAGTGAAAGAGTCATTCCATTTAGCAAAGTGATATTCGTAATAAATAATTTTTTATTATGAATTATATTGAATTACAAAGAGGGATCCATTCTAATGTGGTGATTTTGTACTGTAATTGTGTAATGAATCTGATGATCCAAACTACTGCGATCAATCCCTAGATTCTACTATGATCGTTTTGGATTAGATTTCACCTTTAATTTCCACCATATTTGCATGCCTTTTTGAGAATACTATTGGTGAAATTAATTATTTTTCAATAATCTGTTGTGTAGGTTATTTGAAGCAATAAAAATAGGTTGTTTCTTTCAGAGTGGATTTTTTTGATGGCTCAATGACGAGGAAAAAGCTACACATTTTAGGGGGATTATTTTTTTCAGTACCCTTTTTTCCATTCAATTTCTTCAATATGAGGTATGTAATTTTTTATTATTTTTTATTATTTTTGTTTAAATTCATACATATAATTTTATCTAATTTGTTGGAATAGTTTTTGACCGTGTGTGGTGTAGATATTTTTTTATACATTATTATTTTTTTTCTTCCAATTCATGCATATTTTTCTTCTAATTTGTGGGTATGATTTTTTATTGTGTGTGGTGTAGATTTTGGAGATGAACGGTATGACATAACATCAACTTGAGGTTCCTCAATGGTATTGGAGTTTAATTTGTCTCTTCAAGTGGGAAACATGGTGGGGTGATGAGTGATCTTTTGAGGAAGTAACTGTTATTATACCATGATGAGTGATGGAAGATTGCAGTCCAGCAATGATAATAATGGAGGATTGTAGTCAAGAGACGAAAAAGGTGGTGGGGGTGCGGCAATGACAAGTGCATAGATAGGTCATGGGTTTTTGTGTTTTTATGGTCTTATCAATCAACTTCAACAATGTTTTGATTCATTTTGTATTAAATTATATTATGAATATAATTAATATTTTTCTATGTTTGAAAAATCTGTAAATCATATTTGACCTGATAATTAAATTAGGACTATTATATAGGATAAATTAATAAATGTAATATGAAATGTCAATAGCAATATAAATTTATAATTTTTATTTAAATGTAATTTATAAACATATAATATATATTGGGAATATTATTACCAACTGTTTTATTTGTCATATAATTTTGTTTCTAAACACATTGACCAACATATATATTATATGTTGGTATTATTATAATAGTATCATAATTATTTTATCTGTCGTAATGAAATTTAGAGATAGAGTTTTTACAAACAGTTTAGTGATAGGATAATTTCTGTTGGTAAAATTTTTTACCAATAGAAAGTGCACCTCTACCAACAGATATACCCCTGTTATAAAAAGATAATTATTCTGCAGTGATCTCTTACATAGAGAGTACTATCTGATTTTCCATTGATAAAATTTGTCATCTATAGATATAATCCCATTCTTGAATATATTGTACAAATATATGGTTACATAAAAAATTTATTTCTTTAATCTAAACACATTTCGTCTATCTCCATCATAATCAAAAACTTTTATTAGTTCAATGATAACATTATTTTCAAACCCATAATAAATATTAAAATTAGATACATTTTAGGAAAACTTTATATTGACATTATTATAATATTTATAAAATTAATTTGAATGTTTTCAATTATGGGAATTAATTTTGAACAATGTTTTATTATTTTTATGAGCGCAATTTATACCGTGGTATACACATGTTTAAAAAAACAATTCCTTTTCCAATGACTTAATTTCGTAACACTCACTTGGTTACTATAATGTTATCCCAAACTACTCTATGAGATATGTCCTATATGGTTTTATTTTTTATCTACTACATAACATTATGTATGGAATTTTTCCAATATTTTTACCAGAAAATATCATTGAATGAATATAGGTCAGAAAATGAAATAAATTCATATCTTTTGTTTATTCATGGTTTCTATATGTATTCATTAAATAATTTTAGTATCCAATGTTGTTTTTACATTTTGAAGTCTTATAAAACTTTTTATGACTATATATTACTATATTAATGATATATTTTTCATTATTGCCTATACATTATTTATTTACTGAATTATTTTTTTAAAGTACATATTATTATTCATGATAATTTTCATAATTTAATTCACCCTATTTCATTAATTTTTTATAATATTTAATATTTAACACTCTCACCATTGGGTTTTTTCTTCTATAAAGTTGTCATTTATTTTTTTCCACCCTCACATGTAACCCCTTAATCTATCATTGTTTGCCACTTCTATTTTATATTTATCACATTTACATGACCTGATTAGATTTATCAAGATAATTATTAATAATTTCATTGATAATTTTTATTCATAATTGGTATTTAATGATTATAAAAAATCATGTTCTGTTTTATCTCATAATAAATAACATATGCAATCATGTTTTATTCCTATATAAATCAAAACCTATTCTGAAGAAATATAATTGACTAAATTAAATCTATCTAATTATATTTTTGAAATATTATAGACTGGCATAATTTTTTAGGGAATTTAAACCATGTTTTTTCTTTCCTCTCTCAAAATTTACTTTTTTTACATTGTAATGCAAGGAGTGTTATTTGTAAGTTAAATCCCATTATTTCCGTGATAAATACCTGAAAGAATTTTATATAATTACTTTACCATTTGTTTTTCATGAAATTTTGATAAACCAACAATGTTAATTTTCAATATTATTTCTAAATATATTTATTTTAAAAATATAATTATACTTGTAGTACATACCAATAATATTATTCATCTAAGTGAAATAAATTATATATATACAAAAATATAAATTAATTTTTGTTGAATAAATAAAAATATTTTTCCTAAAGTGTAATTTTGATGAAATTTTAACTCTCATATTTATTGAATGAACAATTAATATATTCCAAATGGTTCACCTATAATTTTTTATCCCTATTTAATTTTAATTGTTATATTAAAAATTCAAAATTATTAATTCTTCTTGTGGTTCATTTTCTAAAATGACCAACCATTATGTGTTTGAGTTTGTTTTGATACATATCATTAAAACAATAACAACTATATGTATTTATACTACTTTATATATTACCATAGGTTCTTTTTTCTTTATTGATAGAATTTATAACATTAATTTAATAATGTTCTTCAAAAAAATATTGCATTTCCATAAAAACTCAATTTCTTTTTATAAATTGTTTAATGGTTGAGTCTATCAAAAAATATATATTTCGTTGAATTTAGATTTTCAGCTTCAATCATAGAAATTTTTATACTACTTACCTTTAAGGTACAATTATTATAAAATTACATTTATTAATCCCTATGATTTATAATATTAATTAAGATATTTTTATCGTTATCCATATTGGATGGTTTTATAATTTCATGTATCCATAGTTTGACCTTCATCATTACTCTTAAAGACATATCCACTGTAAAAAATTGGAAAAACATATTCTTAAATCTATATTATCAACATTATTAGAATTATATAGTAATTCTATAATTATTTTTATTCATTATTATAATTCTAATATAATTTTCATGTTTTTCACATGTCTTCCAAATAGTTTATTTTTTTAGTTATAGATATAACGGTTTTTCTCATTCTATGCAACCAAATTCTTCTTGATAGATTTATACATGTTTATTCACTGGATCTGAACATTTTAATACCCCATTTTATTCTAAAATATTAAATATAATACCATAATGAAAAATATTTATACCATGGAATACTAAAATACTGTTTTTTTAAAATGCCATATATTTCATTCCAAAACATAATCTAATAAGATTTTGTAGATTTTTATTTTGAAGGTGAAAATATTCATGTTATATTATAATTGGTGAAAAACAATTATGGAAATGTTTCATTTTTCTTTTGATATATATATATATATATGAGTTTCAAAATAATATTCAACTCATATATTCGAGAAATTTTTCTAATTTTTTTTTTAGAAATATATATATTAACATATTATTATTTTTTATATAAAAATTTACCGTGTTCTTATTTGGACACAATGCATATATGATATCAAAGAATTATAAGAACTATTTTCCATTTATGTGGGATTACAGAATATATAAAATCTTAAGAATTTATTATGTAATATTATCCTTTCATAAAAACATTTTAATATTCATAATATACTAATTTGGACTTATAAAAGTATTATATTGTTTTTTAGTGTTTTATTCATCATGGTTTTTGTTCATAATATTTGACCAATTTTTCTTACTTGAAGATAAATTATACGTTTTTTCAAGACTATTCTTCTTATTCTTGAAAATAATTATTTTATGTATTCATATTTTATCATTGTATTCCTTTTATTTTATAGTATACTCAAATTAAATTTTGAATATCATCTTAACATATTTCTTTAAAATTTAGATCTCATTTTTCAGTTTCATATTTTGAGGGAAACAATTCAATTCCATCTATCCAAATATTATTTGTATAATTTTTTCCATTTTATTCTTCAATAATAAATGATTTAATATCTTCTCAACTATATCATGAGTGATCATTTTTTTTAAAACATATCCATGTTTCGACTTACTACCACCACAAAAAAAATTATTCTTTTTTATTATTTTGTTGAAGACAAGTTTTTATATGAATATTTTTTATCAATAAATAAATCAATTTTCAATTGTATTTTTTAAAAGAATATTGTATATTCTTCTTTGGTGAATTTTCATTCTATCCATCTTCTTAATCAATTTCAATATTTCATTTATTTTTAATGCCAATATAATAGTGACCTATAAGACCATAATAAAATAATTTATAGGGTATTTTTAATATTATACTTACCTATAAAATTTGTAATATTAATTGAATCCAATATCATGATTTGGTAGTGATCTATATACTTGTCCCCATAGATTCAATAATGAAATCTTATTCCCCATCCTATAACATAATGCTTTTCATGGATGTATTTTTTTGTGGATTCTTTTATTTATTTTTATTTTTCTCTCATAGGATACTTCCTTATCAAAGATGAAATCAGTGTTTTATCAATGTTATAAAATGGTATAAGATTTAAAAATATATCTTCTAGTGATGATATTGTTCAAGAAATACTATTAGATGGAAATCATCACACATTTTCTCTTTATTTACGCCTTCATGTTTCTAAAAAATACCATTCCCAGAATACATAATTTGACAAATTATAGTAATGAAATCATCCACTTTCCCATTATACTTTAATAATAAATCATCAAACATAGAGATACAAATCTACAACATAGTATTCATCACTTTTGTGTAGTCGTTATAATTATTCTTCAGGTTTTCCCATATTTTTTAACAGACTTAAATCCCATTAGTTTTGTTAACATATATTATTTCAAAGAATAATTTCATTACTTATCTTAAAATAATACAAAATATTTCACTTTTTGTATGTATAATGGATTCCCAATTCTCTAATAGAGTAAATCTAGTAGTTGAGAATTAATTATCATATATTACCAAGGATATTATATAGGGTATACTAATTTTTTTCTAAATATTAAATTTCATTCTGTTCAATGTATACGTCCATTCATAATTCATAGGGTCAATATAATCCATAAATATCTAGTTCTCTTAGTAAAATTATAAAAAATAAAATGATAAGGAAGTATTTAAATATATTTTTTTTGTAAAATAAAGAAACTTTTGAGGTGATGTAATAAACATATATGTGTATATATTATATTATTTCTCACAATTATATATCATACATGATAATAAAAATATACTTCATGAAGAAAAATATTTGGTATCACTGGATATTTTATACATATCCATATCATTACATCTTACAACATTTGTTTCTTCTATAATATTCTTTAAACATGATTCCAATGTAGATATATCATAAATAAGGTTGTACTTTATTAATTGGGGAATTATTATGCCTAGGAAAAGTGTTATCGATAATGAACAGTATGGGGAAAAACATATTATATATTTAATAATGAAAATATGTGATATCTATGAATATCGGAAGGTATTGTGTATAATAAAAACATATATGTATGAATTAATAGTCATATTTCCTAATAATTTTATAAGAAATCATAACCATTTAAATATGATAAATGGAAATATAAACAAGAATACTAACATTTGAATAAGAAATGAAATAATAGTATAGAATATTCAAAATCTCATGATATTAGAAGAATATTTTAGGGCTAAATATGAATATTATAATATTATAATAGAAATTTATAAACAAAAATGTGCCATAAAAAGGTAGAATAGGTTCGCTACCCCTATATCATTAGAATTAAAAATTAATAAAAATAATTTCATTGCATGATCGAAAAATAAAATAGGAGAAAGTGGTTGAAGATATAAATTGATTGAGAAACTGAAAGAAAGAAATGAGAAAATTTTATTTTCCGGTATTTCTATGTATTTTAAAATTACTGGAATGATATTTTATATTCTAATAGAAATAGAGAAAATGATATAGAGTAAATTAGTGAAACAAATATAAAATATATGAACATATAATATAATAATTGCAAAAAAATGTTAGAAAATTATTTTTCTTACTACATAATCTATGAAAATTTCAAAAATCACTCTAACGCTATATATAAATAGTATAAACTTATTATTAATATTGTAATAATATTTATATAAATTTTTTAATATAAATAAATTATATTGTTTTACTCCATATATAATTGTTAGAAATATTTATTTAGATTATCAATTTTCATTATTTTTGATTTTTTAGTTTTTATTTTTATTAGGAAATGTTGATTATCATTCAATGTTCATAAGCCCCTAATATGGATAATTTTAATGTTTATTGGGTCAGAATATAATAATAAATTTTTAATTAAAATTTCTATTTTTTAATCTAGGGGTATTATTCTAATTAATAAAAAACACACGAACAGATTACATTAATTTTGGAAATTTTATGGTGTGATTTAAAAATAAGATGAATGAAATATTTCAATTGATGAAAAATAATAATAACATAAATTTATCTTTTATATAATTAATATTTATTATTAATTTTTATAAACCATATTATTATATTTTTGAAATTAGTTTATGTCATTCTAGTAGGTCCTTGAATTTACCCACACACTAATTTTCTACAAAGAAGGGATGATTATAATCTATTATATAATTTACCACTATTAAACTTTTTGTGTAGAATTTTTATATATATTATTTGTTAGTACAGTGTTGAATTTAATTCAAGTAGTGGTAGAGGATGAATATAATGTAAATGGAATACATAGATGATGCTACTTAAGTTTAAGAATTTACATTTCACATAAGGGACTTCATTTGAATAAAGGATTCAGTACACCATCTAATTGGGGACATAAAAATGAAATATTGGATTGATATGGATAGATTGTTACAAGATATTAGAGTGGAAATTGAACAATATTTTATTAATATGTAGAGGAAGGGTCTTTTATATAATATTATTAGTTGTATATTTCATAATAAAAATTATATAACGGTTATAGAGATCTATTTTGAGTTCCAAAATGGACCAGAATAGGAAAAAATTACACCTAATTATTCCCTCAATTTTTGTGTTTTATATTAACATGTATACATTATAAAATATTTTTACAATATATGGTATTCTACTAAAATTACTATTTACTAATAAATTAAACTACTAAACCCGTTAAATTGTTTTTTATCAAAAAAATAATTTCTTTCACCTCAAATAATTTATAAAAAACATATTCCAAATAGAAAAAGAATTACATTAAATTTAAAAACTATTTTGAGTAATTTATCTTTTGAATAAACATAAATATTTTTAAATAATTTTTTTATGAAAAATAATTTTTATATATTTTGTTATAATATTATTATATTTTATCATTTTTTAATTATTCACTGATATGAATTATATATTATAAATGGTAAATATAAATTTATAATACAATAATAAATTTTTAAAAAGTTCTATATAAAAATAATACAATTTCAATATTTCTGTTGTTTATATTTATTTCCACTAAAAATTGTAATGTAGGGGTTTTTGATTAGGTCAGATTTCCCCAACCAGTTTGAATTATTTTATTTGGTGGTCAGAAAAATCAATCATTTTATCTACAAAACATATTTCTTGGAGTTTGAATAACACAAGTCCTTGTTTTTAGATGGGTTTTATGTTCTGTAAAGTGCCTAGGGGGTTTGAGAGAGTTTTAAGTACGGAGGTTCCTAGAAACTCAATTTTGGGAAAGTGAATGTAGAGGCACATGGTTTGAAAAACACTATGGAATTTTATAAGTAACTACATCACTAGAAATGGTTATAAAAATAAATCATGTGGGGGTGCATGACCATGAAAAACATCTATCATTTTTAATAGAGGCCTCGCACACGGTCTACGAATGGTTTGAAAAACCAAGCACCTTCCCCTTACACTGGTGTTTTTTGGAAAGTTTTCATTGCATGGTTGGTTCATGGTTAGATAAACCATGTCTCAAGGATGTGTGTTTCATTTACATGGGTGAAATTCCCAAATTCCCCTAGATCCTTTATCAAAATTTTTCTCCTCCCTTTTATTTCATTCACTATATCCATAGAGTTATCCTCCCAATTATTCTCTACCAAGGAATTGACCTATCTTCCTCATATAGACTCTAGTAATTGTTCCCTTATTGGATATAGGTTCACCTTAGAAATACCTTCGATCCATTTTCATAATTTTTTTGTTAATATGTCCACATAGAATGCTAAACTCCTATTAGATATTTAACATTGTTCATAGGATTTTCATATAAAATGGGAATTGAAATCATTTCATATTGAGTTAGAAGTGAATATTTAATTAGAGAGAGAGAAACTATAAGTATAAACTAGGTTGGACTTATATTTCTTGTTAATTTTTTTTATTTTGAGGTTTTGATCTTTATACACCAAGTGGGTCGACCGAGTGAGATCCCAGTAAATTAATAGTTTGTTTTAATTTCAATAAATGGATAATGTGAGATTTTTATGGGAATGGACCTATTACAATATATGTGGTAAAGTAGGATAAAGGTATTAGACAATCCTAGGATTTTTTCCGTGTGATTTTATTATATTAAATTGAGTTTTTATATTGAATTTATTGTTATCCATGGAATATTATGGGCTTATCCCAATGATTGATGTAACCTTGATTTCTAGGATTCAGGAAACAAAGTTCATCAGGTTGGTCTTGACCAAATATACCAAAGTTATAATGATCATAGGATGAGGTTACATGATCAAATGACTATAGAAACAAGGTCATTAGGATAAGAGAATGTCCTATGTTACTTGAGGTATGTTGACTCTCCAGATTTATCGACATGGTTGATGGGGAATGAGGTTCAAAGAGGATGTAGCTTAAGAATGTTTAGTGATTTCCACACACTATTATTTTTTAATGAATTTCCGGAGTCATGATCTCATATATAGAACTCAGATTGAGGTGGCATTGAATGTTAATTTTCGGTGGAGGTCCCCATAGGTTATGAAACACAGGGAATAGTATTGAACATTATATACCATGTGATTTTATATTTTATAAATCCATGTGGATCGAGATGAACCACTATTAGATAGTGTCGAGACCATCAGATGTGGGATGAGGATTTGAATTACATAGGAGGATAGCATGTTCGGATAATGGGAGGATAAATATCACTATACCTAAGGACGTCAGTTGTTATTCTTACAATGATTATTTGTTGGAGGATAGATACTACTCTGCCTCAGGACATTGGGGTTCGAGATAATGGGGAATTTTGAGTTGTGGTATGAGGGACCAAGTATGTACTATTTTGGAATACTAGTTGGACTCTATATATTGGTGGAGTGCTTGAGTTTCCATGTGACATATTTTTAGTTGGAACCCGAGGGTTCACCTAGTCAATTGATCATCAAGGGATACCTTAGGAGAAAATTCATGTATCATCTCTACTATAGTTATATATATTCATACACGTATTTTAAGAAATATATATAACTATAGGCACATTTTCAGACATATATTTGGGATGGTTGAAGATCATAGAATGATCACTCATGGTTGTTGAGCATAAGATGACTGGGTATGTTTTTAAAAGCTTATGATTTAATTTTAATTTATATTTTACCTCTCATCTTTATTCTTATAGATGTATGTTTGGAATACATTGGTGGTGGCCTACTAAGGTTTATTTTAACACCCTACATTGGCCCCTCGAGACGCATGTTGATTTTATGATTTTCCTATCAAGAAAGGATTCAAGATGAAGAGATAGACCTTAGTGATCATCATCGTACTGCATAACATGGGATTGATGGAATACAGACCATAGTGGTTCCTTTTCATTCGCTGAAATTTCAATTTTATCATCATTTTATTAAATATATATATAATAATGGTCTACCACAAGAAACCTAGTTTATATTATTTGTATAACCTATTATGTTATATCTGTCTACAAATGGTTTTCCTTTAGTACTATTCAATGCTTTTTATGCTTATGTTGAGTTTTTATTATGCTTATATTAATAATTTTTCCTTTCTTCTATGTCATTATAATGACCCAATCATTTATGAATAAAATTCCATTTCTTTTATTGTCTTATGTTTATAAATTAAACATACACTCTTTTTTTTTACTATTATTGGGTTTAAATGACTGTTAATTTTTATTAACATTGATAATATAGTAGTTGAATAGTGATCATATGACAGAAATAAATATAAGGTTAAAAAAAATTCGGCATAGGAAAAGGATAGGATTGCCTCATCCAGTTGAATGAGGTTGTACAAAGCTCATTTTTCAGAGCTCAGAAAGGAGGTAGCATAATTGGGTTTCACTTTTAACCAAGATGAAGGTGAGCTTAAAAATGTTAATATTTAACGAAATCACCTACGATATTTTTTCATGTTAACAAAGACTACCGCATCAGCAATGTTATTTGAGCCGCCCCAAGAATGTGTCACCATCGCACACCTTACCCTTAGGACTTATGTGAGTGTTATAAGCGGTTATGTAACAAGGTATTGGTTAAATCTTGTGTAATCCATTTTTATAAATAAAATTTTTATTCCATAAATTACATTATGAGAATAGTTTTTCTTATAACTATAATGAAATAGATAAAATGTTTTTTCAGGTAAAATGGTACTTTTCATATATATATATATAAATTATTTTATTAAACTAAGGTTTTATTAGTATTGTTATTATAATAGTGTTATAAGAACACTACCTTTAATTATAAATTATTATTATATTTATTCCTTATTTTTTACTCTATAAATGATTAAGTATTGAACTTGATTAGAATTATCATTTTATAAAATAAGACAAAAATTTTATTTTTTCAAATAAAGAATTTTTTTTGGAAAATTAATTAATTCTTGTAAAAAATAATATTTCAATAAAATTATTATCAATAAATAATTTTTAATAAATATAAATGATCAAATAACTCTTATAAAGTCAAATGTAATTTTTATTAACGTTTAAGGACTATTTTTTCATAACCTGTCAATTTTCAATAAATGTCAGTTTTTATTTTAAATTTGAAAATTCACATATTAAACTTTTATTTTGATCAAAATGAATATTATTTTGGGAATCAAGATGTCTAAAATATCTCATGGTTAATTTTTCATAATTTTCTAAGACAATCAAATTTTTGGGTAAAAATTAAATACCGTATTGATATATAATGTAATATATGACCTCATAATGACCCAATAGTGATGTAATAATATATTATAAAAGTTATTTTTATCCAATATATGTTTTAAATTTAAAATAATTTGATTATAGATTGTTTTTATTAATTTTATAATTCCCCAGTTGACCCTCCAAGTCATATTAAATATTTTAACATTTTAAAATATTTCCCTTGAATGTATGAATCAAATCCAAATAGAAAAGGCTAATATGTTGATATTTTTGTCCCTTGGGAATATAAAATATTATATACCACTCCCATTTGGAAGAAACCAAGGGAAAAAACATTGTATGTTTTGTGGTTTTGAATATTTTAATGTGTAGTGTCCAAAATGAAAATAATAATGAATTCCCTCACCTCTACTATATAAACCCACACAATCTCCCATTCCACATCACTAAAACATTTTGTAGCTTGTATAAAATAATCTATAATCTTACTAGAGTCCTCACAAGGTTCCTCTATGCTCTCAATAGTCTTATCCCATTCTATTGGGATTACACATCTAATTTAGGGATCTTCCACCATCCTCTTTTATCAAGATTTCTTTTCAGGTTATGTCATTTATTCCTATGATTGGATATGTTATTAAATATCACACTTACTTACAATTTTATTTATAAATGATGATACCCTATTTCACTCTCATTTATCCCTCTTATGAACACTTATTTACACTCATTACCATGCTGAATGTTCATAAGGGTTCCTTCTATTCTCAATTTTTGTCCAAGTTTCCTTATATTGTTACATCATTTTATTTTAAATTACAAAATATGGGGTATGTTTTAGAACCTCCCCCATAATTCCCTTATTTTGTTTGAATGATGAGAGACTCATTTCTCTCTCACTAATCCTTCCTGTATACACCTGTTACCATGTTGAAATTCCTTAAATCATTTATCAAATCTTATTTCCATTTAAGAATCTCTATTATATTATTCATATAAATTCCATTTCATGTTTCTTGATATTAGGTTCCATGATACCATTACTTTCCATTTCATGTATAAATGATTAGATACCCCTTTATCTCTTATCAACCCATTTTATGAATTTTTATTTGATGTCGTTATGCTTCCAAAATTGCACCACAATTTCCATGCCAAAATAATTGTGTAGTGAATACCATACCGATTTATATATCAAGGGTATTCACCTTTATGATCATTTATATATTTATTGGGGACTTATATTTATTTATTCTACATTTTTTGTTCTGGTAATAAATTATGATGTTTAATGAATCCATGTTGTATGATCTATATGGAACACTTATGAAAGTAATAAAATATTTTTCAAGGGTGAATCCTGATAGCGCTATAATGAATTGGGTAATGTTTAGTATCATTATGTGCCATGTGCAATGAGGTTTTACTCATTATAATCCATGTGCAATGTGGATTTACTAATGATAATCCATGTGCAATGATCCTTGTCTCATGATAATGTCTTGTTGTATATTGGTGCCACATTTCCATGTTTTGATGATCATTTTATATCATGCCTTTATGTTAACATTTATCATATGATACATTGATATGTCTATTTCGTAACATGTATTTTATAATTATTTTATTTCTTTTTACTCTCTTTTTGCGCTTTATAGCTCACCCCTTTCTTATGTATGTTCTCAGGTTATCCAATTCATTGTTAAGTACGAAGAAATGATTTGGTCATGTCAAGGAGGTATGAAATAATGATGTTGGGTTTCAATTTTTTTGTTTTTATGTGATGTTCCTACTTTCCCAAGACACTAGACCACTCTATCCTCAGATTTGATTTAACTGAATAATCTTATAATAAATCATGTTTAAGTATGTAGTAATGATCAGGGTTGTTATAGTTGGTATTAGAGGATAGGTTTAGTTATTTTTGGGAATAAGATTAGATAACTCCAGTGAAAGCTTTAGGGTTAAAACTAAGTATAAACATTCTAAAATTCTTGTGAGTATAGATTAAGTTTTTTCTCAAAAAAATACATCCCTATATGTATATGACCAAGTAGAGGTGGATCTAGCACATATTTATCTATCAAAAAGAACACCAATTTGATCTAGACTAGAATGGGAACTGGTGCATGAAAATGGTATTTGATGAAATCTTGGTTCAACACTCTCATGGGATATGATTTTTTAAATTCATAAGATAAGTATGAAACAATAATAAAGGAAAAAAATAAATCCCATAAAAATATTCGTTAAGAAATATATCATGTATAACATTGATTGAATCCTAGAAATTCATATGAGAAGGGATAAAAAGTAATTAATAAGTTATCCATTTAATGTCATTGGATTTACCCTAATGTTTTTAATAGATTAATCCTATTAACCCTAATTTTTATTTTATTCTATCCAATGGCCAGTAATATGAGGATCCAGGTTAACAACTAATGTGTTGGACTATGTTATGACTACCAAAATGGGATTCCCAATTCTATGAGAGAAAATGTAGGATATATCATGATTATTCCAAACCAGCTATCAAAAAGCATGATTAACTATTAGAACCTTGTTGAATTCCCAAAGTCATCAAGGAAAAGGAAGATGTAATCTCATGAATGTCCCTCTAATTAAGGTGATTAGGTAAAAAAGACCCAATTTCCTTTGTGAAAAATGTTTGGAAAGAGGCACCAAGGGAAACTTCAGAAAGGGAATAGGAGATATTTTATGTGTGTAAAGGAAGGGCACAAAGTATCTAATTTATATGAAAAAATGGATAATGTGATTGTGGAAAACAATTTCCATCTATTGATTCTTTCACAATTCTATGTCATAAATTTGTTGAGGTATGGCATTATCCAAGACAATGCTACATTTCAAGTGATGAGAAGCTTGATGGGAATCAACAATATACAAGATCAAGGGAATATGGATAGTGATATGCTGAGGTTGGGGAACAAAAACTTCTAGGTTCTGAAATGGTTGAAGAAATTATAGAGAAGTTTAAGACCATTCAGCATCACATCAAAGATTCTTAGAGACGACAAAAGAACTTTGATGACTATCGTCGACATGACATATAATTTGATGTTGGGGACATGGTATACCTCTACATATCAATATAGAAGAGAATTATGAGATTTGGGAAGAAGGAAATCCTTAGTCCAAGGAACATTGGCCCCATTGAAATCCCGGAATTCATTAGAGTAGTGGCCTATTGACTATCACTCCCACCGAACCAATCTAAATTATATGATGTATTCTATGTACCACTCTTACGGAGGTATATACCTTACCCATTTCAGGTACACAATCCAGAGGTGGTGCCATTGAATAATGACCACTCATTTGAAGAGAATCCGGTAAATATATTAGATTGTATGGAAAGAGTTCTATGAAATTAGACAATTACAATCGTAAAAGTGTTATGGATAAGACAAAAGTATGAATAAGCAACCTAGGAACCAGAAGAAGTGATGAAATAGAATTACCCTCATCTATTTTAATTTTGGAAAGTGAAATTTTTGGGTGAATTTTATTAATGGTGGATGGTTGTAATGTTCGAATCATTAATGAATAAAATTACATTTATGATAATGTATTATGGATATGGAATATACATGAACTCTTTTTATAATTATTATTTAGTTTAAATGACAATTAAGTATCATTACCATTGATAATATTGTTGTTGAATAGTTATTATATGACTGATATAAATATGTGGTTTTTTTCTAAAAATTTATTTCGGTATAGACAAATGAGAGGCTGTACTCATCCAATGGACTCAGGCTCTACAAAGCTCATTTTTCAGAGTTCATAAATGAGGTATCATGACCAGTCTTCACTCTTGACCAAGCCCAAGCTGATATTGAACATGTTAATCTTGAAAAGAATCTTTTACGGAATAAGTTAATGTTAATAGAGATTTCCACCTCGGAGATGTTTTCTGAGTCGCCCCAAGAGTCTATCACCATCACACACCTTATCATTAGGTCTTATGAAGGTGTTATAAGGGGTTATGTAACACGTTATTATTTACTTATTGTGTAATCCCTTTTTGTAAATAAAATTTTTATTCCATCAATTCCTTTATGAGAATAGTTTTTCTAAAAATATAATGAATTTGATAAATTTATTTTTTGGGTAAAATGATACTTTCCATAAATATATAAATTATTATATTAAACTAAGGTTATATTAATAATATTATTATTATAGTGTTATAGGAAAATTACTTTTAATTATAAATTAATATTATATTTATTACCTATTGTTTTTACTTTATAAATGTTTAAGTATTTGGTTTTATAAGAATTATATTTTCATTGTATAAAAGAGAATAAAAGAATTTATTTTGATGAATTAATTAATTCTTGGAAAAACTAATATTTTAATAAAATTATACTTATTAAATAATTTTTATGAAATAGTATTTATCATATAATTTTTATGAAGTCAAATGTAATTTTGATTAATGTTTGAAGACATTTTTTTTTCAAAACCCATCAATTTTAAATAAAGGGAATTTTTCATTTAAAAAGTGAAATTTTATATATATATATATATTAATTAATTTAGAAAAAATGAGTGTTATTTTTGGAATCAAGATTTTGAAATTATCCAACATGGTATATTTTATAATTTCCAGAGATAATCGAATTTTTAGGTAAAAATTAAATACCATAAAAATATCTAATATTCTCTATGACATTATAATGACCCAATAGAGATGTAATAAAATATTATTAAAGGGATATTTGGACATTATATGTTTTACCTTTAAAATAATTTTCTTTTAGATTTGTTTGACTAATATTATAATGCCTTATTAGACATTCTATGAATTACAAAATAGTTTTTCATCTTAAACTTATTTCCTTGATAGTGTCAACCCACCTCCACATAGGCAAGGATTATATTTTAATATCTCCAGCCATTGGAAATATAATATATTTAATACCACTCCCATTTTGAAGAAACCATGGGAGTATTTGTGGTTTTGAATATTTTAATGTGTTGTATCCAAAAACAGAATAATAAATAATTCCCTATCATTTCTTATATAAACCCACCAAATATCCCATTCCTATTCACTCAAAATTATTTGATATCCTATACATTCTTCTATCCACTCATGAGTGTCATCCCATGGTGCTGAAAGCTCTCAAGAATCCTCTCCCAACCCTTTGTGGTCACACATCCAAGTAATGCGTATTCTACCCTTCTATTTTATCAAGAATTATTTTCATGTTACGCCTTTTAAATAATTTTATTATTATTTTGGGACATGTTATTAAGTATCCTCATTAATTATTATTTTATGTATAATGATATATCTCATTTCACTATCATTTATCAATCTTATGAACCCGTATGTACACCTGTTTCCATGCCAAATTTTTGTAAGGGTTCCATCCATTCTTAATTTTTGTTCAAGTTTCATTATACTGTTAAATACTTTTATTTTCAATTAAAAATATAGGTGTATGTTTTCAAACCTCCCCACATACATAATTTATTGTGTTTTAAGGTTGATATACCCCCTTCTCCCTCATTAATCCCTCATGTGTACACAAGTTCCCAAGCTAAAATTCCGTAAATTATTTCTCTCTTCTCATTTCCAATCATGATTTTTATTTATATTATGCATCTATATTCCATTTAATATGTTTGGATATTATGTTCAATGATTACCTTGCTTTCCATGTGATGAATAAATTATGAGATAGCCCTTTCTCTCTCATCAACCTATTTTACAAATTTCTCTTTGACATCTTTATTCATCCAAAATTTCCCCACGATATTCCATACCAATACCATCATGCAGTGAATACCATACTCATTTCTATATCAATGGTATTCACCATTATTCTCAAGTATGTATTTATTGGGTGCTTACATGTATGTATTTCTTATTGTTTTTTTAAGAAATAAATTATGATTTTTAATGAATCCATGTTGTATGATCTATATGGAACTCTTATTTATAAAATTAATGGTTTATAAAGGGTGCACCTAGAAAGTCCTCCAATGCATTGGGTAATTTTTAGTATCAAGATACACAATGTGAAATAAGGCTTTACTCATGATAATTCCTTTATAATGATGGTTTAGTCATAAAAATCCATCTGCAATGAGCCTTGGCTCATGCTAATATCATGTTTTATGTTGTTTCCACATTTCCATGTTATGATGATCATGTTATATCTTGACTTTATGTTCATGTTCATCTTATGATCCATTGACATGTCTATTTATGAACATGTATTGTATTCTTCATTTTATTCATTTTATTCTCAATTATTAGGCATTATGGATACCACCATTTTTATGTCTATCATTAGGTTATCCCTTGTAGTGTTAGTTACAAAGGAATGATTTGTTCATGTGAAATAAGTTTGAAATAAAGATGTTGTATTTAATGTTTAAAATTGTTATGTAATTTCCCAAATTTCCCAAGAAACTAGACCACTCCATCCTCAATGTTTTATTGAGTTCATGTTTCTATTATAAATCATGTTTAAATGTGTTATAATTGGTAGGATTTTTTTAGTTATACTTATTATGGACCACTATTGTTATCCCCATATGAGCGTATAGTCTCTCCACTATCACCACTCTGACCCTAACTACTAATCTGAAGATAGTGGCATATGGGGAGGTACACCTAAGGCCTACTTACTAACCATCCCAAGGAACTATTCAAGTGTAGAACTGATTCAAGGTCCTATAAATGCTGTCATATGAGTTTTCTTTTCCTAAGTGTCATTACTATTTATAAAATGTTAGATTGGAATCTACAATTTATTCAAAAATATGAACATAGCTTGTATTTTTGTTTCTCTATCCCTATGAACAGGTGATATATTAAGTTTCTATGGGTTTAAAATTGATGTTATTTAGTGTTTTTTATAATTTAGTTGATTTCCACCCTGAGTTCTGCACCTGAATGTGATGTTTATTTGTTATATATCTTTTCACAATTGTTCAGGTACAGAAAGGGAGGTTTGTTTATGAATAATGATAGGTAATTTGGTTTTTATTATGTATTTTGGCTTGTGATTTTCATTAGGAATCTGGATTTCACTATGAGGGATTGGGTTATTTAATGTGTCAATATTGAAAACTATGTTCTATTTTCTCATATAGCCTCTCTTTAGTGTCATTCTAATTAGACAACCCAGGAATATGGTTCTAATGAGATCAATATGTGATGTTATTTGATTCTATATACATGTGATGTATGGGCTTAACCCCAATATAGGTATGTAGGGATGGAGATATAGGTTCATTTTTTAAATTTTCAACAAAGAATCTAAACAATGTATTCCTATAAAGCCTCTATGGAGGAATTTAAATTAGCTACCTCATTTTTATAATATATATATATATATATATATATATATATATGATAAATGATTCCTTACTCATTTATGGTTAGGAAAGGGGCCAAGAGGTATGATTATATTAAATTCCTGAATCCGATGTGGGTTTTAAGGGGGCTATGAGGCTGGATGATAGATGTGATACCCGACTAAGATATAGGTATGTGAGAGGCCATGAGACCAGATATCATGTGATGTGGTGTGGTAGGGGAGTGTAAAGTGGTGAGATTTTGCATCCTGGTATAGATTTTTCCATTTCCAATTTAAAAATACTACTATGGTCATTTCAACATCCCAATTTTTATTCTGTGGGATTCCACCTTGACAGATTCTAGAGGAGTGTCAACAAGGTGGTGATAAGGTACCATAAGAGTATAAACTATATAAGTCCCAAAAGGGTCATGATGAGGACCCATAGGGTCATTATGATCATGGGACATGTGTAATGGATCTAGTGTAGGTTGGATAGCCATATATGAAAAACCATGGACCATGGATTGATGAGCAGGGTGATCCTAGTTTGGGTTATACCTAGAATCAATTGGGGAGCTTGGGGAGCTGAGACATCTGTGGAATACATGACTTCTGAGTTCAATTCTTAACACCCTTCATTATTATAGGGTGGTTTTTGACAACATGTGACAAATAATCTGATCAATTCATTAAAGAACAACATCAACTAGCTGATGACACCCCCGTGTTGGAGGTATATGATATAAATTTACATGATCATGGGATCAAAATAGTGTTGTCCGGATTAAATGTTTTTGGAAGGAAAACAAGAGGCATTGACTTGGGAAGATTTTTAAGAAAGTATCTTTGAACACTTAATTATAGAGATTCCAAGGGATGATAGAGATTAAACATTTTTATATATCTTGAAATGGGAGACATATGTCATGGACTATGCTTCAAATTTCACATAACTATCGTTATATTCACCTACTACAGTTGGAGATGTCATTTCATGGGTGTAGCATTTTGAGGATGGATTATAGGATGCATTGAAGTAAAATTCAATATCATTTGAATGATGGGTTATTCATAGGTGTTTAATAAAGAATAGATAGATTATGGGAATTAGAGAGACCAATTTTATTCAATATGGGGGATGATGTCATGTGAGTTGAGCGATTTTGCTTCCGGTAGCAGGAAGTGGGGCTGCGAGGAGTTTAATCAGGGCTATCCGGCCATAGATCTAGGTAACTACCAATGATTGGGCCTTTAGCAGTTTTCTTCCAGTGCTAGCAGAAAGTGATGTTTTGGATCCAGTATGATTGGTTTCTAATGGAGTGATGGGCATGAATCTAGATTAGGATTGTATAGAGGTTCTACAAGAATCCTTCTCATATAGTTGGGATCCAAGGACTTGGGAAGACTCATGGATTTGAGGTCAGATTGAGAGCAGTACCAAGAGATGTTATCCCGGATTTAGATACATGCATAGGTTATGGAAGGGATATAGGGACCAAGAAGTGGGATCCATGGCCATTGACTGATGCGTCTCTACAAGGAAGATGTTCCTCACATAGTGTGGCATTAGGGAAATTACACATTTTTGAGCTTCTAGTATTAGATAATATTGTTGAGTAGATGACCATTAGAGGTATCTCATGATTTGGGGAATGACTGGTTTGTTTTTTTTCAGATTTGGATGGTTTTTTTATATGAGGTTCATGGGTGTGGTTTTTGGACTAACCAAATTCTAGAGAGTATGTTGTTATTAGTTATTATATATAACAAATATATATATATGAAGTGAATGGAATTGAGATCTATTATGGGACTTGATGCAGTTCATGTTTTAATTTTAGTGCATTTTCATCTAGCTATCGATGTGATTTAGGTTTTATATGAGTTACGTAGGAACATGGATTTTTATGGGAATGAATATGTATATATCATGAAATATTATTTTTTGTCATATGTTGAGATTAAGGCTCTATAGGAACCTGATGAAGATTTTGTTGTTGTGACTGTTTTTTATGGAATAGTTATATATGAGAATATAATTGGACGTGGGATCGATGAGTGTCATATCT
This sequence comes from Viscum album, assembly GCA_963277665.1. Lineage (NCBI taxonomy): Eukaryota > Viridiplantae > Streptophyta > Magnoliopsida > Santalales > Viscaceae > Viscum > Viscum album. The sequence continues at coordinate 1,466,981,919 of OY728138.1, read as the reverse complement.
GGAATGGGAATTATTTGATCACCATTTGAGTTGCAGGAATGATGATATATCATCAGATGAATTTTGAGTCCAGGGATGGTCATTGGACTAAGCGTTTTGTCTAGTTTTGGTTTGGGAAGTAACTTAGAAGGTAAATCATATGGTGGAATGTTCCTTGAAAGAAGTTGAAATGTGACTTAAGGACCAGGTTGGACTATGTTAATATAAATGATATTGGTTTCTTCGATACCATTTATAGGTAAATTTTGATAGCTCATCGATGATATATGTTATAGTGGGGCTACTATAATGTCCCGTGTTTTTTAATTCATTTTTATTATTCCAAACAGAATTAATTTTGTCGATTTAGAGGTTGGAAAAATAATTTTATTGATCTTTGAAACAAAATTCTGTGAGTTTGATTGAACCAAAAAACTTTTTTTGATGGTTTTTTAGGTCAGTAATATTCCTCAAGGTTTCATGTGAGTGTTTTGTGAGGTGTGTCATCAACAGTTAGATTTAGAAAAGTTCTAAAAGAGGAGTATGTTATTGAAATACCATGTAGCCTACCATGAGTAACTGTACATCCCACATATCACACCAGTAATGGTTTCGAATATCATACAGGTGGGGCACATTGTAATGAAAAACCAATATAGTTTTCAATAAAGGGATCATTCATGATCTACTAATGTTTTGGTAAACCATGCGCCATTCTCATGCACAATTGGTTCTAGGATAGTGAGAACTAAATTGTTGGTGGATGGTTATCCAAATCATTAGTCCAAACCATAATAGTCTTTTACATGGGGAAAATTAAATAGATAAACATTCATCTTTTATCAAAATTTCCTCTTCCTTTATACTTACATCAACCACTTGTGCATGGAACTCCTCATAGTTCTTATTAACATAGAATTTTGCATATATTACACACCTAGAGTCATATAATTGATCTATTTATGGCTAAAAATTCATCTCTCTAGGATCATTAATTCACTATCTTCATTTATTTTCCTATATTTCTGCATTTAATTCTAAATCCTTGTGATCTATTTGGAATTATTTTCATGGAATTCAACTAAAATGTGAGTTTCTTTCTATTCATATTGAGTTAGAGGTAAATCTAATATTAACGTGAACTTACTAGTATGAGGTAGGTGGTGTTAATATTTATAGTTAATTTTGTTGATGTTCTAAGGGCGAGTTATTGACCAAGTGATTAACTAACTAAATAATTGTAGATTTAAATTTTATTAAATAGATGATGTGACATGCCTATGGGAATTATCCCACATAAATATATAGGTAAAATATATTAAGGGGACTAGAAAAACCTTTTTAGTTTAGGCTAGGTGTGTTTATTAAATTAAATTAAATTATTTACATTTAATTTCTTGGTTCCATGTGAATGTGATAGGCTTAGACTAAGGATTGAGGTGATGTTGATCACCTGGATTTATGTGACATAGTTCATATAGATGGGAGTGTCCCATAATACATGATATATAATGATCATGGGTTGAGGTAAATGGTTGTTAGATTGAGGCAATGAGTTCTTCAGGATGACGACAAGGCCCATGTGACATTTGGTGGTCTAGACCATCAGGGTTTAGCAACAATTTCACTAGGGAATGTGGTGTCTAAATGATGTATCATGGGTATGTTTGGTGATTTAAGATCACTGTTTATCAGCCGATGTTCCATCATAGTCATGCGAACATAGATATGAATCATATCGAGGTGGTGTTCACCGCTCTTTTTTGGTGGAGATCCCATAGATTATTCATCATAGGGGATAGCATTTACCATTTGGTATAATCCTCGTGGTTATAGTAAAATCAATGTCGATGTTGATGGGACAAAATTTGACATTTTTGAGGCCATGAATTAGGGGATTGGGCTCACAATTACATGTGAGAAAAGTGTGATTGGATTATGGGATAAATCATACCATCATACATCCTGACATTATTTGTTCAGCTGATGGTGATTATTTACAGAACGATAGATGTCAATGTGCCTCAGGATGTTGGGCTTCAATACAATAGTGAATTTTTAGATTATGTATAAGGGAGTAGGTACATAATATTTTTTTTATCATTTGAGCATCATATATTTATGGATTTCACAAAGTTCCATGTGATATATTTTTAGGTGGAGCCCAATGGTTCACCTAGTTTTATAAAAATTTGGGGATGCCTTGGGTGCTAAGCTAGGGATCCTCAAAAATAAAGTTATAAATGTTTAAATATGTATTGCATTCCATATATATACCTAGGGGAAAATTTTTAGAGATATACCAACAATTTTAAACAAAGTTATACAATCACTCATAGAAGTTGAGCAGGAGAGGAGTGGAGATATTTTTAAATGTGTGGGATTTACTAGTTATTTATATTTTACCATGAACATCCATTATTTTGGATGTAACACAAGAACACATTAGTGGGGAACAACTATGATTTGTCTACACAACCTATATAGTCCCCTTGGGATATGTATAGACAATATTGTTTTGAGATCAGGTAGGGAATCAGGCTCATGTGATATACCTCATTAATCATTTTCATATTTCATAGCATGGGATGGATGGCATATGGACCATACTGGTTGATTTCCATAAGTTGGAGTTTATTTTTTTCAACATATATATTATACGTATGTACCGATGGTTGGTTAGATATGACCTAATTTATCCACATTGTATGAATTACTATTATATTTTTGCCTATAAATGTTATAACTTTAGTATTGTTCATTGATTACTGCTTTGTTATACTTTTGATGAATTTTAATTATGCTTCTATTGCTAAAGTAGTCATTTTATAAAATGTTATACTTATTAGAGGCCACTATAATTACCACAAAAAATGTGAATAGTCTCTCCACTATCACCTCTCAGGCCCAATCTACTATTCATAAACCTGTTGCATATGGGTAGGAATGCCTAATGCTTAGTGGCCAACCAGGCTAGAGCACTATTCGATTTGTGAGCTGGGTTAGGGAACTGCAACAATATATATTCCTAATGGTCATATAAATGCCAGATTACCCTCTGATATTTATATATATATATATAACTCTGCATATATATCTAAAAATAATTCATCATATTCAATTATTTAATTCACAACATGCATGCATCATCTAAATTTTTTTTCATTTATTATACATCTATACTTTTCAGTATGATTTTTATGGGCGATTATGATAAATAATAATTCATTATGGAAAATGTTCTATTTAAATTTGTTTATTCCATTCTAGTAGTTTTCTTAATATTGTTACTTATTAAATTTTAATTATACTAATGTTTACTTCATTTTATAATTTAATATTTTACCTTATTCAAATAAAGAATTATTTGGATTAATATTGATTTTGGAAGAAGTTAATAAAAACATGGAATTTATTAAAGGATATTTTAGGCTAATACTACGGGGTATTAAATTCTCCCCCATAAAATAAAATTTCCATTAAAATTTCAATATTCCATTAATGATCTTCAAAAATATATTTACCTCATTAAATATTCAGTTTCTAGTATTTCTTCCTCAGTCATATGATTTTACTACATGTATTTGAATTTGTAATGAGTATTGTTTCATATAAACTTTTTTCTATAATCCACAACGTCCAGTGATTGTTCTTAATATAATATATAATTATTTAGTTATGAAAACATTTATTTCAGTACATTTTATAGATCTATAATATACCTCCTTCAAAGTTATATATGGAAGACATTGGGAACTTGTGTGAGAATTGATGGTGGTTCTAGTTTATAATCAATAGTTCATATTTGTATTATTAATATAAAAGGGGAACATATATCTAGGGATTATCCTTACCATAATATTAGATTTTATGATTTTATTCCATGATGATATTTGAAGGAATACATTTACTACAAACTAAAAATCTAAATGTCATTGATAATTTACTTTGTCGGTCTTCTTTTTCATTGCAACAATTTAATTTTTCAATTAATTCTTCAAATAACCTCATGAATTTTTCATGAAAAATTATTTCTCATGAACATTCAATGTATAAAATTATCCAAACAGAATTATACCTATATTTCTATAAAAATATTTATATGGTTTCATTGAAATGATTGAGTGGAAACTATTAGTATACAAAAACTCAACTAATTGAAGATATTGAACCTATAATATTTCTAAATCCAGTAATAATTTTGACAATATATCATTAAATTTATGAATATTACTTTAATGTTAACTATATATTATAGGATTTTATATTATTATAAGGATAAAACATGAATTCAATACCTATTTTTCATTTTATAGAATATTATGGTAAACCCTTCATCTGGAGTATATATTGTTTATAGATTTAATATATAAATGATAAAAACATTTTTAATAGATATTATGGTTTATATATCAAGTAATAAATCATTTCAAATATTAATGATGTGATATGAATATTTATGTCAATTAACTACAACCATAATAGATTTTATTTCAATTAAAATCCTTGTGAATACTAGTGTAAAAAAATATGGTGATGTCTTACCATTTTGATGTTGTTATAGGTAATGGTTTATTATCACCTTAGTCTAATATAATATATCCTTAATATGAAGGGATACCAATCAACATGATGTATACTCTATAATACGCCTCATTATGTTATTCTATTAGTTATTATTTAATATATATATATATGGATCTATTCAATATGGATGAATAATGATGGATGATCTTTTTTCATATTATAAATGCTCAATTTTTTAGTTTCAGAACTTAAAGGATATATACTTTTATTCCAAATCATATAAACAAATTATAAAAAAATTAATTTTTTAGTATTTCCCAACATATTTTATAACCCCATATCATCGTTTCCCGTATCCCTAAACATTTTATATAAATAATTTTGATAAATTTTTTTGGAAATATTGAGTTTCACCACTTCTCTAATAATCTCCATGCCAATCCTTTGTATATTTGTGAAGGATCTTTTTTCCTTCAATCCCCATCATAGATAAAGTAGAATGATCGTTTCTATTGGGAGAATCAGAAACCATCTATCCCTAAACACTATGCTAATTTTTTGAGTAATTGTGTTCTTTAATCAACTCTAGCCATATATTTTTCACATATATATCTCCATCCCTGTGAATATAAAAATATTCATTCTTGATCATTATATATACAAAATTTCTCACCATATAGATAATAAAAATTTGGAATTAAAATATTACCTATGACAAATCTAAATCACAGGTCAGGTAATTTTTAATTTGGGCCTTTAATTAAAAAGAAACATAGGTTACCACTATTTCATCTTTCATTAGAACATAACCAATACTTTTCATAAATCCATATAGTGTATCAAAAAACACTTCTACACTATATGTTAATATGAGAATAGGTGTAGTGACAAACCTATTCTAATGACCATAGATTCTTTCTTTATAATTATTAATAAACAAAACTCAACTTCAATTGAGTTAGTAGATTTAGTGGATTATAAAACCATGAGAAATTTCCCAAAAAGGAAAAATTGTTTATGAATACTCGATGGAAATTATGGGTGACTATTATTGTAATTGGTCTAGGACAATCTTCAGTTGCCTCTATCATTGAATGAATCATAGATATACCATCACTTTTGATCACAACATATAATTATTTTAAATTCTATTATTAAATCACAATAAATGAATTCAGTATATTTATTTAATTTTATTATGGAACTCGATATATTCATCATATAGAAATCATATTCTTCCTTTCTCTTTAATTTTTTTTAATATCCTCGGCATATACTACTAAAAATTAACGTGGTAGTCTAGAAATTTATTTTCAATTAAATTAATAAACATATTTATAGATTTAATAAGTCCAAATGGTATCATTAATTCATAAGTACTATATCTTTTATGAAAGGATGGAATAAGTGTATTTTATCTTATCAATCCTAGATAAATATATCCATATCAGATATAAAACTTTGAAAATTTTTAATGAACAATAATAATAAAATGTATATATATTATATAGAAGTAATATTTATGTTTTAATTTTTTTAACACAACACACTTGTAATTTAGAAAATAGAGTATCATCCTTTATGTACATAGTTGAACTGAGACAAACATGAACTTATTACAAAAAAAGATGATTATAAACTCATAAAAATATACAATTATAACATCACTATAAAAGTATATTTATATTAATTCCATTTTATTAAATTCGTAATATATAGTCAATATAAAGTTGATGAGTAAGATAAAAGAAATAATTTTTACAAAGATGATACTTATGATGAAGAGTTAATTATTGCCATAAGTATGTTCTATGAAATTAATTATTTGGGAATCTTTATTCTAATATAATACTAGAAAACATTATATTGAATTTTTATAGTGAATTTAATTTGAGAAAAATGAGGGAAATGAACATGAGTTGTCATATGGAATAAATAGAGGACTGGTCCTTTTATAGATGAGTTTGATTGAAATATATATAAATACTCATTCTTAAAAGGTGAAGGAGTATCATTTTGATTTGGAAGTAGGCCCATAATTATAAAAAATAATATAGGGTCATGATTTAATCAATTATTTATTTATATATACATATATTAAATGTTTTTATTTAATTATGACTATTTATTTTATTCCACCACATTTGTATTTTGTTAAACTATTATCCCTAGGATGTTATGTTATCTAAAAAAATTACCCTCATGAATAAAAGTTATATTGTATTTAAAAATTATTAATCTATATTATCAAATTCAAATTGTAGAAAGAATTTATTTTACATCTAAATTTCAATAGAATTTTTTTAATTAAGAAAAATATTTTCTTATTCTATAAAATATATTATCAATTATTATCATCCCATAATTATTTAATTGATGTTATTTATTTATTAGCAATGTTAAATATAAAATTTAAAATAAAGTAGTATATTTATAAGTGTATTATATTTCAAATTTAACAATTATCATAAACAAATTTAATATATATATATATATATATTCCCAAAAAAACACAAATATATATATATACCCAATGACTATATAAAAATAAAACTATCATTTGAAATTACTATATATAATAAACCATATATCTCTAAAAAAATTATCTTATGCCCTCATTTGTTTCTAAAAAATGAATGTATATTTTGAAATAGTTTCACTTATCGTATAGTTGTTCACAAAATATATATTTTTTATTTTAGATGGAGAGGAAGAACAAATTTGGAATATTTTTTTAATTTTTTATGTCCTTCCATAACTTTTATATATTTCATAATTATGCTCTATATATCTTTCCTATAACAGTTTTTATTTCACATTGTGTTGCAATATTATTCCTATTGAAGTAAATAAGGGGTCATTTGAGATCAGTATTATGTATGGAAAAAGGAATTAAAAACATGATAATTATTAATGGAAACTTCAAACATAAAATATGGGTCTTATTTTCTTAATGTCCAAATACCATTTGTTGTCCCATTGATAAGTTGGATAAATCACTTACATTTATGGGTGGAGGAATCAATATATTCTAATTTATTATTTTTCAAGAAAATTTAAGCTTGGTGTTACACTATGAATGTAGTCCTTTATATATCTCAAAATCATCCATGTAAAAAATAATGAGAAATAGGTTAATAGAACATATTTAAAAGGGCCACTCCTATATTGGTGATTATATCAAATTTTCAATTTTTGAACTATGATTCTCAAATGATTCAATAATATGATAAAATAAATAAATTTATGGGAGGGTATAATCACTGGATTATTAAATATTACAAGATAGAAATACTATAATATTTCATATTTATAATGAATGTTTAATATTTAAATCAATAGGATCTTATTTTGATTTCATGATATCGATGCATCGATTATAGATCCTCCTTGAGTTGTATTGAAACAAAAACAATCAAATAGTTACCATGATCATCCTTGGTCATGAATATTCTATATCATAGTTTCCTCGGGAGCCTTAGGTCATTTAAATATTATTCTATCTTACTTATAATTTTTGTTAACATCGTGTGAAGTATTAATGCACATATCATGTATATCTCAATCAAATAAAAACAAATATATAACCATTGGTTACTTATATAATTTGATTCAATGGAATTCCCTATAAAATTTTATGTTCGAAATATTATACAATTATATAATTACTATCATTACAATTATATGGTCATAATTCATTTATCATGTTCACAAAATTCTATAAATAATAATTATATTTCACCAATTATAGAAAGTTCTATTTTAATATTTTAATCATGAATTATATCAACAACTATATATAGATTATATATTTTCATTTAAAATATTAAATTTCAAGGCTATTTAGGAACCGCAGTATATCCACATCAAATAGTCATGAAATCCCAAAAATAAAACCACACTATTGATTCAAATACATAAATAGTTAATATAAAAAAAATAGCACTATCCAAAAAAAATCTTGGAAATATTCTCTAAGTGTATTACAAATTATAAATTTGAAATTCTATATTCAAATTTCAAGAGATTATTATGGAAAATAAATCATCATCATAATCAATGTATCATATTATCATAATAATATGCTTTAAATTTAAAAAATAAAATACTCAATTTTACTGAAAATGAAATATATAGTTTCCAATATTGATATACATATGGTCAATATATATTTTTAGTATTTTCAGTCCTCTTGGTCTTTGTTATACTTCATGGACTGCTTTTTTGATATGTGTAGTCATCCATGATTATTTCCATGACCATTTTTTTAGTTTCTGGATTATTTAATAAAAATTTCAGGAAACATCATGACTATGTTCATATAATCTCTATCTAATTTTCATGAGAATAAATTACTATTAGTTTTGTTAAATATTAATTCATTTGAAAAAAAAATATCATGATTTCATGAAATTCCATTAAAACATATTTTTATTGAATTGAAGCTTTAGGATAACATTAAAATGACCAAAAAAACACTTCCATGTATATTCAGTGAAATCTGGACAAGTGAATAAATTTAATACTTCATAATATTATGAACAAATATTTTAGAAAACAAATATTTGAATTAGTAATACTCCATATAAATTCATGTCTTTTAAGAGAATTGATAAATAATATGACTAAATGATGAATTGAATAATAATTTTTTTAAAAATATTTTAATTTTATTCACCTTATAAAACCATAAAATAAATATATGTACATTTTCTCCTTCATTTCTTTTTAAAGCATGTATTTCATAACAATCTATCAAACACATAAAATTATTTCAAAGGGAGGCTCAAATCTAATATATATTAATTATTCAAATTCAAGATTATTTTTTGAGTCAATTAAACCAATTAAATATTTTGTTGCTCTAAAAAATAATATTTATTATTTCTATAAAATATTTATATTATTTGAAATATAATATTAGCATAATTATGTATTCTCACTACATCAGAAAATTTAAACGCTAGTGAAGGAAAAAAATTAAATAACAAGTAGTTTATCATACTATTTAAATTAGTTTTCTAATTTATACATTTACGTTTTTCACTAATGTTTTAATGATCTACAATAAATTACTCTAGTTAGAGCTAACAAAATATTAAATAATATTAATTATTATGACTATATAATAGATTTTATCAATTATTATCACAGTGCAAGAAAATATTCCATAGATTTTTTTCAACATATTTTTTTAAAATTATAGAATTAATTCTATATGATAAACTCATATAAGAAACATATAAATTTGAAATACTAGTTATTACAAGTTAAATAAATTAAAATAACACTATTTTTCATAGAAATGTCCAAACTAGGAGTTTCACATTTATGATTTATTCTCCCATTATTTCTCAATGCATGAAGTATCATAGGGAGAATATTCATATGTCTTCAATACCTATATAATATGAACAATAAAAAATCACCATCAAGAAACGTTTTAATAATTATATATTTTATAATTTTAAATATATATAGATACTAGATAAAAATTCATTCATATATAGAGCTACACTCTCTACACTCTGATGAGGGTTTCTAAATATCCTTATCTATTTCTGTTCAATAATTAAATTTCCTATAAAATAAATATATAATAGGTTCCTGGTATATGAATAGGTATGTGTTTTTATTTTTTTGATAATGGTATATGTTGTAGAATCATTAATTAGTTTCAAAACATAGTATTATTGAATAAATTGCTCTTGGATCTGGATATTAGCAGGAAGATAGAATTAGTGTTTTCCTTAAAAATGATCCAATTTTTAAAATTATAGTTGGCAATATATATTCTATCTTTTAAAAACAGTCATTATATATTTATTATAAATATTCTTGTATTTTATAATCATTAATCTATTCTATGAGAAATATTTTTTTATAAAATATTTTTAATATTTTTTTAATATTATTATCTATATATCATTTTTAGTTTTATTCTTGGTATGAGTTATGCTATATATTGAAACATATTTATCTTTAAATTAATTATTTTTTATGATCTATTTTCTCGACTATTTTTTTCCAATCCCTATTTCTATAAGTACATGTTTTTTAATTGATGGAGTTTGAAAAGGTGTTTCAAAGATATTTATATCATTTTTAAAATGTAAAAATCTCATTTCACCCTATTGTAAGCATATATTAAGAAATAATAAGTAGAGTGTGTTCATGATCTTTTATTATTTACTAATTGTTTTAAATTGATCAATTCTAAAAGGGAAATATATTTTGTAATACTATAGATTTACCCTTCTATAAAAATAGGCATTTCTATAAATATAAAAACTTATAATAATGTAAAAGTCTACACCTAGTGTTAGATAAAAAATTAAATTCCACTTATAATGTTTGGTATTTAATATGTAGGGCTGTATTGAAGAAAAAAATAAGAAGAAAAAACTGTTATAGATAGTAATGGAGTGTATTTATAATACATGAATATGATTATAGTAATAAATCAGTTAATTTAATAATTTTTTATTAAGAAGAATATTACTATAATAAAGTTATAAAATGTGACATTGTTTATGAGATAGGGTACGCAATATATGATTTTCATGGGTAAATGGTAATATTAAATTTATGTTACTTGATTATTATCCTAATATATATGAAATTTTTTTATTTAAATCTGTTGATTATCTGTCTAAAATTTACTACATTTTTATTAATATTTTTAAAACCACAATATCATTCATTATCATCATAAAAAAATCAAATAAAAATTAAGAGTATAGAAAATATTCCTTGATAAGTGGATAGGTATTGCAATTTTTTGAATGATGTCATATTTATAGGTAGAATAAAATGTAACTAGTTAGAAATATTATAATATAATATTTTTAAAACAAATAATAAAATTTATATTACATGGACCAGAGAAAAAAAATATTTCATTATGACCCACCTCTAAATGATTAAAAATCTATGAAGATATAATATTGTATCTCATGATTTAAAATTTTACAGCAAGAAGGGACCATCCAAAAGGTATAAAAACTTCATAGAAAAGTTTTATAATAATGGTTATTAAAATAATTATTGATATTCTAGTGATGTAGCCTTCTATATGTGTCTGTATAAAAACAAAGACATATTTACCAAAGTTAATTTATAATACAAAATATAAATAAGTATGTTTTTTAAAATATATAATGTTTATCATTCTGGAATAATGTATAGTGAGACTAATTGGATTCAAATAATACTGATAATGGGGAACAAAATGAAAACAATATATGAGATTTATTACTTATTCTTATACAGTTCCTTCTATCATTATTTCATTTGACTACAATTTTATGGATTATTTGACTATGAAATGACTAATTATTGGAATAATATGGGGTATTTTATTAATTTATTATAATGATTATGGATAAGAGAAAAAGACACCATAAGACCCAAGAAAAAAATATTAACAATATGAAATCCCAAAAAAATGAAAATTCTAGTAATATATCAATAGAAAAAGAGAACTATGTCCATAAATATCATAATGAGAAGCTTAAAATTTACCAATATAAATTAATGATGATATATATATCATGAAAATATTATATGATTTCAATGAAAACCAAAATACAATAAAATATTAGTGTATCATTATGTGAATCGTAGAAAAATCTATAATATTTTTTTTTGGAAATTATCTAATAATTTTTGCAGAAATAGTTTTATTATTGATAATTCATGTGGTAATACATCCTTTTATCCCATATATTATTAAAAAAAATCATTATTTTATAAAATAAAAATGTATTAATTTATTAAAATTTTTTATGCAATATATTATAAAACATTGGGTTTTTATAGAATTTATTATATACTATTCTAGACCTAAATAGATTTGGGTACATAAAACCTAAATGATTTAAATAATTATATGTTACATTTTTGATGATAAAAATTTATAGATCTTGGTACATTGAAATATATTATTAAATAAACATTTCTAGTGACTATTCATGTTTTAAAATCTCATGGAATGTTGATGGTATATGTGTGACACAACGAAGAAAAATCTAAAAGGGGTAATTATTAACGAAAATCATTTTGTGTTTCTCAATGAATAGTTGTTATGATTATTTTCATAGTGATTATTTTCATTATAACTTGATTAGTATTATCCGTATTTGTGATGATTTAAGTTAGGTTATGTGTTGGAATGATTCAAGTAAAATTACAATTTCAATGAATTATTTTGATTATATTTCAAAGATAAATCAAAATTTAAATTCTATTTGTTTAAATTCATTGATCCCCATCATCATTTATATTTTAGAGTTTTATTATTTTCACTAATATATTTCTAACTAAAGAGTTAAAAATTATAATGTTTTATCTTGGGAAAATATTCAATATATTTTTAGTTATAGATAATATTAATAGATATTCCCTTAAAGATAATGTCCATAACCCATGATAAAATTTTTTGAAAAAAAAAGTATTATTGAAATCAAAGAGATATGTTTTTACCACTAAAAAATTATTCTTTTAAATAGAATATTTTTATCATTTATGATTTTCTACTATATATTGAAAAAATATATGATTTTATGACTAATGATGAATATTAATGGTAAAATGTTTACAAAATCAACCTAAAATATACTATATTTATACCCATGTTAGTTTATTACATGTTTGATTGTTCATTTGGGGTCTCCAAGGTCTAGGAAAAAGTATTTAAGAATTAATTATTCTCTAATGGAATGATTTCTGTCAAATAATTTTAAATTTTAGTAAAAGTATTTTTAATTGAAAAACCAACAAGATCATTCTATAAATTTATCAAAGTGATAAGAGAGATCCCTCAAATAATCAACTCCTCCAAACTCAAACAATAGCTAGTGAACATCTACAATCCCAAAGGGGATAAATTCCTTTTCCTACATTAAATAGACCAAAAATATATACAAAAAGGTGAATAAGTAGGGCGAGTGAACATTATTATTATTATTTTACCTCATGAAATATTTAATACATTTTAAAAAATAATAATTTTAGGCTAGTTTAAAATTCATGTATGATTAATAACATTTCCATTTTTTGAAAAAAAAATAAGGATGGTTTTATATCAATTATAACAATCACCTAATATAAAAAAGTTACTCATAATTAATTATGAACGTACATGTAAATCTGAAAAATAGTCCATGTATATGAATGAAAGCATAAATGGTTAACAATGTAGTAATGATAATTATTTCAAGGCGTCATGGGAGAGTACTCATGGGACATGGGTATAGAAACCTAGTATCCTTGGACAATGTAAAATCATATAAATGTCCATTATAAAAAATTGAATCCTAAAATAATCGTGATTCCCATTGTTCATGTTTTCACCGTAAAAAACAAAACTTTTCCTTACTTTAATGAGTGGAACTATAAAATCGACACGGTAAATCTTATCATAGTAGAATCATTCCATAGAGTTTTACATATACTAGAATACATTCTAAAAAAAAATAATTCCATTGATGTATAACATAATTAAATATATTTAATAATTCTAAAATATAGAATCTAAAAACCCACCTTGTGTAATTATCCATCATTTATCAATCTAAAAAATTAAAGAATGTGAAATCCAAAAAATAAGGGAAAATATCAAAAAATTATCCCATGTAATAAAAATTTGGAACCTTCCAAAACAAATTATTCTATTGAAAATAAACATGTGTATGCATTATAAGTTATTTATAATTCATAACTCAATATTATTGGAAAACAAATTCAATATTTCACCTTAAAACCATGTTATCATTTTCACAAATACATTGTCTATAATATTTACCCTCGTATAGAATCTGTACATTTAAAAAAAATATTAACTATATTAATAATAAAATATAAGTAATCTATTCGTATATTATCACAAAATGATAAAACAATATGACCCATATAACACTCCAAATATACATTTATCAAAGTTATAAGAGTGCTCCCTCGACTAATCACATCCTCTATACTCAAACAATGGTTAGTGAACAGCTAAAATCTAAAAGGGGGCACTTTTTTTCTGGCATTAACAAGAAAAAATATATATAAAGAAGGTGAATATATAGGGTGAGTGAACATTCTTATTATGATTATACCACATGATCTATTTAATGCATTTTAAAAATGAACAATGATTTGATATTTTGAAATATATGTATGATTAATAACACTTTCAATTTTAGGAAAACAATAAAGATGGAATTATAAAAATTAAACCAATCACCTTGGATAAAAAAATATTTTTCATGTCTAATTATGAAAATATAATTAAATTTGAAAAAAAATCCAACTACATGAATGACTTAATAAATGGTGAACGATGTAGTAATGTGAATTATATCAAGGCATCATGGGTGGGTATTCATGGGACTCGAATATGGAATCCTAGTATTCGTGGGATATGTAATACCATATACATATCCACTATACAAATATTTATCTTAAAATAATGGTGATTCCAAATATTGAACTTTTTAGCATTGAAAAAAAAAATTCCATACTATAATGAGAGGAATAATCAAATCAACTAGGATAATATTAGTAGAGAAGAATAATAACGGAGAGTTTTTCTTATCATACAATATAATATAAATAAAAAGGTATTCCCATCAAGTATAACATAACTAAATATATTTCAAAATTATAAAATAAAAAATATGAAAACCCACGTTGTTTTATTATACATAATTTATCAATCTAAAAAATTTAGGTTTGTGAAATCCAAAAAAATGTGGGAAAAATAATGCAATGTTTATACCATGTAATGAAAATTAGGAATATTAAAAATACCAATTACTCTATCAAACATAAAAATGAGGATGCATAATCAATTCATTATAATTAATAAAAACATTTAATAAAAAAAAAATCATTGTTTCACTTTAAAACCATAATATAATTTTCACAAATACATTGTATGTATTATTTACCTTATTATAGAACTTATACATTTTAATAAAATGATTCACTGTATAAAGAATAAAATATGATTAAAATTTCAAAATATTATCACAAAATGATATAAAATATTACATATGGGTTTTATATCATTAAATAATAAATTTAAATAGAGATTAATTCATGGATTAGAAATTAAATGGAATTATAAACAATAACCACACCTGTGTTATTGAAAATTATTTAATAAAAAAAATTAAAAAATTAAAAATTATTTAGAGATACATATTTAAAAAATTTATTTCATAATCTTCTAAAATTAGGCCTGTAAGGAAAGTGAAAAAACTAAAATTCACAGAATCAAAACCTTAAATCATTGAGGAGAGAAACCCTATTCCAATAAATATTTATAAATTTAAATCCTATCCTTAAGCCCTTTTAAGAAAAAATATCCACAATTCATTGGGGTATAACTATAATTAATTAAATCCTAAACTCTTGAACCATAATATTAACTAAATTCACAGGATTTAAGATGGGATGACCATAGTGCATAGAAATATCCACAAAAAACTATGAAATATCCAATATAATAAATTTATTAATTTTATTATAATGAAGATTTATTTTTTATATTTTATGTGTATTTTATAATTAGTAGTATTTTGGGTGTTCCTACAGTTATATGGATCTTTCCACAATGAGTCATGCTGTAATGCTGGAATTTAAAATTTTAAAAAGGGTGTTGGGTTTCTGACCTTCATTTCTAGATTACATGTGTCTATTTCATAATGGGTGGTTCACACCATGTATTGAAATTTTAACCCTTTTTCATATATGAAAAATGAAAGTAGTTTCTCTTTGATAGTATAGATAACACCAAGACTAAACCAATATAGTGGGGTTGTTTTCTAGGGAGGTATCATAGCTTGGTTCAGTGCCATGAGGACCTTCCATTGGGGTGGTTAAATGATTATGTGTATGTATCATGTTTCAATATAACTTAGGTAAGATAACCCAGATTTATTCTCGGGATATAGTATGTTCCGTGATAGGGTGGTTTTGTTGCAATGTTCCTAAACTCATTATTACTTTATATGATTTTTTCGTTTTTTCACTCTACAATATTAAAGGGATTCCCTCATTTTCTACTCTATCTCTATAATACATATTGTAGGAGAGCTCAAACATTATCCTCCATTCTTCTTCAATGTATTTTGGCCTCATACCTATGAATTTAATTTCGTCATTCATGGTTATACCTTTATTTTTTCATTTTCTACTCCACTATTTCCATTATCATCAGATATTATTCCAACTATAAACCCTAGCCATTGTATTTGATTATTCCATGGGTTAAATGATTTTAATCACAATTCCCTTGTTATTTAGGTCTTTTAAAAGAGGATACCTTTCTTAGTTTATCATTCTCTTCCAATGGTATGATTATGTTCATGGATGAGGATGATGTTCCTTTAAATTCATATATCTAGTATTCTATGAGGTGTTTGATGATTTCCAAATTATTTTCTAATGATGTTATACTTATATTTGATTCCATGATAAATTTATAAAATAATTAATTTGTTTTTCACATATCTTAGAAGAATTTAATGTACCCTTTTTGTCAGTTTTTGAACTAAAAAGGATGTTCATTCCATCAATCAGTGAAAATGAATGTAAATATCTTTCAAAATAATATGGATAAAAAACAAATTGTATTATCCTAGATTTTATTTCAAAATAGTGTAACCCATGTACAAATTATTGTTTAATCCAAGGAGGTGTCCAATATTTTAAGTGACATTTTAATGGATAAAATTATGATTTACTGTGATGGATATAGAATTAGTAGTAAAACTAGATTTAAACTCATTTTTAATATATATAATTTTTTAAATATAGACAGGTAATTTTATTAAAATTAGTGTATTTCTTATAGAAATACCAAAACTTTGTGACATATTTTTTTATTACTTATTTAATCCACATCCCCTTACTGATATATGAATTAAGTTTTATATTAGGGAAATTATATTTTATTGAAAAGTGATTTTTTCAAGAAATTGTATTAGTGGGGATATGATGATGATTATTAATATATTATAATTTAGTTATGTGTAAATACTGTCTTATTTTATTCCTTACCTTTACTTTGTGTATGACATGGGAAACTATGGTATGTAATTAAGAGATCATTTGTGTGTCATACTGTATTAGATTTTGAGCTAAGTAGATCCATGATTTCGACTAAAATATATCCATTGGATTCCCACAAATAATAGTATTTTAGTTGATATCAATTTTGAATTTCATATATTTTAAAATAGTCCATTGAATATTTCCCTGATTTATATTTTTTTCTAGCCAAGGTAAGGACATTAATGAAAGTGATTTAGGTGTCTATATTGTCAGGATGGAAAATTATGTTGGGTAGTTGAATCCTAATGAATATTACTAGATCACCTCATGGTATGTCCTAAGAAAATTTCTATGAAACTTATTCATTTGGCGATGGTCTTACTAATGGGATTAATATTTTATAATTTATATTCATCCTCCTTGTGTTATCTAATATTAGTGTAACCATTCATAATATTGTTGACTACTTTTATTATGAATCTTTGTTTGATGAAACATGATTATATTTGAAAACATTATTTTTTTATACCAAACACATCAATGTTGATCTAAGATCACCGAAGGAAACCATGAGCAAAGCCACACATTCATAAATCCACCATAAAACTATGGGATAATATTTATAGACCACCAACGTTGAAACCACGGTTGAAGGCATGCTCAATCGAGTCCTTAGACCTCAATCCATCTAGCCTTTGGAGCTTCATCCTTGAACTAACCCAAAATGTAGGGTTTTAGAGCTTCAGAAAAAGAGGGAGAGACGATACAAACTCTAAACCAAAAAGAGAAACAAGTATGGGATTAGCCTTACCCAGAGCTTCTATCCGCATCTAACAAAACCAAAAACGCCTTAGAAATGAGAGGGATCGACCTCTTGGAGCTCTTGGGTGATTTGGTTCTTTCCTAGGGTGAAGAGGGAGGAATGGAGTGGAAATCCCGAGTGGGTTCTTAAAACCACGGAGTGTCAATTTTGTAATTTTTACCATCTTTTAGAGGCCTCACAGTTTTCCCTGGCAATGCACAGGCCGGGAACCTAGGCTTGTCTTGCCCAGTTTTCCCTTCTTTCATGCCCCGAGCCCCTGAAACACCCCCAAGGCCTCTCATACATTCAGAAGAAATCCCTTGAAGCCCAAAACAAGGGATTCAACCAAAATATAACGAAAACATATCCTTCCAAAAAACCGGGATCTTACAACTTCCCCACTTTATAACGGCTCTTCCTCGAGCCGAGCTTCCAATCCTCCTTGATCCACCAAAGAAAAGTGTTTGGGCCACTAAGCCCGCATATCCGATTCCCGCTCCCAGGTTTCTTCCTGAACATTCCCATGATTCCATCGTACTCTAACTAATGGCATAATGTTTCCTCGCAATACCCTTTCACTATGATCCAACACACGAACCGGATGCTCCTCAAATTACGCATCATCTTCAAGATCCACATCCTCAACATCATGCACGTGAGATGGGTCAGTGTGATATTGTCGATTCTTCAACACATGAAACACATCATGCATCCCACCATACCACTGTGGAAGATCCAATCTGTAAGCCACTGGTTCGATCCTCTCCACAATCTCAAAAGGTCGCACATACCTAGGCGCCAACTTACCCTAATTTCAAATCTGACGATGACCCATCCTTGGCGACACCCGAAGGAACACTTTATCACCCATCTCAAATTCAAGAGGTCTATGCCTCCGATCTGCATACAACTTATCCCTTCACTGAGCCGTAGCCATCTATTGCCTGATAAACATAACTCTCTCTAAAGTCTCCTGCACGATACTTGGCCCCAACAACTCAGTTTTATCGGCCTCTAGAAAACACAACGGAGATCTACATGGCCTCTCGTAGAGTGCCTCAAATAGTGCCATCTTAATCGTAGCCTGAAAACTGTTGTTGTAGGAAAACTCAAATAATGATAGGTGCCTCTCCCAAGAACCACCACGGTTTAAGACACATTCTCTTAACATGTCTTCCAACACTTGGATTGTATGCTCTGATTGCCCATCCGTCTACGGGTGGAAATCCGTGATTAAAAACACATGCGTACCAAGCGCCTTCTGCAACCCTTTCTAGAAATGTCGCATGAAATGAAGATCTCGGTCTGGAAATATGGTCCACATAACACCGTGTAACCGCACTACTTCTTGAACATACATCTCACCCAACTAGTAGACTGTGAAGGTCTCCTGAAATAGTTTGAAATGAGTCACTTTCATTAACCGATCCACAACCACCCAGAATGAATCATTCTTCTGCGGCGTCATCAGAAGACCCATGACAAAATCCATCGTTTCATCATCCCACTTCCATTCTGGAATGGGTAATGGATACAACAACCCACCTGGGCATTGATGCTCGGCCTTCACATGCTGACTGGTAAGGCACCGTGCCACAAAGCCCACAAATTCCTTCTTTATTCCTGGCCACCAAAACTGCCTTCGGAGATCACGGTACATATTGGTCAAACCAGGATGCACTACCCACTTAGATGCATGGAACCCACACATCAACTCTTCCCACACACACTTTGGAACAACCACAAGATCCTGAACACAAACAACACCATCCACACTGATGGCCCAACCAGAAGGTAGCTCTCCACCATTAAGCTTTTCCTTCATGATCAAACACTCTGTATCATCAAGCCGACCTTCCTTAACTCGACTCAAAAGCATCGACTCCATCTCTAAGGATGCAAGAGTGACCTGACCACTCTCTTCCTGCACCTCCAGGTGCCTCTCTGCAAACAAAGCCATTACCTTCCACTCGATGTTGGAATCCTGAACCACATGATTCTAAACCTTCCTTATTAGAGCATTAGAAAAACTATTTCCCTTCCTGGGCGTGTACACCAACTCAAAGTCAAAAGAATGGAGATATTCAACCCATCTTCCCTACCAAAGATTCAGATCCTATTGTGAGATGATGTACTTTAAAATCTAATGGTCGGTAAACACAGTAAACTGTTCTCCCAATAGATAGTTCCTTCATCACATCAAGGCGTACACCACTGCTGCCAACTCAAGTTCATGAGTGGGATAGTTCCACTCATGGGGTCTCAACTTCCTTGACCGATAAGCCACAACCCACTCATCTTGCATCAACACCGCCCCAAGAATGCCTCCGGACACATCACAAAACATGACTTACTTCTTACGCAGCTCAGGTGAGATCACGACAGGTGTGGTCGCCAACCACTTCTTCAACTCTTAGAAGGCATTCTCACAAGCCTCAGAACACTCGAACCTAATTACATTTTTGGTCAAGACAGAGAGTGGTGCTACCAAGTGAGAGAAATCTTGAATGAACCTTCAGCAATTCCCGACCAAACCCAGAAAACTCCGAACATCACATACACTTTTGGGATGCTCCCAAGATACAACTGCCTGCAATTTCTCTGGATCCACTAACACACCTACCTCTGAGATGATGTGACCGAGAAAATGCACCTCACATATCCAGAATAGAAACTTTGATAGATTGACGTACATATGATTCTCTCTTGGCATACCTAAGACGATGTCAAGATGCTGGGCATGATTGTCAGGAGTTTTTTAGTACACTATAATATTGTCAAGAAAGATAATCAAAAAATGATAAAGATATGGATGGAAGATTCGATTCATCAAATCTATAAACACTACCAGTGCATTATTCAAGCCGAAAGGCATTACCAGAAACTCAAACAACCCGTACCGACTCCGAAAAGCTGTCTGTGGTACGTCAGAGGACCCCACCCTCATCTGGTGATAACCCGACCTCAGATCAATCTTAGAAAACAATGTTTCACCCATCATATGATCAAAAATTTCATCAATCCTAGGAAGAGGGTATTGATTTTTCACTGTCATCTGATTCAGCTTTTGATAGTCAACAAATAGCCTCAACGACCCATTGAACTTCTTTGCAAAAATCCCAGGAGATCCCCAAGGAGACGTACTTGGATGAATAATCCCCTTACTCCCCAAATCCTCACATTGAACCTTCAGTACCTGGAGTTTTGCCAGTGCCATTTGGTATGGCCGAATAAAAACTAGCTCCGCTCCTGACAGCAACTCGATTGTGAACTCGACATCCCTCTCGGGTGGTAACCCTAAGAAATTCCCAAGAAACACATCCTGAAACCAATACACCGCATGATGAAAATTAAATTGTTCCCCTGCCTCATCATAATCAAGCATGAGACATGCCACTTGAGCCGTGAGTCCATGCATCTGATGAAAAAAATCCCCCGTACGCCCTGCTCGAACATCCCATTCACCATGGTGGACATATGCATCACCCTTGAGCGACCTGAACGATACTCTGTGGTGATAACAGTCTATGTGTGCTTGATACAACACCAAAAAATCCATTTCCAATATTAGGTCAAACGCTAACATCTCGAGAATGAAAAAGTCCCACAGAAAACGACACCCACCAACTTCTAGGGAACATCCCTTGCACTGCTTGATATCCTCAACCCGCACTCCCAACGGGGTGTCAATTGACATAACTCCACAAACCCACTCCATAGGTAAACCCAACACTACCACAAGTTGAGCAGAAACAAACGAGTGTGTGGCACATGTGTCAAACAATGAACTAGAAAATGTAGAAGCTACAAGGATCATACCTCGAACAGTAGACCGTCCGACCTCGCCTTCACCGAGCACAAACTGAACTTCCCCTCTATCCTGGGCTCCATCCTGACCACCCTGTGCTGCAATTCCCTACTTGCATAAGCGATATTTTCCTGGAGTTCCACGTCCACCGCCCCTACTAGTACGACCTATGGAGCTCCAACTGCTTGCCTGATACGGGGAAAATGATCCCCTTCCCATACCCGACACCTAATTTTCATGATCATGCTCACCTATCTGCCGAGGGTTCCTGCATAACCTCTGCACATGACCCATCCTTCCACACGAACGAAAGTCAATTGGAGGTCGAGGACACTGACCACGCATATGAGTTGTCCTACCGCACTAATAATAGAACACTGGGTTCCCATTCTGAGAGGCCAACCCTCTTTTCTGACCACATTGCTAGAAACTTTCAAAATGGAACTTCCGACCTTCGGAAGATGCACCACTTGTCCGCCCAGCTGGAATGACAAGCCCACCACACAAATCCCCCTTCAGATTCCCTTCAGAGATGAGTGCCTGGTCCATCACCTCTACAAACCTCTTCAAACGGAAGATATTTACTTGAGACCTGATCTCATGTCTCAACCCATCCTAGAAACGCCTTGCTACCTCTGCCTCATCTCCTGCTAACACTGGGACAAAGCAGTTCAAATTAGTGAAGCTACTAGCATAGTCCATCACCAATAGCGATCTCTGAGTCAGGATCATAAACTCCGCAGCCCGCTCCTGTCTCAAAGTCTCTGGGCAGAAATGCTCAAGAAACATCTCCTAGAAAACCATCTACGACATCCCCTCAGTATGCTCGGTCTAAGCCTGAATGTCCAACCAACGCCTTTCCTGGCCCCACAACATATAAACAGACAACTTTAGTCACTTTTCAATAGGGGTCTCCAGATGATCCAGTATCGTCTGGACAGACTCTAACCAGAACTCTGTTGCCTCTGGCCCACCCTCTCTCGTGATGGTCGGAGGGTGCTATAGCTGGTACTCCTAGGTCAGCTCAAACATACTTGGTGCAACCCACCCTGGGTCTCGATCCACCATCTTCATAAAGAGATCCATGTTCTCCCAGAACTTGTCTTCTCTGCCTCCATTGATCACCACATTTTCGTGATCTTCTATCGGAGGAGTGTTCTCAGCATGATCCCCACATTTCCCAACTGGTAATCGACATCATGGTGGCATCTCTCTACATTTCCAAGCACATGTTTTATCACGCATTCCATAAAAAATTCACGACTTCATCAAAAGCTCTTTACTAGACACAACAACCCATTTTCATATACTAATTCAACACCATTAACACATCAAATTCACCGCCCTGACCATCCCTACCGCGGTCCATGATCCACATGGGGTAAATAACCATGCACTACCACCAAACTCACACAACATTTTTTTAAAAAAAATTCCACTTCATTTCAAACCCTTATATTTCATTAAACATCATTTAACCACTTGTTTAATTTCATTCTGGTAATTATTTCTTACTTACATTAAATGCATGATGCACCCTACTTTACTGCCTCACACACCCACCCCATACGTGTGCCTAACATTTAGCATGCCACCTATCTCCCTAGCTTCCTACAATGATTCGTGAATGAAAATCCTCATGCTGATATGGCCATGAGCCAAATATCATAAAACAGTCACATCAAACCACATGTGCATCACCCAATGGGGAAATATCATCAACTGTAACAGCACACAACTAAGAACAACATTTCCCACCCAGGGTGATTTTGGTTTTCCCTCGTACATGGATTAGCTACTCCCAAGAACAAGCTCATTACCAAGGCCTGACACATCTTAACCCTTTTTAACCTATCCCAAAAAATAAGACCATAGAGAAGGAGAAGAGAGACCTCCTCTGATACTACTTTGTAATGTCCCCGACCTTGAAGCCACTAAACCGGTGCTCCAAGCCGGGTCGTTACATAACCTTAAGCACGCCTCCCCATACGTCAAAGGTTGCCGACTAGCAGCGGGGGTCTATGTGGTAAAGTGAGGAGACTATACCCCCTTTTTATCAGAGTAAGCCACAACATAAATAAACCAATAGCAGAATCATAAACCAATAAACAGAGAACATGTATAACAACCATTTCCAAAAATAAATATGTCATGTTCTACTACAAGTGAAAAAGTGAACAAAATCCTAAAATAGGGACAAAGGCCAAAATCCCAAAAATGGTCCGAATCCAAGTCCGGATCCTCCACCAAGTGCTACCCATGTCCACTCAACTATCTAGAAAGGAACCTTACCCTTATCTTCACCTACAAAAATGATGTCTTTTTGGATACCCAATGGAAGCTTGAGCAGGGTGTGAGTACAACTCAGTATGCCACCACCAATGGTGTCTACAAAATATCAAGTATAGATAGGTAGTCAATGCAAAAAGAAAATGAATTATAATTTCCAAGTAATTATTTAAGGTTCCATTAACCAATTTATGGGCAAATCCATTGCCACTAAGATTTAAATTCATTTCACACCAATTATCATCACTTACCATTTCATCATATTTCCATGGATTAATCACATACATTATGTTACTTGGGTATAAGGCCAAAAATCACATGCAAGAGGGTAATCACATCTTTATCCTATCTCACTAGGACTAACCCCCTCATAGCAACCATATCCTCACTTCAAAGCCTCAGTCAGGGTGGATTCAACTGTTAGGAGAAAGGATCCTCAGTCCCCAATCCTAACCCATGCATTTCGGGTGGAGTTCAGAGCATCAGTATTCACTCGACCTGTGGGCGTACATCCTCAGTCATACCCCACTCTACTAAGCTATGTGCACATGCTATTATATATATAAGTATCCATCAACCCACCATACCATTTTCCTTTTACAAACACCATTCACAAAAATCCACATGGGAATTCACATTATGCCTTAACTCATTAACACATTACCATTTCACATCATTTAACCATTAACCCAGTTCACATGTGTTATTCCTATCTCAATAAGCATTCAACACTAGACCCATAACCTATCCCATTATGGTCTTTAATAAGTATACACATTAACCCATTTAACCAATACATCATTTCCATGAATCAACGATTCAAACCATTTCAAACAACCCTTAGGTTATTTGCAAGTCTAGGTGCATCACCTAACATATATTCCAAGTTCAACCAATCATGCCAACAAATTCATCAAGGGTTATACCTTTTATTATAATAGGGTCACTTTTTTAATAACAACCCCCAAGTCTGGGGAAAGCCGACACATCCCATGGATGGCCCCAATTAGGTCAAGTAATTCTCAACACATCCCATGGGGATCGTGAGAGTTCCCATTTACCATTCTTAAGCATAATTTATACCAAACACAACAAGGTTGATCTAATCTCACCAAAGGAAAGCATGGGCAACACCACACATGCATAAATTCAACATAAAACTATTGGATAATGTTTGTAGACCACCTACCTCAAAACTGTGGTTTAACGCACGCTCTATTGAGTCTTTAGACCTCAATCTGTCCAGCCATTGGAGCTTCAACCTAGAACTAACCCAAAAGGTACAGATTTAGAGCTATGGAACCAGAGGGAGAGATGATACAAACCCTAAACCAAAAAGAGAAACAAGGATGGGATTACCCTTACCCGGAGCTTCGATCTGCATCCAACGGCACCAAAAAAAACCTCAGAAACGAGAGAGATCGAACTCTTGGAGCTCTTTGGTGATTTGGTTCGTTCCTAGGGTGAAGAGGGAGGAATAGAGATGAAATCCCGAGTGGGTTCTTTAAATCCTGGGGTGGAAATTTTGTAATTTTTCCCAACATTAAGAGGCCACACGGTTTGGCCACATGGTCTGACAAACCATGTGAAAACTGTGTGCATGCTACTCTCTGGAGGAGGAGGGGTTGCACGGTTTACCTGGGTAGGCTGCATGGTTTTCCTTGGCCGTGCACAGGCCGTGTGCCTAGGCTTGTCTTGCCCAGTTTTCCCTTATTTCATGCCCCAAGGCCCCAAAACACCCCCAAGGCCTCTCATACATTCAGAAGACATCTCTTTAAGCCTAAAATAAGGGAATAAACCAAAACATAACGAAAAAATACCCTTCAAAAAAAAACCAGGATCTTACAAATAGGCTATACAAAATAATTTTAAATGAGGAAATAAAATTATCTATTTCTATATTTAATGTCATGATATATCACTCTATGTGATTTATATTAAGAATTACTAATTTTTAACTTGTGAAAGTTAGTATTTATGAAATTTAGTATTAATGTAATTCTATAGTGTCTTTAGTGAAATACCATCGGGGATGTTTTGGTCACACCTTGTATACATGCTTTGGCCTATGTATACAAGAAGAAATTATTCCTTCAAGTTTTGTGTTTGGGAAATGTATTTAGATCTTCACTTTTTGACTGTTGAAGGAAATTTTTTATTTGATGGGTGACGTTGGGTTACATGGATATTTTAGAGTAGTTTATTATGATGATTATTTATTTATTTTGGATAACTATGTATATTCCAATTTAACAATGTGTTTTTTCTCTTCAATTATATATTATGATAATGGTGATTTTTAATTATTTTTATATCCCCCAACAAGTATATTACTTTATATTTATTATTTCACATTTGGATTCATTTCTTATTATAAAATGTTTTTTGGGTGATTTATTTATAATTTTTTATTTATAATCCATTGAATGGATATGCCATCTCAAAATCATATTAGTTTCAGCTACATTACAAAAATTTATCTAAGGGTGAAATAATTTTTGTGAATTTTCATTTTAATTGCATGGTAATAGTTTCTTACATATGATGATTGAGAATTACCTTTAGAATTATTTTATGTCTTGGAGGAATGAAATAGGTAGTTTATCCTAAATAGTTTCTTATAAAATGGTATCAGAGTGTCCTCTTATTATATTATGTATGTCTAGGTTGTATTTGAAATTGGACTATTTAAACTATAGAGGTAGGTTATGAGTGGGAAATTAATGACCATATTTCATTTTGAAACATGAGTTCCCATGGGTCTTCAAATTTACTGTTCCATGAATTTGATTATATTGTTGAATATTTTTAATAGTTTTGTAATCCCTATTGAATTGAATCATATAATTTTGGGGTCTCTTTTAGTTTTGTGTTGAATTTAGAAATCATGTAGAGTTTATTTATTTTTACACATTGTCCATTAACCAATGTGGATCTGACATGCATGGTTGTAGCGAAATTTTCAAGGCTATAACATGGTTGGAGACTTGTCATCCAAAACATGTGGAAAAACCATTCATAGATCGGAACTATGGCATCCCACCTTTTTATTACATAACCTTTCATTACATTTTACAAACAAAAGATCTTTAAAGTATAGTGTCTTAAAAATCAGGGACATACAACATGAAACAGCAGAAAACAATCTTCTAATCCACTTGTAAGGATTCATTAAAAGTTTATCCTAGTTACAATTAATGCATCTCATATCCTGGATACATAAATCAAAGTAAAGGGTGACAAGAAGGCATAGTGAGGGTAAACAAGGGATATAGTTTACTTATGATATCAATAAGAACATGATAAAAACATAAAGACATGACCAACAGAAGTATAGGCATATCATACTGAAATCAACTTGAAACATAACTCAAATGTGTGGCTATAAGAATTTATTTAGACATTCATGAACATTTCACCAAGGTATATCCCCAAGGTATCATAAATATTACCAAGGTTATTTACAAATGTATCGTGAAACTTGTCATCTCTAGAGATTAATTCATTACCCAATGCATTGGAGCGCTATTAGGTCACACCCTTAATATTCCTTTACATTCATGTGGTCTATATAGATCAAATTCAAACATTTTATAAATAAACCATAGATAATAAAAGAAATGGGTCTCATTTTAAAATCATGATGTTTAAAAGATTACTTAAAAATGAGATTGTTATGTCATTTATAAACCATGGAAAGGGAGTGAAGGTTACATGTATGTCAATTCCAGATTCAAATATATCATTTTTTGTGTTTATGAACACCAATATAAAGGAAATAGGTCTAGTTATTCACATAAATAAACAAGGGAATTCATTTAGAAAAAATATTTAAATTTTGAGATGAAATTTCTGCAGCATAACTGCTATAAAACATGGTTTTAGAAAACATTATAAAGAGAGGGGACAAGGGTCACCCACTCATATATAATTCATAATATAGTATGGGTACTGAATAAGGGAATGGTGTGGATATTTTAATGACATACCACCTGAAAAGAATACATGAAATAAATTAATGATGTGATTTCTTTTACAAGAAATTCGGTAGCCTAACGACGTCACAAAAAATTTCAAAAAACAAATTGATGAGAGAAGAAAGGGTCTCTCATAATTTGGACATGAAATGGATAGTAATACAAATAGATAAGAATATACCCTCAAGATAATGTGATTGAAAATATAAGACACAACATAAAGGAAGTTATGAATTTAATCGGAGGGTGAAAGAATATTTTACATTGAAGAGTAACTTCGAAAGTATGAAGGTTGGGACCTTGGGAGGATTGAGGGCACCTTGGGAGAACTCATTGGGAGTTAATGAGACCTGAACATCGTTGAAGAGGATTTGGGAGTGAAAAATTATTAGTGAAAGGCTTGGTATATATAGGAGAAGTGAGGGAACAAATCAATAATGGCCAAGGGACACCTCATCAGTAGTATTGGAAAACCATGGGCTTAACCATGGTATATGCCCATGGTATTGGCCACATAGGACATCTCATACATTATATTATTATTTATAAGTCATCCATATTTATTACATAATTAATAAATCTTTAATGATGTCATTGAACACCCGAAACATAAATATGTAATTTTACTATTCACCGAAAATTCAACTATTTCAGAAGAATCCCAAAAAATTACCCTATCCTAAAATTGATCCTCTAAATTCAAAAATGAACACCATTTTTTGAAAATAATTTCTAAACATTTTTAATTCAATTTTTAAATAGAAACTGTATTCACTGAAAATTCAATTTTTTCATAAAAATCCCAAAAATTCACCTTAACCTAATACCGATGCACTGAATTCAATAATGAACTCCATTTTTTTTAAAAAAATTCTAAATATATTTAATTTAGTTTTTAAATAAAAAATACTATTCACCTGAAAAAACTAAAACATAACCAATAATTTCTAAAATAGTTATTTACCTATTTTATTGAATCACATTATTTAATCAAGGTGACTAAATTATATTATTACTTTCATAAGTGAGGTTACTAGTCCATTTGGTTTCATTACTAATCATAAGGGTAAAATTACTATTCGTAATTTACTATTCATAAAAAATTATGTTGATCTTGTTAGACTCTAAATTTCTTACTGAATATAATTTTAGAAGACCAATTTTTAAAAATTATTATACATTATTAATTATTTAATGTTTACATAAATATTTTTAAAAATTTCCTTTTTCCAAAATTCACCAATATTATACTTCCTATAATTATCTAAATATTTTAATTTCACAAACTTCACCATAGAAGGAAATAACAATTTTTATTTATCCCAAAGGATTACACAAAGCAGCTAAGGTCTCATTACATATCCTTTTATAACACCAGCATAGGACCTAAGTGTAAGGTGCGCTATGGTGATAGAATCCGGGGGCGGCTCAACCAACATCACCCGAGTGGTGATTTCTATTAGCTTGACCTTCTCCTGAACACGATTCCATTGTAGCTTTACCCAATGAAGTTTAGCATGGGTTTGGTCCAGAGAAAATCCCATTGGTTCTACCTCTTTCCCATGCTCTGTCATATGGGCTTCGATCGGCCTGAGACTACTGGATGAGGCTATCAAATCATCTTTATGTAACCAATATCACAAATATTTATAAATAATAATCTCAAAATTACGTGTTTATCTTCAAACGGTCATATTGACCAATAAGCATATAAAATATGAAACTAAACAGTATCATTTTAATTATACTCATTTCACTAAATATATAAATTGTTTTGTTGGGTATAAATAAAATAACACAGAAAATTAGGAAAAAATGTTATTAAAAAGTTCAGGTCGTGACATTCATCTCTCCTTAAGAAATTTTGACCGAGAAATTTTTAACTCGTACCCTAAGAAGAGAACAAGTGCAGGTACATCTACCTTATAGACTCCTATTGTTCCCATGTGGCTTCTTCACATTTGTAGTTCCTTCACAATGCCTTAAAAATTTTGGTAGTCCTGTTTCATAGAACCTTGTCTCTACGATCCCATATCTCTACTGGCTGCTCCTCATAAGAGAGGTCATATTCCAGTTGTACCACCTTTGGGTTTAGTACATGTGAAGGGTCAGGTATGTACTTCCTCAAGAGGGATACATGGAATACATCATGAACTTGTGCTAGATTTGGAGGGAGTGCAAGACGATAGGCCACTGCTCCTATGCGATCAACGATTTCAAAGGGGCCAATGTACCTGGGGCTAAGCTTCACTTTCTTCCGAAACCTCACGACTCTCTTCCTTGGTGAAATCTGAAGAAAGACCTTATCGCCAACATCAATATCCAAGTCCATTCGACGGTTGTCGGCATAGCTCTTTTTCCGACTCTGAGTAACCTTATTATGTTTTTTGATTGCATAAACTTTTTGTGTCATCTCTTGGATAAGATCAATCCCAAGAAGCTTTCTCTCACCAAATTCATCCCAACAAGTGGGAGTTCTACGTCGCTTCCTATATAGAGCTTCATAAGGTTCCATTTTAATGCTCAAGTGGAAGCTATTGTTGTAAGAGAACTCAACTAAAGGGAGATATTGATCCCATCCACATTTAAATTTCATTGAGCATGTTCTCAGTATGTCCTCGAGTGTTTGAATAGTCCTTCTTGATTGGCCATCATTTTAGGGGTGATATGTCTTACTCAATTTAAATTCAGTGATCAGATCATGTTGAAGACTTCTCCAGAATTTTTATGTGAACCTTAGATCATAATCAGATATGATAGAAAGTGGAACTCCATGTAGCCTTACCACATCCATCACATAAATCCTAGAAAGTTTCTCAATAGAGAAATATTCCTGTATGGCAATAAAATGGGCAGTCTTGGTGAGACCATCCACATTAACCCATATCAAATTGTTTAATTTGGGAGTTCTTGAGAGACCAGTGATGAAGTCTAGAGTGATATTGTCCTACTTCCATGTTGGTATGGGTAGTGGTTGCAATAACCCTTTAGGAAGTTGTCTCTCTACCTTCACTTACTGACATAGTAGGCACCATGTATTGTAGTCTACAATCCTCCTCTTCATATTATCCCACCAAAAATGATCACGAAGGTCCATATAAATTTTTGTGCTTCCAAGATGTATAGAGAAAGTAGATCTATGAGATTCATCCATCAGCTCCGTCTTTATTTGTGGAATATATGGAACACATATTCTTGTAAAAAACATTAGTAAACCTTGTTACTCAATATTGCACTCAGGAAACTTCCCATCTTTTATAGCCTCAAACTTATTCTATAATGAAGGATCCTCTTTCTGAGCATTATTGATCGTCTCTTGTAATGATGGTTGAGAAATCATTTTGGTTAGGGTTGATGATGTCCCTTCCCTTATAATTCCCATGTCCAGTTTTACTAGGTCAGTGATAAATGGATCTCTTTGAATCCTCATCATAGAAAGAACAACTGGGTCTTTCCAACTCAATGCATCAACAACTTTGTTTGCTCTTCCAGGATGATAATGAATTAAACAATCATAGTCTTTGAGAAGTTACAACCATCTCATTTTTCTCATGTTCAATAACTTTTGTGTGAAAATATACTTCCAAAATTGATGGTATGTGTATATATCACATTTGTACCCATAAGGATATTGCCACCATATCTTCAGAGAAAAAACGACTGCAACCAGCTCTATATCATGCATATGATAGTTCTTCTCATGAGCCTTTAACTATCGAGATGCATAAGCAATGAATTTTTCATTTTTCATAAAGACACACCCAAGCCCTTTGAGATATTCATCGCTAAAAAAAACTAGTCCATCTCCACATGAGGGTAGGGTTACATGGGGGAAGTAACGAATCTCTTCTTCAGCTCTTGGAAATATTCCTCACACTCTTTTGTCTAGAGGAAGTTGACCCCTATTCGATTTAACTTGGTTAATGTATTAGAAAGTTGTGGAATGTTTTTCACAAACCTCCTATAATATCCAAATAATCCAAGGAAACATCAAATCTTAGTTATTGTTGTAGGTTGAGGACAGTCATTTAAAACTTTTTTCTTTTCATGCTCAACTGTGATTCCTTTATTGGTAAAAAAGGTGCCCCAAGAAATCAACTTTCTGTAACTAGAATTCACATATACTGAACATTCCAAAAATCCTCTCCTTACATAGAGTTTGGAAAATAACCCTTGGATGATCGGCATGCTCCTCGCGACTTTTGGAATATATCATAATATCATCAATAAAAACTACCAAAAAGTTATCAAGGTAGTCCTTAAAGACTCTATTCCTCAAATCCATAAAAATAGTAGGTGCATTAGTCAGTCTGAAGGGAATAACAACAAACTCATAATGACCATATTTTCATCAGAAGGCAGTTTTTGTAATATCATCTTTTTTTACTCTCAATTGATGATAACTAGATCAAAGATCAATCTTACAGAAGAATTGAGCACCACAAAGTTGGTCAAATACGTCATAAATTCATGGAAGAGGGTATTTTTTCTTCACTATGATCCCATTCAGTTGTCTACAATCAATGCATAGATGCATCGATCCATCCTTCTTCTTCACAAAGAGAACTGGTGCTCCCCATGGAGACACACTTAGTCGGATAAACCCCTTCTCCAAAAGATATTGGAGTTGTTTCTTTAATTCCTATAGCTCCACATTTTCCATCCTAATCACATTCTATGATATCAGATGAGATCCATGTTTGAGTTCAATGGAGAACTCTAACTCTCTTTCGGGGGGAGGATCGGGTAACTCCTCAGGAAATACGTCAACGTATTCTTGGATGATGGGGACATTTTCTATCCTTAAACTCTCATCTCTTTATTCTTGTTCACTGATCAACACCATAAAGAATGATATAGGGGGTTCGTTTAGACAAATATCTAGTTGAGATATCTCTCCTTGGAAGATAACTGTAGGTTTTCCATTCAAGACTATTGATATTTCCTTACTTTTGAAATTGATTTTAGCATTATTCTTTGAGAGCCAGTTTATCACTAGTATAATTTCGAATTATAGCATGGGAACGACTAACAAATTTGTAATTATATTATGCTCAATAAAGTTAATACTAGAGTCCCTAAAAACTGATGATGCAAGGATAATCCCACTAGGAGTCTTGACTGATTACACTACTATTAGAAAATTGGGGGTTGAATCTAAATTATTTTCAAACATGGAGGAAAAAAAGGAATGCATAGAACCCGAATAAAACAAAGTACTTTCTATCATAGAGAGAAAAACAAGAGTACCTACTACCACATCATTCAGTGCTTCAACTTCAGCTGTCGTGATAGAAAAATCATGTCCTTTCTCCCTTGGTCTTTGCTGAGGTTGATGGTTGTTCCCCTCCACTGCACTCAGATTTAGAAAGTGATTGGAAAAAGTTCCCACGTTGTCCACACATAAAGCACTGGACATCAGGTAGGACATAAACCATATTCCCCTTGTCATTAGCATTATGATGTTGAGGTTTATCTTCACTATGACAATTCCTCTCAATATGCCCATCTCTTCTACACTTGTAGCATTTCCCTCTCCCGAGTAGGCAGTTCCCCGAATGCTTCTTCCATCATTTATTATACGTGGAAGGTTTCACTTGCTTGCCTCCTCTTCCTTGATTGAATCTCCTACCTAATCATGGATCTATTAACCTCTTCTTTTCATTGGATTTATGAGACCACTATGTCTCACCAAACTCTAGTTTGGATTTCATCGCACTCCGCATGATCTCCACATAGATATCATACTCTTAGTTGGCTAGATTCTTCTGTAGATGAGATCTCAGTCCACCGAAGAATCTATCAACCTTACCATTAAGATCCATGAAAAATATAGAGGTATACCGTGAATTCCTTTTGCATTTCATCTCGTATATCCCCACAGATTCGTTCTCCTTCTGCTTCAGCTTGAGAACCTCCTTCCCCATTCTTGTTCTCATGGAACGGGGGAAATACTTGTTAAAGAATATCCATTTTAACTGTTCCCACTCCATAGATTCAACTTCCACTCTTAACATTGTCTTTTTAATCAGTTCCCACCACTAATCACCTTGTCCCACTAAGCGATAGACAACTAGGGTAACCTTCACGGAGCACAGAAAATATCTTATCAATAGAGCTGGTCCACTGTTCAGCAATCAATGGGTCGGTCGATCCACTGAAGTTTGGTGGTCGTTGATGCATAAATAACTCAACAGAATGTTGTTCCCTTCACGGTGAGATCTTTATCTCAGCTTGATTCAAGTTATTTCCCATTACTTGAGTCATTTGGGTCATCATTCCCATAAATGTTTCCATTCCGGCTTGCATCAGAGGGACGTTCGAGCATGGTCCTTTGAGGTCACCATTTGCACGGTTCCTCCTATTGCCCACCATTTTCTAAAACAAAATATCCTTAGTGAGAAACATATTTCATTTACGAATATTTTAACTACAAAAAGGTTTTTTATTAAAACCTCATGGTTAAAAAATTACATTTATCTACAATTCCTTCATAATGATTCATAAAAACATGCGATTAACCAAACATATCTGCCTAGAGTGTAGTATCTAAGAGTGCAGAAAGGACCGTTGTCATGTATTAGGATACCTTGGGTCAAGATTGAAACTCCTTTTTGGTGTTTTCACTCCTAAGTACATCCGTGCCAGAGCCATTTATACCTGCTCGTATCCAGACAGGGATGTAATTGTTTGATAAACAACTTACTCAATACTCACCAAAACACCAAGAATCATTCCTATATTTAAACATTTATATATTATTATTCCTAAAGTTTTCATATCCTAATTTCCTTAAATAACTAATCTATCCTTTGATACCAACTATAGAATCCCGCCTTTTTATTACATAACCTTTCATTACAGTTTACAAACATAGGATCTTTAAAGTATAGTGTCTTTGGAATCAGGGGCATACAACATGAAAACAATAGAAAACATTATTCTAATCCACTTGAAAGGCTTCATCAAAAGATAATCATTGGTACAGTTACTACGTCTCATATCATGGAGACATACATCAAAGTAAAGGGTGAGCAGAAGGCCCAGTAAGGGTAAACAAGGGAAATAGTTTACTTGTGATATCAATAAGAACTTGATAAAAATATATAGACATGATCAATATAAGTATAAGGATATTATACTGAAAAGAACTTGAAACATAACTTGAATATGTGTCTATAAAATTTCATTTAGACATTCATGAACATATCAACAAGGTATATTCCCAAGGTGTCATAAAAATTACCAAGGTTATTCACCAAGGTATCGTGGAACTTGTCATCTCTAGAGATAAATTCATTACCCAATGCATTGGAGAGATATAAGGGAGCACCCTTAATATTTCATTACTTTAATGTGATCCAAATAGATCAAAATCAATCAATTCATAAATAATCCCTAGAGAATAAAGGAAATGGGTTTAATTTCAAAATAAGGATGTTTTAAAGGGTAGTTAAAAATGAGATTATTATGTCATTTATAACCAATGGAAATGGAGTGAGGGTAACATGTATGTCAATTCCATATTCCAATATATCATTTTTGTGTATTTATGAACACCCATATAAACGAAATAGGTCTGGTTATTCACATAAATAAACAAGGGAATCTCATTAGAGAAATAGATAGAAACTTTGAGAATAAATTTCTACACAAAACGGCTATATAAAATAGCTGTAGAAGAAATTTAAAAGAGAGGGGAAAAGGGTCACCCACTCAGAAATAATTCATAATACAATATTGTTATTGAATAAGAGAATGGTATGGATATTTCAATGACATAACACATGAAAAGGAGACAAGCAAGAAAAAGAGAACATGTGATTTCTTTTACGAGAAATTCTGCTGCCTAATGGCTTCACTTAAATTTTAGAAAACAAATTGATGAGAGATAAAAGGGTCTCTAATACTTTGGAAATGAAATGGAATGTAATAAGAACAAATAAAAACATACCCTCATCATAAAGATATTGAAAATATAAGACACAAATAAGGGAAGTCACGACTTAAAGATGAGGGTGAAAGAATCCCTTACGTTGATGAGTAACTTAAAAATTTTGAAGGTCGGGACCTTGGGAGGTTTTAGGGAACCTTTGGAGGACTCATTGGGAGGAAATGAGTCCAGAACATCATTGAGGAGGATTTGGGAGTGAAACGAATGAGGGAAAGGATTGATATTTATAAGAGAAGTGAGGGAACAAATCAATAATGGCCAAGGGACACCTCATCGATGGTGTTGAAAAAACCATGGGCTTGCCCACGGTATTTGCCCATGGTATTGGCCACTTGGGACATCTCATAATTTATCTTACTATTCATAAGTTGACCATATTGATTAAAAAATTATACATCCTTAATTATTTCATTTAACACCCAAAACGTAAATCTATAATTTTACTATTCATAAAAAATTCAACTATTTCAGAAAAATCCCAAAAAAATACCCTAAACAAATATTGATCCTCTGAATCAAAAATAAACTCCATTATTTAATAAATATTTTTAATTTAATTTTAAAATAAAAAAACTATTCACAGAAAATTCAACTTTTTCATAAAAATCCCCAAAATTCACCTTAACCTAATATCGATGCTCTGAATTCAAAAATGAACTCTATTTTATAGAAAATAATTTTCTAAATATTTTAAATTTAATTTTCAAATAAAAAACACTATTCACTCGAAAAAACTAATACTTAACCAATAATTTCTGAAACAGTTATTTACCTATTTTATTGAATAACATTACTTAATCAGGGTGACTAAATTATATTAATACTTCATTATGTGAGGTTACTAATCCACTTGATCTAATTACTAATCATAAGTGTAAACTTACTATTCATAATTTAATATTAATAAAAAAATAAGTTGATTTTATCAGACTCTAAATTTATTACTGAACATAATTGTAGAAGACTATTTTTCGAAAATCATTACACATTATTAATTATTTAAGGTTTAAATAAATATTTTTAAAAATATCCTTTTTCAAAAATTCATTAATAATATACATCCTATATTTATCCAAATATTTACAATTCACAAACTTTACCATAGAAGGAAATTACAATTTTTATTTATCTCATAGGATTACATAAAGCAGTTAAGACCCCGTTACATAACCCCTTATAACACCAGTATATGACCTAAGATTACGGTGCGCTAAGGTATAGAATCCGGGGGTGACTCGGCCAACATTGGCCAAGTGGTTATTTCTATTAGCTGGAACTTTTCCCAAAGGCGATTCTGTTCCAGCTTCACATGATGAAGTTCAACTTGGGTTTGTTCCAGAGTGAAGCCCAGTGGTGCTACCTACTTCCCAAGCTCCTTTAGATGGGATTTGATCGGCCTGAGACTACTGGATGAGGCCATGGAATTGTCTTCCTATAACCAAGATCAGTTATATTTATAAACAATAATCGAAACAATAAGAGTTTAGTTTCAAACGGTCATATTAACCAATGGTCATATAAAATTTGAAACCCAACGATATCATTTTAATTATACTCATTTCACTAAATAAATGAAATAGTTTTATTGAGTATAAATAAAATAAAACACAAAATTATGAATAAATATTTTTAAAACGTTCAGGTCATTACAAGAACCCCATTAGTAATTTTTCATTAAACCATTTTTGATTTCCAATGGTGACTAAGGTGGAACTATATTATAACATATACATATAAGACGGCCTTATAATGAATTAACATTCATCAAATATGAGTTTGATGTTAGTACTATCTAAATGTTTTTTCAATTTTTTTATAGAATATTGTGTTTTGTGGAAAATGATTTCCATGAAAAATATTAAATTTTATAAACATTTTTTCTTTGTTGATTTATAATTTATTTTGAATCTCATAATGTATGTTTTAATTTATGGATATATTCAAAATTGAATTTTAAAAAATTGGTAGAAATGAAAGATTTTTTCTATGAAATTTTTAATTCTGATACCATTATAGTGGTTTAATTAAAAACAATAAATTCATAGGATGTTCAGTTTTAAAATTTAGGACTGATAGTTTATTTACTAAAATTTATTATTACAAGTGGTGTTTTAAAAAATGGAATATTTTAATATAGATCATCAAAAATGTATTGAAATTAAATTAAAATTGTTTAAATGCTTTTTATTCCATATAATGGGGTTTTTATTTTTTACTCAAGGTAAAATTTAAATAAAAAATAGTTTTTCAAGTTTCCAAATGAAAAAAGTATTTTTATGGGCATATTTGTTTTAAAAATGTACATACCTCTATAAATTGTGTACTAAATTATTAGCTTGATTGAAGTGTCTTAAAAAATAATAAATGGGGTTTTCAAAGGTTTTTTCTTATTTTACATGTTAATTTGGTTCAATACTTTATTTTTTTAATAGGATTTTGTTTTGTTGATATATGGAATGGAAGTGTTGGATAGAAAACTCATTATATTTAAAAATATTCATCCAGGAGAGGTATAATTGATATAGATAAATATTGTTTATAGGAGTGATAATTAGGGAGACTTTTCTTATCATTTTTGGGTAACTATTCTAATTTATAAAACAACTCATTAAATGAATAATGTTTTATGGATGGAACATTATATATATATATATTTGACATTTTTAGTCATCTTCTATTGAGATGGTCCTTTGTTCAGATGACCATTCTATTTTATTTATATTTTTAATTGATCATATTTTCAATTGGTTGATAGGGAGTCTCATTTATAGATTGGACACAAGTGACTATTAGTTTTAGGATCTAAACTAAATGATTTTAGATAATGTTATTATATTAATAATATTGTATAATGATATACTCTATAGTTGTTTCTTTGACTATATTATGTTGTATTTTGATTTTTTTTATATAACTCACATCTCATTAATATGTCATTATCATGGGTTTTTTATGTTATGATATATTTGATTTGAAATTTTATAGAGGGATTTTTTAGGGGAATCCTTGGATTGGGGTTTGAATAAAGTGGATTAATTCAACTTATTGAGATTTTTTATCTATATTAGTGTGTTATTTATGGTTATACTGAGGATGCTACATGGTTAAACTCTTTTATTTTCCTCACTATGGATTAGAATTCCATGACTGGGGTCCCAAATTAAGAATCTATTTTCATCCTGACCCAATGTTATAGCCCATGTTTTTAATATTAAGTCCTTATTGTGATTGTTGAATCTTTTCCATTTTAATTTTTCTTGTTGATGATGATTTTTTACAATGTTTTGAGATTATTTTTACATTATTTAAATTTTATTTACATTATTCAATTATAATATGTTGTCATGGATGTTTATTAATGATACATAAAGGGACATATTTTTCATTTTGATATTTTTAGAAAAGAAGCACTTTTTGGAAATACTTCTCATAGGTGTTTAATTTCATATCTCACAATTTTCAGTGAATTCCAAATTTTGGGGAAAAATATTTCAAGTATTTAGGATTTAATGGATTTATGTACACATTTATAATGGTTTTTATAATTAATGGATATGTTTTATGATACATTAGGATTGGTTCCATTGATCATGGAGAGTCATGTTGTTTTCCATGCTCCCTATTTTCACACTATACCTCTTGAATTTCTCTGGACCCTACCACTATGTACATTATCCATTGAGGTTTTGGATTTCTTTTTCCTTTTATTATTCTCATAAATTTAATGGGGAAGAAAGTGAAATGGGGGTGAGAATTATAACACTCCTAGACACTATTGTATTAAAATATTAAAAAAATTATAGTTATTTTTAAATTATTAGAGTCTTCTAGGACTGAATGTATTTGAGATAAGTTGTAGTTTTTCATATAATTTTATTGAGATGTTTTCTATGATTTAAAAATACCATGCTATAATGAAGGTGTTTTTTAACAAATAATTATAGAATATATTTTTTCATTCCATGATCTGTAAATTTCACCATTACTGGTGGTTGTTTCAATTGTATCATTTGGATTGATATTGTGGTCAATGAAATGGTTTTGGAGGTTATGTCAAAAAAACAATGGATGTGTGGTTTTTATAAGGAAATTCCATGACCTAGTGTCGTATATATATGGGGTTTATATAGGCATTTATTCCATGATATTGTAATGTTACTCTGTGATGTTTCCTTGGGAATTAAACGCATTTTTTTATTTGTTAACATGTCACAATGTAAAAGTGAGTTCCCAAGTGATTCACAAATACCTAGATTTAATTATAATGATTTATAATTTCACTCCCTCTATAGTTTTATAGGGGGATTATCCCTCGTTATCCACTCCTAGATTTTGGATGAAACATAGAAGGGATCAAGGGAGAGGCTCCTTCATTCTTCATTGTAGTTTGACCTCTTTTCCATCAATTTTGATTGGTCCTTAATGGTTATATACTAGTTTCTCTAATTTTCACCCCAATAAGACATTACCCTCAACTTTACATCATTATGAAAACCGTCATCATTGTATGAGAAGATTTTATGGTTCATGATGATTCTAATACTACAGATTTATATTTTCTTGGATTCCTTAGGTTAGTATCTTTATTGGTTTAGATTTTTTTTCATAAAAGGTGAGTTTTTTATATTGATAATGTGTTGATCAAAAAATTTAATTAATCTCGATTTAATTTTTATTCTCACAAGCATCCATTTATATTATTTTAATGATGTTACATTACGTAAATTTCATGAAAAAATCATTAGAATAATTATTTTATTCTAGAATCAATTTTATGAACTTAATCTATTGAAGGTTGTTTATTTCATAAAATTATAAGTATTCTGGAAATGTTCATAAAAATCAAGGAAATTATTGTTATACTCTTTATTTTAATAGTAACATATGGTTTTTGTACCCTGTGTTTGGAATGAACACATGGACTAGGAAAATTACTTTTGGATGAAACCCCACATTTGAGGAAAAAATGTATGTCTCATCACCATTAATTTTTAAATCAATTGTAAATTATCAATCATAGTATTGAAATATATTAATACATTGACAGAAAGTATGGTTTAATTCATCATTTATGGATTTGTGAATTAGATATTATTTACATGTTTTTTGCAATGATCTCAGTGGAGTTTAAAGTCAAATTAATGTTTTATAAAGATCAATTAAATGGCTTGTATTCAACAGATTAAATCCTCCCCATTTTTAGTTGAAGTTTTGACATTATTAGAATGTTTATAATTCAAATAATCATAATTTATCATGTGATATTTTTGGATTTGTTTGAACTATTTTTTTTTATCATCATGATAAATACAATGATTATATTTTTCTAAATCTAGAGATGTGCACGTCTTTAGAGCTATTCATTGGTGATATGCCTGTTTGATTATCTTCCATGTGTTTTAATTATATTTGATTAAATAAATAATATCTAACACAGAATAATAATCTATTTTAGTGATTTAATAATGTTCATTTTCTTTTTTAAGTATTAGCTACGACTGTGTGTCAAAGATGTTTCGACTATCATTATCTTAATCTATTTATTTTTAAAGTGTAAATTAATCATACTAATTCATGGTGAAGTTTCAACTTATTATACTAAGATATGGTCCCTTTAATATTGTTTTTATGAACTGTAAGGCCCAGGAAAACCCATGTAATTCACCAACTTCCTACAATCACTGATAATGGCCTCTGAAAAAAGGAACAGCTTGTAAAAATCACCAAGTACCCAGAGAGAGCATTGGTGGAGTATAATATGGGATCTTTTTTATATAAGCCACTATACACCACTGTTTCATATTCTATACATTGTTTATATTCTTAATATTACACGTCTTTTAGAGATAAGGAAATGGTCACATCATTTGAGGATGGATTTTTTAGTTTGCTCAGTATTTTTTGAAGGAATAATTTCAAAACGCCCTATATTTTGTCTTCATCATAGTGATTCGAACACAACCATTTATATGATAGGTTATTATCCAATGGTTATATTTAATTTTTGTATATCCATTATTTTTATAGTAATTATAACTTATTACCATAATATGACTAATACGTTATACAAAAGTGGATATATTTCATTTGAATCTACAAATTCAGATATAAATATTATATTAAAGAGAACTCTCATTGGATGAACTTAGATAACGTATGTAAAATATATATAAACCTTATTTTAATGGTGATAATTATGGATGATGGAAGGAACACATGATTATTTATATGAAATAATGTGGAATAATACTTTATTTAATGAAATTTTATCCCAATAAAATTCAGGATGAATATTTATAATAATGGAATGGTGATTAAGAGAAATAATATGATCTTAATTAAGGAGTTGTGAATTATGTTCTCTATATATTAGGAAATAATGAATTCAAATGAGTCACCTAGTTTTATACTGCATATGATATATGTAAAATTATTTCTATAAATATTAATTACCTATTAATTTTAGATAATTATTGTCGGAACACTGAGAAATTAAAATTTCAATCCTTTATGATCCATGAATCTAAACTCATTATGTAGATAAATTCTAGATTGATAGATGTTTTCAATTATATTTCTTCCTCGGGAGATCCAATTAAACCACATGATTCACATTTAAAGGTTCTCATTGTTTTAATTTCTAAGTGGAATATAATATCTTATATATTTTTCAATCCATGCTAGTTACATAGTTTAAAGTTAATTAATTTATTTCCACCAAGTTAATTTATGAAGTTTGGATGAAATAAAAAGATAAAAATCATATTTCCATAAAAAATTAATATGTTGAACTTAAAACAAAAATTTGAGAATTTTTTTATTCAATTTATAAAAATTCATGTAAAGAACTATAAAATCTTGCAAAAATATTTGGAAAACATTACAACTAGAGAAATAATAGGAATAAAGAAGATAAATGTTGTGAATTCAAGGGGAATGGTCACATAAATCTTAAATGTCATGTTACTAAAACTAAAATAAATCTAATTATAAAACAAAAGAAATAGAATTCAGGAAAACTATTTATAGTACAACATCTAATTCAAGTTGTCAATCCACTACAAACTATAGAGATGTGTAGGAAAATCAAATTGTATATCAATGTCTTATGACTCAAGCTGATGAGGTACATACTTCTTAATCTAAAAATAATATTACATAAAATCTTTCCTATATTGAATGTAATAAATATTATTTTATTCTTCAAGATAAATTTAAAAGTTTAAATAAAGTGTTTATAAAAATTATAAAATAATATGATGTTATTTTTACTTAGAAAGAATTATTTGAGATCCAGATATAATATTTTAGGGTTAAAACATTTAAAAAATATTTTACTTCACATTAAATTAATATTAATTAGATATTAAAAGATTTTAATAATTTTAAACAATTCTCATTAATTATTATTAAATTAGGAAAACATTTAAAAAAAAGTCATTCAAAAAATAATTTTCATAAAGGCAATCATGGAATTGTTAGTAATGGAGAAAAAGAAAAAATGTATAGAAATTTTTTTCTTCATAGTTCATAAAATAAATAAAAAATCTATTGTGATGAGTTTTTAATTTTGAATAAACGGGCAATATACTAATGATGGATATTTGAGAAAACCACAATTTTTTAGTGTCAAGATTTTTCTTTATTAAAAATAATTATGAATCGTTAATATTGGAATCTCTTCTAAAAAAATTGGTTTGGGTACCATCTAAATTAGTTTCAAGACTAACTGACCCAAAATAATATCGATACAAAAAGGAACCAGTATTTAATATTTTTCATCTACGCACCACTTGTCGATTTTGTTATATCATTAATGGGGGTCTTGAAATTTTGTAAAATTCCTTATATTTCTATT
This sequence comes from Viscum album, assembly GCA_963277665.1. Classification (NCBI taxonomy): domain Eukaryota; kingdom Viridiplantae; phylum Streptophyta; class Magnoliopsida; order Santalales; family Viscaceae; genus Viscum; species Viscum album. Next base: position 1,466,937,675 of record OY728138.1, on the reverse strand, counting down.
TATTATTCATTTAAATGGAAACATTATCAGAGTTGAAACTATTAATTTAGTAAGTTTCTCATTTCTATTTTATCATTAAATTTATTTGAAATAACTATTTTATACACAAGAGAAAAAATTATAAATGATTTTCTCATTTATTTTCTATTTGTTTAAAATTTTAATATTTCATCACTATATTATTTATTTAATAAATTAATATACTTAACTATATTTATCACATCATGATTACTACTTAAATATTATTTAATTTCCCATTAGGATATGTGATTTTTTTCAAATATTCTATTATGTGTAAGACTTTGATTATTATATTATTAAAATTAACATTATTTTATATTAATACTAGTTTTTTGGAAGAAGTTATAGTGACAGGGGAGAATGTAGTATGTTATTATGTTAATTTAAAATCACAAGACGAAAGATCATCTTATTTAATGAAAAATTTATTTCTTAGTTAATACTTCATTTTTTAAAAATTGTTTCTAAAATTCCAATTATTTCAAAAATATTATACAATTAGGTTACGTTTCTCTTTAAAAATAGCACTCGTACATAGAATGATCATTCCAATAGAAAAATATGAAATCAGTATTATGTCTTCCTTCTTGAGAATATGAAATGTTTATTAAAAACCATTGTAATTAGATATCACTTCTTAAAAACACTCAGAAATAATTATTCTTCCTTATTTGATAATATAAACACAAATACATTTGGAGAAGCTAGTTTGAGAACCGTAAATAAACATGGTAAATCAATAATAAAGATATGTTATTCTCAAAATATAAATGTTTATTGGTTTGATCATTTGCTACATTTTTCATATAATGGGTTAAAATATTTTTGTAAGATAATAAATTCATTAATAGATTCAATGAATTATCTATTTAGTGAAGAGTCGGTTTCAGTTTTTATGGACTCATTACAAAAGTATTCTAAGAACGTTACCGATGTCCTGGGTTATGGTGAACCAGAAGTTGAATCTTCTCAAATCGGTAATGGCAGAGTAGATCTCAATAAAGTTTCATTCATAGTTTAATATTTTTAATCAAGAATTAGTAAAGATACTGGAATATATAAAAATATTATGAAAATATTATGAATAGATTGGGAAAACACATGTTTCAAAATAAGTTTTTGATATTCTTCAATGTATTTATCGATGTTTGTGTGAAATCTCAAATTCTTAGGAATATTTTGATGAATTTATAAGAGAGAAGATGTTTTAAATTTATAAAATCAGATGTGAAGATATTAATAATTCATATAATGATTATCTAAAATATTGTTCTAGTACATAGTTCTCATATAATTCAATTTTTCAAATATGTATAGATTTTCAAATGATAATTGAATTATTTTTGGGTGTTATGAATTCTATTAGTTAAAGGGTTCATGATTTGGAGAGTAAATATGACCTGTTAAACATTTATAAATATATCCATTCATTTTCCACCACTATATCTTATCCAAAATCAAATAAAAACACATTTTTTTTAAAATATAATGTTTTGAAAAAAATTCTATTTCTCTTTGTTTATTTATCAATTTTCCCCAAAATTTCATAAATTTGTTTCATAATTTATATTTTAATATCACAAATGTGAGATAAATTTATGGAGAAAATTATGGGGATATAGCTGAATATAGTAAATAATTGAGGAATAAATATTAAAAAATTATTGAAATAAATTTTTTAAAAATTTAAAATTTATTTGGATGAAATTTATTTTTTAAAAAAATTAATTGAATATTTTCACTTATTATTCATGTTTATGTTAATATTTTTTCTATGGGTATTTTGAAAATAAAAATGGGTATATCGTTGGGGATTTTTGATCTAAAAATTTCATTAATTTCATCTTTATTTTAATACTCACAAACATCCACATCCATGTTGATAATGAGGTAATATTAACTGAATTCCAGGAGACAAAAAATTAGAATAATTATTTCATTTTGGTTTATTTTTTCAAATCATAAACCTATGAAACTTCTTATACTCAAATATAGGAATTTTAGGAATGTTTAAAAGATATATACGAAAAAAATTTATACCCTACATTTTAAGAAGTGTAACTGGTTTTTATACCCTTCATTATTAATAAACGTATTGATCTGGAACCCTACATTTGGTTGAAACCCTATATTTGATTAAAAAATATATTGTTCATCATCCATAATTTTTTAGTCAATAATAAGCTATCAACCAGACTTTTGATTTATATTTCGTTATAGATAAACCCTACGTTTTACTTGGTAAATTACATTGTTTTTAATAGTTGAGTATCATTACATTTTCTGGAAATGCTCTTATGAGTAAAACATCACTTTAAATGTATTTAATTGTATATCAAAATGATTATATTGAATAGATTAATTTTTTTATTTATATGGAATGTTTAAACATTCATTGACCTTTTTATATTAAAATCCTCATGGTTTATAATATGATATTTCTGGATATGTTTTATGTGAAACTGTTAGACCATCCTGATAAATATGAAGAGATTATTCTTCTCAATATATAGTTGTGTATTTGAAAATAATAACATGTCATCACCTTCAAATAATCACATTAAATATATACATGATTGATCATCTACCTAGTGTTTCACTACTAGTTTTTAAAGAATCATGCATGATATTAATGAATATTGTTCTACTATGTTTTATTAAAGAATATTTTCTCTATTCAGTTGCAACTACAACTGTGTTTCAAATTCGTTTCAATAATATTTATCTTAATCTATTTAGTGTTTATGTTTAAATAGATTATTCTCATTCATGGTAACATATGATCTTTTTGTACTATGTTATACATTTACAAATACACGCAAGAAACAAGAGTTCCCTATATAAACTTTATAAGGTATGAACTATTTTCACTAAATTGTATAGGTCTCCATGAGACGTACTAGCTAGTGCAAATAACCATGCTCCCAGAAAGATAATTGGTGGAGTTACTAGAGGATATTTTTACCCTAAACCAATATACATTTATGTTGGATATTCTTTTCATTGTTTATATTACACTACATACTAATATTTGAGATATATAGAAAGGATCACTTATTTTTAGAATGATTTATTATTGTTTTGCTTATTTCTAAAAGGAAAAAGTCACATAACCCCCTATTGTGTTATCTTGATATTCAGTTCGATATAAAATTTTCCTTGGAGTGGGGTTGGTTTTTCTATGAAATTAAATTGACTAGAAATTACTATTTTTCCCACATTTTTCAAAAATATTTTCCTAGGATTATATGCTGATATTTGTCTCCGATTATTGTTTTATAATAATACTCAAATTTTTTCTTAACATAAAATAAGGTATTTTATTGAGTCTCTTATGTTGATTTGAAAAACTAATATGGTGGAAGAAGCCATGTATTTTTGAATGTTACCATGGGGATATTTTAAAATTATTTTGAAGATAACTAGAGTGTTTTATCTTGTTATTTATTTTTATGGAATATAATCCTAGTATAAAGGGTTTTTTAATAAATAGTGGAATTTTTTCTTTTATCTGACTCTTATTTTGGGAAAATGAGGATTCAATATGATGAATACATGGTTGGTTTTAGAAATAATATTATAATATATTTTTTTCATTTTTTTGGACTAAAGTGGAATATTAAAAAAACACAGGGCTTGATGATTATGACACCTTAAATTTGGGTCCTTAGGTTTGTATATACTTTTTAGGAGGTTTTACTTTTATGGGTTATGAATTTATTATTGTGGTTTTCAAATACATCATTATTGAGAAAGGGATGTTGCATGTATTAGTGTTGTAGTTTAAAAGAGGTTTATTATTTATGTTTTATTACTTATTTATTTAAAGATCATTTATTGTTTGATTCCTCACCTCCACTTTTTTATTTCATAGGAACTTAGGCTAACTGAGTTAGAGATACCTATTGTTTCGTACTAGAATAGATTATATATTGACTAATTCCCTAGTTTATACTGATATTTATCTATGTGAAACACTTCATTGACAGTGATTTATGTGAATATCATCCATGAATTCTATACAAATTTATATTATTCTCGGACTAGTACCCTATTCATGGTTGTTCACTCCCCAAGATAACGGACCTAATGAATTTTATTCACATGACATTATTTTTATGAATAAAAATAACACTGAAATTTTATTCCTCATGTATTTTAAAATATCATAAAATACTACACCCTAGAAATTTTCTTGTGACACTTACTCATTTGATTATGGTTTTATCTAGGGTATTCCAGTTTCATACACTATTTGATCCCCAATGGGTTCTTTTTTTAGTGGTACCATTTATATATATTTTTTTAAATTTTTTATTCCTTTTGATGTGATAGTTTCCATTAGTTATTTCTTTATTTCTTATAATTTTTTTTAAAAAAAATTTAAGAGAGGATCTATAAATTTATTTAATCGAAATAAATAAAATTCCCTTATTCTAAATTTATAGGCATTGATGTATTCCTACATTAATGTTTCAATACTTTCCATTTTAAATTTTATATCCCCCCTAGGGAAAATGGATTTTATGATATAATTTAATTTTTTATTTATTTTATTTAGTTTAAAATATTGGTTTTTTAATAAGACAATGATTTTGTTATCTAAAAATATCTAACATTAAGTTATTAAAAAATAGTTAAATGCGTGATATATTTTTGTCTCTATTCATTTATTTTTAAAAATAAAGTTTTTTATATAATTTAAATGTTTAATTAAGGGAATGTTTTTTTTTGAAATGAGCATCATAAAATCTTTGGTGAAATTCAATTTGGCCGATTCATCTCAAACTCATCATATACACTTTGGTGCATGTAAATAGGTTTCATGAATTATTTTAGGTGGCCCATATTTTAAATCTACTAGGATATTTATTTTGAGTCCAATAATTGAACATTTTTATTATTGATATTTTTGAATTGACATGAAGATGTTTGAGTAGTGTCTGGTGTTTAATTTTTTTAGGATTCTTATGTATTTTCCGATTCCTCAATGATTTCTTTTATTTTTCTTTTGTAGTATATTTTGAGTAAAATGATATTTAATTAATATGTTTAATTCAAGGTGAGAATAATCATTTAAATTAGTTATGTTTAATATATATTTCTCTACTAATTACATGTTCAGGGGGGGTATCTATTAAAAAAATTATTTCTTATACATGGTAGTCCATCATATGGATGTGTCATGATAGATTCATGGTGGTTTTAGATGATTTATTAATATTATATGATGGTGATATCAGTTCTTCAATTTTTTTATTTTGATACCCTGGAAATAGTTTCTTACATATGATAATGTCAAATGACCTTTAGTGATTTTTGGGGGCTAGGTATGATAATTGGTTGAGATAGGTCATCCAATATCAGTCTCTTGTAAAATAAATGACTACCATGGGTCTACATTAAATAAATAATATAAATACATACACATGGTATCTTCATAAAATAGTGAAATCCATATATGAGATATATAATTATGGAAGAAAGAACTAGTTATCAAATGAATATGGGGTTCCTCATGATTTTGATTCAAATTCCTCTAAGATAGTTGAATTTGAGGGGGGAGAATCTGAAATTTTAGAGAAAATATTAGTTGAGATAACCTCCTGACTTACCTTTGGTACACTAAATCGATTTATCTATTTGGCATTTCCTTTTTCTATATTTCATGTTACCTATAGACACCCAATAATTAAACACATATTATTTAATAAATTATATCATACATTACCAAAAAAATTCATTCCAATGAACTAGAGATATTGTTTCATTGGACAATTATACAAAAGAAATATGTCAACATAAAAATAAAACAAAACTATTTTTTTAAAACCCCACATAGTTCTCAAATATAACATATATCTTCTGAAACATCACATGATAGCTTGTGGAAAATACATTAGTAAAATTGTGGTCATGAATACCTAGTAACTGTTTAAACACGGATCTAAATAATAACATGACAGTCAAAAGGCATATAATTACATCATAAAGGAGACGATTATAAACATTCATAAGAATAATTATAAAATTTTCTTATAAGAAAATATTCTTTTTGGAATAACCTAAAACATGATATCATAAAAACTAGTGAAGGTTCACTCCCAATTCCATCATCATGAAGTGTAAAAAGTGTCATGGTTGATTAGGTTTACTACCCCATTCTATACATATCATCTCTTGAATTATAAATAATTTTCATAATTTATTATAGGGATAAATAATTATTTACCCACATATAATATATAATAAAATAAAATATTTTCATTCCACACGAGTAAAATAATCTAGACATAAATCATAAGCATGAAGAAACCCATGAGAAGCAAGAGTATATCAAAATTTAATTTCAAGGCACAACCAAAGGATAAATCAAACATATTACCAAAGTAATAAGTGAATAAATAATTTTTATGTTCATATTTTAAAATGAAACATATGACCTGATCCTTGAGTTCTAATATAATTATTTAATTACAAGGATCGTGGAGAATAAATAATAAAAACATACCATTTGGGAGAAACTTTATGTAATAAGTAAATGATATATTTGATGAAATAAAAAAATTATTATCTTCTATAAGAAATAAATTGAACAAAAATGTTTCATTATAAATTAATGATGTTTTCTTGAAGTTATTCAAGGTATACAAATTTTTATGTGGAAATTCTTGACGTAAGAGAAGATATTGGACAATTCCCTTAATCTAGATTTACATTAGTGGGAATTTCAAGGGGAAGTAAAGATATATATTTCCCTACAAATGAAAAAATATATGATCTTTGTATATATTTAAGGTATATTTATATAAACACAAAATATTAATTTTATATAAAATATATAAATAAAGATAATACATTACTAGAATTCTAAGAAGGATGTATGGAAGATCTGTTACCTCGTGATCGAAATCACATATCAATTGAACATAACATCCGGAATAATGAAATAAATTTTATTGAAAACATTCCATATAAAATAATAATCAATATTTAGTTTTATGTGTTGTATTTATCATCATATTTCATTGATAAATTACATTTATTTTTCTTATGTCAGTAATTGGATGTTATTTAGTTAACATCATGAAACTTTTTATAATATTTTGAATGTGGTAAAAGTATTTTAATTTAGTTTCATAATAACTATAAATATACATTTTAATCTCGTTTATTATTCAATTATAATATAATTTATAGGGGTAAATATTTTTTCCATGAATGGGTAAAAATTGTAACAATCACACTGAAATTTCATTTTTAGTGGTTAAATTTCGTATTACTATTTATTTTTGATATAACTTATTTAATATATAATATTATAATTTCGTAATGTTAATAGAATAAAAAATAACATTTTATACATTTATTAGTGGTTTTATTCCACCCCTGTTATATAGTTTTTAAAATGAATGACAAATATCATCACACGATGGTGGTAGTCTACACATACACACAGAAGATGCTCAATGTTTTTTAGAATATAAGGAATGAGAAATAAATTCCGCATAATTTAAGAATATTTTTCATATTTTAATGATAATATTCTATTATAAAATAAATATTTTTTCACCATACCTAAATGGAATTGGTGAAAAATAGAACACATCGATCATGGGTACTATAGTCCACACTTACGCATAATGGCATATTCATTTTACAAAATGTTATCAAGGAATGAATGAAATAAATGTTTTTTTGTATAAAAAATAGCAGATTATTAATAATACTAGTATTTTCATTCCCTCATGGATATAATATTTTTAGGGTGGTATAAGTCTAAAAATTAAAATGGTTTTTTAGAAAGTATTAACTATTTCTTTTGTTGTTCTCTATTAGCCACCACATTTATGCTCTTTAACATGGTATTTTGGCTAGATAAAAGATTATAGGGCCTAGGGAGACTATCTAGGAGGGACTTTGGTAGAGTTTGGGTCATCCATAAGGGTATATTGATGTTTTTAGAAGTGTTTGGTTTTGGTTCCTTTTATAATTTAACAGAATGGTAATTTTTCTACATACAACACTTTCATATAAAGAGACAAAATGTTTCACAATGATTGTAAATCCAAAATTGATAAAAATAGAGTTTATAAAGGTGTATGGTTGATAGAACATCAACAATAATGTTCTACATGTGTTTTAGAAAAGTTTATGTGTTATTTAACCATATATTTCTTACATTTTCCATTTTTGTTTTTTACCGAGTTAACCAATATTAACCAAAGTATTTTTTAATGAACAAAAATAAAATATTCTTAATTATATAATATAACCTAATGGGTTTTTAATATTAAGTATAATTTATAAAATAATATATCTAAGTGTAATGAAAACTTATTTTAACATTGGTGTATGTGAAATTCAAAAACTAATTTCTATGAAAAGTTTGTTTTTTAGAGTAAGGTTTATGTTTACAATAATCTGTTAGATGTTGTTGATTATATTAATAATAAACTATTTTTTATTATTAAAATGTTATTTACTTATAATTAATATAGTTATAATTTCAAATTTTACCTTGTCAATTTTTTAAGTGAAACATGTGAAAAACCATTGTCATTATAACATTATCTAAATATTGTAAAATGTTAATAATGGGTTTTATATACATGAATAGTATATTAAAATAAACATCATAAATATATAAAACATATTTGTTATATTAGTAATTTCTCTTAATGTGTTAATTTAATTTTGGAAAATTTTTTATTGTATTAATAAAATCGGCATTTTCACACATTAATTATAATTAATTATTTTATAAAATCCAATATATTAATATTTCCATTATAAATAAAAAATTTATTTTTTTAAAACATAAAATTATAAAAGTGTTACAAATAAATGATCTAATGATGTAGTAACTAATATCTACTCCTTGTTTAATAACTTCAATGTTCATCATTAATAATTAAACTTTTTTATAGTTTCATGGTTTTTGATTTAATAGATTATTTAATGTAAAATAATATTCTCAAATAATACATAATAATTTAAAATAATCATTAATATCTTATGCCATTATATACATTCCCCCTTCAGTAATTTCACTCTCTAAATTTTATTTCTAGCACTATGGTGAAATAAATGTGGTTACTTTTGCTTCAAGGATTCTTCTAGTTACCACATTGTCTTTTCACATATGTGGTTCCTTTGATGTATTGTTACAAGGTTGGTGATATTATTGTATTAAATATTTTCTCTAAAATATATGATCTTCCTTGATTTCAACTCATAGGTAAAATCATTCTAAAAAATTAACCCATCTAAATTCTGTACGTGTGGGGGATTATGTTTGTAATTCTTCAAGAGGGATACATGAAACAAATAATTTACTTTGGAAAGGTTTTGTGTGTTCTCAATATGATATTCCAAACTCTAATAAAATAATGAAACTCAAAGAGGCCATTATATTTAATACTCAAATTCCCCTTATATACAAATCTAATATATCTATTCCATGGATATTTATAGAGGGAAACCTTATCACTCTCCTTAAAATCCAAGTTAATCAATAGTAATTAACATTACTATTATATAAACTATGTTCTACATTTATGTGATATTTAATAATATTTTCCTTTTTAAAATTTCCTATACTGTATAAATTCTTGAAAACATTTGTTCATATACTGTATCCAATAAAACATGTGTTCTACTTTTCATCTAATTTAGGGATTTATAAACTGAAATTTGGATACATGAGTAGAGACTATTGTTTTAAGAGAACATGACAAGAATAAAATGTCGGTCCCATCCTCCCTTGAATTCCTTAGAGAAATATCTCAACATATCCTCATGTTTATGAATATTTCTTTCAAAATTTCTATCAGTTTTTGGATGACTAGTCATACTAATGTTTTACTCAATATTTATAAGGTTTTAAATAATATTTGATAACATAAAGTGATCCTTGAATCCTTATTAGAAAAAATCAATAGTTATATTACATGCATTCACACCACTTCATAATGTATATCATTATAAGGTGATCAAGTTATAAGTCTTATAAAATGAAAATGAATTGATACATCTTTATAAAATGGTCCGCCATAATAAATATAGATTTATTACATTTTTAATTATTTGGAAGACCAAATTAAAATCTATGTTAATGTTTTCCGATTTCCTTGTAGGTGTGGGAAATAGATATAAAATCCCCATATACTATTGTCTCATATCTTTCACCTATAGACACAATAGGCATATTTAAGTATATTACCTAATAACCTTCATCATAATGACCCACTAATAGTGTTATTAGATATATCTATACAATTTTATGCTTCCAGGGTGGATGGAGAATATTTAGTTATGTGAAATATTCAGTAGCTCCTTCTTTAATTATGGATCATAAGGAACTCAATTTTGTTTCTCAATTCCCAAAAAAATCATTTATCATCCATTTTTAATTCATATGTTTTTTATTTCCTCATATCATCACCTATCTTATGTGTCTCCATGGCATCCCCATTTATTTTTCTTAATCTTCACTAGTAGTGAAGCATGATAAATAATTTGATAAGGTGGGATGATATTACACTAATCACGATTCCCATTTTTATCATTTTCATGTCTAAGAAGATCAAATCTATCTGTATCCTCATCATTGAGAAGGTTTCAGTATCTTTTCAACTTATAACATCTTCCACATTATTTTCCTTCACATAAAGATAGTGTATTTGGAAATAATAATCAATTATCACCTCTAACTATCTTCATTGTTGCATTATTATATACTATTATGTGAATATATATTTCAATATATTGCTATCGGTATATATATCACCCTTCTCTCTATAGAAAATTTCTTCAAAATTTTCAATGTGAAGATTACTATGGCTAATTATAGATCATGTTTCACATAGTTTTTTTTATACACCATTGAATTCCATGATTCATATGCAATAAAATTATCAAATGTCATTAGTAAATTTCATAATACATTTTTTATGAATCATTATAGATAAAACATTATCCCCCCTTATGGATATTGTGATTATATGTTATATGGTTACCCTATTATTCATCTACTAGTATATCTATTCACATTAATCTATCCAAATATACTTCTATCCCTTTTGAGTAATATTGATTACTTGGTTTGATACTCTTGATATGTTCCTCATAAATCATTGATAATACTCAACTAATCTTATTTAATTACGAAGTATTTCCATTGATTTTTATATAGGACAATTATTATTTAACTTAGTCTTTAAAGGGTCCAAAAATATCACATTACATGTGGAAACATTCCCTAATATTGCCATGTGATCTATCAAAAACATAAAATTATTTTAATTTTCATATAACTTATTATTCTAAATTTTATTCAATATAGAATTCAGATGCTCTTAAAGTTCCTCCTTCCTTTTGGATTATAAAATAATGCAATCTATAATTAATACAACCATTTCATTATGGTAATCATAAAATTAATTTATCATTATGTTCATATAGATCATTGCATAATTAGACTATTCAAATGGAATAATTATAATTTCATAGATCCCGTAAATTTTATATATGGAGGTCGTGGAATATTATCCATCTTCATCTTTAACTAATGATATCCTAACTAAAGGTAAACCTTAGATAGGTATTGAGGTATTTATAATTTATAAAAAATATTAATCTATGGAAGATAACACTTATCCCTTATCATGCTCTTGTTTAATTCATGTTAATTGGTGAAAATATTGATAGGCATCCTTCTCCATGACAAAGTGGAACGATACAACCAATTATGAAGTACTAGCCCATATAAAACATACTATCGGATTTTATTGTAATTACTTCATTATTTTATCTAGTTCAATGGGGGCCACTGTAAAATCATGACATCATATTTCAAGTATGATCCTTTTTTATTTGTGATATCCTTTTTTATGTTGACCTACAGTAGTACCTATTTATTCTTAGTTCTTTGTATTGTGTTATTACATTTAACGGGTTGGCGAATTTTGTTTTTATCTATACATGAGGGGTCTATCTGTTTTGGTTAGTTTTGATTGAGAGTGGATATAGTCCAATATCATGTATGTGAATAAGAAGTCCCCAAAATTTCTAGTATGGGACACCAAATATCTTATAGTAGGATAAAATTAGGGTTTTTATATAAGAATCCTATTGGATATTTAGTAATGTCTACTAACCTACCATTAGTTGGTTGTATGAATATATTTACTACATCAACTACACTATTTATCTAGTAGAGACCCATTGGGAATCTAGTGGGGTTCATAGAGTGGTAGGTATTATTCATGGTTCCACTAGGTAGCTATTTGGAACCAGTTCCTAGATTGTTATGTCATCCAGGGTGAAGAATATAAGAGAATAATCATATATTTTCTATTACTCTTAAACTTCATTTTAATTATAAACACTTCTTCGTACAATGAAATTTAACCAAAATGAGATTTGATACTCTATAGATGTGATGTTTTCCATTAAAACTACGAATCATCTGAGATCCATATACTATATGAACCATTGATTCAATATCATTAAGTTTGTTCTATATATATTGATGAAATCCCTTATTCCTAGTGTGTTTCTTACTCTAAGGGATATGAAATTTTGGGTAATTGATGGATCTAGATTTTTTATTTTATAATTTTTGTTTTGGTGTTCTCATAATCAGTTATATATTTTGAATTATTTTTTGGTGTATCTCACGTTTGTTTATTAAGGATTAATTTTATTGAGGTATGTGGTTTAGTAATTAAATAACTATTATTTTAGACCATCGATAAATGATTATTTTGTATTTTATTTGTAAACGAATTAAAATTATTGATTTTATTTTCAACATAATTATTTTCTAAGTTTCCTGGTATGTATGTTTTGAACCTATTTGATTATAGTTTTTCAAAAAAATTATTAATTTTCAAAAAAATAAAATGAAATGAATTAATGTTTTTAAGAAATACATTAATTACGATCCTTGAGAAAGGATAGAATGAAATATTTTATGATTTCTAAATTAAAATAATTGTATTCAAATTAATTTGTTTTTGATGATAACCATGTGATGTTTGATTTTAAATGAAGTGGAATGTTTTAAAACAATAACATGTGGATTATTGAAAGGATTTGAGATTTATTGAAATAAAAGATATCCCCCTGTATTACTTATTTAATTGAAGTACATGAGATCATGGGTAGTTAGGTTGTTAGTCTTAGAAAAAAATACTGGGTATGTATTATACCTACCTAGTAATGCATTTACTGTGGAAATGAATCACAGATAATGAGGAAATGGAGTTCATCCATTAAGGCATTGTCCTATTATTCTTAGGCTGGAGGTCTAGGGACGTGCGGGAACATGGAGTTTTATTTCACTAAAATGTTTTAGGATCATTGATCCTTAACCTAACTAACCATAAGAATTAGAACCATGAAACATGGATTAAAAATAATATATTAATACATTTTTAATATAAATTTGTATTCATTTCTATTTTTATGTAAATAATCTTTTTACCTCTTTTATACTCACCAATGGAAATGTTTTTACAATCATTTTTTGATTTTAATTGAGAAATTAATACCACAAAATATTTTATAAAAAATATAGTATATTCAGTTTAGTTTTTATGTATTTATTATAGAATACATGGTGTTATCCTACTAGGATAGTGTACCACACAACCTACTTTAGCCTTTGGGTGTTTTTAGAGGTTCTTGATTAGGTTCAAAGAAAAATAAATTCCCTTCTTGGAGGTGGTGGGGGTAATTTAATGTGGGACCATGGGGGATAATGGTGATCGGTGTAATTATTTCCCCACTAATTATAATGAGATCTTGTGATGAAATCATTAATGGTTTTTGTGGTTTCATGGGTTATAAATCATTCTTGGGACATTTATTTTTCTGATATCAGTTCTTTTTTATTACAGAGTATTTGGAATATCAAATTGCTATTAGTATCCAATGGTAGGTTGTGCCTCCAATTCGACATTGGTATATGGTTTGGGATATACTGGTATATAGGAGGTAGGATCATATGGACATTATGGGTATATTAAGATTGATTTCATGGCCATATATTATCATTGTAGTCATTAAGATACCATGATAAGTTGGGAAAATATGGTTTTGATGAGTTTTCATGATCTGATTCTAGTGTTTTCCTTTATTATGATATGAGATTATTGGTATTATGTTGAATTTTGATTGAAATATTATATGAGTATGTGTCCGTTAACTGATATTTCATTATTCTTTTTGATGTTTTTGTGTACCATTCTATCAAGAAGATTACTTATCAGACATCAAGATGGAGCTACTGATAAAACATAGAAAGGGAAATCCTTAATTGAAAAAGGCCTTATTGACATATCTTTGTGTGTAGGAAATGATCTGGGTTAAGTAGATGCACACATTCCCCTTAAGTATTTACATGTTCTACCTTATAGGGACAACTACACAGATCATTCACAATAATTTCATTATTAGAAACCATCATCTTTATTAGAAAAAATTTATCTATAAGAGGAAAAAGATCGGTTGGGAAAGCATAATTGACCATTCTAGTTATTGAGGATTCAAGATTAAATAATGGTGTAATGATTCACAATGAAGAATATAGGGCATAAGAAGGGATGGGGTTATATTATAGTTCTTGTGATAAAATTTGAGAACATAGAGTAGAAATTCTTAAAGACACATTTCATTAATAAATTCTATCAAAAATTGACCATATTAGAGAAATACCTGGATTTTTATAACCATCAATATGGTGATTGGTTTATAACTCATTAAGATAATTATTTTGATGAATTTTATCTATTATCAGCTAAGGTAGTATAAAAACGTGAAGTTTGAGGAATATATTTTTTAGATGTACCATTGACTAGATATTTGATATGAGTTCTTTATGCTGAAGATTTATACTTATTATAGTGTTCTATATGGATATATTATAGTGTAAATTTAATTATCTAGATTTTTATGGTTGACGGGAGTTCCTCTTCCTCCTCCCTATGCTAGTATTAGTGGTTACATTTAAGGGAATAGGAAACATGATGATTTTATAGTGGAAATAATAGTGGTTTTCCTAGATAGTTGTTTCCTACAAATCTGTAGTCTATTCTTGTAAATGACCACTAACATGTTTCTAATATGGAATGGTTGGAAACTTGAAATGTGATTGCATTGAGTCAATAAATATTCGTAGCTCTTAGGGATGATCATGTCCCAAGAAGAGGTTTATACATGTTTTTTTAAGATCTTCATAATGGTATAAGATCATTAACCCTAAGAGAATATATGGAGACGCTAGAAGTATAATGAGAATGTAGTTCTATCCATATCCATCATGGAAAGATATTACTCAAAAATTAGACAAGCTGTCAGTGGGAACTAATATGTGTACTGTAATAGAGATAGGTACAATTACTATTTCATCTCATTTAGGGACTAACTGTTTTGATACTGGTTCCTCTCATTTCTTCTTATCTACAAACAATATAGAATTATTAAATATACCTAAAAACCCCATGAATTATGTTATAGAAATTTCAATGTCACTTGGGATTCATAGATATTGATGATTCTGACTCTCCACTTGTTATTTTTAATTATGATAGATCGTTATCTTCTTGGAATTTAAATTTAATGATATGAACCATATTTATTTTATTCTAGGGATGGATTCATTATGTTTTCAAAAATCTTGGATTGTATATTATCTGTGTACGTTCAATTTTGTTTCTCACGAAAGAGATTGTTGTTTTGATCTTGGATAATGGGACCCAAGGGCTAGCTCTGTTGGGCCTCTACCAAATCAGGGTTGGATGATATCCTTGATTGATTTTTAAATGGAGAGATGATATTCATGTTGTTATCTTCCAAATATATTTGTCATGTTTTTAGATGTTTTCCAATAACAATTTTATTTTTTTCTAATAGTGAAATACGTGGAGTTCTATATTAACATGGTACATGATACTTGGTACATAGAAAATATATTTTCTCTCTAACTGTATAGAACCGACTAAACCAAATGAATTAAAGGATTTTTTGGATGACTTCATGTATAATGTCTTAATTCGACAAACTGAGTCATCATGTGAAATACAAATATTTTTCAGCAATAAGTCTAATATAACCCTTCTCTAGTGTGTTTATAACTGATATATCATCCTAGTTATAATCAATAACAATAATACATTACCTAAATTTTTTTATTTTTATCCATTTAAATGGATGATGTTGTTCACTATGAATGATCACTAGTATAGATATCACTTGTTTAGGATCATGGATTCTTATATTTAAAAGACCAATTTCATATATAAGTATGAGCAATGTGTTATATATTTTTGAGATTTTTCTATTAAATAATTAACCTTATGTATTTACGGAAATAAAGAACACGATTTTCCATCCATACCTCAATTCAGTCATTTTGGTATTCATTGTTTATTGGCTAGTTTACTCTAAAACCAAGGATGATCAAATGTGTTATTTGGGATAAGCTTTGGACATATGGAGGAATCAATAAATTTATACCATGTTTCTTTAGTTCTAGTCTAGGATTATAGATGTGATTTTTAGGGAACATGATCATAAAAACATTGATTCTTTGTTGAACCCATTAATTTTAGGAATGTTATTTTATAGGAGGAACCATTGAATGTATTTTAGAATTTTATATTCTTGTTCTATGTAGGTAATTTCAATTTTTCCATTAAATATTTTTCAAATTCTTTTCATCTTTTTACCTCTATCAGTCAAATATGTTTAATATTTTTCGATATTTGAAATGTTAAGCATTAATTGATGATTTTAATAATAATTTTTCATTATCTATAGTGCTGACACTTATAGAGGAAATAAAAGAGTATTATCATATTTTTTTATACACCATGTTAGGTTTTGGATGAGTTCTAATGTTGGGTGATCATGTGGTGTCTTAAGGTTTTCATTATGTTTTTATTCATGAGAATAAATATCCCACACATGATCTATAACTCATAGTTGTGATACGTGATCTTAAGAGATGGTGAAATTTCATAATTGGATAATTTTTTACCATTTACATCAATAATAAAATCATGAGTTATATAATTTCCTAAATTATTTTAATATCCATCAAATATTATAGGTATAGAACCTACAATCTTTTGACATCAATATTACCAAGAACCCTTGAATGTGGAATAATGTTACTGATGCTCTTATAAGGGTACTACCATCATAGTCCATGAATGATTCTTCTAAGGGGTGGAACCTTAAGATATTCATTTCTCATATTCATTTAAGATAATTAGATTTTTATACTGTGGTTTTTATGGTGTATTTAGTTTACATCATCTCTTATATATATTATCATCTATTTGAAACAATTTGATAATGATTTTTGAGAAATTAGGTATTCATTACATAGTGGAGAGACCATCGATGAGTGGTCTCTATTTTTGGAGGTCATCCATTCCATCAAGAACTATTATGTCATTATTTCATCTATGAGAAAATATGTGATGGAGGATTTTCATGAGTCTGTAGTACACCCAAGAATGATGAAATTGTTTTATGATATGTGGCATCAATTTAGGAAAAATTTTATGAAACATGGAAAATCTCATATTTTTCGTTGGTATACTTGTAAAAAGGCCACAACTGAGCATTAAAATCCATTAAACTTGCTTCATCCCCTTCCAATACTGACTTGTATGTGCAATGAGATATTTGTGAACTTTGTAGTTTTTATGTATATACACCTTAAATATAGAATGTGATGTTGGAGTTAATTGACCAATTTACCTAACTATCTCACTTTATTTCCATTTTTGATACAACATAATTCATGGAATTATGAAATATGTTTATACATAAGATCATCATATTCCCTTGAATTCCAATTTCCATTAATTCATATAGCTATTCCTAGTTCTCATATAAGTTTTGGAAGTTCCTAATAAATGCGATGGGGTCCCATGTCATGTTAATAATTTCATACCATCCTTAAAATGGTGGCCATAAAGAATAATATATATTGAATCATGAGGAAATTCTTCTTTATTTTTTCCTTGATATTGGAGGAGATTTGTATTTATATTTGAGTCTATATGTTTTTTCTTACAATAAAAGATATTATAAATCCATTAAAATGGAACCCTTCAAGGCATTGCATGACCATCCTTGTAAATATCCACTCTGTTAGTCATAGATTAGTGATGGTTCCCTTATGTTCCCATGTCTAGTTCATGAGATTAAAATAATGGTCCTGATAAATCATCAGAGCATAATGATGACAATATGTAGTATAAATATTATGTGTATCATTATTAACAACCTTTGGATTTCATTATTAGTGACTACTATTTCATGAAGTTATCACTCTAACATGGTTAGTAACATCTTAGATAGTTTGGGAAGTTGGCACAATAATAAGTGGGAATATTTTTTTTTAAATATTGGAAAGGTGGATTACCATGTGGATTTTCGACCTTAGATGACAATGATCCTCGAAATGTTTCTCATTTCATGGCTATAAAAATATCATTCAGGTCACTCTCATGTATTTAATTAGGATGAATATGATGTGGAAGGAAATATTTCCATTACTAAGAAGGTAGTTAAAATTATTAGTTCCCCGATTAGGGTTCTTTATGGAAATACCATACTTATAGTTTGGGTTCTCTGTAAACCTGGTTTTCATTCTCATGAAAAATGGGAGTGTGAGGAATTGATGAGAGAGAAATGGACTTCTCTATTTTTTTTAGAGTCTACTTTATTGGAATTCTTATAGAAAGGAAATTTCTTATTTGTAAAATTATCACATCTGATCCTCAGATTTCAACTACAATCCTTGGTTAATTATACCTCTCATTAATTTTTATAATGATCTCCAGATGCACCTATTGATTCTTATTTATATATTATTTTTTGGACCTTTTTTGAGTTTCGATATTGTAGATTTGATCCATGATATAGATCTGGGAATTTTCCACGAGTTTGGAAAGAGAGTAGATGGAGACCTCTAAATATAATGGATATCTGAGGTCCATAATATCATTAGTGAGAGACACTAGCCTACTAATGTAATAGTTTCTGTAGGTTATTCGTATAAGAATCCCACTAGCAAGCCTCTGAGTTCTATTTACAAGTAGGTGGGCATATTATTGAAATAATTTACTACATGAACTCCATAGGCTAGCTAGAAGAGACTAGAAAGAGGGGGTTTCAAAGTGATCTACATTCTACCTTGTTTCATCAACAAGCTGATGGGTGCTAGTGGCTAGATAGTGATGTCATTCAGGATGCAAAAATCAAGGCCATAATCATATTTTTGTTTCTTTTAATATGAACTTTATTTATGACACCAACTCTTTCAATCCTGGTTGGAACCAAATGAATCTGAAGACTCTCTATAGGATAATTTTTCCCTTACAACCTTGAAACATCATGTATCTATGTGTTGCTTTAAGTATTGATTCTTTCATAGTCTGTGTTTTATCTATCTATTTATGAAAAAATCTCTTCCACATGTTTCTTCATCTTCAAGGGATGTTAAATCATATATTTTTTTGAATCGAGTTTTGGATATGGAAATTATGGTTCAAGGATTCTCAATGATCTATTCTAGAATTTGAATACCCATTGGAAGATCTAGTTTAGTTTAATTGTTGATTATATTTATTGAGGATGGTTTTTTTGTAAATTAATTCAAATATAATGAACCATTTGATTCATATTTATTTTTCATTGGACTTATAAATAATTTCCAAATACTAATTTGAGTTTCTCTATTATTTTGTTCTAAAGGGATAGGTCTACGTGTATAAACTCTTTGATTAAGGATTTTAAGAAAAAGTATCTATTTTTTTAAAATGGATTTGAAATAAAATATATTTTCAATTAACAGATGTAATATTGATCTGTAGAAAATTCTTGCCTGAAGTATTTTAGGATTCCATAATGAAATGATGTTTTTTAAAGGTAGGACATGTGAGGGAAACTATTTGGTGTTTTATTATGAATTAAATGGCATGTTTTCAAATGTGAATATTGGGTCAATTGAAATGACTAATTCGAATTATTTTATATTTATTGAAATGGTTGATATCATATTGTATAATTGATTCACTTGAAGGAAATGCGATCTTTGGTAGTTAGATGAGTATTCTATGAAAAGATAAGTAATTATGTATTATATTCACCTAGCTATGCATTTAAAATAAAAATGATAAAAATTTGATTATGGTAGGTATTTACATCATTTGGGTGTCATTAGAGTCTGCCTATACCAGCAATATAGGGACATGAGAACACCTTGATAAATATTATGTTGAGACATATGAGGATCCTTGAGCCTTTATCTAACTAACCTCAATAATTTTAAACATAGTGATATTGAAGAAAATGATATATTCGTGCCTATTTTGATTGAAATTATTCTTCATTATTTTTTCTTAAAAATCACTTTGTAATAAATCAGTACATTATAATTGAAATATTTTAAGAAGAATGTTTTTATTTTAATTTTTAATTAATTACCATTCCATGTTGTATTTGAAATTGAATATATTTTCTCTATTTGTTACGGATTTCTTATAGAATACATGATGAGATCCTACTTTACTACTCATTATGAAACCCTACATTTAGATTTGGGAATTTATAGAACTTCTAATTCTAGGTTTCGGAAAAGGAAATTCATCTTATGGGAGAGGTGTGTGTTCCTGATAGTTCTACCTTGAGAGATTTTGGTGATTTTTGGAGTTAAATATCGACATGTTATAGAGATATCTTAAGATTAATTTTTTCTTGGTTTGTGGGATAAATTCAGTCAGTGTATGTGTTTGGACTTATATTCATCTCCTTATGTAATTTTCACTTATTTATTGTTTGGAATTTAAAATGATAGTTATTCATATATTCTAATTTTTTATTTTTAGTTATTCTTACAGAAAAATCATTACCTAGTGATTTTTAATGCCAAAAAACTAGTTCCTAGACTATGGAGATAAATAATTTCCTTCAGGCTAGGTCAAGATTGATTCGGGTTCTTTTTTCATTTTTTATCTAGGTTGGTTCATGATATACATTCTATATGTATTCTTGGATATTGGTTGAGATACAAGTATAATATTAATTGATAAATAAACCTCTTGGTTAAAAGGAAAACCATGAAATTAATCAGAGAATACATATATATAATCCTTTATATTAGGAATATACTCATTAATGGCCCCTACATTGATTCAATAATTTGATCTATATATTATTTCATATGATTCAACAATATCCAATCCTCTAGAAATTATTTCAAAGTGGATTCATCCACCTCCAAAAAAATTTAATTAATATATTGTTAATTTGAGAAATATTATGTGATTTCCACCTCATAAATGTTGATGTGAGAATTAAATAGAGACAACTATTCCATTCATAGAATATCATAAAATTATAGTAAAGTGATTATAACATGGTATGTTCAAATATTTAGTGCTAATATCGACTAAAGGAAGATTTATGCACTTGACATGCATCAATTTACCCATTACTAGTTTTCATTGATAACATAAACCTCATGTTTTGATGTTGTTCTTGAATAGTTCCGCTAAACATTCATGATATAAAATTGTGTGTGGGACTAGAATAAAATATTATATTTTCTATTCTTGAATAAATATCTAACATAACTAGACTGCATCATTTCTCTAATCCATCTATGTACTAGTAATAAAACAAGGGTTCGATTAATCTCTTGGACATGTGGTTTATTGTCATTGGTTATCTTCAAAAGCCCTTAGCATATTGCCTCAATTTTTTATAGTTTTAACATTAATTGAATTTCAAACACTAGACAATAGGCTGACGATTGATTTGGAAATATTTTTCATCTATCATATTAGTTTGATTATTTATCTCATAGCTACATGATTTTTCTTGATGTCCCACAGATCAACATTTCAATTATTATTAGGTTTCTATTTGAAAGTATATATAATACTTCTTAATTATATTTTGAAATTTGGGATATTGGATTTTCGTAAAAATATATATTTTATCTGGGATCCCTTAGTGTTGAACTCCATTATCCATTTCTTATCTATAATCCCATGAGACCACAGAGAATAAACATTTCTATCTTTACATTGATGTCATGTTAAAAAAATTATTCACGACATTTATTATCCAAAATTTCCAAATCAATTTGTATAATTGACCATATCACATTAAATAAATGGATGAGTTTAATGTTAGTGTAAATGATAAAAGCAGATGTGTATAGTGAAATACTTATGATGTTTTCCTCTTGTAGTTCCAAAGATTATTCATCCTATTGATTTAGTGAAAGTAAATCCCTCTCCATTTTAAATATTAGAGTTAGAGGAAAATATTTATTTATAAATAAACCCTTGAATCCATCCCACTCCATAAATTCTACATCTTCCATGGGATTTGCATCTTTTATCATTTCCCCCACTAATGAGATTATCCCTCATGGTGATAAACAGTGAGAAGGAAATTCGTGTCTTTAAAGGATCAAATGATAGAGAATATATTTTCAATTAAGAAAATTTATTATTTAGAGATAATGGGATCAGAAGATCCACTAATAGTTTTAGGTCCTTAATGCATGTAGGACTCATCTGAACACTCCCACATAGAGGGTGTTTCAATGGATTAATGTTACTATTAATAACTTAAATGAGTTGTGACATTATTTCCATGTTTTTACCACTCTTACTCCCTTGATAGTAGTCATTTCATTAGGGTAGTCATCATATTTCCCATTATATATATTTCTTACAATATTTCACACAGGTCCATCCATTTTCTTAAATAATTGGTAGTTAGGAACTGGAATACTTTTATTAATAATTGTATTACAGGGAAACAATAAAATTAGAATATATAAATTATACATTTTGTTTATAACCTTACATACGAATCATTATGTTTCAATATACGATATCCATGGTCATACTCCTATTATGTTATATATCTTAATTATGTTTAATAAAAATATATGTAAAAATCCTTAGAAATATTTTCTAATGAAAATGTGAATTAACCAAAGAATATATGGTAAGAGTGTCTAGTTAGGTGTATAATAAATCATTTTTTCATAAACTAGTTCATGGTTGAGTTAATATCGAAAAAAACGTATTCTATGTTATTACCCCTAGGTAGAATTGTTCTAGAGCCTACATTAACTTATTGGTATCTAGAAATGGATGCACTTTCATGGATAAGCATAAAATCTATACTTTACAAACAAAATTGTATGTTCACATATTCTTTGGATTTTCCCATAAATGTATCACAAGGATTTTCACTATGGTTATATCATAATAATATCTAAAAATATAAAGATCTTCCTCTGATACAATCTATAGTGACCCAAGCCTTAAACTCATATTATTTCACAATTCATAACATACTTTCACATATATTAAAAGAAGGAAATATATATGTATATTGTCTATTAAATAATATAAATAAAAATAATTTATCATTAACATAAAAAATAAACATTGTTTAATATTCTAAATAGTGATATCAAATCACATAGGTATTTTCAAAAAATATATTATATTTAAGGGAAAATACCTAAGGAAAAGGGTGAGATATAAATCAATGTAAATGAATTAAATGAGAAATAAAGCATAACATGAGTGCCAATATCTTGAACATAATATCATATAGTGCTTAATCATAACCATGGGTACATGGAATAACAAAATTATTTCATAATATAATTAACAGGGTCCAACAACATAAAACATGATAGAATAAACATAGGTCAAGGGTCTCTCACAAGGCTACAATCATAATGAGATCAGTGGCCCATGCTGGATTATATTAAATCCCAAATACATGAAATAACATACAATGGGATATGAATCATTACCAAATTAATTTAATGGGTAAATAATTTTAGTTGAACCGATAACATGAATTAGAATAATACATATGGGCTAAATGTGATGAAAATAAACCATACATAAGTCATATGAATAACCTTACAGATGACAAAAAAGTGAGTTTCATAATTCTCACTCAAGGAATAATTGAAGGCTAAAATATTAGGGTTCCAAAAATAATATGGAATTAAATAATTTTGATACGTATATTTCAAGAATTAATAATAGTTCAATATCATTTAATTCCAATATATAGGTTTCATTACAAGGATCTTTAAGAAGAATAAAACAAATAAACGACTTGTGTGAGGCTTCATGAAATGAGGAAAAATTATTTTTAATGTTTTAAAGATATTATTATTCTCCATAAAACAAGATCTGAAAAAATATGATTACCCATAAAATAGATAGGTTTTTTCAATATATATTCATGGTTTAAAAACATTTGATGATGATGCTGCTCGATGTGAGACAAGAAATATGAATATTCACATAAATAGGGTTTAGTTAAAAGTTAGAATTATGAAGGGTATATGATAATTTTATTACCCCATAAATTAAAAAGATATAATATGGGATTATATGTAAATAGAATATATGAAAAATTATAAGAGGTATATTTTTAGACTGTTTCATAAAATCGATATAAATAAAGAGAAAGTGTAACAAAAAATTCACGAAAGAGGTATGGAAGACCCCTTAACTCATGTATAAAAGTAAACTATACTATAACATAACATCCCAAATAATAAAAATAATTTTATTTATAAAATTAATAAAGACCATATAAATTAATATTTCATATTATATGGTCTCTTTATCATCATGTTTCTGCAATTTATTAAATGGTTATGCAGCATGTTAGTTACTTGAAGATCTTTAACCAATTTCATTGGAACCATTATGGTATGATGACCAAGGAGAAAATGTTGCAAAAATGATTAATAAAAACTTCATTTTTTCATTATTAGGCCACTTATTATTCATTTTTAACATAATTTAAAGAGATAAATTGGTTTTACATGAATGGAATCAAATTTGAAATTATTCATTGATATTCATTTTTAGCAGATAAATTCACTATCAACATTTATTATTAATATCAATTATAGAATTTATAATATAATCATTCAATAAAATTATTTCTTAATTTAAACCCCATTTTATAAATTAAATACATATTTCATTCTAGCCTTGTTATTCAATATGTAAAATAAAAGATAAAACATTATTATGTGGAGTATGTAGTCCAAATGTACACAAAAATGATGTCATTGTTTTTATAGAATTAAATGAATATGAAAAATAAAATATATTATATATTAAGAAACATTAAGATGTAAATAATATAAAATAATATTAGTAAATATCCTTTATAACATACCATTAATGACAGTGATGAAAAATGTAACACATCATTAATGGAGGCAATATCCCCTTTGTACGCATGACAACATATTAATTTTTTGTAATGATTTGCACAAAGGTATAAAATAGATATTAAATTATCATAGAAACATAAATTAATGTTAATAATTCGAGTGTTATAATACACTCATAGACAGAATAGTGTTTGTGTGGTATAAGTTGAAATAATTAAGAATGTGTGGTGAAGAATATTACTACATTATTTGGGTTTTTTTACTTTGATCTCTACCTTAAGGAACCTTATCAAGGAATTTTCAAAAGGTTGAAGCCTTGGATATATGTTGAGAGGGTCAAGAAAGAGTGGGGAAAATTTTGGGCCCACCATAGGGTTCTTTGGAAGTGAGATAGGTGGAGGGGTGGTGGTTTCTCTTATAAGTGATAAGAGGGGATGTTTTGGAACATATAAGTCATTAATAAAAAGATATTAGATGTTTCACATCAAATGAAAATAACAGGGATATAATAATAGTGTTTCGATGGTGATGTGGTTTATAAATCCTCGTGAAATATTCCAAAATTATTGTGATCATTTGTTTAATTCCTTTAATCATAGATTTTTTTTTCTTTCACCTTTTTTGATTTGTACTAAGGTAAATAATTTTTACCTATGAAACATATTTATCTTTTCTATAAAAACATCCATGTTAAATAATTTGAGATAAAATATTCTAAATATGAAATCCAATTTAATAAATAAATTTCGATATGTAAGGAAAAATAATTTTAACATTGGAACATGTAACATGAAACCCCCATTGTTTCTAAAACCCTTATTCTTAAAAAGATAACATTTTAATGATGAAATTAATAATTTTACGCATCATATTGAAATTAAAATTTTAATTATTAATAAATTTATGTTTAATTAACATTTAAAAATTTATTACCTAATTCCATCATATAAAATTTTTAGTAAGAGAATGGAACCAATAAAATCATTAAAACATTACAATAATTTTCTAAAAAATTATTCATGGGTTTTATAAATCAACATTGTATTATAAAATAACAAATTTAACTTTATAAAATGAATTTTTTATATTAAAAAAATCAATAACATTCATGAAATTCTTGTGCAATAGTTTCATTAATGTGATAGTATTAGTAAAATCAGTATTTATTATTTTTCACCTAAAAATAGATTATATTAAAAGAATCCAAAAAATAATATTCAGTATTAACTATTTTTAGGATACATTAAAAAATTATGTTATTTTTAAAAAAATTAAAATCCAATTTTTTTCATAAATATGGGAATTTCAAATGAAGTGACATCATTTTGTTATCACTATTTTAATTGTTATAATGGTCATCTTAAAAAAATTAATTTTATTAAACTATCACAATTTTTGGTTTACTAATGATATTTCATGAAACAAAAGATACAAAAAACACTTACTATGGAAAAACAATCACTAATATCATAGAGAATTACATTAAATATATTTATATATTATTAATTATATTATTATTCTTAATAATAAATAATAAAAATAATAACTTTTTACTAGTAAATATATTTAAAACTAAAAACATGCACACTCCATGATATTGTAGGTGTAAATACTCATCTGACCATAATATGATTAAAAATAACCCACTTAGACACTTATTACAATTTCTTTCAAATCACATGAATTTTTTTGTTGATGATGGCCCAAAAATACCTAGTAGCCTGAAGTCAATGTGGTAGTCCAATGAACTAAAATTTAATGTCACAGAGGACCTGAACAACTCATCCATTAATATTTATGACTTCTCCATTCCTACAATCATGACCACTTATTTCCACCACCCACTATCCAATTCTTTTATGACCATTCCCACTCGCATAGTCATTACATTTACCCTCCTGATGCCTTCATGATATACTACACAGGTAAAAGATTCTGCATCCCCATGTCATGTGAACGCATTTAATACTAGAGAAGAAAGATATACCCATATAAATTGGAGATCTATTATAATAAGGATTTGATCCCAAGCTGCTTGGGTGTACGAGGCTATACTTGATTACCACTTGTCCATAACACTTCATTCATAATATCAATAATTATAATACTCATCAAATTTATATCTATTTTTAAAAAATTACACATTATCAAGTTCAGAATTTTGATAATATATATTTTGAATTGGAATTTTTTCTATACATGCTGTATATTATTAATAAATAGGTCCATCATAATTATATTAATTATAATATAAATATACACATATATGAATTTATAATATATATCATAGAAATAAAAATAATAATATTTTCTCATTATGATTTAATGTTTATGCCCATTAAAATAATTATATCAAAAATAATAATAATAAAAACAACAAAAAATTGACTTCTGTTTTTAATAATTATTAATAAAAATTATTTATTATTATAATATTTATTTTATATTTCATATCTATTATATAATTTATAGAATTTTCCTATCACATATAAATTTCAAAAAATATATTTATTTTTTTCAAACATTTATACCATAAAAATATATTCATAAAAACTCTAAAATCTAATGAATTTTAAAAAAATACCCGGATTCCATAAAAAATACATACAAAATTTATATATTTTAAAAAGTAAATGTAAGGGACTATAATTTACACACTATAATAATTACCCCATATAAGTCTCCTTAAAATATTTTTATTCAAACATAATTTATGTTTTAAAATAACTAAAAATCTTTATTTTTAAATTCCAAGTAAGATGTTTAAAAGAAATATGTTCTACATCATGATATATTCTACATAGTCTCATAATTTAAAAATTTTCATCCATCCCCATGTCGAAACACCCCATTCTAATGGATTTTTATTTATCCAAGGTTCCAATAATATAAGATACTCATTATATTTACCTTTAAATCAATATTTTCAAAGATAATCTGTTTATGTACCTTCTTCCTCAAATGATATGTTTGAGATATAAACTAATTCTTTTGAAATACACACAAACATGAGGAATATTATTGTAATAATAAAATATAAATCTTAAAAAAATTATATTTTAATACACAAATACTAACATATTGATCAAATTAATTAAATTAAAATTAGTGGAAATTATAGATTTAACAGTGACCTTACACAATGGGGAAAATATTATTACAAGTTTTTGAATCTATTTTTAATTCAAACCAACATATTTATCCTAGTTATCTTGAAATGAAATTAAAATAATCACTTTCATGTAAAATATAATAACATTGACATGCTGGGATATATTAATTTCAATATATTCATGATATTTATTCATTTTCAATTTAAATGAAATGTAGAATAATGGAATATATCTTCTTTGACCCAATATAATATTCAAAATTCATTAAAATGGATAGAAATTAATTTCAAATTATTATTAAAAACAAAAAACCTGAAAACCAATGTCTAAATATACTTTTTAGCTGAATACATTCTAAATTAGAAAAATTTAAAAAAAATTACATAACCAAATAGATATAAAACTAAAAAATCTCTAATTATAAATTTTTTAATGATATACAATGAAAGATACGACTAAACCATATAAGGATTCACACTGTAAAAACAATATATAAATAAAAAAACTATAAAAACCAAATTAAAAAACAGATATCCTTAAAACCTTCCCAAATTATTCAAAAATTTCATTATAAAAATAATTATTCAATTTCATTCTAAAATAGAACTACCCAAACACTAACCAATAAACAAATATCACTTATAAATTATCTTTAAAAACAATTCATAACTAAATTCAAGACATAATTAAACAAAATCAAATATATAAATTAAAATATAGTAATTTAGTCATATTAACAAATGGATTGATATTACTAAATAGTTTTCCCTCTATTAGAGGCATTTTGAAACTTACATTGTGTAATTTAAGATTCATATGAGAAAATATAATCAAACATCTTTCAGAAAATTTATACAAATAACTAAAATCACATATTTCACTCGAAGTTGTGTATTTTTATCTATTTTTATTTTGAAACAGTTTTTTGGTTACACACTTGAAAAAAATAAAAACACTCATTAAAAAAATATTTTCTATACCAATTTTTTTGATAGTCTAGGGGACTATAAAAACAATATAAAAATTTATCATGTCATTTATTTGTATAATTTCATCTAACAAATAATAAAATTGAAATCATAATAAATAAGGAATAATAAAAAAAGCATTAATACATCATCAAATAACTCTTCCATTATTTATATTTTTAAATACCTAGTTACATTGTATAAAATCAAAATAAAATCACTACTTTTTGAAAATAAACATTTATTTTCATAGTACATAATTAGTATCCAACTAAATTTTTTATTCTTCTAAGTACCTTTCAATTGGGTTGTAATACATGTAAAAACATACATACTTTTAATCAATAAATATATATTAATTTCTTACAAAAAAACTCCATGAATTCTCTACTAATTACTCATAACCCACTAAATGATAGTAATTATATCAAATATATATATATATATATATATGAAACAAAAACAATATATGAATTGATATGTTGAACCCTCACTAATTAGGTTTTCATATAAATAAATCATTTAACTACTTTCATGTGGGTATTATATGACTTTAAAAATTACTTATGGTCCATTCAATTATATAGGATTCTAACATCATGAAAAAATATGTACAAGAATAATAAAAATTAAAAAATAGTTAAATATTTATATAATGATAAAATAAAAAACGACATTCAAGTAATGTAATTTATTAGTGGAATTCATTCAATCTAGTCCAATCATATAATTATTATTATTTTAATTCAAAAAAAAGCACCATAAATAAAAAACCATTTGTTTCTAAAAAATTTTATAAAAAAAAATAAAAACATTTATGTTATCATGATTGAAACTATAATAACACAATACTCTATTTTAAAATAAAATTTAGACTATAATTGAATAATAAATCATTTAAATTTTTTTAAAAAGTTCTCATCATCTCGTAAAATCTCAAAAGTTTAATTTAAATCCATTATTTTCAATACAAATCATGACATTATAATAAATAATAATTTATTGAAAAATCACTCCCATAATATAGATTAAATAACAATGATTTTAAAACAGCTTCATAAGAGGGAATTTATTATTTTTCATATACCCAAAATAAAATTATTTTATTAATCAATAAAACACAAAATAAATTAATAATAACCCAGAAAATAGAACAAACAATTGGAACATATAAAAAAATTGAATACATCAAGAAATGATAAACCAATTAGATTAATAATAATAACTATTTTGTGAGAACACCATAAGATTTATAATAGGTATTATATGCATTAAAAAATCATATAATATAAAATATAAATTAACATCCCACATTATGACCATAAATTCTCATGAAACCAAAATGTTAAAAGTAAAACAAATGATAAACCAATGATGGTTTGACCAAAAACACTTAATTATGGACATCTTATATCCATAATTCAACCATAAATGGGGTGATTAATTACTTTCATGATGAAATTCAAAAAATCCAATGATCATACCCTTACAAACCTCAAGTACCATTTATGTTTTTATGGAATTCATTTTTTTCAATATTTATTTAGATTCATTTGGGGGTGCTAAGGTGTTTATTAAATATTTGAATAATGTTTTTGGGAGTATTTGAAATGATATGAAGTTAATTGATGAAGTTTTATATGCTCTTATTGTGTTATTATTTCCTTTTATGAATGATTAAAATGTGGATATATAATATATTATGGTTCTTATGTAAGCTATTTCATAATATATATATATAATTGTTTATATAATATCCCAAACATATATATATATATATATTTATTTTAATTCATTTATAAATAATATTATTATATTTTGTAATATAATATAGTTTATAATTTAAAAACATAAATATTATTTCCAAAATTTGGAACATTACATTTACATACTAAATATAATTTTCAAAGAGAAACTCTAATTGTTGGATAATGAAAGAATAAGTATACAAAGAAATTATGAATCAGATTGTCCTATTAGAATTATCATGAACTTGTATAGAAATGTAAAAAAGATGCAGAAATTTAGTAATCCAATCTAAATTTATGGAATGAATAATGTAGATACTTTATGGAAATTTATTTTAATATTTAATGAATGGTCAAAAATGTTTTCTTTTAGTTAATATCACTATTGTAAAAGTAACCTAACTATTAGTAAATGTGACCTACTGGTTAGGGATAATAACCTTATTTATTGAATTAGACAATGAACTATAGTTCAAAATGTCATAATTGTTATATTTATATGAGATATTTTAAAAAAATATAAAATTTAAAATTCCATAAAATTTATATCATGATTATAAACTCTAAGAAACCATATGAAATTTTTTATTGATTTATATGTCATATAAAACATAATTTTTATTTTAGTAACTAAATTTTTCTACAATAGAAATATATTTGGATAAAAACAATTTTATTTTTTGAATCCTCACAATAAATTATTTTAAGGGTGTTGTTTTTGGAATTTTTTGGAAAAATATCAATTTCTATGAGAATAGAAAAAATTAAGCTTCTCTATAACTCCTATGATTTAAATCTTATCATTCATGACATAATAATGAAATAAGTATTTAAATAAATACAACCCTGACAAAAAATATTTGTTTAATAATTTAAATAATCCATTAAATTAAAATTGTTGTGAAAAAATATATTTTTGAAAGTCTTAAACCAGTCGAATTTAATTAAAAATATAAATTGTCCACATTATATTTTATTAAAATACTCTATTTGGTATATAAAAGATCTGAATATATTAAAAAGATATTTTCAATCAGGCATTAATAATAATATAAAAAATATCATTATACATGGTTTAACCAGAAAAATTGTATTTTATTCAACATTTTTCAGTAAAAATACACCTATCCTAATGTATAAATACTTTTCATTCATCCCTTATAAAACCAATTTACTTAGACTTAACAACATCAAATATCTACCCAATTAATATATATTAATCCCATTACAATCATTATATACAATTTTTTAAATTAAAATCCATGATTTCCAGAATATAAGGGTCATTAAAAGGGAAGAACTTCATGAAGTAGATTATGTACATATGACTTTTTGTTTAATTTTATAATTATAATTCCAAATACCTAGACTATTTTCCAAACATAAACTTCATAAAACAATTAAATCATATTATAATATAGTATTTATAATGTTAATCACTTGAAATCTCTTATTTATAATATAATTATATAATATTTTTCTCACAACGCCTCTTTTGATATTGTCATGTTAATAGTCCTTTACCCACAAACAATGACGTTTCCAAATCTGTAGTTATCACCAAAATTTTTTATAATTAAAAAAAATTATAATATATATATGTATATTTATAAATATTTATAATCATATGAAATTACATCAAAATGTATAAACTGAAATAAATAATTTTACAAGTTTGAAACAAATCAGAATATTTCTAAGGAAACTAAAATATCATAACCATAGAGTATAAACAATGAAAATTGAAATAAACCTAATGAAAATAATTGATAAATATTGAAAAAAAATAACATAATTCATGTTTTTTCTTATGTCATGATAAAACTAAATTCATAATATGAGAGGTGGAAAATTGACAAAATATAACAAGATATAAGGTAATCAGAGTTAGGAATACATCTTCTTTTTCTTGGGTTTATAACTATTTCCCTTTATTTTAAATGCGGAAACATTTTTACATACATAAAAATAACATTTCCAAAACAAATTTACTTTTAATATTCTAGGGATATGCATTTTTACCTTGTGGAAATGATTTTTAGGCCAAAAATAAAGATTGTTTTGCACAAATATTTTTTGTATCCATAAAAAATATTTCACTACTCTTATGTTATTTAATTTTCAATGAAAATTTTTATTTAATTCCAAAATATGATCTCCCATACTCATTTGGTACCATAAAATATTATTCCATAAATTATGATTTATAAAATCCTTATAAAATATATACATTTCCATGCATTTATTTCAATATTATTATTGTTCCGTGTTTTCATTCCATGTGGAATGCATGATTATTATCATTTAATTATGAGATATATTGGCCTATAATGATATATTTAACACTTTTATATTTTAAAAAACTACAACATGTTTGAAAGAATATACAACATACAACACCAAGCTTAAATAAACCATGAAATATTAATATTCATATTTTATAGTCATAACCATGACATTAAATTGATGGGTATGAATATAATTGAAAAAATTATGAAATATAATAGATATATATATATATATATAAACATCAATATTATCAGAAATTTACTAATTCTTTCTTATGAAATAGTTAAACAATTTTTTAGTAAATACATTTTACTATTGAATAAAAATATTTCATAAAAATGAATTCATAAGATCTTATTGAGAGAATATTATAGATAATTTTTATAGATTTTAGAAAATTAACATGGTAGAAAATTTATCACTTTTGAAATCAGCATATCAATACTAATATATGGTGAAAATTTATGATTTTTCAGAAAATTTTGAACTTTCAATAAATAGTGATAACCCGATTTTTTTTCAAAACAACCGTTTCTATTTATTAAAAAGTACTATTATTATTTTAATTCCATATTCAAATAATATAAGGATAAATTATTTTGAAAAAAATATAATTAATTACAAATGAATCATCATTATACCATATTTTTCTATAAGTTCAGTTTTGGGTTCAAAAACACACTTTTCTAAAAACCACTTATCATCACATTTAACAAGTTTAATTTTAAATTAATAACTTCCACTTATCAAGAATTAATCTTTAAAACATGATAAAATATTTATAATAACCTAGTGATAATTATTTAAGTAAGTCCCTTTTCGTTTTGGTTAATAAAAATAGTAACATTTATCATTATTTGTCACCTCAGAAATGATAAAATAGGTAAAAAAAAGTATAAAGTTGTAGGAGAAGACATTAAAATAAACCAAGAACATGACGTTATTTCATTATATGGGGTTTTTCAACTATTAAGATACCTAATTTCAAAAAATAGAAATTTATTACCACTTTCTTATGGTCAAAAAACATATATTATTTTATGTAAATATAAAGAAAAAAATTTCACTCTCTTGTATTTAACATCTCTAACATTTTGAGATAGGGATTAAAAAATTATGTTCATTATAAGTGTTTTATTTAAAAATAAATTATTTATTATCATTTTAAATTATTTTATATTTTATGTGATGAAATAATAACCTTAAATTCTTATGCACCACATACATAGTGCGTGTAAAAGAAGTAAAAAATAAAGTAAATGATTTCAAAAACATAAAATGTAATATATTGGAGATTTATATGTCCCTATAAACATATAGGTCAATATAATATATTAAGTTATGTTTCAATTCTTTATATTTCAAATAAATTACTCTTTCCTTTTCTTTAAAGTTAAACTAAAGGAATTTTCAAAAAAAATGACATTAATGTTATTTTATGATAAATAATAATGTTTAAATTATTAAAATTTCATAAAAATATTTAGAGATTAACAGAATATTATAATTAGTAAAAATGTCAATTATTTTTCATTATGATCCAATTTTTACATTATAAGTTAAATAATAATAGTTTAATATTGTAAATTTCATCACGCCATTAAGGTTAGCTTTTCATAACTAAGGCATTAAAATGAATGATAAGGATTAAAATTATATTTAAACCTATAAAAATAATATTTAATGACTATATTAATATAATATATTCCTTATATTTTATTACATTTCATTATGGAACCATTTTACATGAGTAAGACAAATATTTTATCAAAATGATTAATATATTTCTAAAATAGAATTTGACGTTATTTTAGAATTAAAATATTTTCATAAAATATTTAAAATAAAAAAACCTATCATAGACTAAGTGAATGTGAAAAAATTTATCCTAACAATCATGGTCCATTTATTATAAAATTATCCTTTTATAAAAAATACATTGACCGCTAAAGAGTAAAAGACAATGATTTCACAATAACATTAAATGGGTTAACATGGGTTAAAAGAAATACAAAATGTTGGAAACCTCACCTAAATTGATGAAACAATTTATATGATATTATTTTAAATAATACTAATATTATAATAAATTTATTTAAATTTGGATTCCATTATCCATTAAATTTTAATTTATATTAATCTAATATGCTAGGAAATTACAGGAGTGATCCTTAGCTCACATATAAAAGGGTACTTCATCTCCTGTATAAATAATATATTTTTTACACTATATATAAACTAAAACCTACCCCAGCCTCTCCCCAACTTCAATCCACATATACTATAGGTTCTGGTCTCAACAAAAGACATAACCTATGCATTTTATGCTGTAAAAATCCAAGTATAAGGTATAACTACTAAACAACATGTTTGATGTTTATTTTTTCATGTACCTCCATCAAATATTTTATAACCATGATATAATAATATCACCCATATATTTGATATAATTATATTTCATTATGATAATGCTAAAGCAATTTTATATCCTATAGAAAAATAAAACATCATTTGTGAGTATAAGTGGATTACCACCACTATAATGTAATGTGTTTCATTTTCCATCACTGCAATTGGTGTATGTTTATTATTTTGAATTCAATTAATCTATATTATATTCATGACTTAGTTAAAATGTATTATAGATTATATATCTTCTACTTTATTTAATATTCTACCATTGATAAATGATAACATTGTTCCTATGTTTGTGTGAATTAAACCAATATGAAGTGATCATAACCATATAAAATTAATAATATATATAAGTATATTTAAATGGTAACCGTGATATTTATCAAAGAAACATAATTATGGAAATAAAAAATAATTCATACCATTTATTTATCATCATTTTTTAAAAATATAAATGTATGTAATTCGTATATTAGACCTACCATTTATACGATTATAACAAAGTTTATTTTTTATAAAAATCTTTCACAATTGTTTTTAAAAGTATAAAAGTTTTATAAAAATGATTAATATGTCATTATTCTTATTTTTTAAATGATTTAATAATGACCTCTTTCAACATTGTCAACTTATCAATTTCATTTTGGACATATTTTCGAAACATCATCATGAAATTTGAAATAAACTTAATTGATTTTGTAATTGTATATAACATGGTAACAAACAAAATAAAAATAATAATAAAAATATTCATGTTTCTTAAGAGAATAATTGATTATGTTATTTTATTATTCAGGAATATAAGTGTGTTATCCTCTACCCAAATAACATGAAGTTAGTGTCTCCATTATTACATTAGCCTAAGATATAAGGGATCTCATCCCAATGGTCCTAATAGTTTATTCATCTTGGTATACTAGTTACATACTTGAAATTCACATTACATTTTAAGACATATAAAAATAATTTTTCGTGGTGAATTATATTATTCCCCTAGAGTATCCCTGCATATAATCCACATAACAATTCCTCATATCTTGGGGAATATAAAACATAATAAATTTGTGATCTTAGATTCTCACCAAGTGTAAGAATATAGTGAATGATACGAATAAATTAGTAATGAGAAATAAAGAAATGTAAATAAATAAATAAACTATTTTATCAATATATTGAGAATAATTTGGAAGGAATAAATGAATTTTAAATAATGATTTATAAATAATCACAATATAATAAAACATGACCATGGATATTCAAAATAATTGAATAATCAAATGGAATATAAATTATTGAATTTATAATGATGGAATGAATAATTCATTACTTCTAAATGATACTATCAGGTATTTCTTTAAAGACATCTAATACTATCTAAGCCTAATGCCAAAAAAATTATTAAAATGGGTAAGGCCTCGGACAAATCCTATTCTAGTGTGTCTTATAAGACCTATCGATACATCAAGGGGACATTGTGGACACTTATCATCACATAAAAAGTAAAGCTTCTACATTATATGAATGTGGTGAAATAAAATTAACATACACTTTTTTATTTAAATTAGCATATAAAATTTAATTATATTCCCAAAAAATAAACATAATATTATAACATCACGAGTAATGTGAATCGTATCATTATAGTATATCCCATGTGAAAATAATCATATTCCATAGGGAGATATAATAATTATTTAATCATTTCAACATATTCACATTAGAGTTAGTGTAAAGGATGTTTTCATTGATCAATAGAAATACCATAAAAATATAAATGGAATTTTCTTGAGGAAAATATCCTTTTATGTTTATAAACCTCCTTTAAAAAATTGACAAATATTTTTAATATACACTTTTTTGGAAATAACTCTTGAAATAGATAAAGTAATATACAAATGATTGAGTGGTTATTATTATAGGAAATTCTGTACATGTCGAGTTTGTTGAAACATATATTCCTCTTACATATTTTCATAAAATACAAACAAACCATATATTAAATAATATACGAAGAACTCTTTCATAAACATAAAAATGGGTATGAATTTAATTAATAAACCATTTAGAAAATTTTAAAGTAAATAAATCCATTTTTAAAAAATGTGGTTTTGTACGAAAATTGATTTCTTAACAATGAGAGAAATGAACTTGGATTTTCATTAAAAAAATTAATTGTTTTAAGTTTTACAGACAAGAAAATTTGGAACTATTACTTGAAATTATTCATGAATAAAAACATTAGAATAAAATATATTTATTTTAAGAGGGAAAAATCAATAAATTCCCCTAATGGAGATTTTAAAAAAAAATCTCGAACAATGATGTCATTGTGAAATACACCATAACCACTTTAGTAAATTATGAATCATAAGCCCCATACATTGGTTGTAATCAAATGAAACATGAAAAACATGAATATAAATTTATTCATGATATAACATATCAAATCATTACTATATACACCAAAAAATTAAATAATTGTTGAATATGTTATATATCTCAATGATGTAAATGTGAGATGAGAAACCCTTTCACTGATACCGACTCATCATGTGTGTTATTTATATTCCTAAATTATAAATTTCTGTTAAAATTTTAAATTCATTAAAAAATTCATGATTTTTATTTCATTTATTTCAATTAATGTAATTATATATATATATATATGATTACTTAATAAATTAACATTAAGTCAGATGTTTCGACAATATTGGGATTATGTGTTAGAAATTACATTGGATGAATGGATATGGCCAAATTGATCATTATTTGGATATATAAAAAAAATAATGATTTAATTATCATATTTAAAAATAAATTATAATTTTAATAAAATTCAAGAAAAATTGTTTTGAGAACTGAATTTTGTTATGATCATTGAGATGGTTGGTCGTGCATAAGCATGAGTAATGTATCCATTTTCAATGGTCATTATTGAAATCTAGTATGTAATATTTTCTACTTAAATAATTATCATAATATCCAAAATACTATATTATTTATTTAAATATAATTATATATATCATTCATGTGGTGTGGTGATGAATAGAGTGTAACATTACTTCATAAAGGCATACTCAGTATGTACACAAATGATGTTATTGTATTTCACTGAGTGGAAAGGTAATAGATAAGATGAAATATTATCCTTTATTAATGATAATAATTTAATCTATATCATAATTATTTAAATTATTTCATATATATTCATTATAATTAACTTCTATTTATAGATTTAGTGAAAAATGAATCACATCATTTCACAAGGAGGTAGTCCGTCGTACACACAAGTGATGTTATCTTATCCCATGTGGAATCAAATTTAAATGGTAAGTTTTATAGAATGTATTTATAAGTAAATTTTTATTAAAAAATATAATATATGTGTGTTATATTCATAATCACACCCAAATGTGAGATGTGGTAATGGAAAAACTAATGACATCAGTTCATGAGGCGGTAGTCTATCGTATGCACGAATGATGATTTCATAACACATTTGTTATAAGTGTGAATATTTATAGGTTATTTCATAAAAAGAAAAACATATTATTATATGTGAGATAAATTTTTTATTATATCATCATCGTTTCATAATAATTGAAGGATGTGGATGATTATAAAAAATAGAAAATCATGTTTAATAATGTTACCTCTTCTTTAGGGATCCTCCTTAGGTTTACATGAAAATAAATCATAGGATGGATTTTTACTTCTAAAAAATGTTCTAGAAAATGATAGAGTAATGATTGGATGTTTTTTAG
Source organism: Viscum album (assembly GCA_963277665.1). Taxonomy (NCBI): domain Eukaryota; kingdom Viridiplantae; phylum Streptophyta; class Magnoliopsida; order Santalales; family Viscaceae; genus Viscum; species Viscum album. The sequence goes on along the minus strand of OY728138.1, from coordinate 1,466,898,081 downwards.
TAGGTATTTTCTATTCCATGGAGGATTACCATGTGAAAAATAGATGAGAGGGTTGGACATTTATTAATGAGTTGATTGTCACACTTGTATGATTAGAAAAGATAATTGTGGGTCCACATTTTTTCCACAGAAAAGGAGGTAAAATTGGATTGTTATCTGAACATATACTTTATATAATGTAATTATATAAATATGTTAAATTTTAGAAAAACTTTATTTTATTTTAATCATTATATTTTTAGTACAACCCACTATTATCTATTACTACATTAATTGTAGTAAATAATTTATACTATTTTTACTAATCATTATGGTAAAAAATTAGGCTAACCTTATTATAAAATATAAATTATCTTTATTTGAAATGTGTTTTCCATTTTTTAAAATTACATCCACTAATGTAGTATAATTTAATTTAAAATTGATCCCACAGATGTGTCAACAAAGTGGGGTTTTACCAAGAAAATGTTCAAATGTTTCCAAATATATTATTTAAAAATTCAATATGAAAGTGATTAAAATGAAATAATTTTATTAATATATATATACTTTAACTAATTCTATATTAATCTAATTAAAACTATAATTTTACATTATAAATAATGTAAATGAAATGTTAGTTTTCAATTAAAATTCAATAATTTACAATATTCCTCAAAAAAATAAAATTTTCATAAAAATATCACAAATTAACCCTAAGATAATTTTGATATAATGATTTTCAATTTTTTTATATTTTTCTAATAATTTTAATAAAATTGGTAAAGATTAATTATAAATTATGTGTTTAAACCATGACTAAATGACCTATTAAAAAAATAATTTTCTTGAAAACATTCATTCCTCATAGAAATTGTTCTAATTTTATATCTAATTAAAATATATCAACATTATTTATTTTATCCATGTAAAAATTAATTATTATCCAAATTCAGTTATTAATATTCATACCCACAAATTTAGATTCTAGATTATAATGGTAGTGTTTAAAATATATATTATTATGTTTCGTTCAAACCAGGTGGTGTGTGCTTTTAAAGCTATCAAAGAGAATGAATTTGTTTAAAAATAAATATATCATTATGTATAAGAATATTATATATCCATCTATTATTAGTGTTTCATGTCATAAATTATATTGAACATTAAGTTCATATTTTAATATATTTGGGTGTCACATTATACCCCCTTTAATAAACAATGTGCTCTCTATTTAATCTTGATCTTAGTAATTAAGGGTTTGGCCTTTGAAAATACCATGTTAAAAAACCACATTATAAAATGGTTTAATAATATATCCTATTGAAAAGAGATAAAGTTGACTATAAAGGAAATATATAATAGCACATAACCAATTCTTAATATATGAGATCATTGGTGGAATGTAAAGATATAGACATGGAAAAAGACAAAAATAATTATAGTGTGTGATAGATGTTATTGATCATTAAAAATTTAATGATAAATGGAATGCTATGGACCTAAAATCCATAAATTTTTTATGAATTTTAAATTGACATAATTTCAACAAAAAAAGGTATTAGGATTGCATTTTGTTTCAATATCATTTTCCAAAGGCTGATAAATTCCTTTACCATCTGGACTTAGAGTATATGAAAATCTACCTACTGGATATATATCTAGATTATAGTCACAAATTTTTATTTTGGTTATGGTTTGACCGATTTAAAATTATTATCTTACCCATAGAAATGGGTATCCAAAAAATTATTATTTTTATTCTCAAGTCACTAAAATTAAATTTTAATGGACTTTAATAACCTTAATTGAATAATAAGTAATTCATTTGATCCCTCTTTATTATTATAAGAAAATGGTTAGTACATGTTCTGAAATATTAATAAATATTGATTTAGTGAAGTTATACAATAATCTCTAAAACCTCATACAAATTTTAACATAAACCATTTCATAAATTATTAACCTTGTGACCCATCCAAAATATTAATTTACAAAAACATTATAAAGAAGGTCACTAAATTACCCAAATGAACTAATTAGTGATCCCCCAAAAAATGATGTTTATCTTGATCATCACATGTCAAAAATGTGATTTACATCATCATTTAATATTTCTAAACATGGTAATAACATGAATTACCATAAAACCATATTGAGACCACGCATAATTCCATATTCCTTATATAAAAAATAGACTATTGGATTTTTAAATTAAATCCAAATGTTATTTTATGTCACATAAATGTATTATTTTAATGTTATTTATCATGTAATTTATATCCTTACTTTTTGACTGGGGTTTCCCATGCATTTTTAGATGAAATGATTGGTTTTCATGATTTATACCAAACTATGAGTCTGATTCTTGATTTAAAAATGGTTTTTTGCATTCTATAAGTCCATTATTTTTCAATATTGTTCATCCATTAAATATACCACTTGGAATCCATTGACCTATTCAAACCACTATATCCATTTCAACCCCTTAGTAAGCCATAATCATCGTGGATTTGGGTGATTTATTCAGGTGTTGGGCCAACCTGTGAGCCCATTTCCTATTTTAAAAAATATCATTTCTTAGATATCTGATTAATTTTTTAATTTTTTCAGTAATTATACCTCTCACTCAAGCGAAAATTACTAAGGAGTTCCCCCCATGTTCTTTTCAACTTCTTTAGTGCTCATAGTCATTGCATATTATGGAAATATTTCTTAGGGTTTTTCAAATCATCCAAGTTTTAAAATGTAATTTCATTCATTAATAAACCCTTAATTTTTCAACATTTACCCCCATTTCAGTCCCTACAATACATCTTCATCATGATTTTATCATCCTTATCAATTTTGGTTTCTTGGAGATTCAAATTGTGGTGGATTTGGGGGGTGTTCTTTTAGATCATACATATAAGTGGGTTTTCATCCTTCCTCCTCTCATTTTCTTAGGGTTTCATCTATTTTATTAGGGTTTCATCCATTTCATTGTGATGTTCCAATTTTTCATAAAGTATGGATTCGAACCTAGGATTTTAAATTTGTTTCTCTTGGTGCAATCTTGTGGTTTTGGGTTGGTTTGAACTCCCTTATGGTGTGGCAGTAGTGCGGGTGAAAATTCACACAAGGATTTGGTATTTCGACACTAATGGTTGGTTATTAAATGTGTAATCACTCATGGATGATTTGGCATTACAGGATTTATAATTGTTTCATGTTCATCTTCCTATTTCATTTGTGTTAAAACAATTTTTTGGGCATTTTTTAAGCGAATGGTGCTAAAATGGCTTTCTTGTGTGAAAATGGTTGTTTTCCAAGGATATCCCATATTGGATCATTTTGGGTTGTTTTATAATCAATGAAATGGTTTTATTAAAAAAATTTTTTGATTTTAATTCTGTTTTGGTGAAATATTTTTATTCACATTGTTTTCAAAGATGGATTTTCAATGGATTTTCAGTGAAAAACATTGTTATATTTTGTGATTTTGTTTTAAGGAAATTCTAAATGTTTTATTGAGTGATATAAGTTCTGAAAAGAATGTGCAACTTCTCACTTTAATGTGGGTAACCAAAACTAATGATTTTATGTTCAATTGGCTTCTTTTAACATGTGGAATTCATTTGATCAAAAAGGGGGAAACTTGGGTATCTAGGTGGGAGGAAGTGTACTAGTATGCTAGTGATCCAGAGTGGGTTTATCCCTATTTCACATATAATGTTGGACATTAAAAATACTATAAAAAATTATTGATGATGTTTGGGTACCACTAGGTTATGGGTATGTTCCTTACTTGTGTCTCATGCATGAGAAAAGATATTACTATGATTACTTTACCCAGATATTTGAGGTACATGGGGAACAAAAAGTAATACTTCCTAGGGATGTTCGAAAGATTAATACTTATTGAATTTTTCATATTTATAATTGTCATATGGTGTGTTTTGATAGAAAATCTAGTAGATTACAAGTTTTATTGAAATTTGTTCATCCTTTGAAATCATACTTTGAAAATGGTTTACTTTTAAATGATTTATTCTTTAGAAACTATTTCCACCATTTCTTGTTTATTAAAACATGAATTCTTTTTATCTTGTATTGATTACTATTTTGATTCTTTGTGTGGTATCCTATTGATATTAGGATCACACCAAGCTGAAAACTTTGGGTGTAAGTATACCTGATCATGTTTGACATAGGTAAAGCCAAGTCCTTAGGTGATTATTGTAGAAACCCTAAGCTTGACGTACATGGACATTACATTACTTTTGCGGAATACTTAATACATAATAAAAACAGACACACAAGGACCGTAATAGTTTAGTGTCTTTGGAAACTTGGAACGTAATCTTCTAATCGTGGTGAAAGATCTTCAAAATCTCCCATAAAGATCTTCCACTTTTTGTTTCCTGACCTAAAGCCTTTCTTTTGATCCTGGGGAAAATAAAACATAAAAAGGGTGATCTCAAATTCTCAGTAAGGGTAAGCATGGGTAAAATAAAACATACCATATACACTGGAACTAAAAAAACATGATCATAATGTTTAAACATTAAAATCTTGAACAATGACATAAAACATGGAAGTACATAAGGCATAGATCATAATGGAACATAAACCATGATAAAATAGCATTAGAATAAAACATGTAATTGTGGAATCCATTAAGCACATGTAATGATTTCCATAGTAGCCAAGGCATTGTTGCCAAGACCATCTTAGTTGACAATGTCTCATTCTGAATCGAGTTCACTCCTCGTTGCAGTCCTATAACACTAAACCAGATTAACTTACCGTTCCAGCCACATCTATCTCATTAGATATAAAATCTTTACCCAATGTATTGGAGGGAGATATAGGTCCCACCCATCTCATAATGAAATCATTATTACTTGTTCCACAAAATAAACATAAAACATTCATCATAACCCAAAGAATAAAATGGGTTTCATTAACATCATTCAATCATAACATAATCCATATAAAACAAATGGATATCATTTCATCATAAGAAAAGTGAAACCATATAAATCATAGAGACATTATACATGAAACATACACATGTGAAATAATTTCTTTTTAGATGGAAAATGGTTTTGATAAAACACTTGAAATGAATTCTTGAAGAAAATATCCTTTCTCCTTTAAAATCATTTTCTTTTCACAAAATTCCATTCAATTTTAAAATAATAGGATTTTGTTTAAAATAGTCATGAAATATTTTGAATGAAGCATCATGCAAATAAGGCTTTATAAACCCGTAAAAATCTGTTCCTGCCGTATAAGTTAAAAAAAACATTTTTCTCGTACTTTTGCCAGAAAAGTCAAAAAGTACCTCATAACAGAAATATTCCATACATACCATGTAGTAAATTTCAAAAATGGGTAAAAAGGACTTTAAAAATACATGAAAACTATTTTATAAAACATGGACATGGATGATAGAAATAACCCCAGTAAATACTGATGAATAAGAAATCTCGGATAAAAATGATATTTGAAAAATTATCCCTTACCTTATATCTGATATGCTTCGTATGTATCTGAACCTGCTGTATGATGATTTAAATAATGTCATTTACTTATTACAGAATCATATTCATTGTTATGATATCATATATGGTTCACTTATGACTTTATATTACCCGTTCTTTTGTAAATTCCATGTTAAAGAGTGTTTTGGGTAAAATCGTTTCATTTTTCGTCCGTGTTTTGACTTGTAATTATTCATATGATTAATTATATAACGATTACATAATTTCAGAATATAAAACATGATTTATATATAATATATATTCAGAATATACATATATATAATAGATAGATAAATGGAAAGAAATACACCGTTCCGGGAGACGGTAGGCCATACGTACGCATGAACGCTGTTTTCGTTTCCTTATTGAGTTGAATGGAATTAAGTAGATGACATACATATATACATAAATACAGTTGCTTTATAATTTCATATATTTCATTATTATTTCTTATATATACTTTATAATCATTCTTAAATGGTTAACATGGAGAATGAATCTCATCGCGTCATGGAGACGGTAGTCCATACGTACGCACGAGCGATGATATCATTTCCATAATTATTGAATTTAATTGGAGTGGATGATACAATATATCAGAATCAGTATGATGTTATAATAACTATGTATAGTTATTCATTACACCATTATACCCATCCATGTAAGGTGTTGGTGGAAAAATCATATTACACCACGGCGTGGAGACGATATTCCGTACGTACGCACGCGCAGTGATTTTGTTTTCCGTAGGATGGATAGAAGGTGAAATGGGGTTGTTTCATATTTATTATAACAAATCAGTATATTAGTGATACTGATGTTATTACTTTATAATGATACAACTAAAGAATAAGAAGTTGAAGAAGAAAGAAGCTGGAAAGAATCGGGAGAAGAAATTACCTCTTCTTCGATACGCCTCTTTAAAACCTCCTCTTAGGGCACTAAGATTGGACTTTAAAGTAGACCAGAACCTCTAGGATGTTTCTAGGGAAGTGGAGAAGATAATATGGTAGGGTTTAGCCGAGCTCGAAGGCTCAAATTGGTGTGAGGAGGAGAGGGGGGAGGTTCCCTTTTATAAGGGAGGAGAGGGGCACCTTTGGAATTCTTAAAAATATTAATTTATAATAAATCTAACCGCACTTAAAATAACCTCCAAAAATGACTCATATTCGAATATTAGATGATATAGGGTTTTAATATCATCAACCAATCAAATTTAGACATGTTTGGATCTTATTTTAAACCTTATCATTTTGATTTATCCTTATTTAATCTATTTAAGTTTATTTGTGGTAATAAAATTATAAATTTTACATTATAACAAATAATTACTTATTTTTTGTGAATTTTACATAATTGTTTACTATATAACATTATAGACCATATAAATTTAAATTTATAATTTTTAAACATTTTTGTGATTTTTAAACAATTTTATAATATGTTGTTTTTATAAAATAACAAAAGTGTCAATTTTGACAATATTCATTTATTTGAATTTAAATAAAATATATACAGAAGATATGTTCGAAATAAAAGCTTTAATATATTCATAAAAACTCATATCTATCAATAAAATTAGTGGATCACATTAAATAGTTAATATAAGCTTTATTTTATTATTTTTAAAACCATTTATTTGGTTTATCTCTTAATAAAATAATTACTACAACATTTTTGTATTATTATTTAATATGCTTATTTGTTGCATAAAAATTTAAAATAAAATCTTATGATGAAGATAAATCTATTAAATTTCACAATAATACTTTTACTCGAATTTATAATCTTAAAATCACAATATTTAAATTGTTATATTTATTAAATTATGAAGGTGACAACTTTGGCATCATTTAAAATAAAATAATATAGGTGTCATAATCAATTTTATATGGATCCAAATGGTTATATAATAGGTAATTGGATGCTTAAGGTGTATCTATACACTACAAATATGTTTTGGTCAGGTTTGTGGGCCTTTTAATGGGTATTATTATTTCAATAAAAACTATATTACTTATTTTCCACTTAATAAATAATTTTTGTATCATTAATGTATCACCATTAATGACAATTATTTAATCCCTAAAAATTCTAAATAAATTATCATGATGTAGATAATTTTATTAGATTTCTGGAGACTATTAATTTTCTAAGTTTTATGATGTTTGTCACTAAATTAAAATTATTATACTTATAAGATTTAAGAGAGTGACATGTTGCCACTTTCTTTAGTTTTAATAATAATTAAATTATTTTCATGTTCAAAAGTCCATAAAATGAATCTAATCCGACCCTTAGTCGATATGGGTTTACCATTAGCAATCCAATATAATTTTGGCATGTGTTAGTTTAATTTTATAATATTATATTTACCCTTAATTACCCGATTTACCTTTAACTATGCTAAATAAAATTTACCGTAGTTATTATTCATAATTCCCAAAAATAAAAAGTAGCCTATTAACATAATTTGGACCCACTGATTCCAAATATGATATCCATTTTTTCAAATTCAATACACAGAAGTTTCAGAAATTAAATTAAAATTAATCCCGTTGTCGAATGAAAACGGGTTTTTGTTTAAAACATTGCAAAAGATTGAATTGATTTAACCTATGAATTCAATGTAAAATCAATGCTAATGACATAAATAATATTAAATGGTAAAAATATATTATATTTATACTTTAAAATCATTCAATATTATAATTTAACAACATAAATTATTACGATGAAAAAAGTTGTTATTCATTAAAATATCGCGTGTTTTTACTATTCATCAAAATATGAAAGTTACCAGAATAATAAGAAAAATTTATCCAAAGTAAATTTTTATTTCTTGATACCAAAGAAGAATTTTGTTTTGTAAAATTGAACTTATAAACATGTTAAAAACTATATTTAATGTTGGTGTCCCATCAAAAGGCAGCAAAACTGCATTTTTTTAAAAATACTTATTTTACCCAAAAAATTTATTTTGTTCTTATACCATGTTCTAGAAAATGTGTAAGATGAATAATAATGTTATAAAATTCAAAATTTATTTAATACTATTCATAACGGCTAGTTCATAAAAATATTATAATAATATATCGTTATTTAGTAAAACCCGATATTGCGTACAACACACGCTATCGAGGAAGGTCGCGATTGCGTGTAATGCAATCCAAGTCAAGGTTGCGTGTTGTGAAAGAATCCTTCGTTGTTTCATATAACATAATCCAACCATATTTCATTTATACATTGAATATATATATATAAATATACTCAATGTTGCGTAGAATAACAATTATCAAAATTGTGTGTAACACGATCCAAGAATAGTGTTGCGTATACTGCAAGCTAATACGGTGTTGCGTATAGCATAAGGTAATCTTGGTGTAGCATACAACACAATACATTAATGAAATTAGAAGAATATTTTTCATAAAATCTCGGGGTGTTACATTCTACCCCCCTTAAAATGAATCTCTCCCTCGAAATTCATCGGGGTTATCAATGGTTTACTACTTGAACATTTGTTTAATAGAAACCCACATCGTAAAAAGGAATACCAAAATATGGCTTTAAAAAATATAGTATGAAATGTAATGGTTACCCAAATTAACTCATCACTGGGTTTCCACGTAGGAGAACATAGGTGAAAATATGGATATGGAAGAAAAATATAACCATCATGTTCTGATGGAGAGTGGTAGAGAACATGGCTATGAAAAATCCAACAATCACAAAGATATTGATTTTTTATGATCTAAGGTACCATCTGATTTATCGGATATAAGGGAACTAGGAAAAATTTTTTAGTTTTCAAGATCATTTCCCTAAAGTTGATGAATTAAAAGAAATACATGCATGATTTTGGTACAATATCACTGTTGTTCGTGAATTAAACAATTTCCACTTCATCCCTTAAAGAAAAGAAGTTGAATTTGTTATTCGTGATGTGTTAGCAGATCACGTGATCGAATGATGGGGCATTCCATCTCTTTCAAACTAAAGGTTAGCAAAAGTTATAAGTCCATCTTATGGTTAGATTAATCGTATATGGTTCCAAAAATGAACTTATACTTTATATATCATACTGCTTAATAAAATAAAACTTGTTTGTACTAACCAGGGACTTCCTGTAGGCCAGTGATAGGCGATAAAGGCCAGTCACACTTCGGTTGTGGGTTCGATTCCCACAGCCTTGTCCGACGCGATGGGCTGTCGCCCATCCTGCAGGTTGTCCTTTTTCTAAAACTACATTACTATATCATCCCATCAATAATATAAAAAAAGGTTCTATCCTTAAACAATACTAACGTATGTCCAACATAATCCATTCCAATCTTTAGGCTTATCCATAATATTGCTGTCCATTGTCATATTATAGTGAAAACGATTACCCGAGATTTCATATAAGAAGCATGTTAATACCATCGTTGATTCCCAAATATCATAAGATATGTCTTTTTGGTCACATTACAAACGTTCGAAGCCCTTAATCATGTATTCTCTTAAAAAATGAATACCCATTGAACCTTAGTGAAAACATGAATGCAGTTAAAAGTTAACACTTTCCACATACCAAAATCCTCAAAATTCTATATACTCCAACCATGATATCACTTAGTCCTTATATCAATCATGAGCTCATGAATACAATCAAACATCTCATTATCTTCTTATTCCTTCATTATGTGCATATCATATACTTTACAAAAATATCTGAATAACATTCCATGGTTACTGGTACCATTAAACATATACTTTCAAATTCTTTTAGGAAAAAAATAGTGTAACAATCCTTATATGATTCTTTATTCCATAGTACCATTAACTATACAACATAACTCTCGATAAACGTACAATCATTCCACTACCTTCTAAAACAACCGACTGGGCTTCAACACTTCTTTCAGCTCATTTATCATTTGTAGTCTCCTCATCATCATCCACATAAATACTACCCATATGACCATGCTGATTCTCTTCATGAGATTTTCCATTAGGGCATTGGTTTTCATAATGCCCGTACATTCCACATTTAAAACTTCTAATCATTGTTGATGTAGTAGCAATACCATTATCCTTGTCCATGGTATTAACTAAACCTTTTCCTTTTCACTTACTGGCTTTGTGTCCTTCTTTTCCACACCCAAAGCATCTTCTAGTTCCTTTGAAACAATCTCCCTGATACCTCTTCCCACATGATTTACATGAGGTAAATTGAACTTTCTTTCCTCTATGATCATCATTAAACTCTATCTTTCTCTTATTATATGAGTTGGGAAACTTACCAATGTTGAGATTATTGATCATATTATGAGATTGCTGATTAGGAATAATAACAATGTTTCGACTTCCAGATCCCGTTTCATTTGGTTTCTCATGATGAAAATCATTCCATTGTCTGTCATATCCTCCATTATAATGAATCTTCCTATTTCCAGCCATTTTCTAAAACCCAAAAAGAATAGTCTGAGAGGAAAAAATCATGCTAGGGAAAACAACATAGTAAAGGGGGAGCACCCTCAATATCTAACATCTTAGGTTAAATTCTAAGATCATTACTGTAGTTCTAGGACTATATCCTATACGTATTCTTATCCTTAGGTACATCACTAGACATACCTTAGAAATATCTCTATAGATCTCAATAACGTTTTCACATCCTAGTTTCCAAAGGATGACTAAACCTTTCCTCTGATACCAACTGTAGAGACCCTAAGCTTGACGTACATGGAAATTACATTACTTTTGCGGAATACTTAATACATAACAAAAACAAACACACAAGGACCATAATAGTTTAGTGTCTTTGGAAACTTGGAACGTAATCTTCTAATCATGGTGAAAGATATTCAACATCTCCAATAAAGATCTTCCACTTTTTGTTTCCTGACCTAAAACCTTTATTTTGATCCTAGTGGAAAATAAAACATAAAAAGGGTGAGCTCAAATGCTCAGTAAGGGTAAGCATGGATAAAATAAAACATACCCTATTAATTGGAACTAAAAAACATGAATATAATGTTTAAACACTAAAATCTTGAGCAACGACATAAAACATGGAAGTACATAAGACATAGATCATAATGGAACATAAACCATGATAAAATATCATTGGAATAAAACATGTAATTGTGGCATCCATTAAACACATGTAATGATTTCTATAGTAGCCAATGCATTGTTGCCAAGACCATCTTAGTGGACAAAGTCCCATTTTGAATCGCATTCACTCCTCGTTTCAGTCCTGTAACACTAAACCAGATTAACTTACCGTTCCAACCATGTTTATCTCATGAGATACAAAATCTTTACCCAATTCATTGGAGGGAGATATAGGTCCCCCCCATCTCATAATGAAATCATTCTTACTTCTTCCACAAAATAAACATAAAACATTCATCATAACCTAAAGAAGAAAATGGGTTTCATAAACATCATTCAATCATATCATAATCCATATAAAACAAATGAATATCATTTCATCATAAGAAAAGTGAAACCATGTAAATCATAGAGAAATTATACTTGAAACATACACATATGAAATAATTTCATTTTAGATGGAAAATGGTTTTGATAAAACACTTGAAATGAATTCTTGAGGAAAATATCCTTTCTTCTTTAAAATCATTTTATTTTCACAAAATTCCATGCAATTTAAAAAAATAGTATTTTTTTTAAAAAAAGTCATGAAATCTTTTGAATGAAGCTTCATGCAAATAAGGCTTTATAAAACTGTAAAAATCCGTTCGTGCCGTATAAGTTAAAAAAACATTCTTCTTGTACTTTTACCAGAAAAGTCAAAAAGTACCTTGTAATAGAAAGATTCCATACATACCATGTAGTAAAAGTCAAAAATGGGTAAAAAGGACTTTAAAAATATAGGGAAACACTTTTATAAAACATGGACATGGATGATAGAAATAACCCCAGTAAATACTGATGAATAAGCAATCTCGGATAAAAATGAGATTTGAAAAATTCTCCCTTACCTTATGTCTGATATGCTTCATATGTATCCGAACCTCCTGTATAATGATTTAAATAATGTCATTCACTTATTACAGAATCATATTCATTGTTATGATATCATATATGGTTCACTTATGACTTTATATTACCCGTTCTTTTGTAAATTCCATGTTAAAGAGTGTTTTGGGTAAATTCGTTTCATTTGTCGTCCGTGTTTTGACTTGTAATTATTCATATGATTACATAGATCACGATTACAAAATTCCAGAATATAAAACATGATTTATATATAATATATATTCATAATATACATATATATAATAGAATGTTAAATGGAAAGAAATACACCGTTCATGGAGACGGTAGGCCGTACGTACGCATGAACGCTGTTTTCGTTTCCTTATTGAGTTGAATGGAATTAAGTAGATGACATACATATATACATAAATAAATTAGCTTTATAATGTCATATATTTCATTATTATTTCTTATATATACTTTATAATTATTCTTAAATGGTTAACATGGAGAATGAATCTCATCGCGTCGTGGAGACGGTAGTCCATACGTACGCACGAGAGATGATATCGTTTCCATAATTATTGAATTTAATTGGAGTGGATGATAAAATATATCATAATCAGTATGATGTTATAATAACTTTGTATAATTATTCTTTACACCATTATACCCATCCATGTAATGTGTTGGTGGAAAAACAGATTACACCACGGTGTGGAGACGGTATTCCGTACGTACGCACGCGCAGTGATTTTGTTTTCCGTAGGATGGATAGAAGGTGAAATGGGGTTGTTTCATATTTATAATAACAAATCATCATATTAGTGATATGAATGTTATTAATTTATAACTAAACAACTAAAGACGAAGATGTTGAAGAAGAAAGAAGCGTGAAATAATCGGGAGAAGAAATTACCTCTTCTTCGATACGCCTCTTTGAAACCTCCTCTTAGGGCACTAAGATTGGTCTTTAAAGTCGACCAGAACCTATAAGATGTTTCTAGGGAAGTGTAGAAGATAATTTGGCAGGTTTTGGCCGATCTTGAATGCTAAAATTGGTGTGAGGAGGAGAGGGAGGAGGTGCCCATTTATAAGGGAGGAGAGGGGCACGTTTGGAATTCTTATAAATATTAATTTATAATAAATCTAACCCCACTTAAAAAAACATCCAAAAATGAATCATATTATACGATTATATGAGATAGGGTTGTAATATCATCAACCAATCAAATTTAGACATGTTTGGATCTTATTTTAAACCTTATCATTTTGATTTGTCCTTATTTAATCCATTTAAGTTTATTTGTGGTAATAAAATTATAAATTTTAAATTATAACAAATAATTACTTATTTGTTTTTAATTTTCCATAATTGTATACTTTATAACATTATAGACCATATAAATTTAAATTTATATTTTTTAAATATTTTTTGTGATTTTTAATCAATTTTATAATATGTTATTTTTATAAAATAACAATAGTGTCAATTTTGACAGTATTCATTTATTTGAATTTAAATAAAATATATACAGAAGATATGTTCGAACTAAAAGGTTTAATAGATTCATAAAAGGTCATATGTATCTATAAAATTAGTGTATCCCATTAAATAGTTTATATAATATTTATTTTATTATTTTTAAAAATATTTATTTGGTTTATCTCTTAATAAAATAATTACTAGAACATTTTCGAATAAATATTTGATATACTAATTTCTTGCATAAAAATTTAAATTAAAATCCTATTATGAAGATAAATCTATTACCTTTAACAATAATACTTTTACTTGAATTTATAATCTTAAAATCACAATCTTTAAATTGTTATATTTATTAAATTATGAAGGTGACAACTTTGGCATCATTTAAAATAAAATAATATAAGTGTCATAATCACATTTATAAGGATCCAAACGGTTATATATTAGGTAATTGGATGCTTAAGGTGTATATATACACTACCAATTTGTTTTGGTCAGGATTGGGGGCCTTTTAATGGGTATTATTTTTTCAGTAAAAACTATATTACTTATTTTCCACTTAATAAATAATTTTTGTATCATTAATGTATCACCATTAATGACAATTATTTAATCCCTAAAAATTCTAAATAAATTATCATGATATAGATAATTTTATTATCTTTCTGGAGACTATTAATTTTCGATGTTTTATGATGTTTATCACTAAATTAAAATTATTATACTTATAAGATTTAAGAGAGTGACATGTTGGCACTTTCTTTGGTTTTAATAATAATTAAATTATTTTCATGGTAAAAAGTCCATAAAATGAATCTAATCCGACCCTTAGTTGATATGGGTTTACTTTTAGCCATCCAATAGAATTTTGGCATGTGTTAGGGTAATTTTATAATATTATATTTACCCTTAATTACCCGATTTACCTTTAACTATGGTAAATAAAATTTACCGTAGTTACTATTCATAATTTCCAAAAATAAAAAGTAGCCTATTAACATAATTTAGACCTACTGATTCTAAATATGGAATCCATTTTTTCAAATTCATTACACAGAAGTTGTAGAAATTAAATTAAAATTAATCTCATTGTCGAATGAAATCTGGTTTTTGTTTAAAACATTGCAAAAGATTTAATTGATTTAACCTACGAATTCAATATAAAATCAATTCTAATGACATAAATTATATTAAATGTTAAAAATATATTCTATTTATACTTTAAAACCATTAAATATTATAATTTAACCTCATAAATTATTACGATGAAAAAAGTTATATTTCATTAAAATATAGCGTGTTTTTACTATTCATCAAAATATGAAAGTTATCAGAATAATACGAAACTTTTATCCAAAGTAAATTTTTATTTCTTTATTCCAAAGAAGAATATTATTTTGTCAAAGTGACCTTATAAACATGTCAAAAACTATATTTAATGTTGGTGCGCCATCAAAAGGCAACAAAACTGCATTTTTTTAAAAATACTTATTTTACCCGAAAAATTTATTTTGTTCTTATTCCATGTTCTAGAAAATGTGTAAGATGAATAATAATGTTATAAGATTCAAAATTTAGTTAATACTATTCATAAAGGCTAGTTCATTATATTATTATAATAATATATTGTTGTTTAGTAAAACCCGGTATTGCGTACAACACACGCTTCCGAGGAAGGTTGCGATTGCGTGTAATGCAAGCCAAGTCAGGGTTGCGTGTTGTGAAAGAATAATTCGTTGTTTCGTATAACATAATCCATCCATATTTTATTTGTACATTGAATATATATATATATATATATAATCAATGTTGCATAGAATAACTATTATCAAAATTGTGTGTAACACGATCCAAGAATAGTGTTGTGTATACTGCAAGCTAATACGGTGTTGCGTATAGAGCAAGATAATCTTGATGTAGCATACAACACAAGATATTAATGAAATTAAAAGAATAATTTTAATAAAATCACGGGGTATTACAATTATGGTTCGGTGGTTAGTTTCATTCCATGGTGAGGTGTTGTGTAGATAGCTTGTGGGTGATGTCCCATTGTCGTGTGGTGTTCCTTGGGAAATTTTTATGCTACTTTTATATACCATTGGACCTCTTGTGTCATGTTTAAGACCATGTTTTTAGTTCTGAATTTTATTTAAGGCTTGTTTAGTTGGTGATTTTGAAATTCGTTTTATTGATTATTTTTTGTTGTGTTATGTTTCCATACTCAAGTAAATCATTTCCAAACCAATATTTATGATACCCATGAACCTTTTCCCGCCTATGTGGATAGGGAACCCCCTTTGGTAATTTCCTCAGACCAAGATGGGTGTCAGTTTTATTGGTGACCAGATTTGGTTTGTGAGAAAATGGTATCAAATGAGCCAATGTTTTGGGTTGTATTATTTTATGGGATGAGTCGAGCAAGACCGGAGCTAGGAATTCTAGTTCTTGGAGTTTTTGTCATGAGTAGGGTGATTAGCCCTCACCTCTCATGGAATATCTCAAGTCACTATGGGACATTGGAATTTTTTTTGACGTCAAAACCAGGTGATATGTGTGGGCTGCAGACTACACATGGACATCGGGTGGGGTTGGTGTTGTTGTTTCTTTTATTGTCGTAATGTGTTTGGACTATTTATATTATATGTTATTTATCAAATGATCAGAATTTTTGTACTAATTTTTTTCACTGTTGTCTTTTGTAGAAATATGCCTCCCCAAAAATCCCATGCACCCACAGGAGGATACCAGATAGATTTGTCCCTCACCACTTAATCAGAGGCTAGTAGAAGATGTGGTTCAGGCTATCCATGACCTGGGATAGGGACCAGATAGTGTTAAATCACTAGTTTGGGATGGTGAGACCAGTCCTTGGAAAGAAAAATCCCAGGATATTCTGAAAAATATTTCTGTAACATAATGAGGTATCACAGAACCACAGTAAGCAGAGGAGTGGATTGAAATGATGGAGTGCATGTTTAAGTTCCTGGACACACCTAAGGTGGTCAGGGTGAAGTGTTCCACTTTTATATTAGAAGGTACCATCCTTAGGTGGTGAGAATCAGTGATTCAAGCTAGGAAGCTTGATAAGATGAGTTGGAAGGACTTAAATGTTCTCTTCAATGACCATTGCTGCCCATATGTTTTGGCATATGCTCGATCTGAAGAGTTTGTGGTACTTGTTTAGGGGGATCTTTTAGTGACAGAGAATGTGAACTGTTTTTCTTAGTTGGTCTGACAATCACTGGAAATGGTCTTCATTGTGTAGATGAAGGCCCATAAGTTTGATAGGGGTTTGCAGTAAGAGATCTATTCACAGGTCTTCCTGTTCAGGCTGAAAATCAATACTAAAGTTGTTGATAGAGCTTACATGGTGGAGATATATTATAAGGGAATGGATTTCTTTCTCTATGATTGTGTCAATAATGTGCAATGGAAACACCTCAAAGAAGAAAAAAAGAGGGAGGAGTAACGAAATAAGGGAGGTGGAACCTCAAGACAACCTTCCAGGCAGTTTCTTTTGATGGCTTCTCATGCGAGGTTTGTTGTGTGTCACCTGTGTGGGAGGCCAGGGAACATCTGACTAGAATGAACATATCCTCTGAATCCCTATTATTAGTGTGGAAGTATGGGTCACTTTCAGCATTTTTGGAGGATGTCACACCCACTCCAGAGTGGGGCATGATCAATGGCTTCTAAGGGAGTTCCAGCTCAATCGGAGTCCTCACGGATGGGGGAATATCAGTATGGTGGACATAGTGGAAGTACCATATCATCTTCTTGGAATATCCTGTATAGGGAAGAGCCCCATTAAATTAATCATTCTCAAGAAGAGATTAGGAATCTTTATGTGGTGGATCGGGCCCTAAAGGGACCTAAGGTGGGACTATCAACAGTTCTATGTACCATTTTGATAACATATTCTTTAGATGTTTCTATTTTTTATACTAGTGATTATATTTCATTCATCTCTACCAATATTGTGAACATGCTAAATTATCCAACTAAGATTTTATCTTTTGCGATGGAGTTAGTGATGGCGCTAGGAAAGAAGGAGTTGGGTGTCAGGTTCCCATATTGTACTCTTTTTGTGTTAGGGGTAGAGTTGGAGTGAGAAATTATAATCATAGCTATATATATATTTAATGTGATAATTGGAATGGATTTGATGATAATATTTCAAGCGCACATCAATTTCTATAGGCGGTAGGGGAGATTCACAACACATGATGGAATTACGTTTGTTTATTGTGGGGAATGAGATCCTTAGTTGAGTCATGTGGGACCTCCACTCCCAAAGTTTTGGAATATTATCTTCCAATAATCATCGCTCATACTATAGGATGATGGTCATTATCCTATGTGTGGGTTACCTATGGTAGTTGATTAGTTCCCAAAGGTATTCCTAGAGGATTTGTTAGGATTACCCCATAGCGTGATGTGGATTTCTCTATCGATTTGGCACTGGGAACACAGGAGATATATCTTCCATCATTACATATGAACCCCACCAAATTGAGGGAATTAATTAATCAATTGTACAACATACAATAAAAATGATGCATTCCCCCTGTTAAATCTTCTTAGGAGCCGCTTTTTCTCTTTGCGAAGAAGGCCGATGGGTCCCTCCGGTTTTGTATTGATTGCCGGAAGCTGAACAAGGTAACCATAAAGAACAAATATACATTTACCTGAATAGATGACATGTTTGATCAGTTAAATGTGGAATAGTGGTTTTCTAAAATATATTGGTGTCTGGTTTACCATCAACTCAGTATGAATGATTTATCTATCCCGAAGAAAGAATTGTGAAGCAGGTATGAACACTTTGAGTACTTAGTCATGCACTTCAGATTGTCCAAAGCTTTAGTGGACATTACAACACTCATGAATAGGGTGTTCCACCAATATATTGGATCAATAATTGTGTAATTTTTTGAAGCCATCCCGATTTACTCTGGATCTTAGGGAGGGCATGAGAATCATTTACGGGTCATGTTGGGCACTTTGCAGGATCACCGCTTTTATGCCAAGCTATACAAGTGCACCTTTCGGATCATGTAGGTGATGTTTCTAGGTAATGTAATCTCAGAGAAAGGAGTTTTGGTGGATCTTGAGATGATTAGTGTAGTGATTTCATGGGATCAGTCGAATAACGTGTTTAAGATCAAGAGTTTCCTTGGAATGACATGATACTATAAGTGGTTTTTTTGGAATTTCTCTCACCTTGCTTCTCCCATGACTATGCTCACCTAGAAAGGGGTGATGTTTTTTGGGGCCCAAAGTGTTAGGAATCCTTAGAGGAATAGAATTTGAGGTTGAATGCCACACCCGTGCTAATTTTTTAAGAGGAAAGGGGTATGTGGTGGATTGTAAAACATCATGTCTGGGTCTTAGGTCTGTTCATATGCATTGTGTTCATGTAGTGGAATATGGTTCACTCCAACTCCGAACACTCTAAAATAATTATCCGACCCATGAATTGGATTTAGCAGTTTCGATGCATGATTTAAATACATGGAGTCACTATATATTTGGGGATAAGTATATGTTCTACTCTGATCATAAAATCTTGTCCTACATCTTCTCATAGAAGGACCTCAATCTGAGGTAGTGTCTTGGATAGAGTACATGCAGGGGTTCGATGGTTACATTGTTTTTAATCGAGGAAAGGGTAACTTGGTGGAGGATTAATTGAGTAGAAAAGTATAATTGCAATCCATGAGGAAGTACAATTTTGAGTGGACTCTGATGAGGCTCTTTTCTCAGTGCATGTGGGGACCAATGATTACAGTGGAGGTGCGTTCATGGAAAGAATTCAGTTGAGTCCTTCTCACATAGAGTTGATTAAGTAAGAACAGCCAACTGATTTACTTTTTCAGAAGTTGATTTAGTTTCTGTATGGTGGGTATACATCTTCTGATTGGTCATCATCTCCTGAGGGAATCTTCTGCTTCAAGGGCCGATCAATGTTTCTGTCATCTCTACATATGAATGTAATGAATAATAGTCACCAGTCTCAGGGGGTGATCCATCATGGTGACACCAAGATTTATTATTCCATGAATGCATAGTTATAGTGTCCATGTATGAGAAAAGATATTGTTGACTTTGGGTTGAGATTTTTTATATGATAGAAGGCGAAATCGGAGCACCAAAGGCCCTCTAGTTTTCTACATCCAATACCCATTCCTACATGGATGTGGGAAGAGGTCACCATGGACTTCATTATTTTCTTGACTTGTACACTAATATGGATGAGTTGTTCTATTTTTATCTTCAGGAGGTGGTAAGGCTTCATGGTGTGTCATTAGTAGTTTTCTTGGATTGTGACCCCCATTTGACTCTCGGTTTTGGGAAGGCCTTTAATAGGACATCGGGTCCCAAATTAAGATGAGCAAAACATAGCATCCTGAAATGGATGGTTAGATAGGGCAGGCGAATCAAATACTAGAGAAATCTCCATGAATTTTTTTTCGACCTTGGAGGTTCTTGGGATAACCATTTGAGATTGGATGAATTTTCCTATAATAACAGTTTCCAATCCTCCATTCGAATGGATCATTTTGAGGCACTCTAGATTCTGCCTTATCGGATCACCCAATGTTGGTCTGGGATAGATGAGACTGCACTATTGGGGTCAAGCCTTGTTCAAGAGAGGTCTAAGAAGGTCAAGTTTAACAGGTTGCATTTATTGATATCTCTTAGTCCCCAAAAAAATAATATGCAGATTAGAGGCATCGAGACCTACAGTTTTTGGTGGGTGATCAGTTATTATTGAATGTGCCCCTCATATTGGTCATCATCACTTGGTAAAGTAGAGAAATATAACACTAATATAAGTCAGACCTATTGATATTACTGATCATATTGGAAAGGTGGAATATATGTTATCTTTTCCTTCTCAGTTGGCATCTATCAATGACATCTTACATGACTGTCAACTGAAGATGTAAAACCTAGATTCGTCCCACATTCTGAATTAGGAGGTGTTGGATAAATATCCTAATATGTCTATTTTTGATCATCGAATGAAAATAGTGGATTCCCATGAGAAGTTTATTCTAGAAATTTTATTCGACTAGTTCAGGTAATTTGGAATAATGGGAACGTTGTCCACGAAACATTTGAGTGGAAGTTGTGGGTTTAGAAAGAGTACTCATTCTTGTTTTCCGATCAATATAATGGTTGACTTTATATGGAAGAAATAATTTCAAAGTGGGAAGAATTGTCACCTAAATGACTTATTTTAATGTTATATTTCATTTAATTTATATTATTTCATTATTTTTGGGATTTCCCATGTATTTTTGGAGGAAATGACGGGTTTTCAATATTTGGGCTAAATCGTGAGCCTATTTCTAGATTTAAAAACAAATCCTTTTTCATCTATAACTACATTATTTTTCAATATTTTTCATCCACTCCAAATCCCACATGGCCTCCCTAGACCTATTAAAACCAACAATTTCATTTCACGCCCTTAGGAATCCATAATCATAGTGGATTTGGGTGATTTATTCAGGTTTTGGGACAACCCTTGAGACCATTTCCTATATTTCTTAGAACTTATTTCCTTCATATCTCATTAATTTTTCATTTTTTTCCATAATTATACCTCTCGATTGAGTTAAATGGGCTTGGCATACCCCCATGTTCATTTCTCCCTCTTTGGAGGTCATTTTCATTGCATATTATAGAAAATTTTATCAGGCTTTCTCAAATCATTCAGATTTGAAAGGGTAATTTGTTTCTTTCAAAACTCCTTAATTTTTTCACTGATTCCCCCATTTGAGTCCATAATTGGCCTCCTCATCCTTATTCAAGACATCCTATCAGTTTTGGTTTCTTGTATATTCATCTTTTGGTGGATTTGGGGTGATTGCTTCAAGATCTCTCAAGTAAGTGGGTTTCCTTCCTTCCTCGTCCCATTTTTCTAAGGGTTTAATCCATATTCATAGGGTTTCTTCCATTTATTATTGAATTTCATAGTTTTTATATAGTATGTATTTTAACATGGGGAATGAACTTGGGTTTCATGATCTAATATTGTCGTTACCGGTTTGATTGAACTCCCTTTTGGTGCGGTGGTGGTGTGGGTGAACATTCGCACAAGGATTTTGTGTTTTGACAGTTGTGGCAGGTGATTACATGTGTAAGAACTCTAGGATGATTTATCATTTTTGGATTTAAAATTATGTTATTTTCATCTTCCTTGTATATTGGTTCAAAAATTATTTTTATGGTATTTATTAAGCAAATGGCGATAAAATGGGTTTTTATGTGTGAAAGTTGGTGTTTTTCATGGATATCACATGTTGGATCTTTAGGGGTTGTTTTCTAATTTAAGAAATGGATTTATTAAAAATTTTTAGTGCATTGAATTTTGTTTTTTTGAAAAATGGGTATGCAAATGGTGTTTAATGTGGGGTTTCATTGGATTTTATGGGAAAAACATTTTTATATTTTGTGATGTTGTTTTATGGATATTGTAAATGTTTTATTGAGAGATATAAGTAGAGAAAAGCATGTGTAGATAATTGTTTGACTGTGGGTCACCAAAAATAATGATTTTCTGTGCATTTTTCTTTTGGTAACATGTGGAATTTGTTTGAGTAAAAAGGGGGAAACTCTGGTATCTTTGTGGGAAGACGTTTATTAGTATGCTTGTGATTGGGAGTGGTTTTGTCCTTGTTTCACATAGAAATTTGGATATTTAAAATTCTAAAAAACTTTATTAATGATGTTTGGGTACCACTAGGTTATATTTATGTTTCCTACTAGTGGATTGTGCATTAGAACTGATATTACTATGCTTACATTACAATGAGATACGAGGTACATGGGGCCCGAAACTAACTAGTGCCTATAGATCTTCCAATGATTAGTGCTCATTGAATCTTTTTTATTGATCATTGTATTATGGTGTGTTTGGATGTAAAATTCATTTTCTTGCATTTTTTATTGATATTTTTTTAATACTCTTAAATAAACCTTTTAAAATTTACAACTTTTTATGGATTAATTCTATAGAAATTATTGCCACCATTTCTTATTTATTAAAACTTGCATGCCTTTTGTCTTATATTTAATAAAATATGGAATATTTGGGTAGTATCATATTGGAAGAAAGATGAAACCCTACTTAAACTTTTGGGTGTAAGTAGACTTCATCATTTTATACATAGGTCATGGAAATGCCTTAGTTGATAGTGGTTTGGGTTATTAGATTCCTTCCATGGTGAGGTCTTGTGGAGACATCTTGTGGGTGATGACCCCTTATCATGTGGTGTTAGTTGGGATATTTGGATGATAATTTTATAAACCTTGCGAACTCTTGTGTGATTTTTCTGACCATGTTGTCAGTTTTGAATTTTATTAAAGGCCCGTTTGGTTGGTAATTTTCATATTCGATTTATTGATTGTTTTTTGTCATTTTATGTATCCATAATCCGGTAAATCGCTCCCAAACCAATATTTATGATACCTAGGAACATGTTCCATCCAGTGGGGATAGGGAACACCCTTCGGTAATTTCCCAATATAGGGTTGGGTGATGGTTTTAATGGAGACCAGATTTAGTTCATGAAATTTTAACTGTATCAATGTTAGTATAAACCACTTTGTCAACAAATCATTAATCAGCTCAAAGGTAGTTGGTAATATCAAATTTTCATAAAATATATAAATAATTTATTTACCACCAAAACATTTTCTCAACATTAGGAACATGTTAAGGGCTATATTTCCACCAATCATGTGTTATCTAAAAAGATAAAAATTCAACTGAATCACTTTTCTTAGCCATCTGTATTTTCTGACATATGGTTAAAAATAAGTAATGAATAAGTAATGATAAAAAATAGTTATAAAATTCATAATTATTAAAAATATACTTTCATTTATATAATACAAACATTAAATAATTCATGAATCCAAAAATATCACATAAATGTTTCCACTTCATATGTTGTTATAGAATAAGTTTAACCATGATCCATTAGCTAGTTTTGAGGTATATTTCTTTGAATCATGGGATATTATTTCGATTACTTCTCTATATACATATATTTTAAGAATAAAATATCAACGAAATGAAATTCCCATGATTTCATAAGAATAGTGGACTTTCTCTGTACACATTTAGTAAACTCCAATTCCCTTTATGTATGTAATGGGGATGCTTTATTTTTTCCTTTCTTCCTAATTGGAATTCCTTCTGAATGGTAGTCATGGATATCGTTGTTTCCTCATTAGAATCCATGATCATTTCATCTGGTATTTCAGTGGTGCTTGATGATGTTGGTCCTACGTACATGGGGTGTGTTGTGTTGGATCATCACATGGATTTGTGGGACGTGTTAGTGTATTTTTGTTGAGTGTGTGTTTTATTGAAAAAAAAATGGATCATTCTTGTGATTATATATCTCCCTAGGGTCCATGATTCCTTATTGGTGATAAATTATATGTTTATTTGTTAATCTTAATTGTTTATTTATTTTTAAATACAAAAAACATATTTTGGTGGTGTTGTAAGCATATAACATGGTGTTTCCTTCAAAAACTATCAAATGTGGGAAAATATTTCTTTCCCTTATTCCCTTTATATTCCATTTCCCTGTAATCCTATTCTTCTCATGCTTCACATCAATGACTTTGTAGATATAGAATTATTTATATAAATTTTTATAACAAGACACAATCTCCTCGCGTGATTATAATGCCTGGGTGAATAGTGACCTTCAAAAGACTAGATTAATATAACCAAATAAATGATCATTATTACTCTTTGGATTATGTAAATTTATATAGTTCCCATTCCTTCTTATAGGATCCATTTATAAATTATTGAATACACTAGTTGAAGTCATATCATTGTGAAACATAATTTCTAATTCCTATTAAAGTGATATACATAACATAACATAAAATATTTATGCATAGATAATCTCATAATAATAAACATGGTTTCTTTTGAGATATATTTATTTTCAACTCAATCATAATGGTTTATAAATAAAGTGATAATTATCTTAACAATATATAATGGGAGTGTCAAACTAGGTGTATAGTAAGGCTCATTTTTGTGCACCAGGTGATGATTTGGTCAAGCACAATGTGCTATTTTTAGAATAATTTACCAAAGGTAAATCTGTTCCATGACCATGTAATCAATTAATGTCCACAAAAAGTCATATTTTCTATAAAAATAAACATAATATATTGCTTACCAGAACATTAGGATTATTTTTCCATAATTATCCTCTAAATATATATCATATGGTTATGCTCCCAAATAAATTTTCTCTAAATCTAGTTCCTGATGTTTCTACTTAAATTCAACTAATAACAACTATACCACCTCCAACCCTAATATTCTGGAGTTGGTGTATAGTTTATTAAATTGGAAGAAGGTAAAAAGAATAAAATCCTAAAGGGTTGAAGAGTTTTATAGTATTGGTAAACAACATAATTATATCAAAATCATATCACATTTTGAAACATAAAATAAAAAAAGAAATGGGAGTGACACTATTCACCTTATCGTATCTGCATATCAATCAAAAACACACATACTCCTATCTTGGGGAAGAAAAAAACTTTCAAAATTATGATATCAGATGCTCGGTAAGGATATGTCTGAGTGACTGCTATGTATAAATAAGGAACAACAAATATTTCAAGGTATATAATAGAAACGAAATTCAATGTAATCAATAACTTCATCAAAATATAGTAGGAATAAATGATGATCAAATAATTTTTTATAAATAATCACGTCACTAGTAAATTTAAAAATTGATATTCTAACTAATTGAATATTCACATGTCATATTAATATAATAATTCATAATAATTGAAATCATAGTACTGGACATTTAGAACAACTCTTCGAGGATTTTGGATAAGAAATATAATATTGTTGAGGCCTTATGGAAATAAATCTATATAAATTGGTAAGGAATCATCCAAACCCAAATATATTTTTTTTATCATTTAACCTACTAATTCATTGATTGGTTATTTTGGGCCCTTACTTTAACATTCAATTTCAAATTTATTCCCCATATGAAATGGGTGAAACAAAATGCACATAAACATTCATATTTAAAATAGTAAATGAAATGTAAAAACATTCCCTAATCAATAAACATAATCATAAATCATTTATTTTAAATATAGATGTGTGTTTATAGTACATCCATATTTAAACTGAATATAAACAATATGAATAAATACTAGCGATGTTATCATTCCAAAATAAACCTATTGGAGTAAGTGTAAATGAGTTTTTCTTTAATTAATAGAAGTTAAATGAAATGATCTTATAAAACATTATTGAGAAAAATACCCATTTCATTTTTACAAAAACCAATTTAAAATAATATGTTCAAAAAAATAATGGAATAATAATTATTTAAAAATAAACATTCAAAATTTTAATGGTTGATTTAAAAATTTTAGTGGTCATGATTATTGGAAAATCCATAAATACAGAGTATAATAAAATAACTATTCCATCCATATTTTATTAAAAGTCAATCAAGCAATGTCTTGAAAATTATATGAAGATTATTTTAAAAAAAATTTAAAAATGGTAATTTTTTTAATAAATAAATTTCAAATTTTCAATAACATTTTAAAAAAGGTTTTTTGAAAACAATGTTCTATAGGAATATGGATTTTCGACTGAAGAGAGAAATGAAGTCGGATTTTGATGAAAATATTTTGAATAATTTGAAGTACAAAATAGATAAAAAATGGTACAATTATTCAAAAACATTTATTAATAACTAAATAAGAAGAATATATATTGATTTTAATATATAAATATGAGATAATTCCCACAATGGATACATAAAATAGCAATCCTGAATAACAATGAGATAGTCAAATAAACCCTTTCAACTTTGGTAATAATGAAATCGTAAGATCAATAAAAGAAATAAAATAAAATGAAACATTAAATACCATGAATATAAATAGATTCATGATATAAAATATTACCAGTAGTTTATAAACTAAAAAATGAAATATGTTTTGAATATGGAATATGTCACACATATGTAAAAGTGAGACGAGAAACCCATAACTTGGGGTTGAATCAACATGTACATTATTTTCATTTCTGAATAAAAACGTATGATAAGTATTTACATGATTAATAACATTTTAAATTTTTATTCATTAATTTATTTCACTTATTACCTTATTATATATTACCACATAATCAATTATTTTTAAATTGGATTTTTTAACAATATGTGACCTCTATGTCCAAAATGACATTGTATGTCGACTATGGTCAAAGTGGTCATTATTTAAACATATATTTAATATTAATAATTAAATAATTTTCATATTTAAATAGTAATTATAATTTTATAGCCAATCATAAAGGATGGTTTTTATATATTACGTATGTTATAATCATCGAGATGTTACACCGTATGCATTTATGAGTAATGTTTCCATTTTTAAAAGTTCATAATGAGAAGTTGGTAAGTAATTTTTCCACACTATATAATGATAATAATATCAAAAATACCATATTAATTATTTAAATATCAGTATATATATATATCATCTATGTGTTTTAGTGATTAAAATACTATCACATCGCTTCATGAAGGTGATAGTACACATTTAAATGAATGATGTTATCATATTTAAGTGAGGTAAGAGGTAAGAAATAAAATGAAATGTTTTCTTATAATGAAGATGATAATGTTATTAATGTTATAATTATGTAATTTATATTACATATATTCATTTAATGTATCCTTGTTTACTTCCTTCTAAAGAGACAGTGAATAACGAATCACATCACTTTGTGATGTTATAGACTAACGTATACATGAGCGATGCTATCATATAACCTAAGGAATATAAATAAAAGGTATACATGAAATAAAAAATATAGTGGTAAAATTATTTTAATTTTATAAAATATATATTCTTTATATCTGTCATCATACCCCAATTTGAGTGGTGGTAGTGAAAAATGAATTACATCGGTTCGTGAGGCACTAGTCACCCATACACATGAATAATTATTTAATAACCCATTTAATGGAAGTGGGGATAGTTGTTGGCAATGAAATTAAATTATTTTTTTTCATTATATACATTATACTTATATTATTATATCATCATGGTTTATTAATTTTTTAAAGAGGTGGATGATAAAATAAAATAAAAATTCATATTGAATAAAGTTTACTCTTTTTCAGTTATCCTCCGTAGGATTGCACCAAAATAATTCCTAGGATAAATTTATGAAAACAATATGGCTTCTAAAATTATATGAGGGAACCTAGTATGTTCTTTGGTAATTATTTTCTGAAATAAATAGGATTGATGGTTTTAATAATATAGGATATGTGTCTTCATTTTATAGTTGTGGGAAACGACACAATTTGTTTTATCAAAAGAAAACATGGTTACCATGTTTTGAACACCCCAAAAGGCTCTGAAATATAGAATTTAATATCCATAGACATGATAAGGTATATATATGGCCACGAAATATACATTATATGAGTATTTAGGTCATTTTAACAATTATCCTTTATTATTTCCCCTGGTAAATGCATTTTTACCATAACCGCAATAAATAGTTTTTATTATTTTTCTATTAGTTGTGGTAAAAATGAAGTTTATTTTTTTAGAATATATATTATTATTATTAAAAATATGGAATAATTTTTTCAAAATTCTTGTAATAGAAGTGGAAAATTTCAATTTAAAATTAATCCCACATGCACAATAAGAAAGCAAATTTTTAATGAAAAAATGTTTTAATATTTTCAATGATTTTCATATCAAAATGAAAAATGAAAACTTATTAAAATGAACTAATTAGATTAATAAATTAATAATTGACAAAATTTTACTATAAATTTTTTTTAAAATATATTTCAACATTATAAATAATTTAAATGAAAATCAATTTCTCCACTAAAATTAATTATTTTCCCCTATTCATTAAAAAATGAATATTTTCACAAAAATAACAATCATACACCCTGAGATAATATTTATATATTCATTTAAAAAATTATGTTTATTTTTTAAAATGTGTTTCCTAAAATTGTTAAAAATTCATTATAAATTATGTGCGAAAAGAATGACTAAAAAACCTTTTATAAAAAAACTATTTTTTCTGAAATCATTTATTTTTCATTCAAATGGTTATAATTTTATCTATAATAAATAAATAAATATATTTTAATTATTTTATACATGTTAAAACAATATAATTTTTATAATTTACTTATATCTTGTCGTAATTTCCAATCTAATATCTATGTTATGATGTTATGGTTTAAAAAATTGTGTATCGTGTTTCAATCAAGACTATTTTTGCATGAATTGTAAGCTATCAAATATATTGAATTTAATTAAAGATAACTTTATCATAAAGTCACATAATTTTATATTTTCTTCTATAATGGGTTTTTTGTTTCATATATTCTATCAAATTTTCATATTTTTTAATCTCTTGGTGTTATAATATGGAATGCCCCAGGTGAGTAAGACTTGAGGTAAGAGACACAATAACATTAAACATAATTTTGAAATATATTAAAAATTTATTTTCAACATATTTTCCTTCCAAAAAATATTATAAAAAATATTTTTTGACGTATTTATATAAATTTAAATGAATTATAAAATACATTTAATGTCTCGTATTAATTTCATAGAAATGTTTTCAAATAGATAAATTTTACTTATTTTATATGGAATGTTTTGAATTTGTTTTCAAATGAAAAAATATATGTTTTATTTTGAGATATATGGCATAATATACATTTCCTGCCACTGTAACAAATGTTTTCTGATTTTATTACATTATAATATTTATTTTTTTCTTAAACTAAAAACCTGTATTCTAATCATTCGTGGTATTTTAGTTTTTAAAATTAATTTTTACAAGGAATGGGTACATAGATATATTAATTTTTTTTCATTTGGGTTCATTTTATTTCCAAGGGTTTTATGATGATATTGTTCAGTCATCTAATTATTTAATCATGATTTGATACTTGATAATTATATATAATAAGAGGTTGGCCCAAAATAACATATATGATTGCGTGAGACTGATATAGCATATATAAATGGATAATCCTAATACAAGCTTATATGAGCTGTTGAGACCAATATATCCCTGTAATTCATTTGGTATCATTCCCTGTATTCAATGAAAAGAAAGAGGGAGTTTACTGGGACAATTTATCCTATTTATTGAAAGTGCCTACATTCAATTATTACATTACTTCAGTATAAGTTTTGAATATGATATCAATGTTCCCTCCATGTGTTTCAATTTTATTACTTTAGTTTTAAAAAGTTTTATTAATCTTAAAGTGTATTTATATTATAGATACAATTTATTTTATACACTCAAAGAATATTTATGAAAGGTAATCATCTTATGGGTACATATGTTATTAATTAGACTAATATATTTATTCATTTTTTGTCCCTCACTGATAGTTTTTACATATCCCACATTTTTAGAAATATTTAATGGTTTTTAAGGATGATTATGAAAAAAATAAGAGGTAAAAGTGAAATTCATGATCATTTTTTACAGAAAAAAATGATTTATGAATTTGAATTTTATTTAGAAAAATGTGTCCTCACTAGATTTATGAACATTGTATTGTATGGGTACATTATGTAAGTTTTATTACCTAATTATATAAAACTGAAAACATAAATTATCATTAGTAATTCATGAAATTAGATTTTATTATAATGAGATGAGATTATATAATGTTAATGATTGGGAAAAACATTTTGAATTAGAGAATGTATTTAAATAAATTTGGAGAATATTATGTATTGATATGGCTTTAAATAATTATAATAGGTTTAGAATTTTATATCTTACCAAGAGTTTAATGGAATAAAGACTCCTTTTAGGTTTTATATCATATTATTTTATGACGACTAATGAAATTTTGGGATATCTATTTTTGGTTTGAGGTATATGTAACCCTTAAGTTTAATGTGGAGGATTATTTCAAAAGAATGGTATAAAATTTTGATGGATATAAGATGAAAGATATTAGACAACCATTGAGATTAAAATATTATTCAATGTCTATGTAAATTTGGTTAGTTTTTTTAAATATTTTATAATATATTGGGAGTGTATAAATAATTATATATATATATATATATATATTATTGAAAAGGAAATTGAGTTTTTTAGTGATGATCCTTATATTTTGGATCATTATATTATGGATGTAAATTGAAATGATTTTTGATATAATGGGGTTTTATTTTTTAAATATATGATTATTTATCATTTAGATTGATATATGATTTTAATGTAACATTATTCTTTGAAATGATTAGTATATTATGGAGAATATCTGACCATGAAATATATATTTTTGGAATAATACTTTAAGGAAGATTCATTTTATTTATAGATAAATTTTTTATTTAATCTTAGAAGAATATGTGACCAAATCATTAAAATATTTGGGTTTATATCTTATTATGGATTATTTTGATGAATATTAAAGATAAATATTTGTGGATTGATTTAGTTTGAACTTTTGGGATTATTGTTGAGGGATTGATGATTAATTTTTTATTTTCACATATAAATGATTATTAAAATTATTATACATTGTTCTAACCATTATGGTTTTGGTTAATGTATAAATATAGGAGGAATAGATTGTTATCCTTTGGCAGATTATGTGATCTAAATGATGTTTAATTATGTTCTTCATAGATGATAAATTAATCTTTAATACTCACCGATTATAAAAAATGAGATTATTGTGGGAATTGATTAAAGTGTGAAATTATACTATTCAAGTAAGAATATTTAATTATATTTTTAGTCTGGACAGTAATGTAATTCCTCAACACTTTGAAAATAATATTGAAAAAATAACATATTACCATCATTTTTTATGAATCGAGCGTATTTTAATAGCTCATTTATTAATGGTTTTTTTGTTTATTAAAACTCTCATGACTAGTCACCTTTTTATTGTCATTGTTCATCATTATTTAGAAATTATGTTTTTCCTATATGTACACATTTTTAAATATCACTAATTTTTATCTATTTTTAAACATATTTATGGGTTATTCAAGAAAACCAATATATTTCTATTTCCCTGTTTTCAAGATGAAGCTTTATTAACAGTTTTTATAATATGGGGTTTTGAAAAAAGAAATTTCAAAATTTCACACTAATAATTACCAATTAAAATTTCTAATTATTTGGAACCTATTTACTAATTGGGAATAATTTAACAGCTTGATATGTCTAAAAGGAACCCTATGCTCGATAATGTATACAAAATAGAATTTCCAGATTAAATGATCCATGAATTGTTTAAATTTTAATTTTATTGTTATAAACTATAAATTAAATTGATGGATATTAAAATTATTAACCAAATTAATATATTTATATATATAAAGGGTTTACTCAATAAATATTTATTGAATATTTCTTAAAAAATAAGCACTTGATTTTTCAAAAAGTTCCATTTACTCACGAACAATGGTTTTTATTGATTTTTGTGAGGTAATATTATAAATGATTTATTTCACTTTATTAAAATTTATTTTATATAAATGATATCATTATTAAAATAATATAAAAATTATCTACATAATAAATTTTATTATTTATCTAAAATAAATAATTTTCTAGTAAATATTGAAAAATATTTAGATTTGTAAAAAATGACATTTATTTTAAATAAAAAGTAAGATTATCCATTGAATTTTATCTCAATGTTACATTGTTCTCATTTAAATAAAAATATTATAATTAAATATATATAAGTCAACTTTATACAATATTTGGGTCTAAGATCATGTCTAGTTTTAAAAATGCAATTATCTCAAAACCCATTTTCATCACATTTTGCATGTTAAATTTTAAATAAATTTTGGCCATTAATTGAAATTTATTAGTTAAAAATTGATTTCATATAATCAATCATGATGTAGTTTTTTAATTATTATAATTTTATTTATTTGTATATTATTAATTGTAACCTTAGTAAATATTTATCACTTTTGTAAGATAAAATTGAATAAAAAAGATTAAAAGTAAGTGATATAACATTAAAATAACCCAAAAACACAAATTTATTTCATTTGATGTGTTTTTTTGACAATGAATCTCAATAATTCAGAAATATTTAGATTTCATACACTTTTATTTGATTATAACATTTATATTATTTTATGTAAATATAATATTAAAAGTGTCACTCGTTTAATTTTAATATCGATAATAATTTTTGAAATGGATAAAAAATAATGTTCAATAGTAAAGGTTTTTGTGAAATATATATTTTACGGTGATCTATTTTTAACTTCTTGTGATGAAATAATTTCCATAAATGTTTATACAACATCGGTAGAGTGGTTTTACAGGCAATAGAAAAAAAGTGATTTTAAATACTCTAAATTAATATTTTTGAGTGAGTAACAATGTCCCATAAATTTAATAGATAAATATAAAACATTTGGGAACTATTGAAATGATTGTAATTTAAATCCATCACTATATTTATATATTTAAATTCAAACTAAATGGATTGTGTCACAATTGACATTAATGATATTTTATGCAAAGTAATATTTATTATACTTTTTCAAAAATAATAAAAATATTGAAATAGGAAAATTGTGATGATAAATGGCATAAAATTTCATACCTTGGAAGTTTATGATCCAATTTTCACCATATATGTAATATTATATCCCATTAATAGGGAAAAATTCATTGGCATGGTTAAGGTTAAAACTGGATAACCAAGGGGTTAGACAAAACTATAAGTCTTAAAATGATATATGAACGTGTAAAAAAAATTGGATGATTATACTAATACCATATCATAAATATATTTTAATATATCTCATTTTGGAACCATATTATAACATTTTTAAACATATTAGACTATAATATTTCATTTATTTCCAAAAATACCATAAAATGATATTTTAAAATTAACAATATATAAATAAATAATTTGAAATTCCTAAAAAATTCATCCATGTGAATGATATATGGTTGATAATATCATCCATGATCCATTTAAGGATCAATTATCCATTTATAGTAAAAAAATTTACCCATAATGAGTAAAAAACATTTATATACCAGCAGTTGTAAAAAGGGTTAATTAGGGGTTAAAATAATTACATAAGGGTGAAATCATCAACAAGACATTTGAAAATTTTATTTAATGTTAGTATTTAGCCTTATAATAATATTATATTATAATTTAATAAATTTGGATCTATTTTTACGTGAATTTAAGTTTAAATTAATTTAACACTTTATGAAATTACTAGATTTCCCCACCCCACACATATAAAAGGTCGCCCCTACTACTGTCTTCCTCACACCTATTGAGCACTAAAGTTAATCCAAGACCAAACCAAGTCTTTCAAAAACATCACTACCCATATCCTATAGGAAATTTTCTTCCCAAAATACCTAACATAAAAGGTATAATTTGTATCCCAAATAGGTCATTCAAGGAGATGGTATCGGTCCTAACCAACCTATTTAATGAATTTTTTGTATTCCTACTCATTAAAATATTTTTTAAACATTATGAAATAAAATGACTAGTGTGTTCCATATAATTGTATTTTATTAATATTGTACTAATAATATATTTCATCTCTTTTTCTATCCATTGAAAAATGAAAACATCATTCATGCGTACATGTGGAATACCACCTCCATGATGTGATGTGTTTCATTTTACATCACCACCACTAATTGATATTTATTATGAAGGATTTAACTAAAATATATGATATTCATGAAATAATTAACATTCATTAATTATAATATATGATCTAATTTCTCACCAGTCCATTTTTAAAAAAATTATAACACCATTCATTTTTACGTGGAGATTATAACCTCCACGAAGTGATGTGACTCATGTCTCTTCTGCACAAAAAATTGAAGATATATATATATATGTTTATTGATAGAGATAATATGATATTTATTATATAATCCTCATTATTTAATGGTAAAATTATACTAACATTCTTTCCATCATGATTGTTGAAAAACTAAACTGTTACCCATTTGTACATATGACATTCCATCTCCATGATTATAACTGAGTAAATTTTTCATAAAAGTTTTTCATGGTTGTTTTTTAATTATAATTCACTTATAAAAATTATATTATATAAATTATTAATATTCTGGAGATGATTTAATAATTTACTCTTTAACCATAGTCAACTTTCAATGTAATTTTTTTCATTTGAGACAAATATAATTAAAGAATATAATGTAAACATAATTGATTATGTAATTGTATATAACGTTTACTACTATAGAAATTACCTATATCCACATACATATAACTAAATTTTAATTTTTTTGTCTATAGGTTATGATATATCCACTCTTAATTGAAATATATTACTTTAGAATAGATATTACTCTGGGGGATCATCCCCTGTGGAAACTGGCTTCCCTCACTTTTTATCCTCCCTCAGGCTTTCCTCTCCCAATCTCCAACCCAATCTCTCCTTCCAAACCCTTATCCTCCAATCCTACCTCAAAACCCTTACCTTATTCTCGCATGACCAATTTCTCCCTCATTTGATCCTCACCTAACCAATTTCTCCATCATTCGATACTTTTCGGATTCTCCTTAGTGGTTCCTCTTTCCCACATCAACTTCCATTTGTTTCCTCCGTTCATGGATTCTTCGTTCATGGTTCCTAAATCCCTAGTGCATTCCTCCCATCCACCATACCCTTCTTCAGATGTTCCACCTTCATTAGATTCATTGGTTGACACTTCCCCTCATTGTGATCAAGATCCCTATGCTCCGTATGATCCAAAATCCCTTCCACTCCTCCTCCTTTCATGAAGAAATCGATCAGATCATTGATCTCGTGATAGGAGGATAGAGTTTGTCTAATCCATTGGGAGTAATAAATTCATGGTTAGTATTATATTATTTATTTATTTTATTGGTCAAGTGATTTTTTTCTTATAGAGTAAAATATACAAGGACAAGATGTTTATACATACTAATGGATTTTTAGTTGAGGAACATCTTGGGGGGAAAAATTGATATACCTTGTCATAGGTTATAATGCACATGTCACATTGCTCTAAAACCGAATGGTTTCGTAGTTGTAATTTTTTATCGATTTATTTCCTTTAGGTACATTTATGATGTCACTAGATACATTTCTAATTTTTTATATTTCATTGTATTTATAATTTTAATTGTTGACATTATATTTGATGAAATATTTTTTGACTCGCAATAGTTTTATTCTCCAAAGATTTAAATTCTAATCTATTGTACTATTATTTGGTCAGAATATTATATAATATCATCAAAATAAATAATACTATGATGAATGTGTCTTGTTTTTTATTTTATAATTCCCACGCTAATATAGTTTCATATCATATCGCATCTAAAACCAATAAAATAAACATTCTGGTAAACTAAAATGGAAATTGGTTTTTTATAATAGTTCCATTTCAATCAGAGTGGATTGAAATGTCCTATTTCATTATCACATTAGAGATATAAATATTTATATCCAATAAATTAATTATGATTCACTTATTATAAACACAACACACACTACATCATTTTGACTACATTATTTTACTATTTTCATCAATTAATTTCACTATATTCTCAATGATATATTATTATAATAATAATATAATATCTGAGGTACTATATAGTGGAGAAATTATATTATAATTTAAATCAATAAATAATCACCAGATATTATCACACTATTATTATAAATAAGAATCATCATTATATGATACATATATATATATATATATTCAACTAATAGAATATTAAAAAATTAGGTCATTCTTGGGAACTAACTCCAACTGATAAAAACATATAATAGAGAAAACTATTAATAGATTATAACCTATTCAATCTCATTTAATGTTCAAGATTTTAATATGGTATAGATTTAGTCAACTGGAATCCCAAATTTTCCTCTATTACCACAATTTTCACTATGAATTTTCCCCTTAATGTAAAATCACTCAAGTTGTGATAGTTCTATAGTATGTAATTCATCTATTTTTGTAACCATGTATCTTTAGATGAAACTCATATTTTATTATTTTTATAATACCATTTAATAAGATCCATTTTTCTAGGTATAATTATAACATCACTTATGAACATTCATATTCTCACTACATTTATATAAAAGTAAACAACATTAATATACTCATAATCTACATAATAATAGATGAAAGGCGTTTTCTTAGAAAATTATTATCCAGGGGTCCTCCATTGTGGAAAAACTCATATCATGATTGGATATTTAGATAATTATGCTTTGATTTATAACATTTTCTATGTACCCCCACATTACTTGTTTATTTTCTACACTAAAAAAAGTTACATATTCTTTTGAAAGTTAAGGTAATTGAATATAGTTTTTATTAACAATAAATGTTTCTCTCTTAGGCCTTCATGATAAATAACAATGATGAAAAATTAAAAGGAAACAGTATTCCAATTACATTGTGTAACATAAAAGTAGGCCCAATATATAAGGACTAAGGAACTATAATCATGAATTATCTCTCTTCATGTGGTTGAGGGAACATTCCATAGAAAAACTCATGTGATGCAAGTGATGAACAAGTAATGGATTTATCTATATTTTATCATTCAAATACATGACAGTATATATGCATTAGAATAGTCAATGCATCCTCATATATTTATCATAATAGATCACCTCCTTAGAACTTGGGTTACGATATAATTTCATTCATTAGAGAAATAATTTTACACTTATACATAATTAATTATATGTCTAGAATATGTTTTCCATATTTTATCAATATATTTCACTTATAAAATAATACAGCTTCCACTATTCATTCACAGAAACATAGAAAAAAGTTATTATTTAAATATTCAGTAACTACATTGATCTATTAATAATTTTTGTTGTTTTTATATAATCACAATAGATGTTATGGAAATATGAATTCAAAAGGATTTTAATATCTATTTTGGTGAAAATATATTTCTACACCAACATTATATTAATAAATACTAATATATTAATAACTAATCATTATCTATAGGCACTCTGTTTGTTATCCCTCTAAACCTTTTTATTGAGTATCCATTTGAACGCAATGGGTTTACATCTAATGTGGATATTACCAAAAAAATTGGTATATGAAATAAATATTTCTATTCATATCTGATTTTTTTAGATTATTCCAAATTTCTTCTCCCATATATGATTTTCTTATTATTATAAATAAATTAAAAATGACAAAAAAATAGAGAATATGAAACAAACTCTTTATATTTATTATTCCTATATAATATATATCTATTGAAAAATTCCTTACACTAATTTCTATTTATTTTATAATTTATGTATAAAATGGATGATCATGATTACTATACATATTACCAACCTTGTACATCGTAATTGTTAGATTTATTTTTATCAAGACATTCATCTATTCCTCCAATAGCCTTTGTGTTACTATATTTGTATTTATATTACGCCTTTTTTCAAATACACAATTCTCTACTTCAAGCTATCAGACACCATATCCCCACTGGAATGAACACATATGTTTAAAATACAATCTTATTCAATATAATGAACATTCATCTTATTAATGTATTGAAAACATATTAGATATATCCTATAGTGGAAACATTCATTTGAGCATATGAGTTTCTTTGATTATACTCACTATAGAACCCCTTACAGAATGAGTAGAAATTATTTTTTTTACTGGATACTATTTCAATGCAATTATTGACTGGGGAATTATAAATTTATTAAATATTAAAAAGGAATTTAGTGTTTTAAATCATTAAATATAATTATGATAAATTATAGTACAATGACTTCTCTGAATGTTTTAGGGTGTTTATATAAAAATAATATCCAAAATATTTGGAATCATTTCATCATGATTTTAAATTCTTTTAATAAAACCTATGATGAAAACATGAAAGTGGTAGATTATTTATCTATATGCACCAATGTATAAGGAATGTTGTAGTAAAATCCATCATGTTGTGTTTTGCGTTATCTGTTGATTCATGATATTGCATTATGGTGTATGTATCGA
Organism: Viscum album; assembly: GCA_963277665.1. NCBI lineage: Eukaryota > Viridiplantae > Streptophyta > Magnoliopsida > Santalales > Viscaceae > Viscum > Viscum album. The sequence goes on along the minus strand of OY728138.1, from coordinate 1,466,858,924 downwards.
ATGAAATTGGATATCACTGAAACAAAAACATTTGTAATGTTCTTGCTATTTATTATTGTGATGTATATACAAATGTGAATATTATTTGTTTATTTTTTGTTATGGATTCATGGATCATTTATCATGTACATTTGACACACTAATCATACATATATAACATGTCGTTATACCTCACTTATTTCACTATTATATTATTTAGAGGCGGATTTTTATGGTGTGGATAGTTGTATATATATGTGAAGGTAGATATGCATGTAAGAAGGGAAAAGGAATATTTTAGTAGTTATAGTCAAAATTAGTGCACTTTCAGATTGAGGTAGGTTCCCCGTGTTTAAGCCTTTATTTTTAATTCCATAATTGTTTTATCATTTAAAAAAAATTTCCGTAATTTCTTTTTTATTCGAAAAACCTATTTTCTAATAACCACTATCTTTTTTAAGGATAAATTTTTAGAATAATATATAAATTATTTATTTATCATATAATAAAACGAAACTATGATGAATTTTTTTTATAAGATTTGAATTTATATATATATTATGAAAAAAAGGATTAACAACCAACTATAGTGATAATAATTGATTTTTAAAGATATATCAGATAATTGATACATAAATGTATCTAAAAATATATGTTTTATGTTTTAATTTCTCCCCTTTTACTATAAAAGAATGAAAATACATGTCATGAAACAAGAATTTTTCAATATCCCCTACCCTTTGACAATTCCCTACCAAAATTAATATAACAATGAAATTCAATTATAGTTCTTGGTCATTAAAAAGAATCATCATGATTGTATGAATAGTAAATGAAATAATATAATGATGGTATTATGGATTTTTATTATATAACTTATGTTTATTTTTTCCCATACTCATTAATTTTTTCGAGTTTTGTAGTTTCTTTCTATGTCGTAAATCTATTATATCTTATAATGACAAGTATTCATTCAATTATACTCTTAGTTAAAAAAAATAATTTATATAAAATTTCAAAACACAGTAAAATCATTTTACTATAAAAAAATCCATTGAAACATATTCTGTATCACATATAAGTCTTTCTTAGCTCATCAGTTTGTTTTTATATTATGATATGGATTTCTTTTAATACATTTATAATGTTTTGTATTAATGTTTATTCTTCATGGGTGAAGGAAACTTTTTTCATGGTGATGATATTACTTGGATTTCCCCCCTTTTAAATATATCTTATAATCTAATTTATATGAATCCATTAACATAGAGTTGAATAGAGAATGATGGATGATAATGGAGTTCATTTGGTTATCTATTATCAGTTGATTTTTGGTTCTGAATTATATTGGAATTCTTCATAAATATTCTATTGGAAATTTTAAGTCTAATCTAATTTTTTTTCATTACCATTCATCACAATATATAAATTTATATATCATTGATTTTAATTTCTCATTTTTATATCATTGAAAAAAAAATCTGATATGAATTTTAATTGGTCATACTGACAATAATATATGCAAATATGAGTTATCATAGTCAATGTAGCTAATTTTTTTGTGTCTTTCTAACTAATAGTTAAAATATTCCCTCTCATATGGGACAATTCTTACAATTTTTACCAGTGTACATTTTACTAACACAAGTAGAAAAGGTATGTTACAGCAATCAGTTATCTTTTTTTCCATTGAATTGTAATTTTTATTATAATATTTTGATTTTTGATTTTGAGATTTTTGATTGAGATGTAATTATACATTAATATTTACTATAAGAAATATATCAAAATAATTACAGTTACTATGGAATCAAAACTTGGAGAAGATGCTAATAAATATGAGAAATTGCTTGAAGAGTAAAAATTTATTATACTCCAATCATATAAGGATACCATGGCATCATAGAATAGATCAAATAATGAGATTCAGGAAATACGAAGGGGAGATGCTAATGGCATGTGCACCATTATCTAGAATCTTCATTTCTAATACTAAAAAATAATGACTTTTTCAATCTTTTAAGGTGTGTTCTTTCTAAGTGAAATTATTTTCACAAAATTGAGGAATTACATTTATATTATAATCAATATATAATACCTTAAAAACCTCCCCAAACATGGATACATGATTAAGAAATTAATAATAACTAACCTCGACCCTAGGATACCACACAGTAAAATTAAGAAATATTCCAACACATCAAACACACATATTGGGCCTAATGGGCTTGATAAATTTATAATTATCAAAACAACCCCTTCTCTACAATAAAAAATAATAATTTTAAATTTTTCTTACACGTAATAGTGTGGGTTATTATAACCCCTAACAATATTATTTCACATACAAGAAATTAATCTCTTGTTTCCTGATGAAACATTCTCAATTATTCAAACATGATGCACAACCAATGTCCAATGTCTCTTACTAGTCATAGTTGTTTTATTACCATACTATGATGAGATTTACTAATCAATATGGTGGTAACCCAGATATTGATACACTATCAATTTCTACCAAAATCTATAATAATTCCATGCTTCTTGTTGAATTCAAGAATTTAAAATTTAACGGTATCACACCCCATTATTTAATAACACTCTTCCATACTTGTTCATCACCAAATCAGTGTCACACCTAATGGCACCAAACTATATTCATTAGAAATCATAGTATCACTAATAAGACTATAAATATAACATAGTCCATCTACTTATTCTTCATGTCAAGATGTTATCTATGAGAACTAATATGTGACAGACCTTGTCACCCTACAATACTTTTTTATTTAAAATAGATCTCTTTATTCCACCCAACCATCATCCCAAATCAAGAATCTGCCACATATAGAATACACTGACCTAATATGAATGTCACTATCCAATACCCATATCTATGTACATTCTATTTTCCATAAGTAACCCATTCCCTCACATATATAAACTAAAAAAACGCAATCACTTCTAGGTTGGGATCCCTAACACGTCACTCCCAACATTTTTTAAAACCCAATAAAAACATCACGTTCTTATATAATATATGGTGTGAGTACACTGACCCACATATATATATGTATATATTCCATATTTTTATGATGGATTTTGTGATTGAGTTCTACATTACAATATTGAGTAATGTAATTTTGTTACGAGTCACTACTATATGATTTTGATTCTGTATTTTATTCTAGTGGCCTTGGTTATGCATGATAGTTATGTTTATTAAGAATTTATTTTTAATTATAATTATATTGATTTTATTGGTTTTCTATCATTGTTCCGAAATATTATGATGATTACACATACCATTTCATTGTTTCATTCCTCTTATTCTAGATTCCAAATCGAGGAATATTGGAGGATGGATTTTGATGCCACACATTTATTCACTTTTTACCCACGAGAGGTTCCAAGTGGGGTAAATTAAATGCATATTACATCTAACCATTATGTCTTTAGGGTCTGTTTCTAGAAAAGGGTCAATCACTCTAGCCTACGTGGATACTTCAACGGGTGTTTTACATGTCAAAATCATTTTATAAAAAAATTACATTATATTACATTACATTACTAATGGATTTAATAATCAAATTACGATATATATGGTTTTTTAAAATCATCAATACATATATTAAGAATCATGGGGATCATGTACTTGGGTTAACTTATTTTAAAAAATTACAAATCTAGGGAGGTCAACTTATAGGAAATAGAGTTATGTGTCCAAATTTTTGAGTTATAAGCAATTGCTACTATATTGAGTTCCTATGATTTCATGTGGTATCAAGTACGTATTGAACATGGTGTGCACGACACCGCATCTAGGTGTGTGTTGGTTATTGAGGGTGAACAAATATTCATTGATAAGGGTTCAATAATTGGATTTTATTCAACTACATATTTTTTATTTGATAAGGCATTCGTAAAAATGGAGTTAGGAATGTGTGGGGTCTTTATCCTAGACGAAACATACAATAATTGTTTTAAAAAACCTTCATAAGAAATATAACATTGAATGACGTTAAATTTTGGTTTTTTATATTTTGGATAAATTATAAATAAAAGTTTAGATAAATAATTATCTACCCACTAGGTTTGAGGTTTTCACAATGATTATGTTTCCCATGATAAAAAATCAAATAGTCTGTCAAATTTCAAATGATGGTCTGTATGGAATTCATGGTACATTCCCAATGACTGGTAATACTACTACTACTAAATAATATTCGATAATGTTATTTTATTCAATCTCCATGTATTAGTTTACAAATAGTCAATTAACAAATAAGGATCCCATTGATATCTTTATCATTAAATGTGATATTTTTTTAGCCAAAAAATGTTATTTTATTCACCTCATTCTATTTTTTTATTACCCAGTTAGTGTTAATTAATAATGTGAGTGAAAGTTTCTAATGTAGACAAAATGACATTGGTTACTCTTAATTTTTTTGGTGATATCTTTGTATGACCTCAATTTTTTACTTCTACACACATTAACACATCCCTACTCTACTCTCTATACCTACCTTATCCTCTATTACAAAACTAATACTATAACTATCTACTCCCATGTAGTTATATTTGTGCATTAATCACTAATTGTTTCATTCAATGTATTTGGATATAATTTTTTATTTTCATAGGTTATATTTTGTTAATTAGTTTTGTTTTTTTTGTATATTGGGTCATGTATGTCCAAGAATAGATGGTAGTATTATCATAGAGAATTTGGAAGGGATGAGGGGATAGATAAATTGAATGGAATCAGTAAGGTTAGTATACATGGGGAGTCTCATGGACCCCATCCTATGGGATTTTTGGAATACATTTTCAGATAATTTTCCAGTTGACTTTTATATGAAACTTCTAACATGGTTATGAATGATAAAACAAAAGGGGAGTATGGTTTATTTTCTGACTCACCAATATTGTAGTTGGTTTCATAAAAACAGGTGAATGTTGGAGTAGTATGGTGTTTTTTAGAGAAACCAGATACTATTTCAATTGGTTTTAACTGTGGAAATAGGACTACATAAACATTAAAAATTCGTGGTTATAGGTTTAGAGGTGTTGTTTTCAAAAGTGGCTATAGGTTTCCATGACTGAAGATACTTTCACAGTTCAAACTATGGATATAGGGCCATCGCCATAGTTTGGAGCCATGAGAATAGTATTTGACCTATATCCATGTCAATACAAGTCTAGGTACATTAATTTGGTTCTATTTCAAATATATATGGTTTGTTAAATTGTGGATATTACCTATAGCCCAGGTTTTGAGGTTTGTATAAAAGGTTACAAACATTGGAAATAACATTTTTTCTGTAGTAGTGATGGTAATTAAAAAAATAAATGTCACAGTAAATATAAAAATTATTATTAATAAAGTAAATTATTAACATAACATTATTATATTTGAGTTTAAGGTATGTAGATAAAGATTTAGACTCTAAGTAAGAGACTCTTGAACAGAGATATCTTTTTGAAATATATTAAAAAATTATTTTCAAAATAAATTTCATCGATGTCAATATATTCAAATTATTATACAAATTTATTATGTGGATATAAATAAATAAAATAAAATTATGTTTATTATTAATTTTATACATGTTTTTTCAAAATGAATCTTTTTACCAATTTTAGAAGTAACCTTTCGGATTCCTGAATAAAGGAAAAAAGAATACTATTTTTCAATTTAAATGATGTTAATAATTATTACAAACACTAAAAATATTTTTTAGTGTTTTTATTACATTATAAGATTCAGTGTTTTATTCAATGAAAAACCCTTCGTCCCTTTTAGTTTCGTATTTTAGTTCTTCAAATTAGTTTCCCAAAGGAAATGATTTTTTGATATATGAAAATTTATATCACATGGGTTAAAAATATATTTTCATGGGTTTTATTATGAAAATGTGAAGTTATAAATTATTTTATTAATTATGTGGTATATGAGATATCTATATATTAAAATAGGTGATCCATATACAACATATACAAACAAGTGCTCCTGATATATATTATATGAAGGAGTGAGCCTGATATTAGTTATATATTTGGATGAGAACAATATATCCCCCAAATACAATGGGTAATAATCCTAAACCTCAATTTAAAGGAGGGAGTTAACTAGGGTTAATTACCCTATGGATTTAACTGGTTTGCAATTATTTTTAACATGACTTTAAAACAAGATATTAATATAACAATAAAATATTCCAACACATATTTTAATTTTCCTCTTATATTATTTTAAGGTTTTATTTTAAAAATATGATTTTCAAGTGGATATGATTAATTTTATATGCTCCAGGAATATGGTGAAAAAATTAAACATTTTATGTGAGTTCATGCCTATCACTTGACTAAAATATTTTTTCTTTTAGAGCCCACACTATGATTTTTGATCTCATCTATTGTTTTAAAATGTATTTCATAGGGTTTATTTGTGAATAAAATAGACAAGGATAAAAATTTAATTTCTTGAAGATATTTCATGAAAGGAAAATGTGTTTCTTTTAAAAACATTTGTATTGTGGGAAAATGATATAAAGTGGATTTAACCACTTTCTGATGTATGGGTATTGTTTTCGACGCTTTCTCTAGGGCGCGTGCATCCATCTGTGAGGACGCACAGTTGTGTTGCCCCGCATTCCCGCTTTCCCTAGGCGGGCAACATCTGTTGCTTATATAGGGATGTCTGTTCCTTGATCGAAATGGGATGATGGGATGTTGGCTCTTCCTTCGGTGGATTCCTCCTCGGAACTCTTCACCTTGTCTGCATCTCCTATATAGATTAAGTCGTGGTTCATCAATCTCATTCTAGGTGACATATCTTCATGGATGCTGATTAATTGCACTACTTTCGTCAGGACATTCCATGGTGTCTTGACATGGCAGCAACCTTCGGTCGGAGTAAATGAAAACATCATGCATGTCGGGTCATCTCTAGATGCGTGGACATTGGGGAAACTGTATTCTTCATCATAAGAGGGAATTTAAAGGGTGTAGAACCCAAGGTATCCCACATCAAATGCAGGGATTCATAGGCCATAGGCACGTATCTGAGGTTTTCCTCAGCTTCCCATGTTTAACACGGGGTATGCCGCATGTTTAAAATCTAGCAGGGACGGTTACCCCAAAGGTGTGTCTTCTGAGGTTTTCCTCAGGCATCTTGTGTTTATGACGAGGTAGGCTGCGAGTTTAACGTCTTGCATAGATGGAATGAGAGTGATCTAAACGTCCATAGAGACCGATCATATTGGTATATCCCGAGGAGGGAACACCTGGAAGATGGATGGATTAGAATGCCCAATGAGGACAGATCTTAGGTGGTGCACCCCATAGAGGGGAGATGTCACACCGTAATGGATGATGTGAACACCACTGAGGGTGGATCAGGGAGGGTTCACCCCATAATGGGGGACACCAAGGTTTACCATTGGCTAGGATTGGACCTCATAGAGGTTTCCTACATACCCTGTGTAGACGATAGGGATCAAAACCCATGTAGTTTTAAGGGGTGATGAATTGGGGTGTACACAGAGGACAACAACCCAAATACATGTTGGGTATTATGCATGGATAGCATCCCATCGCAAGAGCGAGACTCTTGGTTGAATGGTTACATATTGTGTGGGGCTTATGCATGGTTAGATGCCCAGGCGCCACAAGGGGTGGTGATGGGACTGATGGTATGATCTCACAGGGATGTGGTGGTCCGGGTAAGAATCATGATGGATGATAGAAAAATGAATGAAGTGGGTGGTGGATGAGATGGAACTAACGTGAAAACGAGAGTGATGGTGGTCTTGAGCTTCAAAGAGGCCACCTACGTATCCCCGTGGCAGGGAATCAATGTCTGCGTAGTTCGGTGGGGTCGTGGGACACCTGAGGAGGCAGCCCGTGATAATGGACGCATGGATGGGAACTGGAGGAAATAGATCCTCCAGGATGGGTCCTGACCTTCCCGAAACACATAGGTTAAAGGGAGAGATTATGATGAGACATGGGTGATGGGTTTGAACCTCATGGAGACTTCCTATGTAACCCTGTGGTAGGGAATCAAAGACTACATTGTTCATATGGGGAGTACAGTTTAACGTCATGCGGGACAACGGTGAACCTGAAGTGAAGGAACAACCGGGTGGTGGGCTTGAACCTCGTGGAGTCTTCCTATGTACCATGTCATGACATGGATAAATGTCCTCGTAGTTCGGGATGGTGTGTCAGAGAACCAACGTGAATGTGGACCTGGGGGTCTGATGGTGATTGGACTTGAACCTCATGGAGGCTTCGTACATACCATGCCTTGACATCGATAAATGTCCACTTAGTTCGGGATAGAATGGGGCTTACACTCTGAGGCAGCCCAAGGTGTTGGTGAAAAGACATGGTCGGAACGACCGGGTGGATTGGGTCTTACACTCAGAGGAGGCACATGGTTATGGATTGGGGCTTACACTCTTAGGTGGCCCGTGGTGATAGATTGTGGATTACACTCTGAGGTGGCCCATGGTAATGGATTGGGGCTTATAGTCAGAGGCGGCCCATGATGATGGATTGGGATTTACACTCTGAGGTGGCCCATGGTAATGGAATGGGGAATACACTCTAAAGGGGACCGTGGTAATGGATTGGGTATTACACTCTGATGTGTCCCATGGTGATGGATTGGGGCTTACACTTTGAGGCGGCCCAAGGTGATATGAGGCTTACACTCTGAGGTGGCCCATGGTGATGGATTGGGGCTTACAATCTGAGGAGGACCATAGTAATTGATTGGGGCTTACACTCTAAGGTGGCCCATGGTGATTGATTGGGGCTTACACTCTAAGGCGGTCCATAGTGTTTGGTAAACTGACATGAATGAGGTCAGAATGACCAATGGGTGATGGGCTTGAACCTTAGAGAGGCTTCTTACGTACCTTACCATAGAAAGGATCAAATTCCACATAGTTCGTGTGGGGCATTGGGGATTACACTCTAAGGTGGCCAAGGGTAATGGATTGGGGCTTACACACTGAGGCGGCCCATGATGATGGATTGGGTCTTATACTCTGAGGCAGCCCATGGTAATGGATTGGGGAATACACTCTGAGGCAGCTCATTGTATTGGATTGGGGAATACACTCTGAGGCGGACCATGTTGATGGATTGGGGCATACACTCTGAGGTGGCCCAAGGTGATATGGTGCTTGCACTCTATGTCGGCCCATTGTGATGGATTGGGGCATACACTCTGAGGCGGTCCATGGTCATGGATTGGGGCTTACACTATGAGGTGGCCCATAGTGATTGATTGGGGATGTCACTCTGAGGTGACCCAAGGTGATATGGGGTATACACTATGAGGCGGCCCATGGTGATGGATTGGGGCTTACACTCTGAGGTGGCCCATGGTCATGGATTGGGGATTACACTCTGAGGCAGCCCATGATGATTGATTACGACATACACTCTGAGGCGGCCCATGGAGTTTGGGGAACTGTCGTGAATGAGGTCGGAGCGACCAATGGGTGATGGGCTTGAACCTCAAGGAGGCTTCCTACGTACCTTACCATAGCAGGGATCAATGTCCTCATAGTTCGGGTGGGGCTTTGGGGCCTACACACTAAGGTGGCCTAGGAAGTTTTCATGGCCACTTCATACTCTATGCCCATGTGAGTCATGATCTTCGTGAGAAACAAGAGGAAGTAGAGACCCGGCGATCACGTCGTGAAAGGGGCGTCTGTGGGAATTGATGTGGGGCATACACTCTGAGGAGGCCCAAGGAGGAGGGAGGGGCTTATGTATGGTTAGAAAACCGGGATGTTGGGGCTTACTCCAGGATGGAGGCCTAATGGTGATTTTGGATTATGCAAGGAAACTTCAAGGGTGCCAGAATGGAGCAGCAATGGTGGATGGGGATTATGCAAGGAAGCTTCCCAGTGAAACTATGGAGCGAAAATGGTGGATGGGGCTTACGCAAGGAAGCTGCCCGGGTGCCGCTATGGAGTGGAAATGGTGCATGGGGATTACCCATGGAAGCTGCCCGCGTCCCACTGTAGAGAGGAAATTATGGATGGGGCTTACACATGGAGATTCCCGTAATGTATTACTCATGTCTGGCCATAAGGTCATCCCAACCCACTGGTGGATTTATCCCTTCACCTATGCACTGGTGCACAAGAGGGATAATGCCATGTGCATTGGAATCAGTCTGAATAAAGGGAGATGAACAGTGTGAATTGCATGTCCGACATTCTGATCGCAATGAGGTCGGTGTGTCGGTTTAGGATAACTGTTGACCATGTTCGAAACACAACATCCATATCTTGTTAGCCAGAAATGGGGACAAACAAATAAGGGTCCATTGGTGACCATGATAGAAACACATGACCTAACTCGATGTGTTGTCTAATGTCTTCTGGGGCCTTGGCCCATAATGGTAGGTGAGCTGATGTGGCATGGGACCTAGCCGTTAGGGGGTCCCTTCAGACATGTAAGTGTATGATGATCCAAATGAAGGACACACAAAGTGTGAGATGGAGGGATGGAATGATTGAACGAGTTCCAACGCTTTTGATATTTTTTCACTATAATCATGAAATTAGGCATCTTATGCTTGGAGCATAACACGTCTCTTTTTTGGAACAAGAGGCATCCTAGGTTTGGAAAATAGGGTATACTATAGTTTATAGTCGTGTAGATATGATTGTTGGCATCTTATGCTTGGATCATAAAGAATCTCTTGTTTGGAGCAAGAGGCATCCTATATTTGGAACATATGGATTACTACAGTTTAATTGTTATAGAGAGGACTGTTGGAATCTCATGCATGGGGCATAAGTCATATCTTTATTGGAGTAAGAGGCATTCTATGTTTGGAACATAGGGAATACTATAGTTTATAGTAATGTAAATAGGACTGTTTGCGTCTTATGCTTGGAGCATAAGGTATCTCTCGTTTGGAGTAAGAGGCATCCTATGTTTGCCCCATAGGGTGTACTATAGGTTATAGAAATGTAGATATGACTGTTGGCGTCTTATGATTGGAGTGTAAGACATCTCTTGTTTAGAGCAAGAGGCATACTATGATTGGAACATAGGGCATACTACATCTTAAAGTCATGTAGATAGGACTACTAGCATCTCATTCTTAGCACATAAATCATATCTTGTATAGAGTAAGAGGCATCCAATATTTTTCATATAGGGGTCAATATAGTTTATAGTCATATAGATAGGACTATTAGGCATAAGGTGCCTATAAATGGTTGGTGTTGGGACTTACGCAAGGGTGGCCCTTTCTGGTTCGACCTGGCATAGGGGCCAAGTGATATGATTTGGAAGAGTTCCCTGAGGAATGGTTTGACACAAGGTACTCGGGGAATTGATGATGATGATCTGAACTCACAACATGGGAATGAAACCAAGTGGAATATGTCTACTCCCGGTGTTTCATGGTGTTCGGAGGAGTCTCTCAAATCATGGTATTCCACAGGTGGATGGTCGGTGCGCATAAGGGTGCAATGGAAAATCCAGACGTCCCGGCCTGAGAAGTTCGCGGTGCAACTCTCCATGTTTCATGGGGGTCATTATGGCAGCGAAGGTAAGAGCCGCGTAAGGGATAGGTCTTTGCGAAGTAGCTTCGCAGAGAAAAGGGGCTTGTGGAGCATAGGGTCTCATGGAGCAGGTTCGCGTAGCAAAGGGCTCTCGCAGAGCAAGGGGCTCTAGTGGAGAAAAGGATGCTCACACAGCATAGGCTCATGGAGCAGTGTCACAAAGGATGGTCCTCGTGGAGCATGGACTCCGGGAGCATCGACGCGAAGGAAGCTAGTCCCAGAGCATGGGCTCACGGATCCACTTCGCGAAGGAAATTGGAGCTCCTCGAACAGGGAGATCGGACGCCCAAGGGGCAAAGTGGTCATCCGTATGAAGGGGGGTGAGTTGGGTATTTATAGGGGTGAGACACCACGATGTAGAGATCGCTCGACATGAAGACGGATCTTGCTCCGTGGCGGATTGTGAATGTAAAGGGCAGTCGTGGAGCGTTACCACCTCCTTGCTTCACGGTGGGCTCACGAACGTCAAATGTGTTCGCGGACTATCCTACCTCCTTGCTTCGCAGCGGGTCTTCATGGAGGGTCTTCGCAGTGGGGTTTTGCGAACCATTTTTCCATCCTAACTTCAAATGACCATAACTCTTAAACCGTAACTCTGTTAGGGCTCTACGACCTATCAAATCGAAGCTCATGAAATGGGATATTCTATTGATGCATGTATGGAAGGCATTTTATAATTTTAGGGACGCGTTTTCCAGTTCCAACAGCTATGTTATGTAGTGGTTAGTATCTAAATCAATAAAAATGCAAACAAAAAAGTTTTTATGAAATTTACTGAGGAATACTATCTTCTTAATAATGACGATTTTGTAATTTTTAATGTTGGGTCCTTATAGTGTATTCCTCTAATGAATCAAGTTATGTGATATATCTGATGATATTATGAATGAAAATTATGTTATCATTTTTAATGATTTTGATGTTATAATTTATACATATATGTTATACATGAACATAATTTTATATTTATTCACCAATATGTGTTTTATTTGACCACTATGTTATGATATTTTATTATTATGTATATTTCATATTCCTTGACATTTTTTATTATCCACCCATGATTATGATGATAATCTTATGCTTATAATATGAATGATATTATGCACTGACATCATCTATTGGTTCATGTCTCATAATCCTTCCATATTATTCCTCCTCTTACCATGATCTTATCTCACCCCATTCATAGAAACAATGTTTATTTTTTATTATATACAGGTGATTTTTTAACACTACATTCCTAAGATAATAAGGCGTTTCATTCTCAAATGCAATAACTTATTTTATTTATCATAATAATAATTTAATAATCATTTAAGAGATTTTGGGTCACTATAGTTAGTATTAGTGAATCGTTTTGTTAATTTTTTAATTCATTTAATTACAAATTAGTGAAAACCCTAAAGATATGATTATATAAAGGAAAATATCCAAAATATTTTTAATTTAATGTGTGTGTGGTCTCCATGAAATGAAAACCCTATATGTATACTACATGTGGATGTGTTCTTAGTGAATATTCTACTTGGCGTAATAACCCAAAATGGGTTGGTTTGGTATTAAACCACTATTAACCCCAAGAAAAATTACTAGGCCTCAATGTATACTTCCTTTTTTATACATTTTGGGATATTATATGTTATATTCATGTTCTATTTAAAACCATTATGAAGGATATATAATGAAAATAATAATTTCACATAATATAATAAATTATTAAAGCATGTTATATTAAGATCGCCTTTTTTAGAAGAATTTTCCAAAATTAGGAATCCCATATTATATGGAATTAGATTTTATTTTCTCATGAGAAATAATTATTCATTAATTCATTATTGAGTTGTGTTTATTAAATACATTATATATCATAAAATAGTGGGAATAAAGAGAAACTATATGAGTAACCCATGTGAGGGAAAATTAAATACTTTTCATAATGTCATTCCTGATACATTGGGATGTGGAGTTAAAAAATTCATGGTTTCCATAAACCTATGTTCTCATTATATTAATAATATACTAAATTATGTGTAATTTATTCCTTCACCAAATAAGTAAAAACTAGAATTTGATTTCTAAAAGTGTTAATGACCGTAGTGGATTATTTAATATACTTTTAGTGAAAAAATGATTTACGTTAATGGAAAAGATCAACCCAATTCCAAACTATTCCAAAAAGATAAAGTTATATTTTCCACATATCATATAGATGGTGAATCAAGTAAATGGTGGTTATTTTTGATGAATATGAAGCTAAATGATGAAATTTATGAAATGTAGTGGGAATACATTAAGAAGATATTTTGTAATATGTAATTCCCTAAAACTCATCAAGAAAACATATATAGAAAATTTATAGAGATTAAGAAAATGGACAGTGAATATATTATGTATTTTGAGAAAAGTTTAATAGGGATTGAATAGTATGCCGTAGGATCTGTTAAAACCAATGATAACATAATAGATATACTCGGTAGTGGTCTTCACCCACATCTCCCAAATTCTATAAGTATGAAATACATAGGGTTTAATTAAGAAATTTTTTTCTGTTCTGAAAGAATATATGGATATTGTAGAATGGTCCCATGGATATTGATATAAGATGAGAAGAATTGAGTTTCATTTTGGGGGATCAAATGATAAATGATAAAGGAAGATATAATGACACAGAAGTCAAACATTTGGAAAGAAGAATCAAGGGAATTATCTCAATGGAATGAGAAAATGATTTTATGTAAGGGATAGAAGGAAAATATGCACATGAATAAGTAAGATAAATGAAGAAGCTGAAAAAACGATGGAGGAAATGAAGGTTCCGCCTAATGAACCACCCTTGCTGGAAGGATTCAATTGTAAGAAGAAAGGACACTATACAAGCCAATGCACTAAAATAAGGTTATAAAATGGAAATCCAAATTAGTAACCACTATAGGTGAGGGATTATGGGAAATCTTATTCAATCAACACCCTTATAGTGGATCATGAAAATTATGTTAGACAACGTATGATTCATATTCCTTGATGAAGTGAAAAATAAAACATTAATTATGGTTATATGAATTCTTTTATAACTTATAGGTTTTCTATAAATATTGAATCACAATGTTAATATCATAATGAATAGATATCCACAAAAAAAATCTGTGTTATCATTAAAACTATGTTTTTATACATTTATGATATTGTTATATGTGGGAATATTATTATATAGTCTCTCATTATCCTTCCATTTTTAGAATTTGATGTTGTTTTGGGAATGGATTAGATCATATTATATATAATCCACATTATGTTTAGAGAATGGGAAATATACTTCTATATTATGAACTATCCCATTATCCTTTAAAAATGGATGAGTGACTATAAATCTCTTTCAAATAATCCCTCATTGTCATGGGATTTGATACCGAGTGAAGAAGAAGAATATTCCAAAATAGTTGCGTCAAAGGAAGGAACCAAACATGATCTAATTCCAACTGTGATGGAATATACTGATTTATTTTTTGGAATATCATTATAGAATACCCAGATATAAAGAGGTAAAATCTTAAATAGAACTTCTAACCTAGACACTATTATCTCCAAATTCTCTTATAGGATGACCCTAATAAAAATATAGGAGCTGAAGAGAAATCTATAATATAATTTTCAAAATAGGTTTGGACACCATACTACACCACCTTGTGGAACAATAGTGATATTTATTAGAAATATGGACAAATCAATGTGACATCGATTGGAAGGATTCCAATATTGTAACTACCCAGAAAAAGTATCCCTTACTAATGATTTATGAATTATATGGAAAATACCATGTGTATGGCTGTTGTGTATAGTTTATTTTTTTCAATATATAAGAATTTATCAAAATTTAATTTATGATGAAGTTCACTATATTTTTTATTAATCATGAATGTGAAAGATGAAAAGTGTTTGAGAAACCTTCATTAATGATAATGGACAAGATTCCTAGAGATTTTTTATGGATACATTGGTGCTAACTTTTTAATACAATTTTCCAAGGTTGTTTATGATTAATGGAGAAAAATTATGGATTCATGTACTGGAATTTGATGTCATTTTTATACAATTTTCTTTGTATCTGTGAAATTTTTTGAAGAATTCGTATGTCAAAATATATGTAAATATTGTACTTGGAAGGTAAATATTGTATTCAAAATTTGATAAGGCAAATATCACACAAATAATTATTTTCATGATGGATTTATTTTTGGGATAATATATTAAGATTTCATATGAAAAGAATTTATATATTGGATGATTATATGAAGAGTTCCATGAAATATTATCGGAAGTCCATGAAATTTATTTATTATTTAATGATTATATGAAGGTGGTGTTATATATGAATTATTGTTTCCATTGAAAAATTAAATATTTCATCAAGAATATAATGCAAAGGTATTTAATGAGGATTGATATTTGGTTATGGGATTCACATTTCATATGGATGGATTTATAAAAAAGTGACTAGCCAACGAAGAAACCAAGGCCATCGCAATCCAAAACAAATGTGGAATGCAGAGGTCGACCACATCTTGGGGAATCATCCCTTGAGAAATAGTGAGGGAATAGGGGGACAATGTATAAAGACAGCAAGGGGGGTATAGGGGAGTAGTGGCCGCAACACTGTGTGGGGAGGCATAATGGAAAGACCAATATAGGGAGGTACCTAACAGGTCATGATTTAAGGTCACCTTCCATCATCATTTATTCGATATACTATTCCCTCAACTCTTGGTGTATTTGATCCATGATGCATGGGTGTTGATAAATATTCACATGTCTTAAAAAATACAGATATATTGTAATCAATGTTATTTAGATAATCGTGAATACCTCATCAGTTGAGGGTTATCATCATCAACCTCCCCCACTAAAGCATCTATATCACATGATTATTCAACTATTTCTGAGTGATAATGATCTAGCCCAATACCCAATGAACAAACATGTGTTGCGATGGTTACTTTGAGATCAATATAATGAGATAGTGAGTCTTTAAAGAACAATGTTTGTAATCTTAGTCCTTCATGTATGATGATAATACAAGGATTATATTTATCCTAATAAAAACATAGGTGTGTGAGGATTTTGGGAATCTAAAAATGAGATGAATGTGATGATCACATGCATGAGATGAGCTTACCACAAAGGATCATCATGAACTCAAAGAAGAAAGTGACATTGTTTTAGGGATAAATTGGAATCACCCTAACTAATTTGGTTGTTTAAATATATATCATGGTACTAAATTATTTTCAGACATTTCAATGGGATTTGTAGGTGTCATAAAAATAGGATCTAGGAGGTGTGAGGCTTTTTCAGTCTCTTCCTAGAATATCAATGACCCAAGCCCAAGATGATGATGCAAAAACTATGAGAAATCTCATGTTTTTGATGAAACAAAGTACAATTTTACCTCTTTTTCATGAATAGAGAATCGTACTCATGCCATTTTACTTATGCGAGAGAGAAGAAAATTCTATGGGAACTATACTGATTAAATTCACCCTTGGATAGCTTCACAAAAAAGGTATCTATGAAAAATTCTGGTGGGATGAATGAGAAGTAAGTCATATCTCTTCAATAGGTGATCAATACTCTATAAATAGATATGTGACAAAAATAACTCCATGAAGCATTCCATGTATTTGATACAATCACTGGTAACCCTTCCATTGTTTAACGAAGAACATGTTCTCTCCTTATTTTTAATTAAGCTGTTATTTTCTATATCCTTGAAAATTATTAGACAAGGAATCTATGCTTGCTTCCACTATGTCTATACATTCACATGAATGACACAAATTCATAGTTCCTAACCTAAAACAGGGGATATCATGTGTTCATTTACATTTTTTTAAGAAAAAAAGAAGAATGTGAATATTTTATGCATTTTCAACGCATTTGTCCATGTATTTCTAGAAGTCAATAGTGTTGGGTTGTGCAAATTTATCATTCAAAAAATAAAAAAATAATAAATTGTGTACAACCTATTCAAACATTTATTGAGGGAAGGAACGTCAAAAATTAATGAGAGGATCTACATGTTGAATTTATTTGTCAAGGAAGACAACAACATATTGTGTGTTGAAAAATTCATTAGTTGACCATTCTAAGAGAATAGTGAGTAGTAGTGGAAGTTACAATTTCTTCTGATTTTGGAGTACTAGGGTGGAATTGAAAATTATTTTCTTAATTCAATAAAATTATAAGACCCTCAATAGAGGTACAATATAAATAATTTTAATACAATCCACCCAATGTAGTAAATAAATCTAGTTCAAAGTGTTTATTGAATATATTTGAAGAACTAGTGGTTCCAATAAAAAAAATTCCATTGAATACTGGTGGAAATAATATATATAGTGCCATTGAGTCAAGAAGATTGTTTACATCCTCTGTAAACAGTGTACACCAATTCTATGTGTATATAATCACTAAACTAAACTATAATGATAAGAGAATATCTGAATCAACTACTGGTTAATCATGATAAGGAGTATGAGATTGTACCAAATAGTATAAAAATCAATCTTTGTTTTTCATTCATTATTATATCAAATTCATCTATATATATTTTTTATATATACAGAATATATCTATTCTAGTTAACTGGGTATAGGTTCATGATTATAGGTGTGAATTAAAATAAATTCAAATTTGGTATGAATTTAGCTACACTGATTCACCCCTATAAATATCCCTGAACATTACATTTTTGATCTAAATGTGGTTTCAGAGTATAGGTATGCCTATGATTGGATCATATTTATTTTCCTAGTTGCTATAACATGGTTTATATAAAGTGTGTATTTGATTCTAATTATAAAAAACATAAGGAGGAAAATTTATTCTCCAATATCATTAGATAAAACCTCTTGGATTTTTCCTAGACTCTGAAAATATGAACAGTAGAAAATAAAATATATTAAAAAAATCTCAATTAAATAATCTAATTATAAATAATCTCTTTTAAAATTAGTTGAAATTGATTTATATGATGGAACTTTGTCAAGATGTAGAGAGTATGAGGATTTTTAATCTATAATTTTTTTGAAATCTTCTACTCTAAATTAGAATGATATATGATGAATATTCTTGAAGAAGTAATTTCATATTTACTTTTTTCAATAAAGTCCATTTTTATGAAGGATCTCATATTGAAGAATAAATAAATATTCAAGAGGCTGTACGTGAAATGAAATTAAAAATGTGAAATTTTCTCCAAGACCACATTGATGAAAATTATGAATCAACGAAACATGGAAATAAAAAAATAATAATATAAGAAGAATTGCAATGGAAGGATTATGAGAGAACTTTATGAAAACATATTTTTAGATTATTAATACCAGAAGATAAAACCTTATTCATCATTTCAATGAAATAAAGAGAGGCTCAACATGATGATGAACCTTTTAATGTTATTGACCATGACATGTTAGTAGAATAGAATTCAATGACACATGATTTGAATATCTATAAGATCCATACTCTAGAATAATCTCACAAAGATATTATTAGTGTAAAGGAAATAAAATTGGATTTTAAATATAGTAGAATGAAAAAATAGACCACTTTGTGTGTATCACCCCAACATTTTACAATATGTTATTTTTGTAAATAAAATTACATTCATTGAAAGATAACTTTTCACAAAACACAAAACATAAATAAACTCTAAAATATTATTATTTTAAAAATGGTTATAACCTATCCATTTGAATGGAGAGACTGAATGATATTAAATAAAATTATTAAATATATATTACACCTGTTTATAAATTTATTCATTTGTCATCAATTAATTTTAAATCAATATTAAAACCAATTGAATACAAAGGATGTGATTTTATAATAAAAGACTAATTTTTTATGCTCTTAAAGGCCTTTTATCTTAATTAATTAAATTAATTAATATTAGTGAAATATATTAATTAAGTTGATATGTTATATATTTATTCAATTTTTTTTTAAAATAATCCAATAATTTTGATTGGTTTAAGATATGAATAAATCTAATTTCAAGTATATGAAGCTATATTTCTCTAAAAGTAAATTTATTACCATTTCAATGGAACATCTATTTGAAAAATACATTTTGACACCACTATAAGTTTTCTATAAAAATTCATAATTTATGAAATTGGAAAATAATAATTCTCTTTGGATTAATTTTTTTTCTTTTTTTACAGTGTTATTTTTTGTGAGTAATGGAAAATAATTCATTTTAACTAAAAACTTCTTTTTGGTCTAATTTATTGATATCGATATATTATATTTAAATTTTTTTTAAGAATAATCAGATAAATTATACATTAATAAATATTTATTTATTTATATGATTATATATCACATTCAAATTGAATATAAAAACTTTTCTCACATTTGAGAATTTTTATTTAAGATCATGCTTTCTCAATGCGTCTCTATGATTAATTTTAAATTTAATTTTTTACAATTATTTGAATTGAATTTGGAAAAATTGATTCCATAATTGGAATCATATGGTATAACTTAATTTGTAAGGTCAAGTTCTTTTTTTGTTAAAAAAAATTTACCCTGGTAAAATAATTATTTACTGATGTATAGGTAATTTCGCGACAAGGGTTAAAGTAAAAAAGGTAAAAGGTAACTTAACTAAAAATAAAAAAATTTAGTTTATGCATGAGGTATTTCTTGAACCTAATAATCCTGATAAGATCAATTAAAAATATATTTCTTTGAAATTAGTTTCACTTAAATGTTGTTGGGTTTAAATATGAAATAAATAATAATTTAATCACTTAAACCCACTTCTCCTCAAGTATAAATACAAACCATCACCACACCATTTTGTACCAAAGACCTAGAAACTATTCAAATATAATCCAAAACGTAATATCCTCACTCTCCCCGCGTCCTCTTACTACTAGTACCATCCAAATACCAAATCCATGGTCATCGTGAGTCTCTCAAGGTGGTTATATTCAAGAGGCAATTTTACCCAAACACCTCTATTAAGTTCTTTTCATCTTTTACATTATTGTTACATCCTTCATCCAAAAAATAATGATAACATCCAAATAATGAATACAATTTAGTGTTATGTTTATAATTCATACCTTATATCTATTTTTTTATTACCTCCTCTTGTTCTATAAAACAATGATAGTGTCCAAATTATATCGGTTAATCCCCTATGTGAATAATGATTTTGTTCTTCTTCCATTAAAGCCTTCATGGATGGTTATAATACTATTATTATGTATAAATAAAACATTAGTTATTATATTAAAATAGATTTAGTGTTATATAATTATTATATAACACATAAATTCAAGATTTCCAATTTTTGGGAATATGATAACATCATTTATAGACATGTGGGCTACCACCTCCTAGAAGTAATGTGACTCATTCACTCTGTAAATGGAATGTATTGATTATGGTTTTAAAAAAACATGTTCCCAATATGAAATAAATATTATTATGAAATTTTATCCTAAAAAATTATCATTTACATTTCATTCTATTAATACGATCCGAAAATCAAAACAACATTCATGCGTGCATATGGCTTATTGTCTCCATGAACAGTGTATTCTATTTCCTATTTCTATGTATTATGGATTATTATAAATTCATATATAATGAATATAAATTATATTTATATCATGGATTATATTATGGTGGTCCTTAAATCATTATATATATAAGATTACCAACATATAACTTGTCAAAACATTCTCAAATAACAAAGCTGTTATTTCTTAAAACAATGAAAATATTGGGAGATTATTAACAGAGGGTTAATAATACAATATTAAAGGAACATATATGTTATCATAAATATTAATATGTTCTTGTAATTTTTTTATAACATTCTTAAAACAATTATATATAATCATAATGAACGTTCAACTAAAAAAATATAAGGTAACACATTCTTGTCTAACTTTCTACATCTGATATATAAATTTCATATTCAACTCTATTTATTGTATGTGGTGTATATATAATCAGATTTGAAATATATTACCATTAATATTATTTTAATCATGTTATTAAATTTTTTAATGGATAATTATTACTCATGGGGGAAGATGGTTCAGCTGATGACAAAGTGGTAAGAGAATTCATAACACAATTTACCTTCCTTTAGTAAAACTTAATATTTCAAGATTATGTAATTATATGGTTATTATTGAGATGAGTTCAAATTGACTTATGTTGTATAAAAAAAATTATATTTGGATTTACAGCTCTTATATAAAATCTAATAGTCAATTATCACTTCAAATATTTTATTTTTATAATGAATTTTCTCTTAAAATTTTCATTTTAAAATTCCCCATTAAACTCATTATTTCTTCCAATTTAATGTTTTCCAAAATTATATCAAAAATTATTTTTAATATTCTCCTATGATTATCTAAATTCACTTTTACACAAGTTTTATATTTTAAAAATTTGTTTTCGAACCTATTTTTTTCATTTTCTAAACGAGGTTCTTTTTGACATTTTCGACAAGAATATGGAAGTAATTTATTTTTAACTTCGACATCATGAGAATCATTTCCTAATATCAGGAAACCTTAATTAATTGAAGATTCAATTAAAATCTGGGATGTTTATTTTTATTTTGAAAAAAATATTTTATAATTTTGTGGAATTTTTAAATTAAAATTATTTCAGTATATAATGTACATTTTCTAAAAGAATTATTTCACGTGATCTCTTAAAAGGTATTTTCACTCAAAGATAACATTCTTTGATTTTTCATAGGATTTAATTTGGATATTTTTCAAGAAAAATATACTTATTATTTTAATGGTTATTTTATGTTTACTATGGAATGATATTTATGAAACCCTTTTCTTTTCCATGGGTTTTGTTATCATGGAATTTTTATAAATCCAATTTCGTTTTAATGGTTTTGATATAATTTATATTCTAATGGAACACAAATAGATGGTTATAATTATGTTAATGGTTGGACCTATATATCATTCCAATGCATTGAGAAATTATATTACATCACGTGAGGTAGAAATGACTGGAATCGGGATTGAACTCAATTCAGACAGGACTGGAACAGGATGTAAAACTGATTTAGTAGTGGACGTTGTCTACAATAAAAGTATTTGGAGTGAATTTTGATAACTATTATGGTTTGGGGATTGAACCCATTCCACTATGATTGTCCTAGAAAATATCTATTACAACAAATGAAATGATTTTATATGTTTATGTGTCTTACAACATTATATGCCTTATGCAATGTTAATCATTTATCATTTAGGTCTTATAAATTTTTCTAGTTTATTATATTACTCATGATTATGATATTTTAAATTTATGGTGAAATTTTCAATTGATTTTTTTCATATAATTATAACCTTATGAATATTTAACCATTTATATGTCTCATGTTTACCCTTATTGGGCATCTGAGATCATCTTTTTCATATGTTTCTTTTCACTGGGATACGAAAAATGGTACTAAGATCAATATGTAAAAAAATATTTATTGGTATGAAGGAATAAGTAGTAGAAAATGTATTTATTTTATGAACTAATTTATTTTGTTTCCATGATTCCAAATACACTAAACCCAGGTTATTTTTGTCTGTTTTCTATATGTTATGTAATGAATATTCATATATGCTTATATAATATCTATGTATGAAAAGTGTTTGTCATTATAGTTTGTATCAGAGAAAATGTTCAACTAACCATTGAAAACATGGTTGAGAGAACCTTAGTAAGAACCCTAAATAAATTTCTAGGTTATAATCATAGTTTTTTTTGTAATGATCATGACTAAAATAATATTTAACCTGAGGTGTCATGGATTATAATTTTATAAATATTTATCATTGATTTTGTGGTTTTCCCAATATGATTAGTGTTTTTCACAATATTATTTTTGTTTTAGTCAAAGAACTGATCCCAAAATACTCATGTTACTACTGAATATGATGGAAAACTAAATTATTTTCCTCATAAACAAACATATTTTATTGGACCTCGAATAAAAAATCATATTGTTGTACTGGAACATTCTATGAATCATACTGTACTTCCAAAATATAATAGGAGGGAACACCATTCTATTGAGTCCTTCATGTGGAAACATCCACCTTATTTAAATAAGTCCTATGGTCCACTAGTGGCTCAAAAATGGATCAGGACCATTGAGAAAATATTCTCGGTTCATCAATTCATAGGATATGAAAAACAATTTCTATCTTCTTATGATTTGGAAGGTGAAGTATATCAATGGTGGAATATTATCATGAATATGAATTAATAAGAAGATATTGAATCAATGGAATGGGGTGAGATTAAGGGGATATTGGTCAGAATTAACTTACCTTTTATTATATATAAAATCATTGAGAATGAATTTCTATAGAGGAAGCAAAAGGATTATGAATCCATTGGAAGAAATGAGGAATATTTCACAATACATAAAAGTTATGCCAATAGTATAATTATCAGTCAGGAAAGTAAAATTTATTTCTTATTTGGGATTATAAAACAAATAATATGATGGGAATTATCAATAAGAGACTTTAGAACCTATAAATAAATTTTTCGATGTTATCTCAATGTAGAGATGGAAATTGGAGTCACACATTAAAAAATTATTTTTATAATAAATGAAAAATGGAATTAAATGATAATTAAAAAACCTGGAAAATGTAAAGAAGTTTTCCTTTATAATAAATTTTTGAGAAGAATCTTGAAGGTAATTTTATCAAGGTAAATAGTAAATGTTTTTAATTTGGATAAGAAGATCATTGGAAAATGTATTTTTTAAGCACTGGTAAAATGTTAGATAATGATGCTAATAGAGATAAATAAATAGGGAATGAACCCCCACACATTAATAATTCATGTGTAAGGAAATTGTTCATTGTTATAATAAAAGTAGAAATTCATGGGATAACAATGATGATTGAAATAAAAAACATCTTAAATCCAAATATGATGGGAGATTTCATGTGATCATTATTGGTGATGTGGATTATGAAAATTATGTGGTGAAAAAATAGAGGTTTTATATATTTTAATTTAAGAATAATTTTATAAAAGTAATTTTATGGTATAATGAAACATCTAATGATTGATCTACAATATTTTTTACATTAAGGGTTTGGAATCATGTGTCTAATTGTATTGGAAACCATGAAAATTTATTGAAGTAGTAAAGTGATATTTTTGGGAACATGAGATTTAAGTGATTGATAAACCAAAATATCTTCATTATGAGATAAATATATGTTTGTTAGTGATAAAATAAATGGGATATTATTGATAACCTTGGAACCGATTAGTAATATTATTAACGGTGGTTTATGGATTGAGTTTAATGATTTTTGGGATATATGTTAAATGGAATGAGTTATTTTTGGAAATCATTCATGTTTTCATTGTGTAACTATTGTAATTTTGGATTTTACAATATTTTATGAGAATACATGATAATAATCACACATTTGTTATGTGTGACCATTCATATATATATATCTTGTTATTTGGGGGATTAATAATTTGTTGATTTTTAAAATTTAGTGATGTCCATTTGAATGGTTTTTATTTTAATCATGTTGATTCTTTATATTGTTAACCATTCCTAAAGTTGTTTACATTGAATGGTGGATGTGGTTTAAGACAATAATTTATTTCAATACATGTGTATTAAATAATTTGTACTAACCATGCTGTTTTAATAACTAAAGACCTAAGGAATGACTTGTCATCCCATTATGGATCTTATGATCCACTGGAAAGGGAGGCACTCAAAATTCAACTTGATTCCTTTGAGTATGAAATGAAGTAGAAATTTTTGAACCCAAAATCAAGGAGTAAGATTGATATTATGAATAAAAATCAAGTATGTATATATACTCATATTATTATGAAATTAAAGTTCATTATATTATCATCATTTATAATGATATTAATAACCTTATTTGGATATATTTGGGCTATAATTTATTGTTAATTAACCTTATAATGATTATATTATCTATCATTCTCCATTATATCTTGATAGTTATAATTATCTTCTATATATATGTTTTCAATTTACAATAATATTATACTTATTGAAATCCTAGTTATGTGGTTATATTTTCCATTTACCTTCCTATGTTTTAGTGTTTTACTGACCAATATTTTAGGTGGGATTCAAAAAAAATTAAAATATCAATATTTGATTTTCTAAGATAAATTTAATGTTTTGAGGACACAATTTCTTAATATTATTGATCATATTTGGACGGTATATTATCGATTGATGGTTCCACCTAATTTATCTCATGTTCATTATGTGTTCCATGTTTCTCACTTGAGTAAGTACATAACTGATATTTTACATGTGCTAAACTCATAGTTCATGCCATAGGAGAGTGATCATTCTTATAATGAATAACCAGCAAAGATTCCGAATCATAGAGATATATTTCAAGGAAATAATAGCACTAACCTAATTAACGTTTTCTAGAAAAAAACACCAATATGAGGAAACTACCCGGGAACTTGTGTATGTGATGAGGTAGATGAATCAAAATCTGTTAAAATGTATGTAATAAATTTTGAGGTCAAAAACCATTTTAATGGATTTAGTATGCTATACAAATGATTGTATGATAAGTAAAATTTTAAAATAAATTTAATTTCTTCGATAACATACTTTGTACAAAACATCGAGCTTAAATGGACAACAAAATATTAATATTTTAACGATGGTTATCAATTATCAATTGATTTGGTTAAAATGAAGGTGGTTAACAATATTATTCAAATATTGTTTACACATATTTTTAAAATAAATTCATTTCTTAATAATTAATTTTAAATTAAAATAACAACCAATTGAACATAAATGATGAGTTTTTCTAAAAAAATAATTTATTTTCCTCATAATGGATGTTTATCATAATAAATTAGATTATTCATAATTATTAAACATATAAAATAAATTAATATGTTATATATTAAATAATATATTTTTAAATTCATCTAATAACTTTTATAGGTTTCAGATACGGATAAATGAAATTTCAAACATAAAAATATTTTTTTTCTAAATTGAAATATTTTTTCCTTTTCATTGTGCACATATTTTATGGATGAATTATTTACACATTTACATGTATAATTTTAAAAAAAAACTTAATTTAATAAATATTTACATCAAAATTATATTATGGTGAATTCTTGGAAATTTTCTAATAAGTTTAATTTTTTGATAAATAGTAAAAAATACTGCATTTTAACTAAAAGATGTGTTTATCTAATTTTTTTATTTAAAAATTATATTTTCAGTTTGGTTAAAAGTGTAAATATATCAATTATATATCAATATATCCATTTTAGTTAATTTTAATTAACATCTAATTCAAATTGGATATAAAATAATTTCAAAAAATTTAAACATTCAATATTAAAAACACACTTTATCATTATGTTGTGAAATTAATTTTACATCTCATTTTCCTTCCAATTATGTGAATTGAATTTTGACAAATAGATTCAATATATTGATTTATAAGGTAAAAATTAGGTCATATGTTCATCTTCATTTTTAGGTGTAAAAAAATATCATGGTAGAGAAACATTTATCAAAGTATATGTAAAATAGTCACAAGGGTTAATGTTAATCGGTAAAATATTTGCATACCTCAATATAACAAAATTTAATGGATTTTAAAGGTATTTATTTACCCAAAAAATCCTACACATCATTTATTAACAATTTAATTTTTTGAAATTAATTCAACATCAATTTGGTTGGGTCTAAATATAAAATAATCATTATTTTAATCACCTATACCCACCTCTCCTAAAGTATAAATACCACCCCTCACCACACGATTTCTACCAAAAATCTTTTAAAATAATCAAATATATTCCAAACATTATCATCCTTTCACTAACTGTATCCTTGGGCTATTTTTTTCACAAAAAGACCAAATCTATAGTCCTCAAGCGTCTCTCAAGTATGTCATTTTCAAGATGTTATTTTCTCAAAACACCACTCTTAATTTATTTTCATATTCTAATTTATTTTCACCCAATTTATCCATAAAGGGATGATAACCATGTAATAATTTATGTCCTCTATTTTTATTTTACAAATTCATACCTTATATCCAATTTTTTGTTACCTCATCATTTTCAACGAAATAAAACTATTGTCCAGATTATGTCAATTAGTAACCTTCATGAATAGTGTTTAGGTTCATTTTCCATTACATCCTTCATCATGGGTAATAAAAATGTTATTCTAGTCAAATAAGACTGTAATAGTTATATTATAAACTATTGAATGCTATATAATTATTATATTTCATATACCGTAATTCATTAATTTTTTTTTGAATAAGATAACATCATCTTTGGATTTTTGGACTACTGTATCCTCAAAGCGATGTGATTCGTTCACCCATTACATGGAATACATTATGGATAGATTTAATAAAAATATTTCTCATATATGAAATAAAAATTATACCTAAATTATATTATAAAAATATATAATTTACATTTCTTTCTTATAATATGGAAAGTGAATGGAAACATCGTTCATTAGTACGTACAACTTACAGTCTATGTGAACTATTTATTCTATTTCCTATCAGTAAATATTATATATTATTTGAAATATGTATATGCTAAATATATATTATATTTATATCATGTTCAAAACAAATTAGGATAATAAATCATGGTCTAATTAAGTGTAACAACAAATAATAAGTCTAAAAACTAGAAAAAATAGATGTTATTACACGAAACCGAGAAAATATTGGGTTATTATTAATGAAAAGGTAATAATATGTTACAAAAATATAATATATTATATAATAAATATAAATATGGTCACTTAATATGTTAATAACATGATTAAAATTATTATAAATAAATTTAAACAATGCCCGACCAAACATAAGGGTAAGGTAAAGGTTTCTCATCCCACTATTTACTTCACGGAGTTGTATTTATTATCCACCACTATTTCTTGTGAGTGATGTATATATAGTTTCATTTGGTAGATATTTCCATGTATATAATTATTTTTATTGTATTCAATGTTTAAATGAATAATTATTACTTCTTTTGTGTCATATGATTTGACTGATTACAAAGCGGTAAGAGAATTCTAAACCCAATTTCCATTATTTGGGTTAAACTTATACTTCCATGATTATGTGATTATATGCTTATTTTTTGAGATTAATTATTATTCTATTATTTTTTATTTAAATTTTTTTATATGGAATTTCATTAATTTAACATAATATATTTTTTAATAACCTCTTCAATTAAATGATGTTTATAAGGGATTTTCCTTAAAAATTATCTTTTTAAAATTTCCCTTAAAAATCTATTTTTCTACCATGTCCTTGTATTATAATTTTTTTAATTTTTGTACTATTATCCTATGATATTATAAATTCATTTTTTTACTCATGGTTATCTTTTTTAAAAATTGTTTAGAAAGAATTTCTTTTTTTTCATTTTCTAAATGCGGTTATTTATGACTTTTTCTTCAAAAATATGAAAGGTATCATTTTAACTTATACAACATGAGCATACCTTCAACAAATAATGATGAATTATTTCCTTGAGGTTTAAATTATAGGATTACAAGGATATTTTCCTGAAATTTCCTTCTCAAATAAATGTGTTTAATTTTAGAATAATTTTTTTTTACAACTAGAAAGGATATTTCCTCAAAAATTACGTTAATTGATCTCTCAAACTTATTTTCCATTTATGATATCATTATTTGATGTTACATATGATTTAATTGGAATATTATTTTTGGAAAATATAGATAAATTTTTTATAATTGTTTTATTTTTTAGATGGATTGATATTTATGAAACCCATTTCTCTTCCATGGGTTGATCTATGATGAGATTTTAATGAAATATATTTATTTTAATAGGTTTTGATATTATTTATGTTATTATTGATCATGTATTTATGGTTTTCAATATGTGATGGATGGTACCTATATCTCCCTCTAATTCATTGGGAAATAATTTTATATCTCATGATATAGACATAATGGGAATGGTTATTGAGCTCGATTCAAATAAGACTAGAATAGGTTGTGAACCCAGTTCAGTAAATAACTTTGTTCGCCCTGATAGTCTTTAAAGTGAACATTGACTACTATGGTTGTTTGAGGAGTGAACATATTACAGTTTAACATCATTGGAATTTATCCTTGATTATGAATTAAATGATTTTATATTATTATGTTTTTTCCACAATTCCTTATCTTATGTCAAATTTATTCTTTTATAATTGAGGTGTTATGAATTTTTATGACTTATTCTATGAATCAAAATTATGATATTAGATATGTGGTGTATCATTTTCAAATGTTATATTCATATTATTATACCCTTATGTTTTTTATGACTCATATCTGCCATGTTTACCTTTACTAATAATCTGAGCTCTCCTATTTCTTTTTTTAGACATGATACAATGAATGGGGTTAAGTTCAATATGTCATAAACAGTTCTAGTTTTGAAGGAATAATACGGAGACAATGTCAATGTTTTATGAACTAGTTTATTTTTTTATTAATATTTCAAATACATAAAACCTATTCAGTTATGTCATGGTATTGATATGTTATGTATTGAATATTCATCTTTAGATGTAATATATATGTATGAAAAGAGTGGGTTGTTGTATTGTGAGTGAAGGTAGTAATCACCAGGACCACCGGATTATTAATCTGACATGTGATTGGGATGGAAAAGTAACATCATTTTAAAATGAGTTGTCTTCCATAATTTTTATGTGTCCTTAAATGGGGCTTTTGTTTGGAAATTTTTTAGAGACACATGTAGTGAATTCTAAAGTTATTGATAAAATTAATTATTCCACAAAAAAATATGGTGAGATGAAAACATCAAAAGGGGATTTGACTAAACAGACTAGTTATGAGGCCCATGATTCTAAATAGACTCATATTTTTGGTTGTTAAAACTAAATATCATCTCTTGATAAATATTCTATAAGATCCTAGAAGAAGGTAGAACATTGTTCAGTTAATAATGATTCTACTAATAAATTCACATATACTAGTGCATGTTATACGATATAATGTAGAATTATATGGGTAGATAATATTATAGATTAATCCCCCAAAAAATTCTAGGGAGGTACTGTTATGATCAATAAAAATGAATCTCAAAATATTGATCCAAATAAGAAAATGAAAATACATAAACAATAAGGGAAAATCTAATCAAATTTGTATTATAAGTATAAGAAACTATTTGTTGGCTATTGTTGGTGATAATGGAAATTTGTTCATTATGACTATTATTGATGGATTAATGTGTAAACATATGAAAATTATAGAATTCCTGCATTTAGGGAGAGAAGATGTAGATAAATGAAGAAACCTGGAAAAATGAATAAAGAAAAATTGATAGAGAATAATTTTCCTATTTAGAATAGATTTATTTACCTTGAATAATTTTATGATTACTTCAAAAAAAGTGGTCAATATTATGACGAGGGCTGGTGAATTCCAACCATGAATTATTCAAATTTTAATGAGAGGAAAATACCACAATAATCATAAAAGAAATAATGTTCAAAAATCTTCCTTGGGGAATAAGTAGAAGAAGGAAGTCAATAAAACCGAAAATCAAGATACTCCCAATAAGTATGATAAGTTAGAGTCTAATAAATTCATGTCAACCAGAAAACATATTCATATATTTTGGATGGATTGTTCATACCATGAAACACTTCAAAAATGAAAGGGAAATGAATGGAAGCAAGTTGAAATGATGAAGTGAATAAATATAGGAGAGAAAAAAAGAAGACATGATTGATTTAAGACATTATGGAAGAGTTATTTGACATATTACCCAACAAGGGATACTCAAAAACATCGAAGAAGTCATGTGGCTTATATAAAATAGAATATGTTTAGAAGGAATACATAATCATTTTTAATACGAAATTGAATTCTACTAGGTAAATACAAAAATAAGAGGATGAATAATTATCTATAGAAAATGAAAAGGGAAAACATATTACATAAAATGAAAAAGATCTTGGATTTATTGAGAAGTTTTCAAAAACATGTTACCTCAAGTGACTCAAAAAATGTGTGGATGGTGCAATCAAGTTGAAAATAATTGAAATAATTTTATAACAACTCTACATTCTAAATGGGAGATGTTGATGATTGAAAAATAAGAACAAGGGGAAACTACTTCACTGTTAGAATATTTGAGGACCAAAAATCCACACAAGATAATGTTGAATGTAAGTAAAGTGTCAATGCTATCAAATAAATCTCAAAATTTGGAATGTAAAGGATACACAAGAATGAAGACTTATATTCACTTTATATCTACAATAAAAGGAGTATTTGGGATGAGAGGAAATTATCATCCTTTTATAAGTTATTATAAATATCATAACAATTACACCTTATTCCTTTATTTCTTTTGTAGTATTTGTGTGATTATAATTCATGGAATTTTACATGATGATCACTCAAAATAAGATAACATGTTTAAAAAAATGGAAGATAATAATCTATACTGATAATTATATATCTAATAAAAAAATGTACCATAATGGTCGATCGTCAATTAGAACATCTTGATGTTTCAGATGGAATTTTCTAAAATGTAAAATTGAATTTTTTTCACCCCATATAGGAGATAAATCTTAAAGAAGTTGATGTCAAGGGTTATTTCGAAAATATATTGAAATTCAATTCATCTCTATTGAAGTTGAAAAATATGGGTAACTAGATTACACTTAATTCCCATGTGTGGACTATATCAAACATGTTCATCAAGGGGGAGTGTTGGTTTATAACTAAACTCATGGAATGGGGAAGTAAAGTATTTTTCACGTGAAATTTATAATGTCCTTACTAAGGAGCGTAGGAGAATATATTACAAGATATTTTTTTATTTGAATCACCTTATTTTAGAAAAAATATGTTATGAGCATGATATCACATTCATGTTTGTTAATGGAGAAAATAGAAAAATGTGGATTTTTATATCTTCTTCTCTACATTTTGATAGCCCATATAGACATAGAGTATACCGAATAAAGTCTATTTACTAAGTAATCAATGTTGTTCAATACTTATTGAATATAAATGATAATTTTTCTCTAAGTTCCTCTAAGGGAATAAAAAAACCCCTCCACTAATAATATATATTTTTTATAAAAAAGGGGGATAAGTGGAATTGACAGTAAGGAAATGATATTGAAAATGAAGTGAAAGGGAGAGATTAAAAAGACCTTGTGGTTTATTGGTGAGTATAGTTGTGTTTATTATAAATCTATATGCAGGAATTAAATGTAAATTTTGGAGAAATTCCTCAATGATGATTGATTATACATGGAATGTCAAATATAGATAGAGTGTGATAAATATTCAATAAGAATGTATGTGACATGTGATGTAGAATTCGAATGGATTCATTGGTGGTAAAATGTATAGAAAATTATCCACAGATGGTGATTATTCTAGGTGAATTATTATGGATTCATCTAAATGGATTTGATTTTATTCTGGGAAAATTATCCTTTAAACCCTGTAAATTATGGAATTATTATTATGTTAAAAAACATGTGGTTATTTTACAAGGAGGGTGCACATTTTCTTCATCATTTTATAAGGTGAATAACATGAAAATATATAATTTTACGATGCATTTGTTTGTGATAGGTGATTTAAATATTTTATATACAATAAATATATATATTTAAGGATGATATATTTGTTTCCATGAAAAATTATTAGACGGTTGTGAAATTGATGTTTTGTTGCAAGATGATTTGATGATTTTGATAAAGATGAATTGATTCTTCCATGAAAAAAGAAATATATCATAATAAAAACAATGTGAATGGATTTAAGGAGGCTTGGTTTTTGGTGATGGGATTAACCTTTATTAAGGATGAATTTATCAAAAAAGTGACAATATGATAGAGAATTCATGCCAGCATGACCTCATCAACATGTCAGTTTCGAAGGATAACCTTGTATTGAGGAATAATCTTGGGAGAACTAGTGAGAAGAAGAGGGTTGGACCATGTATAGGGCATGTAGAGAGTTCATAGAAAAAATGTGGTGATTCCACCATGAGGGATTGAGTTATGGTAAAATTGGAATGGGATAGTTCAAGATGGGGTCAGGATTTCTGGTTCCCAACCAACAACACTTCTTTGATATAATATTCTACTGATACATGGATTATTCAATTTGAGATGAGTGGGTGGGGAACCCTGGTCATATATCTTAATACAAAATATTAACATTTTGTTATCCACACAATTCAGCAGATAAAAATGTATGATTTGTTTAGAGATATCATCTTAAACATCCCTCGCTCAAGTATATGTAGATCACAGTTATTCCACAATTTTCAAGTTATGAATATTGCGTAGAAATTACAATGATTTAACCAGTACCTCCAGAGTTGTATTGTGACTGAGATGAATAGAATTATGTCTTTAACGATCCCTATAAGAAATATTTGTATTTCATATCTGAGGTTAAATTGAAGATGATCTTTTGAAAACAGAAAATTTAGTTACAGGATGGGTATGTAAATCTGCAAATGAGATGCATGTTATAATTTCATGCATAGAAGGAGATAACTAAAATGGATCATTAAAGACATGTGGAATAATACTCCATTGTTCACTAAGTATATTTGAATCAGCTCAAACGAATTAAGTGTTTAATTATATGTCACGATATAATTTTTTTTTGAATTTGTACTGGTCATGGATGTGGCATAGAAATAGAATATATGCGGGGTGAGGCTCAATGATGATCTACCTATAAATATAAAAGTCTCAAGAATGATATTCTACATCTTAAAAATTGATGATGGTCATGTTTTCTAAGAAACAAAGCACTTTGTTCTTTTTAGTTCATGAAAAGAGAATCCCTATCATGTTCTTTTAGTTGGATGAGAGAGAAAAAAATTACATGGGAATTAAAAAAGTGTAAATAATTCTTGGATCGAATTGTGATGAATTTCTTTTTCTGCAAATCATTATAATTTCACAAAGGAGGAGGATCTCGTGGCCCTTTGAAAAGTGATCAACAATCTCAATGGATCTTTATGATTAATAGAGATCTATAATTCATTCTAGGTTCATGATACACTCTTTTGAAACCCTATTTTTCATGGAGTAAGTAGTGTTTCTCATCTAGTTTTCATGATGGTGGTATTTGAGAACTCCATGATAAGTTTTACATGAGGAATAGATGCATGATTCCACTGTGTACAAGAATTCACATGAATAAAACATATTAATCAGACATAAACTAAAAAAGTGGATAGTGTGTGTTGATTTACATTTCTTAGTGAAGTAGTAAAGAAGAATATGAATAGTACATGCATGTTTTCATCCATATGTGCATGTATTTCAAGAATGAAATAGGTTTGGGTTTTCAAATTTTTATCTTGTATAATATAATAAAAAATAATTTTTGTGTAAGCCTTGCACACATTTATTATGTTCTGGATATTCATTTACTAATAGGAGTATTTATCTGAAAATTGATAGTGTATAGAAGAAGACAACTTATAGTGTGCTGAAAAAATAATTAGTAGATCATTATGATAGAATAGTTATTAGATGTGGTAGGTTCATTTTCCACCCATTAAACAGTACTGGGATGACATGCATAATATCATTTTGATTAATTAGAAGTCCAAGACCATCAGTAGTGGATCAAGATAATATACTTAATGAAAAACCATCTAATGTAGTAGCGAAATTTTGTTCAAAGTGTCTATTAAATTTATTTTACGAATTGGTGGTGCTTGTATAAAAGACTATATTGATGACATGTTGTACTATTAGAAATAGTTCCACTGACTTATGAATTTCTTTTGATTCCTACCTAAAAATCATACACTAATTCTAGGTGTTTGTAATCAGTACAACCCTATTGTGATAATAGAATATTTGGATCAACCATGGGTGATTACTATAGTGAGTAAGTATTTTTACTAAAACTTGTCAAAATATTTTTATTTTTTTATTCCCTTATTATCATAATTTCATGTGTATGAAATTGTAAAACAAATATCCATTCCACTTAACCAATGAAGAGTTTCAAGATTAAATGGGTTATTTGAAAAATGTAAAATCTAGTAAAATGTTTAGTACAGTGATTCACCCCCCCTTAGTGTCTTTAGATGATCCATCTGGGATCTATATATTTTGTCAACTTCAACCTGAATAGAACATGTTAAAGGTAGATATTCACATTGGATATCATCAATATATGGTGAATATGTAATATATGAAAAATAAAACCATCATATGAGACATAGACACTATGATTTTATAAGGATTCTATTGAGAATTAATAATAACCCTACAATAATCATATACACTGTGAATATATCATTTAGAGACAAAACTGAACAATTTATGTTACAATCTATGGATGATATTATCATTTACTCCCAGATAAAAAATTATCCTGAATAAAATGTAAATATTTTTCTAGATATAAAAATAAATTGGAAGATACTATGCTTAGAAACTCTAAATTTTAGATATAATAAGTCACATTATTGGAAACAATAACCACAATAAAGGGAATTGTCTTTACCTATCCTTCAAAAAAGATACTAAGGAATGACCCAGAGCCTAAGGTGTCATGGGAATCAACATTTTAATATAATTAGCTAGGTACATCTAACAATATCGATGAAAATTATCATGGTCATATATCCCACTAACAAAGTTAACAATGTAATGGGTAAAGCATGTCCTGGTAAAATAATATGAGAAAACGATAAGGATATCAATATATGGAAAATCACTACATTGTTTCTCATAGTAACCTCAAGTTAAAAGGGTATCCTCATATAAAATGATTCATCATTGAAATGAATGGTTTTTGTAATCAGTAAAAATGATAAAGTGAGAGACTATGCCCCATGAAATATAAAGATCCATGAGATAAAATACTTGATTCATGATCTAGAGTTAGTAGTTGTGATTTTCACAATAATGATTGGGAGGTACATTCTCTATTGTGGGAAGTGTGACTTGTATACTTATTATAACTGTATATTTTATATATTCACACATAAAAAAATAAAAAACATCATAAAAGATGGTTAGGGTTAATCAATGACCATGATATATCTATCCACTACCATCCTAGGAAAGAAAATATGGTAGAATAATATCTTTTTCAAAAATATCATGCTAAACTATCCATGATGTGGATTCTGAATGACCCCATATCATGGATAGTTAAAAGATAAATCTAGAACTCATTAGAGTATAAATGTAATAATATCATTTGAAAATGATTACTCGTCCCTCTATTTAACATAATATCAAATAAAAATAATGGGAAAATTTAGTTCTTCAAAAGAAGCTAAAAACTGGAATTTAAATGATGATTACTAAATTCAACATCAAATAAAATAGTTTCACTCAATTTGAAAAACTATTTTATGTACCTTGATCACCTGAGAATAGAAAAAGATATTGGACAATGTTTGAAACTAATATTTCTCCACCAATCCTAGAATTAGAAATCTATACCAAGATCATTAAAATAACTTTTATTGGTCCAGTAGGAAGAAGAATTTTTCATAGTACTACTCAATGTTCATAGTATGTTAAGATGTTAACATAGGGTGATTGAATCAAAAAGGGATAATAAAACCATTACCTATACCCACATGGAAATAGGACAACATCACCATTTAATTTTTCATGGGTCTCCTAGAGACATCAAAATGATGAAATGTGATATGGAATATGGTGTATTGAATCTCCATGACTTCCCACTTAATAACTATTTGGGAATGTTTCATTCCAGACTAGCTTTCCATGATACAAGTAATGAAAGGGGTGGGGATTTATGGGAAGAGAATTTTTATTTTGATTGATCATTATATAAAGTTTAACTCTAAATTATAGATATGTTTGAAACATTCAGTGAATTATAAATTGAATAAAAGTTAGACCTATAAACCCAAAACTCATTAAAAACGTGATAGGTCTATTAAAAAACTCAAGGGCATGCAGATAGATTGGCCAATGGAATTAAAAGATGGATTGGATCAACATATCACATTGGTTGGTTTCTCAAACAAAAATAGCTTCCACACAAGAATTAAAATTTACAGATATGAAGCTCTATACAGGTTGAAATGATGAAATCCTACTTGAATAGATTATGTTTGTTAGAAAAAGAATCTAAGACAACATGTTATACAAAAAATAATAAAGAATGATCAAATTATTTATTAACAAATTAAATATAATCATTTTTAAAAAAAATCATTGATAAAAAACATCAAAGGAAATTATTGGTTTAGGTTGAAAATATAGTATTCTTTCATATATCACCACGATGAAAGTCATACAGTTTATAATTAATGGAAATATTATCCCAAAGGTACATTATCCCCTCCCAGATCCTTGATCATGTAAAATTTGTGGCCGATTAATTATAAATTCTACTAAACAAGACACATATTCATTATGTGTTCCATTTATCACTACAATTTAATTACATAATTGTTCCCTCAAATGTACTAAATCCATGTGTGGTACTACTGGAGAATGAAATCTATTTTCAGAAAAAGCCAGTGAAGATATTTGATATTAAAGATAAATCTTTATGCAATAAGAAAAAAAAAATTTAATAACTAAATGTGTTGGGAGCACACACACATATATATATATATATAGGAGAAACATGATAAGATAAGGAGAAAATGAAACAAAAGTACCCTCATGTTTATGGTATTGAGGATATAATTTGAAATTTTGAGGACCAAATTTCAAATTGGGGATTAATGTAATATCCCAAACATCTATATATATATAATATACCATCTAAATAAATCATGATATCATATTTAGAGATATAATATAATTTTAAAAAGGTTAAAAATAGAGATTTATTTCATCAATTATGAATATTAAATTGAAAAAATAAATATATCCATTAAAATGGAAACTATTATAATAGGTAAAAAAATGAAAAATAAAACATAGGGAACTGTAAAATATCGATCATGTTGATCACCTATAATGTTCTCACTCATGAGTTATAATATAAAACATATAGACAATTAGTAAACCAATCAAAATTTCTATAAGGAAAAATATAGAACATTCAAAAAAATTAACTATATTTTTGGATAAATGAATTAAGTTATTTTTTAGGAGTAAATATGACCATTATTATAGTAACATGACCATTATGACTAGTAACATGAATGTTAGGAAAAATATCCTGAATATTGTAAAACTAAATTGACCCCACTATGGTGAAATTTATTATAAATAACATTTACATTTTAAATTTTAATAAAAAAAATCTTCCATAAAATAAATATCATGATTAAAAACACAAAGAAATTATATACACATTTATAATTAACTATAATGTAAATTATTTTGTAAACACCATACTAATTATTTTATTAATTATTACTTCCTATATTAAAAAATTATTTCTATTAAATGAATTTTTTTTCTATAATAATCTCATTGAAATTTATTGTCGGTGACCTTTGGATAATTTTCTGAAAACAATAAATATTTGGATGAATAAAATAATATAGTATTTTCATAATTGATATGCTTTAAATTACATAATTTATGATGTAGTAATTACATAAGCAATTCAATAATTAGTGGTTCATTCAAAATATGTTTAAAAACAAAAATAATCCATGAAATTCAAATTCCAAATATGAAAAGAATATTCTAATTCTTGAATTCTAATGTATCCTATTGAAAATAAATTATTAATTTTCTACATTATATTATAATAAAATAACTAAGTCAATTTACAAATTTATTAAAATAATTATATATATTTATATTTAATAAAATATAATTCATATTTTCAAAAATATCACTATTATAAGTTCTACCTTCAAAATTAAATTTTATTCCATACATTATCCAACAAAAACACCTTTCCTGATGTATAAATAGACTCTCTTTGCCAACAAGGAAACCCACTTCAATAACAGTAACTGAAAATATTCATAGCGAAATTATCATATCTTAAGTCGCTTATCATCCTAGGGATTTTATGGGGTAGTATACACTACACATTTAAGAACATAATGGTTGTTGAAAATGAATAAATTTAAAATTGAGGAAATTTCCTATCGTCTTTTTATTTCACTTTACTTATCTTGTTCCCAAACGTTTTATTATATTGTAATACTAACCTTATTAATATGATTTAAAATTATTTTTAGATGGTGTTGATAATTTTAATATACTATAAAAAATTTATCTGTAATAATCTAAAATATTATATATCACTCACATCCTCTTTTGACAATGTCTCATTAACAATCGGTTAACCACACACGGGGACATTAATAACTCTCTACATATCAAAACAATTATCGATGATTATAAAAAAACTATATAAAATATAAATTTATAAATATATGAATCTATAAATTCTATTGTCTATATTTTTATTCAATAAATTGAAACATAAAAACCAACAGTATTAAAACAATAAAGGATTAATTTAAAGAAAAAGGTATCAAAAGTTTGAACACAAAATAATGAAAATTGAAATTTAAATCCCCATGATTATAACAGATCAATATGGACAAAAATAATCACAATTATCCTTTATTCTTATGTTTCAGCAAAAAAAATCATTATACATGAGGTGGATAAGTGGTGAAAAAAATTAGGTATCTAAGGTATGTGGAATTTTGACCTCAACTCCTTAATGTTAGATTTCAGACTTATTGAACCTTATTTTCAATGAAAAATCATCTCAATTACTTTAGTGATACAATTCACTATTCATTCATTTTTTATTTTTTAAAAAAATATATTTTTCTACCTTATCTAAATTATTTGTAGGTCAGCATTAATGAATTTTTAAAAGTGCACTATATTTCTGAAACATCTCCTTAACTCTATTTGATTTGATTATTTTCCAAAATATAAATTGTCTTTTATCAAAACATGATATCACTTATTAATCTTCGAACCCAAATTTTATTATATAAAGTCTGATTTATGAAATCCTTATCAAACACACTCCATAACATGGGATTATACCGTGACGATGATTATTATAAGTATATTTTTCCATGTGGGGTTTACGATTTTGTGCTTTTTATGATGTGATAAGTGGGACAATAATTATATATCATTCCATTAAATTGGATAATATAATATATCTCATGAAATTATATGTATTATGAAGGAACATGATCCTATCTTTATTCGTACTAATTATATTGTCATTTTTAAACATATGGTGTGCATGAACAATTTTCTAGGTTCATTCACAACATTGTGTGATATTTTACCACTAGGTTATGATTTTTCCTTATAATTAATATTACATAATGCATTAATTTTTGAAATTATTCCCTAAAAATTATTTTGATGATGTTATTATTATGAGGTGATAATGATTATAGTCACCCTTGTACTGTTGGTTCAGGTGTTTTATTCCTTAAATTTTATTCCACCAGATAATATAATTTATATTAACCCTTAATTTTATGTATAACCTCTTTTTAATACACATACTATAGTGAAAATGATATATTTTAGGAATAATATTATGATGTATTGAAATAATGGCTAGGTTTATTAATTTATTAGGTATGTATGATAATAATTTTCCAAGATAATAAAAATTTAAATTAAATAATTATTACTATTATATTATTTATCTAAAAAAATGATGTTGTATTACTATATGAATTGGTGGAACACTATATTTATAATGCATAAAAGCTTGTTCAATGGTGTATAATATTCGAATGCAGAATTTGAATTATATTAATCATGGAAGAAACATGGAGATCTATTCATTTATATTGATCTACACATATGATATTTTGGATTTGTGAGTATGAAATTTGAGTTAGTTATAATATTGAGCTCCATAAAGTATAATTTGGTGTCTAGATTATGATGTTTTGGCCAATTAAGAATATTAACATATATGAGATATAATATTTACTGGGCATATGATGTTTCCCATTATATATATTCCATTTATACTAATTGTGTTTTGAGAATTATGATATTATAATGAATTTAAGCAATTCAATTACAAAACCATTTATTAGGGATTTAATCATCAAAAATACCTAAATGGGTTTTGATTCATGGAGTGTTATATAACAGCATGTATTATTAAAGGGTGAAAAAAATATATCATGAAAATATCTATATGATAATTTTTTTAAGATGTTTATATGAATAATGAATCATTACATCATAAATATGGTATGTCCTATGGATTATTATATGATATATATAATTTTAAATTATCACATACAACTAGTTTAGACATAATTTAATACATTATTCATGAATCGGATAGGTATAAGTGTTTGGTTCATATATTTGATGTCGTGAACATATTTTTTAGGATATAATTTGGTTGATTCAAATTTAAGAAGTTGAGGTTCGAAGAAGAAGAAGGTGTTGTGAATTCATAGAATTCAAAAAATCATTTGTTTTTGAATTATTTCAATGTTTTAAGCTCTAATATTATTCACAATAATTTTATTTTAGTTAAATATATAATGAATAATGAATTTTTATAAGTGGTATAATTTAGGGCGCATGTATTAAAATAATTTAGTAAATATAAGTAAATTATAGTGCAGATTTCATGAACCGAACTGAATAAGTGAATGAAGAAGAATAATTTTGGAGAATTATATTAAGATATGTTTTGAGAATATTGATCAACAACTAATTTCCATGGAATTAGTTTTATTCTTGTAATGTAAAAAAATAATGAATATGATTACCTATCAGATATAGATAAAGTGAATGAGACTTATATAAATAAATGCATCAAAAAATTGATAAAAATAAGATATATTAATGAAAGACGTTCTCAATACATCATATACATATTTTTGAGATTGATCTATCTATGAATAAAATCGTAGCTTTAAAATAATAGTGTAGATAATTATTTAATTTTTTATTATGTGAGAATGATGTTCTTCAATTTCAGGGAGGCGCGCTATAGAATATCTTCATTAGTTTTTATTGTTCCAAACAAAACATCATTGTGATCGTTCACATCCTGGTTCTATTAAATTTTATATTTATTGTAACATTTTATATTTTAGTGTGACTAGGGAAATAGAGAGTGTCATATTATACTCGATTATGTAATATAAATTCAATTATTATTTTACTAATGAATATGTGGTTAGGGAAGGATCCAAAAAATGTAAAAATAATTATCTCCATTTATTTTATTCTATTATAAGTTTGACTAATGATGTGATTTTATAACTTAGTAGATCAAAATTAAATAGATTTCATAAGAGTATTTAATGAGAAAACTAATTATGAAAACTGGTCTCCAATGAATCACCCCCATTGTAAGGAGTGTTTTGTATCAAATTAAAGTTCCTTATATATATTCAATCCAAGTTATTATGATGGATAGTATGAATTCCATTAATACATGGGGTGTGACTATATTTTAAAAAAAATAACTGTCATAGATAAAATATAATAGTTTCTCATATATTATATCCTTGGATTGGAAGTTATAGTTGTTTCAGTAGTTGGTTTTCTATATTTTGAAATGAATTCTTGGATGAGAATTACAAAAAGAAAGAACTATGTTGGTTGATGGTATGACACAAAATATTATTCCAATGTCTTTACTAGAAAAACACCACACAATAGTTGTGGGAATATAATCAACCAATGTAATATGGGACATCTTTGACTGTTGACATGATAGAAATTTGAAGGACATAGAGGACAAATTAAATATTTAGAGAAGATGATTTTAATACAATATAATTAATGTCTAAGATAGCAATGTTCATTATTTCACATGGGTCAATGAAACCCTGAGTAAAATATGAAGATTTTTGGGAGAATTAGAGATTATATAAATGTCAAAAATATCATGATAAATGTTTGGAATAGTTTTTACAAGAATACATGACCTAATAAATATATATTAGACCTCACATTTGATGAATTTCATAACATTCTTGAACCCTATAGGATGGAAAAACATGTAACCTTCAAGAAGGATGTTAAAGATGAAACATCCTTTGAGGCCATGAGAATTATGATGATCAAAGAGAATATGAATGATGTACATTATTCTAATATTAAAATTAATATGATGATGTAGATTATCTATGAATGATTTATCTTATTTAAATGATTTTTAAAAGTTGAAATGGAAATAAAAAAGCAAATTTTACAATAATGTATTAAATATAAAAGGAATTAAAATTTTTTATTTAAAAAAACTAATAATAAATGATAAGTTTTTTAATATGAATATGGTGAAACACTATACACAATGAATTAAAATTAAATCCTAAAAGAATCATCCTAATATATAAGAACTAAGATGACACTTTCTATATATAATAGGATAAATAAGAGAATAAATTTATAAGAATAATATAAATTTTATATTAGAGAATATGAATGTGAATATGTTGATAAATATAACAATTTCATTTATCATGTGTCACAAAGGCATTTAAACTTTTCAGAAATAATAATATGATTGAAAAACAACTTATATGAAACACTTGTTGAAATATGAACACAATTATTTTCATTATCTGATTACCATCCTATAGAA
Source organism: Viscum album (assembly GCA_963277665.1). Classification (NCBI taxonomy): domain Eukaryota; kingdom Viridiplantae; phylum Streptophyta; class Magnoliopsida; order Santalales; family Viscaceae; genus Viscum; species Viscum album. The sequence goes on along the minus strand of OY728138.1, from coordinate 1,466,814,623 downwards.
TGGGGACGAAATTTTATTTAAAAATAATGAATCTAGATATATTGAATAATTAATTTTAAAATAATGAAGCACAAATTGTTTGAAAATAAATAAACCTATTGAAATATATAGGACATGAAAATATTTAAAAATTCTGCGAAGGTAGAATATCATTGAAGGAACTATAATTATAAAAGTCCTGGTTTGTGTATCAAAAAACTAATAATGAGATAATAATGTCAAATGAGTACATAAATGATTTTGTTGGATTCATTGATAGATATTATAAATTAGAACGGTGGTATTTCATAAAAATGGTAAAATATATACATGATTATTTTGATTATAATTTTATCATTACTAATAATGAATGTCAAAATTTGATATCTTGTCAATTCATGGAAAATAAAATTAAGTAAACACAATAAATTTTATTTGAAGAAGAAAGGAAAACATAATAGAATCAAGTGTCTCTCAAATAAAATTAAATGTTTACCCAAAGTGTATAATGAGTTCCACAATCTAAATAACTTATTAGGAATAAATTATAAGATCCTTGAAGATTTAGATTCAAATTATAATACTAGTGTTGTATAGAGTTTGGTAATAAGGCCTACACATATTCTTATAATATATATAACTACCTAGATTTTGGTAAAAATCATAGAGGAGTCACCCTAGTGTGAGGTAATCTATTTCTTTGAGATTATTGGTTGTAAATACAAAAACTCCAAATTCTATAAATAAAAAAAGAGTTGAGTATCTTCAGTATGTGTGTGGAATGTTTTATGACCCATATCATAGTTCAATGATGTTTATGTCAAGATTAACAATACACATTTCAATTGATAAAAAATGAATGGTATTCATAAGACCATTTCTGAAAATGTGAGTCTATAGGGTACTGTATTAAATGCTATAAAAATAACTATTTAATGGATTCGTCTGGTATATTTTTATAAAAATGAGTATGTATAAGTCACTTTTTTCATATTGTTCAATAAAATTAATGGGATTGGATCTACTAAAATTGGAGTCGAAATATGATACTCAATGATATTTTTTATGTATATGGGAATATTTACAAAATTTTGACTGTAATTTATCTCTATATTGATGGTTATGAGGTAGTTTTCAATAGATACATGTGTATAATTAAAAAAATAATCGATAGAAAGACCATAACAATGGAAAAGAAAAAATTACAATTATATTTTATTTAATAATACAAAAAATTCAAATATTATAGAAAAAAATTAAGAATATGAAATATAATATGGGGCTTGGTAATCTTGGAAATAGTATCTTAAAAATAAGTATCATGATATTTTGGGATATCTTAGCAAGTTAAAAATGGAAGGAATTTTTTTTGAAACATTATAGAAAGGGAATATGGCTTATAAATATGAAAAAATCATGAACATTCTCTATACCAGCCCACTAGTACTCATTGGAACTGATTTATGTGGTCTTATGTGGTAAAATTCTATAGAGGATGAATTTTATTTCATCACATTCTTGTTTGGTTATATTAAAATGACCAATTTTTCGTTCATCATGTACAAGTTAAAAGGCATATAGATAATTCAATTTTTTAAGAGAAAAGTTAAAAAATAGTTGTTTCTATTAATCATGAAATTGAGATCTCATAATGGGATGAAATATAAATTAGATGAATTTGAATGTTATCTTTCTAAAAATTGAGCTAGGCATCCATTTATTACACAATATAATACCCGATATTTTTTTTAATAGAGGAAGAAAAAAATCCTTATAGGTATGTGGAAAATATTTCTAGCAGAAAATAAAATATCAAATTCTCCTTAGAGAGAAGTGTCGTATACTTTAGTATATATTAAAAAAATTCCTTTTCATAATAAAAACACATTAGACTCGTTATGAGATGTGATAAAATAATAAAACAACCTTACGGTAAATCACATATCTTGAAGTCCCTGATTTATAAATTTCAAAGATGACTATATAAGAATTTTTAGGGAGAATTATGATGAAGTTATCTTTTAGAGATAACAACTTAGGTACAATGGGTATATGTACTGGAATTGGATACTTCACAAAATTTTTGAATTTTTTGATGTTTAAATAATTAACAAATTATAATATATCATAGGTTATTTATGAGGTTTATGATGATATAATACAATATTTTTTCATGAATAATTTTGAAAAATAGTTTATTGACAAAAAAATATGAGAAAAATGTTTTTGATGTTGCATATAATTATAACTCTAAAGATATGGATAATATGAATAAATATGTAAGACATTAAATGTTATAAATGATAATTTATAAATAGAATAAAATGTTAAAATAGAAATAACCATCCAATGCTAGAAGAATAATAATAATTCAAAACCACACAACCCCTATATTAGAGGTCGAACAATGAATTATGGTTAAAACATAATTCTATGAGGAATGTGTTCATCCAATTAACGATGAGCTCAAAAAAACTAATATAAATACACTTGGTTGTTAGTGCCAATACACAATCTAAATAATTTTATTAGAACAAAGATTATGTTTAGGAACAAAAGGAATAATAGCGGTCATTTGATAAGTAAAAAATATTGGAAAATATAAAATGAATATTTTCAAAATATAGGGTATATATATTGATGAAAATTTTGTTCTAATAGAGTTAATTGAATGAATACACATTTTTTGGATGTTTCTAGTATCAAAACTACATATTTTATCAAATGGATGTGAAATAATCAATATTAAATTATAAACATGGGGAAGAATTATTCATTATGAAAAAATGATTTTATTTGAGCTATTAATGGAATCATGGTGTACAAAAATTATATGTAATTGTATGGATTGAAATTGGACCCTAGAGATTTGTACTCAAAACATCATGGATTTATTAGGTGAATGAACATCACAAAATGGAATTTTTTCAACAATTTAACTGTTAAATATATTCATATATATTAACTTTTTTATATTATTAATTTTTATTATATAATTTTACTTAGGGAACAAGAGAACCCTAGAGATGAATTTTCTGAGAACATATTGATCTAAATTAGATATCATATTTATTCTCATGAATATTTTGAAAATGTATTGTTGATAATTTTTAACATAGAATAATCAAGGGAAATTTTAAATAGAATTTGGTACCAAACTTTGTGAGGATTTAAATGAAAACTTGTTTTATGAAAAATAACATTAAAGAGTAATTCAATGTTTTATTATTTGATATTTTAAAGATCTTACATCGATTTTGCAGTGATAAAATGTTCTTGATTTTACAGAGGACCGTGTGACTCACGTATATGTAAAAACAAGTAATATTCTAAGACATGTGAAGTGAATACAAATTTATGAGTCGTTACACAGATGTGATACTAATTTAACATTCCTGTATTCAGTTACATAGATTGGGATTCTGATATCATATATAGAAGTTCCACTTAATCTTGTAATTTTTGTTATTATTGGGGGTGTGTGAGATGTTATATTTAATATGAATAATTCTGTGACACCTATCCAAACTATGTCAAATTATGTGGTAAAAACTCATTTAGAAATATATGTCATGTAGATTAATATAGAGTTATTATATTTTATGGTTCAGATTAAAATGTACATTAATGATAATTGGTGGTAATCCAGTGGTCATAGATTTTTCAGATAACCCAATTAATCATTTTAGATTCAAAATCATAAACATTCAATATATTTTCATAATGTAAAAAATGACCATTAGATATATCTAGATGGAATACATTTATAACCAAAATAATATTATATATATATTTATGGTTTTTTTATCAATATAGATGTTCTATGAGTTGAGGATGAATCTCCATGTTCTACCCTATCATCTCACACAACGATTGTCGCACTACTTGTTGATTATGAAGTTTTTGTTAGTGAATAAATGGGGTGGTATTTTCATTTAATAAAGGATGTATAAATTGATGGGGAGTTCACTTAAGAAACATGGACACATTCTATTATCATCGAGGGATGTAATAATCCCAAAAATTAACATATCTACAAATGAATGAATGATGGATCTTAAAAAGATATAGTTCGTAAATTTTTGACTCTCATGAGTCCTCTTAAAAAATTATATGCTCAATGATAATTTAAAACCGATTATTTTTGTTTCTAAAAAATAAAATTTGGTGAATGAATAACCCATTGAGTTATTAATGGTTTTAATTTTATTTTCTAATCTTTATTTAGATCATTGAAGTCATGTATGTTTTTGTATGAAATCATGAAGAATTTACATGATAGGTTATTATAGGATCTATGGAAAATTCATGAATGTAAATGAGTTTTTGTTGTGTTTATAAATATTTGAAAAAATTATTTAATACATGGTTATATATAATATCATACATACCTCACATTAAATATGTCAACCATTGTGTGAAAAATATATCAATTATGTACAACACTTTTCTATGGCTTATAATATTCAAATCCATCAAATGAATTTTTTTAGAGCATATGAAACATAGTTTTACTTAGAATAATATTGAGATACACATATGAATTTTTTTTTCATATGTATGATTATTGAGTTTTTTAAGAATATTTTTATATGTGTATGGAATTTTGCAGTCACATGTTATAACATTTATCCACATAAAAATATCGACCTATATGTAAGATACTTCAGAATACATGTATATGGTTTTTATATAAAATATTTTCCTTTGTGAAAAAATTTGATTCAAGAATTTTTATATTCTAAAGAATTTAAACAACTTGACTCCAAAACTATTACTCATAGATTTAATAATAAAATATGTAAAAGGTTTTATGAATAATTATATTTCACATAAAAATGATATATTATAAACATAGATAAAGAAATATTGAAAATGACTCAATGATAAATAATATGGTTTATGTTGCATATGTTAAGAATGAATCTATTGATATTAAATGAAGGATGTATGTGTGATGATTCTACGATGATATAAATTTTAATTAATCAATTTATACACATTTATTAGTGATTCTATCCATGTTTTAGAAACACTATGTCGTCTATCCACTTTACTCATATGTTTTTTCCATGATTCTATTCATCATGACATAATAATTTTGAATATTTATTTAGAATATGAAGTTCAAAGAAGGAAATGATGCGTATTTGTAGATTAGAAAATAAAATGAATTATTTTTAAGCCTCGATCTACTGAACTATTCCAAATAATTTAATTTCCAATAAATTTAAAATTAATAAAGAAAGGTTAAAATAGAATTTTACTGGATACATGTAGTTAATTTATGTCGATAATTTTTAGATATCATGGATTATGATTTATTAGCCAAACTAAATGAGTAAATAAAAGAGGATCATGTTTATATAATTCTACTGAGTGATGTATAAATATTTCAAATTTTGAATTTTCTGGGAATTATTTTTATACATGGATTTTTGAAAATATGTAATATGAGGAGATATCAGATAGAAAAATTTTCTCTGAGTGTTTCATAAAACGTTACAAAAAATATTGAGAATAAAGAAGTTATTCTGATTCACAATGTTTAGAAAAAATAATCTATATTTATTTGATGTTGATATTTTAATGTATCATATATGATATTTAGTATCGAGTGGGAGATCATTATCTAATTATTTATTAAGTTAGAGATCTATTATTTAATATTTTTGAAATCTTATGAAGGTAGATCATTATATTATATTTCTGTATAAACATTATCTTCAAACCAATCATTCCCAATCATGTTCTATTATATTATATCAATAGTGGGATTCAATATATTCTTGTGTGACTCATAAAAGTTATAATGAAATTATATTAAAATAAATTAATATATAATTACATTTTAATTTAGTTAGGATTCCATCACTGGGGTGACTAACCATCCATTTCTTGGAGTTGGTCCTCCATTAAGGCATTGAGCCCTATAAAAATCATTGTATTCATTGGTCATATGTTTCTACATGTGTGATTGAGGATAATAATTCAAATATGGGTACATCAAAGTCTATTAGGTTGTATTGGTCAATTGGAATTGAAAATAACTTTTAAAAACCAATCTACACTAATTTATCCACCCATATTAGTGGAGTTATTCAATAATAGTCACTTCATTACCAAAAATCCAACACCCCACTCATGCTCTGATTCAATTTTATATAAAAACAATCTATGTTCTCTAATCGTTAGAATTTAATCAATCTATAATAAGGACAATGGAATGTACCATGTATCTATAGGTAGGAAACAACATCTATGGAAAGAATTATTGTATAAGGGAATGGTTTTTACTATATAAATGTTCAATTGAAAAAGTTGTTCCAACATAGTGCATGGAATGATAATTCTAGAAATATAAATTATAATCACTTTTGACGAAGTATTTTTTGTATAAAAAGGGTTCCAAAATAATTATAAAAAAATACATTTTACAATAACATATAGAGATGTGACAAGAAAATATAAAATTATAACCATCATTTATTTACAACCATGAATTAAAAATATTCTAAAATTGTGAACAAGGAAGAGGTGGAATGATGTTAATGGAGATACACAATACTACCAAAAATATATAACCAAAACAACATGAAAATGATTCATATTTCAATGTGGTATGATATCTCCATCAACTTATCACCTCTTCCTTACAAAAAATGGATAAAAACATTTTTTTCTCTCTATGTGGATACATTCCTTACCAAACTTAAAGACACCAATCCCATATACACAGATGATGTGTATATAGGTTGTGAGAAAACATTACCAATGGGATTCCAACATATTATTTATAAATAAAATTTTAATAATCAACCATGGAATTCACGTTTGACATAAAACTACAAAAAATACCATTTTAAATTTTATTAACAGATTTATGATGTGATTTTAAAATTTAATGAATTGATTTCCTATAAATATGTTATGAACATTTAATATGAATGCCTGTATAAACAAAAAAAACAATAAAAGTGCATGAATGAATGCATAACTGGTGAACAAAAAAATAGTATGTATTCTATGGACTCATTGGATATTACTCATGGGACTTAATCATGGGAATATTAGTTCCTCTTGATAAGTATAAACCTTACCCTTACCCATCTAAGTCTATACCACAAACATTAGATGAATTTAAAAACAGTGATGTCAACCATGATGGAACTAGCCAAAGCGAAATTTAAACTAATCCATTCATTCCATATTTTTCTACTAAGCTATAATGGGTTAAAATAGTTATATCCCAATCAATCTATGGAGATTAACATTATCTAGAATCTCGTCTAGATACCAAACTTTTTCTGATGATTTTTCACAATAAAATAAATTTAATTATTCTAAATAAAATATTATAAAACATACCCCATTGATTAATTTTCCATCATCTTTCTATAAAAAAATAATGTATGTGAATTAAAAAATTATCATAGTAAAACAATATAAACAATACTAAACCATGTAATGTTATTTCTTGGAAATCCGAACACATTGTTATTCATGGAAACAATTCAATATTTATTTATAATTTATATCATAAGATATTAGAAAAAGAAACGATTTAATTCATTATAGTAACTAATTATTATATTTATAAACCCTTATAATGTATTATGTACCCACGTACTAAATTTAAACCTGTTAATAAAATGCTTCACAATATGAAGAATCAAACAAATGAATCAATTCAAACTATTTTTACAACATAATCATACAAATTATATATAGATTTTATATCATTAAAAATATAATATAAATGGAAAATAATTCATGTTTTAGAAATTAGATATAATTATATAGAGGAACTAACCTCATCGTTTTTATGAAAATTTAACACAATTAATATTCTTTCAGAAACTATTAAATGATTCATATTTTAAAAATATTTAATCATTAATCTCATAAAATAATCCTTTAAAGAAAAATAAAAAAATGAAAATTCATAAGGACCTTACCAAGAACACACATGGAAACAAAACATCATCCAATAAGGTGTGATGTGAAAAAATTAGAAATAATACCCCCTCATAGAATAAAGACCCATCATTTCTGTTCTATTTTGTTTTTCTGTTGCAAAACACAAACTGCCAATACCCTAATATTCATGAAATTCCAAATATTTAATAATTCAAATTGAATAGTACATTAATCACCATAAAGTTAACACCCAAAATATTAAAATCACTCAAGTATGAGTACATTAGAAAATAATTAAAAATCTAAACACATATATATGACTTCTACACTCATTGGAAGAATAATAAGATGAATTCAATAATTATAGATACTAAAAAAATGATCCGAATGGATTAGGGGTAAATCATGATGGTGAATTTATTTGACATTATGAATCAGTAATTTATGGAACAAGGAGGAAGGAACATATTGAAGAGTTTTTGATCTCACTTCCATTGACCTCCCTTATGCACACTAAATGCGATCCTTTGTGGGATGTATCCTATTTTTTATCCTCTATTTCACTTTACAAACCATTTTTTACTAAATAATAATACTAATGATAATAAAAATATTAATATGGTTTATTATATTATTACTACTAATAATAATAAGTTAATTACAACAACCATTACAGAACACACCGTAAGGAAGAAAAACATGGAAACTCAATGGTAGGGATATTTACCCTCAGACATTCCCATCACCCCTCAAATCTTACTAATAATAATAAAAATAATAATATATATAACATATATATCTATATATAAATTATATAACATTATTAATTATACCTTTTTAATAACACATATACATGGATATGAAATTTGATTTATCATATATAATATATATACTATCATATATGAACACACATGTAAATCATTTATTAATAGAAACATTCAAACATATATAATACATATATAAAAAATTAATAAAACCATTTTTTATGAATTATAATTTTTTTACATCAACTCCAATATTAATAATAACAATTAGATATCCTTTTTTAATAATTAATCATACAAAATATTTTTTGTTATTATTATTATTTAATATTTTATATACATTACCTTATTTCATTTAATATTCATGAATCTAATCATTTTCTAATGTATATTTACGTTCTCCCATAACATTAAATTTTAAAAAATACACATAAAAAAATAAAAAATTAATATAATTTTTAAATTACCAATAAGATACATAATTAAAAAATATATTCTAAAAAACATAAAGTAAAGTTGTTATAGTTATACCCATAAGAAATAACATCCCTCAGAATCCAACCTAACATTTTTTTATTCAAAACTAATTTTAACCCATGTAAAACTTGTTTATTTTTTATATTCCTTTACAGCTAATATTTTATGAAAATTATCTATTTATATTTTCATGAATTCATATATATATATATATATATACATATATATATTTATATGTAATTATAATTAATATAATTTTTCAAAAATAAAATATATATTGAGTCTGTGGACAAAAATCCATGGTCTATGAGGATCGTGTTCATTACTAAGACCGAAGGGATGTGGTCAAGTTTGAACATGGGTGTAGGGGCACATAAAGATTCCCTATTCAATTGGTTACATGGAATATTTCAACTACTCCCACCATGAACCTTGGTCTATGTCGTCTAGATCTATTTTTTGGGTCACGAAAATAGTCTATGTGTTCCATGGATGTATTTATTTAGGCACAAACCCATAGCCATTATTTATATGGACCATGGATGTAGGTATTTCCCACACCCTCTCCACACATTTTTTCATCATAGGGGAGTTTCACGCATCACATTATCATAATTTTACACAATGATTATGCCTCTAGGAGGATGCCAGTGAATCTATGAGCACAATATATCATTGACTGTTATAACATGATAAAATTCTAAAAATATACTATCAACCATGGATATATGTATTTAGATGTAGAAAATATTTCTAGAAGTGAATTTGGAACCATTATAATGTTCACACTCCAAACCAAAATGGATTTCTATATATCCTTGATTTTAATATCTTATGACAGTAATTCAATTCACATTTAATAGAAATGTATTGAAAGATTGTTTTTTGAATTATATTCCTCCTTAAATCATGTTGTTTACTATAAAAACAAATTCTTCAAAAAATAACATTTACTTGCTGAATATTACATTATTTTTAAAATTAAAATCTTTTAAAAACATATGTTAAATTACAATTTCAAAAGGAAAATATATTTATCCATGTTATATATTGAAATAATTGATATGGGAAAAAATTAAGTGTCATAATACACATGGTACATATTTTTATTAAACATTTTCAAATCCATTTGAATCTCAAAAAAAATATTCTCACAAATATCCTGAAATTGATTAAAATAATCCCTTTCATGTTTAAAAACATGACCCAAAACCCATTGAATAATAATAATTTTAATATATACACTAAGTAAACTCAATATTAATTTAGATAAAATTTTTCTTCAATTGAAAAAGTCCTATTAAACCATCTATAATCTTAAAAAATTGTTATAATGAACCATAATCCATTTTAATTTATTTTTTAACCGAATGATTGAATATTTATGATTAAAATGAAACATTTAAAATAATATCAATGATCACAATTTTCAAAATTACAGAAACCATAATCAAAACCTTGTTAGTATAAAAAAATAAATCTTAAACAGATACATAAATATGAATAAATGTGTTTAAATTGTCCATTAGAAAACATTTTGAAACCAACCATGTTCTAACTCCATAAATCCAATCCAATATTACAAATTCTATAAAAAACCAACATGAAACTAACCACTCACATTAAAACAATTCCAAAAGAACCTATAAATTTTAATTTATTAACAATATTAAAACCTTTTGATCTTAAATAGAACTAACCAAATACTATACAATAAATAATATTGACTATAAATTATTTTTGAAAATAATTAATATATATTTTTATGCAATAAATATTAAATATAATATATATATATATATATGATATAAAAAAAATTTAATACAATCCATATAAGCATTTATATTTGAAAACTACTTTTTTTTTAATCTTAGTGGAAGTTGAAAACTTATATTTAGTCATATTAAATTTAAATCAACCAAAAATGAAATCATACATGTTTGAGAAAAAACTATATAATTTTAATTAATTACCATTTTTAGACAACATAGTATATTTTCGTAAATTATTATTTAGGAAATTTTTTATTATATATACACATCAAAAGTAAATCAAAAACTCATCAAAACTGATAATTTATAGATATTTCCATTTTATAAACCTTATTGTATTGTTCTTTGTAAAAAATTAATCAAAAAAAGTAAACAGGTTATTTACTAATATTATTTGTAGAAATGAATTAAAAATAATATTTTTAAATTTATGCGAAATAATAATAGGAAGATAACTTATTTTAATCCATAAATGTCTCTTATAATTCATATATTTTAAAACATCAATCTGTTTCAAAAATAACCTAAATAAAATTTTTTTAAATAAAAAATTAAATTCAGTAGTTCATAATATATATCCCTTTTGATTTATTTCTTTCACGATAAAACATTAAAAATGAATTAAATTTTAGTACAAGCATACATCCTTTTATCCAAATAAAGTGATAATATAAAAAGTAGAAAAATACAATTAAATCAAAAATAATTACACTAAAACAACTAAATTATAATAATTTTGTAAAAACCGGTAAAATTTAAGGAAAATGTTTTCTTAATTTTCTTTGGTATTTTACAAGAACGTATTTTTTGACGGAACTTGATTCCGAGGCCTGATGTGCCCGGAATCAAATTCCGATGTTTAGCTCGGGTACGTTCAGTGAACGAATGAGCGGGTTTTCCTAACTTTTGAACCAGTGCTCGGAATCGAAATCCGAGGGCACCGATGAAACCGCAGCACTGGTAATTTCTTAAGAGGACCATTAGAAATGATGCATTTGCTTGGGAGGAGTTGTTAAATATTTATGGATTAATAATGAATTGAATAAAAAAATTGTGGAACAATTTTTTATTAATTCTTTATCCTAGTGGTTATATCCATCATGGGGCAGTTAGGGTGGGACCCACAAGCCCCTAACTACCCATGAGAAGATTAAAGGTGAGGTGGGGCCCTCATGATCCCCCACCTATTCACTTTCCCCAAAACTCATTAAAACCCCCCTATGTAATTTTGTAACTCATTTTAAATTGAGTAACCTTCCTTTTCCTCTCTCTCTCCTCTCATTAATGTTCCAACACCTTAAATTAATGAGTTAATCTTCCTAATTAATTGATTTATTTGAATTAATTTGAAAGGCATGACTTTTTTATAATATTGGGGAGCCTAATGTTTTATTGGCCTTGGAAAATAATGGTTGGGAGACTTTGGGAGAATTAGGAAGAATGACATTCTCTCGTCGACGAACGCCGACTCCATCGAAGATTGACGACGTGTTTACATTCTTCCTTCATCCATGGAAAGAGCGTGAGGTGACGCCCACTAGGAATGCCGATTTTCTTCCTCTTCCTTCATGTCAAGGGAGAAGATGTTGCCCGCGTAGAACATCGTCAACGTATTTCCTTCCAACGTTGACGAAGCGACGCTACGAACGATGAACGAAACAAGGTAGGGGAATTTATTTGGTATTCTATTTATCTTTTGAGAAAAGAATGATGAGCGCAGACCAACCATTTCTAGGTTGATCTTCAGATCGTTCATTCATGCGGGTTGATGTTGACGTTTATTGTTGTTGCCCGTGAATTATTTCTTTTCCGTACGACAACTTCTATTTGTTGGCCGCTTGCTATCATTATAACGGGAGGAGGTCGGACCGCACAAACACGGCCGACCCTCCTCCCCCTTGTTTTTGATTATGTTGCTGCTCAAACGAAGGCGGCGCAGTGCAGTGGAACTATGTGGAAACATGGAGAATTACGGCAGGGATGCGCGGCCACGTCGCGCCGCGCCGTTGAGGCCAAACGAAACCGCGGCCAGAGTCGGGGCTGCGGAGGCGATTCGAAGACTCCGCTGGTTGAACGTTGAGCGCAGATTGGTGGGTGACGATGAATGGGGCCGAAAAGTCTTTTTTTAAGCCTCCGCAGTGAAGGTCGCATCCCGGGAGGACCTTTGGTGAAAGGCGGAGAGAAAAACGTACCATCGGAGCGCGTCCGGTGGTCCGCGGAAGGCGGCGGCGGCGCGCCGCCAGAACAGGAACCGCCGCGGCCGAGCTGCGATGGCGGGCCAAACCGGAATGGCTTAGTCGTTCTGGAGGCCGAGGGGTGCGACTTTAAGCCATGCCGGTTCGTTGTCTATAGGGGGTTGTAACACCCCCCCCCCCCCCCCCCCCCCGCACTGGCTGGCCACGCGGGCGCCGCGCCGCGCCAGCGCCAGGCCGGGCCGCGCCCAGGCCGGACCGGGCCACGCAGGCGAGGCTGGGCCGCTCCAGTAAGGCCGGGCCGTGCCCAACCGGGCCGGACCTGGACCCAGGTTGGGTCGACCCGGTTCGGGCCCACCCATAGGGGTCTCGGGCTGTCCCGGACCGGGCCCGAATCCCTTTTTTCAGGCAGTTTCTGTTCAAACTCCCATAACGTGGGCTACGAACCTCCGATCGATGCACAGTCAGTTGCAATGCGATCCATGGATCGAGACTGTCGTTTCGGTATATTAAACTCAAGGTTTCTAAGAACTTTTTGTATGGTCAGGTTGGTTCGAATACGAGACCAACCGGGCTCTCGGAGCGGAAATGGATATATCTTGACCACCGGACATCCGTTTCACATGTCGTCAACTTTATTGGATTCCTCTTGATGAGACAGAAATTTTGGCATAATTCTCCCGAGGTTTGGATGTAGTTGGAGTATGGCCAAGTTGTATTGTACCTAAAATCCAATCGGGCCCCTGGAACGGAAAAGCTGATATCTTTCAGACCAGTCGTCCGTTTGATGAACCGTCAGCGGCATTGGTGATCACATTGAGAAAAGGTCCCTATGAGACCCCTATGACGAGGAAGTCCTTTGAGATACTTCTTCGTGGGACTTTGGGATACTTGGAGTATCGACCAGTAGCTCATGGAGCGGACCCTCCCAGAGACGAGCATGCGGAGTACGAAGACTATGTAGCCGACTGAGACTTGACGACCACTGATCAATCGACTCGGTGAGTTTCAGATAGCCCAGTGGGGAGCACTTGGTTGTAGCAGCAGACCCACAGATGAGGAGCGCTTGGTTGTAGCGGTAGACCTGCGGTACTCAACAGAAGGAGTACCTCTGGAGGCTATGAGGGGGAGAGCTTGGTTGTAGCGGCACACCCATGGTGGGAAGCGCTTGGTTGTAGCAGCAGACCCATGGAGGAGGAGGGCTTGGTTTTAGTGGCAGACCTGCGGTACTCAACAGAAGGAGTACCTCTGGAGGCTATGATGTGGAGCACTTGGTTGTAGCAGAAGACCCATGGTGGGAAGTGCTTGGTTGTAGCAGCAGGCCCATAGTAATTGATATGTGGAGTACTACAACAGTCCAAGGTTAGTGGGGAGCGCTTGGTTGTAGCGGCGGGCCCACTGTACTCGACATAGGAGGAGTTCTCCAGCAGCCGTGGTTTCGACAACATGAATAAAATCCTGGATCAGATGAGTCTATGACCTTTGTGTTTACCTCATGATTGAGATGGGTCACATGATAACTTAGGTATATGTATGGGCATATACCTGGGTAGTGGTTATCCGTTGATTTCATAATCATTGTGTTTCCTCATGACTGAGATGGGTTATTTGATAACTTGGGTATATGTTTGGGAATATACCTAACTAGAGGTTATCTGTTGAGATCTTCATTGTGGTTATCCTTGTTGGATTTAGTGAGACCTTGAGGGCCTCGGGGTCCCTACTGAGTATCGTTATACTCACCCATGCATGGGCTATGCCCACACCTCGTTGTGTTGGTTGCAGACGACAGGCAGTGCATACAGAGACCGAGCGTTCGAGGACTGGACGATACCCGGAGGTGGACTTCACGATGAGATAGTATCCGGTGGTGTACTTCACGACGAGGCGACACTCGGAGGAGGTTGATGGGCGAGAGAGTTGTGGAAGATATTTGTACCTACCCTTCAGGTAGGATCCGTGGTGGACGATCCAGGAGCTGCGATATCTGTACCTACCCTTCAGGTAGGATCGTTAGTTGACGATCCAAGAACTGCCTGTCACCTTCTGGGTGTTTTATCTTTTTCCTTGTACATTATAGTTGGGCTTGTATTTCCGGACCCCTTTACTTTCTGCATAGCTTGTTTCTGTTTTACAAAGTGTTTTACTTCCGCTTGTACTCTATGTTGTTTTGTTTACTTTTATAAAGGCAATGACTTCCCAGTTATCGGGATTTACGCATTTGGTGCTAGTCGCCAGCCCCTGGCCTATGGAAGGCGGGTTTGGGGTAGTCACGACACGGGCCCCGAGGACGGGTCGTGACAAATTGGTATCAGAGGCGTTGGTTCTACTGCAGAACTTAGGACTCTGATATTTTCTTTCTGTGAAGCAATAGTGTTAAGGGTACCGAGTGTGGTTTTCAGTTCAGAGAGTCCAGTGTTGGTGCGGCGGCCGACTTATCCGTACACCAGGACCCTGACTTCGGATTTCTGACTTTGTGCACGAAAACATTGATTGCGTGTGTGTTTCCAAATGTTTTAAAGTCATCTCAAACCAGGTCAGCTCACCAGGTATAAATCGCTGACCGTGTCGCATCTGTTCAGGATGTCTCCACGCAGACAGTCAGTTGGAGTTCTGAGAGAGTACTCGATGACGGCCCACCGAGTGGCGAGGCTCTGGTTTGTGGCCCTTTTTACTATGTTGGCACCCTCAGGTGGTGTACCAGCATCACCACCACCTGTTGGGTAGTAGATGCCACCAGCCTTAATAGCGAACTATGCATGCTGGTAGAGTGCGTTGCAAGAGTTCCAGTAGCAGTGGCCTCTGAGGTTACGAGGCAAGGCAAATTCCTAGATAGCAGAGCACTGACTGGAGGCGATTGCTAGAGTTTTTCGCCTAGCTAAGACATCAGTAGAGTGGATGATGGACTTAGCTACTAGTGTTTTACAGTGAGTGACCATGAGGATGGTCTACATAGCGATGAGGATTTGATACGTGGACTAGTGCCTGAGATAGTGCCTTCGGGTACTGTGTCCACTATACATCACTACCTGTTGGTTTGCAGTTACAACCGGCAGTACCGGTAGGTGACACAGGTAGGCTTACTGCCTTACACGTGTTCCAACATCAGATACCCTCAAGTTCCGAGGTGAACCTGACTCACAGGTGGCTGAGGACTGGCTTGAGTAGGTGGCAGAGAGTTTTCTAGATCTTATACAGATTCAACAAGATGACATTTCGGTAGTTGAGAATTCATCGAGGCGTACCAAACATTTCGGGTACTCGATGAATTCTATTTGATCAGTGCTATAGAGCTCGGACCTCTGAGCGTGGTGTGTTTATGGATATTTGAGCTAGCACTTTTTCCTCTATGCATTCTTACTCACGTTAGGGTGATAGAGAGAACCTTGAGGTTTAATGTTCTTTGGATGAACGAATACAGCTAGAGAATGTTAGAAGTTGGAATGCAGAGAGCTGGCGCCAGTCTCAAAGACATGGGCGTGCGAATGTTTCAAGAAGAGGAAATGTTAAGGACAGATAAATCTGCAAAGCAGCAGACGTGGAGGCAGAGCTCGGAGAGCATCATGAGGTGGTGTACATTTCAACATGTTACAACCACCCGCCTTTGTTGTCCCCTCTAGGCTCAGGGAGATGGAGGGAAGGGGAAAAGAGTAGCTTCACACAGTAAAGGAGTGTTACCGAAAGGGCTCTAAGGATGCTTCGAAGTGCAGACTTTGTCTTCTACTAGCTGTCGTAGCCACATACATCAATACGAATATTCCCTTCCTTCCATGAATATAGTCCCAGACCTAGAGTTTCCGGTTAAGCCGTTGACTTGACCCTCACGTCTGGAGACACCTTTGAGAGGAGACTCGATAGTCACAGTTATGCTGATGGTGTGATCTGAACCTTGAGGCGAGAGTCCCAGTTGGGACCTCTTGGTGGAAGCGTCGAGGCCTTATGACGTTAGTTTGAGTATGGATTTGGAAATCAATGTTCATACTCAAATTGACGGTATTAGGCAAACGTCAGGATGGGTTTTCCTTAGTTGGAAAAAAGGAAACCCCAGGCTGCACAGGTTAAAACTCGTGCATGGGAGGGTGTAGCCGATCAGTCTTGGGTCGTCCAACCTTACCCTCATGGAAGAAAGAGTTTTGAGTTTCAGTTTTAATCAGGAAAGGGAGATCTCTAGAGTTCGAGGATGGTGGCCACGTTCTTATACGGGTCTCACATTGACGAGGTTTACGGAGATGTAGTAGAGGCGGCGAGATATCTCTGAACTTCAGTAGACCTTTTCAGGCCCTTAGCAGGGTAAGCGAGGTGGCTTACCACTTGACCAATCTACCTCAGTTGCACTGGGTGCACGACGACTTCCAGGTATCTCAACCGAGGAGATAAATGCTTGAACCAACGGACATCATCGACCATGGGGAGCTGGAAGTTGGCGATGGGGTGACTTTTTCCGAGTTCTAGTAGAGGTTGAGGAATGACAAGAGCGGTTCTTATGAGGATGGTCGATTCCTCTTGTTCATTTTTTAGGCAGCAAGGGAACCTCCAGGTGAGCACATGGGAGTGGAAGGCTTAGATTCGTGCTCAGTACCGCTTTTGTTTGCCCATTTTGTGTTATAGCTTTACGGGGACATAAAGCCCTAAGGTTGGAGTAATATAAAGACCCGTAAAATTCCAGGGAATTTTTTTCTTAATTTTTATTGGGATTTTACATGAACGTAGTTTCTGACGGCACTTGATTCCGAGACCCGGTGTGCCCAGAATCAATTTCCGAAGTTTAGCTCGGGTACGTTCAGTGAACGAGCGAGCAGGTTTTCCTAACTTTTGAACCGGTGCTCGGAATCGAAATCCGAGGGCACCGATGAAACCGCATCATTGGTAATTACTTTAGAGGACAATTAGCGAAGATGTGTTTGCTCGGGAGGAGTTGTTAACAATTTGTGGATTAATAATTAATTGAATAAAAAAATTGCTGAATTTTTTTTATTAATTCTTTATCCTAGTGGTTATATCCAACATGGGGTAGTTAGGGTTGGACCCACAAGCCCCTAAATACCCATGAGAGGATTAAAGGTGAGGTGGGGCCCTCATGATCCCCCACCTATTCACATTACCCAAAACTCATTAAAACCCCCTCTGTAATTTTGTAACTCATTTTAAATTGAGTAACCTTCCTTTTCCTCTCTCTCTCATCTCATTAATGTGCAAACACCTTAAATTAATTAGTTAAGCTTCCTAATTAATTGATTCATTTGAATTAATTTGAAAGGCATGAATTTTTTTATAATATTTGGGAGCCTACTGTTTTTTTGGCCTTGGAAAATATTGGTTGGTAGACTTTGGGAGAATTAGGAAGAACGACATTCTCTCGTCGATGAACGCCGACTCCACCAAAGATCGACGATGTGTTTACCTTCTTCCTTCATCCGAGGCAAGAGCGTTAGGTGAAGCCCACGAGGAACGCCAATTTTCTTCCTCTTCCTTCGGGTCAAGGGAGAAGACGCTACCCGCGTAGAGCATCGTCAACATCTTTCCTTCCAACGTTGACGAAGCGATGCTACGAACGACGAACGACACAAGGCAGGGGAATTTATTTGGTATTCTCGTTATCTTTTGTGAAAAGAACGTTGAGCGCGGACCAACCATTTCCAGGTTGATCTTCAGATCGTTCGTTCATGTGGGTTGATGTTGAGGTTTATTGTTTTTTCCCGTGAATTATTTCTTTGTCGTACGACGAATTCTATTTGTTGGCCGCTTGCTACCATTATAACGGGAGGAGGTCGGACCGCAGAAACACGGCTGACACTCCTCCCCCTTGTTGTTGATTATGTTGCGGCGTGGTGCAGAGACACCATGCAGAAACATGGATAATTATGGCATGGATGCGTGGCCCTGTCGCGCCGCGCCGTTGAGGCCGAACGAAACCGCGGACGGAGTCGGGGCCGCGGAGGCGATTAGAAGACTCCACAGGTTGAATGTTGAGCGCAGATTGGTGGGTGACGAGGAACGGGGCCGTAACGTCTTTTTTGAAGCCTCCGCAGTGAAGGTTGGGTCCCGGGAGGACCATTGGCGAAGGCGGCAAGAAAAACGGACCACCGGAGTGCGTCCAGTGGTCCGCAGAAGGCGGCGGCGGCGCGCCGGCAGAAAAGGAACTATCGCGACTAAGCCGCAGCGGCGGGCCAAATCGTAACGTCTTAGCCGTTCCGGAGGCCGAACGACACTACATTAATCCACGCCGGTTCGTTTTCCATGGGGGGTTGTAACCCTCCCCCCCCCCCCCCCCCCCGCACCCGGTGGCCACGCAGGCGTCGCGCCGCGCCAACGCCACGCCATGCCGGGCCGCGCCGCGCCCAGGCCGGACCGGGCCGTGCAGGCCAGGCTGGGCCATGCCAGCCAGGCCGGGCCGCACCCAATCAGGCCAGACCCGGACCTGGGTTGGGTCGATTCGGTTCGGGCCAACCCAGGGGGGTCTCGGGCCGGCCCGGACCGGGGACGAACCCCCTATTTTCGGGAAGTTTCTTTTCAAACACCCATAACATGGGCTACGGACCTCCGATCGATGCACCTTCAGTTGAGATGTGATCCTTGGATCGAGATGGTCGTTTTGGTATATTACACTCATGGTTTCGGAGAACTTTGGGTATGGTCAGGTTGGTTCGAATACGAGACCAATCGGGCTCTCAGAGCTGAAATTGGTATATCTTGAGCACCGGACGTCCGTTTGACGTGCCGTCGACTTTGTTGGATTCCACTTGATGAGAAAGAACTTTTGGAATACTTCTCTCGAGGTGTGGATGCAGTTGGAGTATGGCCGGGTTGGATTGTACCCGAAATCCATCCGGGCCCCTGGAACGGAAAAGCTGATATCTTTCAGACCGGACGTTCGTTTGACGAACCGTCAGCGGCGTTGGTGATCACATTGAGAAAAGGACCCTATGAGTATACCCTATGAGAGTTCGGGGTACAGTTGAGATACGTCTAGGTTGGTTTTCACACAAAACCAACCGGGCCCCTAGGACGAAAAGGCTAATAACTCACAGACCGGGCGTCCGATTGACGTGCCGTCTGTTGTGTTGAGACCCCTATGACGAGGCGGTCCTTTGAGATAATTCTTCATGGAACTTTGTGATACTTGGAGTATCGACCAATATCTCGTGGAGCGGACCCTCCCAGAGATAATCGTGTGGAGTACGAAGACCGTGTAGCCGACTGAGACTGGACGACGACTGATCAATCGACTCGGTGAATTTCAGAAAGCCCAGTGGGGAGCGCTTGGTTGTAGTGGTAGACCCAAAGAGGAGGAGCGCTTGGTTGTAGTGGCAGACCCGTGGTACTCAACAGAAGGAGTACCTCTGGAGGATACGAGGGGGAGCGCTTGGTTATAGCAGTAGACCCATGGTGGGAAGCTCTTGGTTGTAGCAGCAGACCCACGGCGGAGGAGCGCTTGGTTGTAGCGGGAGACCCGCGGTACTCAACAGAAGGAGTACCTCTGGAGGCTATGATGTGAAGCACTTGGTTGTAGCGACATACCCATGGTGGGAAGCACATGGTTGTAGAAGCAGTCCCATAGTACTCGATAGGTGGAGTACTACAACAGTCCAAGGATAGTGGGGCGCACTTGGTTGTAGCGGCGGGCCCACTGTACTCGACAGATGAGGAGTTCTCCAACAACCATGGTTTCGACATCATGAATAAAATCCTGGTTGAGCTGAGTCTATGACCTTTGTGTTTACCTCATGATTTATATGGGTCACTTGATAACTTAGTTATATGTATGGGCATATACCTGGGTAGTGGTTATTCGTTGATTTCATAATCATTGTGTTTCCTCATGATTGAGATGGGTTACTTGATAACTTGGGTATATGTATGGGCATATACCTAAGTAGAGGTTATCTGTTGAGATCTTCCTTGTGGTTATCCTTGTTGGATTTAGTGAGACCTTGAGGGTCTCGGGGTCCCTACTGAGTATCGTTATACTCACCCCTGCACGGGCTATGCCCGCACATCGTTGTGTTGGTTGCAGATGACGAGCAGTGCATACAGAGACTGAGTGTTCGAGGACTGGACGGTACCCAGAGGTGGACCTGACGACGAGACAGTATCTGGTGGTGGAATTCACGACGAGGCGACACTCGGAGGAGGTTGACGGGCGAGGGCGTTGTGGAGGCTATTTGTACCTACCCTTCAGGTAGGATCCGTGGTGGACGATCCAGGAGTTGCGCTATCTGTACCTACCCTTCAGGTAGGATCCTTGGTGGACGATCCAGGAGCTGCTTGTCACCTTCCGGCTATTTTATCTTTTTTTCTTGTACTTTACAATTGGGATTGTATTTCCGGCCCCCTTTACTTTCAGCATAGCTTGTTTTGGTTTTACATAGTGTTTTACTTCTTCTTGTACTCTGTGGTCTTTTGTTTACTTTTATAAAGGCAATATCTACCCAGTTATCGGGATTTACGCCTTTGGTGCTAGTCCTCAGCCCCTGGCCAATGGAAGGCAGGCTTGGGGTAGTCACGACATGGGCCCCGAGGACGGGTCGTCAAAAATTTCATCAAATATTTATATCCCTAAAACACACTAATCTAGAAAGTACAATTTCATCTAATTACCTATATGTTTTATATTGTAAATAAATTTTTTTCAATGGTTATATTTTTATATCATGTCATTTAAATTGTTTTATATTCCATTTAATTGTATGGAATCTTATTATCACTAAATAAATATATTAAAAAAATCCAAATTCTCAAAAAGGAACATTTATAAATCATTAATATAAAGGAAATACAATTCATTGAATATAATAAATGCGGTTAATTGATTAAATCAAGTAATAACGTATAATGAATGATATATATTTTAAAATAGAAACATTATTTTAAAACCCTTTTTCTTAAAAAACATTAATGAAAATAAATTCATACTATATTGGTTATCTGGTTTAGAAATTTAGTATCATAATCCACAATTTTAAAATATAAATTTGGACATTAAATATAGTATAAATAATTTATAATAATGTGGAAAATTTTATTTTTTCATATAATCTCAAAATCATAATTCCAACCAATTATTTCCAATAGAAATCATGATATTCAAAATGATTTTAGATAATTGAAAAAAAATTACATTTTAATATTTAAATCACAAACATTTTGAAACATCCATTCCATTGTAAAATATTACACCAACTAATCCCCAACCAAATTATTCCATAAACAAATGAAAATAAAATATCCATTAATCACACATTCTATTTAAAAATAATAGAAATATATGAAAACACATCAACGTAAATCAATAAAATTTTAATCAACTACATTGACACTAATAACCATTTAGGGAGAATGATAAATGTTTATAAGAGGAAACCTATCAATTAACATAATTTATATTAAATGACAATAAAATAACATCACCCATTGTTAACGTAAACATTCAAGAAATTTCACTGGGAAAAATGAAAAAAAAAACAACCCACTAAAGGGTTAGCTGACACCATTAGGTCCTATACTTCACTTAGTAACTTTAGTTTCTACTAGAAATTTGTGGATTAGGTACAATCATTTTTAACTCTAAAATACTAAGGATAATACCTCCAAATATTACTTAAAAAACTTCATGCTTATTCTCTAATTATATTTTGTAATGAACTAACCTATCCAACATTATGTCGATATTAGGGCATGTCCACAGTATGGCCCATAACGTGATAATAATTTTTAAGATCCTTAAACAAGTTATGAGGAACCAATCCATCTCTAATATAAATATATTTATAAAAGAAATATATAATTAACTAGACATATTCAAATTGATAACCTAGCATAATCTCTCCATTTATTAGAAATTGTGTTCTTGTGGAATATGATATTTCGAAATACAATTTCTTCCAAACGAATTATACGAAAAAATATTAAAAATAAAAACTTTATATTTAAAATAGTAGGTTAACATAATAAAAATCCTTTATATACAATCATGAATAAAAATTTAATGGGAAATTAGAAAAATAAAGAAGTATATTTTTAATGTGGAAGATACAAAAGAAATATCAAACCTAAGAAACTATACAAAAATAGTCATATCGTTATTATAAGGGAGATCAATCAAATTATCAACTCCTCTATACCTAAAAAATAGTAAAAAACATCAATTATCCCTAAGAACAGACATTATTTTATCTATATTAAAAATACTGAAAATATATACACCCATGGGTTTTATAATGGGTGTGAGTGAACATACTATGTTGGCTTCGTCAAATGATCTATTTATACCCTTTTAAAAATCAATTGTGTTATGGTTTTTGAAATAAAAAAATGAAAAATATTATATTTATGAAAGTAAGTATGATGAGATTATAAAATTTTGAATTTTCAAATAAAATAAAATTTTAAATATGTTTAATTATATACATGAAAGTAAATTAAAAAAATTATTAGAATTATGTAGAGAAAGAATAAATGATTAAAAATAAGATAATATTTATTATATCAATGAAACATGGGAGGGTACGTGGCATATATCGGATAAGAAAAATATTTTCCTCACGCTAAGTCCAAACCATAGTTATATTCATTATTATGTTGTATTCTA
The DNA here is from genome assembly GCA_963277665.1 of Viscum album. NCBI lineage: Eukaryota > Viridiplantae > Streptophyta > Magnoliopsida > Santalales > Viscaceae > Viscum > Viscum album. Next base: position 1,466,790,931 of record OY728138.1, on the reverse strand, counting down.
GCTTGCAGAGAATAATAAACCATGGGAAACGACCTAATTGAGCTAACTATTATAGAAGACTAAATAAATTCATTCTTCCTGTACATGAATATAATGATAAACTATGTGAATATATGTAGAATAGTATCATTCCCTTGAAATAATATGGTCTAGTATAATCTTATAAATACTGAAGGTATTGCAATGATAAATTAGAAAATAGATTTAATGATTCTAAAACAAAATATAAAAATAATCCCAATTTATATAATTTCTCATTATCTATAAATCAAAAAAATCATGTATGTGTCATCTACAATAAAAAATATAAAAAATGGAATCCCATGTAATAAATAACAAAACATTTGAAAAATAAAAATTATTTAGAATTTATAGAATATCAAACCTCATTTTAATTATTATAAATACATGTCAGGTAATATTTTCCAATGATAAAATTTTATACATTTTTTTAAATGTTTCACCATAAGTTTAATCATGAAGAGGATAACTATCAAAATATTATAGAAACATGGTTCAATATATTATATAAATCTTATATTTAATTTTAATAACAAATATTCAAAGAGACTAGCATTTATAGTATAGTAAAAACAATAATTACCTAGATCCTCCTACGTCATCATGTTTAAACTAATATAAAATAATAAATGAATATTCCATACTCATTCAGTACAAGCTATTTAAATAATTGGATATTAAAAAATTCCAAAAATAGTACCATAATGAATTTTTATAATATTTAAATTTCAAGGATCTAAAACACGATTCTTTAAGAAAAAAAATTCATCCAATAAGGTATGATGGACATAAATCTTTACCCAAAGAACCTAGATAAAATATCCATCATTTTAAGGTCATTTCACTATTCTCCATCCAAACCCCCAACTATCGAATAAAGAATACACAATGAATTTGTAGGATTTTATATAGTAACCCCCTGGGTATAGTAATCACTACTAAAACTACCCCCAAACAAATTTAAATGAATCCCATATTTCTAAATTATACAAAAAAATAAATATTAAAAATAATTAAAAATGATTTATTTATAAATTATTGATATAAAAATATTAAATCCAAAATTTTTGAAATGAGAAAAATATTAGACGAAGTAGAATGGCCACTACATAATGGTGATTCCAATTTCATCTAAAAATCTCAATTTGATGGGGGTAATTACAATGATATTATGAAATATGAATCATGGTCATCGACCCCCTCTTCCTTTCTTGTGTGTATCAAATAGGAATCCATGATAGGGATATCCTATTTTATCACTTATCGTCTATGTTACACAAATATACTATATTTTAATAATAATAATATTATTATTGAAGTGACCTAGGTATATTTTCAATTTTTATCCTTATTAAAACATTTGAATAAATTTATTGATTTTAATTTGAGATATATTTCTGGTGATTTGGTGTGTTGTATAACGTTATATGATAACATAATTTTACTTGGAAAAGTTTTAATTTTTATGAATATAATTGAATTGGTAATATTTTGATCCCCTTAATAAATTTTATCTATTTTCATGGAATTTATATACGGTTGGAGACCTAGAGTTTGGTATTTTGACTGTGGGATGGGCATCGTAATGTTAATGAACGCTTCATAAGGCTCACCCAAATGTAAAAAAATTGTGAAAGGAATAAAGAATTTAACATACAATTTAAATGTAATTTTTACAAAATTATAAGTCTAGTTGGGTCTTTATAAGATAATTAATATATATTTTTATAGATTTTATAGATTTTTAAGGTTTTTTTTTGTAACGTCTTATGGTAGACTTGGTATCTTCATAATGCTGACCGTACATCATTGTAAGGTTTTTAAAATGACGTAAGGTTATGAATTGATGAGGTCTGGAAATACCAAGTTTGATTAAAATGTTTCATATTGTTTATATTATATTTAATTTCATCCTTAGTACTTCCTATGTATTTAATGCTTCAAAAGGTCCTGCAAAAACACCATGCACATTATTAATTTGTGAAATAATTGTAAAAAAAATTAAGCACATAATTTTTCACTATAGTAAAATCTAATTATTCAATTTTTTTGGTCAAATGAGTTATCTAAGATAATACTTCCCATTAAAATGGAGAATTATTGAGGGGATCATGGGCCATAATTCATGTTGTTTAAAAACATGGATAATTGAAATTATTATTTATGATAATTTTTTCCATTTATTAGGATGTATTTGAACTATGAAATACTACACAGTATAAAATTAAGGATAAAATCAATAAAACTTTGTGGAAATATTATTGATTAAATTATATTATTATGAATGGTATAATTAATTAAGGGAATATTTATCATCAATTCAAAATATAATCCAACACTCTATAATGTTGATGTCGATTTGTATTAAAGATAGTGAAACTAAATAATAATGACTTGTTTAGCATATATTATTTATGTATATGTTTAGGGAATATGTTCTAATTTCATTACATCTGTATTCTTGTTGATAACAAGATATAAAATCATCTAGTTCATGCATTCTATAATACCAATCATGGTAATTCTAAAGAACATTGGGGGAAGGATGATCTACATTATATTATACTAATATTGTTTTTCTAGATGATGATCAATTAGAAATGAATATTATCTTTCTGTTCAGATATATAGTGAATCTTATATGTCCATGTTCAACATCGTGTTGTAATGGACGAATCCTGAAGACTAGCGATTCAAGTATAAATAATGCCTAATTTATTATATATACAGATTAGACCATCCCTAGAAAGTAGATGATACCTTCCCCAACCATTTTATATGAATTGGAAATTAATATTAACCACAATAAACCAATATAAATAATTAAATATGTGTCACTAATACATGAAAACCTATAAAGGATTCTACTCTCACATTATGTTAGAATGTTCACATTATTTTTATTAGACTTTTATACCACGTGAATGGTTTTTTCTAAAGAGTAGGATTTTAGTATAAAAGTGTATGAAAAGTTTAATTCAATGATAATTTATAAAATATGTGATGCTTATCCACACCCTCTCTGTATTATACACCAATTAACCTAGGAACTACAACATGTATAAAAGAAAACTAATTCCCAAATAATATCATACTACTTTAAAAGAATATCAAGGAGAATAGAAATTTTGAATAGTATGGGAGTCCCTATTTTCAATAGGTATATGATTCAAGAGTGAAAGAACATAATGAGTTATATTTCATATACCAAGGTTTTGAGGTTATAATTTTTTGTATGGTGGGTTTCCCAACACATAGTAGATATTCTCCCACGCAATTTATAGATAACATTTTTTTGGATGATTATGAGAAGTCAATGAATAAAATTGTATCATTTTTATTAGATAAATTAAAAAATAGTTATATGGTGATGAAGATGGATTAATAGATATGGTATAATATTTAAAACATGTATTAGTGTAATTAAAAGATAACAAATAAAAACAAAAAATCTAAAGCGATAATCTTGTAGACATTAGAATATTCGAAGAGGATAATGGTGTTGACTATTTCACCTATGTGAATCTGATAATTACACACATCAGGGGATTTGGTGATAATAAATAGGAATCATATTTTTTAGAAAAAATAGTGAGAAACCTTTTATATATCTTGAAGAAAATTATGTCATCAATATTTAAAAATGAATACATTTCCCATAATATGTTACACAATAGTATTTTTAATTATTTTGTGGAAAAATACATAGTTTTCAAGAAAAATATATATAATATGACATTAAAATACATATAAAACAAAAATATCATGGAGTTAGAAGTTGAATACTCTATGTATTTATATATATATAAAGATATTAATTGAAATCCAAGGGGAATTGTACACATTATATAAATGAATTTAAAAAATTAAAAAGGTAAATTCAATGAAAAACTCCAACTCAAGTACATCATGTGTCGTGTAATTATACACATTTAAGAATTTTGTACAAGGAATATTAGAGTTGAATATAAATATGGGGACATTGGGGACTGTCCTAAATTAGTGTCATGATGAAGAGGTTTCAATGAACACATAAAATTAGGTGATGAAAAATGGAATGTTCGATGAAGAAAGATGATGGGTATAACATGTAAATAAGGTGGTGAATTTTCTTATTCAAGTAGATATATAAAGGTACATTTATTAAAAAAAGATACTGACTTCATGGAGTATGTTGAAAGGAAAAAATTAAATCCCATGAACTGAAGAATAAAGATATGTAGCCTTACAGAACACATTATGAGAACTAAGAATAATGTGTTCTTATAATGAAACAATCATCAAAAATAGACAAAACATCCCTAAATGGGGATGTTGATATATTGAAGAATGAATGATATGGTCATTCAGATAAGAGGTCATGTTGTCGAGAAGATATTATGACTCTTTAGATAAATCATACTAAATAAAACATGATAGTGGTTTAACATGAGAATTAATTCACTAATAAATATGATATGATAAATATGAATTATTTAGATTTAAAATGTTTTTGAAAATCCTATAAAAATGATATATTACTATCAAATGTATATATATATATATATATGTGTGTGTGTGTGAAGACACATCCATCCCAAAATGTTCAGACAAATTGTACCCAAGTATTGGTTACGAATTAACCCAATATAAATGAAAATGAAAACCGTCATTTTCTTTGAATTCATGTTTTAATAAAAAACAAATTAAATATTATTTGATAAAACTTAGATAAAATTATACTTACAAAAAGAACACTCATATGTAATGTGTAGTAATTTACGGTGAAAAAACTCTTCCCTCCAAACCAAACATTTGAATGTGGTATCATTATAAACAAGATATCCCAAAAAATGAAAACATAAAATGAAATGGTGTTCCAATTAAATATAAATGCCTTTATTGTGGGAAATCATATATAACATTAGTTCCAAATTAGTTTTATGAAATTGAACAGGCTACATTCACACATACATCATTCAAGGTACTCTCAAAATCCAATGAATTTTATGGTTATATGAATATATTCATTGAATCTTAATTAAATATCTAATGTTTCTAATTCAATAACTCTCTGGGTATGTGTATTATTGTTTTAGGTGGATGTGGGGACATATGAGAGGCATGTAAAGTAGTTTATCCAAAATGATTGAAACTAAATTTAGCTAGCTAAAAAGTTATTTTTTTCCTTGGTCATATCTCTCATTCTAAAATACAAGGAGGAAATCCATCTACATTTCATAAAAAAAATGATATCCCATTTAGTGTATATAAAACTATTCCTTTTATACAAATTATTACTTTATTTTAAACATAAAAATCAAACATGTAAAATCCAAATGATCATGCGTCTTAGTGACTTTGCAAGTCTAATTTCATATTATATCATATGAAACTAAAATATCGAATCCAAAACTTATTATTCATATTGATCTCGTAAAATAAATTAGAGTTCCTAAAACTTAATGGGGTAACATAGGGAATACATGAATGAAATAAGTAATCTAATACAACATTATGTGAATAAACATGATAAGGAATCTTTATATGTGTGTCAAAGGTATAATATGATATTTAATTGAGAAAGAACATGAGTAATGAAATACGAACATAACATTAAAATTATGGTATCATAATACCATGGAATTAATAGAATGTGAGAACAACATAAAACATGAAATCACCATAATTCAATGATGACTAAAAAGATATCATAACATGGTTTATAGAGTACAATAAGGGATTTGGTTCTCTCTTTAATCCCATAAATGATGTCTCACGAGACTAAAACATTACCTAATGAATCACAGGGATATAAAATTACAATACTACCCATTTAATTCATTTTTTGTACATGAATATTTGTAAAATATAAGTATATCAATATTAAGTCATAAATATAATTAATAACCATGGAAATAAGTGTATTGCATAATATTCCCTCGTAACATAATTAGAAGATATTTCCATGTGAAATGGTCATAAGTCAAGTGGTACCAAATTAGATGATGTTATAATAATCTAGGTATAACTTTGATATATATATATATGTATATATAATTTATTTTTATTCAATAACCTTAACTAGAGGTAGTGTAATTAAGATAGAGAATTGACATTACCTTAAGAAAATCATGGGTTAGAATGTATTATTACCTTCGGAACAACTTATCAAATTCTTTATGAATCTTCATAAATAATAAAATAATGATTATAATTTATTTAATGTCAATGATTTATAAAGTCTATTATTCATTTTATTTTATTTATTTCCATTTCAATGTCAATTAGTTAGCCTATTAATTTAATGTTGGTTGTCTTAATGATAAACAACTCTTCTAACCAAAATCACATTAGAAAGTTGACTATGACCAAAAAGGTTATTAATTAATATTACCTATAACGGTAATAATGAAATGGATATCATTTTTTATGCAAAAAAAATATACTATAGATAAAAAACATGAAATATGTATTTGAAAAATTAATAATGTTATAATCATGGAGACAGTGGGTCGTACGTACTCATGAGTACTGCTTCTGTTTTAAGAATATCATTATGGAATGAATATAAGTGGTATTTTATATTTATATTTTGATAATTATATCATAAATTGAAAATTTTATATTGAAACACCCAAACTCATACCGTCTATTTGATTCGTAAAAAAAATATTTTACATCACTTCGTGAGTGGATAGTCAATTATTCACCCAACAGATGTTATATTTTATTCAATAGACGGTATGAAAATAAATTATATGATATATTTCATTTAAAATATAAAAAAAGACACAAATATAATAAAAAACATAAATTTAATCCTTATTACCTTCCATGTGAAGTGTTATTAATAAATGAATCGCACTACATCACGAGGCGGTTGTCTGCAGTACACACAAGCAACGTTATCATATTCACTCTGAAATTTAATGTAAGAAGTTTTATTAAGTATAATAATTCCAAAAATATAAATATATAATTAATTTCATACATAAATATTATTTTAATTATTATATATAACTTTGGGATGTGGTGATAGAAAACAAATTACGGTGGTTTATGAGGCGGTAGTCCGTAATACACATGATAAAAAGTTTCATTTAGCATTTGAGAGAGGAGGAGTTCGTTTTAATTTCTGACCATAACATTAAAAAATATTGTTATTTGTAAGATACGTAACTTATTATATTGTAGTGTATTGATTATATTTCAAAGGTTTGGGAGAGTAAATAAATAAAATGTTCAGTAAAGAATTTACCTCTTCTTTCGATACCTTCTTTAGGTTTTCACAAAAAGCCTTCCTATGTTTTTCTTTTGATCACAAAATGGAATATAGGATGATGGTATAGATTTAAGTGATTTTATTAGTTATTGCGAAAACTAATGGAATTTGATAGTGTAATGAGGAGAGGAGCGGGGTGTCACTTTATAAGTGGGGGATAGGATACACATAGACATTATGAAAATAAAGAATTAAATATTCATTTTTCTCATGGAAAAGGCTAAAAAATAGAACATTTTCAATAGTTATATGATATAAAGTCTAAATATGAAAATAAAATAGCGATTATACATATTTTTGTTTATCTTTAACCCTTATATTGTTTATTTGACCCTTGGTAAACTCTTTTTTACCTTAATTGTGGTAAATGATTTTTAAAATTTTTAGTATTTATTTTGGCCAAAAATTATGATAAACATAGTAGATAATATATATTATTAGTATTTTTAATAATTAGTCCATATTTCTATATTCAACATGTAGAGGTGGAAAAATAAATTGTAAAATTAAACTTATAGACGAGATAAGATTTTTTTTAATTGCATTTTATTAAAAATTAAATGACCTTATAATACCTATATGAAAAGTGATCATAATTAAATTAATTTAAATTAATATTTATAGATATATAATATATAATTTTAATTTAAATTATTCTTCCATAGGTGTTATTTCAATTAATTAAAATAGAGAATCATTATGCACATTAAAACAGATTTCGGAGAAAATTTATTTCAAATCCAAATAATAAATTTAAACCAAAATATGTTAATTTAATTTTTTAAAAGTAATTAATTACATTACATATAAATATATAATACTTAAATAAAATTTAAACTAATTCAATAAATAATGGTGCTTTTAAATTACTTAATTTATTAATGTAAATGATATTTTTTTTAAAATGGTATTTTCACTATTCACTAAAAGATGATTATTTTCTGAAAAATAAAAAAATTAAATTGTTGTACATTTGTGATATTTTAACATTAGGAATGGGTATATTTTTATAAAAAAAAGTTTCTAAAATTTTATAAAATTCATTATCTTTTTTCCTCACAATAAACTTTTTTGAAGAAAATATATTGTTGATGTATAAAATGACCTTGGGTAAAATTGGTTTACTAGTATATATGATTTTATAAATAAATATATATTTATTAGTGATTTTATAATTGTTTCATAAATTAAGTAATAGTTTTAATACCTCCCAATTTAATTTCTTGGATATAATGATCTTATTTAATAATAACATTTCATGGTTTGTTCAGTCTCATTGTTGCATGTTGTATACCCTATTAGACATAATATTATTATTTTAAAATCTTATAGAGTTACAAAGAAATAGATTAGAATTTTAATGTTTGGGGGAACAAGGGTATTGGTCGTGCTATAAAGAACTACGTCTAATGATGGAACTCAATATAGGGTATTCTTGCATTCAATAAATATTAAATGATGATGTTATTATTCGACACTACTAGATATATATTATCATGTATTTATCCACAATCTAGGTGAATAGAAGTTACATTCAAGCTACTTCATAGGAAATATATACAATAATATCTCTTGGTACCTAAAATAACAAAATAATTTTAGTTGTTTAATTGGGGTTCAGGTATTGTGGCAAAAATATTATTCATCCACTCGTCGAGTTACCAACGCATTTCATATGCTATTAGAGATTATAAAAACATGCTATAATATAATTAAGATATTATGAATTCATTGTATTATGATAATATAGGGTCTCATTTTCTTACCTAAAAATTTTATTAGGTAGAGAGGTTGGTTATCTACTCAAGAAATGGGTCACTACCAATGGATTTTATAATCCTTATTTGGAGGGATTCCCTCAAAAAACATCATTTTCAATCTCAAATCCATTGTATCATAGTTATTTTAATTTTTAATAAAAAATTTAAATTCTCAATCAGTAAAATCCAATAATAGAAGGATTGTGTTGAGAAGAAACCAAATAAAATGATACATATAACAATAAAAGATAAAGGTAGTGTAAAAATTGAGGTTCTTTAAAATATATTCTATAGAATAATTGGTCCATACCAAAACTAAGAACTGTTATTTGGAGACAGACCCAATTAATCCAAGGTAGAACTATGTCAAAAGGGTTTTATTAGTGTTTTGGTGTTTTTAGATATAAGTAGTATGTTTTTGGCATAACACATATCTCCTTGGGAGTTAAGGAATATTTGAATTGGTGCAGGGGGGATCTATATGGTGAATTTTAGAAACCAGCCATTTCAAAATATGATCAAATGTATAAATTTATCTATTATACAAGTTAAAAATAATTTTGATTATATTTTTTAGATTTATAGAATATTTGAACAGTATTACCATTTTACAAAATAATGTATTGAGGTTTTTTCTAATGAAGCACAACAAATAGTTTTGGGAAATAAAACATAGGGAACCACTTATTATAATATTGGATATCAAATATAGAAATAGGAATAAATATTTTATATGTGATAGTGTTTTCACATTACACATGACTTTTTATGTCATTATTCATGAAAACATTGAATAGATAAATTTTGGTGTAGTGGCCAATGAAAATAACGGCTACCTGAAGATTAAATGGATTAAATCTGTTTAAATTGAGTCTTATAGGTTATTTTTAAAAGATGTGTTGTGTATTGATGGGAATAGAAACAAATATTTGAGTATGAGTTATCTATGTGATGAGGTTGATTGAGTTATTTTTAGAATTATTATCTTCCTTATGAAGAATAATTTTCGATAAATTATTCATCAAATATTGTGGAATAAATAGTGAGAAAATATTTTAGATCATAAATCCTAGAAATTATAGCTATGATGATACTAAAAAAGCTGATGATCTCTGGAAGAGGAGGATTAAACATATATTATTAAAGAGTTATATATATAATTTACTAAGATATATATCCTTATACATTAGAGATAGGGAAAAAAATTTATAACCTATTAGAAATAGAATATAATCCTATATAATCATTAAATAGATTAGATACAATCATTTTTCCCACTTGATCTGGCCAGTATAGATATATGTGAAATTATGAGTTAGGAATCCACAATTTTTGGCATAAATATAATTGAATCTAATGATGACAATATGTGAATAATTGGAATATTTTTTCGTGAAACACAGTTAATAAGATGAAGATATTTCTATGGTAATCAATAGAGTGGATCAAAGTTAAATTATGATAAATGATAACGACTAAAAATATAAGGGAGTTCACTAAAATTTAATTTCAATCCCATGTAACTATTTTTTTGATTAATTTACAATATAGTTAACTTTATATTCAAAAATTGAATTAACTATCTGAAATAATTAATAGAATAACTATTTGAATTAGTAGAATAATTCTTGATTATTTTAAGAAGTAAAAATTATTATAGACAAAATCTATGAGAAAATATTAGAACATCCAAAACTAGTGTTTACAAGAGAAAAAAACTATGACTCATATGAAATGCGATATAAGTAGAATCCAATAATGAACTATTATAGAGTTTTTTGTAGCCATTATATCATAATAATCAAGGGCTTAAATATGGGATTGTTTGTTAATAATCCCAAGGCATAATATTTCTTGCATTCATGTATTATATAAATGGATAAAAATTATAAAATAATAGGATTTATTAGATTCATGAAATACAGGATGTGAAAATCAATGATGATTAGAGAAATTTCTCATTATGAAGTGTTTTTTGATAATCTTGAAAATATTTACTAGAACATTGATAATTCAGTTTGGGAAAATCTACATATGAATGTATTATTATTAAAAATTAATTATAATAGAACAGTGATGATTATAAAACTATTGTATGTGAGAAATATTTTTATTATAAATATAAGAAGAACGTGTGAGTGAAAAAAGTCATAAAGAATGAGAGTTCCCTATTCAATACTAGGTATAGGATAAGGTTTCACAATCAAGTAAACATCAACTCTATAATAAATCAAAATTTGCAGTTTGAAGCTATCAAACATGAAGAATGGATGAAATAAATCAATTAAGGAATAGATGCGATAGTGATGAATAATATATTGGATATTTTCTCAGGGCTAAATGAAACAAGTCTTATAGGGACCTTTTGGTGATCATAAATAAATTGAATGATAAAATTTACTTCATAAAGAGTATGGCCAGAATATATTTAAATACTTACCCACAAGTTTAAGTACTTCATTTTGATGATATCATCTCTCCAATTAAAATATTATAGTATTTAATAATGGTTATAATAGTTACATCATATATGATGTATAAAATTTATCAAAAAGATGTCAAATCAACATTCTTGTTCGGTGATCTAGATTGATAGGTGTACATTTAGAAGAAAGAATGTTATTTTTACTAGTACTAATAGAATATTATCATGTAAGACAAAAAAGGAACTCAATAATCTAAAACATGATTCTATAAAATTATATTCTAATATTAATGACTATCATACGGGGGTGAGATTATCAAAGGGAAAAGCAGACATTAACATGTACATAAAAGTAATTAAGTCACATACTGTCACTATAATTAAATTTATTGGTAAAATTGTTTTTTCAAGTTATAAATAAAAATATTGTACTATATATTTTATTAAAATTATGAAATAGATTGACATTTCGACTCTAGTATATTTGATATATATATTTTGGGAAGATTTTTTTTTAAATATATGATATTTTAAATAAACAATTACATAAGAATTTTTGAATTATTTTCATTATGGATGACTCCAAGACATAATCTAAAAATATATATTATGGTTTCAAAATAGAAAAAAATGATGTAGAGAAATGTTGAAATAAAAATGAATTTATAATATTTATCAGAATCAAACTATATATCACTTCATCAAGAGAAGATATAGTCTCTATTGTGTCCCAATGTGGACCATATGAAAGTGATCCTATGGAATCACATTTAATGGATACAATGTGGGATATGAAATATATTATATAAACCATTAGTTATGGAATAATATATAATAAAATAATGTACGTAAATCTATCTTTGTAAAATAATTTTGTTTGATTTGGAGATTATGGTGGTATAAAATCTACATAATGTGGAATTTTTATAAAAAGAAAGTGACATGTGATTTATAATTTTATTAAATAGAACATAATCACAATGTATAATATAGTGGCTAAAAATATCACTACTACTCATGTGTGTACAAAAATGACCTGGTTGATGGACAAATAAGAGGATTTTATGGTGAAGATTGAAGGACCTTTCAAGATTTAATGTGATAATAAAAGTGATAACGATCTATAAAAATACATCATGAATCACTTTTGTTCTAATAATATTGACATCCGGTTTCACATAATAAAGGAATATTTTCCATTACTAATATCAAGATAGAAATTATTCTTACCTAAGTCCAATTGGAAGACCATTCCACTAAGTTAGTTCCTAAATATTGGTGTGAGACGTATAATTAAAAAATATAATTAAAACTCTAAAATATATATTGAGAGGTATTGGATGCTGAAAACCCACGTAGATTTGGATTTTTTTCAAATTGGGATAAAATTTGTGGAACTCTTATTAATGAAGGTATTTTTTATATTTATATACTATTAATGTATTGTTTATTATTAATTAAAAAATAGGGAGTAGATATTTATGTTACAAGTGTGTGAAATGAGGGGACAAATATAAAATTACATAGAATAAATTTCTTATCACAAAGAGATGGAATTCACATAGAAACACTAATTTATCCTATGGTGTGGTGTGTGATTCTTCTCACATTATAAAGGTATTTATTTAATGATTCATTATAAGTAGTTGAGTCTTTTGGGAGAGTTTATTGGGGTTTAAAAAATAAAAATGGGGGATACTTATGTAACCTATAAAATTATCTAAGATTTTATATATTTTAATTTATTTGTAATATGTTCTTGATGATAATTTTAAGAAAAATTGAGGAGATCAGAAATGTTAAGGTTGTTTTGGTAAATGTTTTAGTTTAGATAGATCAATCATTTTTATAGGTTTAATGAAATTTATATAGTATCGAATGCATTTAATTATTATATTTTTGGCCCGGTATATTTTTTAATATTACTAAGAAATTTTTTGGTAATTTAAAAATTTCATGAACACCATATGGTTTATGTATACTTTATACAGTTAACCAATATACATTGAAATTACAATGTAATAGAGAAGCTATACAATGTTTACATGTTTATGTTTAAAAAATCTTAATGTTGGTTTTAACTTTATATAGGTTTCTATTGGTAATTTTAAGGGTGTTTTTTACTAAATAATAATTTTCTACAACATTATAATTTTTCAATGTATCTTCATATAGATAAGCATGCATCCTTGTAAGGTTCATGGAAGTTTGTTAGGTTTCAACATCGTGTGGTGTAATGATCATAACAGTGAGTATAATGATTTATAATATTAATAGACATTCAATGGTTTTCCAAAATACATCATAAGGTACTGAAGACTTCTTAATGATTTCTAAAAATATCAAAACACTCGTTATATTATGAAAAATATGAGAATTTTGAATTCAATCATTCATTTTATAATTTTACTAAAATCTGATAATATCATAATTATTTTTCAAACTCATAATCCATAGTAATATTTATAGATATTAAAATAGAGATTTATTATTAGGGTCATAGATAAAAATAAATATTAATTTCCAATATGAATCTCTAAAATTATTTTTTCTGATCAAATCTAAAATTTCATTGGTATTAATTAATTAAGGGAATTCCACACAGTCATGAATTAATATGATCTTCCATAAATTTTTATGAACTTAATATTCATGAATTTATGTGAATATAATATGGTGAAATTAATAATGGAATACTGATAAAAAAATTTGAGGATAATATAATACGCAAATATGTTAAAGACATTCTATATCGAATAACAATAGATAATAAAGAATATTAACCTCTGATACATCTATAATTGACTTATTATTAAAATAATTTAGTTCATATTTCTAATAATCTATGTGATTATTATTGTGATAGAAGAATATAAACTTATGCATCAGTTATATAATGCAAAAATGGATTCTATTTATCTACATGGGAGGAAGGCTGATGTGTATGCTACTATATTCATTCCATTTGGGTAGTTGAATAAAATTAACAAGTAAATCATATCATTGATGTAGCCACACTCATAAAATAGAAATGATATTATTCAATATCAAGTAGAAAATGTGAAATCTTGAAGAAACAAGGTTCTAGTATAAATAAAACCCAATATATTCCAGATGCAGATGATTATTTCCATTGGAAGTGGATGTTAACCTCCCAAATAGTTGTATATCAATTGAACTTATTCTGAAATTCCAATGATTGATTAATTATATTTAAATTTGTTTTCCACCAAGTTTCAAACATGGTAATGATTGGGCTCTGACATTGAGGTTGTCCCCAGTAGAAATATTGTGTGATATGTATTATTTTTATTAAAAAATAATGTTTAAAAATATATTTATTCATCCATGTAGGTTTGGAAAATAAAAATTCACAGAGTTTTAATTCAAAAAAATTTTATAAAACATGTATCATTGATTTACGCACTCATCGAAGTACTCTAATTATCCCAGACAATATAATTAATACAAATATTAATTTAGGTAGAGGGGATAACAGACCATAAACATGTACGAATCCAAGGGACATGAAAATCATATTATTATTAATGATAAATTAATACACACTTACATACATGTGTAATAGTTATATTTTGTAATATTAATATTTATATTTGACCATTATGATTTAATTATTTGATAAATTCCAATAATAATAATAATAAGTACACATCTCTTTTGGACAATTAATAATACAAAATAATTATTATTATTATAATCAATTAGTATTACATATCTAAAATATAATATTATTTCAAAATTCATTTCATTTATAAATTTCAAAAAAAATATTCATGTTTTATTTAGCTTCCACTTTAAAAACATATTAACAAATAAGTATAAACTCTAAATAAAATTTCAAAAAAATCAACATTATTACCAATATACATAAATAATAAATATATATTTTAAAAAATTAGGTTTGGGTTTTCCAAATCTATGTTAGATTTTTATCATACAAACTTGGATGTTGTGAGTATATTTCAAATTTTTTAATGATAGTTTTGATCATTATTTTAAATATAATAAGCACCATTACAATTGACCAATTTAATGTGTTTTATAATAAATGTTTTGACTCTAATTTCAAATTAAATTGATATAAACATAACATAACCTTCACTAAAAAACTATGAAAAATAATACTGCTAAGAGAAGAATAAAATTGGGGTAATTTCAAGGACCACATTTAATGAGTATGAATTTCCTTTTTTACTTTTGTTTTGAGGCTATCAATAAAACATGTTATATAATAAATTAGGTTTTTGTTAAATTTATTTTAATAAAATCTCATTATGAATTATTCAATAGAAAATCTACTATATTAAATGTTTGCATTGTAATTGGATTAAAATTTACAATATTAATATTAATTAAATGATAAAATATATATACATAAGTGAAATAAATTTATTTTCCTTAATTATTCAGCCATCGGTAAGGAGTATAGTGTTATTAAAAAATTAAATAATATTTTATGAAATTTTATTTAATTAATATTAGATGTTATAGATGCAAATTATTTTGACATATCTTATGTTCGCTGTAACGCCCCAACCCTAGTTACCCAGAGTCGGTGTATTATTGCATAACATTGGAATGATCACAAAAGATCAAGTCTCGAAAGACCGATTAGTTTAGTAGCCTTAGAAACACTAGATACTTTCATAAGTCTTACATTACATCATAAAGTACCACAAAACTACAACAACATCTTGTCATTATATCCCCTCATACTATCCCTGCAGGTCATTCATAATATACTTCTTCACATCCTGGAAAAATTAGAACATTGGAAGGGGTGAGCTCAGATACACAGTAAGGATAACAATATAGCGGAAGCTTTCATAAATAAACATTAACATTTAAGGCAATGTATAACTAAAACAAAAGCCTTTTAAACTTGAACATAAACAAAATATGCAAAAAATTAAATGAAATAATGTCATTTAATTATTTACATGGATATTCAACTAGTCTAATAATCACATCCAATGTCAATAACCACTTTCATAATGATGGAATGCATAATGACAGACAATCATAACCACGTAGCCAAGGCCTCGTTCCAAGACTATGAATAAGATTTTGTCAGGGCCTCGTGCCAAGACACTAGTTTGTCTATGAGACCTACCAATGCATCGAGGAGCTATAGCAGGCTCCACCCGTCACCTATTATGTCCAATGCATTCCTCATATGAACAGGTTTAAACATATCATAAACCATAACAGAATTGTATCACATAAAACGTGAATAAAGGAAAAATAATATTTCCACACTTCAATCACAATATATCAATACAACACATTGATATAATAAAAACTTTATCAAAACCATTTTCAATACCAAAATAAAAGAAAAGTAAAACATGGTATTTATTTTTCCTTTTTAAAAAAGTTATGGCTTATAGAGGAAGCTGAAACTCAAATAATAGTCATGACGGCATAGAAGTCGTTGTTTCCGCATACGTAGGAAAAAACATTCCTTTTTTCGTTTAGTAAAATCATTTCGTATAAAAAGATTCATTTTGAATAAAAGTAAAATTCAAAGGGTTTTATACACCGTATAAATGAAAGTTGTGTATAAAACCAAATATGCCTCAATGAAAAGAGATTGAGACGAAGTCCTTACAAAGATCATTTTTAAAATAAAATATATCTATTATGTTTATTTACTATAAGTACACATAAAGAAAGTACAAATACAGGATAGGACATAATAATATCCTGACATAATTTTAAAGTAGGAGATTAAATCAAAGAATGGAAATTGGGTTAAGAAGTTCCCTTACCTCGTGTCCGACTTGACTCGATCGTTATTTAACCACCTGAATAATAAACTAGAGTTAATTTTTATTTTCATAAGAACCTATTACAAGTTCATTATTCCTTTTATATCACTTATTACCATGTTATGAACATTATGTAATTATTTAAGTTAATAACGGTCATTTTTTCGATCTTTGGTACTTGAGTCAAAAATAAATTTCTTATAATTACAAGTTGTTCATGTGGTGAAATATCCATTATATCCAGAATTATATTCATAATTTAGATATCATATATATCATATATATCCGGTATATACATTCATTCATAATATTACGTAACATTTAGAGGTAAGAAATGAAATGCACCGTTCATGGAGACGGTAAGCCGTACGTACGCATGAACGCTACATTCATTTATATTTCGTATTTAATTGAATGAAATAATAATTATATAAAGGAATATTATAATTCTAGTATAATATCATATATAATATCATTTACTCTATCCTTTATACATCCCACATATGGCATTAACGACTCAAATCACTTTGAGGGGGCGGTAGTCTGCAATTCCTAAAATGAAAATATCGTGTTTACCCATAATGGAAACCATAAAGGTATGAAATAAATGAAAAATACATAAGTTTGAGTAAAACATAAACATATTATATAGCATATATAAATATAGTGTCATCTTAATGTCCAGCTTTGAAGGTGTTATTTGAGTGTTGAACAATCATCATTGCGTGAGTTAGAAATTCACCATCCACAGAAACAGTATGTTCTTTAACCATTAGATGTAGGTGTGTGTAAGTAAAGCTCTAATAATTCTTATAAAAATATACTAGTATATTTAGGATATAGGTGCTGTTACAAAATAAATGAATAAAAAGATTTTAAGGGGCTGGAGATGCAAAATAAAACAAAATAACATAAGAGAAGACATTACCTTAAAACTGGTAACTTTTTTTTGATTTGAACTCAAGGCTTCCTTGGGAAGAATTCTTCCCAAAGTGAGGCTTCTACGAGTAATATAGAGAATTTGAGAGAGTTTTTGCGAAGAGTTTGGCCAAGCCAAAGGGCTTTGATGGTGTGAGTAAGGTGGTTGTGGTGGGGGCCTTTTATAAGAGAAGAGGAGGCGCACTCTTGGAAAGTAATGAAATATTACTTTATTATATAATGAGTTTCGGATTTTAAAGGTCCCACAATTATATATTTCGAGGATAAGGTGATAAGAGTTAGAAATATACTCATCTGATAGGTTTTTGACAAGTGTAAGTCTTAGATGTTACATTGTCTTTTTATTTTATTTAAATCGTTAATTAATGAGGTAATCGCTGCATCATCATGGTGTCATAAATAATTTAATTTATTTAATGTATAAAAAATATAAAAAAAATATCATGATGTATGAAATCTTTTGAAATTTCTAATTAATATTTATAGTTAAAAATATGACTTGTATAACCCCATTTAAAAATTGTTTTAGTAAAACAACTAATGTTTGTGACATTTTTATTTTAACATTCAATAAAAAGTTTTTAATGTCATTTTCCTACCAAAGTGGATCTATGGGGTCCCAAAGTTGACCCATGGATTGTCTTGGTCGGCCATGACTCATTAAATAGGGGTAGGACATGTGAAAAGGTCATTTCATATTATTATAACATTATCTTTACCTTAAATTACACTAATTACCTTTAATCGCGATTAATTAAACTTAAAAGTTACTATTCACCAAAAATTATTTTCATCCCATTGAACCACATTTTACTTCCAAATTACAACCATGTATGTCAGATTTTTTAAAATCAAATCACATAAGTGTTAATGTTTCATTTAAATGAAAAATTAGTGTTTTTGACTACCACTTAGTGGTTTCACTATTCATCAAAAATTGATGTTTTTCAGAACAATTCCAAAATTTCACCCTAAGATATAATTGATATTCCAAATTAAAAAATGTTGTATATTTTAAAAAATTCCAAACATATAAGTTGCATTAATTAATTTTATAATTAATTCCCGCTGTCACAATAAATAGCGTGTTTTTAAGAAACAATACATATCAAAAGATTGACAATTGTTTATGTCCAATTTCAAAGTGAAATTAATTCTAATGACCACCATTGGATTTCATGGTAAAAATATATTCCTATTACACTTTAAAAACACTCAATAGTATAATTTATCACTATAAATTATTTTTATTAATAAATTTGTTTTTAAGTATTTTTCACTATTCATAAAAAATTGGATGTTCTCAGAAAATTACAAAAAATTCATCTTAGGGTAATTTCAATATTACGAATACAAAAATGAAGTCCATTTTGAAATATTAAATTTATATAATTTCAAAAAGTGGGTATTACTATTCATAACTATTATTTTTATTGGTCGCGATGTGTTAGAACTCAAGGTTGCGTGCAACACACGATACTCTATTGTTCAAAGAGAAGCGTACCATGGAAGCTTGGGGTGTTACATTATACCCTCCTTCAATAAATTGCATCCTCACAATTTGAATTTTTTTTGAAAATAAAAGGTTGAAAATAGGAAATACCTTTGTGGAAACCCCACATCGGAAATAAGGTTAAAATAAATATAACTTTAAAAGAAATAAAGATAAGTACAAAGGTCACTCGAGATAGCCCATACTAGGATTATATGAAAATATGGATATTGAAGAAAAACAAACCATCAAGGTCTGATGGAGAGTTATAGAAAACATGATTAGGGAAAAGTTAACCACAAGAAAATCACAAACTTGTGATTGGTTAAACGGTCATTGAATCCCCAGTTGGAAAAGTTAACCGGCAACATTTTTGTTTTAAGTTACCTTTTATAAAGATGAGGAATTTATTTAGGAGATTTAATAAGAACGCAAAGGAATATGGATACTTGTCATGTAGACTTTCAGTCTTTAATAAATTTTTACCACAAATCCATCTTTCATTCTAAAAGGTAATACAACTCAAAAATATTCTATTTATCATAATTGTATAAGGTTCCAAATATTAACACATACCATTTAGATTAGGAAAACTTTTTTTAATAACTATGTACTTCCTGTATGATAGTTGTAGGTAATAAAGGCCGGTCGCACTATGGTTGTGGGTTCGATATCGACAGCTTTGTCCGACGTGACGGGTTATCCCCCAACCTACAGGTTGTCCTTTTCCTAAAACTATAGTATTCCAAAAATTATCTTCATAAATGTTTTAACCTTAAACAATACTTTCCAAAGTTCAACTTAATCCTTTCCAACCTTTATAGCTATCCAAAATACCTCCGTCCAGACTTTCTCTAAAAGGTCTAAAAATTCCCAAATCAATTGTAACATCAGATTCCCCAAACAAAGTAAAGTTTCTCTTATTGTCACGTACTAAAAATATGATTACCTTAATCATATTAAAAACTTAATGAAATCAAAAATTACTACAATACAATCCTTATATATATCACATTATTCTTATAACCAGAATATAATCCTTGAGTCCAAAAGCACCAATACATTAATTATTCCACTTCAACTGTAGTAACAACATAATATTGTCCTTGATCTCTTGGCCTTTTCTCAGGTATGTCTTCCTGACACTTAGTACATTCATTTTTATAATGCCCCATTTCCCTACAATTGTAGCATTCAACATTGATAGCCTCTTTCTTTCCCTTGCAATCACGAGCCTAGTGACCTTTTTCTCCACATTTATAACAAACTCCCATTCCTTTTAGGCAAGTACCGGGGTGATTCTTCCCACAATTACCGAATAACGGGAAATCCTTCTTTCCCATTTTCCCTTTATCTATCTCTTGTTCCACTGTTCTCTTCTTGTCTTGCTTTACTTTATTGTCATAAGATTTAGAGAATTCCTTTTCTGTCTTGATAGCACACGAGACTATGTCTTCGTATGTTGAGAAAGATTGTGATACTAATGCTCGACGGAGAAATGGTTTTAACCCATCAAAGAGACGATCGATCTTACTTCTTGGGTTAAATATATAATCTACAACATGCCTCGCTAACCTTGTAAAGTTAGCCTCATACTTTGCGACATTCTCATCCTCCTTCTGCCCCAGACTTAGAAATTGCCTTTCCATATCTGCTCGATGGTCATGTGGAAAGTATTTTTCTAAGAAAATTTCTTTAAACTCCCTCCATTCCATACTTGATACTTCTTCATCTTCCTTTTTGTTTTGAATCAGCGACCACCATTGATTGGCATCTCCAGTGAGGTGGTAAAATTCAATGACAACTTTCTCCCTTTCGCTACTTCCCAAGGCGTGGAATATTTTCTCTAAGGAGTTTATCCATTTCTCAACTACTATTGGATTTTTACCCCCATTAAATGTTGGCGGTTGTTGCCTCATGAAGCGGTCTAACATTGATCCTCCACATTTTGGATCAGGGTGCTCCATACGAGTAATGTTATTATTCATAACCCGAATGAGTTGTCCCAGTATGGTAAAAAGTTGATCAACACCAGTTGTATCTCTAGCTCCACAATAATTATATTTAACAGGAGGGAAATCCCTACACGGAGTTCGTGCATTGATACGGTTTCAATTCCTTCCACTAGGTGCAATTTCTAAACAATGTCATAAACTAGATTAGTTTATGAATCAAAATACATAATTCCATAATTGTAAAAAACTTAACAATAATTGAACTATTGATGGATATAATCCATTATCATAAAAATGTTTTCTTTGAGAAATTATATACTCATAACCCTTCATAGAGGTTTGTAATGAAAATGAGAATTATCCTAAGCATATCCCTTGGGAGTGTCGTTATTAAGAGTTCCGCAAGGCCCATTGTCGTGCACCAGTTCCCATTCGAGTCTAGCTCAAAGCGGTGTTTTCAGGTTTTATCCCTAGGTACATCTATGCCAGAGCTGCCTCTACCTGCTCGTATCCAGACAGGGATGTATTGCTCGGAAAACTCAAAAAAATATCTATAATACCAAAATTCTAGGAAGTTCTTCTATACTAATTCTCAATGTCTATTTAGGGATATGTTCTCGAATCAGAGTTTATCTAAACCTAGCTTCCAAGGTTAGTACTAAACTGCCTCTGATACCAACTGTAATTCCCCGACCCCAGTTACCTAGAGTCGGTGCATTATTTCCTAACATGAGCATGATCACAAAAGATCAAGTCTCGAAAGACCGATTAGTTTAGTAGCCTTTGAAACACTAGGTACATTCATAAGTCGTACATTACATCATAAAGTAAAACAAAACTACAACAACATCTTGTCTTCATATCCCCTCACACTATCCCTGTAGGTCATTCATAATATACTTCTTCACATCCTGGAAAAATTAAAACATTGGAAGAGGTGAGCTCAGATGCTCAGTAAGGATAACAATATATCAGAAGCTTTCATAAATAAACATTAACATTTAAGGAAATGTATAACTAAAACAAAAGCCTTTTAAACTTTAACTTCAACATAATATGGCCAAACTAAAATGAAATAATTCCATTTACTTGTTCACATGGATATTCTACTAGTAAAATAATCACATGCAATGTCAATAACCACTTCCATAATTATGGAATTCATAATGCCAGACTATCATAACCACGTAGCGAAGGCCTCATGCAGAGACTACAAATAATATTTTGTCAAGGCCTCGTTCCAAGACACTAGTTTGTCTCATGAGACCTACCGATGCATCGAGGGGCTATAGCGGGCTCCACTAATCACTTATTAAATCCAATTCATTCCTCATATGAACAGGTTTAAACATATCATAAACCATAAAATAATTGTATCACATAAAACGTGCATAAAGGAAACATAATATTTCCACACTTCAATCACAAGATATCAATACAACATATTGATATAATAAAAACATTATCAAAACCATTTTCAATACCAAAATAAAAGAAAATTAAAACATGGTATTTATCTTTCTTTTTAAAAAAAAATTTATTTCTTATAGAGGAAGCCGAAACTCAAATAATAGTCACGGCGGTGGAGAAGTCATTGTTTCCGCATACGTAGGAAAAACATTCCCTTTTTCATTTAGTAAAAAAGCTTCGTATAAAAATATTCTTTTTGAATAAAAGTAAAAGTCAAAGGGGTTTATACACCGTATAAATGAAAGTTGTGTATAAAACCAAATATGCCTCAGGGAAAGGAGATTGAGACGAAGTCCTTACAAAGATCATTTTTAAAATAAATTAGATCTATTATGTGTATTTACGAAAAGTACACATAAAGAAAGTACAAATACAG
Organism: Viscum album; assembly: GCA_963277665.1. Classification (NCBI taxonomy): domain Eukaryota; kingdom Viridiplantae; phylum Streptophyta; class Magnoliopsida; order Santalales; family Viscaceae; genus Viscum; species Viscum album. The sequence continues at coordinate 1,466,767,437 of OY728138.1, read as the reverse complement.
GATAGGACATAATAATATCATGACATAATTTGAAAGTAGGAGATTAACCCAAAGAATGGAAATTGGGTTAAGAAGTTCCCTTACCTCATGTCCGACATGACTCGATCATTCTTTAACCTCCTGAATAATAAACTAGAGTTACTATATATTTTCTTAAGAGCCTTTTACATTTTCATTATTCCTTTTATATCACTTATTACCATGTTATTAACATTATGTAATCACTTAAGTTAATAAAGGTCATTTTTTCGATCTTTGGTACTTGAGTCAAAAATAAACTTCTTATAATTACAAGTTGTTCATGTTGTGAAATATCCATTATATACAGAATTATATTCATGATTTAGATATCATATATATCATATATATCCAGTATATAAGTTCATTCACAAGATTAAGTAACATTTATAGGTAAGAAATGAAATGCACCGTTCATGGAGACGGTAAGCCGTACGTACGGATGAAGGCAACTTTCATTTCTATTTCGTATTTAATGGAATGAAATCATAATGATATAAAAGTATATTATAATTCCGGTATAATATCATATATAATATCATTTAATATATCCTTTATACATCCCACATATGGAATTAACGATTCAAATCACTTTGAGGGGGCGGTAGTCCGCACTTCCTAAAATGAAAATATCATGTTTACCCATAATGGAAACCATAAAGGTATGCCATAAATGAAAAATATATAAGCTTAAGTAAAACATAAACATATTATATATCATATATAAACATAGTGACATCTTAATGGCCACCTTTGAAGGTGTTATATGAGTGTTGAACAATCATCATTTCGTGAGGCAGAAATTCACCATCCACAGAAACAGTATGTTCTTTAACCATTAGATGTAGGTTTGTGTAAGTGTAGCTAGAATTATTCTTATAACAACATCATAGTATATTAAGGATACTGGTTTTGTTACAAAAGAAATTAACTAGAAGAGTTTAAGGGGTTTGAGAAGCAAAATAAAACAAAATAATATAAGAGAAGACATTACCTTAAAATCTGGTAACTTTTTTTTTATTTGAGATCAAGGCTTCCTTGGGAAGAATTCTACCCAAAGTGAGGCTTCTAGGAGTAATAGAGGGAATTTTAGAGAGTATTTGGGCAGAGGTTGGCCGAGCCAAAAGGCTTTGATGGTCTGAGTAATGTGGTAGTGGTGGGGGCCTTTTATAAGAGGAGAGGAGGGGCACTCTTGGAAAGTAATGAAATGTTACTTTATTATATAATGAGTTTCGTATTTTAAAGGTCCCAAAATTATATATTTCAAGGATAAGGTGATAAGGGTTCTAAATATACTCTTACAATAGGTTTTTGACAAGTTTAAGTCTTAGATTTTACATTATCTTTTTATTTTTTTAAATCGTCAATTAATGAGGTAATCACTGCATCATCATGGTGTCATAAATAATTTAATTCATTTAATATTTAAAAATTATAAAAAATATCACGATGTAGGAAATAGTTTTATATTTATAATGAATATTTATAGTCAATACTATGATTTGTATTACCCCATTTAAAAATTGTTTTTGTAAAACAACTGATGTTTGTGATATTTTTATTTTAACATTAAATAAAAAGTTTTTAATGTCATTTTCCTTCCAATGTGGATCCATGGGGTCCCCAAGTTGACCCATGGATTGTATTGGTCGTAAATGACTCATCCAATAGGGCTAGGACATGTGTGAATGTCATTTCATATTATTATAACATTATCTTTACCTTAAATTACACTAATTACATTTAATCGCGATTAATTAAACTCAAAAGTTACTATTCACCAAATATTATTTTAATCCAATTGAACCACATTTTACTTCTTAATGAAAACCATTTATGTCGGATTTTTGAAAATCAAAACACAGAAGTGGTAATGTTTTATTTAAACGAAAAATGAGTTTTTTAACTACCACTTAGTGGTTTCACTATTCATCAAAAATTGAAGTTTTTTTGAACAATGCCAAAATTTCACCCTAAGCTATAATTTATATTCCGAATTTAAAAATGATGTATATTTTACAAAATTCCAAACATATAAGTTTCATTAATTAATTTTATAATTAATTCCCGCTGTCACAACAAATAGCATGTTTTTAAGAAACAATACATATCAAAAGACTGACAATTGTTTATGTCCAATTTCAAAGTGAAATTAATTCTAATGACCAACATTGGATAAAATGGTAATAATATATTCTAATTACACTTTGAAACCTCTCAATAGTATAATTTATCATTATATATTTTTTTGATTAAAAAATTTGTTTTTAAGTATTTTTCACTATTCATAAAAAATTGGAAGTTCTCAGAAAATTACAAAACAATTCAACTTAGGGTAATTTAGATATTAAGAATACAAAAATGAAGTCCATTTTGAAATATAAAATTTATATAATTTCAAAAATTGGGTATTACTATTCATAACTGCTATTTTTATTGGTTGCGGGGTGTTAGAACTCAAGGTTGCGTACAACACACGCTGCACTATTATTCATGGAGAAGCGTACCATGGAAGCTTGGGGTGTTACATTCTCCCTAGGTAAGATAATTAAAATTAATATGGTAGTAATTTCACCAAGATAAATAAACAAGGTATTGATTGTTTTCTCAAATCATATGACTAGGAGATTTTAGAACACCATTACCATGATAACGACTTGGAACAACTAAACATATTTTCACTTATAACTTATTTTAGAGACACATAAATCATTTATCATTTGTAGTTACAGGTAATATTTGTGAAGGGAATCAAGCATTATCCTTCTAGAGAAATTATATCTAACATGACACATTCTATTTAAATAATAAACATGAGAACGTTTTTTGGGCCCTAGTGTTGAAAAATATGTGATAGATATAAAACTAGTGCTTAATTAGTTTGGACCACCAAATTTTTTTAACTAGATGAATGAATAAAAAACAATATACCTATTGGAACTCAATGTGAGATTGGAAAAAATGTTTTGTTAGGTATAATTGCTAGAAATAAATTTAGACTAGGTAAATGAGGCCACCGTAAATAAGAAAGAATTGATTATAAATTTTTATATAATAATAATTGATTTTTATTATTTAATAATAACTTTATGTAAGGTTGTACAATTGAATTTCAGAATATTTTAGATGGATATTAATAGTTTTTAAGTGGTTTTTCCCTGAGGATGTTCATGTAAAAAGAACCATGGATTTCAAAATCACACTTTTCTATTTTATGTTTTTTTAATTAGAGAAATATTTTTATGTTTTGAAGTAGGATCCTAAACCCTAGTATGATATACTTAACCTTTTTTATAAAATTATTTTAATAATGGAAATGTTGATCCAACTGTTTTATCAAATGTTTCTAAAAATATTCTAATTGATGAAATCATTGTTGACTATATTATTTTTTGTATATTAAATCATGCAATTAGGAAAAAATTTATTCTAATGAAAATTGGATTCAAAATCGATTTTATTGGTGATTTAATATTCTTCATTGGATTATATATTTTAAAAAACTAAATTTATTTGTTTTAAGTAAAATTAAATATATTATATATCTATTGAAAAAGTTTAGTATGAATATTTTTAAGGAAATTTACAATATAATTTATTATCATTATTATATATTCGTTTATGAAATAAAGAAAAAGAATTAGCAATTATTTTTGGTTGTTGCGATCATTTTATTTCTCATTAGTTACACTGAAAAATATATCATGTTTAAACTATACATTTTTATAAAATTTTAGTAAACCCCCATGTAATCAGACATGGGTGTATTGAAATATAATTTTAATAGCATAATTCATACTTTAATTTTATTTCTATTTTTAATATAATAAAAATAAATTTTGTTTATTATGTTTATTAAATTGTTTGTATAGTGTTTTTATTCCAATAGAAGTCGAACCTAGGGAAGGTGTCTGTAGAGACCCGAAGCCTGACGTACATGGACATTACATTACTTTTGTGGAATACTTAGTACATAACAAAAACACACACACAAGGATCGTAATAGTTTAGTGTCTTTGGAAACTCGGATCGTAATCTTCTAAACGTGGTGAAAGATCTTCAATATCTCCCATAAAGATCTTCCCCTTTTTTTTACCTAAAACCTTTCTTTATATCCTGGGGAAAAGAAAACATAAAAGGGTGAGCTCAAATGCTCAGTAAGGGTAAACAAAGGAAATATCAATCACATAATTTTCATAAGAACATAACATTTTTGGAAATCTTAACCTGCAAAAGAGAGCATAATTTCATAACATGGGATAAATCATAGTACTAAAATGAAATCATAACTTAAAACATTACTCATTGTGGCATACACACATAATCATAGAGAATCATTTCTTGTTATTCAAGACTCATTGCCAAGACTATCTTAGTGGACAAAGTCCCTTTCTGAATCGAGTAATCCTCGTTTCAGTCCTGTTTCACTGAACCGGTATAACCTACCATTCCAGCCATGTCTATCTCATGAGATATAAAATCTTTACCCAATGCATTGGAGGGAGATATAGGTCCCACCCATCTCTTAATGAATCCTTTCTTATGTGTGCCACAAAATCATAAATCATACATCATTGCATAACCCATGTAATAAAAATGGGATTCTTAAACAACATGACATCATAAAAACATTCATATAAGATAAAGGAATTCATAAACATAATTCCATCACAACATAGTCAAATCAATGTAAAAATATGGATAGAAACAGAACCCTTTATTATCTTAGATGGAAAATAATTTTGATAAAACACTTGCCTTGAATTCTTGAGGAAAATATCCTTTCTTCTTCAAAATCAATTTCTTTTCACAAAACATCATGCAATTTTAAAAGAAAGATATTTTATTGAAAATAGTCATAAAATCTTTTAGAGGAAGCTTCATGAAAATAAGGCTCCATAAAACAGTAGAAATCCGTTCGTGCCGTATAAGTTAAAAAAAAACATTCTTCGTACTTTTGTCGGAAAAGTCAAAAAGTACCTCATACAGAAAAACGACAAAAGATTCCTTTCATATTCTTTACTAAAAACTCACCGAAGAGTAAAATTGGATTTTAACTATTGTAAGTGGATGGAAACAATATTACATATTGAAGGAACATGGATGTGGATGATAAAATACACCCCAGTAAATACTTACGAATAAACAATCTCGGATAAAAATGAGATTGTGATATTTTCCCTTACCTTAGGTCCGACTTGCTTTGTAAGTGTCCGAACCTCCTGTATAATGATTTAAATCATGTTATTGACTTATTACAGAATCATATTCATTGTTATGATATCATATATGGTTCACTTATGACATTATATTACCCGTTATTTTGTAAATTCCATGTTAAAGAAGCGTTTTGGGTAAAATCGTTTCATTTATCGTAGGTGTTTTGACTTGTTTTTCTTGACATCATTATTACTTATATCGTGATTTACTTACTTCCAGAATATAAAATATGATTTATATATCATATATATTCAGTATATATATATATATAATAGGTAGATAAATAAAATGAAAAACACCGTTCATGGAGACGGTAGTCCGTACGTACGCATGAACGTTGTTTTCCTTTCCTTATTGTCTTGAAATGGAAGTAAGTAGATGAAATACATATGTATATATATAAATAAATCCAGTAGCTTTATAATGTCATATATTTCATTATTATTTCTTATATATACTTTATAATCATTCTTAAATGGTTAACATGGAGAATGAATCTCATCGCGTCGTGGAGACGGTAGTCCGTACGTACGCACGAGCGATGATATCATTTCTATAAATATTGAATTGAATTGGAGTGGATTATACAATATATCAGAATCAATATGATGTTGTAATAACTATGTATAGTTATTCTTTACACCATTATACCCATCCATGTAAGGTGGTGGTGGAAAATAGATTACACCACGGCGTGGAGACGGTATTCCGTACGTACGCACGCGCGGTGATCTCTTTTTCCGTAGGATGGATAGATGGTGAAATAGGGTTGTTTCATAAATATAATAACATATCAGTATATGAGTGATACTGATGTTATTACTTCATAATGAAACAACCTAAGAAGAAGAAGTGGAAGAAGAAATAAAGAGGAAATAATTGGTAACGGTAATTACCTCTTCTTTGAAGCGCCTCTTTGAGACCTCCTCTTAGGGCACTAAAATTGGTCTTTGAGGAAGACCAGAACCTCTAGGATGTTTCTAGGGAAGTGGAGAAGAGATTTTGGCAGGGGTTGCCCGAGCTTGAGTGCTCAAATTGGTGTGAGGAGGAGGGGGAGGAGGTGTCCTTTTATAGGGGAGGAGAGGGGCACCTTAGGAATTCTTAAAAATATTAATTTATAATAAATCTAACCCCACTAAAAAACCTCCAAAAATGACTCATATTCGAAGATTAGATGAGATAGGGTTGTAATCGCATCAACCAATCAAATTTAGACATGTTTGGATCTTATTTTAAACCTTATCAATTAGATTTAACTCTAAGTTAAATAATTTAACTTTTACCGTGTCTTTTTGTTTTCTTTCACTATATGGTTAATACACTTACTATAACATGCCAAACGAACCCCAAATTGTTTATTATTAATATATATATCCTTATCTAAGTCATTTGGCCGAACCTTAGATTTTTAGGAATAAAATAACAATTAATAATATAATATTTGATTTAAAAACTATTTTGTGTCAATTTTGACACTATTTGATATATGATTTTTGTGAAAGTCATAACAGAATTAAATGTTCGAACCAAGTTGATTAAATCAACATTAATATATCATAGTAACCTAGAAAATTAGTGGAATTCATAAAAATTCTCAAATTACATTTATTTTGGTGTTTATAACATCAATTATGTCAATATTTCATAAATAAGATAATTACTACATCATCTTTGTGTCATAAATTAATTAAATTATTTGATGTCTAAAAATTACAAATAAAATACCATTATGTAGGAACTATTTTTAGCTTTCTAATGAATATTTAGAGTCGAATTTATCTTATGTATAACCCCATATTAAAAATGATTTACTTATTAAACTTTGATTTTAACTATTTTAACCCTTCTTTAAATAAATTAATAATAAATGTCCTAATCTAATCCAAGTGGGCCTAAATGGTCATATTTTATTCCTAAGTTTGTTTTTGGTCGAATTACACTTGTCCAATAGAATTAGGACATGTGTTAGGGTAATATTAATATCATATTTACCCTTAGTTACCCTATTTACTATTAACCGTGGTAAAAAAAAAAGTTACTATTCACCAAAAAATTATTTTCATCTCATTGAACCACATTTTAGTCCTTAATATTAACCGTGTCTCTCGGATTTTCGAAATTCCATTCACAGAAGCGGTAAAATTAAGTTTTATACAAAATTCAGTTTTTAACCTACCACTTAGTAGTTTCACTATTCATCAAAAATTGATGTTTTTCAGAATAATGCCAAAATTTCATCCTAAGCTATATTTCATATTCCGAATTCAAAAATGAAGTATATTTTACCAAATTCATAACATAGAAATTGCATTAATTAAATTTATAATTAAATCCCGCTGTTAACACAAATAGCGTGTTTTTAAGAAACAATATCTATCAAAAGATTGACATTTGATTACGTCTGGTTTAAATGTGAAATTACATCCAATGACCAACATTGTATTAAATTGTAAAAATATATTCTAAATATACTTTAAAACCACTCAAATTAATAATTTATCACTATTAATTATTTCGATTAAAAAAAGTTGTTTTTAATTATAAATTAGTAATTTTCACTATTCATCAGAATATGAAAGTTATCCGAAAAGTACCAAAATTTCACCTTAGGCTAAATTCGATACTCCGAATCCAAAAATGAAGTTCATTTTGAAAAATAAGATTTACAGAATTTTAAAAAGTAGTTATTACTATTCATAACGGGTAGTTTTAATAATATTTTAATATCATATCGTTGTTTAGTGAAACTCGGTATTGCGTATTACACACGCTATCGAGGAAGGTCGCGATTGCGTGTAATGCAAGGCAAGTCAAGGATGCGTGTTGTGCAAGCTCCTTTTGGTGTAGCGTACAACACAAGACATTAGTGAAATAAAAAAGAATATTTTTCATAAAATCTCGGGCTGTTACATTCTACCCCCCTTAAAATGAATTTCGCCCTCGAAATTCGTCGGGGTTATAAATGGTTTACTATTCTAAAGTTTCTTTAATAGAATCCCACATCGTAAAAAGGAATACCAAAACTTGGCTTTAAAAACTAAAGTATGAAATGTAACGATTACCCAAATAAACTAATCACTGGGTTTCCACATAGGTGAAAATATGGATATGGAAGAGAAATCTAACCATCATGTTCTGATGGAGAGTGGTAGAGAACATGGCTATGGAAAAGCCAGTAATCACAAATCCATAAATTTGTGACGATCTAAGGTACCATCTGATTTATCAGGTATAAGAGAACTAGGACAACATTTTTGGTTTTCGAGATCATTTCCCTAAAGTTAAAGAATTTGAATTAGAATAAATACTTACTTTATTTTGGTACAATCTCACTGTTGTTCGTGCCTTTAACAATTTCCACTTCATCTCTTAAATAAATGAAGTTGAATTTGTTATTCGTGAAGTGTTAAAAGATCATGTGATAGAATTACGGGTCATTCCATCTGTTTCAAACAAAAGGTTAGCAAAATTATATACATAAGTCGGTCTATAGTGAGATTAATCACATATGGTTTCTAAAATGGACTTATACTTCATATATCATACTGCTTAATATAATAAAACTAGTTTCTACTAAACAGGGACTTCCTGTAGGCCAGTGGTAGGTAATAAAGGCCAGTCGCACTTCGGTTGTGGGTTCGATTCCCACAGCCTTGTCCGACGCGATGGGCTGTCGCCCGTCCTGCAGGTTGTCCTTTTTCTAAAACTATATTACTATAAAATCCCATCAATAATATCGAGAAAACTTCGATCCTTAAACAATACTAACTTATGTTCAACATAATCCATTCCAATCTTTAGGCTTATACATAATACTGCAGTCCACTCTCATAATATAGTGACAACGATTACCAGAGGTTTAATACTGTCGTTGATCCCCACATATCATAAGATATGTCTGTTGGTCACATTCCAAACATTCAAAGTCCTTAATCGTGTATTCTCTTGAATACCTTAGTGAAAACATGAGTGCAGTTAAAAGTTAACACTTTCCACATACCAAAATCCTCAAAATTCTATATACTCAAACCATGATATCACTTAGTCCTTATATCAATCATGAGCTCATGAATACAATCAAACATCGCATTATCTTCTTATCCTTTCATTATGCACTTATCATCTACTTTCCAAAATATTTGAATCACTTTTCATAGTTATTGGTACCTTAAAATTATTGAAAACCATAATAGACCAATACTTAAATATTTCAATACACCATAAAAGTACCTCAACAACATTATTCTTGAATACCAAAACACTTCAGTCCATCCACATCAATGATTATCCTGGAATAAGTCCTTCCTTGATTTAGAAGTAACTTTTTAGGTCAGGGCATTGAGTTGGGTAATGCCCATGTTCTCCACAAATAAGACATTGAACTCCATAACAGTCTGTCACTCTATGACCCTTTTCTCCACACAGATAACATCGGTCCCTCCATTTGAGGTATTCCTCAAGGTTCTTCTTCCCTTCTTTAGAAATCTCAATCTTCCTTTCTTTATGCTCCTCAACATGCGAACATGCATAATAGTCTATCTTCCTCTTCTTTGAAGAATTAGGCATACCACTAAATTTCACCTTGTTAGTCATATATCGCGATGATTGATTCGGCATAATCACAACATCTTTCTTTCTAGGCATTACAAAATTTTGTTGCTCATAGTCACCAATTTGTCCATTGGATTCAATGTTAACTGAATTCCTTTTGGTTCCCTCCATTAACTAAAACATAAAAAGAATTTTGTTAGAGGCGAAATCATGCTAGGGAAGACAACATAGTAAAGGGGGAGCACCCTCAATATCTAACATCTTAGGTTAAATTCTAAGATCGTTACCGTAGTTATAGGACTATATCCTATACGTATACTTATCCTTAGGGACATCCCTAGACATACCTTAGAAATATCTCTAGGGATCTCACTAATGTTTTCGCGTCCTAGTTTCCAAAGGTTGACTAAACCTTTCCTCTGATACCAACTGTAGAGACCCGAAGCCTGACATACATGGACATTACATTACTTTTGCGGAATACTTAGTACATAAAAAAAACACACACACAAGGATCGTAATAGTTTAGTGTCTTTGGAAACTCGGATCGTAATCTTCTAAACGCGGTGAAAGATCTTCAATATCTCCCATAAAGATCTTCCCCTTTTTTTTACCTAAAACCTTTCTTTATATCCTGGGGAAAATAAAACATAAAAGGGTGAGCTCAAATGCTCAGTAAGGGTAAACAAAGGAAATATCAATCACATAATTTTCATAAGAACATAACATTTTTGGAAATCTTAACCTGCAAAAGAGAGCATAATTTCATAACATGGGATAAATCATAGTAGTGAAATGAAATCATAACTTAAAACATTACTCATTGTGGCATACACACATAATCATAGAGAATCTTTTCTTGTTAGTCAAGACTCATTGCCAAGACTATCTTAGTGGACAAAGTCCCTTTCTGAATCGAGTAATCCTCGTTTCAGTCCTGTTTCACTGAACCGGTATAACCTACCATTCCAGCCATGTCTATCTAATGAGATATAAAATCTTTACCCAATGCATTGGAGGGAGATATAGGTACCACCCATCTCTTAATGAATCCTTTCTTATGTGTGCCACAAAATCATAAATCATACATCATTGCATAACCCATGTAATAAAAATGGGATTCTTAAACAACATGACATCATAAAAACATTCATATAAGATAAAGGAATTCATAAACATAATTCCATCACAACATAGTCAAATCAATGTAAAAATATGGATAGAAACAGAACCCTTTATTATCTTAGATGGAAAATAATTTTGATAAAACACTTGCATTGAATTCTTGAGGAAAATATCCTTTCTTCTTCAAAATCAATTTCTTTTCACAAAACATCATGCAATTTTAAAAGAAAGATATTTTATTGAAAATAGTCATAAAATCTTTTAGAGGAAGCTTCATGAAAATAAGGCTTCATAAAACAGTAGAAATCCATTCGTGCCGTATAAGTTAAAAAAACATTCTTCGTACTTTTGTCGGAAAAGTCAAAAAGTACCTCGTACGGAAAAACGACAAAAGATTCCTTTCATATTCTTTACTAAAAACTCACCGAAGAGTAAAATTGGATTTAAACTATTGTAAGTGGATGGAAACAATATTACATATTGAAGGAACATGGATGTGGATGATAAAATACACCCCAGTAAATACTTACGAATAAACAATCTCGGATAAAAATGAGATTGTGATATTTTCCCTTACCTTAGGTCCGACTTGCTTTGTAAGTGTCCGAACCTCCTGTATAATGATTTAAATCATGTTATTGAATTATTACAGAATCATATTCATTGTTATGATATCATATATGGTTCACTTATGACATTATATTACCCGTTATTTTGTAAATTCCATGTTAAAGAAGCGTTTTGGGTAAAATCGTTTCATTTATCGTAGGTGTTTTGACTTGTTTTTCTTGACATCATTATTACTTATATCATGATTTACTTACTTCCAGAATATAAAATATGATTTATATATCATATATATTCAGTATATATATATATATAATAGGTAGATAAATAAAATGAAAAACACCGTTCATGGAGACGGTAGTCCGTACGTACGCATGAATGCTGTTTTCCTTTCCTTATTGTCTTGAAATGGATGTAAGTAGATGACATACATATGTATATATATACATAAATCCAGTAGCTTTATAATGTCATATATTTCATTATTATTTCTTATATATACTTTATAATCATTCTTAAATGGTTAACATGGAGAATGAATCTCATCGCGTCGTGGAGACGGTAGTCCGTACGTACGCACGAGCGATGATATCATTTCTATAAATATTGAATTGAATTGGAGTGGATTATACAATATATCAGAATCAATATGATGTTGTAATAACTATGTATAGTTATTCTTTACACCATTATACCCATCCATGTAAGGTGGTGGTGGAAAATAGATTACACCACGGCGTGGAGACGGTATTCCGTACGTACGCACGCGCGGTGATCTCTTTTTCCGTAGGATGGATAGATGGTGAAATAGGGTTGTTTCATACTTATAATAACATATCAGTATATGAGTGATACTGATGTTATTACTTCATAATGAAACAACCTAAGAAGAAGAAGTGGAAGAAGAAATAAAGAGGAAAGAATTGGTAACGGTAATTACCTCTTCTTTGAAGCGCCTCTTTGAGACCTCCTCTTAGGGCACTAAAATTGGTCTTTGAGGAAGACCAGAACCTCTAGGCTGTTTCTAGGGAAGTGGAGAAGAGATTTTGGCAGGGTTTGCCCGAGCTTGAGTGCTCAAATTGGTGTGAGGAGGAGGGGGAGGAGGTGTCCTTTTATAGGGGAGGAGAGGGGCACCTTAGGAATTCTTAAAAATATTAATTTATAATAAATCTAACCCCACTTAAAAACCTCCAAAAATGACTCATATTCGAAGATTAGATGAGATAGGGTTGTAATCTCATCAACCAATCAAATTTAGACATGTTTGGATCTTATTTTAAACCTTATCAATTAGATTTAACTCTAAGTTAAATAATTTAACTTTTACCGTGTCTTTTTGTTTTCTTTCACTATATGGTTAATACACTTACTATAACATGCCAAACGAACCCCAAATTGTTTATTATTAATATATATATCCTTATCTAAGTCATTTGGCCGAACCTTAGATTTTTAGGAATAAAATAACAATTAATAATATAATATTTGATTTAAAAACTATTTTGTGTCAATTTTGACACTATTTGATATATGATTTTTGTGAAAGTCATAACAGAATTAAATGTTCGAACCAAGTTGATTAAATCAACATTAATATATCATAGTAACCTAGAAAATTAGTGGAATTCATAAAAATTCTCAAATTACATTTATTTTGGTGTTTATAACATCAATTATGTCAATATTTCATAAATAAGATAATTACTGCATCATCTTTGTGTCATAAATTAATTACATTATTTGATGTCTAAAAATTAAAAATAAATTACCATTATGTAGGAACTATTTTTAGCTTTCTAATGAATATTTATAGTCGAATTTATCTTATGTATAACCCCATATTAAAAATGATTTACTTATTAAACTTTGATTTTAACTATTTTAACCCTTCTTTAAATAAATTAATAATAAATGTCCTAATCTAATCCAAGTGGGCCTAAATGGTCATATTTTATTCCTAAGTTTGTTTTTGGTCGAATTACACTTGTCCAATAGAATTAGGACATGTGTTAGGGTAATATTAATATCATATTTACCCTTAGTTACCCTATTTACTATTAACCGTGGTAAAAAAAATAAAAAGTTACTATTCACCAAAAAATTATTTTCATCTCATTGAACCACATTTTAGTCCTTGATATTAACCATGTCTCTCGGATTTTCGAAATTCCATTCACAGAAGCGGTAAAATTAAGTTTTATACAAAATTCAGTTTTTAACCTACCACTTAGTAGTTTCACTATTCATCAAAAATTGATGTTTTTCAGAATAATGCCAAAATTTCATCCTAAGCTATATTTCATATTCCAAATTCAAAAATGAAGTCTATTTTACCAAATTCATAACATAGAAATTGCATTAATTAAATTTATAATTAAATCCCGCTGTTAACACAAATAGCGTGTTTTTGAGAAACAATATCTATCAAAAGATTGACATTTGATTACGTCTGGTTTAAATGTGAAATTACATCCAATGACCAACATTGTATTAAATTGTAAAAATATATTCTAAATATACTTTAAAACCACTCAAATTAATAATTTATCACTACTAATTATTTTGATTAAAAAAAGTTGTTTTTAATTATAAATTAGTAATTTTCACTATTCATCAGAATATGAAAGTTATCCGAAAAGTACCAAAATTTCACCTTAGGCTAAATTCGATACTCCGAATCCAAAAATGAAGTTCATTTTGAAAAATAAGATTTACAGAATTTTAAAAAGTGGTTAGTACTATTCATAACGGGTAGTTTTAATAATATTTTAATATCATATCGTTGTTTAGTGAAACTCGGTATTGCGTATTACACACGCTATCGAGGAAGGTCGCGATTGCGTGTAATGCAAGGCAAGTCAAGGATGCATGTTGTGAAAGCTCCTTTTGGTGTAGCGTACAACACAAGACATTAGTGAAATAAAAAAGAATATTTTTCATAAAATCTCAGGCTGTTACAGTGTCCGTTCATAGGCAATTAACAAGTTTAATTCTATGTTAATAATAAAAATTATGTTAAAATGTTTACTCCTAAAGAATAATTCTTATTCAATGCTTGTTTTTTCAAATACAGTCTATGAATGAATCACACTTTACAGAGTTTTGGATTTCAATTTATACATTTCCATATAAAATGTAACAACACAAGTTCTATATATATTTTTATGAATTATATCACATTCTAGTTATAAAAATATTCATATAGTCCATAAAATAATGATAGATTGAAATTAGAAATAATAAATAAATATTAATTTCATTAATATAAGGGTTTAAATTGGTATTATTTTAAAAACATTTAATATTAATAGTTACTTATATCATACATGAACTATCACAATCTGACCAATAAGCAACCACATGTCCCATGAATGGATAATCCAAAACTACCCCAATCCAACCTACATAGGTAATGGGTTGGAAACCAGACCTGAATGGAATAACTAAAATGGGATTCCGTTTCCCTATGTAACTACATAGACAAACACCCAACCGTATCCTTGTAGAGATGAAGAGGGGTAATAATAAAAGAATATAATATCTAGAGTAAAATTCATTCTTATAATAAAATATTGGGAATAAAAAAGTGTATGATAGTTAAAAATGAAAATTAAATTGTTAACGTACGTACCCAACCATAATAGATGTCCCAACTTGACAGTAACTGGAAACATTAAATTCTTAGAGAGACTATCTCCATATCTCCAAACCCCAACCACTGTACACTGAAAAATTCACAAGGAAATCCCTAAACTACCCTAAAAACACTACGAACATGTATGTTTTCATCATAATATGTGATACATTCTAGAAAATACATTATAGTGTTGATAATATACATACTTACAAGGATTCCCCATAATCTATAAGTGAGAAATATGAGATCTGGTAGAAATAATCAACTCAAACCCAAATAATTTGTGAAAATGAAGACCAATAATAATTGATATATATATAGACTATACTAAAATAAAATGAAAAGAGAGAAAAATGGAGTCCCCATCTCACAGCCCTGCCAAGGAAAAGAGTCTTCTAGTACTTTCAATGGCCCATTAATGATTCCCATCATCTTTCATGTCTATCCAAAGTAGTAACTTTGTGGAGACACAACTCACCATTGAACTTCATATTCTAGGGTAAAAAATCTATATGTAGAGGACCCATTCCTGTGTACAATAAGTGGGTTCCACTCAATATGTAGAGAACCCACATCTTAATGAAATACTAAGGTTCCACTAAATAGGCTGAGGACCCATTCCATAATCCAACATGAGGTTGTGAATCAATATTTTGGTGACCCATGGCCTAATCCTACAAGGTGTAAAACTCAATATGTAAAGGACCCATTTCATGATCTAATAGTATGGTGATACTAAATAGGTAGGGAAATTGTTCCCTAAACTAATAGGAGGGTGATACTATGTAATTAGAGGTCTAATTCCCTTGTCTAATAGGAGGGTTACACTTAAAAGGTAGACGACCCTTGCGTCGATCAAATATGTGGTTTCAACTAAATATGAAGTGGTACCATTCCTTGATCCAACTGGAGGGCTCTACTCAATAGGTATAAAACCCATTATATTTGTCCATTTAGAGGGTTCCACTCTCTGATGTTCCATCCTAATCACTACAATTATCATATGTTTCCTAAACAAGTATCATTCTTGTAATATCTCTCATCATATATCAAAATATACTATGGAGGGAGCCATCACATTCTAAATGAAATAATCATTCATGATAGGCTAATTACATGTAATAATATTTGTCCACAAGAATAAGATATGAGATATAAATGATTATTAAAGGATTTAACCGAGTGTTAAATCAATAAAATTGATCATACTAGCACTAAAAGTGTGTGGTACTTAATGTTTATATAGGTGAACAAGAAAATTAGTCAAAAAATGGAACTACCAAATCATAGAACTAATTAAAACTCTGATAAATTCAAATAGAATCCAATCCATTTAGAAGAAAATCTCGAGAATCAGTTCGAAAAATGGTAAGACTTCTATTAAATCAATCCTCACAATATAATTCATAATTATAATTATATATAGATAATTGTATAAGTGAAAAAAAAATTAATGAACTAACACACCACCATTGTGTGAAGAATTCCAAAAATTTTCGTATGAATGAATTCAAACCCTAATTGAACGGTACCTACTTTAAAATAAAAATAATTTTAAAATTGAATAATAATAAATTTTACTAATAAAATAATGTGATCCAAAAAAAATACATGAGAAAACATTAAGATGAAATTTCAAAATTATTAGAGTAAAATTGTAATTGAAAGACTAAAAAATAAAAAACAATCTTTCACCACCAGCACCTCAAATGTTCATTTTTGTGTTATATGGTCAATATTATCTAATTAAATTTCATATAATTTTTTTAGGAAAATGAAATGTGTTTGAGAAAAGGGAAATAAGACTTTTCAATGTTGACTCATAAAATCAGATCTAGATTCTTCCTGTATGTTGACCTAAATATTTGAAAATGAATATGGAACAATATAGGATGGTAGTGAAATATAAATGTATTGTTCTATATTTCTACTAATTTTTATAGAAATTATATCCTTATTTTATATTCCATTCATAGTTTATGATCAATTAGGGGGATGAATTTATAGGCCTTCAAATCTAGCTTATAATTTAAACATCAACTTAGTCCACCTGGACCACTATAAAAAATCAATGTTATCTCTCATTACAATTTAATAAAATGTTCACCATAATTTTATCAATATGTAGTTAAAATTTTCACTTCATTAGTCTTTAATTGTGGGATACCATTTTATTTAATTGGCCTAAGTCCCATTTTGCTTTATTCATAAATTTATGCATCTAGGGAAAAAATGGCCATCTTTCCTTGTGAATCATCGATTAATCCTAAATGAAAAAAAATTAAAATATAAGTGATAAATAATATAAAAAATATCAAATTCATTTAACCAATATGATTAATTCCACAAGAAAATTAATAATTTAACCAAAATTGAACCACTTTAAACATTAAATTCTTAATTATGTGAAATGATGTTTGAATAATAAAATGCACTAAAACCGGTGTTTATAGAACCTAAAAAATTTAATATTAAAAGATAATAATATAATATTATCCCATTTAAGTTATTAATCACACCCATATATTATTTTTTCTAGTACTAATGAAGAAGTACCTTAAAAAATTACATTGAATTCCATTTGTCAAAATAATTATAACATATAATGATCATCAAAATAAATCAGGTCAGATAATCATGTATCCATTCAAAGTAATATGACAAACAATAGGTTAACAAGCATATCCAAAGCCTAACCCATTCTTTTGTTCAAATATATCACCAAATTTAATCAAATTGCAATTAAGAATGATGTTGTGTTTTGCATCACAACTTACATGGGGTTTTATTTTCATGTTCAAGGGGGAATAAATGTAATCTCTTCATGGTAATCATAGTCAAACTTCCATTAAGTACCTAATTTTTTCATTTGTTTTTCTATTTCTTGATTATTATTTTTACAATAATTAATAATATATGACTTACTCCATGTAAGTCAACTACAAAGTCACAATCCCCAAGTGTTGGATGCAAAACAATTATTCAATTTTATAATCTACAATAGAGATGTAAATTAAAACAATGGGTGATAAAACTATGGATTCATTGTACCAAAATGATGAACTCCCCATATTTGGACAAAACATTGAACTTTGGACTTTGGGGTTACCATTTTCTTCATTTTATTCTTTTAATTTTATTAATACTAAAATTGAACTCAATGTGAGACCACACCCAATGTCATAATGAAGGGGATCCATGAAATCAAGCTTATTCAAAAAATCCTATGGAAATGAATTTTGGAATTTTATGTAAATGGATGAAAATTATTTTAGTGGAAAATCACATAGGAAAACCATACATTCCAAAAACTATTCTCATTATCTTAAATATGAATTAAAATAATAATTAATACATTTAAAAATATTTCAAAGATAGGCTCAACATTTGAAAAGGTTATTATCTTATTCAAGATTAGATAAATTTATTTCCCATTTATATACACAATTGTTTCACCATGGATGATCACACAATAAATTTTCCTTGAAAAATGCAATATTTAATATTTAATTGATTTAACCACACCAAACATATAATTAAATGATCCCCGGTGTTGAAGATAATATAATTTTGAAGTGGAGTGATGTGGAAGATAGGAGTTCAAGAAAATTATTGAAATATTTAATAATGTAACATGGAATTTCAAATAATAATTAAATTTTGAAACTAGTTCATCATTTTACTCTTATGCCAATAAAATAATCCTCATCAATGATGGAACTCTATGTTTCAATTCTTCGGAGAAATTTAATTTTCTTGAAAATTCATCAACATCAATGGCCCCAATAGCTTGAAAAACATCATAAATAAAGATCCATGAAAACCCCTAGGGGTTCCCTTAACTAAAATAAATAATGAAAATAGTTTATAAACAATTAGTTTCTTCCTAGAAATAACTTAGTTTATTGTCATTAACATGACATGGTCCCACTAACAAACCCAATAACAACATTCCACATTTGAGGCCTTTTATTTCACCACTTCTACTAGATTGAGATTTATTATATTTATAATCTTTTCAATGTAAAAATATATGCTATATAATGTGTGTAAAAATACATGTAATATCATTGATTATTGATTGAGTTACTTCTGATGTCTTTCTTAAGACATCAATGATCAGTTTCCCATTATGGGTTTTATAAGAAGGATGAATGAAAGTGGAAAAGTTGTGATTAAACCCTATGAAGGGATACATGAGTCATAATAGAATATAATTTTGAGTTTCGAATGGATAAAACTTCCTAAAAATGTTTTGGAATTAGAATCAAAATTAGATTCATCTCCAAAAAAATAGAAATAACTGCATCCTTAAAAAATTATTTCTACCCTCAACTTTTTTTCATTTCAATGTTAGGAGTTAAGGTAGAATTAGAGTTCCAGATGATTTTCACAAAAGGTTGAGTGACTTTTTTCTATGAACTCTTAAATGGAGATATACTCCAAAACCTCAATCAAAGATATGAAATATCAATTTTCAGAATTCAGAAATTTAGTTTCATATTGATTTAAACACCCATAAACAATTCATTAATGTTCTATAGGCTTCCTAGATTTAATTTATGATTTTATAGAATTTTTATGTGAATTTTTTATAATAATATTCTTATATCAATGAAAAGAAGGGAAAATATGAGTGGGAATGGGTTATTTAACTACATCAATAATTTTTAGTTCAAATCTAAATGATGAAACCTAACAAACTACCTATTTGTTTTATAAATATTCTCATTAAGGGTTGACGATTGGGCTACATAATATGTTTATCCAAATATTATATTCTAAGAGGATAATTATAACATGTTTATCTGTACAGGGGATGTTCAAAATGTCCTTGAGGGGATTGAAACTCTTTATAAGGTGTAATGTTTTGTGTATCATATGACTTCAAAAATTTTGGTTCAATCGATGTTTTATTATCACTCCAATACTAACGAGGATGGACATTGTACATCACACATATTAAGGGGTATTCAGAGTAAGGATAGGCTCCCAATTTTTTCAATTTTTGAAAATTTCTTTCCATAGTAGTGAAATGGGGGTTGTAATTGATAATAAGAGTGATAAAAGGATTCTAGGGTTTATTATAAATTATTCTTGTCCCCGAATGTGGCACCTCAAATTTGATGCACCCAAATTTATCCAAACTCGTAGAAACATTCATTATAGTACATGTTGGGTTTGAATCTATAGGGACTGAATAAGTAACCACCAGAGTGGTAAAGATGTTAGATATTTTTTTGAAGTGGATTGTCCAAAATCAGATAGATTTTATCTTTTAAAATAAAATATTGACCTACCTAATATAATGGTTTTAATTTAATAAAGAAATCCTATGTAATTTAATACAAAAAATAAATAATGATGGGAATATCCTGGGTTGTTATTTGGGATACAATGTATGTAATTATTTTCCAATGAATTTTCAATTTACTAGGTCAAAAAGTATCCTATCATGGAGATATGTACCTAAAATAATTATCTGGTTTAATACATAAAAAATTTCATGTATTATCACCAATATACATAGAGGAACAATTTCACTATCACCTTAAAGAATTGGATCATAACAGCACTAAAAATATATAGTCACTAAAGTCAGTAATGATGAAGAATAAAATAAGTCAAAGAAAGGAATTGTCATAGCATAGACCTAATTTAAGAATTATATAATATAATATTAAATAAATTTCCACCTTAAGAAAATACCATGACTCATACCATACATTTTATAGAATTTCATTCATTCAAGTATCTAAATAGAAGTTCTATGTTTAATTTTAAAGGGGGACTAAAGAAGTGAAAAATAATGAATGAATGAACTCTCCATCAAATTGTTTGTAATTTCACAGTTGTTAGTTTCAATGAATTTACACACTAATTCAGTAGTATAAATATGATTCAAAAATGATAGAAAATTTTAATAAGGATTTTTTTTTCAGAATCTAATATGATCAATCAAAAAATAAATTAGAAAAAAATAAATATACGATTACAGAATGAAAGCATAAAATTATAATTGAGCGAATAAAATATCCCCAAAAAAAACCAAAAACCACAACAACCATAAAAAATAATTTTATTCTCCTAGGTTATATCCCACATAATTTAATGTAATCCCATTTAATTTTGATAATCAAAGGTGCATGTGAAAAAGGGAATGTTGACTTTTCAATGTTAACTATAAAAATCGGATCAAGATTCTTCATGAATGTTTACGTGAAAATTATACTTTGAATACGAAAAAATATTGGATGGGAATATAATGGAAATATATTCACCCTTATTTCATCTAATTTATGCTTAAATTTCATCCCAATTGGACATTCCATTTAGATGTTATCATGAAATTGGTGGGCAAATTTTTTTGGTGTTTAAATTTAGATTGTAATTAAAATATCTACCCAGGCCTCTTCGGTCGCCTTGAAAAAATTATAATTAGATCTCATAATAATTGAGGGAAATGTTACATGTAATTGTATCTATCTCCAGTTAAAATTTCTGTTTTAGTGACCTTTATTTTTAGGCCTCGCATTTATTAGATGGGTCTAATTTATATTTATATTTGTCCAGATATTCATGCATCTATGTTCCAATATTTCCCTCCTCAATTATGATTAATACATTGATCCTAGAATAAAATATTTTAAAATAAAATTAATCAATCATATATGCAAATATAATATTCAAATTGTTAGAAAAACATTCCACATGATGATGACTAATTGGTCCCAAATTGAACCGCTTGAAACTTGAATTGTAAAATGATTCGAAATGAGGTTTAAATAAAAAATGAACAAAACACTATATTTATGTACCTTATAAAACATGAATATTAAAAAATATGAAATTAATATTATCCTCTTTCAGGGAATAATCAACATGTATCAGAACCCACATGTCATGGGGCTCAACTCTTCTACCTAATAATGTCCCCACTATCACATAGATCGATACCATGTAGTACTACATGAACTGCAAGTGTACTACACAGTGTTTCTTGACATACTAGGACCTTTGAATGTGATACTTCTGTGCACATGTACACTAACCATGTGCCAGTATGTACTATATTTGTTGAAATTTTCAAGAATGTGTTATACCAGAGTACGTGTTGGGATTCCAGAAATGGGTCACACTGATTATTGGGGTCTCGTAAGAAATGTGATAGCTAAATAACCTAGAAATCCTAGTCATTATGTCTTGGAGACTAAGAAATAAATATCCTTTCGACTAAACAACATGTATTCATGTTTTTTTTATAATTCTTGATTTGTTATGTAGATAATAGATCTAACTTTTCATTCACCATCATGCTTGGTTGACCAACGATATTCGTGTAAATTGCCTCCAACTATCAATTATAACCCTCTATGGGATGAAAATTGGAATCATATTATATGGAATGGAGCCTTTACACCACTTATACATCTCATGTGATTCTAAAATCATTACATCAGATCCCAGATCCATAGTTCCATCACTCATTCTAGTGATATTCTCTAATTCATCCTCAAAACTCTAATATGGTCATTATTTTCGCATCCTTTATGAATATGGGGGTCCGATCACACTCAGTCCCTCCCATTAGTAGTCAAATCATGACCACATGGTCAAGTGGTGAAGAATGTAATGAATAGGTGGGAAAAATGAATAATAAACAATGTTATATCATCATTTTACAATAATTCATGGATATAGGTCACAAAATCCAATATTGGAAGGGGTGACTTCCTGGAATAATAAAAAAAATAAACAGAATGAACAAATTATTTCAATACATGGGCTCATGCGAAAAATTAAATATCACACAGATCAAAGGGTAAAAAATATGACCATGTTCAATATTTTTATCAATGTAAGAAACAAACATTGATGATCCCTAACATGATATTGAATTATTCATTGGGGAATAATCCATTTCACAATTATTGGGAAGATCTATTTTTTTCTTTACCCCATGATTAACCTTGATCCTATTTTATGTTGTCATCTGATCTCAATACACCAATGAAGAATGGTGGGAACTCCATGTAATGATCTTAGAGATATGTGTCTAACCCTATAGAATTTACAATGAATATTATTCATAGAGGAAAATAAATAAGATTATTTAATTTTCAAAAAAATAATGATTTTTTTATTTTAATTAAATTCATCATCCGACTACCGCATCTACCAGATATCCCATGCCAACTAACATTATGTCATGCTCGGGGTAAACCCCAAGTTCCCACTTCTACAATGGTATCATATTTCCAATTTTAAGATCCATTCATGTAATATTCCATTATTTCAAAATAATTTTTATAGGTTACATAAAATATATTAAATTGTTTTATAAAATTTATTGTGGTCACACTGAGCCTTGAAATTTCATGACGTATCAGCTTCTATCATTGAAAATATTCCTTGGTATTTTCAATGGAAAAAAGTTAAAAATATTTTCCCTACATTATTCCCTCCATTAATTTTTACATCCCCCAAAATCACAAAATAAACAAAAAGATGTAGATATTATGCCCACATATGGCTCTCCAACTCCCATGAGAACTTATGCATGATCCCTTACTAGCATAGTACATGAACCAATTATATTGTATTTCCATCTATAATCCTCTTTTTCTAATCCCGGATCTTCACTGATTGTTCTATGAAAGTGGATCCATCCTCGATTTTCACCTCGCCCTATTGAGTAACGTGTGTATTATCATGAATGTATCTTCTCAGTTATAAAATGTGGAAGATATCATGAACATTATCTAAGTATAGTGGAAATATGAGGTGGTAAGACACCTCAAAAACCCTCTCTAGGATTTACAATGGCCTAATGAACCTTAATGACATCATTCCTCCCTATCGGAATCTCCAAAATATTCTTCATGGGGAGTCTCTCAAGAATAGGTGGTCTCCTTACTTGAAATCCAAGGGAATAAAACATTGATCATAATAATATTCCTATCATCTCTAAGATGTTATCATACTCTCCCGAATCACCTAGAACTTATCTATCATTGTCTACACCACCTGTGGCTAAACATGTGATGTTTTACCTATACCTTTCCATTATATGGGTGACTCATAGGGTCTCTTGTACATGGCCTTGAAAGGTTTTTCATATATAGTAGAGTGATAACTATTTTTAATATAAATATATAATAAAGTTAACTAATCCTCCCAACTCTAGAAAAATTCTATCCTGCACTCCCTCGTCAAATCCCTGACACTAGGATAGTGCTCTTGTTGTAGAAATTTTTTATAGGGTTGAAAGGATGGACTCATCTTCATCTGCATTCAGAATGCCCTGTATTGGACCCACCACAACCATGACTTATACCGCATATCATAATGGGATACAATCATCAAGTGAACCACATGAAAGAAAAAAATATTCCATATTTATAACTTCCTCAAAATCACTATATAACTCTACCCCCTAATATTATGGATGTGAACCAACTCAAAAAAATGATCACATATCACCCAGATAAAATCATGGATTATCACTATTGATGGTATCCATATATCAAATTTGATGAATTTTCGAGCTCATTTCGACTACGGTATCTCAATAGGCTATAAATAACTACTGTAACATAGTTCTAAACCATCATCAGCTAACATGTGAGATGCCGAGAGATAAACTCATCCATGAAATACCTTATGTTAAACCATAAAAACTAGCCTTTAATGTATCTATACATATTATATAAACTATTATTTATAACCAATATATAAGTGTGAAACTCCCTCATTACCTCATATCTCATCGCGACCTGATGCACCATCCATTCTAAAAATGGTTGATCTGATTCCGCCCCTTAAAAGAATCCATCTGGGGAACCTCTTGATGATATCTGGTAACATATAACCTCACATTTGATGTCTCCAAATAGAAACTAAATCACATAAAGAAGAAATGGAGTATTAAACACCATGATCTAAAGATAATCTATACCCTCCTCTTATACCAATGTCATCTATAAGGAACCCATTTTCTTGGATGCCTCCTACAACAGGTAAGAATAGGAATTCCTAAAAAGGGAATCTACCATCAATGTTTCCTTCCTGGGAGCGTTGAATCTCTAAAATACATAGTCCTTTAGGAACTCCATACATATCCTCTCTCATATTTTCACGTATCTCTATGTGAATACATACCTAAAATTCTGATGGTATGAGAAGAAAACAACATGTTATCCTGAAAGATTGTGTTTCTACATCCTCTAAGTAAAGACTACTGCTACCATCTCTGGAACATGATTCATGTAGTTCTACTCATAAGGTCTCAACTACCTAAACCTAAATGATATAAATATATGTCACTAAGTAAACATAAAGCTGATACCAACTCACGAGGCATCTAAATACACTATGCACTCCAAGACCTCCTCCAGTACTCTCAAAATTGGATCACTAGTCAGCCTTAACATCAACTCCTCAGATGATCTATGGAACTTTTCAATACTAGAAAATGGATTACCTTTCTATTTTAGGTCGTCAAAGAGGATGTGATTATAGATAATTACTCTATGTACCTCTTTTAGTAACCATCCAAACAAACAAAACTATGTAAATCTGAAACTCTCTTGGATGACCCCAAAGAAAGAACAACATCAAACTCTGTTGTGTCCAAAGATAATTCATTCTCCAAAATGACATGTATTATAAAGTTAACCTTGTCGAACCAGAATTGGAATTACATGTGCTTACCATTAAGAAGGTTCTCTAATAACATGTCTTGGACCATCCCCATGTTATATACATTCCCCCACTCTAATGAAAAGTAAATGATTTTGTCATCAATGAAGTGAAAAAATATGATCAAATTTAGCTAGAAGTTCTGGTTTAAAAATACATAAATAGTGTATGGAAATTTTTCACACATAAAGGAATAACTAGGTACTCATACTATCTATAGAAACATCGGAATGCTAGCTTCGGAATATGAGCCTCATAAACCCTGAAGTGGTGAAAATTGTTTTTGAGGTCGATCTTCAAGAATCGTCTCATACCTCGCCACTGCTAAAATTTGTTTTTTATCACTGAAAAGGGTTACCCTTTCATTATCATGTAATGGTGTACGCAATTATAATCCTCAAAATTTCATAATTTCCCATCTTCCATTTTCACGAACAAAGATAGAGCTTCCTAGGGGGAAATAGTGATTCTGATAAAACCCCTATCTAGAATGTCCTCAAACTATAACCTCACCTCCTAGAGCTCGGAAGTGGCTATGTGATATGAAAGAAAATATATTAGATATATCATAGGATGGAAGTAGATATAAGCTCCATCTCCCACCAAAGATGTATTTTCTAAATGTCCATAGTGAAGATGTACATTTAATCCAACACAACTTAAGCAATCCATATGGATGATCAGCACATTTCTCTAAGGGAGAAACTCACCAACTGGGGAGTGATGGGTTGTGGCTACCTGCTCAAAAGTCCCACTCACTCAACCATGAGATCTCTATGGCATATAAATAATAATCTCATCACATATATATGATGGAATATGACTCATATGTTATGGATTTAAATCAAGGATCATGTTTTGGACAACCACTCCATTCCTGGGATAAAGACAGAAGGTCTTATCTTACCAACCAATAAGTCACAAGAAAAACATTCATTAATTATTGATATATCATGCTACTAATAGATAAAACACATAAAAGAATTCTTCCATGTAATAGACTCAATGAAAATATGTTTTAATTTAATATATCAATTGGGAGCCCTATCTCTCCCCCCATGAGTAAGAACATGAAGGAACCATTTGCACTAATGTCTACTAGGATATAATCAGAAGTATAACAAACTTATTTCATACCTCTAATCATCTAATAAGCTACCAAGTTATATTTCCCCATATCATACAGCTAGACATGGCCATGATTGCCTGCTCAATATGTCAAACGTGCACATCCTGGTGGTGGTGGTGGAAGTAGATCATATTGCCACCCACCACCAATAGATACTACAGCTAGAGACCCTCCTACATCTATAATAGCTCTAACTCCCTAGGGTCCTCCATTTCCATGTATTGGGTAACCAGAATCACATCGTTGTCTCTACCGTGGTGGTCTATCTACTATTTTTCATCCCTCTTTAGTAAATCAGGTCAGGTAATAATGTTCCATGTGACCTATCCTATCAAATACATTGAACCAACCCCTCTTTGGAATTTCTACTTCCTCTATACAGTATTTAGGCTACATGAAAACATCCCTAAGTCTACTCTTAAGAAGATATCACATGTTAAGATATCACAGACTGGTCCCTTCAAGCTAATCCAGATGACTCAGTCATAACATTTTCACTGCTAGCTCCAACTGCATGGAACCCATTGAATAAAAATATCTCTATAACAAGTTCCATCACCAATACTCTGGGATATGTGGTAAATCATTGTGGTACCACACAGTCACATTTTCTCTACAGAGACCCTTCTAAAACTTCTATGCCTAGAATTAACCATTCTGAATCATATTCAGGGAGTACCACATAATGTAACAGAACCCTGTAGAATTTTTGCAACTGTGTTCCATCCACACTACACCACTGAAAGATCCATCTTATGAACAAATTATAAGAATTATTGAAAATAGTCCTCATAAAAACCTATTTAAATTTGGACCCTAGGAGTGTCCACTCATCACGTGTAAATGTGACTATACTCCTCCAACACCCTTATCCTATATGGAAAATAATAGATACTAGTGCTACCATATAATCAGTAATGTTACCCAAAAGTCTAAATAATCAAAAAAACTCAATTCAATCCCCTGCTTCCTAAGGATCTGCCTTACCATGGAACATTAGAAACAATTTCCACTTGATCTAGTGTATTGTTCTAATCTATAAGTATCCTCACCCAGCTCCACATGTGTAATATATTGCTCAACATGTTGGGGGACTGTTGCCAATACACCTATGGTAAATATCAAACATAATGATTTATCACTCCAATTAATTGGATCATACAATCACTCAAAATTTTCAAGGATTGAATATATATGGACTAAAGAAGTAACCATTAGAAACTAAAAGGTATTCATGTTTTTTGGATATGTAGTTACCAAGATTAGATTGATTTGATTTGTGAAACTAAAATTAAAAATTTCCTAAGGTAACAGTTTTCATTTAATAATGAAAACATTAATTATTTTAATGGAAAAAATAAATGATGATTGGATGGTCTTAAGTTGTTTTTAGTGATATAATCGATGTAATTATTTTCTTATGAATATTTATTTTACCAGTTCAAGAAGTATCTGATAAATTTTATAATTCCCTAACATCATTCATTGATTTAATCCATAAACAATTCCATTTCTTATCACCATTTTACTTTTTTGGAATAATTTCATGACTAATCTAATGAATTGGATCGTAACAGTAATAAAAAATGTGTATTCATTATAGTTAGTGAAAATAAAGAAGAAAATAAGCCAAATAAAGGAACTATCGAGTCATAGAACTAATTAATGTATTTAAGAACATAAAATAAAGACTAGTACATACCAAATAAACTCCTTTGAATCAACTCATAAAAGGTTTATCCTTCCATTTATTAAATTCTCTCAATGTAAAGTGGTAGTAGACTTATAAAGGGGGAAATAAATAAGTGGGAAACTATGAATAAAGGAACACTCAAACGTTGTGGGAGGAATTTCACAATTAATGGTGTGAATAAATGAAAATCCCGATTCAATGATATAATCTTAATAATAAAACTAATAGAAAAGAAGAAAAATAATAAATTTTATTATTAATCT
The DNA here is from genome assembly GCA_963277665.1 of Viscum album. Classification (NCBI taxonomy): domain Eukaryota; kingdom Viridiplantae; phylum Streptophyta; class Magnoliopsida; order Santalales; family Viscaceae; genus Viscum; species Viscum album. The sequence goes on along the minus strand of OY728138.1, from coordinate 1,466,738,533 downwards.
AATGTGATCGAAGAAAACGGACATGAGAAAAAATAAATTTGAAATTTTACAAATAAAGGATAAAATTGCAATTAAAATAATAAAATATCCACCAAACATTTAATCACCATCCCCACCTTCAATAATAAATTTACCATCCTAATTTCAATCCCCAAATATTTAATTTCATCCCATTTATTTATTATTTCAATAGGTGGGTTTCAGAAAAGGGTAGGTAGACTTTCCAATGCTAGCCAGAAAAATTGGTTCAATAGTCTTCCTCTATGTTCTCCAAAAAAACAAACTTTTAGTGCAGCTGAATTTTGGATGGTAGTAGAAGATTAATATATATATCAACATTTTCTCCTATTTATTTTTAAATTTCATTAAAATTGGATATTATATTAGGCTTTTTTGATGAAATGGGTGGGCTGACTTTATGGGCCTCAAAATATGGGCCATAATTTGAACATAAACTTGGCCCACCTGGACCACCTTGAAAAAATAAAAATTAGATTTTTCATAGTTTAATTAAATGTTCCCCATAATTTTATATATATTCAATTAAAAAACATTCTTCATTGGGATTGAATTTTGGGCTCAACTTTTAATTGATGGTCCTAAGGCCAATTTAGCCATGTCCAGATATTTCATCATATATGGAAAAAAATTCCATAATTTATTGTGATTCATCCTGTTATCCTAAAATAATAAATTTTACAATCGATGGTGTCAATATTATCTCAAATTATAAAATTTTATTAATAAAAATAATTAATTCCAAATTTTGGTGATTAATTGGTCCCAAATAGAACCAAATTAAAATGAAATTTCAAAATGATGTGAAATGAGGATAAAATAAAAAAATAAACATAAAATCATGTTAATGGACATTAAAATTGGAGAATTTTAAAATATAAGCAACGTATGTTATCCTCTTTTAGTGGATAATAACAACATAAACATGAGTTTTTCTTGTCTTGGGAAAAATGTTTCTTCAAATATAAAAATGAATTCCCTTTTACAAAAACATTTTATCATACAGTGTTCATCAAAATAAATAGATCCAAACTATAATTTTAACTATCAAAATCATTTAACACAACATAGTTTCACAATAATATCCCAATCTCAATCCCTTTCCATTGTTAATATTTATCATCACATTTCATCTAATTTAAATTAATCATGATCATGTGTTATGCATCACAATATACATGGGGATTTATTTTCATGTTCATGGGTAAAATAAATATATTAACTAGTGGGAAATCACATTATAAATTTATGTATGCAACAATTTTTTTCATTTTTTTTCTTTTTTAATTTTTAATTTTTTTCTTTTTTACCACAATATAGAAGAGATGACCAAATCTAGAAAAGAAAACTATAGATTCATGATATACAAGTGTTGGATGCAAGAAATGTTTTAAATTCCATGATTTGTCATGAAGTTATAAACTAAACTATAGGAATTAAGTCCACGAATTCATAATCCCCAAGTGATGGAATCCACATATTATGACAATACATTTCTCTATGTGGTCAATATTTTTTTCGTATTTTTATTTCCTTTTTTTGGATACTAAAATTAAAAAAAATGTGACCCAAATAGTATTCCATAATGAAATGGACCCAAGAACTAAAAATTACAACCAAAATCCTATGAACAAGAATTGTATAATTTTTATTAAATGGATGAAAATTTTAATAGTAAAAAATCATAATTGACAACTGTACCATCCAAAAACTATTATCATGAACTTAAATATGAATTAAAATTATATTCATGTTATGTAACATTATTTTAAATTCAACTTTAATGTTTTAAATTTTTATTATTAAGTTCAATATTAATGAAATTTATTTAAAATTTATATAATCAATTTATTGACCTTCACTGCACATGAAAAAAAAATTACATACACAAAATTTAATTATTAATTCATTTCACTACCCAAAAACCTAGAATAGAACTATCCCCATTATTTAAATAAAATAAAAATAAATAGTTTGATGAATTGAGGTAGATGAATCAAAAAAATTAAAATATGTTATAATATCACCAAGTATCTCAAATAAGAATTATATGTTGAAAAGAGTTTATCCATTGACCACTATGTCACTGGAAGATTCCATGTTAATTATAGAATATTGTGTTTCAAGTATTGTGATAAAATTGATTTTCCTAAAAATACCTCAACCTTAGTAGTCGATTTATCATATATACCAAAATAATTATAAAACCATGAAAACCCATATCGATTCCCCTAACTATGAAACAATCAAAAAAATAAGGAAAAATAATTTAAAAAGTCTCTGGTTTTCCTCCCAAATAGTGCTTAGTTTTAATTTGTTTGCCTAACATAGACCCCCCAACTTACGCAATACAAATATTCAGCATTAGGAGGATCTCATTTCTCAAAACTTTTTCTAGTTTTAGATTTATTAGTTTTTTATAATCTATTACATGTAAAAAACTAGGCTCTATATTTTTTGGTAAAATACAAGGAATATCTGAATTGGTTGGTATGGTTTCCTCTATAGTCTTTCCTAATACATTAACGATCTATTCATCTTTGATGTTTTTAAGTGATGGATTAATGAAAATTTCATGTTCACAATTGTACCTTATGGAGGGATACATTAGTGGGGAAGGAAGGACTATAATTTAGAGTTTTAGATGATTTAAATTTCCTAATGAATATTATAAATTTGAATCATACTTAGATTTTTCTCCAATAAAATTTAGAAGGAATTGTTTCCTTATGAAAACATGCCTCAACACTAAAATTTTCTATTTCAGTGTTAGGGGATTGTGTAGACTCAGAGTTTAAGATGATTTTCCCAAATATTTACAAGATTTCTAGTTTTGAAAAATCATCCATGGAGAAATACTCAATACACTCAATCCATGATGACAAATTTCTATTTTTTGAATACAAATAATCAGTTCCATCTTGATTTAAACACCCACCGAAAATTACATAATGTTCTTCCTGTCTGCAATAATCAAATTATTTTTGTATATAAATTTCATGAAGATTTTTTTTATAAAAAAATTCTTTTATCAATGATGAGGAAGGTCTAATATATGTGGGAATGTGTTCTATAATTATTTTAATACTTCATAGTTCTACTCTCAATGATGAAACCTACCAATTTATTCACTCAATTTATTGAAATTGTTCATCACATAATGTTTGTGGATCAGGTCACATAATGGGTTGACCAATATAGTATATTCTAAAAGGATAATTATATTATTGAAATTTTATAGGATGATGTGAAAATTTTTCCTTGTGGGTACTGAAACTCATTATAGGTTTGAATTTTTTTTGGATCATTGGGGTCCAAACATTGTGGTTAATTAGGACATTGATTAACACACCAATACTAACTATGGTGGTCATTTGACATCACACATGATGTGGGGTATTCAAATTAAGGATTGGTTCCCCATGTTTGGAATTATTTAGAATAACTTTCCAAAGGAGTTGAATCGGGGGTCAGATTATAGAATTGGGGTGAGAAAAGTTTTCTAGTGTCTAAGGTAACTTACATAGGTCCCCAAAAGAGTGATAAAATTTAGTTCTTAGAAAAAAACATATAGGTAGAATATTATATTGTAGTATAGGTTGGGGTCGAATCCCTAGGGACTTATGAAGAAACCTATAGACATGTGCACTATATAGAGTGGGAGACTATTTGTATTGATTTGATTTTAAGAAAAAATGAGTTGATTTAATGAACGAAAAAGTAACATTTAATACAAACCTAAGAATTTACCTAGAATAATATAAAAAACATTTATCCTTCCATTGATTTAATGCTCTAAATGGATGTTTGAAGTCAATTATATAAGTGGAATTTAAAAGGTCCAAAACAATGAATGAACGAACATTCTGCTGTTGTGGGAGGAATTTCACTTTTTTTGTGCGAATAAATTCACACCTCGATTTATTGATAATAATTTTATTAAAAAATTATCTAAACATTGACCAATAAAAAATATTATTATGAATAAAATATGGTAAGAAAACATATTTGATAAAAATTTGAAAAATGTGATAACAAAATGAAATCATAAGTATACAATTGAAATAATAAAGTGTACCCCAAAAAATCATTCACCACCACACATTAAATACTAATTTTTGTTTCACAATATTTTTATGCCATATTTTAATTTCATCACAATTTTTTAGGATAGTAAAATGTGGGTAGGAAAAAAAAGAAAGTAGAAATTTCAATAATGACCAGAAATATTTGATCAAGATTCTTCCTCGATATTGACCAAAAATTTTGACTTTGAATATGGATGAATATTGGATAGTCATATACTATAAGTTTATTCTTCCCAATATACTTTAATTTATTTAAATATTTCACCCCAATAGAATAATCTATTTTAATGTTATTATTACTTTTTTGGGCTGACTTTATGGGCCTTCAAATGTGGGAGAAAATTTAAACATCAACATGGGCCACCTAGATCACCCTGTAATAGAAAAAATATCTATCATCACACTTTAATTAAATGTTCCCCATAATTTTATCAGTATTGAGAAAAAATTTGAACTTCATTGGGCTTAAATTATGGGGTCCCTTTTATGTGGATGGGGCTTAGTTACATTTAACTTTATCCAAACAATTACGCATCTATGGAAATAAATTACAATATTTCCTTTAAATTTATGTATTGATCCAAAAAGAAAAAACTCATACCCTCAATGTGAACAATATTAACCAAAAATATAAAATTAAAATAATCAAAATAATCAATCCCACAAAATGATGATTCATTTGCACCAAATTGAAACACATTAAACTTGTATTGCACATTGATGTGAAATGATGTTCAAATAATAAATTTAATTAAATCCAGTGTCTATTGAAAATGAATCACATGAATATAAAAGTAAAATAAACTTATATTATACCTTTTTAGTGGACAATCAATGTTCCTTGAACTAAGCCTCATCACCCATCATATCATCATCATGATCTAGAATCAATAACTTACATGGATATCATAATAGTGGAATCCTAAATAAATACTAAATACATACCATGGTAAGATGATAATATATTTTTGTGGAGATTACTCAATAAGTACATTCAAAATACTCAATAAAATTTGATGCATTTACCAATTTTACTGACCACCAATGGCTTAGTACACCGAGTCCAAAAGCAGGTAGTTGGTGTCTTAGTGAATGGATACGTCAACCGCCAAACCAAAAATAGGTTCTTTGTAATAGAAGAAAAAATTTAGAAACTTTGACACAATTTACCTAACTTCCCAAGAAAAATTAGAAATTGTGAAAAAATATAAACACCATCATGAGGTCGAACAACCACTGATACCAATTTTTCATGACCCATCCCATCGGTGTTGGTCTAGCCAGCCGAAGGCTATGACACAACTACCCAAATCCCACATCTATTTTCCAGGGGTTGGAAACCATCGATTAAAGTAATAATCTAATTGAGAGGCATTTTACTAATGTACTTGCACGCACACAACCAAAAATCATTATGCAGATGTGGAAAGGAATAATATTTTAACGTTGTAGCATCTAGATTAAAAACCATTCATGTAAAAATCGTTAGGGAATATAAATGAATGTGAGTGTGTATTAAAAAATGTAAAGGGAAAAAATAAACACCTAACAAGAAAATATTTCGTAACCTAAAAATAACTAAAAAATGAAAATTATTGGAGAGACTAGTTGCAGATCTCAAAACCCCGAAAACCCTAAGTGGTCAAATTCAATAAGGTAACCCAATGATCCTATAAAATTTCCGTTGAAATTCTATTCATCTTCATAATAACTGATACATGCAATAAAATCCAATACAGGGGTGAGTATATACATACCAAGTAAGATGCCTCAAAAACTAGGGGTAAAATAGGTAACACTATATAAATAATCATCTCAAAACCAAAGAAAGTGGGAAAACATAGCCCAAAAATTATATATATATATATATATATAATCGTAATAAGAAAATACTATGGAGAAGGGGAATACTTGTCTCATACCATAGGAAAATAGTCTTCAAGTAGATCTATGGGATCATCAATAATGCCTAACATCTCATATGTCTATATGAAGTAGTAATTATGTGGAGCCACACCTCCCCGTAGTGTTGCATAGTTGAGGGGATAAAATATATAGGTATGGGATCAAATGTTTCCATTATTGCCCCCTTTTATTTATTCTACATTGATCCATATTAAAAACCTATAAATTCTCTTCCCAACATCAAACAAGTTTTGGAGGTTATTTTCTTCCCAAAATACCAACTCTAGTGTCTTTAAGATTTAATATAAATGAGTTCTTTCAAAGAAGTTTTAATCAGATTAACGAATCACTTTCTTGTTTTACTTCTTATTTTACCTCCTCTAAATATATGATAATTTTCCTATAATTATTAAATAATTATTAAATATATAAATAAATGTCATTATGATGGTGTTACAACTATTACCCACCTTTATTTCATTGTATTGAAAGTGAAAACATCACTCGTGCGAACATACATCTTACCATATTCACGTTGTTGTGGAATTCATTTTTCATCACCACTTTACATTGATGGTTATAATGATGGATTTAATAAATATATATGTTATATATCATATTATTATGATTTTGTAAATATGAATTATTATTTTGATTTCATCCATTCCATCAGTTGGAAAATGGAAACCACAATCATGCATACATGTGACCTACCATCTCCATGAATGATGTTACTCATTTTTTCACATGTACCTTTTATAGATGATTCTAAATATATAATTATATATAATTAATATATAAAATATTGACATAATTATTATAATAATGTATATTATGGAACCATTATATAATTACATTGACCAAGACTACGGAATAAAAACATACGGAAAAAATGACGTAGTTGTCACTCGGGATAGTGATTTGAATACAAAATTGTTAATATAAAGAGGGTAAAAGTTTATAAGTAAAAAATATGTGATATTATATATATTATTATGGTTATAAATTATATGTATATTAATTCTATATTTATTGTAAATTAGGTTTGAACATAAATGAATGACGTAGGGCCTAGGGTAAAGGTTTATTCCAAAATCTCGTAATTATTTTGGATTTTTTAGGGTTAACTATCCACTGTTAGAATATTTCAAGCTTACATGTTAAAAAATATATAATATTCTCCAATTTTAATTTATTTTAATTACTTGTTTTTATTTAATTTTCTTCTCTCTTAGAAGTTAATATACTGAAATAATTTTATAAAGGGAAACAAACATTGTTTTTCTAATCAGTCAAAAATATTTTTCCTCCATGCCCATACATTAATTAAACCGTTTTAAAGAACAATAACTATTTTATAATTATTTATTTATGTTATTATTGTCATTTTTTATTTTTTTATAAATTTTTATAAAAATAATCTTCTTGTTGTTTTCCAAATTAGGTAATTTTATCTTTTTGTCAAAAATGTGAAAGGAATATTTGTTTTAATATAAAAAGAATGAACAGAATTTCCTGTCATCATTATCACCAAATATTTTTAAGGTTACTTTAAAAATATTAAAAGGATTATTTAAAATAAAAAATTTTCAATAATATTCTGTAAATTCTCTCATTTTAAAAAAGTATTTTCCGAATAAATTTTCTTGTGATTTTTTCAATGTCTTTTTATTTATGTCAACACACATTGTTGAATCTTATAATTTAATAATGATATAAAATAATGATTCCATCCGCCTTATTTTTTAGTATGTTTTATGATTAGTTCACTAGGGAAATTATTGACATTATGTATTCTTGTTCTTCTAATATGGATTGTTATCGATTTTTAAGGCATATTGATTTTTTATTCATACAATGAATGCATTCGAATTATTAAGTTACTGGGGTAAATAATTAAATATCCCCTTGATGTACTAGTAGGTCTCATGAGACTAAGTAAGATTAGTATTTATCTAAGGCCTTACTCATATATTTAGATATCATTTTATAAGGCCTCGATCAAAATTTTGAGATGTTCTACATTATGAATTCCATATTATGAAATTAGTTAATGATTTGTATACAATTATTTGAAAACTAATGATGCACATTGATATGTTTCATGATCAGTTGATTATTTATAAGTGATTATTTGGTCATCACTTCTTCCTACAATATTATTGAATCCATATTTATTCCATGCTATCTTCCATATTAAGCAAACACTTAATAGACATCTAATATATCCCATTTCTTTTTTTCATTTTCCCAATTCTATAGTAATTTTACTCTGATTTATATTCAAGGATATTCTATAGATAATAATGATGTTCTAAGATAAAATTATATGATGTATTTTATGTTCTCAAATTTAATATGGGATTAAAGAATTTATCTACATTACCAAGATGACTAAAATATTCGATCCATTGATATTTGATCCCTTGTATCTAGTTATAATGTAATAAAGTTACAACAAACTATGATATACTAGAGTTAGGTTCTTTATATTTTCTATCATACCATGTTTAATAAAATCATTGGGAACTCGATTTAGGTTGATATAGATTTGGGGAGATAACCCTCTAAATGGATTTGAGGATATGTCTATGTATAAGATAAAATTATAATTCTTTGGTATGTTATTAAATATGTGGATTTTATAATATAAATCCTTGTCTAGATAATACATGTAAATGTGGTTTTGGGACAGATTAATCTATGGTTGATAAACCATTAATGTTTTGGTCAATTATATCCCAACCACCATTTTGGTTCGTTGTCAATATTCACTTACCGTGCACCTGGTTTGATGCTTATGATTTATATACATGGGATGGCGTATATTTTCTCTACAAACCATTATGAAATATTTCAATATTAATTGTTTATTATAAAATACTCTCATAGAAACCAAGGTCATAATTATACGATTAGTTTTAAAAAAACCAATTTATGTTAAATGTTTAACCATTTTTTAGTTTGTAGATTATAAATCATAATACTATGATCTAATCTACTGTATTACCTTATTTTTTTAAAAATCTTATGGAAATAATAGAAACCATACAAAGGAATGTAATCAATGTTGGGATTTTCCTACATTGAATGATAATGATGTTGGAGTAGGAGATGAAACTGACCATATTTTAATTATATTAGGGAATTTTACTTGGGTTATGACCGATAAACATGCCCATATTATGAATTCCACTGATCCTCATGGTGGTTAAATAATGATTTGAAATTTCAAGTGAAAAAAAGACACTATAATTTAGTGTAACCATAAATAAATTTATGTCTCCTGAAAAGATAGGCTTTTTAGAAAAAAATATTTCTAATAATTGGATGTAATCCAAGGGGGTGGTTTTCATGGCATCATCTCCACTCCCTAGGGATGTTGATCAATGGGGGTTATTTATTCAAAACACTATGTATGAAGAATAAAATTTTTAGCATGGATTGGATTGATTTTTTGTTACTTTTAGTGGAAAAATATTTATTCATGAATATTGAGTAGATATGGAGACAATGTTATTAAGACTATGAAAAATGGAAGAATGAAATTTTTGTAAGTATAAAGATAAATTTCAAAGGAATGAAATAAATTTTGCATATTAAATACATAATTGAAAGATAAATATTGACTATTTGTTTGATGGGATTATTAAAATCCATTGAAAGGCTCTCATCTCCAAAATATTCTACATATATGAGGATGTAGTATAATGTACAATAATGATGTATCAATAATTTTCCAAGTCTTATAGCTTCAAAGGAAATAATGGAATGAAGAGAAATACCAAAAAAAAGTTATTTCTGTAAGAAAATAAATAGAAATTTTATATCATTTTATACATGTTGAAGGACACACCATAGTCCATGGTTAAACCAAAATTGAATTTTCTTCCAGTGTAGAGAAAAATTCCATCATTCCCATCAATACAAGTTTGTGGGAGAGTCAATCAAAGTACAATACTTTAACTGTAAATTGATGGGTCCCTATTCCGAGAAATAAATCAAACATTAATGGATGTTAACAAAATTAAATCCAAGGGGAGAGGGAAAATCATATTTAATTGATAGAGTCAAACTGATGGTTCCAAGATATATGGTGGAAGGTACACTTATCATCCAATCTTGGATTAAAGTTGTTTTATATGATTCTGGTTCTACCCAATATTTCATCTCTTAATAATTTTATAAGGATATCGAATTAACTTCTCTACTACTAGATATTTTTGTTGGTAGTGAAAGATCTTAATTTTTTGATGACTACATATCAATTCCATAGATGCAATGTGAAATAAGTTTGTTGGAATGTTATTTCTATTAATCTAGTTATTCTTCCCCTAGTTAAATTTGATATGCTTTTTGGAATGTATTGGATCTCTCAATGTAGATCCCTTATGAATGTTTAGTATTTGAATTCACATTACCTATTACAAATAAAACATTTAATCATTTATAATTGTGATGATAAATCTTAACACCCATTGTAAATTATGCCCATCATGTCAGTTTTTCTACCAATTCATGAGGGATATTTTTCTAAAATGGTTGGGGACATGTTTAATGTTAATTTTTTTCTAGTTATTTAAAAATATTTGAATTTATTTCTTATTTATTTCATAGTATTCCCCTGAATCATTAATTTGTGTATTTAATAGTTCTTATGACTAGTGTTAAATCTATTTCAAAGACTCTATAGAATATCCCTGATCGAGTTTCATGAATTTAAGAAGAAACTTTATGAGAATATATATAATAAATTCATTCATCAAAATACTTCCCTATGGGGAGAAAAATTTTCTTTTTTATGAACAAAGGTGGGTCAATGCATTTTTTTCATTCATTATTGAGAACTTAACAAAATCCCTATTTAGAAGAAGTATCATGTACCCAGTATCAATGATATATTTGATCAATTACAGGGATATATATATTTTTATAATCTTTATCTTTGATCTAGATAGCATCAACTAAGGATTTAGGGCTATAATATACACAATGAAACCTTACTTATAAGGTATTGTCATTATGAATTTATATTAATTCCATTTTTACCTACCAATGTTCATATTATATTCATGGATTTAAAAAATATACTTTTTAGAGACAACCTTGAACAATTATTGGTGGTATTTATTAATTATATTAATATATACTCAAAATTAATGTAAGAGGATGAAGATAATTTTACAATTGTGTTAAAGACCATTAGGAAGAATAATTTGGATTCTAAAATTTTGAAGTATAAATTTTGGCTTCATAAATATTAATTCATGGGTTATATAATCTCACATAAGGCTATATCCAGGGATATTTGAAATAAAAACGTTATTAATAATTATCATAAACCAACCACAAAAACCAAAATCCATAGTTTTATTGGGTTGGATGGATAATAAGGATGCTTTATGGGATATTCCTCTTGACTATATAATCCACTCACCAAGATGAATTGAAAGTATTTTAAGTTATTAATTATAGTGGAATGAGAAGAGAAATCCAAATGACTAAAGAGAAGGTTGGTTAGTGCACTTGTTCATTCAATACCATAATAGAGGGAATATTTTATGATCCATAGTGATGCATCCAAGAACCGACTATAATGAATCCTAAATAAGAATTACATGGTTGTAGAATATGCCTCCCAATAATTTAAAATTTATTTGAAATTTTACTGACTCATTATATGGAGTTGTATTTATAATTCTTACAATGTATATATGGAGAAATTAACTTCATGGTGAAAGATATGATATATATTTTAATTATAAAATCCTCAAGTACATTTTTACATATCAATAGTTTAATTTAAAACAAATAATATCGTTGAAGTAGATCAAATATTATGGTTTCTCAATATATTAACACTCTAGAAATGAAAATAAGTTGGCCGATGCTCTAAAGAGAAAAGACGATTATAGTTTGACAATGATACAGATACAAATAAATCCAATGCTTAAGGATTTTAAAAATATTTTTATTTATATCATTAGTAAATGGAAAAGAAAAAAAATTTCTTAGATGAATTATAAACCAACCATCTTAGAGACGATTAAGAATTTGGGAAGGAATTTATAGAATTATAGAAAAATGTGGGAAACGTTCTTGAGTTTAACCATAATCATGATGGAGTTATAAGGTGTAGAAACCTATAATTTTATATAATGAATGAATCATTTAAATTTCAATGAAATCTTTGCATTTGGTTTAAACTAATTAGATTACATGTTATAGTATTGGTTTATGAGTGTGTGAGGATTATTTGGATCTTGAAACTCTAATTTTTGGAAGAACAGACAGAGATGCAATGTTGGCACATGATTAGTAGTAACCATGCATTACAATTGTGTATCCCCAAAAGAGGTGGGTTACAGTTTATAAACTACTCAATGTAGATTTCACGACCATGTAAGGAGTTTCTGGAAAACTATAGAGTTCATCTGTATGGACTATACATATTTTTAAAAACCTTGCACCAAGCCCATATAGTTAGGACCACCTTGACAGTGATCTTATATGGTTGGAAAATATTTTGGCCAAACCATGATCAACTTAAAAAATTAGTCAAATATAAAATTTTTACCTTCTTGACTTAATAATTAAACCCTTTTCTCTCCTCCTTTATTTCACACCATCACATATGGTGTATTTCCCATCTCATCTCCTCCTAGTATTTTTTATTGCTCTTTCATTTGAGCTCGATATCAAGATTCATTTTTCATTTTGGGTAATAACTAGTATAAAAAATAATCCTCTTCTATCCTATCTTCAATTATTGTTCCATATAGAATGTAAAATCCATGAGAGATCTTTTGACATATTGTTTGGGTATTCATATATTTCTTCTCTCTATATCGATCTATACCAAATCAGAAGTAGATATATGATAATTAGTATACTACCAAGCTATGTTAGGTGGTCTCATGATTTTACCAAAATTTATTATAATATAGATATATTTTCATTTTGATGTGTTTTGGACCTTTCGAGCATCCTCTATTTAAGTGAATATTTTCTTAAAGTAAATTCATGAGACTATTTTATATGACCTACAACCACTAAATTTTGTTGGAAGATGAATTAAATGTGATGTTAAATGGAACGGTTAAACTGATAACCCATGATAATTAATTATTTAATTTCCTAGGTTAAACATGAGTTCCAATATGGAATTTTTTGGATGGAATCATTTGCAATGTTGACTAAAAATGATTTATAAATAATTTGTATATCATTTCATGAGTGACATGTATGTTCATATATAAATATCATTCTTGGGAACACTTGGTTGGTTGATTATGTTATGCCACAAGTTATAATTTGGTTAATGGTATGGAATTCCGTGTATGTGATCAAGGTGTATTTAATTATTATATTGAATTAGTGACACTTAGATTCTATAAATGGAACACCATAGATGAACACAGAGGGATATGTATTTATACCATTCCTAGAGTGATACCTAGGTTCATATAAGAAATACCTTGAATGGGATTATATGTTGATGGGTTCATAGTACACCTAGAGAAACACTAGGGTTCATAATGAAAACTCCCTTGGATGGGTTCAAGTTTCCAATAAATTAATTGATGATTTAATTTAAATGATGCATCTACCAAGTAAAACTAAATACTTGGATTTGGTCAGAGATATACCATTATTAATTCTTTCTTTTATTACTTGTTAATTTGTAAACTCCATGGGATGTGTTCACATATTACACTGATATGATCCCTGGGGGTTTCCTTATATATGAGATGGATCCTAAGAACCTTTTTAAAAATTAAATCTTGATTATTAACCATTCAAATCTATTACTCCTTAAGCCAAAGCAGGAGGTATGAGATAGGTTTCTTGTTCAAAACCCAATATGAAATGTAATTTATATATTTCATTTATAGTTTATATTGTCACCTATACATTACTTCTCGATAAATTAACATTTTGTTTTGAATTAGACACCATTGGTGGTGGAATATTATTCATATCTCGCACCCTATTCAGAAAGATAATTGTGACACAAATAGAATTTATGGACTATGTAGGGACACAAGAATGTGGTATGATTTGGATGCTCAAATTATATTTACTAGGATGATGTATGGGTGTACAGGACTTAGGTAATTCTCTTGATTATATTAGAGATATATTTTTATCTTTCATTGATTTTTTGTATAGATTGTTGTATATGTCTGATGCACGATTTCACATGTATTTCTATTTTGTATAGCATGTCATGATCATGATTTTGTATATAGAAATGGTTTATACTAATTTAGTTTTTGTCTCGATAGATTAATCTTCCACTTATGGTAATTTATTATGATTCCACTATTTATTTCTTAGGTTACTATTTTTCCACTCACTAATCACGAGGGTATAATATCACCACCATACTCTTAAAAACCCTCACTGCAAGATGGTATCCACTGGCAGATGGGGAGATGTGCTTACCATTATGTGGAAAATGGTTCACCTACTCATATTGAGTCAGATAGGTCAACACATAACAAAGTTATATCAGATATTATTTTAATTTTTTCCTTAAAATTTGTGTTATTACATAAGAGGCTAGTATTGTATCAATATTTGGTAACAGGCTAGTTCATGCGAGTAACTAACCAACATATTGGGAAAATGAAAATTACATGGGAATGTAATTTTTGTTCCAGATTATTCATATTACAATTGTATTTATTTTACCATTGGATGACACAAATGATTTGTGGATTTATTTTCTTTATTGAATAAAATTTTCCCTTCACCAATACATAAAGGAATTATTACTACAAGCATCCCTATAGGCACAAAGAGATTCACATGTCATGCATATGTCATTCCATCTAGATTTCATTATGTGACTACATAATTATGTTCCATGAATATTTATAAACCATACATCTATTGTTATCTCCATGTTTATTACTTTTATAACATTATTATATCATGACTTAACATATTTATGATATATCTCATTTTATTCAATTTTCTCCATCATGAAAAGTCGGTAATTCCTGTATAGCTTGATGGTGTCTCTTTAATTAAGCAATTATGACATGTTTGAGCCATGTAACATTGGTTACACGGGCCAAAACAATCATGGTTATGATTAAATTGGTGCTAATAAAAATTTATAAAGTGTAGGGGACTTTATAAATTGGAAAAGGGTAACCCATGTAATCAACCCATCAATTACGGAATTGATTCACTCTGATGAGAAATGTAAAAGTCTAGTCAAAATTACATAACATGACCATTGAAACATATAAATCATAGTACATTATAAATTGGAAATGGTAACTCATATAACTATATAATATTATATATATAAATGAGTATGAACTGTTGATTAAAAAATATTAAATGAGATGGTCGCCATTAAAAGGAGATTCCAATTCAAAATTACGATGTGTTTTCCTCTATAAAAATAAATTAACAAATTGTATACAAAAAACCATGATAATAAATAAGTAAAATTACCCTTACCCGACCATTGTAGTAGGAGTTAAGAAGTATCAATTGTGATACCTTATGGTTTAATATATCACCCAGGCCTTGATTTGGGAGATGGGTGTGTGGTGTGACTCTTATATAAGAAGGCTTGTACCTATCCTATTATTATGTATGTGATCTATATCATTGTAAAAAACTCATCTAAGGTGTGCACTTGTAATTTTTAGGGATATGTCATCATGATTTCACTGAGTCACATTCTATGAGGGTGGTGATGACCATTATCTAGAGGTGGTGGGCACTATGCCACGAGTGTTTCCTATAGTACTTCCACATGATTCACCTCCTTGTGTAACATATATGTGTTTCAATGACTAGTTTTGAGAGGGATTTTGATAGATCATGTGGTCCATTCTTGGAGCCTGATGATCTGGCCTGACTATGGAAGAGTTTATGTGTCAGTTTTAGCAGAAGAATCTTCCCAATTGTTCAGTGGATTGTGGTCCACATGCAATGGTATCATGGATAGTGTCTATTATATCTATTTTAGATCATATGGAGACACCACCTGGGAGGAGAGTACATCTCTATATGTATATTCAATGAGATTATTGCACGTGATGGTTGACATTATTACCCAGATAGATTGGTAATTGTATATGGCTTAAAGAGATTTTTAGATAGTCTTGTCGGATTATATTTATCCATAGATGTTGAGGGTTGATAAATAGATAGATTATAGACCCATATGTGGGAGATTTATCAGTTATAAACTACTCATCACATTTGATGGAGCTCTAATGATTTACATAGATTCTTCTAGGTAATGACTTATCTAGGTCTTGGAAGTTTTAGGATTGTCTTTTGTATTATATATGATCACAAATAAACATATTTCAATTGATAACCATATATAGGATAGAGAATTAGATACTCTTTACTGAGAATAACATGGGAGAGGATGAAGGTGAAATCTAGGGTGGATTGGCTTTTATAACCATAACTTATTATACTAGCGGTAGAAAGCACCATTTAAGGCTTCTTGTGGGAGTATTATTAGCTTGACTATGCAATCAGGTAGCGAGGTTGTTTGACATCGGTGTAGTAGGCCCTCACATATGAATACCCTATGTATCATGGATCCAGTCAAGTGTTGGGAATATGAAACAATGGTTCATATTCTGTGGTTTTTTAGATATCTTCCCCGGGTGGATAGGGAGAGATATGATTTTTACTAAATCCTCATCTAAGAGTGGGTTCAACATCCCCTTTTAAAAAAATGGAGCTGTATTAATACATTCCAATCCGGTTATGGAGGTGTTCATGGATGCATGAGCTAGAAATAGGGCTTATAGTGCCAATAGAGAAGCGATTCCTAAGGTAACTAGGTTTTATCTCAATAATACAATAAAGGACATATATATGTAGCATATCCAATCTCCAAGGATTAAATTTCAGGTCCCTCCATGGTGATAGGTGCAATATTTGTATCCTTTACATCATTTTCGTCAATATTTTATATATTCCATTCTCAATCCTTTAAAATATTTGGAGACTATAAAGAGACTTAGGCTTAACATTCAGTATTATTTTCAAATAATGTCACTCAATACATTATTGGAAGATTGACTAAAATGAGTACTCTATTGAAAGGAATTCCCCCATAAGGTTGCTGATTATCATTTCTCATGACACTTCTTCATTCATGAGATAAAATTATTTAACATCATTTATTGAATAGACTAGTTTGTTTCTTATCATGGTTATATTAAATGATATCCTCTGAAGGTATCTTTCACATCCATAGATGTAAATAGGCATATTTACAAGGGTGAATGGGATGTCCATGAAATTTTATTTGGACCTTAGCATTGTGGATCAGGTAGGGTGACATCCCAGATTTCTAGCCATTATATGGATGATCGGGGAGCATCGTAGGTTGATTTCCCACTAGTAGTAGATAATTTTGCAGACATCTTCCATAAAGAGTCTAATGAACTACCTCCTAAAAGGGAGGTACATATTACTATCGATCTTCTTTCAAGAGAATAACATGTATCCATGCCTCATTATAGAATGTCTACTACTGAGTTATAAGATCTCAAGTACTAGCTAGAGGAATTGGAAGATATGGGTTTTACACTACCAAGTAATTTTACTTGGTGTTCACTAGTCCTTTTTTTTCTAGGATGGTGTTTAGTACCCTCATGATTTGTGTAGATTAGAATCTATTGAACCAACTTCTGGTTATAACCTGATATCCACTTCCACATATGGATGATCTCTTAGACCATAACTTAGGAGTGGAGATTTTCTCTACTATGTATTTGATGTGTAGCTACCATTAATTGTGTTTTAGACCATCAGATATACATAAGACAACATTTTAGATAATTTATGGAATATACAAACATTTGGTCAAGTTTTGCTTCCTAACCAACTTGCCACTAGTATTCATGACATTGAAAAATTCGGTTTTCTACCTGTATCTATATTCATTATTTGTAATCCTAATGGAAAACATCTTGCTATGATCACACCCACGACATGAAGATTCCAAACATCTTGATATCATTTTGAGATCACTAAGAGGGAATCAGTTATATAAAAATTTCACCACATTCAACATTTCTGATCGATAGGGTATTTTTACTAGGTCACGTTAGATTGTGTATATGAGAATTAGTTGATAGGGAGAAGGTGATAGCCATTGTTTCCTAGGAGAATCCTAAGAAATTATTTGAGATACAATGTTTCTTATGGATGGTAGGAAATTATATGATGTTTTTATATGATTCATCATTTCTGGATACACCAATCTTAGGCTTCTCCAAGAAAGGTGTTGAGTATACATATTATGAAGCATGCGAGAAATCCATTCAAAAAATGTAATGTATATTGACTCAATGTCAATCATGGTTTTACCTGATCCTTTCATAGTATACATGGTATAATACGATTCATCAAGAATTAGGATAGGTTTAATTATGATATAGATTGATCATTTCAGTGCATATGGGTCTCCTTAGTTTAGTATTCATGATTTTATTTACACAATTCACAATCCTCGATTAGCAATTGTGGTTCATACCATGTATTATTGGAGTCATTACTTATTAGGAGAGAATCTTTTTGTGTACATGGACCACAAAATCCTCAACTATATATTTACATAGAATAAATAGAATCTTAATAAATTAATATTGTTAGAATAGATACAATCCTTTCACTTTAACTTACTTATATTCCTAGTAAATGAAATGATGTTGTACATGATCTGATCTAGGAGCCTCAAATGAATGTTGGTCAAGATGCTAATATTTTGTAGGAGTTGATATACCTCTATTCTGATACTCATGTAGTGGTGTAGGACCATTAGGTATTACCATTACATCCATTATTATCAATGACTTTTATACTAAAACTAGAGTTATATTTCTGTATCATTCATATTAAGAGGGATTTTCCAAGGGGAGTCTGTTACAAAAAAGAAACCAACACCTCGTTATATTATTTAAGGGGATGAGATCTTGAGAATTAATGGGTGTGTTGTAGAGCCTATATATATACAAGCTGATTTGATGATAGAGTCACATATCTCTTCTTGGGTGGTACATCCGGGTTTTATTAACATTCACCATATTTTTTTCCACTCGTATTGGAGGCCTGGTATGAAATGAGAGATATATGGTTTTGGTATTCGGTGTTCCACCTATCATATGGTGAAGGTATTACACCAGGAGATAGAATTTTCTTTTCATTAATATCCCATTACTTCACAGAAATGGGAAAATATAACTATGGATTTTTGTGATGGGATTACCTAGGATACATCATGGATGTGATGTAGTATGGGTATTCATAGGCAGATTCACAATTGTAACTTAATTCCTACCTATTATAGATAATTTTTATGAGGATGATATATTTAGTCTATATGTCAGATATGTTATATGCCTTCATGTAGTTTAACGTGAATTTTTAAATGAAGAAGATGTTAATTTTATGTTATCATAATAATAGGGGTTACACTAGGCACTATCTTCATAAGTATTATTGAGTACATCGTATCTCCCACATACTGATTGATAGTATGAGAATATGATATTTGTGTGTAAGTGGAAATGATATAGTAATGTGTCCTTGATTTTGTTATTTTTTGGTGGTAAACATACGACATTGTTAGTTCACTTATAATAAATGCATCCAAGGGAATACAAAAATTGATCCTTATGAGGATATCCATGGTAGTACTTGCCATTCAACCCATTACAGGTATGAGGATGTAGAGTAAACTCTACTAAGATCTCATCTCGATTTGGATACCTCAGATCGGGTAGATATTATTAATTAAATTATGGATAAAACATCGCCTTGGAAGAAGTCTTATGTTGATCTTTGTTGCTACCGACTAGACTTTGAGAAGGATGATCGTGCTTTATTAATAAAATATATTTATTTAAACTATTGTAATCCTATTAGACTAGATATAATAGATGGTATATTTTTTTGTTATACACTTAATTTGGGGTTCTTCTATGTTTGTCAGTTCAACTAATATGGGTGCTATGGAACACGACCATGTATAGGATTAGACCTTTGAGGGACATGATGATATATCAATTCAGTGACCAATTTTATTCTCAGATATTTCACTAACATGCTTGGAGGATTTTTAATAATGGATTGGGAGAATCCATGGCTTGTTCATAACCCCTAACTCTAGTTTTTTGGTTCCTAAATTTCATGTTCATAGTGGTTGAATTGTTAGTAGTAACTATGTAGCTCAATCACGTAGGCTCATTTGAGGTGGAGAATGGTTTGTAAACTCTCCAAGGAAGGTTGTATGACCATTCAAGGGGTTTTAGAAAAACTAAAAAGGGGATTCCCAATACCAATTCTTGGTTCTTCAAACAATAACCATGCTTTCACGGTAGTTCCACTTAGATAGTGAAAACCTAAGGTTGGTGAACAATTTGACCAAACTATACACCCCATTGAAAATGGGTGAAATATAGATTTTTCCTCACCTTCCATTAAGAATTAATCCCTATTTTATCCTCCAATTTTTCATAGTAAGAAATAATTTGGAGCTCCTATCTGTTATCTTCCCATTAATTTTGATATTTTTTTCATTTGATCTCATAAATATGTAATGTCTTCCACATTTAATTTCTAATGTATTCTCTATAATCCTCTTGATTCCATTTGTACATTATCATTCTATGTGGAATGTAAAATCCATGTGATCTGTTTTCCCTTATTTTTATAGTATTCATCTATTTCATTGATTTCTCATGATCTAGACTAAATAAAAAGATACATTAGATGGGGATTCTACTATATTTAAAAGGTAGGTAGTCTAATTCCTTTCCTGAAATGTTTAGTGACGTATATATTGTTCTATTCTGTTTCATGCAAGACATTCCGAGTGCCACCTCTTTAAATGAAATCATTCTTAAATTAAATTCAAGAGAGTATATTACATGACCCAAACCATTGAAATTGGTTAGAAACCTCAATTATAACACCATCAATTGGTTAAATATTAAATTATATTATGTGACCATATTTAATTGTGAATTTGGACACCCTTGAGGTGTGCTCTTAATTGATTTATTTCCTTTTCAGTTATTCTTTTACCTCATATAAATATTTCTTATTTATTATAATGTAATAAATTAATTATACTATATATAATTAAATTTTATTATAATTATGTAACAACCATTATCCACCTTCATTCCATCCAATGGAATGGGAAACATCGCTCGGTTGTATGCACTACTTACACTCTCCACATAACAGTGTAATTAGATTTTCATTACCACATAACATGGATGCTTAAAATGATGGAATTAATAAATATATATTATATGATATTATTATTATTTTTTATTTAGAATTATTATTTAACATTAATTTTTTCCTTCTTTCAGTAAATGTAAATGAAGTTCATACATACTTATGGCTTATCATCTCCATGAACTGTGTAATTAACTTTTCCATAAATTCCATTTATAGTGGATTATATATATATATTGAATATATATGATATTTATTTCATGATAACCATTCATGAGATTTATATATATGATCAAATAAAGTGTTCCATGATAATGCTCCAAAACATACAAGAGAAACGAAGAAGTTATCACCATTAACAATGATTTTAATAAATAATTGTTAATTAATGAGTGATAAAAGATTATAAGTAAATTTATATGGTATTTTATATATGTTTAATGTTTTGTAATATATATATATATATATATATATTAAATGAGGATCAAACCCATATTATGGAAGTCAGACCTAAGGTGGGGGATTATTTCACTATCTCGTCATTATTCAGGATTTTTTATATTTAATTCTAGACAGAGGGAATATTTTATATTTATATAATAATGAAGATGTGTATTCTTTTCCTATTTTTAGTTCTATAAATCATATGGTTTCCACTTATTTTTCTTTATTTATGAACTCAAGAAGAAAAAATACTATTTTTAAGGGAGACTGTTCTAGTTTTTTGACTTGGCTGGGAATATTTTACCTCCACGTCCATATTTACTTTAAAATTTTTTCCGGAATATTTTTAGAGTTATCCAATGATATAATACTTTTATTTTTACCCATGTTTTAATTTTTTAAGAAATTATTAAAATATTCTTGTTTTTTTCAAAACAAGTTAATTTTTACTTTTTAATGAAAAAATTTGAATGGCGAATTTATTGTAATATATAGGAAATAAATAAAAATTATCATCATCGTGACCACCCAATGATTATTATATACCATTAAAATTATAAAATCATTAATTAAAAGTAAATTTTTTCATTAATATTTGTTAAATTTGGTCATTTTAAATAATTCATTTCAAGAGAAAAAGGGGTTTCGCCAAAAATTTTATAATGATATATTTAGAGTATTTTAATCTATTTTGTCATTCATAATTTAATCATTACAGTTATATAAGATATTCCAAAATGATACCATAAAAAATATTTCTCTATATGGTTTATGATCAGCTTGACTGATGAAAGTATTAACATTTTGTATTCTACTTCCTCCAATATGAAAAGTTAACAGATTTTAGGAATATTTGTCTAAATTGTATTGTTTATTCATATAATGAATGCATTTGACATATGAAGTTCTTGGTGGGGTTTAGAATAAATAGCTTCTTGATTAATTTTTTGTTCTCATGACATAAATAAACTGGTTATCTAGAAGAGTCCATAAACATTTTTGTATATTTATTGAAAAAAGGCCTCAACAATATGTAAAAGATGTATAATATTATGCATTAAATCATTTTGAAATTACTTATTGACATCCATGAGATTATTTGAGTTGTTATAATATCCATGGTCATTTTTAATGCTCATGTGAATATTTATTTGGAATTGATGGCCATTATATATTCATACCACATTATCCATACCTTATTTATTTTATGTTAGATTTTGTTACATGCATATAATTACTAAGATTATGATCTCACCCCTTTGTTATGTTTCCTTTCATTATAATTCAATGAAGTGTAACACATTTAATATACAAGGATATATTATATATAATAATAATTTTTCAGTGAAAATATAATATTTTATTTTAAATTTTAAAAATTTAATTTGTGATTCGAGTATGTATC
Source organism: Viscum album (assembly GCA_963277665.1). Lineage (NCBI taxonomy): Eukaryota > Viridiplantae > Streptophyta > Magnoliopsida > Santalales > Viscaceae > Viscum > Viscum album. Next base: position 1,466,715,421 of record OY728138.1, on the reverse strand, counting down.
TAATTTTCAAAGAGAATGAAACTATTCAATAATTTTGGGTGAGAGATCTTGTATCTAGTATCAATGTAAAAATATAAATATTCAATCTGTTATAATGGGTTTGGTTTCTTCATAATAAATATTTTAGTTTTTAATAACAAAATATAATTATTATAAATATCTAATCTTTAATTTCTATAATAAACACTAACCTTAAGTAAAATATAAATAACATGAGAGCATATACATACCAACTCATACTAATTTATACTCATTAATTTGATAAAATATGTCAAATATATCTTGAAATAAATCTCAGTTTTAGTGTATTTATATTAATAATGAATGAATGAATATCTTGCATAGAACATGCCTTAGTTGATACCATAAGGCTGTTTAAGTAATTGAAACACTCAATAACATTTAGTATATGATTTGAGTATAAATATCCATTACCATATAGTATGTAATGCCTTTGTGACCTTATGTGAAATCAATAAATATTTTATTGGTTTTATTTAAATCTAAAACAAATATCTGAACATGTTTATTTGAAAATTTACAAGAATTTAGAAAAACCTATCACCCCTTTTAAAAATATGAAAAACCCAAATTGAATTTGAGATTACCCATTTATCGCTTATTAAATTCATGTTCGATCAATTTGGATAATTAATTATAAAGTAATTTATTTCACGATCTTAATATTACATCACTATCATATATCTAAAAAATCTAAACATGCTTTCAAAAATTTTTAACGAAAAACTAGGACTCACCATTACCATCCCCAAATTCAGTGTATAACAACAAAAATATACAATCTCTTATATCTATTCTAGAAGTCTTACGTTAGATTAAATAAATATATTCTATTAATAAAAACATTAATTTATACTTTTCTCATCCCCATAAAATGGTGGTTATTTCAAAAAATACATTCACAGGAATGATTCCATTCAATAATTCACTCTTTATATTTGTCTCATATATCTTGAAAGCCATGTGAGATACATAATACTATATAATTATACACGCATCACTTCTGTAAGAAGGTATAAAATTATCACCATAGTCAAATCCTTTTTATTTGATGTAACATTAAGTTAGTAATCAGGGATTTGATCATAAAGAAAATCCAATATCAAATTTCTTATTACCGAATAAAAATATTTTTATACACTTTTTAATCATGATTTGGGATTACCAAATCCTACACCAAGATCCCTGAAAAGTGATTCAAATTACATTACAATGAAAAAACCCACTTTGGGGTTTTCTATGTTATGTTTAGGTGAATTTTTTATATAAATGTATAATTAAGATTCACATTCCCCACATTATATTTATTTTGAATATGATAATATTAATCTATAATCACTTTCTTAATTGTGTGATGTTTATGAGTCCTACATACACAATTTTGATTACTCTCAGGTTGTCCCTCAACTAGTAAATATTCATTATAGTGACCCTTTTCTTTCATATATGTTTTTATACTAATTTTCAGATAAACATACATAATTACAAAAACCCTAAAATCAACGAGATTAGTATGTGTTCATATTAGGTTAATAAAATAAGAATACATATAAAAAATAATCCATTATTTAAATCCTTAAACAGGGTCATCCTATATAATTTCATTATCTCCTTCGATATGGGAATTATATAGGCACATACACCAAAGAATGGCTGGGATAAAAAACTAATTAGAGGTTGGATAAAAGGGAAGGGACATAGGACAAGAATCAATATAGTACATTGTTGGGAATAATCAAGATCATCATATAATAAGAATATGATAATCATTATGAGCATGAAAAAACAATTTTTTGTGACATTAATTATGGAAGATGCAAAATATAATGAAATATATCATCACATTCATGCATAAAAATATCATATGATATATCAAATTGAGAAATTAATTTGAGGGATATATGATTTACAAAAAAAAATTCATAAAATTATCATAATCCTGAATAACACATAGAATGGAATCATATATTAGTCATAAACATGAAATAAACCCCATAAAAATAAATAGAAATCATTATAACACACCAAATTTTTGTATGTATTTATATTTAAATAAATATAATGTTGAATTTAATCTCACATAAAAAAACTAAAATAATATAATTCATATCAAAAAAGAAAAATATGTTCATAAATAAAGAGATAATAATCGATTAAGATTATTATATAGTATTGTATTTTTAATATGATATTATTAAAACAATTTAATATTAACATGTAAATTTTCAAATAAATCATTTGAAAGAGTTTTATATTTTTATAAATTAAATTGATCACTTTCAAAATATGATATATTTCACTATATGAACTAATATATTAACACAAAAATTGATTTAAAATAACATTAAGAACATAAATATTTTTATAAGGTAATTTTTCTAAAAAATTATATTATATTTGAATTTACTATTTTCATTCAAAAGACTATTTTTAAAATATAAAATTTTCAAAATGACAAAAATAAATTTATTTTTTATATAGGGAAAAACTTATGTAATGGTTATTTTTTGGGAATATTTCTGAAACGGTTGTTTTTAGGTACGTATTAAAAAACTATTTTTAGAAATATTATCCCTTTTATTACATCATTATCCTAAAATAATGAATTTTATAATTTTAAATGATTTTTCATATATGAAATTTAAATTTAATAATTAAAATAAAATAATAGAAAATATCATTTTCTATCTAAAAATCAATGTTTGACATTTAACTTATAATTGAAATATTATTATAATATTAGAATAATATTTAATAATTTTCTGTAAATTTTTAATTACAAGGGAAATTAATTTTTGTACTAGTTTTAAATTTAACTTCATATGAATTTTTATTCATAAAATAATAAAGTTCATTATACTAAATTCTAAACATGAATTGGTAGTAAAATAATTTTTACTCTGAAGAAGACATTTATATTCTAAAAAAGTCATTTTTATAAAAACTCTTTTTTTGTTACATTTTAAAGACATATATTAATATAAAATTTTCCACCTATGTAAATAAAATTTTTAAAAAATTAATCTATATTTTGATTCATCATATTAAAATTATTTAACATGACCCATTTCTTTTTAAATCATAATGAGTAGATAATATGTTAAATATTTTTTCACCATGGTCTGAGTTAAAATGGTTAACAAGGGGTTGAACTAAGAGATACAGAATAAAATGTAACTAAAACATGTCACAAATTGATTATTTAATTTAAATTAGACCATAATTTATACTAACTTTTAAAATTGGTCCATTTTTTCCATATTCTAAGAAAATTAAGTTATCTTATTTTAATGTTTTGTGTATTTAAAAAAGTTCTGCTCACCTCATTTAAAAAATGTAACCTCCTGTCCTAACATATAAGCATAGAAAATTATCTCTTATATTGAACATGAACTTTGAAAATTCCATCCAAAAACCATTATATATGACCTATAGGTTTTGGTATTCCCAAATAACCTGTTTTATATTCCTTAATGTGTTTTTTCAAGGAGATTATCCATGGAATATGTATCTGTTATTATCAAGATCGTTCATGTTTGATCCTTTTTAATCCACCTAAAAAAATTAATCGATTTATTTAAAAAAATTATATCAGTGTAATTACTATACTAAAATATTTTTATATTAATGGTAAAACCACTATCATTCTCATTCCCATCAAATGGAAAATTAAAATGTCATTCATATTTACATCCGAACTTCCCCCTTCATGAATGATAGTTTTCATTTTGTTGACCACCTTAAATAAAAGGTTATATAAATATATTTGTTTTAAATTTATGATATATATATATATATGAGATTAATGACATTATTTAGGTGACTAACCAATGGTAATGGTGTATTAACTGGAACATCCAAGTCCAAAAAAGAATGAGAAACAAAACAATTTATACATAACAGATATATTTTAACAATGAATTTTGAGTAAATAGGGAAAATAATTTATAAATAAATAATATCTTGTAATAAAGATATATATATCGATCTACTATAGGCAAATAAGAAATATAAGTTTATTATAATGGAGTTAAAACATGTCCGACCAAGCCGGGATCCAATGAAAAGATTTATCATCTCATATTTCATTTATAGAGACCAGTTTCATATTATGCACATACTTTTTATATATTTTTTATAAACAATATATTTGGAATATTTTAAAATGAATAAATTTTTATATTTTGAATTTGATGGTCAATTTTATATTTTATCCTTCATATGATTTTGAATAAAAAGTTTCCGAAGTTGTATGGGTTTATTTTACAATAACATTTTTATTCACTTTTATTTTTGTTCAATTATACACTAATAGAATTTTTAAAAGTTTCTCATTAAGAAAATATCTATTTTATTAGCATCATGTTAATTTAATTTTTTAATTTTAATTTTTTCATTTACCCACTCTTTGGTACTCAAAATGGCTGAAGGAATGAATTTATGAAAAAATGAAAATATTTCATCTTTTAGGTCAAGAAAAATATCTTGCAAATCCATATTCGTTATAATATTCCATGAATGGATTTCTGTATAATTGAATTATTCTTCTTTTCTTTTTCTATGACTTGTTTCAATTTTATAATATCATAAATATTAATTGTTTAAATTTTTTATGGGTTACATTTGTCTTTTAAAAACATTATGATATATATTACATTTAACATTTACCGCTCGACTGAATATTATCACTACTATGATTTTTATTTATTATCAATATTCCATTATATGTTCCAATATTTTCTCAAAGAAAACCTCATTTACATTATTCTGATAATTTTTTGTTTTAAATAATTTTTTACAAAAAAACATATTTCTTAATATTTTAAATGATACTTACCATTGTATTTATAATGGTTTTTTTCTTATGTATCAACATCATAAAATGTTTTCAAAGTGAAGTGTAGTGGATTTTAAAAAATTATGTCCCTACCTTGATATAAACTATTCGTTACCAGATTAACACATATTAATGTAGGGGTCATAACCCTAAAATGTTGGTTGGGTATTATCTCAATCATCACTCATACCAAAAAACTAGGCATTACTTGACAACTTGTTACACAGTGTCAGCAGATATGATTTGAATATTTTACTTGTTTTTTTATTATCCATAATGATGGATTAAATATATTTATTTTTAATATATGTTCTTCATCACTCTTCATCCCTCTCTTGATATTATGTTTTCCCCTCATCTTCATTGTCATTAGTATCATTCATGTATCTTTAATGATAACATTTTATTAACGTACACTATTTATAAATATATTTTTAATACATGGATGAATACTAATGAATTTCTTCCTCTAACAAAGGAAATATTGATATTTTATATACTTGATTAAATACAAATATTTATTGATTTTTATATCATATTGATGATTAATATTAGAATTCAATATATATATATATATAATTGGATATGATTAAGAGAAAGGTAGGTACTAAAATTACATATCCTCATAATGCATCAATAAACCTTACTCTATAAAAAATAATGGATTTCCCTTGGTGTATAATGACCAATATATTTATGATGTCTTGGTAGAGTGTATTTGATGGTATGTATGAACTATTAGTTGAGAGGACTTAATGATATAAAATATGTCTTCATTGAGAATTATTGATGATATATAAGATATCAATGTGAAGGGGCCTTTATGGTAAGATTAATATCTCCACCATTATGCATCATGAAATTTAAATAAATTTTTATTTTCCTTAATATTTCTTTATTATAGATGGATTAATCTTTTCCTCATGTTATTAATTAAATTAAACATATGTTGATGTTTTTTCTCTTCCATATTGATTGCGAATTATGTATTCATGATAACTTCAATTGTAAAAATTCCCATACAAAGAATCATAACTCACATTTTTTTGACTTTTACATTCCCTATTGTAACATGAATAAATGTTTGAATAATTTTAATTATATAGTAATGTAAACAAATAATTTTTTATGAATTTTACAATCAAATATTTATGTTTCCAATTCATTATGGAAATCATATATATATAAATATATATATATATATATATATATATTATCCCAGGATTTATAAATAGTTTTATGATTTGTGATGGGATCCCTTGTATCTTATTCTAATGTATTTATGTATATATATGCTCAGGATTACTAGTGTTCAGACTGTAACAACATTCATCAATTAATGTATAAAAGGACCCTTTGGATATAAATTTAGTAACAACATAATGATAATAATAATTATGATAAAAGTTGGGAATATTTACTAACATTTTACGGATATTTTTTACGAATCAATATTCATAATGATTTGAGATTATTAATTTTATTCCATTATTTATATAATTTTCCTAGTAGATATAATGGAAAACATATTAACACTAAAAAACAATGTATAAAAATAAAGGGGGATGAGACTATTAATTAATTGATATCATAAAATAGATGAAATGTCCCGAAATGATGTTTATAGATTTAAGATGTAATAAATTATAGATTTTTATTATAACATCATATTGGTTAAAGGGAGATTCAGATTAATAATGTCCATTGAATAAAAATATAAAGGGGTGGATTAGATAGATAGAATTTAAAGTAAAACATTTATGTTCGTATTTTTTGAGATATATTTCACTATAGAATAATGTGTGGACATTGAAATAAAATTACTATATTTAAGGCATATTTTAATTGAATGTTTTGATAAAAATGTAGAAATGTTTATGATATTAGAAAAGGAAAAATATGAAAAATGTGTTTAATCTAGAATGTATGATTATCATGTTTATTTATGGTCTTAAGAAATGAATCTAATGTATATTAATCTCTAAAACTATTCAATAATACGATTATGTGGAATTAAAATCAATTAGGAATGAAGAATAACTATCATAGTGATATTTGTTCAATAGAAATCATTATAAGAATATGATTGTTGAGCATCATGTAAAAAAAAGTGACAAATGATAAATATGGAAGGATGGAATATCTATTATGTGATAACTTTAGAATGACACACCATGGTACTTTTATACATGGAAAGAGTGTTTGATACATGTGTTGGTAAAATGAAAAAATTACTCAATAATGTATGGTAAATAAGGAATCCACCAATTTCTATGGTATTAATATTAAATTTATGAGGACTTATTATATAAAATCCTATAATATATAAGGGAAATTTCCTCAGTTGTTTTCAATATTTAATATCCAAAATTATGAAATTACAGAAGATAAATTTAATGCACCTTAATATGTGATTATAGGTAATTTGATCATAAAATTATGCTATGTTTGATTAAAGAGAAACATAATATTTAATATTCTTCATAAACAATGAGTAATCTCCTAAATCTCTTCAAAAAGCATATCAAATCGATAAACCTACTAAGAATATTTTGTAATAATAGTATATTGGGTTTTCCCTAATAAGATATTATTGTATATTGTCTTTTCAAACATTAGTTTTGTACATGTTGTTGAATTTTAGATATTAAAAATTTTTGGGATAAATAACTAAGGAATTAGTATATCAATCATTAAATAATCAATTTTGATGTAAGTTTACTATTTAAAATAAATAATTTAACAGTTAATGTATTATATAATTCAATTTGATATTATTATAATTTAATGTATTACATTATTTTTTGATGGTTTACTCATATTGAGTATTATATTAACTTCTGAAAAAAATTGGTTTTGTGGAATAAATTTTATTTATTTAATAGATATTTTAACCCATTAATGGTTTATTTTCATGCTTAAGGATTGAAAATTACACTTAGTCATTAATTGATATACTCTAAAGGGGAAACTATTTAAAATACTCAATTAAATAGTAAATTATCACATTCAATGTGGAATGGAATCGTTAATATATTTTCCTCATATTATTTATATTTAAGATGATGTTATATTTTTTATGTGTAAAATATAATTCAATTATTCACATTTGTAAACCAATTCATGATTATATGTCATATATAGATACAAATATTTTTTAATAAATAAATAAGATAAGTTTTCTAGTCTTACCTAAGATAGTGGGGTTGATATCATAGTAGAAATTATATCTTCACTCAATTCATTATTATGGACACCCTTAACTAATTTCATTAATAAGTAATAATAAAAAAAATTAATGGAAAAATATGTGTTATGGGTAAAATATAACACCCATAATATTTTTCTTTGAATTTTATTTTAAATTCATCTAAAATTTAGTAAAATTTAACACTTGAGGCACCAAAATAAATTTATCCCTAAAAAATTAGTGTAATACTTTAATAAATAAAAATATTGTAATCAATTAAGATTCCAAAATTGTATTATTTTTTCAAATTCATATGATTAAAATAATTTAATATTTAGAATGGATATTCTTAAAATAACAAATTTTAAAGTTCTAGTTATTTTAATAAATTAAATTGATAAAATTTATAACATTTTATTTTATAATATTTCAATTTATTAACCTATATAATAATACTCGTATTTATATGAAATAAAATTAAGAACACATAGAGTTTCAAATTGTCATCTTTCTATAAAAGTAAATCTTTTCCTTTTTATTTTCTATTTACTAGTAAAATATAATTTAATTAACTATGTAATTTAAATATGAAAAAATAAAGTAATTATTTTATATATAATATAAAAATTAGTTAATGGAATCTTTTTAGAATTTTTGAAAATGATTCATTTTTAGATGAATAATAAACAAACAATTCTTAAGATAATGAAACTTTTATTAAATAATCAGGTTATCATAATTTCATTAAAAAAATTGAATCCTTTATGAAGCCCAAGTATTTAGTTATGAATAAATAAAAAAAGTTTAAAAATTTTATATTGAATTGTGAGACCCATGATTGATATATTATAACAAGATTGTTGTATTATTCTAATAAAAGAATAATTTTTAGTCCATTTTGTTAAATAAATTATTACAATGTAACATTTCATTTTGGATTTTAATAAATCACATTTCTATCATTTTTCTATTATTAAACCAATAAAATTCATAATAATAAATTGACTACATGATTTATTGTGTAATCATTTAATGAATGAAAATACATTTTTATAAATTATTGTTCTTCCCTATGTTTTTTGTACTTATCTTAAAATTTATTTTTACTGCCTCTAATAATTGAATCTTTAAAAATTAATTCCATTTTTTAATTGTAATATCTAAATTATTTAACACGTTATATTTCATTTTTAGACATTATTAATAGTTTACATGATAAAAAACTGGTCATCATGGTATGGGTTATAATGGTTGATAAGGGGGTCAAACAAAGAAATATGGAATGAAATACCACTATAACAAGTCTAAATTTTATTTTTGGCGTTTATATATAAATTTTATTATCCTATAGTTAATATATGGTCTAGTTTGTCGCATTTTCCCATGAAAATAATATGACATTATATTAATGTTTAGTGTGTTTACAAAAGTTCAACCGATCACACATAAAAACAGAACCACTTCCCCTTAACCAAAAACACACTAATACTTTTTAATATGTTTTATTTATGTTATTTATTGGATAGTGTGTGGTATACTAAATAATAATTATAAAAGAACCATGATATAAAATCATTTGAATCGAACCATTGTGACTTATTCATTTTTTTGATGACTACGATTAAGAAATAAAATATTTTGAATTATATTTAAAAACTATTTCATTATTATTATGGATCATAACTAATACATTAATGGTTAATTTAATTTAAATTAAGATAAACCATTTTAAATGGTAAAAAGATTTATTTTATTCAAAATACCATGGTTATGAGTGCAATGTATTTTCATCTTAGTCAATAAAATCCTTCATTATTGACAAATGATTATAAAAAATACATTTCTTATCAAATTGAATGACAAAACACTCATTTAATTATTTTTATGATATTAGTAATTAAAATAACTAAATTTTATGAATCAAAAATACATTTTCATTAAAAAAATTTATATATAAATTTATGCATGAATGATGTAATTTAGTTAAGGAACATCTATAATTTTTTTCTGAAATTTTGATATCATTTTTAAAATAATAGTTCTATATAATTTGTATAAATATATTTTTAAATTTTCTAAAACGATTTATTATTAATTTAATACTTAAAATGTTAATTTTGTAAATATGATACCTTTATGATGTTATTACGATGTTAACATGAATTAATATTTTGTAAAACATTTTTAATGATAATATTATATTCTAAATTATTTTAATTATATATATTAAAATATTACTTTGAATTTTGGATCCCATGATTGACTTCTATGAATATAAATTGGATTTTATTGAAATAAGAAAAAATATGTCCATGTATTAAATGGTATGGTTTGATGGTGAAATTCAGTTTTTTCTTGACTGAAAAGACTAAAAATCGTACATTGTTTATTTTTTAACGAAATATTTTTTAAATTAAATAATTATTTTATTTCATTGAAGAATGATTTTTAGGCTTAAATCATGTATTTTTTCTGAGAACTATTTTTTCACCATTTTTTGTTTTTATATTAAATAAAATTTATGACACATATATGCAATGGATCTGATAAAATAGATTCCATATTTCCAAATTCAGATTTAATGCCCATTATTTCTGTGAAATAATTATTTTCTCATGGTAAAAAGTTAAGTAATTACGGTTAATGTCAAATTGGGTTGAAAGAGTTTTTAATTATGAGATAAGGCTTATAATGAATTCAAATCTTATCTATATGTGATCGATCATGTTATTTAGACCCATTAAATTATTATATTTGTCTTTTGCATGTTTTGTTTCTACATTACAATGAATAAAACCTTGTATCAATTGAAAACATTGAATAACTACATGTGATCCACTCCACACACTTATTAAAGGTCATCACTGATCTTCACTTAATATCACCTCTTGATCCAAATATATCTATAATTACAATTCCAAAACACATATAAACATTTCTAACCAAAATATAGTTTATTTTTCCCATAAAATCACCAACCAATGAGGATTAATGTGTATGAAAATGGTAGTTTTCCCAAGAATAACAATAACTCTTAATAATTATTTTACATTTTATTTATCCTTATAAATTCTTTAAAATTTATTAAATATATGTGAGATAATAACAACAATATAAATAATACAATAATATGTAAATATTTTTATTTTAAAACCCTTATCCATTACCTTTTACATTCTAAAGAGAATGAAATAATCATTTATGCGTATATGTTCACTATTATCACCATGAAGCGATGTGTTTTTCCATCACCACCTCACAAGGATGGTTATAATGATTTTTTTTATAAATATATATATGTATTTATATGATACGCTATTTTTAACAAAGTAGTCCTTCTATATTGTTATTATATTATCTATTTTCATAAATTATGTCCATTGAAAAATGATAATTTCAATCGTGCATATGTGGGGATTACCACCTCCCTAATGTGATGTGACTTGTTTTTCCTTACCACCTTCCATGATAAAATTTTAATGTGACTTATATATATATATATATATTAATTATTTCATGATTTATATATTATAAATGCTTGATCAATTATCCTTTTGACAAAGTATAACCTACTTATGCAGTATTGGAAATATCAATTGAATTTACTCAAAATCTCAGATGTAAACTTAACTTATTGAATGACTACATAAAACATAGTCATAAATTACACAAATTGATAATGAAAGGGGGATGAAATTGAAAAATTATCTTATTCAAGTTTAAAATTATATTAATATTTTTATTTAAGGAAGAAATTATGTTTAAAATGATACTATTATCACAGTACGGTATTTTTTAAAATCTAATTTAAATTTGAAGAATTTTTTATATAGTAATCTCCTTAAGGATAGTTATATTATTTGAATCTCATAAACCCTATATCATTTCACAACATTTTTTTCTTTAGGGGTTACATTTTTATCTTCCATTTTTTCTCATGTTGGTTCAAGAGTCCACATATGCATGACATGAATGGGGTTTTCAATTAAATGATATTTTAAATATTTTAAAATATTTTCACCTATATCCATGTTCATTAAATGGTTCAATAATGTTCTCATTTATAATTAAAATACTATTAAAATTTATTTTCAAAAAATTTGAATTTATTTATAAATAACTAACAAAATAATGTTTTTATTTTCTTTTATACTGATCACTTTTAATTATTTTTACCAAAGTTTAAAATATGATATTAACCTGTTTGGAGTGAGTTAATATTCCTACTATCATGAACAATATTATTTATAAATATTACTATGTTTATTTTATATATTTTTCTTAGTAAAATATTATTCCACCACCTTCTATAAAATTTTAATATTAATAACTTTAGGAAAAAAAATTGTATTTATCCAAATTTTTACATGAATCCTGAAAGTGGTTTTATATAAATGATGAAAATGATATTATATGACTTCATAAGATGTAAAAAAACCATCAATTTTTTTTATGTACTAATTTTGCCTTCTACATTGTTCATGATGATAGGAAATCCTGATAAATATCATATATTCTTGGTATAATGCATTTTTTATGAAATATATATTGAATTAACCATCAGGGTAATTCCATTTGTTGGAGATCTTATTAGAGTGACCGTGAGAGTGATATCAAGATGATTTAAATATTATTTTAAATTATTTTCTTTCTTAAAATTATTTTATTCATGTTTTTATTTTTTTCATAATTTAATGTAATAAAATTTAATTTAAAATATTCTTTATGCCAATGTTATTGGTGAAAATATGTTTTTTAAGAAATTGATTTCATGAGTGCTCATATATTTCAATAAATGCTTCTAATTATCTGTTTTATTTTATGATTTCTTATGAAATTATTAATTGATTATTTATGAACATAATTTTAATTTCTATGAAATTAAATCATTAGTTGGTTTGATGGTTTACACAGATAAGTTAAATATTCTTATGGGTTTTCAGTAATTTTCAAATAAAATTATAGTTATCATTTATTTTTTTTTCTTATAATGATTTTTTTATCATCCCAAATTTTCAAATTGTTTTTCATATGGAATAAGTATTATAATGAATGATAAAAAATTTAGAGATCCATTTTTTGTAATTATCCTGAATGTATAATGTTTTCCACTATAAATAAATTGTTTTTTGTGAAGTCGGACATTATGAGTCAGTATTCCCAATATAGTTGTAATGGTTATAAGAATTACCGAAAACACTAAAACTAAAATATAATAATGATTTATTAGAGTAAAGACCCTAAAAAATATTTAATTATGGTTTTATTATGGTTCAAGGCATTATAGTTTGCATTAGAGAACGTGTTTTCAAAAATTTAATGTTTATGATAACTCAAATTAACGATAGTTTGATATTTTTATATATCATTATGGGTTAAATATACCAATATTGATCATAAGTTTAATGGAATAGATAAACCTTTATAAGTTTTATTTGATGAGAATTTATTAACATTAAGGATATTTGGTTAGATATTTATGGGAATAAATCCCTTGGGTATAGAATTTGATTGAGAAAAATTTTTGTTATAGGAACAATGCATTTTTATTTTTTGGACGTATGTTTAAATGTATTGATAACATTTATGGTTAATATGATATTTATGTTAAGGTAATTATTGGTTATTATAATTTAAGAACATATGTTTTTTCATATATAAAACCATCGGAATGGAAATATATTTGGTGAATAATTGATTAATCTTATTTTTGAGGATGTTCGCTATAATTTTGGGAAACTTTATTAGATTACGTTAAATTTAATGTTAATGTATATGATTGGATTTTATTTTTATGAATAAATCTTGATATTTATTTTGGAAGAATAAATTATTTTATTTTGTCTTTATATTAATTCATCATATTTATGTAAACTAATAACATAATGTTGAGAATATATGATCTAAGATTGCACATTTTTTTAAATATTTTTTGGAGTGATTGTTATTATTAAAAGACAATATTTATGTTGATTGTGGAAGAATATGAGATCAAATTGTTATAATATTTTGGTCTTGATCTTAGTCAATCATATTTTAAAGAGTTTTAAGGTTATCAATTTATGGAATAATTGAAGCTGGACATTAGGTGTTATAATTTAGATTTTGGAGATTGATCAATGAGGGATTATTCATATTGAATATTATCATATATTTTACTAACCAATATCATTTTAGTTAATTTAAAATGAAAGGAGGAATAAATTTTTATTATTTTTTGGATCATGTGATTATATAGAAGTTGATTTTAGTGCATCATGCATGACAAATTCATCTTGAATATTAATTTCATGCAGTTACTGTTTAAAAAAAGTTGAAATAAATACATGTACAAAAAAATCCTGAAATTAAACATATGAATTGGAAATAAATTAGGTCTATATAGATTATCATTTTCTATATCTCCATAGTGAATGAATCCCTCAAATCTATGAAATGAATATTTAAATGAATGTATTTTCATTCTACCTTAATTTTTAATCAATTGATGTTATTCTATACAACTTTTGAATTTATAGTTCTGTATAAATTAATTTTCACATGATCTTGTTCTACATTACACTCTAGTATTCGTTGGATGTGGTTTTTCACCTCAATGTTCATATATTCAATTTCCACCAATGTTTACCTTATTTTGGAAATTTATAATGTGTTCTTCTATGTGAAAATCATATTTTACTATTCCTATTTTGCAAAAGGAAGTATTATCATGCATATTGAATGTGTTATATTTCAAAAAATATATATTTATATATTAAAATTAATTTTACCTTCTTGTATAAATTTTTTATATTGTACTCTCTAGAAATTACTTTTATTTTAATAAATTACAACATATTTAACAAAAATTATTTAAAATTACTGAAATGATATTTATTAAATAGTCATATAACCTAACATCATGAGATTTTGGACTTTTATTTAGTTATGTAACATTTTCAATAGCATGTGGTATACAAAACAATGAGCTTAAATGAACTACTATATAATATTGTTTTAAAATGTCCATTACAGCATAGCTATTGGTTTAGAAAGTATTAATTGAAAGGAAAGTATTCTGAAATATAAATAATTTCTTTCCGTAATATGATTACTAATAATTCATAAATTTATTTTTAATTGGTTTTATATGATGATAAAATCCATTAATATGTAAAAAGGTATTTTTTCAAAAAGAAATAATTTTTTATATGCAATACTTTTTTAACATAACATATTAAATATATTAATATTGAAACTTTATATTAATAAAAATATAATATATCTAATTTAATTAAGTAATATCCATAAAAATATTTTTACTATACATGTAATTATATTAAATTTATTGAATGATTTAAAAATATATTCATTGAAAAATGGATTTCATTACATTTTCACTACATATATTCTAATTGCATTCCCCAAAATTTACATATTTTATTTTGAAAAAATGATAACATTTTTGAAATAAAAATTTTCATAATTTTTTTATGTTTATTATCTAGGATTTATCAGGAATGATTTATTTTTAATTCAATTGTGAAAATATCGATGTTTTCAAAATACTATAAATTTCATTAACACTATTATTATTTAACCATGAATTTATAAATTGGGAAACCATTGTATTGTAATTATTAATTTTAATATAGTTTAATTATTTATTTTAAAAAATTGTTTTGAATTTTGAAAAAATGATTAACATTAGTGAACATTAAGTATATTTTATTCAAATTAAAAATTATTCCTTATTATATTTATCTAATGGTTTATTTGGATATTTTAATTTAGTTATGTCTTGATCAAAAATTCCAAAAAACAAAAATTTTATATTATTTAACCTTTTTTTAAAAAAAACTACTTAATTTTTCTCAATTTTTAAATTATTTTGATACTGAAATAAAATATTTTTCAAAAAACAATTTCTTATATGTTTTGTGTTTTAATATTATAGGATGAGCCCACAAGGGTTATCATAAAGATAGGTTTTACCCCAACCACCTTTCTCTCCACCGTCACGGATCAGCTATGGTATCACCTTGGTGCTTCCAATCAACATGTTCGTGGTGTGAATCATCCTCCAGTGGTATTGTCGTGTGGGTTCATCCCTCTCAGTGAACCGCATAATTTATTTCTTTCATCATGCACTATCCTTCGAGTTTGCTGGGTTTTCATAGTGGAACGATGATGGTCCAGAGATCGAGCAATATATTTCGTGGCCTAGAGTTGTTGCTATGTTTTGTGTTGGTTGTGGGTGTGTTAGGAAGATCTGGTCTTCGTGTGTGGGTTTGAAGGCAGCGACGCAATATGCATCTCCTACTCTGAATGAGGTCTTCTTCTCACGAGGTTCGGGAGGTCCTCATTTAGGTGCGGGTTAGTTTTTCTTGTTCTTAATATTCATTTGATATTTATTTTGGTTGTGGTATGGGTCGAAGTCATTGGGGTCTTGCGTCAGTTCTAGATTTTGTTTCTAGTCGAGGGTGATGACTGCTTTTGTTGCTAAATTTTGATGTTTATTCTGAGTGGCTGAAGGCATAGGATTTCACTTGACTGGTTCTTTGAATAATCTAATAGAGGTGATGTGATTGAACATTGGGGATATGGAAATTTAATTCTCCTGGATCTGATTTGGTGTTTTTGATAATTTTGTTCAATGCTATGAAATGGTAGAGTTATTGGGTTAATGATTTAAATGGGTGTAATGATCTTTGTGGCCATATGGTTCTAGTTTTGAGGGTCGTTGCATCTGTCTTGCATTTTTTTTCACCAAATTGGGTTTAGAATTGTCGATTTTCATCTGGTCTTTTCTGTAGAATTGGATGTTTGAGAGGGTAAAGATTTTCCATTAGTTCTAGGTTTGTGGACTCATGCACGAGACAACTATCCATCAACAAGAAGTAGAATGAGGATGATCTTGATGTCTTTTAGGGTAGGTAAGGGATCTTCTACATAGGCTTGGTATCTTTTGGCCTTAAACATTTGTACCAGGGTTCTTGATTGTCTGAAGTTGTGAGGTAATGTATGGTTTTTCACTTTTTCCTCAAAAGTTTTTGAATTATAAAGATTTAATTTTCAGTCAGTCAGTGTTGTAATAATAAATTTAATTTATTGTTCCAATATTAATTGAATATGATAAAATGGATTTCAATTTTGGAATCATCCATTAAAAATATTTTTAGAATTCCCCTTTTATTTTTGGTCAAAGAATTATGTTTTCATGGTAAAAAAATCAGTAATCATGGTTAACAATAAATTGTGTTTAAAGGGGGTTATACTATGAGATAAAGAGAATAAAGTCTCCAAAACATTTATAGATGTTATTTTTTTTGTAATTCAGACACTATTAATTCTTATAAATTAATTTGGGGTTCCCTAGTTCCATATGATGATGAATAATACCATATATTAATTTAAAACATTAAATAATTATAAGAGTGTCACTCCCCTGACATATAGAAGGCAACCACTTCTCCTCTGTTATTAAAATCTATCTGGACACTTAACTAAATAAAAAAATAAAAAATTCACTGCCAATAATAATATAAATTTCCAAGGAGGTTTTCCATATCAAAACACCAACATAGAAATATTAAGTTATAAGAAAAAGGTGGTTATCCAAAGAAGAGTTCTAACTCTTAACTGATCATTTTTGTTTACATCCTTGTCATACCCCATAAAATTCTTATTAAACCTTAATTATTTAATAATGTAATTATCTAAAATATTATTATATGTTTTTATATTATTTTCAAAAAAATTATTCTTATCCTTTTCTATCCAATGGGGAATAAAAATATCATATGTGCGTAATTCATGACAACCACCACCATAAACCATTATTGGGTCATTATGATGTTATAAAACACACCATATATTTATACAACATTTGATTTCTACCCAAAAATTCAATTGTCTCAAAAAATCATGTCAAATTTACTATTGGGAAATTTCAACATCTACATTCTAAAAATAACATTCATTTTATGTAAATAATTTTCTAAATATCTGAATTCTCAGTTTTAATATAGAAACTCATATCGATTTAAAATTTACTGGATTTTACTGTAATAATTTTTGATCCATAAAAAAATATCATACCACTTCATAAAAATTTTATGATCATTTATATTTTTAAAAATTAATATAATAATAATATTTTATTAAATTTTTATTTATTTCAACAATCCATTAATCCAGAAAAAATTTATTTCTTAATTGAATTTGAATATTAACCAAAAATTATATTTCCGCTTTAAATTTTATTTACAATGATACAATAATAGGAAGAAAATGTATTCTTTGTTCTATAACTAATAATGTACTGAATCTTTTTTCTAGGGTCATGATACATATCTTTTTATTACACAAGTATATTCTGTAAGAGTAATGTACGTTCTTTTAGGGCTTTCATGGGGCTGTTCAGTGAATATTTTTGTGGTAATGATCTCGATGAGTATTAACATCTCCCGTAAATAATTTTACTCATGTTTAATTTTTTGGATCCCGAATTGGACTTATTCTATGTAAAATATTATAAATTATATATCCCTTGTTTGATTTGATAAGTGGGATTCATAGGCTACAATCCTACTTGTTGAGGCCATAACTCCCTCTATGTGTTCCACACAGATTTCTTAAAACCCTATATTTATAATTGTTGTGTGACCATTGTTCAATGAATATATTATCAATGGTAAATATACTTAATGGTAATTTAAAATAAAATTGGGTGTAATAATCTATGTTAATGTGTTTTATATGACCATAATGGATTTAATTAAATCAAAAGAGATATACTTTTATTCATAAATGTTTGGGTCATTATAACTCTCGCCCCTTAATGAAATTTTCCATCAACATTTCCTCTTCCCACACTAAAATAGATGAGGGAAACACTAATTCATCACCTACTATGGTTCCCATATTTCTTCCGTAAACTTTTGGATTCTTCGCAACACCTTGAAGGGGCGAATTTTCTTATTTCTTAGTACTATTTCTCTATGATCGAAGATCTTCACATGCTGCTCCTCGTAGGAATGGTTATTCTCTACTGGTACCACCACTGGATTGAGTACATTTGATGGCTCTAGGATTTACTTATTTAATATTGATACATGGAATAAATCGTATACTTGAGTTATGTTCAGTGGGAGTTCTAGTTGATAGGACACTTCTCTGATGTGATCAAGGATCTCAAAAGGGTCGTTGTACCTTGGGCTATGATTTCCCTTCATTGGAAGTCTCAACAATATTTTCCATTGATATATGTAAGGTAATACCATGACTCAAACATCAAACACTAGGGCTCATAGATGACTGTTTTTGTAAATCAATTTTCAACTCCGAGCATCATTGATATGCTACAGGATGTTCTTAACCTTATCCGTCATTTCATCATCCATTACGGGGCCAAGATGTTTTCGTTCCCCAACATCATCCAAACATGCTGGTGTTTTTCACCTCTTCCCACAATGGGCTTCACTATGGACCATTTTTATGCTCGAATAAGAAATATTTTTGTAATAGAACTCCACCAATGGATGATTTTGTTTCCATTTACCTTTGAAGTTCTTTGAGTAACATCTCGACATTTCCCAATGTGTTTGGACAATCCACACTAATTGGACATTATTCTGAGGTTGATAAGGTGTACTAAAATTCTAATCAATGTTTAGATCATGCTGGAGAATTTTCCAAATCATTGAGGTGAATCTTGGACCTCTGTCATACACAATTCATAGTGGTATTCCATGAATCCTTACCTATTCTTTGATTTATATCTATGCTAGTTGTTCTACTGAAAAATCCTCTTGAATCTCAATCTAGTATGTTTTCTGCATAAGATGATCCACAAAAACCTAGATTGAATTGTTTCCTTTGGATGTATTTAGATGATTGGTGACAAAGCCAATGTTTGTGTTTTCCAATTTCCATATTGGTGGAGAAAATAGTTTCACAATCCCCTTATAATTCTTCCTTTTATCCATCACTTGCTGACATACCAGGCACTTTGAAATATATTCTATGATCTCGTTCTTCATGTTATACTACCAATAGTGCTATCTAAGATCTCGATATATCTTTTTGTTTCATAGGTAAATGGATAATTTTGAACATTGTGCATCATCCAAAAGTTCATTCTTTAGCACATGGTAGGATGAAACAAATATACTTGACCCAAATCTCAAAATTCCTTCTTCGTTAACATTGATCTCTGAGGATTTCATTTTTTTATAGTTTTTACTTTTTTCTGAATTCCCAAATCATCCTTTTTATCATCCTTGAACCATTACAAAATAGACGATAGAGAAATAATTTTTCAAAGGATTGATGATGTCTGTTTCTTTGTGATTGTCATGTCCATCTTATTGAAGTCTAAGAAAATTATATCCTTCTCTATTCTCATCAATGATATAATTTTTGGGTCATTTATTCATAAATTATCTACCACCTTGTTCTATTTTCAATGATGGTAGTTTATTGTTAATTTGTAATCCTTGATGAGCTCTAACCCTCATTATTGGTGCATATTTATCTGTTTCTTTATGAATGTATTTTTGAGGCTTTTCTGATTTGTATATATTTCACACATATCCACTATGAGATAATGACACTATATTTTCAATGAAAAGATCATAGCTTCCAACTCTCATGCATGGGATAGTTTGTTTCAAGGAGATTCACCTTTATTAAGGTGTAAAAAATGACTTATTATTTTTTCATCAACACACATCCCAATCCATTCTTCGAAGCATTGTTGAAAATCATGAAAATATCACCACTTATGTGTAGTGTGAGAATAATGGAAGTGACAATACTTCTTTTCAACTCCATGAATCATTATTCATATTCATCATTCCAAGAAAATTTGACTCCCTTCCAATTTATCTTTGTAAAGGGGTTTGATAATTGTGAGAAAATATTCCCCAATTGGTAATAATGTCTATCTAACCCAATGAATCTACAAATATCTCTCAAAGATGTTGACCTTATCCATCCCTCAAATTCTTTAATCTTGCAAGGATCCTTTGATTTCCCATTTCTTGTGAAGATATTCCCTAATAATGAGACTTCCTTCAACTAAAAATCACACTTTTTGTCATTTTCATAGATATTTTCCTTTCACAAGGTCTTAATCACAGTGATAATAATATCCTCAAACCCCTCCTTGGGTTTAGAATATATTAGAATATCATCTATAAACACTACTAAAAATTTGTCTAGGTAATCTCTAAAGTATATATTAATCATGTCCATAATGATTGGTGGAGCATTAGTGAGGACTAAAGGCATCACTATGAAATCATAGTT
Source organism: Viscum album (assembly GCA_963277665.1). NCBI lineage: Eukaryota > Viridiplantae > Streptophyta > Magnoliopsida > Santalales > Viscaceae > Viscum > Viscum album. Next base: position 1,466,694,080 of record OY728138.1, on the reverse strand, counting down.
CCCATTCGTTTTACAAAAATTTGTTTTGGGGATATCCTCCTTCTTCACCATTACTTGGGTATATCCAAATAGTAGATCCACCTTAGATTACTATTATTCTCTATGTAGGAACTCATACGTGACATAAATTCGTATAAATTGATACTTTATCCTTATCGTGATTTTGTTGCGCTCGTGATAATCAATTTAAAGGTGCATTGACCCAACCGTATTCTTGATGAATAGGACTAGTGCACCACATGGTGAAGCACTTAAATATATAAACCCTTTATCCAGATTATCCTCTAGTTGTTTCTATAGAACCTCATGTTCCACAAAAACTATTATATACAAAATATTACTTGTTGGTAATTCTTGATGTACATGTTTTATAAAAAATTTGACCTCTCAACTAGGAGGAAGACCCGCCAATTCCTTGAGAAAGACATCAGAATAATCCCTCACAATTGGCTTGTCTTCAAGGATGATCATTTCCATAGACTGCATCATTTGAGCTAGATATTATTTCTCATAGGGGAGTAATATCCATTATAAAGATAATGGGGATAAATAAGATTCACCCCCTCCTTGCACTTATATATAAATGGGGGGTCAATTCTCCATTTGTAGGGTGATATACCTCTCTAGGAAATTTATGTTGGCTCTATATATGGAATGCCAATCCATTCCTAGAACATATTCAAGTTTCTACAAGGAAAATAAGAAAAGGTTCTCTAGGAAATTAAATCCAAAAAATGTGATAGGGGAGGCATTATATACATGGGATGCAATAATTACCCCATTTGTTGTTTTCACAGACATCTTTACTTCCATGATTTGTTGTTTTGTCTGAATAGTTATACTAATCATTCATGTTATAAAGGAATTCATAGAACTATGTAAGAAAACCATACCATTCAATTTTTGATTATGGTTCAACATTATCCAATATAGACTTAGGAAAAAGTTTTTTGAAACTAGTATACACATAATATGGAATCCAATGACATTAAAGGGATAACTTATATTTATCCCCTTAACATATGAGTTTCTAGGATTCATTTTTTGTTATCCATGATCTAATTACTAACAAAAATTCTTATGGGAATTTTTTTTGTTCCCTTAATAATGGTTTGAGGGGAGCTTATGAATTTACCAAATAATATCCCCTAGGATGTCATACCAAGTGCACATTAAGGCCCATTTTTATGTACGAGGTTAGTCCATGTAAGGCCCGGAACACCTAGTCATAGTTGTTACTCTTGGAACATCTATTCCAGAACCATGTCCACTTGTAGTATCAAAACATGGATGAAATATATTGATAAACGACATTCTCTAAAAAAATTGGGATGTTTTCTTACACTTAAAAATTTCATTTTGGGATTTAACTAGGGTATTCTAATCCAAATCCCATAAATAACTAAATCTATCCTCTGATACCAAGTATAACAACCATTCTCTTTATTTCTTATTTAAACATGATGTATTACTTAAAATTTAACTTAATACAACTCAGTAGAGTGATAGGTCTAGTGTCTTTGTGAAATTAATTACATTACATAACAACCTAAAACATGAAAATCAACATTTTATTGAAAAATTATTTTACATGACCACAACATTACATCTATCTTAACATTGAATGGGATATCATGTGGACATACATAAGAAAGGGGCAAGCTATAAATCCCAATAAGGGAATAAACATAGAAAAACATGAGGAATACATTACATGTTAGATAATAGGCATATATTTGGAACATAAAAGGAATATGAATAATAAGGAATGATCTATCATGATAATCATAACTTGGGAAAGTTTGAAAAAACATACAGCATGATGTTATCATGAATCAAGGCTCATTCTGTATAGAGGATCATGAGTCAAATCTCATTTTACATGGACGTGAATGTGTCAAATATCGTTTCACATGATGGAACATGAGTTAAAGAACATTTCACATGAAGGATGATGATTCAAATATCATTTTACATGATTTATTATGAAACTTAACATTACCTAATGTGTTGGAGTGTTATTAGGGTTCACCCATCACAATCATTTCATTTTGATGCTTATGTGTTCCACATAGATTTTACAACATGAATTCATTAATCATAATATTTTATTACACAACAATGAAAATGAATAATTAATAAATATATATCAAAAATAATTAATTATATGTGAATTAAGGTGAATACCCTTGATAAAGAAATTGTTATAGTATTCCCTATATAATTATTTTGTCATGGAAAAATCACAGAGCAATTTCGGATGCATAACGACGTCATGTAGAAATTCATAAGATGGGCTGATGAAAGAGAAAAGGGTATCTCAACATTTAGACATGAAATGTAATGTTATAGGGACATATAGGGACATTACCCAATATATGTAATAGGATGTATAATGTGTAACTCAATAAAGACTCTTGACGATAGAGGAGAAACCAAAAGAACCCTGCTGAAATTTTGACATTGGAATAGGTGTACAAAAAGATAATATAGGGATTAATGAGAGTGAAAGAATTATATAATCATTTTTTAAAAAAATGGATTACAATGGGACCATGTAAAATCATATCCCAACAAATTGAAATGAAATTTAAGAACCATAATATAAAGGACGTGCATGAATGGAAATAAGAAGAGAGAAATCTGTTACAGAATTTCAGCTTAGTAACGGATTAGGTAAGGGTACCAATGAGGTAGGATAAATGATAAATCATATATATAACATAAATTTGATAGTAAGGTATTGAATAAAAATTAATTTAAATACACACAATTGAAATTAAATGAACTAATCTCAAAAAAGTTTCTTGAATTCAAATATTTGGAGAGAAATCCATTACTTGGATTTGTGATTTCAAATGATTGGGAGAGGATTTATGGGAGCATATAGATCCTTTGGAGGACTCTATAGAGTATAGTTAAAAGTATGGATGATCGTCAAGGCGTTTTATAGAAGAGAAATGTGTTCATTGGATGTATTATATAGGAAAATTTGGGGATTTCTTTTTTATTTTGGTTTTGAACACTACATAATACAATTTTCAAAAGCACAAACCATCCCATAGTTTTCCCCATGTTTAATAGAAAAGGGACAGGGTATGCATTATTTTATCACTACCACTGTATATAGTAAAAATTTTCCCCTTCTTATTTGGAGTTGAGACACACTTTCGAAGAAATGAATTTAAAATCATAAAATATAGTATATGTCTTGGAGGATTCACAGTGTAATTACAAATTAAATATTAATAATATTTTTTTAAAATATTACTTATTTGAAAATTCCATTAATTCATAAAAATGTATTTCTTAATTGAATTTAAATATTATCAAAAAATACTATTTTTTATTTGAAAATCATTTACAAAGTGAAAATAATTGAAAGAAAATATATTCATTATTCTATAATGATATAATATATATAATCATATTGTTAGGGTCATCAAAAATATTTCTTTATTACACCATAATATGGCCAATGAGTAAGGTTTGTGATGGTGGGGATTTCGTGGGGTAGTTCGGGTAGCATGGTTTGGTCTGTGATCTCTATGAACATGATCTTCTTATGTAAATGGTTTCATTCAGGATTAAGTTGGTGGATCTAGGATTGTGCATGGACTATAGAAAATCCCAAAAATGATATCTCCCTTATAGTCTATAATAAATCGGCTTCATATGTTACAATCCAACAAGGTGAGGTCATCACTTCCTCTATTTGTGCTAAAAGGATTTGTTAAAACCTTATATTAATACTAGTCATGTGATCAATGTAAAATGACTATATTATCAATGGTAAAGAAACATAAAGGTTATTTAAAATCCAAGTGAATGCATTAAAAGAAGAGTATGTTTTCCTAGAACCATAATATGTTTAGATAAATCAAAAGAAAGGTTATTTTACTCAAAAATGTTCAGGTCATTACAACAGATCATCTTCATGGGATGATAATTTATTTTTATGGTATAAGATAGAGGCATGGAGATTAAAATGGGAACCCGACGATAGATTGTGTATTGGTGGACTTACGAGAAAAATTGAGTGGATCCCTATGGATGTGCATTGATGGTGGACATCGAACAAGGGGTGGTCAATATATGACCACTATTAGTTATGATGACCCAGGGTTAGTGTGGAAAAAAGTGAACTGTGATTTGGGACATGAGGGTGACTCTTGATGGTGGAAAATATGGATTTTATAGAAAATAATGTTCTAAATTAGTCTCTTGTATTCTCATAGAGTGTGGTCAAATCAGATTTAGATGGGGAAATCTGATTCTTGGGGGATTTGGAGGAAACAGAGGTGGTGTGGGGAAAGTCTAGTGAAGAACTATAATTTAGTGAATTTACAAACCAAAAATTGTGTAGGTCATAGGGAAACACACTATGTAGTTCCTTATGTGTAGAAGAGATGATTTACACTTTATGTTATATATCACATTTATTATGGTGGGACCACATGTTGTCTACCAGTTAGCCAGCCATCTCATAATTCAAAGTGAGTGAATTCCCATAAGACCATGTTATCCCACATGTCAAGTATGTCAGGGAACATTCCTTGTACTTCATAATGTCCATATAACTAGGTCATACTACTATACATGGGAATGATCATAGTATACATTCATGGTCTATAGTATATGGGCATGAGATAGAGAACATAGGAATACCCTAGGGATACCATGACATGTTTTGTTATCCATGTACATATCTTGAGGTGATACATGGCTTCCCAAGATGTGTCCAGTTGAGGAAATACCCAGACATCCACTTGAGGTTACGTGTTGTGTGACTCTTCATGATCATCATGTAATTTTCCTAAGGGAATTACATATCTCATAAACCATTATTCAAGAACCATATTTTGGCCCATGAGTATCCTATCCCGATATGTAGTTAGAGTAGAGTGGGATACATGCTTATTTTAGAAGTAGACATAAAGTGAGATGATTTGAGTAGGAAACTTCTCTTAGTGATTCCTACTGCATGTAATTGATCATATGTGACCATAAGACTTTTATCAAGGTACATACTCTCCGATTATTATTCATCAAGGTTCTCCGTAGCATATTTATAGGTAGACACTTAACTCGCCCATAGTGGTTAAAAAAACTCTTTATATGGAATAGTATTCTCAGGGTTGATAATCCGCAGTCCTATAATGTGTTAGTTTCCCCATATCATTTATACATAATGATAAGAAACACCCACCACATAAAAAATGCTGAACGTCCACTATATAAATATTTCAACCCACCATTATCAAGCTCGAGTAGTGAGAGGGTCTTCTTTTAGAGTAGTACTCTCATAATTATGCTACGTAGTTCAATGGTGTGGTCCATCTTAATCCTTATCAAGAGGATATACTTCATTATTAGATAAGAAATAGTGTTCCCTTAACTATGGGTCATATAATAAATGATTGGGCCCTCCATTCATATTATTTTGAGGTTTCACATGATGGTTGACGTTGAAGATGAACCTTTGGGAGATACATTCTCACTTTTCAATCATGGATATCTGTAGGGATGGAAATCCACATACATTCTTTGTTTCAGTTTCATGTTGAGTATATATGGGTTATCTATATGGTTATTGTTATGTATCATTTTTTTATTGACACATCTTCTTGATGGTGACACTATTACTCTCTGAATGCTTTTTCTTTGGTGATTTTGGGATTTCTTACTTAGTACGTATATACACACCCATACGTTGGCTCTTCCCATACATGACATATATTATGAATATGCTATAATTTTCCTTGTATTCCAATAAGTACTTAGAGAATATGGTGATTCGTTTTCCTAAAGATATATGATATGGATCTAATATATTTTTTGGGTAGTTTCCCATATATTTTTAATAGGTTACGTTCTTTTATATTTTTGGTGTGCTTGTATTTTTCCCTTTTCACTTTTTAAACAACTATCCATAGTCTAATGTGAGGTAGCTATTATTCATGTCATTATTGTATGATTTTCTTAATTTTCTATATTATACTGTTTCATGTGGATGAGTGTTATTTTACATGTACTTTAGGATACGTCCTCCCATGTGCATAATATGTATACTTTATGAAAATAACCTACCCTTGTCCTATTAATGGTGGTCTTGGGGTGTCATTGATGGATTACTACAATCCAATGATACCCAAATGGGTTCGGTTATAAAGGGGTGGTATCAGAGGAGGTCATATTCAGACTAGATATTAGAGATATTTCTACTTTTGAGGTTTGGTTTTGGAATTAATGAAATAGTGATTAAATTTCACAAGATTGTCTCTTTACCTAGGGAACCCAGTGTAAATATAGTGGATGATGTATGCATTCACCCTGAATTTAATGACCCTGTTATTGAATCAAAACATATTGGAATTCGTTGTAGGTAAAAAATGGATCATTCTTCATATAAGAATGGGTTTTTATATGTCCTTCTTAAGTCATCTTATTATATATTCCCTTTTAACAATGGTATGACTCAACTTTTTTGTATGCTTCCATGATGACATCCATACACGATTCTAGACTGGGGTCATAGTTATGATCCTCTTGATTAAGAGTATTCAATTTATGGTAATGTGATGAGAATGTTCAACTGGTTGGATAGAGTGAAATATATTCACCTGCTGAGCATAATGTTGTCCCACCTTCTATGGTTCATGTGGACTCTACCTGTTATTTAGTGTAACAGTGTGTTTTAGTAGTGCTAATAGATGATTTCTCTTTGTTTTGTTCTCATCATGAGTTTGAATGATAATTATCACCCATGATTTTCTAGTGTTCATGAAATCCCTCTTGGGTGGTTGAGGTTTGGAACGATCCTATGGTGTAAATTTATTTCTTGTTTAGGACTCCACATGATGGTGGTCCTGGGAGATAGATATATTTAGGGTGATAGAGGGAATCAATAGAACATTTTCAATTATTTTTAAAATGGATTTAGGAATACAAGGAATAGGGAAACTCCCCCCACCAAGACTCAATCTTTTGACATGATTTAAAACTATGTGATTTAGTCAATACCAACCAGAGGGGACAATTTCAAGGTCTTGTGGGTGAGTTACTTCAACTTGTATGTCCATGGTCATTTTATTCCACTAAGGGATTAGAGGGTTTTATGTTTATAGAGAAAAAATAGAAAAGGAAATGTATATCTTCTTGTAAAAGAGCCTACAATATAGAGGCATTAAGTGAGTATTAATGTATGATATATGTCTTATCTTCATCAGCATCATTTTTAGAACTGATTCATAAGCTACAATTCTCTGAATATATCACTTGTTTGAGATCTTGAGTGGAGACTTTTAGCTCGACTATATTTCTTAGAGGATTTATAAGAGACGGTTAAAGAATTACACACTTTTGATAGCATGACCTAACTTTTAGTGGAGAGATATTGACTCATGTGGAATAATCTCATAGTGGAATTCCTATGACATTTTCCTTAGTATGGATGGGCTACCTACCATCCATGCTCAATTTTTTTTTTTGGGGTTTTATTGTACCTGAGTCAGTGAGATGTAATTTATATTCTATAGTGAGAATGAATATTAAGAATAATGGGATATACTCGTGTAAAAGAGTATAAAATTGATTCTTTATACATTTTCTAGTGTGACCCTTGGAGTAGTGTATTTTATGAGTTTTCAGCTTTCCATGATATTGGAAAAGGATAAGGACTTCTTTCCTAAGGATTTTTCCATTTTACCACCCTCACCTCCATCAAAAAAATTTCTTCTACAAATACCTGCACCTAGGGATAACATTATACTTTCTTCATCAAATTAGATACCTCATGTAACTATTATAGATGAAGGTGTGGATGGTGAATCTCTATATTATGGGATTTCTATACCTAGTTTATTATCATCGGTATTATGGTGTTGTTCACATAGATGGTGGAAAAGAGTTTGAGGATAGGTGTATATTAACATCACTTAAATAAGGTGAATGTATGGAAAGTGTATCTAAAATCAAGAATATATGACTTCAATGATTAATTATTAGGTGTGTAGTGGTGTATGGATTTTTATATCTACATGGGTTATAAATATTTCAGGGTGTGCAAAAAGGATATAATGAACATCTATTCCAATAAACTTATTGATTTATTTGAGTTTTGGTGAAACATTTTGGTGTGTTGAATTCCATATATTTTTTTGTGAGGATCGTGATTTATATCTATAAACCCTTCATGGATCGGTTCTTGGTTTTTATTTTAAATTACATACTTCTATAATCAGCATGAGAGGTGGATCACACAAGAAACTTGATGATGTTTCTCAGAATGTTTCATGAATGTTAGCTTTATATGAATTGCTCAATGTAATAGTTTTGGATTTGGGAGTTCCCATTACTGGGATATTTCTTCTAACATATGAGTTTTATAGTGTAATCAACATAGTTGAGGCACTTCTAGATTGGGATCCACCTATGATCATGGAGGGAGTCATGTCAGATGCTGATAACAAGGTTTTTTAGTCACCATTATTCAGCTTGTTGGTGACTTAGTTTACCACTTGGATGTTTTCAATTATGGGTGTGGATGATGTAATATACCATTGATGATGGTTTTTACCCATCCACATCATCAATTTTCTTGGTAGGAACAAACTAGTTATATCAATTGTGAGATCGCACATGACCAAATATCAACTGGATGTGTTCTTGATGTATTTTCTAAAGGAGGGGAGCACATCATCCTTATTTGAGGATAAACTATGAAACTGGTCATGCTGATAGAGGAGGAAATGAGGATGTTTCATTATTTCCCATAGTTTTATATCTAGGATAGGTGAGGATATTTTGGGACCCATTGGCATCAGGTTTTATTGCTATGTTCGTTGTAGTGTGTTGCAGAATTTATCTCTTGATCCCCTGCCTTCCAATTGGTGGTGATTTGGGTGATCAAATAGAAGTGGAGATGGGGTGGTATCTTTTAGGTTTTCATGATGATGATTCAGTGAATAGTGATAGTTAAAGATGTCATTTTATTTATCATTGGATAACTCACTAAGTAATATAACTTCATAACCATTCAAAAATAGAGATTAGAAGATAGATGAAATGTCAATTTAGGTTAGAGGTTGGTTGGATTCAAGGTGTTAACTCAATTATCATTTTAAACCATGATACTCTCTTCACGTCAAGATAATAGAGAGTATTTTGGAGGTATTTGGGGCATAATTTTTATTAATAAGGGTGTTTTTACCCCCAAACTAATGGGCAGGTAAAGTGGACCACTATTGTTCTAGATAACATGATTTGAGTTTGCTTGTTCTTTTGGGAAATCGCTTCGAGATAAAAAAATTATCTGTTTATTTTTTGTATCAAAGGAGTTAACACTCCACCATCAATATAATACTAACTAAGTCCATTAGTTGGAGAATCCACAGGTGGAAACTATACTGGTTAGATCTTGTGGGATGCAATAGATATGATCCAAGAGTTAGTTCAAGTAACTATAGACAAGGTGTAATTTTTTCGTCGGAAAATCAGGACTGCCTGAAAACATCCAGAGTCCTCTATGAACAGATGAAGGTAGAATTTTGGAGTTTAATGATTAGATAATGTTTTCTAAGACAAATCATATCATCAATTATTGTGATGATTTTTTCAATGTGTATAGACATCTCAAATTTTTATAAGCCTTTTGTCCAATTAATTTATTGGGTTAGTGAGGTGGTGTTCTACCTAGCCCTATCACCATAGTTAGACAAGGTGTATGATGTATTCCATGTGTCTTATATAAACATACAAGTTCACAACTCATTTCATGATGTTCATAGGTGTAAGTTAGAAATTGAATATGGAGTTACCTTTTCAAGGATCATGGTGACATTTCAAAACTGGTAAGATAAGATTTTTTATACGAATGTTTTTCCATTGGTTTCATGTTTATTGGCTATGTAGGAACCTCTATAAAAGCTTATCAGAGAGGGAGATATATATTTGATCTAATTTTCATCACCCATATTAGTATGTTTTCACGTTTTGATATAATGATCCATGAATTTAGAGAAATATTATGAAATATGGTTTCATCATGTAACACTTTGGAATATTTAAATGAACATTTTATATTTATGGAACACATTTGATGCTTGATATCGAGACCCGGGGAGATAGAGAGTTGATAAAATAAAATAAAATATATAATATGTCACACGCAAGTTGGTTTTATAGAATGATTTAATATATCCCAAATAGTGTTACATATAGTAAATATAATTCCACCAAAAAAATCAAAATGTAGTTTTTCACTATGGGTGATATAAGTCAAGTTGGAATTGGGTGCCTGGATAAAGTTATATCATGGAAAATTTAAATGAATGAAATTTATTAATTAAATTTTTTTCAATAAAATCATTAAACCCGGATGGACATAATATATAATCACATATATAGATAATTTCATTGGGTTAGCCATAAAAATATATGGCGATTGGGAGTATGGAGATAGAGAGTGAGATAGAGAGCTATTATTGTGAATGCATTGGAAGATGATCGTCAGATCATGGACTAAGGAATAGAGTACCACGAGGATCATGGTCATTGAATGAGTTCCTAGATATCACCAATGACAATGATGAATAAATGTTTTTTAGTTATCGAACCCATCCTATGATAGGGTGTCTTATTTTGTAGTTTTAAACCCATTTATAGTTTGACATGAGCACATATTAATCATTCCCAAATTAATTCATGGATCAATCTATGTTGGATTGACCAATATCTACATTCTAATCCAAGATATAGGAATACAAGATTTTTTCCTATTTTATTCATGATACTTTGATATCCCACCATGATTTTGATCTAAACGGCGATGGATAAAAAACAAAAATTGATCAAATGTAACTTTTTGTTATTTTACATTATCCTGGAATTAATAACACTCATAATCAGTAATTTTTTTGTTGGTGTTTTGAAGTTACCTGGGGTACTGATCATTGTGAATTAATTCCTCGGAACAATGGATCACTATCATAAATTTAGATTTATGTTTCATAAGATGACAATGAGGAACAATTACGACAACGTGATCCCAATAATGGATCAGGTAATAATGGATTTGGTGGATGGATTGAGCTGATCACTCAAGAGGGATAACGATGGGAGGAAAAAATGAAAAGTGGTATAAAATTTAGGCATAGAATATGATTGTAAAATGGTGTTTCTGTGGAAAGAAGTGTTTACATGATTTGGGTTATGTTGGTGCTTTGGTAGTATGGTAGAGATTGATTTTCTAGTAATGAATGGAAGGAATGTAAAATCCATAATGCTATTGATGGTGGTCAAATAAGATCTATACATGGAAGAATGATTCTCATTGGAATCAAAGTCAATGGTGAAGGAATTGGAAACGTTGAATGAAGACCTGTAAATTATTTGATGTTTTTAACTACTCAATTTGTACTATAGAGGGACGCACACCATGTGGTTTCCTCTTTTTGGAGGCTAAGGTTTATGCATTGAGATAAATAGCAGACATCATGTGCTGAGTCGAAATTCCATGATATAAAAATCCATATAATTGGAAATGTGCATGGATTACAAACCCATGAGGTGATGTCACCCCACATATCATATGTTTTAGGGAACACACCATGTACATAAGTGAGTGAATGGTCCTAAGTACGACTATTGTACGTGGGCACAACCGTACTACATGGGATCTAACAAGAGTACATGTGCACAAGATAATGAATAAATACCTATGGGATTACCAGACATTGAATATACTCAATTTACATGTTGGGAGGTGAGACATGGATTCCAAAGACATGTATAGTATATGGAGTCCCAGCTTTTTATTTCATAAACCTTTCATTACAAGGGTTCACCGTTTAACAATATAGAGGATCTTTCAGTCATTGTATCATGGAAGTATAAACATAGTATATGAAAAAAAACATATACATTATTCTAATTCACATTATATACATATTCATATGATTTTAATTAGTTAAGTTACATTCATATCATATCCAAGGGACACACATAAAAAAGGGGTGAGCATAATGCCCAGCAAGAAAATAATCTAAGGAGATACTTAGCATGTGAAAAATAGGCGTACCAATAGACCTGATCATATTAACATGACATGTATAATAATATCAATAACATGAAACATAACATGGAAATGTTGTTACCACAAAAAAATGATACACTCATAATAATATTCTGAATTTGTAACACAAGGTTTCATAAATCATAATTTCTATAGTTTTTCTCCAAAGTATTGTAAAACATTTGATCTCTAGAGATTAGTCATTTACTAATACATGAGATCTTTATCAGGGACCACCCTTTATATTTCATAATTCATGTGAGCCTCATCGATCATCATAAATCATTTTACCATATATCAGATGATAATAAAGAACGAGTTTCATATAAAATCATTTACAGTATAAATGATAAAAAACATGAACATTACACTACTAGAAATTTGATCTATAGACCTAGATATATAGCCATAATTTATAAAATTTTTGGTTATATCCATCCTAATTCAATGGGATGAATTATTCTCATGGAAGTATCCTCCTCCCCTCATCCATAGTCCTCCCCTCCCCTCCCCCTCCCTCACTATTCTTTCCTCCCTCACGATTCCCCTACCCTCCTACACAATTCCTTCCTCTCACTCCCACATGATTCCTCCCCCTCCATCCCTCGTGATTCCCCTTCCCCCTCCTCCCACTCCTCCCACTCCTCATCCACTCACAGTAAGCCATCCCACCTCCCCACTATTATAACTCCAACACACACATCCCACCTCCCGGCAGACGCAACCTCCCCACCTCCCTTCCAACATTGCTCTGATGCCCACCCCCCATAGACACACCTCACATTGGTGTAGGATTTTTAGAACTTTAAATGTATATCACAAAAAATATGTAGCTAACCCTTTTATGTTGAACATCACGTTTCATGGAAGTTGGGTACATACGTGTTTTGGAGACACTTATAGGATTTTGAAATATCATTGTCATGGGATTACCCAATGAGACAAGAATGACATGCATTGTAGGGGAATGAAATCCCACTATGATTGCATATGTCATTTGAAGAACTGATATATGATTTTTTTCAACTATGATAACTTTTGAAAAATGCCGAATTTGTTTTCAATTGAAATAATTTGAAAAAGGAAATGATTATTGTATTTTGAAAACGGGTTGATTCTCAAAAGAATGAATGGTTTTTAAAAAATGGTTGAACATGGAATAATTTTTCGTAGAAAAAAATATTGTGGCAGTTGATGTTATATAACTTGAAATTCTAAGACATCAATTTCTAGATTTTGAAACATATAGAGTTGGTTGTTCATTTAGAAAATTGAACCTGGTAGGCATCGTAGGAACCAACTAGAGGATTTTTTAGAGAATGTGGTTGCACCTGAGACACAGGTGAACCAAGAAATGGTTCATATTATCATTTCATAATTTCAAGACTCTGACATAGGGAACTGGAGGGATGATCCAAGGCACATAGATCACTCCATCCTGTTTATGATGTTGAATCCACCCATCATCTAGGGTTATTATGAACTAGAAAAGGCAGAGGTATGGCTGAAAAGTATGGATCGTATCTTCAAATTCATCATCACACTGATGAAGCTGAATAAGAAGTTGACCAAGTATATTCTAGAGGATCTTGCACATCACTAGTGAGAAATATCACTACATGATAAAGCTGATCAAGGCCTTTCTTGGGAGGATTTAAAGGAATTAATTAATAAACAATACTATCATCATATATTCAAGATCCAAAGGATGAGAGAATTATTTTTCATAATATAGTAGAACCTATCTGTCATCGAATATACAGCTAAATTCATGAAATAGTGCACTTTTTCCAAAAGTTGGGGAAATTGCATTCATAATGGTACGCATATGTGAATCAGGGCTAAGAGAAGAGATTCGATTGATGATTATGGTGTTTCTTATTACTGATTATATAGAGATGGTGAATAGAGTGGTAATGGTTGAGAAAAAACATATTAGTAGAAATTGGAGGATATGTTACGATGATCCCTACCAAAAATGGTGGAAACTCCAATTTTGGGAGAAAGAGAAATAGATACATCAATTTACAAGGTGGGAGCAGAAATCAAAATACGACAACTAGATCAGTAAATCATCCTCCAAGACCAAAGAACCAAGTAGGATGATACTAATGTTCTTCCTTTGAACACATCAGAAGATATTGTATATCTCAACCAAGATCATTCCATAATTGAATAATTATAGTACACCGTAAGCATTTTTTTTCATGGTACTCTGATGTCAAGTGATCAATTCACTTATGAGGTGTTTCAAGAATCATATGTTATAATAGGATGGGGCTAGAAGAATCAGTCTCATTAGAAGAGAAAAGATATATATGGTGACTATCGGAATCTAATAAATCCACAGTAGGGACAATGTCAACATGTAAACACCGAGAAGAGTGTAGTGACAATGTAGTTATATGGAGTTGAGCAGATGATTGTGCTTGATGATGCAAGAACATTATGGTGTGTGGTATGATTATTTTAAATTCTACTCTTATGAAAGTGTTTTTTTATAATGGTGCATCACATTCCTTCATTTATTCACATGTTCTTTACCTTCTATACTAGAAACATGAAATTATTACTTCTATGATAATACTCAAAAATCCTCTCGGTGAAAGAGAATGTTGAACCTTCGTGTGTAGAGATTTTTCTATCATTTTTGATGGAGTTGAACTGAATTTGGACTTCATGATGTTGTACATGGATGTATAAGATGTAATCTTGGGTATGGATTGGTTGACAACGTTCAAGGATCACATTGACTAATATAGTTGAATAGTCTATTTCACAATTGATGACGGTGTCGAGCATCTCTATAGAGGAGAGAGGGTCATAAAGAAAGGTGCTACAAGCATGTTGGAATAAACAGTGGGAATGATCTCTTACCAATTAGTGGTGTTGGATTTGAAATTCATGAAAGAGATCAAGGACATATGTTTTCCTGGAGTTGGTGATCAATTTTATGATGTCTTTCTTGAGATATTCATAAGGTTAACACCTATAAGGGATGTGTATTTTATAATTGATCTCCTCCTAAGGACCACTCCTATTTCCCTTCTATCATATAGGATAGATCCAAAACAGTTAATGGAATTTAATGTGTAGTTGGATGAGCTTGATTATAATTGTTTCATTTGGCCATGTACTTATCTAGGGGAAGCACAGTCGTTGTTTGTGAAGAAGGAATCTAGAACTCTTCAGTTGTGCATTGATTATTGTAAGCTTAACCAAGTTATGATATAGAATCTATGTCCACTACCATGAATTGATGATCTATTCGATCAATTGAGAGGATCTTAGTGGTTCTAAAATATTGATTTACGATTAGGGTGTCATCTATTAAGCATTATAACGGAATATATTTTGAATACATCATTGAAAATCAGATATGTACACTATGAATATGTATTCTTGACTTTGGGTCTAAAAAATGTACCAGTGGTCTTAATGGCATTGATGAATACGATATTTCTGAAATATAAGGACTCATTTTTTATTGTTTTTTTCTAAAACATCTTGGTGTATTCAATGACCAGGGATGAACATGAAAAACACTAGGAAAAAGTGTTGTGAATCAATAAAGATCAATTTTTGTATGTCAAACTGTCAAAGTGTGATTTTTTTATAATAGAGGTAAACTTTTATAGAAATGTGATTTCTGAAAAAAGGTGTTTTAGTGGATGTTGAAAAGATAGAAGTTGTTATCTAGTGGAAACCATTGAAGAATCCCTTTAAGATTTGTTTATTTCTTAGTCAAGATGGATACTACTGATTCTTTTTGTGTGACTTCTCATGACTATCCATTCCAATTACATCTCTTACAGAGAGTAATGATCCATTCCAATGGAAAAATGAATTCCATTAATCATTACAAGAGATGAATGTTTACCTTACATCGACACCTATCCTAATTTTTCTAGATCTAGTATAGTTGTTTGTGGTGTACTATTATGCTTCAGGATAGGGTTTGTGTTGTGTACTCATGAAATGAGACCATTTTTTGTCTTATGGTTCAATGCAGTTAGGAGTGAATGAAAAGAATTACCCAAAACAAGATTTCGAGGAAGCTACAAGCTTCCATGTCCTGAAGACATTGTTACATTATCTCTTTGGTGAGAAATTCACTATGTTCAAAGATCATATGAGTTTGAAACACATTTTATCAAAGAAATGTCTAAATCTAAGTTAAAGGATATGGATTTAGTATCTCCGGATGGTTGACTTTAACTTGATGTATACACTGGGAAAATGGAATTATGTGGCAGATGTATTGAGTAGAAAGTCATATACTCAGTTGGAAAATGAGGATTCATATGAATGGTAGTAGATGTCTATCCTACCCAACATGCATATGGAATGTGAAGACCAGGGAGATGTTGCTGTTTTCTTTCCATCTATGCTAGTTCTGGATTTAGTAAAGATAGATAAAGAGATATAATAGTCGGATGCCGAATAACTGGTTATGAGTTCAAAACTAAATGGTGGGGAGACCAATGAGGGATGAAAACTAGATGGGAATGTAGTGTTTTGGTATAATTATTGGATGGTTTTATTGATATATTGTTAGGAACAACTTCGTCATGATTATCACCATTCAATATGGGTTGTATATCTGAGTACACAGAATATGTATATGGTGTTGAAGGCACAGTTTTTGTGGAGTGACATAAAAAGTTATGTGGAAAGTTCCTTTCAAAGTTCATAACTTGTTACAAAGTAAATGCATGGCATCAGATAATAGTGGGTACGTTGTAGTATGTGCCTATCCTAGTCTAAAAAATGGGTGTAGATAGCTGTGGATTTTGTTTTAGGCCTTGCAAGAATGGTTCGGAAACCCGATTCCATATTGGTGATAGTGGAACAACTTACCATGTTGACCAATTTCATCCCTATATATGAAAATCATATAGTGGAGTATCTTTTAAAAATCCATATCCATGAAGAAGTAAAGATATATGGAATACCAGTTTCAATAGTTTCAGATAGAGATCTAGGGGTCACATGTCACGTCAAAAAAACCTTACAGAAATCACTTGGAACTCAATTGACTATTAGTACAACATACCATCCTCAGAAGGACATCCAGTATAAGCAGATGATAAAAATATTGGAAGACATTTTTCGAGCTTGTGTAAAGGATTTTGGCGGCTCATGGGAAGAAAATGTTCACATTGTGAATTTCTCGTATAATAAAAGCTATCAAGCCTCAATACAAATGGCCCAATTTGAATAATTATATGGGTTTCTCTTCCATTTTCCTCTATTCTGGGGGGAAATAGGTGAATAATTCTTAGTGGGTCTTAGTATTTTCCATGAAATAATGAAGAAGATTCAATTTATTAGAAATATAATTGTGATGGCTCAGATTCATCAAAAATATTATGAAAACCATCATCGATGGATGTTCTACTTTGTAGTGGGTGATCATTTGATCTTACTGATTTCTCCTATGCTTGAAAATCATCATTTTCCTGTGTACGGAATGTTATATCCTCGATACATAGGCCCCTTTGAGATACTAAAATGGGTGGGAGAGATAGCATAATGATTGGTACTACCACCATGGTTCAGTTCTGTGCACAATTTTTTCCATGTATCTCAGTTGAAGAAGTATCAACCTGATACCAACCATGTGATCAGATGGGATCACATAAAAGTA
Organism: Viscum album; assembly: GCA_963277665.1. NCBI lineage: Eukaryota > Viridiplantae > Streptophyta > Magnoliopsida > Santalales > Viscaceae > Viscum > Viscum album. Next base: position 1,466,676,357 of record OY728138.1, on the reverse strand, counting down.
GAGAAAAATTATTCATTGGTATATATCCTTGTGTGAATTGTTGATAGGTATGTGAATTTCTTGTGTGGGAAAAACAGCAGTGCGATGCAGGTATTATGGAAACATGGTCAGATTTAGGAAGATACATGGGATTGTTTGAAATAAATGAAAGGGAAGTGGAAAGAACTCCTTCTGTGAAGTGATGGTTTTCAAATTTCTAAAAATGGAAAGACCAATGGTGGGGAGAATTTAGTTCCCTCTGATTCTATTACATAACCCTCCTTCATGTGTTTTTAATTAAAAATGATGTTCTATTAAAATTGTGTGGCTTTGAATGGGTTTTATGAACAAAAAATGGTTCTTCTAAAAATGCTGGTGTTTCCATAAAGGAGGGAGTTTCCATAAAATTTGGTGTTTCCATAAAGGAGTGTGTTTCAAGAAATGTGGGTTTATTTATAAATTATGGTGTTTCTATCACAACCCACCCCCCATGGAACATGTTGTGACTACCCCAAGCCCACCTTCCATAGGACAAGGGCTAGTGACTTGAACCAAATAGGAATATCCCAAAAAAGGAACTCATTTTCCATTAAAACTATACACATGAAAAAATCTCAAACTGTTAGAAGCAAACACGAAGTAAAACACAACTATCAGTTAGACAAATACAGAGAGTACAGTAGAAACTGAAAGTAAAAAAATGGACATAAAAAAAACCCAAAATCAAAAAAGAAATAAAAAATACCACGGTCCATCCACTCGAGACCAAACATGAAGGGAAGGTGTTGGGTAGCTACTTATAACCATAGAATTATGCATGTTTTTTATGTATCACTGAGCATTACCTGGTCCCGGACCACCAAAGTTACCATATATGCATCTATTAGTCTCGTCTCATTGAGAATCACCTAGTCCCAGACCACCAATGTCTCTGTAAAGCGTTATTCCATCCCCTCTCACTGAGAACCACCTGGTCCTGGACCACCAACGACTCTGAAGAAGCATCGATCACCTACATGGGAAACAACATGTATGGGAAAAGCCTGTGTAAGGGTGTGTAACACAATACTTATTAGGGACCCCAAACCACTAAGGAACCACCAAAAAGGAAATTACATATGAGGTACTATCGATAGACCACTAATAAGAGTACACCAAGTACACTAAGTAAACCACTGGGGATAGTACACCAATTACACTAAGTACACCACTGAGTAGAGTACATCATGAATACTATGTACACCAATGAAGAGAATAATCAATGTACAATAAGTACACAACTGAAGAGAGTACACAATGTACACTATGTACTCCTCTGAGAAGTGTACACCATGTACACTAAGTACATAATTGAGAAGAGTACACCATGTTCACTAAGTAAACCACTGAGGAGAGTACACCAAGAGTCAGCTTAACATGGTTATACGTTAAGGTGTTGGTAGAAAAAATGATGGTTGAAAATAATGAATATTAGTCATTTCAAAGGCACTTGTCCCCGGAGAGTCCTTTAGGCTACCAAGGTCGAGTAGACCTATTTAGTAGATGAGTCATAATGCCTTGTTGGGTATTTGAGTAATGAAGCATCACTGATAGCAGAGTTACGAAGCCTCACTCGGTAGTTGAGTCATGGATCCTCATTGATAGCTGGTTGATGGAGCCTCTCTAGGTAGCTGATTCGTAAATCATTTGTAATAGCAGAGTCACAGAGCCTCAATGGGTAACTCAGTCATACAAGCTCGCTGGATAGAAAACTCATGAAGCCTCGGTGGGTAGCTGAGTCATGGAGCCTCCCTGGGTAGATGATTCATGGATCCTTGTGGAGTCAAATTCTATGAAATCTTACATAGAGAATTTCATAAGGAACTCCATGTAACTTGGGTCCCAACCCCATAGATGTCACTTTAATCAGACGCACAGTCTGAGAGGTAAGCATTTTTTGTAAATTGGGGACAGTTGTGTCAGGGCCTAGTCCGACTGGTTCAGACCGACCCAACCAACCCATCCAGGTGTCCCGCATGACCAAATCATGTCATTATGGCCCATTTTTCTTCATGTGACCTTGGCCAATGTTGGTCATGGGTCCATTCTTTCTAGTCACCCAGTGTCCCGAATTTATCCGGCGCATCCCGCACTTACGGGCCGGTCTCTTTTCCCCAGATCAGGCCACCCAGCGGCCCAAATTGATCACATCGGCCTAATATACTAAAATCGACCAGCTCTAAAACTTAGCTTGTCAGCTCAGGTAGCTTGGTTGGAGAGCGCACAGCCGATCATCCATCCTCCCCACTTAGTCAACAGACAACCGGCATGGAACGAGATGCTCCTCCTATGTGGCACCACACTAGAGTCGTGTCCAACCAGCCGCCTCGACCCTCCTCCACTATGATATGTGCCCGGTGCCCCGCCTATGCCATCGCGTCCAACAAGGTTTGGATACTTTTTTTCACACGCGACACCCAGGCGTCACTGCCTTCTACATGCGGCCACTGTTGCAAGTCGTTATATCCAGTCACCAGCACTGCAGAGCATGGGTTGTCGCACTCATGACACCTTCTACAGGCCACTGGTTCTGCTCTGATGGTCAGATTCCCAATCATTATGCTCCCTCAAACATCTCGGGATTCTTCCATCACTGCCACAACCTTAGGTCCACTAGTTTGTCAATTCAACCATTCAATAAGTATGAACACAAGCACCCGCTATGGAGGGATCCAAGACTTGTTTGTGTCATCCCAATCTCTCCGCATTAGAATTTAGAAAATGATATCAACTATTTTCCAAAATTCTAATAGACATTTAAAACCCCATAGACCCCTCTATAAAATTTCCCAACATTTAAAAATGACCAAACCACGAGTCAACCTATCATTGGGCTGATCCGTGTTCGTTATTGGAAAAGAAGAATGAGATGAAATAGTCATATATTAGTCACATAACCCCTACCTGGATTGAGGATCCATTGCTGATGAGGGAAAAATCTGATCTATATTCGACCCTTGATTCATTATAGTTCTTTATCATTCATCATCTCTCGAATCAATCCCACAAATATTCATCAATTCTTGATTCCATGGCAATTGTTGATGGAATTTTTCATCAGAGAGAGAAATAGAGATTCCAAATTTGGCATTGGATTTCCCACAGCTGTTCTCAAATTTGGATCCATATTCAATTAAAAGAGGGATATGTATTGTGTGTCTCCATGCTGTTTCATTAATAAGGTTCATTAATGATTTAGCGTCACCTCATCGATGCACTGTAGTTCTAAGTGGTCATTGCTTTGCAGCGAAAACAGTATGAATAAAATAAAATTCGAATTTCTTTTAAAATTATTTTATTTTTCACTAAAATTCAGAATTTATCCTTTTTGGTCGACCCACATTGATCAATTTTAGGCCTTTCTTAGGCTAATTTAGGTGCTCTAAATTCAACAGTGCCCTCATATTTTCAATCTAGGAAGCTGTTTTGAAGTTTCCAAAACTCTTCCTACATGCCATTTTAATTCCCTTAAAAAAACTAAAAAAGTAACTTTCACCCTCAATCCATGTCGGTTGAGGTTATGTCCTACATAAGGATACTATTTCATTACAAACTAAATGACACTATTGGATTTTTAATCTGAGTTACCATTTTTTAGTTATGAGGATTCAACAATAAAATATCTTTTAGTTAAATTTTTTTATTTGCGGTCACATCCCAAAAACCAACTTTCATAGCCAGACCACACCGGCTGATGTTAGGCTCTGCCTAAGGGATGCAGACCCTCACAAACTCAATGGTACTCTCGGATGTCCAATCTGAGTAAATGTTTATGAGTTTCAAGGATTTAAAAAAAAATATAACGTCATTCAGTTATTTTATTTAAGAAAAAAACTACTTTTTACTATTAACCCGCACTGTCATATGTTAGGATCTACCTAAGGAAATCATACCCTGAAAAACTCAATAGTGGAATCAGATTTTCAATCTGAGTCACCATTATTCAGTTATAATCTTTTGAAAAATAAAATAATTTTCATCAATTATTTTATATACAGTTATGCCATTTTCGGGTTTTTTCTCTAGAGGCATGCGCCGACTAAACTTTTTGTCACGCCTAGGGTAAAACTACCATCCAGAACACAATGGTGCCCATTGATTTTCAATCCAAGAACCTGTTTAAGCGTTATTCCAATTTTTTAGGAAAACTACTCACGTTCCTATTTAAAACATAACATTTTTTCATGGACCCTTTTAGGAACACTGGGGCTCAGAATTTCATACGTGTAACAACACCTTGTCTCTAAATAATTCCATAAAATTTAAAAAATACAATGAATTTCTAGGAAATTACATTACTACCCCCCATATGCCAAAACACGAATAAAAAAAATGGGGGTACTGAGGATGAATCAAAACCTCCTACTCGCATCTTCTCTTCAATAGATTCTAACGGTTTAACTAAACTCACACCAGAGGAGTCAACTATTCCTAAAGGACCTTCTCTTGTTGATCCTCTCTATTCGATGGGAACACCACAAACATCTCCCCATCATCAATCTCTAAATCTCCCCAGCCAATGATGGGCGATGGATTATGCACATAACTCCACAACTATGACATGTGAAAAACATCATGCCCCTGGTTCATTTTTGGGGGGAATATCTTGGAGGCATTCCACCTTGTAAACTCTACTCATAATCTGAAAATGTCTGATGAACCATGAAGATAACTTGCCACCCCAGACAAATATCGATAATCCCTGTCGGTGTGATGCCCAAAGGAACACACGGTCTCCCTCTACAAACTCCAAGGGTCCTTGTCTCTTATCTGCATATGATTTCTGCATGCTCTGTCCAGTCCTCATCTATCTGACCATTTGTATTAGGGTGAAAGGATATGCTCAAGAATAACTTAGTATTGAACTCCACCTTAAATCCCTTCCACATCTAGGATGTGAAGCGAACATCACGGTCTGAGATGATCATTGAGGTAACCCCATGAAGCTGCACTATCCCTTTGAAATATAGGCATACCAAGCACTCTACAACATTTCCCTTGCAAAGAGTACAAACTACATTGATTTAATATCCCTAGAGGAACTCTAGCCATCATCTCTGTCTGAAATGTTGAAAAGAATATGGGCACCATTCCATCCACACTAAAGGCTAACCCTTTTTAATGGTTTGATAGGACCATAGACCCTTTCGTAGTGGGTACTCGTTATCCACAACCACTTGGTTTATGTGATCATAATCCACAGGTAACATTTGTAAGAACCCAGTTCTTAATTTTGAGGTACGGGTTTCTTCTTTTTCTTTTCCTTAAGTGTTTTTGAGAAAATATAGAAAATGGGAAAAAATGCTAAATTTCGAAACTACACATCGTGTACTTTGTCCACACGCCGTGTACTTTTGGCCGTGTTGGGATGAATACACGAGGCGTGTAGCCATGCTGAAGACGAAGGGTGTAGGAACCGACTACACACCGTGTAGTGGTACCTTACACGTCGTGTAGTCAGTCGGAAAGCTTAAGCAGTAAGGCGGTGGAGTCGCCACCAGCTGGGAGACAGTACACGCCGTGTACTCGAGAGTACATGTCGTGTACTCATGTCGACGGATGAACAGTGTGGAGGTGCCGCCAAATGAATAGTTAAATTAAGGGAGTACACGCCGTGTACTTTGTTTTTTTAGCTTAAAACACACAGTAGCCTCCTCATTTTGCAGAGGGGGCTTTTGAGCCATTTTGGAGCCAAAGGAGGAGGTCAGACAATTGGAGATCCGCCGGGAGTTCTTCTGGAATCCGATTTGACTTCGGACGATCTCCTTGGAACCGCACGGGTGAGCCCTCTCCTCACCTAGTACTGTTCCTACAAATTATTCCAATAACGTAAGTTATTTACGTTTTAAGGGGTTTTGTTGTCCGTTAGATCTACAGCGTTCTTGGGAATTTCTGGAGTCGGCATTCAGGTATAATGCTCATTGATGTATAATGTAGGTGGATTTTTGTTTATTTTCCAACTGTCATTTGTTTTTGTGCGTTTTTGTGCCACTAACCCATGTTGGGGTGTCGTGTGGCTGAGGTCGTTGCTATATTTAATGCTTTGAATTGATTAGGTAGTTAATTGTGATAATAAAATGCTGGTTGGGATCGTTGCATGGATTTGAAACCACACCAGGGGTTTGTTTCACTATTTAGCTGTTTGGCTAGGATACCCGAGGGTATGCCTTAAAAGTAGTAATTGTAGAATTTCCTTGAGACGAATTGCTTGTTTGCTGCATTTTGATATGTTGGGCATGGACCGGTTTCTTGTTTAGCCTGAGGGCGTTGTTGTGATTTGTTTGTGGGCACTGCACTATTTAGCCTGTGGGCTGTAGATATTTTCGGCCTGAGGGAAACTTCTTTCGTGCCTGAGGGTGATAGACTCTGTGCCTGAGGGAGACACTACCTATGCCTGAGGGAAAAATTCCCTTATTCCTGAGGGCGGATTCTTGTGTTGGATACTCTTTACCTGAGGGCATGGGTTACTTGTCTGAGGATATGGATTGTTTACTTAGAAATGTACTGTGGTGACTTCTAAAATTTAAATGGATTATATGGATAATAAAATGGAAATATAACTGGTAATTAGTTACTTTTGATTACTTCTTACTTTGTTGCATTTTACTACTGCACATTGTTGTTGCATGCTTACACGCAGTTGGGCACGGTCCTTTGGTGGGTTCCTACTGAGATATATTTCTCACACCCTTTTTGGGTCACGCTTTTCGGCCCAAACATATTATGTTTCTGAAGGTGTAGATAGGGGCAAGAGTCCCTATACATGTACATGACTGTTGCAGAGGAGTAGGAGGGAATGGGACTGAGACTAGGCTCGCGATGCCGCTACCAGCTGTTTGCTTTTCTTTGTTGTACTCTGTTTTCTGCTGTACTGTATTGATGTATAACATGTTATTGCTGTTTTCTTATAACTTAAAACATGTAGCATCATATTTTCTATACTGTTGGTTTTATCCACTGCAGTTTTTTATTTCATTAGTTGTATGGTTTACTGCATCCACTGTAGTTGTATGTTTATTTTGGTAATCCGCTGCGCTACACTTTGACAAATGATGGCATACTTTCCCCACTATCAGACTTGGGCCTTCACTACTAGTCGGCAGCCTCTGGCATTTGGGGAAATGCGCTTTAGGTCACGTGGAAAACTGGGCACGGGGCAACCGTTGCGTGGCACCCGGGTCCAGGACGTTACAAAGTGGTATCAGAGGGGTTCTTTTCTTTGACTTACTATTTGGAGTCGTAGTCAGGGTTAGGACGGAACGGTAGATGTTAATAAGTTGTGCCCGGGCGTAGCTAACCCATGTACAGGGAAAATCCAATCTACCTCGTATTTTTCATTCTTTTGATTTTTCAGTTTTACGGTTGATTTGTTTTCATCGTTGGGTGATGCACATTAGATTGTAATATTTATATTTTATCTGTGGGTTCTTTTTAGTTTCAACCCGATGAGATGAGGGTACGCCTTCTCATGCATCATATAGGCACGAGATAGATATCACATTCCATGCATAGCTTCCATGCCATGTAGGTGCATCAAAATTTTCATGTTGTTGTGATAGTTGTTGTGCTAGAAAAGCATGCTATTGTGATAGCTGCTTGATAAATACCTGCCTTGTGAAATGGTATTTTTGTTTGAGCTTGTTTATAGAATGGATGCCAAACTTTGGTTTTTGGGGACTATGGACCCCATTGGCTAGAATTTGGTGGATCATTGACTGTTTATTGGATGATAACACATATAAGATGTCAAACTTTGATTCGTGGGGAGTATGGGCCCCCACGGGTCGGAATTTGACACTTAGGTGTTGTTTTATGGTATTTTCTGGGATCCAGTGAAGTTTCTGAGGCATACGGTCCGGAAACCCACTATACACGCCATGTAGTATTTTTATACACGCCGTGTATGTTCTTCTGTTCGGGAAGAAAAATGAACTTTTTGAGTACACGCCGTGTACCCTGAGAACACGCCGTGTAGTCTCTTCCCGTGTCACAAACTGTGTGGGCGGTGACACGGGGTAGGGAAGGGCTTGGCTAAAACACGTCGTGTAGTTTTGTGCACGTTGTGTAGTGTTGAACCGAAGTCCGGCCATTTAACTAACAACATGGGTCGGTGAACTCCTTGACCGAACACGCCGTGTCAATTATAGACACGCCGTGTAGTGTGACCTAGGGACTTGGCCGTGTAGCTAACAACACTGGCCGATGTCTCCTCTCCCTGAACACACCATGTACCTCTGGGACACGCAGTGTAGTCTTGTCTGAGGATAGACCGGTTGGAGTTAGCCGTGTGGTTGGGAAATGGGGTGGTGTACACGCCCTGTGCGGGTGTAAGACGCCGTGTAGTGTCAAGCTGAGTAGTCGGTCATGTCACAGACGACATGGGTAGTTGGAAAATATCATAGTACACGCCGTGTAGATATTATACATGCCGTGTAGTTTTGTTCGACGGAAGCCGTGTGGATCAGCCGTGTAGAAGGACCCGGGAAGGGGAAGGAAAGTCAAGTACACGCCGTGTAGTCATTGTACACGCCGTGTAGTCTTGTTTTGAAAATTCTGACCTGCTTTCTTCCACTTGTTCCTTTTTGGTTCCTTTGCTTTTCGGTCTTAATAATCTTGAATCTCAGGCGTGCTTTTGACCATGTAGTGTCATGTCACCTAGACGACCGCGAGTTGTTCACCAGGAGATAGGCGACGATTCTACTCCAGAGATGGTGGGCCATGGGCTACCAATTGATCCTTCAGCAGAGCCAGATGCGGCGCCAGCTGTTTTACCGGACACAGGCGCGAAGGCCCAGTTCTGTGAAGGCTTATTGCGGTTCATGCAGGCCTTTCAGGGAGCACCGCAGGCTGCTACATCTATGGCCAAGCTGACGTGTATCATTCAGCAGCAGCATCCTCCCACGTTTTTAGTGATGGCAGACCTTAGGATGCAGAATCTTGGCTAGGATCGATGCAGACTATTTTCAAGAATCCTGAGACGCCTCCAGGGCGGAGGGTCATGCTCGTGACATACATGCTGCGTGATTCCGCCAAGAGGAGGTGGGATGTTACCACACAGTCAGAGCATCACAGAGAAATGGCGTGGGAATATTTTTAGGCAGTCTTCTATGAATTCTTTTTTCCCGAGACGCTTAGGGCAGATAGAGCTCGAGAGTTCATGAATCTGCAGCAGGGCGCTATGTCAGTGATGGAATACTCTGCTCATTTTACAGAGCTTCAATGTTTTTTCACCCATGCTGGTGGGTGATGAGACGTTGAGAGCCAGGAGTTTTGAGGATGGTCTTCGGTATGACATCCGAGCTCTAGTGAATGTTTTCATGTTGCCTACTGTACACGCGATTGTAAACCAGGCGCTGATTATAGAGGGGAACCGGTGGGAATCTAGTGGTGTGGGCTAGGGCGGTTCAGCACCAGTTACTGGTATTATTGCTTCTGGAAACAGGAAGAGACATATGGACTTCTCTCAGGGTGGCAGTACCAGCCAGGAAGCTTCTTCAGGTGGTCCGGTCATGTACTACCAGTGTGGTAGGGAGGGTCACAAGAGGCCGCAGTGTCCACGAGACCCAGTAGAGTCTCAAGCTTGTAGCAAGATGGGTCATCTGTAGTGCTTTTGCAGGGTGTTTTCACCAGCTAGTGAGAGGGGTTCTATGCAGAATCCGCGTGCAGAAGATGGACCAGTGGCTTCTTACTAGTCGGGAAACTGGAATACGTCAGGGCGTGCCGGTAGAGATGGTAGTCGTGGCCGTGGTAGCCAGACACTAGGATCGTAGAGGCTGCAATGCGGGATAGCTCAGGGGAGCCAGGCTGTGTCGCAGGGCCGCGGCACTGGGCAGGAATATGCAGTGCAACAGACCCAGCATGAGCAGGATCCCAGACCCTCTACAGTTAGAGGTACTATTCTAGTAGCTCTTGTCTTGTCTTCAGTACTTTTTCATACGGGTGTTATGCATAGTTTCATATCTTTACCTGTTATGGAGAGCCTTGGGCTCAATGTTTCTTCTTCTTCTTCTAATATCATGACGCTAGACACTCTGTTTGGGGCTAGGACGGCTGATGTTTTTCAGTGCAAGGAGTGCCCCTTGAGGTTGGAGGGTGTCACTTCCTTTGATACCTCTATGTTTTAGAGATGACGAGCTATGACGTCATTCTTGGGATGGACTGGTTGGTTCCCTTCTGAGCCATTGTAGACTGCTATCGTCGCAGGGTGTGTTTCACGTCACCAGAGGGCGGAGAGTTTCTATACAAGGGCGAATGGGATGTTCAGGCGAGTCGAGCAGGACTAGAGCATCATGGGTGAGGTGGAGTCACAACCCAGATTGCGAGCTTATATCTGGATGACCAGGGGACATGTCAGACGAGATTCCCTCCAGTTGTTGATCGTTTCAGGGATGTCTTCCCGGACGACTTTTCAGGTCTACCTCTAGAGCGTGAGGTGGATTTTTCTATTGAGCTAGTGCCAAGAGTAGCACCGGTGTCCATTTCTCCTTATTGGATGGAAACCTTGGGGTTCTCCAGTCCTTTTTGCGAAGAAGGTGGATGGTACCCTCAGACTTTGCGTGGATTATCGGAAGCTGAACCAGTTGATGGTTAAGAACCAATATCCCCTGCCGAGGATTGATGATATGTTTGATCAGCTTCATGGAGCACGCGTGTTCTCGAAGATTGACTTGAGATTCGGATATCATCAGCTGCGTGTGAGACCATCGGATTTACCACTTACAGCTTTTTGGAGCAGATATGGTCTGTACGAGTACTTGGTTATGTCGTTCGGACTCACGAACGCGCTAGTAGTTTTCATGGCTCTGATGAATCGTCTGTTCCATCCGTACCTTGATTCTTTTGTGGTAGTATTCGTGGACGACAACTTGGTGTATTCTCACACTCGACATGACCATGCCACCCATCTTGAGATCGTATTGAGTACACTAAGGGAGCATCAGCTATATGCTAAGCTCTCAAAGTGCCACTTTTGGATGGACCAGATTCACTTCCTAGTCATATAATCTCAGAGGCAGGAGTTGCAGTAGACCCAGAGAAGGTGAGAGTAGTAGTTTCCTGGGAGCATCCCAAGAACGTGTTTGAGATACGGAGTTTATTAGGGCTGGCTGGTTACTACAGACGCTTTATACATGACTTCTCCCGCTTAGTAGTACCGTTGACAGGTCTGATTAAGAAGCGTGTGAAGTTCATTTGGTCAGAAGCTTGCGACATAGCTTTTTAGGACCTGAAGGGAAGGTTGACATCAGCACCGATCCTGATACTCCCAGAGCAGGGGAAGAGCTATACAATTTACTATGATGCATCAGGGATTGGGCTGAGAGCCGTTTTGATGCAAGGAGATCGAGTTGTCGCGTACAGGTCTCGGCAGTTGAGGCCACATGAGAGGAATTTACCGATGCATAATCTCGAGTTGACAACAATTGTTCATGCGTTGCACTATTGGAGACACTATCTGTTGGCAGGGCATTTTTTGGTTTTCACTGACCACAAAAGCCTCAAGTATATCTTTACTTAGCATGACCTGAATCTGAGGCAGAGGAGGTGGGTTGAGTACCTATAGTCCTTCGATTTTGAGCATGCCTATACACCTGGTAAAAGTAATGAAGTAGATGATGCACTGAGAAGGAAGAATCAGATACATGCAGTGCAAGAGTCCAGTGGTGAGTGGAAGCTTATGCCTTTGTTCTCTGAGACGCATCTGGAGGTGCACGACAGTCAAGGGAAGGCTTATCTTTTCTCGTTAGCTGTGAATTCTACCCTCCTGGAAAGATTGAGGATGAAGCAGCTATCGGTTTCAGAAGGCCTAGTTCTACTGGAGTTAGTGGCAAGAGATGACCCTCCTCTCGGTTGGACGATAGTCAATGATGAGGTCCTACATTTCCATGGACGAGTATGGGTTCCAGGGGATATACGGGAGGAGCTAATGCGGGAGTTTCATGCTTCAGCATGGGTAGTTCATCCCGGGGTTACCAAGATGTACCGAGACTTGAGACGTCAGTACTGGTGGTCGGGTATGAAGAGAGAGATAGCTAGTTTTGTTACAAGGTGTTCCACCTGTCAGCAGGTGAAGGGAGAGCACCAGAGGCCAGCTGCGCTGTTACAGAAGTTACCCATTCCAGAGTGGAAATCGGATGATTTCGCGATGGATTTTGTGGTGGGGTTGCCGAGGTCACCTCGAGGCAATGATGTCGTGTGGGTTGTTGTGGACAGACTCACGAAGTTTGCTCACTTCTTGCCGATAAAGGATACCTTCGGTGTGGATGAGATCAAAAGTTTATATATCCGAGTGATCGAACGTCTTCATTGGTTCCCTCGTTCTATCGTTTCAGATAGGGACATCCGCTTTATGTCTCATTTCTGGAAGAGATTTCAGAGGGTGCTGGGTACAGAGGTGCTTCTGAGCACAACATACCACCCTCAGATAGATGGCCAGTGAGAGCGAACGATACAGGTGCTAGAGGATATGTTGCGTGCATGCATCCTAGACTTTGGGGGCTCTTGGGAGAAGCATATACCCTTAGTCGAGTTTGCCTATAACAATAGTTTTCAGGAAACTATTGAGATGGCACCATACGAGGCTTTATATGGTAGGCCATGCCGATCACCTTTGTGCTAGTTAGAGGCAGGTGAGGCAGCTTTACAGGGTCCACAGCTTGTGCAGGAGGCATCTGAGTAGGTCCAGTTGATTCGGAAGCGGATGGCTACCACACAGTCTCGTCAGAATTCTTATGCTGATCGCCGCAGACGACCTTTGGAGTTCGTGGTCGGGGATCAGGTTTTTCTACGTGTTTCGCCGAGGCTGGGACACAAGCGGATAAGGAGACAGGGTAATCTTTCACTGAGGTATGTGGGGCATTCAAGATTCTAGAGAGAGTCGGACTGGTTGCCTATCGGTTGCAGTTTCCAAACGGTACCGAGCCATGCACGACGTCTTCCACGTGTCTTAGTTGCGTCGATACCATTCAGACCCTTCTCACACCTTTCAACCAGAGGAGGTTGAGCTTCAGCATGATGCATCCTTTGAGGAGCATCTTATCTATGTCATTGACAGGAGCACGAAGGTTCTCCGAGGCTGGTCAGTTCCTCTCGTACGGGTGCTATGGCAGCATGGCCGAGTGCAGGACGAGACCTGGGAGCGAGAGGCTGACGTACGTGCTCAGTGGCCAAAGCTGTTTTGAGCTTTATCTTCGCCACCATTGGAAGGGAAATTCGGGGACGAATTTCTATAATGGGGGAAGTTTATAAGAACCCTATTCTTAATTTTTAGGTACGTGTTTCTTCCTCTTTCATTTCCTTAAGTGTTTTTGAGAAAATATGGAAAATGGGGAAAAATGCTAAATTTCCAAACTACACGCCGTGTACTTTTGGCCGTGTTGGGATGAGTACATGGGGCGTGTAGCCATGATGGCGACGAAGGGTGTAGAAACCGACTACACACAGTGTAGTGGTACCTTACACGTCGTGTAGTCAGTCGGAAAGCTTAAGCAGTAAGGCGGTGGAGTCGCCGCCACCTGGGCGACAGTACACGCCGTGTACTCGAGAGTACATGTCGTGTACTCATGTCGACGGATGAACAGTGTGGTTGTGCCGCTAAATGAACTGTTAAATGAAGGGAGTACACTTCATGTACTCAAAATTACACGCCATGTACTTTTTTTTGGGCTTAAAACAGGTACTAGCCTCCTCATTTGGCAGAGGAGACGTTTGAGCCATTTTGGAGCCAAAGGAGGAGGTCGGACCTTTGGAGATCCACTGGGAGTTCGTCTGGAATCCGATTCGACTTCGGATGATCTTATTGGAACCGCACGGGTGAGCCATCTCCTCTCCTGGTACCATTCCTACCAATTCTTCTCTTAACTTAAGTTATTTACATTTTCATGGGTTTTGTTCTTCGTCAGATCTACACCGTTCTTGGGCGTTTCTGGAGTTGGCGTTCGGGTATAACTCTCGTTGATGTATAATGTAGGTGGCTTTGTGTTTATTTTCCAACGATCGTGCGTTTTTGTGCCACGAACCCATGTTGGGGTGTCGTGTGGCTGAGGCCGTTTCTATATTTAATTCCTAGAATTGATTAGGTAGTTAATTGTGATAATAAAATTCTGGTTGGGATCGTTGCTTGGATCTGAAACCACCCCAGGGGTGTGTTTCACTATTTAGCCGTTTGGCCGGGATACCCGAGGGTATGCCGTAAAGGTAGTAATTGTAGAATTTCTTGGAGAAGAATTGCTTGTTTAATGCATTTTGATATGTTGGGCATGTCCCGATTTCCTGTTTAGCCTGAGGGCGTTGTTGTGATTAGCATGTGGGCACAACACTGTTTAGCTTGTGGGCTGTAGATATTTTCGGCCTAAGGGAAACTTCTTTCGTGCCTGAGGGCGATAGACTCTGTTCCTGAGGGTGACACTACCTACGCCTGAGGGAAACATTATGTTATGCTTGAGGGCGGATTCTTGTGTTGGATACTCCTTACCTGAGGGTAGGGGTTACTTATCTGAGGACGTGGATGGTTTACATAGAAATTCACTATGGTGATTTCTAAAATTTAAATGGATTATATGGATAATAAAATGGAAATATAACTGGTAATTAGTTACTTTTGAGTACAAATTACTTTATTGAATTTTACTACTGCACACTATTGTTGTATGCTTATACGCAGTTGGGTACGGGCCTTTGGTGGGTGCCTACTGAGATATATTTCTCACACCCTGTTTGGGTCATGCTTTTCGGCCCAAACAGATTACGCTTATGCAGGTGTAGATAGGGGAAAGAGTCCCTATACATGTACTTGACTGTTGCAGAGGAGTAGGAGGGCATGGGACCGAGCCTAGGCTTGGGATGCCGCTGCTCGCTGTTTTCTTTGCATTGTTGTACTCTATTTTTCTGCTGTACTGTATTGATGTATAACATGTTTTGGCTGTTTTCATAGAACATGAAACATGTAGCATCATATTTTCTATACTGTTGGTTTTATCCATTGCAGTTGTTTATTTCAGTAGTTTTATGGTTTACCGCTTCCGCAGTCATTATATGTTAATTCTGGTAATCCTCTGTGCTACACATTGACAAATGAGGGCATAGTTTCCCCAATATCAGACCTGGGCCCTCGCTGCTAGTCGGCAGCCTCTGGAATTTGGGGAAATGTGTTTGAGGTCACATGGAGAACCAGGCTCGGGGCACCCGTTGCGTGGCACCTGGGTCCGGGACGTTACAACATTGAACATTGGGTCTTATTAAACCCTTCCTCTAAAATTCCCCCACCTACACCCTCTCCTCATGAAGCTCTATGAAAGACATCCAATAAACTGATGATGGTATCTGTGCCATATCAGGGTGTAGAATAATATAGAAGTCCATATCCATGTGGTGAGGTAATCATGGAAACATATTTTTAAAATATGTTCCTGCACTCCTCCACACCTTCTAGGAACTGAAAACTGAAAACATCCACTACCGCGAGGGTAAGGCTGGCTGACTCAAGATTGATTGGATGCACTATCATATGCATGAGTCTATCCTATGGTTCATGGGTTTTCTTTTCCACCTCCCATGGAAACCCCATTTTTAACGCTACATATATACAATATCCTTTTTCCTAAAACAGTCAATATGAGCATGAAGACTGCATGGCCAGTCCATACCCAAACTAAAATCGTAAGGCCTCGATGCTTCCACCAAGAGGTTCCAACTGAAAATCTCACCTCAAGGGTCAGATCACACCATCGACATAAGTGTGTTTATCAAGTCACCTCCCATTGGTATCTCCATAGGTAACGATCAAGTTAATGGTTTAACCAGAATCTCTAGGCCTTGAACATGATTCATGACAAGATGGAATGATTAGAACCAATGTCTATTAATATGAAAGCTAGTAGTAGAAGAAACTGTGCATGAATCATTCCTAGAGCCCTTAGGTCACACTCCTTGACTGCATATAGGTACACCCTTCCCCTATCCTACATCTCCCTGAGCCTAGTGTGGGATATGTTTAGGTGGTGGTTGTAACATGTAGAAAGTATACCACCTCCTACTGCTCTCATAGCTCCCCTTCCACATTTGTCTCCCCGCAGATACATATGTTCCTGTCATATCCTCTGCCATGGTGGCCCATCCACCATTTCACAATCATCATGACAGGTTAGCCAATCTATATTAAGATTTCCCCTTCTATATTTTTAAAATAATTACCTATTCTTATGCCGACTGGACTCCCCCCGTTATCCCTCAGCTATAGATCCCCCACCATGAGAACTCTTCTTAGAACATCTCACACTTCCAAGTATCTAAGACTGACAGTAGCTTCATGTTTTCTCATTGTTGACATCCACTGGCTATATGTGTTCATCCAAAGGACTTCCAACAAAAATGGTTCTCTATAACACCCAATAAAAAGTAAGAATTCAAATATGAATAGCTCTAGCTCGGATTCCCCTAAAAAAACCTTTCTTGGGGGCGTGAGCCCTGCAGCACTGGTCTTATAGTATTTATCAGGTTCATAGAAAAGTCATTATGCCTTGATGATTACTTAGCTACCATCATGTCATCCTTCCTAAGCAGTAAAGCTATTAGGACATGATCCAAATTAAGAAATTATAGATAAAGGTAAAGTTATTTGGTAGCATGTCAAGGTATCCAAGAGTCGAAAAAATATTTATAGTAATAATCATTGGTGAGATGTAGAGTTTCAATATTTTTGGAACTTGTTCCCCTTAATTTCTCCATTGAATAAGGTTTTTATATTAAAAAATAATGGAAATTTTATACCTTGGAATATTAAACCCTTCTAGATTCTTGATCAAGTAGGGAAGTGAGCTTATCTCTTGTTCTACTACTAAACCTATCTCATGTTCACGATGTGTTCCATGTATTTCTCTAGGAGATGTATATACCTAATCTATAACATGTACTAAACTCAGAGATCATAATACTAGGTCATGATATTTTTTATGATAAAAAAAACTTGAATAAATATTGGATCAAAGAGATGATGTTCTAAATAAAAACACAACACATTGGGTTAATGTTCTCTCTATGGATTGAAAATTTAAAAAATATTCTTGAGAAATCGAAGATGCAATGATGAAAATATATATTCATTTTCTTTATTATAAAAATTTAATTTGTAAGGATATTTTACTGTTAAGTGTGGTAGAATATAAACCCCTATAATTTATGATATAGTTCAATTAAGTTTATTGTTTTGATATTTGTCATTACATGAATTACCGAGTATAATTTAATGTTGATATACTATTAAAATATTTTTATATAATTGGACATTTATCACCTAGGAATTGTATTTGTGGTTTTTAATAGTTATATATCAATTAAGAAAATTTTATTGTATAAACACGTATGAAAGAAATTCATTAGTTATCAATTGATTAGAAATGGAAATAAAAATCACTTATAATTAAAGGAGATGTTTTTCTGATAAATGTTCATAGGCGTGCAATGATATATAATCTTATAAAAAAATTACTCACAACTGGTTAATGATTTTAATCAAACATATATATTATATATTTATTAATTTTTTAAAAAATTCTCTAATATATCTTCTAGGAATGAGATAAGAATATATATAATGTTTTGTACTTAAAATTAATTTTTATAAAAAACTGTATTTTTGTCTTAATTTTGCACGCATATTTTAAAACATTTTTCTACCACTTATAGAAATTGAATTTTCAAAAATGTATTCAATATATTGTATCATGATATACCAATTTGGTAAATATGTCCATTTTTCTATTAGGAATTATGATTAGAAACCATGGTAAATGTTATCACCACTGTAAAAGTTAAATCGGGTTACCATAAGATAAAACTACATGTCAAGGTCTACATTTTTTCATCTAAATTATTATTAGATTAGGGTAACTCAAAACTTATCACCTTAGTCTCTAAATTTAGTCTTTTAAGGTACACTACACAATGAAAATGTACAATATAATATTAAAAGAGAAGAAAAATACAAAATGTCACACTCTTACTTTTAAATATCTATTTTGTGTTTAGATATGAATAAATTAATGTTCTAAATGAATTATAATGGTCATTTTGATAATAAAGAAACTATTTTCACGATTATAATTTATTGAGTATTTTTTAATGATACAATTATCTTAATTTATTTCTCGATGTTAAGACAATATTTATTCATTTAATAAAAAAATCAAATAAATTATTTTCAAAATATTTATTGTAATATAATTTGAGCGTGTTATAGTGTTCCTTGAATTTTATATATTAATATAACATAATAGTAATGTTATATATGGTTATATTATAATTATATCCTTTTCTATATGTCGTTAAAGTCAAATTAAATTAATAGTGTCAAAAAAATACAGTAATGACCTTTTATAAGAAAATGATTAGTTAAATTATTTGAAAATCAAAAAATATTAAAATATAAATATTTAAATAATATATAATCTAAAATATAATCCCTATTCAATTTAGGAGCCAATTATAACATTATTAGTAAAATTATAACCATTTAAGAGTGAAAAACGTTACAGATGTACTTCCACCACCACGAACTAGTGTGATTCATTTTTTATTTATTTTTTATATGGAATATAATGTAGAGGGATTTGATAAGTATAAATATGATTTATATTATAAAATAATAATTATTAAAAGGTGAAATATGTTTTAACATTAATTTTTTTTCATCTATCGAAATATGAGAACAACTTTCATGGATAAGTATAACCAATCATCTCCATGAATGTTGTAATTTTCTTTTTTATATATAAAATATATGGATAAGTATAAAAATATATATATTAAAGATATAAGTCCTTTTAGTCCTTATTAAAATTATATATGTGGTGAAATATTGATCATGGTACAAGGACTTAAACCACCGAATTGAAATTCTTTTTAAAAATGATACTATTGACAATATAAAATCATGATTTCAATAAGGAATTGTTTATAAATCAGTCTTCAAATGTTATTAGTGGGTTATATATTTTATTATAAGTATATAGATTCCTATTTTATATAAAATTAATAAATTTAGATTTATTATACATATGGATAGGGTTCTTTCAAATAATTTTTAAATATAGGTAATGGTGTTCTTCTCGTACTTTTATTTATAGGAGTCATATAGATTATTCACCACTCGTTTCTTTTGTGTAGTGTATTTGATTTTCACTTCAACTTTTATATCATGGATCATATCCTTTTCAAGAAAACTAAAATTTTATTTGATTTCATTCTTCCATTTGGATTATGATTCAAATTATTCTGAGTTGGTAAGGATTTATATTTCTATATTTATGTTATCCATAATTTTTATCAGTATATTCTAATGATAAAATATTTTGGTTTATTTATAAATAATATAATCAAATCTCTTATTTTTTTATTATTTTGTGAAAAACTAATTTTCCATTTTTTTCTTCTCTTTATGAATTCAAGAGATATAAATAATGTATTTTAGGGAAATTAAATTTATTTCCCTCTTCATTAAAAAATTATTTTTATTCATTTTCCATGTTTTATAAAAATATTTTCAATGATGTTTTTAATATTATCCTATGATTCTTTAAATTCAATTTATCCATTTTCCATATTTTACTAAATGGTTTATAAGGAACAATCTTTTCATTTTCCAACTTATGAACTTTGGAATATGTTCTAAAAAAGTTTATCGAATCATTATTTTTATATACACAAAATGAATGAATTTTATAATGTCCTGAAAGATTATTACCTTTAAGCTTACATAAAATGTTTTTGATATTGTTTTATAGAATTTTTTTATAAACAATTTTTGATTTTTTTAATGTTATATAATATATTTCAATATTGAAGGCTAATTTTCTTCAATACATGCATCAAGTGAAATTTTAAAATAATTGGTCATCTATAATGACGTCCTGTGATGTAAAATAATTTTATATTGGGGATATGACCAAAGGATGAAATCCTTACTCTTTCCCTGGATGGTTTTTGATAATGATGAAAAGAAGTTTTTTAAATTGATTTATTTTCAATGGGGTATGACATGACAATTTTATGAAATGATTAAAAAACCTGTTTCTATTCCCTGGGTTATTCCTTGGTGAAATATTTTTGAGAACCATTTATTTTTCATCGGTTTTGAAATGAGGAATGTTCTATGCTATTGTGTAACACATTGGTGTGATTTTCGTTATGTCATAGGTGGGGATGTAATTATATATACTTCCAATGCATTAGGTAACTATGAATATCTCATGAGTTAAATGAGATTGTAATGGTGAGTGAACTTAGTTTTATAAGGGCCTCTTCCTACATTGATTATATTGATAGTGAACATTGACTACTATTATGGAAGTGGGATTGAACCAAATCCACTATGAATGTTTTTTACGTGATCCTTGACTTTTATGGAAATAATATTCTATTATTATGTCTATAACAAAAATATAAGTCTTATTTAGTTATTATGTTATCATGGAATAAGGTCTTTGATTCCATTATGATTCATGTCTTTGGAACATCTATGATTTGTTCCTTGAGTCAAGATTATGAACTATTATATGTAGATTATTGATTTAAAATTCTAATACCATGTTTTTACCCACTTATATTCATGTTATGCTTAAGTGGTCGTTGATATCTCCCTTGGTTTCCCTTACTCGGCATTTGGGATCACCAATTATTATGTTTCCTTTTCCCAATGATATGAGGATTATTTTTATGTATGATATGTATAATAGGGGTTATAATTATAAGTAATGTAGTGTGAGATTATTTAGTTCACTCAAGAAATTTTTTTATGTATCCATGTTTTCAACGATATGAAATCTAATTGATTCTATAATGGATCATTATGTCATGTAATTAATATTCACCTAATAATATATAATATCTAATTATGAAGAGTACGGTTCACTATATATGCAGTATGAAAACTCAACTATGTATCCAAAGACTACTAAATACTTCTTCATAACATTGAGATAAACCTTAGATCATAATGAGATATAATAAAATGTGGCACCCCATACTATCTTACCACTTCCTAAATGAAAAATCTAGCAATCTTATTAAGAGATAAATATTCTCTGATCGAAATAAAGTCTGCTTACTTTGCAAGGAGTTCAAATACAACCGAAATATCATCATGGAATTTATATATTTAGGGGAGTCTTAATATGAAACTCATGTTATTGATTCCCCATATCCATTGAGGTATAGGTAGTGGTTGTAAAATCCTTATATACTTATATATCTGTATTTTAACATTATAGCATTCCAAGAAAAACAATACATATTATTTTTAACCCATTTCATTTTTTATTACCAAAAATATTATTTCAGAACTCCATACATCTTTTTTACTTTCAGGATGAGTCGAGAATGAGGAATTGTGATCTTCAACTAACACTTCCTTATTCAATTTTGGTTATAATGAGACACAAAATCAGTACCTAAAACTTATCATTATATCAAAATCATGATCAAAATAATGATCATTTATAACATTCTTTTGTATTTTCACATATTCATTCTATGCATATTTAATCATAATATGGATAGATGGTAGAACATTTATCTGATATATATAGGATATGTCCCATTTCTTTAGGATTTAAAATTCCATCCACTATAAATACAATTTTATTAGATCTATTTCAATCCTAACTAGGTCTAATCTAGCAGGTCCTTATTTAATGCATCATCCACTAAGATCAGATTCCCAACGTGGTAACGTATAGATCAGTTATAATCATTTTTCAATTCCACCCATATTCGCTAGAACTTATTCAAATCATTCTCTATAGAGATATTATTCAAATATTTATGATCTGAATATATGTCATACCATTCAATAAAAGGATAATTCCTCTATTTCATTTAAAAAAATTAATGTTTCCAATGCCAAATCACCAGTCACGTAATTTTTATCCACAAGTTTAAATTTTCATGCTGAAAATGTTGTTACTAAGTATATATATATATATATATGAATGAGGAAAATAACAATCACCTATTTAGTGAATCACTATAGATCACAGAACCTTCTCCACTATAGGTTAGTTTGAGTTTAGGTTCATTGTGGAACCTTATATTAAATTCATTGAGATTATATACACATTATACTATACAAAAGAACATAACACCCTTCCAAGTCATCGTCGTAAGAAGATTAGATATTCATAAGAAGTCATTCAAAAAGAATCGAAAATATCTAACCAACCCAAGAATACTACATATTTATGTTACCATGTTTAGTATAAATCACTGCTCAATAACTTCTATCATTGAGTTATCCATTTATATACCATCACATGATATTATGTGGCATAAGAATGAAAATTTATAAATCCAAAATTCAAAATTTTTAAATTTTACAGAAAAATTATCCTTAAATTGGTTATTCCGGACAATTGTCATATAATTTTCACTCTATTACATAATCGTTTAATATTTAATAATACCATCTATAAAAACTATCATCATCTAATATAGGTAATCTATAAATATTCTATTCATTAAATAGATTAAGATATATTTTTATTAGTAGGAGAAAATGAAATCACAATAAATACATATCATCCTTAACTTATGTGCAGTATTTTATTGTGTATATTATCCTCCATATATCAAAATTGATAACATCCCAAATGAAAATCAATCATGGATTTATATTTATCTCCTCATAATTGATAAAATAATCATCAATATGGAGTAGAGGATAAATTTTCTTGATATGGATCTTGTTAAGTTACCAATAATATATTCAAAGATTCACTAAACCATCTTTCTTATTAACAAAAAGAACATGTGTAACCCATGTTTTTTCACTAGGGTGTGTGAATCCCATATCAAGATTCCGAAAGAGTTTCTTCTCTGATTATTTCAAAAAAAATATTGAAATTCTATATAATGTCTGCAAAATATGTGTAACACTAGGTATGAGTTTTTTAAAAATATAATCTTAATGATTTAGAGGGTAGCTATAAAAATATTCTGGAAATATGTCAACATACTCTTGGAGAACATGCATATCCTCATGTTTCAGATTCTCCTCTACTATATGATATAGATACTCATACTGGATAGGAATTAGATCCCACATTATTGATGTAATTTTCATTGGGAGTTGATATTCATCAACACACTGATAAATGACCACTGGTTCATTAGAAATATGAAATATGAATTTCCTCCCTCAGTAATTGATATGGAATATATATAGACAATGAAAATCTGTTCCAAGAATAAAGACAAACTTAACAAAATTGGGAATCACGTGATTTCTAGGACGCACAATCCAACAAACTTCAATCAATTAGGATATATAAACTTGATTTGAACCATTATACCATTATGAAATTTCACCGCTAAAATAATAATAATTATTGATGTAGTAATTTGATACACTTATAAATCTACATAAAGATAAAAGAGTGGGTAGATCCAGAATCAGATAATACATTAAATGTTATAGAGTTGATGATTAGGGCTCCTCTCACCGCATAATTATTGTAACCCTCCCCGATAACAATGATCACATGAGAAATCCCCTTATCATTGGGAATAAGATGTTTTTATTCCAATAATCATAAAAACCCTCATATTTTTCATTAGTTAGAAAAATTTTCAATCTTATTGAATTTAATGCATTCAAGCATTGTTGGTGAAATAGTTGGAATCTTCCATTCCCCAATTATATCAACTATGAACTCCATTATCATTTAATATTCATGACCATTATAACCCACACTTCCTTATCTAAATCACTCAAATTTATTTTCAGGAAATTCAATGGATGTTTCTTTACACATTTTAGTCATATAGATGACTGAAATTTCGTTCTACCATGTAATTATTTTAAGTATTAACGATACCCCATATTCCTTTTTTAATCAAGACCATGGGTCTGGGGGTAATCCCTAATTTTCATTTCCAAATCTATTTTACATCAAACTACTTTTTTATATCTAATATTTTTTTATCTAACATGATTCAACTACTTGGTTCTAATCCACCAAAGAATATATCAATTTAGAATTCAGGGATGATAATTAAACCATTATTATACATTGAAAGTCTTGTAATTATTTTATCATAAGTACCAATGGATTAAGAATACTTATTATTTATCTCAAGGAATTTCTTCTCTATTTTTTCAAATAGATTTTTTGGGAATTACTTGATGAAAAATATCCTTTTAAACAAATCACATTATATTGAGTCACTTTCTTTATCATTCATTATTTTCATAACAAGATGAAAATATTTATCTTATTTTCCTTCCAAAGGATAAATGTATAGAACAAAATTTGGTGGTTATGTATAGTGGAGAGTTGAAAATATTTTATCAATGGTGTTGATCTATCACATAGTCACTTGTGTATCATAAGAAACACACAAAAATGATGGATTTATCCTCATGAAAGACTCAACAATTTGTTATTCCTTCCCCTAATGATTGGGAAGCTCAGAACAATTATTTATTTAAGAATAATGTGTGAGTGTAAAAAAAGATTCTAAATTCTATCTCCCAGTGCATTTGATTGATTATCTGGGTAGTAATTACGTTTTTATCACATTCATTATTTTTATGATTCCTTATGGTTTTATATATTAACTAAAACCAATATGAAAAGTTTTATCCTTAAGCTATAATATCTAAGCGAGATATCACATAATTAAGTAATAGTATTCATAATATGTCCAAATTATGATATCTTATTCTCAATTTATCTAACCATAAGTATTCCATAGATTATCCATGGTAATTTCCAAATCTTTAACATGTAATAATATAATTAGAGTTAACTGCAATGTTTTCACCATTTTTTTCTTACCTGGATTTGAAATTATTAACTAAACCCAAATCTCATAATATATTTAATATTCCAATAATTTCATATAAAAATATTACCTCTTAACAAATGAATATTGAATACACAACATTTTTATTCATTAAAGAACCATAAATGTTTACTGTCTTTAGATACTAGATACATGAACATAATATTAAGGTGCATCCATAAAAATCTCTCATAATGTTCTTCCCATGTAATACCCTTATTGACATAGCATACCTAAAACATATCTTCATAATCTTGGGAATTGAAATATATGAAAGGGTGGGATCTGATGCTTTGTACGGTTAAACATGAGATATATGAATCGATGATCATAAAAAAACATAAGATATGTATGAAAACATGAATATCACATCTAATTATTATCCCTCATTAGTCATTGGGCATAAACAAAAGTCATGGAGTAAAACTATATCATTTCAAAAGACCTAATTTATAAGAGTGAGAATACATCATAATCAATCATCAACCATATATTTATACCAATATCATATTGTAAAAGTATAGAGACATCATATGATAAAAAACATTTTAATATATCAATGTTAAATACCACGACCATAAAACCATAATGGATCATGAATTAATAGCATATTACCATAGGGGATCAAGAATATCCAAATTTTTCCAATATTGGATCAATCATATCAAATTGTTTACCGTCGTGGATAAATCACATCAATATGTTTCCCATAATTATATCATAAGATATAAAACCTTACCCAACTCATTTGAGGGATATATAACTCCAGTCCCAGCCCTCACATAATAAAGACTAAAAATATGTTTTCCACATGATCATAAAACATTCATCACATCATCATAACATAACCCATGGAACGAAAATGGGTTTCAAAAAAATTTCATCATTCTCTCATATGATATCCTATGGAAAATTAATAGGGTTTATAAAAATATGGTTATCATAATAATAAACCACCTAGAGATAGAATAATGGATATATCATTGGTTAATATCCATAGTAAATAATAATTATGATCACAAATGTTATCAAATGGTAAAATTCGCATAATAGTTCACTTTAACATTTTGGAATGAAAAATCCATTTTCATTTTGAAATCACTTCATTTAAATATAAATATTTAAAAAATGTTTTAAGAACCCGGTTCTTATTATTGAGGTACGGGTTTCTTATTTTCCTTTTTCCTTAAGTGTTTTTTTGAGAAAATAGTGGAAATGGGGAAAAATAGAAAATTTTTTAAGTACACTCCATGTACTTTTCCACACACCGTGTACTTTGGCCGTGTGGAATGAGTACACAGGGCGTGTAGGCCTGTCGGAAATGAAGGGTATAGAAAATGACTACACAACGTGTGCATAGTATATACACATCGTGTAATAAGTAAGTAGGTGAATAGTAAGGCGGTGGATGTAGCCACCAGCGGAGCGACCATACATGTCGTGTAATCAAAAATACACACTATGTACTCATGTCGATGGATGAATAGTGCGGCTGTGGAAAGTAGCCGCCAGAGGAACAGACAAAAAAATGAAAAGTACATGCAGTGTACTTGAGATTACACACCGTGTAGTTTATTTTTCACATAAAAAGGCTAGCATCCCCCTCTATTGATAGAGGAAGCTTACGATGCTAGTAGAACATGGGAGAGGAGGCCAGATCTTTAGAGATCTCCCGACTGCACACCGGGAATCCGAATTCTTCTCTGACAGTCTCAATTGAACCGCGCCGGTGAGTTCTTCCCTCTCCTTGTGTGTTTCATACCAATTGTTTCCCAAGGTAATGTTATTTGAATTTGAATGAGTGAAATTTTATCCGAGATCTACGTCATTTATAGACGATTCGGGAGGCATCATTCACAAATATCGATCAAAGGAGATTGAGGTAGGTGGTTTGGTGTTTATTTCCAACTATTGAGTGTTTTTGTGTACTACTATGCCACTCTCCCATGATTAGGGTGTCATATGGATGAGGCCTTTCCTATTTAGAAATATAGAACTGCATAAATAATCTAAAGATAAATATAAACTGTTGTTTGAGATCATTACATGGATCCAGGAACACCTTTGGGGTGCATTCCTCTATTTAGCCATTTCTCCAGGTTACCCTAGGGTATACCATAAAATTTATCATGATTTGAATTGCCTTTAGAGGAATTTATTTAAATTACTTACTTATGTGTTGGGCTCGGCCTAGTTACTTACTTATACTGAGGGAAGTGTTGTGTTTAGCCTATGGGCAGTGTTCATTTAGACTTCGGGAAACTCTTCTAATGCTTGTGGGCAGTAGATTTTGTGCATGTGGGCGACACTTCATATGCCTGTGGGCAATATTCATTGTGCCTATGAGAAATCACCTGTGGGTTTTGATTCATATTACCTAAGGGTAAGGGTTTTGATGTCTGAGGACACAAACTGTTTACCTAGAACATTCACTGTGGTGATATGTCTTATATTTAAATGGATGAATGAATATTAAAATGGTAATGAAACTGGTAGTGATAGATAATTTTCAGTACTTACTAGTTTACTACATTTTACATAAACTCACAACTATTGCACATTTTCACAGACAGCTAGGCATATGCCTTTGGTGGTTGCCTAATGGGATTTATTTCTCACACCATGTTTTGGTCATATATTCGGACCAAGAAGAATAAATTGTTGTAGGTGTCGATAGGGTCATGGTTCCCTATACAGGTACATGATTGTTGTTGAGGAGTAGGAGAGCATGGGTCCGAGATTAGGCTTGCGATGTTTCTGAGTTCCTGTTGCAATGTTCTATTTTGTTTTATTTTGCTGAACCATATACTTGAGTTGTATTGTATTCCATTTCAGTATATCATGTTTTGGCTGGTTTTATAGAATTAGGGATATGTTGCATCATTATATCAATGACTGGTGGTTATCTATTACTTCAGTTTTTCAATTCAGTTATATATTGTTTACTACATCCACCATTGTATGTTTTAATTATTTTATTCCACTGCACTACACTTTGACAAAGGAGGGGATAGTTTCCCAACAATCTGGCATTGGCTCTCACTGCTAGTCCACAGCCTATGGCATTTGGGGAAATGCACTTGAGGTCGTGCGACCAACCGGGTTCGGGGCACCCATTGAGGTGCACCCGGATCTAGGATGTTACAAAGTGGTATCAAAGGAGGTTCTTTTCTTTGACGTACTATTTAGAGACTATAGTCAGGGATATGATGGAATTGGTATTTAGTAATAAGCTGTTCCCGGGAGTAGCTAACCCATGTGCCGGGAAAAGCCAGTTTACCTCATGTTGCAATTTTTCTGATTTTGCAATTTACAGTTGACTTGATTATCACTGCTGGGTGATGCACTTGTAATGTGCTATTTATATTTATACATTGGGTTTAATTTAGTTTCAACCTGATGAGATGAGGGTATTCCATATCATTCCTCATTTAGGCACATGTTAGAATCACATGCCATGCATTGTTTCCATGCCATATAGGTGAATTAGAAATTGCATGTCGTTGTTGTAGAGACCCATGCTTCACGTACATGGACATTACATTACATTTGGGTAATACATAACATAAACAGACACCAAAGTACCATAATAGTTTCGTGTCTTTGGAAACATGGAATATAATCTTCTAATCATGGTGAAAGATCTTCCCCTTTTTTTCTTACCTAAAACCTTTCTTTATGTCCTGGGAAAAATAAAACATATAAAGGGTGAGCTCAAATTACCAGTAAGTGTAAGAATGTAGAAAATAAAACAAACCATATACATTTGAACATCAAAACATGAACAAAAAGATTAAAAATAAAAATATTGTGTTGTGAAATAAATCTTTGCAGTGTGTAAGGCATAGATCATAAAGGATCATTAGTCATGATAAAATATCATGGGAATAAAACATTTATTGTGGAAAAATATTAATCATATGTTATGATTTCTATAGAATCCAAGGTATTTCTTCCATGACCATTATAGTGGACAAAGTCCATTACTGAACTGGGTTTACTTGTCATTCCATCCCTATATTACTGAACTGGATTCAATTGCCATTCTGGCCATGTCTATATCATAAGTTATATATCTTTACCCAATGCATTGTTGGAAGATATATTTCCCACCCATATCATAATGAAATCATTCTTCTTTGTGCCACAAAATAAAAATAAATCATTCATCATAACCCAAAGAATAAAATGGGTTTCATAAACATCATCCCATCATAACATAATCCATATAAAAAATGGATATCATTTCATCATAAAAATAATCAAACCATTTAAATAATAGAGACATTATACTTGAAACATAATCATACTAAATAATTTCATCATAGATAGAAAATATCTTTGACAAAACACATGAAATGAAATCTTGAGGAAAATATCCTTTCTTCTTTAAAATCATTTTCTTATCAGAAAATGCCATTAAATTTTAAAAGTAAATGATTTTGTTGAAAATAATCATGAAATCTTGTAGGGGAAACTTCCTTTAAATTAGGTGTTTTGAATCCCGAAAAACCCATTCACACCGTATAAGTTAAAAAAACATTCTCCTCATACTATTAACGAAAAAGTTAAAAAAATACCACGTATGGTAAACAAAAGAAAGATTCCATCCATAATAGAAAGTAAAAGTCAAAAAGGGTAGGCATGACTTTAAACAAACATGGAATAATATTAAACACTTTATGAAAAACATTTTTATGGACATGGATGAAAAAAAGAACCCCAGTAAATACTTATGTATAAGAAATCTCGGATAAAAATGTGATTTGAAAAATTATCCCTTACCTTAGGTCCAATATGCTTTGTACATATCTGAACCTCCTGTATAATGATTTAAATAATGTCATTGAATTATTACAGAATCATATTCATTCTTATGATATCATATATGATTCACTTAGGTATTTATATTACCTGTTCATTTGTCAATATCATGTTAATGCAACATTTTGGGTAATATTATTTTCATTTATCGTACTTGGTTGGACTTGTTGTTATTGATATTATTATTAATTATAAAATGATTTAATTACAAACGTAATGTAAAACAGGATTTATATATCATATATTATCAGTATACATATATAAATAATAGATAATTAAATGAAATGAATCACACCATTCATGGAGACGGTCGGCCGTACGTACGCATGAACGCTATTTTCGTTTCCTTATTAAATTGATTGGAAGTAAATGACATATACATATACATAAAACCATTAGAATTATTATTTAATATGTTTCATTATTACTTATTATATATACTTTATAATCATTCTTGAATGTCTCAAATGGATAATGAATCTCATCGCATCGTGGCGACGGTAATCCGTACGTACGCACGAGCGATGACATCGTTCCCATAATTATTGATTGGAATTTAACTGGATAATATAATATGTTATAATTATAATCATGTTATAATAAGCATATATAGATATTATTTCCACCATTATACCTATCCATGTAAGGTGGTGATGGAAAAAATATATTACACCACAGCGTGGAGATGGTATTCCGTACGTAGCACCCACAGTGATTTCGTTTTCCATAAGATTGATAGAAAGTGAAATGGGGTTGTTTAAAATTTATAATAACATATAATTATTTGAGGAATACTGAGGTTATTACATTATAATGAAACAAATAAATATGATGATGTAGAAGAATATGTAAAATTGAAAGAATCGGGAGAAGAGATTACCTCTTCTTTGACACACCTCTTTTAGACTTCTCTTAGGGCACTAGAGTTCGTCTTTTGAGGAGACCAGAACCTATATAATGTAACTAGATAGGTTTAGAAGAGGAATTTCCTGGGGTTTTCTGAGCTTGAAGGTTCAAAATATAATGAATAAGTGAGGGAAGGAGGTTCCCTTATATAGGTGATGATATGGGCACTTTTGGAATCCTCAAAAATATTAGTAAATAATAAAATCTAACCCCACAGAAGAACTTCCAAAATGACAAAATTCTGAATATTAGATGAGATATGGATGTAATCTCATAATAAAATAAAATTTATACATGTTGGGAATTTATTTTAAACATTATCAGCATGATTTATCCTCATTTAACCTATTTAATTTTATTTATGGTAATAATACTCTAAATTTTAAATTGTTATAAATAATTACTTATGTGTTGTTAATTATACATAATTGGGTGCTTTATTAAAATTTTATACATTATAAATATAAATTTATAATTTTTAAATATTTTTTGATTTTTAATCAATTTAATAATATGTATTATTTTAAAAAATACAATAGTGTTAACTTTGACACTATTCATTTATTTGAATTTAAATAAAATCCAAACAGAGGATATATTCTAACAAAAATGTTTAATAGATTACGAACATGTAATATTCATCTAGAAAAGTTGTGCAGAACCTTAATTATTTCATATATTATTTATTTTAATATTTATAAAACCATTTATTTGATATTTCTCTTAATAAAACAATTACGACATCATTTTTTGCATAATCATTTAATATACTTATTAGAAGAATAAAAATAAAAAATAAAATACTATGATGATGAGAAATCTAATATATTTCAAAATAATACTTTTACTTGAATTTATCATCCTAAAATCACAACATGTAAATTGTTATATTTATTAAATTATGAGGGTGACAACTTTGACAACATTTAAAATAATATAATATAAGTGTCATAATCGCTTTTATAAAGCCCCAAATGGTCAAAATTTATAAAATTGGATGGTTAGGGTTTAGATATTGACTAAAAAAATTCAGGTTTATGGGAATTTTAATGGGTATTTTTTATTTAATAAAAACTATATTATTTATTATTCACTAAATAAATAATTTCTGCATCATTAATGTATAAGCTATTATGGTAATTAAATATCTCTTAAAAATTAAAAATAAATTACCATAAAAAATAAAAACATGTTAGATTTAAAATTATTATTTATAATTGAATTTATATTGTGTATAACCTTATATGAAAAATACTTTAATTATTAAAGTTTGAGTGAGACATATTTTACTTTCTTTAAAATAAAATAAATTAATGGTCTTAATCTCATCCAAGTGGGTTCCAATGGTTTCTATTTTTACCTAGATATACCTTAGGATGAAATATAATCATCCAATTATATTAATACAAGTGTTATTTTAATTTTATAATTTTATATTTACCCTTAATTACCAGATATACCTTTAACTATGGTAAATAAAATTTACCGTAGTTAGTATTCATAGTGCCCCAAAATAAAAAAGTAGCCTATTAACATAATTTGGACCAACTGATTCCAAATAAGGAATCCTGTTTTCCAAATTCAAATCACAAAAGTTGCATAAATTAATTTAAAATTAATCTCGTTGTTAAGAAAACGATTTTCAAAAGTTAAAATATTGTAAATGATTGAAATGATTTTACCTATGAATTCAATGTAAAATCAATGCTAATGAAATACATTATTATAAATGGTAAAAATTTATTCTATTTATACTTTAAAACCATTCAATATTATAATTTAAACATATAAATTATTACGATGAAAAAAGTTGTTTTGAATTAAAATATAGCTTTTTTTACTTTTCATTAAAATGTGAAAGTTGTCAGAATAATTTGAAAAATTTATCCAAAGTAAATTTTTATATCCTAATTCCAAAGATGAATTTTAATTTTTTAAATTGAACTTATAAACATGTCAAAAACTATATTTAAATTGGGTGCGCCATCAAAAGGCCGCAAAAATCCATTATATGAAAAATACTTATTTTAACCAAAAATTTTATTTCATTCTCATACCATGTTCTAGAAAATGTGTAAGATAAATAATAATGTTATAAAATTAAAAATATAGTTAGTACTATTCATAACATCTAGTTCATAACAATATTATAACAATATATCATTGTTTAGTGAAACACGATATTGCGTACAACACACGCTATCGATGAAGGTCGCGATTGCGTGTAATTCGAGCCAAGTCAGGGTTGGGTGTAGTGCAAGACTATTTTGTTGTTTCTTTTAACAGGAAATATTAAAGAAGTTAAAAAAAATATCTCATAAAATCTGGGGTGTTACAGTTGTGATAGATGTTGTTCTAGTAAGAGTATGCTGTTGTGATAGACGCCTTGGTAAAAAATACCGCCTATTTGATAGGGTATTGTTTTGTAAGGGTTAGGAATGAATGCCAATTTTTGGATATTGAGGAATATGGGCCATCATAAACTGGAATTTAGTGTATCATCAACTTTTCATAACACGTATAAGATGCCAAACTTTGATTCGTGGGAAGTATGGGGCCTCACGGATCATAATTTTGCATTTAGGTGTTCGTTTCAGTGTTTTTCTGGGCTGTGAGGTTTTTTTTAGGCTTATTGTTTGGAAAAACCCAGAATACATGTCATGTAGTTTCGATTACACGTCCTATACTCTTCTCTTTGGGAAGAAAAGGAAAAAAAATTAAGTACACATCGTGTACCGTATGTACACGACGTGTAGTTTCTACCCATTTCATAGGCAGTGTAGGAAGAAAAATGGGATAGTGAAATTTCAAGGAAACACATCATGTTGTGTGGACCATGTGTCCTATGTGTAACTAACAATCACGGGCATAAAAAATACTGATTTTATACACACCATGTCAATGAAGAACATGTCGTGTAGTTTGAACTGGGGATCCTGCCATGTAGCTAACAACACGGGTCCGTGATATCTCTTCTTCGACATGCCGTGTACCTATTGGACACACCGTGTAGTCTTAAAGAGTGAGTGACCATGTAGACATAGCCATCTAGATAGGGAAATGGGGTGCTGTACATGCCGTCTGAGTGTGTAACACGCCGTGTAGTGTCAGCTGAGTATCCGACCATGTCACTAATAACACGGGTTGGTGAGGCTTGTCCAGTACACGCAGTGTAGATATTATAGATGCTGGTTAGACTTGTTCAAAACAAAACCATTTGGCTTATCCATGTAAAAGGACTCTGTAGGGGGAAGAAAATTCAAGTACACACCGTGTGTGTAGACAACAGGTCGTGTGTTTGGGGTGTTACATGACCAATTTTGGCAGATGAAATGCCCATATGAACGACTAATGGGAACATGACATGTAGTATTTATACACTTCGTGTAGTCTTTTTTTTTGGAAAACTTGAATTATTTATTTCTCTTATTCCCTTCTTACACTCCATGTTCTCAGTTCATGATAATATTAAATCTAAGTCGTGTTTTTGACCTTGTAGAGTCATGCCACCGAGACGACCACACGTTGGTCTCCAGGAGAGCACAAACGAGTATAATCTAGAGATGGTAGGGCATGAGAAACCGATGTATCCTATAAGAGAGCCAGATACTGCACTAGCTGTTACACCGGACAGAGGTGCGGATGCGCGGTTTAGTGAAGGCTTCATGCGGAATCTTCCGACATTCTAGGGAGCACCGCCGGCTGCCACATCTATGACAGACCTAAGTTGTATATACCAGTAGCAGCATCTGCCTACGTTTTCAGGGGATAGAGGACCATAGGCTTCAGAGTCTTGGCTGCGGTCTATGCAGACTATCTTCGAGCATCTGGAGATGCCTCAAGGGAGGAGGGTCAAGCTCGCTACATACATACTGTGTGATTCCTCCCAGAGATGGTGGGATGTTCCAACTCTGTCTAAGAATCATAGAGACATGGCGTGGTAAGCTTTTCAAGTAGTCTTCCATTTATTATTCTACCTAGAGATGCTGAGGGTAGATTGAGCTCAAGAGATCATGAATCTATTGCAGGGCACTATGTCAATGATGGATTATTCTTCCCGCTTCCCTGTTCTACAACATTTTTCACCTATTCTGGTGGGTGATGCGATGTTGAGGGCTATACGCCTTGAGGATGGTCTTCAATTTGAC
Source organism: Viscum album (assembly GCA_963277665.1). Lineage (NCBI taxonomy): Eukaryota > Viridiplantae > Streptophyta > Magnoliopsida > Santalales > Viscaceae > Viscum > Viscum album. The sequence continues at coordinate 1,466,641,627 of OY728138.1, read as the reverse complement.
ATCCAAGAACTGGTGAATGTTTTCATGTTTCATATAGTGCATTCTATTGTAAACTAGGAACTTATTTCTTAGCCGAACCTGTAGGAAGCTAGTGGGGCAGGCAAGGGAGGTTAAGCACCAGTTTCTGGTACTATTTCTACTAGTAAGAGAAACAGGCAGATGGATTTTTCTCATGGTGGAAGTACTACCTAGGGGAATACTTCAAGTGACCAGGTCATATGCTAGGAGTGTGGTAAAGAGGGGCACAAGAGACTGTAGTGTCCATGTGACCCAGTGGAGTGCCGAGATTGTGGAAGGATGGGTCATCTCCAGTGTTTTTACAGGCAATTTTCACCAGTGGCTAGTGAGAGGAGTTCTGTACAGACTCCGTGTGTGGGAGGAGGACTGCCAGATTCTTACCAGCCAGGAAATTGGAATACGTCAGGGCGTCTAGGCAGGGATGGTGGTCGTGTCCATGGTAGCCAGAGACCAGGAACTCAGAGACAACAAGAAGGATCAGCTCAGGGTATCCAGGCTATGTCGCAAGGCCACGACACTAGGCAGACATATGCTGTGCAACAAACCCAGCAGGACCAGGATCCCATACCTTCCATTGTCAGAGGTATTATTCTATTAACTTATATTTTATCTTCAGTACTTTTCGATACGGGGATACACATAGATTTATATATGTGCCAATTGTGGAGATCCTTGGGCTCTATGTTTCTTCTTCTTCTGATATTATGGTGCTAGAAACTCCATTATGGACTAGAACGGCTGGTCTGCATCTGTGCAGGGAGTGCCCTCTTGAGGTTGGCAGGTGTCGCTTTCTATGGGACCTCTATGTCTTAGAGATGACGAGCTCTGATTTCATTCTTGGGATGGACTGGTTGGTACCCTTTTGAGCCTTTGTATATTTCTATCATTGCAGGGTGACTTTCACGTCACCAGAGGGTTGAGAGTTTTTATACAAGGATGAATAAGATATCCAGGCAAGCCGAGCTGGACCCGAGCATCATGGGAGTAGTAGAGTGACATCCCAGATTGCGAGTATATATCTAGATGACCAGGGAACTTGTCAGAATAAAATCCCTCCAGTATTTGATACTTTCAGGGATGTCTTCTCAGACAGCTTCTCAGGTCTACCTCCCGAGCGAGAGGTGGGTTTCTCTATTGAGCATGTGTCTGGAGTAGTACCGATGACCATTCCTCCTTAAAGGATGGCTACACTAGATTTGCAGGAGCCCAAGAGGCAGTTAGAGGAGTTGTAGGCAAAGGGTTTCATCCGACCCAGCACTTCTCCTTGGGGTTTGCCTGTCCTATTTGCTAAGAAGTCAAGTGGTACCCTCAGACTCTCTGTGGATTATCGGAAGCTGAACCAGTTGACGGTCAATAACCAATATCCCTTACCATGTATTGATGTTCTTTTTGATCAAAATCGAGGAGAAAGAGTGTTATCGAAGATTTCCTTGAGATCCGGATATCATCAGTTATTTTTTAGGCCATCAGACATACGACTTACAACTTTTTAGAGCAGATATGGTCTATACGAGTACATGGTCATGCCGTTCGGACTCATTAACGCACCAGCAGTTTTCATGGCTCTAATGAATCGTATGTTCCACCCTTATCTGGATTCTTTTGTGGTAGTCATCATGGAAGATATATTAGTGTACTATCACACTCTACACAACCATGCTACCCAACTTCAGATCATTTAGTGTACACTAATAGAGCATCATATATATGCTAATCTCTCAAAGTGCCACATTAGGATGGGCAAATACACTTCTTGGGGCATATTATCTCTGGGGAAAGAGATTCAGTAGACCCAGAGAAGGTGAGAGTAGTAGTTTCATGGGAGCATCCTAAGAACGTGTTTGAGATACATATTTCTTTGGGGATGGCTGGTTATTACATGCACTTTATACAAGACATCTCTCGCTTAGCAGCACCGTTGACGGGTTTGACTAAGATGGGCGTGAATTTTGTTTGGTTAGAAGATTGCGAGACAACCATTCATGAGATGAAGGGAAGGTTGACATCAGCACCAATCTTGATACTTCTAGAGCAAGGGAATATCAATACAGTTTACTCTGATGCATGAGGTATTGGAGTAGGAGCAATTTTGATGCAGGGTGATCGAGTAGTTTCATATGGGTCTCGACAGTTGATGCCACATGAGAGGAATTACCCAACGCATGATCTCACGTTGGCTTCAGTTGTTCATGAGTTACGTTGATGGAGACATTAACTCTTGGGAGATCATTTTGTGTTGTCCACGAACCACAAAATTCTCATGTTAATTCATTACCTACAGTGAATTTATTCTAAGACAATGAAGGTGGGTTGAATACCTTTAGTCATTCGACTTTGAGCTTTCTTATAAACCTAGTAAGGGTAATTCATTTACTGATGCAAAGATTTAGAGGACTCAAATACAGGCAGTGTAGGATGCCAGTGGCGAGTGGTAGATTATGAATTTGTTATCTGATATTCATTTGTAGGTGCATGATAGTCCGGGGAAAACCTATCTTTCATCATTAGCTGTGACTTTTTCCCTCTTGGATAGTTTGAGGATGAGACACCTATAGGATTCAGAAGGCATAGTTATACGGGAGTCGGTGGCAAGTGAGGACCCTCCTCCTAGTTGGACGATAGGCGTTGATGAGGTATTGCATGTCCATGGACGAGTGTGGGTTCTAGGGGATATGCGCGAGGAGTTGATGCGGAAGTTTCATGCTTCAGCTTGGGCAGTGCATCCCAGAGTTACCAAAATTCACCCTAACTTGAGACGTCAGTATTAGTGGTTGGGTATGAAGCGAGAAGTAGCTAGTTTTGTTATGAGATGTTCCACCTATCATTAGGTGAAGGGGTAGCAATAGAGGTCATCCGAATTGTTACAACGGTTACCCATTCCGGAGTGGAAATGGGATGATATCGCAATTGACTTCATGACCGAGTTGCCAAGGTCACCTCGAGGCAATGATTCTATGTGGGTTGTTGTGTAAAGACATACAAAGGTAGCTCACTTTTTTCCCATCAAGGAGACCTTCAAAGTAGATGAGATCGGGAAGTTGTATATCGGAGAATTAGTAAGTCTTCATGGGGTCCCCCATTCGATCGTTTCATATAGGGATTCCCGTTTTATGCCTCGTTTCTGGAAATGTTTTCAGAGGGCATTGAGTACACAGGTGCTTCTGAGCATATCCTACCACCCTTAGACCAATGTCCAGTCAGAGTGTACAATACAAGAGCTTGAGGACATGATGAACGCATGAGTCCTAGACATTTGGGGATCTTGGTAGAAGCATATACCCCTAGTCTAGTTTTCCTATAGTAATAGTTTTCAGTAAACTATTTTGTTGAAACCTTATAAGGATTTAAATGGTAGACCATGCCAATCACCCCTGTGCTAGTTGGAGGCAGGTGATGCAGCTTTACTGGGACCATATCTCCTACAAGAAACTTCAGAGTAGGTCTAATTGATTCAGAAGCGGGTGGATACTGCATATTCTCATCAGAAATCATTTGCTGATCACCGAATAAGACCCTTGGAGTTCATGGTCGGGGATTAGGTTTTCTTGCATGTTTCACCGAGGCTGGGACACAGGCAGATTAAGCGATAGGGTAAACGTTCACAGAGGTATGTGTGGCCGTTTGGGATTCTGGAGGGAGTTGGGCCAATTGCTTATCGGTTGAAGATACCAAAGAAGAACTAGGCCACGCACGATGTCTTCCAAGTCTCTCAGTTTCACCATTATCACTTAGACCCGTCTCATATTTTTCAGCCCAAGAATGCTGAGCTTCAGGACGATGCATCCTTTGAGGAGCATCCGATTCGTATTATTGATTGGGGAACAAAGGTTCTCTGAGGTCGGTCAGTTCCCCTCCTATGGGTGCTATGTCATAATGGACGAGTGCAGGACGAAACCGGGAGCGTGAGACCGATGTACGTGCTCAGTGGCCAGAGTTTTTCTGAGCTTTATCTTCACCACCCTTGGATGGGAAATTTGGGGAATAATTTCTTTAAGGGGGAAGTTTGTAAGAAATCAGTTCTTATTCTTATGGTATGAGTTTATTCGTTTCCTTTTTTCCTTATGTGTTTTTTAGAAAATAAGGAAAATGGGGAAAATCCCCAATTTTGGAAGTACATGTTGTGTACTTTTCCACACACTATGTACTTTGGTCGTGTGGGATGAGTACACAAGGCATTTAGGCATGTCGGTGATGAATGGTGTAAAAACTGACTACATTTCGTGTACTTAGTATATACACACCGTGTAATCAGACATAAGGTGAATAGTAAGGGTGTGGAAGTAGCTGCCAGTGGAGTGAAAGTACATGCCATGAATTAGAAATACACGCCGTGTACTCATGTCGATGGATGAACAGTGCAGAGGTGGAAAGTAGCCTCCAGAGGAACAGTTAAAAAATTTAAATTTACACACCGTGTACTTGAGAGTACATGCCGTGTAGTTTGTTTTTTTTGCTTAAAACAGGAAGTAGACTCCTTTGTTGACAGAGGATGCTTACGACGCTAGTAGAATATGGGAGAGGAGGTCGAAGCTTCGGAGATTTCCCGACCGCACACTGAGAATTCGAATTCTTCTCTGACAGTCTCGATTGAACCACACTGGTGAGTTCTTCCCTCTCCTTGTGTGTTTATTACAAATTATTTCTCGAGGGAATGTTATTTGAGTTTGAATGAGTGAAATTTTATCCCAGATCTACGTCGTTCTTGGATGATTCGAGAGGCTTCATTCTCGTATATCGATCAGAGAAGATCGAGATAGGTGGTCTGGTGTTTATTTCCAACGGTTGAGTGTTTTTGTGTACCATTGTGCCACGCGCCCATGTTTGGGGTGTCGTATGTCTGAGGACTTGGCTAATTAAATATCTAGAACTTCATAGATAATCTAAAGATAAAAATAAAATGTTTTTTGGGATCATTTCTCAGATCCAGGACCACCCCGGGGGTGCGTTCTATTGTTTAGCCATTTTTCTAGGTTACCCGAGGGTATGCTGTAAAATTTATCATAATTTGAATTTCTTTGGAGGAATTTATATAAATCTCTTGCTTATGTGTTGGGATCAGCCCGGTTACATACTTATCCTGAGGGAAGTGTTTGTTTATCCTGAGGGAAACTCTTCTCATGCATGTGGCAGTAGATTCTATGCCTGTGGGCGACACTTCGTATGCCTACGGGCACTATTCGTTGTGCCGATGGGCAGTCACCTGTGGGTTTTAATTCTGATTACCTGAGGGTAAGTGTTTTCATGTCTAAGGACACTGACTGTTTAATTAGAACATTCACTGTGGTGATGTCTTCTATTGAAATGGTTAAATGAATATTAAAATGGCAATGAAACTGATAGTGATAGTTACTTTTGAGTACTTACTAGTTTACTGAATTTTACATTAGCTAACATCTATTCCACATTTTCACTAACAGTTGGGCATGGGCAGTTTGTGGTTCCTTACTAGGATTTATTTCTCACACCCTATTTGGGTCATGTCTTTGGCCCAAACTGACTATACTACTATAGGTGTCGATAGGGGAAAGGGTCCCTATACAGGTGCATGATTGTTGCGGAAGAGTAGGAGAGAATGGGACCAAGCTTAGGCTTGCGATGCTGTTGAGTTGCAGTTGTGATGTTCTATTTTGTTTTGTTTTGTTGTACCTTATACATGAGCTATATTGTATTGCATTACAGTGTATCCTATTCTGGATGTTTTTATAGAATTAGGGACATGCTGCATCATTATATCTATGACTGATGGTTATTTTTTACTTTAGTTATCCATTTCAGTTATATATTGTTTATTACTTCCGCTGTTGTATGTTTTAATTATTTTATTCTACTCCACTACACTTTGAAAAATTAGGGCATAGTTTCCCCACTATCAGTCCTTGGCCCCCGCTGCTAGATGGCAGCCTCTGGCATTTGGGGAAATGCTCTTTAGGTCGTGTGACCAACTGGGTTCGGGGCACCTATTGAGTGGCACACAGATCCGGGACGTTACAAATGTTTTCAAAAAATATTTCCAAATAAATTTGGAATCTTGTAAAGGATCCAAAAAATATTGTATCAGTCTTGATTTTTAGAAATTTCATTCATATCATATGCATTAAAATAACGATTCCTTTCATATTTTCGATGAATATTTAAAACAACTTATTCAGAAAATGATAATAAGAATTTTTTTAAACTGTTTTTAAAAAAACTTAATATTTTGTGAAAATTAATTTAAAAAATCCTTCTATAATATTAAAAAAATTGTGAAAACTTATTTTATAAACTTGGACATCGAAGAAAATTTATTTTCAATAAATAGAGAAAAAACATATTTCCATTAAATTTCATTTGGCCTCTTGAGTACATAAAGAGAGTGAAATTAAAGTAAAACATGTAATTTAATTACATAATCAAAGGACACTAAAAATAAAATTTGTTTTAAAATTTGGATCAGATAATTTCCTCAATTTATATTTAGGGACAAAATCTTCTGAATAAAATGTGATTGAAATATAAATCCCTTACCTCAAGTCTCATGTTCCTTCAAATGCATTCAACCCTTATTTATAAATATAGATTAATTATACATTTATTAATGAATATTATTATGACATATCATACCATATATTATTTAATAACAACATATTATCAATTAATTATTATTAATTTTTTATTAGAATCACTATTTTAGGATATAACTATTTCATCTTTCATGTATATTTTGGTCTGGTAGTACTACTCTTCATATATGAGACATGGTTCCATAATCTCTAGATTTTTAATAATGATATAAATATAATATCTATATATATATATTACGTTTATTTATATTAATTCATAAAGTTTAGAGTTAGAAAAATTAATTACACCTTTCATAGAGACGGTAGGTTGTATGTATGCCAGAAAACTATTTTGAATTTTTGATGGATTGAATAAAATGAAGGTAAATTATAATTAACCTTTAATGTATAATTATAATATAATATATATCATATATATTAATTAAATCATTATTTATTATCATCCATGTAAATAAAAAATGAAAAATAAATCACATCACTTTTTTCAAGTTGTGGTCCACATGTTCGAATGAGCGACATTATCTTTTCCCAAAAGATGGGAATGAAAGAAGGTAGATATGATAATATAATTCAAGATGAATTATAATACCATAAATATAATATTTATTAACTAAACCCATCATAATAACCATACCTGAAATATGGCGTTGGAAAATTATTTTTATCACTGTGTGGATGATGTAGTTTACAAATACACACGAGTTATACTTTCCCATACAATTTGATAGAATAGATGGTGGATATTGGTGGTTCTATAATCATAATAACCTTTATGTATATTAATAATAATAAACTAATTATTTCATGATGAATTCCTAATATTTATAGTATGTATAAAAACAAATAAATTGAAATGTTTTGGGTTATACGACTACCACTTCTTTAGGAGACCTCCTATAGATTCTTAATTAAGGACACTTTGAGTAGTATTTTAAGTATACCAACACCTATTATTTGTGTATAAGAAAGATTATTACATAATGGGTAGGGTTTTATCAAGGTATATGGATCAGCATGATTTAAAAAATATTGAATGGTTGTTCTTTTATAATGTAGGGAAATGAAAAACATGGAATTACAAAAATGATCAAAATGTAATTACCACAATATCAATAAATAAGATTCAAAATATAATGATATTAATAGAAAAATACGATAAAGATTAATTATACTCATAAAAATAAATTTATGTAGGTTTCTATATCATTTTAATCATTTTCATTTTTATTAGACCCATTGTTAAACTTTTTTAACCTTAATCGTGATATAAACAATTTAAATCTTCAAGGGTTATAATATTAATTATAAGGTAACAATTTGAACATAAATGGATAATGGATGGTATTTTAGAAAACATTATATCCAAATTTCCCTATTTAAATATTTTAATAAAATTTAAATAATTTAACATAATATTATTTTCTGAAAATAGAATCAATGTCATGTCTGACACTATTCATTTAATTTGACATTACTAAAACAAAGAAAAAGATAAAATTTTAATATAATCCTTTAAAACATCCATTATATTTAATATTTATCTAATAAAATCACATGACTCAATAATTAATCAAAAATTTTTTACTTTTAAATTTTTTAATATCATTTATATTATTTTTCTACTAATTAAATAAATACTCTATTGGCGATGTGTATGTATTTAAGGTATTATTAAATAATAAAAATTATAAATAAATTAACCTGATGAAAATAATTGATTAATTATTTAGCTAAATATATATAGGAAAATTTTCCAGCTTTTATACAAATAATAAAAATTTAGATTAATTAAATTCAAGAGTGTGAAATTCTCTATTTATTCTTTTCATAGAGTTATATAATGGTCATAATCATATAAAATTTCTACCAAGTGGGAATATATTTTAAAATTATAATTAAATAGATAAAAAAGAAAAATCTAGTAAGATAGAGGTAATTATTAGATCAATTTTAAATCTTTTTCCCGAAGTGTTAATCTAATTTTACTCATTTAACCCTTCCCGAGGTGACAATAATTACAAAAGTTCATATTAATAATGACCAAAAATAAATTCAACTATTTTAAAAAATTACCTCCATATTGCTAACATTGTAATTATATTTTATAAATATAATTTTTATAGGTAGTTGAAATTATGATATGAGAAAACCATTACATGTAATGAAAAATATCTTTAAAAAAATTCTTTTATCAGTAACAAATGTTTTTATAGAAAATTAAAAAATAAAATTGATTCCAATTAAAAATAATAGGATTACAAATAATATATTATTACCTTTTTTATAATGATACCATTTAAAAATAAAATTTATGCTTTTGAATTGTTAAAATGATAGAATAATTTTCAATAAAAATCATTATTTTTCATTATTCATAAAAAATAAATATTTTCTAGAAATTATGAAATATTCAATCTACTAATATTTGCATAACGATTAAAAAAATTAATATCCTTTTTTCAAATACATTTATTTGAAATTTCTAGAAATCATATATATTATTTTCTCACTAAAATAATTAAACCTATTTTTTTAGGAAAAATGAATTTCTGAAACATATAATGAATTTATTAAAAATATATTTTCTTTACCTAAAACCTTTATACAATTTTTTTTAATTTTTTATTTGTATTAATTTCTCTATACTAATTGCTAGGTTATAATAATATACTATATTATGGTTCATTTAGACCCAGGATTATGTATTTCATAAGAAATAAAATAAATAAAAATTTTATATATGCATAAAATGTTGCGCTTTTCACATGTTTCCTATGTAGATCCCCTCATAATATCAACAATATTACACTATTAAAATAATTCTCTAGGAATTACCCTCATAATAGTAGGGATAATATATTGATCCCATATTTCCTTATGATGTCCCCTCCTTATATTTAATGAATTTTAATATTCACATATAGCTATAGGTATAACCCTCCTTATTGAAAGACCAAAACACTAAATAGATATAATCCAAAAAAACACCCTTCAAATAGTTGGATAAAAATACATTCCCATACTAGCCCTCATAGAAATTTGAATCACACATTGAATGTAAAATAGTTTATTTAATAACATAATACTATGGAATTAATATTCCAACCCTAGAAATTGGTTAAGCATGTCTAACTACAGCTATCCTTCTTTATGGTTATAGGGAACCTTGAATATTATTTTAGAGAAATATAAACCCTATCAATCCATTTTCTAGACTATTTCAATCTATAAATCAACCACTCAATTTTTCAACAAAAAAATACAAACAATGAGCGAAAACACTTGGAAATGACTAACTTGTGTCTATAGTAGTTATCTCATCCAATGTCCTCGTTATTTTTTTCCATCTAAAAAAAATCAAGAAAAAACCAAACAATTTATTATTAGTAGGAAGCATAATTACCTTGAAGGAATTAAAAATTAAAATATACCCATAGATGATGAGAGATTCAGGTGTATTGATATCCTGGGAAGGGTGATTCTTGAACAAGAGCACAATCGAGAGACAAATCAACTTATGAATGGGAGAGGTGGTAGAGAAGGTAATGATGTTTGTGTTCCAAGAAAAGAAGGGTAATGATAATAGTTTATAAGAATGTAGTAATAATTAAAATTTCACATGAAATTTAAATAACTACGTAAAAGTCCAGTAAATTCCTTGTGTATGCCCATTGATTACCCAATAATCCTTGGATAACCCAAATAAGGACACCATCTTTCCATTCATTTTCACGGTTTGTTATCACCTCTAACCTTCCTCTATGTACCATATATAAAGCCACTAGTTTCCCAATGTTATTTTCAATAATTCTATTTAATTTTACCCATAAATAATTTTTTTTAATTCTAGCACTCTGGCTCCACCAATTACTCCCACATTTATCTCCAACAAAAATAAATATGAAATTTTTGATGAAATTGATATTATTCATACCTTGATGTGTATAGGGTATTGAAAAATCTCCTATATATTCTTCTAATTCTTGAGATATGTCTCTAAATTAAATGACCACACTCTATTCCAAATTCATCACTTCATCCTTAAGGTATTACCAAATTATACACATCGACCATTTTACTGTTGACACAAATGAATTTGATTTCTTCTTTTCATGGTCAACCATAAAATGAATGTTCAAATTGATGGTACATGATACCAAATTCATTTATACTCATTGAAATTATATTCACAATGAAAACAATATAACATATACCTCATCATAATTTCCTATATATGGTGGAATTTATATACAAATGATCAAAAACATTTGGAAAAAGTAAAAAAAAAGAGAATACACCTCCACAATTCTCACCTGAATAAACGTATTACAATTTCTCTACTGACATACAACTAAAAATGCGTCCCCTGACTACATGTTTTACTAATAACATGAATCCTCACATCACATAAAAGGAATCACCCCCTGCATGGAAATACATCCCCCGACCAAACATCTACATTTTGTTAGTACAGAAACTCTCTTATAGTTTATTACCAAATTTATAAACATTACCTATGTGATTTAAGTCATCATATTACTCCAAATATTGTATTTGAATAAGATATAAACTTTAAAAAATTTTAAAAAATACACATTTATATTCACTACCAACTTAGAACTAAAACCACACGTTTCTAGGATCAGTTATCACATCATTATGGTAATTCAATAAGCTCCTCTAAAAATAAATATTGTGATCCTAAAAAATAGTTATTGTGCTCCACATTATATGGATATTCTAATTTAATAGATTTCTGTTATCACAAAAAACAATTCATTCTACTTTATCAAATTTATTTAACTATGATATTGAACAGGGATCAAACTAGGTCCAAAACATAATGGTTATTTAAAAAATCACAATAAAAGGTAAAGATAAAATTATAAGTATAGAATCTAACCACACAAAAAATTACACGAATAACTCATACGGAAAAGAAAAATAATTATCGTAAAATAATATGCTCTCAAATAACGGAAGGAAATAAAAATTTCACTAACTAATTAAATTACTTAAATAACCATTAAATTTAACTTCTTTCATGGTATCTATGAAATCATAGTAATCTCCTTGTAAAAACGTTACATGTTCACTAGTTCTTCATAAACATCTTTCTCAATCGCATTTATCTCCAACTACACCCATACATGGATAGTCCCTGGATAGTCGGAGCATTCCAAATGGAATATATCCATGTTTGATGAGGATGAATATCACCCAAACATATATCTACAATTATTATAACTCTAATATGATTTTATTTGGTAATAACCTTTCACTTCACCATATCAATATGTAATAAACATTTTTTCAATATGGAAAATTCCTTCAATAGAATCATCATAATTGGTATCAAAACACGTGGATATGAAACACACTCTTAGAAAATAATCAATTAATGTTTTTAAATAGTTGTACATCTTGAATTAGATTCTCTTTTATGTAGATACAGAGCTTAACAACCATTCTTATTAGAGATCTTAAACCATAAATGATTTATTAAACCATAATAACTACTTAAACTCAAACAAATATCCTTGTCTAAAATTAGACTAAAAAAACCTCCAATAAAAAGGGAGTTTAATTAATTCATGGATGGTACTCAACTATACTTTTCCAACTCTAAATCTATCATTATTTAATAGCTTCTTCCAAAAATTTATAAATGACTAAGAACACATGACACTACCTTGGATTTCTCATCTGATCAAATATTATCCTGATATTATCAATCAAATTTTCCATATCATTGATCCCTAAACAACAACATATAATTGTGTAAAACATCATCTTAGTTTCATTGAGTGAATTGACTATAATATCTGTAAATTTTTCCAATCTATTTTTAAATTCATGGAAAATACGAAATAGACCCACTCAAAATGGCCAATCCATGAAGAAAATATCCCATAGAGATTCCTAATTAAACCTCATATTGAATTAAATGATGATTATCACTCATCCACCATTCATTAGATCACATTGACCTACTAGATGACCATTTTCATGATATCGAATAGTTACTCAACATTCAATTTAAACCCTTGGTCTTGAAATGGAACTTCTATGAAGAAAATACAAGCCCATAAACTTCAAAATCACATTTATATAAAGCGTTTGTATCCTCTTTAATTTCATTCAACTTAAGCCCATTATCTAGGTCCATAAATGTTTACCTCATGGGAAACACACAAGATCATATTGTATCTCTACTAACTCGGTGAAAAATATAACATGCACTACAACACTGATCCATGGCCCATAGTCCAAATCTTCTTTATAAGGAATCCCCATGTCCATATTATTGCACACTATCAACCATCAAAAGTACCACTTGGTTTTAACCAATAAATTACCAAGAATGTAAAAATGTATAAAAAATAATCTATCACACATCTCCCCATAATAGATTTCAAATAATAATTGGCATTCAATCACTTTCTTCATTTATGGGACCTGTATGTTTGGGCTTACAATTCTCTCTTAGGCTGCCCAAAAAAGTATCATCCATTTCAAAAAACCAAACAATAAATCTCCCTACTATACAACTAAATTTTTTCACTCCGCTATGATCTATTCAACATTATAAATTTTATAAATAAGTAATAAATTTATTTATATCCCCACATAGGTCATAATCATGAAGAAATACTAATGATTCCATCTCATAAAACATAGGGAATGAATTACAAAGTTGTCATACCTAAAGAACTAAATAAATATTATAGAATCCATATACAAATATATCCCACTCTAGGGTTACATATATTTTATATTCTCAATTATAAATTACCTATAATGATAATATATAACTATCTCAAAATTACAATAATTCCCAGTCAAGGGTTATAAAGAACCCAAATGTTACCAACTCAAACCTATCAACTCATAACGTTCTATAAATAATACACAAATAGTGAATATCATCCATATTCAATTGGATTTATTTTATGTAATTAGAAACCTTAGGATATGTCAATGAATTTCCTACTAATAATCTATTCACGAGAACACTATATATCTTATTAGTGAACCCTATATAACAAAACCCCATAAATTGTACATAGTATATAGATCACATGCATACATGAACATGAAATATGACTCTACAAGACATGTATGATGCCTAAAAAAATCCCAATTTATATCCCCACCCTAGATAAGAATGTAAAATATAAAAATCACATCAGATTCTAAAAAATCACATGAATCTAAAATTTATCATCCTTGAAAACAAAAACATTTCCCTATTAACTTGAACTTTCAACCATTAAATTTTGAGAAAAACACAAGCATTGCGCCCATTCAAATTTTTGACCATACCTATTTGTACCTAATATTTCCCAAATAGTAAAAATAAATAATAAAAAGTCTTAATATAGCACTATTGAATCAATATCCTGGTAATCCTGAATAATGACGAGTTTTAGATCCAAAAAATGGAATCATGTCACCTTAAATGTCAGAAGCCACTAATGGTTGGATATTTTCTTCCTATATAATTAGGATACCATAGAATCAAATAGATAACCTAAAATAATATTGTAAAATATATCCACTATATAGAATAATCTACTATAAAATAGATATTACCTAAATAATCAAACTATAAAAGGACATCCCATGCTATAAAAAATATTAATTTAATATAATATCATAAAATCCAGACAACAAAAAAAGGATTTATCAATGGGTACAACAAATAAAACACATATTAAAAAGAATAAAAAAATGGGGATTCTGCTATAAAGGACATAAAAAATTCCTCAATTCTATCTTATCATCTATATCGAGCTAACTATATCTCACCCACCATGGTGCATGTGCAAGGTGTTGTTAAAAAAATATGTATACCACCTTTAATGTTATCCCAACATAATCCATTATATTTACAATTTTAAGAAAGTTATAAAATATATAGTGAAAATTAATCAATATATAATATATTTCTCATCACACCGAGTGATAAAACAAGCCATCTTCAGGAGAGACAAAATCTAATATGGCTAGTTCTAGTAAAAAGATGAGTCTTACCATGGGTTGATAACATACAAAAATTAATTTATCCTATCAATAAAATTATAAACACCCATAATTAAAATGTGGAAAAATATATAATAGTTATTAAATTCATGCATATAATTTTTTCATAGTGGTTAACCATGTATGTGAGTGTCCAAATATGGAAAAAATCCTCATTATAGAGATATATCATTTACTCTAGGAGATCCCCTGTTGATAACAAATATATTATATGTATCATGGGTTCTTCCAATATCTACCCTCCTCCTAGTATCTATAACATACTGGTCAAATTTAGATCTAGGAGCTCCCCATCTGATATCATATATAACATATACAACAACTCCAATTGTGGTAATTAAATCCTTAAAAAATTTACCTATGTATCTCTATAATTTTCCATTGGGTTGGTGTGGTTTTTTGTGTCTTTTAGGACCCCATAATCAATATATTAAAAATATTAATTATTTTTGAACACGCACACACACACACACACGTATTTTATGAATTATATTTCCCCATTGATTGGGATATTATATGCAAACTTTGAGACTGTATTTGTTTTTATGACATGAGTTTTACCCTAAGCGCGACATAATTTTAGTCAGCATTAGATGTTCTATGGAAGGTATTAGTTGGTTGGCGTGTTAAATAAATTATCTTATATATTAATCTAATTTGTAAAATATCTAACCTATCCTACCTCTATATAAATATTCCATTATGAATAATATCTTGATTTACTGACATATTCATGTGAAATTAGAGATGAGAAAGAGGGGGAAAACCCTTAATGATGATGAGCTTGAACCATGGATCAATGATGAATGAAATGAGCAGATTCATTGAAAAAATGATTAAAATAGTATAATATTGCATTAAGTTTCAATTGAATGTTTTCGTCAATAATGATCAATCCATTCATGAGGTAGGGATCATTATTTTGGTTAATTTTCACAATTTTGATTCACTTGTGGAGTAAAGATTTTTTTATAAAATTAATTCCTTGATTTTCATTTTTCATATGTTCTGAGAATTTAGTTGACATCTTAATACTAATATTTATTATTTCACCTTGATCATCACCTATTTTGGTTTCTACAATTAGTGATATTAGCTAAGATCATATATGTGAATGGTAATTTTAATTTGTTTTTGTGCCTTTCAAACATCATTATATATCTTCCTTTTCAATATCCCAAGGATTTATCATTTTTAAATCAATAGAATATCTCAAGAACAATAGAAACTATAACTATTTGGTGGATGTAAAAAATGATAATAGATTGATTATTTGTGGAAGGATCATGAAAAGATAATGTATTGTGAGTTATGGTCTTGGGTATAAAATCCCATTTTTAAAACTAGAGGTGTTGAACATTGTGAGTGGGCATTGAGAATCCTGATTTCCAATCACTAGAGTCTAGGAATTGATGATTATGGGGTTTTCTAGTGATGATTTCTATGTGTGATTCAATGGTGGATCATGGATATTATTGTATGGATTATGAAACCATTTCATGAAATGGGAGGTGTGATAGATCTAATGATGGTTGCTAGGATTTCATTTTTCATGTATTTAATTTATGTAAAATGAAGGAAAATAGGTTTCCTTACCAAATCTGATCATGGATGGAGATTCAGAAAAGAATTACAAAAGAATTATTGAATCTAGAAACTGTGTTAAAAACAAATATACTATCATTGACTAAAAGAATACACACCATATTATCCAAAGGAAGACATGTTTTTTTCATTAGAATCTCATAGTTAATTGGGTTTCATTATTCTATAAATATCACACACCATTTGTAATAACCACATATAGTGTGACCTTGGATTGGAATACTATCTTTGTACTATTGGTACATGTAGAGGTAGTCTATTTGGCCTATAGACCCTATAACCCATCGATACCCCATGTGACCCAACTCAACTACTGATATAGTGTTCAATGTAAAAAATGTCTTAGACCCTAGCTGGTCACACACATTGTGTCTCTCATATGAAATATTATGTATGTTGAATTTTACATGACAAGATCAGCATTGGGACTTGGAAAAGCCTCATTTATGGGAGGACCATCATGTACCCTAGTGGGACTCTCCATTTACTCCCCTCATAAAATTATACATTTCATAGATCCTTCTTTTTGAATTGGATTTGTGATCATGTGTATCTTATTTGAAGTAGTTTTCGATGTATGATGTGATGGTGGCCTTTCTTTTGGAATTAGAGATATGATGAGAGCATACATGACTGTGAAACTTCATTTAGTGACACTCAACAGATGGTAGTGATCGAGATTGGTCATCAGAGAGTTTTCATGTTCGGTACTCCCCTGACTCTCAAGTGAAACTGTAAAAGAAAAAAAAGATAATACATGTAGAAAGGCCTTAAAGAGTTTGATCCATGAGACCATCCTTGGATTTTTTGAAGGGATTCCATCATTATATGTGACCTGTCAGAGAATAAATCAAGAGGGTTCTATCAACGAATTGAAAGCCATGAGTTTTCATAGTTTATGTCTAGAAATGGTCTCATGGATATGGGATATATTGGAGACCAATTTTTCTACTAGGACAATCAAAAGGGGGGTTGATGTTCATGGATCCACCATGATTAATTATTAGACAATATCCCCTCCATATCATCCTACCTAAGTGCTAAGGTTAACCATCTGTTTCTAGTATCTATGTCCACTCTCCGTTATTGGTTTCCTCATGTTTAATGCAGGGAACTGTTAGAGATTTAGGTTCTAACAATGGTAAACGAAACTATCTGGATATCATCATGATGTTTAGGATTCATGGATGAGAACATCTCAGGGGAATGATTGGAGCAGGCTACATAATAAATTGAGATGTCTCATACACGATCTCCAGTAATGGTATAAGAATAACCAACTTATTGATCTGGAAATGGTAGTGATTTCTAAGGATATTACGAGGATGGAATCAATCCATGAAGACTAATAGAGTTATTTGTCATTTGAAGACCTCATTTTCAAAAAAATAAGTCTCAAAAAATGATCATGATACATGAATGTATGGATCTGGAATGAGCACGGACCAAACGGTTTCACAGAGGAGAAAAAAACAATACAAAATTTCATTCATGCATAAAGGAGAAATGGTTTTTAGCTAAACCTACCATTTTGTTGGAGGATGAAACTTAGTCAAAGGACTGAGATCTTATTGGGAGGATTGTCCAAAATTTGTTTAGTAACCTCATTATTGGTCCCAACCAACAAATTTCATATGGGTGTCTAAGATATCAAGTTGTGATTTTGGATGTGACCTTGAATCTTGTTAATATAAATGATTATACGATGAGGAAGGCCACACATGAGGAGGAGGAAGTCTTGGAGGCCATGTGTGGCCTTAATATTGAGAGTTACCCATGCCCTGGAAGCTTCCCTAGTTTATTTTATAAAGCCTCTTGGTTATTGGATATAAATGATATTATTAGTTCCATTCAAGACTTCTATTGGGGGAGTTTACCATGTGTAGCATATTATGCCAATCTTGTCCTCATATAAAAAATAAAGTCCCCCTCCTCCCTCTCTCATAACATGCTAATGAGTTTGAGTAATTTCCCTTACAAAATTGTGGAAAGAATCATCAACAGAATTCTATCAATGCACCTACCAAGATAGACTTTCCAAGAATAGCATGATTTTATGAAGGGATACTCTATCCAAGTGGTCGTTTCACTAACCCATAAATTGATTAGCTACATCAAAATCAAGACCCACAGTTCAAACATGTCTATCAAACTAGACATGAATAAATAATATTATATAATCTAATGCAGGTTCATCAATATGTTACAAATAGGTATGGTATTCTCCCCCTTTGATCTTGTTTTTATGTGCTTCATATCCTCTTGGATGGTTGTCTCTTGTATGCGTAAAACTCATGTATTCATTAAGTCTACTCATGGGTTAAGACAAGGTGACCCTATATATATAACTGTATTCACCCCCACCTAGGATATCCTCAGGAAAATTATTAATAGGTGAATGCTTAATGGAGATATTCATCCATATTATAATAGATCGAATACCCATGCCTCATCTCACACCTCATGTTTACAGATGATACCAATGTTGTTTGATGAATTTTGGAAGGAAATTAGAGATATCCATCAATAAAATCATTGATGATTATTTCCACTATAGTTTCTAGTTTATCAACAATGCTATGAGAAATATTTATATCTCCAATAGATGTGTGACCAGTCAGGTCTCCTCCTTGTGCCAAAGTCATTCAATATAGAGATCCAGTTTTCCCATAGAGTACCTAGGAAACCTTATATCATCAAGAAGACTTCAAATCTGAAACATTTCTTACATTTTAAGTAAGATCAAGTGTATATTACTAAACTAGAAACACCACTTCTTTTCTTTTTGGGTCTAGATTTCACTGTTTAACAACATCTTTTTGGATATTCCTATACATTCATTGGATTCCAACAAGTTTCCAAAGTAAATTGTAAACTTCATAAACATGATCCTGGAGAGATTATTTTTAGATGTTCTCTCTAATGGAAAGAGTCACTGGGTTTCCTATTCCATAATGGTGAAGCCTATTAAGAAACGATGGATCAATGTGAGGAGCCATCACAATACTCTTTATGGAATGCATGCTAATCTGGTGTGAGAGGATTTAGAACAGAGCATTCTATGTGGACATACCATGTACACAAGATGTAGAGAGGACATATTTGACATGTGAAACCATAGATCCCCCTTTCTATCTATGATATCGGTCCTCATTCCATCAATACATCCCCTGAATTTCTAGATTATAGGAAGATTTCACATATCCTTGTACCACCATAATTGGGTAGGCAGGAAAATTGTCTTCCCGGGGTGCCCACCTAATATTATATCTATTAGGAAGGAAACAAGGTACATTTTTTTAATCAATACAGTCTCGAACAAATATCAACAAGAAACTTTTGATGCCATTGAGTTCAATTCGGAACTGGATATGTGTGTGTTTAGACCTTCTTCCATAGGGACCATCTATTCAAGAGACTTCAATAGGATGATGATAACTCATTACCTCCATTATAGCGGGAATGATTTATTGTGGTGTAGGATGATACTTACCGAGTACAACATTATCTCTTGAAGAATTAAGAACTGAGCTATTCCTAATGGCAAAAACATTCAGATATCTATAATTTACTTTGTCTCGAGGTGAAACTGATGTAATGGCCACAAGAATGAGAGATCTCACTACAACCTTTTTTAAGGTGATTCAGCCTACATTATCAATTATTTATTTATATAGTTTATGTGATTCTATATTTAGGGGCCCACTGATGCATCTTTCACAAACCGTTGGTTTCCCAGAGTGAATTTAGTGGAGACAAAAATATAATAACCCTGCTCTTTATTACACATTTAAACGTGTTTTATTACGTAAATATTCACTTAATATAACCTAGAAGATCGAGAGGTCTACTTTCTTTTGATCTTGGGGACATTACATGACAACTAATTACTTAAAAATACAACATTTTTATTGAAAAATTCTTTAACATGACCACAACATTCCTTCTTACATAGCATTGCATGGGACAACCTGGGGACATACAAAAGCAAAGGGTGAGCTATAAATCCTAGTAATGTAGAAGAAAAGGAATTAAATTAAGAATACAATACATGTCTGGTAATAGGCATATCAATGGATCATAAGAGAAACATGAACATAAAGTAATTATATAACATGATTATCAAAACATGGATATGTGGAAACAACATTTTATATGATGTTAGCTTGTGCCAAGGCTCATTGAACATGGATAATCATTAAAACCTCATCGTAGTTGAATTAGCATGATTAAACCCTCATTTCACTTGAATAATCATGATTAAACCCT
This sequence comes from Viscum album, assembly GCA_963277665.1. Taxonomy (NCBI): domain Eukaryota; kingdom Viridiplantae; phylum Streptophyta; class Magnoliopsida; order Santalales; family Viscaceae; genus Viscum; species Viscum album. The sequence goes on along the minus strand of OY728138.1, from coordinate 1,466,621,126 downwards.
CATTGAACATGGTGTATCATGATAATACTCTTTACCAAATGCATTGTAGTACTATCTTGGTACACCCTTCTTAATCAATTCAAGTCATGCTTAAGTGTGACAAATAGATCATATAACATGGATTCATTAAACATCATTATTTATTCCATGAATAAAATATATGAAAAACATAAATGTAAGTCCTCAATCAACAAGTATATGTGTATAATGGTGAATAACCTTGATAGAGAAATGGGTATGGTATTTACTTACATGATGACTTTGGAATGGGAAATTTTGTTGTATCTTCAATAGCATAACGACATTAAATAGAAATAGTAAAATGGGTCGATGATAGATATAGGGGTATCTCCTCACTGATACATGAAATATAAAGTAAGCGGGTAATGTGAGATAATATCCCAACATATCCAATGGAATTTAGATGCATAATATAAAATAATTTCTTGACTGTAAATGAGGAGAGAGAAACCCCTGATGGAATTTCGGCATGGTAACAGGTATACATGGGAGGAATTAATTAGAGGGAATGGGATCTCTCATCATAAAATCATAAGAAGAGAAGTATTTTGGAGGTTCAAAATCATATTCCAACAATAGAAATTGAAAATAAAATGGCATAAAAATATAAGGAAACTTGGACATAAATAAGGTAGGAAGGAATGTGAGGATCCCTTAATTGGAAGTGTGATCCCAACGACTTGAAAGAGGACTGAGAGAGGATCATTGGGATCTTGGGGCTTGATGGGAGGTTCCTAGTGATGGAAGGGAAATGGTTGGTCAAGCTATGAATGGTTTGAGTGAATTGGAATGAAAGATTTAGTGGGTTTATATAGGAAGGTTGAGGGAATTATTTTTTATTTATGTTTTGGACACTACACATTAAACTAATCAAAACCACAATCCATACCATATTTATTTTACATGTTTTTTTCCAATGTGGGGTGGATGTAATTATATTATAAGGTAAATATCCTAAAAATATAAAATATTAGGCTTTCTTATGTGGAGATGAGTAAAAATCTCAAGGAAATAATTTTCAAATGTTGAAATATTTTATAAGTATTAAAGGGTTCATTAAGGAACCATAAAATTAATCAAAAAAATATAAAATCACAATATTTTAAAGTTAAAACATATATTGGTCGAATATACCTTTTATAGTATTTTATTACATCACTCTTGGGTAATTATGATTACGTAAAACTCATTATATATTTAAACAGTATTTAAGTTTTACCCAGAAATTCAATTCTCTCAAAAAATATGGAAATGTTCACCATAAGATAATTTTGACATCCTGAATCCAAAAATGATATTCATTTTTTAAAATAATTTTCAAAATATAGGAAATTTTACATATAAAATAAAACCCATCATTTATAAAAAATTCATGGGTTTTAACTGAATTTTTTTTCAAACCTTTATAAAAATTACAATTGTATTCATAAAAAAATTATAAGATAATTTATATTAAATAAAGTAATTTAGTAATAATATTTTTATTAAATATTATTTAATTCAAAAATCCATAATTCATCAAAATATATTTCTTAATTTAATATTAACTAAAAACACTATTTTTCACTTAAAACCATTTAAAATTTATAAATAATAAAATCAATATATATTATCTATAAAAAAGTAATGCACATAATCATATTTCTATCATCTTGTAACATAACCCCTTATAACACCCTCATAATACCTATGAGTATGGTTCGTGATGGTGAGAGACTCTTGGGGTGGCTCGGATAACGTCTCTTGGGTGATAATCTCTATTAACATCCACTCTTTTTGTAGGTAGTTCCATTAAAGCTTAACATATTGATGGTCAGCTTGGGATTGATCATGAGTGAGTCCTTGTGACGCTACCTTCATTCCAAGATCTGAAAAATTGGATTTGTATTGTTAAATTCTACTCGATGAGTCTATAACTTTGTTTGAGTAAATTGTATTTGTCAAAGACCTATATTTATTCTAATCATGTGATCACTGTTAAGGGGCTATATTACCAACAATAACAATTATTAATGATATTTTAAAATCCAAAAAAATAAAACCAAGGAAGTATATAAGTTTTATATATCCATTTTGCATGATAATACATTTAATTAGATAAAGATTTATTTTCATTAATAAATGTTTGGTTCGTTATAATCTTCCCCCCTTAAGAAATTTCACCCTCAAAATTTCCATTTTCCACAATAAAATATACAAGGGTTACTCTACTTCATCACTTCCTCTGATTCCCACATTTCTTCATCAAACATCTGGTTTCTCCACAACACCTTGATAAGGGGAATTATATTATTTTGTAGAAATATTTCACTATGATTTCATATCTTCACCGGATTTTCCCCATATGAGAGGTCATACCATAATTGTGACACCTGTGGATTAAGTACATTCGATGAGTCATGTGTGTACTTACTCAAGAGTGATACAAGGAATATATCATGTACTTGAGACATGTTTTGTGGGAGTTCAGGTTGATATCCATTGCTCTAATCCAGTCATGGATCTCAAAATGGTTGATGTACCTTGGACTAAGCTTTCCCTTCTTCCCAAATCTCAAAACTCTCTTCCACAGTTATATGCAGATAAATACGGTGTCTCCAACATCAAACTCTAGGTCTTGTCGATGATTATCAGCCTATCTATTTTGTCATCTGTAGGAAGTTTTAATGTCCTCCTAGATGGCCTTAACATTCTCCCCCATTTCTTCAGCCATTTCTGGACATAGGAGTTTTTTCTCCCCAAGTTCATCGCAACATGATGGTGTTCTGCACCTCTTCCCATAAAGATCATCATGATGATCCATTTGGATGCGTGAGTGGAAATGATTTTTTTAATAGAGCTCAACCAGATGTAGATATTAATACCATACCTTTTTAATGTCCATTGAGCATAATATCAACATGTCCTCAAGTTTTTGGATTGTCCCATCAGATTAGCCATTAGTTTGAGGATGATAAGTCATACTGAAGTTCAACTCAGTATTCAGAGTGCGTTGGAGACTCTTCCAGAACATAGAGGTGAATCATAGATCTTAACCAGATATAATGGATAGTGGAACTCTATGCAGCCTTACCACTTCACAGATGTTTATCTATTCTAGTAGATCCAATGATAAATCATCCAAAATTACAATGATGTGCGCAGTCATTCTAATATGATCCATAATAACCTAGATAGCACTGTTTCAATTATATGTTTTCAGAAGTCGAATGAAAAAGTTCATGGTGATGTTTTCCCATTTCCATGTTGGTATGGGTAATGGTTTCATCATCCCCTTAGACTTCAACCACTTAGCCTTCACCTTCTGACATACCTGGCACAATGATTTGTACTCTCCGATATCCTTCTTCATGTCATCCCACCGTTAATTCTCTCAGAGATCTTGATAAATCTTTGTGTTTCCTGGGTGAATGGAGAAATTCTAACTATGTGCATCATCCAAAAGTTCATTGATTAATTTTGAATTTTATGGAACACATATTCTTGACACATATATCACAATAACATATTCATGAACATTGAACTCAAAGGATTTCCATTTACTAATAGTTTCCACTTTCTTCTCAATTACCACATAATCCTTTTTAGAATCATTAAATCATTCCAAAATATCTGGATGAGAAATCATTTGGGAATGGATTGACAATGTTAACTTCTTTATGATTCCCATGTCCATATTCATAAAATCTAAAATTTATGTATCCTTTTCAATTCTCATAAATGATAGAATCACTGGGTCCTTTCTACTTATAGCATCTGCCAACTTGTTCACATTCCTAGGGTGGTAGTGGATTGGGCAATCAAAGTATTTTATCAGATCTAACTATCTTCATTGGTGCATGTTCTTCTCTTTCTGTGTGAATATATACTTAAGGATTTTGGTATTAATATATATTTTACACATCTTCCGAAAGAGGTAATTTCTCCAAATTCTTAAAGTGAAGATTACTATATCCAACTCCAGATCATACATTGGATAATTTTTCTCATGAACTTTCAGTTTCCATGAATCATAGTCAATGAATTCTTCAATTTTCAACAACACACAACCCATAACCTTCTATGAACCATCAATAAACACAATAGAAGGTTCTCCACTAGTAGGTAGTGTGAGCACGATCATAAAGATAATCCTCCTTTTCAACTCCAAGATGCTCTCATTACATTCGTCACTCCAAACAAACTTGACTCCCTTTTGAGTTATATAGAAAAAAGGGATTGATAATCATGATACATTTCTCACAAATCGGAAATAATATCCAATTAACCCATTGAATCTATAGATATCTGTAATAGTTATTGGATTAGTCCATCCCTCAATTATGTTTTTCTTAGAGGGTTCCATAGATATCCTGTTTATTGTGACTATAAGACCTAAGAATGATACTTTATTAAACCAGAACTCACACTTATTGTACATTGAATATATATTCTTCTTTCATATAGTCTCTAGTACAAATCTTATATGATCCTCATGATCCACCTTTGTTTTTGATAATATTTTAATATCTTCTATAAATACTACCACAAATTTGTTGTGGGAATATTTAAATACACTATTAATCAAGTCCATGATGATTGTTGGAGCATTAGTGAGTCTAAAAGGAAATACTATGAATTCATTGTGCTTGTACCTAGTAAAAAATGTATTCTTGGGGATATCCTCCTTATTCACCCTTACATGGTAATATGCAAACCACATATCTATTTTGGAGAAGTATTTTTCTCCATGTAGGTGATCAAACAAATCATCAATTCATCGTAGAGGATACATGTTCTTTATCGTGATTTTTTTGATCTCACGATAACAAATGAAAAGGCGCCTTGACCCATTCTTATTATTTATGAACAGGACTGCTTCACCCCATGGTGATGCACTTTGGAATGTAAACCCTTTATCCATATTCGTCTGTAGTTTTATATTTAGTTCCTTAAGCTCCACAACATACATTCCATATGGAGTCCTGGATATTGCCAAATCCCTGATTATAAGATCAATTGATAATTAAACATCTCTTCTAGGAGGATGGCCAAGAAAATCCACTGGAAACACTTCAGCGAATTCCCTCACAATAGGCATGTATTCAAGGATGGTTTTTCCTTAGACTCAATCATCCGAGCAAGATACATGTACTCAAAGGGAAGTAATATCCATACATGAGATGATGGTTCTAAAGAAGATTTGTACTCCTCCTTACACTTGTACAGAATCCTGGGTCGATTATCCATATAGAGAGAGATCTCCAAATCATGGAAATTTATGTTGTCTATATAAAGGGAAAGCCAATTCATGCCATGAATTGCATAAAATTCCACAAGAGGGAGTATTAAGAGGTTCTCCAGGAAGTTCAATCCACAAATTGTGACAATGGTGGAATTATATTCATGGGATTCAATGATTGCCCCATTTTTCATTCTCACTGACATTTATACCTCCATGATTTTTGGTGGTGTTGGGATTCTTATAATAAACAATCAGGATATAAAAGAATGCATAGAACTAGAATCAAAAAGTATGTTCAATATTCTTGAATGAATAACCGACGTACCTATCACCAAATCATTTTAGAGGTTCACTTCAGTGGTAATGATGATAAAAGCTCACCCTTTCTGTCTTGGAGGTTATTCGTTTCCTCTAAAAACCCTTGACTTAGGGAACCCGTTTGGAATGTTCTCTGGTTATTTGTAGTTGAAGCAATGAAAAATGCATTGAGGTTCGAACAGAGTGTTACTCTTCTCTATCATAGTAGATGGTTTTTCTTGTTGGCAATTAAGGGCCAGGAGCCCTTCTCTTTTAGACCTAAATCATTACCTCATCCCCTTTAGGAAATTAATGGGGTGCTTCTTTTCACACCTTTGGAAAGTCGAGTTCTACAATTTTTTTTCACCATTGGATTTATTCATAAAACTACTATAATTAAATTCCACTTTATATTTATTATCCCCATGATAGCCTTGAGATTCACTGCTATCTATGTCAACTTTGAGGGAACACTATACAATTTACTCATATTTATAAAAGTCACAGATTTCTACGGCTTTCCATAGGCTAGGTTTCGTCCCACCAAAGAATCAATAAACTTTTCATTCTAGGGTAAAGAAAAAGCTGGTGGAATATCATAAAATCCTTGTAATGTTTTCCTTTTATGCTCAAATGGATTCATTGTATTTTATTCCTGAGAGAACGAAGTCCATTTCCATCTTATGTCGGAGTGTGTGTGGAAAATATTTTTCAAAAATAATTTTCTAGAAATCCTTTCATTCCAATTCCTCGACATCATCCTCAGGATTTTTATTTTTGAACAATGTCCACCATTTCTCAGCTTAACCCTCCATACAATAAGTATCCAGAAGAAAATTCTCTTATATGTAACATTGAATGATTGAGGTGGTCTTTTCAATGGAGTTGATCCATTGTTCAGCGACTGAGGGACCAGATGATCTATTATATCTAAGAGGCCTTTGTATCATAAAGCTCTTGATTTTTTCTTGTTATTTCCTAGTGGGGGGAGGGTGGGTTGGAAATTCTTTTTGACCCATTTTATATTTAAAACTAGAGTTAACTAAGATAGTATTATAACCATTTTTGTTATTCCCGCTCCCTTGAAATTGAGAATTTCATTAGAACAGTCATCACATTGATATTCACATCAGTTTTTATCTCGAGTCCTCCTATTAATGGCCATTAGTTGGAATAAAATTAATTTTAGTGGTAACACATAAATGAGAATCCAATTAAAAAAAGGATAACTAATAAATTATAATGATTTCGTCAAATTATGAATTTATAGGCTTCAATCATTGATATTAATGGTCTTCTTCCCAAAATATAATCTTAGGGGAATGTTTGTATCCCTTTAATAGTGTTTCATACTAAGATTATGAATTTACCAAAAAATATTCCCTAGGAGTGTCGAAAAAATAGTGCAGTAAGTCCAGTTGTTGTGTACAAGTTTTTGTTTGAGTCTAACTCAAAACAGTTTTTTTGGATTTTACCCCTAGATATATATGTGCCAGAGTCACATCTAGTTGTTATTATCTAGAAATTTATATATTTTTTTGGTAAACCACTTAATATATACTCACAAAAATTTAGGGTTGTTTTTATTATAAATAGTGTTATCCATAAGTCTTTCCCCAGGGTTTTCTAATCCTAATCCCAAAAATAATTAAACCTATCTTTGGGCACCAACTATAACAACCCTTCTCTTAATTACACAATTAAACATGATTATTACATAAAATTTCACTTAATAAAACCCATATTATCAAGTGGTCTAGTGTCTATGGGGATTAGAAACATTACATAAAAACTTAATACATAGAAAACACAACATCATTATTGAAAACTTCTTTACATGACCACAACATTCCTTCGTACATAACATTTCATGAGATAACCTGTGGACATACATAAGAAAATGGTGAGATATAAAGACCAATAAGGGATAAGATAAGGCATAACATGAATAATATAGTACATGTTAGGAAATATCCATATAAATATATCTTAATAGTAACATGAACATAATGTCATGATATATCATGATTATCGAAACATGTGGATGTGGAAACAACATTTAACATGATATTAGCATGATCAAAGGCTCATTGCACATAGAGAATGAGTAAACCCTCATTTCACATGAATTTTAATGAGTAAACCATAATTTCTCTTGAATTATCATGAGTAAAACCTCATTTCATATGGTGAATGTTGAGACTATTCTTTACCGAATGCATTGGATCGGTATCAGGATACAACCTTCTTAATCATTTCATTTCATGAATAAGTGTGCCACGTAGATCATATTACATGGATTCAGTAAACATCATATTTTTTCAATGAATATGAGTTGTGGAATGCATAAATTTATGTACTAAATCAACTTGAACATATTGAAAAAGGTTAATACCCTTTATAGAGAAATGGGTATTGTATTCGCTTTCAAGATGATTTTGGCATGTAAAATTTGGATGTAACTTTGGCAGCATAATGATGTCAAATAAAAATTTTAAAATGGGTTGATGAGAGATATAGGGGTATATCATGATATATACATGAAATTGATAGTAAGGGGGTCATGGAAAATAATATACCAACATATTAAATGGAATTTAGATGCATAATTTAAATTAATCTCTTGAATGTAAACGAGGAGAGAGAAATCCCTTATGGAATTTCTGCATGGTAATGGGTGTACATGGGAGGAATTAATGATAGAGAAAGGGGTATATCATAATTAAAAAATAAGGAGGGACGCATATGGGAGGTGATAAATCACACCTAAACATTTTTAACTGAAAATAAAAGGGAATAGTAATATAAGGAAATGTGGACATAAATAAAGAAGGAAAGTGAGGATCCCTTACTTGGAAGTGTGATCCTAAAGGATTAGGAGAGGCTTGAGAGAGACTTATTGGTAGATTAAGGCACCCTGGGAGGATTGTATAGAGATGAGGTCAGATGTTGGTTGAGATCAAATGGTTTTATTTAACATGAATGGCATATTGAGTGGGTTTATATTGGAAAAGAGATTGAATTATTTATTATTTAGGTCTTGGACACTACAATTAAACTAATCAAAACCAGACACCATACCATGGTTTTTTCTAATGGATATTTCAAATAGGAGGGGAAAAAAATATTTTATGAGGCCAATGGACTAACTTATTAATATATTAGGCTCTATCATGTGGAGTTGAGTCACACTCTCAAGGAAATCATTTTAAAAAGTTTAAATATCTTATAAGTCTTGGAGGGTCCACTAAGGAACCATAAAATTAATCAAACAAATCTAAAATAACATTATTTTAAAGGAAAAATATATATTGGCCGGATATATCTTCTATAGTGTTTTATTATATCACTATTGGGTCATTATGATGACATAAAACATATTATATATTTAAACGGTATTTAATTTTTACCCAAAAATTTGACTATCTTAGAAAATTATGAATAATTCACCGTTAGATAATTTTGACGTCCTAAATCCAAAAATGATATTCATTTTTCTAAAAAATTTTCTAATTATTCTAATTTATTAATTTTAAAATAAAAACTGACATTTATCGAGAATTCATGGGTTTTGACAAATACACCTTTCAATCCTTAAAAAAAATTATAATTGTATTCATAAAATATTATTAGATCATCTATATTGAACAAAAAGTTATTTAGTAATTATATTTTATTAAAATATAATTTAATTGAAAAATCCATCAATTTATCCAAATATATTTTTTAATTGAATATTAACTAAAAATACTATTTTTTCATTAAAAACCATTTTCAAAGTAACAATAATAAAATAAAAGTATATTCTTTATACAAAAATAATTCACATTATCATAATGATAGGGTCTTGTTACATAACACCTTATAAAACCCACATAATACCTAAGGGTATGGTGCGTGATGGTGATAAACTCATGGGGTGGCATAGATAACATCGCTCAGGTGGTAATCTCTATTAACTTCCACCTATCTCGTAGATGGTACATTTTAAGCTTAACGTGTTGAAGATCAGCTGGGGAATTGTCATGATCGATGCCTAGTTATGATAACTACTTTACAAGCATCAACAAATGGGCTTCATTTGGAGTAATTCTACTAGATGAGGCCATCATTTCTTATTTCTGTGAAAATGGGGCTTGTTAAAGCCCAATATTTATACTAATCATGTGATCACTTTTCAAAAGATATAGTAGCAAAAAAATAATTGTTAAAGGCAATTTAAATTCCAAAAATATAAAACCAAGGAGTAGAATATGTTTCATTTATCCATCTTATATAATAAGAAATTTAATTACATTAAGTGTAATTTTCATTAATAGATGTGTGGGATGTTATATAAAAGGATGGATCTGTGCATCACCTTATTTGTTGGGTGATGGCTAATATGGAAAGTAAGGAACATGGATCTTCATGAGGGAACTCTTACTATATAGATGACACTCATTATCAGAACTAGAATTATACTCATCGACATGGTTCACCTTCTTAATAATTGGTGTGATGCCCCCACACTAAGGGCACTAAAATTGAGTAATTCACTTGGCCAACCTTGTCAAATGGATCCTTAGGGAACTGGAATTGATGGATTCCTTCCCACAAAAGAATCAAGTTAAACACCAATGGTTACAGTATATTTTGAAAATGAATGGTGGTGGTATTATTTGAATTCAAAGGAGAGGTTATCATGGCCTTTACTGGTCATTTTGGCCATGAAAATTCCCTTCAGGTAGAAGGATGGGCTATGCTCACCAGGTTGACTCTTTGTTTCCCAAGTGAAATTAGTCTCACAGTAGATAAAACTGATTCCATAATTCATTACAACTCCAAATATGGTATAGGTGTGACCCCATTATCCATTTCTTATATTATTGTAAATTTAAAAGTCCTCCTTGACAGTAACATCCCTATTACTCACAAAAGGAGTGATGGAAACATGGTTGCAGATCACCTTGTATCCATAGAGATCTAGGACTCGAGTATCTTTTCAATTGAAAACAATAACATTTTGATCCAAGAGGAAGTTTAAATAGTATGAGGGGATTCCATCGTATATATTTACTTTAGACCTACCTATGTCCTGCCTTCTATATATTTTCCATTATCAATATTTATTTTAGTAATAACCAAATTATGATGATGATGGAGGGTAGTGTAAATGGTTAGTCACTACCAAATTGGTCCTAAAGGGGCCTAGACACCCTAAGAGAGAGTGAATGAAGGTATTGATACTCCTTTTGAAATAATTCTTACCCCATGGGTCATGACCTCTTAATTATAATGTTAAATTTTTATTCTCTTTCGTGTTTATATTTCTATTATGCTTTCCATATTTTTCTAATGATATTTATCTTAAATTAAATTAGGAAAGAAAACAAAAGGACACACATATTTTTACTTAGTTTACCCTCAATATGCTATGTCTATAGAGAATACAATCAGCAATGTGATGATGTACAAAATCTAATAAGTATCAATTCCATTAAATGATTTAAAATAGATCAATTATATGCCCATGATCACTACCTTAAGAAATTTTGGGGATATATCACTACATCCCAAGGGCCAATCACTCAATGTTTTCTTCATTGGCTCACCATCGGTGGAATGGATCACCTTCTTCTACTCCTTTTATCACTACTCTGTAAAGGATCCATATATTGTTTTTGGGAATATATTTCCTTTCATATGAAATAATTAATATACCCTCAATTATAGGTGGATTCTCTATTGAATATCATTTCTTGCAGATCCTTCACTTTTGTGAAAACCCCCAGACAAAGAACTTACAATTTCCAGACAACTGGAATAGACTTCTCAATACTAAAGACACAATTATTTCCTCTTTGGATCTACCAATATCATTAAGAGATTCCATGTTTTCCTTTAACTACATTGAATGTACCTGGTAATAAACTCCATCTGTAAATATAGATAGATGGTGAAGATTTTATATCCTATTCTTATTATTCTTCTGAATTCATATTTTAAAATGATACAACTCACTAGGAAATCATGGAATCTAACTCTTTGTATGAGTACCTATGAATAGTTTCACACATAAGTGTTTCAATGAAGCTCTGTTTTTTAGTAGATGAAATAAACATCACTATGTGTCATTTTCCTCATTGATACAACTCACATTAACTGCCTTTGAACATTCACTGAATACCATAAACCCTTTGTCAGCTACCATGAACAACATATTGTAAGTTCTTCAAGGATCATATTTTTTTTTGAGAACACCCTTCCCTTAATGAATGTTCATCGCCTCATCAACTATCTTCTGTTAGTGAACTTCCTTCACTTATCAAAATGCATTTCCCTTGGGAATTGTCTTCGCATCACGAACTCCCTTGTCATTTTGAACTTCTTCTCCATTGTAGACTATAGTTTACCACAAGTAACAACCATGAACTATGATTTCATTACACAATAAAAATTGATGAACTACATTATTCATGGAATACAGCCTTCATGAATCACTTCCTTCATTAAATCTACATTCTCCATCACAATATCCTCCCTCACAAACTACTTTGAAGTTACCTAAATTCTTCTACTAATGGTATTCTATAATTAAATTTTCTCTACTAAATGATGTTGTTTAGGGTCCCGTATATAGAAAAATAAATTTGTAAAACCAACAAATCAAATTTATTAACAAACCTATTGTGGTATAGCCTTCACTGCAAACTCGCTATATGGTCTGTGTAGTTCATTTAATCATTTACAGTACACCATAAATAACTACCATCTACAATTTAAATGCCTCCTATGATCTTTTCCCACTACTCGGATTTCAGATTGTACATTGTAATTCACATTGCATGGATAGGCAGAAATAATTCTATGTGGATCCCCTAAAATACAGCCTTTTATCGCAAAATGATGCACCTCTTTCATGATTCCATATACCTCTTTTTCGGTTGGGGAACTCCACACTTCCTAGTCCATCAACTATGGTTCACAAACTGCATTAAATGATTTTCTGTTCATTAATAATGATATGTGTAAATCCTTTATTTTCAATATTAATCCTAATTTTGAGGCCAAAAAATTTGGCAAACACTGGTAAATAACCACACTTTATAAAATCATCTACTTTGGCAACACCAAGCATACTAAAACACACTCATCTGGCTTTGTCAACAAATCCAATGAATCCAAAAACAATACAATTTCTCTTGGATGTATTGTTTTATAAAAAATTTCCCAATTTTTGTTTATTTATAATTGTTCTCATAACGATACATTGATAATGGTTCCTCTATATTCTACTACAAATTCTCCTATTGTGATTCAGATAGAAATCAAATAGTTATCCAATACACACTCTAATCCCAAAAATGAAAATCCTCATCCTGATAAATACAAGTAGCATGAATAGTTCATCAATGAATCACTTCTTTTTCGAAACCAATTAACTTATTTCATTACAGACCTCATCTATCATGACAAATATCCATTTATCCATCATCTTTACTATCTTTTGACTTAAAACTCCCCATTATTTTTTCTCATATTATCAGCTTCTCCCCTATCCTGATTAAAAATTTTAATCCATATTTTAAAGCAACATATTCTCCCCCTTTTTCAACAAACATGTTGGTTACTCCGTTGTGCTATTCCATATTGTAAAAAATAGAGATTTTCATATTAGGTAAAAACACACCATACCTTAGGGAGTGGGTTCCCACATCCAGACTTCTTCAAGTGCGTGGAGTCGATTGAACTCTAAGAGGCAATCCATATATGTTAAACATGTATCTGTGTAAGGCCTTCACCATAATTTCTTCAAACTATCATTTTGTAGGAACATACTCCAACTTCTCAATCCCATGATCTATATTCTTCATAATGAATTGAATAATGATTTCATGGTTCTTTATCCTTGAGTGATGGAATAGATTTTTTTTCAATTATTTACCGAAAATTTATTATCACATTGAATAACAATCATAGACTTCATTTAAACACCCACTCTCATTCAATTCAATATGGGATTCCATAAATTATAAATTTACTCCCACGTAGTCAATGATATCTATTCATCTAATTTTCATAAATATATGAAATCTTAAGGGGAACACATTATTATTTTATCTCCCAAAATAATAATAAATATAAATTAATCCCCCCCTTTGGTTTTACACCTCTTATTTGACCAAGAGGCTCCATATGTTGACATCTAAATACCACCAAGTAATGTAAACTATTTTAAATTTTACCATTTAATCTTTTTATCAATATGGAATTGGATCTTTGATTATTTTATCACTTTTTTTATCTGAGTCATATACTTATTTACAGTTTTTCCCTCCTATAATATTTTCAAAAAGTGAATTTAACAGTAGCCAGGGAGTCATTCCCATATCATTTAGGCCTATTGAGTAAGAAATCACTGTAGCAAACAAAGGTTTAATCCAATAAATTTCAATGTAATCCATGTCACTCACTTACTTCTACTGATTCTAGCAGCATGAATTTTCTCAATTAGTTAGAGGAATCTCTTTTCATTTGAGGTTATATCACCAGGTGTGACTGAAAAAAAATCTCCCTACAAACCTCAAGATTTTTGATATCTTGAAAATAGTCAACTAATATCACATTATAGGAAATAATAGATAATCATGAAGTAAATGAATATAGCTTCTGCTCCACTAATTTGTCTTCTCTCAATGGAAAAAATATCTCTTGAACTGGGTCATGATACTAAGGGTTAAATATTCAATAAGGATTGGAACCATTGGATCATTATTTTATAACTTTTACAACTATTCACTTTCACCTCATTATTTTCATCATATAATCATCCTTTTCATCATCAGAAAAAATTTCTAACAATGATTCAAAAAATATTTTTTTTGTAACACCATTGTTGAATCAGATAACATATCTAAATTTCATGAATTTTCATTATTATTTATTCATGTATCTCTATTAGAAATTATGAACATGTTCCATTTTAGCACACACACCCCCATGGATTTTATCTCTTCCTTAGTCCAGCATAGCTTCAAGAAGATATTAGAAACATTTAATGACTGGTGAGATGGGTTACTCTAGAATCATCAAGAAGAGGATTGTGGTTTATCCTACTAAATCAACCCTTTGGTACATTCACGAAAATAACTATACTATTTTTGTTCCTATTTCATCTTCCCAGAAAAATAGAATGGTTCTTGACATATGCTTAAACATTATATACCCAATTATGAGACCTCTTCCGATATTTATATTTTATAAGGTTATCCATTTTCATAGTATAGGGTTTAAGCATGTTATTAAAAAATTTCTTCTTTGAAGCTCCACCAATATACCATTTTTCATGACTCTATATTTGAGAATAAATTTTTACACTTTTCATTTTATCGTTCTTATTACTCTATTGGAAGGATCTTTCTATTTCCTTCACTTCCCACCATGTGACATTACATTCAAAATCTTCAATGAATTATTTATCAATTTTTATTTTATCATTTATCTAATTCAGGTCATCATTTCATATTATGGTTGATTAGTCCATTGAATTTATATTCTTCTTAATTGAAAATGGATCACCTCTTCCCGTTTTCATTATAGGTCCATTCACAATCATTCCAAGAGTGATATTATAAGTGTAACTAATAGGTTTATTTATAATCCTTTACTTGAGATCCTTATGATTCTTATATGGATTTAAACCTATATTTTTAATTTATCATGTTGTATTCCAATATAGGATTTTTATTTATACACTATCAGATTTGGGGATCTCCTTAAGTGTTTATTTTCTTTCCCCTCTTTTATCCTACAACAATATCACTCCAAATTCCCATGATTATAACATATAAAACATCTTTAATTAAAGAAATACACTAATTCATCATATCTAAACTGAGATGTAGATGAAACCAAATTTATTATTTTCACAATGATCCCTTTGGATTCATAAAAAATACTCATGGTGTTTCCATGTCTTCCAAGACAATAGAATTTAATGATAACATTCTTCTGAGAGACTTTTATTTCATACATTTTAAGAAAAATATCATTTTTCTCATATTTAGAAATATCAATATCATTAAAATATGATATATATTAAAATGAATCAAATAAAAAACATAATATATGATCATGCATCACACATAAATAGAACATGTTTTCTTTACATCCCGTAAAATCGTTTTTAGGTCTATTTACAGTATTTGATAGATTTTTCTTATTTTTGGAACTGTTCAGGGATATCTTCCTCTCATTCATGAGAGAGTGTAAATCATATCCCATAAAATATTTCCAAATACTATATAGATTTGTGATGAGATATTAATTTTATGTTTTTTCACTAAATCATCATATTTCCTTTTCATTTCATTATCATATGTTGAAGGATACTAAAATAGTGTGTGAAAATAATCCTCAAAATTGGGATTTCCTTTAGAATTAGATATATACCCTTTATTATTGACTTATTCTATCTACTATATATGTTTTTGAATACTGTTATCCCTTAATTCATGTTTTTTATTTATCTATCTATTGAGATTATTCACCCATGTCATATCATCTTCCAGTTATTGACAGATATTATCCATCATGTCAGATTTGACCATTATTTTAGAATTAATCTAAGAAAAAATATCATTACAGCATGAATTCTCATGTTATAGCCTATTCTTATTTGAAATAAGCTTAGATAGGTGTGACATAAGGTCATGATATCAGGATTTCAAATTCTAAAATTTATCTGAGTCCAAGATTATTTCCCATTTCAATATCTTTTATTTTTTGATGTTCTTCATATTGGGAAACATTATTTTCTCTTATATATATGTCGAATTCAAAAATACTTTTATTTAATCCATTTATCTTGTTTTATTCAATTTCATGTACATGGATCCATATATCGAATTATTTAATTTCTTCATCCAATTTTTGATCCAATTCCATTGTTTAATGGATAACGTCCCTTTTTTCCTTCTTGGAGTTTCTTCATCGTCAATAGTTTCATCATCACATAGAATATTAGGATATTCACTCATTCCTGTATCTTCATTAAGTGACTATATATTCTCACTATATAATTCATCCAAACCATTCTTCATTACAATTTTGTTTCCTTAAAACGAATCACACATTTCCCTAGACACATCTACACTAATGGATACGACATGAATTACAATTATTCTTTGTACTTATTCAATTTTTCATTTCATAGTGGGATAATAGGAAACTGAAACTTTAATTCCAATAGTAGAGTAAACCATGTACTAAAAAATAAATATAAAAGTATCCTATGCACTGATACCAATTTTTTGTTCAAAAAGTGGTTAGATTCCATGAGAGGGGGTTAAATCTAGGTATTGATGTTCTTTTCGAAATTATTACTTCCCAAATAGGATGTTGAACTCTTTATTATAAGGGTAACATTTTATATTTATTGTTTTTATTTATTTTATCCTTTTGAAATTTAATTTATGATGATGAATATGATGTATAGAAGGAATGAAAACACAAGGAAACATATATTTTTACATTGTTCACCCTCACTGGTCTATGTCTAAAGAGCATACAATCGATAAAGTGTCAATATATAAAATCCAATAAGCATCACTTCCATTAAATGATTCATGATAGATCAATTATATTATATGTATAACTTACTTTACATTGTTTAGGGGAAACTCAATACTTCCCAAGGGTCACTCCCACAATCATTCCATCAATAGATCACTACTAGTGGAAAGTATCACCTTCTTCCTCTTTCAGTACTCACTTCTCTAGAAAGGATCCAGACACATTTTATGGACATGTAAGTCCCCTCACTCTAAATAATGAATACATCCTAAATTGTAGGTAGATTCTCTATTGAAGTTATTTTTAGCATGCTGCTTCACTTCTATAAAAACACATAGATGTTTCACTTCCACTTTCCAAATAGAAGGAACAATATTCTCTTCACTACAGACACACCAATAATTTATTATTTGGATCTATAAAGATCTTAATGAGATATGAATTCTTCATTTCACTACATTAAATGAATTAAGGAATAAACTCCTTCTATAAATATTGTCTGATTGGGAATATATTTTATATTCTTCTACTTCTTCAAAATATTGATATGACAATTAAATAAATCCTTCAAAAATAATTGAAAATATCCCCTTTCATGAGTCCCTCTAAATAGTATCACACATAAATAATACATGACACTCTTTTTTTACTAAGTATATGAAATACTCTTCAATGCATGGAATTATTCTTACTGAGATAAAATTCATGAACTATTCTTCATCATCTTCGAATTTCCCTAATCACTTTACCAGCTACCATGCATAGCACAGTACGAGTACTTCACGGAAACCGATTTTTTTAGAACACCCTTCACTTATAAAATTTCCATAACCTCATGAATTTTCTTCCCTAAGATAACTTCCTTCTCTTTGTGAATTTCCTTTTCATCATGAATCGTCTTCACTTTTCATTCTGCCTTTACTTCACAAAGTTATTCCCTATTAAAGAATAAAGTGTCCTACAAAAATCCTCCATAAACTAGGATTTATATTCTTGATTAACTCCTTTCATTAACTACCTTCTTCGTGTAATACGACCTTTGCAAATTAGTTCCATCACAGAATCCTCTTTCTCCTTCTCATAATACTACCTCATGAACTACATCGGACATACCCAAAATCTTCCAGTGATGATATTCCATAAAGAAATTCACTCTATTAAATGATGTGATTAAGGGTCCTTTATATATGAAAATATATCCAAAAACGCTGGTAATAAAAATTTGCCACAAATCAATTGTGTTATATTCTTTTTGTGAATTTTCTTGGTGGTTTTTATATATATTTTATATTTCGTGTTTCACCATAAATCACCACCATCTAAAAATGACACACCTCCCTTAAACTTAAACCACATTGTAGTTTATATAGCATGCTATGATATCCACATAGCACTACTATTTTGATATCATTCTATTTGGCACCCTTATAAAACCACGTTCAACTGAAAAATAATGTGCCTTCTTCACAGTTAATAAAACCCCCTTTTCAACCTATCAACTCCACGATTTGTAAACCATTAATTGTTGTCCATGACCTCCATTATATGATTTGACGTTTCCCTAAAAAGAAATGAGAAAATCCCTCCTTTCCCATAAAAAACCCCCAATTTTGAGAAACAAATCTTTGGAAAATAGTAGGAAATTGATCCACCTTACATGTATCTACTTTGGTAACAACAACAATAAATAAACGTAGTAATATGGAATTGTCAAAAAACACAATCACTCCAAAAACAATATAGTGATACCTTGTGGTATTTTATACCAACACTCAACCATGATTATTATGGGTTTGTCTTTGGTTCATTGCCTTAGTGATGATATCTTTGTATCTATATGTGGAATCACCATTCTTAAATGGATATCAGATACATCATTTTATCTCTCTTCATTTCTTATCTCTATGAATTTATTTTTTATTGGGTTGTGTTAACCTGTTATTTTATGGGTTCTCTTACTATGTTTATTTTTTTCCCATTTTTTTCTAGGTTTCTTACAAGCTATTTATATACTCACCCCTATATATATTTTTACTGCACATGTCATGTCTTGTAAAAATGATTGATAAATTTCGTGTGACTATTATTCAAATGGTATTGGTGGAAATTAGTAGTACATAGTGGTTAAGAACATGTTTTCTTTTTGAAATATATATCTTGATTCAAGATCTCCCTTTCATTTCATCTTACAGTTATTATTAGTCTGAGTTTCTCATTCTATCTCTAAATTTGAATTTTTTACCCCCTTATAATATAGTCTTACCGTGATACAATTTTATATGTATTCAAGATGTTATTGAATGAACTTTTTCACTAATATATGTCACTTCATTTTATTACATATACATTGTTTCATATAGTGGGGGGTGTGTGTGTGTGTTCAATTATATTTGGTTAAGGTCCCATATTTTAGTGTTCTTCCAGATCAGTGATGGTCTCAATCCCTTTGTGAATTTGATGTGGGCTTAGGGTCCCACTATTAGCTTAATATCATCACTAGTGGGGACTCGGTGGGTTGGTCCATAATAGAGTGGTATCAGATCTAGTTCAGTATGAGGTGTGATGTTCATAGTTTTACATGTTGTGAGGTTTAGTTTGGGAACATAGGGAAAAGATGTTGGAGTTTCTGAAGTTCAACCCTTAGTCTCGGGAACCCAATGGTGGTGTGGTTGATAAAGAATCCATAAACTATGAATCTAACTAATTTCGTATCAATGTGGTATGGTATGGAATTGATTAACAATAAAAAATGTTACTCGTGTCATATAGGATTAAGTCTTTTGACTGTCATTTCCTTCTTGAGTCATATCCCAAGATATTCACTTTCACCATGGTACATCTTGATAATTTTCATCAAGCACACATGATTATATACCCTAGGATTCCAATACTAGTACATTATGATGAAAAATTGATTAATGCGGCCTTAGTGGAGGGACTTATTCTTGTGATATTCCCTCTATTAGATTATTGATTATTGATTCCACATTATGATAATCACATGGACCCATCTCCAGTGGTCCAAGAGGATGCTCATATGTAGGTTGAGTAGATGTTATATCAATTAGGATATAATGATTATGAGCATCGTTTTTTCACATTTCATGAGTAACAGTGAAAAATAAAGCTCATTTTTTATGGTGATAACTACCCTTATCCATTGGAATATTGGATCTAGTTAGAGGTACAAGTTTTATAGATTTTAAAGAGCCCACGTGAATATATGGATACGTACAAAACAATACATCTTTCTAGATAACTATGTATATGGTAGTTCTAGTCATCTAGATCCATGATGAGGTGTCCCTATAATAGGATTGATAAGATAATTCCATTTTATATGCATACTATCTAGTGAACATGCGAGTTACCTAGGTATATCTATAGGTGATGGCTTTGGTTTTCAACCTTGTGTGGGACCCCTTATTCTTATATGGATTCCATAATATCTACACCTCATAATGGAAAAATAGTTTTTTGAATGATCCTTTTCTTGATGGTGTGAGATTTGGTTTTATCATGAAATTTTGTGAGACACTAACCCCCCCTGATGAGTTCTACTGTGATGTGATTTAAATTGTTACAACAAAATCAAATCCACCTAAAGTTAATAATGTCGAGGTGTGGGGTATTTTTCACATTAATTCGTATTTTTGAGGTCATATTTAATGTTCTATGGTGTTATTTTTAAAGTTAGATGTAGGAAATAAATTTGAATGGGGTAAGATAGATTAAATCACTAGAATATAATGACTTATAGCCATCAAGGGTGATCTTAAGAATGATCCAAAAACATATATAACTTAGATTTAATTTTTTTCAAAACATACTCGATGTTCAATAATTACTCATATCATCACTTGTTTTACAACTAGTGATTCTCATGGATCCTTTATATCAAGGCTTGAGATTAGAAATTACTACTGGGGATGTTTTGATGAGTGCACTTTTCTTTTGGAAGTGTGACTTGACACTAGGATGAGAGGGATTAATGTGGGATATTTCTACAGTGAAAACCCCATATGATGTTTTTCAATGTGTAGAAGTGGGTGGGAGGATTTTTTATCTTAAATGGTAGCAAGGAGTCCTAGGTATATTATTATGGGACCATATATAGCAAGATACAACATACTTATTGTTAGTTGGATACAATGACACATTCATAGGTAGATGATGATAGAAAGGTTTTATCTAATATATTGTACCCCCCCATAGAATTCATGGGACATTTGAGTTCGATCTTCCAAAAATTATTTTATTGGTCCATGGTAACCTTTTACAGTTTAATTAGTATATAATATATATGTTAGTAATTTCACATAGATAATTTTTGGATATTTCTAGACGTACATCAGTTCCATTGACTATCTAGTGTGCTGAAAATGTTTCAGTTTTCGATTTGAGGAGTTTAAACATTGGGAAATTTTATCACTAATCATGGTGTCTCTATGGACTCAACAATGATAGATGTAGTTCTTTATTATGATCCACCTGAGATAATGACATTGATTTAAATTTTAATCGATTAAGTATTTTAAAATTAGAGGTTCATGGTATAATTTTCTATGATTACATACACTTTGACTGCCTTCACATGGATAAAGTAGACGTTTTTTGCTTGAGACGAACCAAATCATTCAGGGAGCTATGGTGGTTCATTATAAGTACCTTTATGTTGATACATACAAAGGTGGGATCTATAAATATAGTTATTTTGGATTCCTCTGGGGATAGTTTTGGATGTGTGCCGATATAGTGGTTTTCTATGATTTATTATGGGTCAATGAAATTGAGACCCCATGAGTAAAACTCTGTGAATTGAAACATGGGATTGTAATTTTTAGTACTCACCTTGATTATTTGGAGGTGCTATCTTGTGGGTGTTATTTTTGTTGTTTTCTTCGACTACTAATGTTTTATGTGCGTCTCAACCCAAAGAGAACTCATCATGAGATAAAAGCATTAGGTTTAGTTCTAGAAAGACTATTTCACTAATATATATTATAATCCATGGAAGAAAACATGATCATATATTTTGATATCATAAAATCCATTATTCATTTTGGGGAGGAGGAATCATAGGAGTTTTCTTCGTTATAGTTTTTCTTGGTGGGGGGAGATTGGTGCAGCTTATCGTTAGTCAATGGTGGTGAATAGACCTCCTACATCAACATGTTAGATATGATCATATGGAGATACATTGAATATAATGTTGTATATGACCATATAACCTCAAGAGATGCACCATATGGGTTTCTTAAATGTGGGGAGAGAATATTTCTTTTTATATTGAAAATGGTGGTTCTGATCATGTTGTGTAAGGAGGTGTTGATATATTTTTCAATATCCCCATTTATTAAATATATTACTGTTGAAAATATGTAGAAAAATATTTTTTGGATGTTTTAGTAGGATTTATTGATGTTGGGAGTTTTTAATGTGGTTATCTATGCCTCACATGTCATTGGATAAAGGATAAACATAATGTTCTAGTAGTACTGGCTCAACCTCTTTAATTTTTATAATGGTCGAGGGATGTCATACTAATATATTTTTATGGGGATTCCAAATATATTGAGATTAAACGAAACTATTTATGGTATTTTAGAATGACTGACGAGGTCGGTACATTTCCTCGGCATCAGTAGGCAGATTATGGTTGTGAGTTTGTGGTATTTGTACATGTAGTATATTTTGTTGCTTCATGAGGTACCCCTGATGATCATACCAAGATATAATTATTGTTATACATAATGTTTGTGGAGTGGTTTTTAGGAGACTATGAGGACCCATATATTGAAGGTAATAATGTTTTTCTTAAGACAGATGGCCAGTCTAAGCAGACTATGCCTGATTTACATGAACTATTGTGTGCTTGTGAGTTGGTTTTCAGTCAAAGTAATGTAGATTTATTACCAATGTTTGATATCAATGATGATAATATCTATCACACCAATATCAACATGGAACATTTTAAGGAATAGTATTAGATACCCTTCAAGTCTCTCTAATGTTGGACTAAGGTTAGATAGACATCTCTTGTTGGGAAAGAACTTGTGTAGGAATCATTGGAGCAGGGTTCAAGTGATCCATAAATTTTGAGGACAACACAATATCAACATAAATATTATGAAAAAGTACATTGTAGACCATTGTATTTTAGTTATTGATACATTATTTTCATTAGAGTTTTCATATGATATTTATTATAGAGTTCTATTTGGGGAATTATGATTTTCCCCATGGTTCATCGGGTTGTATGAGATTCTATGTTAGATTGGTGAGGTTTCATACTGCTTTTCATTATTTCAAAAGTAAGATAGTGTCAAATTATTCTTCTACATATCATAGATAAGAAGATATGTTCATTAAATGTCACACATTATATATTTATGTGATCTAGACCTTGGGTATGCACTCACCATCTCAGAGTACCTAGTTCCAATCGAGTAACTATGGAGTAAGATCATTCATGGATGGAAACATTTTCTAGTTTGACTTATTTGGAAACAGAAGGACATCTATGAAAGCTTATGGGGTCATGAGAGCTATATGTGTGGTCATTACCATCACCCATTTGTGTAGCACATTCTTTTTTGTGTGAAAATACAAGAAAATGGGGGGAATATAACAACTTTGATTATAAGAATTCAATCCTTTGGATATTTTGTATGTATCTATCGATTTTTCATAGAGTTGGAACTATTTGTTTGTATCATAGAATAGAAAAATTATTATAATAAATATATTTATTATACTAAATAATTTTCATTCATCATTTTGGAATAAAATAATTTCCAACTGATTGGGACAACATATGGAAAATCCAAAAACCTTATCCATTTTAGGGTTTTGGGTTTACCCTATGTGAAATACAATATAAGTAAGAATTGGATGTTCAGTGGAAGGAAGTATCTAGAGAGAATTTCAAGTAAATTAAATAACTAATTTAATTAATTTTATAAATTCATAACCTAACATCCCACTCAATAATATTCCATTATAGAAAATCTCTAGGATTACTATATAACACTGTGATATTAGAGAAGAAAAGGGGGATTTCCATCACTGTTGATGATGATATTGGGACCATGGATCAATGATGAATGAAATAATGATATTCATGGAAGGAATTATGAACACAATATATTCTTTAATGAAATAATAAGATAATTTCTTCTTCACCAATAGTTCATCAATCCTCGAGGAATAGATTCATTGTTTGGATTTAAACCCCTTTAAATCATTTTTTGGGCATAGATTATTTATCTACTTAATTCCTATATTTTCAATATTATCTTAATCTATGAGTTCAATCAGAATCTAAATTTTGATTAATTGATTTTGTTACAATATGATTATCATAGATTTTGGTTTCCAAAATTTTGGTGATTGTCCGAGAGCAAAGAAGTCATTGATAATTATCTCAGTTTTTTATGTTCCTATGATATCTATTTTCTAGTCGTTATTCATTAGTGTCAAATGGGTTAATTGAATCAATATTTCTTGTATTGTTTTTTCATGACCAAACCAATAGATTCATGGTGGTTATGTGAATGAATACATTTTGAAGGATGTATAAGGATTGTGAGGGAAAAAATATTTTTTGTCATGGAGTGAGAAATCTAACCCAATTTTTGAAATGGGAAGTGTAATAGATCATGGTAATGTGATAGGAATCCTAATTTCCAGAAATTGTAGGTAATGAAATGATGATCTGGGGAATTTTCTTTATATTTCTGATGTGTTTGAGTCAATGTTAGATCGTGTATGTTCTTTTGTTGATTGGGAAAACCTTAAATGTTGAGGGGAGACACGAAGGATCCCATATAGATTCTTATGAATTCCATTTTATAGTCATTAGTTTTTGGGAAATGAAATTGAATATGTATCCTTAAAAAATTGGGCATCACGAAGTGATTCCGGTGAGATAAGTGGTGGAAATTAAAGATAAGGGAAAATCATGAATTCTATACAAAATATATATGAAAACACTAATTAAAGGTTGTGCAATCTTTAATAACACACTCCACGTTCCTTTAAATCTTGTGATAAAAAAGGTTTCATTATTCTATAAATATTACATGTCATGTGTAAGACTGATACACTATTTGAATGTTCCTGCGTAGTGAGACCATGTACTAGTGATACATTCTTAGGTAGTCAGTGTTTCATTTACACCATGTTCCTCATCCACACCCCATGTACTCCAACATGGACAGTGATACCATTTTCATTTAGGAACTTGACATGGACTCTATGTGGTCTGACATTCCATGTCACCCATATCACACATCATGTCGTAGACTTTTACACTCTACGTGATGTGGTAGAAAATGGCTAATCATTAGCTTCTTGATACACATCATTTATCCCAATGAGACACATTATATAATACCCTTAAAACAATCTAAATTTTGTATCTCCTTACTCAAAACTCTGATTTGGGATAGTTAGTACCTTATCTTGAGTAGATTGTTACATCATATGTGATGGAAGACTTCATTTTGAAATTATAGATATGAAAATAAGATATATGAATGTGATTCTTCTTTTAGTGATTCTAAATAGATGGACGTGACAAGAATTAACCATCAGAGTGTTTCTAGGGTTAGTAATCCCTTGAAACACAAGGTATTGTGTCCCCCAAAACTAACTATATATATTGATTCTACACTCCCATTAATGTTGGAGGTCATAGTTCCTATATCTAGGAAGTTGTACTACCAGATACTCAATCTCTGGTGGGGAGCTTGTCCTCCACTAATTAAGTACTACCAAAAAGTTGAACGAAGTGGTGAGGATTGGAACCTTCACCCAAAAAATTTTTATGTTATGTGTGATAATTTTCATTAGTGATGAGATCATTAGAGTGGTTATAAATTTCCTCATTCAAAATTGGATATCAGGTATGGGTTTTTAACTCTCTAAATTTGATTATCTCTATGTTAATATCTATTTTTGGGTTTTTTACCCTCTTTCCCTATTGGTTGAGATTACTGTTTTTATTCTATTTTTTGACTTTTTGTTTTTTGGTAGTCCTAATAAGTATAAATATTCTCACCCTACATGGGATTTAACTATACATTTCATGTATTATAAAGGAGAAGGAAATATTAGTAGTGAATGTAGTGGACCTAGTATTGATGGAGCTTAGAAGTATGTGGTAGTGCTGGCTATTTTGGTGATTGGCCTCTTGGATATTGAGTCAGTATGTTACATTCTTTTCTATTTACAATTATTTTCTTTTCAGGATTCCCATTGTATCATTGGTTGGGTTTCACCTTGTATATCTGATTTGGTGTGCATGTTTTCCATTATATTGTTTTATTACTGTGAATCACTTTTATATGTACCATAGTGGTTTTCTCATGAATTATTTACCACTATAGGTTACTTCACTATTATATATCTATACTATTTCCTGGATATATTTGTGTGTGTTTGTTCACATATATTTGGCTAAGAACTCTCATTTTAATTCAATGCCTACTTAGCACAAGTCTCTATCCCTTATCCTATTGGTGATGGGTTTGGGATGCCTCTCTCGACATAATTTTCGCTAAGGTGGGGTCCTGGTGGGTTGATTCATGATGATGTACATGCCACATCATGATCAAAGAGAATCCCTCTTGAAAGTAGGCATAAAATATAAATCACATACATCCCATTAAACTATCCTCTTATGAAAAATCATAATATTCAAGTCTCCTACCTCTTTAATTTTTCTCACCAAGATTTATAGAAGAAAATATTGGTGATAATTATCCCTATGATATCCCTTGTAGAAATAATACATAATAAACTATTAAAATATATGTAATGAGTCTAATTTGTTTCATAATTTCTTTAATAAATTTATAGATTTAAATGACATTGATAGAAAATTATAATTGTGTAACTTATTTATGGAATTAATATTTTATTAATTTTTTTCATTGTGTTTTATTGGTTTTTATTTGTTATGGAGTGGAATCCCAAAAATATCCTAAATAATGACAATTTCTGGTATTTGGATAAGTTTTTAGAAGATTAAAAAAAACAGCCTATGTCTGGATAGATCTCAATCATGGGACAAGACACCTAACTAGCCCGAAGGACTAGTGTCCAATACCCAAAAGAGGTTCATGAATGTGCGGTAATCCCCTTTGTTAGTTAGAGTAGTAGAATTCATTTGAGGAAAGATGGATAAATCATAGTTGGGCTAGGACCCAGTGTGTGGAGAAGCATGGTGAGTGTAGGTCGACAAACACTGAGGGAAGATGTGACATAAGGGGGAACCACAATTAATTTTAAAAAAAAATGCATCTTGAATATTTATTAAACTGATTTATAACCTCTATAAAATTAGTGTCAGTTGAATTCCTGGATAACATTAAATCATACAAAAATCCATTATATCTCCCCCAACCTACATCTACTTCACCATACAAATTCTTCCAACACCACCCTCAATTCTAAACACTTGACCATTGCTATAAGGCCACTAGAACATTCCATGGATTCCACTACATAACATTAAACTACTCATGGGGAGGGAAAGATTACTATGGAAGGTCGTAGATATCATGGGTGACCTTCAAGAGGCTAATATGAAGTCATGGAGTCACTAAATTCAAATAGAAAAATTCTATTATATTTCTCCCATCCATCACAACCATTATGACAGAAAATCAATCACTGCAGGTCTAAACATATGAATCCAAAACAATACTAAAATTCCACAAAAACCTACTATAGTTCCCACTTCGCATATCTATGAAACTCTTAGGGAGCATGATATCACTATGGAAGGGCCTAATGATCTTGTAAAATATATAGGCCAGAACCGTGATACTTAGGGCGGTTCTATTCTTACATCCAAAAATAAATAAATTAATGGAGATTCCCTAGTCCATTGAAATTCCTTGGAGAATATAGATCAAGGACTAAGGCTACATTATAGATTTATGGAAGAAACCTGAACGATATAATGAATCTATATGTATGTGTTATGTAGTTTAATCTTACTCTATAGTTAGAAGAGAATGAAAAGTGATCATAGCCGGCTTAAGGAGCTAGTGATGTGGATCAATTCCATGCATTATAGGAGGAAAGGATCTCTATTTTTTTAGGTCTAAGATTCTTTTCAATAGTATTTAACCTATTCCAGTGAATATTTAAATATGGTAGTGGATCATGACTCATGGGTTGAGTGTTCAACAATATATTTCTCTATCGCTCATTACTCAGTGTCACAACCCAGTTCAAAAAGAAAAATAATGTTCCACTGATCTTGAGATCTATGAGTAGAAGGTTGTGTGAATATTTGATTTTAGGGATTTTAAATAATGGGGAAATATATATATTTGAGTTCCAGCATGCGTGTTCCATTTTTTCTTATTGAACGTCCAAATGATTGAAATCATGACCTATATAGATTCTTCCCATCCCATAGAGAATGCCATAACCCAATTTTATGATTTTAATATTCTATATTCTTGGAGTTAGTTAGGGTGTTTGAAGGAGGTCCACTAATGAATTTTCCACTGATGATGATACAATGATAATAAATTAAACATAACTCAAAAGTTAAGGGGAATTTTAATGGAGGACAAGTGACAGTAGACTAATACCTAGAGCTTCTTTGTAGATAGTTTTTTTTCCTTTATTATTTTCACTATATAACCAACAATTGTTATATCAATTTTCGATACAAAATAAAGTGGGTTATCATAATTATGTGAAACCTTTCCCTCTAGTTTAAATTATGTTCTGTATTTCATGGTACATAGATTGTTCATGGTTTATTAAAAAACACCCATGACTATCTAAACTCATAAAAGAGTGTGATTCTAAATTTATGTGGATGTACACAACATGATTAATTTTCATCACAAGTCATAAATTATTCTAAATTTATTTTTTAGTAGTTCTTAATGTTTATTTATCCTCATTCTCCTTGTGAGAGTGATGATGAATATGGGATGAGATATAATGTGATTGAGGGAGGTAGGATATTGAGAGACTATTAAACATTACTGCTTTTAAAGAGATTCATCCTATTTAACCTAGTTTTTCAAAACTACTTTGAGATAGGTTCCAACAGTCTTAGGATTTTTTTCTTGTTCTGATATGTAAGACTAATTAATTAATGGATTAACATGATATCTAAATATATTTAGTTCATTGGTGAATTATAATTATTATAATTAAGGAACAAATATACCTCATTGTAGAGACCTTAAGCTTGACATACATAGACATCACATTACTTTTTCAGAATACATAATACATAAAAAAACAAACACACAAGGACAGTAATAGTTTAGTTTCTTTGGAAACTCGGAAAAATAATCTTCTAATCATGGTGAAAGATCTTCAACATCTCCCAGAAATATCTTCCCCTTTGTATTCATACCTAAAACCATTCTTTATATCCTGGGGAAGTGAAAACATATAAAGGGTGAGCTCAAATGATCAGTAAGGGTAAGCATGGAGAAAATAAAACAAACCATATACATTTGAACATAAAAACATTAACATAATGTTTAAACATAGAAATCTTGAGCAATGACATAAAACATGTCAGTACGTAAGGAATAGATCATAATGTAACATCAATCCTGATAAAATATCTTCGAAATAAAATTTTTAATTGTAGAAAAACATTAAGCACATGATATGATTTCCATAGTAGCCAAGGCATTGCTACCAAGACCATCTTAGTGGACAAAGTCCCTTTCTGAATCGAGTCCACTCCTCCTTTCTGTCCTGTAACACTGAACCAGATTAACTTACCGTTCCAGCCATGTCTATCTCATGGGATATAAATCTATACCCAATATATTGGAGGGGGATATACTTCCCACCCATATTATAATGAAATCATTCTTACATGTTCCACAAAACAAATCATACATCATTCATCATAGCCCAAAGAATAGAATGGGTTTCATAAACATCATCCCATCATAACACAATCCATATAAAACAAATGGATAACATTTCATCACAAGAATAATCAAACCATGTAAATAATAGATACATTATACATGAAATATAATCATACTAAATAATTTCATCTTAGATGGAAAATAGTTTTGATAAAACACTTGAAATGAATTATTGAGGAAAATATCCTTTCTTTTTCAAAATCATTTTCTTTTCACAAAACTTCATGAAATTTTAAAAGAAATATATTTTGTTGAAAGTAGCCATGAAATATTTTGGAGAAAGATTCATGAAAATTAGGCTTTATAAAACCGTAAAAATCCATTTGTGTCGTATAAGTTAAAAAAATAATCTTCTCATAATTTTGTTGGAAAAGTCAAAAAGTACCTCATAAAAGAAAGATTTCATACATTCCATGTAGTAAAAGTCAAAAATGGGTAAAAAGGAAATTAAACATACATGAAAAAATTTTAGAAAACAAGGACATTGATGATAAATAAAACCCCAGTAAATACTTACAAACAAACAATCTCGGATAAAAACGAGATTGGAAAAGTTATCCCTTACCTTGGACCGATATTCTTCGTACGTATCTTAAAATCTTGTATAATGATTTAAGTAATGCCATTGACTTATTTCAGAATCATATTCATTGTTATGATATCATATATGGTTCACTTATGACATTATATTACCCGTTCGTTTGTAAATTCCGTATTAAAGTAACGTTTTGGGTAAAATCGTTTTATTTATCGTACATGTTTGGACTTGTCGTTCTTGATATTATTATTACATATATCATGATTTACTTACTTCAAGAATGTAATTAATGATTTATATATCATATATATTGAGTATATATATATATAATAGATATATAAATGAAATAAAATACACTGTTCATGGAGACGATAGTCCGTACGTACGCATGAACGCTGTATTCATTTCCTTATAGACTTGAATGGAAGTAAGTAGATGTAATACAAAAATAAAGTAGCTTTATCATGTCATATATTTAATTATTATACATTATATATACTTTATATTCATTCTTGAATAGTTAAAATGGAGAATGAATCTCATCGCGTTCGTGGAGACGGTAGTCCGGACTTACGCACGAGCAATGATATCGTTCCCATAATTAATGAATCGAATTGGAGTGAATGATATAATATAATAGAATCAATATGATTTTATAATAATCATATGTATTTATTATTGACACCATTATAACCATCCATGTAAGGTGGTGGTGGAAAAACAGATTACACCACGGCGTGGAGACGGTATTCCGTACGTACGCACGCGTGGTGATTTCATTTTCCTTAGGATGGATAGAAGGTGAAATGGGGTTTTTTCGTATTTATAATAACATATCAGTATATTAGTGATACTAATTTTATTACAATATAATGAAACAACTAAATAAGAGGAGGTAGAAGAAGAAATAAATTTGAATGAATCGGTAACAGATATTACCTCTTCTTCGATACGCCTCTTTGAAACCTCCTCTTAGGGAACTAGGATTAGTATTTTAAGTAGACCAATACCTCTAGGATGTTTCTAGGGAAGTGGAGAAGATAAATTGGTAGGTCTTGGACAATCGTGAAGGCTCAATGTGGAGTAAGGAGGAGACGGAGGAGGTGCCATTTTATAAGGGAGGAGAGGGGAACCTTTGGAATCCTCAAAAATATTAGTTTAATATAAATTCAAACCCCACATAAAAACCTCCAAAAAATGACTAAATTCTAATATTAGATGATATAGGGTTGTAATATCATCAACCAATCAAATTTAGACATGTTTTGATCTTATTGTAATCCTTATCATTTTGATTTATCCTTATTTAATCTATTTAAGATTATTTGTGGTAATAATATTCTAAGTTTTATAATATTATAAATAATTACATATGTGTTGTCAATTTTCCATAATTTGACACTTTATAAAATTTTAGACCATATAAATTTAATTTATAATTTTTAAATAGTTTTTTGATTTTTAAACAATTTAATAATATGTTATTTTTATAAAATAACAATATTGTCAATTTTGACACTTTTCGTTTATTTGAATTTAAATAAACTCTACACAGAGGATATATTCGAAATAGAATATTTAATAGATTCCTAAAATGTAAAATATGTCTAGAAAATTCGTGGAGAACATTAAACAGTTCATAAAATATTTAATTTAATATTTTTAAAATCATTTATTTGGTATATCTCTTAATAAAATGATTAGTACAACATTTTTGTATAATTATTTAATATACTTATTTGTTGCATAAAAATTAAAAATAAAATCTTTTAATGAATATAAATATCAAATATTTTATAATAATAATTTTACTCGAATTTATCATCTTAAAATAATAACATGTAGATTGTTATCATTACTAAATTATGAAGTGACATCTTTGGAATCATTTAAAATAAAATATTATAAGTGTCATAATCGCCTTAATAAGGATCCAAATGGTCAACAATTCGGCCAGTGTATGATTAGGGTTTATATATACACTAATAATAAATTTTTTGCAGATTTTTGGGCCTTTTGATATGTATTACTATTTCAGTAAAAACTATATTATGTATTTTTTACTAAATAAATAATTTCTGCATCATTAATGTATAAGATAATAAAGTAATTAAAAAACTCTTAAAAATTACAAATAAATTACCATGATAAAGAAAAACATTTTATATTTCAAATGAGTACTTATAACCTAATTTATATTCTGTATAAATTTATATTAAAAATACTTTAATTATTAATGTAGAGTGAGACATATTTCACTTTCCTTTAAATAAAATAAACTAAAGGTCTTAATCACCTCCAAGTGGGTTCCAATAAATTCCATTTCGACCCAAATATGTCTTAGGATAAATTATAAGCATCCAATTATATTAATAAAAGTGTTAGGGTAATTTTATAATATTATATTTACCCTTAATTACCCGATTTACCTTTTACGATATTAAATAAAATTTACCGTAGTTACTATTCATAATGCCAAAAAATAAAAAGTATCTTATTAACACAATTTGGACCCACTGATTCCAAATATAGAATCCATTTTTCTATATTCAATACACAAAATTTTCAGAAATTAATTTAAAATTAATCCCGTTGTTAAGAAAACGTGTTTTAAAAGTTATAACATTGCAAAAGATTGAAATGTTTTTACCTATAAATTCAATGTAAAATTAATGTTAATGACATACATTATATTAAATGGTAAAAATATATTCTATTTATTCTTTAAAACCATTCAATATTATAATTTATCCATATAAATTATTGCAATGAAAAAAAGTTGTTTTTAATTAAAATATATCGTGTTTTTACTATTCATCAAATTATGAAAGTTACCAGAATAATATGAAAAATTTATCCAAAGTAAATTTTTATTTCTTGATTCCAAAAAAGAATTTTATTTTGTCAAATTAAACTTATTAATATGTCAAAAACTATATTTAATGTGGGTGCACCATCAAAAGGCGGCAAAACTGCATTTTTTTAAAAATACTAATTTTACCTGAAAAAATTATATTGTTATTATACCATGTTTTGGAAAATATGTAAGATGAATAATAATGTTATAAAATTCAAAAGATAGTTAATACTATTTATAATGGATAGTTCCTAATAATATTATAACAATATATCGTTGTTTAGTAAAACCCGGTATTGCGTACAACACAAGCTATCGAGGAAGGTCACGATTGTGTGTAATGCAAGCCAAGTCATGGTTGCGTTTAGTGCATGACTCTTTTGCTGTTGTGTATAATAAAATCAAACAATATTTCATTAATAAATTTAATATATATATATACTCAATGTTTTGTAGAATAACTACTATCAAACAAACATGAAATTGTGTGTAACATGATCTAAGAATAATATTACATATACTACCAGCTAATACGGTGTTGGGTATAGCGCAAGATAATCTTGGTGTATCGTAAAACAGATGGTATGAAAGAAATTAAAAAGAATATATATTATAAAATCTCGGGTTATTACATTCTACCCCCTAATGAATTTCGCCCTCGAAATTCGTCAGGGTTATAAATGGTTTTCTACTTGAATGTATCTTTAATTGAAACGACCATCGTAAAAAAGAATAGCAAAACTTATCTTTAAAAACTAAAGTATGAAACGTAACGGTTACCAAAATAAACTAATCACTGGGTTTCCACATATGAGAATATAGATGAAAATGTGGATATGGAAGAGAAATCAAACCATCATGTTCCGATAGAGAGTGGTAGAGAACATGGCTATGAAAAAGACAACATTCACAAAGCCACTGATTTGCGATGATCTAAGGTACTAGCTGATTTGTCGGATATAAGATAACTAGGAAAAAAATTTTGGTTTTCAATATCATTTCTCTAAAGTTAAAATTTTTAATTAGAATAAATACTTTCTTGATTTTGGTACAATCTCACTGTTGTTCGTGCTTTGAACAATTTCCACTTCATCACTTAAACAAATAAATTTTAATTTGTTATTCGTGATGTGATAATAGATCATGGGATAGAATGATGGGTCATTCCATCTGTTTCAACCAATCGGTTAGAAAAAGTTATCAAATATACATAAGTCTATATATGGTGAGGTTAATCATATACGATTCCAAAAATGAACTTATACTTCATTTATCATGCCGCTTAAAAAAACTAGTTTCTACTAACCAGGGAATTCTTGTAGGCCATTGGTATGAGATAAAAGCCAGTCGCACTTTAGTTGTGGGTTCAATTCCTACAGCCTTGTCCGACGCGATGGGTTGTCTCCTGTCCTGCAGGTTGTCTGTTTTCTAAAATTACATAATTTTGACATTCCATCAATAATATCGAAAAATGTTCTATCCATAAACAATAGTAATTTTTGTCCAACATAATCCATTCCAATCATTAGACTTATCCAAAATACATATGTCCAATCTCATAGTATAAAGAAAATGATTACATGAAAGGTCACATCATTTATACAATATAACTTGTTGGTCACATTCCAAACATCTGAATACCTTAATCAGGTATTCTCTTGAAAAATGAATACCCATTGAACCATAGTGAATATTGTCCAAAGTTAATTCTTTCCACATACCAAAATCCCAAAATTTATATATACTCAAACCATAATATCACTTAGTCCTTATATCAGTCATGAGCTCATGAATACAATCAAACATCTCATTATCTTATTATCCCTTCATTATGCGCATATCATCTACTTACCAAAAATATCTGAATAACCTTCCATGGTTACCGGTATAATTCAACATATTCTTTCAAATAAATTAGTAAAAAAATAGTGTAACAATCCTTAGATGATTATTAATTTCATAGTACCATACATTATTCTTTATAAACATACAATCATTCCACTAACTTCTTAAACCACTGACTGAGCTTCACCATTTCTTTCATCTCATATTTCATTTGTAGTCTCTTCATCATCATCGACATAAATACTACTCATATGACCATGCTGATTCTCTTCATGAGATTTTCCCTTAGGGAATTGGTTTTCATAATGCCCATACATTCCACATTTAAAACATCTAATCATTGTTGATATCATAGCAATACCATTATCCTTGTCCATGGTGTTAACTGAACCTTTTCCTTTGCAATTACTGGATTTGTGTCCTTCTTTTCCACACCCAAAGCATCTTCCTGTTACTTTGAAACAATCTCCTCGATTCCTCTTCCCACATGATTTACATGAGAGAAATTGAAATTTATTTCCTCTATGATCATCTCGAAACTCCATCTTTCTCTTATTATCTGAGTCGGGAAACCTACCAAAGTTGAGATTATTGATCATCTTATGAGATTGATGATTAGGAATAATAACGACTTTTCTCCTTCCAAATCCTATTTCATTTACTTTATCATGAATAATATCATTCCATTGTCCATCATATTCTCCATTAACATGAATCTTCTGGCTTCTAGTCATTTTCTAAAACCCAAAAAAATAGTTTGAGAGGCATAAATCATGCTTGGAAAACAACATAATCAAGGGGAGTACTTGCAATCTCTAACATCATAGGTTTAATCCTAGGTTATTCATGATCGTTATCGTAATTATAGGACTATAAACTATACTTATACTTAACCTTAGGGACATCCCTAGACATACCTTAGAAATAGATCTAGGGATCTCACTAAAGTTCTTGCATCCTAGTTTCCAAAGGTTGACTAAACCATTCCTCTGATACCAACTATAGAGACCCGAAGATTGACATACATAGACATTACATTACATTTGTTGAATACTTAATACATAATTAAAAAAACACACAAGGACTGTAATAGTTTAGTGTCTTTGGAAACTTGGAAAAATAATCTTCTAATCATGGTGAAAGATCTTCAACATCTCCCATAAAGATCTTCCCCTTTGTTTTCATACCTAAAACCATTCTTTATATCCTAGGGAATAGAAAACATATAAAGGGTGAGCTCAAATTCTCAGTAAGGGTAAGCATGGTGAAAATAAAACAAACCATATACATTTGAATATAAAAACATGAACATAATGTTTAAACATCGAAATCATGAGCAATGACATAAAACATGGAAGTACGTAAGGTATAGATCATAATGTAACATCAATAATGATAAAATGGTTTGGAAATAAAACTTGTAATTGTGGGAAAACATTAAGCACATGATATTATTTCCATAGTAGCCAAGCCATTGGTGCCAAGATCATCTTAGTGGACAAAGTCCCTTTCTGAATCGAGTTCACTCCTCGTTTCAGTCCCTTAACACTGAACCAAATTAACTTACCATTCTAGCCATGTATATATTCTGAGATATAAATCGTTACCCAATGCATTGGAGGGAGATATAAGTTCCACCCATATCATAATGAAATCATTCTTACATGTGCCACAAAACAATCATAGATCATTCATCATAACCCAAAGAATATAATGGGTTTTGTAAACATCATCACATCATAACGTAATCCATATAAAAAAATGGATATCATTTCATCACAAGAATAATCAAACCATGTAAATAATAGATACATTATACTTTAAACATAATCATACTAAATAATGTCATCTTAGATGGAAAATAGTATTGATAAAACACTTGAAATGAATTCTTGAGGAAAATATCCTTTCTTTTTCAAAATCATTTTCTTTTTACAAAACATCATAAAATTTTAAAAGAAAGAGATTTTTTTGAAAATAGTCATGAAATCATTTGGAGAATGATTCATGAAAATAAGGCTTTATAAAACTATAAAAATCTGTTCGTGCCGTATAAGTTAAAAAAATATTCTTCTCATACTTTTGCCAGAAAAGTCAAAAAGTACCTCGTAAAAGAATGATTTCATATATACCATGTAGTAAAAGTAAAAAATGGGTAAAAATGTCATTAAACATTCATGAAAAAATTTTATAAAACAAGACATGGATGATAAATATAACCCCAGTAAATACTTACGAACAAACAATCTCGGTTAAAAACGAGATTGGAAAAGTTATCCCTTACCTTAGGTCTGATATGCTTCGTACGTATCTGAACCTCCTATAGAATGATTTAAATAATTTCATTGACTTATTTCAGAATCATATTCATTTTAATGATATCATATATGATTCACTTATGACGTTATATTACCCGTTCTTTTGTAAATTCCATGTTAAAGCAATGTTATGGGTAAAATAGTTTTATTTATCGTATGTGTTTGGACTTGTCGTTCCTGATATTATTATTAATTATATCATGATTTACATACTTCTATAATGTGATTAATGATTTATATATCATATATATTTAGTATATATATATAATATATAGATAAATGAAATGAAATACACCGTTCATGGAGACGGTAGGCCGTACGTACACATGAACGTTGTATTCATTTCCTTATAGACTTGGATGGAAGTAAGAAGATGACATACATAAAACCAGTAGCTTTATCATGTCATATATTACATTATTATTCATTATATATACTTTATATTCATTCTTGAATAGTTAAAATGGAGAATGAATCTAATCACGTTCGTGGAGACGGTAGTCAGTACGTACGCATGAGTGATGATATCATCTCCCATAATTAATGAATCGAATTGGATTGAATGATCTAATATCTTAGAATCAGTATGATGTTGTAATAATCATATGTATTTATTCTTTACACCATTATACCCATCCAAGTAAGGTGGTGGTGTAAAAATAGATTACACCACGGTGTGAAGACGGTATTTTGTACGTACTCACGCGCAGTGATTTCGTTTTCCTTAGGATGGATAGAAGGTGAAATGGGGTTGTTTCAAATTTATAATAACATATCAGTATATTAGGTATACTGGTGTTATTAAAATATAATGAAACAAATAAAGAAGAGGAGGTAGAAGAAGAAATAAATTTGAATGAATCGGTAACGGATATTACCTCTTCTTCGATACGCCTCTTTGAAACCTCCTCTTAGGGCACTAAGATTGGTCTTTGAAGTATACCAGGACCTCTAGGATGTTTTTAGGGAAGTGGAGAAGATAAATTGGCAGGTTTTGGACTAACTTGAAGGCTCAAAGTGGTGTAAGGAGGAGAGGGAGGAGCTTCCCTTTTATAAGGGAGGAGAGGGGCACCTTTGGAATCCTCAAAAATATTAGATTAATATAAATTCAAACCCCACATAAAAACCTTCAAAAAATACTCAATTAGAATATTAGATGAGATAGGCTTGTAATCACATCAACCAATCATATTTAGACATGTTTCTATCTTATTTGAATCCTTATCATTTTCATTTATCCTTATTTAATCTATTTAAGTTTATTAGTGGTAATAATATTCTAAATTTTAAATTATTATAAATAATTAAATATGTGTTGTGAATTTTCCATAATTTGATTCTTTATGAAATTTTGGACCATTTAAATTTTAATTTATAATTTTTAAATATTTTTTTGATTTTTAAACAATTTAATAATATGTTATTTTTATAAAATAACAATAGTGTCAATTTTGACATTATTCATTTATTTGAATTTAAATAAAATCTACACAGAGGATATATTAGAACTAGAATATTTAATAGATTCCTAACATGTTAAATTTGTCTATAAAATTAGTGTAGCATATTAAACAGTTCATATAATAGTTATTTTAATATTTTTAATACCATTTATTTGGTATATCTCTTAATAAAATAATTAGCACAACATTTTTGTATAATTATTTAATATACTTATTTGCTGCATAAAATTTAAAAACAAAATCCTTTAATGAGGATAAATATCAAAGATTTTATAATATTAATTTTACTCGAATTTATCATCTTAAAATTACAACATGTAGATTGTTTTCATTAATAAATTATGAAAGTGACAACTTTGGAATCTTTTAAAATAAAATATTATAAGTGTCATAATCGCCTTAATAAGGATCCAAATGGTCAAATATTCGGCCAGTGGATGATTAGGGTTTATATATACACTAATAATATGTTTTGTTCCGATTTTTGGGCTTTTTGATATGTATTACTATTTCATTAAAAACTATATTATTTATTTTTCACTAAATAAATAATTTCTGCATCATTAATGTATAAGATAATAAGGTAATTAAATAAATCTTAAAAATAACAAATAAATTACCATGATAAATAAAAAATATTTATCTTTCAAATGAGTATTTATAACCGAATTTATATTCTGTATAAATTTATATTTAAAATACTTTAATTATTAAAGTTGAGTGAGACATATTTCACTTTCCTTTAAATAAAATAAACTAAAGGTCTTAATCACCTCCAATTGGGTTCCAATGTATTCCATTTCGACCCAAATATTCCTTAGGACAAAATATAAGCATCCAATTATATTAAGACAAGTGTTAGGATAATTTTATATTGTTATATTTACCCTTAATTACCCGATTTACCTTTTGCTATTGTAAATAAAATTTACCGTAGTTACTATTCATAGTGCCCAAAAATAAAAAGTAGCTTATTAACACAATTTGGACCCACTGATTCCAAATATGGAATCCATTTTTCTAAATTCAATACCCAAAAGTTGTGGAAATTAATTTAAAATTAATCCTGTTGTTAAGAAAATGTGTTTTAAAAGTTATAACATTGCAAATGATTGAAATGTTTTTACCTATGAATTCAACGTAAAATTAATGTTAATTACATAAATTATATTAAATGGTAAAAATATATTCTATGTATACTTTAAAACCATTCAATATTATAATTTAACCATATAAATTATTGCGATGAAAAAAGGTTGTTTTTAATTAATATATAGCGTGTTTTTACTATTCATCAAAATATGATAGTTTCCAAAATAATATGAACAATTTAGCCAAAGTAAATTTTTATTTCCTTATTCCAAAGAAGAATTTTATTTTGTCAAATTGAACTTATAAACTTTTCCAAACTAGATTTAAAGTGGGTGCTCCATCAAAAGGCGGCAAAACTGCATTTTAAAAAAAAAACTTATTTTACCCAAAAATTTATTTTGTTCTTAAACCATGTTCTAGAAAATGTGTAAGATGAATAATAATGTAATAAAATTCAAAATATAGTTAATAATATTTATAACATTTAGTTTATAATAATATTATAACAATATATCATTATTTAGTAAAACTCGGTATTGCGTACAACACATGCTATCGAGCAAGGTCGTGATTGCGTGTAATGCATGCCAAGTCAGGGTTGATTTTAGTGCACGAATCCTTTGTTGTTGCGTATAAAAAAATCAAACAATATTTCATTAATACATTGAAT
The DNA here is from genome assembly GCA_963277665.1 of Viscum album. Classification (NCBI taxonomy): domain Eukaryota; kingdom Viridiplantae; phylum Streptophyta; class Magnoliopsida; order Santalales; family Viscaceae; genus Viscum; species Viscum album. Next base: position 1,466,580,310 of record OY728138.1, on the reverse strand, counting down.
ATATATATATACTCAATGTTGCGTAGAAACACTACTATCCAAAAAAACTTGAAATTGTGTGTAACACGATCCAAGAATAATGTTGCGTATACTGAAAGCTAATACGGTGTGGCGTATAGTGCAAGATAATTGTGGTGTATCGTACAACATAAGATATGAAAGAAATTAAAAAGAATATATCTTATAAAATCTCGAGTTATTACACTCATAAACCAGTTATCCTCTATTTATCCCCTTTAACATTGTTTACAATTAGTTCCAAATTGATATTAAATTAATAATGTGTTGTTAATTTCATTCATAAATTTTTGTAAAAAATGATGATGACCCAATAATTAGTTGAAAAGTCATATCAAGGCTTCCCACTCCTTGTGGGATCGACCTTGCACTTTCCACTATTCTATTCTTTTGATCCTTAGGTAGGATATATTCTTAACATTAATAGTCTATCATAATAATGTCAATGTTAGAGAATATCATGGCTTTTCTCTTGTTCATGAGGAACAAAATAGAAATAAATTATTTTCTATGAACCAATTTAATAGGACAATTCATTTCAAACATCACTAATTTATTATAACTTTATTTTAGGTGTTGTTTTGTTTTTTCATCATTGAATGCTTTTTAGTAGTGTGGGTGTGTATATGGAGTACACGATACTAGGGTACAATACCAACGCTTTATTATAGTATCTCTTATATCAAGAGGATTCAAACTCATGTGAGGTACCAAATTAGAAATGGTAGTCACAATAATAAATTGTTTGGAATACTTCATACTTGTTAGGTATGATAAATTCTATAACCTTTAGTGGACTACCACTTCTAATACTCATCAAGTGAATGATATCCTTACTTATAGAGAACCGAAGGTGAATAAAGGCATGATTAGAATTGTGAACATTAATGGAAAAAAGTTAAACAAGTGCATGAAGGGATTATTGATACACTCTTGATGCACACTACCATCAGTGATGTGAAATCATGGAGTATGTCACTAAATCAAAAGATCATAATGAAATTATTGATATAAGAATAACATCATGTAAGAATATTATTTTATGTTTTTAAATGGAATTTTTATATATTGGTTCATATAATAATGTATTTGAAGTAATAAATAAACTAGAAGAAGAAATGTTATTATAGTGGAAGATGGAATGAAAGAAACAATTTTAATTAGTAATGATGTAATTTTTAAATATAAACTAGTCGCTGAAGGAGAAGAACCACCAACATCATAAGTATAGTCATGAGAGGACATTAATAAAGGTGACCAATAATCACTCCAACATATTAATGTTGAAGAAAAAATATAATTTTGAACATAATTGTTGAAATGGTGGTTTGGTGACATGAGAAGTGTCAAGAAGAGAGTAGCATCAAAAATGAAATGAAAAGTTCATGGTACATGAAGAAATTTTCAAGGAAGCAGAAGACCATAAAACATTTTAACAACACCACATAAAACATGAAAAGGTGTAAAAAGAAGTTAACATAGTGTAATTGGAATAATAATATAATGATGATAAGATATGCTATGAACTCACTAGAATTATTACAGATGAAGCAGAATTGGTTACTCTCTTGTAAATAAAAGATGACTAAAAAGAATTACGTAGTGAAATCAGTGAAAAAATACAGGATGTAAAAACCCATGTTCCTAAAAATAATATTAAATAAGATGTAATTCTAAAATCCCCATACAATCAATCACATGATGAAGAAAATATTCCAAAATTTTAGATGTAAATCCTAGAACATACAAATGTACAGTGAGAGGAGTTGAAGGAGGATTAATTCTATGATCTTAGGGAGAATTTTTTGGAATATGAGTGTAATAACCCACTAATTCCCAATTTCTTGAGAGTACAATGAGTCATTACATGTCCATAAGAGACATACCCAAGATTCAAAATGCTATAAATAAATTTTTACGGGTTTCAAAAGAATGTGGGGACGATTTACCCATTATGAATAAAACCATAAACTCATCAACACATAACTGAAAAGCTCACTATATGATGCATGAACATGGAAAGATATTTCAATTAGTCGATTCAAGATAAAAAATAAAAGTGTGAAACAATGGAAGAAATCCCAACTATAAAAGTAAATAATAGAAGGAAAACTATGGAATCCAAGAAAACTACATGACTCCATGATATCTAATCTCTTTTCTCCAATATCAGTAAACAGACTGCATATCACGAAGTGGTGCTAAAAACATTTGAAATGTTACTTTTTTCCCTATCCCAGAAGATAAAATCTGTAAAAGAAAAGCAATTCAATGTACGAGTGAATATAATACTGAGTAGTCTTTCCCTAAATTACATCCCTACTCACAACACTAGTATATAATATTTAGCAGCATTTATATAAAACAATTTATATAAAATATTTTTCAAAAATAGTTTATAAATAAATATAAACATATTCCAAAAATAGTTGCAACCAAAAGTATACAAGTTATATTAAAACTAATTTTACATAAATATAAAATTCTCTAAAAATACTAATAAATATTTTTAACCATTTCAAATTATCCTTTTTGGAACACCTGAACCATTACACATTCATTCTATCAAACATACATGCTTTATTTTGACAGTTCCATACTTATGAGCGATTTCCTGTCAATCTAGGAAGTTGTCAAAAGGTAGTTGTATATCATGTTCTAAATGTCATATTTCAAACAATACCCATATATGTAATATTAACTCACACCCCAATATGCCTAAGGATCCATCCAAATCACTTTTTCAATAAAACCACATTTTTATTGAAAACAATTTTTCCATCAAAACCATTTTCCTGCTGAACCATTTCAATAACATTTCCTTTTCATTGAAAAAACATTCCAAAAAACCAATATAGATATTCTTGAAAATATATAATTTAAAATTACAGTGTCAACTTCATGAAAATAATGCAATTTTCCCACCAATTCATCATGATTTTTAATTTCACAAAAAATGAATAATCATCACAAAAGAGATTTATTCAATGTGTTAAACCAATATTTCATAATAAATTTTATTAAATTAAATAAATTCAAAACCAATAAAATCAATTATAGAAATAGGAACTAAGAGTGAAGCTACCTACCTTCATGGTTTTGACGAAAAACAGACAATGGATGAAGAATGCTCACGCAACCAGGTTGATGCTTCCCAAAATGGCCTTATATATCTTCTCCATCCATTAACGAACCCGAATCTCATCATATATGGAATCCCCCATAATAGATCTCTCATAAAAGGCATAGATCGGAAAAACAAAGATGAGGGGAGAAGTATATCTATGTAGATATGAGAAACGAGACAAGAATGGTGAAGAATGTCACTTACTGTGAGAATTCGTCTTGAAAATGCCTAGGTAGTGCTTTTAATCATTTAAAAATTGCTTAGCAGTGGTTCTTATACCTTCAATGGAATCTTTAATTAGGGTCCTTTGGGATAAAAACTGAGAAATTAGGCACAAAAATGAGTAATATTCTAAAAATAGGATCTTAATTTGACTCTGCACATGGTTAGACCGCGTGTTTAGAAAAACTGTGTAGTAAACATTTGTTATATACTGCCATAAGAAAACCCCTTAATAGCCCCCTCACATGGTCTACCTAACCTTGTGTACACTATTCCAAATTTTATTTCCAAAATATTTTAGTGATCACGGTTTATCCTCGGATTTACCCACGGTTTGGAAAAAATGTGCACAGACTGTGCCCTTTCATTTAGCCCGAAATATATATTGAATGTTTACTAAACAATCAAATAATTCACCTATAATATTTATTTACATAAAAATATGTGGAAGCCATAACATACTAGAAACCAATGTAATAGATTCTCCCCACCATTGGTCTTTCCGTCCTCAAAATGTACAAAGCTGTGAAAGGGATTTGGCCATTTCTCTTCCATTTACCTCTCATATTCCCAAGTCTATTCCTGAATATGACCATGATTCCATAATAAATGAACTAGAAAAGGTCATTTTTTACACAATACATTCTCTTGCCTACCCACAATCTGCACTGGAACAAGTACCAATGAAGAATCTGTCTCTATTCCAATGTGATCCTATCAGATCACATGGTTAGGATTAGGAAAACACATTTTCAAATGCAATAAATGGAACACGTTATGCACTAAACTAAAATGTGGTGTTAATTCCATCCAATATTCCACCACTCCAACCCATTCAAGTATATCAAAAGATCCAAAATAACTCAGAGTTATCTTTCACTTCTTTCCAAAATAACGATGTTAATGTAACGTAGAGATCCTCAAGAACATAGGATCACTCACAAAAAATGAAAAAGGCCATCGATGATGATCCACATAAGATTTTTGACATCTTTGATCCATCTTCATCCTACTTCTGATTATATGAATATTTATTTTTCTTTCTTGGACAAGACTCTTCCTAACGTGTGAAGTCTCCCCTATTTCCACCTAACACAATGGAGAATAATATGGATGCCCATAAATATCATCAAACAGATCCATATGTATCGAGTCCTAACACCTATTATTCTATGATAACCCGCTAATGGTACATGCTCTTACCATGAGCCACTAAAACCCATTACACAAGCCCACAACATTTCGTCCATCATATTTATTGTACATTCAAATTGGTCTTCAATCTGAGGATGATACGCAGTACTCATAGAAATTTGAGTTCTAAAGGGATTTTGAAAGGATTTCTAGAAACTAGATATAAACATTTTATATCTATTAGACACGATCAAAACTTATATTCCATGTGTCTTTACCACTACACAGATATTGGTTTTGGATACATCCTCCACCATATGGGTTTCAAGAATAGGGATGAACTGGGCCAACTTGATAATAAAATCTACTATCACCTATATGGAGTCGTGTTTCTAGACCATTCTAGGAAGACATATAACAAAATCAATAGTTATCTCCTCCCATCACCACACTGTACTCATTTAATACTATAACATACAAGCTTGTCTATGATGCAATTCTTTGACCGTATACCAATTTATGCACTGTGAGACAAACTCTACCACCTTCCTTTTAATGTTACTCCCCCAAAACTATGCGTTCAATTACTTATACATATTTGGTGTTCGTAGATGTAAAACACATTTTCAATGTTGGTAAGCATGAAGGAGTTATTAATTAAAATCCATTGGTACACCCATCTTTTCTATGAAATGATAAAATAAACTCCCATTAAGTTTTCATCCCTCAATTGCCTCTCCCCCATTGAGTTTTGAACTCAAAAAAAGGGATTTAAAATTAGATTTTTGTACCTATTTAAATTTACTTTCAAAATCAAGAACAAGCATAGGTGAAAATAGAACAATAACCTCACCTCATTCTTGGCATTCCACATGCATGTCAGCTAGGACCAACATCAACTGCCATTCATCAAAATATTCTTCTTGCATCTGAGCATATGAATTTTTTCCCAATGCATCTTACACCAAATTAACTTTTCCTAATTTATAGATCAAGTCAGATTCATACATTTGGTGATAGTCCTTCCATCTCCTTTTCCTCATATTTAAACTATGCTATGATAAAATATGTTTCATGAGTTTTTGGATCATAATCATAGTAAATTTCACACCAAAGAGATAGTGATTCCATGTCTTCAATGAATGAATGACCACAACTAATTCCAAATCGTGTGTTGGGTAATTCTTCTCATGATTCTTCAAATTCCTTGAAACACAATCCATAACATGTTTTCCATTCATGAGAACAAAACCCAACCATGATATCTAAGCATCATAGTACACAACATACAAATGTCCTGGTTCTTGAAAAATCAAGATATGTGTGAATATAAGATGAAATATCAACTCTTGGAAAGCCTTTTGGAATTATTTTTTCCATTTTAATGTATAATTCTTATTTTTAATAGTTTTCCTTATAGAGGATAGTCATGATAAGTCACACTCAAAGCATCGACAGTAGCTATCTAGACCAAGGGAACATTATATTTCAAAGTATTTCTTCTGTAGTTGTCACGAGATAACAGCTTCTATCTTATCAGGATCCATTGAAACACCTTTTTTAGAAATCACATGTCCAAGAAATTGTACCTATTTTATCCAAAAATCACACTAAGAAAATTTGGAATAAAAACAGTGATCTCTCAAGATTTCCAAAATTGTTGCGAAGTGTTGCTCATTCCTAGCCCCTTTCGTTTAATACACAATGATATCATCCAAAAAACCAAAACAAAAGAATCCAGATATCTTTGAAATATTTGATTCATCAAAGCCATGAAGACTGTTTCTGCATTGATAAGACCAAAATACAAGGCTACATTTTCTTAGTTTCCATATCTTCTTCTAAAGGCTATCTTCAGAATATCATCCTTATAAATTTGTAATTGGTGATATCCTGATTGCAGGTCAATTTTAAAAAACCAATGGGCTCCCCTCAATTGATCTAATATGTAATCAATGCATATAAGTGGATACCTATTATTTATTGTAACATGGTTAGTCTTACGATAATCAACACACATCTGAAGAGTTCTATCTTCTTTCGTAACAAAAAGGACTGATGCTTCCCACAGATACATACTTGGTTGAATTAAACCATTTCTTTCTAGAACCACCAGCTATTCATCTAACTCTCTTAACTGTTTTGGTTCCATATTATATAATGTAATGGAAATAGAACTAATCACTGTAATGTGATCAATCATAAACTAAACATCCCTTGTGGGTGGTAACCATGAGAATTTATCGGGAAATACATCTGGAAATTGATCCAAAACTACTAGAAAACTAATATCAATGATCTCTTCCCTACATGTCAAAGTCAAAACTTCCAATAAATAAGAGATCATTCCCATAGTTTTTTCTAACAGTCCAATTTTACCTATCCTTACAACCCATTCTCTTTTGAAGAGCTACTTGATGTCATCCTCAATTGTGAAAATTACTATTATACTATAACATTGAATGTGATCCTTCAACATTTTTGACCAATATATACCTAGTATTACATCGTAGTCAACTATTTACATCACTGAGAAGTCCCTCTTCTCCTCAACTCAATCATCAGTTATATTACAAGATCTACACACGAAGGCTCAACATTCTCTTTCACTAAGAGAAGTTTGGACTTTTCTCACATAAAGAAACATCTAATGTTTTATGTAGATAAAGTCAATATAATGAGGAGAAATTATGGAATGTAATGAACCAGCATCAAATAGAACATTCATAAGGATATAATTCAAAAGAATCGTACCTCTCAGTGTAGATGGTCCAGGATGATCATCCACAAACGTCTGCTCAGCTCCATAAAATTGCTTCATCGTTATACTCCACTTCCTATTTCCTCATAATATTTACCCTATTCAGAAGTCATAGTATTCCAAGAATCACCATGGCTAGCTGTACTCTACTGATGAGAATAATTCTATTAAACTCATCTGGTCAAAGCATACGATGCTTGTGACACTATTGAAGTGTCTCAAACACATGATCTTGGAGAATACATAAAAAGTTCTTATGATGTCTTATATTGTTGTAGTTGTGGAATACTATTTATGGTGATGTAAATTCTCACTTCATGTGGTAAATGTAACCACAAAAAATAGAAACCATCTTTTCCCTTTGGTCATGTTGGAAGATTTACCAATCCAACTATCTAGTTCTACTCTTCTCTCCCAAGTTGGAAATAGTTGTCCCTCTTTTTCTTGCTCCCATAATTCATGTTCCCACCATTTACGATAGGTATCATCAAACATCGTCCTCTCGGATCGTCTGATATGTCCCACTCTCCCACTGTCGCTCTATTCACCATATTAGTATAATCTGGAATACATAACACTACAATTTTGAGCAAGTCTCCTTCTTTATCCCTGATTTGAAGATCCATGCCTTCAAGGCCATACATTCTGCAAATTATGGTGAAAAGAAACCAAAATGGAAGAATTTAGCCGCATCCTCGCTGATAGAGAAATTTTCCTATTTTAGACTAAAAGGGATCATCATCCTCAAGATATTTAAAGTGTGATGATTGATTGGTTTATTAAACAATTTCTCAATATCCTCCCAAGTAAGGCCTTGATCTATATTAGCATGATGTATTAGTTCCCACCACTAGCACACAAGATCCTTGAGATTGTACATGGCTAGATTTACTTTGAGGTCTGATGGTGTGCTAATGAATTTAGGATAAGATTCATCCATTTAATCCCAAAATCCACCATTTTGGGTTCAGAATCACCTCGAAATATGGGTGGATTCAGCTTCATAAACTATATGGAATTATCTATGTGCCCTGGATCATCTCCCAGGTTCCCCAAGACCACATCATGAAATGATTGAATAATAATTTGAACTAGTTATTAGTTCACCCTTGGATCAAGTGCAACTACATTCTCTGTATCTTTTTTCGATTGGTTCTTATGATGCCTATCAGGTGCCATTTTCTAATCAAACAACAAACTATGTATATCACACTCTCTAGAAACTAATGCCTTAGTATTTCAAATTCTATCACAATAACAATCACAAAATTGTTTTCCAAAAACAACATTTTTCACTATCAACCATTTTTGAAAAAATAATTCTTTCTTTTGAAAATCAAACAATTTTTAAAATTCCATAAACATCTCCTTTTTCAATGTCTTTTCTTTGAAAAAAAATTTCCTACTCTTTAAAAAATAATCACTCTTACACAACGTAAATCATTTCTCTAAATTATGTGTTCACTACTAGTAGGAATTCATTCCTGCAATTCATGGAATGATCATATCATTGGTTAAACCCATGAAAATGAGATTTCAAAATTTTAGAAGTTTCTTCAAATACTTATGTACCCTACTCCATAGTAACTTGAATTTCATTATGAATGGGTTAGATACATCCTTTTATGATATAAATTTCTATTCCTGACAATGCTAATCCTTTACGAGTTCCCAACACAAGGGATATACATGAAAAAAATTCAACTCCATGTCAATGAAAATCAAATATGACTTGTTAGGAAAGGACCGAACAAGTTGATATCATTTTTAATGACTAGCTAATTCTGATTGACTTGGTAGTATAATGAGTCATTACAAGGACATAAGAGACATCCCCAAGATGGAAAAGATTGGAAATAAATTCCAAATGGTTTCAAAATAAATTTTTGTATTATTTACCCATTAATAATAAATCCATAAACTAAATAATCCATAACCAACGAGATCACTATATGATTCATGAACAATGAAAGACAATTAAACCAAATTATTCAAGATAAAACAACATAAAAGTGTAAAATAGTGGAAAAGAATCCAACTAACTAATTAAACCAAGGAGGTAAAACTAAATACTCAATGAATACAACATGACTCCATGCTCCCAATGCTCCACACTCCTGGATCAACAAACTACCCAAGTATGATGAAGTAGTGCTAAAAACATGTGAAACACTACCTTTTCCCCAACCCTGGAAGATAGTATCTTCAAAAGAACCAAAGTTACAAATAAGGGTTGAGTATAAATCTCAATAGGATTTCCCCTAATGACTTCCCTACCCATGAACTAGTATAATCAAGTTAAAAATATTTATATAAAATATTTTATATAAAACAATTTCCTAAAACAATTTATAAATAAATATAAACAAGTTCCAATAAATTTTGAAACAAAAACTACACTAGTGATATTAAAACTAATTTTCCATAATGTTATCATTATATAAAAATACTATAAAATCATTAATCCAATTTCAAAATATCCTTTTTTTCATCCCCGAACCATTCCACACATTCATACTGTCAAACATGCATGCTTTTTTTGTGAAATTTCCATAATCATGAGCGGTTTCTCATCGTTTTACCAAGTCGTCAAAAGTTAATTATATCCAATTATCCAATAACCCAATGTAACTAAGAATAGGGCTTTATTTCAACCAATACATGTATATGTAATATTAATTCACACATCAATATGCTCAAGGATCATGAAAAAACACATATTCAACAAAACCATCTTTTTATTGAAAACCATTTTTTCCATCAAAACCATTTCTAATCAAAATTATTTCAATAAAACACACTTTTCATTGAAAAAAACATTCCAAAAACCCATTTAGATATTCCAAATATTTCATTATTTAAAAATACCATGTTAACTTCAAGAAACTAAAGCAATTTTCAAAAAAATTCATCAAGATTTCACAATTTTACCAAAAATAATAAATCACGAATAAATAGATTTCTTCCATGTGTGAAACCAATATTTTACAGTCAATTTAATTAAATTTATTAAATTTAAAACTAATCAAATCAATTCGAGCAAGAGGAGATGAGAGTGAATCCACCTACCTTCAATTGTTTGTTGAAAACTGACAACAGATGAAAAATGCTCATGTAATCGGGTTAAAACATCTCCTAAATGACATTATATCTCTACTCCTATCATCAATTAACCCAAATATCATCGTAATTGGAATCCCACCCACATATACATACCCATAAAATTTGTAGATCCGAAAATTAAAAAGGATAGCTGTAGTATAGCTAAAGACATCTAAGAAACAAGACAAGAATGGTGAAAAATGTCACTCACTATGAGAATCATTCTTGAAAACACCAAGGGAGGGCTCTAGATCAGTTCCAAAACTCTTGGAAGATGTTTTCCTACCCTTTTTGAAGAGGAATCTCTATTTAGTTCCATTTAGGAGATGAAAACAATCATGTAGGAGAAAAACATTTAAGATCCTAAAAATTAGATCTTAATTTGACTCTGAGGAAGGTTAGATCGCACAGTTAGAAAAATCGTCCACTAAACGAGTCTTAGATGATTCTATAAGGAACCCCCCATATATCCTCCTAACACAATTTCCCTAACCATGTGTACACCGTTATGGATCTTCTTTTTGAAATATTCTAGTGAGCACACTTTCTTGAAGGATTTTTCACGGTTTGGATAGACCAGGAATAGATCGTGCACCTCTCCTTTAGCACTAAAAACATATTGCTCACCATACTCTCCCATAAATCACCCACAACATTAATATATATAAAGAAATTGAGGAAAGGGTTGCATAACAGAAATTGGTTTTACTACACTGAGCATCATTCACATAAACAAAAAAACTAGTTATAAAATACCAATTTATAGCATTGCACTTGAGGAGAAAAAATAAATTGTAGAGGAGGATTTATTGAAAAATAATAAAAATTGAGGGAAAAAACCAAGAAAAACCTAGTATGTGGAGGAAACATTATAGTTTCTAATAGTATTAAATTAATTTTATAATAGGAAAATAATTCTAAACATATATTATTTTTCATTGAACTCCATAAAAATAAATAATATGATAATGATGAAGCACCATTAACACCGTTACAAAAGGGGAGTACTATTAAAATTCAATGATTGCATAGGAAATTATCGTAGGAAATAAAGGATGATGTGATGGAAAATGAGAAATTCTATTCTATTTTGGATATCATGGAGAATGAAAAAACTCCAACATAAGAATTTTAGAGATGGTTTCTTAAAATCATAGGTTATTCATGGTATTAGAGGAATAACAGGAACCCCATGAAATATAGGGAGACGACATAGATCTTAATGAACCTTTGGTTATCATTAGAAAAATTGAAATCCTAAAAGTAAAAAATTATTATCTTCATACAAGAAATTTTATTTTCATATTAATCATTTCAAATAAAGAAAAATAATAATTTCTAGAGGTGTAATGATGTGGAATTTTTTGAGTCTCTAAAAAAAATGCTCGTGTTGTTGAACAAGAGAATGATGATTTTATTGGGATTCAATGATCGATCACATAACTCAATGAAATGAAATGAGGTTTTTCAGTGTTGAAGGATTGTATTAAAAAGTTAAAATAATTTCCAGGGGAGTACTACATGGTCTGGTCTAACAATGATCTACTTGTTCACTCATTAGAGTTAATGTAAGAAAAATAAATGGAAAATTAAATTGAAAAGTTTAGAAAACTCCAACAAAAAAAATTAATGGTTGGGTTGTTATACTAGGTATGTAAAGACCAAAACATGTTAGTCTACATGTTATGTTTGTATATGACTACATCCACTACTCAAGTAGGTGTCTCACTAAAACCAAGATGAAAGAGGATCAAATTCAACCTTGATGTTCATAATTTCAATACAATCATAAAAATGAGCATGGTCAAAACATTTCACACTCTAATAATGTGGAAATAACTGTAAAATTAACTATCTCAGAGCCCAAAAATAAAAAAACAGAAGGAAACCTTGGTTTTCAAATCATTACTGTGACATATGTTTAATATTTATTTTATATTTTTTTCATTAAATCATATTTTCGGTTGACGTTGACGATCAATTTTTATTAACCATCATAAAATGGATATCTATACCTCATCTGTTTATTTTTTTCACAATTCCACATATTAATGGTTTCATTAAAAAATGGGATTCCTTAAAGGGATGATAAAGTCAAGAGAATTAAATGTTAGGATCTCAATGCTAAATCAACTCATTCAAGGAATAAGGTAATAGAATTAGTTTAATGATGGATATCTTAATTTCTTTCATAGTTTAATATCATTTTGAAAAAAAAATTAATGTAAACATAATCTTAATAAAAATATATATCCCATCTCACATTAGTTTATCATTATGTATGATTTAATTTTATATGTTTGTGTGTTGGGGTGGGGGTCATTAGATACCTAAAATTTGGATTTTTTTTCTTATTAGTTGGATTAAGAGAAATCATCACTTTATGGAGATTTTTCTTCCTATTTGAAAATTTTAAATTTTTTATTCCCATACAAATATAAGATATGAGTGTTTATTTAAGAATGTTTCTACAAATTATAATTTTTATTTGTGTAAAAATGATTGATGATATGATTTTAATTTTTGACTTTAGAAGTTATAAGTTTTAATTTATTGGAATAATTATTCATATTCATTCTATGAATGGATTGTAAAAATATTCAATTACTATACACAAGAGGGTTATAAGAAATTTTTACAATATTCTTTATCATGTCCATTATCATTAAATAACTCAATAAGTGTTCTACTAATAGAACATTCACATTCTTATTGTCAAAACATGATGATTCTAGACTACTTAAAAATCCAGGAGAAATTATTAATAATTTTTCTAGCCTATTACCCCAGAAACCTACAATATAGTTTTTCATTTTTGATAATTTTATTTATCATAAAATGAATTGATAGAAATCCACATTATTAGCCAATTTTCAATCCCATAGTAATTATTTTAGTATAAATTCATGATCTTTATTTTTATAATAAATGGGGTGCTTGGTATTTTTTATAGATTTGCTGAATTTATTTTTCCAAATTGAAGTGTCGGTTTTAAATCTCTCGAGGTTTTAGAAAATAGGTTCCTTATATTTTTCATTATGTTTTTATTACATAAACCACAAAAATGTGAAAAGATAACTAAATAAAAAAAGAGAAATAGTGAGCATGTGGGATACCTAGAATATACCTATAGTTAATTAAGATACCCCCTTCTTATACGATCTATTAAAATTATTATCAAAAGGAGATTGATGGCTGGGATTAACGTTCATATTGGTTTTACTTTCTATGTTATTGGAATTTTCCATTACACATGTTCCACTAAAAAATATGGAAAAAATAAATATGAAATAACGAGACAAAAAATAAGATATTAATCATTTTAGAATATTTTAAAATGAACATTACATGTGAAAAGGTGAATAAATTGATATTTTATCCCCTATGAGAAATGGTTTGAAGGAGGAAGTCATTGTTTTGAGTTTTACATGAATTTCCTGAATTTTAATTTTATAATTTACCCCTCATTTTAGTTTCCTAATTTTAAAGTTTACATCATTACCTATCCACCATGATCCTCAGAGATTTTAAAATCCTAATAAAAAGCGTTCATTATTTAAGGAGTTTAACTTCTAGGCGGAAGTTAAGATGGTTTGAAAGCGTGTGGATAAGGATAATGCACTTAAGATTGAGTATCATTCCAGTTAAAATGTTATTCAGAGATGAGTGAAATTCATTCCAATAAGGTAAATAATTATTGGAATGGATATTTAGTAAAAAGTTGAATTATTTGAGTGAAATAGAAATAAAAATCCTAAATTTAATATTTTAAAAATAGCATGATTTTTGAACATGATTATGGTTAAGCATGTGCCCCACCATTGTGGGTAGGGTGGTAGGGGTTTGGGTAGCGTTAGGGGAAGGTTTCAATGTCATGTCCTTAGGCCTTTAATTTACTACAATCTTCTTCCCAATGTTGTCTTCCATAACAGTGGATGTAATCGACCTTGGATGGTTAATATTGTGCTTTTTAAAATCACCAATTATAACATTGTTTTAAAATCATTGTCATTTTAATATTTAACATACCAGAGTGTGGACAATTTTGGTTTTATAATGATTTTTTTGTTTATGAAAAGCATTGGTTTATGTTCTGGGATATTGGATGAATATAATTTTTGTTGATATTTTCCATATTAAATTTTTTGAGTAAAATGAAATTTATGCCTTATTTTAAGTATTTTACTTTGTAGTGCACTAAAATTATTAAAATTATATTGAATTATATTTTTTTGGTTTCTAAGAGTTTTGATGATGTAGCTAACCAAAATGTTACTTCATCACAAGGACAAGTTATTGGGTTGGACATAAGAATATTTAAATAAAATCCCATCACGTACCCATCCCTCAACCAAGGCGAAAGACACATAGATAGCTATAAGTCCAGATGACCAGGAAACATGGTAAATATTTTTGGGTGTCAATGTCTCGTATATGTGATTTCGTACGGGTTAGAGTATACTGTTGTTGGGTGAGAGAACAGTGGGGTCATGGTATGACAAGTGGAGGTACTATGCGTGTGCAACCTGGAAAACACTAGGGGAAGCCATGACATGTGGAGGAACCATTACTGATTTCTAGTGAATGCATTTATAGGTCATTTTTATTAGGTGAATATAGAACCACTAAAAATTGATGTTGGATGACGTGTTGTGCCCTTTATTTGTTTCATTTTTCCGCATTGTGGGGGGGGGGGCTATATGTGTATTTCTTTTTAAACTGAATATAATTTAGTTAATAATCACCGCTTGGTTAGTTTATATTGGGATTAATAAAAATAATTATTTTAATAATAATAGTTTCCATCTTATTGTACAATATATTAGTTTTTCATCTTTTATTTTATTTATTAATGTATTTTTGAAATATTTTTTTAATTATAACCTTCAATTTATATATTCTTTGAGTTTTATTTAATTTTCTTTTCAATGTAATATTTTTATTCCCTTTGTATTTTTAGTATTAAAAAAATAATAATTAATTTTTGATTAACATTTACTTAATTTTTTATTAAATTATAAATTAATTTGTAGAATATATTTATTTCTCCATCTTCAGTAATTTTTAACTTTTTCTTATTAATTAAATACATTTGTATTTTAATCCAATTATTTTTTATGTTTCATTGTTTTAAAATTTTAACTAGTTATTAGTAATTGATTTCATATACTTTTGTTAATTAATTCTGTCTGTTATGTAGGATGTTGGAAGTAAGAAAATTCATTTACTATGAAAAAGACAATTTTAGTTAAATAATTTGACTTCACCACAGTAGATAAATTTTGGGATGTCTATAAGACAAAGTTGGTAAACATATTTTATCAATCTGTGTAAGATAATATTTTATGGTCTCCATCTGAATTTATAAATATCTTACGCCTAGTCAAACCTAAATGGAACATGATGAAAACAGAATGAAGATATGTGATTTTCATTCATTGATAAATACAGGACTAGGGTACATGTGGAATGAATGAAGAATATGGAACAAAGACATATCTAGGGTTACGAATGAAACTTAAATAAGGGAGATTGGCCCCCAATGTGTTCTCAATCGAACATGAGCTTACGAGGGGTTGATGAAGAAGATGAGTTCGATGCATTTAGCCTCCCTGGTGACTAAGGTTGTGATGACTCTAGTGATGCATCATGTTCAAGGTAAAAATGTCTATCAATGATAAAATCACATCCAGATGCATGAGTTCAAATACGAATGTTATGTGGTATGAAAGAATAAAATAAAAAAACCATTTTTTAGATATGGATGGTATTAGAAGTTTATTTGTGGAGAATCCTATCAATCTAAAGAAGAAGAGCCCGAGGATTGATCTCCAATGCAGAAATGACAAACTGAAATTGGTTGAAGATGGAGAAAAAGAACCATTGTAAAAATTGAGCGCTGACAATTGAGAAAGAAGGAGCTAATAAATATATGCTTTGCACTTCAAGTGATGTCTCCCTATCCAATGTTGTGTTCAAGTGAAACTAAATCTAGATCAACTGAATATGGGAAATGGATTTAAAATATTTTCTCTAGAAGTTTATCTATATCTTTTGAGTGTAGCTATAATATGGATCAAATGTGTTTACACTATAGGTTGATTTCAATGTTGATTTCTCTCCTAGTGAAATTCCAAACCAAAAATAAATGACTAGATCGATACTTCATTCAAATAGTTTTCGATAGATGTTACTTTTTTTAGGTATGTATTTGTATTAGTGATAAAATTCTTGGATCCCCCATTTTCTGGAAGCATGTTTAATGATAGGTGCACTATTTGGGTTTGGTGAATTTTCCTCGTGCGGTTGTTTATCAGAGATTCATCTTCTCTATGATAAAATTAGTCATATTGGGAGAATTTGTTACCAATCTAGGGAGCCTGATTTTCATAACCCGAGCCTTTTACATGTGGAGTTATATGTGGTGGTGTTAGTAGATTGTGGAATAGTTGCTGAATAAATTTATTAAAATCCCATGGATAGTGATAGAAGGATAAAAAAGGAATTATACTACTAGTGTTTCATTAATATACATCTTTGAAAAATGGATGAATATTTTGAGGGAAATAAAAGGAAGTTCCCAGGAAATTTTTATGAGATAACACATTACTCAGGAGATAGAGCTGGAAATTAGAGGTGTATATGGAGTAGGATAATGAAAATGGAAAACCAATGAAGCTTGGAATGAGATATAATCGACTTACATAGAGATGATTTCTCTCTCTAGTTTCATTATTTATCATTACTTTAATGTTTAGAATAAATTTATAGTATATATTTTTAATAGACGCTCTAATTATGTGTGAATAAACAATTATATGGTTTTGATATTGAAATGCAGTATGTTTCATCATCGAATCGACTCTTTTTATCCTATTTATGTCTGTGTATGTTTAGTTCAGTTATTTCATATTTTTTATTGATGATAATCATTTTTACACTAGTCTATGTACTGATCCGAAATGATAGTGGGTTGTTTTACATTGTTCATTAATAAGTGTACTAAAATTTTGAAGAGGATTATGATACACTTCTATATTGGTGATGTAGTCGAATTATTAGTTTAGATTGGAAAATATTAAAATTGTGAATTCATTGGAGTGTGATAAAAATTTAATGGCAGTTAGGTGCTGATAACAATTTATGTCAGTGCATTTTTTGTTCAATGTTTTCAACATTATGCTTAATGAGACTCAATTTTCAACTATTTCAATATCTTTTTCTTATTTTTTACTTTTTTTTTATTCTGGGATTTTTTGGTTCACACATTGTTTTTCTTCCCTATGGAAATCGATACTCATACTTTTCGCTCTACTAGATATTCATGGGTCTTAAAAATAATTAATTTGAAATGTTCTCAAAGATGTACTTGAAAATTATTGGTGCTATTTCTGGGATAGTTGAATGTTACCAAACACATAAAAACATTTTAAAAACCTTTAATCTATTTTTTTTAAAAAAATAACCTAAAAAGTAAAAAACAAAACAAATGCTAAAAAACTACATATTTCCCACTACTATGTTTTTCACATTTAACATGTAAACATTAAATTTTATGCACACAAGGGAAATGGCTAACTCTAAACATCAATAATTTATTCTTGGAATAAACTCTTGTTGTTCTTCCCCTATAATGAAAAAAATTAAAATAGAAAATCCAATTTTTTTACATTATAATATTTACCTAAAATATAAACCAAAATCATGGTATACCTCAAACAAGAAATAAAAATGTTGAGAGGGATAGGATATGAACATTCCATCTTATGACTATGTAATTTCATCCTTATTTTATACAATTATCGAAAATGGTATGGAATTATGAAATGAAACAATCACACCACTCTTGGTTACAATCATTTAGTTGAAAACCCGGTGATGATTATTTTTAGATTATTGTAGAATTTTACAGTGTGGTTAAATATTTTTCATTTCACAAGTTAAATGTGGAGGATATTAGGTTAAGAGACTGTTCTTTTTTTTTGAAAAACAAGCCTCCAAGTTGGTTCCAAAATTATGATAAAAAAACATTTGACACATGGGTCCAACTTTTATATTCTTTTTTAATATGTTTTACCCTCAAAACACTAGCAATTAATTGAAATATAAAATTACCATTTTTAGTCAAGATGATTATTAACTATTTCGTGACACATTGGATAAGTTTCGTGGAATCGTTAGAGAAATTATTAATAACCATATTTCACCTCACCTCTTGATGGATATTCTCTATAATATAATCACACCTCACAATCAAAATCATGTTGACAAATTTTTTGTTTTTGATATCTCATATATGAAAATAGATGAACTCAAAAAAAATTAATAAACATTCTAAAATATCCCAACATAAATGAAAAAAAGATAGTTTCCCATAGGGATGATCCTAATTTAAAAAATGTTGTAGTTAATGAAAATCGACTTATGGGGTTGTGTACTCTATTTGGGAAGTATGTGCATTCCCAGCTTTTCTTGTCTTGACATTGAACTCTATGTTATTAAGAATAGAGTACCCAATTTATTAACTATAAGCATAGGAACCAAGAATTCAGTGACCCGTTCTCAAATCATTTTAATTCTAGATATAATATTCATCCAATAATATCACAGTGAAAATAATGTTTTTTGGGAAAAAATCAACCGCTCATGTTCACCCACAATAATCAAAACCTTCATTTCAGGATAAATATACTATAGAATTGTCATATTCTTAAGTGTATGTTCGGGGTATGTGTACAAATTTTATAGGATGATTTGATACTCAAATGGTTGAGTTAGATTCCCAAAATGATATAATTGATTCAGATCGGGCTGAAACAAATTATAAATCCATAAATTGAGTTACAAATTGGCCAACATACTTTAAACATAGGAGGAATAGATAAGGGGAAGCTACCATGAATGGAATTTATGAATCCAAACAAAAATGTGATGGATAAAACAACTAGGCCAGGTCTAAAAACACATAAAAAATTTATTAATCAAACTTGGTAAAATGAACCATAAAATTTATATGAACCTGAAAGTTAAAACATCAGAAATTCCATGTCTAAAAATCTGTATACAACTGTCTAGAATCATCAAAATTCTTAATAATCAAGGTAAAACAAAAAAAAAGAATAAAATGATGTAAAATCTCAACATAGAGGGAAATAAAAATTTCAGGTTTGAGGATTATGTGAGTGAACTACTAATCATGAAGAATTATATTCCTCTCATCCATTTTCTAGAAATACATAAAAAGAAAAATGTACCAAATTACTTGAAATTTCATCAATTATATATGAGTATTAATCTCAATATCTTCTTATTATTGATTTGAATAAAATTTCTTATTTTTTTTTTAATTTCATAAAATATTAGTGTAAAATAAGAGGTCTTCAGATGAGTGTTCAAAAATTAATTTGTATTTGTATTGTATTTCCATTGTTTAAATAAAATTTCCCCAAAAATAAAAGGCCACGGTTCCTTGGTCTTCACTTTTAAATCAGAGTTATTTAGGAGATCAGGTGCCTAAGTGATTTTGGTTCTATTAGTAACATAATGACCTACACCTTATTCATTAATTTAGGTTTTTATGAGTAGAAACCAACCTCAATTTCACAACAATTGGTTGATATATCATGTTTTTTCCTTTTAGAAGGGTATATGACATGTTAGTTGATGTAGGAAAGCTCAAAGTCCCTCAAATTTTTCTTTTTATTTAAATTCATCTTGATAATAAATTCCAATAATTTTAGGTATACCGTTTATATCTAAAATTTTTGTTGTGATTGATATTTAAAAATGTAAAGTGGCAATTCAAGGTAGTGATGATCAGGAGGAGTTCCATGTTTTCAGAGAATCTTATCATTTGGTTAGTTCTAATTTGACTGATGTGGATGGGGAAGTTTTTAGAGTTGGTTTTAGGAAAAATAATCATTTTAATTTTAATGTCATAAATGATGTTCATAGTTCAAATCCAAATCAAGTTTTCATCTTGGAAATATCTTCATGAATTGATCAACCTGAGATGTGTTAGAATATTTTTAGTTTTCCTACTACTAAAATCGAGTTTTTAAAGAGGTAGAAAATTCTTGTGTTAGTGATGACCTATTAGTAACTAATAATGAGTTATCTTAACCAATTCTAAGTGTAGAAAGTGATAATATGGGATGTTTTCAAGATTTGGATAGAATGTATCTCCCTATTATTATAATTGTTTTAGAAGAATATTTTTCTATTAAAGATAATCAATAATTATTGGGCATGATTGAGGAGGTTTCTACAACACCAAAAGGGAGTTGAATTATAGAATAATCTGTGTAGTGGGAAATTTGTTGAATCTATTGATCTTATTTCTAGCATTATTTTATTTTAAAACCTAGATGATGAAATATTTTTAACAATTTTTAAAAGTTCATAGATGGTATCGAAATTTTTTTCTATACTTTATCTAATAAATTGGTTCATGATCATCATTTAATGGATAATTTTCAGTTGGTTAAAAATAACTATTATACTAAAATATAAGTTTTTTAAACCCCTCAGGTGTGGGGAAGGATATGAGATGTGAAGTTGTTCCATATTTTTAGAATACTAGGTTTCTTATTTATATGTTACATTAACTACATGATGTTCATTACCATGAGACAGTTTATGGTAGGAAGTTAAATGATATATCCTAGTGTTTAAATATTTTAGAGTATAAGAAAAAATTCTCAAAACAATCAATGAAATGGAAACCAATAACGAATCATGCCATTTTGATGACCAAAAATAGAAAATTTGAGGGGATAAAGTCTAGATAATGAATATAAATTTAACACTCCATGGGAGGAAGCCCATTATTTTTTTCTTTGTTTTTATTTTTCTCTTTGATTAAATCAAACTTCTCCTTCTCTATTGTGTGCAACTTTCCATTTTCAATCAATTACCACTTTTCATTAATAATAACATTTTTTGACTTTGTAGTAATGTATTTACTATTTTCATTTCTTTTCATGGAATATGTGAGGAGTAGAATAATTTTCAAGGATCTTCATTTTTTAATAAAATTATGTAACACATCCCAAACACATTTATATAGTTTATCATTATTATGGAATTTAAATTCTGAAAATTAGTTTAATATTATTCTTTTATTAGGAGTTAAATTTTTGTTCTATGAGAGGACTTACTCATGTGAATAAAAGGGGAAGTGTTTTTTGATATGAATCAATTGTTAAATCTATATTACAAAGAAGATAAATTCAAATTCTATACTAATTTTGTTTTTCTCTTATTTTAAAAAATCAATGCTTCTTTCATGGGTCTAATAATTGATTTTATAACTTGTATTTCTGTTTTTTATAAATTTTATTCATTATGTAAAATTATCTAGACATTTATACTATTTAAAAAAATTTCAATTTTGAATTTTCATTCTTAAGATGCTCATATTGGTTCATTTAGTGATTATCTTTTTGAATTCAAACTGTTAGAATGAAACCATTATGGAACGTTTTTTAGTGTTCTATAATTGAAAAAGAAACTAATATGTAATCCTTTTCATGTTTTGAATGATTTGATGTGAAAGAATAATTTTTGGACCTTTATTATGATCCAACATATAAAAAATTTAACTATCGTATTAAAAATAATTTTGAACATTAAAAGTATTAAGTGTTATACCACATTGAGTTCGACAAGGGGATATATTCAGTTTTCAAGTGTGGGGGATGTGTCTTTAATATGGTAATATGTATTAAGATCTCATCACAAAATTATAAAATATCTGAAAATTATATATTTTTAATCATCACAAATTAATTTTCAGTAGATGAATATTTTTTTCAAAATTTAATGTTGTGAAGCCACATTGAGGAAATTTATCATTAATACCAATTGGATTTTATTATGTAAGTATACTCACATTCCCTATTAGAAAAAGTTTCTATCATTAATATCTAGGGAATATGTCATAAAAAATTATTTACATTGAAAATGTTAATTTGAATTTTACTCGTTAGATAAGCATCCAAATGATTTATGAAATGAAATTCAGAATCTAGGTTCTGCCAAATATTCTTCATTCCCTCTATATTTAATTCATTAAGATACTAGATGATTTATTTTTCTTCCTTGTAATTATTAAACATGCCTATTAAATAAGGGTGTCTATTTAATATTCCTTATAATGATCTAAGTTGTCTCCCATGGAGGTAAATTTAAGATTGGAATTTTAGTTGGATGTAAAATTAAGTTTGATAAATTATATCTAAATTCTCAATTTTAATCGTTTTTTTGTAAATCAATAACCAACATTAAAATGAAAAATTTTAATTTTTGAGGGAAATAATTTTTACAATGTGAAAGAATTCATGAGTGAAAATCACATTGAAAATTGATTCTTAGTGGAATTTCAACTTTTCCATATTGAGATTTATTTTCTACTATATAAATCTAATAAGTGGTTTTTTTAGGACAAGAAACATTTTAAGTGTAGGGGAATTTTATTTTGTCTTTATTCATTAATGTTTTTCACAACCTTTTTGGGGTATATATATATATATTAATAAAATTATTTTAATTCATTTGACTAAAACTTTTTGGTCAGTTTATAGTGGAATTAATAAAATAATGGTTTTTATAAAAACAATGTATTATTTATTTATCCATATTTCAACTTTTAATACTTTTTTAATTATTTGTTTTCATATATTTTTTTATTTAATTCTACACATTAATTAATTAATTATTTAGGTTTTATTTAATTAAATTTTCTGTGTACTTATTGCTTATTCCCCTTATGTTTTTTATCTTAATATACTTAATAATTAATTGTTGATTAAAAATTATTTAAATTTACATCAAATAATGATTTATATTTTAATATATGTTTGCTTCCCTTTATTTCATTATATTTTTCTATTGTATATTATGTAATATATTTTATAATTTCATCCAATTATTTTTTTAATTGTGTTTTGTTTTAAAATTTTAAATAGTCATTACTAGTTTATTTCATCAATTTTTGTTAATTTTATAATCTGTTGTGTAGGGTGTGCAGAGTAAGATAATTCATTTACTCTACATAAGAGAAATTCGGTATGATAATTTCAGGCCACCAAGTAAGATAAATTATCATATTCCCTTCAGAAAAAGATGAGGAACATTTTTTTATCCATCTTTAAAAGATAATATTTGCAGGACTCTAGCCCATTTTAGAAAATATCTTATTTGTACTCAAACTGAAAGGGATTTCAATGAAAACTGGATCTACTTCTATGATTAGAAACTCATTGTTTCTTGGTGAAGCCATTGGCTGATCGAATCCAAGAAAGTTGTTTTGATGAATACAGAATTGAGTTTCATAAAAAGGGGAGGAATTAGAGGTGATGAAGTCAGATTTAGGAGTATGAATGGGTCTTAAAGAGGGGATTTTACCTTCTATGTGTTCTCAATTCAACCTAAGCCTATGAACAGATCATTAAAAAGGCGAGTTCAAAGCCTTTATCCTCATTAATAACTGAAGTTCTAATGATTCTACTGAGGCTTGACATTTAAGGAGAGCATATTTTTCAACGGTAAAATCATACTGAGATGTGGGAGTCTGAAGCTGACTAAGATGTGGGATGTTGGAATATGAAAGGGCACAATTTCTCAAATCTAGATGGAATCAAAATTTGACTGACAATGAAACCTAGGGAGGGGAAGAAGCCAAGCCTGATTATTGACCTTTTATGCATGAATGTAGAACCAAAATTAGTCGAAGATGGAGAATGACCACCTTTAGGGTAATTGAGTGAAGCCATCTGATAATGAAAGAACTGATGGATCTTTGATTGCTAATATATGTGAGGTCTCCCAATCTCATGTTGTGCCTTAGTTCAGCTCGATAGGGATAAACCCATGTCATGTAGTCGGTTCAAAAAATATTCTTCATAAGTTCTTCTAGATATTATTAGTGACGTTATGATACATATACAATGTGTTTCCACTATGGATTGATGGAAACATTGACTTGAAACCATGTGAAATTAAGAACCAAAGCTGAAGAACCAATTCAAGACTACTTTCATATTTGTTTTCACTAGTTGTTTTTTGTAGTTATAAATCTAATTTGATGATAGACATAACTGATGTCATATTTTGTAGTAGTAATATTGAAGATAGGTGTATTACTTCTGCTTGGAGAATGTCCCATTTGAGGTTGTTTGTATGAAATTAATCTTGTTGAAATTATAATTACTTTTCCATAAATAATTCATGACCATTATAGGGATCTGAACTTGCATGAACTATGGTTTTGACATTTGGAGCTGTATTTTTTCACAAGGGAATATCAATTTATTTTGGAAGTGATTTGATAATGACATGTTGAGGATTAAGTAGTTAGTGGTAGAATTGGTGATGTTATTTATTAATGTCACTTGGATTATTATAGAATGATAAAGAAATAATTATTCAAATGGTTTTTCACCTATATATGTTTGTGAAAATTGGGAGATTGACTAGGGGAAATAATAGAGGTTACTCTGACATTTTTATGAGATAAAAAATTATTTTGGAGATAGGGAAGGGGAGAGGATGTTGCTCTGGAGCAAGATAATGATAATGATGAACCGACGACACTCAGAATATATAAAGGATCTCCATTAATAGATAATATTTTCCCTCCAATTTCTTTTTTATAAGACATTCCGAATTGGCGATGAATTTCTTGAATATATATGTTTTGATGCCCCAATTATGAGTTTTTAACCAATTTTAGGATTTTCTGATTGCAATGCATTGAATTTATTCATCTACTAATCTCTTTTTATCATATTTTTGTTAGTCTATTTGTCATTTAGTGTTTCCATCTTGTTTTTTTCAGCGAATATTTGTTAAACTATTCTATATACTGATGAGTGGAGGTACTAGATTATTTTACCTTGTTCAACAAACAATATATAGAAAACTAGAAATGCATTATGATACTTTTCTCCAATAGATTATTCATAAAATCGTTGGATTAGATTAACAAATATTAATAAGAAAAATTCATTGGATTGTGAAAACATTTAATAAAATGTAGGTACATATCACACATTTACAATAGAACTGGAATAAAGATGATAGTTTGATGTTAGATTAGAAAATTACTTTCATCAGTATAGCGTAGTATAATTTCCCTAATCTAATCTACTATTTACCTCACTTCCTATTGTTTCAAAATGTTCATCATCTTTCTCATCCACTACCTTAGTTTCTTTTATATTTTTAATTTTTTTTGTTTCTAATTTTTTTTATTCACAAAACTGATTGATTATTTTTTGTTATATTTTTTACATATCCTTTTTGGGGGGTTTATATATGTGTTTATTTATATAATAACTTTAATTTAGATAATAATAAATTTTTGGTTACTTTATAGTTGAATTAATAAAATAATATTCTCTATAATAATAATAATTCTCAATATATTGTTTAGTATTACAACTGTTCATGAAATTTTTAATTTCTATTTTTTTAATTTATTAATTGTCACCTTTAATTTATTAATTCTTTGAGTTTCATTTAATTTCCTTATCTGTGTACTCATTTTTTAGTCCCTTTGTGTATTTATTTTTAACGAAATTATATAAATAAAATTTGATTAAAGTTTACATAACTTTTCTTAAAATAATTATTTAATTTTTAAAATATATTTATTTCTCTTTCATTTATAATTTTTATCTTTTTTTATTAATTAATCACCTTTTTATATTAATCCAATTATTTTTAATTTATTTTTTAACTATTTAATTACTTATTAGTAATATATTTCATCTACAGTTTTTAACTTTGTCCACTTATGGTATAGTACATGCAGGCTAAGATAATTTATTTACTTACTGTAAGATAAATTTAGTAATATAAATTGAGTACACCATGCAAGATAAATTTTTGGATGCACATAAGACAATGTTGTGCAACATTTTTTAGCTATCTACATAAGATAATATTTTATGGGGTCCATTCCAGGTTAAAAAATATATTTATTATAGCCAATTAAAAAGTGAACTCGAGGAAATCTAAATCAAGATCTATGATTGGAAACTCACTAGTTCTCTAGGAAGCCGTTGAAACCAAATCCATGAAACTAGTCCTTGATGAGTACTGTATTGGGATTTGCGGTGAACGAAGAAATAATATGGGTCAATGGAAAATCTAGGGTTAGTAATTAATCATTATGATGGGTGTTAGGCCATCGGTGTGTTCTCAACCAAACCTGATCTTCCTACGGGTTGATAATGAAGACAGTTTCAATGCCTTTAGCCACAATGATGAATGAGGAAATGATGATGTTGGAAATGCATCATGTTTAAGGTGGGAAAATTTATTGACGGATAAATAATACCAGGATGTGGATGTCCAATGTGACCAATTTTTTGGATTCAAGAATTGGATAACAAACACCATTTGTTCATATCATGAAGGAATCAGAAGCCTATTTACAATGAAACCTACCAAGAGGATGAATCTATTCTCATGTATTGATCTTTGATGCATAAATGTTGAAATGAAATTGGTCGAAGATGGTGAATGGACACCTTTGTAAAAATTGAGGGAAGCTGACTGAAAATTATGGAGTACATGAATCTATACATACCATTCCCATAATGGTTTCCCAAACCGGTATTGTGTTAGAGCCTTTCATGATATATAATATCAATATCCTAGAAGTGAGCTAAAACATTATTCTATGTATGTTCATCCGGAGCTTCTAACTGAAGCTAGAATACAGATCCATTATCTTTCCACTATGTCTTAATGAAATTTTTTATTGAATGGGTAGTAAAATGTAGAACCAAATCTAAAGAACGTATTCAATACTTCTTTCAAATTTTCCTCAAGTATTATTTTTGTAGGTATGAATATAAGTTGAGGATAGAATCCAGGGATCTACCTTTTCCTCACTACATGTTTGAAGATAGGTGCACTATTTTTTCATGAATAATTTATCTTTTTATGTTGTTTTTCTAAGATTCATCTACTCAATGAGGGAATGAGTTTTTCTTGAAGAATTTTTTACCATTATAGGTAACCAGATTTGCATGACTTGGGGATTTAACATTTGGATCTGTAGTTGTTTCATATGGTCGTGTGAATTTCTTTTGGAAGTGTTTTGATAATGACACGTGGATGTGTCATATGTTTCTAGGAGAGTTGGTGTAGATGAATACTAATGTCACATGGATATTGAATGAAGTATAAAAAATAATTATTCTCATGGTATGTCACCAATATATATTTGTGAAAATTGGATGAGAGTTTTTGGACATTCTTATTAGATATAACAAGATTTTGGATATGGATATGTAGAGAGGAGTTGGGCCTTGATCAAGAGAACAACAATGATGATCTGATTAAATTCATAATATAGAGGGAATAGACTTCATTAAATAAGGCTTATCTCACAAATTTCTTAAGTAGGCAGACCTTCAACATTTTTAATGAATTTCTTGAATATATATGTTGTTGATGTTATGATTATGAGTGGATAATTTTTTTTGGATATTGAATTTCAATGCATTTAATTTATTCATCTGTTCATCTATTTTTATCATATTTTTGGCCATTTATTTTTTGTTCAGTGTTTTCATATGTGTTCTTAAGAAGAATCATTTTCACAATATTATATATACTAATAAGTGATGGTAGTGGATTATATTCCATTGATCATAAACCTAAGTACTGAAAATTGGAAAAGGTTGATGATAATATTCTCCATTAATGAAATAATTAAATCATTAATTTTGATTGTAAAATATTTCTATGGTGACTTTACAAGATTTTCAAAAATAGTTAACGACAGTTATGTATATACTGAACATTATCAATAGAACTGGTATAGAGATGATAGTTTGATGTTATAGAAGAAAATTACTTTTATCAATGTAATGAAATCAAATTTCCCTAGTATCATATGATGAATTCGTCATATCCTACTATTTCAAAATTTCCATCTTCATTATCATCCATGATTTAATTTTCTTTTTCATGTTTCTCAATTCATTTATTGGATTTTTTTGTTTGATCACAAAAAAATTTTCCTTCCCTGTGGAAATCGATACTCACACTAATCTCTTTTCTAGCTATTTATATGTTTATAAATATTTAATATTACACATTAAAAACAAATTCATGTTCATGAAGTCATATAATGAACTGATACCCACACAAAAACATTATCATTTCCCTCCCATTTATCCTCACCTTCATCAAAATTCATCCCCACCATCCTCAAAAACTGACACCTGACCACCACTATAGGGCCCTAAGAACCCACCTTCACTGCCACATCATATCTCAAAGATACTTTTTTGGAGGTTTATTCCACCATGTAACACCCTGGATAGCTCAGGTGACCTTTAGTGAGACACTAGAATGATTTGGATGGCACTATTACTCACTTAAAAATATCACCTTATCACTCCTAACACACATATACTTCATTGAACAGAAGTATTTTCTTCTTTCCATAATGATAAGCACCTGAACACCACTATCATACAATAACAACATTCAATGGATGCCATTTCGCATCTCAGAACAACTTTCATGGAGGTTTATTTCACCATGGAAGGCCCTAGAGATCCTGATAGATGCTCGAGAATACCCTATGAATCTGGGGAAGGTTCCATGCACGAATGTGAAGAATAATAAATGAAATAAATTCCAATAAACCTCATAATTCCTTGGAGAGGATGGTTCAATGATGAGGGTGGTACTTTGGATGTTTTAGCTACCACATTGATATATAATAAATAGAGATAGTTTTGTTTTAGAGTTTACTATTGTTCCATAGGATGAATATAATGAAGCTGGATAGATGGTATAATGAGTATCTTGTGAGGTGGAGTAGTTTCATATTCCAAAAGTGGAAGGGAGACTAGGTTTTTCGTCTATATATGATCGTATGTTGTTGGGAATTATCTACTCATAGATGGTTTGGGTATGGTAGCAAGTCTGGACCCTTGGCCAAACGATTCTATCTGATGTTTCAACTTCATTGATTTTTCAACATAATAACCAAATTCTAAGGGAAGAAATGAGTTTAATTGAGATTGGGATCTTTAGGGATAAGGTTGTGAAGCTATGAGATTTGATGGTTTATAAAAACAATGATAATTTAGATTTTGTAGTTACACATATGGGAATTCAACTCACACTATAGAAGGTCCATATTTTTTAAAACAAACTGAAGGAAGATTCTTCAAATGTTGTAGTGAAGGCCATGTCCCATTTTTATAATTTCAGTCTTCTATATTCTTGGATTTTTTAAAAAGGCTATTCTAACAGGGTTTTTGGATGATGTGCATGGATTTATATTATCATAAAGACAATAGAAGAGTAAAAATATGAAACACAACTTATAATAGATGGGGATATTTTGGTAGTGGATAAGTGAGAGTGGACCAACACTCAGAGCTACTATATAAATATATTTCTATTTCCTTTCAATTTTTTATTGTTTAAGATTTGATTCTTATATTGATTGATAAAAAAATAATGTTATCTTTCATCATTCCATGACATGTTTCATTTTATTTTAATTTATATTCCATTATCCATGTTTCATAGTTTATTCATTGGTGATGAAGAATGAACCATTACTTGATAAAATCATAAAACATGGATACTCCAATTTAAAGGGGATGCATATGGCATGAATTCTAGTAAATTAATTTTTATTTATTTACAGTTAATTTTTATTTATCCATTAATCTCCATGATAGAATCATCAATATTATGGGATGAGATTGAATGTGATAGAGGGAATGACAGAGCGAGAGCCAACTCAACTTCACCTCTCTCTAATATATTGGTAATAAAACACTTAGTTTCTCTAAAATACATTGAGAGAGGGTTATGGTGTCCTAGGTAGTTTATTTTACACCGGGATGTAGGGATAATTAATTTATGGAACCTAGAGATGTTTAATTAGATTTATCTTATCAGTGAAATAGAATCATTCTGGGATAATAAAAATCATCCCTCTTTGATCAGTTCAACTCTCTTCATCCTATTTGACATAGATTACACTTAGTTAAATATTTTATTTATATTAATTCAGATTTTGTTTATTTCATTCATATATTTAGTTATAATAATTATAAAAACAGAAAAATTATCTTAAATACCATATCTTGTCTTTCAGATTCCTCATGGAATTGACCCCGTAAATGGCCCTATTCTTCACCTTTATAGTTACTCACAGCCACATAATTGCATTTCTCCAACACATCCATTTATAAGAAATAAATAAATTGATAAAAGGATCTTTTATCAGTGAAAAAAATCACAAAAAAGAGTACTCATATTTTAGTTCCTTTTAACACCAATATAATACCCTTCAGATCTTTTCTTAGCAATGATTAAAGTATACATTCTATTAGTAATAAAACAATAATTTTTATCACGGATAATGCTATATTTCATATATATATATATATATATATATCATAAAAATAATATTCTCATATAAAAATATATTTATATTTACATAAATATAAAATGTTTCATAAGATAGGATTTTTATAACACAAAATCCATAATCACACATAAAATATAAGATATTTAATAGAAAATGAGTTATAAAACAATTATAAAATAATATTAAATAAAACATTACTAATTATTATTGATTAATAGTCATTTAATAATAGTTTGAGGATAGAAAATTTCAAAAAATTTATAAATTATCTAAATTATGTTGAATATATCACTCCAACTTCAAACAACCATAAATTTTGATCTCGGTGTCCATTTGAGCAATACCACATATCAAATCAAATATTACAAAATGATCTAAACTTTGGTAACTAGGGGGAACCCCAGCCATCATTTTTAGGGTAAAAAATTCTGAAAATGTTTCTGAAACTATGTTCTTTTCGTGGTGCCCTTAATTTTTAACATTAGATGCAATTTCAACTTGGTTTAAGGGAATAATCTTATATTCTTTAGTGGATAATCAATTTATTATGAAGTATTACACACATATGGATATTATGTTGTGAGAATTTAATCATTTTTTGTATTATACTATTATTTAAAATTAAATATATTCACATGTATACATAATTTTATACATTCACACGTAAAAAAATTTATAATTAAATATTTAAACATATTTACATATTAAATATATTTATATATATATATAAACCATATCTAAAAGATCATAATATCTAATTTATTTTAACAAAAATTTATGATAATTTACATACCTATAAAATTAATGTATATATAATGTATATATATATATATAATTTTTTTTCATGGCCAACTAGTATATAAATTTAAATAAATATATATATATATATTGTAATATATTTATAATAATATTAATATATAAAATATTTTAAAAAATATAAATATTTTGGATTATATTTATTGAAAAACACAAATATATAAATATATGTGAGTATGTATGTATATATATATTTACAGACAAACACACAAAAAACCTATTTTATATATGTATTTCTAAAGAGTTATAGAAATGAATATATATATATATATTTATATTGATAAAAATTGTATCAATATAAAAAAAAATATCGTATAATAAAATACAAAAAAAATATAATGGAATGATAAAGGTTTAGATATGTAGGGGAGGTCTCAGGATAAAAACTCACTAAAGGAGGAGGTGGGGATACAAGTGATAATAAAAGGGTGGTAGATAGACAATTGTTATTAAAAGGTGTTTTGAGCACGGATAAAATAGTGGTGGTCTCCACCCTCTGAATGGTAGAAAGAAAATTTCTATTTTAAAAATATTTTTTTTGACATTTATATACTTCTTTTTTAGCACTAGAAAATTTCACTTTTATTAATTCTAAAATAGAGGTATGACAAAGGATCATTTTATTAGATCTTTTTAAGAACAGATAAAAGGGTCCTCCTTTAAATTGACCTTAGATTAGAAGTGTTTTTCTATCATTAATAAATTTGATTTCTAGAACAGTTAAAAGGGGTTTTTGTGGTATGGACTCTAGGTCTGTTAAAATAAATTCTAAATATTGATAGTATATCATAATAAAGACACCATCAGATACTAGGATTAGGCCAAGTATTTCTCCTCCTAATATCAAGGAAAATATAATGATCACATGTATTATATGAAAAACATGTCCACATATTATGCTCAATACATAAAACACATATATTCATAGAGGATCTCCAACTAATAGAAATCCTAAAATAAAATCCACCATCAAACCATAATGAATAATGTATCGTAAATATCAATGAAATTAGTTGAGGTAATAACTTAATCTATAGACATTTCACTTAAAAAATTATCCCTTTATTAAAATTATCCAATTAAGTACCTTGATATCATAAACAATAATATGGATTTATGCCATCTTAGTATCTGATTATAACAAAAAACAATCATTTTACCTACAATACTGTCACCCAAGACATCACACATCAATTATAATAATTAAGAGTCCACTAAAAACACTTACGATTAATCTAAATTTCATCTTTCTACACCTAGCTAATTCTATTCTAAAACATGTGGATACCCTTAGTATATTTAAAAATTCATATACCACAATTGTTTCATCATTATAGTAATATAATAAGACTTATTGATGAGTAGTTTCCAATTTACAAACCTTATCTACCGAAGAGCCCTTTCTGGGTCATGATGTTCTCTATCCACCTAGGGTAGCTGTCACTTGAGAAGACACAAAGTGATGAAAAATCAATCAAAATAATCCCAAAATTTTATAATATTCATTCATCAATGTAATCAAACAATAATCAAACAAATCCACCTAATCACACCTATTTTACCATGGATATTGAACCCTCTCAAGGTAAAGACTAACGTATCTCCACCTAACCTTATAAGGTCACTGAAGTAAAAAAATTGGTAAAAACTCTCCATAGGGTTGTATTTTCTTTATTTTAATTTCCATTAAATGATATAAATAAGGGACACAAAAACAAACAATAGTTCATTAAGCATGCGTTTTCATTATGTGTTTAAACATCCACATTGGTTCCCTCTCATACACTTGAATGCAATCAATATAATTTCAATGATATTGTTATCATGTATCCAATATCATAATCCTAAAATGCAAGAAGTCTCATTTAATAGGACATAAATTAATTGTGAGCACCATCATTGAGTCCATATGAGTTTACTCATCCAGTATCAAGGTTAAATATATCATCACACTCCTAAAATCAAAGAAGAAATTGAAAACCCACATATTTAGAGAGAATAAGGTGGAGAAACGTCATATTACAATGGAAAATCAATAGAAAAGGAATATAGAATTATAAGATGTGATCCAATAATGAAATTACAACTGAATTAGATCTCAAATAAGAAAAAATCTACTAAATATATAGTAAATTGTTGTTTGGTATATGGTTCATCGGCCTATCAAGGGGTGAGAAAGAGAGTCAATAAAAAATTTCATAAATTTAAATCTAACAAAACTTTCAAAAACACCATGTTTTCCATTAGGTTTGTGGTGTTCTCCCACCTGTTACATAGTTCAAACATGGAACCCAACCTAGGACCATCATCTAGTTGGTTTTCCATCTAGGGATTACTACTCTATTTTTCATTCTAATCAGTACCCAATATAATTTCATTAGTTACTCAATAGTTATTATTGTATTTTAATCATTTTACCACCATGATTGTCTTCTCAAATTTTAGTTCCCAAACTCTAATAATTACTCCTCCAATCAATACCAACTAATATACACATGAAAAAAATCAACAATATGATCAAATTCATAACTAAATATATCTATTTCATTATATTACACAATGACTTATTCAATAATCCAACTATAGCTTTGGGTTTTAAAAATTATTTAGTTTCCAATGACATACTTATAGGGTATATATTTTTCATATTTTTAATAATATTAACTAAAATGTTCCATCTATTAACCTTTTTTACTCAATTTTTTTTATCATAAAAACAAATAGTATTCTCAACATCAATATGACTATTAATATAGACATCATTCAAATATTAAATAGATTTATAGATTAATATTTTGAATTTTAATATAATACCAAATCAATAAATTTCATAAATAATAGTTTTATTAATTTCATATCGTATTCAAATTCATTACTTCAAAATCTATCTTCACAAAAAATCCATAAATATATATTATCCCTTTACAAATTTTTATTTTTTACATTTTTATTCCATTTATTCATGAGTTTTTAATAGTTGGACATCATATTAAAATTAGTATTTCACCCACAACAAGTAACTTATGATGAATTGAAATAATTTTTTTGAGAGTTCAATTTTGTCTCATTCCTTCTTTTATCACTCCTTATTTATTTTTATACTAATATTTTTAGACCTTTCAACATTGTATATTTTACCTTAAAATATTTATAATTCTATACCAATTCTTCGTCATACATTTGTTACTTTAAAATCAATTGTTTCAGTATATAAAACATTAGATTATTTAAAATAAACACTATTCAGAGCTAGTATCAACCTCCCAAGTAGAGCTAACTTGATTGGAAGAATGTGGGTTAATGGAAACTACCATCAGTACCAGGTACTGTGTAGCTCTCCATGGCACAATGCCAACCGATCAGCCATGCGAGGTGATGCATTATGTGCATTGAAAGGTAAAAGTGATTGGGTGGGGTTGTTCTAAGTAGTCAGTTCTTAGGAATTCAAGTTCATGTATTAGGGTTTGTGACTCTTTCCTTTAGGTCATGTATGGTCATTGTGCCTTGGGACTATGGGTCATATAAGGGTTCCCCCTCAAACCTCAAAAAGGCATTATTGTCTAAAAATAAATAAAAAACTAAGGTCATTGGGATTTTGGAGTAAGATAGTATTACATTATAGAAGAAGTGAGTTTATTAGTTGGTTATATATTGAAATTATTTCTCTATCATATTTTTGTATTCTATTTATTCTAGATCCCATGTAAAGATTATATAATAATTTCAACTAGTACTGTGTTTTTTATATTTTCTCCTAAGTAACTCATTCATTTTTCTAGCCTTGTTAATTTTTGAAACATGTAAACAACTTTCTCATTTTAATATATCATAAAAACATTATATTATAGTCATAGACAACAAATTTTTATTTACATGTGTTTTCAAGTCACATAGTCTGTGAATATTTTCCTTCATCAATTGTAATGGTTTTTCTTATATGATTAAACATGACTACAATGTTTTCAAAAAAATTGAATAAAAAATATTCAAATATATATAATTGAAATAAATAATATATAGAAATATGGCCCACAAATTATCATAAGCCTTCACTAACTTTAAATAATTTCACTATACAATTTTAGTGATCTATCCTTAATTTCACAATATATGAATCCATATAGTTCTTCCAATAACTAAATTCATTTCCATCAAGAAAAATGTTATCTATGTTATCTATCTATCCCTTAGGATTTTAATATCCATGAAATAATTATCTTTCCCTTATAATTCATAGTGTATTGAATAATATTATAAAATAAATAATTAGTAGTTCCAGATGCTCCACTACTAATTTTATTCCCTCGTAATTTCATTCTTATGAAACAGTAGAGGTGATTAATTGACTATTATTAAATTTAAATTAGTTAATTTTTTTGAGTAAAAGACGGATTCATTAAAATTGTATATCAGCGGAAGTACAAGCGCGATGCCATGATGGAAAGTAGTGCATCCAGAGCTGGTCATCATCAAGAGGGACAGAGGCTTCCAGCTAATGGGAAACATTGTTCCCTTCCCTTCTGATGAAGGAGAAGGTGTAGGATCTGAAACATTGACAGATATAGTGTATTTTCAGGATGAGGGGGCCAAAATATTGAAGGTCTTCGTCGTAAAGGTTGATGTAATTGATAACAGTGAGGCTGTCCAACTTAAGGTGTATTTTTTACCATCCATGATCTTTGGAAAATATCAGCCCGATGAGGATGGAAGTGGATTCCGCTAAAACGGACTCCCAAAGAGTACAATGGGATTCATGTTTGGCTTCAATGATTTGACCAAAATGATCCCCATACAGCAAACTGAGGCCGATAGGACCATCCTTGGGGAGAGACTCATCCAAATTAATCTTGAGGATCCCTTCCTGTGGCGTACACCAATGGGAAGAAGGGGAAGAGGATCCAAAGGGCTTCTGTTGTCCAGAATGATATGGACATCCATCAATCATGGATGAGTCCCGTTCAATCTAGAAATCAAGAGGCTTGATGACATGGTTGAACATAGCATCGTTATGATGAACCCAAATGATCTAGGCCATGATGCAAAGTGATCCCATATTGGGTAGAGAATAGGAAGAGCACCAATGACTCAGGATATAGGGGAGGTCAGAGGCCAAATCTAGTGAATTATCCGCAAATGAGCCCTATTTGTTCCAAATATCCTCTGCCCCGAAACATTTGATGATAGCATGGAGGGGAGATTCTCGGATGTCCGAGCAGAAGGGGAGGAACATGTCACAAGAAAAATGGCAGATAGCGAGGAGGATCATGATAAAGAGGATGTCTGAGCACACCTTCCACTAGAAGTGGAAGATTTTTGGGGTGATGTTGAGCTTCCACGGCGATTTCCGTGGCCCTCCTTCCATTTCGTCAGAGTGATTACAAAGAGCGAACTGATAGCTGGATTTCACTATATAGGCTCCCGAGATGTCATTGAACTAGAAGAGGTGGAAGGGGCCTGCACTTGGAACACAAGGGATACTCTGGATAATCCTTTTGTCTCTTTCATTGAACAAATAGTGAATCATTTCCATGTGAAATATTAATAATCCATAGTTTTGAGTTTATAGTCTACATTTGATTACTTGTATAATGTTTTTTATATCAATATATATTTTTATATACAATCCTCCATGTAATTCAAGATGTATCCATAGAAAAATAAAAATAAAATAAAATAAATCAATTCATCAAAAATCTAACTCAAGATTTTATGAGTTAATTATCAATAAAACATTAGTATATCACTATCTTTAAAAGTGACTTCTAATCCTCTCAATCGAATCCTAACCAGAATGAAATTTTTTTTATTTATAATATTCGATACTTTTTAATACATGAGAAATAATTATCAAACAAAGATATTTATATTTAATAATTTTCAAGGTAGACTCTAAATATAAAAGTGAAATTCAACCAGTGAATAAAAACATATATTATCATAGTGTAGGGAGAAAAATTGTGAGATGTTTATTTTGGGATTGATATAACATATATTGGTTTTGATGTTACCTTAAGAGTCAACACATAAGGTTATCAAAAATTATCACATGACTTTCACAAATTTTAAGATAAATAAATTATAAACCAAGAAAGAAAAACAAAATAGAAAACATTTGTGTTCTAAATATAAAAACCAAGATTTATTAAATATTAGAACTGACAATAAAATATTACACATATATATTGAATGTCATGTAATATACTCTAGTTATGGGTGATCTCAATGATATTGAATGACTCCCTCATTCACCTAAAATCGCTATTCTCTCCTAATAAAGTAGTTTTATATTCAAATATATAGATAATTTTAGTCAACCCACCCAAAAAATAACCCTTTTATGTAATAACAAAATCATCATACTTCTATGACATGAAAACAAATAAGAAATAGAAAAACCTATGGATTATCACTTGTTCTACAAAACTCATGGATAAGACTCTATCATCATTCCACATAATCAATAAAACCCCATATCGTTGTGTGTTACACTAAAAACCACTCATATCAATCCAAAATCAATTTCAAGATCATATATGACATCAAAAATTACTCGTATAAAATAAACATTATCTCTCTTTTCCATTTTTTCATATCACTATACTTCAATAAATAAATTAATAAATATCCATATAAATAATCATAATAACACAAATGAAATAATAATAAATAGTATAGAGATAAATCAGAAAAATATAATATCTACAACTATATAAATAAAAAGGGAAGTGAAAAGGATCACTAAAAAATAAAAAATCAATTAAAAAAATTAAAAAATAATCTTACAATCACTTAATAAAACTGAACCATAATACAAAATCAATATTTCAACCCCATGAAAATCCATATCCCACCTTACATCCCCTCATTTGTGTTATCATCCAAACTAAACCTAGAAGAAGTCATTCCTTGTTTCATGTATCACATGGCATCAATGGTGATGTATCCCACAATGTAATATTGTTGAACTATTATTATACATTTAACAATTAATTAGGCCTCAATAATAATTTTCAATACCTTTATACCTATTGTTTTAATTTTTATGGTCTTTCCATGGGTAAGTGGTGTTGTTAATAACACTGTAACTTCTAATGGGTGGTGAGGTTAATAATTATCAATATGTACTTTTTCAAAGTTTGACCATGAGGGTTTTTAATCTCTCTACTCTTAGGTCGAACCCGTAAAATATATTATTGACCTCTTATATTAGGGATTATATCAATTATTTACCCCAATGTTATATTAATTAAAAGTTGGTTTATCGATATTTGAGATTAATAATTTAGAATGATATTTAAAA
Organism: Viscum album; assembly: GCA_963277665.1. Lineage (NCBI taxonomy): Eukaryota > Viridiplantae > Streptophyta > Magnoliopsida > Santalales > Viscaceae > Viscum > Viscum album. The sequence goes on along the minus strand of OY728138.1, from coordinate 1,466,541,405 downwards.
CACATGATGAGAAATAGAAAAAAAAGTTATCAATTTAAATGAATTATTAAATAAGGATATGAATCACTTTAATTAAATAATATGTTATATGGATTAAAGTTCATTCTAAATTTACAAACTTCCTAATTTAAATTTCTATGTTTCTACAAATGACAATGTAGATATCCTAGTCCAAAAATTAATCTAATGTAAATGAAATACTCTTAAACTAATAAGTAGAACAAAAAATCAAACTATTTGTAATATTTTAATGTAATCAATTTTCTGGGACTTCCTTCCTTAATAAATATTTTGGGTGAGTATGTGTTAATTAATGAGATAAAATTATTTTTGAAGGAAATATATAATTTAAATTACTATCCCAAAAAGAAATTGATTAAATAAAATAATAAGTTGTCCTCCCACAATTTATTTTTACCTCATTAAGTGACTAGATATATGTGGTTGACATGGAAAGAGATATACATGACTTAATATTCATTAAAAGTGATTCGAAGAAGAAAATATAAAACTAATAAGGTACTAAATGATTTAATAATGTTGGTAGGAGTAGAAAATCAAGAGGGGGTGAACTGAGTTCCAACATAAAATTTCTGTTAAAAACATTATGATAAAGATCCTCTATCTTTGAAAGAGCCCAGTTAATTAAGGAAATAGAGATATAAACATTTTTTTGGTTAACAAGTTTCTCAAATAGTGATTAGTCCTCATTTGAATCATTGTAAAACACTCCTTCAAATTTGGAAATAGGTTTACTAAATTATAGACATTCACACACTAACCAGAACTATCTATCAGATTTAATGTAAAATAGTTTTCTATTTGGAAATTATGAGTAGGGAAAAATAGAAAAACATTTTATAAAAAATGTTACACATAGAAGAATTAACCAAGAGGTTCAGTCTCAAGTCGAAACATAATCCTCTTCACTTTGTGATCTCCATCCACCAAGAAGATTGTATAAACAATAAACATGATACACATCTGATATCGGACTTAACAACAGTTTTCACAAACTATCCAGGGTTGACACCCTCTACCACAATTCATCGTGGGAAAAAGCCCACTGCCATTCCACACATAGCCTCTCCCACACTTGTATGTGGGAAACATGGTTTAAGAGAATTTTGTTGTGAGGATTTTCCGTATCCTCCAGTTTAAGAACATGAGAAAGTGTGTGTAATAGACAAACAAAAAATTCTAATAAATGTAAAATAAGAAACACAATAGATTTAATATTATAATATTGAGTTTAAAATGCTATTTTTGTTTGAAGTTCAGCTCTTGACTGCTTGGAGTGAACAAATTTCAGTTCCAAAATTTTACTGGAAGTTGTCTCCAAAATAGAGTTTCACAACTCCAGGTTCTATCTGCTAGGTACTGAGATATTCTGCTTCTTCATCTGACAGAGATTTGAAGAAGCATAGAATATAGACATGAATTTTTTCTCACAACAAATCTTTGTAATGCTCTTGGGTTCATAGTGTAAATGTTGGATGGTTCTTACTTGTTCTCTTTGATATAGCGAGTATGCTCTTTTTCATTCACTCCTCTCCCTCTTACTTTCCATCCTCAGTCTTATATTTTATATTTGAGGTCAGACAATAGGAATAAGTAAACCATGTGAGGTCCTCCTCATACCTCACTCTATCTCCAGATACGGTCTCTTGATATGTCTACAATCAACATTAATTAATTTCAGAAGCATTAAATTATGAAATATGACTGTTAGAATAATCATAAGAAAAAATTGAAAAATTATTGACTAGAAGAGTGGGAATTGGAAAAATAGTAGTGTTAGCCTTCTCAATAGTAGGCTTCTATAGTAGGATTCATCGATCTACTACATAGGTAGACTACAATGGTATACTACATTATTAGCCTTCATCGGTAACCTTTATCCATAGCCTTCATCGGTAGCCTTTATCAGTGACCTTCTATCTATGACCTTCATCGGTGACCTTCATTGGTAGCCTTAATCGTTGACCTTCATCGTTAGTCATCTATCAGTGACCTTCATTGGCAGCCTTCATCAGTTACCTTCATCGGTGACCTTTATTAGTGACCTTCTATCGGTAACCTCTACAGGTGACCTTTATCAGTAACCTTCTTACATAGAGAAATTTGGCACTATATGCTTAATCAATAGGGATGTGAGATTAAATGTACATAGTTATTACTTGATAGAAACTATGAATATTACTGAAAAAAGATTATCATATAAGTGAAAAAAGATTTGTGAATTTCAAAACAGGTGAGTCCAACAATCTCCACCTTTATGATAATCACAAATTATGTTAGTGAAAATTAGATTTTGAGTAGTGTTGAATTTGGGTTAAGCATATTTTCTAATCTTGTCTGGGGTGTTAGCGTACCTATATTATGTTTAAGTTAAATTGAACCATATTTATTGTGTAAAATAGATAATATCACATATGCAAGGACTCCCATCAACTAAAAACCTAAAACTTCTCCCCCTTTGTGATTAACAAAAATAATTTAAGACAAATGGAGAAAAAGGATGAAATCATTATTAATTAAACAAGATTACAATATACAGAAATATTACAATGATCCTTATATACTAATATATCCCATATTCAATCCACATCAGAATAGTCCAAGGGATCTTTGTCTTTGGAAGCTGAGGAGGCGAGTTCAGAACATGGTGATACAGCCCTAGGTATGGCAGTGAGTAGGGTAGGACGATTTTCTATAGAGGCATCAATAGACTAATAATGGTAGGATCCTTGAGGAATCATAGGAGTCAATATTCTTATAGCTGGTACAAGATTTATCGAAGGGACATCACTGGTAGAGCATAAAGTTGCTTAGGAATAAGGTAAAGGTGGAGGAACAATAAAGGGAGTTCAGTTCACATGGAGGAAGGGTAAAAATAGATTCTTGAAATCCATAATAATGCTTCCTCTTCTTTCCATAGATGATATAAAACCATCCTTATTCTACATGAATTTTCCCAAGGTAGGATCCGGTTCTCGAATCATGCTAACTTGATCATTAAAAGCCAAAGTGATAGGTTGGATCCTCAATTTTTTCAACAACAACTTTAAGTGACCATCCATATAATACTTAGTGTACACCATTTTGTAATATAAGTCAAATTTCTCTTTGATGGCCTTTTAATCTTCAGAATATTCTCTTAAATAATCTCTTATAAGGTTATGAATTTCTCTGGTAGTGGGAATGACATGAGTCATAGACTGAGGGTCTAAGGTACTAGCACCAGAGAACGTCTCCACTTCTTCATTGACAACCGACATGAAAGCTTCTAGATCAATATGAGGAGAGTCTGAAGAGGATGCAAATGCTCATAGAGGTTCCATTGTGAAAGATACTATCTCCTTAAAGGACTTGGTCATACAACTGACCAATCCTTTAACATCACTATCCTCTCTATTCACATGTGCCTCCATATACTGCTTAAAGCCCTCAAACACAGGGACCATATGCTGAACCACACTCATAACATACTTAAGGTCATTTTTTACTTGAACCCTTGAAGCCATATATAAGTCTAAACTCAGGATTTATTGTTGCACAGATTCCATAGATTTTATCAAGGTTCTGAATTTATTCTGGAATTCCTTTACTTCATATAGGAAAATGGAGTGAGAGGTAGATACTCACCTTTCCAATTTAGATTTCACATGTTCTTGATTGTGAGCTACTATCTCTTTATCCCAACAGATCTCCCATAAATTTGACTCTTAAAATAAGATTCTAATGATTCTAAATCATCATTCTTCACATAATCCCGATTTAGAAGAACTATTGGCTTCACAATAGTAGTCTCTGAAGTAGAAGGAATTGGATGACTCTTGTTAGGCTTGTAATCTTCATAATCTCCATAATCTAAGACCAAGACCACAAATCTAGGGTCTTCTAACAAATCCTCTATTCTCTTAATCAACTACATTCATCTCTTCCATACCTCCTTGATCAACTGCATGAACATGAGAGTTCATTTTCACTTCCTCTATAGAATCATCAGCCAGTGCCATTGCAATTCTAGCTTCAACTGATTCAGCAAACTCTTCATTTAAACTCTGTACCAATTTTGTACATCCTATCAGAGGACTAAGACTTTGACATTCCTCTTCACTTTCATCACCAGCTATGTCAAAATAATCATTACTAGATTTAGTTTCATCCTCCTCCTCTGAGGACTCTCTAATGTCTCTTAAGACATTTTCTTCTCCTTTTTTTAGTAGTTTCCTCATCATCACTATCCCTTAGGAAATTCTCTCTTCTAGGAAACCTATTTGGTGGCAAAGGCTCACCAAAAGATAAATTATTGGCATGAGGACTTGATGGAACATCAGGATCACTCTTGTCATATATAAGAGAATCCTATCTTTCTTGGACAACGGTAGCCTCCTCTTCTTCATCCGAGTACACTAGATCCACTTCATCAGGCTTTAAACATGGATCTCCCTTATTATTTATCCTAGTAGGATTGGAAATATGATTTAGTTATTCATACTTTTTTTCCTCATCATTCACCAATTCCATTTTCCAATGGTTCCATCTTATCTTCATAAATTTTTAAATCATCTTCGTAATGTAGAAGTTGTCCCTAACAACTACTATTTCCCCCTTGTTTCCAGCAACTCCTTTTACATTCAACATCGAGGATATCCATCTGGCATGAAAGAAAGCATTTGATTTGGAAGTAGGCTATGTCATATCCTCTAAATGGATCATCATCAACCTACAAAGATTTATCTTATGTACATGCTTCAACAGATACAAAATTAATATGTCTTGGTACATTAATATAGAAAATTCCCCTCTCCTAGGACACCAGACGTGCTGATAAAATTTAAATAGTAACCTATTTTTGCCTTTTTATTTAGGTATAAATCACCTTATTACAGATTCCATTCCCTATCAGTTCAGCAAAAGATTCTTTCATAACTAAAGAATACACTAGTCGGAGGCACCACTATAGAGTAGTAATCAAAAATGCCTTCATGTGGGACTCTTAAACATTCATCCCATTCAACAGAGGAGAAGATCAGACTTAATCTATTTACCTTTTAAGGTATTTGGGTTTCATACTCTGACTTCTTGAACTTTAGAGACTCATAAAATTCCTTCACTAGCATTGGGTAATAAGGTCTATTGTTATTTGAAAAACATTCCACCCAATCCCGAGCTTCGAGTGCCTTCAGCACCAGAGACCAGCTCGACAATAGCCATTCTGAACATAATTACTTTTCTACCATGATGTCCCACTTTGAAAAATGTGTATTGATCAGCTTCACCACATTTTTCTTCCACTACTATACTCAGCTTGAGATATCTTTGGGTTCGGAACATCTCCTTCATCACCAACCATTGGTCTCTTCAGTCTTGCCATTACAATCTAGAGTGATTCAAGGGTTTTAGTGGAAGGTGAGGTTCCAATATTAGGGACAAAGAGGTTCAGGAGAGGATTAAAGTGGATCAAAATGTTGTTGGTATATTATGTTTAACATTTAGGGATCAATAATCAAATTGTGTAAAATAAATAACTAAGATTAAAAAACTTTTTAGATTCTGGCAAAAAAAATTCAAATTCTTGGAAAGTAAGGTTGACTATCTGTAAGGTCCAATGGTGAGGTCTAATGGTGAGGTCCTAACATTGAGATCCTAATGATGAAGTCCAATGGTGAGGTCCAATGGTGAGTTCCAATGATGAGGTCCACCGATGAGGTCCAATGGTGAGGTCCAATGGCAAGGTCCAACGGTGAGTTCCTAATGGTGAGGTCCAGCAGTTAGGTCCTAACGGTGAGGTCCAACGGTGAAGTCCAAAGGTGAAGTCCAAACTTAATGGTTTATCTTACCTAACTCATGTTTGATGTAATTTAACATCTCAGAATTCAAAGTCATTGTGAATATATCGGCCAATTGATGTTCAGTGCCAATGAATTCAGGACTGATATCACATCTTTGATAATGATATCTGAATAAGTGATATCTCACATCAATATGATTTTCCCTAGCATGAGATAATGGATTTTTAGAGATGATAATATCACTTGTATTATCACATTTTATAGAGACATGTTCGAATTCATATCCATAATCTAGTAAATTGTGTTTCACCAACAGAATTTGAGTACAACAACTACTAACAGCTATATATTCAGCTTCGTCCATTGAAAATGCAATAGAATTACATTTCTTACTAAACTATAATACTAGTGACATTCCAATAATGTGACATTTTCTAGAGGTTCTCTTTCTATTTAACATGAAACCAGAAAAGTCAGCATCATAATAACTTATTAAATCAAAAGATTTTCCTCTAGGATAAAATATTTCTAAGTTTGTAGTATACTTGAGATATTTAAAAATCATTTTAACAACAGTTAAATGGGATTCTTTGGGATTGTCTTAAAAACATGCACAAATGCAAAATCTGAACATAATATCAGGTCTTTCGGTAGTTAGACAGGGAAGATTCCCAATCATACCTTTGTAATTGGTTTGATCTACTGGTTTACCATTTTCATCAGCATCCAACTTACAGGTGATACTCACAAGTGTATCAGAACCTTTATTACTATCCAAACAAAAACATTTCAAAATATCCTTAGTATATTTACATTGATTTAAACAATACAATTTTTATTTTGAAAATTTTTAAATCCAAGGAAAAATTTATGTTCCCCCTATAAACTTATTTCAAATTCATCAGGCATCATTTTTTGTGAAATAAGTACATAATGAATTATTAGAGGATCCAAAAAAAATTCATCTATATAAATTTTTACTATTAAAACATCTTTGGGAATCCTTTTAATAAAAATATTAGGATAAACTATTCCTTTAGTAAAACCTTCTTAAATAAAAAATTAACGAAATCTATTAGACCAAGCTCTTGGAGCTTGTTTTAGACCACATAGAGCTTTAGAAAGTTTAAAGACATGATTTTAAAAATTGGGATTTATAAAACTTGGGGGTTGTTCAGAAAATACATCCTCAACTATATACCCATTTTGAAATGCACTTTTGACATCAATTTTATAATGATTAAAATTCAGATGAGCTGCATAATCAAGAGGTATCCTAATGGACTCTTGTCTAGATACAGATTAAAAGGTTTCCCCATAGTCTATTACTTATTCTCAACTACATCCCTGTGCAACTAGTCTGGCCTTGTTCTTAAATATATTTCTAGATTCATCAAAATAATTTCTAAACACCCATTTAGTGCCTATGGTCAATGTGTCTTTATGTATTTATACTAATTCCCAAACTTTTCTAATCTTATTTAATTATTTGTCCATGGATATTGCCCACAATTCATAATTGGTAGCATCATTAATATTTTTGGGTCATGCTATGAATGAAATGCTTGATGTTCATCCTTGTTTCTCAGAGAAGCATTAGTTTGTGTTCCTCTGTTTAGATCACCTACTACAGCATCTAAAGGATGATTCAAGAGAGTTTTAATACCTCTAGAATGAGTTGAACTGGACTCCTCCTAGTTTTCTATAGGTTCATATTAACCATGCTTTGATAGTAGAAATTTTCCAAAACTGGTTGTCTTCACTAAGGGTTCATTGTCTTTATAATTATGGTCCAGAATTGACATCTCATTCTCAAGATGTTTAATGGGGGTTTTGGGTTCATGTTGCTCAGTCTTATCAAATTTGACATGACCTGATTCTTCCACACATTTGGTTCTCTTATTGAATACTCTATAGTATTTAGTATATATTGATTATCCTAGGAAAATTCCTTCGCCACTCTTGGAAGAAAACATATCAATATTACCCCTAGTGTTAAAGATAATGACTTTGAAAGCATACACTCTAATGTAATTAACTATAGGCTTCAAATTATTCCATATCTCATAAGGGGTTTTCTTGATAACTATTCAAACAAAGAATCTATTTATTATGTAACAATATGTTTTAATAGCTTCATCCCAAAAATCAATAAGCAGGTTATACTCATTTAGCATATTCCAAGCTATCTATTGAATTTTCGTATTTATTCATTGTACATCTCCATTTTGTTGAGGTGTTCTAAGATTAGTGAAATTGTGATTATAGCCATTATGTGAGAAAAAATATTCAGACTCTTAATTTTCAAACTCACATCCATGATCACTTCTCAAGGTCTTAATTCTATGTCCACATAGATTTTCTATAGACTTGAAATATTTAGTGATGTAAGAAGATGCTTCACTTTTGTGTGCTAGAAAGTATACCCAAGTGTATCTAGAAAAATCATCTACAAAAACATAAAGATAGTGCTTCCCAATTAAACATGAAACTCTACATGGTCCAAAATAATCCATGTGAACAAACTCAAGTTTATGAGAAGTGGAAACTTCCTTCATTGGTTTAAATGAAAATTTGTGTTGTTTTTATTTTTTGAAAAGGATTAGAAACTTTGATAATATAGAATTCCAATATAGGTTAGTATCTAACCAAGCCTTTCCTAGTTAGTTTCTTAAGTGAGTGCACACTACAGTGCTCTAATTATTTGTTCCATATCCAAGATTCCTTATGAAAATAATTTAAACAAGAAACATTTTACATAGATAAAGAGTATACATCAACAATATATACATTTTCATTTCTAAGAGTAGTGAATGTTAAATCATTTTTAGAGTTAAAAACATTTCATGCATCATTTTCAAACCTAAAATTGAAACCATCGTCACAAAACTAAGATATACTCAGTATATTGTGTTTTAATCCATCAACAAAAATTACTTTTGAAATTTATATAGTATTAAGGTTACAAATTTGGCCTAAGCCGACAATATTTCCTTTGGCATTATCACCAAATGTAACATGTACACCATAAGCATTATTTAGATTGGTAAGGCATGAATAGCCTCATGTCATGATTCTTGAACATCCACTGTCCATGTAATATAGGGTCTTACAGGTGCTCTTTAGACAATTTTACTACAAAGCAAATTATGTATAGGGTAAATTTGGTACCTACATTTTCATGAGTCCAAATAGGTTATCATGTAAAGCTTTAGAAACCCATATATTTTTGTAGTTCTCCTATAATAAATAGATATATTTTGATATATTAATTCTTTTTTTGGTCCTTCAGAATATATTTTTTTCAAAAGATGGTCCAGAACATGATGTAGTAGTGAATTGTCCATATTTTTGAACAAATTTGTTCTTAATAATTATTTTCTATTCTGGTTGATATCCTATACCAGTTCTGTATTTTGGATCAATTTTTTTATCTATAAAATGATTCAAGGTATCTCTACCTGCAATATAATTCTCAAGATCCCTTTTGAATTGTTCATTTGATAATTTATGTTTGGTATTTTTTTTAATATATGAGCACATTTTTCTCTCTCAATATCCAAATTAGACTTATAATTAGCATTTAATAATGTTGTTTTTTCAATAATTTATATTTATCATTGATTTCATTAATGGTTTCCTAAAAAAATACACAATATTCAAATAGTTTATCATTAGTCATATCTTCATCATTATTTGATTCACTTTCTTTCCCAGAATATTAAGCATTTTGTATAATAGAATTAGGTATTTCCTCTGATGTTTCTATCATAAAACATAGGTTTTATTGTTTGTTCATTTCAATATCTAGAGTTTCATATCCATAAGATATATCATCTACAGCACTCCATGTAAATTTCGTATCCTTTTTATATCACTTACCCTTGTATTCATATTTCTTATGAAATTGTATCTTGGAAAATCATCCTTCACATGGCCTTTTTGTTTACACTAATAATTGGCAGTATCAGTTGTGTTTTCATTCCATTTTCTGTCCTTTTTCTGCATTACATTACAATCATACATTCTTTTATAGTTTGAATTTATTAAGAACTTATTATTTCAGTAGAAAATTTTAAATCTCTGTGAAAGATGAGCCATCTCATCATCAGTAGTGGAACTGTATGCACAAACATGAACTTTTTCCTTATCTTTGAAATTTTAGGTATCAGTATTGAAAGTTATATTCTCATTTATTGGTTGTTAATCTTATTATTGATTTACCTTAAGCTCTTATTCATACATCATAAATTTTCCAATTACTTTCTTCACTGGTAGCTTGCCTATGTCACAATATTATTGAATAGAAACAGAAGCTACTCTCTATCTATCAGGTAGGCATCAAAGCAATCTCATAATCTGATCCTTGTTTTCCACTGGTTTCCTATGATGACTCATGCTATTTACTATTTCATTGAACTTCAAATAAATTTTACATATAAGTTCATCAAGATTTATTTTAATATTATCGTATTTAATTCTTTATCTCCTATAGAATAGTATAATGTATTCATTTATTTATAGTTATTCTTATATGTAGCTTTAGTCAACTAAGACCATGTCTCCCCAGTAGTAATAGACAATGTATGTTTTTCTTCAATTGTGTCCTAGATTTCAGAACCCATTCTCTCTAGATACATTTTCATTTTTAATTTCCACTAAGAACAGTTATTACCATTAAATAAAGGAGGAATGTTTGAAACATCACCCTCAACTCTGTTATACATTGATAATTATAACATAAAGAATTGAAAATTTATATTTGATAGAAATTTTAAGATCTTTAAAATAAAACTAAAATAAAAGTTGAAATTAATTTTAAAAACATGACAAATAGGTCAAATGGTTGAAATAAAAAAAATAATTCCTATTATACTAAATGTTTTTTGTGGTGGAAAATAAAGAGGGAGGTGAATTGAGTTCCAACTTAAAATTTCTATTAAAAACACTAGGACAAAGATCCCCCAATTTTGAAATATCATATTTAATTAAGGTAGTGGAGATATAAATGTTTAGTTGATCAACAGGTTTTTCAAATGGTGATTAGTCCTCTGTTGAATCAGGGTAAAACACTCATTCAACTTTTGAAACATGTTTACTGAATAAAAAACATAGACACTCTAACTGGAACTAAGTATCAGAGTTAATGTAAAATGGTTTTTCGTTTTGAAATTATGAGAAGCTAAAATTAGAAACATAGATTTTTAAAAAAATATAGCACATAGAATAATTAACCAAGAGGTTCAGTCTCAAGTTGTGGATTAATTCTCTCCACTTAGTGATCACCTGAGACCAATAAGTTTATATAAACAATAAATTTTATTTACAACAGTTTTCACAAACTATCCAAAGTTCACACCCTCTACCACCGTTCTTCGTGGGAAAAACCCAAAGCCATGCCTCACACAACCTCTTCCACATTTATACATGGGAAATAAGGTGTATGTTAAGTTTGATGTGATGATTTTCAGTATCTTCCATTTCAATCATATGAGAAAGTGTGTGTAACCGAAAAACACACACTTCTCATAAATGTAAAATAAAAGAACACAATAGATCTAATATTATAATATTGAGTTAAAAAAGCTCAATGTGTTTACAGTTCATCGATTGACAACTTGGAATGAATAAATTGAAGTTAGAGTCTTTTTCTAGAAGTTGTCTCCAAAACAAAGTGTCATAACACCGTGTTCTAGATTTTGGGTACTGAGATGTTCATCTTATTGATTTGACAGAGATTTGAAGAATCAAAAAAGACAGATGTGAATTTTTTATCCCAAATAATCATTGTGATTCTCTTGGGTTCACAGTGTAGGTCTTGGATGGTTCTTCCTTGTTCACTTTGATCTAGCGAGTAAGATCTTTTTCATTCAATCAACTCCCTATTAATTTTCTTCTTTAATCTTCTATTTTATATTTCAGTTCTGAAAATAGGAATAAGTAGACCACATGTGGCCCTCCTCATTCCTCGTATTGTCTCCCGATACAGTCTCTTGAAATGTCTACAATCTGTATTAGTTAATATGAGAAGCATTAAATTATCAAATATGATCATTAGTATAATATTAATAAATTGACATGGTACGGACTAGATGAGTGGACATCGGTAGACAAGTATCTGTAGCCTTCCCAATAGTAGGCTTCAATAGAAGGCTTCATAGGTAGAAGACATCAGTAGACTACATCGGTATCCTTCATCGGTAACCTTCATCAGTATCCTTCGTCAGTATCCTTCATCAGTGACCATCTATCGGTGATCTTCTATTACTGACCTTCATCGGTGTCTTTAACCGGTAGCCTTCATCGGTGACCTTCATTGGTGACCTTCTATCAGTGACCTTCATCGGTGACCTTCATCGGTAGCCTTCATTGGTGAACATCATTGGGATACTTCTATTGGTTACCATTATTGGTGACCTTCATTGGTAGACATCATTAGTGACCTTCATCAGCAGCCTTCGTCGGTTTCCTTCATCTGTGACCATCATCCCTGGCCTTATATCGATAATCTCTACCAGTGACCATTATCTATAACCTTCTTACTTAGAGAAAATTTTCACTATAGGCTTAAACAAGAGAGTAGTGAGATTAAAAGTATATAGTTATTACTTAATAGAAACTAAGAATATTAATGAAATAGGATTATCATATAAGAGAAACATGATTTGTGAGTATCAAAATAAGTGACTCCAACAAAAAATGTCAAAAAATCCAAACCCATGGCTCAATACTATAATCCCCCCAAAAGTAAAAACCTTCCTAAAATTCAACCATTGTTTAATGTTTATATAAAATTAAACCATATTGAAAAAATGATATGTCATGGAATGAAAAATTAAATATTATCAAAATAAATATTATATAATCTCCGTAACAATATACATCTTGGTGTAACAATCATATTTACAATGTAATGTATATATCCTTTAATTAGAAATTAGTATCTCCAAAATATCATTGTGAACCACCCTATATAAGAATTTTTGTATCCTATAGTTATTCATATATCATAAATGTGTCATGGTATGAAATTGATATTGGTATTGTAATAATTCTTAAGTATTTACCTATTTTTATTTTCATCATATGCTCATGATGCAACATGAATTAACCATGATGAGAATTCATGTGACTCAACAATGTTTCCCTTAGATGTAGGATTCATTATGGAACACACATATCTTCCATGAAATAAAACCTATATGAATTTATAATGTTAATATCACATATATCCATTGGGGTAAATTAATATTTTCTAGACGATCCACTTAATGTAAGATAAATTTTCCAATTAATTAAATCATAACCTGTCATGAGGTGTTTCATCGCTCTATTTTGTGTGGAATCATCCTTTACCTGATGAAGAAGTTAATTTATATTTTATAGAACTATGGTTTCTGAATGTAATTTGAAATATGTTTGGATAATTCATATGTAGTCTTCAGATTTAGATTTTTAATCTTATATAGACATCTTTTAAAATCTCTTAGAATTGTATTGTTGGGAGTTTTTCATGTATATAATGCAACAATATTCTTTATATCATATAATTTACTCTAAGACAAAAAAATAAGACATAAATCATTGTGATTAAATCATTTTTGCATCTTGATCCAGTTATATTTTTTAAAAAATTATTCTTTTTTGAAATGTATCTTCATATAATCACATGATTCTTTTTTATCACTACAAAGATAGTTTGAAGATTCAATAATATCTTTTTGTGAAACTAAATTTTTTGGAATGAAATGTTCCTGATTCTTCTTAAATTTCCTAGAATATTTCCAATTTCTCTTCAAATATATAATCTTCTTGTTACCATTAAAAATAAAAATATTATCAAGTGTTAATTAACTTAACAAGTTACAATATTGATGAAAATGTATGAAAAATTAAAATGAATTACATTTCCTCATACATGAAAAATTGTGTATCATGATGAAAAAATATAAATAAAAAATATCAAATAAAATTGTCACATAGTTAGAGAAAATGATACCAATCATGTCAATGGAGAAAGGGTTAATATAAAATAATTAAACATCAAAACAACCAAATTTACTGGGTGTTTAGTCCAAAATTATTATTGAATTCATATAATAATTCCTCTTCAATTCCATTATTATCTATTAACTATTCATTAGAAATCAATATAATATAAAAACCATTGATTTTAGGTTTGTTCTTTGGTTTCTGATGTTTTATTTTGGTTTAAAATGTATTGTGAGTGCTTTGTAATGCTTTGTAAAATTTTAAGCCTTTAAATCTTCATTACAACCCTTTGGGTATAATTTATATGTCCTTTAATTTGTAATTAATTAATTTTCAATTTATATTTTACCATTATGTATAGAATATGGCTCATGTAAAGGTATGTAAACTTTACAGATATCAATGGTTTTTTTCGATGTTTTTTATGGGTAACTGTAGATATAAATGGCTTGTGAATGGTTAAACCATATTTTATATAAGGTAACCATTATTTTACTAAGGTTGTTTAATTTTAAGCACTTTTTTTCAAAATACACATAAGAGACACTTCACTGATATATAAATGTGACTTTTTCAAAGGTTGTGTAAGGGTAACCTGACCACTGTGTAAGGGTTAGTTCAGTTGCATTAGGGTAGTTCCTTGGATTCAAGGTATGTGTAATCTAAATCTATTAAACCCATGAAACAACTACATTCTATGTAATGGTAATATCAGGTTTCCCTTATAGACTACTCTTTTATAGAAAAATAATTAAAAACACATTTTTCGTTTATTCTTCATTAAAATGTGATTGTAACACTTTTGGAAGATTTTAAAGGTGAGTAATAATAGGAATAAAATTATTATGGTTTCTAAAAGTTTGGAACTCCTACCTTCCAAATATAATCTTTCACTAATAAGTGAATTTAAATTGATATTTTAAATATCAAATTTTAATGGGGTAAAATAGAATTCCTTTTATGTTTTAAAATTTTGCCAAATATTTTCTACATTGGAATTTTTATAACCACTTGGGGAAAGTTTTGGAAAACCAATTAATACAAAATGAGATCTGGATCATTTTGATCATTTATTATTCATCCATATTGGGAGATCAATTGAATTGTGATAGATATTGTTATTCCTAGATCATTCAAGCCTCAACATTCTATTAGTGGGTTTCTGTATGGTGATCATTTATCTTTTTTATGGTAGGTATCACTATATATAGGATCTAAATCATGAAATACTAAATGTTATTAATAAATGAATTGGTTTGATATAAGAAACTAATTGAATGATTTTATATTGGAAACAAAATAGGGGTTTAAAGGAGTTTTCTTTTAAAAACTATTTACTTACCTTTTTTGATGAAAAGTATCAAGATGAATTTAACTATAAAATATATTTTCAAGAATCATAGTAGTGATTCATTTATAATTCAATGAATATTAAATTTTTATTATGTTTTATTTTATTTTTTTGGAAGACATCCCTCATTTCTAACCTTGGGTGCATCTAGGATGGAAATATAAAAACCACCGTTATTTTGGAGCCACTAGGGTTTATACATGTGATATTGATATATTTTGTGTGGATTCTTTATCGATAGGATTCAAATTACACCTACTATAGTGTTCCTTCATGTGTTCAAGTATATATTCCAATTGGTTATAGCCCACTTAATCATGGTTTTACACATGATGGTATTTTTCCATATTTTGTTGTCACATTATTTCATATTGTTTATCCATGAATCATTATTTTAGTTCCTATATGATATCATTAATTTTCTTATAATATTCTTGATTACTATGATTGTTAATTGATTTTAGGAAAATCAAAAAAGGTTTTAAAAATTGGGGTTTGATTTGGAATTTCATTACAAACATGATCAGTTTTTAAATCTAAAACTAATGGTTACATTGTGTTAGAATTTATATTTATTATTTAGGGGTATCCTATGAGGTTTTTTTATCAGACCCTAATTTTTTATTTAGTGATTTTTATATCTATTTTAACTTGACTCGGTTAATTTGATGAGCATCACATATTTCACTTAAATCTCATGGTAATTCTCTACATTCATTGAGATATATAATGGTGTAGATATATGGTCACATGAGGGCGTGGGTTTAATTTTTCATGTTTTATTTTTAGGTGTATAATTTTAGCTCATCTTTTTATATCTCATAGATTTATAATCTACTTATATATTATAATCTATAGGTTTTTCTCTATTTTTATTCATTAGATTTGTTTGATTCTTTTCATTGTCTTCACCTTGGAGTGGGACATCTTGGGTGATGTTACATACCAAATGAGTTTGTTTCCTTAAAAACTGGTATAGATCCATTACCTAAAATGATTTATTATTACACTAATTAGGTTTCATTCAGGTTCAGTAGTAATAAATAGTTAGGATAATCAAAATTTATGATGTAAGTGTAGAACTATTCCTGGCCAGCTCAACTCTATATCTAAAATTGATTAACCATGGGTGGTCAGGGGTTTCTACCAATATTGAGACGTAGTTTTTGAGGTTATTTAAATAAACCCAGTTTTGGATTTATTTAAATGGACCCAACCTTTTTAATTTTTTTGTGTAATTTACAAATAATGCATGGCTTTTTAAGATCTTGTGGTTTAAATGCTTAAATTTTTATTATAGAATGATTTATTTATATTTACCTATTTTAGATTAATATTATAGTTTATTTTATTTTATTTTTTTTATAAAATACCTACTAAAATATATATTACAAATATAAGAGAAGAAATTATGATACAATTTTGGCAATTGAATCCTCTTGTAAACCCTTTGTTGGGTAATCAAATATCCATACAATTTAGACTATGGCTTAAGTGGGTGTAAAAAACCTGGATGCAGAGTAGATAATTTCATTCAATTAACCAAGTAAAATTACACAATATTTCATGGTCATAAGGGATCCTAGGATTCCAAATAGTGTCTTTATTGTATTAAAAGGATCATCCACTTTTCAAAATCTCATGATGACTCTTAGGTGGGTTTTTCTATTTACATGCATGAAGGACTATGATAGATATTATAAGACTCCATTATTTACATTAAGTTACAAGATGATCCTACCGGTACTACTCTTAAGATGTTGTTCTACTAAATATTTTATCTGGAAACATTTCATGTGACAAAGACTTCAGAATTATTTACCTTGTAGCTAGAGGAACAATTTATTATGGGTTAGGCCACCTTTTCACTGATTTGTTTTACCTAGAACGTAAGCTTGTTTTTAATTATTAACTTAAATTTATATGGTTTAGTATGGGTCTAAGAGAATAAATTTAGTTAATGAAGATTATATTAAGCATATCAACCTTTATTAAGGTAGTTGATAAAGATTCTATACAAGAGATAGAAATAGTAGGGAAAACTAGTATATGTAGAGCTTCTTGTAACATCTTAGATCAAGGTGTCGCCCAAAGGACCCTGTATTCATTTGGTCACATGGCCTCAATATCATTTCCCCAAATGCGGGAGTCTACTGAATAACAGTGAGGGATTATGGTGTGATTTTGGGGAAACTATACCTTCATTGGTAGAGTTAAAACAGTGAAAAACAATTACTTACAATAGTAGAAGTAGTAATACCATATAATAGAAGTAAACAGTAGAAGACTAAAAAAACTAGAGCACACACACACACAAATATATATCTATGTGTTTGTGATGAATGGAATATGTATCTTTTAAAATAGACAAACAAGTCACAATGCTGGAAATAAATACAGAAACCAAAGTAAAAAAATTAACAAGTAAACTCTAGTAGCATCAAAAGCCTCATCTTGGTCTCATGATCTCGAGCTCCAACAACAATAAAGTACCTGATGAGAATGGGAACTTCCCTTTATCTACACCTGTAGTCATATAATATTCTTGGAACCAATAAACTACCCAAACAGGGTGTGAGACAAATCCTAGTAGGCAACCACCAAAAGATCTATGCCTAACTGTCATTGAATATATATAGAAGGTAATTTGAATGAATGTAGCAATAAACTTGTAAGTAATTAAAATCAAACAATACTATTGTTTTCAATTACATTCATTTACATTTATTTTCCATACTTTTAATAATGTAATCTCAATATCTATCCTAATATCTATATCCACCTCTATCATAGTAACAAAACAGATGTCTCAGAAGACATCTAAACAATCATGTAAGATTGAGTCCAAGCTTGTTCTTTGTCTTGGTAGACTCATCACAATCATTCGATCATTCATAAAAAATTCGTTCTGAAAGCTCTCACAGTCTAACCCTTTTTGTTCAACATAGAATCCATTCATTAAATAACTACCCTCTAGGAATCTCTCATAGTATAACCCCATTGTTCTAACATAGCACAAAACATTAACAAATGACCACCTGGTTAGCTCTTAGAGTAAATACCCCTAGATCAACCAGGAATTAATAAATTATAAATGAACTCATGGGTATCTCTCACAATCAATACCCTGAGGTCAACATAGCATATTGTAATTATAAATGAAATCTTGTAGAGATGTCATGATCAATACCTTGGGACAACTTAGAATCAAAAAATTATAAACGACCTCTCGAGTAGCTCTCACGGTCAATACCCCTAGGTCAACAGTGCATAAGGTAGATATAAAAAACCTCATGGGTATCTCTCATGGTCAATACCCCTGGGTCAATCTTCTACACTAAGGATGTCATGTTTCTGTGAAAATAATGTAAAATTACCCATAATATTTCTGGTCCAAGGATCTCTGTTTCCATTGGAAAAACATTTCACATACAATATCAAAGCATCTCATTTAATCTGAACTACTACATGGCTATACATTCACAAGAATATCACATTAATTTCATATAATCAATAAAACTCCATCATAATCAACCAAGGCATGGAAAACAATACAAGCCTAATAGGAATCCGAGACTAAACGACCATAAACAATCAATCCAGGGAAACACACCACTGGGGTTTCTCATGAAAATTTATCCAACCTTAAGAATAAGGAAAAAAACCTTTATAAATCAATTAAGCCCTAGAAGCTAATAAACAGGGTAATATTCCAAATCAAGAAATACACCAAATGTGGCTATGTGGAACTTTTAGCATATATAATCCACAGAAGAATAGAAAAAGGCACAAACCACCTACCTTTATGTCATATGATTGATATAATTGAACATAGACCCTTGAATCAGTCTTTATAGGCAGAGATGTACAAAAAAGAGAAAAAACTACCAACCTTTAATAACTAATGGGAGAGGAAGAATCGAGAAGAAATGATCTAGAGGATTTAGGAACTCACCTGTGGGATTCCAAAGCAACCGAAAATGTCTCAATTGAATCTCAGATAGAGAATCAGATGTTCGATCTCTGTTTGTTGTTCTTGATCAGTCCTGTATGAAACACATGATGAAGAAGTCGTTTACCTACTTGAGACACGACCTCTCTCTGATATAATAATTAAAATAAAAATTACATGACATTTTTATTAAAACCGCATGTCGTGTAGTGGCCCTAATCGGCCTCCGACTTAGAAATCATCTAGGTCACAACACGAACATGTATTCAGATGTTACCTGGCAAGAACACGGTGGTACGCGGCATCTGGTTACATGGTGTGTACATAGGAATACACAGAGTGCACATAGAAAAATTATCCTTCCTTCCTCTTTCCTAAAATGACACCCTAAATCAAGATACATACCTAAAATAAAGATCTGTGTTCATAAAAACATCCCCCCTTAAGGCAATTCATCCCCAAATTTCACTTCCAAGGGGGTGAAGAAGGATATGTGAACAAATGTAACGACGTAGCTAAGAAACATGATAGATGTCATGAATATCCCAGTGCATCAAATGTTACTACAACCGATATTCAACCGGAAAGACTCTTTCTAAAACCATAAATGGCAGGATGTCTCTCAGTTAACACTTCCCCTATCTTCTAATCCTCTTGTGTCCTAACCTTGTTGGGACTTGTAAGAAAACTCGATCTCTGACCTTGAACACCAAAGGTTCTCTTTGTTGATAAGCATAAGATTTTTTTCGATATTATGTAGTATCCATCATCATCTGAATCAACTCTACGTGCTCAGTGGTCTCGTGGACAAGATGAGGTCCCAATATAGTGCATATTCTACCTCCATCCAACATAGGGGTGATTATCATGGGATACCATACAAATCCGCATATGTTTCCATCTGAATCATTTACTAAAAACGTTTTTTGTAGGAAAACACCACAAGGGGTATGTATCTCTACTAATATCCCCTGAAATACAGGACACATGATTGATGCATGTCCTCCAAAATAAATATTATGCACTCAGGATGGCCATATATTTGTGGATGGTAAGCTATATTATGAAATATATGTGTACACATAATCCCTCGGTAGTCCCTTCCATACATGAGAAGTAAACTGAGAATCCCTGTATGAAATGATAAAGTGCATAACCCCTTGAAAATGTACAGTATCTTGAATGTAAAACATTACATGATCATCAACACTGAAGGATTCATTTATTTGCAAGATATTTCCATCTTTTGTGGGTCTTCATGAAAATCCATACACCATCATTTCCTCAAGGAAGCCATAGTAAGCCCATCATGAAATGCATCACGGAATAATTCCACTTCAACTGAAGAATGTGTAACTGCAATAATAGTCATCCCGATCGATGATGCTCAAACTTCACCTACTGGTAGGTAGAACATCTCATAACAAAACAAGATATGTCCATCTTCACGCCTAGCCACCAATATTGATGATGTAAATCTTGATACATCTTGGTGATAGCAGGATGAACTTCCCATACAGAGTCATGAAAATAATGAAAAATATCATCGCATATATCCGTTGACACCCATACACATCCCTGAAAATATAACACCTCATCCTCCCTTATGTTCCACAAAGGAGTACGATACTCTCCTAAAACCATATCCTATAGGAATAGTCTTTCAAAATATAGTATCTACCTCATTTGGACTTGATCTTGTAGATTAGAGGTAACACCTATATAAGAATGAAACGCCTACCCCTATTTTCTCTACACCTACAAATTCATCTCATAAAACAGATCCATAAGATTCCACTCATTGTTAGCCTCATGAACTGCCTATATCAGAGTCATCCTACTCAAATCATTAGCTATTGTGTTTCCTTTCCAAAGTGTGTATCCATGATCAAATTCAAATGAATAAGGGTACACAACCAACCTTTATTGTCTCAAATTCTGATTATACTGAGTAAAGATATGGTTAAGGCATTTGTGTTCAGGGAACACCACAAAATCATCTCCCAAACGGTAATGTATCCAACATTGTAAATCATGCACAACTGCAACTAAATCAAGATCGTGGTTATGGTAATTACTCTCAAGTGGCCTCAACTGATGAGGGCCATACGTCATGACTCCTTCCATATACATAAGCACTGCTCTTAGACAGATAATATATTCTTCACAGTTAAGGCTGTTACTCTTGTCCGGTTGTAGAAAAACCAGTATCGGTGATGAAGTAAATCTCCCTTTCATCTTCTAAAAAGGCTGAATCGTCAGATTCTGTCCACAAGTACATCATGCCCTTCATAGTAAAGCCCTTTAGTGACCCTGATAAGTGTGAAAATACTTGTATATAGTGCCTATAGTAACCAGTCGGCCCTAGAAAACTCTATTGCTCAAAGATGTTCGTATACTACTCCAATGAAACTAAATCTCTCACTTTCTATGGGTCTAATGATACTCTTGTCTTTGAGATTTAAATGACCCAAGAAGTGATTTCGGTCTATGCAAAAGTAGAATTTTGAGAGCATAGTATAAAATGGATGCCCTCTCAGTATACTGAATATGATCAAATGATGGGTGGTATGGTTTTGTTGAGTGTGAGAGTGCACCAAGATATCGTCCAAAAAAGATACCATAAAATAATCCATGTAAAGATAGAACACTCAGTTTATTAGTTCCCTGAAAAAAATTGGCACATTCGTGAGACTGAATGACATAACCAAATATTCAGATATACCATACCTGCTCTGAAAGGTTGTAAGAGGTATATTTGATGGTTTAACACACACCTGATGATAATCAGATCTCAAGTCAATATTTGAGAACATTTGAGATCCTTTAAGTTTATTGAAGAGATCATCAATACTCAATAAGAAATATTGGTTCATGGCCGTCAGTTGGTTCAGCTTCCAATAATCCACAAAATTCACGTGGCTACCATCCACCTTTTTCGCAAAAGGGACTCGTGAACCACCAAGAGAAGTATTGGGTTAGATGGATCCCTTTTACCTGAAACTCCTCTAACTTCTTCTTGAGATATCGTATGTCTGCTGAAGCCATCCGATAATGAGTAATGGAAACTGGTTCCACTTCTGGAATAAAATCAATAGATAAATCTCCCTCTCTCTCTAGAGGTAAACCTAAAAACATTGTCTGGAAAAATATCTCTGATAGGATCCAGCACTGGGGGAAATTCCTTCAATGAAGTTACCTAGTCATCCATATGTATACTATAAATCTAGGTTGTGATTCCTCCCAACCCATGATGCTAGAGTCTAGATCTTCTCACATAAACATCACATTCACACTTGTGTAGAAATGATCCACCCTTCAGTGACATGAAACTCTCCCTGTAGAGATAGTATTTAGGAATGGACTGAAAGGAGACCAACCATCCCATTCCAAGAATGAAATCAAAACTTGACATCTATAATACATAGAGGCCCCATAATATGTCACTCTTATATACCTCACGATGGCACTCCTTGCACTGATGTACCCTAGTCTTCATAATCCCCAACAGAGTGTCTAACATCATAAGAAGTAAATATACAGAGCCTATGGATCTCTGTAGTGGAAATAGATATAAAACTATAGGAATCCCCTTTATCAAAAAGATTAGAATCTAAAACTGAGGCAACTAGAATCATGACTCTACCTATACAGGGTTTGGAATCTAACTCCTACTCAGTCCTTTCTATCAAACAATTATGACTTATACCGTGTCCCTACAACCATACGTAGATATCCTAATATGGTCCACCCTACATTCGTTATAAAAATTCTATGCAGCATAAATTTCCACGACCACCTACTTGTCCTGAACGACCAGATGAACACTAGTTCCCTGATTGATGAGGAATTGGTGGACCCACTCTGGTATATGGAGTCATAAAAGATCCCCTCTCAGTAGATTATGGTGATAAAATCCTAGAAAAATGCTAAAGATGACCCATCTTTCCGCAATATAGACACTCAACTAGATCTCTTAGGAACTGATGTATTGCTTTCCCACTCTTCCTGCACTAGTATCACCTCACTTGGCTTCCTGATGATACATCCCCACTACTGGAAGAACCTCCATGTGTAAGATCACTAAGACGCTTCCTACTATCCGTCAAAGGAGTATCATCCCTATATGTTGAACTACCCGGGATCATATCTCCTAAATCTATTATATTTCACTCAGTAATTAGCACTTGATTTTCTATAGCAGTTACTGAAGTCATCCTAAAAAAAATCACCTACGATCGGAATTCATACATAAGAAAATTCTCGAATCACCTAGTCAGTGATAACATGTAACCCCCCAGAATAGGAGTGAATTTCTATAGATCTGTAAAGAGAGAACAAAATCCATCACTAAAATAGAAACATGTTATAAATTCATGAACTCCCAGGCTCAGTCAGACCTCAACATATCGGGGTCGAATTAATCACATAAGGTCCTCTGAAACTCATCCCAAACTATATCATCACGAAGTCCTGCCTATGAGATGACATCCAACCATCTATTGGTATAATCATGTAGCTTGGAATTTGTGAGCATCAACCTCCTCTCAAGAGGTGTCTCCATATGGTTGAAGCTATAAAAAGGACCTCCAACCATGACCCTACAGCTTGTGGTTCTCCATCCCTTAAAAAAGTGAAAGGATGTTGCTGTTGGATCACCTATGTCAACTCATCCATCACTTTTGTAGGATGTGGTGCTCCCTGAATGGTCTGCATCATCCTCATAAAGCCTTCAAAAACCTGTGCATCAACACCTGTTTCTAGTATAACAGTTGGGTCCAATATAGGAACAATGAAAGGACATACCAGCAGTCCCTGATCTGCCATTGTTGGTGACTGATCATCTGCTTATACCTAGCATACAACTAGAAGACATCTTGGGGGCTTGACTCTGCAAATCCAAGCACACACCTCATTACGAGATTAACTGAACTAAAAATCATAAGTGAGAGTATGGAATAGATTAATAAAAGCATTCATGTTTTCCAAAAAGGGTTACACAGCATGTTGTAACACTACACGATGTAATCCCTTAAGCTTTAACATGGTGTGTACCTCTTCCAACCCGGTCATGTGACACCCCATACACACTGTGTGTTCCTCATGTGACAAGTTGTTTACATGAATATACCCTCCTACCCATGTACTAATACATGGCTCGAACTTCATGGTTCTTCTGGTGTAACACTACATGACATGCTCACCCCAAACACAACATGTTCTCAAAAGTTCCATCCACTCTGGTCGTTAGTCGCACGATCAGACACACAATCAACAACAGCATGGAGTGTATTCCCAGTACATGGTGTGTTCTACCAAAAGTTTAATAACCTCGTGTATCGACTGACACAGTCTGTCACATGGTTAAAAACTACAAGATGTTTACATATAGTAAAAAATGTGTACTCAAGCAAAGTTACTTCTTCCAAAATAAGAGTACACATGGCATGTGTACATAAAATCACACAATGTTTTTTTGGTGTTTCTGAGAAATAATCCTCCGAAACATCTCTAGAACCCACAAAATCATATAATTTTTCCAAGTAATGACATGTTATGATCCGCAAGAGCCCATACTCCTCATGAATCAAAGTTTGTAATCCTTATTAATATCATAATTGGACAGAATTCAATTTAAGTTCAAACATGATCCATCAAAGTCTAATGAATGAGTCCACATAACAACTCAAGGACCAAATATTGGCGTCCATCCAAATGAAAAATTACATATAATAATAAAATATAAAGAATTTAAAGTATTTTTATCATGGAATCTATCACAATAGCATGCATATATAACACAACATATATCATAACAACATAAAATCCGTAATGCACCCTAAATGGCATGATGAGAATGCATGACATGTGATCTCTAAGAAGGTTCTATATGATGCATGAGATTGATTACCCTCTCCAAATTGGTTTTCAATAGAAATTGAACCACAATGATATCAATCATAACATTACATAACAATTTAATTACCCAACACTGACATCAAATCAACTGTAACAATTGAAAAATTGGACAAATTGCAATATTCGAGGTAACATGGATTTTCCTTGTACATAATTTAGCTACTCCTTATGATAGAATATTAGGAACTACCTATTCCGTCCTATCCCAGAATATTTGCTTCAAATAGTAAGGAAAACAGGAATGAATTCCTCTAATACCACTTTGTAACGTCCCAGATCGGGTTTCTACCTAATAGTTCCCCGTATCTGCTTGGCCACATTTCCCCAAGTGAATTTCCCCTAAAACCAGAGGCTGGTAACTTGAAGTGAGGTTCTAGGGTGTGATAGAGTTGAAACTATTCCCTCATTGGCATACCAAACATAATAGAAAACAAATATTAACAATAGTAGAAGCTGTAATATCATATAATATAAGTAAATAGTGGAAGAATAAAACAAATAGAACATATATATATATGATGCATGGAATATGTATCTAAGAAAATAGATAGACATATCACAATTATAGAAAGAAATATAGAAAACAATGTAAAAAATAACAAGTAAACTCTAGCTGTATCACAAGCTTCATCTGGGTCCCTTGCTCTCCAGATAAAAGAGTAATCATGTACCTCATGATTAAGTGAACTTTCTCTTAGCTACACCTGCAATCAAATAATATTCCTGGGTCTAAAACACGACCCAAATTCTGTGTGAGATAAATCCCAGTAGGCAACCAGCAAAATTTATGTGCCTAACTATCAGTGAATATATATACCAGGTAATATGAAGGAAGGAGGAAATAAACTATGGAGTACTCAATTTTTAACAATCCTATAGTTTTCAATTACACTCATTTATATTTATTATTCATCCTTTTAACCATGTAATCTTCAGATCAAGCAGAATCTCTATGTCCCCATATGTAATAGAAACAAAATCGATGTCTCAAAAGACCATCTAAACAACTAGTTAGGACTGAGTCCAAACCTATGCATTGTCTTGGAAGACTCAACACAATCATTAAATCATTCATAAACAACCCTCTTGTAATTCACTCACGGTCTAGACATTTTGGTTTAACATAGAAAAATTTCCTAAAAAAACGACCCACTGGGAAGCTCTCAAGGTCTAACCCCTTTTTTATAACATAGTAAAAAAAATTTACTAACGACCACCTGGGTAGCTCTCACGGTCAATACCCCAAGGTCAAAAAGCATCAATTAATTATAAACAACCACCTTGGTAACTCTCACGGCCAATAAACATGGGTCAACATAGCCTAATGTAATTATAAATGGTCTGTTGGGTAGCTCTCATGGTAAATACCCCTCAGTTACCCTAACATCAATAAATTATAAACAACCTCCTGGGTAGCTCTCACAGTCAATACCCCTAGTTCAACATAGTATAAGGTAATTATTAATGACCTCTTGGGTAGCTCTCCGAGTGAATACCCCTAGGTTAATCATCTAAACCACGGATCTCACAGTCTTGTGTAAATAATGTGGAAGTCCCCACAGTCTTCCCATTCCATCGATCTCATGGTCCACTAGAAAAAAAGTGTGAATATAATATCATATAATCTCATGTAAACTGAACTACTCGATGGATAAACACTCACAATCATATCACATGCATTTCATATATTCAATAAAACTCTATCCTAAATAACTGAGGCATGGAAAAAAATCCAATGCAAATAGGAATCCTATACCAAATGGCCATAAACAATCAATTAAAGGAAATGCATCTATGGGGTGTCCTGTGACAAGGTATGTAACCTTAAACATAAGAAAAAAACCCTTTATTAATCAATCAATCCATAGAATGTAATAAACCGGGTTAAATTCCAAATCAAGAAATACCCCAAACGTGGGTATGTGGCCCTTTTAGCATAAATAATCGCAAGACGAATATAAGAAGTCACAAACTACCTATCTCGATATCGTACGATTGATATACTTGAACGTCGGCCCTTGAATCGGCCTAGATCGGTGTATATCTATAAAAAGGTGAAAAATCCCACCCTTGAATAACTCACAAGAGAGGAAGAATTAAGAAGAAATACTCTATAGGATTTGAGAACTGAGTGGTGGGATTCCAACAGACCCAAAAACATCTCAATTGAAGGTTGGACAGAGAATCAGGGGGGAGGTGTGATCTTTGTTCGTCAATACCGAGTGATCTCGTACGAAACACAGGAAGAATAAGTCATTTACAGACATGATATGCGACCCCACTCTGATATATCAATTAATTATAAGAGTACACATTGTTTTCATTATAACTACATGTCATGTAGTGGCCATAACTAGGACCAACTTAGGAAGTCTACTAGGTCACCACATGGCCATGTAATCATCCATTACACGGCAATAACATGATTGTATGAGGCAATGGGTACATGGTGTGTACATATAAATAAATAGCATGTACTCAAAAAAATTATTCTTCATTTCACTCTTTTAAAAAACAACATGAAAGCAATATCCATACCTGAAATGAAGTTCCAAGTTCTTACACTTTTTTTGATACAGTAGGGCACCATATTGTTGCATATTTACATAAAATAATGTTACAGGGTACTTATTTTACATTAAAAATTGTTTCTAGATATTTTTTGGGATAATATCATGTCATTTCTATGAGTTGGAAGGCCTAGAATTCCAATAATAACTATATTTAAGGACCTATTAAATGACATAATTGTGTAAAATATATTCACATTAAGCATTTCCAAGGAATAATGGCATAAGGATGTAGAGCTAGATCCACTATTACTAAAATATAAAATTTTATTTTGATGCATTAATGAGTTTAGGAAAAAAATCTAATTCCATAGGTTATACTCTAGTATTGATGAAAGCTCAGGGTGGAGCTGAGACCAGCTTTCTTTATGTGGAAGATAATGCACTAGATGAATATTATAAAGGGATATCTATGATTGTAGGTACTACATTTATCTCACCCTCTTTGGTTGAATTGTTTGTTATATGTTCAGATCATTAATTTATATCATCAACATTAAATTTTTTTGGTATTAAGCTCAAATTTTATGAAATTAATGTTGTAATTTTTCAGACCCTTGAGGAAGAGGCTAGGAGAAGGTTTTAAATGTTCTATAAATCTGGTTATGATTGTTGGATTTGAAGTGGGGGTGTAATTTCATAGTTCATGGTCATGATATGTTCAACCTAATATTTTTTTATGGATTTTATGATCATTATTAAGGCCCATATTGACTATTACCATCATTATTTTTAGTTCTTATATCCCAATGGAAACCATGATGTCTACCGGGGAGAGTGGGTAATATCATTCCTTTTTGTGGATTGAGATTTGTTTTTCAATTTTCATAGATTTTTATGAGTGTTTCTTTTACTTATTTGAGAATTCTACATACTGTAGTGGTGAGTTCATACCATAATATATTTCATGATTATTTTTAGTGATATTTCCATAAATAGAGATTGGGTTCACTATTGAGACATTTTATTTGTAAGATGCCCAATTTTATGAAAACTTACTGCACATAACCTACTGGGTTACTGGAGCTAACACTTCACCTAGTGAATCTTGAGGGAATGGGTTTTATTCATCCTACTATATCACTATTGGAAACTCAAATTCCCTTTATAATGAAGGAAAATAAAATCCTTTAGGATAATTCTAGAAAGATTGATGAGGTGGCTGTTAAAAATAAATAGACCTTTCATAGGAATTAAAGTTCTTTTAATTAGTATAGTGAATCCTGATGGTTTTATAAGATAGACCTATAATTAGGGCATTTACAGTTTAGAGACTGTGAGTTTGATATACCTAAGATAATGTTTAGTATTTGGAAAGTTCATTTTGGGTTTTTATTTATGCTATGAAGTCTCAAAACTTATCCTTCAGTATATATGGAATTAATGTATCATATCATTCATCAATTTGTATACTTTTTCACTATTTTTTTGCATATGATATTCTAGTATTATTAATGTCAAAATAGGAACACACATATCACTTGGATATCATACTCAGAATATTTAATGAACATCATTTGAATTAATGATTTCCAAATGTCACATCTGGGTCCATGAAGTGATGTTTCTAGGATATTTTATATCTGAGAGGGACATGTTATTGGATCTAGAAATGATTTATATATTGATGTCATGGGGGAACATTATAAATGTGTGATATTTATATATTCTTGAGAATTGATAGTTATTATATGAATTTTTTTAATTACTTATCAAATCTTGCATATTAGATTATATCCTGGACCCATAAGAGTGGTATGTTTTAGTGTAATGAAAAATATCATTTATATTTTTAGGAACTAAAGATGTTGTTGAATTCCACTCTATTTCTGATTCATTCATAATTGGGTTTATTAAATGATGTTTTCTATAATGCAACGAGTGTGCATTTAGAGTTTATCATGATGCAGGTAATGTAGGTGGTGGTCTATAGGTATTAAAAATTAAACCCTTATATGAAGAATTATCTTATCGATAAAATTGAGTAAGAAGATACAATGAATAATCTAAAAACATGGAACCGCTATATCATTGTGAAATTTATTATAGTATATAATAATCATAAGAGCCTGAAGTCTAATTTTTCTCAAAAGTAGTTGAACCTATGACATATATTATTTGTTGTGTACGTTAAAACATTTAATTCAAATTTTCTTATACTCCTAGAAAATGGAATGAGGTCACCAATGGTTTAAATAGGAATTTATCAACCCAATACGTGATGGAATCAGTCGACGAATGGTATCTGATAATTTTCTTTCGTAATATGGTTATGGCATTGAATGAGGATATTGGAAAAGTGTTATTAGCTTGTATAATGGTTAAATTTTTATTTGATGATAGAATTCAGCATGAATAGGTATCTAATTTATATTTCCAATTTTTTTATATAATCCTTATTTTTAAGGAGATCTCACCTGATTAGTATTGGTCTATCATTGGTTATTTTTTATTTATGATGATGGTTCGGTTATTCAAGTATTGTTGTGGAAAGGGGCGATGGATAGTGGACATCCTCCTTCTCGGTCTATTCACCCTAGGTGTACCACGATATATCATTATCTGAGGAATCATTATTAGTGACTGAGCATCAGATATATGTTGGGTTACTACAACCTCTACTGCTTCGTGTTTGGAAGATTGTTAATATATCTATATAATTCATTATCTAATTAAAGTGAAAAATTACAGGGAATGATATGATTTAGGAATTCATTTTTTGACATAGTAAATAATCTCGTTTTATTCCAATTAAGTAGATGAAAAGGGTGGAAGAACTCATGCACTTGTGTGTCTAAGAGGTTGTGACACTTCATGTTTTTCCTTATGTAGTTTATTTTTTGATAAGGACCCATTGTTTACATCCAAGTTTTCTGAAATGTCTTCATGAGGTGATGAGTAACCAAATAAATTTGTTCCTGGAATACAATCTTCATAGGGATTGAAATACTATGAGATATATTCCTATTCATGGGAATGTTTTTCTTGAATGATCGCTTTATTTTGGAGATATGTGGGAAAGACATATAACATTGGTAAAATTGTACTATAATTTTCTCTATATATTTTTTATTAAAATGAAACCATTATATGAATTTTATAGGTTTCCATATTGATATCCCTTGTGTTAGGTAGAATCGAGAGAGTGGTCTTCGGTTGGATGACGACTTGTGCACGAGGTGAAAAAAAGGATATATTTGACCCCAAGGAGGATAGTAGCCACTCAGAGTCATCAGAAATCATCTAAAAGCCATTTTAATCACCCACTATAGTTTTTGGTTGGAGGTCAAGTATTTATCGTAGTATATCCCCACTCTGGAAGCCATTATTTTGCTAGGAATGTTATGTTGGTAGAAAGGTTTTTTCTATTTTTAGATTGTTAAACATATTTCAATGGTGGATTATCGGTTGGACTTGACATAATATTTTACATAAATTCGTAATTTATTTCAAATTTATGAACTATGTAGTTATAAAATAGAACATTCATATGTGATTAAATAGGATGAATTTAATCTTGATTTTGATACCATTATGGTTAAACAAGAATATCAAATTATTGTTTTCCAAGATAAGTATATCATATCTACCAATATATTCCTTCTCATACCTCCATGGAAGAGAGTTACGAGTTTTGGGAAGAAAGGAAAGCAAGATCGAAGGTATATCAGCCATTTTGTGATCATTCATCTCATCGGAGTAGTGGACTATTGACTATCACTCCCACCAAACATGTCTCAAGTAAATGAGGTATTCCATATATCACTCTGGAGGAAGTACATACCATACCCATCACATGTACCCTATAAAGATGATGCACCGTTAGAGAATGACCTATCTATGAGGAGAAGATGGTGAATATCATAGATTTTATAGAAAAAAGGTCAAAAAATAAAATTATTCCCTTTATGAAGGTGTTGTAAAAAACTACAAGTTAGAAGAAGAAACATGGGAACCCAAGGAAGTGATGATGCAGAGTTACCCTCATATATTTTATTGTTTTAAAAAGAAATTTTGAGGGAAAATTTCTAAAAGGGGGAGGTTGAAATGAACCTAACAATTATGAATAAAATTCCCTATCCTATAATAAAATTTCTTATAGATATAGAAAACACATTCACTAATTTTGTTTTATTATATCTAATTGGATTTACATGACATTTAAGTATCCTTACCATTGATAATGTAGTCCTTGAATAGTGATCACTGGACTAGTATAAATATTGGGTTTTAACAAATCCTTTTGTAAAAAAACAGTGTATGGCATCAACCAATACGATCATACACTATGGATCCCATTTATCAGAGCATGAGTTGGATATAGAATTTATGGGATTTTCCATTTTCCAATCCCAACCTAAGATCAACCAACATAAGCATGAGTGAAACGGTTTACGAGATAAGGTCATGCTCATTGAGATCACAGCCCGAACCATGTTAACTGAATGGACCTAAGAAATCCCCACCATCACAAACCGTACTCATATAGAATATTCCGGTGTAATAAAGGGATATGTATCATGATCCTGGAATTATTATTATTTTTGTATAGAATAATTAATATACTTTAATTATATTATTATTACTTTTTAAATCATTTTATAAAGCTGAAATAGTATTTCAGGTTAATATTCAAATTCAAATAAGGAATATATTTTTAAGAATTAATGCATTTTTTAAGTAAATTATATTTTCATAAAATATTATAAATTATTTTTCATTTATTAAATACTAATGCTCATGTAATTTTTATGAATTCAAAAGTAACTTTTATTAAGGTTTGAAAACTATTTTTTCCTAAACCATTCAATTTTCAGTAAATTTTGGTTTTAATTTAAAAGTGAAATTTCATGTATTTTGAAAAAAATTTAGATAAAATGAATATTATTTTTTTGAATTAGAAAATAAAATTATCCAATGATGAATTTTTCATAAATTTTTTAGACAGCCGAATGTTTGGGTAAAAATTAAATACTGTATAAATATATAATGTGTTTCATAACATCGTAATGACCCAATAATGATGTAATAGATACTACAACTAGGATATTATTTCAAATAAATGATTTTAATTTAAAATAATGTTATTTTATGTTTATTTGATTTATTTTATAAATCCTTGTTGAATCCTAAAAACATATAATATACCTTAAGATTTTAAAATCATATCATTGAATGTATGACTCACCTCCACAT
The DNA here is from genome assembly GCA_963277665.1 of Viscum album. Lineage (NCBI taxonomy): Eukaryota > Viridiplantae > Streptophyta > Magnoliopsida > Santalales > Viscaceae > Viscum > Viscum album. The sequence continues at coordinate 1,466,508,624 of OY728138.1, read as the reverse complement.
AAGACGGGGTAATATTTTATTATCTCTAACCGGCAAACATACAAAATAATTTATACCACTTTTCATTCCTAGAAACCATGGAAAAATTCACTATATTGTTTATGGTTTTAAATATTTTAATGCGTATCATCCAAAACCAAAATAATAAAGAACTCCCTAAACTTTCTTATTTAAACCCACCCAAGACCCCATTCTTATTTAATAAAACTCCTTAAAACTTATACACACTATTCTTTATACTACCTAGAGTCCTCCAAAGGTTCCCCAATCTCCTAAGATGCCTCTACAAAGCCTTTGGGATCACATATCCATGCAATTGCTCCTTCCTTTTTTATTTTTATCCAAGTTTCCTTATAGTGTTGAACCATTTTATTTCCAATTATAAATAATGGAGTATGTTTTTGTACCTCCCCCATACTACCCTAATTGTTTTCGAATAATGATATACCCCTTTGTCTCTCATTAATCCATCCCCTGTACACCTGATACCATGTCAAAATTATGTAAGGGATTTCCTTATTCTCACTTAAATTTAAGTACTTCTTTAATATTATACTTCTTAGACTCCATTTCATATGGTGGGATGTTATGTTCCATGATTCCATTACATTACATTTGATGTATAAATATTGAGATTCCCCTTTCTCTCTCATCAATTACTTTTATTAATTTCTGTATAACGCAGTTATGCTTCTGAAATTTCACCATGATTTTCCATCATCATGTAGTGAATACAATACCCATTACTCTATCATGGGTATTATCCTTTATGCACATATAATTATTGATTTAGGACATAAATTTGGGTATTATTCATTCCTTGATCATTTAGTAGATTATTATGTTGAATGAATCCATGTTATATGATCTATATGGAAGATACAATCATGATTTTGAAATGATTATAAAGGGTGTGCCTAGATAGTGCTCCAATGAATTAGGTAATGTTTAGTATCATGATAAGTCATGTGAAATGATGGTTTAGTCATGAAAATTAATGTTAAATGAGTGTTTTATCATGATAATTCATGTGCAACGAGGGTTTACTCTTGAAAATCCATGTTCAATGGGCCTTGGATCATGATAATATCATATTGTATGTCGTTTATACAAATCCATGTAATAAATATCATGATATATCATGGATTTTTGTTCATGGTTCTTTTATGATCAATTGATATTACTATTGGCAAACATTAATTGTATTTCTCATGTTATTCCATGTTTATTCACTTATTTGGCTTTATATTTCACCGTTTTCTTATGTATGCTCTCCTCTTATCCCATACAATTCATTGTAAAAAGGAATGTTGTAGTAATTTAATGTAATGGTTCAACAATGATGTGTATTTAATGTTTTATATAATTATGTAATGTTCATAAGCCCCAAATACACTAGATCCCTCGATCATCTGAGTTGTATTAAGTGAACATTTATGTAATAAAGCATGTTTAAATATTAAATAATTATCAGGGTTGTAACATAACTAGGTATAAAAATACGAGACCATTAGTGGTAAATAAATATATTTAAATTTAGGGGAAATGAATTTCATAATAATGATGGAGCGTTATATGGAACATCGATCCCAATAAGGGAATGATCTTGAGAACGTGACCGACCAAAAAACCATAAATTAATAATGTGTGAAAAACACCATCGATTCTTCGATATTGGATGTGATAGGATAAGATTTTTCTTTCAAGATCCTTTTCCTAGTGTGGAGGAATAAATTTACCATCTAAACTAAAAAATGGAAATATACTTATTTTATATGTAGTGTTTCATACTAAAATAAATTTCCACCACAGTACCATATTTTACCCTAGAAGATGACTATTGAAGTTTATTTTTTCATGTTTGATGAAATAAAATAAACTCATAATGGATCTCAAAATCCATAAAAGGAGAAAAATATATTCCTCATATCCATAATTATTTACCAAAACCAAAATGGTTACCAAATGGTTAGAAAATATCCAAAATATATAAGCCATCATAAAAATAAATAATACATTTTCATTCAAAATTTGTATAATGACACAAAAGCTTCAACATTGATTATTCTATGATTAAATAACCCTACAACCCAATTAACCACAATAACTTCAACATTAATGAATGATTCACCTCATTGGTGGTCTTGTACCTTTTATCATACATCCAGAAAAATTTAATTTCATTCTTCATAAATAATCATTCATATTAAACCAAATGGAAAACCTAAATGTTATATATAAATTAACCCAAAATAAATCCCAAAACAATACTTAATCATCATGATAAATAATAGTTTAATCTTTTAATGTAGGATAATTCACAGCAAAATACCATGAAAAAATGTTTAGATACTAACCTAAAATTTAATCCTTGTCATGACCGTAAATATCTTATAAAATACCACCTTGATAATGAATCACTATTTAAACACTATTATTATCAATATATCACTATCCAATAAGATATAAGTAACATAAAATCATGTTATATAATAAAACAAAAGAATATTTATCCCATAAAATATTATTCTACCTAAAACAAAGTGTAATATTCAAATACCATCAAATTACCATCACTTAATACATAAAAATTGGAATATATAACATTGAACTTATGATAATCCTTATACTTATAAACCCTTTATGGTATCTATAAAACATTAGTTAGCCTCACATGAAAACATATCTACTTTCAAAATACTAAAACAATCCTTATTCCTTAAATAAAATCCTAGACTATGTTCATAAATCATAAAATGAAATAATATTTATCAAATATGACATAACACATTTTTCATAAAATAAGAAACATATTTTGAGGCCACAAATATTGTCACATTTATTCAATAATTCTAATAATGACATTACCAATAATCAATTTTATTGGTTACCGAATCCATTTTAACATATGTTTTTACTCCCTAAATAAAATATACTATATAATAATCCTTATATGTGTCATGATTCATATATCTATAATATCATTTATATAACACTTAAAAAACATAATTCAAAAATCTGAACACATAAATAATTCAATCATTACACTTTAATGATTGTAATAGAAAAAGTCCTTCCGTGGTCTTCGATTTGGCCGTTGAATGGTGGAATTGGCTTGGATAATGCCTATATTTCATGAACATAATAAATTGAACTATAAATGCTACATTAAGATGAAATTAGTATTCATCCATAAAAATATTTATTTTTTATCGATAATTCATATATATACCCTTATTTTCCACAAAAAATTATTTTATTATTCCTTTGTGACATTCTCTATGGTGTCTTTTTTCACATTTTTAACATGAAATAAAATTGATATTTCTTTACTCCCTAGTCTCCAACACCCATACTCTTAAAAAACTATATTATTATCTTCTTTTGTGACTATGATAGTTTGTTAAGGTATAAGTTGTCAATCATAAATAGTGATAACTAATTAGGTACAATCTTGATTTCTTTCAATCTATTCATCATACCATTTAATTTCTCATAAACACCACATTGTTCATAAAATTCATCATTAAAATGGATCCTTATATTTCTAGACATTGAAATAAATTAAAAGTATACTATGATAATAAATAATCATTATGGAAACCACAAAATCATTAAAACCATTTATAGGATATCTAAATCCGGAAACCTTATTTCCAATCTAAGAAAACATAGGTTTAACCTATGCTATTCATGGTTATCATCTATATAAATAATTAATTAATGGTTCGTAATGTAAATTTTAATTAGCCCATTAATATCCCCTAAGGAGTGTTAAACTAGGTGTGCAATAAGGGGACACTCAATGTGCACCAGAATGAGGATTGAGATATGCTCAACCAACTCCTTCTAGGGCTATTTCCATTAGATTCATTACTTATTAAACAATATTGAATTGTAGTATCCATCTCTGTATGCACATATAGGAAAAAATAATATATTCCTAAAAAATCAAGATGAAATCTTATACTTGAAAATATCCTCAAAGTCAGTAATTGTGTCATTTTCCCTATTCCATGTTTTCCTAAATCTAGTTTCCAATTTTTATAATAACCTTAATCTAATACCAACTATAACAAACCTAAATCCAATCACACTTATCCTGTGTTTAATTTATTAAATTTTAATAAGATTCAAGGGATATGATCCATATGGATCGATCTGTTTAATATTCACGAAGAACTGGATGCATATTATATTCCCATTTTACATTGGAAATAGAATATAAAACATTATGAAATAATTTTTTTATCATTATTAAAACTCACTCAAATTTTTATAATTCATATCATATATAAGGGGAATAAAAAAAGGGTTTTCTCAAACAATCAGAAAGTTTTAATGAAAATTTAGGTTATTATGAGTAAATAAGGGAAAATAAATATATAATTGTAAATAATAGAAAATACATACCAATTTATCAATAAATTAAGCAAAAAATGAAACTAAAGATAATATCAATGTAGTAATCTCATAGATAATAATAACTTAATTTTCATTGAATTGAATTCATATTATTTAATTAATAATCTCAAATGTCAACATATCTTTATTTCTAAATTATTTTTCCATGATATCTTAAACCATGGGTTTGTATACACTAAAAATAATTAAATAAGGATAGATGACTAGTTTGTCTCTTGAGAAATTTCATTGCATCTAGGAGATATATAATTGTACACCCAACCCACTAGTGTATATTGAATTAATATATCATGTATTGATTGATAAATTTTATTGATAAACATTATTATGTATCTATAAATATTTTTTTTTGAATAAAAAATTTATTACATCAATATTTCCCCACTTAATAAAATAACATTCAATGTAAAACACAATTGATAGATATGGTATATGGTTTAGAAAATTATCATATCCATGATACAAGTAATATGGATATTTAATATAAATTGAATTTCCAATGATCATAAGGAAATTAATATTTCAATAGAAATTTAAGGACCAAAAAATTAATCAATAGATGAGAGATGGACATCAAATAATTATAAAACTAGATTTCATTGTATAATAATATATCTTAAATAAATAAATAAAATGTAACCAAAACATTTTAATAATTTTTAATAATTTTTTTTCTTTCTAAAATAATTGAAATATTTCTCAATAACATAAAACTATTATAGTGTCCATAAATTACCTTAATGTTGTATTTGTCATAAAATGTTTTTAATTTTTATAAAATAAATTAAAAAATGTAATTTTAGAAAAATATTATAAAGATTACTTAAAAAAATAAAAGGTGAAAGAAAAAATAAAATTTCCTTAATAAATCATTTCAGTAAAAAACAAATTTTTTATAATAATTTTAAAATAAATGAACAAGAAAAAAAATAACTCACGAAAAATAGATATAAAATTGATTTTTTTATAAATATTAATTCTTTTGATTCAGCAGAAAAATAGAGGAATACTTACAAAAAAACATTTTAATTCCCAAAATATCTAAAGGATAATAAAATATATGGCGTTTTTTATGGATATATTATAAGATTCAGTTATAGAAAATAAGAGTAATCCCAGAAAATTGAGACTGTAAAAACAATTCTTACCTCTTTTATAACTTTAAAATTGTAAACCCTTGAAGGAGTAAACATTAAATGATAAAATAATCATAATTAATAAATAAGTATTCATTTTTAATACCTCAAAAATATATTATATACCACATATAAAAAAATGTGTCATAATAGCAAATATGTATTAATAGGGGGGAAATTGAGACCAGTTCCCCTACAAGAATCAAATCACTGAAGTGAGAATTATTCATAAGAGATATTTTTTAAAACAAATGTACATAAAATGATAAATCTATGGAAATATAAAATAAATAAATCACTATTAATTTCACACATAAGCATATAATAACATAATAAATGATGTAGTGGTATAATATAATGAATGGGTAAAGACTTAAGAAACCCCTTACATTACATTTTCCCTTATCGGAATGGTATTTAACATCATGCATAATGGTTTTAAGCATATAATTAATTTATGAAATGAGAAAATTTATATTTCTAATATTATAGATGATCGTATTATAACATCTCGTCATATGTTTGTTAATAATATTTCTCTATTATCATTGTTTCATGTGTTAATTTCTTTCATTTCTACTGCATGTTTTTTCGATGAAGTTTTGATCATTATATATTAATTATGAATCCAAAATTTATATAATGTTATTAATTTTATAAATATAATATATATTAAAATTAACATGTTATAAATGTTGTTTACAAATTCTACTTTAGAATGTTATCATAAATAGAAAATAGGACAATAAATTAAAAGTTATTGAAATTTTATATCATATATCATCTCTCTTTTCACATTTCAATATTTTTTTAAATTTTTAATAATTTTTTAAAATATTATTTTAATAAAATATCATTTATATCATTTTTGAAAGAATTTGATTAATTTGATATTAAAAACATTAAAACGAAGATGTAATTTTAATATATTACATTAAACATAAATAATATATTTTATATGTATATAAAATTTACGGGACATAATAATTCATCCAAATTGTATTACTTTCAATATTTTTTTTGTTTTATTTATTTAATTTTTTAAAAATTTAATGGATAATGTCCCTACATTCTTTAAGCATGCATCTTTAGTATTCGATAACTAAAAAATGAAATTACCACGATACATATAAGTTAATTATATTAAAAATAATAATTGATATTCAGTAATAACATTTTATTATCCTTACGCCAATATACAGATTAATTTAATATCAAGAGAGTGACATTTTAGAATTTTCATTACTAAAAAGAATAATAATTTCATTACCAAAGTCAAATAACTCTGAAATTGAGTATATTAAAATTTCATATGTATATAGATAAATTTATACTATCTAATGAAATAAATTAATGTTATGGGTTTATTTTTAATGCAAAATCCCATTATTATTTACAAAAAATACCTAATTTATCCTTTACCAATGTGATATTTTTACCATATTTAGAATTAAAAATGCATAAATATTTAAGGGACCTATTTAAAAAATTTGAACATCTTAATTACAAATATGTTTTTCATTTAATCACTAATAATTTTCTATAGTTTACATAGATTACTTTAAATTTAAAATTTTAAAACAGAATGAAAAATATATTATAGAAAAATTGTTTCTAAGCATAAAATTAACTTATATCAAAGTCCTGATAATTTATAATTAAAATTAGATTATTATCAATCCAATGTATTATAGTTGACCTTAATAAAATTTCCAAAATATAATGGGGCCTATAAATTACTTTACATAATTAAAATAAAGGATAATATTTTAAAAACTGTATTTTTCACTATTTAAGGACAAATAAAACATTCATAAAAATCACTAAGATTCACTCAATGTAAATTATTACATAATGATTTAAAAATTGAAATTTATTTTTTGTTAAAAAATTTCTAATAGTGGAATAAATTAAATTATTTTATCACAAAAATTGTTTAAAATCATATTAAATAAATTGTATTGACATAAATATTGTCTTTATTAAAAAATTGAGTACTTATTTTCAATGAATTAATCAATACAATTGTTCTGAGTTGGTCATATATATCATAATATGGTGAATATTTTTCATACCCACCAATTTAATAGTTTTCCTATAATAGTTATATTTATATAATAATGTTTTTTTAATTTAATCTCATTGTTCCTTGTTGTACACACTATCAAACATGGTTTTAAAATCTCAAGGTATCACATTCTTCAACATTTATAAATTCTTCCCTATAAATTTGAACTTGTTTTCATTAATAGAGTGTTTTAAATTTCAAAATAGCTATTCTGAAATCCCACATCATAAAAGGGTTAATAAAACATCCTCTTCAAAAAGAAATAGAAACACAAAGGTCATCTAGAAAACACATAACTAGGTTTCAAAAAAGGGGAACATTAATTGGAAGTTAATATATGGGCATAGATGAAAAATATATGTTCTAATAATGATATATAGTGATATGGAACATTGATCTGAAAAATGTGAATGATCATAATATATTTAACAACCACAAAACCATAAATCAATATGGTTTCAAAAGAACCATTGATTCATTGGGATTGAATGTAATAGGAAAAAATAGTGGTTTCAAGTTGATTTTACTTGTCTATAGGAATTAAAGTACAATATATATTAAAAACATTATTATTTATACCAACTAGAAAATTATTATTTAATTTCTTTAATCAATATCCACCACAAACTCATCTTTTCTTCCATATAATGAGTATTTAAGATAACTTTTTCATGCATGAAAACAACTTATAACATATCAAATAATCCATAAAATGATAACAAATATATTCCTCGTATAATTAAATATTAACCCAAAAAAATTCTTATCATATGGTGATACTATATGCAAAATGTATAAATACCATGTGAAGAAATAATATATTTTACTTTAAAATTTACACAGTAAAACAAATGGTACAAATTAGATTATTAGACCAATATAAATCCATGTAACATAATTAAGATCATTTAATTCATCATAAAAAAATTGTTTCACCTGATATCTGATCGCATACCTTTAAACTTAGGTTACAAAAAATTAAATTTCATTCTTCCAAAAATATCATTCATATTAAACCATATCATAAACATAGAGGTTGTATACACCTCAACACAATAAAGCATCTGCAAAAATATCCTTCATCGCCATTATAATTCACTCTATATTGTTATAATATAATTAAATTCACCCCAAAATATCATTAAAAAATTTTAGACACAAACATGATAGGTAATCAAAGAGTTTCTAGAAATATCCCAAAAAATATCACATTTTCAATGAATCAATTTTTAACCATCATGATTATCGTTATCCTACTATCCAATATACCCTAATTTATATAACATAAAGTCACATTATAAATCAAGGATTCATTTAAACCTTAATAAATAATTTTTCATGAAACATAGGAATTATTTTAAATCACCACAAAATCCCATAATATAAAGTATCCAATGTGTTATCTGTGGTTTTATACTTTTACAAAAAATAAATTTATAAACCCATGGTGGTATCCAAAACTCATATGTTTTCCTTGAAAAAAGTCATATATTATTAAAAAAACATATATAATCCTCATTCCCTAGTTAAAATTTAACAATATTTTCATAAATCCAAAACTTCAAAAAAATGTCAATTTTTAAATTACCACTAAATTAGATTCATTGGTTATCAATACCTTTCAATATATTTTTTTAATCCTCAAATTAAATATATTATGGAAAAATTCTGAGATGTATCATGATTATAATATCAAGAATATCATTTATATAACACTTATAAAACAGAATTCTCAAATATCAACAAATTAAAATGGTAATTCTTGAATTTTAATGATTCAATGAAATTTATTCATCCAATTCATAGGCATTAATATTTAGATTTTTAAATTAAATTAGATAATTCCCATATTCATCATACATAAGTAATTTACTCTAAATTATACTTTTGGATAAACATCACATACCTCTAATGAACTCTTCATTTTCCCTCAACAATTATTATATCTATTCCATTATTTTCCACACAAAAAAAAATTATTGTTCCTTTGAGTCATTATTTGGGGTGTATCTTTCCATATTAATAAAATGATGGAAATAGATATTTCTTTCTAGAATGGTCACTGCCACTTGATCTCTCAACAAACTCTATTCTTATCTTCATTGATGAGTGTGAGAGTTGGAAGTGGTATAGATTGTTAGTCATATATCATGAAAAATAATTAGAAATAATCACAGTATCATTCACTCCAGTCTTCATCCCTTTTAGATGATTAGAAACATTGGATTTTCCATTATATTCATTGTTAACACTGTTCCTTTTGGTTATAGCCATTAACTAAACCCAAAAAAGCATAATATGATTGATAATAATCATAGTGAGATTTGAAATGTTATCCTAGTTTTATTATAGTGAAGACATAAGGGGGTGTGAAATTTTTTATTTATTTAGAAACATCAATAGATTAAAAATTACCCACATTATAATAAATGTATCATTTTTAGGTATTTTAATGGTCATATAAAATGAATAAAAAAATAGTTTTATAGTGGCTCAAGGCATAAAGATCCCCTAGTCCACACAACCAACACTCTCTTAGAAATCTTAGTAATTTTCAATAATATATCCATTTATTGGGGGATTCCACAATAGAGTGCAGGTAGCTGATATCTATATAATAATGATTTTACCTGGCCTTACAGAACTTTTATAGGGAACCGTAAATCTACATCATTGATTGAGAAGTTCATTATCCTAAACCACCATGAAAAAATTAAATTATCCAAAACTATAATAAATCAATTGAGATTGATTATATTGAGAATAGAATATTTTCTGTAGTTGCATCATGAAACTTATATATTTATTTGATATTCAATAAAACATAACAACATCAAAGAATTCATCAATGATGAATATGTTGTCATTCAATAGTATCAAAGAAAATAGTATAATGGTGTTTAGAATGTATGTATCCAAAGTGTATCCCTTCAAAAACACTTTTTGAAATTGTAGAAGAAGATATAATAGTAAGCTAAATGAAGCAAAGACAACAACCATAGGGAGTCGATCAGATAAATAGTCACATATGTCTCTAAAGTACAAATCTAAAGGTGGGAATGATCTGTTATTTAAGAAGAACGAAACCTTTTTATATATGTGCTCTCTATTTATAAGTGATGTCCTCAATATTTATACTCTTTATCTGATATCTCTTAGCCAAAAAATTCTAGATATACCACAAAATAAATCCTGAGTATTCGAACACAAAATCATTATATAGAGTCATAAAATCCCTTACAAATAGTAAGGATGTAATCCCCTGAGTATGATCCATTGATTTAGTCACAAAACATATTTGACAAGATATTTGCTTCTCGTGAAACCATTGCAAGAATCATGGATAATATTTTCAATTTGAAAATCTATCTTTGACCAGTCAAATGGGGGGTTCCTATATGTCACGAATGACTAAAGAAATATTTTTAACAATGTATAGTTTTTCATAAAACTTGGTTTCATAAACCATACATTTATTCCCCAAATTATACATTTCTTTCAAACCTAGGGTTATTGGTCTATACATTTCATTCCAAAAATAGGGTTTCCAAACCATACATTTCTCTTAAGAACACAGTGTTAAGAATTATTTCTAGACTAATTTCTAAACATATTTCGAATACTTAATCAAATATTCTCCCATGGATTAATGACATGTGTATGCTTCTAGATAAAGTATTCAAACAAATATCATTTTCCTAAAATTTTCATAAAATCAGCTTTATTAGAAACATAAATTATGGTGTTCGTGAGCATCAAAATAAAAAATAAATTAACAAAAATGTTGATTCAATACATTCTCAACAATCACCCCTTTTAATGATCAAAAAACCCAAAAAATAATAAACAAAATAGATTAAAAGTAAACATCTCAAAGATTTTTTCAAATAAATAAATAAATAAATAATATGAAAATTTCATTAAATACTTAATAAAAAATCTCACCTAAAAATTTCATAATTTCATATAAAATTATTTACAAAAGTTTTCATTAAATGAAATTAATCATGTAAAAATTTCTATATAAATTCCTTCCCCTTTTAGTGACATCAAAACGATTAATTTTGGGAAAAAATATTGGAATACATATAGAAATAAAAACTCTCCTAAATTTATGATTCCATTAAACAGAAAAAAATATATAATAAAAGAGTCATTAAAAAATTAATAATAAGGGTTTGAAATAATTTTATTATATCATAAAAATAGAATATTGAAAATATCGACCTTATAGTAGATTTTTAAATGATATTCAAGGAGTTATACTATTATTTCAAAAGTCATAAATGAAAAGAACATTATAATATATTTAATAGAATTATTTATAACTAATATTTATAGAATAATATGAAATATTATATGAATTTAACGAATAATCATTTGTTTTCAAATAAGATACCAATAAAATTTTAGAAGCATAAATGTTAAAAAATAAATTATGAACAATGTATAACATATATTTTTACTAATCACTATTTTTAAAACAAATATATTTTTAAAATAATATATGTGTATAATAAAAATTTGGGGTGTTACAAATGATTAGCCATATCAGCCAAACTTTACAAACATTTAATTTTTTCAATTAAATCTTTTATAAAATTTTATAGCTATTCAATTTTTATTTGAACATATTTATATATTTGATACATCAAAGATAATGAAATATATGTAATCAGAATGTCTTTTAGATCATCAATATAATCCACTATAAAAACTTCCATTATCAGTAAATCCATAATCGTTAATCATTTTATATGACGAAACTTTATTTTCTTCATAACCATGATCCTTTTTATCTTTTCTAGAATATTTTATATACAAGTCCTTAACATTCAAACAAATTATTCTATTAATAGAATAGAATATGGATTACCTTTTATTTTCATTTGATAAAGACATACCTTTTAAATTTAGGATCATGATATCTTCATTTTTATTATATTTATTTCACAACTCTTTTAATAAGATATTTTAGAAAATGTAAATAAATTTACAATTTTTCAGAAATATAATCTTTGTTTTTTTAATAGTAAAAATGATATGTTTTATTCTGAAAAATTGCACACAACTCTTCATATTCTCATGAAAAAAATATTAGATAATAATTTTATTGTTTAATATTTTAAAAGAAATTTTATATAAGAAAAATATTCTATAAGAAAACATTACGTAAAAAGAAATAATTTTTTGATGAAAAAAATCCAAACATAGGGGTAAAAATGTATATTTTCCATAAAATTAGCCTTGATAACCCATATTTTCATTTCTCAAAGGTAGTGTTTCTTCTAAATGTATGGTTGTTGATCCATGTGTTTCATTACAAATTTATTGGTTCAAAACAATATAAGACACTTAGAAACATAGGTTATGAATTTTGTTTCCAGCATACATTCAAAACATATACAAAATAAATAATGAAATATTCTCCCATCAAATATCAACTTGTGTTTCCTTCCCACATAATTATTATAATGAATTTCATTTTGCAGAAATTTTTTAAAAATAAACATTATTATTAACATAAATATCAATATTTGTGAGCATAAAAATAAAAAATAAATTAATTAAATTTTTGAATCAAAAAATTTTAATAGAACAATAATCATGAAAATAATTTTTTTGGTTTCCAAAATCCAAAAAACGTTTTTTCATTCGATGATTCCATAGGTTTTACCATGGTAGTTCATGGAAATCATCAATTCAAATCCCTCATAATCGTTAAAAAATAAAATGTTAATTATTCCAAGCATATCACCCTGGAGTGCCAAACACTATATGTAGTATGTAAACACTCCCAGTAAACCAGAACAATGGATGACATTTAATCGAAAATGTAACACCTCGATTTTTTAAATAAAGAAAACAATGTATGATAGAATTTACAACACACAACAACAATCCTTGATAAACCATGAAATATTATTATTCAAATTCGAAAAGCATAACTTAACTATGAAATGGGTGGGTATGAGTAGGAGTAACTCTGATCTAAAGTAGATAAATTTCCTACTCATTATAAATGAAATTCTAATTTCTTAGCAAATAAACAATAAAGTTTTAGTAGTAATGTAATTTTATTACTCAAAAAATATTTCTTATTCAAAAATAGTTTTTTATTTTAGTTATTGAATATTATAATTATTATCTTAGTATTTAATAAATTTTATTTAATTATAGAGATGTAATTTTTATTCTTTATGTGAAAAATAGATTTGAGTGAAATTTTTAGATCTTCAAGAAAAGAGTTATTCTCTGGTAAATATTTAAAATTGTTGATTTTTATTGAAAAAAGTATTTATGATTCAAGAATTTATGATGTTCCATTTTTAAGATGATTTTAATGTAAAATTAGTTCTTTTTTATTGTGGTTAAATAAAATTATGTTTATTAGATTCAGTCTTATTATATGTTATCGGATTCATACGGTCTCCCCCATTGTGTGTTTCCAAAGACTATGGTGCTCAAAAGAGACTTAGTGGATGTATATAGGTGTTTGGATGAAAAAATCTATAGTTAGAGATAATTTATGGTATAAATGAGTGATTCATAACTAAAATGAGTTTTACGGCCTAATAGGTGTTTTGAATCTTTTGTACGGAAATTATAATAATATAAATTTATAGCATGTAATTAACATTTACAATATAATTATGTCGATACATTCACCCATTAAAAATAGTTTTTGATAAATGTATGTCCTAAATATTGAAATTATGAAATAATTTAATTTTGATATGAATATCTTAGCTAATGTGTTTTTTCAAAATACCTAGAGTTCTACTCATTCACAACCTAAATTTCCAATTTAGGTTGTGAATCTCCACTAGGAAATATGATTTATAACCTATGGAATGCCTCATTTCACCAAACCCAATAACCCTTCTCTCCCAAATATCTAGGTATCCAGTTATTGATTTTCATGGATATTCATGACCCCCTAAAATGGGATCAATTCATATCTTCCCTTGTTGCATCTACAATAATCCATGGTAAATTCTCCCATATCATCTTATGGTTCTCTGATCTGGTCTCACTAGTTTATTATTTTTGTGTTATGGAAGTCTCATCTTCCTTTTCTAATATTGTATTATTTTTGTTCGCATGGTTGCGGTGTGGTGTGCAGAGAATAATGCAGTCTTTTGTGGGAGATTTGATCAAGATCCACGACGTTGGTCCATTATTGACTGTAGAACATTGATGATTTTGAGGCTGGTGATTCATTTCTTATCCTATTTTATTATATAAGAATTTAATGTTAGCATGTTTTATCCATTTTTCTGGGAATTAAATTATCCTAATAATGATATAAATAGATTAAAGTTTATATTATTTAGCAATATGATTTCAATGTTTTATACCGTAATAAAACATTACCTCTTGATTTGATATATTATGTGTTAGACATTCCTTGATTTGTTATCTTATTCCTATTATTGTATTTTCATGTTTCTAATGTCGTAAAATAGTAAAGAACATAAATTCGAGAATAGTTAATTGGTTGGATAAATAATTAATGAAGAGGAATGTTTAAAAGAATTCAGTTTTCCTTTGAATTTCTTGGTACTTTAAATTGATGAAATGTGCATTATTAAAATAATATGATCTTCCACGTGATGATTAAATTGGATATAAAACATGAATCTTATTAATTCTTCTTGATGATAATAATAAAAATAATGTTTAATATATAATTTTTCATCTCATAGAATAATGAGTCTATTTTTATACCTAGAATCATAATGTGATATCTTTTTGTAGTTGATGCCTTAAGTTTCCAGTAGTTTGAAACTATAAATATTTAATTGTTTAATTCATGATATAATACAAACCAATTGTTTTAAAAGAAAAATCATTGGGGGTAAATATTTCCTAATATCTTATAAAGTTTTAATCCCTTGTGTTTGGAGCTTTGAGACCTCATTTTCATGTGAATGATTTCTTTATAGCCATGTTTCATGGTTGATTATGATTTTTTTCTTACTTCCTTGTGATGTTCTATAGATGTGATATTTTCAATGTTTTTGTTTTGAACCCTAAATGAATTGTTCAAAGATGGAATATGTGACTTGGTGTGGGGAGGCTCAGATGATCTGAAAATGGATAACACCCATGATAAAGATATGGATGGAGATATACATATTGTTTTCCGGAATGATAAAATAGATTATATAATGGGGAGAATCATGGATTACCTATTTATGTGATAAATTTAGATGGATTCTTGATGTTAATATCTCTAATGGTCAATGGTTGTGTTACTTTTTTGTCTACATTCCTTTATCCACTACTTGAGGTAGCTGGTTATTCATTGTTACATTTCTTAATGGTTACTTATGATGTTTTCCTGGTGTACCTATCATCACATAATGATGTTAATAATGTTTAATAAATGAATTAAACTAGGGGTTTGGAGTTACAGGAATTAAAATGAGATGTTACTCTTCAGAAACTATGGACTCACTTTGGATTATGCCTATGTTGAATAAACATGGTTTTGATATATAATAATGTTCATTGTGGAATAATTTTGAAGGATAATAAGTGTATTATAAATTAATTAATATTAATATAATTGATCAATGAGAAGAAATCAATTTAATAAATCTCATTAGAATGTTTGTTTTCTTAAAAGATATATAGTTTTACTAGTGGTGGATGGGATTATGTGTAACATCGGATCCAGTTAAGTATAAGACTAGGTTATTCCTATGGTGTGTTTTCCATCTATATTATATCCAATATATTCAATGAATTTATACGCTATCCCATCAATGTCGGTTAAGTGAACTATCCCTGATTGAAATCCCAGATGGTGTTTTCTATAACATCTTGTGTAGGGGATGGATTGACGACTACCCACTCTTGACCCACACTATTCACTTGGTAGTTCTTGTACCAATATGCATGGAGGCTAGTTTCCATATATATGTGTGTGTGTGTTTGTGTTTGTGTTTGTGTGTGTTTATAGAGGGATTTGGTGTCCTGTTTTATTTCACACAGATTAATATTTGAATATAGTCTCCAAAAGATTATTTTTGGTATTATATACATAGTTTGTGAGGTCTTAAGGTTCCTTACTCGATGTACGAGTTGTGATAGCTTGAGGTATAATACTCAATGTATGATACACATCATGCAGGCTATGGTGGCTCTATGAAATTTTTTTGGTTACTATATTGATATGGGATATGAGATGATGTTATGTATGAGGTGCATGTTTGGTACTCCACATAGGTGGTTTTATGCTGACATATTCAGAAGAGTGATGTATCAGGATGTGTGACTTTGGTAATAGTGTAAAACAAGCGAAGAAGAAGTATTGGAGTATGATTTATGTTTCATTAAATATTATATAATCCCTTTTACCTAATACTTCATGATAATTAACCATAGTGAGTTTGGGAACATAGTATACATTTTTTGGTGATGATTTAGGTTCAATATTATTAACATTGCTTTAGTATGGTTTCTTTCACTTTTTCATGACAATCTATGTATCCAACTGAGTATACAATTATTATCACCCCATCTATATAAAAATTATTTTTTTTAGTAGGAGTACTTGGGATATTAAGATATATGTTATTATCTCATAGTATTGGATGAGCTATTTGGGATTCTTATTCGCTGTCATCTTTTCCTTTTTACTATATATAGTTTACAATTTTTGTTTTTTTAGACTAAATTATATTCATTTTTTGAAAATTTGAATTATTTAATATATTTTTATAAGGATTTTTATTGGTTTATATATCTTATCTCTACATTATAAATATTCACTTAGAGGGAAATTACTCCCATTTGTTTGTTTAATATACCATTTGTGTTAGTCACCATCCCAAGGCATACTGGGTGTGGGACTCAGGCAGTAACCACCCTTCTATTCTCATTTTAATCCCATAATATTATCTCTTTATTGATAAGGGGATCATAATGTTTTTGGTTGAATTATTTATATAATCATTTGTATACATAAAATTCATTTTTTAAAACAGATTTGTCTTTTGAATTTTCTATTTTAATTTTAAATTAAATTCTACCACTTTTTTGAATTTAAAATAGAAAAATTGATTCCATATTTGGAATCTTGGTGTCTATATTTTATAACTAGTTCCATTTTAATTTTTTCATTATGAATAGTAACCACAGTAAATAATTAATATCACGATAATGGAAAATCGTGTAATTAAGGTTAAAAATAATATAATAAGGACAAAAACTAACCCAAACACTTTCCTTTTTCGTATTGGGTGAGTGTAGTTTAGCCATGTATATCAACATATTGAAAAAATGGAAACACATAGAAATATTTCACTGATTTTGACCATTATATTATTTTATGTAATAAAATATTATAAATAACATACTCTTTATTTTATTAACTACAATTTTTTCCCATAGGGATAAAGAGATGATTTTTTATTTATAAAATGGTTATTTTAAGGATTAATTATTTTTTATCACAATAATTTAATTCTAATTTTTAGTGATGATATAATTAGCCTATTTATTTATGCAATGCCCATACAATATTTAATCAATTAATAGAAAACCAAAATAAATGACATTAAAAATATTAAAAGTAATATAATGTCAATTAATTATTATGTTGCATTATTTTTTAGATAAATATAGAATTTTAAGTATGCGTAATGGATTATATTGTAATTCCATTTTTGTCATTTTGATTTCAGAGTTAATTAAATGAATAGTTCCAAAAATGTCATTAATGTCATTTTATAATAAAAATTATTTTAATAAATGATTTAAAATTGATAAAATACCTATATTTTTCAAAGGGATTATGTTATTTATTGACTTGACAACTATGGTCCATTTATGGGAAAATTTCCCTTTTATAGTAACTATCATAACTCCTAAATAATAATAAAAATATATTATTTTAGTAATCATCCAAAGGGTTAACCTAGGGCTAAAAATATAATGTTGAAAAAATCATATAAACTTGTATATTTTTATTTAATTATCGGATTTTGAATCATGTTCATATTATCTTCTAATATATTTGTTTTTATCCATTTTATTGAGAAAAAAGAAATTATATTAATTTAGCACATTAAAAATTCCAAAAAAATGCCCTTCCCCTATCTTATAAGAGGGAATCTATTATCCTCTTTAATTCACAAACCAAAAGCCTTTTGTTTCAGAAAATACATACCAAAATATTTTCCTAACATATCTTCATTAGTACTATAGGTATAAGTTTGGGAACAATACTAACATGGTTTGGTGTAAAGTGTAATGAAAAGGATGTTTTTTTACGTAGAGCTATAGTCTTAATCCAAATATTTTATTTCTTGTTTGGACTCTATCAAATATTATGAAAAAAGGATGAAAAAAAAACAAGAATATTCCATATACATATATTTTATTATGTTAATTTTATCACCTACATTCATCCCATGTTTCACCAAATGTGAAACGAAATCATCATTCCTATGTACGGAGGACTACTCCCACATGATAATGGGTAAATAATTTTACATCATGGCCACTCATAAATTATTATAATAATATATTTAATTAATATATAATTTTATTAATTGTTTTCTGCTGATTTCTGAAAATTTTATTATTATTCACATTTATCTCATTCCATCCATCGAATATGGAAACATAGTTTATGTGTACGTATGCCCAACAATTTCCAGGAATGGTGTAATTTATTTCTTTTACCCCTTCCTTTTATAAATTTCTCTAATTTATTTTTTATATAATGAATATATATGATATAAAAACCATCATTAGTATTATAGATATGATGAAGCTATGATAAAAGTTTTAATACTAATATTTTAGAACCAAAAAATGCTTGAAAAATTAAGTAGTTTTCACATGAAATATAGATTTTAATAAATAATTATTAGCAAATTGGTTGAAATATATTATAAAAAAATAATTTATTATATTATATAAATGAGTATGGTTCTAGAAGAATTTATAATATATATATATATTTATTTATTCGTGATTTTTTTATCCGTTTGAAGAAATTTAAGGCTTAAGGTAGGGGATCTCTCTAAAACACCATTTTTCTTTGGGTTATGTTATTTCTCTCCCAAAAACACTTTCAATCTCACATTAATGTTATGGAATTATTATAATTTATATATATATCTCTTACATAAATACCTTTCTTCTTATCACTTTCATTGAAGGTTTAATAAATTCCTTGGGATCATTGCTAAAATGCATTATTTGTGAAATCTCTTTTGACTATGACAAGATGTACGAATATGTAACCCATTCTTTTCCAATGTTAATCAATATGTTTATACCGTATGATTTATTTCCTTTTATTGAACACATAATAATTAACATGCTATTATGGGTGTTCCTAAATGGCACTCTAATGCATTGAGTGTTACTTTTGTCTCATGAGATGTAATGTTTTGGATTATGTAGTAAACCTTATCCAGGATGGGACTCTATCAAAAATGTGATGTTATCGTGGGAGTTACTCTTGATATATATTTATGTGAGGTTTTGTGTTATTTCCATATATAATATATTTATAATATCTTTTGGTAAAATTTTATTTATATTATCTACTGATATGATTACTCATGAGTTTTCTATTTTATGATGTCATGTTATACCTTTGACTCACATGCTATGTTTCTTTATCATGTTTGTTCCGCTGTTGGTCATTATAGCTAACCATTTTTCTATATGTATTCCCCATGATATCCAATGTAGTTTTATGAGATCAAATTGATTTAGGATCTCATTATATATATTAAAATAAATTTATTTTAGTTTAGTTTCAATTTTATGTATTGAAAACCAATCCATTCGAAGACACTATGAATTTCAATCATTGTTTTGTATTTAATGAATTTTTATAATAAATATAATGTAATAATATTGGTATAAAGTCTTAGGTCTCTACATCATTCATTAGAGGGAGGTTATAATCATTTTTTGGGATTAATACTAGAATAATTTAGTGAGAAGATTAGGTACAAGTCTATGTATAGGAAGTTATCCTAGATTTTTCAAAAAGTTTAGAGAGAATAGTTTTTAAAAAAATTACATCCATGTGTGGATATATATAGTGGTTATTCTTTAGAAGTGATGAATCTAAGGGAAATAACACTTAAAAAAGATGTTTGAGTGTGTCTTGGCTATAATACAGGTGTTTGATGAGTGTTCCCTTACTGCACTTATGCTTTGACACTCTAAAGGGATATGCATTAAAAAGTTCAAAAACTCTTTATGAACCATTATGTAGTACTTGATTATATTTTTCATGCTTGAAAACATAATTCCCATGGATAACCAAGATTGAAAATGAGAGACTCATAATTTATGATATATATTTTATATATATGTAATTCATTTTATGAACATAATTACACGTTTTATATTATTATTTGTTAAAGTATTCTCCTACGAGTTTTCCAATATTATAGTTAATTGAGGGAAAATGAGGAAACATTCCAACTACCAATTTGATAGGAAATGTGATTATTTCATTAATGATATACTTAAACTTATGTTAGTGGGATCTGGTAACTTCATTTTGTACTAGCTCAGCTGATTCATTCTATGAATAGTATGATGAATTGGGAAGAATGGCATCCTCATCCTATTAAAATATCTTGTTGTGCTTGATTATTTTATACGACTAAGTTATTCTACCATTACTGGATATTTGGATCCCCACATCAGGGAATAAATAAATAATATCATTGAGAGGATATTCATTATCCTATAATGCTCAAAATAAGAGAATGTTGTGCTAGCCGTTTATCACATACATGGGGATGTTAATCATTGGTGGTTGTTGATCAAGAACAATAAGTCGAAAGAGTTATTGATTACATGGAATGGAAAAAATTGAAGAATTATTTTTTTCCAATAAATATTTTCCCTAAAATATTTATATGAAAATATAGAGGGAGTTCCCTAGACTGAATCTATGGGAAGATGATTTTATTATGGTATTTAATAGAAACATCAAATTGGATTTCACAGTACACCTCAGAATTTATCATCACCACTAAAACTATTGTAGACCAATTCATTAGTGGATTAATTCCAATTCTATTAAAATACTTGTAGATTTTATAATGTGAATGATATTATAGGATTTTATATTGTTCCCTTATGGTGAAAAAGGACATGCTAAACTCTACGTGTTATCATGGGCCTATAGAAAAAAATAATAAAATATAGTATTCTTTGGGAGGATCAACAAATACATATCAATGAGTAAAGAAACCCCAACATATCATCTGACCAAATAATGGGACGATTAATATTTGAAACTATCTGAGGGAAATTTTGAGATTCATTAATTATGGAAAATAATAGAATCATTATAATTAATGCATAAGAGAGATGAAGATACACACTAGTTAAATAGAAAAAAACAAGGTTGAGATCAATGCTCAGCCTATGGTACTATGTTTCAACTACAATGAATACATTCATTATGGAAGGAAATACCTTAATATAAGGGAATTAAAATATAATAAATTAAAAAATCACTACGGATTAGAGTGAATGGAAGGGAATATGTTATCTCTAATGCTGAGTTATATCCTAAAAATTATGTGATGATAGGTATGTTGGTTACTAATTTAGGAATCAAAAATGTACTATTTGATTCTTGTTCTACGAATTATTTTGTAAGATGATGTTTTAGTATAACTATTCAAAAACCACCAAAAAACAAGGGGGTTAATCACTATATGAGAATAGAAAATAGATACATTGTTACATACTTACTATATAAATCATCTCTAGTCAATTTTTTTGGATTGAATCTTTAAGAAAACCTCATATTTCTTCTTTTAGTGGACTTTCTTGTAATATGATATGTTGTCCTTATATAAATACAACATTAACTATATATATAGGGACATCAATATTTATATCCCAAGTCATAATTTGATTCTATATATGTGTATAGAAGAGAATGAATCTCCCTTATAATATTCTACACAAGTGTGGATATTGTTTCATTATGAGAGTTCATATTAATCTAAAATGATTGTGATAAAGGTGTGACTAGTTCTTGAAGGCAAGCCCATTATGAGGGATAGTAGGGATGTATTCACCAAATAATTTCTTAGACTTCATAATCACCACGAGTTTTAGATATCAATGGAACATATACCTGGATCTCTACCCATATCCAAGAACCCTTATAAAATGTCCACAGTTGAGATGGGGTAATGGAAAGCTCTGCTACAATAAAATCTATAAAATTATTTTATATGCCAGAGTGGTTTAATTTCAGGTTCAGTGAACCACATCTTTAAGAATAAGGATGGGACTGAGTGACACTATTTTAATTAGCATGAACTCAACCTAATCCTAATAAAATAACATGTATGCTCTACTGTGGATATATTTCATGTTCGATCAACAATATAGTGATTAATATTTATATGTTGTACCATCAGATATGATATGATCAAAAATGGTGAAGAAGGAATATATTCCTAAATCAACATTTAAAATACGATATGGAGACTATGAGTTTAGAGTGATTCCCTATGGAATCACAAATTCCAGAGAAATATTTATGAAAAAATGAAGAGAGTCTTTATAGATTACCTTAAAAAATTGTGGTAGTTTTTAAAGTTGATTTTATGATAACATCCAAATGAATGGTGGACCGTGAGGATAATTTGAATACAGTGGTATTAAATTTAGCAAATGAGAATAAACATGAAATGTAATGTAAGTGTGAGTTCTATATGATAGAATTATCATTATTGTGGCATGATATCACTATAAAATGGATATATATATGCCCCTATAAGATAATACAATTTGATTACTATCCTAGAAAAATATCTATAATGGAGATCTTTAGTTTAATAAGAATATCTTTGTATTATGACAATTTGTGAGAAAATTCATGTGAATTTTAAACCTGATAACCAATATAACATAGAAAAGAGTAATGGATTATGAAGAAATTAATTTGAATATAACATCATCGAATCGAAAAAAGGATTTATCACTACACTTGTACTGACACTACCCACAAGTGGGTACATTTTTATGGCATACAATGATGCTTTAAATAAGTGATTTAGTTTTGTACTGATGAAAAATAACAAATTCATAGCCAACACATCAACATAGTTGATAGTTCATTTTAATTACTATCCAATAAATGATCTAGATATGGATTTAGTTATCATTGTGTTGAAAATATGGTGGCATTATATCTCTTGACAGAATTGTTAAATATATATGGATCATAGGAAACTAAAATATTTATTAAAAATATGGATCCAAATATGAAGTAGTGATTATGGTTATATATGATAAATAAATATGACAACTCAATCCACTAACATCCTATGAAATTAAATAATGTAGTAGATTCTCTATGTCAAAATGATCTAGAAACCTTACCAATATGATAATTGATATTGTTATAATAATATTATAATTGGAAATGATGGTCTAAGAAATTGTAAGGTTAGGTAGATCATCATTCCTTTCTCATTATATTTCCCTACCATCCCATTCGATAACATAATGGATTCCCAATAAAATGATGTTGAAATTTTTAAAATAATGGATTCTATAAGAAAAGTTAAATCCATCGAGCTCAAATTTTATGAAGAATGTGTATCCATATTTGGGCCATGAATATGTGTAACATCAAATCCAGAGACAAATTCGGATTTATTGAATGATTCACATAGGTCTACCTTCTCCATCCACCTATAGAGATTGAAGATATATTAATAACATTGAGAGAACTATTGGTAGGACAATATGGATAATGAGGTCATGGAATATACATAATAATGCCTAGTATATCATCAATTGAAGGATGAAAGGAAAAAAATTACAAATGGATGATGAAGCTATTATCCATTAGTAAATGTAAATGGGAAAACAAAACCACGTACTTTTTCATAGGTATTCAGAAGACATCAATAGAAAATAATTAAATATGGGTTGTGGTGGATCTCCTAATGAAGGCTTCTCACTTTATTAAAAATATATATAATTTATTACTTGATCAACATGGAAGGATATACAATAGAGTGATAGGGATGATACATGTAAACCCAATATCTATTTTATATGACCACTATTTGAGATTTATCACCATATTCTGGAAGAGTCTCTTACATGATCTAAATATGTAGCTGAACATCAGTATGTCTGATCACTCCCAAAAAGATGTCCAATCTGAGAAGACCATACAAACATTAGGATAACGTTTATAGAATGATTGAAGGACTTTATTGGAGTATGGGATCAATATATTCCTCATGTTGAGTTATCATACATCAATAGATTTCAATCAATAATCCAAACATATCCTTATGATTCCCTTTATGGGAAGAGATGTAGAACACCTACTGGTTGTGATAATTTGGGGGAAACAAATTTATTGGGTTTTGTATTGGTAGAGGAAATATTTGGAAATATCAAGAATATTTAATAACACATTAAGACTACTCAGAGTCTACAATACTATTATCCTATCAATTGCCGATGAGACATCCATTTTGATGTTAGAGATAAAGTGATTCTTTTCATATATTCATGTAATAAAATCATGGAATTTCATAAGAAAGGTAATTGTGTCCTAGGTATATAATCCAATTTGATGTTTTTTTATTGTAATGGAGGTGTAACCTATCAGCATTAACTCCCTCCAACTATATCTCATGTAAACAACATATTCCACATATTCCTCTTAGGGAAGAACATACCAAATCCCTAAAATGCACTAAATTTAAATGTGGTACAACTGGAAAATGATATATCTTATGAGTATCATATGGTGGAGATCTTAGACCCTATATATAATGTTCTACGCAATTAGACCATAAACCTGGTTTATGTCTTATGTAGAAACTACAAATATGAGGAGGAAACATGGGAACCAGAGGAAGACATGATGTATAATTACCTTCACCTGTGTTTAAATTAGAATGTAACATGAAATTTTGGGGGAAAATTTTCTTAAGTGGGAATTATTTAACACCCTATTTTAAAAAAACAATGTTCAATAGCATATATGACACAAAACATAGAACCTAAATGGACTATGAAATATTATTATTTAAATATGACAATTATAACATATAAACTAAATGGGTGATCATGAATATGAGTAACCTATTTACAAAATATATAATTTCCCAATTAAATATAAATTTATTGATATATATATATGGAATATTCACTCAATTTATAGTAAAGTTATTTTATTCTTCAAAAATATTCTCAAAATAGTTTTTATTTCATTTTGTGGAATGATATTATAATTATTATCTATATAATATAAAAAATTTATTTTAAAAAAATGATATGATTTTTGAAATAAAAATTTTAATACAATATTATAGTTAGTTTCTAATATTTTCAGAAAATATTGATTTCACAGTTAATAGTGATTAATAATAATTTATATTAAAAACATTATTTTAAATTCAAGTGTTTTTGAATTAAATTATTTCATAATGATATAAAATTAATATTGGATCTATTTTAGTACTATAAATTACAATTATGTTTAATGGAATAAAATTATGGTCTAATTTTGTATAAAAACATTTTGATACAATTAAATTCATTTTTTTAATTTTATTTTTGATGTATTTAATAATTTATTTTTAAATTATATTATATAAATTATGATAATTGAATATTGAAATGTGGATTAAATATTTGGAATTAGGAGGTCAAAATTTGGTAAATAGGTTCTTTTTATTTTATTTCATTATGAATTGAAACCATAGTAACTAATTGACAATGCAATAAGGATAAAATGGGTAATTAAGGTTTAAAATAATTTGATAAAGGGTAAAAATGGAAAAATTATTACCTTTATACTATTTTATGAGTGCAATTGATCCATATAAAACATAGTTTCTAAAGTATAGATATTTGGTTTAATACTTCTCTTATTTTAAAATTTATATTATTTGATGCAAAAAAGTCAAAAATATCATTCCAATAATTTTATTATCACTAAGTTTATGACATATGGATATAAAGAGGATATGTTTTTTTCATAAAATGGTTATTTGAAATAAAAATTATTTTTTTATTAATGATAAATTATTTTGTTTTATTGTGATCAAATAATTTCCTTAAATGCTTATTTAATTCCCACAATGTATTTATTCAATCTAAATAAAAATAAAAATCAAAGTATTTAAAAATATTAAAAGTAACATATTTTGAATAATGTATTGTGTTGTGTTAGTTTTTTGTATTAATATCTAATTTTAGGGATTTTTTAAATGGATTATATTCTAATTCGATTGTTTTTATACTATTCCCAATTTCAAATTAAATAAATATTTCCAAAATGGACATTACTTTTATTTTATAATAAATAAAAACTTTTTAAATGACCTAAAACTCCTAAAAATAATATATTCAGAAATGTGGTTGCTAAATGGTTAAAAATATCAACCACAATCCATTTATTGAAAAACTTTCCTTCTATATTAACTATCTTAACCCTTGATGTGTAAAAATGTTTTTAACACGGTAATCATCAAATGGGTAAACCATGGAAAAAAACAAAAAGTTTAGGGTGAAAATTCCCCTAAAATGGTCAAATATATATTTTTTCATATTTTTTATACTTATACACATATTTTATTTGTATTATAATGATTTATATCTATTTTTACATTAGAACATCTATATTAACTTAATACCTTAAGAAATACGATGAATACACCTCCCCTCTCTTTTAAAAGGGAACATATTCTACTATTTTATTTACTCTTACCATGCCATGTTTTAGAGGTATTACATATGAATAATTCCATCATTAGAGGGTTTAAGGTGTAATGTAAAGGAAGTTGTCTGAAGAATAGGTATAGTCGTTAATTGAATGTATTGGATCTTCTTCTATCTCTTTTAAATATTTATATAACATGATGAAACAATAAAAAAAATATATTCCATATAGTTAGATATTATTATTTTAATTTAATAACCTACATGCATCTCCTCTTACAACAAATGCGAAACAAAATCATCATTAGTGTGTACAGTGGACTACCGCCTCCCCAACAAATGTAATTCATTTTCCATCACCACCTCTCATTGATGGTTATAATTATGGGATTAAAAATTATTTTATTATCAAATCATATCTATTCTATAAAATTTAATTATTATCATCATTTAATTCCTTCCATCCTTCGAAAGTGGAAAAAATATTCATGTGTATGTACGACCTAACGTCTCCATGATCAGTGTAAATAATTTCTTAGATCTCTAATTATTATGGTTTACCCTAAATATATATAATGAATATAAATTATATTTATATAATGTTTAAAATTATTTATACGATGTAACCATTATTAATGTCTAAATTTTGAGATTACTGAATGAAAACATGCATGAGAAAGACACAACTATTATTTGGAACAATGATTTTAAATAAAGAATTGGAAATAAAAAATTTGTAAGATGATATAAATAAATAATATATTTAATGGTGTATAAGATTATGTTTCTATAATATATTTATAAAAATTAGATAAATATTAACACATGAGTTTATAATTCATATAAATAAATAAGAGATGTCAGGTAATGGATCTCTCCGAAGAAACCGTTCTCTTTAGGTTATGATCTTTTTCTCTCTAACTCACATTATCTCTAACATAAATGTTGTTAAATTAATTTAGATTCTACATATACGTCCCTCAAATATATACATATCTTATTATCCCTTACTTTTCTAGGGTAATACATGTATTTTTTTCATTTCTCAAACGAAATCATTATAAAATATCATTTTATTGTGATACCGGAAAAGACTGTGCAACAAATTAAATTCCATTAGTAATAAATGTTTTATTCCTTATGATTTTTTTCCTTTTGTATCACACATAATCATGAACATTTTTGGATGTATTCACCTAGATAACACGACAATTATTTGGGTAATGTTTTAGTCTTATGAGATGTTATGTATGGGTTTAGAGAGTAAACCTAATCCATGGTGGGAATTTTTCCACCATGTGATGTTGTCTTTGTAGTTAGAAAAGTCATATGTGTATGAATCCTTATCATGTTTATTCCCATAAAGTTATTTTTACATACCTATTTTATCTATATATTCCCTAATCATTCCCAAGTAGTTTTAGGATATCAAAAGTGTTTAGGAGAAAATTATGGAGATTAAAATACAGTCGTTTTATTTTTGTGTCACTTTGATGTATAAATAACATAATCATCCAAGTACAGAAGTCCTTCTATAAAGGATTTAAATATAGATGTAGATGCACAATTACAAGAGGGGGGGGGATTTTATGTTTAAAAACTTTCTTTTTTAACCTTAATAAAATCTATGTTTAACAAAGTCAAAAAGGTGAATTCACACACTCTCTTTGGTTCTTAAATAAGGGGATAATTGGAATGGCCTAGGTCCAATTATAATGAACCTAAACTTAAAAATGTTTTTATTAAACAAACATAAGTAAGTTTATCTTAAAGAAAAATTCTTCCTCAATGCATATAGAATTTAATATAACATAGTAACAAGTGTAAGAAAATGTAAAAAAGTTGTACATTATATCTTAAAAAAATAATGAATAATTAATTTTTTTTAACAAGATCAAGTAAATAAGTAAGAAATCCTTTATCTTAAAGATAAGGGTATCCAAAAACCATGGATTAAGGTCCTTTGATATATATTTTCATGAAATTTTTTCGTACCCACACCAGGGTAAACCCTTAATAAGAATATCATAATTTGTCTTCCTCTCCCCTCAAGCCCTCAAACATTAAGGTAGTTGTCACCTCTGCTTTCATATCCCTTGATGTCATAGATCTTTAAATAGTTATCACCCCTCTCTTCCTATACTCAGAGTCCCTCAGTTTTAAATGGAAAATATAGGAGTCACACTATGCTAGTTAAAAAATTTTCATGGTTCAATAAGTTGTTCACCAATCGCACAAAGCATGAGAGTCTTTCTCTCTCGAGAAATCACATCACATCATCATACCATGTAATCTTTATATTGATTTATAGATGGGTAGAAATCTGTTGAGATCTTTCGAGTGAGATCCTATTGATAGTAAATAACTTCAACGGTCAACTCTTTCTCTAACATCCATATTTTTCCAGGAATTTTGGAGGGACTTGGACACATGTCACTCAACTAATGGTTAGTTAGAATAAGATTTGATGACATCGTATTTTATAAGGAAAACATGAGAAACATCATCATGATTAACAAATTTTGACATATTTAATAAATATAATCATGTCTAAGAAATATTATCATGCTTATGAGATATTATCATGCTTAAGAAACATGAACAATATTATGGTCCGATAAAATAAAATATACTTTTATGAAATAGGGTAACTCTAATAAATTCATTTTATAGGATTGAAAATTTAGAGTCCGTAAAAATATGAATTCAGAGTCTGATTTCTATAGAATTTTGAATCTTATTTCCAGAGTATTCAGTGTCTATATTGTAATGAATTTGGAGTCTTAATTCTTATAAATTCATAGTCTCAATTCTAATGAATTTAGAGACTGATTTATGGATAATATGGGGTCAGAATTCTGATTAATTCGAAGATTGAATTCTAATTAATTCATAGTTTTATTTCTAAATAATTTTGAGTTTTAATTCTTATGAATTTAGAGTCTAATTTCTAGATAATTTGGATTCTGAATTCTGATGAATTCAGAGTCAAATTTCTAGAGAATTCGGATTTTGAATTCAGGAGAAATCAGCATCAGAGTTCTAGGGAAATCAAATTCTAAGGAACTGAGGCTTCTAAGATAGACAAGGGTCTATTTTTTGTATTAAGAAAAAGATGGTTAGACTTGGTTAAAGAGAACATTAAATAATATATTGAAAACAAGGGTAACTATAACGCCCCGACCCCAGCTACCCAGAGTCGGTGCATTACTTCGTAACATTGGCATGATCACAAAAGATCAAGTCTCGAAAGTCCGATTAGTTTAGTAGCCTTGGAAATACTAGATACATTCATAAGTCTTACATTACATAATAAAGTGAAAAACTAATAACAAAGTCTTCATAGTCCACACTCATATCCTCTTCTGTCTATCCCTGCAGGTCATTCATAAAATACATCTTCACATCCTGGAAAATATAAAAACATTGAAAGAGGTGATCTCAGATGCTCAGTATGGATAACAATATTGCGGAAGCTTTCATAAATAAACATTAACATTTAAGGCAATGTATAACTAAAACAAAAGCCTTTTAAACATGAACTTCAACATAATATGGAAAAAGTAAAATGTGATAATGCCATTTACTTATTCACATGGATATTCTACTGGTCGAATAATCACATGCAATATCAATAACCACTTTCATAATGATGGAATGCATAATTCCAGACTATCATAACCACGTAGCCAAGGCCTCGTGCCAAGACCACAAATAATATTTTGTCAAGGCCTCATGCCAAGACACTAGTTTGTCTCATGAGACCTGCCGATGCATCGAGGAGCTATAGCGGGCTCCACCCGTCACTTATTAAGTCCAATGCATTCCTCATACGAATAGGTTTAAACATATCATAAACCATAACATAATCATATCACATAAAACATTCATAACGGAAACATAAAATGTCCACATTTTAATCACAAGATATCAATAGAACACATTGATATAATAAAATCACTTTCAAAACCATTTTCAATACCAAAATAAATGAAAATTAAAACATTGTATTTATTTTTCATTTAAAAAATGTTATGGCTTGTAGAGGAAGCCGAAACTCAATTAATTATCATGGCGGCAGAGAAGTCGTTGTCGCCGCACACGTAAGTCAAGAAAAACATTACTTTTTTTTATTTAGTAAAACTATTTGTATAAAAAAGATTCCTTTTGAATAAACGTAAAAGTCAAAGGGGTTTATACACCGTATAAAAGAAATTTGTGTATAAAACAAAATATGCCTCAATGAAAGGAGATTGAGAAAAAGTCCTTACAAAGAACATTTTTAAAATAAAATAGTTCTATTATGTGTATTAATTTTATGTAAACATAATGAAATTAAAAATACAATATAGGACATAATAATATCATGACATAATTTGAAAGTAGGAGATTAACCCAAAGAATGGAAATTGGGTTAAGAGATTCCCTTACCTCGTGTCCGACTTGACTCAACCATTCTTTATCCTCCTGAATAATAAACTATAGTTAATATCTACCTTATTAGTAACCATTTTCAATTTCATTATCCTTTTCATATCACTTATTACAATGTTATGAACATTATGTAATTTTTAAGTTAATAACGGTCGTTTTGTCGATCTTTGGTACATGAGTCAACAATAAACTTCTTATAATTAGAAGTTGTTCATGTGGTGATATATCCATTATATCCATAATAATATTCATTATGTAGATATCATATATATCATATATATCTAGTATATACATTCATTCATAATATTACGTAACATTTAGAGGTAAGAAATGAAATGCACCGTTCATGGAGACGGTAAGCCGTACGTACGCATGAATGCTAGTTTCATTTCTATTTCGTATTTAATGGAATGAAATCATAATAGTATAAAGTTGTATTATAATTCAATTATAATATCATATACAATATCATTTACTCCATCCTTTATACATCCCACATATGGCATTAACGATTCAATCACTTTGAGGGGGCGGTAGTCCGCACTTCCTAAAATGAAATTATCGCGTTTACCCATAATGGAAATCATAAAGTATGCCATAAATGAGAAATACAGAAGTATAAGGAAAACATAAACATAATATATATATCATATATGAAAATAGTGTCATCAAAATGGCCACCATTATAGGTGTTAAAAGAATTTGAACAATCATCGTTTTGTGAGGTAGTATTTCACCACCCACAGAAACAGTATGTTCTTTAACCATTAGACAAAGGTGTGTGTAAGTGTAAACAAAATAATTATCATAACAACATCCTAGTATATTTTAGATACTGTTGTTGTTACAAAAGAAAGGAATAAAAGGAGTTTAAGGGGTTGGAGAAGCAAAATAAAACAAAAGAACATAAGAGAAAACACTACCTTTAAAACGAGTAACTCTTTTTGATTTGAGCCAATGGCTTCCTTGGGAAGAATTCTCCCTAAAGTGAGGCTTCTAAGAGTAAGGGAGGGAAGTTGGGAGAGTATTTGGGCAGAGGTTGGCCGAGCCAAATGGCTTGAAAGTGTGAATGAGGTGGTAGATGTGGGGGCCTTTTATATGTGGAGAGGAGGGGCACTCTTGGAAAGTAAAGAAAAGTCGCTTTATTATAAAATGGGTTTCGGATTTTAGAGGTCCCACACTAATATAATTCGAGGCTAAGGTGATAAGGGTTCGAAATATACTCATCCAATAGGTTTTTGAGAATTGTAAGCCTTGGATTTCACATTATCTTTTTATTTTATTTAAATCATTAAATAATGAGGTCATCACTGCATCATCATGATGTCATAAATAATTTAATTTATTTAATATCTAAAAATTATAAAAAACTACTATGAGTTAGGAAATCGTTTTATCTTTCCAATGACTATTTATAGTCCAAAATATGACTTGTATAACCCCATTTAAATTTTTTTTAGTAAAACATTTCATGTTTGTGTCATTTTTTACTTTAACATTAAATAAAAAGTATTTATGTCATTTTCCAACTAAAGTGGCTCTATTGGCTCCCCAAGTTGTCCCATGGATTTTCCTGGTCGGCCATGGCATATAAAATGAGGGTAGGACATGTGTGAAGCTCATCTAATATTATTAAACATTATTTTTATCTTAAACTACACTAATTACCTCTAATCGCGATAAAAAACTTAAAAGATACTATTCAGCAAAAAATTATTTTAATCTCATTGAACCCCATTTTACTTCTTAATGACAATCATGTATGTTGGATTTTTGAAATTCAAAACACAGAAGTGGTAAAATTTCATTTAAACGAAAAATCAGTTTTTATAAATACCACTTAGTGGTTTCACTATTCATCAAAAATTGAAGTTTTTCAGAAAAATCCCAAAAATTCACCCTAAGATATATTTGATATTCCGATTTCAATAATGATGACTATTTTAAAAATTTCCAAACATATAAGTTGATTTAATTAATTTTATAATTATTTCCCGCTGTCACAACAAATAGCGTGTTTTTAAGAAACAATTTATATCAAAAAATTGACAATTGTTCATGCCCAATTTCAATGTTAAATTAATTCTAATGACCACCATTGGATAAAATGGTAAAAATATATTCTAATTATACTTTAAAACCACTAAATAGTATAATTTATCATAATAAATTATTTTGATTAAAAAAGTTTTTTTAAGTATTTTTCACTATTCATAAAAAATTGGAAGTTCTCAGAAAGTTACAAAAAATTCAACTTAGGATAATTTAGATATTACGAATACAAAAATGATGTCCATTTTGAAATATAAAATTTCTCTAATTTTAAAAAGTGGTTATTATTATTCATAACAGCTACTTTGATTAGTTGCGGTGTGTTAGAACTCGAACTTACGTACAATGCAAGCTATTGAAAGAGAGGTGGATCGTGGAAGCTCGGGGTGTTACATTCTCCCCTCCTTCAATAAATTTCATACCCACAATTTGAAATTTTTCTTTGAAAATAAAAGGTTGAAAATAGAAAATACCTTTGTGGAAAACCCACATCGGAAATAAGGTTAATAAAATTTACCCTTAATAAGAAGGAAAGGGAAATGAAAAAGTCACCACCAAATTATGATCTCGATAAGGAGAACATTGGTGGCAATTAGAGACATATAATTGGAGGAAAACGTAAATATTTGTAGGGAGTGATTGAGGTCATCAATCACAAACAATTTTAAAATTGAGGGCCTCAAAGCCTTCAATCATTGATGATTTAAAATATTATCAGATCAACAAGACATAGGGTATTAGGATAACACATTTTTTGTTTTAATATCCCTTTACTAAAGTTTAAGAATTAATTTATTCATAGAATAAGAGATAGGTATATATATTTATTCTTGACAAGTAGAGTTTCAACCTTCAACTAATTTCTACCACAAACTCATCTTTCACTCAAAAATATAATAGAACTCAAAAATATTATATTTATCCTAATCGTATAAGGTTCCAAATATTAACACATACCATTTAGATTAGTAGAACTATTTTGTAATAACCAGGGACTTCATGTAGGCTAGTGGTAGGTAATAATGGCCTGTCGCACTATGGTTGTGGGTTCGATTCCTGTAGCTTTGTCCGACGTGATGGGTTATGCCCCACCCTGCAGGTTGTCCTTTTCCTAAAACTATAGTATCATAATATTCCAAAAATAATCTTCAGAAATGTTTTAACCTTAAACAATACTATCCATGGTTCAACTTAATCCATTCCAACCATAATAGTTATCAAAAATACCTCTATCCAGACATTCTCTTAAAGGTCTCTAAATTCCAAAATCAATTGTATCATCAGATTCCTCAAACAAGGTAAAGTTTCTCTTTTTGTCACATAAAAAAATATGATTAACTTCATCATATTAAAACCTTAATGAAATCAACATGTACTGCAGTACAATCCTTATATATATATCACATTATTCTAATAACCAGAATATAAACCATGAGTCCAAAAGCACCAATACATTAATTATTCCGCTTCGACTGTAGTCACAACATAAGATTGTACTTGATCCCTTGGCCTTTTCTAAGGTAAGTTTCCCTGATGCTTAGGACATTCATTTGCATAATGACCCATTTCCCTACAGTTGTAGCATTCAACATTTATAGCCTCTTTCTTTCCCTTACAATCACGAGCCTGGTGACCTTTTTCTCCACATTTGTAACAAACTCCCATTCCTTTTAGGCAAGTACCAGGGTGATTCTTCCCACAATTATCACATAATGGAAAATCCTTCTTTCCCTTTTTCCCTTTATCTGTCTCTTGTTCCATCGTTCTCTTCTTTTCTTGATTTTCTTTAAAGTCATGAGACTTATAGAATTCCTTTTCTGTCTTGATAGCACATGAGTCTATATCCTCGTATGTTGAGAAAGATTTTGATACTAAAGCTCGACGGAGAAAACGTTTTAACCCATCAAAGAAATGATCAATATTACTTCTTGGGTTACATATATAATCTGAAACATGCCTCGCTAACCTTGTAAAGTTAGCCTCATACTTTGCGACATTCTCATCCTCCTTCTGCCTCAGACTTAGAAGTTGCCTTTCCATATCTGCTCGATGGTCATGAGGAGAGTATTTTTCTAAGAAAAGCTCTTTGAACTCCCTCCATTCCATATTCGATTCATCATCATCTTCCTTTGTGTTTTGAATCAACGACCACCACTGATCGGCATCTCCAGTGAGGCGGTAAACTGCCATGACAACCTTCTACCTTTCGATACTCCCCAAGGCATGGAATATTTTCTCTAAGGAGTTTATCCATTTCTCAGCTACTAATGGATTTTTACCCCCATTAAATGTTGACAGTTGTTGCCTAATGAAGCGGTCTAACATTAATCCTCCACGTTGCGGATCAGGGTGATCCATACGAGTAAGGTTATCATTCATAACCTGAGTGAGTTGTCCCAATATGGTAATAAGTTGATCAGCACTAGTTGTATCTCCAGAACCACAATAATTATATTGAGCAGGAGGAAAATCCTTACACGGAGTGCGTGCATTGATTCGGTTTCCATTCCTTCCACTAGGCGCCATTTATAAACAATGGAATAAACTAGATTAGTTTATGAATTAAAATACATAATTCCATACTTTTAAAACACTTAACACTAATTGAACTATTTATGGATATAATATATAATCATAAAAATGTTTTCTTTGAGAAAGTATATACTAATAACCCTTCATAGTGGTTTGTAAAGAAAACTAGAATTATCCTAAGCATATCCCCCGGGAGTGTCGTAACCAAGAGTGCAGCAAGGCCCGTTGTCATGCACCAGTTCTCGTTCGAGTCTAGCACAATGCGGTGTTTTCAGGTTTTACCCCTAGGTACATCTGTGCCAGAGCCGCCTCTACCTGCTCGTATGCAGACAGGGATGTATTTCTCGGAAAACTCAAAATATCTCTATAATACCAAAATTCTAGAAAGTTTTTCTATACTAATCCTCAAAGTCTATCTTTGGGCTATATTCTCTAATCAGAGTTTATCTAAATCTAGCTTCCAAGGTTAGTACTAAACTGCGTCTGATACCAACTGTAACGCCCCGACCCGAGATACCCAGAGTCGGTGCATTACTTCGTAACATTGGCATGATCACAATAGATCAGGTCTCGAAAGACCGATTAGTTTAGTAGCCTTGGAAACACTAGATACATTCATAAGTCTTACATTACATAATAAAGTGAAAAACTAATAACAAATTCTTCATAGTCCACACTCATATCCTCTTCTGTCTATCCCTGTAGGTCATTCATAAAATACTTCTTCACATCCTGGAAAATATTAAAACATTGAAAGGGGTGATCTCAGATGCTCAGTAAGGATAACAATATTGTGGAAGCATTCATAAATAAACATTAACATTTAAGGAAATGTATAACTAAAACAAAATCCTTTTAAACATGAACTTCAACATAATATGGAAAATGTAAAATGAGATAATGCCATTTACTTATTCACATGGATATTACACTGGTCGAATAATCACATGAAATATCAATAACCACTTTCATAATGATGGAATGCATAATGCCAGACTATCATATCCACGTAGCCAAGGCCTCGTGCCAAGACCACAAATAATATTTTGTCAAGGCCTCGTGCCAAGACACTAGTTTGTCTCATGAGACCTGCCGATGCATCGAGGAGCTATAGCGGCTCCACCCGTCACTTATTAAATCCAATGCATTCCTCATATGAATAGGTTTAAACATATCATAAACCATAACATAATCATATCACATAAAACATGCATAAAGGAAACATAAAATGTCCACATTTCAATCACAATATATCAATACAACACATTGTTATAATAAAATCACTTTCAAAACCATTTTCAATACCAAAATAAAAGAAAATTAAAACTTTGTATTTATTTTTCATTAAAAAAAAGGTTATGGCTTGTAGAGGAAGCCGAAACTCAAATAATGGTCACGGCGGCGGAGAAGTCGTTGTCGCCGCATACGTATGGCAAGAAAAACATTCCTTTTTGTAGTTTAGTAAAACTATTCATATAAAAAAGATTCCTTTTGAATAAATGTAAAATTCAAAGGGGTTTATACACCGTATAAAAGAAATTTGTGTATAAAACAAAATATGCCTCAATGAAAGGAGATTGAGACGAAGTCCTTACAAAGATCATTTTTAAAATAAAATAGATCTATTTTGTGTATTAATTATATGTACACATAAAGAAAGTACAAATACAATATAGGACATAATAATATCATGACATAATTTGAAATTAGGAGATTAACCCAAAGAATGGAAATTGGGTTAAGAAATCCCCTTACCTCATGTCCGACTTGACTCAACTGTTCTTTAACCTCCTAAATAATAAACTAGAGTTAATATCTACCGTATTAGTAACCATTTTCAATTTAATTATCCTTTTCATATCATTTATTACAATGTTATGAACATTATTTAATTTTTAAGTTAATAACGGTCGTTTTGTCGATCTTTGGTACTTGAGTCAACAATAAACTTCTTATAATTAAAATTTGTTCATGTGGTGATATATCCATTATATCCAGAATTATATTCATTATTTAGATATCACATATATCATATATATCTATTATATACATTCATTCATAATATTACATAACATTTAGTGTAAAGAAATGAAATGCACCGTTCATGGAGACGGTAGGCCGTACGTACGCATGAACACTACTTTCATGTCTATTTCGTATTTAATGGAATGAAATCATAATTGTATAAAGGTGTATTATAATTCAAGTATAATATCATATACAATATCATTTACTCCATCCTTTATACATCCCACATATGGCATTAACGATTCAATCACTTTGAGGGTGCGGTAGTCCGCACTTCCTAAAATGAAATTATCGCATTTACCCATAATGGAAATCATAAAGTATGCCATAAATGAGAAATACAGAAGGATAAGGAAAACATAAACATAATATATATATATCATATATGAAAATAGTGTCATCAAAATGGCCACCATTATAGGTGTTAAAATAATTTGAACAATCATCGTTTCGTGAGGCAGTATTTCGCCAACCACAGAAACAGTATGTTATTTTTCCATTAGACAAAGGTGTGTGTAAGTGTAAACCAAATAATTATCATAAAAACATCCTAGTATATTGTAGATACTGGTGTTGTTACAAAAGAAAGGAATAAAAGGAGTTTAAGGGGTTGGAGAAGCAAAATAAAACAAAAGAACAT
Organism: Viscum album; assembly: GCA_963277665.1. Taxonomy (NCBI): domain Eukaryota; kingdom Viridiplantae; phylum Streptophyta; class Magnoliopsida; order Santalales; family Viscaceae; genus Viscum; species Viscum album. The sequence continues at coordinate 1,466,469,590 of OY728138.1, read as the reverse complement.
AAGAGAAAACACTACCTTTAAAACGGGTAACTCTTTTTGATTTGAGCCAAAGGCTTCCTTGGGAAGAATTATGCCCAAAGTGATGCTTCTAGGAGTAAGGGAGGGAAGTTGGGAGAGTATTTGGGCAGAGGTTGGCCGAGCCAAATGGCTTGAAAGTGTGAATGAGGTGGTAGAGGTGGAGGCCTTTTATAATTGGATAGGAGGGGCACTCTTGGAAAGTAATGAAAAGTCACTTTATTATAAAATGAGTTTCGGATTTTAGTGGTCCCACACTTATATAATTCGAGGCTAAGGTGATAAGGGTTCGAAATAGACTCATCCAATAGGTGTTTGACAAGTTTAAGCCTTGGAGTTTACATTATCTTTTTATTTTATTTAAATCGTTAAATAATGAGGTCATCGCTGCATCATCATGATGTCATAAATAATTTAATTTATTTAATGTCTAAAAATTATAAAAAAAATACTATGAGGTAGGAAATATTTTTATATTTCCAATGACTATTTATAGTCAAAAATATGAATTTTATAACCCCATTTAAAAATTGTATTAGTAAAACATTTCATGTTTGTGTCATTTTTTACTTTAACATTAAATAAAAGGTATTTATGTGATTTTCCAACTAAAGTGGCTCCATGGGCTCCCCAAGTTGACCCATGGATTTTCTTGGTCGGCCATGGAATATAAAATGAGGGTAGAACATTTTTCAAGCTCATATCATATTATTAAAACATTATTTTTACCTTAAACTACACTAATTACATCTAATCGCGATTAAAAACTTAAAAGTTACTATTCACCAAAAAATTATTTTAATCTCATTGAACCACATTTTACTTCTTAATGAAAACCATGTATGTCGGATTTTTGAAATTAAAAACACATAAGTGGTAAAATTTCATTTAAACGAAAAATCAGTTTTTATAAATACCACTTAGTGGTTTCACTATTCATCAAAAATTGAAGTTTTTCAGAAAAATCCCAAAAATTCACCCTAAGCTATATTTGATATTCCAATTTCAAAAATGATGTCTATTTTACAAAATTCCAAACATATAAGTTTAATTAATTAATTTTATAATTAATTCCCGCTGTCACAACAAATAGCGTGTTTTTAAGAAACAATTTATATCAAAAGGTTGACAATTGTTCATGCCCAATTTCAATGTTAAATTTTTTCTAATGACCACCATTGGATAAAATGGTAAAAATATATTCTAATTATACATTGAAACCACTAAATAGTATAATTTATCACAATAAATTATTTTGATTAAAAAAGTTTTTTATGTATTTTTCACTATTAATAAAAAATTGGAAGTTCTCAGAAAGTTACAAAAAATTCAACTTAGGATAATTTCGATATTACGAATACAAAAATGAATTCCATTTTGAAATATAAAATTTCTAAAATTTTTAAAAGTGGTTATTACTATTCATAACGGCTACTTTGATTAGTCGCGGTGTGTTAGAACTCGAACTTGCGTACAATGCAAGCTATTGAAAGAGAGGCGTATCATGGAAGCTCGGGGTGTTACAGTAACAAAAAAATTCTTTATAGAATGAATGTTTCCTTAAGAAAATAATTCTTAGAGAAAGATAGTTTATCTTATGAAATGTGTTTGTGAATTTCAGAACATAACAGAATGGAAAAGTCGTAAGGGAAATTATTGACTCAACAATCTCTCTGTTTTTGGATAGAAAAAACAACAAATCTTAAAATAATATAATGAACAAGTTTTTCACTTTTTGAACGTAAAAGAAATACTTATTTCTATTTACATTTTCTAAGTCTTATAATTAATATGACTAACTCCCCCCTCAAGGTCTGAAATCCCTAAGGATCATATTCTTTTATTTCTTGTAGAAAATACTTCTTATTACTTAAGAATATCATCTGTATGTAATCTCCCCCATAAATAGTTGTATTCTATCATAGTGTTCTTTTTTACAATTATTTTCTCCGCCTTTGTGCTTTTCAAAAATGAATAGAGGAAATGAAAAAATTTGTACTTAAAATGATAGAAATATACATGGAAAAATAATGGAAATATAACAAATTTCATTATGATATGAAATTTCTATTTACAAATAAAATCCAAAAATTATTAGATTTTAGGAAGTCATTCATCCTTCTTTTACTTTAGCATCATCTTTTCCATGGTTTCCTTCAGCTTCTTCAACTCATTGTGATCGTTCTCAATCTTTTTGAGTCGTTGATCCTGACACTAATTTTTATTTTAGAGAAATTTATTCTTTAATCTTGAGATTTAAGAATTTTATCTTGAGACTTTACCACCCCTTCTATCCCTCTAAAGTTTTCTTCAACCTATTCTTTGAGTTATATTTACCTTTTCAAATTTAGAGAAACTGAATTCATCTTTACATTCAGATCATTATCCTCTTAGATCCAGGTATCTTCTCTTTATTTAGATTCTATGAAAAGTTTAAATATATATTTTTTATCCTGTCATCTGAATAATTAAAGGAATCTTTTACTGAATCATTGACTTCATCCATGATTATAATATCATCAATCATTGACAGAGACCACTTGGTTATCTCTTTGAAATATCTTCTATGAGCATCATAACCATTTTGAAATGTCTTGAAATCATATTCATGTTTGAAAAATATTTCAATGAGCATGCTCGTTGAATGTGACTTCTGATTGATTGTTTTCTGAAGCAACTAACTTATATAATCAATTCCTGGAAATAAGGGAATTGTATTCACTAGCTTCTTCAAGGAATGAATAACACAATCTTCTCCCATGTAAGATGAATATTATGAAATAGATTCTTTTGCTGGTGAGGGAAGTTTATCGTGATCATTAGCTTTCCTCATAGATGTTCTAACAACTATTATTTTAGATTTTTCATCTTTAGATTTCTTGGGTTAATGAACAACCACTTGCTTACCTTTCTCAACATTAGAGATTTCCTTCTCATATTTCGAAGACTCATGCTCTCTATAAAAAACATGAATAATTTTATCATCATCATCAGTAAATTTTTCTCCAACTTCCATGTCATCACCAGGATAAATAAAATCATGATTATTACATTAATCATCTGATGTTTTATCAACCTCATCCAGAGCATCATCATATTTTCATTCTAAGATTATCGTGGTTGATTCAATATGGGATGTCTGGATAGACAAATTGTGAGAAGAACATTCCTTCTCTTGGAATTATTCCATCATTTTGATTACATCTTCACCTTCATCTTCCTCTTCTTCTTCTTATCCACACTAAAATACATCATCTTCCAAAATTGGTTCTGGAATTTGAGTGACTTTATTTCATTTATCTTATCCTAGAATTTCAATCTAAACTGATTCTTGAAAGAATTATTTGGGTACCTGGATATGTATGGATTCAATCACAAAATAATCAAGAAAGTTTTAGACAATTTCGGATTCTTCTATCTTCCTATATAATATTTTTTTCTTTTTATTTATTCTCAATATCACTTACTAAATAAATCATTAAGGCCATAGCCTCCACAGGGTCTATCTAGAAACATGCATCTCCTTTATTTTTCATCTTATTCTGCTCTCTCCACTTTTCTACCACTTCATCAGAGAAGGTATTTTTCATTTTTTTTCTTGGGTAGAGAGAAATGAGTTTTTTGAAGGGATGATTTCTCTTTTGGTTTGACTCTATCTCTTTTATTTTTTTCTGGGTTTTCTTTTAAGTTAATCATAAATCACATTTCATTACAGTGGCTTGAATGTCACTATTAGGAAGATAAAATAACACTCATGTCTTAATACTGAAATGAAAATTCATCCTCCCCATAGAATCGTCACTCATCATCATTATCATGAAGATTATGTTTTTTAAAATGCAATAAATTTTGAATGATTCTAAACAAATAACAATTATCTTGGACAATATCATTGGATTCATTTTTATCTAAGACCTAAGGGTGCCATTCCTGATATATCTGATTTTCAATAGAATGTACTTGATGAGGTTTATTTTCCTTAGGTTGACTAAGAAATCCATCATGAAAATATCACACTTCTTAAGGGAACCCTTTTTTATCGTTCTTGGAATGAGAAAACCTTGCATCCATAAGGCTAGTAATCATGAGTTGGTTGAAAGAAGACCGATATTTGGTGACTAAACTCCTTTACATCCAAGGAACCAAATTGCATTAACCTTAACAAAACTACCTTCCTTGTGTTGAACAACTTGAGAAAAAATTATAGCCTCTCTTTGATAAGGAATATCCCGAATGATTTATACCTTTTTGAATGATAAATAATAGGTTTTTCCATAACTCTTGAAAGAAAACATCTCTCTACCTCTTTATTCAAAAAAACTGAATGTAACTTAGAATTCAATAAAGAGAGCCGGATAAATTGGATCCTGATTCTTTGGTATGGAAATGTATAGAATGTCCAAATTATTCTTCTTTATAACTTTCAAAATCACAAAATCACACTTCTCAAGGAAATTTGGTTCTACAAACCTTTCTCTTTAGATTAACTAATCTTTGAGTTCCATGTTGGAGACCATCATAGCTTGCGAGGAAATATCAAGAAACATCTCGATCTTATGAAAATATTGAAAACTAAATGGAAGATTTAAAGAGGGGAAGATCTTTTCTGTAAAAGAACTGAGACAACTGATGTGGAACATGAATATAGGGGACCATCATATAGGCTTTGCGGTGATTGTTCAAATTCTGTAATCAATCCAATGGTTGAGATAATCTTGATTTGATTTAAAAATTTATATCAAAACTGAATAATGATTTATAGATTTTGATCCTCTAATGTTTAAAGGAAAAATTGGATTGAAGGAATGTGAATATGATAATTTTTTCATAAAAAAAGATAGAAATACCAACAATAATAAAATTCAACAAAAAGGATATAAGTAAAGAAACATACCTTCCAGATTATTCAAAAATAATTTTCAATATTTGTAAGGTTCTTCAAAAAATCATAGGTCCTGGAAATTTTTATTAAGGAAATAAGATTTGAGGTTAAATAATCATTTATGTAAAAAAAATTTTGGTTCCACAAAACAAATTATAAAAAAATTAATAAAATAGTAAACATATGTACTCCCAATATGAAAAAGAATATCTTAATATAAGGAGATGGTTTTAACATGAAGTTAATATAGATGATTAACTAACTGTAATCATTCATATATTTTTCTAATGTATTCTAATCTATTGGAAAGTAACGATTTTGTAAATTTTTTATTATGTTGATCTTGTGTTTTGATAAATTGAAGAATGATATCTCTTTTAGGGTGTGATCCCTAAAAATGTGATGCCTAATGTCTATTTGATATTCATGAGAGTTATGTGAAGCATTATTTCTTAGGGAAATTACAAAAGTATTATAACACATTATTTGTCTCAAAACTCAAGCCATTGTCTATGAGTGGGTGTTGCGTCAACAACACTTGATCACAACAACTTCTAGCTGCTACATATTCAGCTTCAGTAGGGGAAATGGCTACTGAGTGTTTCTTATTAAATGAATAAGAAACCAATGAATCTACTAACAATGGAAAAGTTCTGGATATACTTTTTCTATCCATTCTATATCCACTAAAGTAATCATCCTAAAAAAAATTAAAATAAATTCATTTCCAGAAGAATATAAAAGTCTTAAATCCCTGGTTCCTTTTAAATAGAGAAAAAACATTCTCACTACATTTAAATGAGATTTCTTTAGATTATATTGATATCATGATAGTTATAATACTGAAAGAAATAAGTCTGCATGACTATCAATTAAGGGTAATAGACTTCCTATCATACCTATAAAATATGTTTTATCTACTGGTTTCCCATCTTCATCAAGATCAAGATATTTTGAGGTACTGATTAGAGTACTTATACTTTTTGTGTTATCATACCCATACTTATTAAAAATATCTTTAATAAACTTATATTGAGATGTAAAATTTCCTACTAGTTTTTGAGAAATTTTAAATCTAAAAAAAATTAACCCACCCATTATACTCGTTTTGAACTCATAATTCATGAGATTTTCAAAAAAATAATTCAAAGATGGTTGAGTTGATCTGAATATAATTTCATCTGGATAAATATGAATAATCAAAAAAATACTTGAAATACCAAATTCAAGATCCTTATAATGTTTATCCGTAACAGAATTTACATGTTTATGGTTTTTAAAAATATTTTCAAAATCAAGAGTTTTCTGATTGAGATCTTTAAAATGATCTAATACTTGTTTTTTCAATTAGAATTTATATAATTTTCATTCTCTAAATAATTTTTTATATTACAGTTCTCATTATCAACTAATTTAGAAAATCATTAAAATTCTTCCAATGATGGTGTTGTATTATCTTCTAATGAGGAATATTCTATATCTGAAAATTCATAAAATTGTTCACTAAGAAAATTTTCATTTAAATATATATTGGTTAAAGATTCATCATTATGTACCTTATCTATAATACAATGATTTTAAATAGAAATTATTGTTTCTAGAACAATATTTTTCTCACTAGAATATTCATATTCAGATGATTCATTTGATGAATCACCACCACTGGCACACTAGGTGACATTAGTTTTCTCAACATTCTTAGCCTTATATTTGTATAAATTCATCTTGTTTATTTCTGAATGCCTATCATTTTTTTATTTTCTCTTGAGAATTGTACAATCAGGTCTGATATGACCTCATATCTTGCATTAATAATAAGTTACATCTAAATATTTCTTATTATTTTTGTATTTATTCTTATATATCTAATTAAAATCATTCATTCCCATAATCTTCTTCATCCTTTGAGAAATATTGGCTAGTTGACTATCAGAATAATCATTATAACTTAATTCAGATAAAAAAGTATCTTTTTTAGATTTATATCTAGTAACTCTTTCAGGGGTGTTGGATTATGATATAGTAGTGAAAGAAAGACTTCCATTACAATTATTTTTCATAGTGAGGAATTCAGCTCTCTTCATTCTAGTTTCATGCTGACGAAAAGTTCCAAATAACTCATCAATAGTGATATTATAAAATTTCCTATTTTCATCTATTGTTTTTCTTTTAGATTCAAGCTCATTAAGAATGATATCAATTATCTTATCCAAAATCATTTTATAATAAAGTCTTTCTCACCCAATGATTTATGGTTGCTGATGATAGTCATAAATCATTGTTTCAATTTTTAAACTCTTTCTCCATAAAGAAATAAAAATCCATGATATTCATCTCTTAACATATCTCTTTTAGTTTCAACTTCTTTAGAAGTTCCAAAGTGTATAACTTAAAATTTCTTCCATATACAATTAGCATCTTCATATGGATAAATATTGTTGTAGATATTCCTGGCCATGGAATGCAAAAGGGAATTACATACCTTGTAGTTTAGTTTATATTTTTAATTTTATTGATTGGTAAAAGTTTTGATTTATTTTTCAGGAATGATGTAGTCTCCTGTAAATATGAAAATGTTTTCCACACCAGTGTTGATGACAAGGGTCTTCATCATATCTCTCCAGTACTCATAATCATTACCACCAAAGTTCGATGGTCTGGTGGGATTTAGGTTATATATGGAACCACTGTTCATTTCTTCAATTATATAAGAAAATAAAACAAATATATTCCAAAAAAATGATTAGTAGAATTTGTTTAAAAATAAAGATAAAAAATCATTAATAACAACATGAACATGTAATGTTGACCAAGAAAATTATTGAGCAAGAAAAAGTTATATTTAAGTATAAGTAACTTAGAGACCTGATCTGATACTAATGTTAGGATTAAAATATAGATGTAGATTCTCAATTACATGAGTGGGTGAATTGTGCGTTTAAAAACATTCATTTTTAAACTTAAGGAAATCAATGTTTAACAATGGTAAAAATGGTGAATCCAGAAACTCTCTTTAGTTCTAAAATAAGTAGATAACCGGATGGGCCCAGGTCCAATTATAAAGAAGCTAAATATAAAAAAGTTTATCTTAAAAAACATAAGTAATATTATCTTAAATAATGATTATACATAAAATCATATAGAATTAAATATATCATAGTAATAGTTGTATGAATGTATAATAAATTTATACATTATTTCTTTTTATAAAATACAGGGGAATTAAAAACATGTAACAAGAACAAGTAAACAAAAAATAAATATTTTAACCTAAAGATAAGGGAATCCAAAAACCGTGGATAAAGTTCCCTTGATTTATACATTCAAGAAACTATGTCTCACCCAGACAAGGGTATGCCCTTGATAATGATATCGGAATCTATCTTGTTATCCATGAAAGTGCTAAAACATTATGGTAGTCTTTACCTCCGTCTTACTATCCCTTGAAGTCCTCGATCTTCAAGGTAGTCGACACTTCTATCTTCCTATCCTCGTTAGCCCTCGATTGTACACATAAACAATATGAGTCACACTAAGTAGGTTGAACAAGTTATTAATGGTTGAAAAAGTTATTCAAAAATCTTACAAATCATGAAGGTCTTCCTCTATCTAGAAATCACTTCAAATCATCATCATAGGTAATATGTAGATTGATGTGTAGGCATGTAGATATCTATTGAAATTGTTTGAATGAGCTCTAATTTATAGGAAAACACATGAACGGTTGAATCCTCCTCCAACAGTCATATTTTTCCTTGAATTTCAGAGGGAACTGGACATGTTTCACTAAACCAACGGTTAGATCGGAAAATATTTTTTGACATAGGTTTACGTAAGAAAACATGATAAACATTATAATTATTATTAAATCATGAAATTATTAATAAATATTATCATGATTAAGAAATATTAGCATGTTAATGAAATGTTATGATGCTTGAAAAACAAGAACAATATTGAGGTCCGTTAAAATGAAACGATACATTAATGAAATATGATAACTATTAGAAATGCATTTTATCAGATCAAGATTTCAATGTCTGGAAATATAATAATTCAGAGTCTGATTTCCAAAGAATTCAGAATATGATTTCCATAGAATTCACATACTAAATTATAATGAATTTAGGGTCTTGATTCTATTGAATTCGGGGTCAAAATTCTGATGAATTTATGTTCTAGTTTCTAGAGAATTCAGAGTCTAAATTCTGATGAATTTGGAGTGTGGTTTAAGATGAATTCAAAGGCTAATTTCTAGAGAATTATGATTCTAAATTATGATGAATTTGGAGTCTAGTTTATAAATAATTCGGAGTCTAAATTTTTATGAATTCAGAGTCTAAATTCATGAGAATTGAGATTCAGAATTCAGGAGAAATAGGAGTCACAATTATGGGGAAATTAGAGTATAAGGAACTGATGGTTCTGAGTAAGGTAAAGATCTAATTTTTTTACATAAGAAAAATATGGTTATAGTTGGTTTGATAGAACATTATATAAGAGATTGAATACTGGGGTAAGGACAACAACATTTATTATATAAATAAATTTTCCTTTATAAAATAATTCTTAGAGAAATATTATTTTCCTTATGAAATGTGTTTGTGATTTTTAAAACATAAAAGAATTGAAAATCCATAAGGGAACAAATTTAATTATCATTTTGATCCTTGTTTTTGTATTCAATGGATATTTATGACAAAATTCATATAATAATATGTGTAAAAATGCTTCCATTACTATAACCAACTCATTTTAGGGTTGATACCATTAGATGAATTTATTCTCAAACTATGTACACTTGTAGTGTCCATGATGGGATATGTTTCGTTTAATATCACATAATCTCTAACTTATAAAAAGCTAATGATATTATCTTATAAATTGACATATCCTAAAATTCATTAAAAGTTTATATATTATAATCAATGTTCTCATAAATCTAGTTCTAAAGGAATTTATTAATCTTCCTCTGAATACAACTGTGAAAACCCCAAATCCTATTACCCAAATCCATTGTATAATTTATTACATTTTCATAAAATATAATGGATCTCGTCTTAAATTATTGATCATTTTAGTAGTCATAAAGAACCATATATTTATTTGAATCTCATTTTACATTTGAAATAAAATAAAAAACCCAAAAAAATTTATGGAATCATTGAAACTCATTAAAACTATTATAGTTCAAATAATTGGGAAAAACAAATAAAGGGTGATATCAAATGTCTAGTTAGAAAAAATACAACCAAATATGATATAATTAAATAAGTAATAATCAATATGTAAATGTAAATAACATATAACACATTAAAATTAATAAAACTCATTATAATGAAATCCATCTATGGAAAATATAAAAATAATAATCTCATGGATAATAATAACAAAATTTTCAATTATAGAAATTCCTAATATATGACATCATGATCTCAGACATCATTATATCTTTAACACCATGCCCTTATGATAATAAAATTAAATCCATGGGTAGAAATACTGAAAAAACCCATTTAATAATTCTATCTAACAATTTTTTCTTATGAGGCCCATTAATGCATCAAGGGGTTATATAATTCTTTCCCCCACTTATCATTGAATGTCTCATGAATTAATTATATACTTAATGATAAATTTAATTAATAAAAAATATGGCATATTAATAAATTTCTATATTTGATAAATATTACAAAATATTAAAATATCCTTATTCAGTCAAATTACTTTCAAATTAAAACACCAGATGTAGAGATGGTATATAGATTTTTAAATAATGATATATATGATAAAAATAAGATAGATATTTATGATAAATTAATTTTCAAAAGACCATAATATTTTGAATGTTTTATGATAAAATCAATAAACAAAATATCAGTCAATAGATTAGAGATATCTATCAAATAATTAGAAAAGTATCCTTTATAATAAAATTATGTCATTTTATGAATAAAATAAAATGAAAGAAAACCATTAAAAATAAGTTTTAAGATATATTATTTTATAATAAACATTCAAATGTTTCTAAAGAGCATAAACTTATTAGGACAATGAGAATGTCCAAGAATGCCATATACGTTAAAACATATTTATTTCATTTTTATGAAGAATGGTTAAAATGACCCTTTTAGAAAATATTATAAATAATTCATTAAAAATATTTAAAAATAAAAATAAAAATAATAAAATGTACATAATAAATTATTTGACTAATAAATACATATATAAAACAATTTTGAAAAATATGAACATAGATAAAAAATATATCAGATCAAAAAGATAAATATGATCAATTTTCTCATAAATATTAATTTTATTGATTCAATAGAAAAGTATAGGAAAAATTAAAATATATCTTCATAACTCATTAAATAAATATAGGATAAGAAAATATATGTATTTTTTGAAGGATATATTTTAAGAATTCTTTAATGAATATAATAAAAATCCAAAATCAATGAGATTGTAAAATAAAATCTTATATCTTTGGTAACATTGAAAATATAACCTTTTGGAAATGTAAACCATAAATGAAAAATTAATCATGAATAAATATATATTCACATAAAATACCTCAAAGGGTTAGTATATACACCAAATAAAAATTAAAATGTGCATAATGCTAAATATGTCACAATAGAGTTGAAATTGAAACGGAATCCCTTATAAATATCAGATCATTGAAGTATGAATAAATCAATGAAGTGATTATGTGTAAAGTATTTAAATACACATATAAATAAGAAGAAATAAAAAAACTAATTTAATTTATATATCATCTTGAAATATGATAACCAGTGATGTAATGGTGTAACCTAATGAATAGAGATTGAGTTAAGAACCCCCTAACCTCATGTTTTCTTTTAATTGAACATGATTTATCCTCCTATATAATTATTTTAAACATTTTTTATAAATTTTTAATAGAACCATATAAATATTTTTAGTGTCATATATGATCATATTATAACATCTTGTCACTCATTCATTTAACATATTTCATTACTATCATTATTTTGTGTATAAATTCCTTTATTTTATCATGCATGTTTTATCACAGATGTTGTAGTCATTATAAATTTTTTATGGTTTATTTATCAATATATTTCTAATAATGATTTAAATATCATATATTTTTAGAAAATATATACTTATTACCAACCATGTATAGAAAAAAATTGACAAAATAGATCACATATGGCTATGGAGGTGGAGGTCTACATGCATACATGAGAGATGTTATTATTTTCCAAGAAATAGAATTGTAAGAAGGTAGATGTGATATTATAGTTAAATAAGTATAACTATATTATATATATCATATATATTCATTATTTAAACATTTATATTCATCCATGTAAATTTTTTATCAAGACAGTTACAGCGCTCTATGGATATAGTAATTCGTATATTCATGTGAGTGATGTTTTCATTTTTCAAAGGATAAAAAAGTGGTAAAAAATTGTTTTATCATTGTAAAAAAAGATATATTTATATATATATATGATACTGGTTTCATTTTTTTAAAATGATAAAATATATTTATGGTATTTATAATAATAAATAAATTTTAAATGGTTAGTAAATGTGATTACCTCTTCTTCGTAAGACATCCTTTAGATATCCTATTAATGATCTTAGGGTTGGTCTTTTAGAAATATCACAACATCTATTACTGGGATAGGGATGTTTATCATAGAAATGGTATGGTTTGTTCAATATGTGTTTTTCAAAGTGGTGTAACTAAAATATAAAATGGGTGTCCTTTCATAAGTGAGGGGAGGGGAATACATAGACATTCATAAAGTATGAAATAAAAATAAATTATCTTTCATTTCTAAATGGAACCACACTTAAATAATTAGATAAGAAGAGGATTATGAGTTGATATAATCTGATAAAAAAATTATATTATTTCTGGTTATATTTTCACCCATATCTCTTATTTCTAACCCCCCCCCCCCCCCACAATAGACACGAATTAACCCTTTTCAATATTAATGTAATATAACGGTTTATACCCTTTAAGGGTCGATAATGTCACCATAAAAGGATAATTATCCCATAAAAAGAAAAAGGATGAAATTTTAGACAATATGTTATTCCCCATGTCAATTTTAAAACTTATATATGTTTTAAATAATTTAATAAAATATTATTTTCAAAAACAATATCATTAATGACCTTTCTTACACTATATAATTAATTGAATTTAAAAATAGAAAGATAAATATTTAAGAAGAATATAATAATATAAAACATCAGTATTATGTTACATTTATCTATAAAATTATTATTACTCAATAATTTATCAAAATTATTTTCCTTTGAATATTTTTAAATTCATTTATCTTATTTTTCAATTAATTGAATAAATATTATGTTTCCTTGGCATAAGTCATTAAACTAATTAATCAATAGCTAAAATTTTAAAACATTTACGATAGTAAAATTATTTAATTATGCCAAAAATAGTATTTTATATTTGTTCAAAATATATTATTATCTTTATGTGAACATATTAAATAAGTTAAAAGTAAGAGACTAACATTTTAGAATTTACTTTCCTTTAAATAATACAAATGTCCCTACCATGGTGAAATGGATCAAAAATTGCATTTAGTATATTTTTGGAATTATATGAAATATTTCCTCGAATAAAATAACATAAAGTTATGTTAAGTCTATAAGGGGCCTAGATACCCTAAGAGAGGGTCAATCCAGTTATGGATATTCTATTCAAAATTCTTCATGCCCCATTGGATACTACCCTCTTTATTATGAGGGTCACATTTTTATATTATGTTTTTGTGATGCCATTATTATTTCCTTATTTATCCAATGTTGATTCATTTAAAGTAAAATAGAAAATAAAACAAAAAGAACCCACATATTTTACATGGTTCACCCTCACTATGCTACATCCATGGAGTGTACAACGAAAATGTTCTGACATACCAAATCCACAAAGCCACACTTCCAAAATGTTTTTCAGGACAAATTACTTTTACTCTCAAGCTCACCGCCTTTACAGTGTTTAGGTTCAGCTCACTTCTTTCTCATGGGTCACTCCATGAGTCTATTTCTCGAGATCACTCCCTCAGAAAGGCTCCACAAAACATTTATTGACATGTAGGTACCTTCATTATCACTAATGACTGCATCCTCAACTGTCGATAGATTCTCTATTAAAGTTTCACTTTCATCCACTTGATGAATACCACATTATAAAAAATTACCTAGGAAATACTTTCTTAACACTTTTTTAATGGTCACTACCTTCACGAATCTCATCTCATTCGTGAAGCTCAAATAGCCTTCAAGAAGTAACCTCCTTTCACAATGATCACTTAGCCTTCATGAAGAACACAACTTTCATGAATATCCACACTTTCTATTGGATTTTTATAGCCTTCCCAAACTTAATTACTTTCATGATGCTAATAACTTTAGGTCATATGTAATAACCTTCACCAACCACCTTGATTCATGAACATTTTGGAAAGAACACCGTTCATGAATCACTATAGTGAATCATGAGCCTCATAATCTTCATTAAGTCATACTTCTTTTCAAAAGGGAGTAGATGCCTATTTATAGGTGTTTCCTCCAATAACAGAAGCCTCAATCCACATCATCACCATTTCACAATACTCCCCAATTTCATTCATGATTCTCCCTTTCTTCACAAATTACAATGCTATTTTCTCATTCATGAATCATCTCATAGTCATGGAGATTATAGTCAAACCCTTTCTCCTTCATGATTCCCCACTCGTGAGGATCCATACCTTCACAAGACACCATCCTTTAAACCTAGTTTTGTGAAACTCATGACTTTTCCATTTTTTTAATTTTCCTTCAGGGAAATCTATCTCTCACGTTTCTATCCATCCTATAAATTTGGTCCCCAAAAACATTTAAAACACTGGAAAATGATATCAACTTCTGTTCGAAATTTTTTTCACCACTTCCAAGGAATCTATTCCGTTGACTTGGATCTTTATCAATATATTGTGTCAAAAATCTCTCTAGAAATCCCCAACATATCATAGAGACCTTATTTTTAATTAAACATAATAAACCCAAAAAAACTAAAATGTTACCTTGACGTATTTTTAACCCACAAGGTAATTATTTAGTTGATTATTAATGTTTTATCACATTATTTTTAATATTAGTTACCAGGTTTTCCATTTATAGATGTAAACAATTTTACCACGGTTTTTATTTATATTACCTAAAAATATACAGGAAAATTTTACCACATTTTAACCTCATTATTCTAAATATGGTTTCCCTTTATTCAATATTTATTTTATAGAAGTGTAAAAAATTAGTTTTCATATGAACTTTTATACTACAATGAAACCCGTTTTTTGAAAATTGTGTTTTTAAAAATAATATAACATTATCAACTACCTTAAAATTAATGATACAGATAATATTATTTTAAACAAAATGGATCATATTTTTATTTAATAAAAAATATCATATGTAATGGTTCTATTAAATTACATTATTTTTTAAGAAAAACGGAATATATTTGGAAAATCTGTATTTTTAACTAATCCTAAAAAATAAATTATTTATAAAAAGCCAAAAAATTCATTCAATGGTTATTTTGAAATAATTATTTACAAAATTACGTTCATTATTTCAAATAAAATTTTAAAATGTGTAACAAATTATATTATTTTCTCACAAAATCAATAAAATTCATTTTTTATAGAGGCACATTTAGATAAAAAAATGTCATTTCTTAAAAAATTGAGTTCTTACATCCTAATAATTAATAAAAATTATTATTATTATGTAGTTTCAATATATATATATTATAATGGGGTCAATCCTATTCAATTGTGCCAATTTTTTGGATAGGTTATAATGGTCATATTTAAATAATAGTATTTCATAGTTAATTTGAGCTCACTGTTTCATGTTGTACATGATATTGAACATAGTGTTAAAATATCAAGGCTTCAATAAATCAAAAAAAAATTCTGTTGAATGTCAACCATGATCATAAATAATGACTCTAAAAAAATGGATGTATCCCCTAACCTAATCACTTCCAATAGGAAGTCATTTTTTAATTATAGATATCCTATCAAAAACTAAAAACTGCTAAGGTATATCTAGTGGTTAGTTTGAGGTCAAACCCATAAGAGGTATAAGTGATCCCACAAATCTGGAATTACTTCAATTATAGTCACCAATGTTCTATGATTTTACAATAAACTGAAAATTATTTAAATATTGGAATTATTAGTGGAATTTAAGACAAATATAGATAAAAAGAATCATGTGAATATTATTAATACATCTTGAACAAAGGATTTATGTTCCATTTATTAATGAATGGGTTGAAGTAATTTCATCTAGGATCGTTCTAAAAATAACAACTTCTAGTAGTAAATTCAACATATTCTACATAATCAAATCAATATCTCTTAGTCATAGCAATATACAAATATTAGTACATTAATGCCAATATTATAATAAGAAAATTACTCAAAATGACTCGTGATAGTTTTATAAACTTAAATGGATTTTCATTTCTCTTTTAAGAAATATTTTATTTAAAAATTTCTTAAATAATGAGATAAAATTATGACTCATTGAAATTACTAATTAAAGTGACTATTCATGAAGGAAATTGATAAAACATAATCAATATCATATAAATTAACATTTGATGCCAACCGCTTTAAGTGATTAGCCACTCATGGATGAGAATAGTACACCCAATATTGCATTTTTAATTTTCAAATTTCAATGGGAGAATTATAGATAAACAAAAAAAAGGAAATACTATAATTAATAATTCTATAGAAATATAGATCCCAGTTTTAAGAGTCTATAACATCTAAAATTCAATATCCCCCAAAAATTAAACTAATATATCCTATTTGTAGTCTTTTTACTCATCGCTTCAAAAAAATAAACATTGTGTGAATAGATAAAAATTAAATATATAAATCCATTTTATTATCACATATTTTATATATTATGGTGTAATATACCTCATTGTAGTGAAATCCATATATCCACTCCGTTGAAATCCAGATCTCTTTAATATCGTGGAATTTCTCCCTGAATAGGTTAGATGGGATACTATCATTAATGGGTCACAGAGTAGAATGTAAACAAAATGTTTTTTAATAATTAAGGATCTACCAACCTCAATTATCTTTATCATCTCACTATAAAATAATATTAAACTGTGGCTTGATCACATAAGACACATTAATGAATTCTTTTGGTACTAGAAAAATTGTGTTGTGATAATATCATCCATGGAATATTACAATTGTGACACCTTCAAGTCAATCTCTTGTAGATCAACTCAGTTAACAAGAGGAATAACTACTTATCCACTTAATTTTCCATATATTCCCTATTTTATACATCTATAGCCATTTACAACATGATTCACCTCTCCATGATGCAACAAAACCTCTTTAACTACATATTAAATTTAATCAATCAAACATACAAACATGTAACCCTTAGTAAATTTTGTGTTAGTGTGCATGATTATTATATAGTCTTTAGTTTTAGTGTTTTAACACTATAGATCCATTTTTTAATTTCATGATGCTACATTTTACTATATTTTAATTGGTCTAAACCAAACCATATCCTCAATAATGTCCAATAAACCCACATGTAGGGAACTGTTCTGTAATGTTTCAAGATCACTATGTTGTTTCGTCTGGGTCTAATTATTGTTATCGACATATTGCACCATCATTACATGTATCTTCTTCCCACACAATTATTCCTTCATTTCACTTCAGACTCTAGATTTATCTTAAACAAAATCATTCCATCAATACACCTATTGGGGTATGAAATGTTTCAAATTATTCAATAATATCCCAGAAAATGTCTAACTAATCTATAAATATATAATATTATAAAAACCATAAAAACCCATATAATTATGTAGAATTATTCTCATATTTAGGTGAAATACATCATTAAAATTTATACAAAATTGGAAGGTATTATAAAGGCTAAATCCAAACAAAAATACTACAATATAAAAACTACATTTTCTACTAGAAGTGTCAACCTATCTCTCCCTGGGTAAAATCCATTATCATTACACACCCATTTAACGGTGTGTACAATAGTTATAGGGGAATATTTAACATTGAAATATTTTATCATCCTTCTAATACATGATATCATAATGAAAGTATATAAATCAACACTCAACATTTAATTTGATCATCAAGTCTATCCAAGGTATTTCCTCTTAATTTATATAATTCAGTACCACTAAGGTCATCCTATATGTCACCTATATATACAAGGTCCATTAAAAAGGCTTCACAACTTCATTAGATACATTTATGTACACTCCAAATCATACTAGAAAAATATGACCAGACCATAGAGAGGCCAATAAGGATCTTATACAATGATCTAAACACTATCTAATGATATAAATAATATTGGTTTTATCATCTGACTTGGAATTGATATCCAACAATGTAAATAGAGAACATACCCACCAATCACTTGGTTCATAGAAGCGTGTACTCCAAGAAAAATATATTTGATATCCTATCAAAATATTAATAAAACCCCATGAATAAATATTAGGAAACCATAAAATCAAAAGATCACTTAAGATCAAATTATTTTAAAACGACCACAATGAACATGAGATTAAT
The DNA here is from genome assembly GCA_963277665.1 of Viscum album. Taxonomy (NCBI): domain Eukaryota; kingdom Viridiplantae; phylum Streptophyta; class Magnoliopsida; order Santalales; family Viscaceae; genus Viscum; species Viscum album. The sequence goes on along the minus strand of OY728138.1, from coordinate 1,466,451,002 downwards.
TACATAAAATCATTTAATGAAACAAGACTTATTTTATCCTTTATAATATAAGTAAAATGTAAGTTAAATATTATTTGAAGTTTAATATAACAGGATTATCAATTAAGCCTTTTATATCTAATTACATATTAAAAAATTTGGTCATAAACTCACTTTTGATAGATATTACATTTAACAAATATCCTTTGAAAATAACATTTAAAACTATACATTTTAAACCGCACTTATCCCCTTCAAAATATAAATTCCAACCCAGTTATCAAAAACCATCATTTTCAATTAAATTATTTTTAAAACCAATTAATTTCATGTAAAATATATTTATAAATATTATTTCATTTCATTCTAAAGAAATGATAAATAATAAAATCCACCCACCCATCCTGGCCCCAACATGGAAAATTAATTTTCATTTTCTTGAGACACCACTAAACAATCCATTTCTCCATGCTATAAAATCATTTATTGACTCATAATATAACCCATGATTATAATATTTTAGAAGTCATTTTATGTGACATAATCATGAATATTATAATAATAATCCTATATAAATATAATATAACTCGTAATAAATCTATCACATGCCACAAATATAAATATAATCAATGAATAAATGACACCTATCTCAAATAAAATTCATTATATTCCAAACCAATATCTTATCCCTAAATATTTCCAAAGAGAATATAAAAATATAAAAATATATATAATTACGTAAGTTAATCAATGAAATAAATAATTAATTAATTAAAAATACTAGGAAAATATCATTGATTTTCATAAGGGAACTAGAAACCCAATAAAAAGTGTTTATATCTCAAAGATAACTCCTAGTAAAAATATAATTACAATTTTCAATTCATTGAACCAGAAGTCCATTTATTTCATTTTATTAAACCCTAATACGAAGAATAACTCACATGGATACATAACATAATTTAAATAGTGTCCAATAACAAGAATTTATCCATGATTAGTCTAATATATACATATAAAATGGAATCCCCAAATATCAATATGATTTTATCATGATGTACTAAAATGAATGAATTAAATACCCAATCAACTTCATCTAAATGAGGGGAAGAATATTATCGAGATTAGCGGTAAATAAAAGGGAATAAATTAACTTGATTATTTCTAAAAACACATTAAAATTTATTTTTATTCAAGGGAAAACAAACAGGTTATAAAAAATGGTCAATAAAAAATCTTCCCTATGAAAAAAAACTAAATGACTTTAACTATATAATTTTATTTTCTCCAATGAAAAATAAAACCATCTTAGGTACCAATCTATTTCTAAAATCTTCTACAAACATCCCATTGTTTCATAGGGCACACGAGGGTAGTGAACAGACCACTAGATTCTAAAACAATTGTGTAACTGTAGTTTTTGGCCACTACATACCTGATAATACTATTCTAAGTACTCGATAGTAGTTTATAGACACCTTTATTATTAATGTCCAATTATTAAACTATGAAAATACCTCCTCTCTAAATTATTATCCATATTAAAATATAATAACCCACATTAAATACCAAAAAATTATAAAAAATAATCCCACTCATGATCTATATATCAAATTTCACACTCTCTTATATTTAAATCAATAAAAATCTAATTTCTATCTATTACACTGATACCTAATGATAACAGGGATTTATAACAAAGAATTATAATATTTCTTGCATAATAAATTCTAAATTGGTTATGTACATGAAGATATTAACCTATTATGGTCACTAAACACACATTAGTATACTTCATTCCATCCTAAAATAATAATTCTAACTTAACTATAAAACATCCTAAAGCTATGAAAATTTCTTCTAATCAAAAAACAAGGAACTGAGATAGTGAATTAATTACGACTCATTCCAAAAATATTGATGGTGTATTGACAATGTTATTATTGGTTTTCTTACCATAATAACCTACTATCAAAAATGTTATTTCATTAATGGAACTACTTGATATTGGATCCACCTACCAAATCCATGACATGAATAGTAAAATCCCTTTACCGTCATATAACACCAAACTCTATGATATTTAAACTAGATAATAACTTATATATGTAATGGATAATTGATAAAAAATAAATCACCCAATCCCAATCAAAATACCTAATTAAAATACACATTTTTATTCTAATGAATTAATATAAATACAAAAACTATGTAATTTTCTTATTGGGACATATTTTTATGTTCATCCATCCATCCAAGATAAATTTTTTATTCAACAAAAAGGCGTAAGGTACCAAAAGACCCCTATACTTATGAAGGTCTGAAATAGTGGTGGACAAGGGAATACCGTCTAATTAAATTTACAGCCTCTGGTTTCAAACAATTATAAGAAAAAAGACTAGTGTGGATGGGACCCTGCTCTGATAAGGAAGCCATATAGTATGCTACCTTATTTCCCTCGAGCCTTGTGTTTGACACTTGGATAGTATCCAAATTTTGTCATGGGGGCCTACATAAGTCATCAAATAAAAATATCTTCCAAATTCTTATATTATTATAGGAAAAAATAATAACACCTTTAATGATATTTTCTATAAAATGATATATATATTTATAAACACTTATTTCGATATCCTTTATAATAAAATTTCATAACCATTTTTCTTATTTTTCCCAAAACATGAAAATAAAGAAATCTTCGAACATAGCCACTATTTTTACAAAAATTATTCCATATTCTTTCTATTTACCTTTATTTATAAATTAATATATATTTCAAAAACACTAGATTAAAATATAATCTAGTTTAAATAATTATATACTAATTAATTATAAACAAAGTTTCCCAATAGAAACACTCTTTCAAAATAATTATATTTTTCTTCAAAATCCTATACAAAAAAACTATTTCCCCATGGAAAAATTTACACTAAAATAATAAAATGAAATAAATTAAAACCATATATAATATATATGATTTATGTTTCCATTGATAATTTTTATGAGAAAAAAGTAATAAATATTAATATTAATCCATTAATTAATTATAAATATTTTTAAGGTAGTCACATTAATAATTACTAAAAATAGAAAATGTGTAATTATGAAAACAATTCAACTATCGTAACTCATAAACAACTATAGTATTATAATCCTTAACTAAACCTTATGTATCATCAGTAATCTCATTCATTCATTCCATATAATGTTCAATCTAATAATATCTGTCATAAAAAGTGCACATACACTCGGTGGACGACATGGGGAAGAAACATGGGTTTAAACCACAAACTGACTAGCCAAGCCTTTACATGGTATACCTTCTATGTCATAAAATCCTATATTTACATAAAATATAAATTATTAAATAATTAAATGTTATTTTATTATATTTTGAAACAATGTTATTTATGTTTACCTATTACGGGATTAAATAATGGTTTGTTACATGATCACAAGAATGGGTCGCTAGAAACTAGAGATTTCAAATTTGTAGGGGATAAATAATATGAATGTGGATGAATATGAACTATAATAACTCATATAGGAAATTAACCATCCAATATAAAATTTAGAATATCTCATCTATACATTTGATACACCAAAATGTTGAAAAATAAAATTGGGATCCAATAATGTAATATTGTAGTCTAGTGTATATAATAAAATAGTCTACATGATATGGATATATCTATACAACTGAGTAGTCCAAAAATATATATTAAAAAATATATACCTAGGGTTATAATATATACCCATATATAATATAAATTATTTTTAATATTCAAAATAAAATATGATGGTATTTGAATGAAAACAGACAATATCATATATTGACAACTCATCATCGAAAACATTTCCCATGTCGATCTATAAGTACAACGGAAAGATGATACTTGAACAGACTATTGAATGTGACAATTTATCCATATATATCCTATGTTATGTATGCAGGTAGTTTTTGAGTCAAACGAACCTATAAAATTCCCTTTTCTATACTCATTACGTTTTAATAATCCAGTTGATTCATTTGAAAATCAATGGTTAGTTCTACTCAAAACACATGAAAAATATATCCCATGAAATATATTGTAATTCCATCTCACTTATGTGCCATCATCAAATATAAATCACACATACACTCTAAATTATATATAATATTAGTACCTAACTATAGTCTAATTCCACTCCTTCCTATCACCAAATACATATACAAACATCACCCAAGGAGTTATACTAAACACTAACCTTTTCATTATAATAACCAATAAGATCACATATCACATCACTAATAACTCCCTCATCTCAAATATTTCCCTAACTAACCATGAAAACATTTCACAAGCCATTGATTCCCAAGTCGTAAATAACATGGAAAATAACTACTGTTATAAAGAAATCCTAGAACATAAATCAAATAGAACCAATTTTTTTAACAAAATAATAAGAAAAATATTAAATATATAATTTCTAGTCCATGAATACCCATATAAAAAATAACATATAAACAAAAAAATGATGATAATATAAATTGGAATAGAAGGAATGTGGACTAACTATATGAAATAAAATATATCAAAAATATTAGGCCATGCCTCTTGTCACTTTTGTATACTTTGATTGAGTTATCTTGTATACTACCCATGGAGTCCCTCATACATATTTACATGTATCTAATTTCATCACAATGGTTGGATTCAACTAAATAATTGAATAACACATTTGTTTTACAATGATCCCTCAAATTTAACTTCATGTATCATCATAAATTTTATAGTAAAAGGCCATGGAATTATCATAGTGAAATATATAGGATGAAAACCACTTATATGGTAGGTATTATCTCATATAATACCATTATCACACTCTCTATATATGAGTGAAACAAAAAATAACACTATATAAAGTGTAAAATAGAGAAGAACAATACTATGATGAATCCTTCATTAATTCTATATATTCTTATCCTAGCATGATTCCTCATAATGAAAGATATTCAATATCTATGTAATTTAGAATGTGATCTATATTATCACCCTAATAATCATTTCATCATTTATCTCATATCACAATCTTTATATTATTCTTATATTTCCCAAATATATCTTAGTTATATAGAAAAATCATCACTACCTTATACATTATGTTCTTAGTTAATCTGTCTCATGCAACAAAATGTTGCTTATACCACGTAAGAAACCTGCTCCTCTCAAATCCCAACATCCCAACCCCAACCAATGATAATAATAATACGATTTATATCCCATGACATATGACTTACCATCTATATTTTTGAATGATAACCCTTCTATCTACTATTCTATATATGAACAATGCATCACACCAAACTAATGGTATTTTCACATTTTATGACCAACCCCTATATGATTAGCCATTGATGTATTACCAAAACACCACTACTCAGATTAATGAGGATGTAAAAAAAATTCATATATTCTATCACTATTTTATAGGTTATCTACTAGGTAACATTAAAATATAGTCAATTGTAGACTTGATACACATCCCATACTCACATATATATAGTAAAAGTTAGGGAACAACATGCAGTAAACAAATAAATCATTATATACATTAGTCTAGCCATGCAACGAAACCTTTATAATTTAGATAACTAAATCATATGTTATTTAAAAATAGGCCAATTTCCATGATAGTTCTGTTAGATAAAATCATTTACCAAAACATGTTCACTTTCTATTTCTTCATAACGTAACTCAAATATACAATAAATAATCTTTTAAATACACTTTTAAATATATCCCATGATGTCTTTACATGTAAAATGAACACATAAAAAATATTATGAATACATAACTCTTCAGAACTATTACTTTGTCCCATATTCCATGAAAATAATATTTTAAACCATTCAATTTAAACAACTCCGTCCCTATATGAAATATCATTTAAAAAATATTTAGACTAATTATATTCCATTAAAGTTTCATTTAAAAATATTTCACTTACATTAAAATTTATATTTAATGTGTAAGACATCACATTCCATAAAAACCAAATAAATCACAAAATTACAACATACATAAAGTCTGTAACATTGTTCATTGATACTCGTTCTACTTTAATAGCTCAAAATTAATTATTTAGAAAGGCTGTTAAATCCTTTAGTGACTGTTAAGATAACACTAGGATATACCCCATTATAGAGTCTTGTGATTTCACCAAATTACTATGATTATAAAAATAATCACACAAAATCATTACATAGCTTGACAACAAATAATCACAAGACAAAAAAATCAATGCACATTAAGAGTAAAGGCAATATAACTCATAATTTGTTCACTGAATATTATCCATTCTTACTCGACTATCCATGATTCTAAAAATTTCCCATTTTATTAAAACCATTATAAATAAATAATATGGTTAGCTTATTAAATAGTCTAAAATTTATAAAAAACATTAAAATTCCATTAAATTGTACATTTATGATGAGATCACAAGAAATATTGTCTAGATGTTTCAATTAAGCATCCTAAACAATTTAGAGTGAATTTTTTATTACTTATTTCCAAACAATAATCAATTTAATAAAATTTCCTCAAAACTGGAAGTGTAACTCCACATTAAACATCAATTTATTAAAATATTGCTCAAAACATGTATTAAACAGTTTTATCATCCTCTATTTATTTTAATTGAAATTAATTTCAGTCAAAATTCTTTCCACATGCTATAATGAAATAATATTATTAAATCCCAAATATATATTATCAAATATTGAAGAAGAACAATAAGAATAATAATGTGAAATAGAAGGTATTTTATTACACTGATTCACCAAAAATACTTTTGACATATTCCCAAATAGAGAGACAGAATGTGTGAATGAGATATGAATATGATGAAAAAAATAGCATCACCCATGCCATCACATATTCTTAAATAAAATAAAGATGAAAATTTAAATGTTATTCAACAATCAGGTATGAAAAATAAACCTATTGGATACCTATTGTTTCATTGGTTACATCATAAATACTTGTCACAATCCCAATAGAAAAACTAATATTTTATCACCATTTATTATCCAGCATACACTTAATGGAATTATACTATTTACCAAATAGTAGTCTATAAATAGTTCCATTTTTCTCCTTAATATACTAAAAAACAAAAAATTACTCATGTAGGCCTTTATTCCAATATTATATTATGAAAACAATCATTCTAAAATCGAAATAGTGATTAATTTTTCCTCTTCTTTAGGTAAAACTAAAAGATGAAATTGTCGAAGATTTTTTCTATAGAAATCCAATATTTTATTATTAAAATAAGGATCAATAACTTGTGTTGTTATTAATGAATTTTATAAAAATTTATTTTTTAAAGTCCTCTATTTTATTCCCCTTGTATAAATACACCACGACTTATAGGTAATTGTAGTGATGAAATTAAATTTTATTTTGTAACATTGTCAGACTAGTCACCATTTATATAATAAAATTGGGTCCTTATGTACCCCTTAAACACTACCCTATACGATAGAGTCTGTATACTAGTGGTCAGGGTTGAAAAAAGTATACAGGGAGACAATACATTAAATTATATGAAACATAAATATAAAATTAGAGAAATGTAATGATGTAATATTTCAAATATAATTATACTATAAGATAGATATCATAGAAAATTTCTAGTGAAAATAAAATAAAAAACATTCCATAAAAAATTACCTATGGTAAATTTAAAATAAAAAAAAATCATAAGTATTTTTTCCATATGAAGGATCACATATAATATTGTTTAAAATTAAGTAAAATAACGTTAGGTCTATAAACCAAGAGTCAAGAATCTTTCTAAACTCTAATTTTTTTATACTAGGATAAATATCCATAGGTATGGGCTAATCAGGGTATATAGAATTACAAAAGTTTACAATTTTAATATTTATTCATTAATAAAAAACTATATTCTTTATTATTTTAATAATAATATATAAGTTTAACCGAAATCATGTGAATAGACACACCAATTTTATAGGGTTCAACGTAAAGAAGAAAATCTAAGGAGAATAAAATGGGAATGTACAAGTGTTCCAAAATTACTACATTGAATACTATTATAATGTTTGGAGTAGAAATAGTTTCCTTTCTGGTTAACAACCATTCACATATGATAACACACTACTCACTCTTTTGAATAAAACTCATCGATAACCAAAAAAATCATCTGATTATATTAGATTTGATTTTATTTACACTATTATGATTGTGCCATGAAGCTCATATTTAATATAAATTATGAAATACAAGTTACCATATATATTCATGGAAATTCCCTTTAGGTTCATTAAAATTTTATAATCGTGTATCCTCTGTGAAAATTTCAACCAACATTTTCACAAAATTCTTAAATGTTCCAAACATTCATAAAACTTGAATCTTTATCACACCTATGATCATTCAAGGAATGAATCAAACATATTTGAAACTCCAATGTTAAAGAATAAAAAATATCCTTTCTTAAAATTATATAGATTCACAAAAAAATCATGTTATAAGTAAATTGAAATATGTCTTCCATGAAAATATTGATTTGTCATTTTCTCTAATTAATGTTACTCTCAAATGATGAGGGTAGAAGAAAATTTATCTTCATGGTAGGACCTTCAAAAACTACCCCTGCCTGAAAATAATGACATATTATTTTAAAATTATCATGAAAAACCCATTGTCTTCATGTAATATCCCTTTTTTATGAATCATGTTTTAATAATATCATATTCCATAAATATACCTATATTCATAAAAATCTCCCTTTTATTTGATAAAAACCTTAACCCTACTTCATAATTCCACAACCAATATTTTTTAAATAAATTGTAAAATCAACTACATTGAAAACACATCTTTTTACAAAACCTCTATCCTTCTCTAGATCATACCATTCATAAATTCAACATGATATACTCTATTCTATATGAATTTCAACGTTCCCTATTAAAAATAATATACTCTTTAAACAAAAACAACCCTAAAAATTATGACCATGTATCTTGAGGTATTGTTTCACAAATATCACCCTTTTTTAGTTTAAAATACTTCAATATCCATATAATTATTTTGAAAGAAAATATCAAACCATATAATAAACACACAATTATCCTTTTTCATCCTAAAGTAGCCAACATCAGGTAGTGATAAAAAACTTACTCAAAACATACTCTGATCCCACATGAGTTATAATTAATGTGATAGGAAAGAGTTTCATGTAAATTTCAATAATAAAACACTTAATATTGTTCTCCATTCACCTAGTTGAATAGTTGAAAAAAAATTGTGTAATTGCTCCATAAATTTGGGGAAACTACATAACCCACATATGATAGCTTCATGAATCTTGAATCCAAAGGTAGCTCATTATGTAATATTTCACCATTTAAGAAAAACATCAAAATATCTATATTAAACTTCTCCCCCAACATCATTGTTTTTCCTTATAAAAAAATTAAAATATCTCCCCCATTAACAAACATTCCCTTCCCTATAGTGGGATTGAGCAATATCACCTCACCCTATTATATTTTTTATCACTCTATATAAATAAACCAAAATTCTCTCCTTTTTGGTCAACAGTGGAGAAAATAATAGTTATTATTACATAAGGAAATATCCAACACACCATGTGAAGTGGGGATCTATTTCCACAATATTTGTGTTTATAGGGGTACACTAGAATACATGGGCATGTTAATTCCTTCTGAAAGTTTTTTTCGGTAAGTTAATTTTCATTATTTCCATGTTATGGTGTTCAATAATAACATACTCCAACTTTACTAGAACATGATCCAGTTTTTTTCGTTAAGAAGTAATTTATGTACTTCATTGTTGAGTGAATGAATAGATTTTTTGAGGATTAATGGAACATGATTCATCATACTACATTATGATAAGAGTCATTGCCAAAAATCGCAAGACATCAAAATGCAGTTTCGTCTATAGTAATTTCATATACCCTTGAGTAGATATAATATAATCAACCTATATAGTGATCTAGGAATTTAAGTCTTCTTTTTCTCTAACTTTTAAAATTCATGATCTTATAATATAATATACACCACCCAATGATGACTTTTTTCATCTTTCAAATCAACCCAATCAGTATATATATATAAATATCCCAACAACTCTTGATAGAATTTTTGACTCATAGTATTCTTTCCACTCCAATGAAGTGGATTAATTTTGGATTTAATTTACACTATGAAACATGCCATGTAGAAAATAAAATATAATGTCATTTTACTACTAAGTATAATATGTTTCAAATGATCTACAAGTATTCTATAATATTGAACACCTGCACATCATTATATATTGACTACATCTTCCATGTATCCATCAGTGTTTTCATCACCTTGGATTCCCTTATTCCAAAACATTATAGAAAGTCCTTGGAATATTTATATTGAGGGATGAAAGTATCTTCCAAACCTTTATTAACCTATAGTCCAATATAAATGATATTTCTCTAATAATTCACATTTAAAAAATCACACATCATCAATTTTTTTAACTGTTTGTTATGTGATTTATTTTATCCACCAAATATTATTTCTTCCACATAAAAATCCACCATCAAACTCTGATCATGGCCTTTATTGACATAGATATTTCAATCAACTTCATTACATTGTAAACCAAACATCTTCAAGTACTTATTTATTTTCAATACTGAGCTCATGGTTTTATCTTAATCCCATAAAGATATTTGTCATCTTATAAATTCTATTTTCATATCTATCAACAAAAAAATGATTCAGATGTTGGATTAACCCAACTTCTTATAGAAATCCATTTATAAATTCTTACTTTAATTCCATCTTGAATATCAAGAATTTTGATTTCACTATTATAGAAAATAAAAGATGAATTATCTCTGACCATGCCACATAGAAAAATGTTTCACCTATATAGATTACCATAATATGGGAGTTTCAATTTCAAAACCAGTCATAATTTATTCTAAATAACAATGCTTTAATCATTTAGTTTTTTATAGAGGACCTATTTTTTCTTCTAAAATTGTTATTTCTCAGCCTCAAAACAATATCCTAGTTCTAATTCATCTCAATTTTTTCATGTTCATCACTTACCATCTAAACCCAATCGTCATTCCTAAATTATTCTTCAACAAACTCTATCTCTATAAGATATTAAAAAGATGTATAGTGTAGATATGATATTCTCCATGTCTACATTATCACTCTCTAATAAATAATTACATTATATTGATTAATATAATACATTTTAATTAGAATCTATCAAAATGAATGTCTAATGTCATCCTACTAATCAATAGTGAAAATTATAAATTTGCCTCGGGCCCTTTTTCTCCATGTAGGATACTCAAATCTTCAGCACTATCCTGTATAATATACACAATATTTATCTTATGTATCTACTCATTTTTAATTAAAATGACAAATTTAAATTCGATAACCTTTCCTAGAAACTAATTTGAGAATTTAGAGACTTTTATCTTAGTATTAAAGGAAAATTAATTCATCCACAGAAGACTCAGAATTCTTGTGTTTCCCCTTATTGAGAATGAAAAAACATATTTCCAATGATTTAATTTTTTTTCATAATTTGGTTCCTTAAATATCATAGCTCGTGTGAGTTCTTTTATTTCCTTATAACAAAAACATATTTTAAAACTATAGACTGATGTTAGTACTAATTTTTTTTAATTATTTTTGGAAAGTATTTATCAATAATCAATTTTGTGGTTGGGTTTTTATGGTCTATTTTTTCCTCTAAACCAGACAAATTTTTAACCAGTTATCACTACCATGAAATTGGTCATTATCATATGTTTCTTAATATAATACATCATAAGGCTATTTTTAACTATTTGTTAGTCTAAAATTTTAGAGTCTTATTCCCAAGAATCTTTTTAACCATTATATGATTCCGACTAATGCATCTTATCACATCAGGCTTGTGAGATATGACTATTATCCATGCCACACTACTGTAATACTTGATAAAAGAAAAAAAATCCTCTTCAAATCAATAGATCTTGGTGATATCCGAAAACACACATAAACATGCACCAAATCAAGAAATATTATTCTATATAATTTTTTGGACTTCTAGGAATTTGTAGTAATCATCCCTTTTATGAAAACATCACACATTGTTGTATTATCAATTTATAGCTTATAGTGATATTTAGATCCAACATTTACCAAATATTCCAGGTATTTTTTGTTAAAATATCAAATATTTAGTGCAAAAAATATATTTTCTTCTTCTATGGGAAGAAAATAATGGTATTATTCCCCATTGGTGGAGTTAAAAAACAACTTCACGTGCTTCCCTTTCATAATAACAACACTAAATTTTTTTTCTTGAAGATATATGTTCTCATTGAAAATATAATTTCATTCTATAAGTCCCAATTTAAGTGACACTTGGAATTTTATGACCAAGACCTTCAATAACTAAGACTTATACATAGGTCATATCCTTGACCAAAAATTAGGCTTTATAATAAAAAACAATTTTACATTATTCATTACATTTAAATATGACGACTCTTTCATTTTTTTAGATTGTTTCTATGAAATGATCCATATTTCCTATAACATTGGATGTGAATCCACTAATTAAGTTACATGAACAATCATGATTTGATTCATTTAATAAAACCTCATCATTTTTTATATTCTCTATTATTTTATTTTTGATCTGTGTCCTTGACCTCACACCAGGAGTTGATTGGCATACTTTATTTTATTTCAAATATGTTAGACCGAACTCATCTAAAAAATTTATCAATTGTTTTTCATTTTTATCCCATTTTATGATTCCATAATTTTCTTCATTTGATTAATTTTTATCCTTATAGGAACATTTCATTCAAAAATTGATGGTAAATTCTATCAGATATATCTAGATTATCTAAACAAATAATTTTGACCAAAAAAAACATGCTTGGAATATTAAAATATTCTCAGGTTCTATAATTATTCTGATTCTCATTCATTCCCAAATAAACCTCCAAATTTAGATTGGGTGTTTGATTCCTCACATCAATCATAAAGACACTCTATTTTTTATGAAGAACCATATCAAAATTTTCATTATTGTTCTTTATAGAGATTTTCCTATGACATTTTACCTTGTTTTTTGGCTATCCATGATCCAATTTGTCATTTTTAGCTAATAAAAATATATGATTCCACATTTTTATACTAAGAGTAAAAATTATTTCCTGTTATTATACTTTTAATCATAGGTCAGAAATATCATCTTATAGATCTTCAATAAATTTGCTATCATATTTCATTGTGTTATTCAAATGTTCAGTAACCTTTTCCAGTTATTTAACATTGATCATGAAATCAATGAACTTCTATGTTATTTCCATCATTAGGAATTTAATATTTTCAATATATTTATTCAACATGGAAATATGCTATTGTTTCTGTTATATATATATATAATTCCATCAAGAATAACCCTATTTTTTCTTCATTATTTCCCTAGAAATAAATATCTATGAAAAATTGGATTCTTACTTTCATTATAGTTTAGCTAACACTTCAAATTCTTAGTCATAATCATTTACCTCTTCTCTTGTCTTGAAACTTCCAATAACTACAACTAAAACATATTCTCTATGGTTGTTTCAACATCCGTATTATATTATCATAGTTTCTTATACAATATTTTTCACTAGTGAAATCAAGTTATTTTTATTGAACACGTTTCATTCAATATTTCCCATGATTTTAATATTAGCTAAATATGTATTTATCATAACTTTATTATCCTCATCATAGTCATAAAATTTACTGGAACACATTTATTCATGGTTCCTAACATTTCCACACATAAATCACATTAGTGAAAATTTCCATTTAAAAATTCATTTTCTTAATTTTATAATTGAGTGAAAAATTACATGATATTGTCCACCTTTCCAACTTCCTAGTCATCCTTCATGGTAAGCTACTTCAATGTTATGAAATCCATGTCCTTGGCTTCCCCTTTTCCACATCCTCATTGTCATCATTTTTTCAGATAATATGTTTGAATAGTACTATGAGCACTATCTAATATTAGATTATTTATATATTTATCCTTATGTATGTAGAAATTTAGATTGAACGTTGGTAAAAATAATATAATGATATTATTGATGGTTTTCACATCATCGAAGGTTGTTTTGAGACCCCAAATATCACCAGTAATTACATTCACATGATCAAAGAATGAATCAGATAATTTTTTGGGGAAATTCTCAATTACCCATAATTATTCCTAAGACCCTAAAATTTATCTACCCAAAATTTTAAGACACCTCCATAAATTTAATTCACCTTTCCTTGGATGTCATGTCAGGATTCACATGACATCACCTTTATCAATATTATGTTGTATTATTCTTCCCCTAACATATTGATACCTCTACTGTCAACATCCAGTTCTCTATTTTATTCTTTTAATAAAGGTGCATTGTTCATACCAACTAAAATCCCATGTATAAAAGTTGTATATATATCCATGCCAAACGATCGAGAGTAGTGATATATCCCATTCTTACTTATCTGAAATTTGTTTTCTTTGAATTTTATAATCACTTTTCATTTACTACGACCATTTACTAAACTAAGAGATTAAACCAGTGTCTTTAACCATTATCTATGAAACCAATTATTGGACCCACTAATCTAAATACAATAATTGTTGGTGAATTAGGTTGTTTAAAATTAAAAAACCCTTTTTAGATATTATTTAATTATTAAAACAATCATTAATCAGTTTAATTATTAAAAAATATTATATGTTAAAATTAATTAATTTATGATACATATTAATTTTTCTTCGGTCACCCAATGCGACCTAGTTGATGGATCATACAATGGCAATGTTCCAATGTACCAAAATCACTATGTGTTCTTCTGTTATAATGTTTTGAGTGGAATCACTACCCCTCTTGGTTTAAAACCATTAACACATGAGGAAAAAAACTTTCTTTATTCTGGAATGAACAAACTACACATCAAGAATAATATTCCATTGGTTTTTATCAATATTGATTTTGTTCGCACAAATATGGGTAGGAGAAGAACCACCTCTTTCACCTGAGTGATATATTCCAATTTACCATATATATATAAGGTGTTATTAAATTAAGGACAACAAAACGTTTTCTTTCATGCAATATTTGTGAATCAATAATGAAAAATTCACCATTTATGTAAATCCACAATTTCCTGAATCTATTTTATTTCGTAAAACTAAAAAAAAATTAAAACTCTCTTTTTCAGGAATTAATAATTTCCACAATTTTCATAAATGATGTCCGTGTAAAAGATTTAATTAAATAAGTATGTTCTTATAATTCATATATGAAAATGGAGTTGTGATATCTTCTCAAATTCATGGTCCTGTCAAATGAAAATTTAAGACGCCTATTTATAGATTTGGATAAAACTTTGAAAAATATTGCATGCCTATAAATCATGATTCCATCATTTACACTTTTTATGTGTTGATCTCCCTCTTTTTATAACATTCCTTCTGCATGGACCACATGATTTGATAATTTAACTGAAAATCATGAAACAAATCCTTTTCGTTGAATATAACTTTGATATTTGACTATAATTTCAAAATAAAAAAATTATTAATTACTAAGAAACATCACTAAATTTAAAATGAAACTTTATATACAACATGTAACCTTCTCTAGAGACTTCCCTTAAATAATTCCATGTGATATCCTTTACTCTTAAGAATCTTCATCACTATTTGTCAATAATAACCATAATTCTTAAAATATAAACCCTAAAAATACTAAACCATAATCTTCATTCATTTTCTATAATATCTATAAAGTTATACTAGCTCAACCATTGTTGTGTCAAGGGACACTCCCAAACCTAGGTCACCAAATATGATGTATCTTCAGTTACATGGGCACACAAGATAGGTGTGAGTAAAGCACATTCTGAAACAAAAAATGGTTTTTTAAAATATCAAGAAACATACATACATGTTAGATATAGAATTAATGTAAATAAAATAATTAAACCACACATCAGCTCAAGAATAGTCAACCACTAAAACATGTGTAATCATACTTACATTATAATGTTCTAGAATGGGATGAAATATCTATAGTTCGATCACATGTCAATGATGAATGATGTGTCACTTCTTTTTTTATAGTTAGGCTTATGAAGAAATCATATTTCACAATCACTGGGTGAATCTTGTTTTCTCATCCAAACCCATGTACTTGAATGATCCAACACCAATATATTTTCAATGTTAAACGAGACATCAACAATTTTTGGAGGCATCACCAATCCAATGTGAATGATACATTAATGGAAAATATACTATTTTTCAAAATATATGTTAAATAGACACTATAAATATAATAATTAATCAGTGAATGATTCAAAACTAAAATCAACTTCTTTATTGTATGACATACCACCCATTCTAATTATAGGTGGTCAATGAAACATCATCATGGATCATTGGGTGGATGATATGCCACTAGTACCAATCCCCACATGAATGATGCCCCACATATACTTCTCCAATTGTTGGATGATATACCACCAATATTAATCCTCAAGAGAATTATTTTCAACCATCAAAAATCACAAGTGGATAATATATTATCAAGGAAAATTTTATAGTGGATAATGTACAATTTAAATAACATATAAGGGTTGATTATGCATTAATAACTTACTAAGGGTTGATGACAAACCACTAAAATCCAACTTAAGGAAGATTATCTTCCACTAATACATCAAACACATGGTAAACAAAGGATAACCATCATAACATGGATCAATGAGATACCATCAATCTATTTCAAAAAAATCATTAATGTATGGAATTAAATAGTTATAGGCATTCAAACATAATATAAAATCATTTATAATTGTAATAGTCACAAATTAAAAACACCAACCTGATTAAGATCACGTTCCTATATTACTATACCTTTGTACTATCATGTTCTCAAACATTTCATTGATGAGAAATATCCTAACTCATATCATGAGGTCCCTAGGGTAATCATTGAACAATATACACTCATAAAAAATCAAATAATGTTGTTTTACAAATCTTGTTACTTTGGAAATGTTAGTATATAACCATATTATCGATTAATGACACTTATGAGACCTATCATGGTTCTAATATTATTCATTTATATAATAGGAAAACCAAAATTAAAATAAAATTAATTAATTGTGAATTCACAAAAATGTTATCTTTCATCATTTCATATAATTCATTTCACAAAAGGAAATACTAATTGGAATGTAAGGGATCATCTAACTCAGTATTGGAATGTCCATGTTGTTGAAAAACATTAATTGATCTATAATTAGCTAAAAATATCAGAAACCTTAAAAGAAATCCCAATTTACTCCAGAGTCAATAATTTGAATTGAAACTATGATAGAAATAAAAAAGTGTCAAATGGAAATAGTTAACCATACCAATGGATACCTCCTATGGAAGATGATCTATGATTTTGTGTCCAGATAGATAAGAAAAAAACAAAAGAATAAAAGACTAAGGAGGAAGGTAGAGTGATATGGATAGATTTAGACTCTATTATTTGGGGAAATGAATGACTTCTCGTTATTTTTTATTAATTAAAAAATATATTTTATTTAATTTTGTCACAGATGCCCCTCCCCCTATTTAACCATTTAATTTAATTAAATATCAAATCTAAAAAACTATATATAGTGGGGTTTTTTTTGTTGTGTGTCCATAAGGGTTAGGAAACATCACCTTACTATAGGATTAAATTGGGAATCTAAATAAAAATTCCTCATGGTGATTTTATCCCTATTATCAAAAATTTAATAAATGATAGAGCATTATATTTTTTCCATTTTCCATTAGCATAAAAGTGAAATAAAAAATTTCGATGTAAAAAATATTGTTTTTACCATCATTTTTTATAAAATCCATGATTAATATACTTCTTAAAATTATGTATAATATGTCTTTAAACATTATTTTTTCTGAAAATAGACATTGAATATAATGATCTTTGACATTAATAACCAATAAAATGAGTTTCCTAAAAAGTATTTCAAATTTTTTTCATTCCCATTATCATTATGGTTTAGGGTTTTATAGAATTATGTAGATCATTACATAAATAATTAGACACATCAATACAGTGTAAATATTTTCAAAAAAAACATGGTATTAATTTTACACCCCTATTTCATTCAATATATTTTGGATTTGTGTAAATTTTGTCATAATAATGTATGTATTGAAATTATTAAAATTTATAATCTTCCTTATATCAGTGAAAAACATTTTAAAACATAGGATATGCAAGACAAAACATAGTAAGGGGTATAAAAATATATTAATATTATTGTTCCAAATAAAAACAATAAAATCCACAAATATGTTTACATTTTACGGAACATAACTCTCAGAAAAAAAATATAAAATTTAAATATTTGAAAAATAAATATTTTCTAACATAACATATTTAAAATTTGTTTGAAATAAAGTACCTAATGCACGTGGGCCCTAATGGAAACATTCATTTAAAAAAACCATTCACATTTACCATTTCCATACAATATGAAAGCAAAAGATTTCTATAAAAAACCATTCCATGTTACCATAACATTTAAATATTATAATATAACATTTATAACCAGTAACAACATGAGATTTTATTAATTTTTATATGAATAAATTCATTTTTATTGATAGTTTATGTTACACACAACACTGAATTCTAACAAACAACAATATACTATTAATATAATTATATAAACAAGAAAATTTTAAACTAATAATTAAATATGGAATTAAGGATAATAAAAATATATAATAATGGTTTTACTAACTAAATAATATTGATAAATATTTAATTAATATTTATTAAAGTCATTACATAGTTAGAGAATATTATTTTCTCAGAATATTATTTTATTACTTTTGGAGAAAAATAATAAAATTATTTTTTCAATTTTTTAAAATTTAAAATTTTAAAAAGAAATCAAATTTTCAAATATACATGTGAACGTTATCTTTGAGTGAAATTTTGACAATTTTCTAAAAAGGTCAATTTTTTTATGAGTAATAAAAAAGTATAATGATTTTTATTAAAGACTGCATTTTCATTAAAAGAATTTACAAGATACGTTATATTTTAACATGATTTTAAATTTAATTTTTTTTAAATTATATATTTATTAATCAAATATATTTAATTTGAATCAATTTCATATTAAAACATTATATGATTTTAAAAATTCTCTCTTTAGAAAACCACTATTTCATCTTTTGAAAGGGATTAATCTTAAATTCAATTTTTAAAATTATGTGAATGATATTTGTAAAAATATATTCTATATCTGGAATCATCATAATTAATATTATATAATATTATAAATTTATTTTCTTCTCAAAATTAATAGTAAGAAAATAAAAATTAATTACCATAGTTAAGGTTAAAACGGATTCACCATGGGTTAAAATAAATATATAAGGGCTAAAATGTACTATATAGTTTCTACAATACCATTTAATAGACATATTTAGACATTATACCATATAATGTTTCATAATGCGCCATTTTGGGGCCTTTTGACATGTGAAAAACATGAGTATGCTTAATTCTTTTCAAAAATTCAATGTGTGTCCTATCCCCCACTTATAAATCGGAAACACCTCTCCTCTCCAAAACATTCATGTAAAATCATTTTTCTAGAAAATATCTACCCAAAAATTTTCCTTCATTCCATCCTTACATCCAAAAGGATATTTTTGTCAGTAAGGTAACTGAGGAATTCTTTCGGAGTAATCCTAAGGAGGTTATCCGAAGAAGAGCTACCATTCCTAATCGAACATTTTTATTTTATTTATTCTTACACATCCATAAAATATTATAAAATTATTCTGATATAATAACAAAATTTACTATCATGTAATTATATGTTATTATATTAACGTTATTACATATATTAACCATATATTCCAACAAATGGGAAAAAAACCTTCGATCGTGGGTTCTGGAGACTACCATATAAGAAGCCGTTGAAATTTATTTTCCATCATCACCTATCACAAAATGATATAATGATATATTTAACATAAATAAATATTATATTTTTGACAGAAATATAATTATATAATTATTATAACATGTATACATTCGTAATTCCCATTATTGGTGGAATACAATAACATCGCGCTGGTGTATGGTAGACAATAGGATTGTGAAGTGACATGATTCATTTTCAATTTTTCTATAAATATAAGGTAATTAAAGAAAAAATTAATGGATATTTCTAATATAAATGAAATAATAACTCTTATTTAAAGGTTAATAATTATTTACATTTTCATTATCCCATCCACCTATAACATGTAAATAAAGTTCATGCATGCATATGACCTATCATCTCCATGAATGGTGTAATTCTTTATTCTATATAAAATTTTATAGATGAATTTATATATGTATATAATTAATATATATAATATTTAAATCATGATTAACAACCTTTGATATTATGGAACCATAATTAAATTACACTAAATTGAACTACCGAACCAAAACATTTATCAGAAATGAAGTAGTTGTCACACAAAATTTGATATTAACAATTAATTTTTAATAAATGGGTAATAACATGTTAAATGTAAATTTCATATGTTTTGATATATGTGATAATACTTATGTAATATATGAATAATAAATCTATATTTATTATATAGTCGGCTCAAACACAATTTAATAAAGTCGATACTTGAGGTAAGGTAATTTCATCCCAAATTATCTTCGTTTTGGAAAAATGGTATATTAGGCACCTATCTTATTTTATGAGGTGTATGTTTATCCCATTTGACATGTTATATATTTAATTTCCGTTGTTTGAGTATATTATAAGTTTCAATTAATTATATTATTTCATGTTTCATATTATTGAAAATTTACCGAAGATAGTAAGATATTTTTACCTAACTTTTAGTTCTGTAGGATACATGCCTTATACACAACTATTTTCATTTATGTGGTTTATATACATCCTAGTAGTTACTTTTATGATAATTATCATGAAATTGTGCGATATAAATATCCATCTAATAGTATTTCATTTATGCGTCTTACGATTCCAAAAATACCAATGTGGTAACATGTTTTATGTTACAAACTCATTGTTTATTAGGATTGTTTATGATTAAGTATATGTTGATGAAATATTATGATCTCCCTCAAAAAAACTCATTAATATTTTATCCACTATTTACTTCTTGAATTTTCAAGTTTTCCTTTCAATTTTATTTCTTTATATACTCATTATTACCAAATAATTGTTTTAAGGAAAACCTGAATTGATTTCTCTCCTCGATCGAAAACCCTTTCTCTTCCTTGTCAATGTTTTCTCAAAATTTTTATAAAGAAGAATTTTCCACTATACAATGATTGTTTGAAAACATTATACTCATGTTTAACTATTAGTTAAATTTTTTAAACTCAATCTTTTTATCATTTTCTGAATAACATAGTTTTGACTTTTTACTAAAAATGTGAAAGAAATATTTGTTTTAAGGTGTACACAATAAACAAAACATTTATCTATCAAGATAACTCAATTATATGAATCTTACTTTCTAATATTTCATGGTTCTTCTAAAGGAAATTTTTTTAGCAAATATTTGGGAAATTTTCAGATTTTAAATAATTGATTTCAAATTAAACAGATATTTTCCCATAGAGCGTTTTAATAATCTTTTGTGGAATTTCTATTTACAATAAATAGAAAAATATTGGGTTTCATATATTTTACTTGGGATATGATCCAATGGTATCATCTGTATTCATCTATTTGATGGTTTATTTTCATTATTATGATTAAAATATGTTTTTGAAACCTACTCCATTTCCACAGGTTATGATATGATTAATTGATGAAGTATTTATGAATCCTATTTATTTTTATCACGTTATGATATATTGAAATTTTTATGAATCTAATTAAATTTCCTTGTGTTATGATATGATGAAATATTTATGAAAGCAATTTCCTTTTTTTGAGTTGTGATATGATAATGTTTTATGATCTTCTGGAATGAAAATGTATGGATTATGTGATACATGGGACTAATATCTCCTTCTAATATGTTGGGTAATGATATATATCTCCTAATATAGTGATGGGAAAAATCCAACACACTTCATTCTATATGGAATATATATTGCTTTTCTTGATCCACCATGGGAAATTTGTTATTATTCTAAATCAATTATAAAATGGGAAATGGGTGTTGATTCCTAATATATTATGACATTATGCTCCCAGTTGTTATCGTTGACATATGAAATTGTTTCTATACTTATGATTATTCTACCCTTTAATGACATGAACTTATAGATCATGATTTATTTATGATGATTTCTAAATCTGATGGTTCATATATTTTGAAATGATTATTTTATTAGCCTTGGATCTTATTTATAATCTAGGATAGATTAGAAATTAACTTTGTATGATGGATTCATAATCTCATTTATTTATGACTATCATATTCATTCATATTCTCAATAGTTGATAACATCTATATTTACTATTATTGAGCATCTAATCTCATCATTTCCTATGTTTCTTTTCACCATGATATGTATAACTATTTATGTAGGAAATGAATTCAAAGCATATTAATTAGAAAGATTATTATGTAAGATTTTGAAGATATATCATTAAATAAAGAGACTGTAGATATTTCCTCTGAAGACACTAAAATTTTATAGGCCTCATGCATGTATTTGTTAAATATATTGAATATTCATCTATTACTGTGTAATATCGATGTATAAAAAGTTTACTTAATTATAGTTGTTATTAAAGGTGGATTTATTTGAACTTTAGAAAATAGGATGAGAAAATATATTATTAGAACCATTAGTATAGTCCTAGGTATATGATAATATCTAGTGGTTTTGGTAAGTAAATGATTATTTGGTTTACCTAGAAATACATCATTGTGTGGATATTCCTAATGGACGTAGTTCTTAAAAAGAACCTTGGGGTAATAACTCTGAAAATGGTGTGTCAGGATTGACTCAAGCATTACTTGATACATGAGAACAAACTATAATATGCACTAGGATTGACACTCTTGGGGGATATAATTTGGTTAATTTACATTTTCTTTATGAACCATTATGAAGGATATAATTAGATGATGATGTTTTCTGATCTAGGATAATCCTAAGGTCTCATAGATTGTTTGGAATGTGTAAAAATTTAATATAACCAATATGTTATATTTTTTTCATGATTATATGGTTTCCCACTATGATTATTGTTTCTCACATTATGCATTTTGGTTTTAGTGACTGTTAGGAACCAAAAGTAACTATGTTGATTATATATATGGTGGAAAATGTAATGATTTTCCTCATGAGAAAATTAATGTTAATAGATATGGAATGAAATCTCTTATTATTATTCTCACAGAAATTTCTCATGTTATGAATCATGATGAACAACCAAACAATAAAAGATGGGAACACTGTTTGGTTAAGTTATTCAGGATATATTTCCCACCTTATTTAGTGGTTCCACTAATCCACTAGTTTTTTAATAATGGATCAATAACACTATAATGATATTTTTCATTATTCATTGTTCAGAGAATGAAAAAGTAATTTTAGTTTATTATAGTATGGAAGCGAAAGCAGATTACTAATAGAATATTTTCCTTAACATAAGGTAACAGGAATAAATTGACTCTATATAGTGGGATGATTTTAAGTTATTTTTTTAAAATAAATACTTTTTTTATAAAAATATGGCTATGTAATTATTCGAGCTCAATTATAAGGATTTTTAATCAATTGGTACCTATGAGGAAAATTTTATAAGACTTGAGAGGTATACTTCTAAAATTTTCATTCAAACTAAATGTATGATTGATCAATTAATTGGTGGATGAAATCCGAGTCTATAAAATAAAATATCTATAAGAAAATTTATTATGTATGAATAAATTATTTGATTTACACTAAATATAGAAATAATAATTTGTTATTTCCACCATTCCCATAGTTATTTTTGAAAAAGAGTATTGAG
Source organism: Viscum album (assembly GCA_963277665.1). Lineage (NCBI taxonomy): Eukaryota > Viridiplantae > Streptophyta > Magnoliopsida > Santalales > Viscaceae > Viscum > Viscum album. The sequence goes on along the minus strand of OY728138.1, from coordinate 1,466,426,860 downwards.
TGTCATGAAAACATGAATAAATTACATGGTGCAATGAAATTCCATCAATATACATGCTATAAATGTCAGAAGAAACATCAAGGGAACTGATTTAATGGAACTACTATGTACCATAAATAAGGATGGGTGGTTCATAAAGCCTTTGAATATTAAAATTCAATGAATAGGTTGGTTCACATAATAGAAAATAAGAAGATAGCTAGAAAAAAACCACCCTTGTTACATTACTTCAAATTGAAGGTGTAAGGCAATTATTGTTACTAATTATGAAATTCAATTGTTATCGATGATAATAGACGCTAGAATCCTCATAATCGTTGGTCAAAATGGGAATCTCCTAAAATCACTATTTTTGATGAGGGGTGTAATAACTACGTTATGAAAGTTACACTTAACAATAGATTCAAAACCATCTTATAATCATATATGTGTGTGATGAAAAATATGAAATTCCTATGTAAATCACATCCATTTTATGGGTTTTTATTCCAATTAAAAAAGGTAATTTATCCCATATCATTGGGGAGAAACACAACATCAATTAATTTTTTTGTTTTGAGGGATTTTACTGATGTCCTTAAAAATAATTTAAGAGTGTTCCACAAGAATCAAGAAGTCTATTTATCAATAAAACTCAAATCAATTATATCATATATTTTTAATAATCTCTATAGAATGGCCACAATTGAGTTGTAGAAATTTAAGAAGATACTCGAGGAGAACTATGAAAACGGATTCATTCAGGAAAATGTGTAACCTTAGGTTTAACCGATTCGTTTTGTTAAGAAAAATAATGGATCAATGCAACAATATATTTATTATCATGAACTAAACACAATCATAATCATAATAAAAAACAAGTACCATATAACATATAGGGATGCCTTATTTGATTTACAACATGGATCACAATACTTTTCCAAGATTGGCATTCATTCTAGATATTGTCAATTGAGGGTCAAGAAGAAAGAGAAAAAAAAGAAAAAAATTACATGGTGTGGACACTATGAATATATAGTGAAGCCATTTGTTCGTCATAATTCCCCTCTTAAATTAATTGATTTTATGAATAGATACTTTATATTTTACCTTAATCAGTTTTTTAAGTCATTATAAATGATATTCTTATCTATTAAAAGAGTAAGTAATGGTATGAAGATGAATTTATAATTTTTTTAGATCCTAAGTATTGATAAAATTTAATAAAATTTTATAAAGTCTGAATTTTGGATTCTAATGGTTTCATTTTTTGTTTATATAATCTCAATGTAGGTTATACTGGGGGATCCAACAAAGGCATAGTATATTTGACATTGCCTTAAACTAACCATAATATCTGAGATTTAATTTTTTAATTTGTTCAGATAGATATTATTAATGGTTTTTAGTGAATTTATCATCACTATATAATCCACTAATTATGTGATATTGGAAGGGATCCATGTTCCTACATACGATGAATATGAGGGAAATTTCAAGGAACTAAACAGAAGATTTGTCAGCACGCTTGTTATTACATTACCCTTTGATAGAGTAAGGTTTGAAATCTATAATGATGCATACATGAAGGGGTTAGGATTTGATCTCATTGTGAATGATATGTTTATATCTTATACCTAACAAAAATATAAGATTCATGAGAAAAATTATGAAACTCATGATTTGGATTTATATGTACTGATTTTTTTCATTAATGATACTGAGGAATTATACTTATGTATAAAAGTGTTATATATATTAATAAATGTAGACTAAAGTATATATTGACATATGAGGAGTTTAAAATGAGCTTGATAAGGGTGTTATAGCTGATTAATGATTATAACTACCTAATGCATTGCCATGTTGGGACAGAAGACAAGGTGGAAAAATAAAGATGTTTATAAGGATGGTGTGGAGCTGAAGAAGAATGTGAGAAATGTTATTGATTTCAACATTGATTATAATGAAATGATAAGGTTTAGGAAATGTGTTAGTGTTTCACCCATACACGATTTTATGAATGATATCTTATAAGTGTCTTATAGTTCTTCCTTCAATATTCATCCTGGTAATACAAGGACTTATAGAGATTTGCAAGAGTATTTTTTTATTGGATAGAATTAAGATAAAAATCATATATTTTGAATCTTAATTCTTGTTTTGTTATCAAGTTAAAGACTAAAGGAATGATTTTTGGGGGGCTATTACAACCATTACCCATAAAATAATGGGAATGGTAAGACATCACCATTGAATTTTCCATTAGAATCCCCAAAACATTTTGGGTTATAGTTGATCACCTTATAAATTTAGCACACATCATCACTATCCTATAGGATTTATCACTAGATCATATTTCCAAGATATACATATACTATGTGGTATGCATTCATGGATTACTACATTTCATTTTATTTTATCATGATCCAAGGCTTACCTTCATGTTCTCGAGAAATATTCAATAGGCCATGCATATGGAGATATGTTTCAGCAGTGAGTATCATCCTCAAAAAATCTGTTAGTCTAAGAGAACTATTCAAACCCTCGATGTTATTTTTATATCTCGTTTTCTATATTTCAATGGTTTTAGGAATCAACTCCTACATCTAATATAGTTTTTAGTGAACAAAATCTTTCACTTGAGCATTTATATAGATCCTTATGTGTCCCTTTATGGAAAGAACTGTAGAGCTCCAGAATCTTGTGAAAAAGTTGGTTAAGGAAAGATATAGCAACCTTGTATATCTAAAGAAATGATAGATATGGTTACATCCATTTAGAGAAACATAATCATGGTATAAATTCAATAGATAATTTATGATCACAATTATCTGTTAGACATGGAATTCAAAGTTAGTGATGCGGTTTTTTAGTGAATTTCAGCATGGAAGAATGTTATGAGACATGGTAAGAAAGTAAATATGATCCCTATATATAGTTTCCCTTTTGAATTCTTGTATAAGTTTGGATTAGTTATTATAACTTATATCTTTCATGGAACATATCCCTAATTCATGATGTGGTCAATATAACTCTCTTATGTAAATACATACAAAATCCATCACTTATAATAAAATAAGTGGTTTTACCATTAAAGAATGATAAATAATATGATGAACAAATATTGTAAATTATGTATTGTACAAAGAAATTGATAAGAAATAATTCCACTCTCTTCATCAAGGTTTTGTTGCAAAGCCAGAAATTTAAATAACGTATGTAAGAACTTGAAGGTATTATGAGGTAGAAGAAACATCATTATCTGTATCTCAATGAAACTTTTTAATGGAAAAACTGCTTTTGGGGTTTCAAAATTAATCAACCTAAGATTTTATGAAATTATTTTCAAATAAATTTAATTTCATTGATATATTTTTCCACATGCAACCCTGAGTTTTTAACAAACAGTGATGAAATATTAATATTACCTTCTTAATATGACCATTATAATGTATCCAATAATAAAATACATGATAAAAAGGAATAAAAAAATTCTAAATAATAATTATAATTATTTTACAAAATTAAAACTTATTTATAATAAATGTAATTTATTTTAATAAAATAATTATTTGTTTTGGATATATTATATTCTCAAATATTTTTTTAATTTGTTCTATCATCATATAATAGAAATAATTATTGTCACCATTATAAATTTTATTTGAAAAATTGAACATCATATTTTAAATCTATGTTTAAATATTATATTTGGGATATTTTTTCATAAATTTGTGAAAATATTTATTTTTTGATAAATAATTAACAAAAAACATATTTTTAAAAATAACTATCCTTTTAACACATTTAAAATATCTAATCTATTTTAAGATTGTTTTAAAAGTAATATTACTTCAATTAAATGTTTATTGGTCTAAATAATTTCATATTAATCAACTTTACATTGATGTTTCATTTTAAAACTTTTCATACTTCTGAAAACTTTCTCTTTATAAAACTGCTTCTTAACCGCCTTTGCAGAATAAATTTTAAATTAATTTTGCCACTTATATTAATAGAATTTGAAACAATGGTTTAAATATTTGGAATCATAATAATTAAAATTTTAAAAAAAATGGAAACTTAACATTGGGTATAAATTAATAGTAAAACGGTAAAAAAATAATTACCATGGTTTAGGATAAAAGTGGTTTACTGGGGTTTAAAATAAAATGATATGAGGGAAAACGACCTAAAAAATTGTCCAACTACTATTTTATAGACATATGTGTTCCTTTTTCATATATAGTTTATTATTTATCCATTTTGGAGCCTTTATATTTTAAAAACATTATTATATTTTATTCTATTCAAAAATGTCATCTGTGTCCTCTCCCCCACATATTAAAGGACACTCTATACCTTATCCAATTAAAAATTATAAAATCTGTTGTTTTAAGTAGTACCTATAAAAATAATTTTTTTTACTAACCTCATCACAACATAGTTTCCTTTTATTATTATTAATCCAACCTAGTATGGTTTTTGGTGTAAACCAAAGGAGGTTATTAGAAAATATATGTATTATCATCAACCGAGCATTTCTATTTTATTTCATACTACACCTATTTAAATTATGATTAAATTATTGTTATGTCATATCACATAAATCCCATGTATAATGAGATATTATTTTTAAATGTAATAACATATATTTCCCTTCTATTCAATTAAATTCAAAAAAACCATTAGTCTTCTGTACAACGGACTACTGCCTCGCGAAATGATGAAATTTCTTTTCCATCCTCACCTCTCGATGATATATATAATGATAAATTTAAAATATTTATTTTATATTTATAAAATAAATATAATAATACTGTTATAATATTACAAATAACACCTTAAATTCCATTCTGAGGGAATATGATATCGTCAAACATGTGTATGGTTGAATGAAACGTCACAAAGCGATATGATTAATTTTTCACTTATGATTTACATGAAAGGTAGTTAGAATAAATTTAATTATCATATCTTATATATATTGAATTATAATTATTTATTTAAGGTTCATTATTATTTATCTTTCTATCATTCCTTTCAATGATAATATGGAAACAACACTCATGTGTACAAACTGCCTTCCATCTCTATCAAAGGTGTAATTAATTTGTCTATCATTACTTTTATGGATGAATCTGATAATGTATATAATGAATATATTACATATGTATATATATATCATTATTAAATATTTTCAGATAATGGAATCATAATTAATGTACATGTACCAAAACTCCCGAACCAATGCTTATAAGAAAAAAGTAATCATTATTACACGAAACATGATTTTAAGAAAGATTTATTAATAATTAAATAATAAAAGGTTATATGTAAATTAGATATGGAATGATATATAATACACTACTTCTCTAATATTTGTATAATTAATATATATTTATCATAAATAGTGTTCTAACACATACAATGGAATTCTATACTTAAGGTAAGGGAATTTGATCTCATATTGTCTTCTTTGGGATATATGTTATGTTATGAACATATCATCATTTATGAGAATTATAGACATTATATTTACATAATATATCATGAATTTATATATTTTCAAGATATTTTAAGTATCATTTAATGTAATTATTTCTTGGGTCTTTTGATCTAAATGTTTCCAAAGTAGTTAAGGGATTTAAATTTTAAATTTCTTTCTATAGGACACATGCCGTATACACCACTTTTTTCATTTTTGTACTTTATATACTTGAAATTAATTCATTTTATCATAATTACAATGAAATTATAGGATATATAAATCCATATATTGTTATTTATTTTAGAAATTATATGACTCAAAAAATACAAAGTGGTAAAGTTTTATGTTACAATCTTTTTATTTGTATAGATTGTTTATGATTATGTTTCTAATGATGAAATATTATGATATATCTCTCAGTAAACGCATGAATTTTCTTATCATATGGTAATTTTATGAATATAAATATTTCTATTTCATATTTCAATACTTATATACTTATGATTATGATGAAAATATTTTTGTGAAACCCATTCCTTTCTTGTAGGTTATGATTTTATGAATACATAAAATGATTATAAAACATGTTTATCTTACTTAGGTTATTCTATTATGTAATATTTATGAAACCCTCTTTTTTTACTTAGGTTATGATAGGTTTAAATATTAATTATACTCATTTAATATTTTATAGGTTATGATATTATCAATGTTTTATTATCTTGGGGAACACAAATGTATGTATAATGTATTGGGTGTGACCTAAATCTCCCTACACTGCATTGGGTAAAGATTTATATCTCATTAGATAATGATTTAAAATAGTAAAATGTAATTTATATTTTATGGGAAACGCGCTGATGGGTTTGACCCACTATGGCATCAAAATAGGTGATGATTCTTGACCAATTATGAAATTGGAAACAAGTGTTCATTCCTAATATGATTTGACTTTATGGTCTTGGATGGTAACCATAACACATGAAATTATTTCTATAATTTTGATGTTTCCACACATATTTGATATTAACTTATCATTAAAGATTTATTTATTCTGATTTCTCACTCTTATAGTTTATGTTTTATGAAATGTTAATTTTTTATATCATAGATCATATTTATGATCTATGATTGTTTGTGTATGAATGTTTTAATGTGTATTCATAATCTTATACCCTTATGATTATCTTGTACTTTTATATGATCAAAATGTTATATCACCAATGATCACCCTTTTAATAATATTATATTATTCATGGTTAGGGTTTTAAGACTCTTATAGTTATAAAAAATTTAAAAATATTAAAAGGCCTTATTCATGGTTAAGGGGAACCAAGGAACCAAATATTTTTATAAAATATTTGACACTGTTTAAAACCACACATACAATCAAATTTATATATGTTTTAAGAAAATTAAGTCTTATATTCTAGTAAAACAACTTTAAAACAATTTCAACTGTAATCGTGATAACTTAACATTAAACCATAATAACTTTTTTCTGTAATCAAAATTAAAAAAGAGGTCTTATAATGAAAATTTGACCTTCTTTTTTTGGTTATTCAAATAAAACAGAGCGTTTTTATAATTTTTTGTCAATAATAATTTAATTTATCGTTGCAAATATACTATTAAATGAAAATATCCCAAAAATACTTTTAAATTTGAATGAAAAAAGACTTATGTTCATAAATGACAATATTGGGTTTCAAAATTCAAATAGAAATTTTAAATTAATTTTTTAAAAACATTAAAAAATATATAAATTATTCATTAAAAAATATATTTATTAATCCATTATTAAACCATAATAATTTTATTAAAGTGACATTATTTCGAAAAATCAGAATTTCACTATTCACATAAAAATCAACTATTTTAGAAAATTTTAAAAAATTCCCCTTATGGAAATTTTCACATAATGATATCAAAAATAAATTCTATATAATAAATTTATATTTCAAAATATTTTAAATTTATATTGCTTGTAAAACTATTTAGTTCATGGGAAAAAAATGTGGTTAAATAAAACTATTCCTTTTTTGAACGGAAAATTCTAAAAAATTATTTGCAAAAAAATTGATGATTATGAATTCTAAAACATCATACATATATATCTTAATATTGTCTAATTTCGATAACTAAATAGGTATTATAATTATTCACACTAATGAAATTTAATCCTTATAATTTTATTCATTACTTAAATAAGTGATGGTATTTTTATATCATTACATTTTCTCATTTTCTTGTTGCTTCCTCAATCATGTGATTCCTCCATAAGTCATTTACCTATCATATACCTAAGATAAATGTGGAGGTAATGCTATCTTTTAACAGAATGATCTTTTATATCTGGTATGTTCTTTTGTTATTAATATTTTATTTAAACTTTTGTATTTATTGGTGTATTTTTATACCATTTGGAACACTTTTGGGTTGATTTTATGAAGTCTTTTAGATGTAAATTTCATGATTTTGATATTTTTTCTTACCCCTATATGGAGCAAGGGATCTGGGTAAGGTTAAGTATCTTTTAACCATATATATGGTTAAATACCCCAACTAAATTAGGCCAATTAGGGTTTCCACATTTTTAAATTGGTAAAATATACAAGGGATATAATTCTAAAGGACCAATCAGTTAAGAATTATTGATGAACTAGATACAAACATGCTTCCCATTTTACATTTGAATAATATATAAAACATAGTGAAAGTACATATTATTCATACTTTCAAACATTCAATGATTCATTCTTCATATCCTATAAAAAAAATTAATGCTGATCTTATATTATAATTAAAGGTTATATTCAATGAAATTTATCATGGTTAAATAAGGCGTAGTCTATATAGTATGATAAATAACTGAAAATTCTTTCTATTTAATCAAAAACATGACCATGGAATGCATCCAAGGATATTATCAACACATTAATATCATTAATAACAGTAAAAGAAATTGAAATAAATTAAATTCTTATTATTATATTTCATGATTTTAGATATAATGATATCTTTACCCTCTAAGACTTATGCCAAGAATGTTTCATTGATGGGTTGGTATATACAAAAAACCAATTTAACAATTTTTTAGCGTATTTTTTTTCATTATACCAGCCAATGCATCGAGGCGATATATAATTCAAGGACCCACTAATCAGTGTATGTTTAATAAATTAATAATATATTCAAAGATCAATTTAATTCATAAACAATATTCCCTATCAACAAATTGTTTTTTAAGTAAGTAATGTTAATTATGATTATTTCCCCAGTCAATTAAACACCTTTTAAAATAAAACAGCTAATGTAGAAATGGCATAAAGTTTAGGAAATAAGTATTTTTAGGATAATAATAATATGTATATTTAATTGATATTTATTTTCCAATTATAAATTATCATAATAAATAAAAAAATTTAAGAGAGTTTTAATGACCACAAAATCAATACGAGTAAAACGTTGGCCATCAATTCATCAGAAATATATACTTTGTAAAAAAATTATTTACATTAGAGAATAAAGGAAAATGTAATATAAAAATTAACATAATATTCATTAAATAGGATTATTTATAAAAATATTTAAATCATGGTGGAAAAAAGAAAAGAGAATATAATAATTTTGGTTGATAAAAAATATATATATACCATATACGTTAAAAATACGTATTTTGTTTTTTATAAAGAATGATGAAAATGAAACATTTAGATAAATGTAAACTATTCCTTTATATTATTTTAAAAAATCAAAGATGACATAAAATATCCATAATAAATCATTTTTTAAACAAAAAATTACTTTCGGGAAATAATTTTGAAAAATACGGACAATTAAGAAAAACATAACCAATAAAAAGGGAAATGGGACTCTCTTTCATTTTAAACATTTATTTGCTTGATTCAGATTCCATAGAGTGGAAAGGCTGGTTTTAAATATAAAAACTACTTAAATATATATATTATAGGAAAATATATGGATTTTATGAATGATATATTGTGATATTTCTTCAATGAAAATAATAGCAATCCAAAGAAATGATATTGTAAAACAAATTCATACCTTATTTGTAACATTCAAACTATAAACCCTTGAAAGAGTACATGTGAAATGAAACACTTATCATCATGAATAAATATATATTATTTTTCAATATTTTAAATGTGATATATATGCACCATATAAAAATAAATATGTGCATAAATCCATATATGTATCAATGCGGTAGAAATTCAGAGAATATCACTTACAGATATCATTTAATTGAAATAAGGATTTGTATATAGAGATATTATGTGTATAAAATGTATATATTAAAAATTTATGATTATATAAAAAATAAAATAATCAATTATCATTCCAAAAATAATGTATGCATAATATAATCAATTAAGATGTGATATAACCTTTTAAAAGAAAATTGAGTTAAGAAACCCTTTACCTCAATTTTGATTTCTGTCACATGTGATTTTAACCTACAATATATTAAATTTAGATATCATATAATTATGTAATATAATCATATGAATTTCTATAGTATAATATATAATCTATTTATTATATTTTTTTCTAATTTTTTAATAATATTTAATTATTATCGTTATTCCAGGTGTTAACACTTTTTTCATGTAACTTTTAATTGGGTAGCTTTAGTCCTTACATATTCATGATGATTCCATAATCATTCAAATTGTATTAAGCATATAAATATAATATATATTCAAAATATATCCATTTATAATCATACATAAAATATAGAAATAGAAATATGAATTACATTGTTCACGGAGACTATCGGTCATACGTACACATAAATGTTGTTTTCACCTTTTGACGAATGGAAAAAAATAAATCTAAATAATAAATAATAATTTTTGATATATATATATATATATATATATATATTATTTATTCATTAAATATATTCTTATTACACTCAATTTCATGAAGAAATGAAAAATAGATCTTATCGCTTCATGGAGGTGGTAGCTCGATCATACTCCCATGAGATGATATCATTTTCCAACAAATTGTATGGTTAAGAAGGTAGATATAATATTATAATTATTTCACAATAATCATGTCATAAATATCATATATATTCATTAATTCTACATTTATAATTATCCATCTAAAGTGGTGATATAAAATATATCACCAGTACATGGAGACGATAATCTGAATGTATTCATGAGTGATATTCTTTCTTTGTATAAGATAGAAAAGAGATATAATTTGGTTTTCTCGTAATAATAATACAGCATAAAAATGTTTATTATACTAGATTTATTATTTTAGGATTGGTTTATTAGATTTATATGAATTATTTGAATAAATAAACATAAAAGACTCAGTAAATATTATTTATTCTTCTATGGTAAAATTACATTAGATCCCATCATAAGGATAATTGAAAAAGTTTTTATAGAAAAAAAATACATCTCATAAGTTTATAGGGTTGTTTATAAGGGCATTTTTTATTTTTTTCTACAGTTATATTTCTCACATTTATGCCAATAAAATACAAAATGGGTGTCCTTTTATAAGTGAGGGGAGAGGTATTCATGGTAAATTTTAAAGTATTAAATTAATATAAATAATTTTTAGTTTCCAAGTTGATAAAAATTGATAAAATTTTAAGATAAGATATGGATCATTCTAAATAATCTCTTATGATAAAATATATAAATTTTTTATGTTTCCACCCTTATCTTTTAGTTTTAACCTCCCTAAAACCCCTTCTGAACAATTACATAAATATCAATGTTTTCTACTCTTTAAGAGTTATTAATGTTACCATAAAAGGAAAATAAACCATTAATGGATAATGTATGATATTTAAAACCAAATCCCATTAACTTGGCCAATTATTATATTATCATTTATTTTAACGAAATTAATACCATATTATTTCTTATACAATATTATTAATATCATTTTTTGAACTATTAAATTAATTTTAATTTCAAAACAATATGAAAGAAAATTTATTCAAATATAAAACATTAAAAATATAAATAACATGTTATTTTTTCTATAAAATTCATGTGAAACTATAAATCATTAAAATAAAATTACTTTTAGATTTTTTGAAATCATTTACATAATTTTTGTATTATTTTCCCAAGAACTCTATAAGCGTTGTGTAACAATTTAACATGATTATTTAGGTATAAAAATTTAAAATTAATTTACCATGATATAAAACTATAATATTATTTAAAATAATCTTTTATAATTGAACATATATTTTTTATCTCTATCATAAAAAAATCATATATTTTAAAAGAAAGAAATTGACATTTTAACTTAATCATTTGCATAAATTTTATAAATGGAAAAAAATGAAAAATGGAACCATGTTTATATATTTAAAAAACATATATGGAAATGGAAATATTTAATTAATACAACTGGATAACAAAAATTAGTAGTGAAATTTTGATGTCTTATCTCACTGTTTTAACCCAATTTTTATCGTTTTACCATTAATGGAGAAACAAATATTCATTAAGATTGGAATTCATAATATCCCAAAATAAAAGGGACTGATTTATTAAATTTTAACAACATTATTGGAATTATAGTGTCAAATTGTAAAGATTAATACTCTTTAATGACAAAAACTAAATTTTAATATAAACCTGTAAAATGCAACAAAAAATAATTTTTAGATAAATGTTTTTTTGACACAAAAATTAACTTATATCGAAATCATGAATATTGATGATTTAAATGAATTTAATTAGATTATTCTAAATAAAATCAATTATACTTAACCTAAATACCAAATTTTAAATATAATTTTCTAGTTAAATTACATGATATAATGGGAATAAATTACAGTATTTGAAAAATCAGTATCTTTCACTATTCACTGAAAAATCAATCATATAAAAAAAATCCAAAAATATCACCCTAAGTTAATTTTTATATTCTAATTTCAAAAAAAACATTAGTTTTTAAAATAAATTTTTTAAAAATAGTAGAAAAAAATTATTATTTTTGGTAAAAAATGAAAAAACCCATTTTTGAAGAAATCATATTTTTTATAAATAAAATGATTTTATATAAAATTATATAATTATAAATTATATAAAAACATTATAAATAAATTTCACAATGGGGTTACCTATATTAATTCCGACAAATCCAATATCTTTGTGACAACTCTTAAAATAAAAAAATAAAATTTTAATAGTATATTGAGGTTTTCATAATACTTTTTGTTCCGTGTTAAAAAAATTATCTAGTTTAGTAATATAATTTTTTTGGTTGTTACATTATATCCATTTAAATAAATTATGCCAAATAAATTTTCTCTCATTCATCAATGGCTCGATATTTTAAAATACCTTTGTTACAGACTCACGTCATAAAGAGGTGTAATAAAACATCATTTTAAAAGATAATGTTGAAAATATATAGGTTCCCTAAAATACAAGATATTCATGTTCCCAGTTTAGGAAAAATTGGTGGTATGTCAAAATATTGGCACAGAGGAGAAAAGTATCATCTAATTAATAATGGATAGTTATATAGAGAGTGTTTAATATTAATTTTTCATTCCTGAAAAACTAAAATCATCTTCTAAGGGGTCATATATTTCACATTAGAATATTAAGTTATTCATTGTTAATTTACTAAAACCAAACTTTTTATCACAATGAAAGATAATATAAAAAATTTATAAACCTTCATATGGTGTAATAATACATTAATATCCAAATTAAATAATAAACCCAAAAGATTACCATAGATCATTCCATATATAAATAAATCTATACCATTAATTAACTCAAAATTAATGAAAGTCTTAACCAAAATGTTAATATCATACCATTTAGCTTATATTTCCAAAAATTTAACATCATTAGCCCCAAATAATATTTTATATTTAACCTAAAGGATGTATATATGTATATCAACCTAATAAAATGTCTCCTTAAATATCATTAATCACCTCAAAAATCCAAAAATAAAAAATGTTTGATCCTATAATATGATTCATATAATCAACATAATATTTATCCATAAAATAATGTTATTGGAAAATAAAATACTAAATAGGATATCAAGTTGTATAATGATAATAATTGCACCCATGTCACCCTTATATTATGGGTTCAAGCCTCACGGCCTTGTCAGATGTGACTGGTTATTTCCTAGTAGAGTAGTTGTCCTTTTTCTGTTAATATATTAATAAAATTCCAATAATATTCCCAAAATTAGGATAAATATCATTGAAAAAAATTAGCCATTAAATCATTTTTAACCACTAAGTTCTCAATACAACTTATTTTTTCCCAAAAAAAAACATATAATCTTAATTAACTATTATTACATTAACATCATTGATCATATTAACCATAATTTTTATAAATTAATATAACCTTATTTTCACAAAATATATGAGAATTAATAATGAAATAACCTTCTCATTAATACATATACTAAACCAAATGGTTTCACTCACATAAATGTATCCCAAAATATCCTTAACCATGTTAAATTATCATCAAATAAAATCTCAAAATAGGTATTTATTTTATTAAACCTATGATCAACCTTATAATTATCTAAAAAAGGGTCATTAGGTTTACTCTATATCTCTATATCATTTCATAAGTATATATATATTATATTAAATAATTCAGCATCTTTCTTCATAAATAAAATTTTAACTAAAATAAATATATCCCCTAAGAATATCAAACATGGGGTGTAGTAGGGGTACATTCACAATGCACCAGAATGATGGGTAAGATATTCTCATCTAACTTTTTCTAGGGTAAATACTTCTAGATGCACATATTATAAAACCACACTAACTTATAGTATCCTAACAAATATGTATTTCTAAGAAAACCAAATAATCACTTCCATACCAAAAACATTATAATATTATTGTAAAAATAGTCATTTCCTCAAAGTCTATCATACAATTATATTTCCAAATCTATACATTCAAAAATCTTATTTCTAGGGTTCTTACTAAACTTCTATAATACCAAATGTAATTACCCCAAATATAAAAAAAAATAAATGTATGTCTAATTTCTTAGATTTTAAAAGTCACAAAGTATCTCATCCAAAAGGATCAATCAGTTCAGTATTCAAGAAGACCAAGATACAAACATTGAACCCTTTTGACATTGTAAATAAAGAATAAAACAAAGTGACTATTAATATTCTATATCCTTAAACACGTTCAAGGATTCCTTCATCAAATCCTAAGGAAATTGAAAAAAAAAATAAAGGGTGAGATTAAATACATAGTTATTCTTAGATACAGTGGAATATATCATGAGTGAAAAGGTCATAATCAATATATCAACAGAGTAACTTCAAATACATGGAAAGTAATTTATAACATTACCACTAAATACATCCTTGGATAATATAAATGTAGTAAAAACATTGATACCAACAATTGAATTCTCAATGAAATAAATTGATAATATTGGATATAATGATCTAAAACATCATGATATCTTTAACATCATGCCCATGTTCTAAGAAAGATTAATAAATTGGAAATTAATTACAAAAAACACCCATTTAATAATTTTGTCCAAGTGATTTTCCTCATCAGTCCAATCGAGGCATCTTGGGGATATATAAATTCAGTCCCAATAAATCAAATAATTTACAATTAATTTCACATAAATTTTTTATCCATTTAGTTCATAACTAATATACCTTATCAAAAAATTTATATATTTATTAAATAATACAAAATATCAATATTTCCCCAGTAAATCAAATAACTTTAGAAGAAAACTGATTAATATAGAAATGGTATATGGTTTATGTAATTATCATATATATTGTACAAAGATTATGGATATTTAATGGATATGTATTGTACCATTAAATAGTATCAAATTAAAGTAAATTTTTTATGGTAAATGTAGTGACCAAAAAATAAATAAGAGACACAAGATGACCATCAATTTTTCTAAAATATAGGGTTTTTAATGGAATTATATGGTTTGTGGAATAAATAAAAATAGAAGAAAATATTAATATTGTCGTTAATTAGTTTTTTATTTGTTAATCAATTGAAATTTTATAGATGAAGCTGAAAGAGAATGAAATGGTTTTGGTTCTTGGAAAATCCATTAATAGTGTATGTGTTAAAAAACATTCCTTTTGACTTTAGGTAAAGAATGTTAAAAAGAAATCATTTGGATGAATTTATGAGTATTCCTTTAAAACCATATAAAAATAAAGAATAAAATAAAACTTTCTTAACAAATAATTTGTGAAAATAAAATTTACTTTCGTAAAATAATATTGAAAAATATGGACATAGAAAAAATAATGATGATCAATAGAGAAAAAAGATCATATTTTCATTAATTAAAATTTCTTAATTAATGTGAAAAAAATAAAAATACTAGGAATAAAAAATGGAAACTAGTTAAATATATATTAGATAATAAAATATATAGATTTTATGAAGTCTATATTATAATATTATTTTATTTAAAATAAGAGTCATCAAAAAAATTGAGATTGTAAAACAAATTTTCACCTCATTGGTAACATTCAAACTGTAACCCTTTGAATGAATTGAGTTTAATTGATTCTTCAATAGACATTAATAAATAGATATTATTGTTAAATAAATCATATTTTTTGTCTATACATCACATAAAAATAAATAGGTTTATCACACAAAATATGTCTCAATATAGTGAAAATATATTTGAGATTCATTATAAATATCATATCACAAAAATGGGAATTAGTAAATCAAAGATTGTGTTTGAAAATTTTAAATCCACAAAATATAACTTCAAAAAAAATCATATTTCATTTCACACATAATAATTTCATGATTTAATCAATCAATAGGTGATATAAACCTGTAAAAGGAAATTGAGTTATGAAACCCCTTAACCCAAGATTGGCTTTCCCCATAAGTGATTTTTGACCTCTTGAAGATTAAATTTTTGTTTTATTATAATTAAATAATGTAATAATATATATCTATATAATTACTCATATAATTCAATTATAACATTTTATCAACCATTCTTTAATTAAAAACATTATTATCATTTTTTCAAGTGTTAACTACTTCGTTTTCTTGTATGTCTTGATTTGATTGCTTCAATACCTGTGCATTTATCATGGTTACATAGTCTATAATTTATTATTAAGGATATTAGTATCATATATATTCTATATATATATATAAATTCATCAAATATATACATATAAATACTAATTACACCATTCATAGGGAAGGTAAGCTATATGTACACATGATCATTATTTTGACTTTTCAAATGATGGAATGAAAGAATGGTAAATAATAATGGTAATTTTTAAAAAAAAAATTATTATATATATTATATATATTATATATATTATATAAATTATATATATTAATTTAATATAAAAATATTTCCATCCATTTAAAGAATAATTTTAAAATACAATGCATCGTTTCTTGGCATTGGTAGTATACGTGTACATATGAACGACATTATCAGGTCTAATATATTAGAAGGTATAATGGGTCATATAATATTTAAATTTCAGAATAAAAATTATGTCATAAATATCTTATATAGCTATTAGGTAAATTTTTATAACCATCCAAATAAATAGGTGATAAAAAATAAATTACACCGCTTTGTGGAGACGGTAATCTATAAATACACATGAGCCCTATTTTTGATTTTAATAGGATCAAAAAGAGATTTAATATGGTTGTTCCATAATAATAATATTATATCAATTTATTTTTCGTACTGGAGCTTTTATTTTTATATCAGTACATTAGATTTAGAGAATGTGGAATAATAAATTAATTTAAAATAGTTTCAAAAGTCGATTACCTATTCCGTAAAAGATTTAATTGATATCAAATATTAAGGACCCTTATAATAGTATTTTAAGAATAAAATCACCTATAATTCTTAAATGGGAATGACTTAAAGTCAATCCATTAGGTTCTGGTCAATATAGGTTGCTTAATGTGGTTTAACAAAAAGGGAGAATGATTGTACTGTTTTATGTTAATGGAGGGGAACTCTTGGAATCTCACTAAGAATTTATTTAATATAAATTATTTTCCTTGATAAAATGGATATAAATTTATATAATCAGAATATGAGAAGAGTAAGATACTAAATCCTCTCATAAAATAATATTTGGATGATTTTTTAATATCTTTTCACACATCTCATTTAGTTATAAAATCATTTAGGAATTTTTATAATTACTGAAATATCATATTTTTCTATCATTTGTGGGTAAATAATGAAACCAAAAAGGGAATAGAGGAATAGAAATTGACCGTATGTGATATTTTAAACCATATCCCATTTACATTATAGATTAAAATATTTTTATAAATTTTAAATCATTTAATAAATTATTAATAATTATAAAATATCACTCATATAATTTGTGAAACTATTCAATTAATTTGACTATGAAAACAACATTAAATATTTTATAATTTAAATATAAACCTCTAATGTATGCTTAATCTGTTATTAGTATCTATAAAACTCATTATAAACTGTGAATCACTAAAATAAAAATCATTTCATAGTTATTAAAATAATTTTGTTATTTTTTATAGCTTTTGGAAGCAATGTTTCAGCAATGTGTCAGCATTTATGTCATTATCTCGGTAATAAAAATTAAAAATAATTAAAAATGATAAAAAAAATAATTCTTATTTGAAAAATAAACATTTATAATCTGAAATATATTATTTTTCTATCTTTTTGGAAATATCATATATCTTAAGAGTAATAAAGTGACAATTTTTCTTTTTCTTTTACTTAAATATTATAAATGTATAAATTGATTATGAAATGGAACTAGTTTTCCATATATAAGAAAATTATATTTCTATATCTTAAATAAATAGTTCCAATAACATAAAATCAACTTTTAAATAAATTTTAATACCTAATATCAATGTTTTAAACTTGTTTTACCTATTTTACCTTTACTAAGTTAACAAATATATATTAGGTTTACTATTCATAATGACCGAGAATAAAAGGGGACTATTTATCCAATTTAAACCTCATGATTATATATAAGGCATTTAGTTTTTAACATTTACTCTCCAAAATTGGAAGAAATAAATTTTAATAGAAATTCACAAAATTCTATGAAAAACATGTTTTAGAAAATAGTTTTTTAAGTATAAAAATTTACTTATATAAAAATCATGCATGTTAACGATTAAAATGGAATAACATAGATTATTATTAATAAAGTAAATCATGCATATCATTAATATTAAATCCAAAGAAAGAATGGTACTTTTAAATTTATTGATTTAATGAGAATAAATGGGAGTATTTAAAAATCTGTACTTTTTACAATTCAATAAAAAATCAATCATTCTGGAAAAATATATAAATTTCACCCAAAGTTAATTTTGATAAGATAATTGAAAAACATATTCATATTTCATAAAATATTTTTTAAAAAGTGATATAAATTAATTAAAATTTCCATGCACAAAATAAAATAAAACCCATTTTAAAGAAAATTTATTTTTGAACTATAAAATGATTTAATTGATAATTGAGTAATTATCAATTATATAAAAACATAATACATATTTTTTAAAATTTGGTTCAGCCTATTAATTTAAAGAAATACAATAGGCAAATGACAAGTATTAAAATAATTAATAATATTTTAATAGTATATCACAGTTCTCTTATTGCTTGGTGATGTGTGTTAGGCAATATAGAGATTATAGTATTCCAATTTTTAGGGAATTACACAGGGGGTGTAATATTAATAAGGGTAACCAAAAAATTTAAAGGTAAATTTAAGGGTATTTCACCTTATTTATAATAGTATAGTGAAAACCCTATGCACTGCATAAGGTTAGTCATTCTTCTGTGAAAAGGGCAGTCTTGGTTGTGTAAAGGTGTGTTTGGCTTGTATAAATGTATGAAAGAGAATCCCTCTGCTTATGTAAGGGAAAATACAAATTGTGTAAATGTAACTCTGTACTCCAATAAGGGTAGAAAATAATTTCATAAGGGTGAATTGTTACCTTTAAAGGAAATGTAAGGGTATCCTAGAGCTGGTTAAGGGTAAATGCTTACTTATAAATTCTATTTAAGGGTATTCTAAAGCTATGTAAGGGTAAACACGTACTTATAAAGGATGTATAATGGTAGACTATACATTTTTAAGGGTATGTATAAGTTTTATATCTATAAAATGGTAAGACCCCCTTACCCTTGCATTAAGCCTACGAGCTATGTAAGGGTAAACCATATCACCCTTATGCATTTCCCTTCTTTTGAAAAAACATTTTTAGAAGATGATTTTCATTGTTCTTCTTATGGAATAATTAGTAACACAGATTTTAGTGATCCTAAAATATTTGAATTTTGGAATTTAATTCTTTTGAATTTTTTAAGGTTACAAACCCTATTATAAATGATTTCAAACCATCCACATTACTTATAAAGTTGAAAATGTAAAAAATTATAGTTGTGTTAATTTTATGTTTTCTAACTACAAACCAATATGACTTTGGTATTATTATATTTATATATATATATCTATGTTAATTTTATTTTTTTTCCTCTTGAGATTGGTTTAGGGAGTTTGGATTATAGGTGATTATTAGAAGGGTGTTTTGTTGTTTTACTTTAATCATAGTGTGTGTACATTCTCCTATTTATACATGTGGATCCCTCATCAAGGGTTTATAATATTATAATTAAGGTAGGTTATTTCATGAAGAAATATTCATTATATTAATATTTTTATGTTTATATATTTTCAATTGGTTTTCTAATTAATTTTCAAATCCTAATTTCAAATGTTCATAAAAGTATTTTGAAATAGAATGGTGTATGATTAAAATCCATGAGATTGGTTTTTGAAACATTATTTATTATTTTCATAAAATGATCTTGATTTTTAATGATGAATTGTATAGGGATTTTATTGAAAAAAAAATTAATGAGAATTTATATGATTTTAAATGAGAATATTTGATTATCTTTGAAAAAAATTCTTTAATGATTGGTTTTTGAAATGAATTGCATGTGATTTATTTTATAAATGTTATTGCGGGTTCTGAAAATGAATGGAAAGAGTACTTGATAGAAACATATTAACATAATTTTTTTAAAATTAATGTCATTTTCTAAATTTCAATTAGAGGCTAATGAAATGATGAGTGAAATGATATTGAAATGATTGAATGAATGATAACCCCTTGTAATGATTCACAATTATTAAATCATGTGAGAATCTAGGTAGTTAGGTTGTTATGTAGTATGAATACACACTAGGAATGTATTAGATCTACCTAGAAGTTGATATATTATGAAATTGATAACTAAAATACTAAAAGGAAAGTAGATTAGTCCTTAGAGATATTATCATATAGTCCTTGATATTAGAAAAATTTCCATTGGATTTGGCATATGCTTGTGTGCACACTTGGAGCGATACCTCACTAATATGTATGAGATTATATAAATTAACATAACAAAAAGTCTCTTATCTCTGGTTGCATGATATAAAATGAATTTTACATGACAACTGTGTAAATGTTTTACTCGTTTAAACTATGAAATAATTTCTCTTCTTTCTCTTTTAATAAAATGTCATATTCATGTCCATCGTGATGGAAATGATCTTTTACCTATTTCACTATTAGATATTAAAATGATTTTTCATGTATGTTTTTTTATGAACCGTTAAAATATTTCTTTGACATTTTATATTTCAAATTTTAAAATAAATGTTTTCTTTAACATGGATTTCATATGAAATGATTAGTTAAATACTATTGGGATTTGTAGCTCTCACTATACCTTTTTCCTTTATGTTCTTGTATATTTTTTAATTATAGGTCTAGGGAAAGGGAAGGAAAAACTTGAAGGTGGTGGGTTTACCAAACATCAAGAAACTTTTGGAGTTTTTAAGAACAAATGGAGTTTTATTAACCTATTATCAAAAGTTTTACTTGTTGTTTTTGGGAAATTTTTCATGGTTCTTGTGGAATCTTTACACCTATAGAGTTCTTTTCATAAGAACTATTTTATTTATTATATATTACATTAATTTTTTTAGAAAAATATTTGGATAAATTATTACCAATTTTCATTATTGATGTGATGATTCTAGTCTCCAGACCATGGGGATTTAGAATTCCTTTCATGTTGTGTTATAATTGGATAAGGTACTTTTTACGTAGGTTATATATGTCAATTCGTGACAAATTGGTATAAAAGTCCAGTTTAGAATCTCATTTGATATAGGTATATAATTTGGGACAAGATTTTATATACATGAGGGGTATATTACACCAGATTGTATAGATTATCTCATCATAATTATACACAAGATTCCATGGGTTTTTTGTGAAAGTGTCTTTGAGGGAATTTGGAGATATAACTCTAAAAATGTCTTAATCATTGATAGGGTTTTTTATCCATGTTAAATTCATAACAATATTTTCAATGAATGTAAGTCTTGAACTAACATTTTACTTGTTATTTTTTTATATTATATAGTATAATTACCCTGAGAAGATGTTTTAACATACCTCAAGAGGGAGTTACTGATGAACTATAACATGTAAACCCTCTAGTTGATCAGAACCTTGTTGACGTTATTATGCGAGTGGACCAATCTCTATGGGAGGTAGAAACACATATTATTAATTATGATATAGAGGTCTTATGCTAGAGGAATAATGGAAGATATCATTCCAATAGTTTCATAATTTCAAACCACCATTATTACAATGTACCAATGATCCTTAAGATTTAAGGATTGGATGGAGAAATTTGTTTAGCTCTTTTATTTAGTAGATACTTCCAACTCTTTTATGGGGAAATATGATTCCATTGACCTGAAAAGGGATAAACAAAAGGTAGTGGGACTCAATAGTTTAGATGGGGAAGAATTTGGGATTTGAGTGGAAGTACTTCAGGACTCTTTTCATGTAACATACCAAGTAGGTAATGAATAATAGATATTTTTATCTATGTCTATTAATGATTAATATAGTGTTATAGAGGCTTAAAATGAAAATAAATACAATCTTATGCATGGAATACACTAATATTCTTAAAAGATTGTTTTAGTGCCTTTTGATGGAAAACCATTTTTGAATCTATATTTTGACAATTTTATAAACTATTTTTGTCAAAATAAACTTATCCTTTATGATTGGGACCTCAAAATTTACCTTGTGTGAATTTTTGGTATTTTTCTGACAATGTTCATTTTTTAATGAATAGTGAAAAATACTGCATTTTACATCAAAACTTCTTTTTAATATAATTTATTTATATGATTAGATTATGTTTTGAATTGGTTTTGAAGTTAAATTAGAATATATTTTTACCATTTTATCCAATGGTGGTCATTGGAATCAATTTCACTTTGAAATTAGACTTAAACTGGTGTCAATCTTTTGATACTTATTGTTTTGTAAAAACACGCTATTTGCGCTGGCAGCGGGAATTAATTATTAAATTAATTAATGTGAGTTATATGATTTGAATTTTGTAAAATAGACTTCATTTTTGAATTCGGAAAATCAAATATAGCTTTGGGTGAATTTTTGGTAATTTTCTGAAAAACTTCAATTTTTGATGAATAGTGAAACCACTAAGTGGTAATCAAGCAAACTGATTTTTCAGTTAAATGAAAGTTTACCACTAATGTGTATTGAATTTTGAAACTCCGACAAACATGGTTGTCATTAAGAAGTAAAATGTGGTTCAATGAGATGAAAATAATTTTTTTGGTGAATAGTAACTTATTAAGTTTTTAATCGCGATTAGTGGTAATTAGTGTAGTTTAAGGTCTAAATAATGCTTTAATAATATGAAATGACCTAGAAACATGTCCCAACCTCATTGGTTGTGTCATGGCCGACCATGACATGCCATGGGTCAACTTGGGGACCCCATGGATCCACTTTTGTTGGGAAATGACATAAATTACTTTTTATTTAATGTTAAAGTGAAAAAGACACAAACATAATATGTTTTACGAAAACAATTTTTAAGTGGGGTTATACAAGTCCCAAATTTGATTATAAATAGTCATTGGAAATCTAAAACGATTTCCTATATCATAGTATTTGTTTTATAATTTTTATACATTAAATGAATTTAATTATTTATGACATAATAATGATGCAGCGATGACATCATTATTTGACGATTTAAATAAAATAGAAAGATAATGTAAAATCAATGAACTACAAATGTCCAAAACCAATTGGATGAGTGGATTTAAAACCCTTATCACCTTATCCACGATTTCTATCAATGTGGGACCTTTTAAAACCGAAACACATTTTTCAAATAAAGTAATATTTCTTTACTTGCCAGAAGTGGCCCTCCTCTCCTCTAATAAAAGGCCCCCACCTCTACCTCATTCCACACACTCTTCAAGCCTTTGGCTCGGCCAACCCCTTCCCATTTGCTCTCTCCACATCCCTCTCCTCATCCTAGAGGATTCCCTTTGGGAATAATCCTTTCAAAGGAAGCCTTTAGGCTCAACTCAAAAGGAGTTACACTTTTAAAGGTAATTCATTCTCTCATGTTCATTTGTTTTATTTTGCTTCTCCATCCCCATAAAATCTTTTTATTTACTTATTTTGTAACAACACCAGTATCATCAATATACTAGGATGTTGTTATAAGATTTATTTGAGCTACACTCTCACACAACTACATCAAATGATTAAAGAACATATGGTTTCTGTGGATGGCGAAATTCTACCTCCCGAAACGATGATTGTTCAACACTCATTTAACACCTTCAAAGGTGGCCATTATGATGTCACTATTTTTATATATGATATATAATATGTTTATGTTTTCCTTAAGCTTCTGTTTTTTTTATTTTGGGCATACCTTTATGGTTTCCATTATGGGTAAAACACGATATCTTCATTTTAGGAAGTGCGGACTACCGCCCCCTGAAAGTGATTTGATTCGTTAATACCATATGTGGGATGTGTAAAGGATAAAGTTAATCATATTATATATGTTATTATACTGGAATTATAATATACTATTATATCATTATGATTCCATTCCAGAAAATATGAAATAGAAATGGAAGTTGCGTTCATGCGTACGTACGGCTTACCGTCTCCATGAACGGTGCATTTCATTTCTTACCTCTAAATGTGATGTAATATTATAAATGCATGTATGTACTGGATATATATGACATATATGATATCTAAATCATGAATACCATTCTGTATATAATGAACCTTTGACCAAATTAACAACATTTAAGTGTAAGAAGTCTATTTTTGACTTAAGAACCAAATAACGACAAAATGAACATTATTAACTTAACTGATTACATGATGTTCATAACATGGTATAAAAGGAATAATGAACTTGAAAAATATTCATAAGAAAGTAGAGATTAACTCAAGTTTATTATTCAGGATATTAAAGAACGGTCGGGTCAAGTCGGATACGAGGTATGGGACTTCGTCTCAGTCTCCTTTCGTTGAGGCATATTTTATATTATACACAACTTTCTTTTATACGGTGTATAAACCCCTTTGACTTTTACGTTTATTCAAAAGGAATCTTTTTTATACAAAGCGTTTACTAAACGACAAAAGGGAATGTTTTTGTCGTATGTATGCGGCGACAACGACTTCTCCGCCGTTGTAACCGTTATTTGAGTTTCGGCTTCATCTACAAGCCATACCTTCTTTTTAAAAGAAAAATAAATACCATGTTTTTCTTTTCTTTTATTTTGGTATTGAAAATGGTTTTCATAATGTTTTTATATCAATGTGTTGTGTTGATATCTCGTGATTGAAATGTGGAAATTTTATGTTTCCTTTATGCATGTTTTATGTGATATGATTATGTTATGGTTCTTGGGCATTATTATGAAGACGGGTGGTTCCGTGATAAACTAAGGGCGGGTGAGCCCGTTATAGCTCTCCAATGCATTGGGTAACGCGAAGGAGTGAAACGTTAAGGTTTCTCCGAAGAGATTTTAGGGAATATACTGTGATTGGTATTCCAAACGTAACCAAGAGGGTTACTCGCTACGTAAGAATGTTATGAATGCCTCAAGTTACCTTTATGTCTTATGATTTATATGATTTATTCATGATTTTATGAGGTATGTTAAAGTGCCTATGTTTTATGGGTAAAGTATGATTTCATTCTTATGTATAAATGAACTCATGTTTCCTTTCCATGTTTTTTATAACCCATACTGAGTTTTTATGCTCATCCCAAGTTTTTGAAATGTTTTTCACAGGTCAAGGGAAAGGTACATGATAAGATGATAGAGTCAAGGATGTGTCAAGAAATAATCCATGTTTTATTTTAAATGTGTTTCCATTGATGGGAATGAAGAATACTATCTTTATGTAACCACTTTGTTTATATGTGGAATGTAATGCAAGTTTTATGATCTAATTCTCTAAAACTCTAAACCCGAAAAGATCCTCAATGTGTAATCTTGTAATAACTCAAGATTAAGTAAGGTTTAAGGCTGGGGCCTTATAGTTGGTATCAAAGGTCGGTTTAGATAACTTTAGGAGTTAGAATTCTATTAAATGATTATCCAAAAATATTTTTTTTTTCGAAATGATATAGCATTTAAAGATTACCATGTTGCTTCATCTAAGACATGTTTGTTCAGAATGGTTTTCCGTAGAGGAAACAGGGAAGCAGTGCTAGGAAGGCATACAGAAGGAAATAACCTTCCGAATCAGCATCCATAAATGGTCGGAATTGGAACTGAACAGTTTGTTGCAGTAATGGCGCAGTTGACTAAAGTGATAAATGGCGGTGGTATCCATGCACGAGATCAGCCAGATCAACCGCAGAGGAACATGTCAGTGGTGGAACATTTCATGAGGCAACATCCACCATCATTCAGAGGATCATCTGACCATGTGCTAGCTGAAGGGTGGATTAAAGCGCTGGAGAAGATTTTTGATGTCATGGGGTGTTCAGACAATCAAAAGGTTAGTCTTGCTATTTACCGTTTGGAGGGTGAAGCAGATCAGTGGTGGTCTATGGTTAAAAATATCAGGGATGCCGATGAGATTGATGCTCTTGACTGGGATGAATTCAAATGTATGTTTCTTGAGAAGTATTTTCCTAAGGCTGTTCGACTTAGGATTGAAAAGCAATTCTTGGAATTGAGGCAAGAGGAAGACTCAGTGGCTGCCTATGAAGAAAGGTTCACTCGATTGGCAAGGTATGCTCCAAATTTTATCCGGGACCTTGATAGTAAAATCAATCGTTTTTACTCAGGATTAAAGCCAAAATACCGAAGGGCATTAGCTTCTCGTGAGTTTAAAAGTTATGAAAAGCTTGTTCGATGTGCTGAGAAGGTGGAAATGGAGTTTGCCGATGACCAATTTTTCTATAACAACCAGCAGAAGAAGAGACCGAGGTGGCAGGAGAAAGGTAAGAATTCTTCAAAAAAGTATGATGGTAAGAAAACTAAGATTCCAGTTTGTGATAAATGTGGAAAAAGGCATGCTGGGGAATGTCTTCTGAATTCTGGAAAGTGCTACCGATGTGGTAAGATGGGACATAAGGCTCGTGATTGCACTGAAAAGGATCAAGCTGAAGGTAAGAACAAATTTGATTTACAGTTAGTGAAATGTTATAAGTGCAATGAGATGGGTCACTATGCAAACGAGTGTCCGACAAGGAGCTTGAGTGATGGGAAGCAGTTAGACTACAAGCAGAAAGGGGTGGTGAAATCCTTTGCAACTACTTCAGTAGATGTCGGGCCATCAAATGAAGTTGTATCAGGTACTTTGTTTATCTTTTCAGATTATGCCAGTGTGTTGTTTGATTCGGGGTCTACACGTTCTTTCATCTCTGAAACCTTTTCTAGTAAAATGGGAATACCATCTCAAGAAATGACTCCTGAACTTTTGGTAAAAACACCTGGGGGAAGTGTCGAGGCAAAAAGAATTTATAAGAATCTTCATATCCTTATCTGTGGAAAGAACCTACTTGCAAACCTTATTGTTCTACCTCTAGTAGAGTTTGATGTTATCCTGGGTATGGATTGGCTCTCTATTTACCATGCTAAGATTGACTGTAGAGCTAAAGAAGTTTCTTTTCAGAAAGACTTTCATTTTTTTTACAAGAATGAACCCTTACTTTTGTTAACATATCAAGAGGCCGAGAAACTTGTAAAAGATGGAAATGAATGTTACCTTGCACACATCGTTGAAAATAAAAGAACTGTTCAGATTAATGATGTGCCAGTGGTAAATGAGTATCCTGATGTTTTTCCTGATGAGTTGCCTAGAATAATACCAGATCGGGAAGTTGAGTTTACTGTTGACTTAGTTCCTGATGCTAAGCCAATTTCAAAACCCCCTTATCGAATGGCACAAATTGAACTTTTAGAGTTGAAGGAGAAATTGAAATATTTATTAGAGAAAGGTTTCATTAGACCTAGCACATCACCATGGGGTGCTCCTGTTTTATTTGTTAAAAAGAATGATGGTTCTATGAGACTTTTCATTGATTATAGAGCCTTGAATAATATCACTGTTAAGAACAAATATCCTTTGCCTCATATCGATGATTTGTTTGATCAGCTCCAGGGAGCTCAGTTTTTTTCAAAGATTGACTTGAAATCGGGGTACCATCAGCTGAAGGTAAAGGAGGCAGATATTCCAAAGACCGCGTTCCGTACGAGATATGGCCATTATGAATTTGTAGTAATGCCTTTTGGGCTAACCAATTCACCTGTTGTATTCATGGACTTAATGAATAGAATTTTCCATGAGTTCTTGGATAAGTTTGTGGTGGTTTTCATTGATCATATTTTGGTGTTTTCTAAAAGTAAAGAAGATCATGAAAGACATTTAAGGGTTATCTTGCAAACCTTAAAAGAAAAGAAATTGTATGGGAAATTCAGCAAGTGTGAGTTTTGGTTGCAACAAATTTCTTTCCTTGGTCACATTGTTTCTAAAGATGGAATAACTGTTGATCCTGCAAAAACAAAAGTTGTGGAAGAATGGCCAAGACCCACAAATGTCACCGAGATTCGTAGCATCCTTGGTTTGGCGGGCTATTACCAAAGGTTTGTTAGAAATTTTTCACGGTTATCTAGTCCAATGACTAAGCTAACTCGGAAGGGTGTTAAGTTTATCTGGACAAAAGAATGTGATGATTGTTTTCAGGAATTGAAAAGAAGATTGGTGAATGCTCCAGTTTTGGCACTACCTTCCAGGAATGGTGAGTTTGTTATATACAGTGATGCTTCATTGAAAGGACTTGGTCGTGTCCTAATGTAGAATGATCAGGTAATTGCTTATGTTTCACGACAGTTGAAAACTCATGAGGTAAATTACCCTACACATGATTTGGAATTAGCTGCTGTTGTTTTTGCTTTAAAAATTTGGAGGCATCATTTGTATGGAGTAAAGTGTGAAATATATACCGATCACAAAAGTTTAAAGTATATATTCACTCAGAAAGAGTTAAACATGAGACAAAGGAGATGGCTGGAATTAATCAAGGATTATGATTGTATAATTCATTACCATCCGGGAAAAGAAAATAAAGTGGCTGATGCTTTGAGTCAAAAAAGTAATGCTTCATTAAAAATGTTGCATTTGGAACGTGATCCTTTAGTTAAGTATTTTATGAACTTTGGCGTAGAAGTTGTTGGTGCAGGAAGTCCTTCTGTTTTGTTTCAGGTATCAGTGAGATCATCTCTATCAGATAGAATCAAGCAAGCACAGAAGCAAGATAGTGAGTTGCAGAAAAAGGTAGAGCTGGTTCAGAAAGGTAAGTTGCCTGAATTCAACGTTGATAGTGTTTGTGTTTAGAGATTTGGGAAGAGATTGTGTGTGCCTTGTGATTCACAGTTGAAGAGAGAGTTGTTATGTGAAGCTCATAGTTCTCCGTTTTCAGTTCATCCGGGCAGTACTAAGATGTATAGAGATCTGCGGGAGTATTACTGGTGGGATGGAATGAAAAGAGACATTGCTGATTATACTGTGAAGTGTTTGACTTGTCAGCAGGTTAAAGCAGAGCGGCAGTTACCGAAAGGGATGCTTCAGCCTTTACCAGTGCCAGAGTGGAAATGGGAGAATATATCCATGGACTTTGTTGTTGGATTACCGAAGACATCTCGAGGTAATAATGCAATATGGGTTATTGTTGATCGCTTGACCAAATCTGCTCATTTCCTTGATATACGAGATACTTTCTCTCTTGATCAACTTTCCCGTTTGTATCTTAAAGGGATAGTCAGGTTACATGGAGTTCCTCTCTCCATTGTAACAGATCGTGATCCCAGGTTTACTTCTAACTTTTGGAAAGGCCTTCAGAAGTCGTTGGGTACTGAATTAAATTTTAGTACAACTTTTCATCCTCAATCAGATGGACAGTCAGAACGAACAATTCAGACATTGGAGGATATGCTACGAGCTTGTTCTATGGATTATCAGGGAAGTTGGGACCAACAACTTTCTTTGGTTGAGTTTTCATATAATAACAGTTTTCATTCCAGTATACAGATGGCACCATTTCAGGCATTATATGGGAAGCGGTGTCGAACTCCAGCTTTCTGGGATGAAGTGGGTGAAAGAAAGTTGATGGGACCAGAAATGGTAGAAGAGATGGCAGAAAAAGTTCAGCTGATTCAGAAACACATGAGAACAGCTCAGAGCAGGCAGAAGAGTTATGCGGATAACCGGAGGAAGGATCTATCTTTTGAGGTAGGTGATCATGTTTTTCTCAAGGTTTCTCCTTGGAAAAGCGTGATGAGATTTGGTAAGAAAGGAAAGTTGAGTCCAAGGTTTGTTGGACCATAAGAAATTCTGGAGAGAGTTGGATCAGTTGCATACCGAGTGGCTTTACCTCCGAGTTTATCTCAGGTACACAATGTTTTTCACGTTTCGATGTTGAGAAAGTATATGCCAGATCCATCTCATGTTTTGAGTCCAGAGGTAGTTCAGCTGGAAGAGAACCTATCTTATGAGGAACAACCAGTCCAGATTCTTGACCACAGGGAGCAAGTGTTACGGAATAAGGTGATTCATCAGGTAAAGGTTTTGTGGAAAAACCACATGATTGAAGAGGAAACATGGGAATCTGAAAATGCAATGAGGGATTAGTACCCCCATTTATTCGATAAGTAAATAAATTGCGGGGACGCAATTTTCTAAAGGGGGGAAGGATGTAACATACCAAGTAAGTAATGAATAATATATATTTTTATCTATGTCTATTAATGATTAATATAGTGTTATAGAGGCTTAAAATGAAAATAAATACAATCTTATGCATGGAATACACTAATATTCTTAAAATATTGTTTTAGTACCTTTTGATGGCAAACCATTTTTGAATCTATATTTTGACAATTTTATAAACTATTTTTGTCAAAATAAACTTATCCTTTATGATTGGGACATCAAAATTTACCTTGTGTGAATTTTTGGTATTTTTCTGACAATGTTCATTTTTTAATGAATAGTGAAAAATACTGCATTTTACATCAAAACTGATTTTTAATCTAATTTATTAATATGATTAGATTATGTTTTGAATTGGTTTTGAAGTGAAATTAGAATATATTTTTACCATTATATCCAATGGTGGTCATTGGAATCAATTTCACATTGAAATTAGACTTAAACTGGTGTCAATCTTTTCATACTTATTGTTTTGTAAAAACACGCTATTTGCTCTGGCAGCGGGAATTAATTATTAAATTAATAAATGTGACTTATATGATTTGAATTTTGTAAAATAGACTTCATTTTTGAATTCGGAATATCAAATATATCTTAAGGTGAATTTTTGGTAATTTTCTGA
The DNA here is from genome assembly GCA_963277665.1 of Viscum album. Taxonomy (NCBI): domain Eukaryota; kingdom Viridiplantae; phylum Streptophyta; class Magnoliopsida; order Santalales; family Viscaceae; genus Viscum; species Viscum album. The sequence goes on along the minus strand of OY728138.1, from coordinate 1,466,395,528 downwards.
AAGACGTCAATTTTTGATGAATAGTGAAACCACTAAGTGGTAATCAAGCAAACTGATTTTTCAGTTAAATGAAAGTTTACCACTAATGTGTTTTGAATTTTGAAAATCTGACATACATGGTTGTCATTAAGAAGTAAAATGTGGTTGAATGAGATTAAAATAATTTTTTTGGTGAATAGTAACTTATTAAGTTTTTAATCGCGATTAGTGGTAATTAGTGTAGTTTAAGGTATAAATAATGCTTTAATAATATGAAATGACCTAGACACATGTCCCAACCTCATTGGTTGTGTCATGGACGACCATGAAATGCCATGGGTCAACTTGGGGACCCCATGGATCCACTTTTGTTGGGAAATGACATAAATTACTTTTTATTTAATGTTAAAGTGAAAATGACACAAACATAATATGTTTTACGAAACCAATTTTTAAGTAGGGTTATACAAGTCCAAAATTTGATTATAAATATTCATTGGAAAGCTAAAAAGATTTCCTATATCATAGTATTTTTTTATAATTTTTATACATTAAATAAATTTAATTATGTATGACATAATAATGATGCAGCGATGACATCATTATTTGACGATTTAAATAAAATAGAAAGATAATGTAAAATCTATGAACTACACATGTCCAAAACCAATTGGATGAGTGTATTTCAAAACCTTATCACCTTATACACTAATTATATAAATGTGGGACCTTATAAAACCGAAGCACATTTTTCAAATAAAGTAATATTTCTTTACTTACCAAAAGTGCCCCTCCTCTCCTCTTATAAAAGGCCCCCACCTCTACCTCATTCCACACACTCTTCAAGCCTTTGGATCGGCCAACCCCTGCCCATTTGCTCTCTCCACATACCTCTCCTCATCCTATAGGATTCCCTTTGGGAAGAATACTTTCAAAGGAAGCCTTTAGGCTCAACTCAAAAGGAGTTACACTTTTAAAGGTAATTCATTCTCTCATGTTCATTTGTTTTATTTTGCTTCTCCAACCCCCTAAACTCTTTTTATTTACTTATTTTGTAACAACACCAGTATCATCAATATACTAGGATGTTTTTATAGGATTTATTTGAGCTACACTATCACACAACTACATCAAATGGTTAAAGAACATACGGTTTCCGTGGATGGTGAAATTCTGCCTCCCGAAACGATGATTGTTCAACACTCATTTAACACCTTCAAAGGTGGACATTATGATGTCACTATTTTTATATATGATATATAATATGTTTATGTTTTCCTTAAGCTTCTGTTTTTTTTATTTTGGGCATACCTTTATGGTTTCCATTATGGGTAAAACACGATATCTTCATTTTAGGAAGTGCGGACTACCGCCCCCTGAAAGTGATTTGATTCGTTAATACCATATGTGGGATGTGTAAAGGATAAAGGTAATGATATTATATATGTTATTATACTGGAATTATAATATACTATTATATCATTATGATTCCATTCCAGAAAATATGAAATAGAAATGGAAGTAGCGTTCATGCGTACATACGGCTTACCGTCTCCATGAACGGTGCATTTCATTTCTTACCTCTAAATGTGATGTAATGTTATAAATGCATTTATGTAATGGATATATATGACATATATTATATCTAAATCATGAATACCATTCTGTATATAATGAACCTTTGACCAAATTAACAACATGTAAGTGTAAGAAGTCTATTTTTGACTTAAGAACCAAATACCGACAAAATGAACATTATTAACTTAACTGATTACATGATGTTCATAACATGGTATAAAAGGAATAATGAACTTGAAAAAGATTCATAAGAAAGTAGATATTAACTCAAGTTTATTATTCAGGATATTAAAGAATGGTCGGGTCAAGTCGGATACGAGGTATGGGACTTCGTCTCAATCTCCTTTTGTTGAGGCATATTTTATTTTATACACATCTTTCTTTTATACAGTGTATAAACCCCTTTGACTTTTACATTTATTCAAAAGGAATCTTTTTTATACGAAGCGTTTACTACACAACAAAAGGGAATGTTTTTGTTGTACGTATGCGGCGACAACCACTTCTCCGCCGTCGTAACCGTTATTTGAGTTTCGGCTTCCTCTACAAGCCATACCTTCTTTTTAAAAGAAAAATAAATACCATGTTTTGCTTTTCTTTTATTTTGGTATTGAAAATGGTTTTCATAATGTTTTTATATCAATGTGTTGTATTGATATCTCGTGATTGAAATGTGTAAATTTTATGTTTCCTTTATGCATGTTTTATGTGATATGATTATGTTATGGTTCATGGGCATTATTATGAAGACGGGTGGTTCCGTGATAAACTAAGGGCGGGTGAGCCCGTTATAGCTCTCCAATGCATTGGGTAACGTGAAGGAGTGAAACGTTAAGGTTTCTCCGAAGAGATTTTAGGGAATATACTGTGATGGGTATTCCAAACGTAACCCAGAGGGTTACTCCCTACGTAAGAATGTTATGAATGCCTCAAGTTACCTTTATGTCTTATGATTTCTATGATTTATTCATGATTTTATGAGGTATGTTAAAGTGCCTATGTTTTATGGGTAAAGTATGATTTCATTCTTATGTATAAATGAACTCATGTTTCCTTTCCGTGTTTTTTTTATAACCCATACTGAGTTTTTATGCTCATCCTATGTTTTTGAAATGTTTTTCACAGGTCAAGGGAAAGGTACATGATAAGATGATAGAGTCAAGGATGTGTCAATAAATAATCCATGTTTTATTTTAAATGTGTTTCCATTGATGGGAATGAAGAACACTATCTTTATGTAACCACTTTGTTTATAAGTGGAATGTAATGCAAGTTTTATGATCAAATTCTCTAAAACTCTAAACCCGAAAAGATCCTCAATGTGTAATCTTGTAATAACTCAAGATTGGGTAGGGTTTAAGGCTGGGGCCTTATATTTCATATATTCGTTCTATCTAGAGTTGATGGTGTTGGATAAATCCAGAGATTTAATTCATCATAAGTAAGGAAATTGAACTGTGACTCAATATTCCAACCTTTTTTCTGAGGTGTTTTACTTCTCACATATGGTGGCATCGAATTAGTAGAAAACATCTTATAGATTTGAGATGGTTATTTCAAAATATATTTTATATCAGGTTTTTCTACTAAAGATCACTTCATCTATAGATTTCCTGGATAGATAATTTATGGTTGAACCTGACCTAGTTGGTATTTTAGCGATGTATAAATTTATTCTTACCCCTGATATTAGTTTAAATTCTCCATTTAATGGGACTAATATGTGGTAATGGTCATGTTTTATAAATAATGGAGAAATGTCTCAACTAAAGACATCTGATAAGTCATTTCCAACATCTATAAAAGGCATTATTTCCTTCTTTAAATGCAGAAATGTAAGGAAATTGAATTGTACATTCTCATATTTACCAAAGGTATATAACCATTTTATATTCTCAAAAAAATTTATAGAGTATTTGACATGTTTTTACCACTCCCCATCATGATACATGCTCATCAATATCAATTGACTATATATCATAATCAGATAGATCATGATCTAAGGGGTTCAATCCATAGGAATTAGGTACGAAACATTTTCATGTATTGGATGAGACTCTAGTCTAATTTTATGAGGTTACTACAATGGTTTGAGGTTCCATAACCATTTCATCATATTTATTAACTATATCATTTCATATATGTACCTCTCATTCATTCAGGTATATCTATATTATAGAACTATTAAATCCTCACATGGAGCGCATACCATATGATATGAAAATTACTGCACCTCTTGGGATGAATAGAGAGATGGTTCTATGAATATCTTATTGTATCGTCAATTTATAAGAATACAATATTTCTTAGGGTTTTTTGGTTATGGATATGAAAATAATGGATACCATTATGAGGATGGATTGGATTATTAATCACACAGGTCATATTTAATATTACCTTTAGTGTTTATCCATTACATCCCATAATGGAGTGCGTCATTTATTTTAGGGATAATGTAACCTGAGGTCAAACCATTCTAATAATTCCACTATAGATGTTAAGTGTGATGATATCCATGATCTCCTCTAAAATAAAACATAAATCTTTGATTGGTGATATTCCCCTAGAATACACTAGGATTATTAATATGTATCCATTGGACATTTCTTGTTTTCTACCAGTGAGGGAGGTGGAATTTATATCGACTTCATATCAGCTACCCGATCTATTTATATTCCATCATACAACATAGGAATATCTAAAGGTTGTTTAAAACCCGGTTAGGTGAAAAAAATTTCAAAGTCTTCATCTAACCTAGTTTTTCATATTGATTAGGGCTAAGGAATTTTTTTAACAAAGATAATGGAACCCCTCACCGTTTTATTTAGATATCGAATGGTAAATTGGGCCAACGTTAATAATAATTTTCTATAGACTCATATTGATGATTAGTTTGACATGTTCAAAGTTGTGAAGTGGTTCTCGAATATTGATCAAAGGTGTGGTTATAAACAACTTAGGATAAAAAAGTATGATATTCTTATGAAATATATGTAGAATAAGGTATAGACATTATGATTATATCATTATTCATTTTGTTCTAAATATTGATCATGTTGTTCTAATGGGATAGGTAAATAGTATTTTCCATGATTACCTTGATTTTTTAGTGGTGGTATTTATTGTAGACATACAACTTTGTTATAATAATTAAATGACCATGTATGTCAATTGATAAAATTACTATATATGTTGAGTAAATGCAAAAAAATGATCCCAATATTTCAAAATCAATCTTCTTGATGTACGAACTAATATTCTTAGTATATATAGTTTCCAAGAATTATATTCCAATTGATCTTGAGAAGGTTAATGTTCTCATGACCTAGGTAGAACCAATGTCATTGAGATTCATATATTAATTGGCTTGGTATGATATTATCTTTGTTTTTTGAATTATATCTATAAATTGGATTCTCTAATGGATTCTTTTTTTTCAAAAAGGGTATCAATTTATTTGGGATTCAAAATTTTTTTCTTCATTTCAGAAGATGAATCATTTTTTACTTCAACTCTTGTTTTGACTCTTCTAGAGGCTATTTAGAGCTATATGGTCTTCTATAATTCATCAAATTCATGTTTGGGTTGTTTAATTATGTAGGCTGATCACATGGTCGCATATAGTTCTCATCAACCTTGGGTTCATTATAGTAACTATACCAAATAGGATCTTTAACTTTCTATTTAATTGCATGCTTTTAAGAGATAATAGTATTACCTTAAAAAACATTACCATATTCTCTGATCATACAATATTGAGTTATATATTGTCACAGTAATATTTGAACCTTTATAGGTTGGTGAAGTACCTATAATATTTTGATTTTTTCATTTCATACACTATTGGTAAGGGGAAAAACATTGAAGAAGATCTGAGAAGTAATACTCTATATGAGTCCATGAAAATATTTTCTGATGAGAGGAGGTTTTATGGACCTCCTTGCTCGTATACCTTTGGGAGTCTGGAAAAAAGATACTTGGGTTGTCTTTTTGAGTGTTTAGTTGACATACTCACTTTGTGAGATGATAATTTAGAAGCATCATCTTGATAATCAGTTTCAGGAAATTAGGGATTCTTTAATTGGTTGGAATACCACCAGTGAGTGGTGTCTTTCTTCGGAGGGTACCATATGATTTTAGAGCCAATTTTTCATTCTTATAAGTTTGAGGAAGGATTTAACGGGGTATTTAAATAATTCCTAGTGGGAGGTACACTCTAAAACCACATGGATTTTTTATTATATGAGGTGATGATTTTGATAAAAAGGTATAAAGCATTACATTTCTAATTTTTTTTACCAATTTTAATCTTATAAATTGGTTAAGGTCAAGCATCAAAATCCATTAGGTTTTCATAAATACCTTCCAATAAAAACATGGAAGTGGGATGAGATATCGATAGAATTTGTGGTTAGGATACCATATAAAAAATAAATAATGAATGTGATATGGGTATTGATTCACTAATTTACTAAATCATATTAGATAATTCAAATCCATTATATGAATGATATTGATGACATGGTTAATCTGTATGCCTGAGATATCATCAGGTCCCGAGATTTATATCGCCTATTACATCGAAAAGGGATCCCTTGTACACTTCCCGTTTTTTGAGGGGCCTCCTGGATATAATTATATCCTATGTAAATTTGAGCACATCATTCCATCCATAGAGAAATGGTTATATAGATTGGGTTATTTAGATTCTTGTGGATATGCTATTTTTTGGGGTCCTTGATTCTGGAAGAGCTTTGGATAGCTATTTGAGACTAGTTGAGTTTCCCTTTAATAAAGTATACCCACCATCCATAATATTGTAACCCTTTGTGGCCTTGTATTTATGACTATATAAATCTCTTCTATTCTAGTCAAAGGTTGGGAAAGCTTCCAGGATAGGAAATAGTTTGTTCCATGAGACAATGAAAAATATTCAACAGATTTTTTAGAGAATGGTAACAGTGTATATCCATCATAAATTCTTTTTTATCATCACTGAATCTATTCAGAGTTTGGGGTTGGTTACCTAGTCTCTTGGATAGTTTAACCTACGTTAGTTAAATAAAGGCTTGAAAAATTGTAAATTTAGCATCGGAATACGTGGTACATTTTGCGATTGTTGATAAAATTAGAACGGTTGATTACTGTTTATATTGTCCACTATAGATGACCTCAATTGACAAAATTTTATATGTTTCATACCTCAGAATGTATGTCTCAGATCTATCTCATGTCTTGAGCTGAGAGAAGCTAGATGTGCAGTTGAATTTATCTATGAAGGAGAATCCTCTTCAATTTTTTATTTCTCATATGAAGACTCTTCATAGGAAATCTATAACCTTAGTTTGGGTGTTATGAAAACATGGTTCTGACACACACAATAAATGGGAAAATGTGTCACTAAAGAGAAAATATTGGAATCATATTTTTAGTGTGGATTCTTCATGAAATACATTCCAGGGCCCAAAATCATTTATGGTTGTGGGGAATTGTAACCTCCTGATATTTAATTTCAGTTATTCTCTTTGATTGTTAATGTTTTCATTCACATTAGGATGTGTTATAGACTTTTTATACTCTTTTATAACTTTTTAAATTTAATGAGTTATTTAAATTTAAAATTTAACAATGTTTTTTTACCATACATGGAGCATGGGGTATACCAAAGGGTAAGGACATTTTACCCATACAAAGGGGGTGTTTCAGAAGACTGGTCTAGAAAATTATAAGAGTTATGTATGTTCAATTAACCCACTATATAAGGGTGGGAAGAAAATCATATGCACGGAGTTAAGATAGTATTTGTCCTACATAAGGGTATTCTTGGTTGTGTGTGGGTAAGCCATTCTTGTCTACAGTATGAAGGAAAACCCCTCTGCACATGAATGGGTAAATCCTGCCTACATAAATTTTACTCTAGAACTGTGTAAGTTTATCCTAGAGTTTTATACGGCTAAAATCATAACTCTAATGACTATTTAAAGGTATCATAGAGTTGAGTAATGGTAAACCCATACATCTAATTCCCATATAAGGGTATCTAAAATATGTGTAATGGTGAAGCCTTACTTCTAAAGTCTACATAAGGGTTACAAAGACATGCATAAGGGTATGTCTTGGTGAGATATATTTCTACAGGTAAACCCCCTTACCCTTATATAGAGTCTATGATCTTTTTAAGGATAATCTATGTTACCCTTAAACAAATCCCTTATTTTGAAGAAAATATTTTTCAAACCTGATTTTAAATTTTTTTTCTACAAAAAGGACCTCTAACATGATTTTTAGTGACATCAAAACCTATAAATTATAGGATTAATTTATTTTGACTCAATAAATATTGTAAATTCTATTTTAAATGATTTTAATCCTCATTTATTCAAGATTTAGTTGAAAATAAAAAATACAATAGTGTTTTAAGTCATTATTTTCTCTTTTCGAACCTGAATGCATATATTATTATTAAATATTCCAAAACATGTGTTACAAGGATATAATTTTTCATCGTGAACAGTGTTCATGCCATCTAGCTACTAGGTGATCAATATAAGGGTGTTTTTCTATTTTCCTTTTACCATCAGGTATAGACCCTCTCATGTTTCTTATTATGGATCCCTTATTGTGGGTTCATGATATTATAATATGATAGTTGATTTCATGAAATAATGTTTCTTATTGGGAATATTTGATTATTAATTCTTTTCAATTATACTTCCAATCAATTTATAAAGTATTATATTATATTTTGAGGAACCAATTATGTAATGGAATATTGTGAATGATGAAAACTCTTGAAAATGGATTTTTAAAATATATTATTGATTTTTAATAAAAATCTAGAGTTGAAATGATAACTTGTTGAATGAATTTGATGAAATAAAAATGAATAGATTGTTTTTTTATTTAAAATGATATGACTTGATTAGTTTTGAAAAAAAACTTTTGATGATTGGTTCCTAAAATAAAATGAATGAGTTATCATTAAAAACTACGAATATAGGTTTTTGGAATTAATGTCATAATTCTTTGATAAAAATACATTGATGTTTTTTTAACTGAATGGAATATTTTGAAACATTGATTTTGGTATGATGAAAATAATGATTCAAATTGTTTTAGAATGTGTTAATGAATGATATCCACTTTTAATGTTTGATTTACCTTGATACACATGGGATAATTGCTACATTAAAGGGTTTAACACATTTTTGGCATGTAATATATCTATCTAGAAATGGATAGATAATTAAAATTCCAATTAAACAAATAAAAGGAAATTATATTTGTCCTTAGGGATATTATTTTATTTTCCCGAATTTTATGACCACTTCTCTGGGTTTATGACTAAGAACCTTTGCAGCCCAAGAACAATATATCACTATGATGTGGGAGAATACATAAATAAACCTTCTTCTGGGTCTCGTAACCATGGTACAATGATTTTAAATGATTTTAAATTTCAAAGTGGGGAAATGATTTACTAATTTTTTTTATATAAATGAATATGATTTCTTATTTTGATAAAATTTTATATTCATTCATGCTTTGATGGTAATTATATGTGTACCTATTTTACTACTATCCATTGAAATGTTTCATCAAGAATGTCTTTATGAACCATGAAAATATTTACATGAAGATATTTATATAAAATGAAAATATAAATGGATTATTTGATATGAATTACTTTGAAATAATTTGTGAAATCCTATGTAAATACCCGGAAATTTCAAGTAAAATGTTTTTTTAATTTCTTTAGAATTTTACGAGACTGCGGCTTCTGACGGCACCTGATTCTAAGGCCCGGTGTACCTGGAATGAAGTTCCGAAGTTTAGCTCGGGTACGTTCAGTGAACGAACGAGTGATTTTTTCTAACTTTCGAACTGGTGCTTGGAATCGAAATCTGAGGGCACCGATGGAACCACAACACTGGTAATTTCTTAAGATGTCCTTTCCCGAAGGTGCGTTTTCTCAGGAGGAGTTGTTTAAAATTTGAGGTGTAAGTGAAAAGGAAAATAAAATTTGTAATCCAATTTTATTTTTCTACTAAGTAGATTTATCCTTTGTGTGGAAGTTGGGTTGGTAACTATCCTTGGGAGAATATAGAAGAGGTGGGGCCCACATGAGCCCCCACCTTTCACATTCCCCATAACCCCTTGAAACTCCCCTTTAATGTGAGACCACTCACCTCCCCCTCTCTCCTCTTTAATTTTTCCAACACTCTTCATTAATTTAAGTGGTTTGAGTATTGAATTTTGAGTCTTTGTTATGTGAATAAAAAATAATATCATGAGCTATTATTTTATTTTGGGAGCATTTGGTGTGTTGGGAAAACTTTGGGGGAGAGTTCTTGATTTTTTGAAGAACACTGACTCTCCGATGAAGAACAGCCTTCCGACTCGGTGAAGAACGCTCCACACTTCTCCAATCCTTTACATCCTCCATGTCAAGGGAAGAGACTCAACTATGGGGAAACTCACCAACGACGATGGTTCTTTCCCGGTGTTGACGGAGCGACATCTCTTCCCAAGTCTTCGACGAACAAACCATTTTCAAGGTAGGGGTTTAATCTTCTTTTATGTTTTATTTAACGAACATCGTTTATAATTGTTGGCCTCTTGCTATCATTGTAATGGGAGGAGGTCGGACCACACAAATACGGCCGACCCTCCTCCCCTCTTATTGTCATACTCATTGCGGCTCGAACGAAGGGGACACGGTGCCATCACGCCATGCGGAAACAAAGAAGAACGGGCGAAGAAGCCGCGGCGCCATCGCATCGTGCCGGAAAACCACGAAGAGGCTGCAGTTTGTTTATTTGACATGTGGATCGACGGGCGATGACAGAACCAGCCGCAGAGGCATTTTTAAGACCTCACAGTGAAGAGAAGGTCCCGGGAGGACCGCTGGCGAATACCGCAGGCAAAATGGACCACCGGAGCGCGTCCGGTGGTCCGTGGAAGAACCTACCAGCTGACGGCGTGCTGCCAGGAGGGACCGCCGCGGTTGAAGCTGCGGCGGTAGGCGACCGGTCCCACGGCCGCGCGGGACCCGGGGGAGAGACCGGGGGTCATAACCTTCAGCTGTCAAAGGGAGTAGCCCCCACATGGGGCTCGCGGTTCAATTAAGGGGAGCAGTTGCCCCCCTTTTTCGCAACGGCACGGCCAAGCTGGCCATGCGAGGCATGCTCATGCCGGGCCAACCGGCCGCCCAGGCCGGGCCGGGCCGCTCCCAAATGGGCCGGACCCGGACCCGGGTCAGGTCGACCCGGTTTGGGCCGACCCAGGGGTCTCGGCCAGGGCCCAAACCCCCTATTCTCGGGCAGTTTTGTTCAAACACACATAACATAGGCTACAGACATCCGATTGACGTATCGTCAGTTGCGATGCGATCCTGGGATCGAGACGGTGGTTTTGGTATATTACACTCAAGGTTTTGGAGAACATTGAAGTTTGAATGGGTTGGTTCGAACCCGAAACCAACCGGGCCCTCAAAGAGAAAACGCTTATAACATAAGGGCCAGACGTCCGATTGATGTTCCATCGATATAGTTGGATTCCTCTTGATGAGACTGTTATTTTGGCATACTTAACCTGAGGTTTGGACACAGTTGGAGTAGGGTTGGGTTGGATTGTACCCAAAATCCAACCGAGCCCCTGGAACAGAAAAGCCGATAACTTCTAGACCGCACGTCCATTTGACGAACTGTCAGCGGCATTGTTGATCACGTTGATAATCGGTCCCTCTGAGTATACCCAATGAGAGTTCAGGGTACAGTTGAGATACGGTCAGGTTGGTTCGTACACGAAACCAACCGGGCCCCTCAGACGAAAAGGCTAATAACTCACAGACCGGGCATCCGTTTGACGCGCCGTCTATTGCATTGAGAATCCTATGAAGATGTGTTCCATTGAGATACTTACTCGTGGGACATTGTGATACTTGCAGTATCGACTAGTAGCTCATGGAGCGAATTCTCCCGGAGACGATCGTACGGAGTACAGAGACCTTGTAGCTTGCTGAGACCTGAAGATTACGTATCTGATTCGAGTCGGAGTAACTTGTATAGTCTAGTGGAAAGTACTACGGTGTTTGGGTGGAAGAACCACGGCGGGGAGCACTACTGTGTTTGGGTGGCATATTGGCGGTACTTAACAGAAGGAGTACCTATGCAGGCTATTAGGGGGGGGTGCACTAATGTGTTTGTGTGGCAGAACCCGGTGAGGAGCACTACTGTGTTTGGGTGGCTGACCTGTGGTACTCGACTGGAGGATTACCTCAGCAGTCTTAGGTTAGTGAGCAGTTCCTTAGAGTCGTGACATGATCACTGTACTCGACAGATATGGAGCTCTTCAGCAGTTGGGTTTTGATAATGAAAATCCCGGTTTGAGATGAGTCAATGACCTTTGGGTTTACCTCATGATTGAGATGTGTTACTTGATAACTTAGGTATATGTATGGGCATATAATTAAGTAAAGGTTATCTGTTGAGATCTTTCTTTGTGGATTATCCTTTTTGTATTTTAGTGAGACCTTGAGGGTCTCAGGGTCCCTACTGAGTATCGTTATACATACCCCTGCACGGGCTACAACCGCACCTCGTTGTGTTGGCTGCAGACGATGGAAAACACTGATCATGGTTGAGGATTGTTGAGGTGGACGGTACCCGGAGGTGGATCTCATGACGAGTCGGTACCCGGAGGAGACGGACATACGGTCGGTCGGATGCGGAGTGCTGAGGAGGACATATGTACCTACCCTCCAGGTAGGATCCGTGGTGGATGATCCAGGAGCTTCTTGTCACCTTTCAGCTTTTTTCCTTTCATTTGTACTTTACATTCAGTTGTAGTTGTACCTTTCTTTTGGTCTTGTATTTCTGGCCCCTTTGTATTTCTAGCACACTTGTTTACTTCTTTAATTACTATTTGATTCCGCTTGTACTTTGTTGTGTTGTTTACTTTTATAAAGGCAATTATTTCCCTTTTATTTGGGATTTACACCTTAGGTGCTAGTCGTCAGCCCCTAGCCTATGGAAGGCGGGTTTGGGGTAGTCACGGAATGGGAACCGAGGACGGGTCGTGACAAATTGGTATCAGAGGAGTCGGTTCTACCGCAGAACTTAGGACTCTGATATATTCTTTCTGAAAAGAAATAGTATTAAGGGTACTAAGTGCAGATTTCAGTTCAGGGAGTCCAGTGTTGGTGTGGCGGCCGACGTATCCATACACCAGGACCCTGACTACTGATTTCCAACTTAGTGCACGAAAACAATGATTGTGTGTGTGTTTCAAAAAATTTCTTTAAGTCAATTCAAACCAGGTCAGCTCACTAGGTTTAAATCATTTGACCATGTCGAATATGTTTAGGATGTCTCCACGAAGACAGTCAGTTGGAGTTTTCCAGAGAGTACTCGATGACGGATCACCGAGCGACGAGGCTCCAGTCCGTGGCCCTTTTTACTATGTTGGCACCCTCGGGTGGTGTACCAGCAGCACCACCACCTGTTGGGAAGCAGATGCAACCGTCCATACTAGAGAATTGTGCATGCTATCAGAGCATGTTGCACCAGTTCTAGTAGTAGCGGCCTCCGAGGTTAAGAGGCGAGGTAGATTCCCAGACAACAGAGCACTAGTTGGAGGCGATTTCTAGAGTTTTCCGCCTAGCTGAGACATCAGAAGAGTGGATGGTGGACTTGGCTACTAGTGTTTTCTAGTGAATTCCCATGAGGATGGTCCGCATAGTGATGAGGCTTCGGTATGTGGACTGATGATAGAGATAGTGCCTTCGGGTAGTGTGCCATCTATACATCACTACCTGTTAGTCAACAGTTACAACCGGTGGTACCGATATGTGACACATGTAGAGTTACTACCTTACACGTGTTCCAACATTAGATACCCTCATGTTCCAAGGTGAGACCGACTCAAAGGTAGCTGAGGACTGTCTTGAGGAGGTGGATGAGAGTTTTCCAGAACTTATACAGCTTCGGTAGGATGACATTTCGGTAGCTAAGAATTCATCGAGGCATACCGAACATTCCGGGTACTCGATGAATACAATTGGATCAGTGCTATAGAGATCATACCATTGAGCATGATGTGTTTAAGGATATTTGAGACATCAATTTTCCCTCTATGCATTCCTACTCACGTTAGGGTGCTAGAGAGAACCTTGAGGTTGAATGTTCTTTGGCTGAACGAATACAGCTAGAGAATGTTAGAAGTTAGAATGCAACAAGCTGGTGCCAGTCTCAGAGACTTGGGCGTGCGAATGTTTTAAGAAGTGGAAATGTTAAGGATAGATAAATCTGCAGAGCAGGATACGTGGAGGCAGAGCTAGGAGATCAGCATGAGGTGGTGGAAATTTCAACATGTTACAACCACCCGCCTTTGTTGTCCCCTCTAGGCTCAGGGAGCTGGAGGGCAGGGGAAGAGAGTACCTGCATGCGGTAATGGAGTGTGACCCAATGGCTCTAAGAATGATTAGAGGGACAGTCTGTGTCCACTACCAGCTTCCATAGTAATAGACATTGATATAAATCATTCCTTCCTTCCATGAATCATGTCCCAGGCCTGGAGTTTCCCGTAAGTCATAGACTTGACCATCACGTCTGGGGAAACCTTTGGGAGGAGACTCGATAATCAAACTTACGCTGATAGTGTGATTTCACCAACGAGGTGAGAGTTTCAGTTGGAATCTCTTGGTGGCAGCGTCGAGGCCTTATGATGTTGGTCTAAGTATGAATTGGATCCACAGTTCATACACAGATTGACTGTATTAGGCTAAAAGGTTGTGGTTGATCTACAACGATGGGATGAGGTTTTCCTTGGTCGGTGAAAAGGAAAACCCAGGAAGCACAAGACGGAATCATGCATAAGAGGGTGCATTCGATCACTCAGGAGATGGACAAACTTACATTTGTGCCATAATTCTCCAGATTTGCGGCACCACTTCCAGTAGAGCTTTCAGGAGCTGGGTTGACCGGTGTGCCCAACCAGTGGGCGTTGGTTATATAGTTCACTGCTACCCATTAGGGACCAGACTCTAATGTGTCCTGATGTAGGAGTGGGCAGTGATCGCCTATGGATCACGGCAGATGAGACTACACAGAGGTGACAAGAGGCCTCTAGAGTTCAAGGATGACAACCATGTCCTTACACGGGTCTCACCTCGATGAGGTTTACAGAGATGTGGCCGAGGCGGCAAGTAATCTCTGAGGTTTAGTAGTCCTTTTCAGATCCTTGGCAGGGTAGGCGAGGTGGTTTACCATTTTACCTTTCCACCTTAGTTGCACCGGGTGCACGATGTCATCCTCGTATCTCAACTAAGGAGATACGTGCATGACCCTTCACACATCATCGACCGCAGAGAGTTGGACGTCGATGACAGGGAGACATTTACAGAGGTTCTGGTGGAGAACGAGGATCAACAGGAGCAGGTCCTACGTGGATTGTCGATTCCTTAGGTGCGCTTTCACTGGCAGCTCGGAATCCTCCAGGAGAGCACATGGGAGTGGGAGGCTCAGTTGCGTTCTCAGAACCACTTTTATTCCCTAGTTTGTGTTATAGCATTACGGGGACGTAAATACCTGAGGTGGGAGTAATGTAATGACCCAGAAATTTCATGGAAATTTTTTTCGTAATTTCTTTGGAATTTTACAAGACTATGGCTTCTAACGGAACCTGATTCCGAGGCCCGGTGTGCCCGGAATCAAGTTCCGAAGTTTAGCTCGGGTATGTTTAGTGAACGAAAGAATGGGTTTTTCTAACTTTTGAACCGGTTCTCGGAATCGAAATCTGAGGGCACCGATGGAACCGTAGAGCCAGTAATTGCATAAGAAGACCTCTTCCGAAGGTGCGTTTGCTCGGGAGGAGTAGTTTAAAATTTGAGGTGTAAGTGAAGAATAAAATAAAATTTTAAATCCAATTTTATTTTTCTTCAAAGTAGATTTATCATTTGTGTCAAATTTGGGTTGGTAACTTCTCTTGGGAGAATAAAGGAGATGTGGGTCCCACATGAGCCCCCACCTTTTCATATTCCCCATAACCCCTTGAAACTCCCCTTTAATGTGAGACCACTCACCTCCCCCTCTCTCCTCTTTAATCATGCAAACACTATTAATTAATTTAAGTGGATTGAGTTTTGAATTTTGAGTCTTTGTTGTGTGAATAAAAAATAATAGCATGAGCTATTATTTTATTTTGGGAGCATTTGGTGTGTTGGGAAAACATTGGGGGAGATCACATGAGTTTTTGACGAACACCAACTCTCCGAAGAAGAACGGCCTTCCGACTCGGCGAAGAACGCTCCACGCTTCTCCAATCCTTTTCTTCCTCCACGTCAAGGGACGAGACTCAACCATGGGGAATCTCACCAACGATGATGGTTCTTTCACGGTGTTGATGGAGCGACATCGCTTCCAGCGTCTTTGACGAGCGAACCATTTTCAAGGTAGGGGTTTTATCTTGGTTCAAGATTTTTTTACTGAACTTCGTTGACAATTGTTGGCCGCTTGCTATCATTATAACAGGAGGAGGTCGGACTGCACAAATATGGCCGACCCTCCTCCCCCTTGCTGTCATACTTGTTGCGGCTCGAACGAAGGTGACGTGGTGCAATCAGACTGTGCGGAAACAAAGTAGTATGGGCGAAGAAGCACGGTGCCGTCGCGCCGTGCCGTGGAGGCCGAAAGAAGCCGCAGCGCCGTCGCGCCGCACCGAAAAACCACGAAGAGGCTGGAGGTTGTTTATTTGACATGCGGATCGACGGGAAATGACAGAATTGGCCGCATAGGCGTTTTGAAGACTTCGCAGTGAAGATTAGGTCCCGGGAGGACCGCTGGCGAATACCGCATGAAAAACGGACCACCGGAGCGCGTCTGGTGGTCCATGGAAGTCCCTGCCGGAGCGCAACGCCGGCACGATGGTGCCGGTGGCTAGAGGCGGCGGCCGGCACCGGCCGGCCTCCCGGAGGCGGCGGCGTTCTGGCACGCTTCCTGGAGGGACCAACGCGACT
Organism: Viscum album; assembly: GCA_963277665.1. Lineage (NCBI taxonomy): Eukaryota > Viridiplantae > Streptophyta > Magnoliopsida > Santalales > Viscaceae > Viscum > Viscum album. Next base: position 1,466,378,955 of record OY728138.1, on the reverse strand, counting down.
GAAGCCGCAGCGGCAGGCAACCAGTCTCGTGGCCTCGCGGGACCAGGGGAAGACCGGGGGTCGTAACCCCTGGCTGTCAAACGGAGCGGCCCCCACATGGGGGTCGTGGTTCAATTAAGGGGGGGCAGTCACCCCCCCCCCCCCCCCCACCCTTTCATAACGGCATGACCAAGCTGGTCGTGCGGGGCACGCTCACCGCTAGCCAAACGGCCGCCCAGGCCGGGCCGGGCCACGCAGGCTGGGCCGGGCCGCGCCCAAATGGGCCGGACCCAGACCCAGGTCAGGTAGACCTGGTTCGGGCTGACCCAGGGGGTCTCGGGTTGGGTCGGTCTGGGCCCGAACCCCCTATTCTCAGGAAGTTTTTTTCAAACGCCCATAACATGGGCTACAGACTTCCGTTCGACGGATCGTCAATTGTGATGCGATCTTGGCATTGAGATGGTCGTTTCGGTATATTACACTCAATGTTTCGGAGAACTTTGAAGTACGACCGGGTTAGATCAATCCCGAAACCAACCGGGCCCTCGGAGCGGAAACACATATAACTTAAGGACCAGATGTCTGATTGACGTACCGTCGATTTTGTTGGATTCCTCTTGATTAGACAGTTCTTTTGGCATTTTAAACCTGAGGTTTGGATCCTGTTGGAGTAGGTACAGGTTGGATTGTACCCAAAATCCAACCGAGCCCCCGGAACCGAAAAGCCGATAACTTTAAGTCCGAACGTCCATTTGACAAACCGTCAGTGGCGTTGTTGATCACGTTGAGAAAGGGTCCCTCTGAGTATACCCAATGTGAGTTTGGGGTATAGTTGAGATACGGTCATGATGGTTTTTATATGAAACCAACTGGGCCCCTAGGATGAAAAGGCTAATAACTCAGAGACCGGGCATATTTTTGACGCGCTGTCCGTTGTGTTGAGACCCCTATGACAAGGCGGTACTTTGAGATACCTCTTCGTGAAACTTTGTGATACTTGGAGTATCGACCAGTAGCTCATGGAGCGGATCCTCCCGGAGAAGAGGGTATGGAGTACGGAGACCATGTAGCTGGATGAGACCTGAAGACTGCTTGTCTGATTCGAGTCGGAGTGACTTGTATAGCCCAGTGGGGAGCACTACTGTGTTTGGGTGGAAGACCCACGATGGGGAGAACTACTGTGTTTGGGTGGAATACCCATGGTACTCAACAGAAGAAGTACATCTGCAGGCTATTAGGGGGGGTGCCCTACTATGTTTAGGTGGCAGACCCCGGCGGGGAGCACTACTGTGTTTGGGTGGCTGACCCACGGTACTAGACAGGAGTAGTACCTTAGCAGTCTTAGGTTAGGGAGCAGTGCCTCAGAGTCATGACAGGATCACTCTACTTGACATAGATGGAGCTCTTCAGCAGCTCCGGTTTCGATAATGAAAACCCCGGTTTGAGCTGAGTCAATGACTTTTGTGTTTACCTCATGATTGAGATGGGTTACTTGATAACTTAGGTATATGTATGGTCATATACTTACGTAGAGGTTATCTGTTGAGATATTTCTTTGTGGTTTATCCTTGTTGGATTTTAGTGAGACCTTGAGGGTCTCGGGGTCCCTAATGAGTATCTTTATACTCAACCCTACACGGGATACACCTGCACCTCGTTGTGTTGGTTACAGACGATGGGAAATACTGATCGTGGTTGAGGATTGTTGATTTGGACTGTAACTGGAAGTGGATCTCACGACGAGTCAATACCCGAAGGACACTGACGGATGGTCGGTCAGACGTGGAGTGCTGAGGAGGACATTTTTACCTACCATTCAGGTTGGATCCATGGTGGATGATTCAGGAGCTTCTTTTCACCTTTCATCTATTGTCCTTTGAGTTGTACTTTACATTCAATTATAGCTGTACCTTTCTATTGGGCTTGTATTTCCGACCCCTTTGTATTTCTAGCACACTTGTTTAATACTTTACTTACTATTTTCTTCCGCTTATAGTCTGTTTTGTTGTTTACTTTTCTAAAGGCAATGCCTTCCATTTTATTTGGGATTTACGCCTTAGGTGCTAGTCGCTAGCCCCTGGCCTATGAAAGGCGGGTTTGGGGTAGTCACGGCACGGGCCCCGAGGACGGGTCGTGACATCCTACTGGGATTTGTATCTCACAACCTGATTTCCCTTTGTCCATTTCTATATTTATTTTTTTTGGGTCAAGGGAAATTGAATTCACAAGAAAAATGTGGTGTTGTTGTATACTTTGTGGACCTTTGAGAGTTTGTAGGAATTGATATTGTTTGTGATCAACCAATTATGAAAATCTTAACATACCATTTTTGAGACTTTTTGGGGTTTTTGTGGAACCTTTACTCTTATGGTGTTTTTTTATACCAACTATTTTATATATTCATATATTATTTACTGATTTAATAAGTAACTCTTATTTAAAAATTTTACTCGATCGGTTTTATTAATTTCATAGTGCTTGTCGATAGTTTTGGGGATTGAAATTTTCCTTTTTTTAATGTAATAATCTTCTTTGGTATCATTTATGTTTCTTATTTGTGGTAGTTAGTGACATAACTTGTAAGTTAAATGATACAACTTTAACTATAATTTCAAAGGTCATAAAGAACTGTGGACATAACTTTTCCTTTTTATTAAAATACATAACACTATTCCATTGAGATAGGTTAAAAAAATATCTCCTTCCTCAAAATAATGGTATTTCATATGGTTTTTTGTATAACTCTTTTATCTATTTTTTTCTTCCCCTATATAGTGATGAATCATATTTACCTTCTCAATCTTTTATTTTACCAATTATGGTCCCAATATATTTCCATCATTATGATTATCCAAGAATGAGGAAATTTAACACCATTATCCATATAATTCTTTAAATGGATCCATCTTCACACTAGAATGAAAGTTATTATAGGAAAAATTTTCCAATAAAAGATATTGAACCTAACATCCCTAGTAATACCATGAGAAAGCATGAATAATATCTTTTAATATTTGATCTTTTCAGTCAAATCATCCCTCTGAATGTGGATTAAATGTTGTAAAAAAATTTATTATGTTCCCAATGACTTTTGAAGGCCATTTTACAACTTTGGGGTAAATTTAGGATAATGATCAGATAATATTGACAGTGTAACCCCATGTAATATGATTATCTCATTAATATAAGTCTAGTTAATTTATCCAAATATATAATAACTTGATTAGTAAAAAATGAAAATTTTTAGTCAAATGATCAACAATAAACCAAATAACATTACTACCTTTATATATATTTGGTAATACCACCATAAAATACAGGGATACATTCATTCATTTTTTTTTCAGGTTCTAGAAATGGTTGAATTAACCCATTTGGTAGTTTGATATTAGAATTTACCAACTGACAGGTCAAAAATTTCAAGGTAATATAAACAATATCCTTCTTCCTGTATTCTCACTAATAATGTCCTTGAAGAGCTCTTTACATATTAGCCCTACCAAGATGAATAGAAAATGGAGAGTTGTAAGCCTCACTTAACAATTCCGTCTATAACTAGGATCCAATAAGAACATATAACATTTTTATAAATAAGATAATACCTTATTTATCAAAATTAGAAATTGAATACTTACCTTTCTTCATTGGTCCTACTTTTTCTTACAATCCATGTTCATACTTATGAGTGTCCGTAATTTTTAAAGACAATGATGGCTGTACATAAACCTGATTAAAAACTAAAGATGTTTTTCCATGAATATTTTATAGGAAAAAATTTATGAAATTATTAACTAAATTTTATTATTCTAAAACATAAAATATTTATTGATACATTGTATTTTCAACTCAAGTAATCAACTACCTTGTTTTCTTTACCTAGATGATGAGGAATTGTACCATCATAATCATTAATAAATTATTTTCATCTTCTATTCCTCATGTTCAACTCTTATTGAGTCAAGATATAATTTAATCATTTATGGTGAGTATAGATTTCATATTTCTCTTCATATAGATGTTTTATAAATATTTTTAACTAAAAACCCGTTGCATCAAACACATGTTCATGTGTTGGGTAATTCTTCTCATGGGGATTTAATTGATGAGAGCCATATGTGATAAAATGATCATTCTACATCTAGACTCAACCATGTCCCTCAAAATTGCATCAATATATGTAAAAAATTCACCATTAATTTTTTTAAAGGATGAAAATGGAGCTTTAACCAACAATTTTTTCAATTCTTGGAATCTTTCATCTAATTCCATTGTCCATGAAAATTTTACTCCTCTTTGGGTAAACATATTTAATAACATAGATAATAAGAACATTTTCTCAAAACAATTTGTAATAACCATATAATAAAATAAAACATAAAGTCTTGGTTAAATTTATAGTCCATCGACAATATTCTATTACATATGTTTAGAATGATCAATAGTTATTCCATCTATAGAAAAAATATTCCCAATGAATGGAATTTTCTAACCATTATTCACATTTACTAAATTTTCCCTAAAACTAATTTATTTTAAAATAAATTAGAGAAATTATTTAATGTTTCTAATAATATTCATAGATTATATGGAAAAACATTATATTATAATTAAACAAAAAATATATATGAATATTCTAATGGAACACTATATTAATTAGATCCATAAATATATTCAGTGTATATTTTAATTGAATGGAATAACCACAAACTCATAATGACCATAACAAGTTTGATATTTTATATTTGGAAGGCCTTCCTCCTTCGCCTTCATCTAATTATAACCAAACCTAAGGTCAATGATAAAAATAATTACTTCCATGGATTTGATCAAACAAATCATCAATATGCAGCAACAAATACATCTTCCAAATAGTAAATTTATTGAGTTCTCTATAATCAATGAAATGTATCATGGATTCATAATTATTCTTAACAAAATAATAATGATAATAATAAAGAGAAGTATTGAAGTAAGTAAAACCCATATTAAAAAACTCCATCAACTGATTTTTCAATTTAAACAACTCAACATAATCTATTAGACAAGAAGGTTTTAAAATTTTCATAGTATCGAGAACTACTTGAACCATAAATTTAACCTCCTTCTTGGGAATACCCCCATAAAATTTCCCATAAAATACAAACATGTATCTATTTACCATTTCAACATCACTTACATGAATAATTATTTTATTTTAAACATTATTTTAAAGATAAACATCAAATATATATTTTATCATTTTCTCTTCTTCTTAATATATTATCAAAGGTATGAAATCATTCTTATATATGAATTGAAACTCAGTATAAAATTGAATATAAATTAATTATCCATAAAATATATATCATCATGATATTCTAATACCAATCACATACCCTATATAACATCAAACTCTACAATAGGCATGAAAAAAAGTTTAATTGGAAAAATCATTCAACAGATAATAAATGGCACATTTATATAATCTTTATTTCTTTTATACTAACCCCATGAGTTTTTAACCAAAACATATGAAATAATTTCATGATATGGTATTTTCATAAGTGTTGAAAAACGTTATATGGACGTACTTATTAAAATAAATAACTAACTCATAAACTTTTATATTAATGAGAGGACAAATCCCTTTGTAAACAAGCATATAGACCTATGTGAAATCTTTATCGTTAACTATAATGCGCCAAAACTAAATGTGGTTCATAGGTAGCTAGTTTTGTATAATTTCATCCATAATAGAATATTGATTATTATTTATTTTTCTTCAAATCCAAAAAATTATTCTATATTCTGTGACAAAGAACTATAGTAAAAACTTTTAGAGAAAAAAATTTTAAATTCCACCCACTCCATGGAATCAATATAGTATATTTTACTTAATATTATTAATCATATTCCACCATAGATCATCTTCACCTAAAAAATCATAAAAATCAAAAAGCTATATTTCGATGTTTTATGCATAAAAAATAAATTTCTTCTAAAATTCATTTATTTTTCCTTCATGTTTCATCATATATAAAGATTAATTACATTTCATAGGGTGTTGTTTCGTGAAATCTACCACTATAGACATGTTCCTATATAGTTGGGCTCTTTCATTGGTACCACCATTAATAGCCTACATCAACTAAGTTAACACTTTCAATAGCTACTCTATTACCACTATTCTAAATTTCTGATATGGAATATTATTATACTCTTGATTCCTTCCAACTTCATCTTCAAGGATTACTCTATTAAAATCATTCTAAACATGCATTTATTAGATGAGGTAATATGTAAATCATTAAAATATATCTCATGATAATAAAATAGTAAATTATGGTATCCTGAAAGCGTCTTCTAACATTCTCTTAACCTCTAAATATATATAAACCTTTATCTGATCATAATATTAATGACCTATGACATTAATAGTCCTTAAATATGATTTCAATATCATAGAGTTTTTATTTTTTTCATTATCCTACCCTTTCAAAAAATTTAATTTTATAGAATTAAAAAAATACATAACAAAGTTTACACTTCCAAATAATTTAAATTTTTTCTATAAAATATTGAATTTAGTTTACACCCCCATTTAATTCAAGACACTTTTACTTCATTTTAGATGAGTCACCATAGCTGAAATACTGAATGTGATAAAATTTCTAATCATACATATATCCTTGGAATCCATTTTAAAACAATGGGATTAGATAAATAAATATCAATAATTGATATATAAATAATTTTAATTTTTTTGTTTGGTTAAAAACATGAAAACCCGTGGAGATATTTACCATTTCATAATATACTATTGATAACATAGATAGAAAATTTACACATTTGAAAAATAAATATCTTATTATAAATTAATTTAAAACCTATTGGAAATAATAGTAAAAAGAATAAAGGTATCCTGAGTTATATGGGGACTCATGAAAACACTTCTTTGATAAATAAACCATTCAGCTTTAATGTTTACATACCTCATAAAATCAACCGATTTTCAAAAAAACTTATTTTTTTGTAAGAATAATATAATTATGTTAGATAATAATATTTGTAACCATTGGTCACTCATTTTTAACATGTGTCATAATAACTGAATTTCAGTTAATTTTTAGGAGTGACCTTCCTGGTTATATCTCTCAATTTCACCTTAAATATAATATCATTACCCAATGAATTGAGGAGCTATATCAGGCTCACCCATCATCATAAGATATATAGAGCTCACCCTTCATCATTAATAATCATTAACTTGTGTATATAGAATAAGTAATTTATAATCTTTCACCTTTTCATCACAAAACCCATCAAAAAATCATTTAAATCAATAATCAAAACACTATCCTTTTTCAAGTAACCATAATGATAAATATACTTTTTTTTATGAACACTTAGAAATTAAAAATTAATTTAATAGATTGAATAGGCCATTCATTAAAAAAATTTGGTAAATTATAGAGGTTTATTGATAAAACATAAAAAAAATTGGGGATGGTAAAATGTCATCTAGCCGTATACATTATAAAACATTCTTTTCAAAAAAAAATTAAAAATGGGAAAAATAGCCCATATTGAAAATGTTTAAATGATTCATTTTAAAATATTTTTATTAAAATTCAGATATATTATATAATAGTCCTTATCAACCGTTATTTCCAAAATACTAACATTCTTAAAACATTTAAAATTAAATGTATATGGAGGAGAAAGAGTCTAAAACATTTTAAAATACTTTTAAATAAATAATATCTTACCTTAAGTCCCATGTATCTTAGCATGATATCCAAATCCATAATAATAAAATATTATTAGTTCTACACATAATAAATAAAAAATTTACTATTCATTTCATTTTAATTATTCTTTTATTTATTTTTTACCATGATTTATTTAGTTACTAAAATGGTTATGTTCACATTGAACCTTTTAGGGACATTTGGATTGTAACTCCAAAAATATCATTGATGTGTTCACCATGGTCAAAGGGGTTATGGTTAAATTGACTCAAATGTTATAAAAGTATTATAATTAAAATATTTATGCATTTTATATACTTTTAAAACCAACCGTGTATAATATTAATTAAAAATGGTCCACGTCGTTTCATGGAGACATTAGTTTGAACATACACATTAACGGGATTTTTATTTTTCTTTACGGTGAAAAAGAAATGAATTATATTATATTTTTCATATAAATAATAATATATATGATATTAAATTAATATTTATTCGTTTTTTCCATATTTATAACCTTTTATGTAATGTTTACATGAAAAATGAAATATATTCCTTCTTGGAGGAGGTAGTACACATGTACGAAAAGACATTTTTTTCATTTTACAATGGATAGAAATGGTATAATTTAAGTAATATATTATATTTAATGAATAATTAATATTTAATAAATATAATATATATCTATATATTTTTATTTTATCCAAAATTGTAACTATGCATGTGATCAGATGACGAGAAATGAAGCACATTTCTTCATGGAGGTGGTTATCCATATACACACATAAGCGATGTTTCCATTTCCTATAGGATGGAAATGGAATGAATATCAGTTATTAGTCCAAAATAATATTTTTATAACATACATATGATAGGAAATTTATTATATTTTATTTTTTATAAAATATTTGAAGGTTATAAAAGAATTAAAAATTAAAACATTTGGTTGAGAATTATAAATATTATTCGTAAAAAACATTTCCATACACCTTAAGCATTATATATTAGAATATTTATGATGAAAATGTTTTTAGGTCATTATAATGATGATTTGGAAATCATTTTGGAGGTTCATAGTTTAGATAATTGTATCAAGTGGTGTGAAGACTATAGGATAAGTGGTGCCCTTTTATATATGAGGGAAGTGACACTATTATAAATATTAGATGTTTTAAAATATTAAAAGGAATAATTCTAGGTAAATTGGCATGGATGAACCCAAAATTAATATATGGGATTTTGTAGGGTTAAAAAACTCAACCTATCAAATTTATTCAAGTTCAGGAGATGTAATAATCCTTATCTCCTACTTAATCTCCTTCAAACCAAATTTAACTATAATAGTGACAACATATCTTTTTATCATTATAACATATTTATATAACAAAAAATGAAGGGGATAATATAACGAAAATAGAAATAATTATCCAAAATATTGATTTTATTTTATCATATTAATATTAAATAGGTGTTAGAAATTTAGTTTGATATAAAAAAACGCATGAAATATAAATTTTTTTAATATGCCCGATATTTGTGTAAAGATAATTCTACATTGAAATCAAGTAAACAACTGAATTAAATAAATTTACATTTAAAAAATATATAAGTATTTTAGACTTCTGGATTAATCCAAAACTGAATGTCACCTTCCAAGAATACCATTAAATAAAAAGATCCAAAAAAATTAAATTTCAATAAAATATAACTTATATTCACAAAAGTAAATCATGGGTTCCCAAATTCAAAATAATGTTTTAAAATATATATTATTTTACTCCATAAACATATATTTCATCAAGAATGTGTTTTTAAAATATAATATTTCATTCTTAAACCATAATAATGACATAAAAGTAACGGTATTTTGAAAAATTGGTGTTTTCATTATTCATGAAAAAATAAATTATTTTAGAAAAACCCCAATATTTGTATTAACAAAATTTTCATATGATGGTTTAAAAAATTAATTCCTTTTTATAAAAATAAATTTCTAAAATTTATAAATATATATTTTAAATAAACTCATATAGTTGATGGAAACACAATTTAGTTAAATATAATCAATTATTTTTACTGAAAATTTTTATAAAATTATTTATTAAACTATGATGTTTATGAATCCATAAAATGAATATATATAAATCATAAGATAAATTGTTTTAACTACCTAGTTTTTCATAATGGAATCCATCACATAAGATTTTTTACATTTTTTTCAATACATTTTATGTTGAATTATGCTTTAGACATTGGTTTTCGGAAAAATCGATATCGGAAGCTCTTATTATAAGGATTTCAACATCAGATTTTTTTGAAACCACTATGAATCATTATTATTTTTTAAATATCCCAAAAAAATTATCCTGGAACTATAAAACACAGACAATGACATCGAACAACATAAATAGAAATAAGAAATAACACAAACAATATGAGAAAACTCTTTGAAAGAATTTACATCATGTTTCAAAAACTGTACACACATAAATGAAACTGTATCTATATATTAATAATTTTTATAAAATATTACTAAATAAATTTTCTATATTGTTCAATTAATTTCATTTATATGTTGAGGCCTCACAAAAAATATACTATAAAATAATGTTTTATGAATTAATAAATACAACATATTTGTTTAAATAATGATTGATTTCATGAAACTCACCTTTTCAAAACATATTGTTTTCTCGAGGAAAGATTATCTCACAGATGGATTGTAAAATGTGACCCCCAAATTAAACACACTAATTTATATTATTAAAATATTTTTTGATATAATAATTTAAAAATAGAAACACTAGATATGTACAAAAAACAAGTATTTAGTTATATAAATGTTTTCAAACTAAACTTTCACATATTAATTATTTATTATTCCACTGAAAAAATTTGATCCGAATTGATCTCAATATAAAAAAAAATTAATTTAAATTATTGGTTCTCAATTCATTTGAAAATATAGAAATATTAATATAAAATATCTAAAATAATATAATAATACTTACTCATTTAACAGCTTTCAAAATCTTCTTGGAACACCACCCAATAACGAGCATAACCTATACATTGATAATTATAATGGTAAATATTAATAACATCTTATGATACTAAAATATAAAAATTCATTCAATAATAAGAGGATAATGAAAAAAATTATAGTTATGTATTCTTTAACTGTTAAGGAATTGAAAAATCTAACTTGTAATTTATATATTTTTATTCTTTGTATATATATATTCAATTTTGGAATGTTGGTATTGGAATTTCACACTATTGAAAAATATTTTGGATACATAAACCAATAAATATAATTGAAATTTTATTGTTTGAAAAGAGTATTGAGATACCAGATTAGAAAATTAATAAATTAAGTCAACATACCATATGATTACTTTAAAAAATTAAATTTATAAATTAAATTTTATTACATGGAAAATAATTAAAACATGGGTAAAATGATATCTTCACCCTTTACAACATAAAATATTTTATTTCTAAAAACATATAATGTAAAATATCTTCAAAAAGTAACAGTACTTATTAAAAAAGTATAATAATTTATGCATATAGAATGAATTTATGTTAACTTTATTATCCTATAAAATTTTTTTGGTGTATCTGAAGGTGTTCGTTCTAGAAATTTACATTCAATTTTACTGATTCCATTAATTATGGGTACTTCTACATTTTTTAGTCTAGGAAAAATTTATATGTTATTTTAATTTAATGATGAATAAAAAATCAAAATCAATTCAAAAAACAAATTTAAAATAATGAAAAGGCTATATTTCCAAAGTAATAAATGATCAACACATTGTCCAACTAAGGTCACCTCCACCAAAAGTAATGATATTATGGATTTTGGATTGATAATATCATTTATTAGTTCTCTTAACTAATTTTTCTTCAAAAGATAATGATGTACATAATCCAAAATATGATGTATAATTCTGTATGCTAAAATATTTACATGGGGATCCCCAATATGAAACTCATATTACACAGTAATGTATAAATGAGGAGGTAGAGGATTTGGGTTTGTAGTCTTGGATTTTTATATTTTTTTCAAAAACATATCCTATACATATGATTTAATTACATCACCTACAAACTTATTCAACTATAACAACTTAGAAATTAATTAAATTATTCTCTATTGTATTCTTCCTCCATCAAATCCATTTTAGTGTGGCTAAAAGGATTTCTAAAATCAATACCCTCCTTATATCCTAAGACATGAAATGTGTGTTTTTTCCTTCCTTAAATAGTTTTAAGAATATCTATAATGCCTTCAAGGATAAAGGTCCCCTATGCCATTTTCTCCTAAAGGGTGTCCTGAAATAATATTCTGAAATTTTATATTATTGTGATGAATTTAAGAAATAGTAATGTTAAATAAAATTATTATACAATTACGTGAAATCATATCATATAATATTACCTTTTTATCGATAGTAAATATCCCCTTCTTCCATTCTCTCCCTTTTTAATTTTTTTATTACATGGGGGAGGAAATTAAGTGTTGTATTAGTAACACATGGAATTTGATTATAGTAATAAAAAAATTTATCTTCATATCACAATGTCTATTTTAAAATTTCATGGCAAAAAAATTATACTTTTATAGGATTAATATTGATTTTGATCTTACTATGTCAAAATAAGAATATGATGAACAAAACATCACCATGAGGTAAATGGAATAATTTTTCTAAATCTATTTTTAAGTGTATAATGTTTTACACTTCAATTAATTGAAATAATACCTATTGATGAGTGATTTAAATTAATCTAATATATAATATACCTAAAAATGAATTTATATTCAAATAATTTTTATTTTTAGGCATATATTTAATATTACGTCATCGTTTTCTTGAAAAATACATTCTAAGGAAAACCATTTCTTCAAAACCTGTTTATAGGTTTTATTTTACAATTAATTTTTCAAAATTTTATAAATTTATTTTGATAAAATTAATTAAATATATATATTTATTTTTAATAATATTTTTTAATAAGTTTAACTTTATTCTTTATCATAATCAATATTAAGATAGTGTGCACCTTTTATCACAATTAGGGTTCAAATGGGTTTCTGAGACATTAAACTACTTTTATAAAGGTTAAATTGACATAAAAAATTATAAATTATATTTTATGGATTTATTTAAACTCTTATTACATAATAATATAAATTTAATAGTTTATGGGATACATTTCCTTGAAAATTACTCTATAATATATTCATATTATCCCAAATACTAAGTATGTCCTCTCCCTCACCTATGAAAGGAAACCACCTATTCTCCCCTCCCCACACATCAATATTATTTTATATCAGACAATAACAACCCAAATAACTTCCTAACATACCTACCCATTTCCTATAGGTCATATTTGTGGCACAATACCGACCTTATATGTCATTAGATGTAAAGAAAAGGTAGTTTTCTGAAGAATCGGTATTGTTTTTAACAATAAAATAGTTATATTTCTTATTATACCTGTAACACCCCTGGTAAATATAGAATATGAAAATTTCATATTTATCCATATTTGTGAATAAAATATTAATATGACTTTAATGGGGATGCTATGCTCGATGGCGTACCCAACACACAACAACGAGTTTCTTGGGAATCTTACGTTGCACTCTAATAATAAAATAATATTATTTTAAATGGTAGTTAATGCCTAGCTGTTGTGATGGAGGGAATGAATAGAACTAACTAAAAAATTATTATATATGTTTGTCAAATATTTTTACTTTTTACAATAAATGTTAGAGGATTAAAAATGCAAATGAATCCAATTTTAAACGTAAACATTCTAATATTCTTTAAAAGGTCGATTAACCGCCTTTTGATGGTGAACCTCTTTTAAATCAACATTTTTACAATGTTATGTGTTATATTTTAAAAAATAAAACTCTTCTTTAGAATCGGGACCTCAAAATTTACTTTGTGTAAATTTTTGGTATTTTTCCAAAAAAGTTCAATTTTTAATGAATAGTGAAAAATGTTGTATTTTAATTCAAAACCTCTTTTTAATATAATTTATTTATATGATTAGATTATATTTTGAATTTTATTTGAAGTTAAATTAGAATATATTTTTACCATCTAATCCAATTGTGGTCTTTGAATTAATTTCACTTTGAAATCGGACTTAAACTAGTGTCAATCTTTTGATACATTTTGTTTCATAAAAAACACGCTATTTGTTTTCACAGCGGGAATTAATTTTTAAATTAATTAATGAAACTTATGTGTTTTGAATTTTGTAAAATAGACATCATTTTTGAATTTGGAATATCAAATATAGCTTAGGGTGAATTTTTTGTAATTTTCTGAAAAAACTCAATTTTTTATGAATAGTGAAACCACTAAGTGGTACTTATAAAAACTGATTTTTCCGTTTAAATGAAATTTTTCCATCTTTGTGTTTTGAATTTCAAAAATCCGACATACATGGTTGTCATTAAGAAGTAAAATTTGGTTCAATGGGATACAAATAATTTTTTGGTGAATAGTAACTTATTAAGTTTTTAATCGCGATTATAGGTAATTAGTGTAGTTTAAGGTAAGAATAATGTTTTAATAAAATAAAATGACCTAGACACATGTCATACCCTAATTGGATGTGTCATGACCGACCAAGAAAATACATGGGTCAACTTGGGGACCCCATGGATCCACTTTGGTTGGAAAATGACATAAATAATTTTTTATTTAATGTTAAAGTAAAAATGACACAAACATGAGATGTTTTACTAAAACAATTTTTACATGGGGATATACAAGTCAGATTTTTGACTATAAATAGTCATTGGAAAGATAAAATGATTTCCTACATCATATTAGTTTTTTATAATTTTTAGACATTAAATAAATTAAATTATTTATGAAATCATGATGATGCAGCGATGACCTCATTATTTAACGATTTAAATAAAATGGAAAGATAATGTAATATATAAGACCTACACACGTCCAAAACCTATTGGATGAGTGGATTTCGAACCCTTATCACCTTATCCTCGAAATACATCAATGTGAGATCTTTAAAATCCGAAACTCTTTTGAAAATAAAGTAACATTTTGTAACTTTACAAGAGTGCCCATCCTCTCCTCTTATAAAAGGCCTCCACCTCTACCTCCTTACCCACACTCCCAAAGCCTTTGGCTTGGCCAAACCATGCCCATTTTGTCTCTCCACTTCCCTATATTACTCCTTGAAGCCTAAATTTGGGCAAAAGTATTCCCAAGGAAGCCTTTGAGCTCAAACCAAAGGGAGTTACCCGAATTTAAGGTAATGTCTTCACTTGAGTCCTTTTGTTTTATTTTGCCTCTCCAACCCCCTAAACTCTTTTTATTCATTTCTTTTGTAACAACTCTAGTATCTTCAATATACTAGGATGTTTTTATAATAATTATTCGAGCAACACTTACGCATACCTACATCTAATGGTTAAAGAACATACTGTTTCCGTGAATGGCGAATTTCTGCCTCACGAAACGATGATTGTTCAGCACTCATATAACACTTTCAAAGGTGGCCATTAAGATGTAACTATATTTATATATGATATATAATATGTTTATCTTTTACTTAAGCTTATTTATTTTTCATTTATGTCATACCTTTATGGTTTCCCTTAAGGGTAAACGCGATATCTTCATTTAAGGAAATGCGGACTACTGCCCCCTCAAAGTGATGTGATTCTTTAATGCCATATGTGGGACGTATAAAGGATGGATTTAAAGTTATTATATATTATGTTATACTGGAATTATAATATACCTCTATATCCTTATTATTTATTTCCATTAATGTATGAGATATAAATGAAATTAGCGTTCATGCGTATGTATGGCTTACCGTCTCCATGAACGGTGCATTTCATTTCTCATCCCTAATTGTAATGTACTATTATAAGTAAATATTTATAATGGATATATATAATGTATGTTAAATATAAATGATGAATATAATTCTGTAATTAAAATATACATTCCTATCATTTAGTTTTAATTCCATTAATATGACAAAGAAATTAAAGTAGCGTTCATGCGTACGTACGGCTTACCGTCTCCATGAACTGTCAATTTCATTTCTTACCTCTAAATGATTATGTAATTTTATAAATAAATGTATATTCCAGATATATATGATATATATGATATCCAAATCATGAATATCATTCTGTATATAATGAACCTTTGACCACACGAACAACATGCAGTTGTAAGAAGTTCACTTTCGACTTAAGAACCAAATATCGACAGAACAAACATTATTAACATAAATGATTACATAATGTTTATAATATGGAAATAAGTGATATAAAAGAATAATGAACTTGAAAAAGGTTCTTATGCAAATAGAAATTAACTCATGTTTATTATTCAAGACGTTAAAGAATGATCGAGTCAAGTCGGACCCGATGTAAGGGATCTTACTCCTCTCTTTCTTTTTAAGTACACTCTTTTGTGTCATTCCTTTTAAGATCCTCTTTATTATGATTGGGATGTAATTTTATATTACTCCTACTTTAATTTTTATGTTCATATGATGAGAGACCCTATTTGATCTCATAAGTCCATTTTTGGAAGCTTTAAGTGGCGCCGTTAGGCTGCCGAGTTTTCGTAAGGGATTTTTCATCTCACTTTTATTCCTGTGAGATTTATGCTACATTTTGCACAATTTCCTTTGAGTGGTTTATGTACTTCCCATTATTCTACTCTTTGTGTAATATAATTTCATTTATGAGTATTTACATCAATGATGTATTGCCCTTCTTTCATGGGGTGTATGTTTTGAAAGATACCCAAGTCGGTAAGGGAACCTTTCACCCTCCTCTTTTTAGAAGACTTATTTTGTTGGGTCTTTTAATTCACATATTGTTATGTTGGGATATGTTCTCATATATCCATATTGATGTAAATCTTAAGTGATGAGATACCTTTTTTTATCTCTCATCAACTCTTTTTCTGTATGTTAGGTCCACTATGCTGAATACCCTGAGAGGGGGGGGGGTGAATCAGTGTATGACAAATTAAAAATTAAAGCCTGTTCTGATCTTGTTTCTCTATTAAGAAAAACACTCTTCTCTCTCTTTCATGTTGCACAATATAAACAGAAAGTAAAGAAAGCACAGGACACAACAGTTTTACTTGGTTCACCGCTAAGGGCTACGTCCAAGAAGCATACGACGAAAGGTTGTCGGTCGTACCAAGTCCACTAAACTTCACTAGCTGTGGATTACAAAGTTCGGGCTAGATCACTTCTATGCCTAGGCTCACTGCCTTTACAAGATTTAGGGTCAGATCACTGCTTTCCCTAGGGTCACTTCCTGTTTCTCTCTCTCTGGCTCACTACCGGTGGAGAGGATCACCTTCTTCCTCTTCCTAAGCTCACTGCTCTGTGAAGGGAATCAACTAACAGTTTATAGACCTGTAGGTCTCTTTATTTCCATTAAGGAATGCATCATTCTCTGTATGTAGATGCTCTGTTGAAGTTCAACTTTCACCCGTAGATGAATACCCCTTTGCCACTATCCACTGGGCAAACAACCTTTGAAAAGACCTTCGCAAAGCACCCTACAATGTGAGGCTCCCAATTTCGTGAAGCTCAAACAAGCCTTCGCGAAGCTCCTGCCTTTTCACGAAGCTCACTAGCGAAGCTCCCTCGCGAAGCATGCTCGTGATTCTCAAGCCATCGCAAAGCAACGAACCTCGCGAAGCAAAGTAAGCCAACGCGGAGCTCGCAGGTTTCGCGGAGCTATAACAGCCGCCGCGAAGCACCTCTTTCGCGAAGCACACTGGCTCTGCGAACCACCTTCGCAAATCGAGAGAAAAGTATTTTCTCTGAAAATTCTCTCTTCTTCTCTCGAGGGGGTCGGCCTCTATTTATAGGCAATTCCACAAACCCTCAAACTTTCCGTGAGAAGTCAACGCCACGTCATTACAAATTGCGAAGCTCCAAAGTTTCTGCCGGAATTCTGTCCAAATCGCGAAGCTCCACGGCAATCTTCCGTTCGCGGAGCTTGACGTAGTCATGAAGAATCACCGTCAACTTACCTTCGCGGCTCGCGCCTTCACCGAGAATCTCCCTCGCGAAGCCCAACATTCCTTCGCGCCTTCGCCGCGAATCTCTCTCGCAAATCCCTTCTCCGCCGCGATGCGCTTCAGCCTCTGCCGTTCGCGAAGCTTGACGTAATCGCGAAGCATCACCTCCTCCATTCTTCTGGTCTTCGCGATTTCCAAACCAAGAATCTTATCTTCCCAAAATTCATGATTTTTCCATATTAAATTATTCTCTTCATGGAAATCCACTTTTCGCGATGCTCACCAAACTCCAAATTTTGGACCCCAAAAATTTGGAAAACACTGCGAAACGGCGCCACCTTGTACTGCTCTTTTGTACCGCCTCCAGATCGTCCTTTTCCTTTGTCATCGTTCTTTGTCAACAAGGATTGTCAATAACTTCTTGGGAACTTGACAAATATCCATAAAAGCTTCTTTGTCAACAAACACAATCAACCCAAAAATACTGCAATGTTACCTTGAGAGATTTTTGCCCAACACTGAATTTTGAAGTGACACCGTTAGGCTGTCAAATTTTTGCAAGGGAACTTCTTAACCCAAATTTGATTCTTTGGGAAAAACTTGTACTCTTTGAATATGTCGTTCTATGAATTTTTTTGAATAACCTCTGATTAATTTACACTTTATATTCACTTATATTGGGTGTATTCGTTTTTCATACATAATTATGCAATTGATTTGTCCTTAAACCAAGGATACCGTCTTTGTAAGGGTCTTCGTCTCAATCTCCATTTATTGAGGCATATTTTGTTTTATACACAACCTTCTTTTATATGAAGTATAAACCCCTTTGAAGTTTACATTTATTCAAAAGGAATCTTTTTTCTACGAAGTGTTTTACTAAAAGACAAAAAGGAATGTTTCTTTTTACGTACGCGGTGACAACTACCTTTTCCACCGCTGCGAGTATTATTTGATCCTTGGATTCCTCAACAAGCCGTAAATGATATATTGTGATTGAAATGTTTAAATGTTATCATTCATTTATGTTGGTTTTATTTGTTATAATTTTATAATGGTACTTGGACATTTTACGGGTGGTTACGTGATAAACCATATGACAGGTGGTGCCGTGAATACCAGGACGGGTGGTTACACTATAACCTCCAATGCATTGGGTATGGAAGTCGTCTGTATGGCTATTCCATTAAGTATGTATGGAAGTTGGCCGAATGGCTATTCTATTAAGTGATATTTATGGAAGTCGACCTTATGGTTATTCCACTTAAGTATGTTTATGTCCCAAGTTACCTTTATATGTTATGTGATCATTATATGGTTTTTACGGTAATCTTTTGGTTACAGAAGGGTAAGTAATGAACTTTTATTCAGTGAAGAGTTTTTACTACCTCAAAAAGGTTAAAAGTATTAGTTTGATAAAGTATACATGGTTTACTTGTTGTTTTGAAAAACTATCAGTTTTTATTCTTTGTGTATCCCTTACTGAGCTTTTTATGCTCATCCCAAGTTTTTGAAATGTTTTTCACAGGACTTAATGTGGAATAGGGTCAAGGATGGAATCAAGGGATAGTCATGCTACCTAAAACATGGAACTAGACATGTTTCTTTTTAAGAGTTTTTATTTTATGGAAACATAGTCGAAGTTTCTTCTTTGTAATCTTTTGAGATGTAATACTTATGTCCTAATTCTCTAAAAATATAAACCTGAAAAGATCCTCAATGTGAATTATTAATTTAATTCAATATTAAGTAAGGTTTAAGGATGGGGCCTTATAGTTGGTATCAAAGGTCGGTTTAGATAACTTTAGATGTTAGGGTATTCTTTAAGCATAAGTGACACTACCATAATAGTTAGTATTTCAGAAAGAGTCATAGGTTTTAGATAAAGTGAATGAGTAATTATATCTTCCTCATCAGTACATGATGGTTTTGTTGTTATACTCACACTGACCCTTTTTGGTTTTAGTAAATGGATGGATCTAGCAGGTACCAAAGTAACATTGGATGTGAAGGAAACTGTGATAGTTTTCTAAGCGAGCAGCTGAATGATATGGGAGCTGCAATGAGAACTCTTGTGTTTATCCTCAACCAACTATCTGGAGTCATGATTGACCACCTAAACCTTGGTGATTTCTATAAGGCATCATATATGCGAGAAACAAATCCCTACGGAACTACAGGTAATAATCATAAAGGTAAGTGTGTTCAAAAACCTATGTGTCATAGATGTGGAAAGAAACACCTAGGAAAATGTTTCAAAGGGACGGAAATATGCTATAGATGTGGAAATGAAGGTCATAAAGCAAGAACCTGCCATGGAAAAAGTAAGCATCTAGTTGACTCGAGGAAAGGGAATGTAGTTATTTCTGAGGGATCAATTGAATGTTTTAAATGTGGTGTGCATGGTAATTATGCAAACACATGTCTTATGAAGAAGTTTCTGGAATGGGATCACCAAGATCGTACAAATATTCATTTACCAATACCTAATGCCATTCCGATTGAGGATGAAGAAACTGACAATGACCAATCAAAGGCATGGATTATTTCATAACTATTGTTTTCATATTTTGGAATCGTAGGATATGATTCATGATTTTGTTTGTAGGAAATAAGTATTTCGGAATAAGTTGGAATGGAATGGTTAATGGATCATGAAGAATGTTGAATGAGTAAGATGTCAACATATAAGGGCTTCAAGAGTTATGGTGAAATTCTTAAGATTATGAAGTCTCTTTTGATGATGGGGTTACATTAGAAGACTTTTTATATTATATGTAACCCTGATGTTTAATATATGAAAATTTTATTCAAGGAATAGTTATATTTTCTTTTGTGGAAATAGTTATAAAGAACCATTTGAGTTTATATGATCCTTACTTTTGAGGTAATTATGGGTTACTATATGATGGAAGTGAAATGGATGAGATAAAATTGAGGTTAAATTATGTTATCGTTATTTTTGATGATTTTATCTCTTTTGGGGAATGATTTGAGAATTATATAGTTTTGGAAAAAGGACAACACGCAGACCATGTGACAACCCGTCGCGTCGGACAAAGCTGCGGGAATCGAACCCACAACCAAAGTGCAACTGGTATTTATCACCTACCACTGGACTACGTGAAGTCCCTGGTTAGTTTGACTAATTATTTGTAGTTATATGATTTTATGAATTAAGAGTAAGTTGATTTTGGGTTATTTATGAAAATGATTAACCTATCATGGAGGATATGTGATTAGGTTAATTACTTTTCAATACGAGACATTAAGGGCAACCGATGTTGTTTGGAGATAAATGTCACGATTTAACTTGGAAGACTATGTGACTAAATCTTTCAAATATTTGGGTTTCAATCTTAGATTGGTTTACTTTGAATAATTTTATGGACAAATTTATTATTGAATGGCCCTCGTTGATTTTTGGGGTTTTTTTTGGACTAATTTTGGAGATTAAGAATAGATTTTCTTTTTATAAAGGATTATCCTTTTTTGGATTATCTGATCTTGTACTAACCTTTTTGGTTTTGGTTTTGGTTAGAGTCTAAAGACATGGGAATTAAATAGTTCTCTTTTTTGGATTAGGTGATTCTATAGAAGTTGATTATAGTACTCTTAATGTGAACAAGTCTTCCTAAATACACGTCTTTTGGAGAAAATATGAGTTTTTGTAAGGAATCTAATAAAAGTTTATAGTCAACATGATAAGTGATGATGTTTCCTTATGAATAAATTCCTCAATAAAAAGTAACTTAAAACAAAAAATTTGTCTATTAACTTTTCCTACTGGGGAATCGAATACCGTTTAACCCATCACAAGTTTGGGATTTTCTTATGGTTAACTTTCTCCTAGACATGTTTACTATCACTCTCCCTCAAGAACATGACCCTTTGCTTCTTCTTCCATGTCCATGATTTCCTATACGGTATCCTATTTTGGGTTAAATCGGGTGACCTCTATACCTATCTTTCTTTATTTTAAAGTGATTGTTTTACCGACTATTGTTCCGATGTGAGACTTTCAAGGATGTTTCCAAGCTCATTTTTAAAATTGCGAGGACGCAAGTACCAAAAGGGGGGAAGGATATAACACCCCAGGTAAATAAAGAATATGAAAATTTCATATTTATCCATATTTGTGAATAAAATATTAATATAACTTTAAAGGGGATGCTATGCTCGATTGGCGTACCCAACACACAACAACGAGTTTCTTCGGATTCTTACATTGCACTCTAATAATAAAATAATATTATTTTAAATGGTAGTTAACGCCTAGCTGTTGTGATGGCGGGAATGAATAGAACTAACTACAAAATGATTATATATGTTTGTAAAATATTTTTAATTTTTACAATAAATTTTAGAGGATTAAAAATGCAAATGAATCCAATTTTAAGCGTAAACATTCTAATATTCTTTAAAAGGTCGATTAACCGCCTTTTGATGGCGAACCCCTTTTAAATCAACATTTTGACAATGGTATGTGATATATTTGAAAAAATAAAACTCTTCTTTAGAATCGGGACATCAAAATTTACTTTGTGTAAATTTTGTGTATTTTTCCAAAAAAGTTCAATTTTTAATGAATAGTGAAAAATGTTGTATTTTAATTCAAAACATGTTTTTAATCTAATTTATTTAAATGATTAGATTATCTTTTGAATAGGTTTTAAAGTTAAATTAGAATATATTTTTACTATCTAATCCAACTTTGGTCTTTGGAATTAATTTCACTTTGAAATCGGACTTAAACTAGTGTCAATCTTTTGATACATTTTGTTTCATAAAAAACACGCTATTTGTTTTGACAGCAGAATTAATTATCAAATTAATTAATGCAAATTATGTGTTTTTAATTTTTTAAAATAGACATCATTTTTGAATTCGGAATATCAAATATAGCTTAGGGTGAATTTTTTGTAATTTTCTGAAAAACCTCAATTTTTGATGAATAGTGAAACCACTAAGTGGTACTTATAAAAACTGATTTTTCCGTTTAAATGAAATTTTTCCATCTTTTTGTTTTGAATTTCAAAAATCCGAAAAATATGTTTGTCATTAAGAAGTAAAATGTGGTTCAATGGGATAAGAATAATTTTTTTGGTGAATGGTAACTTATTATGTTTTTAATCGCGATTAGAGGTAATTAGTGTAGTTTAAGGTAAGAATAATGTTTTAATAAAATAAAATGACCAAGAACCATGTCCTAACCTCATTGGATGTTTCATGTCCGACCAAGACAATCCATGGGTCAACTTGTGGAACCCATGGATCCACATTGGTTGGAAAATGACATAAATACCTTTTTATTTAATGTTAAAGTCAAAATGACACAAACATGAGATGTTTTACTAAAAAAAAATTTCATGGGGTTATACAAGTGATATGTTTGACTAAAAATATTCACTGGAAAGCTAAAAAGAGTTCCTACATCATCTTATTTTTTTATAATTTTTAGACATTAAATAAATTAAATTATTTATGACATCATGATGATGCAGCGATGCCCTCATTATTTAACGATTTAAATAAAATGGAATGATAATGTAATATCTAAGACCTACACATGTAAAAAACCTATTGGACGAGTGTATTTCGAACCCTTATCACCTTATACTCGAAATAAATAAATGTGGGACCTTTAAAATCCGAATCTCTTTTGAAAATAAAGTAACATTTTGTAACATTACAAGAGTGCCCCTCCTCTCCTCTTATAAAATTCCCCCACGTCTACCCCCTTACCCACACTCCCAAAGCCTTTGGCTCGGCCAAACCCAGCCCATTTTGTCTCTCCACTTCCCTCTAGTACTCCTTGAAGCATCAATTTGGGCATAAGTCTTCCCAAGGAAGCCTTTGATCTCAAACCAAAGGGAGTTACCCGATTGTAAGGTAATGTCTTCACTTGAGTCCTTTTGTTTTATTTTGCCTCTCCAACCCACTAAACTCTTTTTATTCATTTCATTTGTAACAACTCCAGTATATTAAATATACTAGGATGTTTTTATAAGAATTATTAGAGCTACACTTACACACACCTACATCTAATGGTTAAAGAACATACTGTTTCCGTGAATGGAGAATTTCTGCCTCACGAAACGATGATTGTTCAACACTCATATAACACCTTCAAAGGTGGCCATTAAGATGTCACTGTATTTATATATGATATATAAAATTTTTATGTTTTACTTAATCTTCTGTATTTTTCATTTATGGCATACCTTTATTGTTTCCATTATGGGTAAACGCGATATCTTCATTTAAGGAAGTGCGGACTACCGCCCCCTCAAAGTGATGTGATTCGTTAATGCCATATGTGGGACGTATAAAGGATGGATTTAAAGTTATTATATATGATGTTATACTGGAATTATAATATACCTCTATATCATTATTATTTCGTTCCATTAATGTATGAGATAGAAATGAAAGTAGCGTTCATACGTACGTATGGCTTACCGTCTCCATGAAAGTGCATGTCATTTCTCATCCCTAAATGTAATGTACTATTATAAGTACATATTTATAATGGATATTTATAATGTATGTTAAATATAAATTATAAATATAATTCTGGAATTAAAATATTCATTCCTATCATTTAGTTTTAATTCCATTAATATGACAATGAAATGAAAGTAGCGTTCATGCGTACGTACGACTTACCGTCTCCATAAATGGTGCATTTCATTTCTTACCTCTAAATGATTATGTAATATTATAAATACATGTATATGCCGGATATATATGATATATATGATATCCAAATCATGAATATCATTCTGGATATAATGAGCCTTTGACCACATGAACAACATGTAATTGTAAGAAGTTCACTTTCGACTTAAGAACCAAATATCGACAAAACAAACATTATTAACTTAAATGATTACATAATGTTTATAAAATGTAAAGAAGTTATATAAAAGGAATAATGAACTTGACAAAGGTTCTTAAGAAAATATAAATTAACTCAAGTTTATTATTCAGGACGTTAAAGAACGATCGAGTGAAGTCGGACCCGAGGTAAGGGATCTTACTCCTCTCTTTCTTTTTAACTACACTCTTTTATGTAATTCCTTTTAAGACCATCTTTCTTATGATTGGGATGTTATTTTATATTACTCCTATTTTTATTTTTATTTTCATATGACGAGAGACCCTATTTGATCTCATAAGTCCATTTTTGGATGCTTTAAGTGGCGCCGTTATGCTGCCGAGTTTTCGTAAGGGATTTTTCATCTCACTTTTATTCCCATGAGATTTATGCTACATTTTCCACAATTTCCTTTGAGTGGTGTATTTACTTCCCATTATTCTACTCTTTGTGTAATATAATTTCGTTTATGAGTATTTACATCAATTATGTATTGTCTTTCTTTCATGGGGTGTATGTTTCGAAAGATACCCAAGTCGGTAAGGGAACCTTTCAGCCTCCACTTTTTAAAAGACTTCTTTTGTTGGGTCTTTTAATTCACATATTGTTATGTTGGGATATGTTCTCATATATCATTATTGATGTAAATTTTAAGTTATGAGATAACTTTTTTTTATCTCTCATCAACTCTTTTTCTAAATTTTGAAGTGACGCCGTTAGGCTGTCAAATTTGTTCAAGGGAACTTCTTAACCCAAATTTGATTCGTTGGGATAAACTTGTACTCCTTGAATATGTCGTTCTATGAATATGTGTGAATAACCTCTGATTGTTTTACACTTAATATTAACTTATATTTTGTGTATTCATTTGTCACACATAATTATGCAATTGATTTATCCATAAACCAAGGATACCGTCTTTGTAAGGGTCTTCGTCTCAATCTCCATTTATTGAGGCATATTTTGTTTTATACACAACCTTATTTTATACGATGTATAAACCCCTTTTACATTTACGTTTATTCAAAAGGAATCTTTTTTCTACGAAGTGTTTTACTAAAAGACAAAAAGGAATGATTCTTTTTATGTACGCGGTGACAATGACCTTTTCCGCCGCCATGAGTATTATTTGATCCTTGGCTTCCTCGACAAGCCGTAATGTTTTTAAAATAAAATAAATACCATATACTTCTTTTTTATTTTGGTATTGCAAATGGTTTTGATAAAGGATTCTATTATGTAAATATATTTAAATGATATATTGTGATTGAAATGTGGAAATGTTATCATTCCTTTATGTTGGTTTTATGTGTTATAATTCTATAATGGTACTTGGACATTTTACGGGTGGTTACGTGATAAACCATATGATGGGTGGTGCCGTGAATACCAGGACGGGTGGTTACGTTATAACCTCCAATGCATTGGGTATGGAAGTCGGTCGTATGGCTATTCCATTAAGTATGTATGGAAGTTGGCCGAATGGCGATTCCATTAAGTGATATGTATGGAAGTCGACTTTATGGTTATTACACTTAAGTATGTTTATGTCACAAGTTACCTTTATATGTTATGTGATCTTTATATGAGTTTTATGGTAATCTTTTGGTTACAGAAGGGTAAGTAATGAACTTTTATTCAGTGAAGAGTTTTTACTACCTCGAAAAGGTGAAAAGTATTAGTTTGATAACGTATACATGGTTTACTTGTTGTTTTGAAAAACTAACAGTTTTCATTCTTTGTGTATCCCTTACTGAGCTTTTTATGCTCATCCCATGTTTTTGAAATGTTTTTCACAGGACTTAACGTGGAATAGGGTCAAGGATGGGATCAAGGGAAAGTCATGCTACCTAAAACATGGAAGTAGACATGTTTCTTTTTAAGAGTTTTTATTTTATGGAAACTTAGTAGAAGTTTCTGCTTTTTAATCTTTTGAGATGTAATAGTTATGTCTTAATTCTCTAAAACTCTAAACCTAAAAATATCCTCAATGTGAATTATTCATTTAATTCAATATTAAGTAAGGTTTAAGGCTGGGGCCTTATAATACCAATTTAAAAACATTTAAAACTATTTAGGTATAATAAAATAATAATCTTACAAACCCTTAGATGTTATTATTTTTTTAGTAACAACTATATATATCATTCACTATCAAATGTGAAACAGAATCATTTGTCATGTGTATGGAAAATTTCCACCACACTAACCAAATTAATTTGTTATCCATCACAGTGTCACATTTCTAGTCCAATTTATGGAACTAGTAAAAATATATTATATTTATGAAATTATAAAGATTTTATAAATGTATTATATCATCCACTTAATTAACCTTCCATCTATTAAAAAATAATTATTTCCCTTATGCATATGTATGGACAACCTCCTCAATGAAGTGATGCAATTTATTTTTAATTTGCACTTATCATTTATGATTTTAAATATCTATAAAATTAATATGTATAAATTTTATGTCATGATTAATATTCTAGAGATTATGGACTCATCAGTATAAAAGGACCATAACTTTTAGATCAAAAAAATAAAAAACATAGTTTAAATTGAAACAATGATAATAAAAAATGATGGTTAACAAATGGATGATAGTATATTATAAGTGGATGATATATGAAATTATATATATGTATATATTTCTTATATATAATTATAATAAATCTAAATATATTATTAAGCATGATAAATTGTTTCCATCAAAGTAAAGTGTGAGGTAAGGGATTTTACCTCAACAACCACTCCATTTAGACATTTTTAGTATTATAAATATTTTTTTGTGGTGTATATACTACCCCATTAATATATTTTACATTAATATATACTTATTCATACTGAATAAATTTTAAATTAAAAATTTAACTTTTCAATGGGTGGGTTCCAAAATTTCATAGCCCATTGATGCATTGACCGGTCTCATAAGACAAACTAGTTTGTTAGCCTTATTAAAAGGGATTTTGATATATACCTACACATAAAATTAAAATATCTTGGAATAATTACATGAATATAACATATAATGATCTATGAGATCATGGAATTCAACATTTTCCATTTACATTATCATGATTTTAGTTATTTTTGTACATTAGATTATTTCATTGATATTATCCATGGATTTAATTTGTTCTCAAGTTACTGATTAAATGGAATGTGTTTTAAATTATATATTTTTCCATATTTATTTTTCTTTATTAATCATGATTTCATTTATTTTATTCAAACCATAAAATTTTTTCTTTCTCACCCTTATTTTGTTTTCTTCCCTCGAGATATGATAAAGGAATCTATGAATGAGTTTCAAGAATATAGAATATTTACTTCTACAATTTTTTATCTTTTATTTCAAATCTATAATTGAAATATTTAATATATATTATTCTTCAATAATACAAAATAGATCGATACATGATAATGTGATCCCTAGTTTCTTATTCCAATAATATAATGTGGACTATAGATCTGGGTTACTAGAGTCTGGTGTTATAGTTGGTATCCAAGGAAGTTTAATAAAACGCTTTGGAACAAGATTTAGGAAACCTATATTATAGAACATAATTGTATCAGAGATGATGAGTTTATGATAATGCCAAATATTTTGGTAAAGTTGATATTTTGTGGGGTTCCTAGAAAATACATCCCTTTCTCGATACTAGAATGTGGATAGTGATGTGGAACTATTTCCCCATAGGGTAGAAAATCTGAATAGAGTATATTGTATATTAAATCAATTTTCAATGGTGCATGTGGAGTGGGCTTAAGACTAAACACTAGGAGAGAAACTCTTAATATATATACAATAATATAATTCACATTTTCATTATGAACCATTATGAATAATTTATAAAAATTAATATGATTTTATTATATCCCTAAATAAATAATGTTTAATATAATGAAATAATATATGGATAAATTTTTGAAATTTATGTTAAAAGTTGTACAAATTATATACTATTATTTAATTTTCATAATTTTAAGAGTGAAATTACATTATACCATTATTTATAAATGGTTCCTAGTAAAAGGAATGGTATCAATACTAATGGAAAATATAGATATTCCCCTTATGATAAATAATATCATGGGTATATTAGGGAAGCTATCCTAGTTATTGACTAATAAACATGAACATATAGAGAAACCTGAAATTACACATTATGGTAAAAATATATTTGATCATTTAATGTGAAATAAGACACTATTTTCCCTGAAACATCTAATACAATAGTATATGAGAAATGGATAATGTCTCATGAAAATATATTTCTTGACATAGGATGTAATAAAAGGGAAAGGAATATTTTGGAATTGTATTTTCATAAATAAGATGGGGATAAATGGTGTTTGATGAACCAAAAAACTAGGGTGAATAATAAATAAAACATAAGGACTTAATATCTTTTAAAATAACATTATTTGAAAAATGTTTCCCTCATGAACAGCAAAATAAAATAAAGATAATGATATTAACTTAATGTAAAAGGAAGAGGAATGTGACAAAGAGTATGAGTCAAAATTAACATGAATAGTTAGGTATGTTCTGTAACATATACATAATCCAAAGAGAAATATTGACTATTTATTTGAATGTCTTAATTAAGACAATCTTTGAAAGGTCACTATTTTTAAATTATTTTTAACATATGATGAAACAGTATTATGTTCCATCAGAATATAAAATGAATTTTCATGATCCTATATCTTCAATTAAATCTAGGGAAGAAGAGGCTATATTATAGCCATGAAATTAAAGAGTACACCAAAATAATGAATAATTGAACAAATAAATTTCCATCATATAAAAATTGTGGAAAGAAGCAAACTAGAAAATACAAGAAGAAAATGGAAGTTCATTACATGTCTACGGAAAGGGTTCATCAAGATAATGAATGAAATGGGAGGAATGAAATAACTACAATATAGTGCATCATCTATAGATAAATGTGTCATTATTAACAATAACATACCATTCATCAAGGGAACCTACAATAGAAGAGGTCAAGGGGAGACGACCAAGCTTTGTGATAACTACAAGTAAGGTTGAGTTAATAAATATGTAGTGGTAGGTACATTAATCATAGCCTCAAATTTAAATGATTACTTTCTTGATTCTTGATCTTTACACTCCTTAGTATTTTATATAGTTTCCAAGATAATTAAAAAATATCTTATCAATATAAGAGGGGTTTTATCAATCAAGAATCCAAGTAGGTATCTTAATAAAATAAGGATATGTCAGTCAGCTAACATTATAACACATATATGTACACTATTTTAAAATGTTATTATTATATATATGATTGACATTGATATAATCCTAATTATGTATTTTATTTCAAAATTTATTTTAATAATTTATTTTCATGAGATGAAAATTATGATTTGTGTTGAGCATGTGGAGTTCCTTATCTTTATAGGGGATTTATAATTTGGTTCATGTTTACATGTACCTCAAATAGTTATTCTGAATGAAATTCTAGGGGAAGAAGAAAATATGAAATCTACATATGGGAAAGGAAATTATTTAAATTATCAATGTACTTATTGTATAGAAATACATTAATGTATTTCCTGAGGAATTATTTGGGAATTTAATAGGGTGTGATGTTTAATTTTCCATTGATTTAAACAGGAATGGATGGTCTATATCAAACAATCCTTACATATTGGTCATTATGGAAATAGTAGAGTCGAAGAAACAACTATAGGGGTTTTGTGATAAGATATTTATATTCCCTAGTGTTTTAACATGAGGATCCCCTATTATTTTTGTCAAAAAGAATGAAAGGTCAATTAGTTTGGGTATTCATTATAGGGAATGAAATGCTATTGCTATAATGGACATGAATACTATTACATATATTTATTACTCATTTGATAGAATTAATGAAGATAAATGTATTTCAAAGATTGAAATTCATTATAGCTAACATCATTTGTCAGTAAAGAATAAATATATTCCAAATATAACATTTCCTTTTAAGAATGGTCCGTATGAGTTTATAGGGATATTGTTTGGATCGACTGATATACCATTCATTTATATGGATATGGTGAAAATTTATTCATGGAATATATTAATAATTGTTTAGTGGTATTTATTGATGATATGTTAGTGTGCTCTAAAATCCATGAAGAGTATGACAACCCTTGTGTGTAATTCTTGATACTATTTGTAAAAAAGAGTTATATGGAAAATTTAGAAAGTTTGAATTATATATTTTGAATGATTCTTTTATTGTCAAAATTTCCCTAAAGATAGAATCTCAATTTATCCTTTTATGAAAAATTCACTCGATGAATGTCTTACGCTGAAAAACATAAACGAGGTACGTAGTTTCCTTGGATTAGAAGGTTAATCTCTAGTATTTTTTTTAAAAAAATCCTATTTGGATAACCTATTCTCTAAGATTACTTACAAATGGTATAATTTTATATGAATAAATTAGTGTGAATAATGTTTTGAATAATTTATTACGATATTGTCCAATTATCTGATATTGACTCTATAATGACCCAATGTTGATGTACGTGGAAATTACATTTCATTTTCAAAATAATAAATACATGATTCAAACCAATGCCCAAGACTGTATTAGTTTAGTGAATTTTTAAACATATAAAATAATCATATAACTTGCTGAAATATCTTCAACATCTCATATAAATATCACCCCTTTTTCCTATATAAAACATTTCATTATATCCTAGGGAAAAGAAAACAAGAAAAGGGTGAGGTCAAATGCTCAGTAAGGGTAAACATGGAGAACATTAAACAATCAACAAACATAATAATTTAAAAACATGAACATGAATTTTAAATATCAAAATCATGAGTTAGGAAATAAATCTTGGTAGTTTGTAAGGCAATGATCATAAATGAATATTAACCATGATAAAATGGCATTGACATAAAACATGGAATTGTGGTAAACAATTAATAAATTAAAATTATTTCTATAGTATCCAAGACATTGTTTCTAATACCATAATAGAGGAAAAAGTCCACTACAGAACTGTGTTTACATGTCGTTCCATCCATGTATTACTGAACCAGATTTACTTATTGTTTCAACCCTATATTACAGGACTGGATTTTACATTCCATTACAGTCATGCCTATCTCATGAGATATTAATTATTACTGAATACACTATAGTATGATATTGGTCTCATCCATCTCATAATAAAACCACTCTTACATGTTCAATAAAAACATAAAATCATTTACCATAGGATTACCAATGAAATAAATTGGTTATATTAAAAATAATTCAATCATAATTAATATAAAAAATAAATTTACCAAATAAAATTCACTAATAAACATAATAAAATAATAGTAATTATAGGAATGAAATACAACCCTATTTAAAGAGTTTCTTATAGGATGGAAAATAATTTTGATAAAAGACATGAAATTCATTCCTGAATAAAATATATTTTCATCTTCAAAAACGTTTTCGTTCCTCAAAATGCTGAACAATTTTAGAATAAATCATTTTATGTGAAAATATCATTATAATATTACAAGGAAATATTTAATGAAATATGGTATTATGAAAGTGTAAAAATCCGTTCATGTTGTAAAAGTTAAAAAAACTATCTTCTCAAACTTTCTCCTGAAAAGTCCAAAAGTACCTCATACCAAAAACGAAAAAAGATTCCATTCAAACCATTTAGTAAAAATTTTCCAATGATTAAAATTTACTTTTAACAATTATAAAAGGATATAAAAAATGTTTTTTAAATACATATTTAGGAAACATGGACTTGGATGATAAATATACCCTAGTAAGTACTTTTGAATAAACTATCTCAAATAAAAATGTGATTTGTAAAGGTATCCCTTACTATGTAATTTTAATTATATGATGGTGTGGAAACGTCTTGTAAAATAGTTAAATAATGTTAGTAAATTATAACAGGACTATATATATATATTTATGATATCATATATGATCCTATTATATCATTTTGTTAACACTATTTCAATGTTACCATTATTTCGGGTGTTAACTACTTTGTTTTCCCATTATAGTTTTGTCGTGTAAGTCACGATTGGTGTGATTATGATGTATTTTATTCATTAAATTATGTTCATAATTACTATTTTCACTCATAATTTAAATTTTATAATCATTATTTAATTGTTAACATAGACAACGAATATCACCCTATTGTTGAGATGGTAGGTCGTACGTATGCCCGAGCGACGATATCATTCTCTTGGTGGTTAAATGGAATGTAATTGGATGGTATGTTATTTATTAATAATAATTATCATGTTATATCCATTATTTAAATCTATAATACTCATCATTATTCCCATCCTAATAAAGTATTTTTTAATAAAAATTTACACCACGACGTGGAGACGTTAATCTGTATGTATACACACATGGTGTTACTATAATTCATAGTATGGTTAAAAGTATGTATAAGGTTGTCCCATAATTATAATAACATCTCCGAATATATAATATTATGGATTTATTATTTTATTATGGAATCAAAATAGAAATAGAAAGTAGAAAATGAAAAGAAATTGAATTGAATTGGTAAAGCAATTACCTCTACTTCATTGGACTTCCTTTGGATCTCTTCTTATTGACACCAGGGATGGAATTTTTGCAAAACCGGGACCTCTAAAAGTAAAATAAGAATTTTTATAAAAGAATCGGTAAGGTGTTGGTCGATCTATAAGGCTCAATTATGTGTGAGGAAATATGGGAGGATATGCCTTTTTATAATAGAGGAGAGGGGAAGTTTAGGAAACTATAAAAAATTTCAAATATAAACGGAGTACTCTAGATCTAAATAATAAAATATGTCCCCTAAATGAAATTTATAATAAATTTTCTACCATATATTATCCCCTTGTGATTATCTACATTTTGATGATTTTTAAATAATTAAATATTAAATTAATTCAATATGATATTATTATTTCCAAATTTAATACTATTCATTATTTTCACTTAAAATACAATAAGTCAAAGTGGGAATTAGAATATAATGATTCCAAACATCAATAATATATCTTATAGATCTTGAAAATCGGTTATACTCATTAAATAATAAAAAGTATAACAAAATTAAATTATTATAATCATTAATTCTATTTTTATGTTAATTCAATAAATATTATTTTAGAATTGAATATACTTTTAAGGTAATTATATAACTTTAAAAATTAAAAATAAATTTATATAATGAAAATGGTTTCATGAATATCAAAATTGACATTTATTATCGTTTATAGATTGATTTTGGCCCAATGTGTGCACATAAAAGATATTAAAATACAAGATAGTGATATTTTGTTATTATCATTGATATAAATAATATATATTTTATTTTCACGCATAAGTGTCCATTAAACAAATAAAAATAGATAATATTGTGATACATATTCATTATTATTCATACAATAATTTTTGTGGAAATGTTTTGGCTTTATTTTAATCTTTGTATTTTTTACTTACCCTTAATTAATTCCTTTATCTCTTACCGTGACAACATGTCTTTTTATTTACTAAGGGTTAATATAGTCACTCTAAAAATTCCAAAAGAGGAATAAATGGGAAAATTCTGACATATTTATCTTTATCACAATTATTTGGCTGAAATTTATATTTTAATGAGTTTTATATAATTTAATAAAATATTATTTATTTAAAATTTCAATAGCTTTATTTTTGACACAATTCATTAGTTGAATTTTTAGAAATATCATAACATAGAAATATGTTCAATAAAACTACTTTAAAACTAAAATAATTTGTTAAATGCATCCATAAAATTAGTGTATGACATTAATTCACTAAATTTATGTTTATTTTATTATTATTAATGTCATTTTTTTATATTTATATTAATAAAATAATTTCTCAATCAATATTGAGTCATCATTAATGATAATTCGTTAATCTATAATAATTATAAATAAATTATAATTATGTGGGTAATTCTATTTGGTTTCAAAATATTACATATAGTTTATTTTATTCCCTCGTACTCCTAAAATTAAAATTAATATACTTATATAAATTGAGAGTGTGATATTTTTTCACATTCATTACTTTTTTTATATTCATGTCATATTTATGGGAAATTGGAAATTTATTGATTCCTCTTAGAACCATATATTATAAGGGTATAATTAATTTATCCAATAGTATTTTGACATGTGTTAAGGTAATTTTATAATATTACTTTTACCTTTAATTACATGATTTACCATTAACCATGGTAATAAAAATAATTACTAAAGTAACTATTCATAATGCCCAAAAAACATAACCTATTAACATAATTTGAATCCACTTATTCCATATATGGAATCCATTTTCCATAGTTAAACTCACAAAATTGGATGAAATTAATTTAAAATTGATTCCTCTTGTTAAAACCCAATAGAGGATTTTTAAGATGTAAAAATCGTATCAAAAGATTGTGATGTGTTTTTGTCCAATTTAAATGTGAAATTTCTTCCAATGGCCAACATTGAATTCAATGATAAAAAATAATCCAATTAAAACATAAAACAAAATAAAACGATAATCTATCTATGAAAATAAATTTTAAGAAAAAAATTTTTTGAATTAAAATGAAATATTTTTCACTAATCATTAAAATATGAAGTTTATCAGAAAAATAGAAAAAAAATCAAAAAAAGTATTATTTTTTGTTCTGATTCTAAATAAGAATTTCATTTTTTCAAATATATTATATAATTTCATTAAAAACTAAATTTTAAATGGGTGTACCATCAAAAGGTGGAAACTGCATTTTTTGAAAATTACTTCTTTTATCAGAAAAATTGTATTTTATTTATATCATGTCAAAAAAACATAAGATGAATGTTAATGTTATATAAAATTCAAAACGTGGTTAATATTATTCATAATATCTATTTTATATCCCATAATAATATTATAATAATATATTGTTGTTTAGTGATACTCGGTATTGCGTACAATGAAAGATCTCGAGATATGTTGGTCTTACGTGTAACACAAGCCAAGAATAGTGTTGTATGTATTGAAAGATAATATAGTATTTCTTATAGAGAAAGACAATATTATTGTAGCTTACAACATAAGAGATCAATGAAATTAAATATAATTTATCTCATAAAATCTCGATGTGTTACAGAATATACCGTCGGTAGATGATGGAGTTTTTATATATAGTGATGTATAAAAGAAGGGACATTGTGTTGTTTTTATGCAAAATAATAAAGTCTTTTCCTGTGAATAAATGTAGTCAAATAATCATGATAATAAATATTAAAGCCATGATTTTGAGTTGGCAACCATAATTTTTCCTTGAAGATAAGGTGACATTATCTTTTTGGAGAAATATGTGATATATACATAGATCATACTAGTTTCAAATTAATATTTTAATAGAGTGATATCAACATGAGTTAAATGCATTGTATTATCTATAAATGGATTTTGATTATGTAATACACTACCACCCATGGAATGATAATTACTAGTGGATACATTGAGTGGGAAATATCATGGATACATGATGAATATGGGGATTCAAATAGATTCTTTAGTAAAGGATTTAGAAAATATGGATATGGGATTTATTAGGGAAGGGTGAACAACAAACTTTTTATAATATTTTTATACAACTTCATTATTATAAAATATAAAAATCTCTCCTTCTAGAGATAATATTTTTTTAAAAGAAAATTCAAGTCATGAATGCTGGGAAATTGGTAGGCTTCATCAGTGATGATGGAGTTCTGAAATTTTGAAACAGGATATGAGTTCCATCTATACCTAATATTAAAATATAATTATTTAATGATACTCACAGCTCAAATATCTCTATATACCATAGTACCACCAATATGTATAGGGATATGAAGGTACAATTTTAATGGATAATATGAAGTGTGAAATTCTTGAATATGTATCAAAATTCTTGTTTTTTCAATGGGTAAAGTTAGATTGAAAACATCCTAATAGATTTAAGGAACCTCTACCTATTTATATTTGGAAATAGGATAATATCACTGTGGAATTTTTCCCTGTGTTTCTAAAAACTCTCTAAAATAATAATTCCATATGGTTCATTATTAATCATCCTAAAAAATCTTCACTTTAACCTGATATATCATACAATTTACCTCTTAAGTTCATCACATGACTCTATATTAAAATGGTTTTAAGATTTCATGGTGCACCTATTTCAATTTTTTTTATCAAAATCCATGATTTACATCAAAATAAGAGAAAATTTTATAGAAGTATCTTGATACGAAATGTTTTATTTCAGAACCACCTATAATCCATAAAGTGATTGATAGTCCAAAAGCACTCTTCAAACATTAGGATAGATATTGAGGTTGAGCTTACTTGACATTCAAGGTATGTTGGATTCATATTTACATTTTTTGTGTTTTATTACAATAATTGATTCCATTCAAGTATCTAAATGGTGTCATATAAAGCATTATATGGTAAGATATGTTATACTCCAACATGTTTGGATAGATTTAGTGAAATGAATATTATAGGTTAAAAACATTTTGAGTATATAATTACTATGGTAAATACTATTCATAATATAAATTAAGTAAATAAATATATGAAAAATGGTTATGTCCATAATAAAAGGAAATATTTGGAATCTCTAGAGGGGGTCACATTTTCTTGAAAGTACCTCCATATAAGGCTGTTATAATGTTCAATAAGAAAGGGACACTAAGACCCAATATATCTTAGAACATTTTATATTCGAGAAATAATTGGTTATAAAAAATAACATTTATAATTTAAATTGATCCTCTCCAAGGTACATGATGTGTTCCATATCTCATTTTTAAGGAATTATATTTCAGACCCAATGCATATTCTCACATTTGAACAAAACAATTGGAACCTATCCTATCTTACTATCAATAGAATATCCATATTATTGAAACTATATAACAAATACCTATATAGCATATGAATTAAACTGTAATAATACTTTTGATAATTATTAAAATAGAGGATGTGATGTGAGATCTAGAGGTTGTTATAATGAATAACTACCCTCAAATTGTTAAGAAATAAATATCAATTAAAATAACAATGAAGATATTTTTTAAAAGAAGAATGTAACACCCAAGATTTAATTATAGTAAGTGAACATTTTAGTTTCGTCTTAAAATGCACATATTAATTTTTAATGGAACAAAAATTCTAAATTGATATAATGAATATCAGTTTGGAACTCAATATTTAAAAATTTTCCTCTAATGAATTTTTGACATATTCTATTAGAAATAAAATTATGTGAACAATAGAAAATGTAGTACTTAAAATTACACTATTTAGTTATAAGAAATATTTATTATTTGTATAATTAATCATATATTCATTATCAATTTAATAAACTTAATTTCAAGATCATCGGAGGGAAAAAAGGGACGTTTAAAAAAACTATTTTTAAGTGAGTAATATTTTTACATTTTAATTAATTTAAATAATAAATAACAATGAATAATTAAAATTAAAATTATAGATTATATAAATCTATATCAATTTAAATTTAATTAATAATGATTATAAGTCATATATCTAATGTAATATTATTGTAATCCTAGAAAATAAATTTTCATGAAAACCCCGTTTTTTCTCACATTTATCAGGTTTATTTTTAAATTAATACTACCACTAATTGGAATGGAATTTTATAAGATGGTTTTTGTAATTATAGTAATCAAAAAAATATTATCTAATATAGTCAAAAAAAATTTCTCCATAATTATTTGTAAAAAATGTATAAATCATTTTCCACAGTTAAGGTTAAAATAGGTTTACATGGGATTAAATTATATTGATAAGGGTTAAAATGGCTTAAAACTTGTATAAATTTCATATAATGTATTTATTTAGACCCTAAAAATCTTATGATTCAAATTTATTTTTTTATGGGACACATATCCTAAAAATAACTTAATAATATTTAATTCTTTTCAAAAATACAAATTGTATCCTCCACCTCCCATATAATAGGAAACCCATTATTCTATCCTATACACACTCAAAGTGTATATTATATCATGAAATATCCACCCATATAACTTCATATAATCCCTACCCATGTACTAGATAAAATTGTATGGTGGTAATACCAATAATACATGGCTTAATGTGTAATGAAAATGAGGTTTTTCTGAAGAATTGGTATAGCCATTGACCAAATATTTTAGGTATATTTATTCTTCTACCATAATCTAAAATTTAAAAAACCTTGTGATATAAAAATATATTTATATACCATATATTTATATGTTCATATTTTTTGTTTCATATATTTATTCATATCCTTCCCCAACAAATGGTAATTAAAACCATCACTCGTGTGTGTGGAAAACTACTCCCGCACGAAGTAATGTAATTTTGTTTCCATCACTGCCTTACATTACTAGTCATAATGATATAAATAATAAAAATCTTTAAAATTTATTATTAAACAGTGATTTTTAAATTTTAATATATCATTTAAATCTTTACCCTTACACTCATTAAAAATTATATTTTCACCCATGTGTACATGTGGACTACCACATCCAGAAATTGATGTGATATATTTTTCATGTCCACTTTTCACAGAAGATTGTAATTATATATATAATTAATATTTATGATTTTTATCTTGAACATGATTTCGGATATTATATAACCATAATCATTTTAAGATTACTATAACTTCTGAATCAAAACATACATGAATGTTACCAAATAGGTAAAAATTTATTTTACAGTCTCATTTTTTTGGGAGAGATAATATTTTTCATTTTAGGAATATTATAATATATCCTCCAAAAAATAATTATATATTCCTATAAACTATATATATGTATTTTACGTTTTCTCTGGCAACTTTTCCTATCATTGGCACTTGAATCATGAAAAAAATGTTTAAAAGAAAATCTAATCTTATTTACCTTTTTGATTGGATATATTCTAATTCAATGAACATAATTATTAAAATTATTTTATAAAAATAATTTTTTTTTGTGAAAATTATTTATAAATGGCACATCATGTTATATATTTTTAAGCATCTGAATTAATATTTCTATTTTTTAAGGGGATTGTTTTACCTTTTTTGAAATAATAAAAAGGAATATTTCTTTTTTAAATGTATACAGTACAAAAATATTATTCCATAACCACAATTTCTTATAAAATTTATCTTATTATATAAGTTCTCAATGGTTTTACAAAGGAAACTCTACAATTGAATATTATTTATGTTTTTCTCTTTAGTTATATTTTATTCTTTAAAGGAATTTATTTATTTTCAAATATGTAATTTTGATGAATTAATGGTAATATTTAATCTCTTATTAATTGGTTGATTATATATTTTCTCCTGAAAAAATCACCTTCATATGATCATATTTTATATGAAAGTACATTTTCCTTCTAAATCAACAATATTTCTACCATAGATATGCTTATTTCTAAAACAGTATACTATTTCTACATACAATATTCTACTATAAAATTTATTTGATCGACTTGGGTAATCTTGTTGTTCTGTATTTATTACTCAATACTTACATTTGGTTTATAGGAAATATTTTTTATGCATTAATTGTATCATAAGATATATGGTAAATGAATTGGAAATTATGTGATAGGAAGAGCCTAAAATTTTATATCCCCTTGATGCATCGATATATCTCATGAAATAGCCTAGTTAGATAACCTTTTTAAATTATTTTTAGATATAAACCTACCCATAGACTTAAAATATCTATGTACAAGGCGTTTATAGAAATATATCATCATGTTTGAGATCATGAAATACAACATTATTTCTGTTCTACCTTGATATTTTAGTTATTATAACCCATGGGATAATTTCATTGATGTTATCCTTATATAAATTCTTTTTCATGTTCTTGATAAAATGGAAATTATTTTCCGTTATATACTTGAACATAATAATTATTCCTTATTTTCTAAGGATTTAAACTATTATAAATAACCCATACTGAGTGTTTGATATCACCATATTTTTTATTTGCATTTCATATAAATAATGGATCTATGAATGAGTTTCAAATTTTTTGAATATTTACTCCTAATATGTTTTATATTTCATTTCCACTGTAAAATATGAATCAAGTTTTTATCTGGTTCTTAAAGGGTACTGCACTTATTGATCCTTTATTATGTTATCCCTTGTATAATATAAAAAATATATACACACCATATCTGTGTTACTAGAGTCAGGGTGTTACATTATTGAACATTATCATATCCACTACATGACATGGATAATAATTAATTAAAAAGTATATTAATCATTTTATCCTCTAAAAATGATACCCTATATGTGACCTTGTGTGAGGGTACAAATAAAGGGGACTTAATATCTTAGTGATATTTGATGAAGGAATTTTATAAAAAAATAAATTAATAAGTTATCATGTATTTAAAATTAATTTAATAAATAAGTAAAAAACAATTGAATACCATAAATGATTCCTATATTTTATTAGAAGAAAAAATTATTTATGTCTCTATATCTATAAATTCATACATAGAGTACTGATATTATTTAATTTTTCTCCAGATATTATAATTTGAAGGTAACATTTCCTTAAAATATCTCCATCTGGTTTCCCCAATGTATAGACCCCATTTCAAAATTTCATTAAAAACATGAATGTTAAACGTCAAATGTAGTTAAATAAATTAAATATATTTCATGTAAAATGATTAATGTTTAAACCATTAAAAAAATAAATTTAAAAGTTTATATATTTTTCCATTATTTGCTCTCATTACATGTATATAATTTACATGTTGTCATTCCTCCAATCAGAGAATAATTTTTTTTCCTAAAATGACTTTTTATATCCAAGTATCTCATAAAATACATAGCATGTGGAATTTCTGGGTGACTATTATCATCAAACTCATTTATCAAAATTTTATATTCATTTGTAATTTATTATTTTGATAAAAATATATTCCCATGCCTATCATCTTTAGGTTAAGTCATCTATAGAGAATATAAATATCTACAAATAATTTCAATAAATATAAGTTTAATTTTATTAAATAATTTATTTACTATAGATATATTTGTATGATGAATCAAACACAACTCATTCCCCTACCTCGGTATCAATCATTTATAAATACCACATCAATAAATGTTTGTGTTCCTATATTTAATTAAAATTTAATAATTTTTATAAATACAAAAATAGATAGACCATAATGAATGTAAAACATTGAATGTTATAATTTTCATACGAAAATCATGTGAATCAATATAATGAAAATATAAATTACGAAAAAACTAAAGGAAATGATTATCATAGACAAATTTATATTTTTGTGTTTATGTATTAGATTATAAATATAAAAAATTTACCAGTAAAAGTGGAGTTATTCAATATATAATGGAAATTATAAATTTTTTGTCAAATATAATCATATACCAAAAAATGAAGAATATAAAAAAATTAGTTAAAAAAATTATGAAGGAGAAATTTTTCAGCAAAAATAGTGGATATATAAATATATTGAATATTAAAATTATTAAAAATGTATTAATGATAAACATATATATAATTAAATATCAACGTTTAAAAAATAATGATTTTAACTATTTTAGTTTGAAACAAATATATATATTTATTATATTAATTAAGTGTATAAGATATTTTTTCCCATATCCCTTATATGTGATCATTTTATATTTCATGGACTATGTCAACATTTTATCCATTTCATTCCTTAGGTAATTTTGTAACACATAAATAAAAATCACATAATAATTCAATATCATCAATATTCTTATCACGAAAATGAATTTTTTCCCCTTGCAGAATAATAAAAAAATTACCATTTGATGGGTCAATAACATAAGATTTTATTTCGGATTACATCACCATGATAAATAATTCCCCGTGGAATCTAATTATTTTCCAATAATAAAGTTTAAATATATACTCATTCTATCCCACACTACTATTATTATCAATCCAGTAACACATAAATACCAACACCCATATTTAGTATAATCTATATTTTATATATTGTCAATAAATCCAAAATATTTTATTAATACAAGAAATTGGTCATTGTATTTGGAACATAAAAAATAATGTTCTTTAGTAATCTC
Organism: Viscum album; assembly: GCA_963277665.1. Lineage (NCBI taxonomy): Eukaryota > Viridiplantae > Streptophyta > Magnoliopsida > Santalales > Viscaceae > Viscum > Viscum album. The sequence goes on along the minus strand of OY728138.1, from coordinate 1,466,336,098 downwards.
CATTACTCTACTATTTTAAATAGTTCATAATTTATTCTAGTTTTTTGTGAGAAAATTTATAAACATTTATACAAAAACATTACCATGTGATAACATTAACACAAAGTCATATTGATAACCATTTATGTGTTTTTGATGTATATTATCCATGTATAATTTCAAATTAAATAATTAAGAATATTTTTTTATTCATTCATCAAACACTTCTCATTTCTTCTTGTATATCATAAAATCCACCCATCAATATTTGATGATATATATTGTTGAACATCACCAATGTTGTTCAGAATATATAAATGTGCATGCATCATTTCATTATATGGCCTTAACATTACCTTTAAGCCACTGAAAAATTTTATATTCACTATTAACTATCAAATATTGAGGTATATAGAGACCATTATACTCTTTTTAAGAAAATAATTATTATGAAATTCAATTAACGCTTATAATATATATGTTTGAAAAATAGGGGCATCCTAACAATTCAGATTATTAATATATCCCTTAAAAATATTCATATACCGATCAAAATGATAAATCTAATGTAAAAAAAGTCTCAAATATTATAATCTATCACACCGAATAAATCATTAGATATACCATTACATATAAACATTATGGTGGGAAATAAATTTATAGTTGAAAATGAATAAGAAAATATTTTTCTATAACAAATCTAACAAATTTGGATATATCACATTGATGAAAAAAATTTTAGAAAACTAACACAATCATGTTATATACATTCTGATGGTTGTCGATAATATTATCCATAATGAAACTGGTAGAAAATATTGCATCAACACATGATAGTCGTGATATTTCATACCTACTAACTGTAAAAACATTAATGACACAAAAAAAATTAAATTTGAAGAAAACTTGATTGCAGCTTTTATACCATATAGACATTGATAAAAAATATATATTCTCAATCATGATTAATTTTTAGAAAAATATAGAAAAATGTGCATTGTCTCATTTAATGGTGGGAGATAACTATAAACATATTTCCATGGGTATTAAGTCTATTTTTTCAAAAAATCATCTTTTTTTCATTACATTTATATTTTAAAAAGTTCCAATAAAACATTCACATATTTTTTCTCAATATTAATAAGATAAATGATATGTTTTGACTCCAAAAATATACACTAATGTTTCTCAAATACAATAGAACTTTTATTTCATGTATTTTTTTTATATTTAGAATTTCATTTCCTTCTAAATGTAACATCTACATTTTTCACCTTATTATAATATTCATTATATGATAATGGTTGTTGGAAAAATCATACCCTTATAAATCATTAAATTCTTATGTCAATCATTTATATAGATGACCCAATTGAATAAATCAAGGATATCATATATATAGTGCCTTTTTTATATTCTATAATAGATTTTATAGTTTAGAGTCTTCTTAAATTGGAAATGATTTATGATACTTAACACTATATCTAGAAAATATTCCATATGCATTAAATGTATTTTTAGTGAAATTTATCATAGCATGCAAAAAAAATATTTCTTATACGCATCAAATATTAATACCCCTCTCTATAATGGAAATTTGAAATCATTAATCAATAGTGATATATAAACATAAATATCATTTAGTAGTTATTTGGATTTATAAATCATCATTCCCATCGTCACATATATTCTATTCATACATATTTTTGGGGAAAAGATATTGATATAATATCCAAAAATCAAAAGGTATGTTTATCTTTAGTTTTGGAGTATATTGGAATAATTTATTGAATAATTAGATATTTACATATTTTTTAGTGTCCAAATCTTGTAAATCGAATGAAGGGGTGATATACTAACATTTACCAAGAGAAACTGACTGTTCGACTAAAAAGGGGTAGTAACCAAAGCACAATAAGGAGTAATGAACAAGCTAATTAACCTCCACCAGTCAACTGAAGAGTCCCACCAGTTTAATGGTAGATATCATATAAATTTTTTATTATGGATGAACCATTATTTTCACCTCTTATCGCCTATTTGAAATATTCAAATTTTAATGATCATCATTCATCTAGAATTAATGGAAAGGCCCATCTATTTGGAATTTGGCTCCCTTATGATTATATCTACATAGTTTGAATATTTGATTGATTTGGTGGTTTCGATATGTTAATTCTTGGATTATCTATAAAAAAACTCTTTTTTATTTGTATGAATTATAAATCACAGATTCTATTTAAAGACCTAGGGATTCTTATGTTATCCAATAGAGAATTATTTTATCATTGATGGATCAGAGCCTATATATATTGGGGATCATTCCCTATCTCTCTCAATCTCTTGATTAGATCGATATCCATTGGTGATGGTGGTTCTTATTAGGTATGTAAAATAATATTCTCTCCCGTGTAAATTTATGCATCTTGGATCTTAATAATATAATATGTAAGTGGTTTTTTGGGTATGGATCTGGGGATTATTGGTGCCCAGGCTTGATCTAGGTGCAAATTATTTTCTTTAGGCATCGATTTTCATAGGGTAGGAAGTCTATACTATTTAAATATATTGATTGAAATTTTAATGTATGATATGAATTTTAGTATGTGTGTTTCCCCTTATATACTTTCTTGATATTATATTCAAATTTTTTTTGTGGATCATTATGAACATTTCTTGGTACGAAATTATTATTCCTTGTGGTGTTATTGCTTATATGTGATGTGCGTATAACCTTTGGAAACTCTACATCATATATCCTTAAGATAAATTTATTCTAGAATGGATATTTAGTTCTATAGATGGTGGATGGATGATGTGATTTATAACATATTTATATATGTTTCAAGTCTGTTAGTTCCATAACATGTCTCACTTAACCGATATGAGAATGGCCATGTGATGATGAAAGTGTTATATTATTCAAAATATTTAGAATGTTATACTGATGGGGAATGTCCATTTTCATGTGTAGAGTTCCAATTATTCTATTTCCTAAGGTCTATATAACATAATGAATAAGGAAATAACAATAAAGTGGTTATTGGTTGGTAAGCCAGATAACTACTCTATAAAGTTAGAGCACGACTTTCTATTAAAGGTATGTGTGGAATTTTTCTATAATGTTGGGCCATGGATATAAGATATTTGGATAACCAATAGACCCCATGAGATGAATTATGTCATGAAATTACTACTTCTAACCTTCCTTCCAAATTAGTGTGAATCAGGTAGAGCCTCAGCTTGTGGATTCCTGGTTACCCCATGATTACTCATCACATGATAGTTTATTAATGTATTTATCATGTTTTCAAGGAATTAAATTTTATATATTGCATCACTTTTTTAATAATTTAATGGTTATTATTTACTAGGATTATACTCACACCCATCATGAGAATCTCACTGAATGTACAATCTTTACTGTTTGGGAACTAGTTTAGGGAAAGAACCTCGTGTTGGAGGGTGGAGGACCATGATATTGGATGATGGAGAAAATTCTGGGACAGACTCCAGATTATTGTCATAGTTTTTATTTTATTTCATTTTTCATTACACTTTGTATTATTCTGCCATACTTGGGGTAATTTTAGAATATTTTATATGACTTCTTGTTTCCAATATAGGAACAACATTTTTTTCGTCTCTTATGTAGTTCATAATATTTGTATTACATAAATTTAGCTATTTATGATATGTGTGACTCATATAAAGAGGGTATAGCTTCCCCACCACAACTTTCATGTTGCCAATGATGGGAATACTATTATCAGTTTTGAATTTATCATTACATGACGAATATAAGTTTTACAATTTAATTACAATTTGTAGGATTTGGGTGCATTCATGAGTCATTTGTACGTATGTAGGTTAATATGACATGCATAATATTCTATGTCATTGAATTAGGTTTAATTAATTAAATAACATTATAAATTTTTGTTCTATTCATTTTTTAGTTATCATAGCTGAAATTTAATTATTGGAACGTGAAGATATTGTACATTATTATATATGTATGACAATGAAAAATGTGTTGGTAAATAATACTTGGTTTTATGTTATTTATTTTATATTATATGCCTGGGTAGAAAATTATGATGATTCTTTATGAATTTATTCTTCATATGTGCATGTTATTTTCTTGAGTGATGAATTTATCTTAGCCATTATATGTGTTTATAAGGATTTTTCTTGGAATTTTAGATAATTCCCTAATGTCTTAATCTTATAATTCCACCTAGGGGAGTGGAAAAAAATCACCCTAAAAGAGAGGATTCTCCCATAGCACATCCATATGTGTAGGAGGATTCATCTAAGCATCATTTAGTAACCTCTCCATCAGTCTAAACAGTGTAACCGCCTTAGGATAGAGTCTTTTGAATAATAGATTTTTATGGAGGTGGAGACCATATGGTTGGTGTGACTAAATTATATTATTATCAATGTTTATATATTTAGTATTCCTTATCCTTCCATTGAATCAGAGGACCTAGGACATTGATGATTGTATATAAATCACCAGGGGAATATTTCACTTGGTGCTGACCCCAAATGATCTTCTGGTGAAATTGGTTACTTTTATACTTCTAGGATCCAACCAGAGGTGGTTGGGTATGTTGAATCATTATGAGGATGTGAGTGTCTCACTTGGGAGAGCACCAAGGAACATTTCTTTGAGTAATTATTTCCTAAAATATTGGTTTTAAACCATTCCCAAGAGTCCATGGAGCATTAGTAGGGAGTGAGGAAAATTGATACTTATTGACATTATTTTTTATAGTTATTTAATTTATTACCTCTATTGTCTAGGAATAAGGTGTAGAAATCTTGGTATTTTGAGATTGTAAATTGACCATATTTGATATAACATTTGAGAAATTTTGACCTAAAAATGTATTCTGATTTTATTTATAAATACCTTATAATTAAGAAGGGCCTAGAGAAACATATGGTAACAATAATTTTTCTTTCACTCATTGGAGTAGTGAAAAGAATCCCTAGTAATGTTGTGGGTTCCTATTGTATCATAGGAATATTAATTTAAATGAATTTTTTTAGGTTCGATTGTGATAGCTATAGTAGAGTAAAGGATCATCATCTCACTCTTTGGGTGGAGGTTCTACACGGTGTTATAAATATAGGAGAAAATGTAATTATAATATGAAATCTATGAAACTACATAATGATTCTCATTTAGGTAGCAATACTGTCAATATTCGACACTTTTTTTGAAGATATCACAAATTATATTAGGTAGGTTAGGTTGTAATATAGGAATGGAATCACAACAGTGCATGAAAACTCTACATTGTTCAGTTACTGAGGTGATTCATAGACCTATAGGGAAAGGTCATGGAACTAATGTATGAAAAGGATTATACGGTAGACCATATTATAAATGATGGTGGATATAGACATTTGAATATTTTATATACAGTCATGATTACATCCATGCTTTCTTATACATTATATGATATAGTATATTTTAATTCCATCATAATTTCCCATTTTATGGTGGGTTTATACATTCCAGTTATGTTCTTCCCTAAATTGGTTTCTTTAGAAAGACCATTGATATAGAAGGTATATCATCTCAAAAGATTTATAAAGTCTCATGTTTTAGTTTATTGCTACATAGATTTGTTGGATTTTGTGATTAGGGATGTTACTAGATTTTATATGATTTTTGATATAAATTCATTGAATAGTTATCGAACTCACGATAATAGTGACTAAAGATTAGTGACCATCAAAACTTCTAAGTGAGAGAAGTATTTCATAATCAATGAATGGGATTATACAAGGGGTTCATTTCTTGTGGAATTTTATTACTGATATTGGAATCTCTATTGATATAGAAAAGTTTAAGGCAGTTATATCTAGTGAAAAATATAATAATGGGTTCAAGATTTTTAGTTTATTTGGTTTGGTGTGATTCTACTAGCACATCAATCATGTTTTCTATAACTTAACATTTCTTATGACTACTCTTAAAAAAAGGGGAGTAATGTCTGAAAGGATTTCCCAGTGTGAAGAGGGATTTCTAAAGAAAAATAGAAGGTTGGCATGTGCTCCAATTTTGATTCTTAATACACTTGGGAATGGTTATGTAGTTTACTGTAATGATTTAGGTGTTTTTTGAGTTATTGTTTTGATGAATATATATCAGGTTGTTTCTTATGGGACATTTTAGCTATGAAACAATGAGATAAACTACCTTACCCTTGATCAATAGTTGGCAATAGTGGTTCATAAGTTGAAATGTTTGTGTCATTATCTTTTTGGGAGATATTTAGAATTTATAATGAACAAAAGTGTGTATCATATATACTATATTAGTGATACATGAACGTTAGGTAGCATATTTGGGTTTAGTACCTACAGAAATTTTACATCATGATAGATTATGTTCCTAGGAATGGATTATTTGGGAATATTATCTTAGTCAGAAGATGTAATAGATTATAGAGTGATCATCAAAATAAGATTGGAAGTTGATAATCATGTTAGCGGATTAGTTGATGGGTTTATCTGAGGACCTAAGAGAAATTACCCAAACTCCCTTATTCATCACTTCTACCTTGTTGGAAAGAGTGAAATATATCTATGATTCTGGTCCTAAATGTTCAATGGTACATGAATGGTTTTTGGGGAATAAACCAGTTCCATAACTATATATTTATTGGAATAACATGACATATGTCCCAAATAGGGATATAGTCCCTAAAACTATTATAGAAGAGATGATAAGGAAATCACATTCATCACATTAGGTAGTACACATAATATCAACTAATATGTATCACGATATCATATAACTCTTATGCATTCAATGTACAAAAGGGATATTGCTAGTTTGGTCTCCCATTGCGTAATCTACCATAAAATTTAGTCTAAGAGCTATTGACTGTGTGGTTTCCTTTATACATTTTCATTCTAGTGTAGGAGTGGTATAAGTGGATGATGAACATTGTTACAAGGTTAAACATGACACCTAGAAGTCTATATAATTTGTGGGTTATAAGCAATTGTCTACTGATGATAGCATATTTCATTCCAATTTGTGAGACTGATTCGATGGATGAGTTTTCATGATCTATTTTTGGGTGATAGTATACTTTAGGGGCATATGTATGTGATTATTATATGATTGAGACATTTAGTTTAAAAATTTATTTTGTAAAGTCTTCTAAAAATAAATGGGGATGTATTTTAAGCTGAGTGAAACATAAAAACCTTAGACAAATGTACAATCTGAAAGGATGAACCAAATTTTAGAGGATATGTTCATCGCATTTGTTCTTGATTTTAGTGAACATTTTGATGCTCATCTAGCCTCATTAATGTATGTATATAATAATAGTTTTCATTATTCGATGTAGATGGCTCTATTTTCATAACTCTATAGTATGCATTCCCATTCACCACTATGTAAGTGTGAGGTAGGTGAGTTATCTATTTTTAGAATGAGTGGTATATGAGAGATCTGAGTAGGTGAATTTGATTCTAAATTGGTTGGTTTCCAATAAAAACAAGTAGTTCTCATATGATTACTATAATGAAGGACCCTTGGAGTTCACTATGGGTTATGTGGGTTTGAGACAAGTATCCCATTGGTTGGGGAATCAATGTTTCTGGGAGTAGGGAAAATCAATGTTAAGGTTTGTTGAATCATTAAAGATCATCAAACAAATAGAGTATTTGGTTTATAGAATAAACCATCCACCATAATATTGGGGTATGAATAATGTTTTAGATATGTCTTAATTTTAGATTATGATCTCAATCCATCGCATTGAATTGATAGTGAGGATTTTGAGTTTTTTCCTACTGTATCATTCATGGAACACCCAATTTGGATTATGGAAAAGAAGAATATGGTGTTATGATGGATGATAAAGCAAATAATTTGGGTTTTTTTGGAAGTGATGACACATCCAAGAGGATTATTTGGTGCAGAAATGAGATTTCTTGGCTCATTGGCTAGAGTTCTTCAAGAAAGACCACTAGATACTGTCACAATAACAAGATGTAATTAGTATGTGAGATTTATAATGTCCAAAAATTAAATTTTATGTCATGATTTAGTTATAGAATTTCCGGGATAAATTTATTTCAATATTAGAGGCTTATTAGATGTGTTTGTGGTTTCGTATCCCAAGTTCCTCAGAAAAGAGGCATGTACTTGTAGTATGGGTTCTACTAGAGTCCTATCGACGTACTAGCATAGAACCATTTTTCAATCGATTTTAAGAGGTATTAGCCTAAAATATTACTGAATCAGCCATCCAAATAGTGAATACCAAATGGATTTTTAATCCAGGGATACCCATTATTTTCATTGTATAGACCAATTTTATTTCTTCCTCACTTAGTAAATCCCTCATTCATCCAGATTGAATATAGGGGCCCCTCAATTTTAGATTTTTCTCCCTTCTCCTTATCCTTTCAAATTATAAAGATGTAATCAAAATGGTGGTTTCTATATGGTATGTGTCAGCTGATTTAGCCTAAAACTCCTCTTATTGTTATGATAAGTCATAAATCTAGTTTATAATGGGATTATTTATGGATTTTTATGTGGTATAATGTATAATTAGTGGATAATTAAAGTATTTGATCCTTGATCTATTGATGATCATTCTATCTATCTTAATCAGTTTTTGATCCAATTGGGACAGAGCTTCTCATTGTGTAAAAAAAATCTGATTCCCTCCCTTATTGTGTTGTTATTATCGGATCTTAATACAAGAATCCTTATGTGTTTTTTATAGCTCTTTGTATCTTTTTTGTGTTGTCTTGATCCAGGTGGAAATTCTTTTCTTTATGAAAAAGTTCACTTAAGTTAGGAAGTCCTTATCATTTATGCCCATTTTATGAAATTGTATAGTATGATATGCATGTGGGTGTGTGTATCCTATGATACCCTTGATTAATAGGATTTATATGTGGGTGTGGGTGTATATCCCATGATACCTTTCTTTATATGATATTATTTTTTCGTTTCTATGTTACACCTTGAATGTGGATGTGTATATAGCCTATGGAAACTCTACCTCATACATCATGATGAACTAGTTGTTTTGGACTAGCTTATTGGTTCCTTTTATGGGGAGAATAAATAACAAGATTGACAGACTATGGATCTGGGTCACATTTTTGTTAGTCTCAAAACATGGACCATTTATTCTATGTGTGAATGACCATGTGATGTTCGAAGAGGCCCATGATTTATAATCTTTATCACATTGTATCAATGGGGAATATCCATGAACAATAGTAGAGTTCTAATGATTCAGGTGTGTTATGTGGATATACCACCATGTGAATGGGAATATTCAATTGTTGGATATTGGTTGGATGAGACAAATGAATAGTCCTTAATGGTGGAATATGACATTCCCTTAAATTTGGGTAAGGAATTTATCATTAAATAATAAATTTGGATATTGGATAGTTGGATGATGTGTGGACCATATAGAAAGATTTATGTCCTAAGTTGACTATTCTTAATTTCCTTTAACATTGGTTTTTAATCAGATATAGTTGGGGTACATATCATCTTTGTTGGAAAATGATGACTTTACACATGATTATTTATTTATTCATTTACCAAATTGAAACAGAATAAACATTTTTATATTAGTAAACTTATTTTAAGGATGCATTGGTTGAATCCTACTCAGTTTATACTCACACCCTACATGGGAATCTCAGTACGCATATAGACATTATGGATAATGATCTAACAAGGGGAAAGGGACCTATATTGGGTAGCTTAGAGGGAGAAAATTTGGTGATGGAGCTAATACCAAGATGAGATCTGTGTTATTGTTATAATTTTTTTTATTTCATTTTTCTTTCTTCTTGGTATTGATCTACCATTAATGGTAATCATTTTTTACCTCTTATGATTATTTATATAACATATCGAAACAACATGTTGTTTTTTACGCTTCCATTATGAAGATTACAAGTTTTTTCTTAATTATATTTGGTTATCTGTGATATGTACGATTGTTTTAATAATATCATGGTATCCCCACAAAACCGTTCAGGCCATCACAACTAGTCATAAGCCTTTTTCATATGGGGTGGTACACATGAGGTTGTATGATACTCTATCCCAGACCTGGTGCTTTGAGTATGGGTTTTATAGTAGATAACCAAAACCCGAGTCCAAAAAACTATTTTATCTACTAAGCCTCCAAATTAGATTTGTTCCATCTATGAATAGTCCAATTCAAAAATTTATAACTTTTATTCAAAAGTCAAGAAATTTATGATCAAATCACTTATATTTTGGGAAATCAATAGGGTTATATATAATTCTATTATATATGTGCTCGTCTGTATGCCATGTTAGCCTCTTTTATCTATTTTAATTTTTAAATAGATTCTGAAAATGAGGAAATATGGTAAGATACCATATTTATTTATTTACAGGTTTGGTTAATGTTATTCAGAATGAAACAAGGTTTGATTTGTTAACCATTTTACATCATGAAGTCTTGCATTTAGGACATTATAATAAAATAACATTTTAATTTCTATACAACACACAATCAAATGGGAATTAATGAAATATTCATAAACCAAAATCCCATTTCTAATAATATTTTTTCTTTTTAATGGGAATCTTGAATCTATTGTCTTTCTAAAAGTTTCAATTCTAAAATTTCATGAAATTTGATGAAACTTTTGTCACTCCAACCATTTATTTCATTCATGTTAACAAATATCAGCAGTATTGATAACACTATAAATTTAGTGAAACCTAGGAATTTTATTTTAACATTATATCCATAAAAACATTAACCCCTTGATGTTTTCTAATTGGTTTACATATATATATCATGAATTTAATCTTGGAGACGATTCTCTGTCTCATGTTTGACATCTTATTCAACATTAGATATTGAATTGTTTTAAATTTCAACATCCTAAACTTATTACATATAATTGTTATTAAAACCAGATTAAATTATATGGTATTTGATTTCTATGTACCCAAACATGCTCATATTAAAATAGTTGACACAAGGAAAAAAATTAAATCAGTTTTTTTCAAGATATCACATAAAAAAATTCATGAAATTTTCAATCCATTTTGTCATCACTAGTTATTCATGAATTTATCCTGTTGTGATCAATTAAATACCGAATATAAAAAAATAATAAATGAATATATTAAAACTTATCAACATATAAACGTACATATAAATAGATAAATTTATAATTTATAAGTAAATAAATATAAAGGCATGTAAAAATTATTAAAAAATAATTTATATTTTGAAAACAATTTATAATTAAAAACTATTATCAATAATAAAAAAATTATATACAATAGTATTTATAATAAAAAAATTTATAATTGAAAAAAATAATAAAATTATTCCGATCATAAACGAATTTTATAAATAAATAATTTATAAAACCACATAAAATACAATTATTTACAACCAAAAAAATTATAATTATAATTGAAAATCACAAAAAAAACATTAAATAACAAAATATAATAACCTTAAACTAATTATAAAAAAATCATTGAAATTTATATACATAAGAATAAATGAATGAATGAATGAAATTTGTAATTATTATATAATTAATTAATATTTTAAAAATAGAAAATATATCTTACAAAATATGGAGTTTGATGATGGAAAATAGATATTTATGTCTGAAAAATGCAGTTGAGGGTAGTGGGTCAAGGGTGAACTATTCAAGATCATGGAGAATAATTTTCAAAATCGAAGTAGAAAATCAGTAAAAAAAAGTTTGAGTGTGGTCATGTACGAAGTGGAATGAGGTTTTAGTGGACGAAATGAAGCCAAGGGTAGTTGAAGAAGGATGAGTGATGTGATATTGAGGAGAACTAATTAAAATAATATTTATAAAAATTAAAATATTGAATATTATAGATCAAGGGTGGAGTGAGATTGTGAGTCAAGAGTATGAGGGAATCAGAAAGAGTATGTCAAAAACATGAGTACAATTCTTGTGTATTATATTTAATAAAATATTTTAATGTTTTTTATACTCAAAATGATTTTAAAAGTTATCTATAATTACTTTTACCATCAGGTTATACTATAATCATTAGTAAAAGGAATTATAAGTAGATTTTATATTTTTTTTGGATAACCAAAATTAAAGGCCTTCTCATGTCCCTTTTAATTGCTGTTATGTAGAACATGATGCTAAAAAATTTATTTAATATCATATTTTTCTACTATTGATGGTGTATCACTCCCCTACTAGACCAAATTCAAATCATTGGATCTTAATTCAATGTGAAATTCACCCCCATTGGCCTAAATTATCAATACAGAACATGGGTTATAATGTGACCATCTCCCTTTATGTATGTTTAGTCTTACAAAGCGGTTGGGTTACTCTTAGAAATAACTTTTAATGGTGAAAACTTCTTATATTATTGTTTGAACCAAGAAATCTTAGAAAAATATTAATCTTTCAAAATCAAATAATTTCTCTTCCATTTCCCATTTCATAATGAAACCCTCCCCAACTAGAGTGTGATGAGGCACCTACTATAGAATTACATCCCAAAATAATAGATAGTTCTAAAAAAACCACAAATTGAGATACTAATAACACATCTAACCGATAGAAACACTAAAATACCCTTGTTTTAAAAATCGAATGTTGGCATGTTCCCTAATTTTGATTTTTACAACACTTGGGAATGGTTATGTAGTTTACTATAATGCTTTAAGTGTTTTCTTAGTTGTTGTTTTGATGAATATATATTAGGTTGTTTCTTATGGGACTTGATTGCTATGAACCAATGAGAGAAACTACCTTACTCTAGATCTATAGTTGGGTACAGTGGTTCATAAGTTTAAATGTTTATGTCATTATCTTTTTGGGAGATATTTAGAATTCATACTGAAAAAAAGAGTGTATGATATATATTATATTAGTGATACATGAACATTATGTAGCATATTTGGGTTTAGTACCTAGAGAAAATTTACTTCATGATGGATTATACTCTTAGGAATGGAATTTTATGCACATTATCTCAGTCAGAAGATGCAATAGATTAAAGAGTGATTAGAAAAATAATATTGGAAGTTGATAATCATGTTATTAGATTAGTTGATGGGTTTATCTGAGGACCTAAAAGAAATTACCCAAACTCTTTTATTCATCACTTCTACCTTGTGGTAAAGTGTGAAATATATCTATGATTATGATACTAAATGCTCAATGGTACATGAATGGTTTGTGGGGAATAAACCAATCCCATAACTATATATTGATTGGAATAACATGACCTACATCCCTAATAGGGATATAGTCCCTAAAACTTTGATAGAAGAGATGATACGGGAATCGCATGTATCACATTAGGTAGTTCACATATGATAAACTAAGATTTATCATGATATAAGATAATAATTATGGTTTCAATGTGAAAAAAGTGATATTGCTAGTTTTGTCTCCCATTGCTTAATCTAGCATAGAATTTAGTCTAAAAACCATTGACTATGTGGTTTCCTTTATACATTTTTGTTCTTGTGAAGAAGTGGTATAAGGGGATGATGGACTTTGTTACAAGGTTAAACATTGTACTTAGAGGTCTAGATAATTTGTGGGTTATAATCAATTGTCTAATGATGATAGCACATTTCTTTCTAATTTGTGAGACTGATTTGATGGATGAGATTTTCATAATCTATTTTTGGGTGATAGTACTGTTTAGTGGCATATATATGTGATTATTATATGATTGAGATATTTAGTTTACATCTTTATTTTTTTAAGTCTTCTAGAAATAAATGGTGATTTATTTTAAGTTCATTGAAACATAACAACTGTAGACTAATGTACAGTCTATAGCATGGCCCTAATTTTAGAGGTTATGATCATCGCATGTGTTCTTGATTTTACTGAATAAATTGATGCTCATTTAGCATCTGTAAAGTATGTATATAATAATAGTTTTCATTATTTAATTTATATGGATCTATTTACATTACTCTATGGTAATCATTTTCATTCACCACTATGTAAGTGTGAGGTAGGTGAGCTTGATATTTTTAGAATGGGTAGAATATGAGAGATCTGAGTCAGTGAAGTTGATTCTAAACTTAATGGTTACCACTCAAAACAAGTATTTTTCATCTTATTACTATAATAAAGGACCCTTGGAGTTCACTATGGGTTATGTGGGTTTCATACAAGTATGTCATTGGTTGGGGCATAGATGTTTGTGGGAGTAGGCAAAATCAGTTTCACGGTTTTTTGAATCATTCAAGATCATCAAAAAATAGAGTAATTGGGTTATCGATTAAACTATCCACCATAATATTGGGTAATGAATAATGTTTTAGATATTTCTCAATTTTAGATTATGATCTCGATCCATCACATTGGATTGATAGTGACGATTTTGAGTTGTTCTCTAATGTATCATTCATGGAACACCCTATTTGGATTATGAAAAACAATAATATGGTGTTATGAGGGAATATAAGGACCATAATTTGGGTTTTTTGGAAGTACTGAAATATCCAAGATGAATCTTTGGTGTAGAAATGAGATTTCTTGGCTCATTGGCCAGAGTACTTCAAGGAAAACAACTAGAGACTGTCACAATATCAAGATTTAATTAGAATGTGATATTTATAATGTCCAAATATTTAAAAATTTTCGTGATTTAGTTATAGCATGTATTGGTTGAATTTTTTTCAACATTTTAGGTTTATTAGATGTGTTTGCAGGATTGGATCACAAGTTCCTTAGAATGAAGGAATTTACTTGTAGTATGGGATCTACTAAAGTCCTATCGACATTCTAGTATTGAATTATTTTCTAATCGATTGTAAGAGGAAGTATCCCAAACTCTTACTGAATCAACCATCCAACTAGTGAATACCAAATGGATTTTTAATCTAGGGATACCCATTATTTTCATTGTATAGACCAATTTAATATCTTCCTCCCTTAGTTCACCCCTCAGTCATCCAGATTTAATATAGGGGCCCCTATATTTTATATTTTTCTTCCTTCTCCTTATCTTTTCATAGTATAAATATATAATCAATCTGGTGGCTTCCATATTGTATGTGTCAGCCGATTTATCCTAAAACTCCTCCTTTTATTATGATAAGTCATAAATATAGTTTTTAATATGATTATTTATGCATTATTATGTCATAGAATGTATAATTAGTGGATAATTAAAGGATTGGATCCTTGATCTATTGATGATCATTCTATCCATCTTAAACAGTTTTAGATCCAATGAGACAGTGTTTCTCATTGTGTAAAAAAATATGATTCCCTCCATTATTATGTTCTTATTATTGGATCATAATACTAGAATAATTATGTGTTTTCTATGGCTCTTTGTATCTTTGGTGTGTGGTCTTGATCCAAGTGGAAATTCATTTCTTTGTGAATAATTTCACTTATGGTAGGATGTCCTTATCATTTAGGGACCATTTATGAAATTGTGTAGTAGGATATGCATGAGAGTGTCTGTGTCCTATGATACCATTGATTGATATGATTTATATATGGGTGTGGGTGTATAGCCCATGATACCTTTCTTTGTATGATATTATTTTTTCCTTTCTATGAAACACCTTGAATGTGGATGTGTATATAGCCTATGGAAACTGTACCTCAAACATCATGATGAACTAGTTGTTTTGGACTAGCTTATTGGTTCCTTTTATGGGGAGAATAGGTAACAGGATTGATAGACTATGGATCTAAGTTGCATTGTTTTAGTGTCAAAACATGGAACATTTAGTCGATGTGGGAATTACCATGTGATGTTGGAAGAGGCCCATGATTTATAATGTTTATCACATTGTATCAAGGGGTAATATCTATGAACAAGAGTAGAGTTCCAATGATTCAGGTGTGTTATGTGGATATACAACTATGTAAATGGGAATATTCAATAGGTGTATATTGGATGGATGAAACAAATTAATAATCTTTAATGGTGGAATATGGAATTCCCTTAAAGGTGGGTAAGGAATTTCTCATTAAATAATTTATTAGGATATTGGATAATGGGATGATGTGTGGACCACATGGAATGATTTATGTCTTGAGATGAATATTCCTAATTTCCATCGATATTGGTTTTTAATCAGATATAGTTGGGGTACATAGCATTTTTTTGGAAAATGATGACTTTACACATGATTATTTATTTATTTATTTACCAAATTGAAACGGAATAAACTTTTGTATATTACTAAACTTATTTTAAGGATACATTGGTTGAATCCTACTAGGTTTATACTCACACCCTACATGGGAATCTAAGAACACATATAGACTTTATGGATAATGATCTAACAAGGGGAAAGGGATCTATGTTGGGTAGCTTAGTGGGAGAAAATTTGGTGATGGAGGTGATACCAAGATGAGCTCTGTGTTATTATTATAATTTTTCATTTATTTCTTTTTTCTTTTTTCTTGGTATTGATCTAATATACATGGTGATCTTGTTTTACATCTTATGATTATTTATATAACATATCAAAACAACATGTTGTTTTTTCAGCTTCCATTTTGAAGATAAGAAGTTTTCTCTTATTTATATTTTCTTATCTCTGATATGTATGATTTTTGTACTAATATCATTGTATCCCCGCAAAACATTTAATTCCATCACCAATAGTCTTAATCCTTTTTTATATGGGGTGGTACACATGAGGTTGTACGAAACTCCATCCCAGAACTGGTGCTTCAAGTACATGAGTTATAGTAGATAACCAAAACACCAGTCCATAAACTATTTTATCTACTAAGCCTCCAAAGTAGATTTGTTCCATCTATGAATAGTCCAATTCAAAAAATTATTACTTCATTTCAAAAGTTAATAAATTTATGATCAAATCACTTAAATTGTGGGAAATAAATAGGGTTATATATGATTCCATTATATATGTGCTCATCTGTATTCCATATTAGCCTCTTTTATCCATTTTAATTTTTAAATAGATTCCACAAATGATGAAATATAGAAAGATACCATATTTATTTTTTTATAGGATTGGTTAATGTTATTGAGATTGAAATAAGGTTGGATTTGTTAACCATTTTACATCATGAATTCTTGTTTTTAGGACATTATAGTAAAATAAAATATTAATTTATATACAAAACACAATCATTAGGGAATTAATAAAATATTTTTAAACCAAAATACCATTTGTAATATATTTTTTCATAATTGGAATCCAGAATCTAGTTTCCCCTCTAGAAGTATCAATTTTAAATTTGCATGAAATTTGATGAAAATTTTTTCACTCCAACTGTTTATTTCATTCATGTTAACAAATATCAGCACTACTGATAACACTATAAATTTAGTGAAACCTAGGAATTTTAGTTTAACGGTATCTCCATAAAATAATTAACCCTTTGATGTTTTTTGATTGGTTTACATATATATATATATATATATATCATGAATTTAATCTTGGAGATGATTCTCTATCTCATGTTGGACATCTTCATCAATATTAGATATTGAATTATTTTTAATTTCCCCATCCTAGACTTATTACATATAATTATTATTAAAACTATATTAAATTATATGGTCTTTGATATCAATGTACCAAAACATGCTCATATTTAAATAGTTGACACAAAAAGAAATTAAATCTTTTTTCTTCAAGATTTCACTTAGAAAATTTCATGAAATTTTCAATCCATTTCATCATCACTAGTTCTTCATGAATTTATCCATTTGTGACCCATTAACTACTTAATATAGTAAAATAATAGATGTATATATTAAAACATATCAACATATAAACTTACATATAAATAAGTAAATTTATAATTTATATGGAAATAAATATATAGACTTATACAAAAAAATTTAAAAAAAAATTATATATAAAAAACAATTTATATTTAAAAACTATTATAAATAATAAAAAATTATATAAAACAATATTTATATTGAAAAAATTATATATAATTGAAAAAAATAATAAAATGATATTTAACATAAATGATTTTTATAAAAAAATAGTTTATAAAACATCTAAAAATACAATTATTTACGACCAAAAAAAATTATCAACATATTTGAAAATCCCAATAAAAAAATTAAATAACAAATTATAATAACCTTAAACTATTTATAAATAAATTCATTGAAAATTATATACATAAAAATGAATGAATGAATGAATGAAATATGTAATTATTAAATAATTAATTAATCATTGAAAATAGAAAATATATCTTACACAATATAGTATTTGATGCTAGAAACTAAATATTGATGTTTGAAAAATGCAGTTGAGGGTAGTGGGTGAAAGGTAAACTATTCAAGATCATGGAGAATAATTTTCAAAATCAACGTAGAAAATCAATAAAAAATGTTTGTGTGTGGTCATGTGCCTAGTGGAATGAGGTTTTAGTGTATAGAATGAAGCCAAGGGTAGTTGAATAAGGATAAGTGATGTTATATTGGAGAGAAATAATGAAAATAATAAGTATAAAAATTAAAATATTGAATATTATTGATCAAGGGTGGAGTGAGATTGTGAGTCAAGAGTATGAGGGAATCAGAAAGAGTATATCAAAAAGATTGGTACAAATCATTTGTTTTACATTTAATAAAATATTTTAAAGTTTTTTATACTAAAATTGATTGTAAAATTTATCTGTAATGACTTTTAACATCAGGTTATACTATAATCATTGTTAAAAGGAATTCTAAATAGATTTTATTATTGGTTTTAGAATAACCAAAATTAAAGGCCTTCCCGTGTCCCTTTTAATTTCTGTTATGTGAAACATGACGCAAAAAAAATTTATATCATATTTTAATACTATTGATGGTGGAACACACCCCTAATAGACCAAATTCAAATCATTGGCTCTCAATTCATGGTGAAATTCTCCCCCACTAGCCTAAATTAATAATACAACACATGGGTTATATTGTGACCAGCTCCATTTATGTAATTTTAGTCTTACAAAACTGTTGGGTTACATACTCTTAAAAATTAATTTTAATGGTGAAAATATCTAATATTATTGTTTGACCCAAAAATTCATAGAAAAATATCAATCTTGCACAATCGAATAATTAATCTTCCATTTACGATTACATAATGAATCCCTCCTCAACTAGAGTGTGATGAGCCACCTACTGTATAATTACATCCAAAACTAAGAGTTAGCTCTCAAAAAACAAAACATCGAGCTACCAATAACACATCTAACATAAAGAAACACTAAAATACCCATGTTTAAAAAAACTATGAATTCAAATATTTTATGAATACAGGCTGATAAAACATCCCAACAATTAATTGATTATCCTTGAGTATCATAATCGAGTAACACCAAACATCATTCGTGAAAAGATCAAGCCACATCAATAGTATAATAGACACCTACTCCCATATATTCACCTAGATATTCATGTAATTATACTACTCCCGTACCAAAAAGACTATATTCTTGAAAATAGTTTTATCTCTATAATCCACCATTTGAATCAGTCATTCACCAAATGAAGTATCTATCTCTATCTCAATATCATCAATATTTACCAAATTATAATTTTCTACATGTTGTCCAAAAATATGATATATACGAAATACATCACATGTGACATTGTATCTCTATGGAATTTTTAATTTATATGCCTCAATACTAGTCCACTTGAAAACCATGAATGTCCCCATACACATGGCCCCTAAATGACTCTACCTCCTAATAAAATTTTAACAAAATTGATTAAAAATTCATAAAAATACCAACTCTAACACATCCAACACCATAAAAATGTATCAATGTTGACCTTATTATATTTTCCTACTTAAATAGGTTATAAACAACATCTTGATTTGCTAAATATACAATAAATTCTTTTTGGGTGAGTCGATATGATGAATTATTACTACCCTTCCATTAACTATAGAAGAGGTGATCAACACATTCTTTCATAAAGGCCTTTAATGACACTATTTGAATTGATGTCTGATGACTATTGTTACTAGTGAACTACAAAAGTATACGATTTATAACCCATGAATTTCCAAATTCTAGGACACAAGCCTAAATCATCTCCTCTACCACCTAGATTGTATGATTAGATGAACTTTATATCTATCGAAGGTAATAAATGATGAAATGATCCAATGTATCAAGTGAATTCTATATCCATAACACAAAGAATGATATAAAATGGGTGTCCTTGTAAAATAAGATGATCCAATATCCCTGTGAGTATCCACTATAGCGACCCAAACTTTTCATTCATAATTCTTACAACTTTCTAGATGAATATTTATTACATATCATTATGATCTATTCAATAACCATAAACTGTTAGTTTATTTGGAAACATGGATTCCCAAAATACTTGTACATAAAATATTTTCATCATTTCCTATTATGTAATTTAGAACTATCACCCCCATAGTCATATAACCAGGGGAAATTAAACCTAAGAAATGGTGAACTCAAATTCCTAATAAGGTCAAACATAAGATATAATAATAAATGATAATAAATGATCATAAGATTAGAATAAGAGGATTAGTTCCATAAGATAACATACATTAATAATAACCAATCAGTTAAAGATCATTAATTATAAATCATGACATAAGGCTGTAACATAAAAATGGACATAACATATAAGTGTATTGAATTTATAATAATCAATCTTGATCCATGATAATATATCATCAGCATAAGAAATAAGTTTTTAGCACACAAAAAAACATATAAAATCACTTATCTAGTTAATGTTTACTCCTTGGACTATCACTGTGGATAGTTCCCCATAATGTAAATTCCTATTAGATCATTTCAAACATTCTCTTATGTGTAACATCCATAGAGTTAACTGCACCATACATTATGATTTTGTTACGATTTTTATCTATATAGTGTCTCTCAACTCTTTCATCATTATCTAATGCATTAGAGGGGTAAAATGGTCCACTTGTCATCATGTCCTGTATATAGATCACTAATTAATTAATCATAATCTATATATATGAATTTCACATTATCATAAAACATTAATCATTTCGTCATAGCATCACCTATGAAAATAAAATGGCTTTCATAAATAGTTAATCATCATAATCATTAACCATACAAAGAATGAAATAAAAAGTAGCATTGGATAATATTAATATTAATCAATAAAAAAACATAAAAGGATGTTATTATAGAAGAAAATACCTATAAAATATCACGATAACATTTCTTGTTGAAGAAACCATTTTCATTTTAAAATAACTTATTAAAAACCAAAAAAAATTGTTAATTATTAATGAAACATTTTTCTTTCAAAATAATTTTAGAATCTCTTATAGTATTGTTCAATGAAAATATAATTCCTGATATTCTGAAATTTCATTCATGTGGGTTATGTTAAAACTCATATTGCTTTAACATTTCCAGTAAAATGCCAAAACCATCATGTTTGGAAAAAAAATATATTCTAATTTTTTTATAATTAGTTAGACATGCGTAAATATTATTTAATTTATATATATATATGTATTATAGTAAAAAATTATTAAAAATATTTTAAACAAAAATTGGAGCTGTATGAAATGATTATCTATTGAAGTGGTAAATAAATTCAATTTCTCATAAAAACATTATTTCTGTCTCTTTACTATATAATGAGACAAAAATTAAAGAAAAAACATATGTCTAGAAATAACTATGGGAGAATAAAATAAATAAAATTTTTTAAATATAGACTGTATAATTTCAAACTCATAAATTTAATAATTAATAATCCCCACAAAAAAAGATATTGTAACATAAAACTCTTACCCCTTTAGTGACATTTGAATCATAGACCCAATGAAATATGTAACATAAAATGAAACTTTAAATATCATGAACATATGTATATTAATTATAAAACATATAAGAAATTAATAATTTACACCAGATAAAAAATATTGATTTATAACACAACTTATTTTCCAAAGAAGAGAATCTGAGACGATAAACCCTTATCACTTTGGTACCTTTTGAATCAAAAACACTTCTATGAAATAATCTGAATTAAAAATTTAAATTCCATTAATTAATAATTAAAGATGACATAACATTTCAAAGGATCATTATATATTCCTAATAAAGATAAATTGGTAACAATATAAAACTTTTTCCTATGAAATAAACTTTAGATGAACAGCTACCTTATGTCTAACTGGATCATATGTTCTCTAAATTCCTGTAAAATAAATTTATTTTTTTATAATTCTATACCAAATAAAAAAAATACTTATTTTATCATATATTATCCACTTATAATTTTTCAACACCAAATTATTAATATTTCTAGATTAAATTATTCATATCTGGGCATAAATTGTTTGGTCTTTCATTTAAATTTTGGTTCGGTGATTATTGTCCTTGATAAAAAGAAAGGTAAAATATAATTCACCATTATAGAGTCATTACTATACCATAAATATCATATATATTCACAAAATATATATTTATCACCATCTTAATTATGAATAAATGAAAAATGAATCACATCACTCTATGGAGTTGGTATTCCACATGTATATAGTATCGATATTATCACTTTCCAATGGATCCTTAGGTCAGATGTTAGGTATTATAATATAATTCAATAAGTATAATTATGTAATATATTTTATACATAAACATTATATCCATTATTATAACCAACTCTGAATTAAGGTGATGGAAAAGGAATCATATCACTATAGGGAGGTAGTATTCCTCACATATGCACAAGTGATACATTAATTTCCCAGTTGACGGAGAAGATTTTGGAAATAGTTGTCATGTTTTCATAATAAAATATTAGTATATACGTGATAATATATTAATAACTTTTTCATGGATATGATAGTATTACATTATTTAATGGAATAAATAAAATTTAAAGATCTTAATTAAAATTTATACCACTTCTTTGAGAGACATCCTGTGGTGTAAACCATAAAACATGATGGATTAGTATTAAGAGAAGTCCATAATCTATAAAATTAATGGAAGGAATATTTTTGAGATTTTGTTTATGTATTGGTTGATATAAAGGGATCAAATTTGTTGATATTATAGTAGAATAGGTTTCCTTTTATAAGTGAGGGGGGACACATGTGAAATTTCTTAAATGATTTCAATAATATATGTTTGATTTCATGTGCAAGTGTTAAACATTTAAAGGATATAAAGATAAGATACTATAATTATAAAATATATAAAAAAATTAAATTATATTGGTTTTGGAGGTATTCCTAGCCTTATCACTTGGTTTAACCCCCCCCCCCCCCCCCAATAAACTCGTTTCAAACTTAATAATGATACAAAAATTCTATATTTACTATTTTCTAGGAAAAAATAATGTTAAACCTATTAAACTAACATAATTTTTATTATTCAAAATATGGAATCTATTTTACCCGAATTAATTTCTTTAAGTGGAATAACTCAATTATAAATAATCAAACAAAATGCAATGAAAATGTGTTTTTGAGAAATTCATTTTTATGCAAAAAACTAATTTGAATTACATTATTTTTCATGTAAAATCCATTAAAATAATATAAAAATATTTTTTTGAATATATATTTCATAAATTTAATTAAATTAATTATTCAATTGAGTTTAATTTTATTTATTAAGATAATAACACATTGCATGCATAAAAACTGTTTTTAGAAAAATGTGTAGTTTAAGTTGAAAAATTTTCTTATACAAAAATAAATTCTAATGATTATTACAATTTATTTTACTATATTATTAATAATTAATGGAAACATATGTTAATTTGTTAACAAATTCAAAACATAATTGGAATTATACATGAAAACAAATGACACATTTTTCAAAAATCCACATTTTCTAGTATTTACTAAAAATAATATTTATTTTAAAAAAACCCAAAGAAAATACCATAAGATAATATTGATATACTAATTTTAAAAATTATATTCATTAAATAATATAAATATTATAAATATTCATTAAATTAATTATAAAATTTGTGTCTGAAATTGAATAAAACCCATTTTTGAATAAAACATATTTTTGAAGCATAAAATGACGTAACAAAAAATTATGTTATTATTTGTGATACATAAATAAATAAATTCAAATTATTTAAAAGAATTCTAATTTTTTTAATTTTTAAATTATTAATAATACAATCTAATTTAATAGCTTAGTCATAATATTCAGATTTAAATAATATTATTTTTATGCTATAACTTAATATGCTAAAATATTGATGGTGTATGTTATGAAAGTTATTTAATATGGTATTGATTTAAATAAAATGGGATAATAAAACTCTATTTGAAGAAATAACGTTAAAATATAAAGGTTATATTAAACAACACAAAACTAGGTTCCCAAATTAGGAGAAAATTAATGGGAAATAAGAATATGGACATGTATGAGAATGATAATATTTAAAAAAATTATAGAAGTTGGTAAAGAACATGGCCAACAGAAAGTCAAAGACCAAAAAACTATAACTCAAACAAGGGTGAAAACCAACTTTAATTATTCATAAATAACTATAAAAATGAAAATAAGATAATTTTTAGGTCTTTTTTTCTAGATTTGAGGGAATTATCTTTCTACCAGGACTAATCACATGATAAAATATACATGATTTATTTCATATATATAAACATAATTTCATCCTTTTGTTGTAAATTGATCAGTGTAAACTAGGATATCATATCATACTCAATAAAATGAAAATTAAAGATTTATTTCATTCACAATCCACTAAAATTAGGTTTTAAAGGATGATAAGATTAATAAAAAATGAAATTTCATTCTTTCTATCTCTACATATTTACCAAAAACAAAATTATTAGAACTAGTTATCTATTATGGATAAGTTTTCATATGATTAAATAACACATAAATCTCTAAAACCTCAATAATAATACCCAATGATAAACTTAATAAATTAAATAAATACATAATCTTAAAACTCTTCCAAAATATTTTGAACCAAAATCAAAACGAACAAATATCAAACAATTTTAATCACTTGTTTTTTCAAGATAAAATTTAAAACATTTACCCAAATAACATAATGTATCCCATAATGTCACACACAAAAACATGTGAATTCAATTATCATATATTCTATTAAAACAGTTAAATCTATTTACAAAATAACTTTAACCAAAAAACCATAATAGAACCATAAATTATTCTAAAAATGAACCCTAGCCTCATTTATTAAATAGAATCACAAGCAATCCAATATATTTCATAAATAAAAAAATTCAACAAAATTAATAAAAAACAATATAAATAACATTGTCAAAAATGGCTTATGAATTTCGAGGTTCCAATTTTTTTTCAAAATAAAATTTACAAATTAATTATATCTCTATCCAAACTAAAACTAATTATCTAAACATCAGACAAAAATTGAGGGTTTTATTTCAATTAGTCATATATTCTCCAAAAATAAAACCATACAACTATATCAATTTTATTATTGTTCAATACCTTTCAAAATATGATTTTAAATCCTTTTTATAAAAAACTATAGAAAAATCCTTAAATGTTTCATGATTTTTGTAAAAAAAATATAATTAATAATTCACTTTTAAAACACAATTCTCAAATCCAAATACATAAAATATTTAATCATTCTATATCACTATTAAACCCTTAACCGTGCTTTATCATCATATTCCTCAATACTAACTTCTAATAATATGAACTTTGAATCTTGTCTTAAGAATGATCAATTAAAATAAAATCATTCTTGTTACTTTAAACTTAATAAATAATATTAGAATAACTTATACATTTTATATGTGATTCATAGTCTCTTCATCATCAATAGTAAAATAATTCCTCATATACCTTATTGATCACCTTCCCAATAATCCCCTAAAAGACAACTATTTTTATAATGACAATACTTCACACATTTAAAACATTCATCTATCAATGATTCCTTACGGAAATTATTTTTCTCATCTGTTATGTTAACCAAACATTTATTTTTTTTCTTGTAAATTAATTTCTCTTTGTCCTTCTTTTCCCCACCAAAAACATCTTCTCATTCCATTGGAACATTTCCCCAGGATCTTCTTCCCACAAAATCAACACTTAGGAAGATGAATATTTTCCCTCTATGATCCTTATAAAGATAAATTTTTCTCTTAATTATTTCACCAAAAAACACAACTATATTTGGGTTGTTAATAATTTTTCAAGAGAGATAGTTAGGCATTATCAAAATCTTTATCATTCAATCGCCCATTTTATTTGGAGGATCATGAGAAAAATCCCTCTATTTCCTACCACATTCAACATTAACACAACTACATCTAGTTCTATCCATTGAATAAAACCAACGAGCATTGTATGAGAAATAATAATCACATAGAGTAATCATGTAATCATGAAACATTGTTTATAGAATTTCTAAATAATGAAACCTTGTTTTAGATCTATGACTCTTTCGATATAAACTATGTCATCTATGGTCATTAAATATTAAAATAATATATAATGGTTCACAAAAAATTTGAATTACCTGAAGAATATCCCTTGGTATTATCTGGGTTGTTGTGAATTCTTTGGTACACACATCATTCACCAGAAAAAATAGATTTAATAGACAATATTATCATTTTAGTGTTTTTAGCATCAGGTACATCAGTTCCACATCAGCATCCACATTATATTATCTATAAAATTTATTCTGAAAATCATCGTCATGATCTAAATTCATAGTTAATGATAAGGTATTTGAGTGAATTTCTGCATGGAAGAAGGTTGTGAGACATGGTAATAAAGGAAAGTCAATACATAGATATATTGGAACTTTTTGGATTATTTTATAAGTATGTATTATTAATTATCACATGTAGATTCCACCAAACCTATCTCTAGTTCATGATGTTTTCCATGAATATCTCCCAAGGTCGCACATACCAAATCCATCACGTGTACAAAAATCATAGGTCAAACAATTGGAGCTAGATATATCTTACAATGAAAAATCATTGTAGATTATTGATCATACAGTGAAAATTCAATGAAATAATACAACACCCCTCATCAAAAAGTTATGGAAACCACCAATTCAATGATGATACGTAGGAACTTGAGGATATTATGAGGCAAAATTAACCCAATTTTTTTGTATAAGAGTGAAAAAATTTTAAGGTAAAATAATTTTTAGGGGTTTATAATGTATCAACCTGATATTTTATGAAATTTTTTTTCAAATAAATTTCATTTCCTAATAACTTTCATTACATTGAACATCATGTTTTAATTAACCCTGATAAATAATAAATATTACTTTTTATATGTGAATATTATAACGTAGCCAATAAAATTTCTAGTATAAATTAAAATAACCAATTTCTAAACATTTATTCAATTTTTTTATAAAAACATATTGATAAAAAAAGTTTCTATATTTTTTGTGAATTCGTTTTATGTTTTGAAAAAATTACTTTTAAAAATAAAATTCATTTGTTTTTATGAAAATTTATAAAACTAAATTTTTTCACCTTTAAAAAATTTATTTTTAAAAAATGAAATTATGTTTTGAAATACACATTTCAAAATTATGTTTGAGATAATTTTTTAATAATTAGAGGAAAATATTTATTTTTCATTGAATAGTAAAAATATTAATTTTTATTATAAACACTTCTTTTTTAAATAATTTACAAGATATATGTTACTTTATATGGTTTTTAAAAGTATGATTAGTTCAATTTTATATTTATTAATCCAATTTATTTTAATGGAATAATTTTCACAATGAATTTTGATATTAAAAAATTTTATACTTTTGAAAATTTTCTCTTTAAAAAACTTTTTATTCATCGACTCTGCATGATTAATTTTCAATACATTTTAGAAATTATATTCATGGAATTTGAATAGGTGGATCTATATTTTGAGTCAACAAAACTAAAATTATATAAAAATGGAAACATAATTTATGGTTATAATTTATATTATAAATATTAAAAATTAATTATTGTGGTTAAGGTCAAATGGGGTTTATTAGGGGTCGAAATGAAATGATAAGTGGTAAAATGGCCCTATATGTTTTCCAAATCCCAATTGATGGACATATTTCATCACTATATCATATATGGTTAACTAATTATCAATTTTTTGAGACTTTTGAAATATTAATAGGTGGTTATAGTTTATTCATTCCAAAGTTTTCATGTGTGTCCTCTCCACCACTTATAAATGAGAACCCCATACCCTCTCCTCTTCACATTTATAAAACCTCTTGTTTCATCCAGTACCTATCAAAATAAATTCGATACTTATCTTCTCACATCCTAGTGTCTTTTATGATTAGTAATCAAACCTTTTAAGGGTTTTTGTGCAAACCAAAAAAAATATTATTTGAAAAATATGTATTGTTATTAACTAAGAATTTCTATTTTATTTCATATTAAACCTTATTAAAATAATATTTAATTATGGTGATATCATAACACACACATCTCCCATATAATGGGATATAATTTTATTAATGTAATAACCTATATTAAACTCATCTTCCTCAAATAGGAAACAAAACTTTAAACGCTATGTACGGAGGACTACCGCCTCACGATTTGATTAAATTATTTTTCTATACACACCTATAATAGCTAGATATAATGATATATTTAAAATATTTTTATTATAGTTTTTACATAAATATAATTATTTAGTTATAATATCACATATAACATTTTACATTCCATTTCGGGGGAATACGATAATGTCGAACGTTAGTAAGGTGGAATGGAACCTCATGAAGATATGTGATTCATTTTACACTTAGAGTTTTGATGAAAGGTAATAGTAACAATTTTAATGAAAATATGTGATATATATGACATAGTAAATATTATTTAATTGTTCATTACTCTTTACCTTTCATCATTCCGTCCTTCAAGAATACGGAAACAACATTCATGTATACATATGGTCTACCATCTACATGAAAGGTGTAATTAATTGTTCTATATATAATTTCATATATCAGTATAAATATGTATAAAACAAATATATTAGGTATTTATTTCATTATAAACATTATGGAGATGAGGGAACCAAAATTAAATTACACGTACCAAAACTACCAAACCAAAACATGCATGAAAAAAATAAAACTTCATTAGTCAAAATGTGTTTTTAACAAGGAATTTTTAATATAATAGTAATATAAGGATATAAGTAAATGAATTTTGTTATGATATATATTAATATGGTTTGGAAATATATTTATGAAAAATTTATATTTATTATAGAGGAGGTTCAAAACACATTCAAATAAAATCAATGATTGAGGAAAGGGAATTGCATCTCAAATTGTCTTCTCCGGGAAAAATGTTATGTTATGAACATATCTTCATTTATGAGATGTATATACATCCATTTGAAATTTTATATCCTGAATTAATTTCTTCTAATATTATTTTAGGTTTAATTTAACTTAATTATTTCTTGTGATAGTTTATTTAAATGTTACCAAAGCGGGTAAGGGATTTTATTCTTACTTTTATTTGGGTGAGACACATGTCTTATACACCACTTGTTTTTCTTTTGTGGTTTGAATACTTCCAATTCTTTCTTCTTATAATAATTCTTATGAAATTTTAGGATATACATGTCCATATATATTTTTGTACTTTTAGGGGCCATATGATTCAAAAAATACAAATGTTCTAAATGGTTTTATGTTACAGTCTCATTACTCATATCGATTATTTATGATTACGTTTTTGGTGGAGAAATATTATTATATATCTCTCAAGAAACTCCTGAATTTTCATATCCTATTTTAATTTCATGATATTACAAGTTTTCCTTTCATATTCCTCTATTTATGTACTCATGATTCCAAGGAATGTTTTTAAGGAAAAACCAAATATATTTATCCTCTGTCAAAAACAATTTTTCATCCATTTACATGTTTTATAAAAATATTTCAAATAATATTTTTACCATTATACAATTATTTTTTAAATAAATTATAACTATGTGTTAATTTTAAGAAAAAATAAATGGAATATTCTTATCATTTTCTAAATGAGGTAGTTTTTACTTTTTTCTAAAAATGTGAAAGGGATCATTGTTTTAATATGTATAGAATAAATGAAATGTTCCAATATAATGACCTCTCTATTATTTTACGATTCATTTAAATATATTATATGTTATTTTCAAATAAAAATTCCTTAATATTTTGGAAATTTTTATGTTTTAACGAAGTAATTTAAAATGAAAAGGATATTTTCCTCAAGAATGTATTAATGAGCATTTAAAGATTTTCCATTAATAAAAAAAACCTTTTGTGAGGCTCAAATTGTATTGGTGATATTATCCAGTGGTACTATCCTTGAATTTTATTTGGATAGATTATCATTATGATTATGATGAAAATATTTTTATGAATCCTATTCCTTTTCCACAGGTTATGATTTCATGAATTGATAAAAATTTTATGAAATGTGTTTCTTTTCCATTTGTTATAAAATTATTGAATATTTATAAAACTAATTTATTTCCCTTAGGTTATTAAATGATGAAATATTTGGAAATAGGATAATTTAATTGATATGATATTTTATGTATGATGTTGTGCCTGGTCCACTATGAGAAACTGTTTATAATGCTCAATTAGTTATAAAATGGGACACATGTGTTGATGCTTAATCTATTATGATTTTATGGTCTTTATTATTAACCATGAAAAAGGAAATGTTTTATATAATTTTTTTTGTGAAACACTAATATGACATGAATGTGTGGTTCATGATTGATTGTGTATGAACATTTGAAGGTGTATTCGTAATCTAATAACCTTATTATTATAACTTAATTGGAAATTATTATCGTTTTATACCTTCCATGTTTCACCTTAATAAGAATCTGATCTCATTAATGGTTTGTGGAGGGGAACTCTTGTAATTATTCAACATTTTAAAATATTAAAAGGTCTCATTAAAGGTTAAGGGGAAAAAAGTTATAATAAATTTGTGTAAAATATATTATTGGGATGAAAAACACTCATCTAGTCTCATTTATACATGTTTTGGAGACATTTTAAGATGTATCTTTGAGTTAAACCACTTTAGAACAGTTTCATCCATTATCGTGACAACATAACATTATAATATGATAAATTATTTCTATAACCATAAATAAAATGGGGACTTATAAAAAAAATAAACATAATTTTTTTGGTTAATTAAATAAATATGATCATTTTTATACTGTTGGATCAATAAAAAACTACATGTAACCTTCAAACGATACTTATAAATGGAGAGAGACTAAAAAATCATTTTAAATTTCAATGAAATAAAACTTATGTTCATTAATGTCATTATTATGTTACAAATATCATTCAATAAGTTTTAAAATAAAATATCTAACACTTTGAAAAAATATATTATTTATAAATTTTTCAAATAAACTGATTATTTCATTTTTAAACTGTAATAATGTCATAAAAGTGGCATTAATATAAAAAATTGGTATTTCACTATTCACACAAAAATAAATTGTTTTAGACAAATATTATAAATTACCGTTAAGAAAAATATTATATAATGACATCAAAAATGAAGTCCATCTAATAAATTTAAACTTCTAAAATTTATAATATTATCTTTTAAAGAAAACCATGTAGTTCATTGAAAATTAATTTTGCTGAATAGAACTAATCATTTATTTATTGAATCCTTTCAGAAATTTATTTATAAAATTATGATGAATATAAATCCAAAAAACTGATACAAATAAATCATACCATGGATTAATTTCTAGAATTATTTATGTTTTATCATTATTCACTCTTATGAAATTGAATCCTCATAATTTTATTCATTACTTAGAAAAATGAGGGTATTTTTCTCTCATTCAATTTTCCGATTTTCAAGTTGCTTCCTTAATCATGTGATTCTTATATATTTTATTTACTAGTAGAATCCCCTTGTATCATAATAAAAGCCCTCTATGATTAAAAAACGAGACAATTTTTTTGTAATATTGATTATATTACAACTGTAAAACCTTAGGCCTCAAAACATAAGTTCAATTAGGTAGAAACTTTTTTACCAAAGGAATATGAAACACATCATGTACCTAAGATAAACATGGAGGTGATGTTATCTTGTAACATTATGAACGTTTGTTTTAGGTATGTTCTTTTTGTTTTGATGATTTATATTCCATTTTTTATGTTCTAGGGACTTTTTATACCATTTTGATACCTTTTGGGTATGTTTGATGAGTTATTTTAAATGAAATTATAATAATTTCAAAGTTAGTTATTAGCCCCATTAGGATCCTAGGATCTGGGTAAGGTTAAGGACCTCTTAACCATATGTGTGGTGTATGTACCATTACTCTAATATTCTAAAGATAATGTCTATAATGTAAAATTGGAATGATATACATGGGATAAAATCCTAAAATACTAGTCAGTTTAGCGGTCTTGAAGAACCATATACAAACATAAATCCCATTTTATATTGGAAAAAATGTTTCAATTATACTAAAAGTAAATATTATTCATATTTGAACACATTCAATGATTCCTTCTTCGTATACCAGATAAATGAAAATAAGTTAATGGTGAGCTTATATTCTCATTAAGGGTTTCATACAATGGATGTTATCATGAGTAAATAAGTAATATTCAGTATAGTAAGGAAAATAACTAAAAACAAATTCAATTTAATCAATAACAAGACCATGAAATGCATCTATGGATATTATCAGTGCAGTAATATCATTGATAATAATAACTAAATTCTCAATTAATTAAATTTGCATTATTTTATGTAATGATATTCAATGTAATGATGTCTTTACTATCAAGGCCTTAAGATAAGAGAGTTGCATCCATGCATAGGTATATACCAAACACCCATTTAATAATTGTGCCCATCTAATTTGCCTTATAAGACCGGTCGATGCATCAAGGAGCTATATAATTCTAGGACTCACTAATCACTACATATTCAATAAATTCCTGATTCATTGAATGATCAATTTAATTCATAAAAAATATTCTCATTCAACAGATGGATTTTTGTGGAAAACTATTAAGTACGACTATTTCCCCAGTCAATTATATAACATTCAATATAAAACACTTTATATATAAATGGCATATAGTTTAGTAAATAATAATTTTTACGATAAAAATAATATGTATATTTAAGTTATATTAGCAATAAATTAAATGTCTGAAGAGAATGTTATTTACCATAAATTTAATAACATACCAAATTTAACCATTAATTCATCAGAAATATATATTTTATAATAAAATTATTTCTTGAAGAGAATAATGTCATATATAATCAAATAACTAACATAATCTTTCATTAAATAATTTTATTTATAAAACTATTGCAATTATATAAAAAATATAAAAGTGAATATACCAATTTTTGAGGCTTGAAAATCTATTAATGCCAGATACATTAAAATACATTTCATTTTATTTTTTATAAAGAACATTGAAAATGACACATTTAGATTAATTTAAAAATATTCCATTAAAAACATTTAAAATTTCACGTATAACATAAAATTTCCATGATAAATCATTTTAGTAAGAAAATGACTTCTCTAAAATAATATTGATAAAATGGGCAATGAATAAAAATATAACCAATAAAAAGAAAAATGGGATTGGTTATTATTTTGAACATTTACATTCAGGATGCATATTCTATTAAGAGGATAAGTGGCTATAAAATATGAATACTCATTAAATATGTAGAGGATTATAAAAAATATATTTTATGAATGATAGATTTTATGATTCCTTCAATAAAAATAATATCAAATCCCAAAAAATTGATATTGTAAAGTAAATTCTTACCACATTGGTAACATTCAAACTATAACCCCCTGAAAGGGTACAAGTGAGTTAAAACTATAATCAACATGAATAAATATATATCCATTTTAAATACAATAAAAGAGATTTATAAAGACCATATAAAAATAAATATGTATATATTACCAAATATGTATCAATAGAGGGGGAATTGAGACTAAATCCCTTACAGAGATCATATCATTGAAATAAGGATTTTTATATAAAGATATTATTTATATAAAATATATATCCACATTTTTTATGTTTAAATCATGTAAAAAATCAAATTTCATTTCACACATAATCTTGACATAATAAAATCAACGAAGATGTGATTGTCATGACCCGTCCCCTCAGGCTCGTGTCGTGACTACCGCAAGCCTGCCTTCCATAGGTCAGGGGCTGGCGACTAACACCAATGGCGTAATTCCCTAAAAACTGGGAAGAAATTTCCTTTATAAACTATAAACACACACAATTGGGCACATAGCTAGATACAAAACACTAATTAAAATTTTATAACAAAAGAGTGCTGAAATGTAAAAGGGAATGGAAATACAAGCCCAATTGTAATGTACAAGGAATTGAAAGTCAAGTACAACTGAAGGAAAGAAAATATAGCCGTTGGATCATCCTCTTGGGTTCCTACCTGAAGGGTAGGTATAGATCACCTCCACTATAACGACCCATACTTTTCATACATTGTTAACGATTCAAAACTGAAGAATACTTATTACAACATATAACAAAACCATGAAAGAATCGTATAGGTATATTGTCTTTAGAAACTGGGAAACATAAACAACTGGTTCATAAAGCGTCTACATTGTCTCCCATTTATTTCATCATATCTATAGTTCCTTTTGGCATATATTACTTAATAACCTTCTCCCTGACCTGGGGAAAGAAAACATACAAAAGGGTGAGATCAAATGCTCATTAAGGGTAAAAAAAAGAAATATCAATCACATTATATTCATAAGAACATATATTTTGGAAATCTTAACCTGTAAAAGATATCATAATTTCATAACATGGGATAAATCATAGTAGTGAAATGTAATCCCAATAATCATAAAATAAAACATGAAACTTTGTGGCATAGACACATAATCATATAGAATCATTTCTTATTAGTCAAGACACATTGCCAAGACAATCTTAGTGGACAAAGTCCATTTCTGAACCGAGTTCACTCTTCGTTTCAGTCCTGTTTCACTGAACCGGTTTAACCTGTCGTTCCAGCCATGTCTATATCATGAGATATAAAATCTTTAACCAATGCATTTGAGGGAGATACAGGTACCACCCATCTCATAATGATACCATTCCTATGTGGGCCACAAAATCATAAATCATACATCATTGCATAACTCATGTAATAAAAATGGGATTCTTAAAAAACATGAAGTCATAAAAAAATTCATATAAGATAAAGTAATTCATAAAAATAATTCCCTAACAACATAATCAAATCAATGTAATAATAGGGATAGATACAGAACCCTAAATTATCATATTTGGAAAATAATTTTGATAAAAAATTTGAACTCCATTCTTGAGGAAAATATCCTTTCTACTTCAAAAACATTTTCCTTTATTAACATATCATACAATTTTAAACTAAAAGAATTTGATTAAAAATAAACTTGAAAACTTGTAAAGTATGATTCTTGTAAATTATGTTTTTAAAAATCCATTCATGCCGTATAAGTTAAAAAAACATTCTTCTCGTACTTTTTTCGGAAAAATCAAAAAGTACCTCGTACGAAAAACGACAAAATATTTCTTTCATATATTTTACTAAAAACTCACCGAAGGGTAAAATTGGATTTAATAAATTGTATGTGGATGGAAATAATATTAAATATTGATGAAACATGGATGTGGATGATAAAATACACCCCAGTAAATTCCAAATTATAAACAATCTCGGAAAAAATGAGATTGTGATATTTCCCTTACCTTAGGTCTGATTTTCTTCGTAAGTGACCGAAACTCCTGTATAATGATTTAAATAATGTTATTGACTTATTATAGAATCATACGTATTTTGATGATATCATATATGGTCATATTCTTAGCTTCTTATTAGTAATATTTCATTACTACTTGTTATTCGGGTGTTTATTACTTTTTGTTCTTATGCACGTTTTTCAAATAAATTCTTATTTTTATTTTTAGGTTATAGATACCACATTTACAGAATGGTATTAGTGTAATATATATCATATTCATTCACTCAATTCATTTATATAATCATTATGCAATGAAGATCATGTATAATGAGTCGCAAAACATCGTGGAGACTGTATTCTGTACGTACGCACGAGCAATGATATTGTTCCCATGATCGTGAAATTGTAATGGAGTGTATATATAATATTTTAAAATCAATATCACTTTAAAATAATTATATATAGTCAGTATTTAAACCATTTTACCCATCCAATTAAGGTGGTGGTGGAAAATAGATTACACCACTGCGTGGAGACGGTATTTCGTACGTACGCACACGCGGTGATTTTATTTCTTGTAGGATGGATAGATGGTGAAATAGGGTTGTTTCATACTTATAATAACATATATATGTTTGAGTGATACTTATTTTATTACTTCATAATGAAACAACTAAAGAAGAAGAAGTTGAAGAAGAAATAAAGATGAAAGAATCGGTAAAGGACATTACCTCTTCTTTAAAGCGCTTCTTTGAGACCATCTTTTAGGGCACTAAAATTGGTATTTGGAGAAGACCAGGACCTCTAGGATGTCTCTAGGTAAGTGGAGAGAATAAATTGGCAGGGGTTGGCCGATATTGAAGGCTCAACGTGGTTTGAGGAAGAGAGGGAGGAGGTGCCCTTTTATAAGGGAGGAGAGGGGCACCTTGGGAATAACTAAAAATATTATTTTATTATAAAGACAAATTAGGATTTTAATAGCTCAAAATTGATATATTTTGAAGATATGGTGGGTATGGGTCTATATACTCTCATCCAATAGAATTTAGACAAGTTTAGGTATCAATTTTAACCTTATTATTTACATTTAACTTTAAGTTAAATAATTTAACTTTTACCGTGTCTTCTTGTTTTCTTACACTATAGGGTTAATAAACATACTATATCAAGCCAAACTAACCCCAAGTTGTTTATTATTAATATATATAACCTTATCTAAGTCATTTCGCCGATCCTTATATTTTTAGGAATAAAATAACAATTAATAATATAATATTTGTTTTTAAAACTATTTTATGTCAATTTTGACACTATTTAGTAATTGATTTTTGTGAAAATCATAACAGAATGATTAGTTCAAAAAAAGTCAATTAAATCAATATTAACATGTCATATTAACATAGATAATTATTGGAATTCATAAAAAGTCTCAAATTACATTTATTTGGGTATTTATAACATCAATTATGTCAATATTTCATTAATAAGATAATTATTGCATCATAATTGTATCATAAATTAAATTATTTAATGTCTAAAAATTACGAATAAAATACCATTATGTGGGAAATTTTTTTAGATTTCTAATGAATATTTATAGTCGAATTTATCTTATGTATAACCCCATATTAAAAATTATTTACTTATTAAACTTTGATTTTAACTATTTTAACTCTTCTTTAAATAAATTAATAATAAATGTCCTAATCTAATCCAAGTAGGCATAAATGGTCATATTTTATTTCTAAGGTTTTTTTTGGTTGAATTACACTTATCCAATAGAATTATGACATGTGTTAGGGTAATATTAATAACACTTTTACCCTTAATTACCCTATTTACTTTTAACCGTGGTAAAGTAAAAAGTTACTATTCACCAAAAATTATTTTCATCTCATTAAACCACATTTTGGTGCTTGATATTAACCGTGTCTCTCAGATTCTCGAAATTCCACTCACAAAAGCGGTAAAATTAAGTTTTATGAAAAATTCAGTTTTTTTAACTACCACTTAGTGGGTTCACTATTCATCAAAAATTGAAAGTTTTCTGGAAAATACAAAAATTTCACCCTAGGCTAATTTAGATATTCCGAATCCAAAAATGAAGTCCATTTTGAAAAATAAAATTTATAAAATTTCAAAAAGTGGTTATTACTATTCATAACGGCTAGTTTTAATAATATTTTAATAACATATCGTTGTTTAGTGAAACTCGGTATTGCGTACGACGCAAGCTATTCAGGAAGGTCGTTGTTGCTTGTAAAGAATGCCAAGCTAGTGTTGTGTGTAGTGAAAGATTCCTTTGATAAAAAACAAAACATTTCTCATAAAAGTCTCGGGCGTTACATTCTACCCCCCATAAAATGAATTTCCCCCTTGAAATTCATCACTTTGTAACAAAAAGATGAGGATACCTATCCCTCATCATATCCTCAAGCTCCCATGTAGCTTCTTCTAATTGGTGGTTCTTCCATATGACTTTCACCAATCGAGTGGTCTTTTTTCGTAGGACTTTTTCGCTACGATCCAGAATATCTATCGGTTGTTCTTCATAAGAAAGATCTTGCACCAGCGGTACAACTTTTGATCTGATTACATGTGAAGGATCAGGTATGTACATTCTCAGGAGAGATACATAGAACACATCGTGAACTTGAGAGAGATTCAGCGGAAGCGCCAATCGGTAAGCTACCTTTCCAACACGATCCTGTATTTCGAAAGGACCAATATATCTAGGGCTCAACTTCCCCTTCTTTCCAAATCTCATGACCCTTTTCCAGGGAGATATTTGTAAGAACACTTTATCACCCACTTCAAACTCTAGGTCTTTTCATTGGTTATCGGCATAACATTTCTGTCGACTCTAAGCTGCTCTTTTGTGTTGTTGAATAGATCGGACCTTTTCTTCCATCTCATCAACAAGATCAGATCCTAATAGCTTTCCTTCCCCAACTTCATCCCAGTAAGTTGGAGTCCTGCATTTCTTTCCATAGAGAGATTCATAAGGAGCTATCTGAATACTGGAGTGAAAGCTATTATTATAAGAAAATTCCACCAAATGTAGGTGTTGATCCCAACCACCTTTGATATCCATAGAGAAAGCTCTCAACATATCTTCTAGAGTTTGAATTGTTCTCTCAGACTGACCGTCTGTCTGAGGATGATAAGCAGTACTGAAACTAAACTCTGTGTCCAGAGTATGCTGAAGACTTCGCGAGAACGTTGAGGTAAATCTCAGATCCCGATCAGATATAATAGAAAGTGGTACACCATGCAATCTTACCACTTCCTTTACATATATCATGGCAAGCTGATCTAGAGATAAATCCTCTCTAATAGTAATGAAGTGTGCAGACTTTGTAAGACAATCAACTATGACCCAGATAGCATTATTACCTTTGGATGTTTTAGGAAGTCTTGTGACAAAGTCCATAGTGATGTTTTCCCATTTCCGTTCGGGTATGGGTAAAGGTTGTAACATCCCCTTAGACTTCTGTCTTTCAGCTTTAACTTGCCGAAAAACCAATCATCAAGAGACATATTCAGCAACATCACATTTCATGCCATCCCACCAGAAGTACTCTTTCAGGTCCCTATACATCTTCATGCTTCCAGGATGAATAGAGAATGATGAACTATGAGCCTCATCCAGCAGCTCCTTCTTTAATTCAGGGATGGGAGGAACACAAACCCGATTCCTGAACTTTATTATCCCATCACAATCAAGGTTGAATTCAAAAACATTTCTCACCTTCTTTTGTAACTGGACATCTTCTTTTTGTGCCTCTTTAATCTTCACATGTATAGATGGTTGAACATTCATTTGCGAAAGATACGATTTTCCCCCTTCCATTAAAATTAAAAGATCCATCCTTTGTAAATCCAATAATATTGGATCTTTTGTGATCCTCATCATGGATAACATGGCATGGTCTTGTCGACTTAATGCATCTGCCTCTTTGTTTGCTTTCCCAGGGTGGTAATGGATTGAGCAGTCGTAATCCTTAATCAGCTCTAACCAACTTCTTTGGCGCATATTCATCTCCTTTTGTGTCAAAATATACTTTATATTTTTTTGATCAGTATAAATGTCACACCTTTCTCCATAAAGATAATTCCTCCAAATCTTTAATACAAATATTACCGCAGCTAACTCCAAATCATGAGTTGTGTAATTTTCCTCATGGATTTTAAACAATCGTGAGGCATAATCTATCACCATATCATTTTGAATAAGAACACATCCCAATACCTTCATGGATGCATCACTATAGATCACAAACCTTTCTCCACTACAAGGCAGTGTGAGCACAGGTGCACTGGATAACCTTCTTTTCATCTCCTTGAAATTCTCTTCACACTCCTCCGTACAAACAAACTTAACTCCTTTTCGAGTCAACCTGGTGAGTGGATTAGATAATCGTGAAAAATCTTTCACAAAATGTCGATAATATCCAGCCAAACCAATAAATCTTTGGATCTCAGTTACTTTTGTTGGTCTCGACCATCTTTCGATAACCTCTGTTTTTGCTGGATCCACAGATATCCCCTCTTTTGAGATTATGTGACCCAAAAATGAAACTTTTTGAAGCCAAAATTCATACTTGGTAAATTTGGCATAAAGCTTCTCCTTTCTCAGGGTCTTCAATATAATTCCCATGTGATATTCATGTTCTCCCTTGCTCTTTGAATAGACAAGAATATTGTCTATAAAGACTACCACAAACTAATCAAGATAGTCTCTAAAGACTCTATTCATCAGATTCATGAAGATATCAGGGGCATTAGTTAGACCAAATGGCATCACTATAAATTCATAGTGCCCATACCTTGTACGGAAAGCCGTCTTTGGTATATCCTCCCTTTTGACCCTTAATTGATGATACCCTGAACGAAGATCAATCTTGGAAAAGTATTGAGATCCACATAGTTCGTCAAATAAGTCATCAATGCATGGGAGAGGATATTTGTTCTTGATAGTGATCTTGTTATGTTCTTGATAATCAATGCAGAGTCTCATTGATCCATCTTTCTTATTAACAAATAGAACAGGTGCTCTCCAAGGTGACACACTAGGGCGTATGAATCCCTTATCAATATTCTCTTGGAGTTGCTTCTTCAATTCCTGCAACTCAATTGGGGAAATTCTATAAGGTGTCTTTGAAAAAAGGTAAAGCACCCGGTATGAGTTCTATTGAAAACTCAACTTCACGATTTGGTGGAAGACCCAACAATTCCTCCAGAAAGACATCATCAAACTCCCGTACAATGGGAATATTATAAATCGTGAGTTTCTCACCAACCATTTGAGATAAATAACCCTCATTTAGTGGAATCAATACCCATAAGATGGACGAAATTTCCACTGGAAGGTTATATTCATCCTTGCATCGATAGACGATCATAGATTGATATGGAATATGAAATGTGACTTCCCATCTTTGGAAATTTAAATGAGCTCCATATAAAGAAACCCAATCCATGCCAAGAATCACATCAAATTCTACTATAGGAAGGATCACAAGATTGGCAGGAAGCACATTCCTACAAACTTCAATCGGGGAAGAATTATAAAATTTTGATGCAACTGTTGTGCCATTACGTGTTCTCACAGCTAACTCAACATCTAATTGTTGAGGTAATATGGTGATACTGTAACACCCCAAGATTTTATGAAAAATATTATTTTTAATTTCATGTCTTGTGTTGTACGCTACACCAAAAGGAGCTTGCACAACACGCGTCCTTGACTTGCCTTTCATTACACGCAATTGCGAGCTTCCACGATAGCGTGTGTAGTACGCAATACCGAGTTTCACTAAATGAGATATTATTATAATAATATTATGAACTAGCCATTATGAATAGTAATACCCACTTTTTGAAATTTTATAAATTTTATCTTTCAAAATGGACAACATTTTTGGATTCGGAATATCGAAATTAGCTTAGGGTGAAATTTTGGTACTTTTCGGATATCTTTCATATTCTGATGAATAGTGAAAATTACTAAATTTTAATTAAAAACAACATTTTTAATCGAAATAATTAATAGTGATAAATTATTAATTTGAGTGGTTTTAAAGTATATTTAAAATATATTTTTACAGTTTAATACAATGTTGGTCATTTGATGTAATTTCACATTTAAAACAGATATAAACAAGTGTCAATCTTTTGATACTTATTATCTCTTAAAAACACGGTATTTGTTTTGACGACGGGAGTTAATTTTTAAATTACTTAATGTAACTGATATGTTTTGAATTTGATAAAATAGACATCATTTTTTAATTCATAACATCAAATATAGCTTAGGCTTAATTTTTGGTATTTTTCTGGAAACTTTCATTTTTTTGATGAATAGTGAAACCACTAAGTGGTAGTTAAAAAACTAAATTTTTCATAAAACATAATTTTACCGCTTCTGTGAGTTGAATTTCAAAAATCCGAGAGACACGGTTAATGTCAAGGACTAAAATTTGGTTCAATGAGATGAAAATAATTTTTGGTGAATAGTAACTTTTTACTTTTTTAACCATGGTTAAAAGTAAATAGGGTAATTAAGGGTAAAAGTGTTATTATTATTACCCTACCACATGTCCTAATTCTATTGGATAAGTTTAATTCGACCAAAAACAACCATAGGAATAAAATATGACCATTTAGGCCCACTTAGATTAGATTAGGACATTTATTATCAATTTATTTAAAGAAGGGTTAAAATAGATAAAATCAAAGTTTAAAAACTAATGAATTTTTAATATAGGGTTATACATAAGATAAATTCGACTATAAATATTCATTATAAATCTAAAAAGATTTCCTACATAGTGGTATTTTATTTTTAATTTTGAGACTTAAAATAATTTAATTTATGTATAATACAATGATGATGCAGTAATTATCTTATTAATGCAATATTTACATAATTGATGTTATAAATACACAAATAATTGTAATTTGAGACTTTTTATTAATTAAAATAATTTTATATGTTAATATTACATGTTATTATTGATTTAATTAAATTTTTTCGAACTAATCAATCTGTTATGATTTTCACAAAAATCAATTACCAAATAGTATCAAAATTGACATAAAATAGTTTTTAAAACAAATACTATATTATTAATTGTTATTTTATTCCTAAAAATCTAAGGTTCGTAAAAATGACTTAGATAAGGTTATATATATTAGTAATAAACAACTTGGGGTTCTTTTGGCTTGATATAGTAAGTTTATTAACCTTATAGTATAAGAAAACAAGAAGAAACGTTAAAAGTTAAATTATCTAACTTAAAGTTAAATCTAACTGACAAGGTTAAAATTGATACCTAAACTTGTCTAAATTATATTGTATGAGATTATTTAGACCCATCCCCACCTTATCATAGAAATATATCAATTTGGAGCTATTAAAAACCGAATTTCACTTTATAATAAAATAATATTTTTAGTTATTCCAAAGGTGTCCCTCTCCTCCCTTATAAAAGGGCACTTCCTCCCTCTCATCCTCACACCACTTTGAGCCTTCACGCTCAGCCAAACCCTACCAAATTCACTTCTCCACTTCCCTAGAAACATTCTAGAGGTCATGGTCTTCTTCAAAGACCAATTTTAGTGCCCTAAAAGGAGGTCTCAAAGAGATGCTTCCAAGAAGAGGTAATGTTCGTTACCAATTCTTTAAACTTTATTTATTCTTCCACTTCTTCTTCATAGGTTGTTTCAATATGAAGTAATGACATCAGTATCACTCATATACTGATATGTTATTATAATTATGAAACAACCCTATTTCACCATCTATCCATCATATGAAAACGAAATCACCACGCGTGCGTACATACGGAATACCGTCTCCACGCCGTGGTGTAATCTATTTTCCACCACCACCTTACTTGGATGGGTATAATGGTGTACATAATAAGTATATATGATTATTGTAAAGTAATATTCATTCTGAAATAGTATACATACACTCCAATACAATTCCAGGATCATGAGAACGATATCATCGCTCGTGCGTACGTATGGACTACCGTCTCCACGACTGGATGAGATTTATTATCCACGTTAACCATTCATGAATAATTATAAAGTATATATAATAAGTAATCATGAAATATATGACATAATAATACTTGATTTATGTGTATATATATGTATCTCGTCTACTTAATTCCATTCAACTCAATAAGGAAACGAAAATAGCGTTCATGCGTACGTACGACCTACCGTTTCCATGAACGGTGTATTTCTTTCCATTTACTGATATTATATATATATGTATATTCTGAATATATATTACATATAAATCATGTTTTATATTCTGTAATTAAGTAATCATTATCTAAGTAATCATATAAATAATTACAAGTCAAAACACAGACGACAAATGAAACGATTTTACCCAAAACGCTTTTTAACATGGAATTTACAAAAGAACGGGTAATATAAAGTCATAAATCAACCATATATAATATCATAACAATTAGTATGATTCTGGATTAAGTCAATGACATTATTTAAATCATTATATAGGAGGTTTGGACACTTACGAAGCAAATCAGACCTAAGGTAAGAGAAAATCTCGCAATCTCAATTTTTATCCGAGATTGTTTATACTTCAGAATTTACTGGGGAATATTTATCATCCACATCCATGTTTCCTCAATATTTAATATTTATATCCTTATAC
The DNA here is from genome assembly GCA_963277665.1 of Viscum album. NCBI lineage: Eukaryota > Viridiplantae > Streptophyta > Magnoliopsida > Santalales > Viscaceae > Viscum > Viscum album. The sequence continues at coordinate 1,466,291,541 of OY728138.1, read as the reverse complement.
AATAGTTTATATCCAATTTTACCCTTTGGTGAGTTTTAGTAAAAGATATGAAATGAATCTTTTGTTGTTTTTCGTACGAGGTATTTTTTGACTTTTCCGACAAAAGTATGAGAAGAATGTTTTCTTTTAACTTATACGTCATGAATGGATTTTTAATACATTTTTTCCAAGAACCGTCCCTCACAAGTTTTCAAGTTTATTTTTATTCATCTTCTTTTAGTTTAGAATTGTATGACATGTTAAAAAAGGAAAAGTTTTTTTGAAGTAGAAAGGATATTTTCCTCAAGAATGGAGTTCGAGTGTTTTATCAAAATTATTTTCCATCTAAGATAATATAGGGGTTTGTTTCTATCCCTATTATTACATTGATTTGATTATGTTGTGATGGAAATATTTTTTTGAATTCCTTTATCTTATTTGAATTGTTTTATGATGTCATGTTGTTTAAGAATCCCATTTTTCTTTCATGGGTTATGAAATGATGTATGATTTATGATTTTGTGGCACACATAAGAATGGTATCATTAAGAGATGGGTGGGACCTATATCTCCCTCTAATGAATTGGGTAATGATTTTATATGTCATGAGATAGACAAGGCTGGAACGGCAGGTTAAACCGGTTCAGTGAAACAAGACTGAAACGAGGAGTGAACTCGGTTCAGAAATGGACTTTGTCCACTAAGATAGTCTTGAAAATGAGTCTTGACTAATAAGAAATGATTCTCTATGATTATGTCTGTATGCCACAAAGTTTCATGATTTAAGTTATGATTATTGGGATTACATTTCACTACTATGATTTATCCCATGTTATGATATTATGATCTCTTTTACAGGTTAAGATTTCCACAATGTTATGTTCTTATGAATATGATGTGATTGATATTTCTTTTGTTTACCCTTACTGAGCATTTGAGCTCACCTTTTTATGTTTTCTTCTCCCAAGGATATAAAGAATGGTTTTAGGTAGAAAAAAAAGAAGATCTTTATAGGATATTTTGAAGATCTTTCACCACGATTAGAAGATTACGTTCTGAGTTTCCAAATACACTAAACTATTACGGTCCTTGTGTGTCTATTTTTTTATGTATTAAGTATTCCGCAAAAGTTATGTAATTTCCATGTACATTAAGCTTTGGGTCTCTATAGTTGGTATCAGAGGAAAGGTTTAGTCAACCTTTGGAAACTTGGATGCGAGAACTTTAGTGAGATCCCTAGCGATATTTCTATGTTATGTCTAGGGATGTCCCTAAGGTTAAGTATAAGTATAGGTTATAGTCCTGGAATTGTGTTAATGATCTTAGAATTAAACCTAAGATGTTAGATATTGAAGGTACTCCCCATTTATTATTTTGTTTTCCCTATCATGATTTATGCCTCTCACACTATTCTTGTTGGGTTTTAGACGATGGCTGGAACCCGAAGGAACCGTGTTGATCAATGCAATGGACAATGCAATGATTGTCCTCCTGAACAAACAAATGTTATGGGAGATGGAGTGCAAAATCTTATTGCTATACTTACACAAGCTATGAATCATTCTGGACTTCCAAATGAGCATAGAAGGGAACAATATTCTATTGAGTCCTTCATGAGGCAATGTCCACCTTCTTTCAGTGGGTCTTCTAATCCACTTGTTGCTGAACAATGGATCAGTACCACTGAAAAGATATTTTCAGTTCATCAATGTTCTGAACATGATAAAGTCATCTTAGTAGTATATCGTTTGGAAGTTGAAGCTGATCAATGGTGGAATCTTCTCAAGAATACGAGGCAAAGAGATGAAATTGATTCCATGAAATGGGATGAGTTCAAGAACTTATTTTTCAATAAGTACTTCCCTCGTATTCTTCTAAAAAAGATGGAGAAGGAGTTTCTTTAACTAAAGAAAAAGGATGATGAATCTGTTGGTATATACGAAGCGAATTTTACAAGGCTTGCAAGGTATGCATCTGGATTTATCATCCAACCTAAAAGTAAAGTTGATCGATTCTCCAGTGGGTTAAAACCAAATCTTCGAAGGGCATTAGCTATAAGAGACTTCAGTAGCTATGAAGAAATTGTGCATTGTGCTATCAAGGTAGAAATGGAAGTTGGTGTTACTAATCTATCTCATAGTTTTGAAAAGAAACGAAAGATGGAGTTCAAGGAGAAATCTAAGAATAATGGTGAAAAGAAGATGAATGTTTCCTTATGCTCAAAGTGTGGAAAGAAGCATGGTGGAGATTGTCTTAAAGGGACAAGTAAATGTTTAAAATGTGGAAAGGAAGGTCATCGGGCATTTGAATGCCACAATGATGGGAAGAAGATGTCTAATGATGCAAAAAAAGGAAGGTATACACAGAATGAACCTACTACATTTCAATGCTTCAAGTTCAAGGAAATGGGGCATTATGCTAATCAATGCCCTAATCCAAGGGTTAGTGATGATCAACATGAGCAACCACTTAAGGCAAAGGACAAAGGGAAGTTACATGCAATCACCATTGGTGGTGTTGAATATGACAACGATGTGGTGGAATGATTTAGTGTTTATATAATGGGATTCAAAAATAATGTTGTATATAGTATCGTGGAATATTGGAATATTTATGTATTGGTCTATTGTGGTTTTCAATAATTTTATGGTACCAGTAACCATGGAAAGTGATTGAGATATTTTTGGAAAAAAGTTGATATGCGCATAATGAAGGGATAAGTAGAAAATGAAATGTTTGACAGTATTCAGGAGCTCATGACTGATATAAGGAAATAGTTATATCATGGTTTGAGGTTTTGGTATGTTAAAAGAGTTAACTTTTGACAGCATTCATGTTTTCACTAAGGTTTAATGGGTATTCATTTTTCAATAGAATACATGATTAAGGCCTTCAAATGTTTGGATTGTGACCAACAAGACATATCTCATGATATATGGGGATCAACGATGGTATTAACATGCTTTTCATATGAACTCTTTGGTAATTGATTTCACTGTAATATGAGATTGGACAACAGTATTTTGGATAAGCCTAAAGATTGGAATGGATTATGTTGGACATAAGTTTGTATTGTTTAAGGATAGAACTTTTTTCGATATTATTTATGGGATGTTATAATAATGTAGTTTTAGAAAAATGACAACCTGCAGGATGGGCGACATCCCATCGCGTCGGACAAGGCTGTGGGAATCGAACCCACAACCGAAGTGAGACTGGCCTTTATCGCCTACAACTAGCCGACATGAAGTCCCTATTTAGTAGAAACTAGTTTTATTATATTAAGAAGTATGATATATGAAGTATAAGTCCATTTTAGGAACCATATATGATTAATCTCACTATAGATGGACTTATGTATTTTTTGATAACATTTCTAACCTTTTGTTTGAAACAGATAGAATGACCCATCATTCTATCACATGATCTGCTAACACATCATGAATGACAAATTCAACTTCATTTCTTTAAGATATGAAGTGGAAATTGTCCAAAGAACGACCAACGGTGAGACTGTACCAAAATCATGAAAGTATTTCTTCTAATTCCAATTTCATTAACTTTAGGGAAATTATCTTGAAAACCAAAAATGTTGTCCTAGTGCACTTATATACGATGAATCAGATGGTACCTTAGATCATCAAAAATTTATGGTTTTGTGATTGATGGATTTTTCATAGCCATGTTCTCTACCACTGTCCATCAGAGCATGACGGTTAGATTTCTCTTTCATATCCATATTTTCACCTATGTTCTCCTATGTGGAAACCCAGTGAATAGTTTATTTGGGTAACCGTTATGTTTCATACTTTTTTTTTAAAGATTGGTTTTGGTATTCCTTTTTACGATGTGGGTTTCTATTAAATAAACTTTCAAGTAGTAAACCATTTATAACCCCGACGAATTTCGAGGGCGAAATTCATTTTAAGGGGGGTAGAATGTAACACCCCAAGATTTAATGAAAAATATTCTTTTTAATTTCTTGTCTTGTGTTGTACGCTACACCAAAAGGAGGTTTCACAACACGCATCCTTGACCTTCCTTGCATTACACGCAATTGCGACCTTCCACGACAGCATGTGTAGTACGCAATACCGAGTTTCACTAAATGAGATATTATTATAATATTATTATGAACTAGCCGTTATGAATAGTAATACCCACTTTTTGAAATTTTATATATATTATCTTTCAAAACAGACTTCATTTTTGGATTATGAATATCGAAATTAGCTTAGGGTAAAAATTTGGTACTTTTCGAATAACTTTCATATTCTGATGAATAGTGAAAATTGCTAAATTTTAATTAAAAACAACTTTTTTAAAAGAAATAAAAAATAGTGATAAATTATTAATTTGAGTGGTTTTAAAGTATATTTAAAATATATTTTTACAGTTTAATACAATTTTGGTCATTGGATGTAATTTCACATTTAAACCAGATATAAACAAGTGTCAATCTTTTGATAGTTATTATCTCTTAAAAACACGCTATTAGTTTTGACGATTGGAGTTAATTTTTAAATTAGTTAATGTAACTGATATGTTTTGAATTTGATAAAATAGACATAATTTTTGAATTCATAATATCAATTATAGCTTAGGCCTGATTTTTGGAATTTTTCTGAAAACTTTCATTTTTTTGATGAATAGTGAAACCACTAGGTGGTAGTTAAAAAACTGAATTTTTCATAAAACATAATTTTACCGCTTCTGTGAGTGGAATTTCAAAAATCCGAAAGACACGGTTAAAATTAAGGACTAAAATTTTGTTCAATGAGATGAAAATAATTTTTGGTGATTAGTAACTTTTTACTTTTTTTACCACAGTTAAAAGTAAATAGGGTAATTAAAGTTAAAAGTGTTATTATTATTACCCTAACACATGTACTAATTCTATTGGATAAGTGTAATTAGACCGAAAACAACCTTAGGAATAAAATATAACCATTTATGCCCACTTGGATTAGATTAGGACATTTATTATCAATTTATTTAAAGAAGGGTTAAAATAGATAAAATCAATGTTTAATAAATAATGAATTTTTAATATAGGGTTATACATAAGATAAATTAGACTATAAATATTCATTAGAAAGCTAAAAATATTTCCTACATAATGGTATTTTATTTGTAATTTTTAGACTTAAAATAATTTAATTTATGTATGATTCAATGATGATGCAGTAATTATATTATTAATGAAATATTTACATAATTGATGATATAAATACCCAAATAAATGAAATTTTAGACTTTTTATGAATTAAAATAATTTTTTATGCTAATATTACATGTTAGTATTGACTTAATTAAATTTTTTCGAACTAATAATTCTTTTATGATTTTCACAAAAATCAATTACCAAATAGTGTCAAAATTGACATAAAATAGTTTTTAAAACAAATACTATATTATTAATTGTTATTTTATTCCTAAAATTCTATGGTTCGGACAAAAGACTTAGATAAGGTTATATATATTAATAATAAACAACTTGGGGTTCGTTTGGCTTGATATAGTATGTTTATTAACCTTGTAGTGTAAGAAAACATGAAGACACGGTAAAAGTTAAATTATCTAACTTAAAGTTAAATCTAAATGATAAGGTTAAAATTGATACCTAAACTTGTCTAAAATCTATTGGATGAGAGTATTTAGACCCATCCCAACCTTATCTTCAAACGATATAAATTTGGAGCTATTAAAAACCGAATTTGACTTTATAATAAAATATTTTTTAGTTATTCCAATGGTGCCCCTCTCCTCCCTTATAAAAGGGCACTTCCTCCTTCTCTTCCTCACATCACGTTGAGCCTTCAATCTCGGCCAAACCCTGCCAAATTCTCTTCTACACTTCCCTATAAACATCCTAGAGGTCATGTTCCTCTTCAAAGACCAATTTATGTTCCCTAAAAGGATGTCTCAAAGAGGTGCTTCAAAGAAGAGGTAATGCCCGTTACCGATTATTTCAACATTATTTCTTCTTCCACATCTTCTTCATAGGTTGTTTCATTATGAAGTAATAACATAAGTATCACTCATATACTGATATTTTATTATAATTATCAAAAACCCCTATTTCACCATCTATCCATCCTATGGAAAATGAAATCACCACGCATGCGTATGTACGGAATACCGTCTCCACACCGTGGTGTAATCTATTTTTCACCACCACCTTACTTGGATGGGTATAATGGTGTAAATAATTACTATATATGATTATTTTAAAGTGATATCGATTCTGAAATAGTATACATACACTTCAATACAATTCCATGATCATGAGAACGATATCATCGCTCGTGCGTACGTACGGACTACCGTCTCCACGACGTGATGAGATTCATTCTCCACGTTAACCATTCATGAATAATTATAAAGTATATATAATAAGTAATAATGAAATATATAACATAATAATACTGGATTTATGTGTATATATATTTATGTCATCTACTCAATTCCATTCTACTCAATAAGGAAACGAAAACAACGTTCATGCGTGCGTACGGCCTACCGTCTCCATGAACAGTGTATTTCTTTCCATTTACTGATCTATTATATATAAGTATATTCTGAATATATATTATATATAAATAATGTTTCATATTCTGTAATTAAGTAATCATGATCTATGTAATCATATGAATAATTACAAGTCAAAACACAGACGACAAATGAAACGATTTTACCCAAAACGCTCTTTAACATTAAATTTACAAAAGAACGGGTAATATAAAGTCACAAGTGAACCATATATAATATCATAAAAGTTAGTATGATTCTGGAATAACTCAATGACATTATTTAAATAATTATACAGGAGGTTCGGAAACTTATGAAGTAAATCGGACCTAAGGTAAGGGAAAATCTCGCAATCTCAATTTTTATCCGAGATTGTTTATACTTCAGAATTTACTGGGGAATATTTATCATCCACATCCATGTTTCCTCAATATGTAAAATATTTATATCCTTATAAAATATTTTATATCCAATATTACCCTTCGGTGAGTTTTTAGTAAAAGATATGAAAGGAATCTTTTGTCGTTTTTCGTATGAGGTACTTTTTGACTTTTCCAACAAAATTACGAGAATAATGTTTTCTTTTAACTTATACGGCATGATTGGATTTTTAAAACATTATTTACAAGAATATTCCCTCACAAGTTTTCAAGTTTATTTTTAATCAACTTCTTTATTTTTAGAATTGTATGACATGTTAAGAAAGGAAAAGTGTTTTTGAAGTAGAAAGGATATTTTCCTCAAGAATGGAGTTCAAGTGTTTTTTCAAAATTATTTTCCATCTAAGATAATATAGGGTTATGTTTATATACCTATTATTACATTGATTTGATTATGTTGTTATGGAAATATTTTTATGAATTCCATTATCTTATATGAGTTGTTTTATGATGTCATGTTGTTTAAGAATCAAATTGTTATTTCATGGGTTATGCAATGATGTATGATTTATGATTTTGTGGCACATATAAAAATGGTATCATTATGAGATGGGTGGGACCTATATCTCCCTCCAATCCATTATGTAAAGATTTTATATCTCATTAGATAGACATGGCTGGAGCAGCAGGTTAAACTGGTTCAGTGAAACAGGACTGAAACGAGGAGTGAACTCGGTTCAGAAATGGACTTTGTCCACTAAGATAGTCTTGACAATGAGTCTTGACTAATAAGAAATTATTCTCTATGATTATGTGTGTATTCCACAATGTTTCATGTTTTATGTTATTATTATTGTGATTACATTTCACTACTATGATTTATCCCATGTTATGATATCATGATCTCTTTTTAATGTTAAGATTTCCCAAATGTTATGTTCTTATGAATATGATGTGATTGATATTTCTTTTGATTACCCTTACTGATCATTTGAGCTCACCCTTTTATGTTTTCCTTTCCCCAGGATATAAAGAAAAGTTTTAGGTTGAAAAAAAATAAGATCTTTATGGGAGATGTTGAAGATCTTTCACCATGATTAGAAGATTACCTTTCAAGTTTCCGAAGACACTAAAATATTACAGTCCTTGTGTGTCTGTTTTTGTTATGTATTAAGTATTCCGCAAAAGTAATGTAATGTTCATGTACGTTAAGCTTCGGGTATCTACAGATACCCTTAGAAAAATCTTCAGAAATAAAAGAGTGGGTGGATCCAGAATCAAATAAAAGGCTAATAACTGATAGACCAGGTGTCCAAAGACGTGCCATCTGTTGCATTGAGACCCCTTTGACGCGACAAACCATTGAGATTCTTCTTCATGGGACTTTGTGACAGTTGGAGTATCGACCACTTGCTCGTGGAGAGGATCCTTCTAGTGACGAGCGAGTATGGTGCGAAGACCTAGTAGCTAGATGAGACTGTACGAATGGTGACTATTTTTCTTCGAGAGAATCTACTAGCCTAGTGTCGAGCGCCCAGTTGTGGCTGCAGACCCATGGTGGAGGAGCGTGTTTGGTGACGAGGCAGACCCACGGTACTCAATAGGTGCTGTATATCTACAGGCTATGAGGGGGAGTGCCTGGGTGTGGCGACAGACCTGCGGTGGGGAGCACCTCTGTGTGATGCAGCAGACCCACGGTCCTCGACAAGAGGAATACCTCAGCAGTCCATGGCTAGTGGGAAGCACGCTTGGTGCCTCGATAGGACGACTATACTAGATAGAGCAGAAGTTCTCCAACATCCAAGGTATTGATAATGTGAATAAAATCCTGGTTGTGCTGAGTTAGTACTTTTGTGTTTTCCTCATTATTGAGAAGAATTACTTATAACTTAGGTATATGTATGGGCATATACCTAAGTAGGGTTATCTGTTGTTTCATTATTTTCTGGTTTATCCTTGGTGTATTTTTGAGATCTTGAGGGTCTCAGTGTCCCCACCAAGTATCATTATAGTCACCCTTTCATGGGATATGCCCGCACCTTATTGTGTTGGATGCAGGCGACTGACTTTGTTGATGGAAGCTGAGAGTACCAGGAATGGATTGTACCCGTAGGTGGACCATACGGATTGACGATACACAGAGGACACGAACAGACGAGGTGTACTGTGGATGTAACGCCCGAGACTTTTATGACAAATGTTTTGTTTTTTATTAAAGGAATGTTTCACTACACACAACACTAGGTTGGATTGCTTTACAAGCAACCACGGACTTCCTCAATAGCTTGAATCGTACGCAATACCGAGTATCACTAAACAACGATATGCTATTAAAATATTATTAAAACTAGCCGTTATGAATAGTAATAACAACTTTTTGAAATTTTATAAATTTTATTTTATAAAATGGACTTCATTTTCAGATTTGGAATATCGAAATTAGCCTAGGGTGAAATTTTGGTATTTTTCTGAAAACTTTCAATTTTTAATGAATAGTGAAACCACTAAGTGGTAGTTAAAAAAACTGAATTTTTCATAAATCATAATTTTACCGCTTCTGTGAGTGGAATTTCGAAAATCCAAGAGACACGGTTAATATCAAGGACTAAAATGTGGTTCAATGAGATGAAAATAATTTTTGGTGAATAGTAACTTTTTACATTACCACGGTTAAATGTAAATAGGGTAATTAAGGGTAAAAGTGTTTTTAATATTACCCTAACACATGTCCTAATTCTATTGGATAAGTTTAATTCGACCAAAAACAACCTTAGGAATACAATATGACCATTTAGGCCCACTTGGATTAGATTAGGACATTTATTATTAATTTATTTAAAGAATAGTTAAAATAGTTAAAATCAAAGTTTAATAAGTAAATCATTTTTAATATGGGGTTATACATAAGATAAATTCGACTATAAATATTCATTAGAAATATAAAAAAATTTCCTACATAACTGTATTTTATTTGTAATTTTTAGACATTAAATAATTTACTTTATGATACAATGATGATGCAGTAATTATCTTATTAATGATATATTGACATAATTGATGTTATAAATACCCAAATAAATGTAATTTGAGACTTTTTATGAATTAAAATAATTTTCTATGTTAATATTTCATGTTAAAATTGATTTAATTAACTTTTTTCGAACTAATCATTCTGTTATGATTTTCACAAAAATCAATTACTAAATAGTGTCAAAATTGACATAAAATAGTTTTTAAAAAAAATATTATATTATTAATTGTTATTTTATTCCTAAAAATCTAAGGTTCAGACAAATTACTTACATAAGGTTATATATATTAATAATAAACAACTTGGGGTTCGTTTGGCTTGATATATTATGTTTATTAACCTTCTAGTGTAAGAAAACAAGAAGACACGGTAAAAGTTAAATTATCTAACTTAAAGTTAAAAGTAAATGATAAGATTAAAATTGATACCTAAACTTGTCTAAATTCTATTGGATGAGAGTATTTCGACCCATACCCACCTTATCTTCGAAATATATCAATTTTGAGCTATTAAAATCCGAATTTTACTTTATAATAAAATAATATTTTTTGTTATTCCAAAGGTGCCCCTCCTCCCTTATAAAAGGGCACCTCCTCTATCTCTTCCTCACACCACATTGAGCCTTCATGCTCGGCCAAACCCTGACAATTTCTTCTTTCCACTTCCCTAGAGACATCCTAGAAGTCCTGGTCTTCTTCAAAGACCAATTTTAGTGCCCTAAATGGAGGTCTCAAAGAAGCGCTTCAAAGAAGAGGTAATGTCTGTTACCGATTCTTTCATCTTTATTTATTCTTCCACTTATTCTTATTTAGTTGTTTCATTATGAAGCAATAACATCAGTATCACTCATATAAATATCTGTTATTATAAGGATGAAACAACCCTATTTCACCATCTATCCATCCTACGGAAAACGAAATCATCGCGCGTGCGTACGTACGGAATACCGTCTCCATGCCGTGGTGTAATCTATTTTCCACCACCACCTTACTTGGATGGGTATAATGGTGTACATAATTACTATATATGATTATTGTAAATTTATATTGATTCTGAAATAGTATACATACACTCCAATACAATTCCACGATCATGATAACGATATTATCGCTCGTGCGTACGTACGGACTACCGTCTCCACGACGCGATGAGATTCATTCTCCACGTTAACCATTCATGAATAATTATAAAGTGTATATAATAAGTAATCATGAAATATATGACATAATAATACTGTATTTATGTGTATATATATGTATGTCATCTACTTAATTCCATTCAACTCAATAAGGAAACGAAAACAGCGTTCATGCGTACGTACGGTCTGCCGTCTCCATGAACCGTGTATTTCATTCCATTTACTGATCTATTATATATATGTATATTCTGAATATATATTATATATAAATCATGTTTCATAATTCTGGAATTAATTAATCATGATCTAAGTAATCATATGAATAATTACAAGTCAAAACACGGAATACAAATGAAACGATTTTACCCAAAACGCTCTTTAACATGGAATTTACAAAAGAACGGGTAATATAAAGTCACAAGTGAACCATATATAATATCATAACAATTATTATGATTCTGGAATAAGTCAATGACATTATTTAAATCATTATACAGGAGGTTCGGACACTTACGAAGCAAATCAGACCTAAGGTAAGGGAAAATCTCGCAATCTCAATTTTTATCCGAGATTGTTAATACTTTAGAATTTAATGGGGAATATTCATCATCCACATCCATGTTTCCCCAATATGTAATATTTATATCCTTATACAATTGTTTATATCCAATTTTACCCTTCGGAGTGTTTTTAGTAAAAGATATGAAAGGAATCTTTTGTCGTTTTTCATACGAGGTACTTTTTGACTTTTCCGAAAAAAAGTACGAGAAGAATGTTTTCTTCTAACTTATACGGCATGAATGGATTTTTAAAAAATTATTTACAAGAATATTCCCTCACAAGTTTTCATGTTTATTTTTAATCAACTTCTTTTATTTTAGAATTGTATGACATGTTAAGAAAGGAAAAGTGTTTTTGATGTAGAAAGGATATTTTCCTCAAGAATGGAGTTCAAGTGTTTTATCAAAATTATTTTCCATCTAAGATAATATAGGGTTATATTTCTATCCCTATTATTACATTGATTTGATTATGTTGTGATGGAAATATTTTTATGAATTCCATTATCTTATATGAATTGTTTTATGATGTCATGTTGTTTAAGAATCTCATTGTTATTTCATGGGTTATGCAATGATGCATGATTTATGATTTTGTGGCACATATAAGAATGGTATCATTATGAGATGGGTGGGACCTATATCTACCTCCAATGCATTAGGTAAAGATTTTATATCTCATGAGATAGACATGGTTGGAACGACAGGTTAAACCGGTTCAGTGAAACATGACTGAAACGAGGAGTGAACTCAGTTCAGAAATGGACTTTGTCCACTAAGATAGTCTTGACAATGAGTCTTGACTAATAAGAAATTATTCTCTTTGATTATGTGTGTATGCCACAAATTTTCATGTTTTAAGTTATGATTATTGGGATTACATTTCACTACTATGATTTATCCCATGTTATTATATTAAGATCTCTTTTTCATGTTAAGATTTCCAAAATGTTATATTCTTATGAATATGATGGGATTGATATTTATTTTGTTTACCCTTAATGAGTATTTGAGCTCACCCTTTTATGTTTTCATATCCCCAGGATATAAAGAAAAGTTTTAGGTAGAAAAAAAAAAGAAGATCTTTATGGGAGATGTTGAAGATCTTTCACCATGATTAGAAGATTACGTTCTGAGTTTCCGAAGGCACTAAACTATTATTGTCCTTGTGTGTCTGTTTTTGTTATGTATTAAGTATTCCGCAAAAGTAATGTAATGTCCATGTACGTTATGCTTTGGGTCTCTATAGATACCCTTAAAAAAATCTTTAGAAATAAAAGAGTGGGTGGATCCATAATCAAATAAAACATTTGCTACTTTAGAGTGGATGGTAAGTGTACCTTTCACCACATCGTTATCGTACTCCACACCACTGATAGAAATTTCATGTGACTTTCCTATGTCTTTTGCCTTAAGATTTTGTTGATGTCGATCATCATCAACAACCCTTGGATTAAGGAATTTATTGTCATAATTCCCCATCTCCTTGCACTTGAAACATTGAAGTGTAGTAGGTTAATTATGTGTATCCCTTCCTTTGTTTGCATCATTAAACATCTTCTTCCCATCATTGCGGCATTAAAATGCAAGATGACCTTCCTTTCCAAATTTGAAAATTTTACTTGTCCCTTTAAGACAACTCCCTCCATGTTTCTTTCCACACATTGAGCATAAGGGAATGGTCATCTTCTTTTCAGTGTGCTCTTTAGATTTTCCTTTGAATTCCATTTTCCTCTTCTTATCAAACCTGTATGACTGATGGGTTACTCCAATCTCCATCTCAACTTTGAGAGAACATCAAACGATTTCCTCGTAGCTATTGAAGTCCCTTATGGATAAGGCCCTTCTAAGACTTGGTTTTAAGCCACTAAAGAATCGATTGATCTTACTCTCAGGTTGGATAATAATACCAGAAGAATACCTTGCAAGTCTTGTAAAATTTTCTTCATAGGTACCAACAGATTCATCATCCTTTTGCTTCAATTCAAGAAACTCTTTCTACATATTAGTTCGGAGAATACGAGGGAAGTACTTATTGAAAAATAAGTTCTTGATCTCGTCCCATTCCATGGACTCAATTTCATCCCTTTGCCTCGTATTCTTAATAAGATTCCACCATTGATCAGCATCTCCTTCCAAACGATAGAGTGCTAAGAAGACTTTGTCATGTTCAGAACATTGAAGAACTGAAAATATCTTTTCAGTAGTACTAATCCATTGTTCAGCAACTAATGGATCAGTAGACCCGCTAAAAGAAGGTGGACACTGCCTCATGAAGGATTCAACAGAATGTTTCTCCTTCCCTTGCTCGTTTGGAAGTCCTGCATGATTCATATCTTGAGAAAGTTGTGTGAGCCTGGCTACAAGATTTTTAATTCTAGCTCCCTTAACGTTTGGTTGCTCAGGGGGAAAATCATTGCATTACCCGTCGCATTCCGCATTAACACGGTTCCTTCGGGTTCCATCCATTGACTAAAACCAAGAAGAATAGTGTGAGAAACACTAATTATAATAGGAAAACCACACAATAAAGAATAAAATTTCACACTTAAGGTCTTATCCTAGGTTTTTCATGGCCATTTCTAAAACACTAAGATTGTGTTTTATGCTTAGACTTATCCTTAGGGTTCTTACTACGTCTTTCACATCCTAGTTTCCAAAGGTTGACTATACCTTTCCTCTAATACCAACTATTACGACGAATACTTTTCATAAATTGTTAATACTTCAAAACAGAATCATACTTATTACAAAATATAACAAAACCACAAAAGGACCGTATAGGTATAGTGTTTTTAGAAACTCGGAAACATAAACAACTGGTTCATAAAGCGTCTACACTGTCTCTCATTTATTTCATCATATCTATAGTCCCTTTTGGCATATCTTACTTAATAACCTTCTCCCTGACCTGGGGAAAGAAAAAATAAAAAAGGGTGAGCTCAAATGCTCATTAAGGGTAAACAAAAGAAATATCAATCACATCATATTCATAAGAACATATCTTTTGGAAATCTTAACCTGCAAAAGAGACAATAATTTCATAACATGGGATAAATCATAGTAGTGAAATGTAATCCCAATAATTATAACTTAAAACATGTAACTTTGTGTCATACAAACATAATCATAGATAATCGTATCTTATTAGTCAAGACTCATTGCCAAGATTATCTTAGTGGACAAAGTCCATTTCTGAATCGAGTTCACTCCTCGTTTCAGTCCTGTTTCACTGAACTGGTTTAACCTGCCATTCCAGCCATGTCTATCTCATGAGATATAAAATCTTTACCCAATGCATTGGAGGGAGATATAGGTCCCACCCATCACATAATGATACCATTCTTATGTGTGCCACAAATTCATAAATCATATATCATTGCATAACTCATGTAATAAAAATGGGATTCTTAAACAACATGACATCAAAAAAAAATCATATAAGATAAAGGAATTTAAAAAAATAATTCCATAACAACATAATCAAATCAATGTAATAATAGGGATAGAAACAGAACCCTAAATTATCATAGATGGAAAATAATTTTGATAAAACACTTGAACTCCATTCTTGAAAAAAATATCCTTTCTACTTCAAAAACATTTTCCTTTCTTAACATATAATACAATTTTAAACTAAAATTAGTTGATTAAAAATAAAATTTAAAACTTGTAAAGGAAGCTTCTTGGAAATAATGTTTTTAAAAATCCATTCATGTCGTATAAGTTAAAAAAACATTATTCTCGTACTTCTGTTGGAAAAGTCAAAAAGTACTCGTACGAAAAACGACAAAAGATTCCTTTCATATCTTTTACTAAAAACTCACCGAAGGGTAAAATTGGATTTAAAAAATTGTAGGTGGATGGAAATAATATTACATATTGATGAAACATGGATGTGGATGATAAAATACACCCCAGTAAATTCCAATGTATAAACAATCTCGGAAAAAAATGAGATTGTGATATTTCCCTTACCTTAGGTCCGATTTGCTTCGTAAGTGTCTAAACCTCATGTATAATTATTTAAATAATTCTATTGACTTATTCAAGAATAATATTTTTTTATGATATCATATATGGTCATATTCTTAGCTTCTTATTAGTAATATTTCATTACTACTTGTTATTTGGGTGTTTATTACTTTTTGTTCTTATGCGCGTTTTGTCGAATAAATTCTTATTTTTCTTTTTATGTTATAGATACCACATTTCCAGAATGGTATTAGTGTAATATATATCATATTAGTTCACTCAATTAATTTATATAATCATTATGCAATGAAGATCATGTATAACAGGTCGCATCACATCGTGGAGACGGTATTCCGTACGTACGCACGAGCGATGATATCGTTCCCATTATCGTGAAATTGTAATGGAGTGTATATATACTATTTCAGAATCAATATCACTTTAAAATAATTATATATAGTCATTATTTACACCATTATACCCATCCAAGTAAGGTGGTGGTGGAAAATAGATTACACCACGGCGTGGAGACGGTATTCCATACGTACGCACGCGCGGTGATTTCATTTTCCGTAGGATGGATAAATGGTGAAATATGGTTGTTTCATACTTATAATAACAGATCAGTATATGAGTGATACTGATGTTATTGCTTCATAATGAAACAACTAAATAAGAAGAAGTGGAAGAAGAAATAAAGATGAAAGAATCGGTAACAGACATTAACTCTTCTTTGAAGCGCTTCTCTGAGACCTCCTTTTAGGGCACTAAAATTGGTCTTTGAAGAAGTCCAGGACCTCTAGGATGTCTCTAGGGAAGTGGAAAGATAAAATTTTCAGGGTTTGGCCGAGCTTGAAGGCTCAAAGTGGTGTGAGAAAGAGAGGGAGGAGGTGCCCTTTTATAAGGGAGGAGAGGGGCACCTTTGGAATAACAAAAAATATTATTTTATTATAAAGTAAAATTCGGATTTTATTAGCTCATAATTGATATATTTCGAAGATAAGGTGGGTATGGGTCGAAATCCTCTCATCCAATAGAATTTAGACAAGGTTAGGTATCAATTTTAACTTTATGATTTACTTTTAACTTTAAGTTAGATAATTTAAATTTTACCGTGTCTTCTTGTTTTCTTACACTATAAGGTTAATAAACATACTATATCAAGACAAACGAACCCCAAGTTGTTTATTATTAATATATATATAACCTTATCTAAGTCATTTGTCCTAACCTTAGATTTTTAGGAATAAAATAACAATTAATAATATAATATTTGTTTTAAAAACTATTTTATGTCAATTTTGACACTATCTAGTAATTGATTTTTGTTAAAATCATAACATAATGATTAGTTCGAAAAAATTTAATTAAATAAATATTAACATGACGTATTAACATAGAAAATTATTGTAATTCATAAAAAGTCTCAAATTACATTTATTTGGGTATTTATAACATCAATTATGTTAGTATTTCATTAATAAGATAATTACTGCATCATCATTGTATCATAAATTATATTATTTAATGCTTAATATTTACAAATAAAATACCATTATGTAGGATATTTTTTTATATTTCTAATGAATGTTTATAGTAGAATTTATCTTATGTATAACCTCATATTAAAAATGATTTACTTATTAAACTTTGATTTTAACTATTTTAACTCTTCTTTAAATAAATCAATAATAAATGTCCTAATCTAACCCAAGTGGGACTAAATGGTGATATTGTATTCCTAAGGTTGTTTTTGGTCGAATTACACTTATCCAATAGAATTAGGACACGTTTTAGGGTAATATTAATAACACTTTTACCCTTAATTACCCTATTTACTTTTAACCGTGGTAAAGTAAAAAAGTTACTATTCACCAAAACTTATTTTCATCTCATTGAACCACATTTTAGTCCTTGATATTAACAGTGTCTCTCGGGTTTTCGAAATTCCACTCACAGATGTGGTAAAATTAAGTTTTATGAAAAATTCAGTTTTTTTAACTACCACTTAGTGGTTTCAATATTCATCAAAAATTGAAAGTTTTCAGAAAAATACCAAAATTTCACCCTAGGCTAATTTCGATATTCTTAATCTGAAAATGAAGTCCATTTTAGAAAATAAAATTTATAAAATTTTAAAAAGTGGTTTTTACTATTCGTAACGGCTAGTTTTAATAATATTTTAATAGCATATCGTTTTTTAGTGAAACTCGGTAGTGCGTATGACGCAAGCTATTGAGGAAGGCCACGGTTGTGTGTAAAGAATGCCAAGATAGTGTTGTGTGTAGTGAAAGATTCGTTTGATAAAAAACAAAACATTTATCATAAAAATCTCGGGCGTTACATCCACAGTACACCTCGTCCGTTCGTCTCCTTTGTGTATCGTCAAGCCGTATGGTCCACCTACGGGTACAAACCATTTTTGGTACTCTCAGCCTCCATCAAAAAAGTCAGTCTCCTGCTTCCAACACAATAAGGTGCTGGCATAAACCATGAAAGGGTGACTATAATGATACTTGGTAGGGACCCTGAGACACTCAAGATCTCAAAAATACACCAAGGATAAACCAGAAAGTAATGAAACAGCTAAAAACCCTACTTAGGTATATGCCCATACATATACCTAAGTTATTAAGTAATTCGTCTCAATAATGAGAAAACACAAAAGTAATAACTCAGAACAACCAGGATTTTATTCACATTATCGAAACCATGGATGTTGGAGCACTCCTGCTCTATCTAGTATAGTGGTCCTATCGAGGCACCAAGGGTGCTTCCCACTAACCTTGGACTGATGAGGTATTCCTCCTGTCGAGGACCGTGGGTCTGCTGTATCAAACAGAGGTGCTCCCCACCGCGGGTCTGTCGCTACACCCAGGCACTCCCCCTCATAGCCTGTAGATATACAGAACCTATTGAGTACCGTGGATCTGACTCGTCACCAAACACGCTCCTCCACCATGGGTCTGTAGCCACAACTAGGCGCTCGCCACTAGGCTAGTAGATTCTCTCGGAGACAAATAGTCACCAGTCGTCTGGTCTCATCTAGCTACTAGGTCTTCGCACCCTGCTCACTCGTCACTAGAAGGATCCTCTCCACGAGCAAGTGGTCGATACTCCAACTGTCACAATGTCCCACGAAGAATAATCGCAATGGTTTGTCGCGTCAATGGGGTCTCAACGCAACAGACGGCGCGTCTTCGAACGCCTGTTCTATCAGTTATTAGCCTTTTAGTCCTGGGGGCCCGGTTGGAATCATGCATGATCCAACCTGACAATATCTCAACTATACCCCAAACATTGGTGGGGTATACTCAAAGGGACCATCATGCTCAATGATTACCAGTACCGCTGACAGTTCGTCAAACAGACGTCTGGTGCCAAAGATATAGCCAAAAGAAAGTAGAGGGTCATAGTGGCCCCAGGTCCGGTCCGACCCGGTCGGACCGACCCCGCCCGACCCCATCTAGGCTGACTTGGTTCAGGTCACCTAGCCTGGCCCGTTGGGTGGGCCAGCCCGTTGGGTTTGGCCCACCCCGCATGGCCCTGCCAAGCGGGCCGCAAGGGGCCATGGAGAGCTGATAGGGTGCGAACCGGCCATGAGTTTTGATACCCATACGTTACGTACATGGACATTAAATTACATTTTAGGAATACTTAATACATAACAAAAATTGACACCCAAGGACCGTAATAGTTTAGTGTCTTTGGAAATTGGGAACATAATCTTCTAATCATTGTGAGAGATCTTTAACATCTCCCATAAAGATCTTCCACTTTTGGTTTCATACCTAAAACCTTTCATTATATCCTGGGGAAAATAATACACATAAAGGGTGATCTCAAATGCTCATTAACGGTAAGCATGGAGAAAATAAAACACACTATATACATTTGAACATAAAAAACTTCAACATAATGTTTAAACATCAAGATCTTGATTTGTGAAATAAATATTTGAGTACGTAAGGCATAGATCATAAAGGAACATTAATCATGATAGAATAGCATGGGAATAAAACATGTAATTGTGGAATCCATTAAGCACACCATATGATTTCCATAGTATCCTAGGCATTGCTTCCAAGACCATCATAGTGGACAAAGTCCCTTACTGAATTGAGTTCACTCCTTGTTCCAGTCCAGTATCACTAAACCAGATTAACATGCAGTCCCAGCCATGTTTATCTCATGAGATATAAATCTTTACCCAATTCATTGGAGGGAGATATAGCTCCCACACATCTCATATTGAAATCATTCTTACGTGTGCCACAAAACAATCATATATCATTCATCGTAACACCAAAAATAAAATGGGTTTGATAAACATCGTCCCATCATAACATAATCCATATAAAACTAATGGATATCATTTCATCAGAAGAAAAATAAAACCATGTAAATAATAAAGGCCTTATTATTGAAACATAAACATATTAAATAATTTCATCTTATATGGAAAATAGTTTTGTTAAAACACTTGAAATTAATTATGGAGGAAAATATCTTCTCTTCCTAAAAATCATTTTTTCACAAAATTCCATGAAATTTTAAAAGAAAATGATTTTTGTTGAAAATAATTATGAAATATTTTAGATTAATATTCATGAAAATAAGGAATTATGAAACCATAAAAACCCATTCATTCCGTATAAGATAAAAAAACATTCTCGTCGTACTTTTGCTGGAAAAGTCAAAAAGTACCTCATATGGTAAAAAAAGAATGTTTCCTTACATACCATGTAGTAAAAGTCAAAAATGGGTAAAATGGACTTTAAACACAAGTGAAACCATTTTTTAGAAAACATGGACATGGAAGATTAATATAACCCCATTAAATACTTACGAATAAACAATCTCAGACAAAATGAGATTGGAAAAGTTATCCCTTACCTTAGGTACGATATGCTTCATACGTATCCAAAAATCCTGTACAATTATTTAAATAATGTCACTAAGTTATTACAGAAACATATTCATTGTTATGATATCATATATGGTTCACTTATGACTTTATATTATCCATTCATTTGTAAATTCCTTTTTTAAAGTAGCGTTTTTGGTAAAAGCATTTCATTTATCATACGTGTTTGGACTTGTTGTTATTTATATTATTAATTATATCATGAGTTACATAATTATAGAATGTAAAACATGATATTTATATAGTATATATTCATCATATAAATATATATTATAGATTGATAAATGGAATGAAATACATCGTTCATGGAGAGGGTAGGTCGTACGTACACATGAACGTTGTTTTCATTTCCCTATTGAATTGAATGTAATTAAGTAAATGAAACGTATATGTACATAAATAAAGTATCATTATTATGTCATATAAATCATGATTATTTATTATATATAATTTATAATCACTCTTGTATGGTTAACATGGAGAATGAATCTCATTGCGTTCGTGGAGACGGTAGTCTTTACGTACGAATGAGCGATAATATCATTCTTTTTATATTAAAATAATATATAATTGGATGGTATATCATATATACAGAATCATAATAATTATATATATATTATTTATATCATTTATACGCATTATTATACCCATCCAAATGATGAAATGTTTGAATAACAAACTACACCACAACGTGGAGACGGTAAGATGTACGTACGCACGTGTGGTGAATTTTTCAATCATAGGATGGGTAAAATAACTAATATGGTTGTACCATTTTTGTAAAATTAACACAGTATATTGAAGATACTGGAGTTATTATTTTGGAATGGAAACAACAAAGAAGGAGGAAGTGGAAGAAGAAAGGAACTTGAAATAGGTGGTGAGATATTTACCTCTTCTTCGGGTTCTTCCTTTTGATTTGATCAAAAGGGCTCCTTAGGCTGACTTTCTGACTAAAGGAATGCCTCTAGGATGAACATAGGACATTTTAGAGGGTATTTGGGAAGGGTTTGGCTAATCCAAATGGCTTTCCAGGTTTGAATTATAGAGAAGGGGGAGTGCGCTTTTATAAGAGAGGTGAGGGGCACCATAGGAAAAACTTAAAATATTATTTTATAATAAAGTCATATTCAGTGTATAATGGCTCCAAATTGATTTATTTATAAGATAAAGTGTGTATGGGTCTATATACACTCAACCAATAGGTTTTATACAGGTTTGTGTCACTATATTAACCTTATCATTTATACTTAACTCTTAGTTAAGTAGTTTGACATTTACCATGTCTGTTTCTATTTTTATATTATATGGTTACTAAACTAATTATATATATCCAAGATAACCCCAATTTGTTCATTAATGATACAGCTATCATTATATAAGTCTTTTTTCCCAACCATTGAATTTTAGGAATAGAATATAAATAAATAATATAATATTTGTTTTAAAAACCCTTTTATGTCAATTTTGACATTATTTGGTATTTTGTTTTTTTTAATTCATAACAGCATTATTATTTAGAAAAAAATTCATATAACCAACCCTAATATATTATATTAACATATAAAAGTATTTTAATTCATAAAAAATATCAAATTACATTTATTTGGGTATTTATAATATAAATTATGTCAATATTTCATTAATAAGGTAATTACTACATCATCATTGTGTCATAAATAAATTAAATTATTTAATGTCTAAAAATTATAAATAAAATGCTATTATATAGGAAATATTTTATTCTTTTTAATTAATATTTATAGTCGAATATATATTTTGTTTAACCCTATATTAAAAGTGTTTTAGTTATTAAACATTGATTTTAACTATTTTAACTCTTCTTTTATTTAAATAATACTAAATGACCTAATCTAATCAATGTGGACCTAAATTGTAGAATTTTATTTCTAAGGTTGTTTTTGGTCGAATTACACTTATCCAATAGAATTAGGACATGTGTTAGTGTAATAATAATATCATTTTTACCCTTAATTACTCTATTTACTCTTAACCGTGATAAATAAAAGTTAAAAGTTACAATTCACCAAAATTATTTTCATCTCATTGAACCACATCTTACTTATTGATATCGACTGTGTCTCTAAAATTTTTGAAATTAAACTCAAAGAAGCAGTAAAATGATTTTTTATGTAAATTTTCAAATTCTCCTAGGACGTGGGTAAAAGATGGTCAAAATTTCATGAAAATTTTTATATAACTAAAATTATTATAAAATTATTCCAATGAATTACATTGAAATTATATATTTATTATGTATCTATTTTGACCTCAATTAATTTTAAATAAAATAAATAAATATTTAAATAAATGTTCGGTTTTGAACTATAACTCAGTGTTTTTTACTATTCATGAAAAAATGAATGTTTTCTAAAAAATACCAAAATTTCTCCCTAATATAATTTATATATTCCGAATCCAAAAATGAAGACCATTTTGAAAGAAAAAAATTATAATATTTCAAAAAGTGGGTATTACTGTTCATAACAGCTAGTTCATAATAATATTATAATAATATTGTGTTTAGTGTAACTCGGTATTGCGTACAACACACGCTATCGAGGAAGATTAATCTGGCATGCAACACAAGCCTAGAATAGTGTTTGTGTAAACTGCATGCTAATACGGTGTTGTGTATAGTGCAAGCTAATCTTGGTGTAGCGTATAACACAAGACATCAAAGAAATTAAAAATAATATTTCTCATAAAATCCCGGGGTCTTAAATTTTACCACCCTTAAAATGAATTTCTCCCTCAAAATTCATCGAGGATATGAATTTTTTACTACTTGAAAGTTTCATTCATAAAATCCCACATTGTAAAAAGGAATACCAAAACATAATATTAAAAACTAAAGTATGAGATGTAATGGTTGCGAAAATTAACTCATCACTTAGTTTCCACATAGGAGAACATAGGTGAAAATATGGATATGGAATAGAAATATAACCGTTATGTTCTGATATAGAGTGGTAGAGGACATGAGTATGAAAAATCCAACAATCAAAAAGCCATAAATTTGTGATGATCTAAGGTACCATATGATTCATCAGATTTGATGGCACTAGGACAAAATTTTTAGTTTTAACGATCATTTCCCTAATTTTGAAGAATTAAAATAAATACTTACTTGATTTTGGAACAATCTCACTGTAGTTTGTGCCTTGAACTATTTCCACTTCATCTCTTAAAGAAATGAAGTTGAATTTGTCTTCTGTGAAGTGTTAGCATATCATGAGATAGAATGATAGGTCATTCCATCTATCTCAAACATAATATAGGAAAAGTTATATACATAAGTCCATATAATGTTGAGATTAATCGTATATGTTTAAAAAATTGGACTTATACTTCATCGCTTATTAAAATAAAACTAGTTTCTACTAACCAGGGACTTCTTCTAGGCCAGAGGTGGGCGATAAAGTCCTGTCACACTTTGGTTGTGGTTTTGATTCCCACAACCCTATCTGACGCGACGGGTTGTCGCCCATCCTACGGGTTGTCCTTTTTCTAAAAAATTACTATTATAACATTTAAGAAATATTATCAAAATTTTCCAGCCTTAAACAAAACTATCTGATGTCGAACATAATCTATTCCTTCCTTTTGGCTTATCGAAAGTACTTTTGTCCAATATCGTAGTATAAAGAAAAAGATTACTAGAGATTTCATTAGCCAAACATGTGAATACCATCATTTATCCCCCATATATAATAAGATATATCTTGTTGGTCACATTCCAAACATGTGAATACCTTAATCATTTATTCTTTTGAAAAATGAATACCCATTAAACATTAGTGAAAACATGAATGCTTTCAAATGTTAACTCTTTCCACATACCAAAATCCCCAATTTTTTATATACTCAAACCATGATATCACTTTGTCCTTATATCAGTCACGAGCTCATGAATACTATCAAACATATTATTTTCTCCTTATCCCTTCATTATGCACATATCATCTATATTCCAAAAATATTTCAATCAATTTTCATGGTTACTATTACCATATAGTTATTAAAATCCTAAATAAACTAATACATAGATATTTCAATATTCCACAATACTATAAATGAGATTCTGCAACATTATTTCAGAATCTCGTTACGTAAACACACAATCATTCCACTACATCACTGTCATACTCAACATCGCTAATAGTGATCACATGTGACTTCCCTTTTTTCCATTTCTATAAGATGTTGTTGATGTCAATCACCATTAAACCTTGGATTATGTCATTGGTTAGTATAATGCCACATTTCCTTGCACTTGAAGCATTGAAGTGTTGGTGTTGAATTATCTATAGTCTTTTCTCTATTCTCGTCATTAGCTTCCTTTTTCCCATTACTTCGACACTAAGCAGCTCGATGACCTTCTTTTCCACACTTGAAACATTTTCTAGAACCTTTTAGACAATCTCCACCATGCTTCATTCCGCACTTTGAGCATAAAGAAACATTCACCTTTTTCCACCATTGTTCTGAGGTTTTTCCTTGAACTCCATCATTCATTTCTTGTCAAAACCATGAGATGGATATGTTACACCAACTTACAGTTCTACCTTGATAGCACAATGCCTAATTTCTTCATAGCTACTGAAGTCCCTTATCATTAATTCCCTTCAAAGATTTGGTTTTAAGCCAATGAAGAATCGATCAACTTTACCTTCAGTTTGGATGATAAAACCAGATGCATACCTTGCAAGCCTCATAAAATTCGCCTCGTATAAACCAAAAGATTCATCATCCTTCTACATTAGTTAAAGAAAATCCCTTTCAATTTTTGTTCGAAGAATAAGAGTAATGTACTTATTGAAAAACAAGTTCTTGAACTCATCACATTCCATGTATTCAATTTTATCTTGGGGCCTTGTATTCTTAATTAGAGTCCTCCATTGGTCTGCTTCACCTTCTAAATAGTAAATAGCTAAAATGAAATTTTCATGTTATTAATAGCGAAGTATCGAAAATATCTTTTCAATGGTACTAATCCATTGTTCAGCAACAAGTGGATCAGAAGACCAACTGAAAGAAGGTAGACATTGCCTCATGAAGGACTCAATAGAATATTGTTCCTTTATCTGCTCATTTGGATGTCCATAATGATTCATAGCTTGTGTTAGTATAGAAATAACATCTTTCACACCATCTCCCATAACATTGGTTTTTCCGGGAGGAAAATCATTGTATTGTTCATTATATTGATCAACAAGGTTCCTTCGGGTTTCAGCCATTGTCTAAAACCCAAAAAGAATAGTGTGACAGGAAAAACTCATGCTAGGGAAATGACATAATAAAGGGGAGTACTTTCAATATTGAACATATTAGGTTTAATTCTATGATCGTTACTGTAATTCTAGGAATATAACCTATACTTATACTTATCCATAGGGACATCCCTAGATATACATTTGAAATATCTCTAGGGATCTAATGTTTTCGTATCATACATTCCAATGGTCAACAACACCTTTCCAATGATACCAACTGAAGAGACCCGTGCTTGACGTACAAGGACATTACATTAATTTTGTGGAATAATTAATACATAACAAAAATTGACACCTAATGACCGTAATAGTTTAGTGTCTTTGGAAACTTGGAATGTAAACTTCTAATCATGGTGAAAGATCTTCAACATCTCTCATAATGATCTTCCATAATTTTTTTCATACCAAAAACCTTTTTTTATATCCTAGGGAAAAGAAATAATATAATGGGTGAGCTCAAATTCTTATTAAGGGTATGCATGGATAAAATAAAACAAACCATATAAATTTGAACGTAAAAAACATGAACATAAAGTTTTGACATCAAGATCTTGAGTTGTGAAATAAATTTTGGAGTATGTAAGGCATAGATCATAAATGAACATTAATCATGATAGAATAGAATGGGAGAAAATCATGTAATTGTGGCATCCATTAATCACATGATATTATTTCAATAGTAGCCTAGGCAATGCTTCCAAAACCATCAAAGTGGACAAATTCCCTTACTGAATCGAGTTCACTCCTCGTTCCAGTCCTGTATCACTGAACCAGATTAACTTGCCATCCTAGCCATGTCTATCTCATGAGATATAAATATTTACCCAATTAATTGGAGGGATATATAGGTCCCACCCATCTCATATTGAAATCATTTTTACGTGTGCCACAAAACAATCACAAATCATTCATCATAACCATAAGAATAAAATGGGTTTCATAAACATCATCCCATCATAACGTAATCGATATAAAACAAATGGATATCATTTCATCATAAGAAAAATCAAACAATGTAAATTATAGAGACCTTATACTTGAAACATAAACATATTATATAATGTCATCTTAGATGGAAAATAGTTTCGATAAAACACTTGAAATGAATTCTTGAGGAAAATATCTTTTCTTCTTAAAAATAATTTTTTCACAAAATGCAATGAAATTTTAAAAGAACACTATTTTTTTGTAAATAATTATGAAATCTTTTAGAGGAAGATTCATGAAAATAAGGCATTATGAAACCATAAAAATATGTTCATTCCATATAAGTTAAAAAACATTCTCCTCGTACTTTTTCTGGGAAATTCAAAAAGTTCCTCGTATGGTAAACAAAAGAAATATTCCTTACATACCATGTAGTAAATTTAAAAAATGGGTAAAAAGGACTTTAAACATAAATTAAACCATTTTTTTAGAAAACATGGACATGGATGATAAATATAAGCCTAGTTAATACTTACGACTAAACAATCTCAGACAAAAATGATATTGGAATAGTTATCCCTTACCCTTGGTCCAATATGCTTCGTAAGTATCTCAACCTCCTGTATAATGATTTAAATAATGTCATTGACTTATTAAAGAATCATATTCATTATTATGATATCATATATGGTTCACTTATGACGTTATATTACCCGTTCTTTGGTAAATTCCATGTTAAATCAGGTTTTTGGGTAAAATAATTTCATTTATCGTACGTGTTTGGACTTGTTTGTCATGATATTATTACATATATCTGGATTTACTTAATTATATAATGTAAAAAATGATTTAGATATAATATATATTAAGCATATACAAATATATGATAGATCGATAAATGGAATGAAATACACTGTTCATGGAGACGGTAGGCCGTACGTACGCATGAACGCTGTTTTCGTTTTTCTGTTGAATTTAATGGAATTAAGTAAATGAAAAATACATGTATATAAATCCATTATCATTATTATGTCATATATATCATGATTATTTATTATATATACTTTATAATCACTCTTGAATGGTTAAAATGGAGAATGAATCTCATCGCGTTTGTAGAGACGGTTGTACGTACCTACGCACGAGCGACAATATCATTCTTTTGATATTAAAATAATATATAATTGAATGGTATATCATATATAAAGAATCATCATAATGTTATATTTATTATTTATATCATTTATACTCATTATTATACCCATCCAACTGATGAAATGTTTGAATAACAAACTACACCACGGCGTGGAGATGGTAAGCCGTACATACAGACGTGTGGTGAAATTTTCATTCATAGGATAGATAAAATAACTAATATGGAAGTACCATTTTTATAATAACATCAAATAATATAAAAAATTCTGGATTTATTATTTTAGGATGGAAACAACAAATAAAGAGGAAGTGGATGAAGAAAAGGAACTCGAAATAGGTGGTGAGATATTTACCTCTTCTTCAGGTTCTTACTTTTGATTTGATCAAAAGGGATCTTTATGATGGCTTTATGAATAAAGGAAGGCTAATAAAATTAATGGATGAAAGTTAGGAGGGTATTTGGGTAGGGTTTTTCCAAGCCAAATGTCTTTGTAGGTGTGAATTAGAGAGAAGGGGGAGTGCCCTTTTATAAGAGAGGTGAGGGGCACCTTAGGAAAAAATTAAAATATTATTTTATAATAAAGTCATATTTGGTGTATAATGGTGTAAAATTGATTTATTTAGAATCTATATTGGTTATGGGTAGGAATTCACTCAACCAATTGGTTTTAGATAGGTTTGGGTCACTATATTAACCTTATCATTTATATTTAACTCTTAGTTATGTAGTTTGAAATTTACCATGTCTCTTTGTATTTTTATATTATATTGTTAATAATCATACTATATACATCCAAGAAAACCTAAAGTGGTACATTAATGATACACCTATTATTATATAAGTCTTGTGTCTGAAACTTAGATTTTTAGGAATATAATATCAATTAATAATATAATATTTGTTTTAAAAACACTATTTTGTTAATTTTGACACTATTTGGTATTTTGTTTTTTCTATATTTATTACAGCATTATTAATTCGAAACAAAAATCAAATAACCAACTCTAATATATTATATTAACCATGAAAATTATTTTAATTCATAAAAAGTCTCAAATTACATTTATTTGGGTATTTATAATATCAATTATGTTAATATTTCATTAATAAGGTAATTAATGCATCATCATTGTGTCATAAATAAATTAACTTATTTAAGGTCTAAAAATTATAAATAAAATACTATTATGTAGGAAATAGTTTTATCTTTCTATGGAATGTTTATAGTCTAATTTATATTGTGATTAACCCTATATTAAAAAAATTTTAGTTATTAAACATTGATTTTAACTCTTTTAACTCTTCTTTGAATTAAATAATATTAAATGTCCTAATCTAATCCAAGTGAACCTAGAGGGTCATATTTTATTTCTAAGGTTTCTTTGTCAAATTAAACTTATCCAATAGAATTAGTACATGTGTTAGGGTAATAATAATATCATTTTTACCCTTAATTACCCTATTTACTTTTAACCGTGGTAAATAAAAGTTAAAAGATACTATTCACAAAAAATTATTTTAATATCATTGAACCATATTTTACTTTCTGATATCAACTGTGTCTCTTAGATATTTTAAATTCAACTCATATAAGCGGTAAAATTATGTTTTATGTAAATTTTCAAATTCTTTTAGGAGGTGGGTAAAAGACGATAAAAAGTTCAATAAAAATTTTATATATCTAAAATTATTATAAAATGACTCCTATAAATTACATTGAACTTATATAGTTATTATGTATATATTTTAACCAATACTAAATTACAATAAAATAAATAATTATTTAAATAAAAATTCGGTATTAAACTATAACTAAGTGTTTTTCACAATTTTTCAAAAATTGAATGTTTTCAGAAAAATACAAAAAATTCACCCTAAGCTAATTTCGATATTCAAAATCCAAAAATGAAGTCCATTTTGAAAGAAAAAATTTAAAAAATTTCAAGAAGTGGGTATTACTATTCATAATGGCTAGTTCATAATAATATTATAATAATATATTGTTTAGTGAAACTCGGTATTGCGTACAACACACGCTATCGAGGAAGGTTGCTCTGGCGAGAAACACAAGCATAGAATATTATTTGTGTATACTACAAGATAATACGGTGTTGCGTATAGTGCAATATAATCTTGGTGTAGCGTATAACACAAGACATCGATGAAATTAAAAAAATATTTCTCATAAAATCTCGAGGTGTTACAAGGACGGTGTGGATCGTCCACGAGGGCACGAACGAGCCATGGGTTGGCGCGAGGGTGGTTCGGCCCGGAGGGCGCCGTGTGAGGGCCGATTCGACCGGGGCACCGCAACGGAGCGGGCCGGTTCGTCCGGGGTTCCCTGAGGGCGTGGGTTCGGCCGGGGGCCCGGGAGGCCGGTGACTGGCATGGCCGGGTCGGCTCGGGAGGGTGCCTCGGTTTGACTGGGGGCTTGGGAGGCCGGTGGCTCACGCGGCCGGGGCAGCTCGGGAGGGCACCATGGTTCATCCCGAGGTGGAGGAGCCAGTTCGGTCTGTGGAAGGGGTGGCTGGGGATTGTTCGGCCGGTTCAGTCAGGAAGAGGGCGTGGCCAGGGTTGCACGGCCGGCGTGGGGCACGGCTAAGGCCGGTTGGGCAGGGCCGCGGCGTGGCTCGGGCCAGTTCAGCCAGCAGGGGGCGTGGCCGGTGGGCAGCTCGGCTGGGGTGGCTCGGAAGTCGGCAGGCGGTGCGGTTCAGCCCGGGGCAGCGGAGCCAGTTTGGCCGGGGTGCCGGAGCGTTGGGGGGGCGGCCCAGGTCCCAGAGGGGACGGGTAGCACGGTCGTTGCCTTCATCAACTTCGTCGTCTCTTCGCCTCGTCGCCACTCTGAAGAACATCACAAACAGGAATGTTAGAGGGGTCAGGTGATTATGGTTTTTCCCGCACCATCTGTGTTTAGGGTGGTAGCATGCGGCTCAATTCCTTCTTGATTTTCAAAGAATTATCAAGAATAGAAGAGAGAAGAATACCATACGAACACCCCACATATTCCCATAAATAAGGATTCCCATCCCGAAAAAAAAATCCTCAAATATTATTTGTTTTAGAAGGAAAGAATCAAGGGAATAATATCATATTCAAATAAAAATCCCTACCTTGTTCGTTGTTCGTCGACATTGGTGCAAGAAGGCGGACATTGTTTCGTTGTAGACGAACACATCCCGGGTCAGAGGATATCTCGAGGAAGAAGGAAAAATTCGGTCAGCATTCTTTGTAGTAGAAGGCGTTCCTCGGCGGTGGGTTTAGTATAGGGTGCTCCCCACCATCGTATCCTCTTGTTGGAGGTTAGGTTCGGGTGGGGCCCACCACCATAACCCCTCATGGGGGGTTATGGTCGGGTGGTCCCCACACATAAACTCCCACATTGAGGGTTAGTTCTTATGGACCCCACCTACAACTTCCACATGCGTGGTTACAACAAACAAAAATAAAGTGTAGTTAATTTTATTTTATTATTTTCTACAAAAAACCCAAAAACAATCTTTTATTCACTACCCACTGTCGCCGTGGTGAATGTCTCCTTAAGAGAAAATTGGCGCTGTGAGTTCAATGGTGCCCTGAAATTTGAATTTTGAACACCGGTTCAAAAGTTATAATATCCTGATTGTAAGTTTACTGATCGTACCCAAACAAATCATCAGAAATTGGTTCTGGGCATAGCGGGCCTCGAAATGATGCGCCGTACATTTGTACTGACTTGTAAAATTCCCATTTAATTCAGAAAAAATAAATGGAAATTCTAGATCTTTACAGTGATATAACCCAATGAAATGAAATTGAGTTAAGAAATACCTTACCACACATTTGACTTATGTCATATGTGATATTAACCTCTTATATAATAAATTTTCATGTATTATACTTACATAACATAATAATATGAATCTATATAATATCATATATGATTGTTTTATCACATTTAATCACCCGTTTGTTAATAATATTTTGTTATTATAATTATTTTAGGTGTTAAATCTGTTTTCCATGTATCTTTTCATTTGGTAGATTTAGTCTATACATCTTGATCATGGTTCCCTGATCTCTTGAAATTTATTACGGATATAAATATAATATATATTAAATATAATGGTATTTATAATTATACATAAAATATTGAGTTATAAAAATGAATTACACTATTAATTGAGATGGTAAGTTGTACGTTCACATAAACAAAGTTTTCACCCTTCGAATGATGGAAAAAACTAAATGTAAATAATATTTTGACTTTAGAGAATCATTTTAATATTATAAATAAATTATTAATTCCTTAAATATATTTTTATTACCATTTATGTAATTAATAAATAAAAAATGGATCGCATCACTTCATTGAGGTGGTGGCCCACACGTACACACAAGCGACATTATCATTTTCCAAAGGATTTTAAGGTAAGAAGGTAGATATAATATTATAATTTTAATAGAATAATTATGTGTTTCATTCTGGTTTTCAACCATGAAATTCTAAACGGCTCCGTATCCAATGATTGATGTACCTGCTTTCCAAAGGCAGGCGTTCTCCGGATGGTCTGACCAGTGACTCTTAAGAACTGACATTGGTCGAGATGATGGGAAGTCAGGATCATTGCACCCTTTTGGGGAGGGGGAAATTATTGCCTGTTCCAGGACTCTCTTATAGATTTAAGACGTATTCATATGTTCGCGAATCTTTGGTTTATACCCAAACATTGTATCCACATATTTAACCTTGATGGGAGACGGTCAACTGGACGCAGGGGTTCGGAATCATTTATGCCTGAGGATTACCATCCCTCATTGGATTAATGACCCCAAAGGGTTGGAACTTGCTTGAGGCGGCACTAGGAGTGGCACGGTGAACCGATATGGAGATGATCGGATCGACCGGTTGCTAGTCTTGAACCACAGGGAGGCTTCCTACGTACCCTGCTTAGGATGCAGGGATCAAAGTCCACATAGTTCGGATATGTGTCGGGGGAACCGACGTGAAGAGAGACCAGGTGTTTTGATGGGCGGTGGGATTGAACCTCATGGAGGCTTCCTATGTACCCTGTCTAGGAGGCAGGGATCAAAGTACACATAGTTCGTATATACAGTTTAACGTCATGCTGGATGAGGGTGGAACTCGACGTGAAGAAACAAATGAGTGGTGGGCTTGAACCTCATGGAGGATTCCTACGTACCATGCTTTGGCATGAATCAAAGTCCCCGTAGTTCGCTTATGGCCTGGGGCTTATGCTCTGGGGAATCCCAGAATGATGGATTAAGACTTACACTCTGAGGAGTCCCATAAGAGGATTTCATGGTCGATGCTTACTCTAATCCCACGTGAGTCATGCTTGGTGTGAGAAATAAGAGGCAGCAGGGACCAGAGGATCACGTCGCGAAAGGTGTGTCCATGAGAAGCGGAGTGGAGTTTACGCATGAGGGCAGCCCAGGGTGATGAATTGGGGCTTACACTTTGAGGAGGCCCAGAAGGTCAGGGCTTACTCCGAGATGGAGTCCCGGGGCGACAAATCCCAGCGGGAGAGGGAAAGGGTGTTCTTTTGTGCCCATCTCCTCTCTTTTAGTGCATGAGGGCTTCCTTCTGATGGCTATTTTACCATCTTTGAGGATCCCTCAACAAGTGGTGGGGCAGAAAGGGGATTCCCGAGTTCAGACTCCACATTACCATGGGATGTGAACCCAGGAATTCTTTGGGAATCTGTTCAAGGGTCGGGGAAACCCCTTTTCCCCTGTTTACCATGGGGATGTGAACTCAAAATGGCGCGCTGATGCGCCTGAAGGTTACACCACGCGGATCCGGTGGCTCTGGCGGTGGCCTCGGCTCGGGGCCGATGAATAGGCCAATGAGGGAGTCGCGGAGCACTGGGTTGGATCAGAAGGATTTTAACTGGCGCGGGAAATGAGAACACCGAAGTATTTGGCGAGCCACCGAGAGGTATGGGTGGTGGCACCCTTCACATGGGGAAGTGCCACATGCCTGGAGAAGTTTTCCGCGAACTAGGGTGGTTCGTGGACTGATTGGTGTCCTGCGAACAAGGGTGGTTCGCGGCTTTGGGTTGAACCCGCGAACCAGGGTGGTTCGTGGCTTCGGGTTCAATCCGCGAACTAGGGTGGTTCGCAGAGGGTTCCAGGCAGGCAACGGCTGCCAAGGGCGGCACTGGTTGGAGGCTCGTTGGTCGGGGATTCGGCTGCGTAGGAGAGTGATACGCGGTATAATCAATGGGAAAAGAGGCATAAACTCCCCGGTCCGCGGGGAAGTCATCCACAGAGGGGGTATGGTTTACAGTTCTCCTTTTTCGTTATTTTAGGTTCGCGGTTCACCAAGTTATTATACTTTTTCCAATTCCTTGTTAATTCGTATACCTGCTGTGGTTCGCGGATGGGGCTTTCGCCATTTGCGAGATCCTAAGCCTTCCTTCAACCGATCTCCTTCCGAATCTTCAATCCCTCTGAATCCGATTCCAGCTCTTCGATCCCCTTTTTCTTTTTCACTTGGTCTCCTTTTATATAGTGAGGAAAGGGATGTATCTGTGGCCATGCAGCACCTTTTGCGGAGGCCCATAACCAAATACCTAGTTCATAGCTGACTTCCTCAATCCGTAATTAGTGGTGGGTATTGAACACTTCCCCCACTTCCGCGAGGCGAACCCAGGGAGTGATCCGCGGTTGCGGAGGGTTCCACATCTATTTCGTGAATGATAGCGGGTGCGGCTTGAATTAGTCGACGAGGTCCGCGGTTGGGGTGGTTCATTATAGTGAACCGAACTGGCTCCCATCCTGCCTCATGACCACAGAGGCTTTCTGCCTCCATTTCGCGATTGACAATGGTTCGCGGAGGGGGTGCCTCATGGTTCCTGGCCACGTTGCGCTTCCATGGGACCGGTTCACGGACCGGACCTATTTGTTTCCATTCATTGATTACTTTACCCAATTATTTGGGGGGATTTGGGTAAAATTTCCTTTGTGGATTTTTCAAAACCCTACAAATGCCCCCCATCGGAATGGGGTCTGATCGGAAAGAAGAAGAGGTCATTCCGATGCAAATTGGTCCTGAAACTGAGATGGTTTGCGGTAGAATGGTGGACCCGGTAGTGGACCACACCTATAAAGACGGGGAGCCCTTCACTTTTCCTTTAACGAATTCTTCTCAAAACCGGAGCTCATTCGCCTCCGTGTGTTCGCTCCTTCACGAAGTGCCTCATCCGCGAACTGGCTGCAATCCTCCGCAAACCATTCCTTATTCACGGTCACCTTCACCCGTGAACCAACTTCCCGACCATGAACTATTACTCTTAATTAATTAAAAAGTAAGTGATGATGGGTTGCAGAGGGACTTTCTTTGCGGTCTCGATGCTTTGCGTACTAAATATCTCTTGAACTTTAAAAATTATCCGAGTCTTCCGAATAAACACGGGATTGAAATTCCGTGGAGCGACTTGGTTCGTGGTTTCCTGGCCAACGCTCTACATGATAGGGCTTTGAGGGCTGATTTTGCGAAGGTCTGGTTCATGGGATGATGTCATTATGAACCATCCTCCCAGGCCTCCTTGCCGATTTTGAATATGAAGGCTCCTTAACCATTCCATTGGTCATTTTTATCCAGACCTTTTTTCCCAACTAACCAATTGTTGACTCTCATTGTGCAGGGAGAAAATATGGTTCCTCCTCATTCTACACTGAAGCCTGCTACAGAGCCCCTCTCAACCATCTCAGAGAGACGTTCAGCTATGATTCACAGAGCAGAGGGCGTCAAAGAAGATCCTAGTTGGTCCATCATTCCTGATGAAGGTGTATTGAAGAACCTGCTCTCTCCTGAGATTCTGAGTTATCCATTATCAAACAGGCTTCCGCTCTACGACTTCGGTATTCAGGATGACGTCCCTATCCCCCTACTTTCTCAGGCCTCCCTTCTCCTTTCCTAGAAGCGCCGTCAAAATGCATTCAAGAAAACCATACCCAATCTGGGGAGATAATCTCTGATTTTGGTCCGAAGGAGACATTTATTCTGAGGGGCTCTGTCTGGACTCAAAGCGATCAGTGCACTCAATACTTTTCTCAAAAAACTTGTCCTTAAAGACTACCCTTCTATTATCAACCTTTCGTGAAGGGATCCTGATGCGGGGTGGGTTTCCAGGCGAGATCTTCGGTCCAGAGGGCTCTTCTCAAATGATTGGGCTTGGGATTTCTGGGTCCATCATCACTGTTGGGAGTCTCCCGAATCACTGGAAGAGTTCTATCTACACTCTGCAGCGTGGGCTTACCAATTTTCTGTCTACCCACCATCTCTGATCCTACCCGAATTTTTCAGCCGCTGGAGCTCAAGTACTAATACTTTCCACCTTTCCCACGGTGAAGTCGCCATTAGTCTGTGGGACATCTACCAGATAAGAGGACTTCCAATTAATGGGGAGATGTATGATGAATTTTTTCCCACTCCTGATGCATTGGAAGACGTTGAACAGGTTCCTTTACTGGCGAAGGAGCTGCTGGCCATGGCGGAGCGGTCACTATGTCAGGACTTGCATGCCCGGTCTCTTAATCCTTATAGCACTTGGATGGGGTTATTTCAGAACACCACTAGTCCTACACCGACGATTAAGCGTCCCAGGACTCATCCTTCCCAATAGTCATGACCCATTCAAGGTTCTTACTGGGGGGTTCTGGATGTAGGCGACTACCTTTCATGGGGTTAAGAGGTGCACCCTGGTGTGTTGCCTATTCTCCGGTTGGCCGGTATGTATGCTATGTTTTTGAGTGGTTGGATATTTCCTTCCCGGGATGTTAACCCAGGTGTACGGGCATGTACTTTGTTGATGGAGTTTGAGTTAGCAGAGGGCCGCTTGGTGATTTTAGTCGTGCCCACTTTGGCTCGTATCTACGAGCTACTGAGCCACATGCAGGCGGGCGGGTCACCCTGCCGTCTAAGCGGACCGTTTCAATTTTTGTATTTCTGGGTGAAGGATCATTGTCATTGTTATGAATATCATCACAACACGGCCATCTTGCTCCCAAACGTTCGGACTACTCTACTGGATATAGCAGGAGTTCGCTTGAAATCTATCATCTCTAATGAATTCCTCGAGCTCTTGAGTGAAAACTCACATTTCATCTTCACTCCCTACTGCACCCCTTCTGGTGCCTTAGTTGACAACTACCAGGGGACCCTGGAGGAGCGCTCTTATATGATCTCCCTGCAGGATGGGTATCTGTCCGCACGGATCGACGGGGTTTCAATGTGCAAGTTATATGTCCTATATCGCTTTTCTTTCTAGTTTGGGTGCCTGAAATTCCAAGTTTCCCTTCCCCCTTCTCGGGCTCGAAGACTGCATCCGGTCATACTTCGTCAGTGGTGGCTGATGCTGACACGGGAGGGATCTGACGCAAGAATTCCCCTTCCTGATACGGGGGTGGCTGCCGGCCTTTCCATGGAGTATGCAAAAACATGGGTAAAATACTATATTGATGGGATCCTAGTGAAGGTTGTCCATCAGGTTCCTAAATCAGGATGTACGGTGGCTGCTGCATCCACTACACCTTTCTCATTAGTTTTAAGGGAGGACCAACTAATCGATCGTCGATCAAAGAGACTTAGAGATATTTCCTCACCCAACCCTACTGTGGCTGCAGTTCAGACAAATTCATCCTTCTTGTGTGTGGATGAGGACGACCATGTGGTTTCCGGTCTCAAAGAGACCATCCCAGAGGTTCCGCCAGTCGATATCGGGCATAGCAACTTGATCCCCAAGCCTAAACCGGGGTTAGATGCTCCAGACTTTCCAGCTTCGGAGTCAACTTCTAGTGAGCACACATCCACGTGGGCTTCAATACCAAACTTTGTTCTAGTGTCATCCAGTGAGGATACCCAAGATCCTCTTACCATGGCGGACCATCGGGCAGTGCACATGTGGGATGGGCCCCGAATCTTTGAAATCATCACCGAAACCCGCT
The DNA here is from genome assembly GCA_963277665.1 of Viscum album. NCBI lineage: Eukaryota > Viridiplantae > Streptophyta > Magnoliopsida > Santalales > Viscaceae > Viscum > Viscum album. The sequence goes on along the minus strand of OY728138.1, from coordinate 1,466,253,689 downwards.
TATCCGAAATGGCAACTAAAACCGAACTCTTTGTCAGTTCTACCTGAGATTGGGGTTGGGTGGCTTTGACTATTGGCAGTTCCATTCTCTTGCTTGCCATGTTGTCATGGCCCGTGAGGAAGCTGTCACTAATGAATGCAAGATTTCTCACTTCGAGACCACTCATTGTGGGGCCCTAACCTTGGAGGAAACCACAACAAAGCTCCATCAACTGATAGCAATAGATGCGATCTCTCGAGATCAGGAGGCCATCCTATCCTCCGAGTTGCATGAATGCGAAGAACGGGTCGCGATGCTGAGGGATCAGTTATCGGCTATGATTGGTCATCTTGAAGTTACCAGAAAAGAGATCAACAACCTCCAAACAATTATAGAGCGTACTTTTCTGGTGGCGGAGGTTGAAACTCGCGAGAAGGCAATGTTGGAACAGTCCTGCAATGACCTTCACCGCCTGGTCGCTGATCTGGTGGGGAGAGCGAGTCAGGCTGCTTTATAACTATCATAGCCACTTTTGTATCCCATGTTTTACTTACACATCTTCCCCCCTTTTTCGTAAAGGAGAGACCCCATCTTGTGGACGTCCTCCCTTTTTTTGTTCGAACGAAACATAGTTTCTATCAATCACTTGTTGCAGTGGAATTTGATTGTTACTTAGAACAATTGTTATGAAAATAACAATTCACTGAGTCAGAATTAATCATAACTCAAGAAAAAAGATATAATTGTTTCCTAGACCATGGGGTCCAACAAGCATAGTCTGACTATTTCTACGGTTTTATATGAAAACCCTACAAACCTTTTGACTTTTTCTTCTTTTAATACCCTGATTTTTCCTGGGCCCATTTAGTGTAGACCCAGTGGGTATAACCCGTCTTTTATCAGGTCATCATTTTCGGATTTTTGGCCTAACAGGCTTTGTATCTCTTTCTTTTGTGAGCGGTTTAAAGTCCCGCCATAAAGACTATCACTACTGATGTTTTAGGTAAAACAGCTTTGACCAAATATGGTGGGGCGAAGGCCCCAATGGGGTTCAACTGATTAAGAGACGTCTCAATAATTTTCTGACACATGTGGGTGGAAACATGTTTAAATTTGAGCGGGATGCAGGGCATGTCTCAAGATATGTGAGTCATGTCGACGTACAGAGGTAGGAAGAGTGTTGCCTATGGAAAACTTGCCTTTGGTATATGGTCTAGGGAAGATAAATATGTAGAGCTGCTGAGGTCATGGTATGCATAGTCATACAAAGGTGTCCTTAAGTCAAACACTTATCCATTTCTGATGGCCAGGGGACTTCATGGAAGTCCGACTTATGGGATCCACCATGGGTGGCCTGGAAAATGAATGTGTCATCTGATAGGGTTTTGAGAGCATCTGTATCAATCAAGAGTGTGGAAGTAAGGTTCCCGTCCTACGCATTTATCTAGTGTAAAGGACAGTTGGGTATTGGTGCAGTTTATTGTCATGCAGCTGGGACATCATCTGAAATGGAATGACTTCTCATGGTTCTCGAAAATCTCATCAAGGACGTTCTGCCGTATTCAGGTAGGATTGTGGAAGAGGTTTGTAAACTGTAGCTCAGAGGATTTCGGAATCCCGGGAGAGACATGGGGGCTCAAAGGCCAAGAGGTGTACGGATTGAAGCATTGCCTAAGGAAATCTTGCCTTTGGTAGACGGGCTAGGGTCGATCAATATGCAGAGCCGCTAAGGGCATGGTATGCATAGCCGTACAAAGGTGTCCTTAAGACAAAGACTATACACTTACGATAGCCTAGAAACTTCAAGGACGTTGAGATTTGGGACCACCAGGGGTGGCTTATGAGAGTTCAGCTTTTTCTGAGTACAGAGTATGGCTTATGATGAGAGGGTTCCTGAATACAGGGGAAATATATAGACTAAACTTCCCGATAAAGGGTGAATTAATTCTTTCTCACGCTGCTGTCAGGAGGTGGTTCGTGAAGGTCCGACCCATGCACTGAAATACGGAGAAAATCCTATGTTTCTCATTGATCCCAGGACGAGTATGACCGTTTAGTTTATCGTCATGTGGTTAGGACATATTCTGTGCAGTTTAGCGTCATGCGGCAAGGATGAGATGCGTTTTCGAAAGTTGTTGTGCAGTTTAACGTCATGCAGTGAGGATGGGGGATATTTTTGCAAAGGATGCTCTTCATCAGAGTGTAACTAGGATTGTATACCTCAACATGCCCCAGACGTGGGGGGGGGGGGGTTGATTGGTGTAAATAATGGTTCTGGGGCTTCTTAGATCAAGAAAGGTGATATGGGGGATCTGAGGCCGGTAAGCGTATGAAGCTAGGAAGAGCATCGCCTATGGAAATCTTTCCTTTTATGGACAAGATAGGGGAAATCATTATGTAGATCCATTGAGGGCATGGTATTCATAGTCATGCAAAGGTGTCTACGGGTCGATAACATTCCACTTCTGATGGATGGGAATGGTTATGAGGATCCGCAATTATCCGGGCCATGAAGTCAGTCATTTGGCAGGGGAATGTCTGGACATGTCAGGGATATCCATCCCTGGTTTCTAGTTGAGTTTCAAAGAGCCCCATGCTCAAATATTTTCTCTTTTTTTTGTGTGGGGGGTGTTCATTCATTCCATGTAGTTTCACATCATGCGGTAAGGACGAGGTACTCCTAGTTTATCGGTCATAGAGCCCGGACCATTGGGTGACTATTGCTACAATCACTCAAAGGATAACTGAGTCAACATGTTCTGATATACTTGGAACACGGTGGGGGATGAAGGTTGTAAACTGTGACTTTGAGTTTTCCCTGATCAAGCGGCATGGTGTGGGGGCTCTGAGGCCGGTAAGCGTACGGTGCTAGGAAGAGTACCGCCTGAGGAAATCATGCCTTTGATGGACGAGTAAGGGGCTATCAATATGCAGAGCCACTGAGGGCATGGTATGCATAGACGTACAATGGTGTCGTCGGGTCGATAACATTCCACTTCCGATGGCCATGAATAATTATGAAAATCCGCGATTGCTCACAGTGCAGAGTTCAGCATGTGGGGATAATGGTTTCCAGGTATACAAGAAACATCTTCACTGCAATTCTCCATTGAGTCAAAGTAGCCTAGTCATGGCTTGATGTTTGTTGATGCAGGTCGCTATGTGAACCACTGACAGACACATAGGCTAGCCAGATAGGGATACCCTAGAAACACCTAGATGTGAAAAGGGGAATGAACTTATAAACCACTTCGCCATAATCTTCTTGGTCAGGAGGTATGGTATAGGGGCTCTGAGGTCGGTTAGCATACGAAGCTAGAAAAAGTGTCGCATGTGGAAATATTTCCTTTGGTAGATGGGCCGGGGGCTATCATTATGAAGATCCGCTGAGGGCATCGTATGATTAGTCATGCAAAGGTGTCCATGGGTCAATGACTTTCCACTTCCAATGGCCATGAGTGATTATGAAGATTCATAATTATCCGGGTCATGTAGTCTGATTTATGGATAGGATGCATCCAAATTTTCAAGGAGTATCTCCATCTCGTATCATCGTGTGTCTTGGGTGGGTCACGACGAAGTCCATGCAGTTTAGCATCATGCGGTGAGGATGATGTCTGTGTAGTTTATTGTCAAGCAGTAAGGATGCAGATATACACCCTGTGCAGGTCTGGTCCATACACGGGGGAAGGGAGCCTTTTTAACATCATTTTCCATGAATTTTAACATCGTGTGGTAAGGACGGACTCCATTCAGTTTAACGTCATGCGGTGAGGATGTGAATACACCCCGTGCAAGTCTGGTCCGTACACGGGGGGAATGTGCATTTTTTTCGTTTTTTTCTTTATTCAGGGGGCTGGGCCAGGACTGGGGATCCTGGCGTCACTACATATCCAGCGAGGGAAGGAATCAATCCATACGTAGTTCTCTGTAATAAGTACACCCCATGTAGGTCTGGTCCATACATGGGGTAAAGAAGGCATTTTTTATCTTTTATTTAGGGAGTGGGCCAGGACTGGGGATCCTGGCGTCGCTACATATCTTGGGAGGGAAGGAATCAAGTTGTACGTAGTTCTATGGAATCCGTGCAGTTTAACTTTGTGCGGTGAGGATGGAACCCATACAGTTTAACGTCATGTGGTTAGGACGAGGGGTATTATTAGATTTCGTGCAATTTAATGTCATGCGGTGAGGACGTCATACTCTTATTTTAAGGTCATAGAGTTTGGACCGATGGGGTCTTGGTAGTTTAATGTCATGCAGCTCGGAGGATGAATACACCCCATGCAGTTCGGGCCCATACATGGGGTGAAGGGAGAATTCTTGACTCTTATTATCCGTGTAGTTTAGCGTTGTGCGGTAAGGACGGACTCCATGCAGTTTAACGTCATGTGCTGAGGGCATGAATACACCCCATGCAAGTCTGGTCCGTACATAGGGGAATTGACATTTTTTCTTTTTGAGGTGGCTGGGCCGAGGTGTGGAAATTCTGGCGTCACTATGTATCCTATGAGGGCAGGAATCAAGCCTCACATAGTTCTCTGAAAGACGATACACCCTCTATAGGCCTGGTCCATACACAGGGGAAGAGGGATTTTTTAAATCACCTTGTCTGTGCTGTTTAACGTCATGCGGTGAGGAAGGACTCCATGTAGTTTAACATCATGCGGTGAGGACATGTATATACCCCGTGCAAGTCTGGTCCGTACATGGGGGAATGTGCATTTTTGTTTTTCTATTTGAGGTAGTTGGGCCAGGGTGTGGAATTCTGGCATCACAACGTATCCTGGGAGGGCAGGAATCAAGCCTCATGTAGTTCTCTGAAAGATGATACACCCTGTGCAGGTCTGGCCCATACACAAGGGAAGAGGGCGTTTTTAAATCAGCTTGTCCATGCAGTTTAACGTCATACGATGAGGATGGAATCCATGCAGTTCAACGTCATGCGGTGAGGATGTACTCCATGCAGTTTAACGTCATTCAATGAGGACGTGTCCATACAGTTTAACGTCATGTGGTTAGGACTAGGTCATACAGTTTAACATCATTTGGTCAGGATGAGGGCCAAACAGTTTCTATGCGAAATACTTCTTTAGTAATCTCTCATTCATAGGAGCGGTTGTAAATTTTCCGTCCATGGAGATCAGGGTATATTCTCCGTTGGAGTAGACCTTGTGTACAACATATGGTCCTTCCCACTTGGGCTCCAGCTTTCGAGGCTTCAGGCCGGGTATCATTGGGGTCCAGAGGACCAGCCCTAATTCCCCTTCCATGAAAGACCGTAGGCAGACCTTTTTGTTGAAGGCTCATGTGATCCGGTTCTGGTACACTTCCAGGTGGTGCAGAGTGTGCAGCCGCTTCTCGTGTAGCTGTTCCAATTCACCTAACCGCTTTTCTGACTGCTCATCATCGGATAATTGATCACAGATGGAAACACAGAGTGAGGGAAGTTGGAGTTCAATGGGTAGGACCGCCTCTGTACCATACACCAACGAGTATGGGGTAGACTGAGTAGCGGTGCGTATTGTGGTTCGATAAGCCCATAATGCATGGAGGAGTTTATCTGGCCATGACTTCTTTCCTTTGACCACCATTTTATGGAGGATGTTGGACAGGTTCTTGTTGAAATCTTTTATCTTTCCGTTGGCCGCTGCATGGTAGCGGGATGAGTGGTTAGCCGTGATACCATACTCGTGGTATTGCTTTTCCAACTTAGCAGAGCAGAAATTGGTGTCGCTGTCCATCAGTATAGTATAAGGGACACCAAATCTAGTGATTATATTGGTCTTCATGAAGCTGACAATATTTCTTTCCCCTAATTTCTTGAGGGGTATGGCTTCTTCCCATTTGGAAAAGAAGTCGGTCGCCATGAGGATATACTTCAGCTGCTTGGTCGTAGCGGGAGGATATGGTCCCACGACGTCCATCCCCTAGACGACAAACGACCAGGAGTACTTAGCTTGATGAAGTAACTCTGGGGGTTGGTGTATGAAGTTGGCATGAATCCGACATGAGTGGAATTTTACGGTAAAATGCTTGCAGTCTCGTGCCACTGTGGGCCAGTAGTACCCAGGCCTTCGAACCTGATGGGAAATCTTGGTCCCTGGTTGATGTCCTCCACATGCTCCTGCATGTACTTCGGTCATGATGGTGGTGGTTTCTTCTCCGTCAATGCATCTGAGGAGCACTCCATAGAGGCCTCGTTTGTAGAGGACCTCTTGCTGAACCGTGCTGCCATATAGGACAAAATTCATTTCCCTTCTCCGTAAATGCTCTCGTTCATCCATGTTTGATGGAAACTCTCCCCATTGAAGGTAGTTCGCAATAGGGGTCATCCAGCTGGTGGAAGGAGCATATGGCTCGGGGACATGAATGACTTCATGGATCTCTTCCGTCTTAGCTTGAACAAATGGAAATACCATTATAAAGTGAGCAATGCTGATGACCGTTTCATCCCGGTCTGGGTCGGATAGGGATGTCGTCGTGTTGCCTAATGCATCAGCCTGAGCGTTCTAGGATCGGGGAATATAAGTCAATGTTGGTTTTGTGGAGAACTCATACATTAGCCCTCAGACATGGTCAAACAGGGGGATCAGCTCCTCCTTTTTAATAGCATAGTCACCATTGACTTGCTTGATGACTAGCACCAAGTCACCTTTTACCTTAAGGTGTTGTACTTGTGCCTGGAGTGAGATCTCCAGGCCTGCAATGAGGGCATGATATTCTGCTTCATTGTTTGTACATCCCTCTGACAGGATGAAGGAATACGGAAAAACTGCCTTTTTTGGGGACCCGATTATTATCCCCAGACCCACATTGTTGAATCTGGGATCCTCCATCATCTTCCCGGTGGGGCTTCGGGACGCGCCGTCAAAGTAAATTTCCCAAGTTGGGACCTCCTCTTGAACCGAGAAGATATCTTCATCAGGTATTTCAGCATCCGGTGTAGTGGTCCCTGTTGAAGGGTTCCCTACCAGAAAGTCTGATAATGCCTATCCCTTGATGGCTTTTTGAGGAATGAATCAGATGTCTATTTGTTGCAGGATGACCTCCCATCAGGATAGGCATCTGATTAGCATCAGGCAACTAAGGATGTACTTGAGCGGGTTACTCCGCGAGATCAAATGGACCTCATGATGCTGAAAATAATTTCATAGCTTTTGAACCACGAAGACCAAGGCCAGACAACTCTTCTCAATATTTTAGTATCGAGGCTCAACATCAATCATGGTTCGACTGAGGTAATAGAGACTGTTTTCACTGTCGGCGTCATTCTTCTATGCGAGGAAGGATCCCAATGACCGTTCTAGGGCCGTCACATATAGAATGAGAGGCCTCCCTTTGACCGGGGGCATGAGCACTGGTGGGCTTAAGAGTTACTTCTTCAACTTTTCGAATGCCTCTTGGCAGTTATTCGTCCATCGGTACGTGACCCCCTTCTTCATCAACCTGGTGAAGGGAAAACATTTTCCTTCTTGGTTGGCTATGAACGGCCTAATATAGGCTAGGTGTCCTTGGAATCCCCTCAGATCAGTGATATTTCGAGGAGGTGGAAGGCTCATCATAGCCTTCATCTTCTCAGGGTCGACTTCGATGCCATGATGGCGTATGATGAAGCTAAGTACATTCCCTGAGGAAACCCCAAAGGCGCATTTCAAGGGGTTCATCTTCAAGCTATACTGTCGGAGCTTGTTGAAGACTGTCTCATGGTCCGGCAGGTGATCCGACCACTGTTTGGACTTGACCACTAGGTCATCCACGTAACATTGAACAAATTTCCCCAGGAACGGCTTCAAGATCCGATGCATGGAACACTGATACGTGGCACCAACATTCTTGAGGCCAAAGGGCATGACCCTATAATAGAATACCCCTTGAGGGGCCCTGAAGGTAGTGGATTATTCGTCCTATCAGGCCATCCTGATTTGATTATATCCAGAATAGCCATCCATGAATGATAGAGCCTCATCCCCGACCGTTGCATCAATTAACAACTCAGTGATTGGAACCGGGAAGTCATCTTTCGGACAATGCCGATTAAGGTCTCTGATGTCAATGAAGACATAGATTTTTCCATTCTTTTTCTTGACATGGATGACGTTCACCATCCAAATGGGGTACTGGACCTCCCTGATGAAGACTTATTTAATGAGCTTATCGAATTCAGCCTCTGCCTTGGAAGCGTGTGAGGGGTGGGTCCTTCTGGAAGCCTGTTTGTAGCCCTGGTGGTCTTCTGGAAGACCCAGGTGATGCGTTTCTACCTCGGGATCGAGCCCTGTAATTTCTATGTAATTCCAGGATAAGACATCCCGGTGTTTCCTAAAAAAGGAGGTATATACCCCATGTTCCTTGGGATACATGGACGCGCTAATGAGAGTGGGAATTGGGTCTTCCTCGGTAACTAGGTTTATTTCCCTGAGTTTGCCCATAGTGGTGGAGATACCCTCCTCAAATGCGAGAGGTGCATCCCTGAGATCTTCCCCCTCTTCTTCTCCCAAATCCTCACCAACATGGTCTGACATGTAGAGAGATCCTATCATGAGTTCTTGGAAGTCCGGAGGCGAGGTATCATGGGCGTCCTTTCTTGAGCTTCCTCCCCCTGATTGAGGGTCATCGGATGTTCCCACATTGTCACACTCGTCCGTTATGGCTGAAGTCATGAGGGAATCCAAGTGTGTGTCCGGACATGAACTCCTACCTTCCACGTGGTTGATTGCAGGACATAATCTCTACCAAGCCGCCTGAGGGGGTCTTCAGGAACCCTTTCCAAGCCATTTGGAGCAGGGATCTAGTCGACGTCGTCGAGCAAAGGCTTCTTTTTCTTTTGTTCATAGAACCTGGCGTCAATGTAATGTGACTAGGAGAGCTCGAAAGGGGCCTTATCCACATGAAATGTTCCGCTTTGTCCATTGACGCAGTACATGATACACTGGTGATAGGATCAATGAATGTCCATGTGCTTATGGATCCATGGCCTTCCCGGTAGGGCATTGAATGTTGTGCTCTGCCGGACCACCAAAAATTCCGTGTAGGATACTAGGTCACCAAAATGGGCATTTAGCTTAATTTGTCCCATTGGTTTCTACTCATTCTTGTCATAACCCTACAGAGTTGTGGATGAGGGAATTAGATCGTCCTCACTGTAGCGCAACTTACAGACTGTCCATAGAGGAAGGAGGTTAAATCCAGAGCCATTGTCTATAAAGACTTTTCAGATCTCAATACCATTCATTGTGTCGGACACATATAGTGGTATGATGTGTCCTTTCATGATGGCTTCTTCATCCTGATCGATGAAGGAAATCACATCACTGCATTCAGCTGGGTTAGTATCCATCCGGTAAATATCGGCGGCAGCTACCTCGGCTTGAAATTCCTAGGGGCTGATAAAAGCTTCAATACGAGCCTCCCTAAGGTCGGCAGACAAACCCATGGCATCCAAGATTTACAACATGGCTGGTACTGACACCAGCTTCTTAATGATGTCGTATTTTTTCTCCATTAGTCGACGATTCTCTGTTTGTGGGAGAGTCTTTGCGGGTTCTTTGGGAGCTGGAGAATTTGACGAGGAGGGACCGGTCATGGGGACAGATGTCGATGGTGTTCCTGCGTTTTGAGATCTTGGCTCGGCTTGTCTGTTTGTGCATGCTAGTTATCCAGACACTTATTCCTCCTCTAGTGGGTATCGCAGGACAACAGGGCCAGAGTTTCTTCTTGTGTAAGTGGAGGGGAATTTCCTCTCTTTCTGAGTCCTTTGAAGGGATCTCCCATGGGTTTCTGCAATATTGATGGTCTGGGCCATGGTCCAACCATAGGGTTTGTTTCGGTCGTGGCTGTACCTCCCCTGGTATCCTTTGCCTCTGTGATTCCTCCTCCCATCTCATCGTGCAGAGAACTGAGGTTCGTAATCATACCATTCGTCAGGGAATAATTCCATGATATGGATTACGTTGATAGAACTAAAGATTGGCTCTTCATCCTCTGATAGGTCAACCTGGTCGGTTGACTCTGATGGTTCCATTTGGTGGTTCGGTGCCCGTGGCGCCAAATTTGAGGGAATAAAGTCTGCCAAGGTCAGGACTAACTTTGGCCACATCGCTTAGTGCTCCTCTTGTGATTGTTTCCTCCTTAGACTATGTCCGAAAGACCAGCTTTTGGAGGGTTGTGAGGCCGATGTTATAGGCTTTGCAACTCCAAGGGATGTTGGTGGAAACGACGACTACTGTAGTTGAGCTCGGAGTATGCCCTGGGCTTGGTTGATAGTCTTCCGAGTCATCCAGTTGTCAAATTTCTGCCCCTGCTTGCTGGTGACTTTCTTCTAACCCTCCTCTTTGTCGGAGTCGGCGGTAGAGATACATGCCACTTGTGCTGGGGGTGGTCCCAGCTCTACTTGTATGGAATCTACCATCCTCTGCAGGAGGTCTCTGAAGATGAAGAATTCTTAGATATTGGGCCCCAGCATCCGATGGTAGGGGCAGTAATCTGGCCTATCGTCGCGGCTGACCTCTTCAGGTTTCCTTGGCTCCGGGAGGCGAATCAAGTTGCAATTCATGGCGGCAATGAAGTAGCCATGGACTTGATCATCTCATAACGAGTATAATTTTTTTCTTCATTCCTCAAACTGGTTCCTCTTCGGTCTTCTCTGATCGTCCCGTTTAGGCGGAGGTGGCCGCTGATATGTAAGAGGCCATTGATGATTTTGCAGAGGCCTGAGCGGCGAAGCGGGAATAGGGGTCGGCTTGAGTGTGATAGCGGATGCTTCAACTCTAGGGGATCTTTTCGCAGGAGCCTATGAGGCTACTCAAGTCTTTGAATTTGTCCACTGTAGGTAGTCCTCGATTCTCTGGGAAATGGCCAAGAGATGTCGGAAGCCAGTGGTGCACTCCACTGGTATGAGCGGTGTTCGCAGCTCATCTCTATGATTATTGATGCATATGGATAGCATCTCATCTTGAGGCATTAACCTGTTTAGATAATAGGTCAGACCATTCCATCTGGTGATGAAATCTGAGACCCCCTCATTCTCCCTCTACTTACAGTTCATGAGATTTCTGACCGTCGTTTTAGGCAGCGTTGAGCTAAAGTAGAACAAGAACTGCTGCTGGAGGTCCTCCCAGCTCTTTAATGACTGGGCCGACAGACTCGTATACCAGACAAAGGCGGATCCTTGCAAGGTCCGTATGAAGAATCTTAGTTTCACTCCTTCTTTTTGTTCCAGAGTCCCCATAATAGGGTCGCAATAGGATGCGTAGTGCATCAAATGCTGCTCTGGATCACCTGATCCATTGAAGATAGGGAATGCAGGGCTCCCAAAATTGGGTGGAGGTGGTGTGTTGGTCACGCCAATATGGGTACGGTTTCGGCTCCGGCTGTATCGGTGCGCGTCAACCTTCCATCGCTTCGAATCGAGCTGTTAGTGCCTCTATGGTGTTGGTGAGTCCCTGGTTTGCATCCTGTTGGGCCTCGTCCTGTGAAGGCGTGGCCCATGGCATGGCCTAAGGATCCGGATTGGCTAGCACCAAGGGTGCATATTCTATTTGGGGTACCCTCGGAGGGTTCGGGCGTACATTCTCTAGTTGCCTCCTAAGTGGAAGGAAATCCTGGTATTCATCATCCACGTTTAGGTAGCTGGAAGAACCAGGCACCTCATTGCATGGGATCCCTAATAGTGCTTCATTTGCCTAGGAAAGCCTTGGCCTTTGATGTGAAATTGGTGGGAGTGCATGATGTAGTTCTTCTTGGGACGTGCATTCTATAAGGCGGTTCCTCTGGAGCAGCTCGGCGTTAATACACCTTAATTCTTTCATCTCTTCTTCCTGTCGAGCAAACCTCTCTTTGAGCGTGAGTGGCTCGTTTTTATCGAGAGAAGGGGACGGGTTAAGGGTAACCATTTCTTTATTATTATCCTTGTTGGAAGCTCACTGGGCAGTTGGAGGGAGGTTTGCTGAAGGGGCGGCCATATTTAAAGCGACCCTCTGGTTCCGGGTGTGCCCACCCGGGGGTTCGTTGTGAGTCACAGCCTGACCGGAACCGTTGTCTCCCGATCCATCCGTATTTTCATTTTCACCGGTGTCACCCACGGGGTTAGCCTCTATGGCGTTGATGAACACATATTGTGGGGTGGAGGGGACGTCATCTTCCAAATAGGAAGAGGTTCTCCCGCGTCTTCGGTTGGCCTTCCCTTTCATGACCTAGGATTACCCTCGGACTTCTTGATGAAGGGTGACGCATAGAGTTATTTGATGCGACCATATGGTGCGCCTTCCTCTCAGAGGGGATCATGATTCATATGAGGGGATATAATTGAAACCTCCTCTTCTGACTGTCCTATTGAGAAGATAGAATATCGACTCTCGTGGGGGAGGTTGTTGTTGAGGGGGTAATAATTCCCCCATCCCCGAGGGTTGGAGTTGGCTCCGTTCCATGGACATTGAGTCTCTTCCCAGTTTTATTGGTCTTCCAAGGGAATTTGTTGTTAAAAATACCCCCAGCGCTATAGGCTGGGGTTTACCCTTGATTGCGGTAGTGGGTGCAGCTATCGCGACCCGCCTGATCTCGCGTGCCCCCATCTGGGGGTGAACTGGATCTGGTTCCGAATTCACATGTGAATCAGTCCCTTCTGGGGAGGTAGGCAGATACCGTTGATTGGCCTCTCATAGGCGAGAGGCCTACTGTATGATCTTGGTGGCCTAATTTGGGATTTCTTGAATGGATTATTCCTGTCGGGCCTGATGCTTTGGGGACATAATCAAGGCCCGACTCTGTTGGATGTGTTGCCTTTCCTCAATAGGGGGTCCACTCGATTTTCATCTCGATGTGACGAAGTTGCACGATACCATTCCGAACAGGTTTTTCTGGGTGGGGAGTGGAGTGAAATGAAGAGATTCGTGTTCCCCCCATCCCCTAATATGGACTCCCCTTGGAGCTTCACCGATTAGGCGGTGTAGTTCGTGCAGTGCACGGAGGCAAGCTGCCTCCATATTCCCTTTACGCCTCTTGGGGCGTTGTTGTCGTGTCGAGGAAAGGGCCTCCAGGTCTGTATGACGCAGGAGGTCCCCTATCGTCTTGACATGGTCTACATACCCTTCATAAGGCAGGAATCTCGATTTCAGCTGGCGGGAGGGTCGTCCATATATTATGGTGAGGTCGTGCATGCATTATTCCAACAACTCTCTGGGTACATCGAACTGAGAGGTGGTCGTGGCCCGAAACATGCCTGGTATATCATCCCTGGCTAGTTGTTTCCTCAGGTGCAGTATATCAGCATACTCCTCTTCCAGTGATTCCTCTACCCGGTCGAACCAACTGAGGTGTTCACTATCAACGTGGTTAGAGGAAGTGGGACATGTGGGTGCTTAGTCATTATGTGGGTGATTCTGAGGTGGTTCAAAGGATGAATGCTGCGTTGGAACAGCTCCCGATTGAAGAAGGGTGTCGCTGGAAACAAGATGGGAGTCTGACATGATTGTTCCCATCCTTCTGAGAGCCTCAGCATACGGGGGCTTTTCGGCTCTTGATTATGCAGGAGGAGGACCTTCCTGTATGTATAATAAGTCATCGTGGGGGGGACCTCCGCAATGGCTTCCGTATTGGAGAGGAATACCATTTCTGGTTGATTCTTCACTACATAGAGGAATTTTGTAGTGCACGCCCTGGGGAGGACCTCCAAGGCGTGTCGCAGCAAGGGGAGGACCTTCTGGCTACGTAGCATTCTTACAGGAGGACCTTCGCAACAATTGACATCATGGTGAGGATGATCGTCATGGCTTGACGTTCGACGCGCATCCTGGGGAGGAACTTCAGGAAACACCACGACAAGCAGAGGACCTCATTGTTTCTTGGGGCCAATGCGGGGAGGACCTTCGCAATGGTGGTCGTAGTGGCGAGGACTACCATCATAGCTACGGCAATGGCGAGGACTACCATTACTGCTTTCGCAGGGAGACTATCTGCGGGATACATCCTGGGGAGGGCCTCCAGAAAGTACCACAACAAGGGGAGGGTGTTCTCGATGATTGACGTCTCTATGGGGAGGACCTCCATTATCAGCATGGCGAGGACTACCACCACGACCTGATTCTCAGTTGCATGGAGTTTTGTAGCAGCATAACCCCTGGGGAGGACCTTCAGGGTAGGACACGACAAGGGGAGGGCCTTTTTTCATGATGAGACGTTACTATGGGGATGGCCTCCGTATTTGCGACTATGATAGCGAGGACTACCATCACAATCGGTGGTCCCACTGCATGGAGAGTGATTGAAGTGTATACCTCAGGGAGGACCTTCAGGGTGGAACGCAGAATGTGGAGGACCTTCTTGCTGCTCGATCTTCTGGTCACGTGGAGGGTTTCCGTTACTTGCATCAAAAGAGAAGCTCTTGTGACCGATCGTTATATGCCCACGGGGGAGGCCCCCATAGGTTCTCTAAGGAGGACCTTTAGAGATGTTGGTAGCAATATTGCTGGGAGGACCTTCGCAACTGCTACTGCCACTCCCCTTGTATGGTAATGGGTGGGCAGGGTTCTGAGCCTTTGACGTGTGCTTAGTGGTGTCGGGAACCCCAACTTCCAGTAGAGCGGACTCATGAACCCGCTATTTATTTTCTTACTGCCTTCGGTGCGTTCGGGGTGCTCTTTTTCAGGAAGTGAGGACCGTCTACTGTTGACAACGGCCTTCACCTTTGGGTCCCCGTCTAATTGGGTCCCGTGATTTTGTTGGGATACGCCGACGAACATCCTGGCTTTTAGCAGGGATATATGCCTACTCCGGAGCATCCACCGTGATGGACGGGTTTCCCCTAGTTGGAACGAGTGATGTTGCTCGATCCAGTTGTCCATGTGTCGCGAAATATAGTCGGCAACCCTCCTGGGCTGAAGTAGGGATGCAGATCTGCTCCGAGGCGGCTATCTCATCTCTTAGATGAGTCTCCCCAATTAGGGAGATGGGCTCACGGGCCCGAGTCCTTGCTGTTGCCACCGATGCAATTACAGTCTTGCAAGTATGCAAGATATGATCTGGGATTGATTCAATCTCCTCCATCATTTCCAGGATATGTAGAGAGACATCTTTGGATGGAACGGGTATGAAGGCCCATTCTAGTATCAGAGTAGGAATATCTTGCTCCAGTCCTCCAGTGGATAGTGGGTACTGACAATTATCTAGTGTCGGAGCAGGTGAATGAATCTTCCCTTGTACCGGGATACGACGGTTTATCTCTCCACTTGTCGCTACATTGGGGTGGTAGACTTTACTTGCATCTACAGGGAGCTGGCCCTGCATATATTGATTTCCCATCGTATCGAGTCGGTGTCCTTTGTTGGCGAGTATACGTGCCCGCCTATGAGTTGCCGCCACATTTGGGTGGTGGGCATTGTTGATCGCCACCATGCTGGAATGGCGGGCGTTAGAAGCATCCGTTAGGAGCTGGTCCTATAGGCGCTGGGTCGTCACCACATCAAGATGGTGGGCTTCACCACCGTGGGCAGGGAGAGGTGCCTGCCTAGTTAATACCATGTTGTGTGAGCGACGGGTTGATGGAGCTCGGTGGGGGTGTGCACCGGATCGTATGATGCTGCCATGTCTGGATGGAGGGATCGGGAGGAGTGAACATGTGTAGGTGCCTTTTCGTGGTACGTCACCATGGATGGGTAGCAGAGCTCCTCGTCAGGGACCAGGGTGATGATCGGTCCCTGATTGTATGTCTGCTGCCCTCGTCAGGCGGTCCGAGGGGCCGGAGCTCGAGGAGTGTGGGCCTGAATCCTTAGGGAGACATCCTCCTCGGCGTGAGGATGTCAGGTCACGGCATGACCGTGATGACGCCTTCCGGCGGGGGCCTTGGAACGGAACCCCTGTTCAATAGGGATGAAGCCCTCAATGTCAACCTCATCTGCCTCCCTAAGATAAGGGAGGTACTCATTGTCCCATTTCGGGGATAGACTCCCAAAACGGTTGGAGACCGCAACATGGGTTGTCTAGATCTGCCTTTGCGGCTGCTACTGGGCAGGCGACCAGCGAATCTTGACGGATTGGAGGTCATGCATGACTGCATCCACCATTGGGAGAGTACTATTCACGTGGTACTCTTGGATCAGCGCTTCTGAAACCCAGCGTTGAATATGCTGGGTAGGTGACAGGGTGCTCCGTTGTTGAGCAAGTCTCTTCCTTGCATCGTTGGAAGGGCGCACTTGTGAGTTCCTTTGCGATGCCATTGGAACGAAGGGAGTTCTGAAGGTACCTGTAACACATTTTAACAAGTACACAGAGAAAACCTGTCAATGACGCATCTCGTGATCCCATGCGTAATTAACGACCTTGCTTGACCCTCCTTGAGAGTATAAGGGGGAACATGCTGAGATTAGGTTAAATCCGTCATGTTTGGTTAAAGATTCACGTTGGGTTCACCATTTTTTGTTTCGTTCTGGTTTTCTTCCATGAAACTCCCAATGGCTCTGTATCCAATGATTGATGGACGTTCTTTCCAAAGATAGGAATTTTCCGGATGGTCTGACTAGTGACTCTTAAGAACTCACATTGGTTGAGAGGATGGGAAGTCGGGATCATCGTACCCTTTTGGGGGGGAAATTATTTCCTGTTCTGGGACTCTCTTATAGATTTTAGACATATTCATATGTTCACAAATATTTGGTTTATACCCAAACATAGTATCCACGGATTTTACCTTGGTCGGAAACGGTCAACTTGACGCAGGGTTTGGAAATCATTTATGCCCGAGGTTTACCATCCCTCATTGGATTAATGACCCCAAAGGGTTGGAACTCGCTTGAGGTGGCACTAGGAGTGGCGTGGTGAACCGATATGAAGATGATCGGATCGACCGATTACTAGGCTTGATCCTCAGGGAGGCTTCCTACCTACCCTGATTAGGAAGTAGGGATCAATGATCATGTAGTTCAGATAAGTGTTGGGGAACCGACGTGAAGAGAGACCGGGTGGTCCGATGGGTGGTGGGATTGAACCTCATGGAGGCTTCCTACGTACCCTGTCTAAGAGGCAGGGATCAATGTACACATAGTTTTTATATATAGTTTAACATCATTCTGGACGAGGGTGGAACTTGATGTGAAGAAACGACCGAGTGGTGGGCATGAACCTCATGGAGGCTTCCTACGTACCATGATTTTTCATGGATCAAAGTCCCCGTAGTTCGATTATGGCATGGGGCTTACGCTCTGGGGCAGCCCAGAATGATGGATTGAGGCTTACACTTTGAGGAGGCCCATAGGAGGATGTCATGGTTGATTCTTACTCTAAGCCCACATGAGTCATGCTCGGTGTGAGAAACAAGAGGCAGTAGGGACCAGAGGTTCACGTCGCGAAAGGTGCGTCTATGGGAAGAGGAGTGGGGCTTACGCATGAAGGCAGCCCAGGGTGATGAATTGGGGCTTACACTCAGAGGAGGCCCATAAGGTCGGGGCATACTCCGAGCTGGAAGCATGGGGTGCCAAAGCCAAGTGGGAGAGGGAAAGGGGGTGCTCATGTGCCCATATCCTCTCTTTCAGTGCACGGGAGCTTCCTTCTGATGGATATTTTACCATCTTCGAGGAACCCTCAACAAGTGGAGGGGAAGAAAGCGGATTCTCGAGCTCAGAATCCACATTACCGTGGTAATGTGAACCCATGAATGCTTCGGGAATCTGCTCAAGGGTCGGGGCAACCCTTTTGCCCCTGTTTACCATGGGGATGTGGACTCAAAATGTCACGCTGATTCACCTGAAGGTTACACCACAAGGATCTGGTGGCTCTGGCGGAGGCCTCGGCTTGGGGCCGATGAATAGGCCAATGAGGGAGTCGTCGAAGACTGGACTGGATTAGAAGGATTTTACCTGCCTCGGGAAATGAGAACACGGAAGTACTTGGAGAGCTACCGATAGGTATGGGTGGTGTAGCCCTTTGCGTGGGGAAGTGCCACGCAGCTGGAGAAGCCATCCGCGAACCAGGGTGGTTCACGAACTGATTGGCATACCGCAAACCAGGGTGGTTCGCAGCTTCGGGTTCAATCCGCGTATTAGGGTTGTTCGCGGAGGGTTCCAGGCGAGCAGTGGAAGCCAAGGGCGGTGCCGGTCGGAGGATCGTCGGTCGGGTGTTCGCCTGCATAGGAGAGTGCTATGCGTTACGACAGATGGGAAAAGAGGCATAAACTCCCTGGTCTGTGGGGAATCCATCCGCAGAGGGGGTATGGTTCACAGTTCTCCTTTTTCGTTTTTTTTTGTTCGTGGTTCACCAAGTTATTATGTGTTTTCCAATTCTTTGTTAATTTGTATACCTACTATGGTTCGCGGATGGGGATTTCGCCATTTGAGAAATCCAAAGCCTTCCTTCATCTGATTTCCATCCGAATCTCCAATCCCTCCGAATCTGATTCCAGTTCTCCGATCTCGTTTTTCTTTCCCCCTTGGTCTCCTTTTTTAGATATGGGAAAGGGATGTATCTATGGCCATGCGACACATTTTGCGGAGGCCCATAAACAAATACCCAGTTCACAGCTGACTTGGTCAATCCGTGATTCACGGTGGGTATTGAACGCTTCCCCCCATTCCACGAGGTGAACTTAGGGAGTGCTCCGTGGCTACGGAGGGTTCCGCCTCAATTCTGCAAATGACAGCGGGTGCGTCTTGAACCGGTCGATCCGGTCTGCGGTTGGGGCGGTTCGTTACAATGAACCGGACTGGCACCCATCCTGCCTCACAGCCGCAGAGGCTCTCTGCCTCCATTTCGCAAACAACAATGGTTTGCGGAGGGGGTGCCTCGCTGTTCCTGGCCACGTTGCGCTTCCATGGGACCGGTTCACGGACCGGTCCTGTTTGTGTCCCTTCATTGATTACTTGCCCCAATTCTTTGGAGGGATTTGGGTAAAATTTCCATTGAGGATTTTTCAGGACCCTACATTATGTCATAAATATCATTTAATTAAATTATTTATATATTTTTAACCATCCACGTAAAGTGGTGATGGAACAAATTACACCACTATGTGCAGACGGTAATTTGTACGTACGGCCCTGGGATGTTTTCTTCATTTTATATGATTAAAAATAGATAGAATATGATTTTATGCTAATCATAATAGAATATAAAAATATTTATTATTATGGATTAATTATTTTAGTATGGGTAAAATATATTTATTGGAATTAAATTAATAAATAAATTTGAGTGAGTCAGTAATGGTGACTTCCTCTTCTTCAGTAAGCTTCTATTAGATCCCATGTTATACATAGTTGGAATGGTATTTTTAGAAGAAAAAAACTCTAATTAGCGTATATGGATGTTTATAATGTAATTATTTTAGTTTTGGTAGATATAGGTTTCTCAAATTTTTGAAAAGAAAAGAGAGATTGGGTGTCCTTTCACTAGTGATGGGGGAGACATTCCAAGAAATTATTAAAGTATTAAATTAATATAAATTATTTTTAGTTTCCAAATGGATAGAAGTTGATATAATTTGAATATAACATAAGTATGTGTCGAAATAATATCATATAATAAAATTTTGAAACTTTTTTTTTCTATTTCAAACCTTATCTATTAGTTTTAACCCCATGTAAGCCATTTTAGACAATTACTACAATATCAATGTTTTTACCCTTTATAGGTTAGTAATGTTACCATATAATTACATGTGAACCATTAATAGACAATGTTTGATATTTATAACCATATCACATTCACATTGATGATGACAATATTTTTATTTACTTTATGAAATTAAAAATATATTATTTATTAAAAAAGATTATTAATATTAGTTTTGGAACTATTATTTTAATTTGACATTGAATAAAAATTAAAGAAAAATAATTTAACTATAAGAATTTAAGAAATACATAATATTTTATTTTTTCTATAAAATTAAATTTAAATTAAATATCAATCAAGTTAAATTGCATTTTTATTTTTAGAATTCATTTACATAATTTTTGTATTGTTTGCAAAAGCACTTCGTCAGTGTTGCGTAAGAATTTGGGGTAATTATTTTAATAATAAAAATTAAAAGTAAATTACCATGATAAAACAATATTTGTTCCATCATACTATTATTTCATAATCTAACACATGTGGTTTTTATCTCTTGCTGAAAAACACGTATATTTTAAAGGCAGGAAAGTGACATATGTCACTTTATCTTTTACTTAAATATTATAAAGGTCAAAATCAATAAAAAATCGCACCAACTTACTATATATGCATAAATTAGATGAAAATGAAAACATTACATTAATAAAATATGATAATATAAAGTAATTGATAAATGTTAAAGTCATATCCCAATGTTTTGACATTTTTTCCCTATTTTACCCTAACCAAGGTAATAAATTATTTATTAAGATTACAATTGGTATTGACCAAAAATAAAAGGGAAATATTTATAAACTTTTAACATCATAATTCTAAATATATTATAAAATTTTCAATATTAATTCAAAATAATATTAAAAGAATTAACATTAATATAAAATTTTAAAATGAAATAAAAAACCATATTTCGAAAAATGTGTTTTTAAGCATAAAAATTAGCTTCTATAAAAAACATGAATATTTCTGATTCAAATGAATTAAATAATATTATTGAAAAATAAAATGTGTCACACATTAATTTAATAAAAACTATAAAATATCATGAACCTTTTAAATTACTTGATATAATGTATGTAAATGATTGTATTGGGAAAATCATTATCTTTCATTATTCACTGAAAAAATCTAGTCATTTCAGAAAAATCAAAAAACTCCCTATATGGTAAATTTGATATAATTATTTCAAAAATTATTTTTATTTTATATAATAATTTTTTTTACTGAGATAGAAATTGATAATAATTTCTGAGCATAAAATGATAAAAAGGTGTTTATGAGGAAAATTGATTTTTGAAGTATAAAATGATTTTACTTTATATTTTTTAATTATATATAATATAAAACCATTGTGAATAATTTTAATACTTTTTTTATATATTAATTCTTACCAAACAAAATTCTAGTTGATAAGTCTTATAATTAAAAATAGTATATTAATAGTATACCATGGTTTTCATAATGATCAGTGTTGAATGTTATGAAATTTATCGAGCATAGTAATCTAAATTTTTTCGGTGTTATATTCTACTCCATTAAATGAATTATTCCAAAAAAAAATTACCTCATTCTATAATGGTTCAATATTTTACATCACCTTTGTTACAAATCCAAATCATACAGAGGGGAAATAAAACCTCTTTTAAAAATGGAAACTGGAAAAATTATAGGTTGCTTTAAATGACACATATTTAGATTCCCATATTAGTATAAACAGATAGGAAGTTAAAAAATAGACATGAAAAAAAACTATCATCCATGTACTAATGGATAGTGATATATATCATGGTAAAAATGAAATTTTCATGCCTGAAATACTAAAATCAACATCTAATGGATCACATAATCCAAAAAATAATTGCAAGTTTTTCTTCTTGTATATACTAAAACCAAAATATTTATGAAAATTTAGGATAATATCAATGATTAACAAACATTCATATGGTAAAATAATACATTGATCTCAAAAATTCAATAATAAAATAAATTTTTTAACATATATCATTCCATATATAAATAAATATTTAACCTTATTAACCACAAAATTAATGAAATTTTAACATAAAAATTAATATCTGAAAATTTATATTACATCTAAAAAATGTAATTGAATACTTCCCAAATAATCATCTATATTAAAACTAAAGGATATATATACATAAAACCAATAGAACATCTCCAAAAAGATCATTAATCACCATGAAAATTAGGAAAATTGGAAAAAAAAATTGATCCTAGAGTATGATTCCTAAAATTAACATAATATTTATCCATCAAATAATTTTAGTATAAAACATCATACTAACCAGTACATAATGTTATCTAATTATAATCATTTCACCATTACCTCCCTTAATTAATGGGTTCAAGCCCTACTTCCTTTCTTCATGAGACGAGTTATATTCTAAACTACGAGTTGTACTTCTTCTATAACTGTGTTAATAAAATTTATATAATGTTCCCAAAAAGCTGAATATTATGAAAAAAACATTATTCACTAAATCAATTTTTAACCAATAAGGTTCTCTATAAAACTAATTAATTTTCAAAAAATAAAATAATATTAATTCACTATTATTTCATTAACATCAATGATCATATTAACCATAATTTTTATCAATATATTTACTCTTATGTTGACACAATATAAAATCAATAATCTTGAAATAAACTACTCAATAAAACATATACTAACCAAATTCTTTCATTCCCATAAATTTCCCCCAGAATATCCTTAATCATGTCAAACTATCATCAAATTATATCTCAACACATGTATCTATGCCTTCAAAATTATAATCAACCAAATAATTGTCTACCAAAGAGACATTAAATTTATTCCATAGTTCTATATCATTTAAAATGTATTTATAGGTTACATTATCTCATTCATAATATTAATTAATACAAATAATTTTAATTAAACTAACATATCCATTGAGTGTTTCAAATAAGGTGCGTAGTAGGGGTATATCCACCATGAACCAAAATGATGGTTGAGATATACTTAACTAACTCAATTAAGTGTTAATAATTCTAGATGCATATATGCCAAAACCACATCTAATTATAGTATTCGGACATATATTTGTTTCTAATGAAACCACATAGTATCCAACTTACCGAATAACATTATAATATTATCGTGACAATATTTATTTTATTAAAGTCTAGAATAGGGTTATTTTTAAAATCAATACATTCCAAAATCTAGTCCATGAGTTTTATTCTAAACTTCCACAAATACTAAATGTAAATTATCTCACTCTAGTAACCAAAAAACCTATGTCTACTTTGTTACATTAAAAAAATATACAAGGGATCTAATCCCAATGGACCAATCAGATTATCATTCTTAAAGAACCAGATACATCGATGAATCACATTTTACCTTGGAAATAATGAAAAAAAACATAGTGAAGGTAAATATTCTACATCCTCGAATATTTTTGAATATTCCATCTTCATATCATAAGGAAAGTAAAATAAATAAATGGTAATATTGAATACTTGGTAATGGTTACAAATAGTGGAATCTATCATGACTAAATAAGGAATAATACATATTTAATGGGAAATTAAATAAAACACATGGAATTTAATCCATAACATGAGCACAAAATAAATCCACGGATAATATCAAGGAAGTTAACTCATTTTTAATAATAATTGTATTCTTAATGAATTAAATTCTTAATAATTAATTTCATTATATCAAACATCATGATATATTTACCACCAAGTCCTTATGAAAAGAAATTTTAATGAATTGTTAATTGTATACCTAGTCCCCATTTAAAAGTTTTGAAGAACTGGTTTATCTCATTTGACCCATCGATGCATATTAGGGCTATATAATTTTATTCCACAACCATCACTAAATTGAAAATTCATTTTTTATATACTGAATGATCAGTTTAATGAATAGACAATATAACTTATCAAAAAATATTATATTCAATAATGAAAACTGAATATCAATATTTCCCCAGTCAATCAAATAACATTAAAATAAAACACCTAATGTAGAAATGGTATATAGATTAAGTAATAATAATATCTATTGTATAATGAATATGTATTTTTAATAGATATGAATTTTACAATTAAATAGGATGGTAATAAATTAAATTTGTTAAATGAAATTTAATTAAAAATAATAATAAGAGATAAAAGATGGCTGTCAATTCATCTTAAATAAAGGTTTTATAATGAAATAATTTTCTTTATAGAATAACGTAAAATGGTTAAAAAAATTACCATCATATTTAATTTATTTAATTTAATTTTTAAATTATTTAGATCTTTTATAATAAGCTAAAAGAGCATAAAATGGTTTTGGTGGTTGGAAAATCCATTAAAATCATATGTGTTAAAAAAATTCTCTTTTGACTATTTGTAATGAAAGTTAAAAATGTACCTTTGGGATAACTTTTTAAAATATTAATTTAAAACCTTATAAATATCAAGGAAAACTTCAAATTTCCATAATAAATCATTTTAGTAATCAAAAAGTACTTTTTTAGAGTAATTTTGAAAAATGTGGACATAAAATAAAATTATACCTCATCAAATGAGAAAAAATATTATATTTTCATTTAAAAAAATTGTATTTCATGATTCACTTTCCAAAAAGAGAAAAATTTGTAATAAAATATGGAAACTCCTGAAATATATAGTGGATAATTAAATAGATATATTTTATAAATAATATATTATGAGATTCTTTTATAGAAAATAAGTGAAATCCCAAAAAAGATATTGTAAAATAAATTCTTATTTCCTTTATTACATTCAAAATGTGACACATTGAAATAGTGAATCAAAATTAAAGAATAAATAGTCATGAATAAATATATATTTATATTAAATACCTCAGTTTTTTGGTTTATACACCACATAAAAATCAATAGGTTTATAATACAATATATTTCCCAATATAGTGGAAATTGAGATAAAATCCTTTAAAATATCATATCATAGAAATGGGGATTAGTCAAAGAAAAATTATTATTTCAATTTTAAAATCCAAAAAGTGTAATTTTAAATAAAAAATAATAAAATCATATTTCATTTCAAACAAAATAATGAAATAATATAATAAATTAAGAAGTGATATAACCTAATAAAAAGTAATTGAGTTATGAAATACCTTACCTTACGTTTGTATTTCCCCATAAGTGATTTTATAATCCTAGAGAATAAATTTTTGATTTATTGATACCTACAGAAAGGAATCATATACATCTATATCATATCATATATTATCCATTTGTAATATTTTATCACATATTTTTCAATAATATTTTATTATTATCATTATTTCAATTGTTAACTAATTCATTTTTCATGTATGTTTTAATTCAGTTACTTTGGTCACTATGTAATTATCATGGTTACATATTCTATAGTATATCATTCATGATATAAATATAATATATATTAAATATATATATATATAGATATATGGAGACATTTATAAATATATTGATAGAAAAAAGTATGAAATCATTCACGGAGAAGGTAGGTTATATGTACACGTGAACGTTATTTTTAATTTTTGAAGGATGGAATGAAAGAATGGTTAATAATGATACACATTTAAAAAATCCATCCTAAATTATATATATCATATATGTTAATTCCATCTATCCGTATTACCACTATTTAATGTAAAAATGAAAAACTAATCGCATCGCTTCGTAGAGGTTGTAGTCCACACGTACGTATGAGAACAATTATTATTTTACAACATATCAGAAGGTAAGAAGGATGATATGATATTATAATTTCATAAGAATAATTATTTCATAAATACTATGTATATTAATTAATTATATCTTTATAACCATCCAAATAAATTGGTGATGATAAATAAATGACACCGCTTTGTAGAGACAATAAGTCAAATATACACAGGAGTGATTTTTTTGATTATCAAGGGACTGAAAAGAGAAAAAATATGGTTTTACCAAAATCATAATATTTTGATATTATATTTTTTGTACTGGAGTTTTTAATTTTCTATTGGTACAATGGAGTTATATAAAGTGTAATAAGAAATAAACTCGAAAGAATCAGTAATGTCAATTACCTCTTCTTTAGAAGAATTCCATTAGATCCCTTCTTAAGGACCGTTGGAATGGTATTTAAAAATAAAATTATGTAAAATTCCTAAATATTAATCTTTCTAAGGCAATAGTGTAGGTTTTGGTCAAAATAGTTTTCTCAAAGTGGTGTAATGAAAATATAGAAAGAGTGTTCTATTATAAGTGACGGGAGGGGAGGGGAATTATTATAATCTCATTAAAAATTTTCTTAATATAAATTAATTTTCTTTTAAACAGGGATCAAAATTAATATAATGATAATATAAATATATAAAGAGACTAAACCCTTTCATACAATATAATTTGGAGAAGTTTTTATTTTTTTTTCACCCTTATCATTTTTTAACCTCAGTTGGCCTTTTTGATAGTTACTTCAATATAAGGGTTTTCTACCATTTAAGGGTAAGTAATGTTACCAAAAAAGGAAAAAAAACCCATTAATTGACCATGGATGATATTTTAAACCATTTACCATTAAATTTTCTGAATAAATTATTTTTATAAAATTTTAATCATTTAATAAATTTTTAATTATTATAAAATATCATTAATGTCATTTCTGGAACTATTCATATAATTTGAATATGAAAACAAAATTAATGATTTTGAATTAAAATATAAACCTTTAAAATATTCATAATATGTTATTATAATATATAAAATTCATTATACACTCTAAATCACTCAAATGAAAATACTTTTTGTGTTTTTAGAATCATTTAGTTAATGGTTTTGCAACTTTCTCGAGAACTGTGTCAGCATTACATAATAAAATAAGGTCATTATTTTATCAATAAAAATTAAAAATAAATTAACATGATAAAAATATTTCATATTTCAATAAAACATTTATAATTGAAAATATTTTATTTTTTACCTCTTTCAAGAAATATCCTAGAATCAAAAATCAGGAAATTTACATTTTTACATTATCTTTTACTTAAATATTATAAAAGTAAAAAATTGAAGAAAAATGGCACCGACATGACATATTTACCAAACATATATGGATGTTCAAGAATTAAATTCATTCAATAGGATAATGGTCAGTGTTAAATAAATTTGAATACCTAATCTAAATTTGTTACCCTTGTTTTACTTGTTTTACCATTACCGTTGTAGAAAATATTAATTATATTTACTATTCATAATTACCCAAAATAAAATGAGACTATTTACCTAATTTTAGAATCATGATTCTAAATAGGGGTTTTAGTTTTTTATATTCATTCCATAAAATTGGAAGAAATATATTTTAATATAAATGAATAAAATTCAATGAAAAACAAATTTTAGAAAGTTAGGATTTTAAACATTAAAATCAATTTATATCAAAATAATGAATATTAATGATTAAAATTGAATTAATTAGATTATTATAAATAATATAGATCATAAATAACCATAATACCAAATAAATAATTTCATGTTTTTTTTAAATTACTTCATTTTTTGAGATTAAATGAGAGTATTTAAAAATCAGTATTTTTTAGAATTCACTAAAAAATAAACCATTTCAGAATAATTTGAAAATACCACCCGAATATAATTTTGATATTATTATTTTTAAATTGATGTTAATTTTATAAAATAAAAAAATTAAAAGTAATGGAAATTAATTTTTTTCCATGAAAAAAAATCAATAAACCCATGTTGAAGAAAATGTATTTCTGAATTATAAAATGATTTAACAAAAAAATTAGTACTTATCAATTATTCAAAAATTTAATGCATAATTTTTAAAATTTGGTTAACCATATTTATTCCCACCAATTCAATGACATTGAAATAATCCTTATAATAATAAGTAATATTTTAATACTATATCACAGTTGTCCTAAAGCTTGTTATTGTGTGTTACGAAAGCAATAGAGTATATTGTTCTAAATATTTTGGGTATTTCATAGGTGGTCCCATATAAGGCTAACCCTTAAATTATAAGGTCTATGTTAGGGAAATTCAGATGCTACATAATACTATAGGGAAATCTCTATGCACTGTGTAAGGGTAGTATTTCTACTGCATAAGTGTAGGCTTAGTTCTGTAAAGGTAAGCCTAGCGTGAGTAAAGGTTATATGGGGAAACCCTCTACACACATAAGGGAAAATACTAACAATGTAAAGGTACATTTTTACTTTTATAATGGTATATTGTAATTTTATAAGTGTAAAATTTTACCTTTAAAGGTTATATAACAGTATCCTAGAGATGGGTAAGGTTAAAAACTTATCTTTAAATGCTTTGTAAGGGAATCCTAGAGCTGAGTATTGGTAAAAACATACTTCTAAAAGATTTATAAGGGTATCTTATACTTGTGTAAGGGTATGTCCAAGGGGGGATATTTGATTAAGGATAAAACCACTTACACTCACGAGGAGGGTATAAGCTATGTAAGGGTAAACCGTAGTACCCATACGCATTACCCGTAATTTGAAGAAAACACTTTTAAAAGATAATTCTAATTCTTGTTCTTCTTAAAAATATATTAGTGCCATTTTTTATAATCTCAAAATCGTGGAATTATAAAATTTAATTTTTTGGAATCACTAATGATTAAAACCCCTATATTGAAATATTTAAAACCATAATCATTCATGATTCATATGAAAATAATATAAAAAATATAATGTCAAAATATGGAGTTTTTGTAATGAAACCCCTAACTCTTATGGTACTATTAATAAAACTTGACCTAAGTTAATGTGATTTTAATTTCTCTCTTGATAAGGGTTTGGGGTGTTTTCCTTCCAGGTGATCAGTATAAGGGTGTTTTTATTGTTTTCCATTAATCATAGTGTATATAAATTTCCATGTTTCTTCTTATAGATCCTTTTTAAGGGTTTGTAATATTGTAATTAAGGTAGGTGATTTCCTAAAAAAATATTTATATATAAAACCTTTTTTATATATTTTTATTAGTTTTCTAATCAATTTCTAAATATTTTTTTAATATGTTGATAAAAACATTTGAAATACCATTGTGTTTGATGAAAACTCTTGAGAGTGTCTTATAAAACCTTTTTATTAATTTTTTAAAAATGATCTTGAATTTAATTGGTGAATTTTATTGGGATTTTGATGAAATAAATTATAATGAGATTTTACATTATTTGAAATGAGAAGATTTGATGAGATTTGATAAAATTAATTTAATTATTGATTTCTGAAAAAAAAATGGTATGAGTTTTATTTAAAACACATTATATTTTGTTTTTGTAATGATTGGAAAGTGTTTTTGATAAAAACATATTTGTGTTAGTTTTTAAAATGAAATAGATGTTTTAAAATTTCAATTAGAGCTAAATGAAATGATGACTGGAATGATTTAAGAATTATTGAATGAATTATATCCCCTTATAATTTTTCATTTACCTTAAATTATATGGTAAACAAGGTAGTTAGGTTGGAATAAAAAACACTAGGCATGTATTAGCTCTAACTAGAAATGATTTATGGTGAGAATGATAACTAAACCACTAGAATGAATGGAGATTATTCCTTAGAGATCTTATCATGTTTTCCATTTTATTAGAACCATTTCCATAGGATTAGGCCTATGATTGTTTCTATACGAGGAGCCATACCTCAGTTTAATGTATGAGATACCCTAAATAAAAATTCCCCTGAGTATCGTGTTCATAGTTCAATGATTGAAGATTATTTTATTGCATAATGTTATGAAATTCTTTACTCATGACATCTATGAGGAAATTTTTTATTATTTCCTCTTTTAATAAAATAAATATTCATTTCATGTTGATGTAAATGATCTTTTTACATGTTTAACTATTAGGTATTAAAATGTTTCTACAAGAATGATTTTTTATGACTTGTGAAAATATTTTTATGCCATTTTATATTTTAAATTTAAGAATCAACATTTTATTTGATATGGATTACTTATTAAATGATTTGTGAAATATTAACAGGCTTTGTAGATCACACCCAAACATTTTATTTTGATATTTTTATATTTTTAAATTCCAGGTCTAGGGAAAGGGAAGGATCCACTCAATGGTAATGGGTTTACCTAAATTCTAAAAACATTGGGAGTTATTAGTAACTGGTGGAGTTTTATCAAACTATTGTGATGTTTTTATTACTATTTTCAATACTTTCTTCATGATGTTTGTCTAACCTTTATATATAAGGATCGATTTTTATAATTACCATTTTATTTATTCTTATATTTTTCATTACATTTTGGAGTAACACTTTTGGAGAAATCATTCCCTATTATTTTATTGAGGCCATGGTGCTAGTTTCTAGCTCTTGGGGATTGGGAATTCCCTTTGAGTCATGTTATAATTGTATTAGCTACATTATAGGCATGTTATATATGTTAGCTCATAACAAATTGGTATCAAAGGGAGGTTGAACATCTCATTTTATGCCAGTATTCAATTTGTCAAACGAATTTCAGGACATATGGGGTATATTAAAAGTGATTGTATGGGCATATCTCATCATCAATAGAATTAACTTTCCATGGGTTTTTTGGGAATGTGTCTTCAAGGGAATTTAGTGATATGACTCTAGAAATGTCTTAGGCTTTGATAGTATTTTTTTGTTTCTATTTTGAATTATTATTTACATATTTGACGATAAAAAGTCTTTAACTAAAATCCTCCATTTAATTTTTTTATTTTGTATAGTACCATGCCCCCAAGAAGATGTTTATACATAACTCTAGAAATACATGCCTATGAACCCCAACAATTAAACCCTCCAGTTCATTAGAAACTTGTTGATGTTATTTCTCAAAAATTAAAAGCAATGTGTTAGGTATAAACACATATTCTTTATTAGGATGTTGTGGTTATACCCTAGATGAATGATAAAATATATCATGACATGTAGTTTCTTTATCTCAAACCACCATTATTCAAGTGTACCAATGATCATTAATATTTTAGCATAAAGAAATTTAATAAGCTTTTTTATTTTTTATAGATTCTTTGATTTTTTATTTTGAAATATGATTCCATCAATCTTGAAGTGCCAATAATAATGTAGTGGGAATCAATATATTAAATGGGTAAGAAGGTGGGATTAGAGTGGAAGGACTTCAGGACTCCTTTCATATATCATTTCTATCCATAGTTAATGGTGTTGGTTAAATCAATATATTTCATTGATCTCATGTAATGAAAACAAACTATGACTCAATATTCCAACCAATTTTCTATGGTTGTTCACATCCCACATAAGGTGGAATCAAATGATTAACGTAAATCTTGTAGATTTGAGATGGATGTTTGAAAAAATATTTGATCTCAGGTTTTCTTGCCAAAGCACTCAAAATCTATTATTGTATTGGATAGATAATTGATGGTTGAGAATGAATTGGTCTATATGTTAGGTTTTTCATGAGTTCCTCCTACTCATAGAGGTAGTTTTTGTGTACCCTTTAGAGGGAAGCGGATGTGGTACTGGTCTTGTTGTAGAAATCATGGTGTAATATCTCAATAGAATAACTTTTCATAATCATATAGAATTTCTAGAAAAGAATATAATACCTTCTTTCAGTGTAGAAATGTTGGTAACATGAAGTTTACTTTCCCATATACACCAAAGATCTATAACCCTTTTGGATTCTCAAGACATTTATAAAGGTTTTTACATCATTTTACCACTCCACATAATTATATGGGATCATCAATTTTGAGGGGATCTACAACATATTCAAATAATTCAAGAAATAAAGGGATCTCACCAGAGGTATAAGGAATAAATATTATTTTTGTATTGGAAGAGACTCTAGTGTAAGCTGATCTCGGTCATGTAAGGGTGTGAGGTACCATTACAGTTTGTCCATCTTTAATAATAGATTTATTTTATACATGTGCCTTTAATTCCTTTATATATAACTATATCATGGAATTGTTAAATACTCATATGTATATCATTCCTTATTATATGGAAATTACTATACCTCTTAGGATGAAGAGAGAGAAAGTTCTATGATGCTCTTCTGGTGAGATCAGATTATCGGAAGTTGATATTTCTTGGGTATTTTTTGGTTCTGGATATGAAACCTCTAGATTCCATTACTAGGATGGATTGGATTATTAATCACAAAGATCACACTGATTATTACCTTTGGTGTGTATCAATTACATTCCCTGATGGAGTGTGTCGGTTCATTTCAAGATATTATGTCCCAAGGTCAATACGTACCAATAATTCCTCTTCAAGAGCTATGTAGTATGATATCCATGTCTTCCTCTAAAAATTAACAGAAACATATGAGTGGTGATATTACTCTCGAATATGTTGAGTATCTATATATGTTTTCATCGAACTTTTCTATTTTTCCTTCATTGAGTGAGGTGGAATTTATATCAGCTTATAACCAGCTTCTCAGCCTATTTATATTACCTCTTACCACATAAGACTATATTATAGTAGTTTAAAACATAGTTGGATGATCTTTTGACCAATTGCTTCATCTGAACTAGTGTTTCATCCTCAGTATCACCAATGCATTTTTTAAAGAAAGCTGAAGAGACCCCACACCTTTGTGTTGGATCTTCAATGTTCAATTGGGTCACTGTTAAGAATAAGTACCTATAGCATTGGATTAATTATATTTTTTTACTGGTTGAAAGGAGTGAATTAGTTCTAAAATATTGATCGTTGGTATAATTATCACTAACATAGTATCAAGGAGTATTAAATTCCAAAAACAAATCTCTAGGGGAATTTATATCCATTATGAGTACCTTGTTATACCTTTTAGTCTAACTATTACTCATGTTGTGTTCATGGTATTAATAAACATGATTTTCTGTGTGTGCCTCAATTCTTTTGTGGTGGTATTTTTGGTAGACACACTGGTGTACTCTATGAATGATGAGGACTATTTACCTCATTTGAGATAAGTACTAGATATCTTGAGAAAACAAAAAATCTATTCCAAGATTTCTAAATGAAACTTATGGATGCCTGAACTAAAATATATAGTACATGTGATTTATGAGCATGGTATGTTTTGTTGATCCTATAAAGGTTAATGTTTTCATGATATATGAGAAACCATGTAATGTGTTTTATATTTATATATTATTGGTTTTTTATGATATTATCATTGTTTTGTGAGTTATTTCTTTAAGTTGGCCTCTCTTATGACCGCTCTTACTCAAAATGAAGAATCTGTTTGTTTGGGATTTGAAATTTTTGGCTTCCTTTTAGGATTTGAAGTATAGGTTGACATCAATGCATATTTTGACTCTTCTTGAAGTGGTACTAGGCTATGTGGTCTTCTATAATGTATTAGGTTCATGTTTTTGCTGTGTAGTTATAAATGGTGTTTACAGTTCTCATAAAATTTGGATTCATGAAGATAATTATCCCACATAGGATCATGGACTCGAAGTCATATTTCAGTATTTTAATAGATGAAAATATTATATTTTCAGAATTTTTTTTACCATGTACTCTGATCATTAAATATTTAGTTATATATTATCACAAAAATATTTGATCCTTTAAAAGCGGTGGCTGGTGGGGTAACTCCAACATTTTGATGTTGAAATTCTATATACTGTTAGTAAAGGTAACATCATTTCTGATACTTTGAGTAGGTATACTTTGTCTCATACCATGAAAAAATATGATGACTGGAGTTTTGATGTACCTTCTTTCTCATATGCATTTGGGAGTCATAGAAGACAATACGTGTGTTTTATTTTTGAGTGATTAGTTTAAATCATGAATTCATTAGATGATTCTGTAGTATTAATAGCTCATTGATCACTTTCAAGACATTAAGTATTGTTTAACTGGTGGGGATACCATTAGTGAGAAGTCTCTATCTTTGGAGGGTATTGTAAGATTTTGGATACATTTTCCCATTCATATAACTTTGAGAAAGGTCGGGATAGGGTATTTCCATAATTCTTAGTGGGAGGTACACCCTGGAACAATATAGATGTTTTATGTTTTGAGGTGATGCTTTTTGTGGATAGGTATGAGGTGGGGAATTTCTTATTTTCATTACTTATATTTATACTTGTCAACAAGTCAATGTTGAGAATTAAAATTCATCAGGTTTTCTATATTCCTTTCCAAATATTACATTGATTTTGGATGAGATATCGATGGAATTTGTTTTCGAGATAGAAAGTACACCTCAAGTATAGAATGATCTATGGGTGTTGATTTAATTATTTACCAAATAAATTAAAATTATTCTAACTGATGATATGAATGAAATTAATTACTTGATAAATCAGTTTATCTAATAGATCATCAGTTTTCATGGAGTTCTATCATCTATCACTTCCAAAAGGTATCAGCAGTACACTACTCATTTTTTGAGGGTCCAACATGAGATAATGGGATAATAGGTAAATTTTAGAACATATTACCATCCACATATAAATGGTTAAGTGGAATGGGTTATTTATATTTTTTAGGATATTATTTTTTCTTGAATCCTTGACTTTGGAGGATCTTAGGATAGCCATTTGAGACTTGTTGAATTTTACATTAACAAGAGACACCAACCATCTAAAAAAATGGATCACTTTTAGGGATTGTATTTCTGACCATATAAATCTATTATCTATTGGTCATTGATTGGGGAAGATTCCTTGGTGGGATATTGTTTGGTACAAGATACAACAAAAAATATTTAGTTGATTTTTTAGAGAATTTCATGGTTCCATAACTTTTATAAATCCATTAATATAATTATTAATTCCATTTGGAGTTTGCAGTGTGTGACCTCGAGTGTTCGATTGTTTCACCATGGTTAGGTTATAGAAGGTTTTAAAAAGAGGAAAATTTAACAAATACATATGTGGGACTATTTTAGGTTGTTGAGAATATATTAAAGGCTACTTATCCATTAGTTTTTCCACCACATGTGACCCCAATAAACAATAAGTTCTAGGTGTAATACCATATAAATTATCACTTGGATCCATCGCATGTCCCGAGTAGGGAGTATCTAGATATGGAACCAAATATATTTATGAATGAGAGCATCATGTTCATATTTTTCATTCTCATGCGAAATCTCTTCATGGAAAATAAATACCCTTAGTTTGGGTGTTATGAAAACATGGATCATATTCAAAAATACTTCCAAGATTGAAGGAATGATGAAATAATTCTAGAATTATCAACTTAGTTCATGGCGCTCTTGATAGACATTTTAGGGACCGAAATAATTTATAGTGGGGGGAATTGTAACTTATTGGTATTTTATTTCTTGTATGTTCTTTGGTTCTCAATGTTTTCTTTCACTTAAATATGTTTTAGTGACACTTTATACATTATGATCTCATTTTGTTTAAATTTATTATAGTATTTTAAATGGAAATTTAATAATTTTTATGTTTATCTTTACCCTTATGGGGAGCATGTGATTTTCTTAAGGGTAAGAACAATTTACCCACACACATGGGTTGTTTTGTAAGAGTGACCTAGAAAACAATAAGGGTTATATAAGTTCAAGTCACCCACTACATAAGGGTGGTCTTAAAATCCTATAAAAATAGTAAATATAGACATTGTTCGGCATAAGGGTAGGCTTGGTTGTATAAGGGTATGTCATTATTATGCAATGGTAAGAATGAAAAACCATCTGCCTGTGTAAGGGTAAATCCTACATGCATCAATGTAATACTTGAATTGAATAAGTTTATCCTATAGTTTCATAAGTGGAAACCATTACCACTAATGACCATTTATGTTTGTCCTATAGTTTAGTAATAGTAAACCCATGCATCTAAAAGTACGTAAGGGTATCCTAATGTTGTGTAGTGGTAAAACCTCAATTGTAAAGGATACGTAAGGGTATCTAGACTAGATTTAGTGTAAGTATAGGTGTGAGGTTTTAGTAAGGGTAAAACCCATTACCCTTACGCAAAGTCTATGATCTATATAAGTGTAAACCATGTTACCATTAAGAAGGTTTCTTATTTTGAATAAAATATTTTTAAATTCCTTTTTTAATTCTTCTTCTACCAGAAGAACCTTTAACTATATTTTTATTGATCTCAAAAAGAAAGAAATTTTGGAATTTAATTGTTTTGATTTACTAAATGTTTTAACTTCTATTTTGAATTATTTTAAACCATATTCCATCAAGATTAAGTTGAAAACAAAACAAATAATAGTTTTTTATTTTTTTAATTTTTATTTTGTGATCCAAAATGTCTATAGTATTCTTAAAAATAAATGAACTAATGTTAATTAAATTAAAATTTTCCTCTTTAGTAGTGTTTAGGCAATCCAGCTACTAGGTGATCAACATTACTGTAATTTTTTTTCCATTGATCGTAGGGTATTAACCCCTCATGTTTCATCTTATATAGCTCTTATAATGGTTTTTTGATATTATAATTATGATGGGTGATTTTTTGAAGCAATATTTTTTTTTAAATATTGTATTTTTATATATTTTTAATTAGTTTTCAAATAAATTTCTAATGATTTATTTGATATATTGATAAGTTAATTTTGAAATGTCGAGGTGCATGTAATTAAGATCATTGATAGTGGCTATTGAAAATATATTAGTTATTTTCAAAAAATGTTCTTGAATTGAAATTATAACTTGTAGTTTCATTTTGATGAAATGAAAAGTCATGAAGTTTTTATTATTTAGAATGAGGTGAGTTTATTATTTTTTTAAAAAATCCATTTTATAGTCGGTTCTAGAAATAAAATGAATGTTTTTTCATTTAAAATAGTTAATATTTTCTTTAGAAATTAATGGATTGAATTTATTATAAAAAATCAATCCTATTTTTTTTAGCTGAATGGAATTTTTTGAAACATTGAATTTAGTATGAATGAAATAATGATTGAAATTATTTTTCAATGTTTGAATGAATGTTATCCCCTTGAATTGTTTGATTTTACATGTAACACATGGGATACTAGGTACTTATGAGGGAATAACACATACTAGGGATGAATTATATCTATCTGGAAATGGATTGAGGATAAAAATTACAACTAACTAATAAAAATAGATTGTATTAGTCCCTAGGGATATTATCCTATTTCCCCAATATTAGGCCTAGAAAAGTGTCCCCTCATATAACTGCACTTCACTTTAATATTAAAGAATCCCTAAATAAACCTATGTATGGGTATATTTCATTGGTTCAGTGATTTAAATTGACTTTACATTCCAATGTTATAAAATGATTTACTCATGTCAGTTTTGATAGAAATTCCTATAGTGGATTATTTTCATAATTTTTTTTATTTCTTCTTGATTTTATGGAAATTCAATTTTTACCTATTTCACTATTACCATTTAAATATTTCATCCAAAATTTTTATTATAAAAAATGAAATTATTTCTATGTAATTATTTATTTAAAATTTAAGTAAAAAGGTTTATTTGATATAGATTACCTTTAAAATTATTGGTTAAATCCTACTAGGATTTGTATCTCACACCCTACCTTACCTATGTCCATTATAAAACTTTGTCATATTGGCTCTAGAGAAAGGAAATTAACAATGTGAAGGTGGTGGTCTGTCAAAATTATTGGACCTTTGAGTGTTTGTTGGAATGGAAGGTGTTTTTAATCAACTAGTCTTGGAATGTTGTACTTTCCATTATAGAGAATTTCGGTAAGGTGTTTCTGAACCCTTTAATCCTTTAAATTTATTATCATCCTAAATTTCTTTATTCATACTTGTTTTATTTATTTATTGAGTAATTATTAAGGATAAATAATTATCTCTTGGTTTTATTGATTCCATAGGGCATGTCGCTAGTAGTGGCCAATGGAAATGCTCTTTCGGTCATGTGAGAATAACCTCGGGTACTATTTAGGTGGATTATCTGGGTTGGTTAGTGACATACCCATTAAGAACATTGAACCCACTTTCACCATAATTTCATAGTATATAATGAATTGGGTACTTAAATTTCCCTTTTTACAAAAACACATAATACATTTACATGGAGATACATTAAGAAAAAAATATCCGAACTCAAAATAAAGGAATTTATATTGTTGGTTATAAAACTAATAAATCTACTAGGATCTTCCCTCATATAGTTCTGAATCATATTTACCTTCTCAATTATCGCTTTTATCAATTCTTGTCCCAATATCTTTGCTTCACCATTCTAATCCTAGCATTATGGAGTTCGAAACCATTATCCATATAATTACTTAAATGTTTCAATATTCTCACTAAAATGAAATTTTTATTATAAGAAAATTACATCAATTGATGATTTAGTTTTGAACATCCTTGTTAATACCATGAGAAATTGTGAAAAATGACTTCTAATGATTTAAATGTTCATTCCAACCATCCCTATGATTGAGGATTAAATATTGTACTACAATTTATTTATGTACACAATGAATGTTTTGTTACTATTTAAAAATTTGAGGTAAATTTGGGATCACGATAAGCTTCAATAGAAAAAGGGATTCTATGTAATCTAATTTTACCTTTAATATAAATCTATTCAATTTATCCAAATACATGGTATCTTAAATAAGAAAAATGAAATAAAAGTTTCAAATGATCACCAATAACCCAGATCACATTCTTACCTTGAGAAGTATTTGGTAATACTACCATAAAAACAAGGATATATTATTCCATTTTAATTTTGGCACTATAATGGGTTGAATCACCCCTTAGATAATTGTCTCTTAGTATTTAAAATTTGACAGGTTGAACATCTCAAGGTAAAATATAGAATATCCTTATAACTAAATTCTCACTAATAATTTCTGTGAATAATTTTATACACCTTCACAATACTAGGACAAATAGAAAACAGATTATTGTAAGCTTGACTTAACAATTTAATATTCAACTAGGAGTCACTCAGAACACATAAACTCTTTCTAAATCTAAAAATACATTATTTATCAATATTAAAAGTTAAAAACTTACCTTTATTACATGGTCTTACTTTTTCATAAATCCATTTTCATCTATATGAAACTCCTTAACTTTTTCATCAAAGAT
Organism: Viscum album; assembly: GCA_963277665.1. Classification (NCBI taxonomy): domain Eukaryota; kingdom Viridiplantae; phylum Streptophyta; class Magnoliopsida; order Santalales; family Viscaceae; genus Viscum; species Viscum album. The sequence continues at coordinate 1,466,215,035 of OY728138.1, read as the reverse complement.
GGCTACACAAAAACCTGAGTAAAAAACCAATGATTTTTCTACATTCATTATTTATAGGAAAGAATTTATCAAATCATTAACTAAAGGATAATGTTTTAGACATAACATATTTGATGACATGTTATCTTTTGGACTCAACAAATCAATTTCCTTGTTTTATTTACCTAGATGATTGTGAATTGTGAAATCATAATACTTAATAAAATCATTCCATATTCTCTACCTCATGTTCAACACTTATTTAGTCAATATATAATTGAAACTTTTATGATCAAAATTTATTTCATATTTCTCAGAATATAGATGATATATCTATATTTTTTTAAAACAACCATTGCATCCAATAATAGGTCATGTGAAATATAATTCTGCTTATGGGATTTCAATTAAGGAGAGGCATATTTGATAAACTAATCATTCCATATACAGAATCAACCATGTCCCTTCAAAATAGCCTCAATATAAGTAAAACATTCACCATTATTTATTTTCATGGCTAACACTATAGAATTAACCAACATTATTTTATATTATTGGAATAATTAATCACATTATATTATCTAGATATATTTTTCTCCTTTTCATAGTAAATAAATTTAGTGGGATAGATAACTGAGAAATTTTTTCAACAAATTTTTTTAATAACCCAATAATACAAGAAAACTTCGAGTCTTAGTGATATTTATTGGATACATTTAATCACGCACCTCTAATTTTTTAAGAAGATCAATAGTTATACTATCAATAGAAATAATATTTCCATGTAATTAAATATTCTATTACCAAAATTCAAATTTACAAAATCTTCCATAAAACTTATTTATTTTAAAAAATTTTCGAACAATTACTGGATGTTTCTCATAACATTCATAGATTTTATGGAATAATATCATATCCATATGTGGTAAACAATACTTATTCAGAATAGTGATTATATTGAGTTCTCTATAATCAATGAAATGTATTTTGGAACAATACTTCTATTTAATAAAAAAATAAGGATCACCATAAGGTGAATCATTATAGTAGGTGAAACCATTATTTAAAAAAATTCCTATAACATCTTTTTAAATTTTAATCTCTCAAAAAAAGAAATTCGAAAAGAATATTTTAAAACACTTTTAGTATACGGAACTATTTAAATAATAATTTCAACCTCCTAGCAAAAATAACTCCATAAAATTCATTTGAAAATACATACACATACCTATTTATAACTGTAACATAACTAACTTGAAAAAATCCTTTATTTTCAACAATATCTGAATGGTAGATTTCAATTCCAACATTTACCATTTTCATTTCATCTTGATATTTTATAACATGTATGAACTTATTCTTATATATGAGTTGATACTCACTATCAAAACTAAATATAAATTATTTATCTCTTAAATATATATCATCAAAAAAAATGAATACCCATTCCATATCCAAAATAACATCAAACCCTACAATAGTCATGAAAAAAAGTTTTGAATTAAACCCCATTCAAAAGATCATAAATGGAATATTTATATATTTTTTTTGCTTTATACTTCCCCTTGAGTTTTGACCAAGAATTTTGACTTTATTTATTGATATGGAATTTTAATTTAAAATAAAAATTTCCCACAAATAAAAAAAGTGTGGATCAAAAATCAAACAATATAATGGAATATTCTAAATTAACAAGTAGTGTATGTAACACCACTTCATTTAATAGTCCACGGTATTTTTTAATAGTATAAAAATATGTTTCCCAAAAGTTTTCTTTTGATATTGATGATTACCACTTTAATTAATTAAAATTAGGAATTATTTAGTACAAATAATCAACTCATTGAACAAAAACCATATTTTTCCTTGATGAATAACAATTTTCCAATTAATATTCTTATAGAAACTATTTAACTTGTATTCAAGAGCTAAATAACCAATATTTCTATATATGTAAAAATTTCTTAATCCAAGTAAACACCCAATAAAATTTATCTTACCAAATTTGGATAATTTTAGATTTTACCTCTGTATTTCATAGTTCATTAATTCTCTATTTCTTTTCATTTTGACCACTTCTTAGTATTGTTGTAATGACATACATAAGTGTCAAAAAATATCATATCAAAATTATAAACATAATAGAAAACTAACTCATAAATTTTAAATTTATGAGTGGAAAAATATCTTTTTAATCATAGATTTAGACCATTGTAAAATCTATCACATTAACTCTAATGATCTAGAATTAAAATTGGTGCATAACTGTGTAGTCTGGTATAACTTTACTCATAAGCGACCATCAAGCCTTCATTAGTTTTCCTTAAATCTAAAAAAATTAATTTTTATTATAAGACAAATATCTGTAGTAAATACTTCAAAATAAAAAAATACCTTTAAATTCACGCACTCCATGAAAGAAATCTCACATTTTTTTACATTTTTATTCTTAACCAGAGACCACCATTGATTATATTCACATAAAAATGATAAAAATAAAAATACACCTTGTTATGTTTTGTGCATCCGAAAAAATGTTTATCTTCTCCAATTCATGTATTTATCCTTCACCATTAACCAATTATAACGATTCGTTTAATTTCATAGGGTGTTGTTTAATTAAATTTTCCACTATATATATGTTTCTCTATAGACAATTCAATCACTCTCTTTCATTTGTGCCACTATTAATAGTCTGTGTAATCAATGTTAACACTTTCAAAAGTAACTTTATCCAACCATTCTATAGTGTGGATTGGGAAAGTTATTGTCCTCTTGACTTCTTCTTAATTTATCTTCCATGTTTCCTCTTGAAAAACCATCCTTAAAAGGCATGAATTAGTTGAAGTAATAGGGATATCTTCAAAATATATCTCATGATAATAAAACCATAAATTGGAGTCTTTTTGAAGTGTCTTATAACATTATACTATTCTATAAATGAATATAAACTTTTTTCTAATATGAACTATAATGAACCATGACATTAACAACCCATAAATATGAGATTAATAACTTAGATTTCTGTTTTTTTTCCTTCCCATTTCATTTTAGGTTTATAATTTTTTTGATTATTACATAATAATGTGGAATCTTCCACAATGTGTATATTTTTTCCACAAAAATATGTTATTAGGTTTATACCCTTATTTTATTAATGAACTTTAGATTCATTTTAGAGGAGTCACCATATCTGAAATCATGACCTTGATAAAAAATTTAGTCATCCTTAGATCCTTTGAAAAAAATTTAAAACTGTGTGAAAAGATAAATAAATCTCAATGAGTGATAAAGAAATAAATGAATCTTGTTAATTCAGTTAAAAAATGACAACCCATGAAGAAAATTAAATTTTCATTGTAAACCATTTATTACATAAATAAAATCATTCCACATGTGAAAAAGAAATATTTTCTCAATGAAAATAATTTAAACCAATTAGAATAAATTGGAAACCCCATAAAGGTTTCATGAGGTATGTGGATACCTACAAAAACATTACTTTGACAAGTGACCATTCTCTTATACTATTCACTTACCTCATGAAATGAAAATATTTTCATGGACACCACTTTGTATTATGAATAATATACATATTTTAGAGAATAATGTTTATAACCAACATTAACTCAAGTTTAACATGTGTTAGAATTACCAAATGTCATTTAATTTTTAGGAGTAACCTTTCTGATAATCTCTCATTTTTTTCCTTGACTATAATATGATTACCCAATGAATTGGGGAGCTATATCAAACTCGCCAATCATCATAAGCTATATCTGTCTCCCCCAAACTCATATATAGTTCTTAAATAGTGTATCACGAAGAAATCATTTATAATCATTCACTTTTTCATCACAAAACCCTTGAAAAAATCATCTGAATCCAGAAGGAAATCTCATTCCTTTTTCAAATAACCATAATTAAGAAAAAATTTCTTATTTTAGAACTCTTAAAAATAAAACAATTATTAAGAGAAGAAATTGGTTATTATTTTAAAAATCTTGTTAAATTTTATATGCTTCTTAATAACACATAAAAATGAATATTATGTGAAAATACGGTCAAGTTATATAAATTGAAAACATTATTTTACATGTTTAAAATAACCCATACTAAAAATGTTCAAATGATTCATTTTGAATCCTTTATAATGAAGTTATTATATAGTAGAAAATTATCTTTATCAACTGTTTATTACAAAATAATAACATTCATGAACTATTTAAAATAACATGTATATAGAGGAGAAAGAGTCTAAAAATTTTAAAATGACATTTTAATTGAAAATATCTCATCTTAAGTTCCATCTATCATTTTATATTCTTTAAATACTTAATAATAAAATTTTATTATGTCTACACATGGATAATAAAATTTTAAATATTCAATTGAATTTAATTATTCTCTTTATTTTATTTTTTAATTTATGTTATTTTGTAACTAATATGGTTATGTTCACATTGCAATTTTTTGGTACATTCGGATTGTAACCCTAGAAATAACAATCATGTGTAAACCATGGTCAAAGGGGTTATGGTTATTGCACCAACGAACCTCTCATTTCAGTATTTTTTTAATTTTTATCTCATTACTTTATCTGTCCCTATAATAATAGTTCGGTTTAAATGTGGTCTGAGCCCAATATGAGTTTTCTGCTTTTGTGCTGATATAAGAGAATTGGCTTGGTAATGCCCAACATGCGGATAGAGGACTGGAAAATTCGTGTGGCTTTTCTAGTTTAACTAGCGGTCTGCCCAGTGCATGGGCGGTTTACTAACCTAATGGAGATAAAATTATAATCATAATAATAATAATTATTATTAACACTATTGTATTTAATATTTAAATTTAGTTAACATTAAAATTTTAACATTATTAACTTTTATTACGGATATTCCTATTATATTATTATTATTATTAGTTTATATTAGTTTAAATATTCTTTTTGTCTTAGGTTAGTTTAAATTTTTTTTAGGTTAGTTTAATCCTTATTCTTCTATTTTTTTCTTCAATATTATTTTTAATTTTTTTTATTATTTCCAATTTTTATTTTTACCTTTTTTCCCCACTATTTTCAATTCTTTTATTTTATTGTTTTTCCCTCTCCCTCAAACTCTCTCCCTCGTCGGGCGCTGGTTCCTCCATCATAACCCTACCAATGTTGTTTTTCTTTTCTACTTCCCCATGACGATGTATTTCCTCCTCGTTCCACCAAAAAGTGATGGCGTTCCCACCATTGTCCAGCGTAGCCTCCCAACTAACCTCATCACTACTACCTTGCATGCTCGGACCAGCCTCGCGGTGAACCTCTGCCAATCGCAGCCTTCCGTCCATGGCCCTCTATGGTCGGACCTCCTTCGAGAGAGGTTCCAGCCAGCACAACCTCTTTTGGCACCCTCCACCTCATCCGACCATCCATTCAAACCCCTCTCCTTAGGTTAAGGGTACTCCATTTGTGAATTATTCAATACTGGTGATGTTGTGTTTATGGTTTAGTTTTTTATTGATTAAATCTTGATTCATTTACCATGATTCATTATTTTAGGGTTTTAATTAGACCCCTTGTTGTGCATTTTTCATGTGGCGAGAGTTTCATGCCAAGTTCTGATGTTCTCTACACACTGGTACATGGTTCTACGCCTAATTTTAAATTTATGAGTTAGATTAAGCATTAATTATTTTTACAGGTTCCTTAAATTAGTTTATTTGGTGCAAATTTTGTTTCTAAATATTTTGATCTGAGTTTGTTTATGTTTTTGTGAAAAAACCCATGCCGAGTGATTTATCACTTTTTTATAAACTCTGTTGTATGTTTGGTAAAATGTGTGAGTGTTGTACATGGTTTTTCAGTGTTGTTCCATGGTGTGTTTATTTAAAAAGGCGTGTTTTGATTGATCTTTGTTAGTTTTAATGATACGATTTTTTTGAAATTTCATTGTAAGTTCTTTTTAATGTCTTTTTTATTATGAAAGTGTTTCATTAACTATGTAGGTTGTTTCTTGGTATGGAGTCACTATGATTTTAGTGGAAAAAGAAACATTGAGTGATGTTTTTTATGCTTAAAAACATGAAACATTTTTGAATCTGGTTAGTAAAGTTTTCATGTGGTTGTTCAACAGAGAAAATAGTCATTTTGGCTTTGCAGATGGTTTCATTAATGGTGCCAGTGATTCATATTACGTTTGAATGATTTATTTTAGTGTCTGTTTTATTTAAAAGTGTTTTGTTGTGTGTTTGAAAGTGTGGTAGTGGGTAATGGTAGTGTCTCGTTGGATTTTTTATTTATATTTAACATGTGACGTGAACTCTGAACAACATGAGCACAAATGGTAATCCCGAGTACTACGTGGGTGGAATAAATCTAGTGTTCTTGTGATACCAAGCTACATTTTCCTAGTTTCACTTACCTGGTATGACAATTACAACACTAACTAAATTTTTTTGTTTACTGGGGACCACAAAGTTATGGTTGTGTTACCCTACTAGTGGCTCATGTACGAGAATGTATGTTGTTGTGATTATTGTACCATTGTTCACCAAGACGTGATGTTTTTGGGTCCTACTTTTTTATAGTATCCTTTGCGCCCCACCCCCCATATTTTTTTATCCTTCTTCACTAATCTCTCACCATCGACACACATTTTCACTTTAGGGTGACTATAAAAGTAAGTGTGTTTGTGTTTTTTTATTTAAGTCATTTTCTTTAAAGCTGTTAACCATAAAACAATTCCTTTAAAATTGATAAAATATTTATCTGTTTACTTTCATTTGTTGAACATGCAACTATCTCTATCATTTTACTTTTATTCATGGAATATTTTCTTGGTGGAATCATATTGGGAATTAGTTCACACCCTATTTAGACCCTTAGGTGTAAGTAGATTTGATTATTTCTAGTACAGCTAAGGGTCTATCTTTTGGGAGTGGTAGTTCAGGTCATTAGCGGACTACTTGGTGTGGCCTTGTAGAGATGTCTTGGGGGTGGGTCCTCTTTTTAGGTCAGGGTTTTGGTGTTGTTTTTTTGTCACCAAACAAATTGGAAGTTCTTTTTTGGTTTTTAGATTAAATATGTAACTCAAATTTTGGTTTTTGGTTAAAGTCTCATTTGGTTGTGACATTCAGTATTGGTCAATTATATATTATTGGTTGTTTTATTTATATTTTTTTATTATTGTAAATCATTCCCAAGTTTTATTTTGATACTCGGGAACTTGTGCAAGACCATGGGGATCGAGAACACCCTTTGAGCCTTGTTGCGGTATTTATCGGGCACCGGTTGGATGGAGACGTGATTTGGTTCATGAAAAATTTGTATCAAATCACGTTTTGATGTTTGGGTTATTTTATTTGGGACCAGTCTGGTTAGACAAGAGCTAAAACTATTAGGGCTCAGAATTCTGGTTGCAAGTAGGGTGCCCTGCTAGCACACCTCGTGATAGAGCCTGAGTCGTCATGGGGTGTCGGGATGCCTATTTTACATCTCTTCCAGGTGGGATGTTCAGGCTTCATGTTGTGCATGGACATCGGGCGGGGAAGTGATTTGGACATGATTTTACTTTTTCATATTTGGTTTACAAGTGAGTATTATTCTTGCTAAAATTTAATTTTTCATTATACATGATGTATTAATGATGTTATTTTTGTGATTGTTATCCCTTGCAGCAAGATTCCTACCCAGATAGCTTACATGCACCCATGGGAGGAAGCTAGAGATTGTTCTCCCTATCTTCTTGATCAGAGGTCGGTGGAAGTTCTAGTTCGGGTTTTTCAGGCTCTAGGACAATAAGAGACTCTTGCGTGAACCCCTTCTCCAGTTAGAGAATGTGAATCTCATCCAAAAAAGTAAAAAGACCACTAATTTCTCAGGAACAAACCCCCTTTATTTCAAGGTAGCACAGAGCCTCCAGAAGCGAAAGAATGGATTGAGAAGACTGGTCGTATGTTCAAATTCTTGGACACACATAATGAGGTCAGAGTGATGTGTTTTTCATTCCTACTAAAAGGTCCCTATCAAAGGTGGTGGGAATCAGTGGTCCAAGCTAGGAATCATGATACGATGAGCTCTAAGGACTTCGAGGTATACTTTAATGACCAATACTACCCTGATGTATTGATGTATGCTAGATCCTAGAAGTTCATGGATCTTGTTCAGGGGGACCATTCTATGATTGTGTATGTCAACCTCTTCGTCGAGCTAGTCTGGTATGCACCTGAAATAGTCTCTAATGAATAGATGAAGGCTCAAGGGATTGAAAACGGTTTGCGCCCGGAGATCTACTCTCAGAGATTTTTTTAAAGAAGAAGACTTATGTTAAAGTGGTTGACTAAGATTGTATGGTGGATATTGACCACAAGGTATGTATGGTTCCATTAGTGATTTTCCAGGGTTTGGCAATGGCAGTTCATCCAAGAAGAAGAAGAAGCGCGATAAAAAACGGAATTAGAGTGGTGGCAGCGCATGCCATCCTCCCAAGCTGAATTCATATGGGGCTTCTGGTTAAAGGTCCATGGTGTTCCATCAGTGCATGAAGGTAGGAAACATCCATCATGAATGTCCCTCCCCTACCATTCAATGTTAACAATGTGGATTTATGGGACACGTACAATACTTTTTTAGGGTGATTTTCCCTTACTGTAGTAGGACTATATATGTGGATTCTAGAGGAGTACTAATTTAGTCGGAGCTAACCAAGATGACAGGATCTCAGTTTGGTATTCGTGGTGGCTGAACTGGGTCATCATTGGGGTAGAACCTGATCAGGGAAGATCCATTGGTGAGTAGTTCTTCTCAATAAGGGACCAAAAATCTGCATTTTGTGGATCAGGAACCATCGGGATCTAATGCAGGAATTTCGACTGCTTGAGGTACCATTCAGATTGCATCTTCTATAGATATAGTTTTATTTGATATTGGTGATTTAGTATCCTTTATATCTTCCCACCTTGTGAACCTGTTGAACCTACCAATTGAATTATTGTCTTCTTCAATGTAATTGGTAACACCGTTGGGGAAAAAGAGGAAGCAAGGCCTTAGGTGTCCATCGTGTGAACTCGTGGTGTTAGGAGTCAAGATGGAGTGGGATTTCAGGGTCTTGTAAATGACCTATTTGATGTGATCCACATCATGGATTGGCTGGTATGATTCCAGGTGCATATTGACTACTATCAGGGGAAAGTTAGTTTTATGGAACCTGATGGGAACCCCCATGTATTTCATGGGGACTGAGATCCTCAGTGGGGCTGCGTGGGACCTCCACTTCCTTAGTTTTTGAATCTTTCTTATCAATTAACTTTGCTCGCACTGGAGTACAATAGTGGTTCTTCTTAGAGTGGGTTACCTCCTGTAGTGGATGCATTTCCAAAAGTAATCCCATATGATTTTTCTGTCATACCCCCAGAACTGGATGTGGAGTTCTCGATTGAGTTGGCGCCAGGAACACTGCCTATATCTCATCACTCATATCACATGGCCCCCAATGAATTGAAGGAATTAGAGATACTGCTGGATGATTTGGAATCCAAAGGATTCATTTGCCTGAGCATCTCTCCATGGGCCACCCCAGTTTTATACACAAAGAAGGATGCTGGAACCCTCCAGTTTTTCATTGATTACCGGAAATTGAATAAGGTAACAATCAAGAATAAATACCCTTTTCCACAGATTGACAATTTGATTGACCAGCTAAAGGGGGGAAAGTGGTTCTCAAAAAACAACTTGCGATAGGCATACCACCAACTCAGAGTGATAGAGGCAGACATCCTGAAGATGGGCTTCCAGAGATGGTATGGTCACTATGAGTATCTGGTCATGCCTTTTGGATTGACAAATTCCCCAGAATGTTCTATGGAATTTATGGAAAGGGTGTTCCACCAATATCTCAACTCCTTAATCATGGTGTTTATGAATGTACCGGTCTATTATAGATTTGAGAGGGAGCATGAGCCTCACTTGCAGATCATTTTGGGAACCTTGTGGGATCACCGCCTATATGACAAGATTTTAGAGTGATGTTTCTCGATCAAGGAAGTGATGTTTCTGGGGCATGTCGTTTCAGAAAAAGGGTTTTTCGTTGATCCTAGGAAGATTGGTGAAGTGATGTTGTGGGAACAGTTGAATAATGTGTTTGATATCAAAAATTTTCTTGTCCTGGAAGGTTATTACATGTGTTTTGTTCCGGATTTCTCATGGATTGCCTCCTCCAGGACTGTACTCACCCAGAAAGGGGTAATGTTTGAATGGATCCCACTTTTCCAGAAATCCATTAAAGAGTTGATGTTGAAGTTGACCACACACATGGGTTGATATTACCACAGTCTGGGAAGGTCTATGTGGTATATTGAGATGATTTAGGTATAAGACTTGGGTGTGTACTCATGTAGTATAATCATGTGGTGGATTATAGTTCTCTCAAGCTCTGGTTTCATGAGAAGAATTACTCGAATCACGACATGGAGTTGGAAGAAGTGATGCACTTTATGAATAATTGGTTTCAAAACCTCTTCGTGGGGAAGTTTTTAGTATATTATGACCATAAGATCCTAGTATACATCTTCTCACCGAAGGATCTTGGTCTGAGGTAGCTCCATTGGATCGAGTACCTGCAGGGGTTTATCCTTAACATTGTCTATATTCCAGGAAAGGGAAATGTGGTGGCAGATGCTCTGAGCAAGAAAGTACTAGTGTAGGCATTGAGGAATTCCATTGATGAGTGGAATTTGATGGGGTGCTTTTCTCAAATTTTCTTGGAGAGCAAGGAGATCAGTAGAGGTATATTCTTAGCAAGTGTTTACTTCAATCATGCTCTTTTGGAATTGATTCAACGGGAGCAGCCCAGTGATGAGCTATTTCAGCAGTCTATGCAGTGTTTTCATGGTGGGGAGACATCTCTTAATTGGTCCTTGTCTCATAAGGGGATTTTGTGCTTCAGGGGCTGTGTAGTGGCGCTGTTATGCCAGTTGAACTTGGGGATGTAAGATAGCCACCAGTCTTAGTGTGTCATCTATTCGTGTACTACCAAAATTTATTATGATTTTTGTTTCCAGTTCTGGTCTCTAGGTATGATATGGGACATAAAAAACTATTTCTCGATATGCTACACTTGTCTGCAGGAGAATGAAGAGAACTAGAGACAATCTAGTCTGCTTCAGCCATTACCCATTCCTACATGGAAGTGGGACGAGGTTGCTCTGGACTTCATTGTTGTCTTTCCTCATATATATTAAGGAAGGAATGATATTTGGGTCGTGATTGATCATTTGACCATGTAATCTCACTTTATTCCGATCAGGGATATAGTGAAGGTGGATGAGATGTGTCGTTTATATGCTCAAGAGGTGGTCAGACTTCTTGGTGTGCTATCAGTGGTGGTTTCTTCCAGGGAACCCCACATTACCTCTCAGTTTTCGGAAGGCGTACAGATGGATTTGGAGTCAAACATTAAGATGAGAACGATATACCATCCGTATATGGAGGTCCAGATGGAGCGGGAAAAATCTAATTATGGAGTACATGCTTCGGGCATGTGTGTTGGATTTCAAAGGTTCATGCAATAGCCATTTTGGATTGGTTGAGTTTTCATATTGTAATAGTTAGTAATCCTATATTATAATGGCCCCCTTTGAGGTTCTCTATGCTCAGCCTTGTCAGTCTCCTTTATGTTGGGATGAGGTAGGCGAGACCTCCCTTCTAGGTTCCATCCTTCCATAAGAGATTTTTGAGAAAGTCAGGTTGATCATAGAGCGGTTATTGAGATCTCAAAGTCACCACAAATTTAATTATAATCAGAGGAATCATGGTCTTTAGTTTTTAGTCAGTGATCAAGTGTTCGTGAAGGAGGCCCCTTGCTCGGGTCACCGCTGCTTAGGAAATCAGGGTAAGCTGACACCGAGGTATGTTGGGCATTTCAAGATTACTAATCTGGTTGACATGGTTCATTATCAATTAGCCTTTTCTTCTTAGTTGACATCAATTCCTGACATATTCCATGTCTCCCAATTGAAAAATTATAATATGGATTTGTCGCCTGTTTTGAATATGGAGGATTTGGATATAGATCTTGACTTATAAGTGTATGATCAGCCAGTGCGTATAGTGGATTCTCAAGAAAAGGTACTTCATGGGAAGTCCATTCCATTGGTTCGAATTCTTTGGAAGCATGGGAATAAATAGAATGACACATGGGAGTAGAAGTCATGGGTTGAGAAAGAGTACCCATTTTTATTCTCTGATCATACATTGAGTTTACTTTCTGAGGGTGGAAATTTTTCATGGTGGGGAGAATTGTCACACACAGACATCGCATTTCGATATGTTTTTTTTTATTTTTATCTCGTAATTTTATCTTTCCTTTTAATAATTTTTTGGTTGAAATGTTGGTCGAACCCAACACGAGTTTTTCACTTTTGTGTTTATAAATGGTCATTGTCTTAGTAATTCCTAACGCGCGGGCAGGGCATGGGAAAAGCTGTAACATCCCAAGTAAGTAATGAATAATAGATATTTTTTATCTATGTCTATTAATGATAAAGATAGTGTTTTAGAGGCTTAAAATGAAAATAAATACAATCTTATGCATGGAATACACTAATATTCTTAAAAGATTGTTTTAGTGCCTTTTGATGGAAAACCATTTTTGAATCGATATTTTGACAATTTTATAAACTATTTTTGTCAAAATAAACTTATCCTTTATGATTGGGACATCAAAATTTACCTTGTGTGAATTTTTGGTAATTTTCTGACAATGTTCATTTTTTAATGAATAGTGAAAAATACTGCATTTTACATCAAAACTAATTTTTAATCTAATTTATTTATATGATTAGATTATGTTTTGAATTGGTTTTGAAGTAAAATTAGAATATATTTTTACAATTTTATCCAATGGTGGTCATTGGAATCAATTTTACTTTGAAATTAGACTTAAACTGGTGTCAATCTTTTGATACTTATTGTTTTGTAAAAACACGCTATTTGCTCTGGCAGCGGGAATTAATTATTGAATTTATTAATGTGACTTATATGATTTGAATTTTGTAAAATGGACTTCATTTTTGAATTCGGAATATCAAATATAGCTTAGAGTAAATTTTTGGTAATTTTCTGAAAAACTTCAATTTTTGATGAATAGTGAAACCACTAAGTGGTAATCAAGCAAACTGATTTTCAGTTAAATGAAATTTTACCACTAATGTGTATTGAATTTTGAAAATCCAACTTACATGGTTGTCATTAAGAAGTAAAATGTGGTTCAATGAGATTAAAATAATTTTTTGGTGAATAGTAACTTATTAAGTTCTTAATCGCGATTAGTGGTAATTAGTGTAGTTTAAGGTATAAATAATGATTTAATAACATGAAATGACCTAGAAACATGTCCCAACCTTATTGGTTGTGTCATGGCCGACCAAGACAAGCCATGGGTCAACTTGGGGACCCCATGGATCCACTTTTGTTGGGAAATGACATAAATTACTTTTTATTTAATGTTAAAGTGAAAATGACACAAACATGATATGTTTTGCGAAAACAATTTTTAATTGGGGTTATACAAGTCCAAATTTTGATTATAAATAGTAATTGGAAAGCTAAAACGATTTCCTACATCATAGTATTTGTTTTATAATTTTTAGACATTAAATAAATTAAATTATTTATGACATAATAATGATGCAGCGATGACATCATTATTTGACGATTTAAATAAAATAGAAAGATAATGTAAAATCTATGATCTACACATGTCCAAAACCAATTGGATGAGTGGATTTCGAACCCTTATCACCTTATCCACGAATTCTATCAATGTGGGACCTTTTGAAACCGAAACACATTTTCAAATAAAGTAATGTTTCTTTACTTTCCAAAAGTACCCCTCCTCTCCTCTTATAAAAGGCCCCCACCTCTACCTCATTTCACACACTCTTCAAGCCTTTGGCTCGGCCAACCCCTGCCCATTTTCTCTCTCCACATCCCTCTCCTCATCCTAGAGGATTCCCTTTGGGCAGAATCCTTTCAAAGGAAGCCTTTAGGCTCAACTCAAAAGGAGTTACACTTTTTAAAGGAGTTTAAAGAACGGTCGGGTCAAGTCGGATACGAGGTATGGGACTTCGTCTCAGTCTCCTTTCATTGGGGAATATTTTATTTTATACACAACTTTCTTTTATACGGTGTATAAACCCCTTTGACTTTTATGTTTATTCAAAAGGAATCTTTTTTATACGAAGCGTTTACTAAACGACAAAAGGGAATGTTTTTGTCATACGTATGCGGCGACAACGACTTCTCCGCCGTCGTAACCGTTATTTGAGTTTCGGCTTCCTCTACAAGCCATACCTTCTTTTTTTAAAAGAAAAATAAATACCATGTTTTACTTTGATATTGAAAATGGTGTTCATAATGTTTTTATAACAATGTGTTGTATTGATATCTCGTGATTGAAATGTGGAAATGTTATGTTTCCTTTATGCATGTTTTATGTGATATGATTATGTTATGGTTCTTGGGCATTATTATGAAGACGGGTGGTTCCGTGATAAACTAAGGGCGGGTGAGCCCGTTATAGCTCTCCAATGCATTGGGTAACGTGAAGGAGTGAAACGTTAAGGTTTATCCGAAGAGATTTTAGGGAATATACTGTGATGGGTATTCCAAACGTAACCAAGAGGGTTACTCCCTACGTAAGAATGTTATGAATGCCTCAAGTTACCTTTATGTATTATGATTTCTATGATTTATTCATGATTTTATGAGGTATTTTAAAGTGCCTATGTTTTATGGGTAAAGTATGATTTCATTCTTATGTATATATGAACTCATGTTTCCTTTCCATGTTTTTTTTATAACCCATACTGAGTTTTTATGCTCATCCCAAGTTTTTGAAATGTTTTTCACAGGTCAAGGGAAAGGTACATGATAAGATGATAGAGTCAAGGATGTGTCAAGAATTAATCCATGTTTTATTTTAAATGTGTGTTCCATTGATGGGAATGAAGAATACTATCTTTATGTAACCACTATGTTTATATGTGGAATGTAATGCAAGTTTTATGATCTAATTCTCTAAAACTCTAAACCCGAAAAGATCCTCAATGTGTAATCTTGTAATAACTCAAGATTAAGTAAGGTTTAAGGCTGGGGCCTTATAGTTGGTATCAGAGGTCGGTTTAGATAGCTTTAGGAGTTAGAATTCTATTAAATGATTATCCAAAAATATTTTTTTTCTTTCGAAATGATATAGCATTTAAAGATTACAATGTTGCTTCATCTAAGACATGTTTGTTCAGAATGGTTTTCCGCAGAGGAAACAGGGAAGCTGTGCTAGGAAGGCATACAGAAGGAAATAACCTTCCGAATCAGCATCCAGAAATGGTCGGAATTGGAACTGAACAGTTTGTTGCAGTAATGGCGCAGTTGACTCAGGCGATAAATGGTGGTGGTATCCATGCACGAGATCAGCCAGATCAACTGCAGAGGAACATGTCAGTGGTGGAACATTTCATGAGGCAACATCCCCCATCATTCAGAGGATCATCTGACCCTGTGCTAGCTGAAGGGTGGATTAAAGCACTGGAGAAGATTTTTGATGTCATGGGGTGTTCAGACAATCAAAAGGTTAGTCTTGCTATTTACCGTTTGGAGGGTGAAGCAGATCAGTGGTGGTCCATGGTTAAAAATATCAGGGACGCCGATGAGATTGATGCTCTTGACTGGGATGAATTCAAAGGTATGTTTCTTGAGAAGTATTTTCCTAAGGCTGTTCGACTTAGGATGGAAAAGCAATTCTTGGAATTGAGGCAAGAGGAAGACTCAGTGGCTGCCTATGAAGAAAGGTTCACTCGATTGGCAAGGTATGCTCCAAATTTTATCCGGGACCTTGATAGTAAAATCAATCGTTTTTACTCAGGATTAAAGCCAAAGTATCGAAGGGAATTAGCTTCTCGTGAGTTTAAAAGTTATGAAAATCTTGTTCGATGTGCTGAGAAGGTGGAAATGGAGTTTGCTGATGACCAAGTGTTCTATAACAACCAGAAGAAGAAGAGACCGAGGTGGCAGGAGAAAGGTAAGAATTCTTCAAAGAAGTCTGATGGTAAGAGAACTAAGTTTCCAGTTTGTGATAAATGTGGCAAAAGGCATGCTGGGGAATGTCTTCTGAATTCTGGGAAGTGCTACCGATGTGGTAAGATGGGACATAAGGCTCGTGATTGCACTGAAAAGGATCAAGGTGAAGGTAAGAACAAATTTGATTTACAGTTAGTGAAATGTTATAAGTGCAATGAGATGGGCCACTATGCAAACGAGTGTCCGACAAGGAGCTTGAGTGATGGGAAGAAGTTAGACTACAAGCAGAAAGGGGTGGTGAAATCCTTTGCAACTACTTCAGCAGATGTCGGGCCACCAAATGAAGTCGTATCAGGTACTTTGTTTGTTTTTTCAGACTATGCCAGTGTGTTGTTTGATTCAGGGTCTACACATTCTTTCATCTCTGAAACCCTTTTCTAGTAAAATGGGAATACCATCTCAAGAAATTACTCCTGAACTTTTGGTAAAAACACCTGGGGGAAATGTTGAGGCAAAAAGAATTTATAAGAATCTTCCTATCCTTATCTGTGGAAAGAACCTACTTGCAAACCTTATTGTTCTACCTCTAGTATAGTTTGATGTTATCCTGGGTATGGATTGGCTCTCTATTTACCATGCTAAGATTGACTGTAGAGCTAAAGAAGTTTCTTTTCAGAAAGACTTTCAGTTTGTTTACAAGAATTAACCCTTACTTTTGATAACATATCAAGAGGTCGAGAAACTTGTAAAAGATGGAAATGAATGTTACCTTGCACATGTCGTTGAAAATAAAGGAACTGTTCAGATTAATGATGTGCCAGTGGTAAATGAGTATCCTGATGTTTTTCCTGATGACTTGCCTGGAATAATACCAGATCGGGAAGTTGAGTTTACTGTTGACTTAGCTCCTGATGCTAAGCCAATTTCAAAACCCCCTTATCGAATGGCACAAATTAAACTTTTAGAGTTGAAGGAGCAATTGCAAGATTTATTAGAGAAAGGTTTCATTAGACCTAGCACATCACCATGGGGTGCTCCTGTTTTATTTGTTAAAAAGAAAGATGGTTCTATGAGACTTTGCATTGATTATAGAGCCTTGAATAATATCACTGTTAAGAACAAATATCCTTTGCCTCATATCGATGATTTGTTTGATCAGCTCCAGGGAGCTTAGTTTTTTTCAAAGATTGACTTGAGATCGGGGTACCATCAGCTGAAGGTAAAGGAGGCAAATATTCCGAAGACCGCGTTCCGTACGAGATATGGCCATTATGAATTTGTAGTAATGCCTTTTGGGATAACCAATGAACCTGCTGTATTCATGGACTTAATGAATAGAATTTTCCATGATTTCTTGGATAAGTTTGTGGTGGTTTTCATTGATGATATTTTGGTGTTTTCTAAAAGTAAAGAGGAGCATGAAAAACATTTAAGGGTTATCTTGCAAACCTTAAAAGAAAAGAAACTATATGGGAAATTCAGCAAGTGTGAGTTTTGGTTGCAACAAATTTCTTTCCTTGGTCACATTGTTTCTAAATATGGAATAACTTTTGATCCTGAAAAAACAAAAGTTGTGGAAGAATGTCCAAGACCCACAAATGTAACCGAGATTCTTAGCTTCCTTGGTTTGGCGGGCTATTACCGAAGGTTTGTTAGAAATTTTTCATGGTTATCTAGTCCAATGACTAAGCTAACTCGGAAGGGTGTTAAGTTTATCTGGACAAAAGAATGTGATGATTGTTTTCAGGAATTGAAAAGAAGATTGGTGAATGCTCCAGTTTTGGCACTACCTTCCAGGAATGGTGAGTTTGTTATATACAGTGATGCTTCATTGAAAGGACTTGGTTGCGTCCTAATGCAGAATGATCAGGTAATTGCTTATGCTTCACGACAGTTGAAAACTCATGGGGTAAATTACCCTACACATGATTTGGAATTAGCTGTTGTTGTTTTTACTTTAAAAATTTGGAGGCATCATTTGTATGGAGTAAAGTGTGAAATATATACCGATCACAAAAGTTTAAAGTATATATTCACTCAGAAAGAGTTAAACATGAGACAGAGGAGATGGCTAGAATTAATCAAGGATTATGATTGTACAATTCATTACCATCCGGGAAAAGCAAATAAAGTGGCTGATGCTTTGAGTCGAAAAAGTAATGCTTCATTAACAGTGTTGCGTTTGGAACGTGATCATTTGGTTAACGATTTGATGAACTTTGGCATAGAAGTTGTTGGTGCAGGAAGTCCTTCTGTTTTGTTTCAGGTATCAGTGAGATCATCTCTATCAGATAGAATCAAGCAAGCACAGAAGCAAGACAGTGAGTTTCAGGAAAAGGTAGAGCTGGTTCAGAAAGGTAAGTTGCCTGAATTCAACATTGATAGTGATTGCGTTTTGAGATTTGGGAAGAGATTGTGTGTGCCTTCTGATTCACAGTTGAAGAGAGAGTTGTTATGTGAAGCTCATAGTTCTCCGTTTTCAGTTCATCCGGGCAGTACTAAGATGTATAGAGATCTGCGGGAGTATTACTGGTGGGATGGAATGAAAAGAGATATTGCTGATTTTACTGTGAAGTGTTTGACTTGTCAGCAGGTTAAAGCAGAGCGGCAGTTACCGAAAGGGATGCTTCAGCCTTTACCAGTGCCAGAGTGGAAATGGGAGAATATATCCATGGACTTTGTTGTTGGATTACCAAAGACATCTCGAGGTAATAATGCAATCTGGGTTATTGTTGATCGCTTGACCAAATCGGCTCATTTCCTTGCTATACGAGATACTTTCTCTCTTGATCAACTTTCCCGTTTGTATCTTAAAGAGATAGTCAGGTTACATGGAGTTCCTCTCTCCATTGTATCAGATCGTGATCCCAGGTTTACTTCCAACTTTTGGAAAGGCCTTCAGAAGTCGTTGGGTACTGAATTAAATTTTAGTACAGCTTTTCATCCTCAATCAGATGGGCAGTCAGAACGAACAATTCAGACATTGGAGGATATGATACGAGCTTGTTCTATGGATTATCAGGGAAGTTGGGACCAACATCATTCTTTGGTTGAGTTTTCATATAATAACAGTTTTCATTCCAGTATACAGATGGCACCATTTCAGGCATTATATGGGAAGCGGTTTCGAACTCCAGCTTTCTGGGATGAAGTGGGTGAAAGGAAGTTGATGGGACCAGAATTGGTAGAAGAGATGGCAGAAAAAGTTCAGCTGATTCAGAAACACATGAGAACAGCTCAGAGCAGGCAGAAGAGTTATGCGGATAACCGGAGGAAGGATCTATCTTTCGAGGTAGGTGATCATGTTTTTCTCAAGGTTTTTCCTTGGAAAAGTGTGATGAGATTTGGTAAGAAAGGAAAGTTGAGTCCAAGGTTCATTGGACCATACGAAATTCTAGAGAGAGTTGGATCAGTTGCATACCGAGTGGCTTTACCTCCGAGTTTATCTCAGGTACACAATGTTTTTCACGTTTCGATGTTGAGAAAGTATATGCCAGATCCATCTCATGTTTTGAGTCCAGAGGTAGTTCAGCTGGAAGAGAACCTATCTTATGAGGAATAACCGGTCCAGATTCTTGACCACAGGGAGCAAGTGTTACGGAATAAGGTGATTCATCAGGTAAAGGTTTTGTGGAAAAACCACATGATTGAAGAGGCAACATGGGAATCTGAAAATGCAATGAGGGATAAGTACCCCCATTTATTCGATAAGTAAATAAATTGCGGGGACGCAATTTTCTAAAGGGGGGAAGGATGTAACATCCCAAGTAAGTAATGAATAATAGATATTTTTTATCTATGTCTATTAATGATAAAGATAGTGTTTTAGAGGCTTAAAATGAAAATAAATACAATCTTATGCATGGAATACACTAATATTCTTAAAAGATTGTTTTAGTGCCTTTTGATGGAAAACCATTTTTGAATCTATATTTTGACAATTTTATAAACTATGTTTGTCAAAATAAACTTATCCTTTATGATTGGGACATCAAAATTTACCTTGTGGGAATTTTTGGTAATTTTCTGACAATGTTCATTTTTTAATGAATAGTGAAAAATACTGCATTTTACATCAAAACTACTTTTTAATCTAATTTATTTATATGATTAGATTATGTTTTGAATTGGTTTTGAAGTAAAATTAGAATATATTTTTACAATTTTATCCAATGGTGGTCATTGGAATCAATTTCACTTTGAAATTAGACTTAAACTGGTGTCAATCTTTTGATACTTATTGTTTTGTAAAAACACGCTATTTGCTATGGCAGCGGGAATTAATTATTGAATTAATTAATGTGACTTATATGATTTGAATTTTGTAAAATGGACTTCATTTTTGAATTTGGAATATCAAATATAGCTTAGAGTAAATTTTTGGTAATTTTCTGAAAAACTTCAATTTTTGATGAATAGTGAAACCACTAAGTGGTAATCAAGCAAACTGATTTTCAGTTAAATGAAATTTTACCACTAATGTGTATTGAATTTTGAAAATCCGACATACATGGTTGTCATTAAGAAGTAAAATGTGGTTCAATGAGATTAAAATAATTTTTTGGTGAATAGTAACTTATTAAGTTCTTAATCGCGATTAGTGGTAATTAGTGTAGTTTAAGGTATAAATAATGATTTAATAATATGAAATGACCTAGACACATGTCCCAACCATATTGGTTGTGTCATGGCCGACCAAGACAAGCCATGGGTCAACTTGGGGACCCCATGGATCCACTTTTGTTGGGAAATGACATAAATTACTTTTTATTTAATGTTAAAGTGAAAATGACACAAACATGATATGTTTTGCGAAAACAAATTTTAAGTGGGGTTATACAAGTCCAAATTTTGATTATAAATAGTCATTGGAAATCTATAAAGATTTCCTACATCATAGTATTTGTTTTATAATTTTTAGACATTAAATAAATTAAATTATTTATGACATAATAATGATGCAGCGATGACATCATTATTTGATGATTTAAATAAAATAGAAAGATAATGTAAAATATATGATCTACACATGTCCAAAACCAATTGGATGAGTGGATTTCGAACCCTTATCACCTTATCCACGAATTATATCAATGTGGGACCTTTTGAAACCGAAACACATTTTCAAATAAAGTAATGTTTCTTTACTTTCCAAAAGTACCCCTCCTCTCCTCTTATAAAAGGCCCCCACCTCTACCTCATTTCACACACTCTTCAAGCCTTTGGCTCGGCCAACCCCTGCCCATTTGCTCTCTCCACATCCCTCTCCTCATCCTAGAGGATTACCTTTGGGCAGAATCCTTTCAAAAGAAGCCTTTAGGCTCAACTCAAAAGGAGTTACACTTTTTAAAGGAGTTTAATGAACGGTCGGGTCAAGTCGGATACGAAGTATGGGACTTCGTCTCAATCTCCTTTCATTGAGGCATATTTTATTTTATACACAACTTTCTTTTATACGGTGTATAAACCCCTTTTACCTTTACGTTTATTGAAAAGGAATCTTTTTTATACGAAGCGTTTACTAAACGACAAAAGGAAATGTTTTTGTCATACGTATGCGGCGACAACGACTTCTCCGCCGTCGTAACCGTTATTTGAGTTTCGGCTTCCTCTACAAGCCATACCTTCTTTTTTTTAAAGAAAAATAAATACCATGTTTTACTTTGGTATTGAAAATGGTTTTCATAATGTTTTTATAACAATGTGTTGTATTGATATCTCGTGATTGAAATGTGGAAAAGTTATGTTTCCTTTATGCATGTTTTATGTGATATGATTATGTTATGGTTCTTGGGCATTATTATGAAGACGGGTGGTTCCGTGATAAACTAAGGGCGGGTGAGCCCGTTATAGCTCTCCAATGCATTGGGTAACGCGAAGGAGTGAAACGTTAAGGTTTCTCCGAAGAGATTTTAGGGAATATACTGTGATGGGTATTCCAAACGTAACCAAGAGGGTTACTCCCTACGTAAGAATGTTATGAATGCCTCAAGTTACCTTTATGTATTATGATTTCTATGATTTATTCATGATTTTATGAGGTATTTTAAAGTGCATATGTTTTATGGGTAAAGTATGATTTCATTCTTATGTATATATGAACTCATGTTTCCTTTCCATGTTTTTTTTATAACCCATACTGAGTTTTTATGCTCATCCCAAGTTTTTGAAATGTTTTTCACAGGTCAAGGGAAAGGTACATGATAAGATGATAGAGTCAAGGATGTGTCAAGAATTAATCCATGTTTTATTTTAAATGTGTGTTCCATTGATGGGAATGAAGAATACTATCTTTATGTAACCACTTTTTTTATATGTGGAATGTAATGCAAGTTTTATGATCTAATTCTCTAAAACTCTAAACCCGAAAAGATCCTCAATGTGTAATCTTGTAATAACTAAAGATTAAGTAAGGTTTAAGGCTGGGGCCTTATAAAAGCTGTGTGGCTTCGCTAGTTTAACGAGCAACCTGGACAGTGTGCGTGTGGTTAACTAAACTAATGAAAACAAAATTATTATTATTATTATTAACACTATTGTAATTAATATTTTAATTTAGTTAAAATTAAAATTTTAACATTATTTACATTTATTATTGACAATGCTATTATGTTTTATTATAATTTTCGATTAGTTTAAATATTCATTTTATTTTAGTTTAGGTTATTTTAAATGTTTTATAGGATAGTCTAACCCTTCTTCATGTAGTTTTTATTTTATTTTATTTTTTATTCCAATTTTTTACCTCTTCTTTTCTCCTCTATTTCCTTTTATTTTCTTTTATTTATTTTTTTCTTCTCCCTCACATTCTCTCCCTGTCACGTGCTAGTTCCTCCCCCAAACCCTACCAGCACCATCCTTCTTCTCTCATTCCCCATACTGATGCCTTTCATCCCTGTTCCACCCACCAGCGATGCTGGGATCTCCCTTGTCTAGTGAAGCCTCCCATCCAACCTCTCTACTACTACCTCAGATGCTCAGACCAACCTCGCACCAAACCCCTACATAGCACATACTTTTGGTCGAGGACCTCTTTAGCCGCACCTCCTTCCGACGAAGTTCCAGCCAACACAACCTCTTCCGGAACCCACCACCTCACCAATCTATCCTTTCAAACCACTTTTCGTAGGTATGGATTACTCTGGTTGTGAATTATTTCATTTTGGGGATGTTTCAGTTGTGGTTCAGTCTGTGACTGATTAAATCTTGATGGATTTGTCATGATGCATTGTTTTAGGGTTTATTTAGACCCTTATAGGTGTGATTTTTGTGCGGTGAGACATTTGTGCCATGTAGTGACGTTTGCTACACACTGTTAGGTGGTTCCAAACCTAATTGTAAATTTATGATTTAGTTTCCTGTTTAATTATTTTTAAAGGTTCCTTATATTAATTTTTTTTGAATTTCATTTTTAATTAATTTTACTTGTGTTTGTTTTGTTTTTGTGAAAAACCCATGCCAAGCTATTTATCACTATTTAATAAACAGTTTTGTTAATTTATTAAAATGTGTATGTGTTGTAGTTGGTGTTTTGTTGTGGCACTAAGGTGTGTCTGGTTTTAAAAGGTGTGTTTTGAGTGATCGTTGGTATTTTGAATCATGAAAAATATTTTCAAATTTTTTAGTATATTATTTCTAGTAGCATTCTTAATTATGAAAGTGTTTTATTAACTATGTAGGTATTGTCTTGGTATGGAATCATTTTATGTTTAGTGGAAAAATAAGTTTTGAGTGATTTTTTAGAATCATAAAAACATGAAACATATTTAAAGATGGTTAATAAATTTTTTTGGTGGGTTTTCAACAGTGAAAATAGTCATTTAACTATGCATATGGTTTATTTAATGGTGTCAGTGATGTATATTAAGTTTGGAAGATTTTTTTCAGTGCGCGTATTATTTAAAAGTGTATTTTTTTGTGTGTGAAAGTGTGGTTGCGGGTAGTGGTAGTGCCATGTTTTATTTTTTTTTAATTTAACATGTGATGTGAACTCTGAACAACATGAGCACAAATAGGAAGCTTGGGTACTAAGTGGGAGGATTAGATCTAGTGTGCTAGTGATATGGAAGCGGCATTATCTAGGTTTCACTTATCTTGTTCTATGATTACATCACTAACTAAACTTTTGTGATGATTCGAGACCACTAGGTTGTGGATATTTTACCCTACTAGTGGCTCCTACACAAGAACGTATGTTTTTGTGGTTCATATACCATTGATCACTGAGATGTGATGTTCTAGGGTCTCACTTCTTACTAGTATCTTTTGAGCCTCCCCCATATTTTGTGCTCCTTTTTCACTAATCGCTCATAGTTGGCACACATTGTGGATTTAGGTTGATCAAAAAAGAAAGTGTGTGTGAGTTTTTAATTTAATTCATTTTCTTTAAATCTTTTAGGCTTAAAAATATTCCTCTAAAATTGTTTAAATATTTATCTGTTAACTTTAATTTGATAAACATGAAATTGTCTCTATCCTTTATGTTTTATGTGTGTAATATTTTCTTTGTGAAATCTTGTTGGGAATTTTCTCACACCCTACTTACATGCTTGGATTTAAGTAGATTTGATTATGTCTGGTACATGTAAGGGTCCATCCATTGGGAATAGTTTTTCAGGTTGTTACTGGACTACTTGGCGTGGCGTTGTGGAGATGGCTTGACGGTGGTGTCCTCTCACCGGGTGGCAGTTTTTGTGTTGGTTATTGGTCACCCTACAAATTGGTATTTCTTGATTGTTTTTCACATTAAATATGTAACACAAATTTTGGTTTTTGGTTAAAGTCTCGTTCGGTTGTGGCATTAAAATTTGGTCTATTTTATATATATTTTTTTAAATTTTTATTCAGTTAAATCATTCCCAAGCTTTATTTAGATACTCGGGTGCTTATGTCAGCCGTTGGAGATCATGAATAACCTTCAGGCCTTGCTGTGGGTCGGGTCAGGCACCGATTGGATGGTAACCGGATTTGGTTTTTGAAAGTTATACTGAATAAAAAATCATAAAAATGTTAAAATTATAATATTTAAAACATTAGATAAACTTTTGAAACCGACCATGTATGGTGTTTATGATAAATGATCCACGACGTTTCATGGAGATAGTAGTTTGTACCTACACATGAATGGGGATTTAATGTATCTTCAAGGTGGAAATGAAATAAATTCAATTATATTTTACTTTTCAAGAAAAATATATGTGATATTAAAGTCATATTTATTCATTAGTTTCATCTTTATAATCTTCCTTTTATGTATAAGTGAAAAATGAAACACATTCATTTGTGGAGGTGGTAGTCCACATATACAAAAAAACAATGTTATCATTTTACAATAGATAAAAATGTTTTAATTTAAGTAATTTATTATTATTAAATAATAATTATTAGGTTATAAATTTCATATATATTCATTGTATCCATTATTTTAACCATCCATGTTATCTGATGAATATAAATGATTCACATTGCTTCATGGAGGTGGTAGTCCACATGTATACACAAGCGATGCTTCCATTTCCCATATGATGGAAAAGGAGTTGAATATGGGTAATTTCCCAAAATTAATAATTTTTTAGTATATATAGGACCTAAATTCTATTATATGCTAATTTTTTTATAATATTTTAATGAGTTAAAAAATAAAATAAAAATGAAAACACTCAGTTAAATTTTTTTACCTCTTCTTCAAAAGAACTCGTCTATAAACTTTTATCCTTATATATTAGTATTTTTATGACACAAAAGCCTCTTGGTCATGAAAAAAATATGTTTTAGAATCAACTTTTGAAGTTAATTGTAGATATTAGTGTCTAAAGTGGTGTAAATACCATAGGATAAGTGGATCCCTTTTATATGTAAAAGGTGTGGTACTCATGTAAATATAAAAAGTTATAAAATTTTAAAAGATATAATCCAGGGTACATTTGAATGGATGAACCCCAAATTAATATACGGGATGTGATAGGTTCTAAACACACTTAACCTATCACATTTATACTAATATTTCATATGTTTTAAGCCTTATCTTCTTGTTAATCCCATTTAAACCAAATTTATCCATAACTATGATAACTTATATTTTTACCATGATAACATATTTATATAACCAAAAATAAACGGGGAAATAAAACAAAATTTGGAAATTATTATTCTAAATATTTAATCAATTTTCTCATATTATTATTAAATTGGTGATATAAATTAATTTTTATATAAAAACACAAAACTAAAGAAAAATAATATTTTGGAAAAAACTCAATATTAGCATAAACATTAATCTACATTGAAAATAAGTAAAAAATATGACATAAAAATGTACATTAAAAAAATATGTAATTATTTTAGATTTTTGGATAAATTCGAATAAAAATTTCACCTTCCAACAATACAATTAATTGTAATTTCAACAAAAATTGCTTTTAACTGTAATAAAATATAAATCATGTTCACAAAAGTAAATATTCTACTCCCAAATTAAAAATAATATATTTTATTCCTTAATCTTATATTTCCTCATTATAATCATTTTTCAAATTAATATTTCATTCTTACATCATAATAATAATAAATAGTGAGAGTATTTAAAAAAAATTCATTATTCATGGAAAAATCAACACTTTTAGAAAAAAACCAGAAAATCCATATTAGATAAATTTTATACGATGATTTAAAAAATTAATTCATTTTTAGAAATTTACATTTATAAAATTTATAAATTTAACATTTAAATAAATCTATATAGATCAAAGAAAAAACAATTTAGGTAAATATAACTATTCCTTTTTTAATGAAAACTATTATAAAATTATTTGTAAAACTATGATTATTATAAATCCATAAACTGAATATATATAAATCATAAGATTAATTTATTAGTATAATTACCAATTTATTCTCATTTAAATACAACATATATTATTTTCCATTTTAGTTATCAATAAAATCGATGTAGAATGATGCTTTCAAATTTAGTTTTTCTAACAACAGATATTGAAAGTTCTTCATTCAAGGATTTCAACATCTGGATATTTTAAAAAACACTATAAATGAGTAATTATTTTAAAATATTCTTAAATAAATTATTCCAACCCTATACAAGAGAAACAATTACACTTGAAAACATAAATAGAGACATCAAATAGCACATATAGTAGCATAAAACTCTTTGAAAACATTTACAACATATTTCAAAAATAATATACACATAAATAAAAATGAATCTATAAATCCCTCATTTTTTGAATATATTATTATAGTGGTTTTCGATAGTTTTTTAAATCTTTTGGTATATATGGTGAATCCTCATAGAAAATCTAAAATAACATAAAGTTTTATAAAGTAACAAATATAATATATTTGTCTAAATAATAAGTGTTTTCAAAAATCTAACATTTTAAAAATATATTGTTATTCTAGGAATGATTATCTCATAAATGAATCATAAAACCAGATAACTACATTCGACGCCCAATTTTAGATGATTACTCTATTTATAATAAAAAATAATTTCATAATAGAAGCACTAGATATGTACAAGAAAAGTATTTGCTAATATTAATGTCTTCAACCTAAACGTTCGTATATTAAAGTTTCTTATCCCGTTGTAAAAATTTGAGCCTCACTAAACTCAGTCGAGTAACTATTTAAATTTAAAATATTATTTCCAAAATCATAAGTAAAATGAATATATTAATATTAAAAACAATAATAATATAATAATAATTATTCTTGTAACAACTTTATTAATCTGCTTGAAACACTACCCAATAAATAGCTTAACCAATATGTCATTTATTTATTTGGGAAAACAATGCACAAAATCCAATTTATATTAAAATATAAAAAATGAATAATTAATAATTATATAATAAAAATTGTTTCATAGTTATATATTTATATATATATATTAATAGTTAATTAATGGAAGAAACTGATACATAATCTATTTGTTTTTAATCTTCATGAAATATGTTCAATTTTGGTATGTTGGTATAGGTACTTCACAATTGTTGAAAATTATTTTGGATACATAAAACAATAAATATATGTAAAATAGTATTGTTTTCAAATAGTATATAGATACCATATTATAAAATTAATAAATTGAATCAAAATAACCTATGTTTAATTAAGGAATTAAATTTATAATAGAAATTTTGTTACAAGGAAAACCACTAAAACAAGGATATTGTGAGATCCTCACCATTTAAAATATCAATGATGAAATTTTAAATATATAAAATGTAAAATATCTTTAAAAAATATTTTAAATCATAATAAATATTAAAAATTATTGAATAGAGTATGCATATATGTTAACTTTATAATCTTTTCAAGATGTATTGGATTATTAGAAGGCGATGGTTCTATAAATTTTTCTTTCATTTTCAATGATTCCTTTAAATTATGATACCCCTACATATGGTTAGTATATGAAAAAACTATTTTTAATTTCAATTTAATGATTAATAAAAAATTAAAAACAATTCAAAACATAGTTTAAAAATAATACATAAGTCTATCTTTCCAAAGTAAAAAAATGACCAGCACATTTTCCAACTAAGGTCGCCTCCTTAAAAAGTAATTAATTTAGAGGGGGTGGATTTATAATATAATTTATTTCCACTCCTATCTGACCAAGCTACAATTGATAATGATGTACATAACCCCCAATATTATGTAAAATTCTTAAATATTACAATTTTTACATGGGGATCCCTAACATGAAACTCATAGTAAACAATCAGGTTTGAATGAAGAGGTGGAGGATCTGGGTAAGTATGCTAGTATTGTCAAAAAAAATTCGAAAATTATATCTGATACGTATAATTTATTTCAATGACCTATCTAATTATTCAAATAAAACAACATATCCTTCAATGATGTTATTTATCTAGTATATTCTTCCTCCATCAAATATATTTTAGAGTTGATAAATTCATTTCTAATATAAATAACCTCATTATATCCTAAGACATACCATGGGTGGTTTTTCCTTCCATAAATTGTTTTAATAATAGAAATTATTACTTCTAGGATAAAGGTACCCTATGTCGTTTTCTCCTAAAGGGTGTCCAAAAATAATATTTTAAAATTTTATATTAGTTGGATTAATATAAAAAGTAATAATATTAAATAAAAATATTATTTAATAATATAGGATCATATAAAATAATTATTTTGTTTTATTGATAATAAGCATCCCCTTTTTCTATCCTCACTCTATTCTATTTTTTATTACATTGGGGAGGACATTAAGGATTGTATTAGTACCACATTGGATTCGATTATAGTAATAAAACATTTTATTGTCATATCAAATTTCATATATTAATATTTTAGGGAAAAAAAATCTATTTTGATAGGATGAATATCATTTTGGAACTTACAATGTCAAAATAATCATATAGTGAAGTCAAGATCATCATGAGGTAAAAAAGTGTAAGAACCTGGGTTTTTAGAACGGGTCAAAATCCCGACCCTATATAAATTTTTGACTTTTTTTCAGGGAAACTGGATTAAATGAGAAGTTTCTGGAAATTTCCAAACTACACACTGTGTACTTTAAGTACACGTCGTGTATGTCTAGGCGAGTGGTCGACCGTGTACTCATTGAGTACATGCTGTGCAGGTGACCGTGTAGAGTTTTCTTACTACACGGCGTGTAGTTTTGAACACGCTGTGTTGACCGCCGACCGTGTGAGTCCATACATGGCGTGTATGCCGTTGTCCAGGTAAGAACCAGGGACACGCCATGTTCCCTTTATACATGATGTGTAGTCTAGCCGTGTATGAGGGATATACATGGCGTGTGAGTATGTCAGCGAGGAAAGGAAGAGGAACCCAGTACATGCCGTGTACCCAGAGGTACACGCCGTGTAATCATGTCGGCACATTCGGAATGTAAGTCGGAAGAATATTTCCATCTTTTGAACAGTTAAATGAAATATACAGGGCGTGCAGTACTAAAGTATAGACCATGTACTTTTTTTCGCTTAAATCGGGCAGTAGCCTTGTTTTTTAGGCAGAACACACCTCCTCCGCCCTGATACGCAAACCAAGCTGGCCAGACCTTCATTTTATTCTCGGTTCTTCGTTCGAAGTCCGATTCGATCGCTGATTAGTGCGTTGGAATCCCCTCAGTAAGGCCTCAATTCCACTTTGGCCGTTTTGTCAGATTTTCGTTCTAGAACGAGTTATATTCCTTTGAGTGGTTTTGAATATTTTATATATTTACCGCGTTTTAGACCGAATTGGAGGGTGTTACCGGAGGAGTAGCATCGGGAGAGTCTCAGGTAGGTGGTGCATACCACATTTTTGTGTTTTCGTGGTTGTTCGGGTGACGCTGCTTTCGGCGCATTTTCGAGTATTTTGAGTAGGACCCGTTTTATCTTTTTTTCATACTGTATTGCTTATGGGACCTCTGGGATGCTTTTGGGTATGCCCAGTTACAAGTTTGCGTGAGAAGGGCCGGGTGAGGGGTCGTTGCTCGTCGGGGCATTTTTGCCAGGGAACGCCGAAATCATCTAAATTGAAATGTTATTGTTATAAACTGTTTAGTTTAATTTTTTAAAGCCTATTAAATTGTTAGAGGCATTTAAGACCTCTGTGCTGGTATGGGAAAGCACCCGGTATAGTGCAATTTGACAGTTTAGTTGGTTTTTCTTGTTTATGCTTTCAGTTTACAAATTTTATATATTCAATTGCTGAATTGCATCTGCTGGACCATTTGGGTTGTGTTGGGCTTGGCCCGGTTATGCTTGAGTGATGCTGATCACAGGTTGGGGCTTTTCCCGGGTTACTTTGGGTGGTTTTGACCACGGGATTGGGCGTCATGGATGTCGGATTGAGGCAGTGTGACTGTTAGGCTGGGCATGGCCCGGGTTACTTGGATGGTGAGGCCATCGTACTTGAGCGACATGGTCGCAGGGACATGAGGTGTCAGATTTTTTGGTGTCTTATGACTATTTTTGGTGATTACCTCCCACCGAGACTTTGAGTAGTGTGCACACATAGATACTCCGTGATGAGGTGGTTTTGACCACTCGTGTGGGTAGAGGCCCCCGTACTTGCGGTTAGGTATTTTGGTTGAGTGTGCATGCCGTAGAAAGCCACGGGGGAGGTGAGGAGCCTTCATGAAATGGGCGTGCATTCGGGACGTCGGTACTTGAGACACGAGGTGTCAGGAGGCACATGGTGCCGGGTTACTACTTGTGGGCGTGCCTTCGGGATGTCGGTACTTGAGAAATGAGGTGTTAGGAGGCACATGGTGTCGGGTTACTATTTTTGGGCGTGCCTTCGGGACGTCGGTACTTGAGACACGAGGTGTCAGGAGGCACATGGTGCCGGGTAACTACTTGCGGGCGTGCCTTCGGGACGTCGGTACTTGAGACACGAGGTGTCAGGAGGCACATGGTGTCTGGTTACTATTTTGGGCATTCCTTCGGGACGTCCGTACTTGAGGCACGTGGTGTTAGGAGGCACATGGTGCCCGGTTACTATTTTGGGCGTGCCTTCGGGACGTCGGTACTTGAGACACGAGGTGTCAGGTGGCACGTGGTGCCGGGTTAGACGACAGAGATTTCGGCGTTGGCCGAAGCAGGTGATACTCCATGGTGCCTGTTGAGCACCAGTGGAGTTTGTATTTATTTTTTCATTGAACTGATTACTGCTTTCCTGGTAAATGCCTGACTACTTAAACACATATATTTGGTATGCACCGTTGGGTGGTATCCTACTGAGATTTGTCTCCCACCCGGCACGGTCCCTTCGAGACGCGTGTAGAATTCATGGTTTCACGTGCAGGAAAGAGGCCAGCTTCAAGAGCTGGGCTGTGCTAGTTGTTTCATGGAGATGGTATGGACCTTGAGGTCATACCTAGTTGGGGTTTACTTGTTGTGTTTACTTTTCTGTATCAGCATGCTTATTTGTTGTAGCTACTGTTGGTTAGCCATTGGAGCCCTTTTGTATGTTGACCTACTTTGGATGCATGTTTTACTATTCAGTAGTAGTTACTTGTGATCAGCATGATTTTGTGTTTATTTCCATTGTTGTTGTTATATTTATTGCTTCTGCTGTATATTGTTATTGTATGTGCTTCCGCTATGCGGGTCTGGTTCGAATCTGCTGAGTCTTTCTTTTTGCTGCATATTTTAGTATTATACTCGGACCAGTACCCTTACTATGATCCTCCGAGAGGGAATAGCCTCCCCACTATACCTATTTAGACCCTCGTTGCTAGTTGGCAGCCTTTGGCGTTCCTGGGAGGTGCGCCTAAGGTAGTAACACCCGACCCATTCGACACTGTTCGGGTGGCTGGCCGGGTCCGGGAAGTTACAAAGTGGTATCAAAAGAGTTCTTGACAAGGATTTAGTAGTAATATTTTTCTGGATAATAATGAGATTGAGACTTCTCTTTTTATTTCTGCTGGTTTTACTATTTGGGATACGGTAGACTGGAGATAAGTTGTGCTTACTGGGACTAGGTTTTTAGCTTATGCTTGGGTGCCTGCAGCCCCAGGTATGAGGGATGGACCTAGTTACCATGGGTGGGAATTGCTCTTTTCTTTTGCTTAGATTATGGTTTATACGATTTCCACCTCGGTGGCTCACTTGGTGTGTGATTTTCTGCATTGTGATATGTGACCCTTGACCCAGTGTGGTAAGGGAGAATTGGACCTTGGCTCGGTATGGCAAGGCTTGTAGCTTGGATTTTTATGGGCACTTTTTTAGGGTATTTCAATTTCATAATTGCACGTATGCTTTGTTAAGTGATAATACCATGTGAATAAAATAAATCAATTTCCATGCTTATCTGCTTCGAAATGTAAAATGGTGAAATTCTTGATAGAATTGCTAGTTGTTGAAATGTGTATTCCATGATTTAATTTTTTTTGTAGAATTTCTTGTGGCAGGGTTTTGGGTCTGACTCCTATGAGAGTAGGCAGGTACTATGACTGAGGAAGTGTAACTGTCAGGATTGGGCGACTCGGTCATCGGTTTGAGGCAACGTGAGTTGTCAGGATGGGCATGGCCTGAGGTACATTTGATACTTGGATCTGTTAAGGGCGGGTAAGGAGGTCGTGAGGCCGGGATGCCGTGGGTCATGGGTTGCGGTGAGGGGGAGTAAGGGTAGTTGTTATGCACTGCCTTTTACTACTTTCATTATCTGCGTAGAATATATTGTTATATATATATGGGATGTCTGACCATTTATGGTATTCAGCGGGTTACTACGTCACGATTCGATAGAGCGTCAGGCAGGGGATGTTACAGTGCCGCAGGATCAGGGTCAGAATTTGGTACAGGCAGAGCACGAGCCACAAGTACAAGCTCAGGGACAGGATCAGGTTCAGGATCCAGTGCAGGCAGGACATCATCCGGGTTTGGCGTCGTTCGAGCCGTGGATCGACGAGTAGCTCCAAGCGATCCTAGTACACGTCTTGCAGGGGATGGACAGTGCCGTTCTGGGTGCAGATCCTTCTATGGCGTATCTGACGTGGGAGTTCCAGTCGCAGCACCCGCCGCTTTTTCAGGGAAAGGGTGGTCCGCAGGCGGCTGAGAACTGGATAGAGAGTATGCATATGATATTCGAGCAGCTCGAGATGCCTCGAGGGCGGAGGGTCATGCTCGCGACATTCATGCTGAGAGGACTGGCAAAGCGTTGGTGGGATGTACAGGTTCAAGCTCGTAGACACGAGGGATTGGCATGGCAGAAATTTGAGGGAAGGTTCTTTGAGCACTTCTACCCGGAGAAACTGAGGGCAGAGAGAGCTCGGGAGTTCTTGAGTCTTCAGCAGGGGGACATGTCCGTCTTGGACTACACAGCTACTTTTACAGAGTTGTCTCGCTTTGCACCTGGTATGGTGAGCGATGATGCAGCTAGGGTGAGGCGCTTCCAGGATGGCTTGTGACACGCCATTTGGGTTCAGGTGAACATTTTCAGGATGGGTTCTTTCTCCGAGGTGGTGAATCAGGCGATTATAGCCGAGGGAAACTAGAGGGAGAAATATCGCATGGGCAGGATGACAGCTTCAGCTGATGGTTCAGATAGCAGGAAGCGAGGATGAGATGAGTTCCACCAGGGCAGTCAAGCCAAGGATTCAGCTAGACCACTTCGTGGGAGTTCTTCGGTGATTTGCTTCCAGTGTGGACAGTCGGGACATGTTCGGGATCAGTGCGATAGGTCTCCGAAGGAGTGCCGGGAATGTGGATAGGACAGGCATTTGGAGAGGTTTTTCAGGAATCATTCTCAGATAGCCGGCAGGCAGGGTCCAGGACAGACTGCAGTGTCTGGAGTTGGTTCAGGTTTGGTACCCGGAGAGGGTAGTTGAGGTTCAGCTGTCTGCGGGGGTCGTGACAGAGATAGTGGGACCCAGCTGAGGGGTCAGTGGCCGGTGACTGGAGCAGCACCGTAGGGAGGTCAGGCATCATGCAGCCATGTTTCAGGCCAGGTGCATGCCGTGGAGCTGCCAGAGGCTGAGCAGGCCGGTGAGCCTATGACAGTTCTAGGTACACCGCAGTGTGACCGTGATCTCTATGATTCCTTTTTGGCATGACCTGTAGAGTTGTGTCTGTTTTGAGTG
This sequence comes from Viscum album, assembly GCA_963277665.1. NCBI lineage: Eukaryota > Viridiplantae > Streptophyta > Magnoliopsida > Santalales > Viscaceae > Viscum > Viscum album. The sequence goes on along the minus strand of OY728138.1, from coordinate 1,466,180,410 downwards.
CCTGAGGTGCACATGATATTTGTGGACTAAATAGATGTTATTCAGTGGGTTCTCACTATCTCGGGTGCGTGATATAGATGTGTATGTATGTGTGAGCTGTCGTGGGCATCGGGGCATCGCAGATGCGGGTTATATGAGGTGCCGTGGGGATCGGGTCATCGTTGATGCGGGTTACGTGAGGTGTCGTGGGTATCGGGGCATCATGAATGCGGGTTACATGAGGTGCTAGGCACCAGGACCTCATGGAGGCAGACACCGATGCGGTGTGGGATACTTGGGGTGTCGGAAGTGACACAGGAGCACCAATGAGGTGCAGGGGTGAAGATGTGTCACATGAAGATTTTACTTCTGGAAAACAGGTTAGTAAACCCTATTTATTTTATGTTTCGTTGGGTTGAGACCAGGTAAGGGAATTCCTAAGGTGGGTAGCCCCCTTGAGGAATTTGGCTGGATCCTTTGAGACCGGGGTAGTTCGGGTTGTTTCACTGGTGTGGGCATGTTCGGTGCCATCTCTTGGTTTTGTTTGGAATCTCGGGGACGATCTACGTTAAGGTGGGGAGTTTGTAAGAACCCGGGTTTTCAGAACCAGTCTAAATCCCAAAACTGTTTAAATTTTTGACTTGTTTCCAAGGAAACTGGATTAAATGGGAAGTTTCTGAAAATTTCTAGACTACATGTCGTGTACATTATGTACACACCATGTATGTCTGGGTGAGTGTCAGAACGTGTACTCGTCGAGTACATGCCGTACGGGTGACCGTGTAGAGTTTTCTTACTACACAACATGTAGTTTTGAACACACCGTGTAGACCGCCGACTGTGTGAGGCCATAAATGGCGTGTAGCCCACTAGGCGGGTAAGAACCAGGGACATTCCATGTCCCATTTGGACATGTCTTATAGTCTAGCCGTGTATGAGGGATATACATGGTGTGTGAGTACGTCGATGAGGAAATGAAGAAGAAACCAGTACATGACGTGTACTGAGAGGTACACGCTGTGTACTGATGTCGGCAGGTTTGGAAAGTAAGTCGGCAGAATCTTTCCATCTTTTGAACAGTTAAATGAAATATACATGGTGTGTAGTCATAAAGTATATGTCGTGTACTTTCTTTTTTTTCTTCAATCGGGAAGTAGCCTCGTTTTTTAGGCAGAACACACCTCCTCCGCCCGGATACGTGAACCATGCTGGACGGACCTTCATTTTCTTCCCATTTCATTGTCTGAAGTCTGATTCGATCGATGATTAGTGCATTGGAACCCCCTCGATAAGGCCTCGATTCCTCTTTCTCCATTTTGTATGATTTTTTTTCTAGAACGAGTTATAGCCCTTTGAGCGGTTTTGAATCTTTTGTAGATTTACCACGTTTTATACCAAATTGGTGAGTGTTACCGGAGGAGTACCATCATGAGCGTCTCAGGTAGGTGGTGCATACCTCATTTTTGTGTTTTCGTGGTTGTTCGGGTGACGCGGCTTTCGGTGCGTTTTCAGGTATTTTGAGCGGGACCCGTTTTATCTGCTTTTTCATACTGTATTGCTTATGGGACCTTTGGGATGCTTTTGGGTATGCCCGGTTACTAGTTTGCGTGAGCAGGGCCTGGTGAGGGGTCATTGCTCATCGGGGCATTTTGGCCGGGGAACGCCAAAATTGTCTAAATTGAAATGTTATTGTTATAAACTGTTTAGTTTAATTTGTTAAATCCTATTAAATTGTTAGAGTCATTTAAGACCTCTGTGCTATTATGGGACAACACCCGGTATAGTGCAATTCGATTGTTTAGTTGGTGTTTCCGGTTTATGCTTTCTATTTACATATGTTATATATACAATTGCTGAATTGCCTCGGCCGGACCCTTTGGGTTGTGTTGGGCTTGGCCCGGTTACGCTTGAGTGATGCTGATCATAGGTTGGGGCTTTTCCCAGGTTTCATTGGGTGGTTATGACCACGGGATTGAGCGTCATGGATGTCAGATTGAGGCAGTGTGACTGTCAGGTTGTGTATGGCCCGGGTTACATGGATGGTGAGGCCATCGGACTTGAGTGACATGGTCGCAGGGACACGAGGTGTCATATGTTTTGGTGCCTTAGGACTATTTTTGGTGATTACCGCCCACTGGGACTTTTAGTAGTGTGCACACAGAGATACTCCGTGATGAGGTGGTTTTGACCACTAGTGTGGGTAGAGTCCCCCGTAGTTGCTGTTAGGTATTTTGGTTGGGGGTGCTTGCCATAGAAAGCCACGGGGGAGGTGAGGAGCCTTCTGGAAATGGGCTTGCCTTCGGGACGTCGGTACTTGAGATACGAGGTGTCAGGAGGCACATAGTGCCGGGTTACTACTTGTGGGCGTGCCTTCGGGACGTCAGTACTTGAGACACAATGTGTCAGGAGGCACATGGTGCCGGGTTACTATTTGTGGGCGTGCCATCGGGACGTCGGTACTAGAGACACAAGGACTCTAGAGGCACATGGTGCCGGGTTACTACTTGTGGGCGTGCCTTCGGGACGTCGGTACTTGAGACACGAGGTGTCAGGAGGCACATGGTGCCAGGTTACTATTTTGGGCGTGCCTTCAGGACGTCGGTACTTGCGGCACGAGGTGTCAGGAGGCACATGGTGTGGGGTTACTATTTTGGGCGTGCCTTCGGGACGTCGTTACTTGAGACACGAGGTGTCAGGTTGCACGTGGTGCCGGGTTACACGACAAAGATTTTGGCGTTGGCCGAAGCAGGTGATACTCCAGTGTGGATGTTGAGCACCAGTGGAGTTTGTATTTATTTTTGAATTGTACTGATTACTGCTTTCCTGGTAAATGAATGACTGCTTAAACACATATATTTGGTACGCACCGTTGGGTGGTATCCTACTGAGATTTGTCTCACACCCTGCATGGGCCCTTCGGGACGCGTGCAGAATTCATGGTTTCACGTGCAGGAAAGAGGCCAGCTTCAGAAGCTGGGCTGCATTAGTTGTTGCATGGAGATGGTATGGACCATGAGGTCATACCTTGCTGGGGTTTACTTGTTGTGTTTACTTTTCTGTACCAGCATGCTTATTTGTTGTAGCTATTGTTGGTTAGCCATTGGCGCCCTTTTGTATGTTGACCTACTTTGGATGCATGTTTTACTGTTCAGTAGTAGTTACATGTTATCAGCATGCTGTTGTGTTCATTTCCCCTACTGTTGTTATATTTATTGCTTTCTCTGTATATTGTTATTGTATGTGCTTCCGTTATGCAGGTCTCGTTCGAGTCTGCTGAATCTTTCTTTCTGCTACATATTTTAGTATTATACATGGACTAGTACCCTTAATATGATCCTCCGAGAGGGTATAGCCTCCCCACTATACCTATTCAGACCCTCGCTGCTAGTCGGAAGCCTTTGGCGTTCCGAGGAGGTGCGCCTAATATAGTAACACCCGACCCGTTCAGTACTGTTCGGGTGGCTGGCCGTGTCCAGGACGTTACAAAAAGGATTAATTTTTATCAAACTATTTTAAGTGAATATTGTTTTCCAATAAAATTAATTAAAATAATACTTATTTGTGAGTGGTTAAATGAAAATAAAAGATTATATATCTACAAAAATAAATTTAAATTCATAAAATTTTTATTAATTGCCATGTAATTAATGTTATATTGCCTTTTTCATATAAAAATGCATTCTCATGAAAACCCCCTTTCTGTCCACCTTATTGGATTTATTTTAAAATTAATTTCACAATACTTTATAAATTTAATTCCATAAAAAATTAAAATTTTCTAAATATAATAATTAATATTTAATAATAAGATCATCTTAATTATTTTTCATAATGAATACTAAAATAGTACAAATCTATTGTCATAGTTAAGGTTAAACAGGTTTTCTAAGATATTAATCTAAATCGATAAGGGTTAAAATGACATTATATCATTTCTAAAGAATATTTTATGTATTTATTAGGACTCTTGTAAAATTATAATATAAATTAAATTAGTTATTGGAAACTTTTCATGGAAAATGACTTAATATTATTTTAAAATTTTCATAAATACCAAACATGTCCTCTCCCTCCACTATAAAAGTAAAAAAAAATAACCCACTCCACATATAGAGAGCCTTTTATATCATACTATACCAAACCAATTACATTCCTAACTGATGTGGCCTTAAAAACATATGTTTTTCCACATATTTTTAATTAATTTTTAAAAATTTAATTATTTGTATTCACACTTTTTAATAAATAATGGTTATTTTTAATTTTTATTATTAAATTTAATAATTAATCAATATTTATAATTAATAGTGTATTTTAATCTTTAAATTAATTAATTAATTTATTACTTTAATTTTATAGACTAATAACCTTTTATTTAGATTGTTGTTTTTGTTCTGCATAGTAAATAATTTAACATTAATTACCTAAGTAATTAATTCTCCATTTTCAATTAGATAATGAAGCTTTTATTTAATATTTCATGTACTATATATTGATAAATATAACATAATCTAAATTTTAGTTGTCTTTTAATAATTTATATTTTATAAATTTAAGTATATAAACTCACTGCATCTCTGTTACTTAATTTCATTAATTAACATAAATTAATTAATAAAATAATAGTTATATGATTTATTTATATAATTTAATTTTAAAGGGTAGTATTTTATAAATAATTAAACATTGTTTTATAATTGTTTTAATTTAATGTTAATGTTTAATAATTTAATTGTTTCTGAATTCAATTTTTAGTATAGTAATAATTTATGTTTTACGAATGGAAGTTATTAATAATTTAACTTAAGTTAAATTGGTTTTATTTATTTATTAAATATTATGTTGTATTTTTATTTTTAATTGTTTTAATTATGTTTTAGTTTTTATTAATTATTTTTTTTTCATATTTTAATTTAAGTTTAAATTTAATTTATTTTTTCTATTTATTTTTCAGCATCACGGTGTCACAACAACTGATTCATATCACTTTTTTAATTGGTTCTATTTAATGTCTCACTGGTCCACCATGCACTAGTTTTATCACTGCCTCGTCATGACACTACTCACTGTCTCACCGTATTCCTTTACGGTGTCCCAATTTTAACACTGTTTCCTCTTTCTCACGGACTCACAGCCACCGTAACCCCTTTTCACGGTACCACCGTGATTCTCCTTACTGTTTCACCATGACACCCCATTCACGGAGCCACCGTTTTCACCACGCTCCATTTTCATCATGGTCTCACTATATTTTCGCGACCATATCCTCATCACTGATCTAGGACCCTACCACTGTTTTCTTCCTTCTACAGACCATTTTCTCTAAGATTGTTTCTCAACCTTAGCACCGCAACCCAAACTCACATTCTCACAGACAACCATTTTCTTCTCTGCAACCTATGACTTTGTCATCCATCATGCTGGCATGCAACACTCAAATTCAGATAAAAATACATACAAGTCCAAACTAGATATTGATGAATTTATTCATCAAATTTCAAAAAATAAGGAAACGAAAAAATCAATCTTCACATTATAGGTTTACAAACCATAAATTCAGATCTCCACACTGCTGGACCTTAGAATAAACAGCTGTAGTAGACTTGTTTTGTGCCACCTTACTGTCGTCGCCACCACTGGTTGTCACTGAGTCAGAAAATCTTCCTAGTTTTCACGTTTGAAGAATCCATCACATATATAAAGGTTTGATGTGCGCGATACTTAATTGTTGAACCTGCGATGCTTGAACCTGAAGTAAAGGATGAGTTGCATTGCTGGAGGAGGAAACCGATCCAAATAGGATTCGGGGTACCTTGTCTCACTGTCGCGGAAGGAGGGTGAGGATGAACAGTTCCCACCGCCGCATTTTCTGGACAAAGTTACAGGCTACCATGGATTTCGGGGAGGAAGAAGGCCCAATTTTCACCCCCATGGTTGTGACATGCAGAAAATGGATAGGGTGAAGGGATTAAGATAAAAATAATTATAAAATAAATAAAATAACTGAAAAACAATTAAATTAATAATAGAATAATAAAAATGTTTATAATAAATTAAAGTTTAATAAGAAATTTACAAAATATTAAACTAATGGAATTAACTAGTTAATCTATGTTTTATTTTAATTTAAATTTTTATAAAATAATTATAATAATCAATTAATAAATTTAATATAATTTAAAAATATAATTAAGTTATTTCAACTAAATGTTAATAATTCTTACACTAATAACTTAATTGCAAATAATAAATTAAAAATTAATAATTTTATTTAATTAATTATTTAAAAATAAATTAATAATAATAACAGTAATATTTAATAACAATTATGAATTTAAATTATTTATTAATTAACTCTAATTACTTTTGAATAAGTGTTATAATAGTAAACATAAAATAATAACTGTAAAATATTAATTAACAGTCATTGTGTTTTAATTATTTAATATGTTTATAAAATGTGCAGGTTTATTCAAGAGTCAAGTATACATCCAGATTCACTTAACTAACTCAGAGGTAGTTAGTTAGGTGAGGAAAAATAGTGTGACATGCCTGTCCTGAAAAAACACACATGTGTGGTGCACAACTGAGGGATAGTTAAAGTCGGTGGAAGCGTGCGGTGAGTAGTAGCATGTGACAGTTTATATTTAAAGCAGAGCAGTAGCATATTTTCAAGGTGGGTCATTCATTTAACACATCTGGATAGCCAATTACGAGGAGAGGAATCTGGAGGGAAACTCAGGAACCACTTCTTTGAGCTGGAGGAGGGCAGGAACAACAACAGTTCATGCTAGTAGAGGGAGTTTACATCCTCTGTTTTCTTAATTCTTCTCTTTTGTAATAGAATGTTCTTGGTATACGTGTTAATAGAGATAATGTATAGCTATTTCATTAGTCTGGGAAAATATTAAAGTTCCACTAGTTATCATGAAATTCTCATTTCACATTATCATTTTAATTGTTATCAGCATTGATCGGTGAGATCGATACTGAATTCATTTAATTATATTGTTCCACCAATGTTTAATTTCAAAATTCCACATTCATTTGGAGATTTTGATTGTAGAAACACTTTTCAAATTATAATAGATTCGAAATACTTCAAGTCTTAAGGTGAGTTTGTCTTGCTGTTAATTTTCAAATAGTTCCCAGTTGATTAATTTTGGAGTGGAAAACTCTTAAATTTGTTGGCATATGTGACTTAACTCATGGAGAGGGAGGTGATTCATACTCTTACCATGGTACTCTGCAACAACCTATATGTGAATTGGAACACCTTCAAAACCAGTATAATTGATATTACTCCCCGAGCATTTTAATAGACTGTCGTTTTATCAGTGTTCTAAATCTCTGGTATTCCATGTTTTCTTTTGTATCTATCCTCAGTATAGTTTAAATAAATGTTTTCTAATTTTTTTCACTCTACTACTTATAAAAAGTGATGAAAGAATAAAAAAAATAAAAACTAAAAAAATATAAAAATCACTCTACTACTTACAAAAGTGGAGTTTACCAAGTTTTTAGAATATTAGAGGCCAAATTTACCTTCCCTGTGGTTTCAACCCTGCTTTCCACATATACTATAGTTAGTAGGAATATAAATATTAATCTTTTACCATGTTAAAAAACATTCTAGGTAACATTTTTGGAGCCGTTTCATTGGGAGGAACGAGCCATTACTTTAAAAAAACTAAAAAAAACACATATATAACAATTTTTATTTTTTTTGGAAAAATTAGAAAATTTTAAAAATAACTGTTACATATCATTTTGAACTATAACTGCTGATTGTTGTTACTGTTGTTTTCATGAGAACAAGAACTTCTGGTCAAACATTAGAGCCTCTGAAGCTTAAATTATATAAACATGTCACTACTCTAAGAAAAAATTGAAATTGAAAACATAGATAATAGAGTTCGTGAACCTAATAACTACCAAAATCAACTAGAACTCTTAGATGAAAATTAAAGGCCTAGGATGAAGGAATTCCAACTTCCTCAATATTCCACCAATCCATCATCCATTATTTTATCTCCTAGAGATAGAAATTATGAACTTAAACACTCACAAATTTCACTACTATCTGCTTCAAATGGACTATCTAATAAGGATTCTCTTGCATTCATTGGAGACTTCTATAACACTGTGCAGCAATTGCCTCATCTAGGACTCATAGAAAATGAACATAGAATGAGAGTCTTTCCCTTTTTACCTAATGTGAATGCTAGAAATTGGTTTCTAAGTCTATATGATAACATCTTTGAAAATTGGGATTAAGTGTATAACTCTTTTATAACGAAATTCTATCCCCAAAGATTAAAAGGAAAACTTAGAACTAAAATCACTAGATTTTATCAATATGATGGAGATGCTTTTCATAATGCTTGGGATAGATTCAGGAATTTTATTAGGCAGTGACCCCATCATCAACTCCCATCAGACCTTCTCATAGATACATTCTATGAAGGGATATCCTCCTCTGGACATAACCTAGTTGATCAAGTTGCTGGGGGTAATTACAATGATAAAACAGATGAAGAACATAGAAAAATCTTTAATAGTCTTGCACTGAATTCACAACATAAAAATTAAAGAAAGAAAAGAGTCAATTGAAATGTTAATTAAAACACTAGTTCAATAAATGATACTCAAGATCAACTTACTGAAATCACCAACCAACTTCAATCCTTAATGAACCGAAATTCTAAAAAAACTATTAACCAAATTGGATGTCAAAATTCCAACAAATCTTTAAGTGAACAGTGTGTCCAGTGTGGTATGTTTGGGCATACTGAGAACTTTTTTCCTAATTTTATATGCCATATCACTAATAAGAAAATTCAAACTTTGTTATCTATGGTCCTAGAATGCCTCCTAAAGAAGATCCGTTTTTATACAATTACAACCAAGGCTATAAGAACCACCCTAATCTGTTCTGGAATGATCAAGGCTTAATTAAACGTACCATACCCATAAATAATCTAATCAATCAGGACCAAACATTAAAAATCAAAAGAGTGGTGAGTCTTAAAATACACAAGGAAACAATTATAGTCACATGTCTTCTAAGCTTGATCTAATCGTGAATCAGCTAACCAAACATCAAAATCAAAATGAGTCTGATAAAATTCAACCTAATTTTAGAATACAAAACATGAAAACACAACATGGTCAATTATCTAGAGATTTTTCATCGAGGGAAAAAGGTAGACTTCCTAGTACCATTGAGCTTAACCCTAGGGAGAATTCCATTGGTGTAGTCACTAGAAGTGGGCTTAATAATCAAACTATTGCTGAAAAAGAAACTAAAAATGCAAAAAACGAATATCTGCTTCATTCTGGAAATAAAAATCTGCTTTGCACACATGCTGGAAATTCAATGAAAAGTCCTGAAAACGAACAAAATCTGAATTATTCACCTGAAACTCAAGCTGAAACTTCATTTAAAAATCAAATAAATAAAGTAAAATAAAAATATGACGAAGAGGAGAGAGATATGCCTATTGTTCTGAATTTTTTTTCCCCACCCATCCCTTTCCCTAAGAAGTTAAAACCTCAGTGTAACACCAGGGTTGAACTTCATCAGTTCCTTGGTCTCCTTTCTAAACTTTATGTGAACATTCCTTTCATTTAAGATTTAATTCAAATCCCATATTAACTAAAATATATACAGAAAATTGTCTCAACCAAAAAAAACTCTATAATAATTTTCAACTTACAGCCTCACTAAAGAGTGCAGTTCTGTGCTCCAAAAGAAAATACCACCTAAAATGAAAGACCCAGGTTGTTTTTGTCATACCTTTCACATTAGGAATCTCTAATCAGATGACTATTTGTGTGATTGAGGGTATAGCATTAATCTTATCCCATACTCACTGTTTCAACAGTTGAGGTTGGGTGACCTTCAACCCACCACAGTCGTACTACAGTTAGCTGATAGACCATTCACTCATCCTATGGGTAGGGTAGATGACATCCTAGTTAGAGTTGGGAAACTGTTTTTACCTACTAACTTTTTAGTCTTGGATATGGAGTGTGATCAAGAGGTGCCCATCATCTTGAGTAGGACATTCATGGCCACATGTGGTTTTGTTATTGATGTCTTTAAGGGTCAACTAATTTTGAAAATTGGAGATCAACAAGTAGAGTTCAATGGGTTTAAAAATATTAAAGGATCAACATTTTCTGAAAACTATTCAATGCTAGAGTCCTTAGGGAAAGAGAACATATTTGGAATCTCTCATGAATCGGAAAATCAATTCTCTGCTGAAAAAAATAATTGTGAAGGTGAAAATCCTGTTGAATCTATTTTAGAATTTGAAAATACCGATCAAACTCCTAAATTAGAAAATTTTCTAGAAATAGACAACTGTCCAGTTTCTACTTTAGAAGGGTCCACTATATCTGAACATAGGATCGTTTTGAGTGAATTTGATGGTGATTCTGTCAACACCAACCTTTCTAAGTACTTTTATGATATTGGGGGTGAATTTATAAGTCAACTTGATGATTCTACTTTGATTAATTTGTTAAAATCTGATCTTGAAAATCTGGACAGTGTACTGCCCACTCTGGATAGAAACACTATTACATCTAAATCTGGGCACGAAATTGAAAACCATCCATCTTTCAATACCACCTATAGAAATATTTTGAAGATCTTGGACCTACTAGTCATAAGATTCTTCCTTTGAGTGTATAACCACCCGCTCTTCAACTGAAACCAATCCCTGGTCATCTTAAATTTTCATTTCTGGGTGAGAACTCCACATTTCCTGTAAAAATTTCTACTGAACTCAATGAAAATAAAGAACAAAGATTGTTGAATGTGTTGAATAAGTTGAAATCTACCATAGGCTGGACCATAGAAGATATCAAGTGTATTAGTCCCTCATTATGTATGCGAAAAATACCTATGGAGCCTAACCATAAGCCTAGGGTAGAATGTCAATGAAGATAAAATCCAAACATTAATGAATCTGTGAGATAATATGTGATCAAATTTCTGAACACTAGAATGATTTATTCGATTTATGATAGTGCTTGGGTTAACCCTGTCTAGGTTGTTCCTAAGAAGGGAGGTTTCACTGTAGTTAAAAATGAAAAAAATGAAGAAGTCCATGTTAGAAAGGACACAAAATGGAGAGTCTGTATAGATTATAGGAAGATTAATTCAGCCACTAGTAAGGACCATTTTTTAATGCCCTTATTTGACCAAATGTTTTAGAGGCTTACTTGCAATGGGTTTTTCTGTTTTTTGGATTGGTATTCTGGTTAAAACTAGATTATTGTTGCTCCAAAAGATTAAGAAAATTCAAATTTCACATGCCCCTTTGGAACATTTTCCTACAAGGGGATACCAATTGGGTTGTGTGGATCTCCATCCACCTTTCAAAGGTGTGTTATGGCTATATTTTCAAATATGATTGAGAGAATTATTGAGATTTTCATGGATGATTTTTCTATTGTGGGCAGTACTTATGATACTTGTCTTGAAAATATTGTGTTTGTTCTAGAAGGATGAAATGAAACCTACCTTGTTATTAATAGGTAGAAATGTAAATTCATGGTTATAAAAGGTATAGATCTTGGTCATAAGGTGTATAATAGAGGTATAGAATTTGATAATGTTAAAAGTAATGTTAATCAAAAACCGCCACCTCCTGTAAATGTCAAAGCTGTTAGAAGTTTCCTAGGGCATGTCAGTTTCTACTGGAGATTTATAAAATATTTTTCCAAAATAAATAATCCCTTTTGTTCTTTGTTGTTCAAGGATACACCTTTCAATTTTGATGAAAACTGTTTGAAATCATTTAATCTACATAATGAAAAAATCACTACATCACATATCATTACTGACCATGACTGGAAACAACCTTTTGAACTTACGTGTGATGCTAGTGACATGGTTGTAGATGTTGTCCTTGGACAGAAGAAATATAGAAAACTTCATGTGGTTTATTATGATCGTAGACTACTATATGATGCCCAAAATAATTACACCACTACTAAAAAATAATTTTTAGCTGTTGTTTTTTCTTTAGAGAAGTTCAGAATGTACTTGTTAGGCTCAAAAGTCATCATTTTCACTAATCATTCTACCTTAAAGTACTTATTTTATAAGAATGAAACTAAACCCAGACGAAATATATGGATTATATTTTTTCATGAATTTGATTTAGAGATTATGGACAGATATCGAGCTTATAATTTAGTTGCTGAACACATTTCTAGGCATCCACTTACTCAATCCGAATATTAAGATTCTAGAGAGATTAACTCTTCTTTTCCTGATGAGAATCTTCTCACTGTATCAATCATGAAATCTTATTGATTTATAGATTTTGAAAACATCCTTGAAGTAGGTGTTTTTCCAAAAAAAAATCTATCCAATAACCAAAGAAAGAAATTCATTTCTGAGCTTAAGTATTATTTTTGGGATGATCCCTTGCTATTTAGGATATGCGCTGATGGTATTCTAAGGAGATGTGTGCTTGGGGAAGAGATGATTCCTTTCTTTGAAATTTGACATTCTTCACCTTTGGGAGGTCATCATGGTTGTGAGAGAACAGCTCAGAAATTCCAACAATCTAGTATTTCTTGGCCTATACTCTTTAAGGATGCTAGATGTTTTTTGGTTGGCTGAGACAGGGGTCAGAGACAGGGTAATGTGGGTAGGAAGCAATAGTTACCCCCAAAAGGAATTCTGGAATTAGAAATTTTTGATGTCTGGGGATAAACTTTATGGGTCCATTTCCATCATCTCATGGGAATGAGTATATTCATGTTGATGCTGACTATGTTTTGAAATGGGTTGAGGCAGTGGCACTGCCCAACAATCAATCCAATCCTGCAATAATTTTTTTTAAAGAACATCATTGCAAGATTTGGAGTCCCAAGATCTTTTATAACTGATAATAGAACACATTTAAATAACTATAAGTTTAATGTTTTAATGGAGAAATATGGTTATGATCATAAAACTGGTACTCCTTATCATCCACAGTCCAGTGGACAGGTGGACATTTCAAATAGGGAACATAAACAAATACTTGAGAAAACTATGTCAAACTCTAGGAATGACTGGTCTCATAAATTGGATGAATCTTTATGGGCATATAAGACTGCTTTCAATACCCCAATAGTTATGTCTCCTTATAGGCTGTGGTTTGGAAAATTCTTTCATTTACTTGTGAATTTTCAACATAAGTCTTATTGGGTAGTTAAGGCTCTAAAATTTGATTTTAAGGGTGCTGGTGAAAGGAGATTACGTGAAATGAGTGAAATTGGTTAGATTAAGAGAGATAGAGTTATGCTAATTCAATAATTTATAATGAGATGACTAAATTCATTCATGATTCTATCATTCAAAACAATGAATTCAAACATGGACGGATGGTCCTTCTCTTTAACTCTAGACTTTAACTCTTTCCTGCAATGCTGAAGTCCATTTGGTCTGGACCTTTTACTTTTGTGAGAGTGATGAAAAATGAAGCTTTAGAAATTGTAGGTGAAGAGAATAAACCCATGTTAGTCAATGTTCAGAGAGTGAAACTTTATTTTGATGGACAGCCAAAGGGATTGGCTACCTTCACTATGCTTGGAAATTGTTCTTGAATGTAGTCTAGCTTGGGAATTTAAACCTAGCGCTGCATGGGAGGAAACCCATGGGCTTTGTTTTGTTAATAAATAAATAAAAAACTATAATTAAATAAATTCTAACTGAAGACTTTAAATTTAGTGCTTAATGGGAGTCCACCCATGTTCATTATTTTGTGTTTACTTTTATTTAGTTTCTTGTTTTACTTAGATTAAAGTCATATTGTGATGATTTTTGTATGCACTGTCAATGTTGGTTATTTGTCTGTGGTTTTCATGATTTCTCTTTTTAGGATACTGTTGCTGTCATGTAAGGAGTAGAATTCCCATGATCATTTTTGGACAAGAACTTAGTCAGGGAAGTACTTTAATTTTTTTCATTTTTTCAGCTCCTGTTTTTTCTAATAAAATTCTTCTCACTAAAAAAAATTATTCTTACTTAAAAAAATTCCCTTAAATATTTTTTGAAAATCTTCTGCATATATTATATACTAAAAAACATTGGATGCATGTCACTTAGTTGAATTAATAAATATGCATGTGCATGTTGCTGTGAACTGAAATTCATTGTTTAAAACCCATTCACTACATGAAATTAAGTGCGGGGGGTACATTTTTGCTGGTAGTTTTGTTTTTTCATTGAAACTTACTAGTCTATAGGGTGTTTAGAATGCTTCTTTCTACTATATTGAACATCCATTTGAATCATAATTTGTTAAAATTCTTACACCCAATTAATTGTACACCCACATCTTATATGCTAATTTTGATCTATTTTGAAAATATTTGTCACTAGAGCTAAATGTTAAGGCATGTATTAGCCAATGAACCTACTATTAATTTATTCCTTGTGGTGATAAAATTTTTTAATCTTCAATGATACCCTTTATAACATGTCATAAATCTACTTAATTGAAAATCTATTTTGAACCATAATTGTTAAATTGTTCTTTTCAACTTTAGAATTCAACATTGGGGAAAATGTTGGGTTTTAAGAATGGGTGAGGGGGTCAACTCTAGACTGTTCCTAACTTTTCTTAATTTTATGCCCATCAATTCCCACTAAAACTCAAAATTTCATGTAAAAACTGTTAAAATATTTAAAAATTCTTGCATAATTTTAGGCTTTACACTATATTCAAATGGGTCTTGCCTTAGGAAAAGTATCTTGGTGGTAGTTAAGATTTGTTTTGAATGTAAAATTATTGTTATTAGATGATTTATGAGTGATCTATCTTAGTGATCTAAATGAAATTTTTTGTTTAGGAATTTTTCCTGAGAGTGACTTGGTTGATCTATTAATGGAATTATGATCATAACTATTGGAATTGGAAATTTGAATTTGATCACTGGTGACTAATTATTCATTTAATTATTTAAATTAATTACCTTAATTATCCAATGTAAATAATTTTTCATATAATTCCTTTGAAACTTGATTAATTTGGGCATCTGGGATCCTATGGTGAATCTCTGAGACCCTAGATAATGGGTGCGTTTCTATTTACTATAATCCAGCTGTACACTTTGAATAAGTGCATTGTATAGCGCTTAGCACATGATACATGTCTTGGGAAAAATAAAATAAAGTGTCTAGGGTGAAAAAAGAGTTTATTATGGTCAGGGGAAAGATGGATGCCAAATTAAAAAGGGGTCAATTGGTTTATATGGAAGTCATTTAGGTTGTATCATTGAGGTGACTCAGAAAAAAATATATTTATTTTTGGAAACTAGGTGAAAAAGTCAAAGTATAATGTTCTTATTGTTAAGTTATTAATTCCACAAAAATTTTACTTTCGGTCACTCTTGGACTCTGGACTTGAGCCTGTATTAAAGTTTGTCACTAAGAAGTACCACATATGAGGAATGACACATTCATTTCTTGTTGATTCATTACTCTTTTGACTACCATTGTGTATTTTTTCTAAGCAATATTCATTTGAGAAAATTATTTTATAAAAGCCTATTAATATGTTTTTGTCCATTGTTTCGATGTTCTGGACATGTTACATTTTGAGAAAAATCAGGAATATGATACTCTGTTTTTCAATGATAATAAAACATTGAATTTTTTTAGGACAAACAATGATTATGTGTGGGGGAATTTGTTGTGGCCTTAAAAACACATGTTTTTCTACATCATTTTAATTAATTTTTTTAAATTTAATTATTTAAATTAACACCTTTTAATAAATAATGGTTTTTTTTTATTTTTAACTCTAATAATTAATCATTTTTTATAATTAATAGTGTATTTTAAGCTTTAAATTAATTAATTTATTTCTTACTGTAATTTTATAGACTAATAACCTTATATTTAGATTGTTGTTTTTGTTCTGCATAGTTAATAATTTAACATTAATTACCAAACTAATTAATTCTTCATTTTCACTTAGATAATGATGCTTTTATTTAACATTGCATGTACTACATATTGATTAATATAACATAATCTAAATTTTAGTTGTCTTTTAATAATTCATTTTTTATAAATTTAAGTATACAAACTCACTACATATCTTTAATTTAATTTCATTAATTAACATAAATTGATTAATAAAATAATAGTTATATGATTTATTTAATTATTTTAATATTAAACAGTAGTCTTGTATAAATAATTAAAACTTGTTTTAAAATTGTTTTAATTTTATGTTTACTATTAATAATTTAATTTTTTCTGAATTCAATGTTTTATAGTAACAATTTAAGTTTTACAAATTGAAGTTATTAATAATTTAAAATTTGTTAAATTGGTTTTGTTTATTTATTAAATTTTATGTGGTATTTTTATTTTTAATTGTTTTAATTACGTTTTAGTATTTTTTAATTATTTTGATTTGGTCATATTTTAATTTAAGATTTAATTTAAATTATTTTTATGTTTACTTTGCAACATCATGGTGTCATAACAACTAATTCATATCACTTTTCTAACAGGTTCCGTTTAATATCTCACTTGTTCATCATGCACTGGTTTCATTAGTGTCCCACTGGGACATTCCTTACTCTGTCTCACCGTATTCCATTACGCTGTCTCAATTTTACCACCATTTCCTCCTTCTCATGGACTCACAGCCACCCTAACCCCTTTTCACAATGCCACCATGATTCTCCTTACTGTTTCACAGATACACCCCTTTCACATACGCCCCATTTTCACCACGCTCCATTTTCATCATGGTCGCACCATATTTTCTTGACCGTATCCTCATCATGGTTCTAGGCCCCTACCACTATTTTCTTCCTTGCACATACCATTTTCTCTCAGATTGTTTCTCATCCTTGGCACCACAACCCAACCTCACCTTCTCATGGAGACCCATTTTCTTCTCTCTAACCTCTGAATTTGCGATCCATCATGCCGGTGTGCAACACTCAAATTTAGATAGAAATACATACAAGTCCAAAGCATAGATTGATGAATTTATTCATCCCATTTCAAAAAATAATGAAAAAGAAAATGAATCTTTAGATTATAGGTTTACAAACATAAATTCAGATCTCCGTACTATTGGACATTAGACTACGCCACTGTAGTAGACCTGTTTTTCGCCACCTTACCGTCGTCGCCACCATTGGTTGTCGTTGAGTTGGAAAATCTTCCTAGCTACCATGTTTGATGAATCCATCGTAGATGTATAGGTTTGTTGTGTGCGATAGTCAAATGTTGAACCTATGATGCTTGAACCGATAGTAAAGGATGAGTTGTGTTTTTGGTGGAGGAAACCGAGCCAAGGAAGAGTCGGGGTACCTTGTCTCGCTGTTGTGGATGGATGGTGAGGCCGAACAATTCCCGCCACTGCATTTTTTGGACGAAGTCACAGGCTCATTTGGAGTTCGGGGAGGAAGAAACCCCAATTTTAACCCCATAGTTGTGATGTGCAAAAAATGGATAGGGTGATGGTATTAGGATAGAAATAATTAAAAAATAAATAGAATAACTAATAAACAAACAAATAAATAATAGAATAAAAAAAATGTTTATAATAAATTAATGTTTAATAATAAATTTAAAAAATATTAAACTAATTTAACTAACTAATTAATCTAAATTTTAATTTAATATAAATTTTTATAAAATACTTATAATAATAAATTAATAAAATTAATCTAATTTAAGAATATAATTAAGTTATTTAAACTAAATGTAAAAAATACTTACACTGATATATTAATGAATAATAGTAAATTAAAAACTTAATAATTTTATTTAATTAAAGAATTAATAATAAATTAATAGTAATAATGATAATAATATTAAATAACAATTATCAATTTTAGTTATTTATTAATTAACTCTAATTACTTTTTAATAAGTGTTATAATAGTAAACTTAAAATAATAACTATAAAATATTAATTTACTTCATTGAGATTTAATTAATTCATTTTGTTTATAACATGTAAAGGTTCAGTCAAGAGTCAAGTATACATCCAGATTTACTTAACTAACTCAGCGGGATTTAGTTATGCGTGGAGAAATAGTGTGATGTGCTTGTCATGAAAAAACACATGTGTGTGGTGCACAAATAAGGGAATGTAAAAGTCGGTGGAAGTGTGCGGAGACTAGTAGCAGGTGACAGTTGATATTTAAAGTAGAGAAGTAGCAGATTTTTGTGGGGGATCCTTCATTAAACACATCCGGAGAGCCAGTGCCAAGGACACGAAACTGGAGGGTGACTTTGGAACCACTTCCTGGAGCTGGAGGATGACATGAGCAGCAACAATTCATGCTAATAGAGGGAGTTTACTTCCTCTGTTTTCTTAATTCTTCTCTTTTGTAATAGAATGTTATTTGAATACATCTTAATAGAGATAATTTCTATCTAATTCATCAGTCCAAGGATATATTTAAGTTCCACTAGTTATCATTAAATTCTCATTTCACTTTATCATTTTAATGTTTTCAGAATTGATCGGCGAGATCGATACTGAATTAATTTAATTGCATTGTTCCACCAAATTTTAATTTCATAATTCCACACTCAGTTGGTGAGATTGATTGTGGAAACAAATTTTAAATGATAATAGATTCAAAAGACTTCAGGACTTATGATGAGTTTGTGTTGCTGTTAATTTTCAAATAGTTCGCATTTGATTAATTTTGGAGTGATGAAATCTTAAATTGGTCGGCATGTGTGACTTAATTCCTGGTGAGGGAGGTGAGTCATACTCTTACAGTGGTACTCTGAAACAACCTATAAGTTAATTGAAACACCTTCAAAACTAGTAGAATGGAGATTACTCCCCGATCATTTTAATAGATTTTCCTTTATTAGGGTCTTAAATCTCTGTTATTCTATGTTTTCTACTATATCTAGCCTCAATCTAGTTTAAATGCATGTTTTCCAATGTTTTGTCACTCTACTTCTTATAAAAAGTGATGAAATAATAAAAAAAATATATAAAGTGAAAAAATAGAAAATTCACTCTACTACTGACAATAATGGAGTTTACCAAGATTTTAGAAGATTAGTGGCCAAATTTACCTTCCCTATGGGTTCGACCCTTCTTGACCCATATACTGTAGTTAGTACAAATATAAATATTAAACTTTGACTGGAATCAAAAATAGTCCAGGTCACTAACTTACCAATACATGTCCTATAGGTCTTACTTTCAGAACAATACCAACCTTATAGTGCTTTAGATGTAAAGAAAAAGGAGTTTTTTAAAGAAGAGGAATAGCTTTTAACCGAATGTATTAGTTTTATTTCTTATTCTACCTATTTAAAAACTATTCCAAAACTTATGGTATATTGAAATCATGATATACATTATGATAAGATGTTATTATTTTTTAGTAATATCTATCTATCTTATTCACTGTCAATTTGGAAAAAAACCATCGATTGTGTGTATGGCTGACGTCTGCCACATGAATCGAAGTAATTTGTTTTCCATTAGTGTGTAATTTTTCTAGAAATAATGATGGAAATAGTGAATATATATTATCTTTTTTACATGGTAATGATTATTTAAATTTTTAATATAATCTACATACATTCCCTTTTATCAGTTAAAAAATAATGATGTCACTTGTGTGTACATGTGGACTACGTCCTCAATGAAGCGATGTGATTCATTGTTCATTTCCACATTTCATGGATGATTATAAATATGTATATAATGAATAAGTGTTGTAATTATATCAGGATTAATATTATGGATATTATAGAATCATGACCAATATATAAGGACCATAACTGTCAAATCAAAACATACCTAAAAAACAAAGCAGTTGACACCAGAAAATTTGATAATACTAAATGTTAGTTAACGAATGAGTGGTGATATACTATAATTGGATTACATATGATATTATATATATATATATCCTTATTTTACATAATTATAATAAATCTATATTTATTATTAATCATGAAACATAATGTTCATCTATGTGAAAGTTTGAGGTATGTGATTTTGTCATAATTACCACTTTATTCTAACATATTTGGTATTATGAATCTATTTTTTATGTATTTTATAAACTACACATTTATTATGTTTAAAATGAATATATAATTATAAATTGTGATTATAGTTTCAATTAATGTTTAAATATTCAATGGGTGGGGATGGAAATTTTATATCCCCTTTACGCACTGACAGATCTCATGAGAAAAACTAGTTGGCTGACCATATTAAATGGGATTTTGTTGTATACCTAAACATCAAATTAAACTATATTTTAATAATGAAATGAAGATAATATATCATGATTTAAGAGATCATGAAATCTATCATTATTCATTTCCTTTATTTATATTTTAGTTATTATTATTTGTCCAATTATTTCATTGATATTATCCATGGATATATTTCTTTCTCATGTTCTTGATTAAATGGAATGTGTTTTAAATTATATATATTTTTATATTGATTCTTCCTTATTAATAAATATATCATCCATTTTATGAAAACCATATCATGGTTTTTTTCTCGCCCTTATTTTTTATTCCCCTAAGATATGATGAAGGAATCTATGAATGAGTTTCAATAATAGAGAATATTTACTTCCAAAATGAAATATCTTTTATTTATAATGTAAAAAAGGGAATCTTGAATATATAATGTCTTTCTAGACTACTAAATTGGTCGACCCTTTGTGATATAGAACCATGTATCTTATTCCAATAAAATAATACAGACACTAAATCTGGGTTACTGGAGTTGGGGTGTTACATTTGGTAACATTAGAAGTTTAATAGAACCCTTTAGTACTAGATTTAGTAAACATAGATTAAAGAACATATACATGTGATAGATTTTGAGTATAGGACTACACCCCAAGTATTTGTAAAGATGATATAATTTTTTCCTATAAAATGAATCCTTTTATCGAAACTATACAATGGATGCAGATGTGGAACTACTTCAACTAGGGGTAGCAACTCTAAATAGAGTGTTCTGGGTATTAATTATAATTTTTATAGTGTAAGATTATTGGGCATAAGACTACACACATGGATATAAAAATTATGGGATAGGATTTTTAATATTTAAAATTTTCATTATAAACCATAATAAATGATTTTAAAAAAATATTTTGATTTTATGAAATCACTAAATAAACTAATTCTATGATTACAAGACTATATATGTATGAATTTTCAAATTATGTAAAGAGTTAAAAAAAATAAACTATTTTTAATATTCATAATATTATTATTTAATTTAGTTTATGTCATTATTTAGAAATGGTTCCTCACATACAGAATGGTATCAATAATCCTATATAATGTAGATATTTCCATTTTGAGAAAGATGCTTATGGATACAATATGGAAAATGACATATGTTATGAATAATAAACATGAACATATAATGAAATATGATTTTTTACAACATAATGAAACTATATTCAATCATTTCATTTGAAATAAGCCCTTGATTTATAATGGAAAGTTTATTATAATGGAGGATGAGTAGTGGATTATGTCCTATGAAAATATATTTCTTTCCTAGGGATTTAATGAGATGGAAAATTCTATGAAACAACTGAATTTTCATTAAAAAAAATATGGATCAATGATGGTGGATGGCCTAGAATACTAAAGAGGAATAATAAATAATACATATAGAATTATGAAATTTTATTGTAACTTTTTTCAAAAAAATATCCCTCATGAGAAGAAAAAAAGATAATGTTCCTTAGGTTAAAGTAAAAGGAAGAGTAAAGTGATACATAGTATGAGGCTACCTTAAAAATACTATCTAGTAATTTTATTTAACACATACATAATCCAAAGATAAATATTGAATATTTCATTAAATGGATTAAGCCGATCCATCAAAGGGAACTGTTTTCTCTAGTACTTTAGTCATATGATGAAATAGTATTATGTTCCACAAAAATATAATAGTAAATTTCAATATCCTATATATTCAGGGGAAATCAAGAGAATTGTATGGCATATTATCACCATGAAATTAATGGTTACGTGAAAATAAACAATATTAGACCAATGAAATTTCTATCAAATGAAAATTCTAGAATGAAACATCCTTAAAAATTATTAAATGGAATGGGAGTTTGTTGCAAGTTTATAGATAAGGTTCATATTTCTAATAAATTAACGTGTTTGAGATAAATCTATACTATATATTTCATTATAAATAGATAAATGTGTCATTATTCACCCCAATATCCCATTCATCAGGGGAACCTACCACAGAGTAGGCTAAAGGGAGAATGACAAGCATATGTGATCATTGAATGTGAGGATGATTTAATAAGGATTAGTGTAAGGTATTTTAAACATATCCTCAAATTTAGATAATTATTTGTTTGATTCTATATCTTCAAACTCCGTTTTATCTTCTATAGTTTCTAGGATAATTAAAAATGTTCCTAGTACCAATATAAGTGTGTTATCAATCAATAATCTAAGTGGGAATCTTACTACAATAATAATATGTTAGTCATCTAACATTATGAAAGGTATATGTACACTAGTTGAATATTTCATTATTATAAATATGAATAACTTTTATATAATCCATGGTATATATTTTATTTCAAAATATAATTTTAAAAATTAATTTTTGATGATAAATTAATTGTGATTTGTAATGAAGATGTTCAATTCTGTTTCTTGATATGGGAGGACATCATAATATGGTTCATGTTTAGATCCAGATCCATTAGTTGTTCTAAATTAATTATAGGGGTACAATAAAATATTAAATATACAAATGGGAAAGGTAATTTTAAAAAATAAATATGTACTTATTTTATATGAATACATTAATGTATTTTCTAAGGAATTACCTAGACATCCAATAAGGCATGATGTTGAGTTTTCCATTTATTTAATCTCTCATGCATTCCCTATATCACTAAAACCTTATATAATGGACATTTTGGAATTAATAGAGTTGAATAAACAATTATAGGAGTTTTGTTATAAGATATGTGTATACCCTAGTTTTTTACCTTAAGGATCCCTAGTTATTTTTATCAAGAAGAAAGATATATCTATGAGTTTGTACATTGATTATAGGGAAATTGATTACACTACTATAATGAAAAAGTATCATCTTCCTTATATTTATGACTAATTATATCAACTTCATGGAGATTAAATTTTTCTAAAGATTGGTCTCTATTCTGGTATTCATAAATTGTGAGTAAAGAAGTAATATATTCCAAAGATATCATTTCTTTTGAGGAATGGAATTGACTAGTTTATAGGGATATTATTTGGATTGAATAATGTAGTAATATTTTTTTATAGATTTTATGTATAGATTATTTAAGGAACATCTTGAAACTTTTTAGTGGTTTTTTAAGGATATCTTAGTGTGCTCTAAAATCTATGAGGACTATGAGAATCACTTGTGTATCATTCTAGAAACAATTAGTGAAAATAAGTTGTATGTAAAATCTAGAAAGTGTGGATTCTATATTTTTAATGATTCTTTTCGTGACCATATTTCTTCGAGCATGGAATCTAAATTGATCCTATGAAGAAACATTATATAAAATAATGTATTGCAGTGAATAACATAATTGAGGTACATGGTTTCCTTGAATTAGAAGGTCAATCTCGATTTTTTTTAAAATATCTTGATTGTATGACATATTAACTAATTATACATGCAAATGGGTTAGGATTATATTGATGGAGGAATGTGAATAATTCTTGTAATAATTGAATAGGATATTGGACAATGCTATGAAATTGACTATACCATTGTTAAATAGTGGATTTTTTATATATAATGATGCATAAAATAAGGGACTTGGTATTGTTTTTATGTGGAATCATAAATTTGTTTCCTATGCATCAATGTAGTTAAATAATCATGAGAAGAACTATCTAACCTATGGTATTGAGTTGGAAGTTTCAATATTTTCCTTGATGATATGGAGACATTATCTCTA
The DNA here is from genome assembly GCA_963277665.1 of Viscum album. Lineage (NCBI taxonomy): Eukaryota > Viridiplantae > Streptophyta > Magnoliopsida > Santalales > Viscaceae > Viscum > Viscum album. The sequence goes on along the minus strand of OY728138.1, from coordinate 1,466,156,437 downwards.
TATAAAAATTTGTGAGATATACATGGATCATAAGAGTCTAGAATACATTTTTTCATTGAGTGATCTAAATATGCACTAAATTTAATGGCTAGAGCTATACAAGGATAGTGATTTATCAATACACCACCACCCAAGTAAGAAAATTTAGGTAGTTGATGCATTAAGTAGCAAATATCATGGATACATGACTAAAATGTGGATTTACAGAGATCATTTATTCAAGGTTTTATAAAAGATGGATATGGTAATAATTAGGTAATGGGAAACATAAAAAATTACTTAAAAGAATTCTAAACCATCATTATTGGAAAATATAAAATGTTCCCATCTTGGTGATGGTATTTTTCAAAAGAAAATTAAATTCGTGACAGATGGGAAATTTTAAGTCTTTATTTGTTATGATGATGATCAGAAATTTAGAATAGTATATGTGGTTCATTTTTAGCAAAGATTAAAATGGAATTATTAAATGATACTCATTGATAAAATTTCTCTATATACGCTGCTATCAACAAGACTTATAGGGATATGGGGGCATAATTATTTTGGATAATAAGAGTCATAAAATTGGTGATTGTGTATCAAAATTATTGGGTTTTAAATAGGTAAATGTGGATATAAAACATTGACCTGGATTCATGGAATCTCTACCAATTACAATATTTAATGGGATTACATCACTATAGACTTTATCACTGGATATGAAAATACTCTACAAAATAATGATTCCATATGGGTCATTGTTATTTGACTTACCAAATCCACGCATTTCTTTGATATATCATAATAGTTTCTTCTTGAGTGCCTCATATATATCTATATTAGAAAAGGGCATTAGATATCATGGTGAACCCCTTTCAATTTTTTTTTATTTGGATCCATGATTTACATCGAAATTATGGAAAAGTATTTAGAAGGATGTAAATGCAATGCATTATTTGAGCAACGCCTATCATCCACAAACTGAAAGGTAGTCAAAAAAATAATATCAAAAGTTATAATAGATTTTGAGCTTGATATTACATGAAGTTCAGGGTATATGTGATGAATATTTACCTTTGTTTGAGTTTTCATAGAAGAATAACTTCCTCTCAAGAATATGAATGACGTCTTGTGAAGCATTATACGCTATGAGATGTTATACTTTAAATTGTTGGGATGATGTTATTGAAAGAATATTATAGGTGAAAAACATTTTGAGAGAATAATTATAAAGGTAATCACCATTCAAGACCTTAATAAAGTAGTTCATAGTAAGAAAAAATTTTGTGTCCATAACTAAAGAGAATATTTGGAATCACTTGTGGGGATCACATTTTCTTGAAGGTATCTCCATGTAAGGATGTTATATGATTCAGTAAAAAAGGAAAACTAAGACCCATTTATTTTAGAACTTTTAAAATTCAATAAGGAATTATAGCTATAACATACCGTTTTGGAATTTCAATTGAGCCTCCCTAAGGAACATGATGTGTTCTATATCCCATTATTAAGGATGTATATGTCAATTTCAAAGCATGTTCTCACCACTAAAGAAATCGTATTGGAATCTGATCTATCATACTGTCAAGAGACAATCCAAATCCTTAAAACTATAGAACAAGTTTTGATGGATCAGATGAATTTATTAGTAATGGTGCTTTATAGATATCATAAAATAGAGGAATAGATGTAGGAACTGGTGGTTATTATGAATATACACCACCCAAAATCTGTTTAGAAATAAATATGAATGAAAATATCAAGGTTGAAATTTTTTGATAAAAGAATGAAACACCCAAGCTTCAATTAAAGTATGTGAACATTTTGTTTTCATTGTACAATCCACATTTTAATTTTAAATGGAACAAAAAATTTAATTTTATAGAATGAATATTTATTTTGAACTCACTATATAAAAATAAGGCTATAATGTATTTTTGACATGTTCCCATAGAAATAAGATTATTTGTATAATTGATTATGTAGGTTTTGAAAATTCATACATTTATTTATAAAAATTTCTAATAATATATATAATTAACCACTTATTTATTATAATATATATATATATAAAATCAAAATCATTAGGAGGAAAAAATGGATAATTAAAAAACTATTTTTAAGTGCGTAATATTTTTCCATTTTAATTATTTATCATAATTACAAATGATGAATGATTTAAATAAAAAATATAGATTATATATATCTATATGAACATAAATTCATATAATAATTATTAAAAGTCACAGATTTATTTTAATATCATCTTAAGCTTAAAAAATAAATTTTCATGAAAAATAAATATTTCTCAAATTTATCGGGTTTATTTTCTAATTAATTTATTTAAATTATTTGAATATAATTTTATAAAATTGATTTCATAATTTGATTAATCATAATTTATATTAGTAAATATTTTCAACTTGATTTATGGTCATAATGAAGAGTAAAACCTATACAAATATGTTACCAATGTTATGGTTAAAACGGGATTACTAGGGGTATTAAATTAATGTGTTAAAGGTTAATATAACCTAAAATTTTATATATCCTTTTAAATTAATGTATTTAGACCCTTAAAATTTTATCATTAAAATTTAATTGTTTATGGGACACTTCCCCAGGAAAATTACTTAATAATATTTAATTTATTCCAAAAATACCATGTCTTCCCTCTCCCTCACTTATAAAAATGACACTCTTAATATCTCCTATCCACACTCAAAGAGCATTTTAGATCAGCCAAAAACAACACATATCCCTTCATATCATCATTAACCATCCCCTATAGGTTTCTTAGTAATAAAGATCATATATGGATTCATGTGAAAAGAAAATGAAGATTTCTAAAGAATAAGAATAACTTTTAACCAAATATTTTAGTAATATTTCTTCTTCAACCACATTAAAAATTATTTCAACCAATGAGATTTATAAACACATGTATAAAATATATATTTAATTTTTTTTATTTCATAATATTTTTCAATATCATTCTCAATTAAATGGGTGTCAAAATCATCACTCATGTGTATAATAGAATACGACCTCATTAAAAATGTAATATTTTTCCATTAGTGCCACACATTTCTAGTCATAATGATGGAAATAATTAATATATATAATATTTATGACATAATAATTATTTTTTATTTTTTATATATCATTTAAATATTAACCCTAAACCACATTATACAATTATAATGTCACGTGTTCATACATGTGGACTACCACATCCACGAAGCGATGTCTTCCATTTTTCATGTAAAATTTTCACATCTTATTTTAATTATGTATATAATGAATATTTATGATTTTTATATAATGATAAATATTTTTGAGATTAGATAACCTGGATAATATCACTATGACCATAACTTATTAATCAATATAAACATGAATGTGACCAAAGAGGTAAGAATTTATTTGACAATCTTGTTTTTTCAGATAAATTATATTTCACATTCAATTAATATTATAAAAAATAAATCATAAAATTCATCTATTTTATTATCAACTAGATATCTAATTATTTTCAATATTTTATTTCATTTTTTCTTCTCTTTTTCACTTAAATCAAAAGAAAAATGTCTAAAATAAAATCCAGTCTTATTTATCTTTTTGATTGGCTATATTTTTATTGCATGTACATTTTTTTCATTTCATCTTTAAAAAAAGAACATTTTATTTACTCGTATTATGTAATGAGAACAGATTATGTGATCTTTTTTATGGTTTTAATGTAATATTCTTATTTTCCTTAAATGGTTTTTTTTATAAATAATCAAAAGGAATGTTTCTTGATTTAACATATACATCACTAGTAGATTATCTTATAAGCATAATTGTTTTATAATATTTATATTTTTTTATAAGTTCTCATTGGTTTTACATAGTAAAATATTTAATTAAATATTATTTATGTTTTACTCTTCCATTTTCTATTATTATCCAATTGAAATAATTTCATTATAAAATATATAATATTGATGAATTAATTGTTATATTTTATCTCTTATTAATTTTATGGTCATATAATTTTTCTTGAAACATTAACTTTCTTATGATAATATTTCATTTAAATTATATTTCCCTTCCAAATATACATTATCTGTATCACATATATACTTATTTCCAAAACCGTAAACCATTTCTACATACGGTGATATAATATGAAATTTATTTAATTGACAAGGTTAATATTTATGTTATGTATTATTTACTCGATACAGACATTTTTTTAATAATAAATATCATTTATGAATTAATTTTATCATTCAATATAGGGGTAATGAATTTGAAATGAAGTAATGGGTGGAGCACAAAATTTCATAGCCCATAGATGCATTGATAGTTTTCATTATACAACCAAGCTGGATAACCTTTTTAAATGGCTTTTTATGTATACCTACCCATCAACTTAAAATATCTTGGTACAAGGGCTTGATGGTAATAAATCATGATGTATGAGATCATGAAATCCAATATTATGAATTTTCTTCACTGATAATTTATTTATTTTTATCCATGAGATAATTTAATTTATATTATTCATAGATAAATTTTGAGTTCATGTTATTGACTAAATATAAAGTGTTTTCTATTATTTACTTATACATTGTAATTTTCATTATTTACTCATGATTTACTCCATTATACACAACCGTTATTGAGTGTTTGAGATCACCCATTTTTCTATTTCATATAAATAATGAATCTATGGATGGGTTTCATTAATTTAGAATATTTACTCCCACAATGTTTTATGTGTTATTTCCAATGTAAAATATGAATCAAGTATGTATCTTGATCTTCTATAGGACTAAATTAATCAATCCTTTGTTATGTGATCCCTTTTATCTTATACAAATAAAATTTAGTAGAGATTGGAACTATTTTACTAGAGTCAGTGTGTTAATTAACTGAACATATTTAGTGCTACTACATGGCCTGGCTATTAATTCATTAAAATTATGAGAAATAATTTTCTCCACTAATAAATGATACCCTGTAATTGAAAATATATGAGGGTATATATTTTTAGACGGTGTCTATTTGTGATATTTTTTACTGGCCCCTTATATGTGAATAATTTAATAAGTTATAACATAATTAAAACTAATTAAATAAATATGTTTCACAAAAAACAATTACATACCATAAAGGGTTCCTCATGTTGATTGGATAAAAAATTATATCTTTTCACTATATCTATAAATCCATAAAAAATTTAAGGGTCTTAATTATTTTTACTCCCAAAAATATAATTTAAATTTAAATTTTCCTTAAAATATCTCCATCTGGTTTCTAGGAAGTATATACAACTTTCAAAATTTCATGAATCAAATGAATGTGAAAAGTTACCTATAGTTAAATAAATTAAATATTAGTCATATGAAATGTGTAATATTTAAACCATTGTAAAACAGAACAAATAATTTTAGATATTTTACCATAATGTACTCTGATAAAATGTTTTTCACTAACATGTCGACATTCATGCAATCATGGAATAAAATATTATTCCCAAAATGGCTCTTTATAACCAACTATCTCATAAACTACAAGGAATATGGAATTTTTGGGGGGGAATTATCATCAAACTCAATTATCAAAAATTTCTCTCGATGTGTACGTGAATGATTTGGTAAGCGTATTATTCAATTCCTATCATCTTTGGGTAACTTCCTCTATAGATAATAAAAAGAGAAATACAAAATTTTATTAAATATAAGTTTAATTTTATTAACTAATATATTTACCATATATATATTTATTTTATTAAACATAAATAACTGAGTTCACATACCTCCATATCTATCATTTAGAAATACTGCTTCATTTAAATTGTTTGTATGTGTATTATCTTAAAATTATATTTTTATTATAAATATGAAAATTTATAGTACATAATGGGTGTAAAACATTTAATTTTATAATTTTAAATGTAAAATTGTCTAATTAAAAATAATGATAATATAAATTAACACAAAAGTGAAAGAAATTATTATCATCTAAAAATGATTTTTATGGGTTCCTATATTTTATTAAAAAAATATTTTTTTAAGTAAAAGTGTGATTATTGAATATAAAAATAAAATTATTAACTTTCTATTGAATATAATCATTTAACTAAAAATGAATAATACAAATAAAATAGTTGAAAAAAGTTTTGAATGAAAAATTTTTCAACCAAAAAATGTATATATAAATATAATGAATATTAAAAATTTTACAATGATAATGTGAATTATTATCATCTCCATATTTAAATATCAATGATAAAATAGAAATATTTTAACTATTTGTGTTTGAAAGAAAACAAATATTAACCACATTAATTAGGATTTTAATATATTTTATCCCATAGCCCTTCTATGTGGTATTTTTTTATTGAATGGACTATGTCTACATGTTAGTCCTTGGTTTTCTTAGGTAATATTGTTATAAATAAAGAAACCCCATAGATGACTTTAATATCATCAATATTAACAACTTGGAAATGATTTTTTCCTTTGAAGAACAATAATCCACATACCATTTTATGGGTCAACAAAATTAAATATTATTTTGGGTAATAACATCATGATAAATGATTCCTCATGGAAACTAGATTTTCTCTATTCAAAAAATATAAATCCATACTCATCATGTTTTAAAGAATTATTACTGTCAATACTATTACACTTAGTTACCAACACCAAAATATAGTATAATAAATCTCATATATATCCTAAATAACTCCAAAATATGTTATTAATGTATAAAATTTGTCATTATATTTGGAACTTCATAAATAAATTTTTTCCGCAATGACAATTACCGGACTATTTTAAATGGTACCCTTTTATCTTAGTTTGATGTGGAAAATATATAACCATTAACATCAAAACCTAACCATCTAATCAGATTAACACTTATTCCTCATGATAACCATTTATATGTTTTTGATGTAGATGATCAATGTTGAATTTCACCACAAATCATTAAATAATGTTTTTTTATTCATTCATCAACTTCTTCCCATTTCTTCTTGTATATTATAACTTTAATCCAACAGCATTTGATGAAATATATGGTTCAACCTCACCAATTTTTTTTCACACTGTATAAATTTTCATACCTGGTTTAATTATCTGGCCTTAACATTACCTTCAAACCATTAAAAAATTTATATTCACTATCAACTATCAAATGTTGAGGTGTAGGGAGACCAATATCTTTCAATTATAGAAATTAATTACTAAAAAATTCAGCAACCTCTTTTGAAATATATGTTAGATAAATAGACGCATACAATAAATTTGAATTCTTAGTATATCCCTTTAAATTTTTAATGAATCAATCAAAATGATAAATCCAATGTAAATAAATAATCCCAAATATTCTTATCTCTCACACTGAATGAATAAATTTATGAAACATTACATCAAAACATAATGGTGGGAAATAAAATTATAGTTTAAATATTATAAGGAATGATTCATTATATAACAAATTTAAAATATTTGGATCTATAACATTGATTATAATTTAATTAAAAATTTAATATAAACATATTATAGACTTTATTATAGGTGTCAACAATATTCCCTGCAATCAAACTTGTAGAAACTATTTCATCAATAAATTATATTCATGAGAATTCACAACTATTAACTTTAAATACATCAATGAAACTGAAATTTTAACATTTCAATAAAAATTTATTGTTACTTCATACCATATATACATTGAAACAAAAAATATTCTTCTCAATATTGATTAATTTGAGAAAAACTAGTGTAAAATACGTATTTCTTTTTTTCATGGAAGTATCTATCTCTCAACATATTTCCATGGTTATTAAGTGACGTTTTTCTAATAATACATATTTTTTCATTCCTTTTATGTTTATAAAAGTACCAATTAAACTATCACATATGTTTTTCTCAACATTAATAACATCAATGTTATTTTTTGACTCCAAAAATTTCCACTGATGTATCTCAAACAAAATAGATCCTTCCTTCTATGTATTTTTATGATATTCAGAATTTCCTTTCATTCAAAATGTCACATCAATTTTTTCACCATATTATTATATTAGTTAGATGAAAATGGTTGTGATAAAATGTAATAGACTTGTAAATCATTAAATTATTATTTAAATCATTGATATGGATGATCAATTTGAAATACAAATCATGGATGTACCATATATTTTTCCTTTATTCTATTCTATAATTGATTGTATAAAGTACCCTCTTCATAAATTATACAAGATTTATGATCCTGAACAATATATCTAGATATGTTACCATATGCATTAAATTCCTTTGTGGTGAACATTATTATATCATAAAAAATACGCTTTCATGCCTACATCAAATACTATAAAATCCTCTTCATATCGAAATTTCAAATTATTAATAATTTCTAATTAAATAAACATCAATATAATTTATAGTTTATTTGGATCTATAAATCACCATGATCATCAACACACATTTTATATTTATACATAAATATATTTAGGGAAATGTTACAGATGTAATATCTTAAAATTTCAAGGTATGTTTTTCTTTATTTTTGTCATATCCTGGACTAATTTTGTCTAGAATTTGATATGTATTATATATTTTTTGGTTCCAAAGCTTAAAGATCTAGGGAAGGGGTGATATCCTAAATATACCTTAAGGAATCTAATCATTAGATTGACAAGGGGAACTAGACCAAGCACTTCCTCGAGTAGTCGACTAGCTAACTGACCTCCACCAGTTAGTTGTAAGGCCCACCAGTTTACTCATAGAGATTAGATAGATTTTTAATTAGGGGTGTACCATTATTATCACCTTGTATACATAATTTTAAATATTAAAACTTCTATTTACCATCATTCATCCATAATTAATGGAGATTCCCCTCTATGGATAATTTTTTCCATTATCATATTCTCTGCATCAATGAAATATTTGATCAATTTGGTGGCTTCCATATTTTATGTCTAATAGTATGTAGAAAAAAACTATTTTCTCATGTGAATAACCATAAATCATAAATTCCATGGAAACATCAATGGATTTCTATGTGATATAATATATAATTCTGGGATCATTGAAGTATGGTAGCATTGATCTATTAAGGATCATTCTCTATTTCTATCATGATCATATATAGATCCATTGGAAATATTGGATATTTTTGGGTATGAAAAATAATATTCTCTCCAAATTATTGTTATTTATCTTTGATATTAATTCTAGAATATGTATGTATTGTTTTGGTAATGGATCGAGGGATTATTATTGTAGAGGATTGATCCACATGGACATTATTTTCATTAGGAATTGATTTTCATAAGGTAGGAAGTCCATACCCTTTCAGGATCTTGTTTGAAAGTTTATGGTATGATATTAATTTCTTTTGTTTTTTCCCTAATTCCCATTTTGGATATGATTTTTAGGTTTTTCAGTGTCACTCATTATAACCTTTCTTGGTATCACAATATTTTCCTTAAATTGTTATTACTTATATGTGGATGTGTGTATAACTAGTGGAAACACTATATCAAATATCATGATGAACAAGTTTATATGAAATGGATATTCAGTTATATATATGGGGGTGTATTATGTGATTTATATCATATTTATCTAAGTGTAATGTTGGTTACTTTCAGAACATGTCACATTCAACCTATATGGGAATGTCCATGTGACGCTGGAATAGTTCCATTGTTCAAAAAAATTAGAATAGCATATTGATGGGGAACTTCCATTTTCATGAGTACTGTTCCAATGATTCTGGTGAGTTAGGTGTATGTAATTCTATAAAAAAGGAAGTATCAATAAGGTAGTGATTGGTTGGATAAGCCAAATGACTACTCCTTAATGTTATATAGTGACCTTCCATTAAAGGTGGGTATCTACTTTTTCATTTAAGGTGGCCAATGGATATAAGTTATTTGGCTAACTAGTGGACCACATGGGAAAATCAATTCATGCAATAAATACTACTAACATTTCTTTTCTCTTAGTGTGAAGAAATTATATCCACTGTTTTTGGATTCTTAGTTAGCGCACGATAACTAATCACATGATTGTTTATGTAATGTTTTTATCATATTTTTAGTGAATAAAATTTTATATATTTTATTACTTTTGTTAATAATTCAATAGAGGTTTCATACTGGGTTTATACTCATACCCATTTTGGGAATATCACCAATCATACAAAATTTATGTTCAGGTATCCATTAAAGGGAAAGAACTTTGTGTTGGACAACTAAGGAGGATGATCTTGTATAATGGATGAAATTCTGAGATAGACTTCATATTATTGTCACAGTTTTTATTTTATTTATTTTTTATTTACACTTTGTATTGTTCAACCACATATGGGGATATTTTGGATTAACATATATGAATATTTGTATTCAATATTGATAAAACATGTTTCTTATCTTTTTTTATGTAGTTTATAATATTTTTATTACTTTTATTTTTCTATTTATGAGATGTGTGATTATTATAATGATTGTATATTCTCCCCACAACTCCTTTCAATCCCACTACGCTAGTCAGCATCCACTTGAATAGGGGGATACATATATGAGGTCACGTGGAACTCTAGCCTAGACCTGGTGATTCAAGTTGGGATGATAGAAAGTGGTATCAAATAAGTTTCCCTTATGTTTATTTACATTCATTGACTATGTTTTGGGCATGTTAGAATATGGACAGGTTATTTGGAACATGGGTAGGGGAATCTCACATGCTCTTTTCCAAATCATGTGTATTGGACCACCCAGTTCCTAGTGATGATATTATTGTTATCATAAGTGAATTTATAGTAACATGATGAATTAATGTTTTATAATGTTATTATAGTTTATGTATTTGGGTTCATTGATGCATCATAAGTAGGTATTTAGTTTAACATGACAAGAACAATATTTATTATCACTAATAAAGGTTTAATTAATTTATTTATAATATATATATATGTTTTATGACTTCCTGATATATCATAGTTGACATTTAATTATTTCAACATGAGGATGTTATACCTTGTTTTATTTGTATGATTATGGAAAATGTGCAGGTTCCGGAGAATTGGGTTTATATTATTGTTTTTATATATTATACATGGGTTGACTATTATGATGAGTCACAATGAAGAATTTATTCATATGCTAACATTAATAAGAAGAGTGATGAATTCATTTTTTCCATTAAAGGAATTTTTAAGCATTTTTTATAACCTTATACAATTCTACAGTGTCTTCGTCTTATGCAACCACCAAGGGAAGTAGGTAAAATTCTCCTACAAGAGAGGATTCTCCTATAGCATATCAGGATGTGTTATAGTATGAAACTGAGAATGATTTAGTAGCCACTCCATCAGTCCAACTAGTTTAACCACCTTAGGCTAGAGTTTTTTGAGTAATCAATTTTTATGGAGGAGGAGACCATATGGTTGTGATTACTATAGATTATATTGAGTAGTATTTCTATCTTCATTATACCTCATCCTTCTTAGGAATTAGAGGCCCAAAGTAAATTGAGGATTGTATATAATTTGTCAATGTGAACATTCACTTTCTGCCAACTCCAAAAGAACCACTGGTGAAATTGGCTACTTATATGAATCTAAGATCTACCCGAAGGGGGTTGAGCATGTTGAATCAAGTGGGGGTGTGAGTGTATCACTTGGGAGACCACTGAGGAAATTTTTTTGAGGAATTATTTCATAAAATGTTGATTTTAAATGATTCTGAATAATCCATGCAGCTTTAGTAGGGAATAGGGAATGAGCGTACTTATTCTCCTCATTTTTTGTAGTTTTTTAATTTTTGTGTTCTATTGTTTAGGAATGAGGTGTATAAGGATCAAAATTTTATTATTTCACATTTACTAGAGTTGATACACCATGTTGGATATTTTTCTATAAAAACATATGCTGATGTTCCTTATAAATCCATCATGATTTAGAAGGACCTTGAAGAAGATATGGTAGTAAGACTTTTTCCATCACTCAATGGACTATTGAATGGAATACCTAGTACAGTTCTGGGTTCTTGTTTTATCATAGTAAGCAGAATTAAATGGAATTGTGCTAGGGTAGAAATTGATAGCTAGAGAAGAGTAAATAATCATCAGCTCCCTTTATGGGATGAGGTAATACTCAGTTTTATAACTATGGGAGAAATAGAATTATAATTAGTAATGGATGAAACTATATAAAGAGTTTCATTAATGTAACAATATTGGCCATCTTTAGAAATATTTTTTAAAATATATCAAAAATGGGATCACAGAGGTTAGGTTGTAATACAGCAAGCGAACTGAATTATTGGATTCAATATCTACAAAATTTAGTAAACTAGGTGATTCATGGACCTACAAGTAATGGTTTTGGAACTGACATAGGAAAAGCATTATTCAGTAGACTGTATTCTGACTAATTTTGGATTAGTACCTTTAATTGTTAAAGGTATTGTAATGATTACATATATTCTTTATTATACTTTATATGATATAGGACATTCTGATCCTATCATAATTTCTCATGTTTTGGTGGGTCTTGAATTTCCAATTAATTTATTCCTTGAAGTCGTTTCTCTTAACACACCCATGAGGATGACGGTAAATCATCTCCAAAGATTTCCAATGTTGTAGATGTTAGTTAATAGTTATAGAAATTTGTTATATTTTTTATTATTGATATTTCTATCTTTGATATGATTTTTTATATGTATTGGTTGATTAGTTATCAAACTCACATTGATTGTAACCAGAGATGGGTGACCATTATAAATTCGAAGAGAGATAATTATTACGTAATTGGAGAGTGGGATTCATGATCAAGTGGAGTGGTACCAGACCTTAGCCAAAATTTATCCATTATAGCATATGTGCTAAATATTCTTCTCATGCATATCAGGAAAATGTTTCATCCCCTCTTCCCCCCATAGTGGGTATTTTTTTGGATGGCACATCATGTATTCCTCTTTATTGTGGTATTGAATTTAAGATTGATCTTAATCAATGTGAGCATAAAATATTATTTCCAAATTTCCATATGAAACTATCGATTTTTAAAGAACTATAGGAACGAAATAATTATTAATATATGAAAGGACTTTTTTTACCATGAAATTTTCCTTAGGGTGAACCGTCATTATTCTCTAAAAATGTAGATTGTAGACTTTCTCTATGTGTTAGGAAGAAAATCATATCATGGTAAATAATAAGTATTTTTCCAGGTATTGGTGATATTTTCTTTTAATTTATGGGATCCTAGTGGTTCTCTAATATTGATATACATTCTGCCTTCCACTAGCTTCTGGATAGAGAATAGGACATACTGAAGAAAAATATTAAGAGTAGATATGGGTTTTATGTGTGCCTATTGATTCCCATTGGGTTTATGAAGGCTCAAACATTGTTCATGGGTCTCATGAAGAGGGTATTTTACTCATACCCACACTCCTTACTCATTTTATTCATACATGATATTTTGATATATTCGAAAACATCAGAGTTACATGTTATTCAACTTCAGATAATGTATATTACACTTTTAACACAAAAAATTTATGTCATTCTATCGAAGTATCACATTTTGATACAAGTGGTTCATTTATTGTGAAATGTGATTACTGATTTGATGTATCTATTTATCTAGAAAATTATTATACTATTATGTCTACGAAAAAATATAAGAATGTGTTTGAGATTCTGAGTTTCCTTGGTTCGGGGTGATTCTACTGGCAGTTAAATTTGTATTTCTTCAACATGGCACTTCCTATTACTACACATACTAAAAAGGTATTGAAGACTAAAATGACAGGCCAGTGTGAGGAGGATTTCCTAGTGAAAAAGGTATGGTTTAAATCTTCTCTGATTTTTTTCTTACTATGCTTGGGAATGGTTATATAGTTTACTGTAATTCTTCATGTATTTCATTTGTAGTTGTTTTTATGAATATATATTAGGTTGCTTATTATGGGTATCATAAGCTATTAACCAATGAGAGGATCTACCTTACTCATTATCTAGAGTATGCTACAATGGTGCATGAGGTGAAATGCTTTTAAACTATCTTTTTAGTGAGATATTTTTCATTTATACTAACCACAAGGGTATATGATATATATTTTATTAGTGAGACATGAACGTTATGTAGTGGATTTGGGTTCAGTACCTATATACATTTGACTTCATGATATATTATACTCCTATAAAATGTAATTTTTTGGAAATTATCTTAGTAGGAAGATGCACTTGATTGGAGTGTGATCATCATAAGAATAGTTGATATTGAATATCTTATTAGTGTATTAGTTGATGGGTTCATCTAGGGACCTGAGATAAATTACCCAAACTACCTTAGTCACCAATTTTAACTTTTTAGAAAAAGTTAAATCCATCTATTAGTATGATCCTAAATGTTTAGTGATACAGGAATGGTTGGTGGGTAATAACCTAGTTCTAGGATTGTCTATAGACAAAAATAACAATACCTATGTTGATAGTAGGGATAAATTCAATACACTTATGAGATAAGAGTGTATAAGGGACTCTTATTCATCACAATGGGTAGTTCACCTTGTATCAACTAATATGTATCCTGATATTGCATAACAATTTTGGTTTCCATGTATAAAAAGGTATATTTTTAGTTTTTTCTCCCATTATATGACATGTCGTAGGATTAAGTCAAATCAATAGTGACTATTTGGGTTTCTTTAGCCATTTTTCATTCAATTTTAGAATTGGGATAAGGGGATGATTGAATTTTTTACAAGGTTACACATGACCCCTAGAGGTTGAGATAATATGTGTGTTGTTGTCAATTTGATAAAGATGGTGACACATTTATATCTGATTTGGGAGACTCATTCGAGGGATGAGTTTTCCATGCTCTCTATTTGGGTGAGACTATATTTTAATGTAATAGATACAAGAATATTATTTGATTGAGAAATTAATTTTACATCCTGATTTTGGAAATCATTTTAAATGAAATGGGGACTCAGTTTAAGTCGAGTGAAACATATCAACTAAACTATAATGTATAGTCAGAAAGAATGATCCAAATTTTATAAGATATGCTCAAGTAATGAGTAATTAATTTTTGTAAAGATGTGTATGATCATATAGACTTGGTAGTTTATACCTATAATAATATTTTTCATTATTCGATTCAGATGGATCTATTTTCAGCACTCTATGGTCACCATTTTCAAACTCAACTATGTTGGCATCAGGTAAGTGAGTTAGTTGTCTTTGGGATGAGTATGATATAGGATATCTTTGAGTATGTGAATTTGATTTAAAATTGATTTTTCATCACTCAGAATAGTTAGTGTTTATATTCTAACTATTGGTGAAGACCCTTGGAGTTACTTTGGGTGATCTGGTTTTCTTGTAAGTATCACCTATTATGATGAGCTCATAAGGGGCATCAAGAGAGATCTCCACCGCGGTGACCTAGTGTTTTACCATATGATTATTTACTTTCTTCCATTCTTATCCCTCCTTCTCAGTTCAACTTTTACTATGAATTGTGTGGTTGGGGGTTTGTCTATCCGGTGGGGGCGTAGTGTGGTGTTGACTGCTCCATGGTTTGAAGGATGGCATGACCTTTGGAGCCTTGTTGATGATGATTGTCATTCATACTCCTCAGATGAATCAGGATTGCAGGTTTTCACTCCCTCTCCCATTATGGTTGTGACTATTTTTCTACGATGGTGAATCCTATTTTCTCATTCGTATTTGGTGGCTACTGGTTGCACCAGTGTCAGTACCTGAAGGTCATCTTCTTCTTTTAGGGTAAGTATACACTAATAGTGGGTGGCCTTAGGAAAACTCAGAGTCGGTGGTATCACATTACCAGCCATCCTCTTAGACGATATATAATTATGGACTTCTGCTGATGAAGATATCACCATTAGTCATCCTTCATCATGGATCTGGTGTGGATTATTGTTTTTACGGTGTTTTCCCTTATCTTGTTTTGTTCGGTGTGGGTCTGAAGCATATTTTTGTTTTGGTTCATTGGCTTCTTTCACCGTTGACTTTTGTGGATGTAGTTGGTCCCGATTTTTGGTGATGGGATGTGGGAGAATTCAGTTCATGTCTTGGGCTAGCCGTGTATGTGATTTGTAGGTTCATTATGCAGGGTGGATATGACCCGATGGTTTTTTTTCTCTGGAGATCATCTCTAGTGGATTACATCTTGTTGACGGTGGTGATTCCAGGTTTGAAGTGGTCTATCTCTTGATCTATAGTCTGATATTCTCTTGGTGTGAGCTACTGGGAGGTGACGAGATGGTGCTCTGGACTTAGTGGTTTCTATTTCCAGCTCATAGTGTGGTGTTTGACATGGATGGGTGGTCCCTAGTTTGGCGGTGTCACTTTTTCCCAAGGGATTATGGATTGTGTGATGGATTCAATGTTGATGAAATATAGGGCAGTGATTGATGATGCGACGTTATGTGTTATTTTCATTTTCAGTAGATTTATCATGGGTAGCGTTCCTTGGATAGCCTGTGGTTTTTGTTTTTTGATTTTTGTCTCTATTTTTTTGGGGCTGGTTTGTGGTGTTTTTTGGTCTGTTCTGGTCCTAGATAGTTTCTTGGCCAAGCCATCCAATGACTCCTTGAGGTGGCCTTGTCGGTTTTCTAGTTCCCACTTTTCATCAAAGTGATATATTTTATAAAATAAAAAAAAATTTGGTTAGTTCTATGTATCACCTTCATTGGGGAATCAACCTTTTTTTATGTAAGGAAAAACAGTGTAAGGGATTCTGGAACCATCGAAGATCAAAAACATATTAGGGAATTAGCTTATCAATGGGATCATCCTCCACAATATCAGGGTATGAATTATGTTTTCCATAGGTCTTTGTTTCATAAGTATGTTCACGATCTCATGCATGTGATTAATAGTAAGGATTCTAAGTTATTGCCTAATGAAAAATTCAATTAACACCTGATTTATATTATGTAAAGAAGGGATATGGTATTTTTAGGGATGGTAAGTCGCCACATTTGGGTTTTTTTGCACTGATAACTTATCCAATAGGTATATTTGTAGCATAAATAAGACGTCTAGGTTCATTGGCATGAATTTTTCTAGAAATATCACTACAAAACATCTCATATACAAGAATTAATTAGAGGGTAACATTTTTTGAGTCTTAAACATTTATTTTTTGATTCAGGGATAGTGTATCTTGGTTGATATTTTTTTGAAATTTGAGACATATTATAGGTTTTTTAGGTTCATAATCATTAGGTCTTGGGGAAAATTTATTAATCTTGTATCATGAGTGCTGGTGTAGGCTTATATGTATACTAGTATATAAATATTATCCAACTGATGGAAATGAGAAGTATCCCAATATCTTCCTAGATCTATCATCCCACTAGTAGAACGAAAATTGTTTTTTAATCAAGGGATACCACTTGTTTTCACCATACAGAACCAATTTCGTATTGTTTCCAATTCATTCAGCCCTCATTCATCCAAAATTAATATATATCCCGCTTGGAGATGAATTTTTCTCCCTTCTCTTTATCTCTTCATAGTTTAAGGATATAATCAATCCAATGGCATCCATACAGTGTGTGTGAGATGATCCAACCAAAAACTCACATTGTTATTATTATGAATCATAAATATGGGATGTCATGGGAATATTTATGGATTATTATGTGATATAATTTATAATTCAAGGATAATTTTGGTATTGGAGCCTTTATCAATTCAATATTTTTCACTCTATCTTAATCAGATCAAGATCCAATGGAAACGGTGGTTCTCATTGAGTTAAAATAATCTTATTCCCATCCTTATTATGTTCCTCTTCGGGGATATTATTAATAGAATAATCATTTGTTTTTATGGATCTAGTTATAATTTTTTTGGTCTTCATCTAGGTGGAAATTCTTTTATTTAGGCATAATTTCACTTTAGATTGAAATTCCTTACAATTTGGGTGCCTTTTATGAAATCGTATAGTATGAAATGCATGTGGGTGTGTGTATTTCCTATGAGACCATTGATTGATATTTTTTATATGTGGATGTGTGTGGGTGAGTGTTCCGTGATACTTTTATTGATATGATATTATTTTCACTTTCTATGTGACTTTTTGTATGTGGATGTGTATATATCCTATTTAAACTCTACCACATATATCGGGATGAACTACTTTCATGGAATTAATTTTTAGTTCCTTTTATGGGGATCATGGATAAAGGGATTCATAGCCTATGGATTAGGGTGGAATATTTTTTTTATGTCAGAAAATGGTACATTTAGCTGATGTGGGAATGGCCATGTGATTTTGGAAGAGGTCCATGATTCAGAATGTTTACCATATTGTAACAGTGGGGAACATCCAAGAACAATAGTAGAGTTCTAATTATTCAATAGTGTTACATGTATGTATCACCAAGAAAATGGAAATATCTATGAGGTGGAGATTGTTTGGATGAGATAAATGAAAACTACTTAAAGTTTGTGCTTGGATTTCCATTAAAGGTTGGCATATAATTTTTTGTTAAATAAGATATGTGGATATTGGATATTTCGATGATGTGTGGACCATATGGAATGATATATGTCCTAGAATGAATACTTCTTAATTTACTTCTAACTTGGTGTTGAATCAGATATAGTCAGGGTACATATCATCTTGGTTGGAAAATGATGACTTTTGCATGATTTTTTGCCTATGCATTTACCTTATTGAAAGGGAATAATTTTTTTTAAATTATCAAATTTATTTTAAGGATGCACTGCTAATATCATACTGGGTTTATAATCACCCAATAAAGGAATCTCATTGAGTATGTTGAAATTATGTACAATGGTCCAACAAAGAGAAAGGGACCTTTTCCAAGAAGCTGAGTGGGAGAAACTAAGGTAACAGAGGCGATACCCAAACAAGCTCAATATTATTTCTATAATTTTTCATTTATTTAATTTTTATTTCTATTTGGAATTGATCTACTACACTTGGCGGGCCATTTTTATTACCTATTATGACTATTTATATGAAATAGCGATTTTTTTTAGTTTTTTTAGCTTCCATTATGAAGATGAAGAGTTTTTTTCTTAATTATAATTTTCTATCTAAGATATGACTAACTATTGTATCAAGTTATTATTATACCCACATTACCTTTCATGAAATCACCACTGGTCAAAATCATCTTGCATACTTGGAGGCACACATGATGTCATATGGAGCTCTGGCCTAGACTTGATGCTTCAAGTATGGGTGTTATAGTAGACAATCATAATAACAACCCACAAAATATTTCAGGTACAGAGGATATGAAATATATATGTTTCATCTATGAAAATTCCAATTAAAAAAATTTATAACGTCATTTCAAAAATCAAGAAATTTTTTATAAAATATTTTATATTATGGGATATCAATGTGGTTACATAGGTTTTAATTAGTGATGTTTTCAACTATGTTTCATATTATCCCCTTTTATCTACATGAAATTTAAAATAGAGTCCAAGAATATTGAATTATTAGAAGATAACATTTTTCATTAGTGGTAGTTTGGTTTTCTCTTCATTAAAATGAATCAAGGTTGAATTTTTAAGACATTTTATATAATGAAGTCCCACATTTAGAAAATTCCAATAAACGTACATATTTATTTCAATACAACACACAATCATTGGGGAATTAATGTATCATTTTATTCCAAAATATCTTTTCCTTTATAATTGGAATCTATAAGCCCTTATTCTTTTAAAAGTATCTCTTTTAAATGTTCAAGAAATTTTATGAAACTTTTATCACTCCAACCATTCCTTTATTTCTTATTAACTAATCTAATAAATGTTGATAACACTACAAATGTTGTGAAACTTATTAATAATGGTTTCATATTATCTCCATAAAATTGTTCAACCCCTGTGTTTATTCATTGGTTTCAATATATATATATATATATCATGATTTTGTTCTTGAAGATGATCCTCTGTCACATGATAAACATCTTCATCATCGTTATATATTGACTTTTCCCCCATCCCAAATCCATTCCGTATAATTATGATTAAAACCATATCAAATAATATAGTCTTTGATTTATTTATACAAATATTTTCTCATATTCAAATTCTTGTCACATATTTAAAATATTAATTATTTTTTCCTAGATTTAATTTAGAACTTTTCTTGAAATTTTTTTTTTATACAATCATCACCAGTTCTTCATGAATTTATCCAATGGTGATCCATAAACTACCAAATTTAAAAAAAATATATGATTATATTAAAATTCAAAAACATATAAATATAAATATTAATTGATAAATTTAAAATTGATAATAAAATAAATATATAAACATGAATAAATATTTATTAAATAATTTTTATTTTGAAAATAATTTATAATTACAAAATTCTCAAGATCAACAAAAATTATAAAAAAACTATTTATAATGGAAAAATATTTATAATTGATAATAAATTATAAAATTATTTTGACCATAAAAAAATTTAACAAAAAATAATTTAAAAAAAAAAAAAAATAGTTACATCCAAAAAAATTATACCAATAATTTAAAATCAAAAAAAATATTATAAAAAATATTATAACCTTCCACTAATTATAAAAAAAATTCATTTAAAAGGATGTACATAAAAATATTTGAATGAATAAATGAAATTTAAATTTATCAAATAATTTAATAATAATACAAAACTAAAAAATATATCTCATGCAATATGGAAGTGGATGATGAAAAATAGATATTGAAGTTTGAAAAATGTAGTTGAAGGTAGTTGATTAAAGGTGAACAATGTAAGATCAAGGAACATCATTTTCAAAATAAAAGTAGAAAATCAATCAAAAAATAGTTGGAGTGCAGTCATTAGTTTAGTATAATGGGATTTTCAATGGAAAAAATGATGTCAAGGGTGTTGTAAGAAGGATTATTGATGCAACATTGATGAGAAAAAATGAATATAAGAAGTCTATAAATTAAACTACTGATGATTATCAAGCGTGGGTGGAGTGTCTTCTGGAGTCAATAGTATGATAGTTTAAGAAAGAGGACATCAAAAATATTACATGAAGTCACATTTTTTAGATTTTATAAATTTCTTTAATTTTTTTATACAAAAAATAATGGTAAAAGATCTCTGAAATGACTTTTACCTTTATTTTATACTATGATTTTTCTTAAAAGACATTCTAAATAACCTTTAATATTGGTTTTAGCATAACTAGCCTTAAATGTCTTCTTGTGTCCCTATTGATTTTTGTTATGAGAAAAATGATGCAAACAAATTTCATTTATGTCAAATTTTTACACTATTGATGGTGTAACAATCCCCTACTAGAACAAATTCACATCATTAGATATCTCTTTATGCTGAAATTCTTCCCCACTGGCCTAGATTCACAAACAACACATGGGTTATATTAGGACCAGATTCCATTAGGGAGGTATATTTATAAGAAAACTAAAGGGTTACTCTTAAAAAACACTTTTCATGGTGAAACCCTCCTATATTATTATTTGACCCTGAAATTTCAGATAAATATTAATATTGTAAAATCCATTAACAATACACTTGCATTTACCTTTTAATAGTGAAACCCTCCTCCACTATGGTGTGATGAGACACCTACAACATAATTACAGCCAAAACTCAGACATCTCTCCCCAAAACAAAACCCCATTCCACCAGTAATACCTCTAATAGAGGTAAAACAATGAAATACACAAATTTATGAAAAAAAATAATTCTAATTCATATATTTTATGAATGAAGGGTCAGACAACTTCCAAATTATACAATAGTTCATCCTCGAGTATCATAGTCGAGCATCACCAAACCTCATCAGTGAAAATCTCTAACCACATAACTCGTATATTAGATTTGTCCTCAAATATCTTCACCTAGATATTCATTTAATTCTACTACACCCACACTAGAGGGACTATATTCTTGGAAATACTGTTCTTGTTATAATCTACTATCGAAACTCGTCGTTCCTCAATTGATGTGTCCATCTCTATCTCTATCTCATCAACATTGAAAAAATGAGAATGTTCTATATGGTATCTCTAAAGATAATATATAAAAAAATCGTATGTGAAACATTGTATCTCAAAGCTAATGTTAATTTATGTACCACAATATTAATCCTCTCGATAACCATGAATGTCCCCATAATCCTAGCCTCTAATTTATAAAACCTCTTAATCAAATTTTATCCTAATTGATTAACAAATCATATAAATTTCTCATTAACACCTCCAAGACCTTATGAAATCATCACTGGTCAACATGTTGTCTCTTTCTACTCTGATTAGTTATTATATTCCTTATGATTAGATCAATATACTATATTATCTTTTATCAGTGACTTGATATGACAAATGCTTACTCCCTTTCATTTAATGAGTGCATATGTGATTAATACTAGCTTTAATAAAATGCATTTATTGACACTATTTGAATAAATTTTTTATAAATATTTTTACTAGTGAACTACACTAGTATAAGATAGTAATCCCATGAATTTCTAAAATCTACGAAACATTTATGAATCATCTCCTCCACCACCTAGATGGTATGATTATATGATCATTATATTTAAGGATTGTAATAAATTGTAAAATGTTCCAATTTATCAAGTGAATTCTATATCCATAACTATAATAATGATATTAAATGGGTATCTAAGTCCAATATGATGATCCAAGGATATCTGTAATTATGAACTATATCAACCAAAACACTACATACATAATTATTATAACTTTATAGATGAATATTCAAGACATATCCTTATGATCAATGTCATATCCATAAGGTTTTTGTTTATTTGGAGACTTGGAAAAATAAAAAACTAGAACATAAAGTAGTTGAATCATTTAACATTATTTTATTTGTAACTATCACCCTTTTTATTCATATAAAATTTAAATCCATTCTTCATAACATAGAGAAAGGAAACATAAGAAAGGGCGAGCTCAGATGCCCGGTTAGGTTAAACATAGGTAATAATAATCATTGATCATAAGTGAGCATAATATAAGCAAGAGAGTATAAAAGACATGTCAAAACATACAATATTCATACCCAATCAGTCAAATATCATTAATTATAAATCATGACATATGTCTTTGACATAACAGTAGACACAAGTCATAAGTGTATAGAATCATCAATTATCAATCATGATCCATGGAAATATATCATAAGAATAAGAAATAAGTTTGTGTCACACACATAAGAATAGAAAATTAGTTATGTAGTTATGGATTACTCTTAAGGATATCATTGTGGACTATGTCCAGTAATGGAAATTATTACCTGATCATTTCAAATATCCACTTATGAGTGACTTCCATTTAGTTAATTACATCATCCCTTAGGATTTTGTAATCATATTCATCTATTTATAGTTTATTTTATCTTTCATCATTACCCAATGCATTATAGGGATATAATGGATCCAATTTCCATCATGATATATATTTGGATCACCTATTAAATAATCATAATCCATATGTATTATTTTCACATGAACATAAAACATTCCTCAATTCATCATACCATAACCTAGGGAAGTAAAATGTGTTTTATAAATAGTTCATCATCATAATCAAAAACCATACATAGAATGAATAAAAAATGTATCATTGGATTATATCACCAATAATGCATAAGAAATAGAAAATGATTTTATTATAGAAGAAAATTACTCTAAGATATCACCAGAATAATTTTTGAGGAAAATTATATTTTCATTTTAAAAGAACATATTTAAAACCTAAAATTTTACAAATTATTAAAGATAATATTTTTTTACAACATATAAATGTAATAATTTAAAACAATATTAAAATAAAATATAATTCATGATATTAGAAAATTTCCTTCATGTGGTGTATTTTGAAACAAATATTTATTTAACATTTTCAGTAAAAAGATCAAATTATCATGTTTTTAAAACAAAAAATATTCCTTTAATAGATTTTTATAGAAGTTTTGGAATTACTAAAATTTACATTGATATATATATATATATATATATTATTAAAAACATTATCAATAACCTTTTAAATAATAATTTGACATGGAATAAAAGATTCTTTACAGAATAGTGAAATAAATTTCATTTTCCTTAAAAACATTATTTCATAATCTTGAGTACATAATGAGAGTAAAATAAAATGAAAACATATAATATATATTAATAAATATAGGGGAATATTACATAATATCTTGTATACATATACCATATAATTTCATCCTCATAAATATAATCATAAAAAATCTAGAAAAAATTATAACATAAAACTCTTACCGCTTTGGTGACTTTTGATTCATGGGCCCAATGAAATAAGTAACATCAAATGAAATTTTAAATATCATGAAAATATATGTATTATATATACAACTTATAAAATATTAATTATATAAACATGATAACAAATACTAAGGTATAACATAACAGAGGTCCCATACAAGACAATTTGTGATGATAAACCCTTGTCACTTAGGTAACTTTTAATCCAAACCTCATTGATGAAATAATTTGAATTAATATTATAAATACCCCAAATTAATAATTTTACAAGAAATAACATTTCCATGTATTATTATATACACCTCATAAACATAAATTAGTAAATAATATCAAACATTTCCCAATGAAATAAAAAGGATATGAAGAAGGCTTACTACATGTCTGACTAATTCATTAGTTATATAACCTCCTGTAAAAAAAATTATATTTATTATAGTTCTATAAAAGATCCATAAAAATACTTATAATATCATATATGATATGCTTATAATATTTCAACACCTATTAATTAAGAAATCTATATTAAATTCATTGTTTCTCGGTGTTAATAGTTTCATTTTTCATGTATATTTTGATATTGAAGTTATGGTCATTTCACATTGAACATGGTTACATTATCTTTGAAAATATCAATAATTAAATTTTTGTCATATTTAATAATTTTATAAACATTTATATCCATATATAATTTGTGATGAAAAAGGAATTACATCACTTTGTCTGGATGATAATCCTTATATACACACGAGTGATGTTTCCATTTTTTGATGGATGGAATAGAAGAAAGGTAAATGATAATTACCCATCATAGAAGAATTATTATTTCATAAATATCATATATATTAATTAAATATATTTTTATTACCATAAAATTTTAGAATAAATGATAAATTAAACACATCGCTCTGAGGAGGTGGTAGTCCATATGTATAAAATATCGACGTTATCATTTTCTAATGGATCATAATGTAAGAAGGTAGAAAAAATCATATAATTTATGATGAATAATTCTGTAATAAATTTTATAAATAAACATTGTATCCATTAAGATAAGCATCCATGAATTATGGTAATGTAAAATGAATCGCATCACTACATGGAGGTAGTAGTCCTCACATATGCATTTGTGGTACTTTCATTTCCCAGCTAATGGAGAAGAGTTAGGAAATATTTGATATGATGTCACAATCAAAATATTAAAATATTTATGACATTATATTATTCATGTATTCATGGATATAATTGGTTTATAGGTGGTAAATGAATAAATTAAATTTAAATATCTTGGTTAAATTTTATACCACTTCTTTGGGAGACCTCATTTTGCTTATACAATAATCTTTGAAGGAATGGTCTTAATAGAATACTTGAAGCTCTTGGATTAATGGAAGGAATATTTTAAGGATATTAAATAGGTTTTTTGAGTTATAGGTAACAAATTATGATAATAATATAGGAGAATATGTTCCATTTTATAAGTGATAGGGGCACACATGAAATTTCATAAATTATTTCAATAATATAAGTTCACTTTCTTCTGAAAGTGACTTCAAATGAAAAATTATTTTAAGTTGGGATAATATAAGTCTGAAATATATTCATACATTTTGAATTTTAATTTTTTCGGAGGGATTCATACCCTTATATCTTGGTTCAACACCCCCCCAGATAAGCTTATTTTAACCATAATTGTGATAACATAATTTTACTATTTATACTATACACTATTAAAAACACTAATTTGAACCTTTTAAATCAAAGTAATAATTATAATTCCAAATATAGAATCCATTTTACTAGATTTATTTTCTATAAGTGTAATAAATTAATTTTAAAAAATCAAACAAGACACAATGAAAACTTATTTTTGAGAAATTCATTTTTAAGCAAAAAACAAAATTAAATTACATTAACATCCATGTAAAAAAAAATTATGTAAAAATATTTTATTTAACATATATTCTATAAATTCCATTAAAACTATTAATCAATTGATTTTAATTTAATTTATTAATATAAAAACACATTGTGCCCAAAAAGATTATTTTTTTTAATTTGTAATTTAAGATAAAAATAAGCATATACCAAAATAAATTATTATTATTCCTATTTAATTAATTAAATTATTTATAATTAAAGGATACATGTTTTAATTTAATGTTAAAATTCAAATCATAGTGGTAATTCTTCTTGAAAAAAACTGGCACTTTTACCAAAATCTATATTTATTACTCTCTACTGAAAAATAATTCTTTCCAGAAAAATACCAAAAAAAATAACCCTAATATAATACTGATATAATAATTTTAAAAATTATATTAATTAAATCAAACAAAATTTCTAAAAATGTAATAAATTAATTAAAATATTTGAGTGTGGAATTTTATAAAACCCATTTCTAAAAAAATATATTTTTGAAGCATAAAATGACTTAACAATAATTTGAGTTCTTATCTGTGAAACATAAATAAATAAATTTGAACTATTTAAAAATATTATAAATAATTTTTATAATTTTTATATTACTATTAATGCCATACAATTTAATGGCTAGGTTATAACATTCACATTTTAATTATATTGTTTTTATTATATATCATAATTTTTTTAAATCTCACTATCATGTGTTAAGAAATCTATAAAACATTGTATTAATTTAAACCAAATGGTATAATAGAACTCCCTTTGAATATGGATGAGGAAAATATAATGGTTATCATAATCAAAACATAATCATTTTCCCAAATTATGAGATCATTTGTGAGAAGTGAAAATATTGACATTGAGGAG
Organism: Viscum album; assembly: GCA_963277665.1. Lineage (NCBI taxonomy): Eukaryota > Viridiplantae > Streptophyta > Magnoliopsida > Santalales > Viscaceae > Viscum > Viscum album. The sequence continues at coordinate 1,466,129,304 of OY728138.1, read as the reverse complement.
AATGATAATGTTTAAAAAAATTATAGTGGTTGATAAAAGACATTGTAAAGAGAACGTTAAGGAAAAAAAATTGTAAATTAGTGAGGGTGGAAATCGACCATCAATTATTCATAAATGACTATAAAAAATAAAATAATTTAATTTTTTAGGTCCTTGTTCATAGAGGTGAGGAATTCTCTTAAATGAAGGAATAGTGATTTTTAAGTTTCATTCATTATGCCAAAAAATTAATATTTAAAGGATCATAAGAACAATAATTGAAATTAATTTCATTATTTACATATCTTGTTATTTATCAAAACAAGAATTTTGAGATTATGTTATCCAATATGGATAAATTTTCATATGATGAAATAATAAATTTATCTATAAAACCTCAATAATCACACCAAATGTTCATATTAGGCCATTTTATAAATCGATAATCATTAAACTCTACAAAATTATTTTGAACCAAATTCAAAACCCAAAAAAATAATTAAAAAGTTTGGATCGCTTGTTTTTTCCAAGATCAACTTTAAAATTTATCCCCAAAAAACATAAAGTATCTCATAATTTCATACAAAAAACATGTCAATAAAATTATCATATATTCTCTTAAAACATGGTAATCCTTTCCCAAAATAAAATTAATCTCAAAGAAACCTTAATATAACCATTAATGCTTCTAAAAATCAACTCTATCCTTACAATTAAATAAAATCATAGACTATCCAATATATTTAAAAAAAATAAAAAATATAAAAACTTCATAAAAACAACATAAATTACATTGTCATCAAATCACGAATGGTTTTCTAGGTTTTAAATTTTTTCATATTCATATTAAAAATTTATTCATCTCTCTATCCCAACTGAAACTTATTATATTTACCTCAACAAAAATTAAGGGCTATCTTTCCCTCAATCATGTGTTCTCTATAAATACCAACTTACCATTATACCAATTTTCTTGGTTATAGATACCTTTTAAAATAAGATTTTAAATCCTTAATATGAAATAACTTTAGAAAATACTTAGACGTTTCGTGATTTTTATGACCAACATTTATTTGATAATACCCTTTTAAAACATTATTGAAACATTAATATACATAAAAGCTCCAATCATTCCACATCTTTATTAAATCCTTATCCATTATTTTTCATCTTATTCCTTAATAATACATTTCTTTAATATGAAATATGAATCTTATCTTAATATTTATTAGCCTTAATTTAATCATGCTTTTTACTTTAAATACATGAAATAATATTGGAATAAATCATACCTTTCGTATGTGATTCATAGTGACTTCATCAGTAATATTAAAATCATTACTCATATATCCTTATTGATCATATTCTCAAGCTGTATCTATAGGAAATAGATTTTAATAATGGTTCTACATTCAACATTTAAAAAATTCATCAATTGAATATTCTTTATGAAAAATATTTTTCTCATCTGTTATGTTAACCAAACTATAATTTTTTTTCTTATAAATTAATTTCTCTTTATCTTTATTTTTTTAAAAAAAATCTTCTCATTCCTTTGATACATTTCCCTAGGTGTTTCATACAACATTCTCAACGTGTAGGAAGATGGATATTTTTTCCTCCTTGGTGTTCATGAAGATCCATTTTTCTCTAAATTATTTCATTCTGAAACTCAACTATATTCAAGATTTTAACTATATTTAAATATATATGGTTAGGAATTATCAAAACATTTATCATTCTATATCCCATTTAATTTTAAGGATCATAAGAAAAATTAATGTATTGCCTACCACATTCAATGTTAACATGATTCTTTATTATTCTATCCATTGACTAAAACCAAATATCATTGTATGATAGACAATAATAATATTGAGTAATCATGTAATCTTGAAACATTATTCATAGGATGTCTAAATCATGAAACATAATTTTTTATCTATGAATAATAATTTGTAGCCAATGTCATCTATAGTCATTATATATTCTATTCATGTATAATGGTTCATAAAAAAAATTAATTCACCCAAGAATATCCCTTATATTATCTTGGTTGTATGCTATCTTTGTCCCACACATCATTCATCGATGGCGATTGAGTTATTACACAATATTACCCTTTTAGAGTTTTTAACATCAGGTACATCAATGCCATAGCCGCATCCTTTTACTATTATATAGAAAAGGATTTATTTCTAGGAAAATAAAATCCATTATTTATCATTACATATTATATTATCCAATACTTATGTTTATCCTAAGGGTTCTAATTAAAGATTCATCATCCTAGTTTCCAAATATAAGAAACCATTCTCTAATACCAATATTATTGAACAAAAGTTTACATAAATAAATATTGCATCATATTAGATGATTTTTAATTACATATAATTACAATAAATGTCAAAATTTTAAATTTTTAGTCTATTTTTAATGTTCTACACATAAAAAAATACTACATAAAAGATCTTAATCATTTCCCATTACGTTCTTTACAACTAGCACCCTTCTTAGACATATCATACATAAAGCTATTATTCATTACCTGGGTAAAGGAAACAAAAATAATTGTGGTCTTGAATTCTTAGTAAGATAAAAAATAGGATATATAAATTAATCACAATAAGTGATCATAAAATATGCATCAGGGTATGGGAAATTTTACCACCCCAAAATTCTAAATTACAACTTTGAATTCAATAGTGTTTATGACGTGCAACAGAAAGTATAAAAAGGAAATATGTTAACCTAATAAATTAAAATATTAATTAAACATAATATATTATATATCATTTAATGCATACGACACTAAGTTATCTTGCATCTCACACAAGAGCGACCTTCCTCGAAAGCTTGCACTATGCACAAGACTGAAATTCTCTAAATAAAAATATATTATAAAAATATTATTATCTAATGTGATATGATATAACATATCCATTATGTAAGCGGTTATTAATAGTATTAACACAATTATAAAATTTATGGATTATATAAATATAAAATAAAATCATTGGTTACCAATTAATGAGAAATGTAAATTAAAACAAGTGTCGTATAAAAAGAAATATTATTATTTTAATGCTTCAAAATTTTTTTCTCTTAATAACCATAATTAATTAAAATTATCGAATTATTTTAATTAAATATATAATTTATTTATTAAATAAAATATTTTTGATATTCATCCATTAGGTTTGATAGGTATATGATAATAACAAAACCAATTTCACATATAAAAACCTATATTTTTATAAAGGCAATTTTACCATCTTTTAATGGTGAACCAGTCTTAAATATGAATTATGACACTTAAATTAATTAAATATTTCAAAATAAACTTCATATTTTAATTAAAAATATAAAAAATAGGTTAGGGTAAATTTTTAATATTTTGTGAAAACATATCATTTTTAATTAATTGTTAAAAATACAGAATTTTATATCAAAGCTGCTTTTCATCTAATTTATTTACAAGGATAAATATTAATTTCAATTGGTTTTAAAGTTTAATTAGATAATATTTTTAAAAATTAATACAATTTATTTCATTTGAATCATATTCAATTTTAAATTGATATAAATACATAGAAAACATTCTGAACTTTGTAATTAAAAAACTCGCATTGTCATCCCACCGGTAGGATTAAATTTAAATCAATTTCTGTCAATTTGATGATTTTAATTTGAAAAAATTAATTAATTATTCATAATAAGTATAATTTATATTTTATAATAAGACTAAATTTTTTTGAACAAAAATATTAGTAAAATTGATTAAAGTTAATTACATCGATTAAGGTTAAATAAGATCAATAACGGACTAAATCTTAACCTTAATACTGAAAACTATTTATAAACTTATCCAAGAGCTATTTTATGGCCATATATTGACCATATGATATATTTTTATTAAAATGGACTATTATGGGATCCACTTTAAACTGAAAAAATTATGAACAATTCCTTTGTCAAAATATTACAAGAGTACCAATCCGCCTCCACTATAAAAGGCCTCATTTTCTCCCACTTCCCCACACCTCTCATGCAACATAGATTTTTACAATATATTCCCAATTCACTCACCGTCATAACTCCTATCCTACTTTAGTACAATATTTTTCAATCAAGTAATCCAAGGAATCCTTTTTGTGCAAACCAAAAAGGAGTTAATTGATTAAGAGGTAATGTCCTTCATAAGGCTCTTTAATTTTATTTCCATTATCCTCCCCATCAGATATTCTTATTCCATGTTTATATGAAAACTAAATTATAATAAATAAACTAGGTTATGGTTATTATAATGGTTAGATATACACTAACACCCACCTCCATCAAAAGGTTAACAAACATACTATTTTTGTGTAGAGTGAACTATAGCCTTATGAAACAATGATTATTCATTTCTCCTATTACCACCACTGATAATGGACATTATGATGTAAAACATATTTAAATATCATATATATGATATTTAGTATTTATTTATAATTATGTAATAATTTTAGAAAACATAACTTTAATAATTTTTATTTTCTGTTAATATGGTACCATCTTTTGATGAAGTATGGATTAGTGGCCCTTTAAGTGATGTGATTCATTCACACTATGCATGGAACATATTAAGGATATTTTTAAAAATAATATATGAGATATACTATATAAATATGCTACTATAAATATAATATAAATTTATATACATATCATTTAATTTTCATTCATTAAAATTATGACAGTGAAATTGAGGTAGTGTTCATGCGTATATACAGACTACTGTCTCCATGAAAGGTTCATATCGTTTATTATCTACCAAAATTATATATTATTATAGATACATATATAATTTCTATATATGATATAACAATAATGTTTTAAATTATTTAGTCGATTAAATCATTATATATTTAATAATAACAAGAAATAACAAGTTAAAACATACCCGACAAACTGGTAAATTTAGCATAATAAATAGTTAAAATAATGAAAGGTTATTAAGAAACGGGTAATAAGTTATAATAAAAGGATAATATATGATGTCAGAATTATTAACATATTTCTTTAATAAGTTATTAACATGTTGAAATCAATTATATTGTATTTTAATGGAAATCTACAAGAAAGTAAACACTAGGTAAGGGATTCTTGTCTCATTTTATTTCCATGAGGCATGCTTAATTTTTGTACACCAAATTTATTTTATATAGTGTATATACTGACCAATTTGATATTTAATATCATGAAAATTTCTATATTAATGTTATTTTTAGTTTCAACATGAATTATTTTTTTAAGGGTATTTGATTTTAATGTTACCAAGTAGAATAGGTTTTCATAACTCAATTTCACTTCATGGATTTATATTAGTTCCTCGGTGTCATTAATATTCTAAGATTATGTGTGTTTTCACTTTTTAATAAATATTTTTGTATTTTCACTTTCCTTATGTGGATTTGTTATCAATAAACATAATCTATTAAATAATTTACTCTCACTACGATGTTATATCCTTTTCAAGGGTTTATTTCACAATCTAAATTTTATTCAATATTGTTGTAATGGAATTTTCATTCAAGGAAATAATTTGATAATTATTCAAAAAAACCTTCAATTTTAATCTCCTCTAGTTATCCATGTCCTATATGAAGTATTAGTACCATTTTACACTCTATGGTACTTAAAATGTTTTAGAAAATGTTTTTAATAAAACCTGACTTAATTTCACAATTTATTTAGAGAACCTATTTTCTTCTAAAACAATTTTCTTCTAAAAACTCTCAAAAAATATTTATAACCCTTAAAAAATTATTCTTTAAAGAAATTTTTTCTTATTTTTTCATTTATGAATATTTTAAAAGAAATATTATTATCACATCCCAAACAATGAATTATTCTAATCATTTTTACCTTGAAAAATGAATGATTCTTTTTACCTTGTACGACATGTATGGATTATTCAACTATCATTTCATTGAAGCTTCATTTCACGTTTAAACGGTTTATTTTTTAAAAAAATGTTTTTTTTAATTTATTTTCAAAAAAAATATTTTCAAAAAAAAATTCAAATGAAATAATATTTTCCTCAAGAACAGTTTTGATGTTATTATTTTATTTCATAAACCAAAAAAAATATTTTTTCTCCACTTAGGATATTTTGTATTGATACCATCTATATCCTTTCTCAGGATGGTTTTTGATTGGCATGGCCAATTAAAGTATTTATATTCACTTCGTTGACTTCCATGTTAGTCCCCTTGAAATAATCAATTTAATATGATTATTGAGTATTAAATTTCACATGATTTTCCATATCATTTTTCATGGATATTACTATTACCTAAACCATATATTGTTTTACATATATTTATTACTTTTAAATATATGTGATTAACTATGTAATTATTGATAAATATATATTTCTCATTAAATGTGGGTATTTGAAAAGGTATATTATTTATTTTGATTATTCAATATGAGGAAAGCTTTGGAATGGAAATGAAGGGTGGGGATAGAACTTTATATAGACCCTCGATGCTTCAAAAGGTTCTCATGAAATAAATAAGTTTCAAAAATTGACTAAGTTTCTACCCTTAATTTAAACTCTCTTGTAAAGGTATTCACTATATAAATTTCATGTGCCTAAGACATGACATCCAATAATTAATCATTTCCCTCATTTAAACTCTATTATTAATATCCCTGGTATTTTTCATTGACTAATCTATGGAAGCATTTAATTTTTAATTTATTGATTAATGATATGTGTTTTAGTTTCTCACCTTTCCATATATACATTACCTTATCTAGTAATTTTAATGGAATGTGTTTTACTTTAATATCATTCCATATTATTTGTCATTTTATTTTATTGATCACATGACATGTCTGTTCAGATATTTACTTTACTATATAAATTTATTCTCATCGGTTTATTGTTTATTATTCTATGATTTACATAAACATATTGAGAATTTGGCTTCACCCTAATTTTGTTTCATTTTCCCCAGTATTCCAATGAGTTTATTAATAAATATATTCAAGTATTTTATAGATTGAATAATGTTATCCTCAAAAATATTTAAAGGAAAAAAATTATGTTGTAATTAGTTTATTATTTTACAATAAAACTCTCATTTATGTATCTAGTTTACTAAGACTAATAAACTCTTCAGTCCTTCGGGTCTTGATTCCTTGTAATCATGACAATATAATTATGTTTAGACATTGGCTCCTAGCCTTCTCGAGTCAGTTCTCTATAGTTTTTATTAATGGATGTTTCGTAGCAACCTTGGGAACTAGATTTTGGAAAACATATGTTAGAGAACATAACCATAATGTAGAATTTAAGGATAATTATATAAGAACATACTATAATTTAGTAAATATAGAGATTACATGGGTTTTCCTAAAAATAAATCAGTGTTTAACTACTAGTGGACATAGTTCTTTCGTAGTTGATCCTAGGAGTAATAGCTCTAAAAAGGTGTTCCGAGCCTGACTCAGGGTAACCTGGTATATGAAAATTGGCCTCACTGCACGCCTGGCTTAACAACCTCAGGGGATATGCTATGGATAATATATGTTTTTTTATAAACTATTATGAATAATTTGAATGGATAATGACAAAGAACGATCAAGGTTAAACCTATGGTTTTTTAGATTTAAAAATAAGGTGTCATGATTTATATATATTATAAATGATAATATAATATTCTCACTATTACTATTATTTCTCACACAATTTGTTTTAGTTTTAGTCAATGGTTGGAACCTGAAGTATTTGTGTCAATATTGAACATGAAAGAAAAGGTGGTGAAAATGAACTACCAAATGAGATATTAAAAGGACTGAAAGATTTAATGTTTTTAAAAATTATTTTTCCAAAAATATTTTTAATAAGATATACCTCTACCGACTCCTGAACACACCAACTATGATATGGTAGGAGGTTGCTAAGTGCTCAAGTGGTGAAGACCGTAATGAAAAGAAGGAAAGACCTCCGACATGTGAGAATTGTGGGAGGATGCACCCAGGAAAGTGTCTGAATAGAACAAGTAAATTCATCATGTTTGGGAAGGACATAATGTAAAGTGTTTCTAAGAAAAAATGAAGATTAAGATTAAAGGAAATGAAACTAATTATATGGATCCATTGGTCATTAATTACCTTCAATATGGAGAACCTAGGAAATACCCGAGTCAATTACCACTTTTAAAGGATACACCCCAGATCATGGAAGGATATATATAATAAATAAATGGATGAAATATATATGTATTGAGGGTGTATTGAAAACCATAGTTAAGTGTCTATTTAATGATTAAATTTCAAGGATGTGCATTGGATTTGTGGGAAATTATATTAATGTAGTTTTATAAATAGAAAAAATATATGATGTTTGACAAATTATCAAGTCTTGAAAGGCAGCAGGTCTTAAACCTTTGACCTAAGGATAATATGGGTTTCATGCCAACCACTGACCTACGTAATGTCCTAGTTAATTTTTCATTATTTTTAGTAAAACAATTTATGAATAAATGTTACTAATGAACTCGTAATATCACTTTTGATGATTGGATATTAATATAGTAATAATATTGGTTTTAGAATTTATCTAGAGACAAATAATTAGACTGTTCAATCTGTTATAGGCCTTATGAACCTTTGAATTTTCTTTTTTTGATTTAGGCATAAAAATACATTTTTGGAAATTAATATCTAGGAGTAAAGGGTATAATTAAAATTTGATCGAATCACAACCAAAATTTAGGATTGTTCCTATGAAATTAAAACCTATCATGTAATAAAATTCCCTTATATTATGCATTAGTAAAAGATTTACCCAACATTTTGAAAATGACTTCGAAATAAAATTTGGTAAAAATACTTTAATTTCTATTGAAATAATGGTATTTTATATCATTAAATATTTATGGATTTGAGGCCCTCGACATACTATTTCTCATTCAATTTTTTCTTATTTATGACCTCATTCAGTACCTAAGAATAATTATTCTTTTCCTCCAAGTACGTATTATCATTTTCCACTAATTTTCGCCTACATAGAGACCTGGTTACACGGTAGTCCATGTGACCTTTGTGCATCCCATTCACTCTTTTCTAGAGGATGTTTTATGAACCCTTCTTGAAATGTGAGATTTAAATGTTGAAAATATGAAAAATATATTACCAATATCTATTTTAAATTTTGAGGACCTCATATAGTTAATGTGGGGAGAATGTAACATCCTGAAATTATAAATCACATGTCCATATTCAATAGTTTTTATGACACACAATACCAAGTAGAAAAAGGGAACATATTAAACCAATAAGTTAAATTATTAAATACCAGAAAAGCTCAGTCAGAGGCAGACCTCTGACCATTTATTAAAATAACGGAAATTGTACAGAAATCAAATACAACAACAATAAATAACAACACTAATATATTCAATATATTTTTATGCACACAACACTAAGTTATCTTGAATCTTACACAATAATGACCTTCCTTGATAGCTTTCATTACACACAAGACTGAGATTCAACGAATAATTATGTATTATTAAAATATTATTATTCAATATAGTATGATATAACCTAGTTGTTATGTTAGACGTTATGAAAATAATTATTTAACTTATGAAAATTTTAGATTAAATAAATATAAAATAAATTCATTTGTTACCAATTAATGAGAATAGAAAATAATAATTAATTGGGTATAAAAAGAAATATTATTATTTTGATGATTCTAAATGAGTTTTGTCTTAATAAACATAATCAATTACATATAGTGAATGAATTTAATGAAATTTATATTTTATATATTCAAAAAAAATATTATTTATATTCATACATTAGTTTTTTTATGCATAAGATAAGAACAAACCCAATTTCCCACATAAAAACCTGTATTTTTATAAATGCAATTTTACCACCATTGAAGGGAGAACCCATATTAAATATGAATTTTTAAACACTAATTGTTTTAATATGTCAAAATAAACTCTATATTTTAAAAAAAACATAAAAATTAGGTTATTGTGAATTGTTTAATTTTTTTTGAAACATATCATTTTTTAATGATAAGTAAATAATACTGAATTTTATTTCAAACCTGATTATTATCCTAATTTATTTATAAGGATAAATTATAACTTTAATTTGTTTTTAAGTTTAATTATATAATATTTTATCAATTAATATAATTTATTTCATTTTAATGTAATTCAATTTCAAATATATTGTAAAAACATAACAAACTTTCATACATTTTAAATTTAAAAAACTCGCACAGTCGTCCCGCCGGAGGGATTAAATTTAAATAAATTTTGGAAAATACTTTGATTAAAATTTATAAAAATGGATTCCATGTTTGGATGAATAATAATATATAATTTTTAATAATTATTACATTGTTTATTACTAAAAATATTATTGAAGGTTATTAAAATTAATTATATCGATTAAGATTAAATTAAGATTAATAGAGGACTAAACCTTAACCTTAAGGCCAAAAAAACATATAAACATTTCCAAGAGATATTTTATGGAAATATATCAACCATATCTTACACTGGATCTAATTAATACCTTTATTTTATCCACTTTCGAAATGAAAAAGTTGGGATGAATTCCTTTTTAAAAAGATTACAAGAGTGCCACACCTCCTCCACTATAAATGTCCTCCTTTCCACCCACATCCTCACACCTCTCAATCCACATAGGTTTGGAAAATATTAGACCAATTAACTCACCAAAATAACTCCCTTTCTAATTTAAGCCTCCCATTTTGTATAAATCGATCAGAGGAAACCTTTTGTTCCAAACCAAAATGAGTTACCTGATTAAGAGGTAACATCTTTCCTAAAAATATTTAACTTTATTTCCTTTTTACACCTCCTAAACTATTATAATTACATGTTTATATATTAACTCAAATATAATAAATATAATATTATTTTTTAGGATAATTTTTATACATAAATTTGAACAAACCTCCATCTAATGGGAAACAAACATTCCCTTTACGTGTACGGATAACTACCGCCTCACAAAATGATGATTGTTCATTTTTCCTATTACTATCTATCATGGTGGAAATTATGATTGAAAATATATTTATATATGATATATATGAAATTTATTATCTTTACTTATTTAAACCTTTTATAACACAAACCTTTAATACTATATATTTTGTGTTAATATGATAACATCGTTTGATGATGTGTGGACTGCCACCCCCTCGAACTGATGTCATTTTTTCCAATTATACATGGAATGTATTAAAGTTAATTTTAATAAAAATATATGATATATATTACATATATATGGTAATGGAATTATAATATACATGTATATAAATATCATTTACTTTTCATTCATTAAAAATACGACATTGAAATATAGGTAGTTTTCATGTGTACGCACGGACTACTGTCTCCATGAACGGTGCATTTCATTTCACATATACAAATATTATGGATTATTATAGATACATATATACTGTATATATATGATAATAACATCATTTTTTAAATTCTGTAGATTATGAAACCAGGATATATTTTATTATAACAACAAATAAGAAATTAAATCATATGTGCCAAACTAGGAAATTAACACGCTAAATAGTTAAAATAATGAATGGTTATAAAAAATGGTTGATAAGATAATAAAAGAGGATCATATATGATATAATAAGTATTTATATGGTTCTAGAATAAGTTATTAACATATTGAAAATTATTATACAGGAGGTTAAAGTACGCCAACCTTAAAATAAACACATGGTAAGGGATTCTTGTCTCATTTTCTTTCCATGAGGCATAATTAATTTTTGAACACCTAATTTCTTTTATATTTTTTATATACTGAAAATTTTGGGTATTTAATATCATGAAAAATTATATATTCATGGTATTTTTTGTTTTAACTTGAATTATTTATTTCAAGGGGATTTGAGTTAAAATTTACCAAGTGGAATTGAATTTCATAACTCGGTTTCTTTTAATTGAGGTATATTAATTCATCATTGTCGTGAATATTATATTATTATGTGTGTTATCCAATTTTTATATCTATTTTTTAATTTCCAATTCCATTATTTGGATTTGAATTTGATACACATAATCTATGCATTTATTGATTCTCACTAAGATGTTATTTCCTTTTCAAGGGTCTATTTCACAATCTCAATTTTATTAGAGATTTTGTGTACTTTAATTTCCATTGAATTAAATTATTTGATAATTGTCTAATAAATCCTTTAATATTATTATCTATTATTTATTCCGGACTAATATTGAGTATTAGTACCATTTTCTAAATCTTTGTCTCTTAAAATGTTTTAGAATGTTTTTTCAATAAGGCAATATTCCATTTATCTATTTAGAAAGAGAACCAATTTTATTATAAAAATTAGGTCTTCTAAAAAAAATCAACATTCTTTTTTATCATTTACAAAATAATTTTTTTTAAAAATTACCCCTTTTCATTTTTGAATTTTTTGAAATTAATCTTCTTATCACTTTCAAAACAAGGCATTTTTCTATATCTTTTTACCTTGAAAGGGGAATTCTTCTTTTTAACTTGTAAGAAAATTAGGGATTTATTATAAGGCCCCAGACTTAAAAATTACTTAATCTTGAGTTATTTCAAGAATACACATTGAGGATCTTTTCAGGTTTAGTGTTTTAGATAATTAGATCAGAAAACATGCATTACATTCCACATTTAAACAAAGTGGTTACATAAAAGATAGTATCCATTTATTCCCATCAACAGAAACATATTTAAAATAAAACATGGATTCTTTATTGACACTTCCTTGACACTATCTTCATATCATGTACCTTTCCCTTGACCTGTGAAAAACATTTCAAAAACTTGGGATGATCATAAAAACCTCATTAGGGGATATAAAAATATGGAAAGGAAACATGAGTACATGTATACATAAGAATCAATGAAATCATACTTTACTCATAAAACATAATAACTATAACATACCTCATCAAATCCTGAATAAATCATAGAAATCATAAGACATAAAGGTAACTTGAGGCATTCATAACATTCTTACATAGGGAGTTACCCTCTTGGTTACGTTTGGAATACCCATTACAGTATATTCCCTAAATCTCCTCGGAGAAACCTTAACGTTTAACTCCTTCTCATTACCCAATGCATTGGAGATATATATCCGGCTCACCCGCCCTTAGTTTATCACGGAACCACCCGTCTTCATAATAATGCCCAAGAACCATAACATAATCGTATCACATAAAACATGCACAAATGAAACATAACATTTATACTTTTCAATCACAAGATATCAATACAACACATTGATATAAAAACATTATGAAAACCATTTTCAATACCAAAATAAAATAAAAGTAAAACATGGTATTTATTTTTCATTTAAAAAAAATATGGCTTGTTGAGGAAGTCGAAACTCAAATAATGGTCACGGCGGCGGAGAAGTCGTTGTCGCCGCATACGTACGACAAAAACATTCCCCTTTTTCATTTAGTAAAATGATTGGTATAAAAATAATCCTTTTGGATAAACAAAAATGTCAAAGGGGTTTATACACCGTATAAAATAAAGTTGTTTTTAAAACATAATACGCCTCAATGGAGGGAGATTGAGACGAAGTCCCATACCTCGGGTCCGACTTGAATTGTTCGTTCTTTAACGTCCTGAATAATAAACTTGAGTTAATTTATACTTTCTTAAGAAACTTCTTCAAGTTCATTATTCCTTTTATATCACTTATTACCATGTCATGAACACTATGTAATAATTTAAGTTAATAACAGTCATTTTAACGATCATTGGTACTTGAGCCAAAAATATGCTCTTTATAATTAAAAGTTGTTCATGTATCCACTATACACAGAGTTATAATCATGATGTATATATCATATATTTCATATATATCCAGTATATACATGAATTTATAATATTATATAATGTTTAGAGGTAAGAAATGAAATGCACCGTTCTTGTAGACAGTAAGCCATACGTACGCATGAACACTACGTTCATTTCTATTTCTTCCTTAATGGAGTGAAATAATAATTATATAAAGGTATATAAAAATTCTTGTATAATATCATATATAATATCATTAAATTTATCTTTTATACATACCAAATATGGTATTAACGAATCAAATCACTTTGAGGGGGCGGTAGTCCGCACATCCTAAAATGAAGATATCGTGTTTACCCATAATGGAAACCATAAAGGTATGCCATAAATGAAAAATACAGAAGCTTAAGTAAAACATAAACATATTATATATCATATATAAATATAGTGTCATCTTAATGACCACCTTTTAAGGTGTTATATGAGTGTTGAACAATCATCATTTCGTGAGGCAGAAATTCGCCATCCACGGAAACAGTATGTCATTTAACCATTGGATGTAGGTGTGTGTAAGTGTAGCTCGAATCCTTCTTATAAAAAAATCCTAGTTTATTATTGATACTGGTGTTGTTACAAAAGGAAGGAATAAAAAGAGTTTAGAGGGTTGGAGAAGCAAAATAAAACGTAAGAACACAAGAGAAAACACTACCTTTAAAACGGGTAACTCATTTTGATTTGAGCTCAAAGGATTTCTTGGGAGGACATCTGCCCAAAGTGAGGCTTCAAGGAGTAAGAGAGGGATGTGGAGAGATATAATGGACATGGTTTGTACGAGCCAAAGGCTTGAGAGGTGTGGGTAAGGTGGTAGAGGTGGGGGCCTTTTATAAGAGGAGAGGAGGGGTACTCTTGGAAAGTTATAAAAGGTTACTTTATTATAAAATACTTTTCGGATTTAAAAGGTCCCAAAATTATATATTTCGAGGATAAGGTGATAAGAGTTTTAAATCCACCCATCCAATAGGTTTTTTACATGTGTAGGTCTTATATTTTACATTATCTTTTTGTTTTTTTAGATCGTTAAATAATTAGGTAATCGCTGCATTATCATGGTATCATAATTATTTTAATTTATTTAATGTCTAAAAATTATAAAAAAATATCATGATGTATGAAATCTTTTTATATTTCTAATTAATATTTATAGTCAAAAATATGACTTGTATAACCCCCTTTAGAAATTATTTTAGTAAAACAACTCATGTTTGTGACATTTTTGTTTTAACTTTAAATAAAATGGTATTAATGTCATGTTCCCACCAAAGTGGCTCCATGGGGTCTCAAAGATGACCCATGTATTTTATTTGTCGGCCATGACACATTCAATAAGGGTTGGAGATGTTTCTAGGTCATTTAATATTATGAAAACATTATTTTTACCTTAAATTACACTAATTACCTCTAATCGCGATTAAAAACTTAAAAGTTACTATTCACCAAAAAATTATTTTAATCCCATTGAACCACATTTTAGTTCTTAATGACAACCATGTATGTCGGATTTTTGAAATTCAAAACATAGAGGTGGTAAAATTTCATTTAAACGAAAAATCGGTTTTTTTAAGTACCACTTAGTGGTTTCACTATTCATCAAAAATTGATGTTTTTCAGGAAAATACCAAAACTTCACCCTAAGATATATTTGATATTATGAATTCAAAAATTATGCCTATTTTAAAAAATTCAAAACATATAAGTTACATTAATTAATTTAATAATTAATTGCCGTTGTCAGAGCAAATAGCGTGTTTATATGAAATAATAAGTATCAAAAGATTGACACTAGTTTAAGTCCAATTTCAAAGTGAAATTAATTCCAACGACCACTATTGGATTAAATGGTAAACATATATTCTAATTGAACTTTAAAACCAATTCAAATGATAATATAATAATATAAATAAATTTGAATAAAAAGAGGTTTTCAATTAAAATACAAAAAATTTCACTATTCATTAAAATATTAACTTTATCGGAAACATACCAGAAATTTATCCAAAGTAAATTTCAATGTCCCAATCATAAAGAATAAATTTATTTTGACAAATATAGATTATAAAATTGTCAAAAGATAGATTTAAAAATGGTTTTCCATCAAAAGGCAGTAAAAAAATCTTTTAAAAATATTTGTATATTCCATGCTTAAGATTGGATTTATTCTCATTTTAAGCCTCTAAAACACTATCTAATTCATAAATAGAAATAGATAAAAAAATATCTAATATTCATCACTTACTTGGGATGTTACATCCTTCCCTCCTTTAGAAAATTGCGTCCCCGCAATTTATTTACTTATCGAAATAAGTGGGGGTATTTATCACTCATAGCATTTTCAGATTCCCATGTTGCCTCTTAATCCATATGGTTTTTCCATAGAACTTTTACATAGTGAATTACCTTATTCCTCAACACATTATCTCTACGGTCAAGTATCTGGACCGGGGGTTCTTCATAAGATAGGTTCTCTTCCAGCTGAACTACCTCTGGACTCAAAACATGAGATGGATCTGGCATATACTTTCTCAACATCGAAACATGAAAAACATTGTGTACGTGAGATAAACATGGAGGTAAAGCCACTTGGTAAGCAACTGATCCAACTCTCTCCAGAATATTATATGGTCCAATGAACCTTAGACTCAGTTTTCCTTTCTTACCAAATCACATCACACTTTTCCATGGTGAAACTTTGAGAAAAACATGACCACCTACCTCGAAAGATAGATCCTTCCTCCGGTTATCCGCATAACTCTTCTGCCTACTCTGTGCTGTTCTCATGTGTTTATGAATAAACTGAACTTTTTCTGCCAACTCTTCCACCAATTCTGGTCCCATATGCTTCCTTTCACCCACTTCATCCCAAAAAGCTGGAGTTCGACACTGCTTCCCATATAATGCCTCAAACGGTGCCATCTGTATACTGGAATGAAAACTGTTATTATATGAAAATTGAAACAATGAATGATGTTGGATCCAACTTCCCTGATAATCCAACGAACAAGCATGTAGCATATCTTCCAAAGTCTGAATTCTTCATTCTGACTGCCCATCTGAATGGGGATGAAAAGCTGTACTAAAATTTAATTCAGTACCCAACGACTTCTGAAGGCCCTTCCAAAAGTTAGAAGTAAACCTCGGATCATGGTCAGATACAATGGAGAGAGGAACTCCATGTAACCTGACTATCTATTTAAGATACAAACGAGAAAGTTGATATAGGGAAAAATTATCTCGTATAGCAAGGAAATGAGCAGATTTAGCCAAGCGATCGACAATAACCCAGATTTCATTATTACCTCGATGTGTTTTCAGCAATCCCACAACGAATTCCATGGATATATTCTCCCATTTCCACTCTGGAACTGGTAAAAGCTGAAGCATCCCTTTCGGTAACTGCCGCTCTGCTTTATCCCGCTGACAAGTCAAACACTTCACAGTAAAATCAGCAATATCTTTTTTCATTCCATCCCACCAGTAATACGCCCGCAGATCTCTTTACATCTTAGTACTGCCAGGATGAAGTGAAAACGGATAACTATGAGCTTCACATAACAACTCTCTCTTCAAATGTGAATCAAAAGGCACACACAATATCTTCCCAAATCTCAAAACTCAATCATTATCAATGTTGAATTTAGGCAACTTACCCTTCTGAACCAGCTCTACCTTTTTCTGCAACTCACTGTCTTGCTTATGTGCTTTCATGATTCTGTCTGATAGAGAAGATTTCACTGATACCTGAAACAAAACAGAAGGACATCCCGCACCAAAAACTTCTATGCCAAATTTCATCAAATCCTTAACCAAAGAATCATGTTCCAAACACAACATTGTTAATGAAGCATTACTTTTTCGACTCAAATAATCATCCACTTTATTTTTTTTTTCGGATGGTAATGAATTGTACAATCATAATCCTTGATTAATTCCAGCCATCTCCTCTGTCTCATGTTCAATTCTTTATGAGTGAATATATACTTTAATCTTTTGTGATCGGTATATATTTCACACTTTACTCCATACAAATGATGCCTCCAGATTTTTAGAGAATGAACAACATCAGCTAATTCCAAATCATGTGTAGGGTATTTTACCTCATGAGTTTTCAACTAACGTGAAGCATATGCAATTACCTGATCATTCTTCATAAGGACACAACCAAGTCCCTTCAATGAAGCATCACTATATATAAAAAACCCACCATTCCAGGAAGGTAGTGCCAAAACTAGAGCATTCACGAATCCTCTTTTCAACTCCTGAGTAAACTAATCCATCACTACAACAAACTGTTTAGTTTTGATTCTGACCATCTCAGGATACTGATTTGAAACGTCATTTCCCTCTGTATGCCTTCCCAGAAAATCTGTTCTGTTTCCTCTACGAAAAACCATTCTTAACTCGGAAATATCTTAGGCGAAGAAACATGGTAATCTTCAAATGCTATGTCATTTCAATTTGACCCAAAAAAATATTTTTAGATAATAATTTAATAGAATTCTAACTCCTAAAGTTATCTAAACCGACCTCTGATACCAACTATAAGGCCCCAGCCTTAAACATTACTTATTCTTGAGTTATTTCAATTATACACGTTGAGGATCTTTTCTGGTTTAGAGTTTTGAGAATTAGATCATAAAATATGCATTACATTCCACATTTAAACAAAGTGGTTACATAAAAGATAGTACCCATTTTTTCCCATCACCGGAAACATATTCAAAATAAAACATGGATTCTTTATTAACACTTCCTTGACACTATCATCATATCATGTACCTTTCCCTTGACCTGTAACACCCCAAGATTTTATGAAAAATATTCTTCTCAATTTCATTAATGTCTTGTGTTGTACGCTACACCAAAAGGAGCTTGCACAACACGCATCCTTGACTTGCCTTGCATTACACGCAATCATGACCTTCCTCGATAGCGTGTGTAGTACGCAATACCGAGTTTTACTAAACAACGATATGCTATTAAAATATTATTAAAACTAGCCCTTATGAATAGTAATAACTACTTTTTGAAATTTTGTAAATTTTATTTTTCAAAATGGACTTCATTTTTGGATAAGGAATATTGAAATTATCTTAGGGTGAAATTATGGTACTTTTCAGATAACTTTCATTTTCTGATTAATAGTGAAAATTACTAAATTTTAATTCAAAACAACTTTTTTAATCGAAATAATTGATAGTGATAAATTATTAATTTGAGTGGTTTTAAAGTATATTTAGAATAAATTTTTACAATTTAATTCAATTTTGGTCATTGGATGTAATTTCACATTTAAACCAGACATAAACAAGTGTCAATCTTTTGATAGTTATTATCTCTTAAGAACACGCTTTTTGTTTTGACGACGGGAATTAATTTCTAAATTAATTAATGAAAATGATATATTTTTAATTTGGTAAAATAGACATAATTTTTGAGTTCATAATATCAAATATATATTAGGCCTAATTTTTGGTATTTTTCTAGAAACTTTCATTTTTTTGATGAATAGTGAAACCACTAAGTGGTAGTTAAAAAAAATGAATTTTTCATAAAACATAATTTTACCGCTTCTGTGAGTGGAATTTCAAAAATCCGAGAGACACGGATGATGTCTGTAAGTAAAATGTCGTTCAATGAGATGAAAATAATTTTTGGTGAATAGTAACTTTTTACTTTTTTTACAACAGTTAAAATTAAATATGGTAATTAAGGGTAAAAATGATATTATTATTACCCTAACACATGTCCTAATTCTACTGGAAACGTGTAATTCGACCAAAAACAACCTTAGGAATAAAATATGACCACTTAGGCCCACTTGGATTAGATTAGGACATTTATTATTAATTTATTTAATGAAGAGTTAATATAGATAAAATCAATGTTTAATAAGTAAATATTTTTAATATAGGTTTATCTATAGAATAAATTCGACTATAAATATTCATTAGAAATATAATAAGATTTCCTACATAATGACATTTAATTTTTAATTTTTAGACATTAAATAAGTTAATTTATTTATGACACAAAGATGATGTAGTAATTATCTTATTAATGAAATATTTACATAATTGATGTTATAAATGCCCAAATAAATGTAATTTGAGACTTTTTATGAATTACACTAATTTTTTAGGTTAATATGACTTGTTAGTGTTGATTTAATTAACTTTTTTCGAACTAATCATTCTGTTATGATTTTCACAAAAATCAATTACTAAATAGTGTCAAAATTGACATAAAATAGTTTTTAAAACAAATATTATATTATTAAGTGTTATTTTATTCCTAAAAATCTAAGGATCGGAAAAATGACTTAGATAAGGTTATATATATTAATAATAAACAACTTGGGGTTCGTTTGGCTTGTTTTAGTATGTTTATTAACCATATAGTGTAAGAATATAAAAAGACCCGGTAAAAGTAAAATTATCTAACTTAAAGTTAAATATAAATGATAAGGTTAAAATAGGAACCTAAACTTGTCTAAATTCTATTGGATGATATTATTTCGACCCATCCCCACCTTAACATAGAAATAAATCAATTTGGAGCTATTTAAAACAGAATTTGGCTTTATAATAAAATAATATTTTTAGATTTTCCAAAGGAGCCCCTCTCCTCCCTCATAAAAGGGCACCTCCTCCCTCTCTTCCTCACACCACTGTGAGCCTTCATGCTCTTCCAGCCCCTGCCAAATTCTCGTATCCACTTCCCTAGAAACATACTAGAGTTCCTTGTCTTCTTCAAAGAACAATTTTAGTGCCCTAAGAGCAGGACTCAAAGAGGCGCTTCAAAGAAGAGGTAATGTCTGTTATCGATTCTTTCAACTTTATTTCTTCTACCACTTCTTCTTATTAGGTTGTTTCATTATGAAGTAATAACATCAGTATCAAAAATATACTGATATTTTATTATAAGTATGAAAAAACACTATTTCACCATCTATCCATCCTACGGAAAATGAAATCACCACGCGTGCGTACGTATGGAATACCGTCTCCACGCCGTGGTGTAATCTATTTTCCACCACCACCTTACTTGGATGGGTATAATGGTGTAAATAATAACTATATATGATTATTGTAAAGTGATATTTATTCTGAAATAGTATACATACAATCCAATACAATTCCACGATCATGAGAACGATATCATCGCTTGTGCGTACGTACGGACTACCGTCTCCACGACGCGATGAGATTCATTCTCCACGTTAACCATTCATTAATGATTATAAAGTATATATAATAAGTAATCATGAAATATATGACATAATAATGATACTGTATTTATGTGTATATATATGTATGTCATCTACTCAATTCTACTCAACTCAATAAGGAAACGAAAATAGCGTTCATGCGTACGTACGGCCTACCGTCTCCATGAATGGTGTATTTCTTTCCATTTACTGATTTATTATATATATGTATATTCTGAATATATATTATATATAAATCATGTTTTATATTCTGGAATTAATTAATCATGATCTATGTAATCATGTGAATAATTACAAGTCAAAACACGGACGATAAATGAAACGATTTTACCCAAAATGCTCTTTAACATGGAATTTCCAAAAGAACATGTAATATAAAGTCATAAGTGAACCATATATGATATCATAACAATGATTATGATTTTGGAATAATTCAATGACATTATTTAAATCATTATACCGGAGGTCAGACACTTACGAAGAAAATCAGACATAAGGTAAGGGATAATTTTGCAAATCTCATTTTTATCCGAGATTGCTTATTCGTAAGTATTTACTGGGGTTATTTCTATCATCCATGTCCATGTTTTATAAAAGTGTTTTCATGTATTTTTAATGTTCTTTTTACCCATTTTTGACTTTTACTACCTGGTATTTAAGGAATCATTCTTTTGTTTATGTCACGAGGTATTTTTTTGATTTTTCCAGAAAAAGTACAAGAAGAATGTTTTTTTTCTTATACGGCACGAACGGATTTTTACGGTTTTATAAAGCATTATTTCCATGAAGCTTCCTCCAAAATATTTCATGACTATTTTCAAAAAGATCCTTTTCTTTTAAAATTCCATGATATTTTGTGAAAAGAAAATGATTTTGAAGAAGAAAGGATATTTTTATCAAGAATTAATTTCAACTGTTTTATTAAAATCATTTTCCATCTAAGATGACATTATTTCATATGTGTATGTTTCAAGTATAATGTCTCTATTATTTAAATGGTTTCAATTTTCTTATGATGAAATGATATCCATTTGTTTTATATGGATTATGTGATGATGAGATGATGTTTATGAAACCCATTTTATTTATTGGGTTATTATGAATGATGTATATTTATTTTGTGGCACAAGTAAGAATGATTTCATTATGAGATGGGTGGGACCTATATCTACCTCGAATTCATTGGGTATATATTCATATCTCATGAGATAGAAATGGCTAGAACGACAAGTTAAACCAGTTTAGTAATACAAGACTAGAACGAGGAGTGAACTAGATTCAGAAAGGGACTTTGTCCACTAAGATGGTCTTGGATGCAATGCCTTGGCTACTATGGAAATCATATCATGTGCTTAACGGTTGCCACAATTACATGTTTTATTCCCATGTTATTTTATCTTTCTTAATGTTTCATTATGATCTATTCCATGCGTACTTCCATGTTTTATGTCATTGCTCAAGCTTTTGATGTTTAAACATTATGTTCATGTTTTTAAGTTCAAATGTATATGGTATGTTTTATTTTATCCATGCTTACCCTTACTGAGCATTTGAGCTCACACTTTTTATGTTTTCTTTTCCACAGGATATAAAGAAAGGTTTTACGTAAGAAAAAAAGGGAAGATCTTTATGGGATATATTGAAGATCATTCACCACGATTAGAAGATTACGTTCCAAGTTTCCAAAGACACTAAACTATTACAGTCCTTGTGTGTATTTTTTTGTTATGTATTAAGTATTCCGAAAAAGTAATGTAATGTCTATGTACGACAATATTCGGGTCTCTACAGTTGGTATCAGAGGAAAGGTTTAGTCAACCTTTGGAAACTAGGATGTGAAAATGTTAGTGAGATCCCTAGAGATATTTTAAAGGTATATCTAGGGATGTCCCTAAGGATAAGTATACATATAGGATATAGTCTTAGAACTACGGTAACGATCTTAGAATTTAACCTAAGATGTTTGATATTGAGGGTGCTCCCCCTTTACTATGTTGTTTTCCCTAGCATGATCTTTGCCTCTCACACTATTCTTTTTGGGTTTTAGAAAATGGCTGGAAACGGGAAGATTCATGATAATGGAGGACATGACGGACAATGGAATGATATTATTCATGAGAAACCAATTGAAACGGAATTTGGAAGTCCAAACATCGTTATTATTCTAATCAGCAATCTCATAATATGATCAATAATCTCAACGTCAGTAAGTTTCTTGACTCGGATAATAAGAGAAAGATGGAGTTTCATGATGATCATAGTGAAAAGAATGTTCAATTTCCCTCATGTAAATCATGTGGGAAGAGGCATCGGGGAGGTCGTTTCAACGGAACTTGAAGATTCTTTGGGTGTGGAAAAGAAGAACAAAAAGATAGTAAGTGCAAAGGAAAAGGTTCAGTTAACACCATGGATGAGGATAATGGTATTACTACGACATCAACAGTGGTTAAATGTTTTAAGTGTGGAATGTACGGGCATTATGCAAACCAATTCCCTAAGGGAATGTAACGCCCCGACCCCAGCTACCCAGAGTCGGTGCATTACTTCGTAACATTGGCATGATCACAAAAGATCAAGTCTCGAAAGACCTATTAGTTTAGTAGCCTTGGAAACACTAGATACATTCATAAATGTTACATTACATCACAAAGTGAAAAACTATAATAACATAGTCTCCATAGTCCACACTTTTATCCTCTTCGGACTATCCCTGTAGATCATTCATAAAATATTTCTTCACATCCTGGAAAATATTAAAACATTGAAAGGGGTGAGCTCAGATGCTCAGTAAGGATAACAATATTGTGGAAGCTTTAATAAATAAACATTAACATTTAAGGCAATGTATAACTAAAACAAAAGCCTTTTAAACTTTAACTTCAACATAATATGGCAAAAGTAAAATGAGATAATGCCATTCACTTCTTCACATGGATATTCTACTGGTCGAATAATCACATGCAATATCAATAACCACTTTCATAATGATGGAATGCATAATGCCAGACTATCATAACCACGTAGTCAAGGCCTCGTGCCAAGACCACAAATAAGATTTTGTCAAGGCCTTGTGCCAAGACACTAGTTTGTCTCATGAGACCTGCCGATGCATCAAGGAGCTATAGTGGGCTCCACCCATCACTTATTAAGTCCAATGCATTCCTCATATGAATAGGTTTAAACATATCATAAACCATAACATAATCGTATCACACAAAACATGCATAAAGGAAACATAAAATTTCCACATTTCAATCACAAGATATAAATACAACACATTGATATAATAAAAATGCTTTCAAAACCATTTTCAATACCAAAATAAAAGAAAGTTAAAACTTTGTATTTATTTTTCATTAAAAAATGATGGCTTGTAGAGGAAGCCGAATCTCAAATAATGGTCACGGCGGCGGAGAAGTCGTTGTCGCCGCATAAGTACGGAAAGAAAAACATTCCCTTTTGTCGTTTAGTAAAACGCTTCGTATAAAAAAGATTCCTTTTGAATAAACGTAAAATTCAAAAGGGTTTATACACCGTATAAAAGAAAGTTGTGTATAAAACCAAATATGCCTCAATGAAAGGGGATTGAGACGAAGTCCTTAAAAAGATCA
This sequence comes from Viscum album, assembly GCA_963277665.1. NCBI lineage: Eukaryota > Viridiplantae > Streptophyta > Magnoliopsida > Santalales > Viscaceae > Viscum > Viscum album. The sequence continues at coordinate 1,466,104,539 of OY728138.1, read as the reverse complement.
TTCTTTTAAATAAAGTACATCTATAATGTGTATTCACTATAAGTACACATAAATAATGTACAAATACAATATAGGACATAATAATATCATGACATAATTTGAAAGTAGGATATTAACCCAAAGAATAGAAGTTGGGTTAAGAAGTTCCCTTACCTCGTGTTTGACTTGACTCAACGGTTCTTTAACCTCCTGAATAATAAACTAGAGTTAATATATACCTTATTAAGAACCATTTTCAATTTAATTATCCTTATTATATAACTTATTACAATGATATGAACATTATGTAATTATTTATGTTAATAACGGTTGTTTTGTCGATCTTTGGTACTTGAGTCAACAATAAACTTCTTATAATTACAAGTTGTTTATGTGGTAGAATATCCATTATCTCCAGAATTATATTCATGATTTAGATGTCATATATATCTTATATATCCAGTATATACATTCATTTATAATATTACGTAACATTTAGAGGTAAGAAATGAAATGCACCGTTCATGGAGACGGTAAGCCGTACGTACGCATGAACGCTACTTTCATTTAAATTTAATATTTAATGGAACAAAATCATAATGATATAAATGTATAATATAATTCCAGTATAATATAGTTTATAGTACCATTTACTCCATCCTTTATACATCCCACATATGGCATTAACGATTCAAATCACTTTGAGGGGGTGGTAGTCCGCACTTCCTAAAATGAAATTATCGCGTTTTACCCATAATGGAAATCATAAAGTATGCCATAAATGATAAATACAGAAGCATAAGTAAAACATAAACATATTATATATCATATATAAAAATAGTGACATCTTAATGGCCACCTTTGAAGGTGTTATATGAGTGTTGAACAATCATCGTTTCGTGAGGCAGAAATTCGCCATCCACAGAAACCGTATGTTCTTTAATCATTAGATGTAGGTGTGTGTAAGTGTAGCTCAAATACTTCTTATAACAACATCCTAGTATATTTAGGATACTGGTGTTGTTACAAAAGAAATGAATAAAAAGAGTTTAGGGGGTTGGAGAAGAAAAATAAAACAAAACAACATTAGAAAAGACATTACCTCAAAATCGGGTAACTCTTTTTGATTTGAGCCAAAGGCTTCCTTGGGAAGCGTTCTGCCAAAAGTAAGGCTTCTAGGAGTAATAGGGGGAAGTTGGGAGTGTATTTGGGCAGAGGTTGGCCGAGCCAAATGGCTTGAAAGTGTAAATGAGGTGGGAGAGGTGGGGGCCTTTTATAAGTGGAGAGGAGGGGCACTTTTGGAAAGATTGAAATGTTACATTATTTCACAAAGCTTTTTCGGATTATAAAGGTCCCACACTTATATAATTCGAGGATAAGATGATAAGGTTTCGAAATCTCCTCATCCAATAGGCTTTGGACAAGTATAAGCCTTGGATTTTGCATTATCTTCTCATTTTATTTAAATCGTTAAATAATGAGGTCATCGCTGCATCATCATGATGTCATAAATAATTTAATTTATTTAATATCTAAAAATTATAAAAAAAATACTATGATGTAGTAAATCTTTTTAGATTTCTAATGAATATTTATAGTCATAATGTGGACTTGTGTAACCCCACTTAAAAACTGTTTTAGTAAAACATTTTATGTTTGTGTCATTTTTTTACTTTAACATTAAATAAAAGGTGTTTATGTCATTTTCTAACTAAAGTGGCTCCATGGGGTCCCCAAGTTGACCCATTGGTTGTCTTGGTCGGGCATGACTCATCCAATAGGAGTAGGACAAGTGTCATGCTCATCTCATATTATTAAAACATTATTTTTACCTTAAACTACACTAATTACCTCTAATCGCGATTAAGAACTTAAAAGTTACTATTCACCAAAAATTATTTTAATCTTATTGAACCACATTTTACTTCTTAATGACAACCATGTATGTCGGATTTTTGAAAATCAAATCACAGAAGTGGTAATATTTCATTTAAATGAAAAATCAGTTATTTAACTACCACTTAGTGGTTTCACTATTCATCAAAAATTGAAGTTTTTCAGAACAAAGCCAAAATTTCACCCTAAGCTATAATTGATATTCCGAATTCAAAAATGATGTCTATTTTAAAAAATTCCAAACATATAAGTTTCATTAATTAATTTTATAATTAATTCCCACTGTTACAACAAATAGCGTGTTTTTAAGAAACAATTTATATCAAAGGATTGGCAATTGTTTATGTCCAATTTCAATGTTAAATTAATTCTAATGACCACCATTGGATAAAATGGTAAAAATATATTCTAATTATACCTTAAGACCACTAAATAGTATAATTTATCACAATAAATTATTTTTATTAAAAAAGTTCTTTTAAATTATTTTTAACTATTCATAAAATATTAGAAGTTCTCAGAAAAATACCAAAAATTCAACATAGGCTAATTTCGATATTACGAATACAAAAATGAAGTCCATTTTGAAATATAAGATTTCAATAATTTTAAAAAGTGGTTGTTATTATTAGTCATAACGGCTACTTTGATTAGTCGCGGTGTTTTAGAACTCGAGGTTGCGTACAATGCAAGCTATTGCATTATTGAATGAGAAGCGTATCATGGAAGCTCGGGGTGTTACATTCTACCCTCCTTCAATAAATTGCGTCCTCGCAATTTGAAAATTTTCTTTGAAAATAAAATTTTCAAAATAGAAAATACCTTTGTGGAAAACCCACATCGAAAATAAGGTTAATAAATATATAACATTAAAAGAAAGCAAGATAAGTACAAAGGTCACCCGAGATAGCCCATTCTAGGATTCTATGAAAATATGGATATGGAGGAGAAACAAACCATCAAGGTCTGATGGAGAGTTATAGAAAACAGGATTAGGAGAAAGTTTAACTATAAGAAAATCACAAACTTTTGATTGGTTAAACGATCATTGATTCCCCAATAGGAAAAGTTAACCGACAACATTGTTGTTTTAAGTTACCTTTTATAATGTTGAGGAATTTGTTTAGGAGATTTACTAAGAACGTAAGGGAATATACATACTCGTTATGTATACTTTCATTCGTTAATATATTTTTACCACAAACCCAACTTTTACTCCAAATGGTAACGGAACTCAAAAATATTCTATTTATCTTAATTGTATATGGTTCTAAATGTTAACACATACCATTTAGATTAGTAAAACTATTTTGTAATAACCAGGGACTTCCTGTAGGCTAGTGGTAGGAAATAAAGGCTTGTCGCACTATGGTTGTGGGTTCGATTCCTGCAGCTTTGTCCGACGCGATGGGTTATTCCCCACCCTGCAGGTTGTCCTTTTCCTAAAAATATAGTACTATACTATTCCGAAAATAATCTTCATAAATGTTTTAACCTTAAACAATACTATCCAAAGTTCAACATAATCCACTCCAACCTTTATAGTTATCCAAAATACCTTCATCCAGACTTTCTCTAAAAGGTCTCTAAATTCCAAAATCAATTGTAACATCAGATTCCCCAAACAAAGAAAAGTTTCTCTTATTGTCACATACTAAAAATATGATTACCTTAATCATATTAAAACCTTACTGAAATCAACAAGTACTGCAGTAAAATCCTTATATATATATCACATTATTCTAATAACCAGAAAATAATCCATGAGTCCAAAAGCACCATTACATTAGTTATTCTGCTTCAACTGTAGTAACAGCATAAGATTGTCCTTGATCCCTTGGCCTTTTCTGAGGTAAGTTTCTCTGACACTTAGGACATTCATTTGCATAATGACCCATTTCCCTACAATTGTAGCATTCAACTTTGATATCCTCTTTCTTTCCCTTGCAATCACGAGCCTGGTGACCCTTTTCTCCACATTTATAACAAACTCCCATTCCTTTTAGGCAAGTACCAGGGTGATTCTTCCCACAATTATCACATAATGGAAAATCCTTCTTTCCCTTTTTCCCTTTATCTGTCTCTTGTTCCACCGTTCTCTTCTTCTCTTACTTTACTTTGTTGTCATAAGACTTAGAGAATTCCTTTTCTGTCTTGATAGCACATGAGACAATATCTTCGTATGAAGAGAAGGTTTGTGATACTAAAGCTCAACGGAGAAATGGTTTTAACCCATCAAAGAAACGATCAGTATTACTTCTTGGGTTACGTATGTAATCTGCAGCATACCTCGCTAACCTTGTAAAGTTAGCCTCATACTTTGTGACATTCTCATCCTCCTTCTGCCTCAGACTCAGAAATTTCCTTTCCATATCCGCTCGATGGTCTCGAGGAAAGTATTTTTCTAGGAAAAGATCTTTGAACTCCCTCCATTCCATATTTGATACGTCATCATCTTCCTTTGTGTTTTGAATCAATGGCCACCATTGATCAACATCTCCAGTGAGGCGGTAAACTGCCATGATAACCTTTTCCCTTTCACTACTCCCCAAGGTGTGGAATATTTTCTCTAAGGAGTTTATCCATTGCTCAGCTACTAAGGGATTTGTACCCCCATTAAATGTTTGTGGTTGTTGCCTCATGAAGCGGTCTAACATTGATCCTCCACGTTGCGGATCAGGGTGCTCCATACGAGTAAGGTTATTATTCATAACCTGAGTGAGTTGTCCTAGTACGGTAATAAGTTGATCAGCACCAGTTGTATCTCCAGATCCACAATAATTATCTTGAGCAGGAAGGCAATCCTTGCACGGAGCGCGTGCATTGATATGGTTTCCATTCCTTCCACTAGGCGTCGTTTCTAAATAATGGCGTAAACTGGATTAGTTTATGAATCAAAATACATAATTCCATACTTGTAAAACACTTAACATAAATTGAACTAATTATGGATATAATCCATAATTATAAAAAGAAATATTTTCTTTGAGGAAGTATATACTCATAACCCTTCATAGTGGTTTGTAAATAAAATGAGAATTATCCTAAGCATATCCCCCAGGAGTGTCGTAACCAAGAGTGAAGCAAGGCCCATTGTCGTGCACTAGTTCTCGTTCGAGTCTAGCTCAAAGCGGTGTTTTCGGGTTTTACCCCTAGGTACATCTGTGCCAGAGCCGCCTCTACCTGCTCGTATCCAGACAGGGATGTATTGCTCGGAAAACTCAAAAATCTATACAATACCATAATTCTAGGATGTTCTTCTATACTAATCTTCAAAGTTCATCTTAGGTCTACGTGCTCTAATCAGAGTTTATCTAAATCTAGTTTCCAAGGTTAGTACTAAACTTCCTCTGATACCAACTGTAACGCCCCGACCCCAGCTACCCAGAGTCGGTGCATTACTTCGTAACATTGGCATGATCACAAAAGATCAAGTCTCGAAAGACCTATTAGTTTAGTAGCCTTGGAAACACTAGATACATTCATAAATGTTACATTACATCACAAAGTGAAAAACTATAATAACATAGTCTCCATAGTCCACACTTTTATCCTCTTCGTACTATCCCTGTAGATCATTCATAAAATATTTCTTCACATCCTGGAAAATATTAAAACATTGAAAGGGGTGAGCTCAGATGCTCAGTAAGGATAACAATATTGTGGAAGCTTTAATAAATAAACATTAACATTTAAGGCAATGTATAACTAAAACAAAAGCCTTTTAAACTTTAACTTCAACATAATATGGCAAAAGTAAAATGAGATAATGCCATTCATTTCTTCACATGGATATTCTACTGGTCGAATAATCACATGCAATATCAATAACCACTTTCATAATGATGGAATGCATAATGCCAGACTATCATAACCACGTAGTCAAGGCCTCATGCCAAGACCACAAATAGGATTTTGTCAAGGCCTTGTGCCAAGACACTAGTTTGTCTCATGAGACCTGCCGATGCATCAAGGAGCTATAGTGGGCTCCACCCATCACTTATTAAGTCCAATGCATCCCTCATATGAATAGGTTTAAACATATCATAAACCATAACATAATCGTATCACACAAAACATGCATAAAGGAAACATAAAATTTCCACATTTCAATCACAAGATATAAATACAACACATTGATATAATAAAAATGCTTTCAAAACCATTTTCAATACCAAAATAAAAGAAAGTTAAAACTTTGTATTTATTTTTCATTAAAAAATGATGGCTTGTAGAGGAAGCCGAATCTCAAATAATGGTCACGGCGGCGGAGAAGTCGTTGTCGCCGCATAAGTACGGAAAGAAAAACATTCCCTTTTGTCGTTTAGTAAAACGCTTCGTATAAAAAAGATTCCTTTTGAATAAACGTAAAATTCAAAAGGGTTTATACACCGTATAAAAGAAAGTTGTGTATAAAACCAAATATGCCTCAATGAAAGGGGATTGAGACGAAGTCCTTAAAAAGATCATTTTTTTAAATAAAGTACATCTATAATGTGTATTCACTATAAGTACACATAAATAATGTACAAATACAATATAGGACATAATAATATCATGACATAATTTGAAAGTAGGAGATTAACCCAAAGAATAGAAATTGGGTTAAGAAGTTCCCTTACCTCGTGTCTGACTTGACTCAACGGTTCTTTAACCTCCTGAATAATAAACTAGAGTTAATATATACCTTATTAAGAACCATTTTCAATTTAATTATCCTTATTATATAACTTATTACAATGATATGAACATTATGTAATTATTTAAGTTAATAACGGTTGTTTTGTCGATCTTTGGTACTTGAGTCAACAATAAACTTCTTATAATTACAAGTTGTTTATGTGGTAGAATATCCATTTTCTCCAGAATTATATTCATGATTTAGATGTCATATATATCTTATATATCCAGTATATACATTCATTTATAATATTACGTAACATTTAGAGGTATGAAATGAAATGCACCGTTCATGGAGACGGTAAGCCGTACGTACGCATGAACGCTAATTTCATTTCAATTTAATATTTAATGGAACAAAATCATAATGATATAAATGTATAATATAATTCCAGTATAATATAGTTTATAGTACCATTTACTCCATCCTTTATACATCCCACGTATAGCATTAACGATTCAAATCACTTTGAGGGGGCGGTAGTCCGCACTTCCTAAAATGAAATTATCGCGTTTTACCCATAATGGAAATCATAAAGTATGCCATAAATGATAAATACAGAAGCATAAGTAAAACATAAACATATTATATATCATATATAAAAATAGTGACATCTTAATGGCCACCTTTGAAGGTGTTATATGAGTGTTGAACAAACATCGTTTCGTGAGGCAGAAATTCGCCATCCATAGAAACCGTATGTTCTTTAACCATTAGATGTAGGTGTGTGTAAGTGTAGCTCGAATACTTCTTATAAAAACATCTTAGTAGATTGAGGATACTGATTTTGTTACAAAAGAAATGAATAAAAAGAGTTTAGGTGGTTGGAGAATAAAAATAAAACAAAACAACATTAGAAAAGACATTACCTCAAAATCGGGTAACTCTTATTTATTTGAGCCAAAGGCTTCCTTGGGAAGAGTTCTGCCCAAAGTAATGCTTCTAGGAGTAATAGGGGGAAGTTGGGAGAGTATTTGGGCAGAGTTTGGCCGAGCCAAATGGCTTGAAAGTGTAATTGAGGTGGGAGAGGTGGGGGCCTTTTATAAGTGGAGAGGAGGGGCACTTTTGGAAAGATTGAAATGTTACATTATTTCACAATGCTTTTTCGGATTATAAAGGTCCCACACTTATATAATTCGAGGATAAGGTGATAAGGTTTCGAAATATCCTCATCCAATAGGCTTTGGACAAGTGTAAGCCTTGGATTTTGCATTATATTCTCATTTTATTTAAATCGTTAAATAATGAGGTCATCGCTGCATCATCATGATGTCATAAATAATTTAATTTATTTAATATCTAAAAATTATAAAAAAAATACTATGATGTAGTAAATCTTTTTATATTTCTAATGAATATTTATAGTCAAAATTTCGACTTGTGTAACCCCACTTAAAAACTGTTTTAGTAAAACATATTATGTTTGTGTCATTTTTTTACTTTAACATTAAATAAAAGGTGTTTATGTCATTTTCTAACTAAAGTGGCTCCATGGGGTCCCCAAGTTGACCCATGGGTTGTATTGGTCGGCCATGACTCATCCAATAGGAGTAGGACAAGTGTCATGCTCATCTCATATTATTAAAACATTATTTTTACCTTAAACTACACTAATTACCTCTAATCGCGATTAAGAACTTAAAAGTTACTATTCACCAAAAATTATTTTAATCTTATTGAACCACATTTTACTTATTAATGACAAACATGTATGTTGGATTTTTTAAAATCAAATCACAGAAGTGGTAATATTTCATTTAAATGAAAAATCAGTTATTTAACTACCACTTAGTGGTTTCACTATTCATCAAAAATTGAAGTTTTTAAGAACAAAGCCAACATTTCACCCTAATCTATAATTGATATTCTGAATTAAAAAATGATTTCTATTTTAAAAAATTCCAAACATATAAGTTTCATTAATTAATTTTATAATTAATTCCCGCTGTTACAACAAATAGCGTGTTTTTAAGAAACAATTTATATCAAAAGATTGGCAATTGTTTATGTCAAATTTCAATGTTAAATTAATTATAATGACCACCATTGGATAAAATGGTAAAAATATATTCTAATTATACCTTAAAACCACTAAATAGTATAATTTATCACAATAAATTATTTTGATTAAAAAAGTTGTTTTAAAGTATTTTTCACTATTCATAAAAAATTAGAAGTTCTCAGAAAAATACCAAAAATTCAACATAGGCTAATTTCGATATTACGAATACAAAAATGAAGTCCATTTTGAAATATAAGATTTCTATAATTTTAAAAAGTGGTTATTATTATTCATAACGGCTACTTTGATTAGTCGCGGTGTTTTAGAACTCGAGGTTGCGTACAATGCAAGCTATTGCATTATTGAATGAGAAGCGTATCATGGAAGCTCGGGGTGTTACAGGGAAGGTCTCATGAAGAGAATCAGTACGGCCGTATGGGTAGTACTTATTTTGATGATGATGAAGAGACTACAAATGATATGTGAGATGAAAGAATTATTGAAGGCTGATCAATGGTTTAAGAAAGTAGTGGAATGATTACATGTTTTTCAAGTGTAATGTTGTATAAGTAATCTCATAGTACTGTGGAATAAAGTGACATCTAAGGATTGTTACACTATTGTCTTTCCTTGAGTTTTGAAAGTGTATGATTATTGGTACCAGTATCCCTGAAAGGTTATTCAGATATTTTTGGAATGTAGATGATATGCGCATAATGAAGGGATAAGGAGAAAATTAAATGTTTGATAGTATTCATGAGCTCATGGCTGATATAAGGAGAAGGTTATATCATGGTTTGAGTATATAGAATTTTTTGATTTTGGTATGTGAAAAGAGTTAACTTTTGACAGCATTCATGTTTTCACTAAGGTTTAATGGGTATTCATTTTTCAAGAGAATACATGATTAAGGTATTCAAATGATTGGAATGTGACCAACAAGATATATGGGGGATAAATGATGGTATTCACATTCTTGTTTGATGACATTTCAAGTAATCGTTTTCTTTATACTATGATCTTGGACTGATGTTTTTTAGATAAGCCTAAAGATTGGAATGGATTACGTTGGACATAAGTTAGTATTGTTTAAGAATAGAATTTTTTTTGATATTATTGATGGGATGTTATAGTAATTTAGTTTAAAAAAAAGGACAACCTGCAGGATGGGCGATAGCCCATCGCATCGGACAAGGCTGTGGGAATCGAACCCACAACCGAAGTGTGACTGGCCTTTATCGCCTACCACTGGCCTATAGGAAGTCCCTGGTTAGTAGAAACCTGTTTTGTTTTTTTAAGCGGTATGATATATGAAGTATAAGTTCATTTTTGGAACTATATACGATTAATCTAACCATAAGATGGACTTATAACTTTTTCTAACCTTTTGTTTGAAACAGATGGAATGACCCATCATTCTATCACATGATCTGCTAACACATCATGAATAACAAATTCAACTTCATTTCTTTAAGAGATGAAGTGGAAATTGTTCAAGGCACGAACAACGGTGAGATTATATCGAAATAAAGTAGGTATTTCTTCTAATTCAAAAATTTCAACTTTAGGAAAATGATATTGAAAACCAAAAATGATGTCCTAGTGCTCTTATATCTGATGAATCAGATGGTACCTTAGATCATCGCAAATCTATGGCTTTGTGATTGTTGGGTTTTTCATAGCCATGTCCTCTACCACTATCCATCATAACTTGATGGTTAGATTTCTCTTCCATATCCATATTTTCACTTATGTTCTTCTACGTGGAAACCCAGTGATGAGTTAATTTGGGTAACCATTACGTTTCATACTTTAGTTTTTAAAGTTATGTTTTGGTATTACTTTTTACGATGTGGGTTTCTATTAATGAATCTTTCGAGTTGTAAAACATTTAAAACCCCGACGAATTCCGAGGGAGAAATTCATTTTAAGGGGGGGTAGAATGTAACATCCCTAGATTTTATGAAAAATATTATTTTTAATTTCATTAATGTCTTGTGTTGTACGCTACACCAAAAGGTGATTGCACAACACGCATCCTTGACTTGCCTTGCATTACAGGCAATCGTGACCTTCCTCGATAGCATGTGTAGTACGCAATACCGAGTTTCACTAAACAACGATATGCTATTAAAATATTATTAAAACTAGCCGTTATGAATAGTAATAACCACTTTTTTAAATTTTGGAAATTTTATTTTTCAAAATGAACTTCATTTTTGGATTTGGAATATTGAAATTTGCTTAGGGTGAAATTTTGGTACTTTTCGGATAACTTTCATTTTCTGATGAATAGTGGAAATTACTAAAGTTTAATTAAAAACAACCTTTTTAATCGAAATAATTGATAGTGATAAATTATTAATTTGAGTGGTTTTAAAGTATATTTAGAATATGTTTTTACAATTTAATACAATTTTGTTCATTGGATGTAATTTCACATTTAAACAAGACATAAACAAGTGTCAATCTTTTGATAGTTATTATCTATTAAGAACACGCTATTTGTTTTGACGACGGGAATTAATTTTTAAATTAATTAATGCAACTATTAAATTTTAAATTTGGTAAAATAGACATCATTTTTGAGTTCATAATATCAAATATAGCTTAGGCCTAATTTTTGGTATTTTTCTGGAAACTTTCATTTTTTGATGAATAGTGAAACCACTAAGTGGTAGTTGAAAAAAATGAATTTTTCATAAAACATAATTTTACCGCTTCTGTGAGTGGAATTTCAAAAATCTGAGAGACACGGTTGATGTCAGTAAGTAAAATGTGGTTCAATGAGATGAAAATAATTTTTGGTGAATAGTATCTTTTTTCTTTTTTTTACCACGGTTAAAAGCAAATAGGGTAATTAAGGGTAAAAATGATATTTTTATTACACTAACACATGTCCTAATTCTATTGTATAAGTGTAATTCGACCAAAAACAACCTTAGGAATAAAATATGACCATTTAGGCCCACTTGGATTTGATTAGGACATTTATTATTAATTTATTTAAAGAAGGGTTAAAATAGTTAAAATCAAAGTTTAATAAGTAAATAATATTTAATATAGGGTTATACATAAGATAAATTCGACTATAAATATTCATTAGAAATATAATAATATTTCCTACATACTGATATTTAATTTTTAATTTTTAACGTTAAATAATTTAATTTATTTATGACACAAATATGATGCAGTAATTATCTTATTAAGGAAATATTGACATAATTGATGTTATAAATACCCAAATAAATTTAATTTTAGACTTTTTATAAATTTAACTAATTTTATAGGTTAATATGACATGTTTGTGTTGATTTAATTAACTTTTTTCTAACTAATAATTCTGTTATGATTTTATAAAAAATCAATTACTAAATAGTGTCAAAATTGAAATAAAATAGTTTTTAAAACAAATATTATATTATTAATTGTTATTTTATTCATAAAAATCAAAGGTTCCGCAAAATGACTTATATAAGGTTATATATATTAATAATAAACAACTTGGGGTTCGTTTGGCTTTTTATAGTATGTTTATTAACCTTATAGTGTAAGAATACAAAAAGACACGGTAAAAGTAAAATTATCTAACATAAAGTTAAATATAAATGATAAGGTTAAAATAGGAACCTAAACTTGTTTAAATTCTATTGGATGATATTATTTCGACCCATCCCCACCTTATCTTTAAAATAAATCAATTTGGAGTTATTTAAAAACGTATTTGGCTTTATAATAAAATAATATTTTTAGTTTTTCCAAAGGAGCCCCTCTCCTCCCTTATAAAAGGGCACCTCCTCCCTCTCTTCCTCACACCACTTTTAGCAATCATGCTCTTCCAACCCCTACCAAATTCTCTTATCCACTTCCCTAGAAACATCCTAGAGGTCCTGGTCTTCTTTAAAGACCAATTTTTGTGCCCTAAGAGGAGGACTCAAAGAGGCGCTTCGAAGAAGAGGTAATGTCTGTTACCGATTATTTCAACTTTATTTTTTCTTCAACATCTTCTTAATAGGTTGTTTCATTATGAAGTAATAACATCAGTATCACTCATGTACTGATATGTTATTATAAGTATGAGACAACCCTATTTCACCATCTATCTATCCTATGGAAAATGAAATCACCACGCGTGCGTACGTACAGAATATCGTCTCTACGTCGTGGTGTAATCTATTTTCCACCACCACATTACTTGGATGGGTATAATGGTGTAAATAATATCTATATATGATTATTGTAAAGTTATATTGATTCTAAAATAGTATAAGTACACTCCAATACAATTCCACGATCATGAGAATGATATCAACACTCGTGCGTACGTACGGACTACCGTCTCCACGACGTGATGAGATTCATTCTCCACGTTAACCATTCATGAATGATTATAAAGTATATTTAATAAGTAATCATGAAATATATGACATAATATTGATACTGTATTTTTGTGTATATATATATGTCATCTACTTAATTCCCTTCAACTCAATAAGGAAACGAAAATAACGTTCATGCGTACATACGGCCTACCGTCTCCATGAACGGTGTATTTCTTTCCATTTACTGATTTATTATATATATGTATATTTTGAATATATATTATATATAAATCATGTTTTATATTCTGGAATTAATTAGTCATGATCTATGTAATCATATGAATAATTACAAGTCAAACACGGACGACAAATGAAACGATTTTACCCAAAATGCTCTTTAATATGGAATTTACAAAAGAACGGGTAATATAAAGTCATAAGTGAACCATATATGATATCATAAAAATTAGCATGATTCTGGAATAAGTCAATGGCATTATTTAAATCATTATACATGTGGTTCGGACACTTACGAAGAAAATCAGACATAAGGTAAGGGATAATTTTTCAAATCTCGTTTTTATCTGAGATTGCTTATTCGTAAGTATTTACTGGGGTTATTTCTATCATCCATGTCCATGTTTTATAAAAGTGTTTTCAGGTATGTTTAAATTCCCTTTTACACATTTTTGACTTTTACTAAATGGTATGTAAGGAATCTTACATTTGTTTACGTTACGAGGTACTTTTTTGACTTTTCCGACAAAAGTACGAGGAGAATGTTATTTTTAACTTATACGGCGTGAACGGATTTTTAAAGTTTCATAGTGACTCATTTTCATGAATCTTACTCTACATGATTTTATGACTATTTTCAACAAAGTACTTTTATTTTAAAAGTTCATGTCATTTTTTGAAAAGAAAATGATTTTGACGAAGAAAGGATATTTTCCTCAAGAATTCATTTCAAATGTTTTTTCAAAACCATTTTCTATCTAAGATGACATTTTTTGATATGTGTATATTTCAAGTTTAATGTCTCTATGATTTACATGGTTCACATTTTATGATGAAATGTCCATTTGTTTTATATGGATTATGAAATGATGGGATGATGTTTATGAAACCCATTTTATTCTTTGGGTTATGATGAATGTTCTAAGTTTATTTTCTGGCACAAGTAAGAATGATTTCACTATGAGATGGCTGGGACCTATATCTCCCTCCAATTCATTGGGTAAAGAATTTATATCTCATGAGATATACATGTATGGAACGGTAAGTTAAACCGGTTCAGTGTTACAGGACTGAAATGAGGAGTGAACTCGATTCAGAATGGGACTTTTCCCACTAAGATGGTCTTGGCAGCAATGCCTTGGCTATTATGGAAATCATTACATGTTCTTAATGGATTCCAAAATTAAATGTTTTATTCCCATTCTATATTATCATTATTGATGTTCCCTTATGATATATGCCCTACGTACTTCCAAGATTCATGTCTTTGCTCAAGATTTTGATGTTCAGATTTTATGTTCAAGTTTTTGCATTCAAATGTTTATGGATTGTTTTATGTTCTCTATGTTTACCCTTACTGGGAATTTGAGCTCACCCCTTTTATGTTTTATTTTCCCCAGGATATAAACAATGGTTTTAGGTAAGAAAAAAAATGGGAATATCTTTATTAGGAGATGTTGAAGATCTTTCACCACAATTAGAAGATTTTATTCCGAGTTCCCAAAGAGACTAAACTATTACGATCCTTGTTTGTCTGTTTTTGTTATGTATTAAGTATTCCGCAAAAGTAATGTAAAGTTCATTTACGTCATGCTTCGGGTCTCTACATTTGGTATCATAGGAAAGGTTTAGTCAACCTTTGGAAACTAGGATGCGAGAACTTTAGTGAGATCCCTAGAGATATTTATAAGGTATGTCTAGGGATGTCCCTAAGATTAAGTATAAGTATAGGTTATAGTCCTAGAATTACATTAACGATATTAGAATTAAACCAAAGATGTTAGATGTAAAAGGTACTCTCCCTTGATTATTTTATTTTCCTTGTATGATTTTTGCCTCTCGCAGAATTATTTTTGTGTTTTAGTCAATGGAAGAAACCAGAAGGAATTCAGTTAACATTTAATTGAATGGACAAATTGGTGATTATGAGCAACAAAATTGCGTAATGCCTAGAGAGAAAGATATTGTGATTATGCCGAATCAGTCATCACGATATATGATTAGCAAGGTGAAATTTAGTGGTATGCCTAATTCATCAAATAAGAGGAAGGTATACTTTTATGAATGTTCGCAAGTTGAGGAGCATAAAGAAAGGAAGATTGGGATTTTTTAAGAAGGGAAGAAGAACCTTGAGGAATACCTCAAATGGAGGGGAAGATGTTATCTGCGTGCAGAAAAGGGTCATAGAGTGACAGACTGTTATGGAATTCAATGCCTTATTTGTGGAGAACATGGGCATTACCCAACTCAATGTCCTGACCTAAAAAGTTACTTCTAAATCAAGGAAGGACTTATTCCAGGACAATCATTGAAGAGGATGGATTGAAGTGTTTACGTATTGGTATTCAAGAATAATGTTGTTGAGGTACTTTTATGGTGTATTAGAATATTTTTGTATTAGTCTAGTGTGGTTTTCAATCATTTTATGGTACCGGTAACCATGAAAAGTGATTCAAATATTTTGGAAAGCAGATGTAATGAGCATAATGAAGGGATAAGGAGAAAATGAAATGTTTGACAGTATTCATGAGCTCATGATTGTTATAAGGACTAAGTGATATCATGGTTTGAGTATACAGAATTTTGGGATTTTGGAATATGAAAATAGTTAACTTTTTACAGCATTCATGTTTTCACTAAGGTTCAATGGGTATTCATTTTTCAAGAGAATACATGATTAAGGTATTCACATGATTGGAATGTGATCAACAAGATATATGGGGGATAAATGATGGTATTCACATGCTTGGTTGATGACATTTGAAGTAATAATTTTCTTTATACTATGAGATTGGACAAGACTAAATATTGGAATGAATTATGTTGGACATAATTTAATATTGTTCAAGGATATAATTTTTCTTTCTTTCCAATATTATTTATAATGTAGTTTTAGAAAAAGGACAACCTGTAGGACGGGCGACAACCCATTGCGTCAGACAAGGCTATAGGAATCGAACCCACAAACGAAGTGCGACTGACCTTTATCGCCTACCACTAGCCTACAGGAAGTCCCTGGTTAGTAGAAACTAGTTTTATTTTATTAAGCGGTATGATATATGAAGTATAAGTTCATTTTTGGAACCATATACGATTAATCTAACCATATGAGGGACTTATAAATTTTTCTAACATTTTGTTTGAAACAGATGGAATGACCCATCATTCTATCACATGATCTGCAAACACATCACAAATAACAAATTCAACTTCATTTCATAAAGGGATGAAGTGGAAATTATTCAATTCACGAACAACAATGAGATTGTACCAAAATAATGTAAGTATTTCTTTTAATTCATCAAATTTAGGGAAATGATCTTGAAAACCAAAAATGTTTTACTAGTGACCTTATATCTGATGAATCAGATGATACCTTAGATCATCACAAATCTATGGCTTTGTGATTGTTGTCTTTTTTATAGCCATGTTCTCTACCACTCTCTATCAGAACATGATGGTTAGATTTCTCTTCCATATCCATATTTTCACCTATGTTATCTTATGTGGAAACCCAGTGATTAGTTTATTTGGGTAGCAATTACGTTTCATACTTTAGTTTATAAAGATAAGTTTTGGTATTCATTTTTACTATGTGGATTTCAAATAAAGAAACATTCAAGTAGAAAACCATTTATAACCCTAACGAATTTCGATGGAGAAATTTATTTTAAGGGGGGTAGAATGTAATAACCAGAGATTTTATAAGATATATTCTTTTTAATTTCTTTCATATCTTCTTTTGTATGATACACCAAGATTATCTTGCGCTATACACAACACCGTATTAGCTTGCAGTATACGCAACACTAATCCTGGATCGTGTTACACACAATTTCATGTTTGTTTGATAGTAGTTATTCTACGAAACATTGAGTATATATATATATATATATATATTCAATGTATTTTGTTATATGCAGAAACAAAGGAGTCGTGCACTACACGCAACCCTGACTTGGCTTGCATTACATGCAATCACGACCTTCCTCGATAGCGTGTGTTGTATGCAATACAGAGTTTTACTAAACAACGATATATTATTATAATATTTTTATGAACTAGCCATTATGAATTGTATTAACTAAATTTTTAATTTTATAACATTATTATTCATCTTACACATTTTCTAGAACATGGTATAAGAACAAAATAAATTTTCGGGTAAAATAAGTATTTTTCAAAAAATGCAGTTTTGCCGCCTTTTGATGGCGCACCCACTTTAAGTCTAGTTTTTGACATGTTTATAAGTTCAATTTTACAAAATAAAATTATTCTTTGGAATCAGGATATAAAATTTTACCTTGGATAAATATTTCATATTATTCTGATAACTTTCATATTTTAATGAATAGTAAAAACAAGCTATATTTTAATTGAAAAAAAACTTTTTTCATCGTAATAACTTATGTGGTTAAATTATAATATTGAATGGTTTTAAGGTATAAATAGAATATATTTTTACCATTTAATATAATGTATGTCATTAGCGTTGACTTTACATTGAATTCATAGGTTAAATCAATTCAATCTTTTGTAATGTTTTAAACAAAAACCTGTTTTCATTCGACAACGGGATTAATTTTAATTTAATTTATGAAACTTCTGTGTATTGAATTTGAAAAACTGTATTTTATATTTGGAATCAATGCGTCCAAATTATGTTAATAGGCTACTTTTTATTTTTGGGAATTATGAATAGTAACTACAGTAAATTTTATTTACCATAGTTAAAGGTAAATCGGGTCATTAAGGGTGAATATAATATTATAAAATTACCCTAACAAATTCCAAAATTCTATTGGTTGACTAAAAGACGACCCATATCACCTAAGGGTTTGATTATATTCATTTTATGAAATTTTGACCATGAAAATATTTTAATTATTATTAAAACCAAAGAAAGTGACAACATGTCACTCTCTTAAATCTTATAAGTATAATAATTTTAATTTAGTGATAAACATCATAAAACATCGAACATAAATAGTCTCCAGAAATATAATAAAATTATCTACATTATGATAATTTATTTAGATTTTTTAGGGATTAAATAATTATCATTAATGGTGATACATTAATGATGCAGAAATTATTTATTAAGTGAAAAATCAGTAATATAGTTTTTATTGACATAATAATACTCATTAAAAGGCCCACAAACCTTACCAAAACTTATTTTTAGCGTATATCTATACCATAATCATCTAATTAATCAATATATAACCGTTTGGAGTCTTATAAAAGTGATTATGACACTTATATAATTTTATTTTAAATGATCCCAAAGTTGTCACCTTCAAAATTTAATAAATATAACAATTTAAATATTGTTATTTTAAGATGATAAATTCTAGTAAAAGTATTATTGTGAAAGGTAATAGATTTATCTTAATCATAGGATTTTAGTTTTAATTTTTATGCAAAAATTATCATATTAAATAATTATACAAAAATGTTGTAGTAATTATTTTATTAAGAGATAAACCAAATAAATGGTTTTAAAAATAATAAAATAAGTATTATATGAACTATTTAATGCTCTCCACTATTTTTCTAGATACATATGGCCTTTTATAAATCTATTAATGATTTTGTTTCTAACATATATTTTGTAAATATTTTATTTAAATTCATATAAATGAATAGTGTCAAAATTGACACTATTGTTGTTTTATAAAAACAACCTATTATAAAATTGTTTAAAAATCACAAAAATATTTAAAAATTATAAATTTAAATTTATATGGTCTAAAATTTTATAAAGTATCCAATTATAGACAATTAACAACACATAAGTAAATTTTTGTTATAATTTAAAATTTAGAATGTTATTACCACAAATAAAATTAAATTGATTAAGTAAGGATAAATCAAGTTGATAATGTTTTAAATAATTTCCTAACAAGTCTAAATTTTATTGGGTGATGGGATTACAACCCTATTGAATCTTATATTAGAATATGAGTCATTTTTTGAGGTTTTTAAGTGGGGTTATATTTATTATAAATTAATATTTTTAAGAATTCCAAAGGTGCCCCTCTCCTCCCTTATAAAAGGGCACCTCCTCCCTCCATTCCTCACACAAATTTGGGGCTTCATGCTCGGCCAACCCATGCCAAATTCTCTTCTCCACTTCCCTAGAAACATACTTGAGATCCTGGTATTCTTCAAAGACCAATTTTAGTGCCCTAAGAGGAGGTCTCATAGAGGCGCTCCAAAGAAGAGGTAATGTCCGTTACCGATTCCTTCAACTTTATTTCTTCTTCTACTACTTATTATTTATTTGTTTCATTATGAAGTAATAAAATCAGTATCACTAATATACTGATATGTTATTATAAGTATGAAACAACCCTATTTCACCATCTATCCATCCTACGGAAAACAAAATCACCGCGCGTGTGTAAGTACGGAATATCGTCTCCACGCTGTGGTGTAATCTATTTTTCCAACACCACCTTACTTGGATGGGTATAATGGTGTAAATAATAACTATATATAGTTATTATACCATCATAATGATTCTGATATATTGTATCATCCACTCCAATTCAATTCAATAATTATGGAAACGATATCATCGCTCGTACGTACGTACGGACTACCGTCTCCACGACATGATGAGATTCATTCTCCATGTTAACCATTTAAGAATGATTATAAAGTATATATAAGCAATAATAATGAAATATATGACATTAAAAAGCTACTGTATTTATGTATATGTATGTCATCTACTTAATTCCATTCAACTCAATAAGGAAAACGAAAAAAACGTTCATGCGTACGTACGACCTACCGTCTCCATGAACGGTGTATTTCTTTCCATTTATCGATCTATTATATATATGTATATTCTGAATATATATTATATATAAATCATGTTTTATATTCTGTAATTAATTAATCATGATCTAAGTAATCATATGAATAATTACAAGTCAAAACACGGATGAAAAATGAAACGATTTTACCCAAAACACTCTTTAACGTGGAATTTAAAAAAGAACGGGTATTATAAAGTCATAAGTGAACCATATATGATATAATAACAATGAATATGATTCTGTAATAAGTCAATGACATTATTTAAATCATTATATAAGAGGTTTGGATTCGTACAAATCATATCAGACCTAAGGTAAGGGATAATTTTTCAAATCTCATTTTTATCCGAGATTGCTTATTCTTAAGTATTTACTAGGGTTATTTCTATCATCCATGTCCATGTTTTATAAAATTGTTTTCATGTATGTTTAAAGTCCTTTTTACCCATTTTTGACTTTTACTACATGGTATGTAAGGAATCCTTATTTTGTTTACGTTACGAGGTACTTTTTTGACTTTTCTGACAAAAGTATGAGGAGAATGTTATTTTTAACTTATACGGCGTGAACGGATTTTTACGGTTCCATAATGCCTCATTTTCATGAATCGTACTCTACATGATTTTATGACTATTTTCAACAAAATACTTTTATTTTAAAAGTTCATGGAATTTTTTGAAAAGAAAATGATTTTGACAAAGAAAGGATATTTTCTTCAAGAATTCATTTCAAATGTTTTATCAAAACCATTTTCCATCTAAGATGACATTATTTGATATGTGTATGTTTCAAGTTTAATGTCTCTATGATTTACATGGTTCACATTTTATGATGAAATGTCCATTTGTTTTATATGGATTATGAAATGATGGGATGATGGTTATGAAACCCATTTTATTTTTTGGGTTATGATGAATGTTTTAAGTTTATTTTGTGGCACAAGTATGAATGACTTCACTATGAGATGGGTGGGACCTATATCTCCCTCTAATGCATTGGGTAAATATTTTATATCTCATGAGATATACATGGATGGAACGGTATGTTAAACCAGATCAGTGTTACAAGACTTAAATGAGGAGTGAACTCGATTCAGAATGGGACTTTGTCCACTAAGATGGTCTTGGCAGCAATGCCTTGGCTACTATGGAAATCATTACATGTTCTTAATGGATGCCAAAATTACATGTTTTATTCCCATTCTATTTTATCATGATTGATGTTACCTTGTGATATATGCCCTACGTACTTCCAAGATTCATGTCTTTGCTCAAGATTTTGATGTTTAGATTTTATGTTCAAGTTTTTGCGTTCAAATGTTTATGGATTATTTTATGTTCTCTATGTTTACCCTTACTGGTCATTTGAGCTCACCCCTTTTCTGTTTTATTTAACCCAGGATATAAAGAAAGTTTTTAGGTAAGAAAAAAAGGGGAAGATCTTTATTGGGAGTGTTGAAGATCTTTCACCACGATTAGAAGATTTTATTCCAAGTTTCCAAAGACACTAAACTATTACGGTCCTTGTGTGTCTGTTTTTGTTATGTATTAAGTATTCCTCAAAAGTAATGTGATGTTAATGTATGTCATGCTTCAGGTCACTACATTAAATCAATTAAATTGCCATTATTACAAGGAATAAATCCTTGATGGACCGAATAGTTTAGTATTATTATCGAACTAGATACATACATGAGTATTTTATTACAAAAGATTTCACTAATTACAATATAATCTTTTCAATCTAAATAACTATAGGTATAACATTATTCCATCTATAATATCCCTTCATATCTTTATTAGTAAACTTATTCTAATCATGTGGAAAAGGAAATAAAATAAGGGTGAGCTCAAATTCACATTAAGGTTAATTAAAGAATATTATAAAAAATACTGAATCAATGAGAAAAAATTAATATGTAAAGGTAAAAAACTGAACACATAATCCATGTATTAAATAAAATATAATGATAATAATATATCAAGATAATAAATAAAAACAAATTATATTAAAATAACATGATAATGAAAAGAAAAAATGGGAATTTGGGAAATTTGAACACGTGCCATTAATCAATAAATTGAGAATGAAATGTGTTGATAGACATATCCATGATAAATATCATGGAAAATAATTACTGAGTTGGAAATAGGGAAATACTTAATTATTGGATGTCGTGTCTCAGCCTTATGAAAACCTATACCATCAAGACCTTTTACAAGACATTCAAATTAAGGGTATAAACCCAATCAATTTGAACAAATTATTTATCTCATGGGAACCTATCGATACATCGAGGGGATATATAAATTTTGGTACCCAACCGTCATTGAAAGTCCAAAGCATTCCTCATATTAATTAATCAAAATAAAAAATATTATTTATCAAATAACCATATTAAATGAGAAACATGTATTTATCAATAATTCACCAGTTAAAAAAGTAACTATCAAAGGAAACACCGTATGTAAAATGGAATATAGTTTAAAAAATTAATATCTATGATAAATTTTATGTATAATTAGGGTAAATTTGATTCTCGATGATTATATGAAATTAAATATTTCAACAGTATAATAAGGAATTCAAGGAAGTAAGGATAAATAATTTTCTTGTCCAAATCAATCTAAAACCATCTAGAAAAAGTACATATTTGGTATCAATACAAAATATCCCAATTATAGTGGAAAATAGATTTGTTTTCATTGATGAAATAGAATAATAACATAAAAAATTATTCCTGAGGAAAATATTCTTTTTGTTGAAACCCCTTTTGAAAATATTTATCTTTGAAAATATCTTTAAACAAATTATTTAAAAAAATACTTTTAAACATTAAAAGTAAGTTTTAAATAAATGATGGAGGATAAATGTAACATCCCAAGTACATTATGAATAATAGATATTTTTTATCTATGTCTATTTATGACTTAGATAGTGTTTTAGATGCTTAAAATGAGAATAAATCCAGTCTTAAGCATGGAATACACTAATACTTTTAAAAGATTGTATTAATTCCTTTTGATAGAAAACCATGTTTAAATATATCTTTTGACAATTTTATAAGCTATATTTGTCAAAATAAATTTATTCATTTTTATTGGGACATTCAAATTTACTTTGGATAAATTTCTGGTATTTTTCCGATAAAGTTCATTTTTTAATGAATAGTGAAAAATTTTGTATTTTAATTCAAAACCTCTTTTTAATATAATTTATTTATATGATTATATTATATTTTGAATTGGTTTTAAAGTCCAATTAGAATATATTTTTACCATTTAATCCAATAGTGGGCGTTGGAATTAATTTCACTTTGAAATTGGACTTAAACTAGTGTCAATCTTTTGATACTTATTGATTCATAAAAACACGCTATTTACTCTCACAATGACAACTAATTATTAAATTAATTAATGTAACTTATATGTTTTGAATTTTCTAAAATAGGCATCATTTTTGAATTCATAATATCAAATATACCCTCAGGTGATGTTTTGCTATTTTTCTGAAAAACATCAATTTTTGATGAATAGTTAAACCACTAAGTGGTACTTAAAAAACTGATTTTTCATTTAAATGAAATTTTACCACCTATGTGTTTTGAATTTCAAAAATAAAACATAAATGGTTTTCATAAGGAAGTAAAATGTGGTTCAATGGGATTAATATAATTATTTGGTGAATAGTAACTTTTAAGTTCTTAATCGCGATTAGAGGTAATTAGTGTAATTTAAGGTAAAAATAATGTTTTAATAATATGAAATGACATACAAACATGTCCTACACTTATTTTATGTGTCATTCCCGACCAAGAAAATCCATGGGTAATCTTTGGGACCCCATGGAGCCACATTGGTGGGAAAATGACATTAATACCTTTTTATTTAAAGTTAAAATAAAAATGTCACAAACATGGGTTTTTTTACTAAAACAAATTTTAAATGGGGTTATACAAGGCATATTTTTTAATATAAATATTAAATAAAAATATAATAAGATTTCCTACATCATTAAAAAAATTATAATTTTTGGACATTAAATATATTAAATTATTTATGATACCATGATGATGCAGCGATTACCTCATTATTTAACGATTAAAAAAAATGAAAATATAATATAAAATCTAATACCTAAACATGTCAAAAACCTATTGGATGGGTAGATTTAAAACTCTTATCACCTTATCCTCTAAATATATAATTTTGGGACCTTTTAAATCCAAAAAGCAGTTTATAATAAAGTAACCTTTTATAACTTTCCAAGAGTGGCCCTCCTCTCCTCTTATAAAATCCCCCACCTCTACCACCTTACCCACATCTATCAAGCATTTCTTTCGGCCATCCCATGTCAATTTTGTCTCTACACATCCCTATTTTACTCCCTCAAGCCTCACTTTGGGAAGAAGTATTCCCAAGGAATCCTTTGATCTCAAATCAAAAATAGTTACCCGTTTTAAAGGTAGTGTTTTCTCTTGTGTTCTTACGTATTATTTTGCTTCTCCAACCCTCTAAACTCTTTTTATTACTTTATTTTGTAACAAAACCAGTATCTTTAGTTTACTAGGATCTTTTTCTAAGAAGGATTTCAGCTACACTTACACACACCAAATCTAATGGTTAAAGAACATACTGTTTCCGTGGATGGAGAATTTCTGCCTCACGAAACGATGATTGTTCAACACTCATATAACACCTTCAAAGGTGGCCATTAAGATGTCACTATATTTATATATGATATATAATATGTTTATGTTTTACTTATGCTTCTGTATTTTCCATTTATATCATACATTTATGGTTTCCATTATGGGTAAACACGATATCTTAATTTTAGGAAGTGCGGACTACCGCCCCCTCAAAGTGATTTGATTCGTTAATACCATATGTGGTACGTATAAAGGATAAATTTAATGATATTATATATGATATTATACTGGAATTATTATATACCTTTATATCATTATTATTTCACTCCATTAAGTAATAAATAAAAATGAAAGTAGCGTTCATTCGTACGTACGGCTTACCGTCTCCATGAACGGTGCATTTCATTTCTTACCTCTAAACGTTATGTAATAGTATAAATGCATGTATATAATGGATATATATGATATATATGATATATAAATCATGATTATAACTCTGGATATAATGGATATATGAACAACTTGTAATTATAAAGAGCATCTTTTTTACTCAAGTACCAATGATCGTTAAAATGACTGTTATTAACTTAAATAATTACATAGTGTTCATGACATGGTAATAAGTGATATAAAAGGAATAATGAACTTGAAAATGGTTCTTAAGAAAGTATAAATTAACTCAAGTTTATTATTTAGGATGTTAAAGAACGAACGAGTCAATTCGGACCCGAGGTATGCGACTTCGTCTCAATCTCCTTTCATTGAGGCATATTATGTTTTATACATAACATTATTTTATAAGGTGTATAAACCCCTTTGACTTTTACGTTTATCCAAAAGGAACCTTTTTATACAAAGCAGTTTACTAAATGAAAAAGTGGAATGTTTGTGTCGTACGTATGCGGCGACAACGACTTCTCCGCTGCCGTGACCATTATTTGAGTTTCGGCTTCCTCTACAAGCCATATTTATTCTAAATGAAAAATAAATACCATGTTTTAATTTTATTTTATTTTGGTATTGAAAATGGTTTTCATAATATTTTTGTATCAATGTGTTGTATTGATATCATGTGATTGAAAAGTGGAAATGTTATGTTTCCTTTGTGCATGTTTTATGTGATATGATTATGTTATGGTTCTTGGGCATTATTATGAAGACGGGTGGTTCCGTGATAAAATAAGGGCGGGTGAGCCCGATATAGCTCTCCAATGCTTTGGGTAACGCGAAGGAGTTAAACGTTAAGGTTTCTCCGAAGAGATTTAGGGAACATACAGTGATGGGTATTCCAAACGCAACCAAGAGGGTTACTTCCTACGTAAGAATGTTATGAATGCCTTAAGTTACCATTATGTATTATGATTTCTATGATTTATTCATGATTTGATGAGGTATGTTAAAGTTCTTATGTTTTATGAGTAAAGTATGATTTCTTTGATTCTTATGTATACATGTACTCAGGATTTCTTTCCATATTTTCATATCCCTTACTGAGCTTTTTATGCTCATCCCAAGTTTTTGAAATGTTTTTCACAAGTCATGTACAGACCCGAATCTTGTCATACATAGATATTACATTACTTTTGTGGAAAACTTAATACATAACAAAAACAGACAGACAAGGACCGTAATTGTTTAGTGTCTTTGGAAACATGTAACGTAATCATCTAATCGTGGTAAAAGATCTTCAACATCTCCCATAAAGATCTTCCCTTTTTTCTTACCAAAAACCTTTCTTTATATCTGGGGGAAAAGAAAACATAAAAAGGGTGAGCTCAAATTTTCAGTATGGGTAAGCATGGATGAAATAAAACATACCATATACATTTGAACTTAAAAACATGAACATAATGTTTAAACATCAAAATCTTGAGCAATGACATAAAACATGGAAGTACGCAAGGCATATATCATAATGAAACATTAATAATGATAAAATTGAATTGTAATAAAACATGTAATTGTGGAAACCATTAATAAAATGATATGATTTACATAGTAGCCAAGGCATTGGTGCCAAGACCATATTAGTGAACAAAGTCCCTTTCTGAATCGAGTTCACTCCTCGTTCCAGTCCTGTATTACCGAACGAGTTTAACTTGCTGTTCTAGCCATGTCTATCTCATGAGATATAAATATTTACCCAATGCATTGGAGGGATATATAGGTCCCACCCATCTCATAATGAAATCATTCTTACTTGTGCCCCAAAATAAACATACATCATTCATAATAACCCAATAAATAAAATGGGTTTCACAAACATCATCCCATCATCACATAATCCATATAAAACAAATGGATATCATTTCATCATAAGAAAATTGAAACCATGTAAATAATAGAGACATTATACTTGAAACATACACATATGAAATAATGTCATCTTAGATGGAAAATGGTTATAATAAAATTGTTGAAATGAATTCTTGAGGAAAATATCCTTTCTTCTTCAAAATCATTTTATTTTCAGAAAATATCATGAAATTTTAAAAGAAAATGATCTTTTTGAAAATATTCATGAAATATTTTGGAGGAAGCTTCCTGAAAATAATGATTTATAAACCCGTAAAAATCTGTTCGTGCTGTATAAGAAAAAAAACATTCTTCTCGTACTTTTGCCGGAAAAATAAAAAAAAATACCTCGTGAAATAAACAAAAGAAAGATTCCTTAAATACCATGTAGTAAAAGTAGAAAATGGGTAAAAATGACTTTAAACATACATGAAAACACTTTTATAAAACATGGACATTGATGATAGAAATAACCCCAGTAAATACTTACGAATAAGAAATCTCGGATAAAAATAAAATATATACAGAAGATATGTTCGAACTATAAGCTTTAATAGATTCATAAAAGTCCATATGTGTCTAGAAAAATATTGTATCACATTAAATAGTTCATATAATTTTTATTTTATTACTTTTAAAACCATTTATTTGGTTTATCTCTTAATAAAATAATTACTACAACATTTTTGTATAATTATTTAATATACATATTTATTGGATAAAAATTAAAAATAAAATCCTATGATGAATATAAATCAATTTACTTTCACAATAATACTTTTACATGAATTTATCATCTTAAAATCACAATATTTAAATTGTTATATTTATGAAATTATGAAGGTGACAACTTTGGAATCATTTAAAAACAATATAAGTGTCATAATCACTTTTATAAGACTCCAAACGGTTATATATTGAGTAATTAGATGATTATGGTATAGATATACACTAAAAATAACTTTTGGACAAGTTTGTGGGCCTTTTAATGGGTATTATTATTTCAATAAAAACAATATTACTGATTTTTCACTTAATAAATAATTTCTACATCATTAATGTATCACCATTAATTATAATTATTTAATCCCTAAAAAATCTAAAAAAATTATCATGATGTATATAATTTTATTATATTTCTGGAGACTATTCATGTTTGAAGTTTTATGATGTTTATCACTAAATTAAAATTATTATACTTATAAGATTTAAGAGAGTGACATGTTGTCACTTTCTTTGGTTTTAATAATAATTAAAATATTTTCATGGTAAAAATTCCATAAAATGAATATAATCCGACCCTTAGGTGATATGGGTCGACTTTTAGTCATCCAATAGAATTTTGGCATGTGTTAGGGTAATTTTATAATATTATATTCACCCTTAATTACCCGATTTACCTTTAACTATGGTAAATAAAATTTACCGTATTTTCTATTCATAATTCCCAAAAATAAAAAGTAGCCTATTAACATAATTTGGACCCACTGATTCGAAATATGGAATCCATTTTTTCAAATTCAATACATAAAAGTTTCTGAAATTAAATTAAAATTAATCCCTTTATCCAATGAAAACGGGTTTTTGTTGAAAACATTGCAAAAGATTGAATTGATTTAACCTATTAATTCAATGTAAAATCAATGCTAATGACATAAATTATATTAAATGGTAAAAATTTATTCTATTTAAAATTTAAAACCATTTAATATTTAAATTTAACCATATAAGTTATTACGATGAAAAAAGTTGTTTTTAATTAAAATATAGCGTGTTTTTACTATTCATTAAAATATGAAAGTTATCAGAATAATATGAAAAATTTATCCAATGTAAAATTTTATATCCTGATTCCAAAGAATAATTTTATTTTGTAAAATTTAACTTATAAAAATGTCAACAACTATATTTAAATTGGGTGCACCATCAAAAGGTGGAAAAACTACATTGTTTGGAAAATACTTATTTTACCCGAAAAATTTATTTTGTTCTTATACCATGTTCTAGAAAATGTGTAAGATGAATAATAATGTTATAAAATTCAAAATTTAGTTAATACTATTCATAACATCTAGTTCATAATAATATTATAATAATATATCGTTGTTTAGTAAAACTCGGTATTGCGTACAACACACGCTATCGAGGAAGGTCGTGATTGCGTGTAATGCAAGCCAAGTCAGGGTTGCGTGTAGTGAACGACTCCTTTGTTGTTGCGTATAACAAAATACATTGAATATATATATATATACTCAATGTTTCGTAGAATAACTACTATCAAACAAATAAGAAAATTGTGTGTAACATGATCCAGGATTAGTGTTGCGTATACTACAAGCTAATACAGTGTTGCGTATAGCACAAGATAATCTTGGTGTATCGTACAACAGAAGATATGAAAGAAATTAAAAAGAATATATCTTATAAAATCTCGGGTTATTACATTTAAAAAATCTATTATTGGTCTTCTAGGATTAGGTCTCCAAAGAAATAGTTCATAGCATACAATAATCATACAAAATCAATCAAAGATCTTCAATCATTAATCATAGAGTAAGTGTTTGTCATAATAGTATAAATACGTGATAAGTGTGTGGAGTAATAAATAATCAATTATTATACAAGATATCATATATTAATAATAATAATAATACAAATGTGTTTGGAACACACATAAGCCAATAAAATCACTTCCATAATCATGGTTCACTCCCAAGACTGTCCTTTTAGAAAAACACCAATAATGAAAATTCTTATATGGCCATTTCCAACATTATATTAGTAGTAGATTCCATATAATTAACTCCATAATCTCTTAGGGATTTATTAACTCCATCATCTCATACGATTTTCTCACCTCTATCAATATAACCCATGGAATTTTAGGGTTAAACTGAAGTCACTAGTCGTAATGAGCTATATCAGGATAACCCATCACATAATCATAATCCAAATATATGAGTGCCACAAGATCATAAAATATTCAACATTAAATAATTTCATTACCCATCGAAAGGAAATAGGTTTCATAAACATTTCATATTATAATAAAAATCAATCCAAATAAATAAAAAATGATGGTTACATTGGATCATATCCCAATTAAATCATAGGAAACATCAATGGATGACATTATAGATTAAAATACCTTTAAATTTTTTTGGGACATTTCTTGAGGAAAATACCCTTTTAATTTTTAAATCACTTCTTTAAAAAAAATCTAAAATATTAATTAAAACATTTTATTGGAAAATAAAATGGAAACTTGTTGTAGATGATTCAAGGAAAAGGCAAGTTATTATGGTGGGATAATTCATTAATGGGGTGTCTGTTAAAAAATTACGCCTTTAACATTTTCTGTAAAAATTAAAAAGTACCACACTTGGAAAATGATAAGAAGATTCATTTTTATCATTTTTATAGACATTAAAACATAGGTAAAAATGAAATAAATAAAACTTTTTATAATAGTTAAAACATTTTCAAAAACATTTTAAATAAAATATGAACATGGAATAAAAAAATAATCAACTGAAGTGAAAAATAATGTCAGGTTTCCATAAAAATATTCATTTAGTATCTTAAGTAATTAAACATATTAAAATTAAATTATAAAAATTAATTTCTATAAATAACTATAGTATGATAAAATACAGAAAATTTGGTAGGGAAATATCATCTAAGTTAATCATAAATAATTTTATCATAACATTCAATGTAAAAAATAGATTATAATAAAAACCCTTACTTCATTAGTAACATTTGATTATTATCCCCCATGAAAGAAATAACAAAAAATTAAACATTAAATATAATTAACATATGGATATTAATAGTAAAAAATATCACTGTTAATTATATATACCTCATAATATGATAATTGTCAATTACAAAACATATGTCTTAAAGAAACCAATTTGTGTTGATAAACTCTTATCACTTTGATAAATTTTCAATAAAACCCCCTTGGATGAAATAATTTGTATTGAAAATTTAAATACCATTAATTAAAAAGGATACATGATATAACATGTCAAATTTTCAGTTTATACACTCTATAATCATAAATATTTTCATAACATCAAACATGTCCCAATGAAAAAATTGAGACGAAGAACACTTACCTTATGTCAGACTTGATTCGTAAACACTCTAACCTACTATATAATAAATATTTTTTTTATAATTATATAAAAGGACCATATGAATAATTATAATGTCATATATGATCCAATTATAATTTTTCAACACCCTTTTATTAATAATTATTTATTAAGATCTTTTTTTTGTGTTAACCATTTCGGTTTTCATGTTTGTTTCAGTTTGGATGATATGGACCTTGCACTTTGATCTTGGTCAAATATTCTACAGAATATTATTAATTTTATAATTTTCATATTTAATAATTACATATAGTTTTATACTAACTAATATAAAGTATTTATAAAAATGAATTTTGTTACTTTTTGGAGATAGTAATTTGTATATACACACGAGTGATGTTTTTTCTTTTCATTGGATGGCATGAAAGAAATATAAATGATAATTCATATTAAAATAATAATTATTATAAAATAAATATCATATATATTTATATATATTCATTAAATATATCCCTAGTACCATTCTAGTGTAGTTGGAATGAAAAATAAATCACATCTCTATGTGGAGGTGGTAGTCCACACGTACACAAGAGAGATGGTATTTTTTTTACAAATGATCAAAAGGTAAGAAGTTAGATAATATAGTATAATTACAGAAGTAAAATTATTTCATAAATATAATATATACTCATTAAGTCTATAATAATAATATTCCATTAAGGATGGTCATGGACAATGAATCATATCGCAACGTTCAGGTAGTAGTCCACACATATGCACAAGACCATTTTCTTCTTCAATTTGATGAGGAAGAAGTGGGAAATTGTTGTTCCATAGTCATAATAACATACCAATATAATTATGACATTTTAATATCTATGTTTATATGGATAAAATAGGTTTATATTATGTGGAATATTAAATAAAATTCAATGATCTCAGTTTAGATTTATACCTCTTCTTTGATAGATCTCTTTTTCGTTAAACATTAATCCTTCAAGGATTCATCATAAGCAAATGTAACATCCTAGATAAATAAAGAATATGAAATTTTTATATTTATTAATATTTTTTAACTAAATATTAATTTTACTTAAAAGTGGATTCTATGTCTGATAGCATACACAACACGCAACAACGGATTTCTCCAAAATCTTACATTGCACACAACATTGAGTAATATTGAAAAATAATATAATAATATTATTTTTTTAATGGGTTGTTAACGCCTAGTCATTGTATTGGTATGAATTAATAGAAATAACTAAAATATGATTATACAAATTTTTTAAATGTCTTTCCATTTATCTAATAAATTTTTGAGGCTTAAAATGAAAATGAATCCAATTTTGAGCACAAATAGTCTAATATTCATTAAAAGGTCATTTTACCACCTTTTAATGGAGAACACCTTTTAAATATTGTATTTGTAACTTTATTGTGTCCTATATGAGAAAATATTTCTTTTAGAATCCGGACATCAAAATTTACTTTAGGTAATTTTTTGATATTTTTCTGATAAAATTCATTTTTTATAAATAGTGGAAAATACCGCATTTTAATTCAAAACTGCCTTTTCATCAAATTTATTTTTTGTAGTTAAAATTTACTTTTAATTGGTTTGTAAGTTTAATTAGATTATATTTTTATAATTTAATCCAATTCTGGTCATTGGAAGTAATTTGACATTGAAATTAGACATAAATACATGGCAATCTTTTGATAGTTATTATTTCTTAAAAACACACTTTTGTTTTGAAAACGGGAATTAATTATAAATTAATTAATGAGACTTCTATTTTCTGAATTTCACAAAATAGATATCATTTTTAAATTTTGAATATCAAATATAGTTTAGGCTAAATTTTTTGTATTCTTTTGAAAACCTTCAATTTTTGATTAATAGTGATAAATACTACTTAGTAGTTAAAACCAGACTTTTTCATTTAAATGAAAATTTTCCGATTCAATGAATTGAATTTAGAAAATCTGACGTACATAGTTTTTATTTGTACGTATAATGTGGTTCAATTGGATGAAAATAATTTTTGTTGAATAGTAACTTTTGACTTGTATTTAACGTGGTTAAAGGTAAATATGGTAATTCAAGGTAAAAATAATATTATAATAATATAAAATTACCTTAACACTTGTGATAACATTATTTAATGAGTCATGGATGACTAATAAAATCCTTGGTTAGAACTTTTTGCCATTGGAAGCCCCTTGGGTAAGATAATTACATTAATAACTTTTTATTTAAAGTATAAATAAAAATATGATAAAAATGTATTCTTTTGCTAAAACAATTTTAATGTGCATTTTATATAATTTTTATATTTTAATATAAATAGTTATTAACAAGATAAAAATATTTCCTACACCATGGTATTTTATTTATATTTTTTAGACATCATGTAAATAAAGTTATTTATGACACAATGATGATGTAATGATTTCCTCATTAATGAATGTTTTAAATAAATGACATTATAAATGTTAAAATATATTTATTCTGAAACTATTTGTGCCATCCACTAATTTTAGAGATAGAGATAACTTTATATATTTGAATTAATGGTTCTTTTTTCAAAATAATCATGTTGGTTTGGTTTTTTTAAAAAGGCATGATATGAATAGCATTAAAATTGACATAAAAGAGTTTTCAAATAAATCAATATTTTATTAAATGATAAAATAGTCCAAAAATCTATGATTAGGTAAAATGATATATATTATGTTAATAATGTCATTAATTAATCATTTTGGGTCGTTTTTAATTTTATAGTAAATATATTAACCATATAGTATGAATATATAAGAGGACATGGAAAAAGTTAAATAAGTTAACAAAGGGTTAAATAAAAAAGATATGGATTAAAAAATATCCAAAACCTATCCAATTATTATTGGATGATTTTATTTCAACTTATATGCACCTTATTCTTCAATTAAATAAGTTTTGTACCTTTTGAAACCGAAAATCATTTTATAATAAAATAATACTTTCAAACATTCCTAAAGAGACCCTCCTCCCTCTTATAAATGGACACCACATCTAACCCATTACTAACACCTCTCAAGCCTCTTGTCTCTTCCTACCTCTACCCAATTAAGCTCCCTAAATCTCTATCTTCCTCCTGAAGTCTTACCCTAGGTAGAAGTCACTTCAAGAAAGCCTTTTGGTTCAGACCAAAGGGAGTTACCTGATTTTAAGTTAACGTCTTCCCTAAAGTTCTCTTCTTTTATTTTACATCTCTAGCCCCATAAACAATTTTTATTCCATTGTTTTATAATAAAAACTTTATAATAAATATACTAGGTTTTTTTATGAGAATCATTTTAGTTACACTTACACACACCACCATCTAATGGGAAATGAACATACTATTAATGTGGACGGAAAACTACTGCCTCACAAAACGATGATTTTTCAATTATCTCCTACCACCTATTTAGTGTCCATTAAGATAGAATTGTATTTATATGTGAAATATATTATATTTATATTTTTTATATTATTCTATATTTTTTATTTGTATCATACCTTTATGGTTTCCATAATGGGTAAATTCGGTAGTTTCATTTGAAGAAGTGCGGACTACTGCCCCCTCAAAGTGACATGAATCTTTCATGCCATATGTGGAACTTATAAAGGATGAAATTAATGAAATTATATATGATATTATAATAGAATTATAATATACCTATGTATCTTTATGTTTTCCTTCCATTAAAACACAAAATAGAAATGAAAGTAGCATTCATGCCTACGTACGACATTCCGTCTCCATGAACAATGCATTTCATATTGTATTGCCCATGGTTATGTACTATTATAAATACATATATATACTAGATATATAATAAATATATGATATCTAAATCATTAATATCATTCTGTAGATAATTTACTTTTTACCATATGGACAACATGTAATTATAAGAAGATTAGTTTTGACTCAAGTACCAAATATCAACAAAATGACTTTTATTAACTTAAATGATTACGTAATGTTTATAACGTTATAGTAAGTGATATAAAAGGAATAATAAATTTGAAAAATGTTCATAGGATAGTATAAATTAACTTTAGTTTATTATTTAGGAGGATAATGTATGAATGAGTCAAGTCGGGCATGAGGTAAGGGACTTCGTCTTAATCACCTTTCATTGAAGAATATTTTTATTTATACATGACTTTCATTTATATGTTTTATAATCTCCTTTGAGTTGTATTTTCATTCAAAGGGAGTATTTTTCTATGAATAATTTAACTAAATGACAAAAGAAATATTTTTAATGTTTGCAGTGAAAATGACCTCTCTGCTGCCGTAATCGTTAGTTGGCGTCCTCTATAAGGCTTAATGTTTTTTTAGAAGGAAAAGAAATCCTTTTTTCAGTTTTAGGGTGTTTTGGTATTGAAAATGGTTTTTGAAATGGATTGACTTTTTTTCTATATCTTGAAATGTTTTATTGTGATTTAAAATAAATTTTATTAGTGAAATTTTTATATTATCAATATTTTATGTGTTATGATTTTATAATGGTACTTGGACTTTTGATGTGTGGTTACATGATAAACCAAATGACGAGTGGTGCTTTTATAAACTAGGATGGGTGGTTAAGTTATAACCTAAAATGCATTGGGTATGTAAGTTGTCTGTATGGCTATTACATTTAGTGATATGTGTGGAAGTCGACTGTATGTTTATTGAATATAAGTATGTTTATGTCCAAAGTTACCTTTATATGTTATGTGTTGTTTATATGGGTTTTATCGTATTATTTTTGTTATTAAAGTGTAATAAATGATATATTATTCAGTTAAGAGTATTTACTACTTCATAAAGGTGAAAAGTACTACTTGTGATAAATTATTCATTGGTTACTTATTTTTTTGAAATACTAACAGTTTTCCTTCTTTGTGTATCCCTTATTGAGCTTTTTATGCTCATCCCATGTTTTTGTTCATATGTTTTTCACAAACAGAAAGATTAATAGGGTCAAGGATAGGATCAAGGAAAAGTAATAATGTCTAAAATAAGTAACTAGACATCACTCTATTTTATTTAAGAGTTTTTATTTTATGAAAAAATGGATACTAAGTAGAAATGTCAATATGTAATATTCAAATTGTTATGTATATATTATGACCTAATTCTCTAAATCTCTAAACTTGAAAATGTCCTCAATGTGAATTATTAACTTAATTCAAGAGTATGTAATGATCATGTACGGGGCCCTATAGTTGGTATTAGAGGTCCGTTTAGACAACTGTTGGAGATATGGTATTATTAAATTAATATCCATGAATTAATTTATGGTAAAATTGAAATGATATAGATTTTATAGAATACCATGTTTCTTCATCTAAGATATTTCTCTCATCAGAATGGTTTTCTATATAGGAAATATAGGAGCTATGATGGGACGACATCAGGAGGAGGACAACCTTCTAAATTAGCAACAAAAAATGGTCTGAATTCGAACTGAACAGTTTGTTGTAGTGATGGCACATTTCACTCAGGCAATAAATGGTGGTGGTATCCTTGCATGTGATCAGCCAGAACAACCACATAGGAACGTATCCATAGTGGATCATTTCATATGGAAACATCCCCCATCATTCAGAGTGTAACACCCCAAGATTTCACTGTATTTTATCTTTTCAATATAATCCAATAGCTTGTGCTACACGCAACACTAAGTTCGAGCGCACCATGACTCACCTTTCAAAATGCTGTTATGAATATTATTAACTAAATTTTGAATTTTATATACTCTATAAAATTTTACAATCCATATTATATGATTCTTACACATAAAATAATAAAAATTTGATTTTTTTAAATAAAAGAAGTATTTTTAAAAAAATGAAATTTTACCACCTTTTAATGGAAAACCATTTTTAAAACCCGTATTTGATTCTTTAATATATTCAATTTAATGAAATTAAATTATTTATTTGAATTGGGATATAGAAATTTAGTTTGGATAATTTTTTGGTAATTTTCAAATAAAATTCATATTTTGATAAATAGTGGAAAATACTAAATTTTAATTAAAAAAACCTTTTTAATATAAATAATTTATAGTGTTATGTTATATATTTTAAGCTATTTGAATTATATTTAGATTATATTTTTATCATTAATACAATTTAGGTCATTATAATTAATTTCACATTTAAATTTTATATAAATACATATCAATCTTTTGATAGTTTATACTTTTTAAAAATCCTGCTTTTTGGTTTTAAAAATGGGAATTAATTTTAAATTAATTAATGAATCTTCTTTGATTTGAATTTGGTAAAAAAAACATTTAATTTTTTATTTCGAAATATCAAAATTATGTTAGGGTGAATTTTTGGTATTTTTCTGAAAACATTCATTTTTTTATGAATAGTGAAAAACACTACGTTATTTTTTAAAACCTACTTTTTATTAAAATAATTAAGTATTTTATTTAAATTTAATTTATATAAATTTAATTTATATAAATTTAATTTATTTAAAAATAGATATTTAATACATATATATATATTCAATGTAATTAATTGGAGTCAATTTTTAATAATATTAGATATACAGAATTTTATTGAACTTTTTACCGTCGGTTACCCACCTTCTAGAAGTTTGTTTAAATTTGAATAAAACATAATTTAACCACCTATAGGAGTTGAATTTCAAAAATCCAAGAGGCATGGTTGATATCAGTAAGTTAAATTTGATTCAATGAGATGAAAATAATTTTTGATTAATAGTAACTTTTGACTTTTATTTATCGAGGTTAAAGGTAAAAAGGGTAATTAAAGGTACAAAAGATATTACTATTACCATAAAACATATCCTAATTCTATTGGATAAGTTTATTTCTACCAAGAAACCCTTAGTAATAATATATTATCATTTTGGTCTACTTGGATTAGATTGTGACACTTAATATTATTTAATTTAAAGAAGAGTTAAAAGTTCTAAATTCAAATTTCATAAATAAAACATTTTTAATATAGAGTAATACATAAGATAAATTCTACTATAAATCTTAATTTTAAAGCTAAAACGATTTCTCACAAAGTGGTATTTTATTTATTATTTTTAGATTTATATAATTAAATATATTAATGACACAATGATGATGCAGTAATTATCTTATTAATGAAAGATTAAAATAATTGATGTCATAAATATACAAATATATGTAATTTGAGACTTTTGATAAATTCCAATAATTTTATAGGTTAATATGACATTTTAGGGATGATTATATTTTTTTCAAAGTGATAAGGTTTTTATGACCTTCACAAAAACAAAATACCAAATAGTGTCAAAATTAACATAAATTAATTTATAAAGCAAATAATATATTATTGGTTGATATAATATTCCTAATAAACTAATAATAGTCCAAAGGGATTAAATAATATTATATATTCCATTTATGAACCCATTGAGGTTTACGTGGTTGTTTATAGTAAGTTTATTAACCATATAGTGTAACAATACAAGAAGACATGGTAGCAGTTAAACTATTTAACAGAGTTAAATCTAAAATATAAGCTTAAAATGGAAACCTAACAATGTATAAAACATATTGGTTGAGATAATATCGGTCCATAACAACATAAGGCTCGAAATAAATTCATTTTGAGCCATTATAAACCGAATATTATTGTATAATAAATTAATACTCTAATATTCTCCTAAAGTGACCATCACCCCTCTTATAAAATCACACTTCCCCTTCTCACAAATTAACACCTCCAAATTCATTTGTCTTGGCCAAACCCTAATAAAATCTCCTACCAACTTCCCTCACTTAAACCTAGAGGCCTTCCCTTGAGCAGAATTCCAACATTAAGAGCCCTTTTGTTCAAATCAATATGAAACACCCGAAGAAGAGGTAATGTTTCACCACCCTCTTTAAAGTTCATTTCTTCTTCCACTTCCTCTTTCTTTTTTGTTTCCATACCAAAATAATAACTCCAGTACCTTATAAATACTTTAATGTTATTATAAATATGGTACAACCATATTCATTATTTTCTCTATCCTATAAATTATAATGTCACCATGCGTACGTACGTACAACTTAATGTCTCCACACCATGGTGTAATTTGTTATTCAACACTATGTTAATTTTATAGATATAATGATGAATAATATGTCTGTAAATAATTAAAATAACATTTTAATGATTCTTTAAAATTAGTATTGAATCCAATTCCACACCTTTTAATCATTAAGGAAATTATATCCTCGCTCGTGTGTACGTACGGATTACCTTCTCCACGACGCGATGAGATTCATTTCCAAGTTCACCATTCAATGATGATTATAAAAATATATATTATTTATAAGTATATAATACATGGAATAATATAGGTACTGGATATATATATATATATATGTATTTATGTACTTACATATATCTTATTCACTTACTTCCATTCAATACTATATGAAAACAGAAATTGCGTTTATGCGTACGTACCGCCTACCATCTCCATAAATGGTGTATTTCCATTTCATATATCTATATATTAAACATATTTAATTTCTAAATATATATTATATATAACTCTTGTTTTATATTGTGGAATTATTTAAATCATGATATAAATAATATGATCGAGAATAACAAGTTAAAACACGTACGATAAAG
This sequence comes from Viscum album, assembly GCA_963277665.1. Lineage (NCBI taxonomy): Eukaryota > Viridiplantae > Streptophyta > Magnoliopsida > Santalales > Viscaceae > Viscum > Viscum album. Next base: position 1,466,064,869 of record OY728138.1, on the reverse strand, counting down.
AAAGCGATTATTACCTGAGATGTTAATTTAACATTGAAATCATTATTAAATTGGTATTATAAATTAATAAATGAATCATGTATGATATAATAAATAGGAATATAGTTATGGTATAATTTAATAACATACTATGGTCATTATACAAAAGGTGAAATGTACCCTCGGCCAAAGGAAAGTGCAAGGTAAGGGTTATTTCCTCAATCTCTTTATTATACGAGATTTTTTATGTGTAAGTATTTACTGGGACATACTTATCATCGATAACCATATTTCATAAAAATGTTTTTGAAAGGAATCTTCTAATTTTTATGGGATGGTCTATTTAACTAGATCATCATTTTAAATTTTTTAAACATTTATCATTCTAAACCCTTTTAATTAGTGTCCATGATTCAAAATGATTTTAAGGATTTATTTATGTGGACATGAATGTTTTGAAATCATAATTTTTTTCAAAATATTAAAGGCGGTATGGGACACTTTGATTCAAAAATCACTTTTAAACTAATTCCTTTATAAATTGTTACACTTTTAAACAATTTTATGAAAAGAGGTATTTCTCTCAAAGCATTTTACTGATCATTTTCATCTATGTCACATACTTTGATGGATTTTAAACATGTTTGAAGTTTATTAATTATGATAAAGAACTTCCATATTGCATTGAAGGTTTATTGATATGTCTGACTGTGGATGTGTTATTTCTATACCATTCATGGTTTATGGATAAAGTATTGACATTTTTTATGCTAGTTTTAATATGAATATTTATGTTGTGCTTCAACCTTTTCATATGAGGAATGTATTGGACTTAGTAAGTGACGAGTGGAGCCCTATATAGCTCCTCGATGCATTATTAGGTATCATGGGACAACTATATGTGGAATTGGCCGAGGCCTTTCCCTAATTTATATATAGTTTTGCCCGAGACCTTAATCATTTTTAGAGGCCTTGGCCACGTCCTTGAAAAAATGTTTCAGAATGTCTAAAAATATGCATTCCCTCCTTATGAAAATAATAATAATGGTTCTTGTGGTTATTCGACTAGTAGAATACCCATGACTAGGATTTATTTTGTAATTATTTACTTATCTCATATTCATTCCATAAAGTGTTAATGTTTATTATTTGTAAATCCATGTGTTTAAATTTATTCACTATGCAAAATGTTTTTGTTATCTTCAGTTGTATTGTTTACCCTTACTGTGCATCTGATCTCACCCCTTTCTTATGTTTTATTTTTCAAATGATTCCATGAAGTGTATTATGATTGATATTCCCGGTTAATCTAGGGGATTAATGGAATTCTCAAAGGTTCATTTATGTTGTGATTTATTTTCAAATTTGTAATGTAACGTTCATGTATATAATATATTTTCCAAAACTGCTAAACTGATCGGTCCTTCGGGACATGATTCCTTGTAATCATGCCAATGTATTAAAATAAGGCACCAACTCTGGGTAACTGGGGTTGAGAAATTATAGTTGGAATTATATAATGTTTATTACAAACCGTGGAATCTAGATTTAGATAAACTATGATTAGAGAACTTTACCCAAAGATAAACATTAAGGATTTTTATAGAAGAACATCCCAGAATTTTTGTATTGTAGATATTTGTTGAGTTTTTTAAGAAATACATCCTTGTTTGGATATGAGCTGGTAGAGGTGGCTCTGCCACAGATGTACCTAGAGGTAAAACCCAAAAACACAGCTTTGAGCTCGACTTGAATGGGAACTCATGCATGACAACGGTCCTTTCTACACTCTTGGTTATGGAACTCCTAGGAGATATGCTTAGGATAATTCACTTTTTCATTACAAGCCATTTGGAAGGATTTGGTGTAAATACATCCTCGAAGAAATTTTTTTATGATTATGGATTATATCCATAAACTTTTCAATTTATGTTTGGTATTTTTCATGTTTGGAATTGTGCATTGTGATTTATAAACTGACCTAGAGTATGACATTTTTTAGAAATGGCGCTCAGTAGAAGGAGTGAGAACTCGAAAAATACATATGATCCAAAGAGTAATAATGATGATATTATTCATGGTATTAAGCCAAAATTTATAGGAAAAATAGCCTCCCACATATTCTCAATATATTAAGAAATAGTATCATGCATTAATAAGATAAGAAAATAATTCTCTATGTCCTATGGATTTGAAGGGAAGCAAGAGAAGAAAAAGATTGTAGAGAAAACGATGTATAAAGGGAATAGGGGAAAGAAGGATTTTATTATATGTGATAACTGTGGAAAGGATCACCTTGGTAAATTCTGGAAGGGAATAGGAGATTGTTATATGTGTGGAGAAAAAGGATACCGTATACGTGATTTTATGGGTAAGAAAAAGTTTAAAATGTACAATGCTTCATCTGCACGGAGTAGGGACACTATGTAAATCAATGTCCTAGTCATCATAGTATACCACAAATGATGCAATTGGAAAATAATCAAGTTATGATATGACCACAAATGAATATGAATGACTAGTGTTCTTATGTTGTCATTAAACAATTATGTCATTTCAGTGTTGTATTGATGATGTACCAGTTATATGAATTATGGGAATAAATAATGATTGTATTGTAGTACTATTTCATTGAGGATCTAAAATTATATGGTACTAAAAATTGTGACTCAACAGCAAGTTAAACCTTTCAGAAAATACATGGATGAAGGAAAGATGAACCCTAATATGGTCCTGATACTGAGTTAGTGATTTTGGAATATGAGATTGTTGATTTCGATAATTTATATTAGATATTATTAACTACCTTGGAATTGATTAAGGGTTTGTTTATTCCATCATTGTTGGAGTGTTCAAATTTTTTTGATATAAGGAATATATCTAGTATTCTATAAGGAATAAAGGATCATAAATGTAATCAATATGGTTTTATGGTAGTTCAAGGTGTTACCATGTTTTAAGAAAATACATGATGAAGGTATTCACATGTTATTATGTGGTAAAAACAAATCTTCATTTTGTTTACCTTCCTTATAAATTAATGGACAATGATTTTGGACACATGTATTTTGGATAAGTCTAATGGTTGGAATGGATTAAGTTAGAAATTGGATATTATTCTTAAGTTTAAAGAATTTGTTAAAATTATTTTTCGATAATTATAAAAAGGACAACCTGGAGGTCAGGCTATAAACTGTCGTGTCCAGAAAATCCGCGAGACTTGAACGCTCAACTAAAGGGAGACAAGGGTGCATCACCTACAACTGGCCTACATGATGTCCTGGTTTTTGTAATGTAGTTTTTTTAAATATCCTGAAAAATGATTTCTGAATAATTTATTTTTTATACCCTATACGATTATGATAAATACAATATTTTTGAATTCTATTACCTTTTGGAGTGAAAGATGAGTTCGTGGTAGAAATTAGTTGAATGATGAAACTCCACTTGTCAAGTATATATATATATATATATAATTTTTTTATCTTCTTCAATGAAAAATTAATTCTTAAACATTAGGGAAATAATCTTAAAACCAAAACTGTTTTATCCAAATACATTATGTTTTGTTATACTCATTATTTTTTTAAATCAACATATATTGATGGCTTTGAGGCCCTAAATTTTAAACTTTTTTATGATTGATGACCTTAATCACTCTATATAAATATTTTCTTTTTCCATCCAATTATGTGTTAATAATTTCCAAAAATGTTCTCCTATTCGAAACCCTAATTTGGTCCTGACTTTCTCATTTCCCTTTCCCTCTTATTGAGACTAAATTTAATTAACCCTATTTTTGATGTGGGTTTTCCACAGAGGTATTTTCTATTTTCAAACATTTATTTTCGAAGAACAAATTAAAATTTTGATGACTCAATTTACTGAAGTAGGGGATAATGTAACACCCCAAGATTTCATAGTACGTTTATTCTTTAAAGTAATCCAATAACTTGTGGTACACGCAACACCGAGTTCAAGAGCCCCACGACTCACCTTTAAAAACGTGGTTAGGAATAGTATTAACCAAATTTTGAATTTATTATAATCTAAAAAATTTTAAAATCCATATTATGTGTTTCTTAGACATAATATAAGAAAAAATTAATTTTTTCAGATAAAAGAAGTATTTTCCAAAAAATGCAATTTTACTACCTTTTAATGAAAAACCCTTTTTAAAACCAGTATTTGAAAATTTTATATATTCAATTTAATGACATTAAATTATTATTTATAATAAAGACATAAAAATTTATTTTGGATAAATTTTTGGTACAATTCTGATAACTTTCATATTTTGATGAATAATGAAAAATACTAAATTTTAATTGAAAATAACTTTTTTAATCAGAATAATTTATAATGTTACATTATACATTTGAATGGTTTTGGAGTATAATTAGATCATACTTTTATCATTTAATACAACAATGGTCATTATGAGTAATTTTATATTTAAATTTGACATAAACACCTGCCATTCTTTTGATAGTGTTTACTTTTAAAAAACCCTTTTTTGGTTTTAACAGTGGTAATTAATTTTAAATTATTCAATGAAACTTCTATGTTTTGAATATAGTAAAATATAATTCATTTGAGAATTCTTAATATCAAAATTATCTTTGGGTGAATTTTTGGTATTTTTCTGAAAACTTTAAATTTTTGGTGAATAGTGAAAAACACTGTGTTATTGTTTAAAACCGACTTTTTATTTAAATAATTAATTGTTTTATTTAAATTTACTTTAGGTGAAAATAGATACATAATACATATATATGTTCAATGTAATTAATTCAATTCATTTTATAATAATATTAGATATATAAAATTTTATTGAAATTTTTGGTGTGTGTTACCCATCTTCTAAGAGTTTTTTCAAATTTGCATAAAACATAATTTTACCCCTTTTGGGAGTTTAATTTCCAAAATACGATAGAAACAGTTGATATAAGTAAGTAAAAAAAATTTCGATGAGATGAAAATAATTTTTGTTCAATAATAACTTTTGACTTTTATTTACCATGGTTAAAAGTAAATAGGGTAATTAAAGGTAAAAATGGTATTATTATTACCCTAACGCATGTCCTAATTCTATTGGATAAGTTTATTTTGACCAAAACAATCTTAGAAATAAAATATTATCCATTACGTCCACTTGGATTAGAATAGGATATTTATTATTATTTAATTTAAAGAAGAGTTAAAAGTGTTAAATTCATTGTTTCATAAATAAAATATTTTGAATACAGGGTTATACATAAGATACATTCAAATATAAATATTAATTAAAAAGATAAAACAATTTAATACATAATGGTATATTATTTGTTATTTTTAGACATTAAATAATTAAATTTATTTATAACACAATGTTGATGCAGTAATTACATTATTAATGAATGATTAAAATAATTGATGTTACAAATATCCAAATATATGTAATTTGAGACTTTTGATGAATTCCACTACTTTAATAGTCCAATATGACATGTTATGGTAGATTAGATAAATTTTTTTCAAAGTGATAAGATTTTTATGACTTACAAAAACAAAATACCAAATAGTGTCAAAATTTACATAAATTAATTTTTATAACAAATAATATATTATTGGTTGATATAATATTCCTAAAAAACTAATTTTCAGCCAAAGTAGTTAAATATTATTATTTATTCTATTAATTAACCACTTTATATTCTCTTGGATGTTTTTGAGTGTGTTTATTAACCATATAGTGTAAGAATACAAGAAGTCACGGTAAATGTTAAACTATTTAACTAAGAGTTAAATCTAAAATATAAGGTTAAAATTGTAAATTAAACATGTATAAAACATATTGGTTGAGATAATATCGACCCATAACCACCTAAGGCTCAAAATAAATTCATTTGGAGTCATTATAAACAGAATATGATTATATAATAAATTAATACTTTAATCTTTTAATAAAGGGACCCCCACCCCTCTAATAAAAGGGAACTTCCCCTTCTATCAAATTCGCACCTCCAAATCCATTTTTCTCGGACATCCCCTGCCCAAATATCCTCCCAACTTCCCTCACTTAAATCTAGTGGATTTACCTTTATAATAAATCCAAAATAAAGAGCCATTTTGTTCCAATCAAAAGGAAATACCTGAAGAAGATGTAGTGATTTCACCACCCTCTTTCAAGTTATTTTCTTCTTCCACATTCTATTTAATTTTTGTTTCCATACCAAAAAAATAAATCCAGTGCCTTATACATAAATTAATTTTATTATTAAAATTGTAGAACCATATTCAATATCATATCCATTCTATGAATGATAATGTAACCATGCGTACATACGTGTGTCATACCGTCTCCACGCCGTGGTGTAATTTCTTATTCAAAACTATGTTATTTGGATGGATATAGTGATGAGTAATATAAATTTAAACAATGAAAATAACATGATAATGTTTCTGTAAAATTATTATTCCATCCAATTCTATATCTTTTAATCATTAAGGAAATGATATCCTCAATCGTGTGTACGTACGGATTACAGTTTCCACGATGCAATGAGATTCATTTCCAGGTTCTCCATTCAATGATGATTATAAAAAATATATATTATTAATAAGTATATAATATATGATATAATAATGGTACTTGAGAGATATATATATTTTGATTAACTTACATATATCTTATTCACTAACTTCCATTCAATATGATATGAAAACAGAAACATCATTTATGCGTACGTACGGCCTACCGTCTCCAAAAAAATTGTTTTCCATTTCATATATCTATCAATTATACATACTTATATTATAAATATATATTATATATAAATAATTCTTTATATTCTGGAATTATTTAAACCATGATCTAAATGATATGATCAAGAATAACATGTAAAAAAATTTATGTTAGAGAAAGCTATTATTACCCGAAATGTTAATCTAACATGGAAATCGTTATTAAATGGACAATATGAAGTTATAAATGATTCATGTATGATATAATAAATATGAATATGTTTCTTGAATAATTTAATAACATACTATAGTGATTATACAGGGTGTCAAATGTACCCTCGACCAAAGGAAAGTTCAAGGTAAGGGTTATTTCCTCAATCTCTTTATTATCTGAGATTGTTTATGTGTAGGTATTTACTGGGACATACTCATCATCGATACCCATATATCATAAAATATTTTCAAAAGGTATCTTTTAATGTTTTATTAGGGGGTCTATTTAACTAGATCATCATTTTAAATATTTTAAAGATTTATCTTTCTAAACCCTTTTTATTAATGTCCATGATTTCAATTTTATTTTAAGGATTTATTTATATTGATATGAATGTTTTGAAATGATAATTATTTTCAAAAGTTTCAAAGTGGTATGGCACACTTTGATTCAAAAATATCTTTTAAATGACTTCCTTTATTAATTATGAGACTTTTAAATGATTTTGTGAAAAGGGGTATTTCTCTCAAAGCATTTTACTGATCGTTTTCATCAATGTCAAAATTCATTGATTGATTTTATACTTGTTTGAAGTTGATTTATTATGATACAAATCATATATATTGTATTGAAGGGATTGCGATATGTTTGACTGTGGATGTGTTATTTTTATACCATTCGTGGTTTATGGATAAAGTACTAACATTTTGTATGTTAGTTTTAATATGGATATTTATGTTTTGTTTCAACCTTTTCATATGTGGAATGTATTAGACTTAGTAAGTGACGAGTGGAGCCCGCTATAGCTCCTCGATGCATCAGTAGGTCTCACGAGACAATTATATATGGAATTGGCTGAGGCCTTTCCAAATTTTATATATGGTTTTGGCCAATCCCTTAATCATTTTTAGACGACTTGGCCGAGGCCTTGAAAAAAATGTTTTAGAATGTCCGCATTATACATTTCCTCATAATAGAAATAATAATGATGGTTCAGGTGGTTATTCGACCAGTAGAATACCTATGACTATGTTTTATTATGTCATTATTTACTCAGCTCATATTCCTTCCATAAAGTGTTAATGTTGATTTTTTGTAAGGGAATGTGTTTTCAATTATTTACCATACCTATTGTTTGTGGTACCTTTTATTGTATTGTTTACCCTTACTGAGTATCTAAGTTCTCCCCTTTCTTATATTTTATTTTCCCCAAGATTCCAAGAAGTGTATTAGGATTGATATGCGGGGATAACTTAGGGGATTAATGGAATTATAAAAGGATCATTTATGTTGAGTTTTATTTTTGAATTTGTAATGTAATGTTCATGTATGTAATCTATTTTCCAAGACTGATAAACTGATCGGTCCTTCGGGACATGATTCCTCGTACTGTTTCTAATTTATTTAAATAATGCACCTACTCTAGGTAACTAGGGTTGGGGTGTTACATATAGGATCATCTATCCAATTCAAGATGAAGGGTGGATCAAAGTAATGGAAATTATTTTTGATATCATGGATTGTATAGACAATCAAAAGGTAAGTCTTGATGTGTATCATATTGATGGTGAATCCACTCATTGGTGGTCGATGGTGAAAAATTTCATGGATTGTGAAGAGATTGATGCTCTTGGTTGGGACGAATTCAAAGGTGTGTTTCTTGACAAAATATTTTCCAAAGGTGGTTCTACTTATGATGGAATAAAATTCTTGGAATATAGGTAGGAGGATGACTCAGTGGCTGCATTCAAAGAAAAGTTCCGTCAACTAGAAACGAATACTCCAAATTTTATCTGAGATCTTGATAGTAAGATAAATCAATTTTACTCAGGACAAAATCCATGATATAGAAGAGTATTAGCCTCTCGTGAATTCAAAAGATAGAAGAAAATTTTAAGATGTGCCAAGAATGTAGAAATATAGTTTTTTATGATCATGTGTTCTAAGAGGGAAAACAAAAGAAGAGGACCAGTCGGTTTGAAAAGGGTAAGAATTCATCAAATAATACTGGAGGTATGAAAATTAAATATCCATCCTGTGGTAAGTGTGGTAAAAAGCATCATGGAGAAATTTTATCGATATCTGGAAAGTGCTTCGGGTGCAGTAAGTCTGGTCATATTTCTCGTAACAGTAAGGAAAATGATCAAGCATGTAATGAAAAGCAAGTGGTAAGATGTTTTAAGTGTAATGAAATGGGTCATTGTATAAATTAGTGTCCTTCGACGAACTCAATTTTGGGAAAAAAGTCTGAAAACATGATGAAAGGGGTGGTGAAATCCTTTGAAACTACTTCAGAAGATGTTGTGCCATCGAATGAAGTAGTATGAGGTACATTGTTTGTTTAATCAGATTATGAAAATGTGTTGTTTGATTCGGGGTATAAACATTATTTCATTTCTGAGAAATTTTATAGTAAATTGGGATTTACATCTCAATATATGAATCCAAAATTTATGGTACATGCAATGGGAGGAAATGTTGAGACAAAACAAATATAAGAACCTTCCTGTCCTTGTGTGCCGAAGAAATATACCTGCAAACCATATTGTTTTTCCTCTTGTAGAGTTTGATGTTATTTTGGGTAGGGATTTTATTTATTTTTATCATGATAAGATTAACTACAGTGATAAAGTGGTTTCTTTGCAGAAATAATTTCAGGTTGTCAACAAGAATGAACCATTACATTTCATAACATTTTAGAAAGTTGAGAAACTAGTAAAAGATGGAAAGTAATGTTACCTTGCGCATATTGTTGTAAAAAAAATAAAATGTTCAGATTAATGATGTGCCAGTGGTGAATGAATATCTTGATGTTTTTTATTATGAGTTTCCTGGTATAATACCTGATCGAAAAGTTGAATTTACTCTTGACATAGTTCATAATGCTAAAAAAAATTTAAAACCCCCTTATTGAATCGCTCAAATTGAACTTTTAGATTTAAAGAATAAATTGAAAATGTTATTAGATAAAGTTTTTGTTAAACCTAGAACATCACCATGGGGTGATATTGTCTTTTTTATTAAAAATAATGATGGTTCAACGAGCCATTACATTGATTATAGATCATTTAATAGCATAACTATTAATAACAAGTATCATTTTCCTCATATATATGATTTGTTTCATCATCTCTAGGTAGCTCAGTATTTTTCGAAGATTTACATGAGGTTAGGGTACCATCAATTGAAAGTAAAGGAAGCAGACAATAGAAAGACCACATTTCATACTAGATATTTCCATTATGAATTTTTAGTTATACCTTTTGGGTTAACCAATGCACATGTTGTATTCATGGATCTTTTGAATGGTATTTTCCATGAGTTCTTGGATAAGTTTGTGTTTGTATTCATTGATGTTATTTTGTTTTTTTACAAAAGTAAAGAGGAACATGAATGTCATTTAAGGGTTTTCATGCAATCATTAATAGAAAAAACTGTATGGTAAATTCAGTAAGTGTGAGTTTTCATTACAACAAATTTCATTCCTTGGTCACATTGTTTCAAAAAATGGCATAACTCTTGATCCTGTTAAAACAAAAGTTGTTAAAGAATGTACAAGACCTACCAATATCACAGAGATTCATAGTTTTCTTAGTTTGGCAACATATTACCGAATATTTGTTGAAAATTTGTCATGGTTATCTATCCGAGAGACTAAGTTAACTCAAAAATGTGTAAAGTTCATCTGAACAAAAGAATGTAATTATTTTTTTCAGGAATTGAAAAGAAGATTGGTGAATGATCCAGTTTTGGAACTGCCATACAGAAACGGTGAGTTTGTTATCTAGAGTGATTCTTCGTTGAAAGGACATGATTGTGTCCTAATGCAGAATGGTCAGGTAATTTCTTAAGCTTCACTTCAGCTAAAACTCATGAGTTAAATTATCCTAGACATGATTTCGAATTAGCTGCAGCTGTTTTTTCTATAAAAATTTGGAGTCATCGTCTTTATGAAGTAAAGTGTGAAATATATACTGATTAAAAAATTTTGATGCATATATTCACTCAAAAATAATTGAACATGAGATAGAGGATATGGATAGAATTAATCGAGGATTTTTATTTCACGATTAAATATCATCTGTGAAAAGAAAATAAAGTGGCTGATAATTTGAGTCAAAAAAGTATTGCTACATTAACCATGCTACATTTTGTTAAGAGATCCTTTGATTTTTGATTAGATTAATTTTGGATTGGAATTTTTTGCTGTAGGAAATTCCTCTGTTTTGATTCAGGTTTCAGTACAATTGTCCCTAGTAGAAACAATTAATAAAGTGCATAAAGATGTCATTGAGTTGTAGAAAAATGTAGAGTTGGTTTAGAAGGGTATTTTTCATGAATTTAACATTGATGGAGATTTTATTTTCATATTTAGGAAGAGATTATGTGTTTCTTGTGATTCACAGCTAAAAAACGATTTGTTATGTGAAACTCATAGTTCTCTATTTTCAGGTCATCTGGGTAGTACAAAGATGTATAGAGATCTTCAAAAGTATTACTGGTGGGATGGAATTAAAAGAGATATTATTGACCTTACTGTGAGGTGTTTGACATGTCAACAAGTTAAATAAGAGTGGAAGCTACTGAAAGTAATGCTTCGTCCTTACCGGTTCTTGAGTGGAAATGGTAAAATATATACATGGACTTAATTATGGGATTACCAAAGAAATATCGAGGTAACAATTCAATCTACGTTATTGTTGATCGATTGACTAAATCTACTCATTTCCTTCCTATTCGAGATACTTTGTCTCCAGATCAACATTCTTGGTTGTATGTTGAAGAGATAGTCAAGCTGCATGGAGTTACCCTCCCTATTGTGTCTGATCATGATCCCAAGTTCACTTCTAACTTTTGTAAGAGCCTTCAAAAGTCATTGGGTACTGAATTAAATTTTAGTACAACTTTTCTTCCATAGTCAGTTGAGAAGTCAGAATGAAGAATTCAGAATTTGGAAGATATGTTACATTCTTCTTCAATGGATTACCAGGAAATTTGGGACCAACATCTTTCTTTGGTTGAATTTTCTTATAATATCATTTTTCATTCTTGTATACAGATGGCACTGTTTGAGGCACTATATAGAAAGCTCTATCGAACTCCAATTTTTTGGGATGAAGTATATGAAAGGAAGCTGATGGGACTAAAATTAGTAAAATATATGGTAGATAAAGTTTAGTTAATTCAGAATCACATGATAACATCTTAGAGCAGGCTGAAAATTTATGCAGATAACCAGAGAAGGGGTCTTAATTTAGGTATTCTATTATGTATTTATCAATGTTTTTCCTTGGAAAAGTGTGATGTGTTTTGGCATGAAGGAAAAGTGAAGTGTGAGGTTCATTGGACACTATAAAATCCTTGAGAATGTTGGATCAGTTGACTATAGAGTGGATTTACCTCCATGTTTATCCTAGGGAATCAATGTTTTTCATGTTTAAATGTTGAGAAAGTATATGCCAAAACCATCTCATGTTTTTAGTCGAGAGAAAGTTCAGTTGGGAGAAAACCTTTTTTATGTGGAAAAACAAGTCCCGATTATTGACCAAAGAGAGCAAGTGTTTCAAAAGAAGGTAATTCATTAGGTAAAGGACTTGTGGAAAATCCATATGGTTTAGGAGGCAACGCGGGAATCTAAAAATGTTGTGAGGGATAAATACCCCCACTTATTTTATGATTGAATAAAATTGAGAGGACACAACTTCCAATAGGAGGGTAGGATGTAACATCCTAGGTAAATAAAGAATATTGAAATTTTAAGATTTATTAATATTTGTAAATTAAATATTAATTTTACTTAAAAGGGGATTCTATGTCTGATAGCGTACTCAACACCCAACAACGGATTTCTATGAAATCTTACGTTGCACCAAACTTTGAGTTATACCGAAAAATAATATAATATTATTATTATTTTAAAGGGTAGTTAATGATTAGCCATTTTATTGGCGGGAATGAACATAAAAAAGTAAAATTTTATTATACATGTTTTATAAATGTCTTTACATTTTTCTAATAATTTTATTGAGGCATAAAATGATAATTAATCCAATTTTAAGCATAAATACTCTAATATTCTTCAAAGGTCATTTTATTTCCTTTAGATGGAGAACAAATTTTAAATCAAGTATTTGTTACTTTTACATGTCTTATTTGACAAAATTAAATTCTTATTTAAAATCGGGACATCAAAATTTACTTTTGGTAAATTTTTGGTATTTTTCTGATAAAATTTATTTTTTAATGAATAGTGGAAAATACCACATTTTAATTCAAAACTACCTTTTCATCTAATTTATTTATGTAATTATATTTTTATTTTAATTGTTTTTAAATTGTAATTAGATTACATTTTAACCATTTAATCCAATGTCGGTCATTGGAAGTAATTTCACTTTGAAATTGAACAAAAACAAGTGTCAATCTTTTGATAGTTATTATTTCTTGAAAACATGTTTTTTGTTTTCAAAATGAGAATTAATTATATATTAATTAATAAATCTTTTATGTTTTTGAATTCATAATATCAAATATATCTTAGGCTGAATTTCTTGTTTTTTTTAACCGTGAATTTTTGATGACTAGTAAAAAATACTACTTAGTAGTTAAAAACCGACTTTCTCATTTAAATGAAATTTTGACGCTTCTCTGAGTTGAAATTAAAAAATCCAATATACATGGCTGTCATTAGTAAGTAAAATTTGATTCAATGGGATGAAAATAATTTTTTTGAATAGTTACTTTTGATTTTTATTTACCGCGATTAAAGGTAAATAGTGTAATTCAAGGTAAAACTAATATTATAATATTATAAAATTACCTTAACACTTGTCCTAACCTTATTGGATGAGTCATGGCCGACCAATAAAATCCTTATGTAGAACCTTTGGCCTTTTGAAGCCACTTGGGTAAGTTAATAACATTAATAAATTTTCATTTAAAGTAAAAATAAAAATATCATAAACATGTATTATTTTGCTAAAAAAATTTAATATGAGGATATATATATAATCTATTTGAATATAAATAGTCATTAGAAAGATAAAACTATTTCCTACATCATGGTATTTTATTTATAATTTTTAGACATTAGATAAATAAATTTATTTATGACACAATGATGATGTAATGATTACATCATTAATGAATGTTTTAAATAAATGATATTATAAATGTTAAAATAAATTTATTTTGAAACTATTTATGACATCAATGAATTTAAAAGATAAGTATGAATTTAAATATTGGAATTAATGAATTTTTTTTCTAAATAATCAAGTGGGTTTGGATTTTTTAACAAGTCGTGATATGAATAGTATTAAAATAGACATAAAAGTGTTTTTAATTAAATCAATATTTTATTAAATGATGAAATTTTCCTCAAAATATATGATTCGGAACAATGAAAAATATGATGTTAAAAATGTAATTAATGATTCATTTTGGGTATTTTTTCATTTTATATTAAATATATTAACAATATAGTATGAATATATAAGAGGTCTTGGTAAAAGTTAAATAAGTTAACAAAGGGTTAAATAAAATAGATAAGGATTAAAAAATATGCAAAACCTATACAATTATTATTGGATGATTTTATTTTTCCTTATATGTATCTTTTCTTTGAATTAAATAAATTTTTGACATTTTGAAACAAAAAATTATTTTATAATAAAATAATACTTTCAGACTTTCGTAAAGAGCCCCTCCTCCGTCTTATAAAAGGACACCACTTCTGACCCCTTATTCATATCTCTGAAGCCCCTTGTCTCATCCAACCTCTTCCTAATTAGACTCCTTACATCCCTCCCTTCCTTATAAGAGCCCTACCCTAGGCATACCTTACTTCAATAAAACGTTTCGGTTCAAACCAAAAGGAGTTACACAATTTTAAGATAATGTCTTCCCTAAAGTTCTCTTCTTATATTTTACATATGGAACCCCCTAAACACTTTTTATTCATTTATTTTTTAACAAAACCAATATCCTCAATATACTAGGTTGTTTTTACAAAATTATTCGAGCTACACTTACACACAACTCCATCTGATGGGAAAAGAACATTATGTTTCTATTGACGGTGAACTACTTCCTCATGAAATGATGATTGTTCAGTTATCTCATACAGCATCTTATAGTGTCCATTATTATAGAACTATATTTATAGGTGATATATATTATATTTATATTGTTTCTATGCTCTTGTATTTTCCATTTCAATAATACCATCACGATTTCCATAATGAATAAATGTGATATTTTCATTTGAGGAAGTACAGACTACCACCCCCTCAGAGTGATATGACTCGTTCATGCAATATTTGGAACTTATAAAGGATGAAATTAATGAAATTATATAATATATTATACTAGAATTATATTATACCTATGTATAATTAAGTATTAATTCCATTAAAATGAAATAGAAATGAAAGTAGCGTTCATTCATATGTACGACTTACCGTCTCCATGAATAGTGCATTTCATTTCTTATCTCCAAATTTAATGTACTGTTATAAATACATATATATACTGGATATATAAGATATATATGATATCTAAATAATGAATATCATTCTGGGAAAAATTAACTTTTGACCACATGGACAACATGTAATTATAATAAGTTCCCTTTTGAGTCAAGTACCAAATATCAACAAAATGACCGTTACTAACTTATTTGATTACACAATGTTTATAATGTGATAATAAATGATATAAAATGAATATTAAATTTGAAAAAGGTTTTAATGTAATTATAAATTAACATGATTTCATTAAATAAGTGGTTAAAGAAATAACAAGTCAACTCAGACAAGAGGTAAGGGACTTTGTCTCAATCACCTTTCATTGAGGCATGTTTTGATTTATACACGACATTATTTTATGTAGTGTATAAACTCCTTTTACATGTATTTTAAACGAAAGGGAGTATTTTTCTATGAATCATTTTACTAAATAACAAAAGGAATGTTTTTAATGTTTGGGGCGATAATGACCTCTCCACCGTCGTAATCGTTAGTTGCCTTCCTCTATAAGCCTTAATGTTTTTAAAGGAAAAGAAATACCTTATTCTTCTTTTGGGTGTTTTGGTATTGAAAATGGTTTTTGTAATGGATTGATTTTTTTCAATATCTTGAAATTATTTCTTCTGATTTCAAATGAAATATTATTTGTGAAATGTGTATATTTTCAATATTTTATGTGTTATGATTTTATAATGGTACATGGACTTTTGAAGGGTGGTTACGTGATAAAAAATGATGGGTGGTGTAGTGATAAACTAGAAAGGGTGGTTACGTTATAACCTCCAATTCATTGGGTATAGAAGTAAGCCATATGGCTATTCCATATAGAGATATGTATGGAAATCAACCATATGGTTATTCCATTAATGTATGTTTATGTCCCAATTTACCTTTATATGTTATGTGTTCTTTATATGGGATTTATGGTAATATTTTGGTTACAAAAGGGTAAGCATTGATCATTTATTCAGTGAAGAGTATTTACTACTTCATAAAGGTGAAAAGTATTACTTATGATAAAGTGTTCATGGTTTTCTTTTTGTTTTTAAAAACTAAAAGTTTCCTTATTTTTTCATCCCTTACTGAGCTCTTTATGATCATCCCATGTTTTTCATCAAATCTTTTTCAAAGGAATTAAAGATGAATTGGGTAAAGTATGGGATCAAGAAAAATCATGATTTCTAAAATACAGAATTTGACTAGACACTTTTTTTCAAGAGTTTTTATTTAATGAAAAAATGGATACTGAGTAGAAATGTCTACATGTAATATTCAAATTGTTATATATATTTTATGACCTAATTCACTAAATCTCTTGACTTGGAAAGATTCTGAATGTGAACTATTAACTTAATTCAAGATTATGTAATTATTAATGTCGTGGCCTTATATAAAATAACAAAATCAATAGGATAAATGGAAATAATATAATTTTTTTTTGGAATTTGTATTGGATTATATATAGGGATAATTTTTTTGAATAATAGAGGATGAGAGTTTCCCTTTTATATATGAGGAGAGGGACATATATGAAATTTCTTAAAATATTTCAATGATATAAGTAAACTTTCATGTGAAAGTGGATCAAAATGTTAAAATATTCATTGGTAGGATAATATAAGGATTAAATATATGTAAAAAATAATAATTATACAATTGTTCGTGAAATTTATACACTTATAAATTTGTTCCCCCCACCCCCACCCCCCGTTAATCCCAATTTAACTAAAGCCATGATCACAAAATTTTATTACATTTACTATTCATTATTACCAAAAATTAACTTAACCCTATTAAATTATATAAATTATTATTATTCCATATATTTAATCCATTTTTATAGACTCAAATTTTATAACTAGAAGATTTAATTTTAAATAATAACGAAAAACACAATGAAATCCCATTTTAGAAAAGAAAGTATATTGAGAATAAAAAATAATTTATTTCCATTCATTTCATTGTAAAATATAAGATTATTGTTAAAATTATTTATTGAATATATAATATATAAATTTCATCAAAAAAATAAATCAATAAAAATTAAATAAATTTATTAATATAAAAACATATTGGCCACATAAAAACAATATTTAGACAAATGTGTTTTTAAGCACAAGAATAAACTTATACCAAAATTGAGTATAATAATTATTCCTATGTAATTAATTATATTTTTTTAACTAATATAATATAATGCTACTTTAAGATAAAATTCAAAAAAAATGGGACTTATACATGAAATGATATGGTAGTTTTACATAAATCAGAATTTTTTCAATATTCAATTGAAAATAAATATTTTTACAAAATTATTATAATTCACATTAAGGTAATATTGAAAACATGATTTAAAAAATAATATTCGTTTCATAGAACCAATTTTCTAAAAATGTTATAAATTACTTATAATTTCAATGGACAAATGCAATTGAAACAATTTGTAAAGAAAACAAATTTTTGAAGCATAAAATTAATTTTTAGAAAATTGAGTATATATTTATTATGAATCAACAAATAAATGTTTATTATTTAAACCTTGAATATATATATATATTTCATAATTTGGTTGTTACTAATCATACCTGCCAATTTATAATCCCTTTTATTGAGGTCACATTTAATAAATATTACTTTTCTTGTGTATTAAAATTTTCTTAAAGCTCAGTTATAGGTTTTAAGCATACTATCGAGCATATTATTATTTTTAAAATAGATTTTTGAGGTCTTACATGTACTATGTACCAATCATCTATCCTTCTAAACTCATCAACAAAAAATATCTCCCAAATTAGTGGGAAATATATAAACTTCTTCAACATGTCCATGATAACGTGAAACACATCACTAACACAATACAAACATGGTAATCCTAGAAAAACATTCATAGTCACAGTATCCAACTTATAATTGGAAATAAAAATTATTGAACAAGAGTTGTGGATCATTAGTGCCCAGACTTCATCTATTGATAGTTAAAACATTGTGAAATGAACTATTATATTTCTTGTATCAACCTTATCCACTAAGATTACCTATAGATGACATAATATATCCTAGAAATCCATGGAAGAACATCTCATCCTGAGCTAAGTGAATATCACATCTGCTTCATGATTATTCTCCTGAGATCCATAATCTGACCGCATATGTAAATAACATCATCAACATTAAGGGACTAATCACATGTACGCTATCTACCATATATTTTGTCTCTTATAAAAGAAAATAAAATTTATATAAATGACTCTCCTTTATCACATCGAGCTAAAATTTATTACTCAAGTATGACAAGGTCTCACTACTATGATACTCTTGTATATTATGGAAGACCTCACAAAATAGGATCATCAAATTACATTATTCACTAAACACCTACACAAATTGTTCTTGATTCTTTCTACATATAATATCATCTATAAAATTACCCTTACCCATCATGACATAAAAACTATTTATGTACATTACTCACATCAACTACTATACGTTCAATTTCCTAAAAAAATGTACCTAAAGTTTTTATAGTTAGTATGTACACTGATACACTCACCCATAAGTTATTGATTACAACATCTCAGTGAATAAACTATAATTTCCATATCTAAATCATGAATAAATTATTTATGATTATACTTCCTACGTTTTTTGGACGTATATGATACTACTCCAGTCTTATAAGAGAACTAGTCTAAGACAATCGATAGACGAATCACAAAACAATGTATACTCCTTAACCATATCAGGTCTTTTTCTGGATGGGTATAATTATAATACTAAATTTTAGATCCAAAAAAATCTATCATAGGATTATAACAACATAAATATCATCCCCTTATTTATTAGGGTTTAATCAGTGTTTTAAATACATGAAGTCTTGGAAGAACCTCAATTAATAACCAACCAAAACCGAAAGACTATAAATTTCAATTATTAACATGGTCTAATACCCATGAACAAAAACCTCAACTTTTTATGGGCCCACTAATTTTTTTATCATAGATATCATGTGCCCTAAGATTCACACCACACTAATCCAGAACAAACACTTTGATAGCAAGGGATACAACTGATTCTCCCTCAATTTACATAGAATGTTGTTTAAATGGCCAAAATGCTAATCCCTAAAATGAGATTACCTAATAATTTTTTCACCAAAGATAAGAATGAATGAGTATATATAAGTATGTGAGACTCTATTCATTAGGTCTATATAAATTTCAAGTACATTCATCAACCAGAAACAAACCTCAAGATACTCATATTGCTCATAAAATCTATTAAAAGAAACACATAAAATATTTTAGGTTGTTCTGTATAACAGATGATATCCCAACATTAATTTCAACGTATATAAACACTTGTATACCCACAACTAATCAAATTGAAAATTAGTATATGGGATAGGGTACTAATTTATATCAATAACCTATTTTATAGGTTGGTAATCCGCACATAAATGCAGTGATCCATCTTCCATCATTGAAAAAATAGAATAGCTACCTAAGAGGACATTCTTGGTAAAATAAAAAAATACATATCTATATCATTTAGTTGAACCTTCAACTTTCATAGAATAAAATTTCTCATCTTTTAATGATGAACGGATTTGGGATACGTAGTAAATAAAATATAAATCATAATTTCAATCTCTTGTTTCATTCTAATTCATTCTAAATCCAATATAAATACATTATATAATTTATGAATGATAGAAGTAATGATTACCCAATACATATCACCACTATTAAAAACAATTCAGGACACTTGTATCATGATCTTCTCTAGTTGTTGATGGCATGGTTTTGATAATTCTGCAAAAACACAATTCTTTAACAAAGGTAAGACAGTCAACCACTAGATATTTGAACGACATCAATTGGTGATAATTATTTATATAGGATTGAAAAAAAGTAAACAAATTGATCTTAATGATAGCATAAAAAATTATCAACCCTAATATGAATAAATAAAAGGGAATCTTTCATCTTCTAAACTACTAATCATACAATAGATATCTTCAAATACAATGTAACAACAACCTTAGGGGTGGATCAGTAGAAATTACCCCATACAAATATTTTATAGCTATATATATATTATTGACTTTCTATGAAGATATAAATGAGTGTGTTTCACCTATATCAAATAAAACATATGCTAGGATCGATGTGTACATAATCATTCCTTGAAATTTATAAATCTCCCCAGAATGCATTGAAAGATTCCACTCAATGTCATGAAACTAGACTAAACCGTAGCCCCAATCACCCATCACACGATTCACCTAAGGGTCAATTCCAAGTTGGTGTTTCTAACCTGATCCTAGACTACCATTACCATCTCTATGAATAAAATAGTCAGGGGCTCCATAATTATATGAATTTTACTTCAATACTTATCTTACTCCCTATCATTGATATTTACCTAATCCAAAATCTATTTTTTTATGTGAGACCAAAATAACTCTACTAGTGGCTCATCTCCCCACAGGAAAATCACTTATTCATCTACGTATAATAATTAAGTTAAATATAACACTACAAAACACTGTGGATAAAGCAACTATGAATCACACTCTCAAACTATGAGATGAACCCCTACCCATGATGGTCTTTTTTTCTCCTCCCTAGTGAGAACCCTCATACCATTACATTATACTAATTGGTTTCCCACTATTAACCCTGATAGAAGTACTATAATTCCTATAAATTCAACCCATAATTTTTTTATTTTTAATTATATCCTAATTTATGACCACTAATAAGGATAAAATTTGAATGATAATCAACTTTGATTGTGTAGAGCTCCTCAATCAATCCTAAAAATTCATAATCAAGATTTTCTCATCAGCTTCCTATTTAGTTGAAAATAATAATAGATTGGTAAATCATGACAAACAGTCCATCATATGAATGACTTCCTCTACTAGATTCATGAACTCTTTGTATCGTTCATCCCTCAGTGTATTTGAGAATAAATTCTAGACAAATATATGCTAAAAGTCCAACTATGATATCCCCACGTAGTGGTATTCCTAGAAAATAATTTTCCACTAGTTATTCATTGGTCCTTGAAGTATAAAGGTGCAGGACTCGCCTATCTCTCAAGGGTCATCTCATGTTGGTCAAATATGGTCTACATGGACAATATCCATAAATCAATAGTCTAAAATCTACCCACAATAGAAAGGATCCATGGGTAATATAGCTAAACTATAGATTCAATAATAAAATGGTTGGTCTAATATTAAATACCTTATGTATCATACACTGCAACACCTAAAGTCGAATCCCTTAGCGCTTCTATTCAATATGAGGAGTAAGATTAATATATGGATTTAGCTTCATTTTGGTGGGGTTACTCTCATTCTCGGCCTCCTAGTACTCAACATCTAGGAGATATAATGGAATATTAATATAATTATAAGTGAAAAACATAGATAACTTTAATATTATAGGTATAAATATCAAATTTTAGGTTAATAAATAACATTTTCATGAAACACTGCCCTAAATAATCATAGTATGATATATGTTATTATCATATTGGCTCAATTCTTGACCGACCTACCCCCTCTTGGGTGTGTTATAATCACAAAATATATTTTTTTATCTTTATTAACATATAAACCATAGTATTAGGTTTTTAGGGGTCACTCAAGTAGAGTTCCACCAAGAATGTATATTTAAAAATACCATATAAGTTTTTTGTAACTTTAGGTAACAATATATAAAATCTTAGCAAGAATATTATTTAATAATATCAATCACAAGAAATCATAAAAAATTCATGTGATCCCTACACAAACATATTGATACATGAACACATTATCAATTTCCACCTTAGGAAAAGAGTAATAACCACTAAACCAGTAATAAGTATCATAATACATCATATTTGGAAAACAAATTAGACCAAGGTGTTTCGAGTTGTTATCGGATTTTTTAAGAAGATAGTGAACAAGAAATAAGATTATTTTTGGTGTTTTTTTTGTGAACACAAAAATTTGTAATTTATAGTTGGGAGTTCTAATATCTGGTGATTGACGTTCTATTATTAAGCTTAAAAACAAGATTTAGTTACTCGAGATAGAAAATTATTTAAAAAAATAAATAATTCATCATGGTTTCATGGATTAACTATATGAAGAAATGTAGACATTCCACATAAAGAAACAAACCGTAAATGCCTGAAGAAATGTGGACCTATCATAATATATAATACAGATGGACCATATAATGAAATAAGAATGCAGTGCATGAATAAATGTCAATTTACCATATAAAGGATTTATTATCTAATACATAGTAGTTCAAGTGTCCATGGAAACACATGCTAGGTTTACTAATAGTGGTCTCTAATGTTATGTGGATTTATAGAATAATAAACTACAAGGAACATCAAGTAGTGAAATATCTCATATTTATTGAAGCTCATCATGATGACAGTAACATGAAATTTTCACTATATTATATGAATAAATATGTATAAAGTGATATAGTTCTTTTGTGATGGCTCCAAGTTTTTTTGTTCTTATATGATAAATATAGTACTATGTTTTATCATTATTTAGTAAGCTATGAATAGGGGTTCATGATAACGTTTTACACTATAAATTTAATATATTCCATGATGTATGCATATATATTTTCATGAAAATAAACATGGAATGATGATTAGATATGAATAGGTGACTGATAAAATAATTATTATATCTATGGAATAAATAACCAAGATTAATAGACCTTGATAATAAATACATGATTCAAATAGTTTTTTATAACAGTTTAAATGCATGAATTATTTTTGGAGGAAGGTGGTATTGGCTTGCTATTTTTTAGGATGATGAATTAAAAAATAAAATAAGGGAGAATATCCCATGAGGTGAAACATAATAAATATTTTGGGAATTAATTAAATTCATAGGTGCATGATATTTCCATATATCTTGGAAGGAAAATAGGAAAAAAGAACTAAGGATGTAGAAAATGGTTTAATGTTTTAAAAAATAGAAACCGATGACTGTGGAGTTTTAGATTGTGATTATTTAAGAGAATTTTATAGGATATTTGAATTGTAAAAATTTGAATTGTTTTAATTTTAATAGTATTGCGAATATCGAAGGAAGAGAAGAATAGGAAGGTACTTTTCCCTACTATATATATATATATAATTATTGTAGTTTTTGGGTGTGTGTGTGTTTGCGAGAAGAGAGAGTTGTTAGAATAAAAAGAACGAAGATAAAAAATTGAATCATTTATTTTTCATGGTTGTGAATGGAATAAAAGTAGATGAATATTTGACTTCAATTTATGAATGTGAGAAGAATCCATGTAGTAAAATTACGACACATTGAAGCCTATTTGTGAAGCTCTATTTTATTTTTTTCAAAATCTACATTATCATATCATCTGTGTGAGGATCATTTTCACTGTCAAATGAATATAGTGAAATGAAATTGATGGACAAACCTAATATTCTCTAAACCATAATGATTGTTTTTTGGTGGATTTTGTGATCTTGGATTATTTCTAGATTATGTAAAGAAGTATGTTCTCTTACTGAGTAGAAAATTGTGTAAATTACGATATTTCTATGGGTGTGTATGTGTGTTGTGATTTTCCATATCCATTTACTTATAAATTAAGGTGAAGGTTGTTTTAAAAGGAGAAAACATTAAAAATGTTTGACCATTAATTCATCCCCTGACAATGATAACAACATTCATGATTGTTCATTATAATTGGTATCAAATTTTTAGTCCCATTCTTAACTCTATTTTGTTAATTGTTTGAATAAAAGGGAGAATAACATAGATATTTATATCCTAGTTAATAGTAATAGTGCTCTTGTCTTAAATGGAAAGATTTATCATAAATAGATGGAATGAAACTGAACATATCTATTAGCACAATCTATGATGTTTTGGGGGTTTATATATATGGATTTATTCTTTACGTAAAAGGTGCTCCATTAAAATCTAAAAATAAGACAAATATAGAGAATGAAGGATGATAAAATGACATTATACATTTACATCTCTAGGTAAACTGAATTACTAATGGTTAAGGTAATTGTAATTTCTAAAGGCTTATGGGATAAGTTGAAGAATATTTATAAAGGGTATATTAATGTGATGAATTAAAGGTTTCAACTTAACATATTAAAATATTTAGATCTTAAAATGGGAGAAGTTGAATCTATTAGTTTTTCATTCACATGGTTCAATCATATCACAATCCCAAAAAGAATAATTCCAGAAAAATTGGAAGACGCGAAATTAATAGAGGAGATCTTGAAAATTCTCCCTGGGATATTTGATACCAATGCCTAATCTTTAAAAGATATAGAGACTAAAATAATTTATCTATATGGTTTTAATAGTGTTATCGTTAAATATGAGATGATAATGGAGAATTATACCAAACTAAATAGAATGGATTATCATAATATCTCATTTAAATAAATTTTGTAAGAAAATTAAAGGTATGTTTTAATTGAGAAAGATTTCATTTATTCTGATTGATAAGATGATGTGACTTTTATTATTGATGAATTCCCATATTTATATTCTAGGAAATAGAATAGAGTAACATAAAAGTATAAAGACAATTTATAATAAAGTGATTTAACTATGTATCCAATGGAAACTGAATAACAAACTATCCAATACTAATGTTAGATAAATATTTTGATGAAGAAAAAAAAGAAAATGAATATATCTCAAGAAGGTGGCTGAAAAAATAATCTTAGGTATTATTAACATTTCATTTGAATATAAAAATAAATTTTTTCCCCTAAATATAAGCAAGGTGATGATAGAGAAGAGTAATTGAATAATAAAAGTTCCCATGATGAAGGTTCTAAAAAAATTTATTTCATAGGTGATTGATAAGTGTTTTACTAGGGCAGAGAGTAGAAACTCTAAATAGAAAGAACATGAAGATAAAGTAGAATTCATTATTAGAAGGGAAATGGAACAATGTATTTTAAAAGATATTAAATTTGAGAAAGACAGAAATAATTTGAAAAAAGAAGATAAATTTGAAAAAAATAATGAATTAGTACTTGGAGAAAAACCTTGGTTATTAAAAGAAATTGATTATTTGAATAAATTACATGATGAAGATAATACACATTAAAATTATGGAATAAAAAATGAGGTGAAATAGAAATTATTTGATCTTGTTTAGCTATAACATGTTTAATATAAAAATGAAAAGCTAATCCTATAGAATTCAAATAAAGAAGTTGTAAAATGATCTAAGAATCTTGAATCTCAAAAGGAATAAAAAATTATATTAAAATGATCATAACAAGTTTTATAACATTTCTAATTATATCAATAAGAAAAATCAATTCAAAGGGGCTATGTTTTTAGCTAAAATAAAAAAATTCTCTAGTTTTTTATTTTATATGAAATAAAACATAGGTGAAAAATTGCTATAAATGGAGACTATAATCAATTTAATAAGGAGTATATTTTAATGATAATATTTAATACATTTATAAAAAAATACTTTAAAAATAAATCATGATTTAATCTCAAATGTCAGATGGAGGATTAGTTTGTAGTCCTAGAAAACATATTGTTTTCAATGGTAGATATTATTTTTATATAAAACACTATAGATGATATTTTCACATAGTGAATATGTTTTGGATAAATAATAAATATTATAGAAAATCTATGCCGCATTTCAAGTGGAGTTTGTGGGGGATTCAACCCACTCAAAGTAGACAGATCTAAATACAACCAGAAAAATCCGTTTTTAAATATCATAATATATTTCCAATGTTGGAACCAATTTGGAAATGATGTGATCATCCTATTATTATTTTTATATTATGTCTTCATATTCTTCCAACTCAATGAATATTTAATTAAAAATATCAAAATCACTAAGATATTGGAGAAAAAGGAAAAGAACTGGACCTCATTTTTTAAACTTCTTTCAAGGACAGAAGAGGAGAAGGACCATTGATATTGTATATTGAGTGTTATTCACATTCAGCTAGATATTTTAAATTATTAAAAAAATACTATGAATAAGGGAAAATGAATTTTTAAATTACCATTTTTTCAGAATCAAAGGAATTGGATCCTCTATCGTTGAAAAAGTAAATTTGAAATCAAGAAGTGAATTATTTATTGATCGACTAGAACATAATATATCATGTTTTTCATAGATTTTATGTGAAGGAAACAAATTTATTTTTATAATATATGGATTTATCATAATATGTGTTAGATATGGAGAAGTTGTGGTAAGAGGAAATCTAAATAATGGGATTATTTTTTAGGTTGAAGATATACAGAATTCATGTTACCTAAGTATAAAGGAAGAAAATAAATTATGGAATTGTGGCCTTAGACATATGTGATTCAAAAATATGAATGACTTGACAGATATAGTAATTATTTGTAATGTATCTAATGTGATAATAAGAATGTATTAGAGAAGTTCTATATGATAGAAAGGAAAATTATCAAATTGTCTACACAAGGAGGATAATATACATACATATCATCCCTTAGATATTATTCATTCTAACATATATAGTTCGTTGAAAATTAAATTGTAAAATAAATTTAAGTATTTTATTTATATTATTTATGTATTAACTCATGTTACTTGTATAATATTTTAAAAATAATAATAATAGGTTCTCAACATGTTCAAAAATTTGGTAAGAAGTGTGGTAAGGTACTGTGCATATTCTATAAACAAAATTCAGAATGATATTAGTGATGAATACATACATTGTAAGTATTAGGGTTATATTGAGAATCATGGTATTGTATATGAGATTTGTAAACCACAAACACCATAATAAAATGGTGTGGCTGAAAGAAAGGATGGAATATTGGTTGATATGAGTAGAGTAATATTGATTGAACATGATACTTCTTAGATATTTTAGGGACAATCTATTAGCGCAGCAGTCCACATCCAAAATAATATCTATTAAAAACAAAATAATGTATCTATATGATTTATATTAAATTAAGATCCCATATTTGAAGTTTTTATGGGTTTTTTGTATCCCTTTCATTATCAAGGTCAATGGTTAGAATCATATAAATTTTAATCAAAGTGGTATCGATGGTATCTCCCTTAGATACCCTCTAAATGGTAGATGATATACGCTCTATAACAAGAAAACTATCAAATAATTTGGATTTATATATTTCAAATTACTTAATATTTCAGAAATGAAAAATAAATAAGAAGATACACACTTAAAATACGGTGAAGTTGAATCTAGTTTTGTTATATAGACAGTAGACATTACCAACATAATAAAAGATGTTGATGTTGTAAAGATGGAGAAGAAGAATTATTAATATATTTTGAGGATGAAAAAAATCATCACATCCAATGATTAGAATATATTTAGAGATACAAAACATCATTATAGATCTAAAAAAATATGTTCATCCCATATGAAAAATGATGGCAATTTCACATACCACTTTGTTTTCATAGTTTAAGAGAGTAAATATTAAAGATAAATTGGGCAATAGAGAGTGTATTTATTCTATGAATGATAAACAATATGATATTGATAAAAATAATACATGGAAGATATTAGAAAAACATGGAGATAAAAACATGACTCTAAAAAAGTAATGTTTTCGTAAAAAGATGATTAAGAAAGATAAT
Organism: Viscum album; assembly: GCA_963277665.1. Taxonomy (NCBI): domain Eukaryota; kingdom Viridiplantae; phylum Streptophyta; class Magnoliopsida; order Santalales; family Viscaceae; genus Viscum; species Viscum album. The sequence goes on along the minus strand of OY728138.1, from coordinate 1,466,036,754 downwards.
GGTGTAAGAAATAAGGAAAGAATAACTGTTAAGGGTTCTTCATAAGATCAAAGAAATAAATTTTTTAACTTTTGACTACTTTCAAGACTTTTAACTATTGAAATATTTATTTCTACTAGAGAAAAAAGGAAATGTAATATTTTTATAGTATATTACACGTATTCCTTCCACGAAATAGAACTATATGAATTAGTATATATCGAGCTTCCAAGTGATTTATTGCTCTAAATGGAAGATAACTATGAGTATATGTTGAATAAGGGTTTATATGTGTTATGTAAATCCCATAGATACTGGTATTCTAGGTTTGATTCTTTTTTATAGAAACATAGCTTCAAGAAGGGAAAAGTGGACAAAACCTCTATATAAAGTAAAATCAATAGGTTTCCCTTGATGTGATTTATTATATTGATGATATAATTTTTTATGAATAATGAATAATACAATATATAATTTTAAATAGGGATAATGATTTTTTTGTAAGGTATATGACTATAAAAACGAAACACTTTTTTTATTGAGAATATCTCAATAAAAGGATATCATTTTTCTATCACAAGAATGATATTCCATGGAGCTACTTAAAGTATTTGGTATGTATATTCAAAACTCATTTCCAGACATATCTCAGTAGGAAGAAATCTATATAAGGATCAATTAGGAAGGGTGGGTGATCCTAAATAATTTAGGAAATTTATTAGAAGATTGATGTGTTTAATATACTCTCGACTATATCTAGTTTATATTTTTATACATTATTTCAGATATTAATGGGAACCCAACATTTCATATTTTATTGGATGGAATAAAAAATTCATAAATACATTATGTACACTATAGATTATGGGATAAATTACTATATAAAAATAAAAAATAATGGATTTGGGTATATAGATATAGATTGGTAAGTTTATGTCGACGACATGTGATCCATAGTTGTTGAAGTATTCATTCGAACAGAAATATTTTTGAGTTTGTATACAAAGAAGAAAGTTTCAGTGGTTATCATCACTCAATAAGTGAGTGTGTGGATTGTATTAAGCTAAAAGATAATTAATGTGTATAAATACATTGTTGTCAGAATTTTTATATTAACTTAATATGATACTTATCTATGTTGTGATAATCAATGTGTCATCAGTATCAAAAAGAATCTAGTGTAAATTCATATTGAAAGAACATTAATAATAAAATCTTTATTCATCAAGGATATTATGGAAATAAAAAATAATAATTTTAATGTTTCTACTAATGAAAGATAAGGTGGATGATATTTTCACTAAACCACTAACAATAGAAACATTTTAGGAACTAATAATGATAATAGGTTTTCAACCACATCCTCCTTTAAAAAAAGGTATGTGTTTTCTTCCGCTCTACCTTCTAGTATTTGGATAATATTTTCTATGAGAGAAAAAATACGATAATATAAATATCTAAATTATTTATTAATGATGATAATATATTAAATTTTATCCATTTCTATGAATTTTTCCTATATATTTTTTTCATATATTTATATGGCTTTCAAATGGTGCAAGTTATGAGGTTGGTGAGTAAAATATGTGTTCACTATTTTAATAGTTGTATTAAGTGTGTGGAAGAATTGTTTTCATATATTTCATAGTCTCTTTCATTTATGATAACATGATAAAGTAGTCTCGAGTATATAAATATGTTTATAATGATTTTAGAACACTTATTTATGGACATTATAGTATTATTTAATGATGATTCTTTTTTACTGCAGAAAAATAGAAAATGTAGGCTTATAGTTATTGGATAAAGATCCATACCTTGAGTTTAAAATATTTGGTGATTTATGTTCCTTGTATGAAAATAAATATAAAAGGAAAAGATCATAGGGACTTAGTGGGTATTATTTGTTGTTGGATCAGTGAAGAAGTTTGAGAACATAAACTACGATGTTTTGTGGTATTTTCATTATTTTTAAACACATAAATTATTAAATCATGGTAGTATAATTAATAGAGTATGATGTGTTTTTTTATTCTTACGGTTAAAAACATGTGTTAGTTACGGGCGAGGGAACAATTTTTATAAAAAAATATAAGATGTTAGAACAGTTTCTAGAGTGACCAAATGATTTGTGAATACATTTTTGATAGATTTACTCCATTATGAAATTAATGACTACCATATGAAGTAATGAAAATTAAACATGTAAATATTTGTGGACCTACCTAATGGAGGAATGTTGACTGACTGGAAGAACAAATGATTACCTAGTACATGAAGAAAATGAAAACATATCATATGAATCATATTTTTATCTACCACATGGTATTTAAAGTGATCTTGGAAACATATTGTAGGTTTCATGACCATTGGATCACATTGTAGGTTAATCAACTGTATAATCAACAATATGGAAGATAAAAAAGTGGATGATTTGATAAGTCTCATAAAAACACATGAATAAAGTGACATACAATTATGACTATATTATGTGAACAAATATATCGGAAAGGATATATTTTTTCTCACATAGTTCATATTTTATTTTATTATATTATAAATATGATACTTTGTTTGATCATATTTTAGGAAGTTATGTAGAGAGGATCACGCCAATGTTTTCCACTATTAATATTGGATATTCTAGGATTCAAGAATGATTATTTTAATGAAAATAATTGTAGAATAAATACTGTTGATGCATGAATGTGGGAGAAATATTTCATATATAATGAAGGGAGAACGAATGAAGAGTTATAGACTACAAGAGTGAATCCATAATTCAGACAGATTTTTTTTAAAATTTTAAAGTTGTGGATTATTTTGAAATGAACGTGGTTCTGATTTTATGGTTTTAATGTGAAAGAATTCCATGTTTAAATAAAGAATAAGATATCATGTGGAGATAAAGTAGTCATATATTTTGAGACAAAATAAATAAAAAGGTTCATGATATTAGATATATCATGGGATGAAAAGATGAAATTTGAACAAAGTCTTTGGAGAATGGTATATGAAATTAAAAATAGAAACTAATAATCATGAAGTTTTAAATAGAGTGTCTTGAGAAAAAAAATTATAAAAGTTTTAAATAGTTAAAATCTTTGTAATTAAAAATAACATTTATAGACAAAGTATTGTGAATATAGATGAGAGAGAATATGTGGATGTTAACCATTGATTCATGTTATATATATATATATATAGTTTTTTGTATCATCAATCCATGCGTGTATGTTATAAGAGATATTTATAAATGAAATAAAGAATTATATAGAGGGAGAAAAATAACATGCTCTTTCACTCGATTGTGAATGATATAAATAGAGAATAAGATCATACTTTCAATAATGTATGTAGGAAGTATCCAAACAGTACACCAATGATGAATTGAAGCCTATTGGTGAAGGTATTTCCATTTTTCATAATAAATATTATCATATCTTCTTAATGAGGGGAACATGAGTAGTTAAATAACTACATTGTAACATAAGTGATGGATGTGCCCTTATTTATTTAAACAATATGGATTGTTTTCTAGTGGACTGTGTGATCTCAGATTTTTTCACGAACATGATAAGGACTATATTATCTAATTGAGTAGTGAACCTTGTAAATTCATGTGTTACTATGGTTTTTCTTATATATCTTAATTCAGAAGTTTCATTTCTCTATAACTTTCGGATAATATTATCTTAAAATTATAAAAAATAAAACATAATTGACCAATGATTCACTCCCCCCCCCACCAGGACAAACTATCAATACTTAGCCTTAAAAATTATCTAATCATGATTGTTTAAGTCAATGATTCATTTTATTATTTTTTGGGAACTTTATGGCTTATAGTTTTATCTAATGACTTCATCACCCATACATAAATATTTCACCACTATGTGGACACTTCCACTTTGTATCTATTTTACCTCATCATAAATCTTTAATTATATATGAACATTTATTTTCCTGAAATATCTTAAAAATTTTCATATTGACCCCATATTTTTCCCTTCTCATCTTTAAAAACCTATTTTAAACATTTAAAAAGTTATATGAGAAAAAATATCATTAAGGTACATATAAAAAATAAATTATAAAAACTATTAGTTCACTTATACTTATACAGGATTTGTTTTTTTAGAATAAAACTTTGGGATCAAAATAAAAATTTTATCACCTAATAAAAAAACTTTTCTATCCAAATCATACCAAAAAATTTCACAATAATTCTTTGAGGAAAAATAAAACACAAAATTTTTTATTTTCAGTCATGAAAAATTATTAAAAACCTTTTCAAAATAAGTTATACATTTAATATTTTTAGAGTAGAATATACATTACTTTAAACATAATACCATGAATAATCTCATGGTATCATAGCATAAAAAACATAGTATGATTATATCATGTAAACATAAAATATATGTGAGAAACAAAACATTACATAAGCATAAATAAAGGTTAACTGCGAAAACAACATAACATGATGGATAAAACCCTAGAGTGGATTAGGTTTACTCCCAAAACAAACACATGACATATTTACCCAATGAATAAGAGATATATATGGGTGAAACCAACTAAAATATTTCATGATTATTCATTCCATAGAATGAAATCAACCATTAGTCATATCCTAATAATTACCCATGGATGTAAAGAGGTTTCATAATCATTCCTCATATCATAATTATTGTAATTCTCATAATGATTCCAATGAAAATAAGGGAATACATATTATTGATGTTCATATATAATATCATAATAATAGGTTTCAAATAAATTTTTTAATTTGGGAATAGAAGAATTTATACGACTAATCAATAAATGGATTAAAGAGTATAAAAGTTCACCTTGATCGGGTTCTATTTTATAGGATTTTTATAAATAATTTTTTTCCAGTACTACCCCATAAAAGGAAGAGAGAATGAACTATATATATATAAGATGAATAAATATAGAATTCAGAATCCATCCATAACATAAAAGGGATAGAAAAATATTGTTTGAGAGGCAGTGTTTATAACCCAAATAAAATGGTGACTTAGACATATCCCTTACACCCACAAGAAAAACATTTCAAGATATATAAATGCCCATTGCATTGAAAAAACCTTTGGAAAGTATATATAACGAAGGGAAAGAGGGATTTTTATTGAAAAAAAAACATTAAAAACATTAATTAATATTTATATTTTATGGAAAATCCGTTGATATTATATATGTTAAAATAGAACATGCATTCAATCATTTGTAATGAATGACAAAAAATAGTATAAATACTTTACAAGATTCATTTTGAAAATCTTTGAAAGAAATTAAAAATTGATATATAATTGCATTTATAATTCATTTATGTACATATAAAAACATTAATAAAATAATTTTAAAAATATGTACATGTAAGATAAAATTTATAAAATTCGTCTTTTAATCTATTAAAAGAAGGTTTTAAAAGTAAATTTTCCCTTATGTAAAAACAAAAAAAAATGCTTCTTAGAAACATTATAGTGAATATAAAAAATGGTCAATATTTAACTTTTGTATCCATTTTTTCATAAATAAATATTTTATTGAAGAATTTATAAGAACATGTTCAGGGATAAAAAATACTGGGAAGGGAAAATTTAAAAGAGGGTTTCTCAAAAACGATGTCCCTTAACTTGAGTCCAACTAATCACATAGGTTATTTATCTTCCTGAGTAATAAACTTCTAATAATAATTTATTCTCCTAATAAAAATTTCAATTTTATTATCCCTTTTATTTTATTTATTATCATGTTATATTAAATTACATAATCATTTAAGTACAAATGGGTAATTTTTATGATATTCGGATTATAAGTCAAAAATGAATATGATAGGCTGACAATGTTCCATGATGTCATTATTTAATAACTACTAGAATAATAATAGTAATGAAATAATTATTATTTTTATACAGAATTATTCTTTTAAAACCAACCGTGAAATATGATTGTTAAAAATAAACAACATTGCAATCTTGGAGATGGTAGGTCTTACGTACACATGAGTAACATTTCCATTTTTTCAGTGATCATGATGGAAATAATATAAATAGTATTTTATCTTTAAATAATTATAATTATATCATAAATATCATATTATTTATTTAAATACACTTATATATTCCATCCATGTGATTTATAAGTGAAAAAATAATCACATTTCTTCATGAATATAATATGTATAAATTAAATCAATCATTCAAAAATAGTCATGATAGGTGATGATGGAAAACAAATATCATCTATTCACGAGACGATAGTCCACCAAACACATGAATGATTGGTTTTTACCCTTTTATTGAATAGAATATGGATTTAGGTTATTAAATTAAAAAAATGAAATAATATTATGTGTTATATACTGATTTTAGTATGTCATCATGTTTAAACAATATTGAAGGAAATAAAAGATAAAATAAAACAAAAAATCTCAATTAAGAATGATACCTCTTCTTCAGTCAACCACATTAAGGTTTAATCTGAAATACATGATGGTTCATATATAAACCCCAAGGACTATAGGATGTTTTAAGAGATGTATGTAAGGTATTTTAGTAGGGAAATACATAACCAAAAAAAATTTATGTATGAATAAAAGAGGAGATCATGTTCCCTTTTATAAGTGAGGGTGGTCACACATTGAATTTCTTAAAATATGAAATTAATATAAATTATTTTTCATGTAAAAAATTATCCATATTGATATATTTCAATATAAAGATGATTATGGGCCTAAATACTATCATTCAAAAAAATTTGACAATTTTATATTAGGTTCTTTCCACAATCTGTTTGTTTTAACCTTCTTTAACACTTTTTGAGAATTATTATGATAATAATTTTTTAAACATTAGGGGTTAAGATAGTTAATATAATAGTACAATTAGGAAACAAATTTAATATTTTAAATCATATAGATATCAGTCAGTCTAATATAGGATTTTAAGATTTTTATTTCATGTAATAAAATATTTTCTATTATAAAATATCAATATTTCCAATTTTGGAATGATTCATTTAATTTGACTTTAAAAACAACTTGAAATCCATGTAATTATAATATATTTCTTTCACAAAAATCTAAAATATTATATTTTTCACAAATATTCTTGGAACACAATATTTTATTCATTTTTTATAACTTGATTTTTAAAATCAGTTATCTTATTTTTCAATTAATTGAATAAATATTGTGTTAGTGTTATATAAGAATTTAATGTAATTATTATATTACTAAAAATAAGTAAAAAATAAACTCATTAGATGAATATTTATCTTTAAAATGAATATTTGGAACCAAACATAATTTTTTATCCATTTAACAAAATATTATAATTATAAAATGCGGGAAAGTAACATATTTTTGCTTATCTTTTACTTAAATATTACAATGGTCAAAATAAAATAAATATTGAATCAAATGTCCATATATTAGATAATTGTACAATAATGGATGGAAATATACAATTTAATTGGGTAAAGGGATGCTTTAGGGTCAAATTTATGTTCTTATCATATTCTTGTTATCCTTAATTACCTAATTTACCCTTATTGTGGTGATAAATATTTATTATAGAAACTAAATATAGTTATTAAAAATAAAATTTCCCTATTTAAAAATTGTGGACCACTTTATCTTGAATATTTTTTTTCACTTTTCAAGATTCATATCATATAGGTTTTATAATTTAATTTAAAATTAAACCCAAAAAATCACGATGAAAGGCGGTTTTTTAGAAAAATGGATTTCAACTATAAAAGGGTTTTTATAACAATTTCAAGTATAAAAATAATTTTAAGGAAATTAATTAGATTATATTTAATCAAAATTAACCAAAAATATTTTAATGTTAATCAAAAATATAATTTCACATGTAAAACACTTTTATGTAAAATATAGTTTTTAATAAAAATTAGTATTTTTCACAATTCATTGAAAAATAAATCACTTAAAAAATATCAGAATTTCACCAGATGGTAATTTTGATATGATGATTTTAAAAATGATATATTATTTATAAAATAACATTTCAGAAATTTCCATAATTTAATTATAATTATTTTATCATGAAAATAAATAATGTAAATTTTTAAGAAAACTTATTTTTGAACAATAAAATGGATTTACTCAAAATTGATTGATTATTTAATAACAATTTATAAGTAAATTTATTTTGAATATAACAATTATATATATATCATAATTCATTCAATCATATTCATATATTCCAATTTAAGTACTATGTTTTATTTCCATATTTAAATAATAAAATTTTATGATTCATTTAGGTTTGGTGTTACATATCATATACGCTATCAAACACAGTTTTACTTTTAAAAATCTAGGGGTTTTGAATTCATCACGCATTTAATACAAATTTTCCTAAATGTTTAAATTTATTATTTGTAAAAAAATGTTTTAAAATATAAAAATACCAATTTTGAAGTTTCACATCATAAAACAGGTTGATAAAACATCCTCTTTAAAATATAGAAACCGAAATGAAAAGTTCATCATATAACTTGGTTTACAAATAAAAAATCACAAGTGGGGAGTGATAATATGTATACAGATAAAAAGTTAATTTCTTAATAATTATGGGGAGTGATAGAGGACATCAGTCGTAATTAAGTGAACAATTGAGAGAATGTTAATTACTAAAAAACTATAAACCGATGAGGAGTGAAAAAAAAACAATAAATTCTTCTAAAAAAATATTAAAATCATTCCATATAATATTAAAACAGAAAAAATATAATTATTTTATTACATATTTCTCCATGATAAATTTAATATTTTTCTCCAAATAACATCAATCACTATTAATGTATCATACCAAAAATGTATATTCCCTAATGATATAATCTCTAAGATATGAAAATCATTTCTATAAATAAACTAAATCGCAATAGAGGAACATTAAAATCATATATGTTTCCAAAAAAAAATCAACCTTTATTCCTCAATGTAAATCCCATAATGTTCTGTTTAACTTAATCATATATTGTACCCAAAATAAAGAACTTATTCTGAAATAACATTAATCACCTAATCACTTTTCAATGAAATGTTTATATCTATGATAAAACAAATTTTTCCAAAATAAAATTAATATTTAATTATCATGCTATATTAGAAAATAAATTTCATACTAACCATGAAATTATATTGTCCAATGGTAGGCATTTCACCCTTTTCTCCCTTGGCTTATGGGTTCCAGCACTACGCCCAAGCTAGTTGTGATGGGGATTCCATTCTAATAAAACTTTTTTAATATAATTCATATAACATACCTATAAATATGATGAACACCCTTAAAAATAACATTAATCATCAAAGATCATATAAACCCTAAAGTTAATCAATACCTTTAAACATATGAAAATAGAATCCTTCCTCAAATAATACATCGTGTCGAAGCTAAGTGTTACATATACATCAACCCAATAATACAAATCTCAATTTTTTATCACATTAAAATCACATCACTTGAAACGTCAACAGGGGTGTCTAAGACGTTGAACATATGATAAACATTAAACTCATAAACCTATTATTGTATCTATAAATATTAATTATAAATCACATGAAAAATCCAAATCTAAAAAGTTATCTGAATGTTTCCATTGATACCAACAATAAATAACCAACCTTAAACATTACAAAATCTTGAATTTTCAATCAAGAGTTCATTTTCTTACATTTGAGTATCTTTACAGTTTTAAGTTTTTAAAAATTAGTGCATCACCCTTAAATAAACATTATATCATAAATAGGACATGTAATACCATTAGATATTATAAAATATTTTTTAAAATTAATTTATTTTCTTCAATAGCTTGAGTTACACCTAACAATGAGTTTAAAAAAAGACGATATACTATTAAAATATTATTATTTATGATAGTTATAACCAAGCTATTAAATTGGATTGTATGAATAATATTAACTATGCCATGAAATATATATAAATTTCCTAATCAATATCAATTTATAGATCAATTATTGGAAACTAATCATTCAATTTTTGGTAAATTCATTTTTTTCTTCAAAAATGTGATTTCTTAAAAAATATATTTTTTTAATTTTTTTTGTGAGAAAATATTATGATTAATTTTTAGAATATTTAGAGATTTTATTTTATAAAATTAAAATAATTTTTTAAAATCATCATATTAAAATTTTCTTAGGGTAAATGTGACATCCAGTTACCCTGGTCGGGTATGTTTTCCACCTTTTCATAGTTCCATTTTGTTTAAAAATCTTTTTATGTATTTTTATGGGCTTAATGTAGACTTTAATATAGGTACACATCGTGTACTTGGTGTTGGTTGCATGTCATGAACTCGGAGATGATGTTGTGAATGTGAAGATCGTGATGTGATCTATTACACACCATATACCTAAGGTATATATTGTGTAGGGTTTAAATAGAAGTTTCTCAACCTGAGAAGACGGGTTTTTCAGTGTAGTTATCCCGTGTGGCCTACACGTCATGACCCTTGGGTATATGTCATGACTCGGCTCATGCCCAGCCATAACTAATGTGTTTGGAATTACCTCTCAGTCTATTATTCCTATACCTATTGGATATATACCCTATACTCTCCCTAAGATGTTTTGAGAGGATCCCCACCTTCTGATTCGATCCGATCGGCTTCAGATCTTCGTTGCATCTATGGTGTGATTCTCGGGTAGGGGTTTTCCCCCATTCATCAATTCTCTCTCCTTCTCTCATCTTGGGTTTTCAATGGATCATCTAGGGATTGATGGATCTATGACACATGGTGTTGGATCTGGCTTCTAGGTTTTATTTCAAGGAGTCATTCACCTTCGTTCTTTTTGATGGGTTCCTTTAGGAGTGTCGTTCTTAGAGAATGAGGTAGGTGGTTCTATCCTGATTTTCCAAATTGATAACCATCATATTTTTTGACTTATTTAAATTAGTTAATTAAATTAAAAGGAAGAAATTTTATTTCAATTATCTTATAAAACCCAATTATATTGAATTGGAGGACTTTAAATGGCCTTAGCAGAGAAATTTGGAAAACCCCTAGTTCCATTGAATTGCAGTGGGTTTATGGAAATTGTATGATTTATGTTGTTGAATTTAAATATTGGATTTTATAGAAAATTTTAAAATTGAATGGTTTAATTTAATTGGTAAAAATAATGGTTAAAAAGATGGAATTGGTTTTGAATGAATTTCAAACTGGTGAATGGATTAAAATGATTTGATAGAAACCCAGTTGTTTTATCTTATGAAAATGCATGATTTTGAATAAAAACTATTTTGGTTCTAAACTGAATTAAATGGGAATTTTTGAAATGTAAAAATAGGATTGATTTTATTTTAATCTGTTTTAATAAAGTTCACCCATCATGTAAGAATACATGAAAGCCTTAGGTAGTTAGTGAGTTATTTGGATACACTCTACGATGCAACAATGTTCTGAAACTTACATACAGTGGGTCACATCCCCAAAAATTTGGTGGTGAGTCTCCTTTGACCAATGTCATACGAAAATGTGTATACACATTTTTATAAGATCACATAGAGAGTGAGGAATCCCATATCTGGTTAATACTATCTTACCTTTTTTAGATGACCATATTGCTCGATTGTTTATTTATATTTAGGATATAAATTTTTGTCAATGTTGTTTGAACTTCATTACTTGCCTACTAAATTTATAAAAACCGTTTTGTATAAATGTTTTAATTCATTTATTTTAATAGAAATAATTCATCTCCTGTAAAGTAAATCTTGTACTTTGAATATATTTTCCACCATTTTTAACATGCCTAGCATGTTTCGTTTAAATTTTATTTGAAGTGGCCAAATATGTTTGTTCTAAAAAATTGAAAACTTTCCTTTAGATAATATATATTTGGAATCTGTTATGGAATTTTTGGTGGTATCCTACTAGGCTTAGGTTCACGCCCTACTTTTTCATTTAGGTGATTGTATACCTTCTTCTTCCAGGATCGAGAAAACGATAGGGATATCATGGAGGCAGATCTAGGTGTTGAGCTTCGGACTTGGTGAGTTATGTCCTTAAGGAAAATGGGGTTGTTTTCCTACCTATTACATTGGGTTGTAGTACTTCTTATTTTATGCCTCATCGTTTTTTGATACTTTTACTCCTAGTTGAGTTTTCCTATTGATATACATAATATCTTTTATCTTTTTATTCCTCATTTTTGTGGTAAAATCATTCCCACTTGTATGTTGTATAATGCAAGGTGCTAGTCATTCACCCATAAGGATATAGAAATACCTTTGAGGTCTGTCAATTCTGGCTTTATTATCAGGTTACCAAGGTACCCATGATGGTTTATGACAAATTGGTTTCAAAGGGAGGTTGTTCATCTTCTATCTCGAAGTCAGTATGTATTTTTTTAAATCTTTTTATGACATAGGTGGTAGTTGTGATTAAGTGTCTCAAAAGATCTCACCACAAAGAATCTTAAGACACCCGAGAGGGTTAGGGAGAGATTTATTCTAGTATATTCCCTATTGTGATTTGGATAAAGAGGAATCTAAATCTTGTTTGTCCCTTATGTTGAGAATATTTTATATTTCTACTCCGTCTAAGGATTAATCTAGTGTCTTCCTTTTATCTGATGTTGTAGTGTAGCATCATGCCTCTGATAAGACATATGAGTCATATTTAGGAATAGGATACTGTTGAACCTCAGTAGGAAAATATTGTTATTCATCTGAATCTTTTTATGGTTATTGGGAACTCTGTCCATGCTCTAGGATAGGAACCACCTTCAATTCCCACCCAGGATCCAATTGTGGATCCTATAGATGATTTTCTTCGAAACCATTCTCAATAGTACCTTTAACAGAATCCACAAGACTTTAAAGGATTCACTGATCCTCAACATGATGAGGAACTGTTGTGAAATAAAGAATATCTTTTTGAGTACTTAGAGATGTCGGAATTGATCATGGTGAAGTGTTATACCTTTTTACAGGAGGGATCGATCAGGAGATAGTGGGACACAATGGTGCCAGCAAGGAAACAAGAGGGTTTAAAGTAGAAATACATCAAGGTTCTTTTTACCAATCAGGTATATCCAGAGTAAATGGTGTTGGCTACATCTATGGAGCTCTTTAAGCTTGAGTAGGCTGACAAAACCATGACTGATTACTCAAATCGCTTTTCTTAGCTGGTGCAGTTTTCTCATGAGATTGTATCTAATGAGAGGAAAAAGTCTCGACAGTTTGAGTTGGGACATTTCTAATATATCCATTATTAGGTTTTCTTGCTATATCTTCCCACCAATATTTATGTTCGGGATAGGGCGATTATGGTTGAGGTAGACTTGGCTGGCCATTCAGGGTTGATGAGAGTCCCATTTTCTCATAGTGGCGGTGTTAGTTCCTTTAATGAAAAAAGGAAGTGTGATGATCCTCACAACAGTTATCAATGGTAGAGTCATTCCAGAACTCTTACAGCTCTTGAAATAAGTTCTTTGACTTGATACGAGTGTATAAATCCATAAAATTCTAGGAGGTTTTTCATTGAGGCACCCAAGAACTGTAGCTCTTATAGACGTTCAGGGCACATGAAGAGGTTCTACCATCACTTATCTACACTGCATAATGGTATAGGATCATTAGCTCCTCCCAAAAATACGGGAAATAAAATGCTTCACTGAAAAAAAGGGTTCTAGCCATAGGCATCTGAAACGAAGCTTCTTCCCATAGTTGAAGAGTCTCCAGAGGAAGCATACATGGGTCCATCGACTGTGAGAGGTTCTGCTAACATTTCTTAGTCATAATTGAATGCATGTTTTGATATTGTTTCATCTTACTCTTTTATTTTAATACGAATCATTAATATGCTAAATCTTGTTATGGAGAAACTATCTTTTTCAATGATTATTACTACACCCCTTAGTACGAAGAGAGATCAGGGTCTACTTAGTCTTACTTGTGTCTTTTCTATATCAGATGTTGAGCTAGATTGGAGCTTTTTGGTTATTGATATGAAATCTAATAACATCGTATTCTATATGGATTATCTCATTTCCAAAAATGCCAGAATTGATTATTATCTCCTATGGGTCTACTTTACTACACCTAGTGGTGTGCCTCTTTTTTTAAGGAGGATAGGACCCAAGGTCGAGAAGAGTCAGAACTTATAATCCTGAGTTTGGGAAACTGATATTTGTGTTTTATTTTGACATTGAGTGAGATTTAATGGCTGGTGATCTTGCACCAATTTTCACTATGTTTTCTAACGTATTCCCTTCAAATTTCCCTCATCTACCACCAGTGAGAGAGGTTGATTTATCTATTGGAATAATTTTTGGTACTCAACCAGTCGATATCCCCTCTTACCGTATGGAACCAGCTGAGATAAAAGATTTTATGTCATAGTTGGATGAAATTCTTGAGAAAGGATCTATTTGTCCATGTGTGTCACCTTGGGCAGTCCAAGTTCTCATTACTAAGAAGTTTTATGGTTCTCTTCTCCTATGTGTTGATTATTGAAATCTAAATCGAGTTATTATGAAGAAAAAATACATATTTCCATGGATTGACAATATGTTCGATTATATGAAAGGGGAAAAGTGGTTTTCAAAGATTTACCTTCGATCTGGTTACCATAAATTGAAGATAAAAGAACCTAACATTCATAATACAGCATTTTGGAGAAGGTAGGAAAACATTGAGTACCTTGTTATGCCTTTTTCCATAAAAAATTCTCCAACTATTTTAAAGGATTTCATGAACAAGACTTTCCATGAGTATCTGGATACCTTTGTCATAGTCTTTGTAGATGTAATTCATATTTAATTCATGTCCCAGGAGGATCATGTGCAACATCTAAGAATAGTTATGAATCTTCTAAGAAATCACCACCATTATTCCAAGGTTTCAAAGTGTGATTTTTGGGATTTGGGAAGTGAAATTATTAAGAAATGTGGTGTCTGAACAAGGTATATTAGTTGATCCTGCAAAGGTGAAGGCTTTTATGACATGGGGGTAACCACGAAATGTCTTCAAGATCCATAGCTTCATGGGATTATCTGGATATTACCACAGGTTCTCGAAGGACTTCTTGAAGTTTTATTCTCCAGGGACTACTCTAACTTGTAAGTGGTGAATTTTTTGTGGGATGATAAATTTTAGAGTTATTTTGATAAGCTGAAGCATATTTTGACTACTTTGCTGGTGTTGACTCTTCCATAAGTCGGGTAGGGCTATGTGGTCTTTTGTGATGCATCAGTTTTAGGCTTGGGCTGTATTCTTATGGAGGGTGATCATGTTGTAGCATATGGATCTTGTCATCTTAGGCCACATGATAAGAATTATCCAACCCCTGACCTAGAACTTTTAGTTGTGATGTACACTCATAAGAGTTGGGGAACTACCTTTTTGGAAAAAGGATTATGGTGTATTCAGACCTCAATATCCTAAGTTAAATCTTCTGCCAAAATGATTTGAATCATTGATAGAGGTGTTAGGTTGAGTTCCCATAGTCTTTCAACATTGGAAACTTCTATAACCAGAGGAAAGGAAATGTTATTGCTGATTCTTGGAGTAGGAAACATCCAACCCAGGGAGTGGATGAATCTTCAGAAGATTGGAATTAGATATTTTTATTTCAAAGTGAAATATTGGAGTTCAAGAGGGAGGGGATGAGGTTTATTTATACAGTTTATGGTTGACATCTTCTCTTCTCTATAATATTCTCCAAGATCAACATATTGACGAAGAGTTACTTAGAATTGAAGATTCCCTTTATGGTGGGGAGACAATTTCCCTTTGGTGGTTCTCCAAAGATGGTATTGTATGCTATCAGAACTGCTTTATTGTGCCATTATCAGCATGGAAGGATATGATGGGATATTTTTATAGCTCTCAGTGGGTTGTGCACATGGGGAAAATGTTCTATTAAATGAGGTAGTAGTTCTGGTAGTGGGTAATGAGACGATACATTATTATGTTTGTGTCTTATTATTATGCATTCCAGTAAGTGAATGTTGAGAACTATACACCTTTGGTTTTCTTCAACCACTTCTAGTCCCTACATGGATGTGGGATGAGATATATATATACATTGTAGTTGGTTTTCTTTGTACCTAGATAGATAAGAATGAAATATGGGTTTTTATCGAGAGGATAATCAAGTCAGCTCACATTATACCCATTCATGATACATAAAAAGTTGAGGAGTTGGGAAATCTATATGTGAAAGAGATTTTTTTATTTCATGATGTTTCATATACTATAAAATCCAATAGGGATCCTCAATTCACTTCTCACTTTTCGTTAGTCCATTAGGAG
This sequence comes from Viscum album, assembly GCA_963277665.1. Taxonomy (NCBI): domain Eukaryota; kingdom Viridiplantae; phylum Streptophyta; class Magnoliopsida; order Santalales; family Viscaceae; genus Viscum; species Viscum album. The sequence goes on along the minus strand of OY728138.1, from coordinate 1,466,020,432 downwards.
GCACTACGATCTCAGATTCGTTTGATCATGGCCTACCATCCTCAGTCGGATGGCCAGACAGAATGATCTATAGAGATTCTTGAGGATATGCTTTGTTCCTATGTTATCGACTTTGGTGGGGCATGGGATAATCACTTAGGATGGTTGAGTTCCTTTATAACAAAAGTTACTAGTCCACTATTATAATAGACCCATTTGAGGCCTTGTATGTCTGGCCTTGTAAATATCTATTGTGTTGGTCGTAGGTCTGTAAATGTTATTTGGTTAGTCCAATCTTGGTGCAAGAGATGACAAAAAATATTCAATTGATTCATCAGAGGATGTTGATATCCCAGATATAATATAATTCTTGTTTTGATCGACATTGTAGACCTTTTGAGTTTATAGGGGGTGGTTAGGTGTTCTTGAAATTTTCACCCCAGTTGGGTCATCAACAGTTTCAGAAGAAAGGGATGCTTTCTCCTCACTTTTTGGGACCTTTTGAGGTTGTTGAGTAGGTGGGGGTGGTTTCCTACTATTTGTATATTACATTGTAGCTAGAATCAATAAATAATGTGTTCTATGTATCGCATCGGAGAAAGTATCTATATGATCCATATAATATTTTGAGCTTGAGTGATCCTGATATCGAGCCTGATTTATCTTTGACTGAGAAAACTGTCTTGATTGTTGATTCTTAGACCAAGGTGGTTTGTGGGAAGAATATGCATTTGGATCATGTACTATAGAAAAATGGATCTAATAGTCATGAGATGTGGGAACTCGAGGAACTGATTAGAGAGAAATGGCCTCAACTATTTTTCATAGAAGCTTCTTCATAGGCTTTTTGGGTACAAAATGTGTTTATGGTTGGGAGGTTGTAACATCCATTTACCTTTATTAGGTAAGTTTTCCTCATTTTTTATGTTTCCTTTTGGTTAAAAATCTTTTTATGAGATTTTTCTAGGTTTACTACCAACTACATAATAGGTACATGACATTTACCTGAAGTACACATCCTATACTTTGTGTCTGTTGCATGTTGTGGACTGGGAGATCATGTCGTGAATAGGGAGATCATTTCATAAACTAGTACATTCCATGTACCTGAGGTACATGTCGTGTAAGAGTTAAATAAGAAGTTTTTCAATCTGATGAAATGGGTTTTTTGGTGTACATATCCAGTGTGGACTACATGTCATGACCCTAGGGTACACGTCATGACACGGTCCTCACCAAAGCTTATGTAATGTCTTTGGAAGTACCACTCGGTCTATTATTCAAAAATCTCTTGGATCTCCGCCCTAGACTCCCCCTAGAGGTTTTCAATGGTGCCCCACCTTCCAGTTCGATTCGATCGGCTTCAGACCTTTGTTGCATCTGCTGTGTGATTCCCATCTAATGGTTCTCCCTCATTCTATGTGGTTGTATCCTTTTATACTCCAGGGTTTTCAATGGAACATCTAGGGATTGATTGAAATATTTTATTTGGTGTTGGATATTTCTTCTTTTTTTTTGTTTCAAGGACTCCTTCATCATAGTTCTCATTGATGGCTATCGTTTTATGTGTCATTTTTCAGGAAAGAGGTAGGTGGTTCCGTCTCAATTTACAAAATTTATTACCGTCATATTTCTTGACATACTCCAATTTATTATTTAATTTCAAATGCTCAGTCTTTCTTTTAGTTTTTTCTTATAAAACCCAATTCCAATGAATTGGATTATTTGAAATTTTTTTGGAATGGAAATTGGGAAACCCCTAAATTCCATTGAATTGGAGTGGGTTAATGAAAATTGTATGATTTAAATTGTTGAATTTAAATTTTACAATTTGATGGAAATTTTTTTAATTGAATGGTTAAATTTAATTTTTAAAAATAATTTTAAAAGGATGGTTTGATTTAGAATTAATTTCAAACTGGATAATTTCTTAAAATGATTGGATACGAACCTAGTGGTTATATCTTGTGAAAAAGGAATGCTTTTGAATAAAACCCGTTTTGGTTTGAAATGGTAAGAAATTGGAATTTTTGAAATGGAAGAATGGGATTGACCATATTTAGGCAGTTTTAAAATAGTTCGGCCATCATTTAATAGGGCATTCAAGCCTTAGGTTGTTAGTGAGTTATTTGGATGCACTCTACGCTACGATAATGATCTAAAACACACATACAACGGTCACTTCCTTGATAGGATGATGATTAGTATCCTTTAACCATTGTCATAGGGATGTATGTATACACATTTTGGTGATTTCACATTGAGAGTGTGGGAATCCTGGTCATGGAGAAAAACAATCTTGATGTGATGTAAAGAGTACATTCAATGGAATTAATGGAGATATAGATCAACAGAATACACCACTCACACTCTAGTTCTATAAATTCATAGAGGTTGGGAATTATGAAAGTCATTTCCCTAATCCAAGGTCTAATGAGGATAATAATCCATAGTAACCTTCTATGTGAGAGGATAAAGGGAACGATTATTCTATCATAATACTTGATGTGGATCATAATAATTACAATATATTTAACCACCACTCTAATTTTGGGTATTTAATGTTAAAGTTTTTATGAGTGTGACTAAGGAACGTTCTGGTATTTGTACATTAGTGAACTTTGAAATGATACTGAGCATTGATTACCTATCTATACATTTATTTGAGAATATAGAAATCACATTTGATATTTTAAATTATCGTACATTCATCTATTAGTAGAAGTATGAACCTATACATCAATTAGAAATGTTATTGGTTAAGATATAAGATTATTTAATGAATGAAGGTTCAATTATATTTTGGAAGAATCTATTTGTTCATGTATGTTAAAAATAATATTAATGTATAATGTCATTGGTTTATAAATTTAAGGATGATCATAAGTGCTAGGTAATCAATATTCCCTTTTTAATGTTTTATGTGATGGTATTTCATTTTAAAATTTTCACTATGTTTTAGTAATAATACTATATTATGGTTTAAATACCCTTTTGGGTTGGTATATGATTCAACGTTAAGTAAACTATGGGCTACTATATAGTGGAATTTAGATAATCTTTTGGTAGAAAATAGAATCACTAAAAGGGTGATGTTTTTAGTAATATTTATTTTCAAGTTAAGGACCTCGTTTCATGTTAGTATCAAAATTTGATTCAGGGTATTTTGGTGAATTTTATTGCATTATAATATTATATTGTGATTTATCATGGTCATTAATAGGGTTAAAGAAAAAATAACCCTTAGGTTCAACATTTTATTTATTATAAAATAATATTTGGGAAAAATTATATTATATTTTTAATGATGTAATATAAATTTTTTATCCTTTGAGGTTAAAAAATTATATAATATTCAGTTTATTAAAGAAAATTAAGTCTTTGGATATTAATTTTGTATTTCTTGATTTTATGTTTTATTGATTTGGATAATTATCTTATGTTAACCATTTTTTGGTTAATTCCTAAAGAGGGGAGGAGATAATTGATATAAATTTTTGATAATATATAAGATGATATTTGTGCCTAGGGAATGCAAAATTCATTTTAAATAATCATATTTTAGAGAAAGAGATTAGACTATGGTGAAAATTGATTAATGGATGAAATTATACATTTCATGTAAGTATATTTCCCTATATTTTTAGTCTCGATAATATTGAAATACACAAAATCATGTAAAATGATCCTAAGAAAAAAAACCTTTGTCTTATAGCCTTCCATTTTGATGAATTTAAATTCTTTTAACACTTAATTAATTTTTTCTTTTTCTTTTTGGTTTCTACCAATCTTCTGACCATGTTATTTATCACTCTCTATCAATCCATCGGTGTTATTTTTCTATTATATGTCCATATTTGAACTACCCATTAATATTTTCCTTATCTGTGAACCCAATATTTAGTTTTTCAGGTAACAGTTATATTTTTTATTTCCCCTTCCTAGGGGAAAATTAATTAATACATCATACAATGTGGGTTTTGACAAATTAATTTTATGATATTAAACGTTTTATGTTAAAGAAAAAGTGTGAGGGAACAATTTTTTTTAAACATTTACAAGGTGAAAATTTTATTTTGAAATTATTTTAAAGTAAAATTAGTTATATGAAACTATTAATCATCCATTTTTTATCATAAGGATCAATTTTATGATTGGTTTTTTTAAAACATTTTTATACTTAATAGGCATTTTCTTAAAATTAGATTTTCTTTCAATTTAATGTATTTATGTTAAAATTAATTTATATCACTTATAGGAATATAAATTTATGATGTGGGATTGATTTTTGGATTTAGGAAGTCAAATTTATCCTAGGATTTGTTTTTTACTATTTTCTGAAAAATATAAATTTTTAGTGAATAGTAAAAAATACAGTTTTAATGAAATATTGTATATTTTATGATATCGCCAGACATAAACATAATTAAAAAAAATTGAATCTTAAATAATGACTCAATTATGATATTATTTTAAAAATATAGTACAAAATTAATTAAAAATAAAAATAAAAATTTATTCCAAAATAAATATGAAATTCATTTTCAGTGTCGACGAAGAGCTTGCGCAGTGCTTGAAGAGTCAAATTTGGTAACCTAAACATATTATTTGAGATTAAATGAGACCTACATCAACTATTTTATTCATTATTAAGTAATATATAATATTTTCATGGTCATATATTAATTTTTGAGTAATATAAATAGTGTCTTATTCAAATTCTTGTGCAGTGTTTATGCAATGCCGAAAAATTCAAAATAACAAATTAATTAATTTTTCATGACATATATGTAATTTGAAACATATTATTAACAAATATAAAATTATATTTTTAGAATATTAAGTTTATATTCATTATTTAAATTTATTTATAATTTTTAGGTACTAAATAAATACCTTAAATGTCTACATAATGTCGACACATCATTAATTTAACTAGTAGAAAAATAAAATAATTTATTTTAAAAATAATCAATATATTATAATTTTAAGCAAATAATGCTTCCCATTATTTATATATATATATATATAATATTTCAAGGTAGTGTTTAAATATTATATTACAAATTTCTCAGTGTCTTGATGTGTTTGACATTAAATTAAATGAATAGTGTCAAAATTGAGAGTAAATATATTTTATCAAAATAATAATTTATTAAAATATTTAAAAATAATAAAAATATTTAAATAATAAAAATTGGATATTATATTGTCAAAATTTAATAAATGTACCTTTTATGACCAAATTTTCACCATATAAGTAAAACATTGCAGCCTTTTGATATTCAAATGTTTGTTACCATAGTTAAAATTACAATTGGTTAACCCAGCATCAATCAAAATTATAAATTTTAAAATGAAATTAAAACATGAATAAATTATATTTTCTGATGGTATTTTAATAATATAATATCTTCAAATAATGTTCCTAGTCATTTAGACGCATTTATCTCTGTAATAGACTTATTATATTTTAATTATTTCTTGAAATTCCAAAAGTTCCCCTCACCACAATCATAAAAGGGAACCACCTCCCTCACTTATTTACACCACCTTGATCCTTATATCTCAATAAAACTGTGGAAAATACATTATAAAAGTCCCTGAAAACATTATATAGGTTTTTTATTTCCAACATAACATCCATAGAGCCGTTTAGAGAAGATCTAGTAGAGCCATTTCAAATAAGATGTAATCACCTTAATCGGTCACTTTCTTTTCTACAGATCATTAAAGCAGATAAATATATTATATTTATTATTTAATAATTAATTATATATACTCAATATTATCAAATTTTATTATGACTATTAGAACACCATTATACACCCACTTTCACATCAAACGTCAAATTGAAATTATTTCTAGTAGGTTCATACGGCGTACCGTCTCCACATAAAGATACAATTCATTTCTTATCACCATATTTTTTGGATGGGTATTATGATGATTTTAAAGTGTATATATAATAATAATGAAATTATTATACTTATTTCATGATAATATATACCTTCTTACATTTCAAATAGTCTTAAAACAATGATGTCTTCTGTGCGTACATGTGGACAACCACCTCTATAAAGCGATGTTATTCATTTTTCATTTCCATTATAAATGGATGGTAATCAGGATTTATTTAATAAATTTATATTTTATATATGATATAATAATTATCTTTTAAATATGAATTATTATTTAACTTTATTTCATTCCATCTATCTAGAAATGAAAATAGTGTTCATGTACATGTATGACTTACTGTCTCAATGAATATTGTAATTAATTTTTCAATATCTAATTTTTATGAATGATAATGAATATTTATATAATTAAATTATTTTATTTTTATAACATTATTATCATTATGTAAATTGTTGAATCATTATAAAAAAAGGACAAAAAAACTACAAAACTAGAATATACATTAAAACTGTATACGGGACCGTGATTTTAATAAAGAAGTGTCAACAAACTGGTAGTTAAATTTTATAAGTAACCCATATATGGTATGATATATATGAGTATGGTTCAGTAATGGATTTAAAATATATCAATATTTATTATATAGGAATTTCGACTGTCTATGAAAGAATTCAGACATATGGTAAGGGATTATGCTTCAATATTTAAATTGAGATTGTTTATACTTGAATTCCCATTGATGAAAGTATATGTCCCTTATCTAATGAATCCCATTAATTTTATTCTAATATAATTATTTCTTGAAAATGAATTTTTCAGTTTCTCTTCCCTCACCTTAATCACTCAAGATACCAAAAATATTTTTTAATGAAAATCATAGTCATTTCTCTCTTCAGTCAAAAATCAGATTTCATTCATATCCATGTTTCTATAAAATGTTTTAAATAAGGTTTATAATGTTCTCATCTAATTTTTAATGTAATTTGTACCTTTTTTGACTAATTAAAAAATAGGTTTAAAGGAATATTTTTTTCCATTTTCCAAAAAAGGTAATTTGTGAAATTTTTGATAAAATTATAGAATAAATGTTTTTTAAATTATGTAATGAATGTTAATATATTAAGATATAAAATACGTGTCTTAATATTATGGGTCACTATAGGTCACGTCAAATTATTATCATTTTTTATCTGAAAAGAAACTTTTATGATATGACATGTTTTATTTTCATGTCATATCTTCAAAATTTTCATCTTGACCTCATCATTTTCCTTTCACACCCTTATCTCCCAATGACAAAACATTTTTTAAGGTGGTATGAGAATAAAATTTATATTTAGGGATAATAAAAAAATAAAATTATTAGTTCATTAATACTTGAACAAAGTTTTCCATTTTTAAAATTAAACTTTGGGCTGAAAATAAATATTTTATTACCCCAAAAATTAACTTTTCGACACAAATAATTTATAAAAAAATACATAATAAGTCACATAGTAAAATATAAAACTCATTAAGGTTACATTTTAATCATTAAATATTATGAAAAATATTTTTAAAAATATTTTTATTTTCACCATTATGAAGAAAAGTATAATTTATTTTAAACATATACACATTAGTAATCACAAGGGAGAATGATATAATGACTATGGTATCAGTATTCCATCGAACCATAAGAGATATGGTGGAATAAAAAAATGAAATAAACATAAGCCAAGGATAATTTCCAAGATTTCATCACTTGGTGGATAGAGTCCCATAGTGGATCTAGTTTAATCTTTAACCCTATACATAACTTCTTATAAGTAAAAAATCTTTACCTAATCCATTAGAGCACTATCCAGGTTCACCTATCATAACATGTTCATGATTATCTATGCACGAAATAAAATCAATCATAAGTCATAATCATAAGAATTATCCATGGAAAAAATGGGTTGCATAATTCTTCCTCATATCTTAATCAAAGGAAATTTCATATAGATTTCAAAGAGAATAAGGAATTAAAAATTAGGAATATTGATACTTATTTAAATAATCATAGGTCAAAATTATGGTTTTAATTTGAGAATAAAATACTTTATATTTTCATTACAAAAAATTATTACATAATATAAAAGCTCCCCTTAATTAGGTTTGATTTTAAAGAATATATTTGAGAAGTGAAATTAGGGTGTGTATTACCCTGTCAAAGGTAGGTAAAATGAGATATGTATATATGTAAGAGAAATATATAAATATTTTATAAGAAATTGGAAACATAAAAGTTGTAGATAATGTTAGTAAGATATAGAATGGCCATAACCCTAAGAAAATTGTGATTTAGAGTGATCACATCCACTAATAAGAAAAACATTTTCTGATTTCAAGAAATCCATTCCTTTTAAAACCCTTTTTAAAATAAAAAAAAATTAAATATGGTATTTTTTATTTAATAAAACATTGATGCTTATGAATTAATCCAAATATAATGTAATAGTTATGGTGGTCAGAAAAACTATTGATGTCATATATGTTAAATTAAAACATTATTTTTGTCTTTTATAAATTAGGTTAATTTTTTATTAAAAATGTGAAAAGATTACATTTGAAAAACTTTTAAATAATTTAAAAATTGATGTTAAATTTACTTTATAATTAAATTATGTAAAAATAATTTTATTAATAAAATAATTTTAGGAATATGGATATTGAGGAAAATGATTTAGAAATTAAATCATTAAAACCTTTGTAATACACTTTTTAAAGTAAACTATTACTTATGTAAAACCTTAAAAATATTGATTAAAAATATTATAATTAAATTAAAATTAATTCAAAAATTAAATTTAGCATCGATTTAATAATAAATAAAATATTTCTCAAAAACATTATAAGAAAATGGTCATGGTATAAAAAGAGTTGCATAGGAATATTTAAAAGAGTATTTTTAAAAATAAAGACCCTTACCATGAGTTAAAATAATCACACACATTATTTATATTAATAAATAATAATCTCATGTTGATTATTTACTTTGATAAAAACATTTTTCACTTTTATTATTCATTTTATTTTATTTATTATCATGTTATATTTATTTATAAAATCATTTAAGTTCATAATGGTGGCTTAGATGATATTAGGATCATAAGTCCAAAATTTATTTAGTGTGTTGACTATGGTCAATGAGATCACTATTATTATCTACATACTTTTAAAACAAACCATAAAATATGGTTATAAAAAATAAACTGCATTATAGTCGTGGAGACGGTGGGTTGTACGTCTGTTTGAGTAACATTCCCATTTTTCAATGATTAGGATGGAAAGAAGTTAAGTGTAATTTTTAATTTAAATGATTATAATTATATCAAAAATAAAATATTATTTCTTTAAATACACTTATATATACCATCCGTGTGGTTTTTTAATCTAAAAACATCACATTGCTTAGTGAATGTGGTAATCCACACATATGCATGAATGACATTATCATCATTCAATGAGTGGAAACATAAGAATATTTATGATATATTGCATTTCATTAACGATAAATATTTCATTAATAACTTATATATACATTTAATCTCTCATCATTAATAATTTTGGTAGGCAGTGATAGAAAAATAATTACATCTATTTGTGAGGCAGTAGTCCATCGTACACTCAAATAATGGGTTTGTTTCCCATTTGATGGAAGTGGAGATATATATAGGCTATTCAATTAAAAAAATAAAAAATTAGTGTATGTGAGATACTATTATTATTATATTATCATGTTTAAATAATATTTTAAAGACGTTGAAGAATAAATCAATAAAAAATGCTCTGTTAAGAATAATACATATTCTTCGGACAACCTCTTTAGGTTTATACCAAAATCCTTCCTAGGTGGGTTTTCTAATAAAAATTAGGAGTCTATGAAATGTAATGGCATGAAATTAAGTGATTTGGGGAGGGATTTTATGAACTAAACGGATCTTTAAGAGTCAATAAAAGAGAAGAGGTGGTTCCCATTTTTATGTGAGTGGGAGGGCTCTTTTTATAATTTTATTAAATATTAAATTAAGATAAATAAGTGTTCCTTAAAAATAGAATTAAAATATACTTTTAGGTGATAATTAGGATGGGTCAAGAAATATCATCCCATAAAATTTGAACATGTTTATATTAGGGTTTTACCCTAATCTCTTTGTTTTAACCCGTATTAACTTTTTTTAAGAATTAATATGATAACGATGTTTTTACTCTTTAGGGGTCATTATAGTTAATATAAAGGAATATTTTCCAAAAAAATAAATTTTTGGATGTTTAAAACTATATCCTTTACCCTTGGCTAGATATAGGGTTTTTAATAATTTTAAATCATTTAATAACATATTAATTATTTTAAAATAACATTAATTTCATTTTAAAAATTATTCATTTATATTGAATTTGAAAAAACAAAATGGAATCAATGGAATCAAAATATAATACATTCACACATCATTAACATGTTCCATTTATCCAAAAAAAATTGTGGAATACAGTAATTCATACAATTTATATCACTTTTAATATTTTTAAATTCCTTTATTATATTTTTCAATTAATTGAATAAATACTATTTCTAAGTTTAATAATTATTTCTTGTAATTATTTTACTACTAAATATTAGGAATAAATAATCATGAAAAAATATATATTTATCTTGAAATATGAATATTTAAAACTAAAAATAAGTTATTTTATCCCCATCACAAAATATATAAATTAAAATAAGAAAATGACCAATTTTTCTTTATCATTTACTAAAATATTATAAAGGTAAAGATCAAGGATATATTAAAATAAGTATCCATATATTCAAGAAATGGATGTAAATGGAAATACTCCACTCATCGAATAGGATGAAGTATTTTTTTTAGGGTCAATATTTAGTCTTTGTCATAATATTTTTAACCTACATCGCCTTATCATAGTGATAAATTTTTATTATAGTTACAATTCATAATGAATAAAAACAAAAGAGACCTATTTACCAAAATTTAATCAAGTTATTCCAAATATTTAATTAATTTTTCAATATTCAATTCATATAAGTTTCATAATTTAATTTAAAATTAATCTCACAAAAAACAAGGAGAAGTATTTTTCATGAAAATTTATTTTAATTTTAAAAATGGATTTACACCAATTTCAAGTATAAAATTCATTTCAATAAATATAATTGGACTATATTTAATAGTAATGAAATAAGTAAATGTTAAAACATATACGGAATATAAAATTAATTTGTAAAGATTCCAAATGAAAATATAGTTTTCAATAAACATATGTATTTTCACTATTCATTGAAAAATCAAATATTTTAGAAAAATCACCACATTTCACCATATGATAATATTGATATACTAATTTCGAAAATTATATCATTTTATCAAATACAATTTCTAAAACATCCCAAAAAAATACATTATCTACTCATGAAAAGCTATAAAATTCATTTTTAGGAAGACATATTTTTCAAAAATAAAATAAATTTACTAAAAAATGAGTGATTTTTTACTAGGAATATATTAGTAAATTTATATTGAGTAGAAAATTTATATACATTTGTTAAATTATTTAATCATATTCATACTCGTCAATTTAATGGCTTTCTCATAATGTTCATATTTAAATAATAATATTTCAGTGTTCATTTAGGCTTAGTGTTGCATGTCATTTGTGCTATAAAATATAGTATTCTTTTTAAAATATTGGGTTTTTACAAAAAAAAGATCTTGGATAGTCCCCCCAAAATGTAACTACACTATAAAAAAATAAATCAAACAATAATCATCTCTTCTCTTGTAATTTTGATTTTATTCATTGGTTGGTTAGCTATTTTTAAGAACGATGTTTGTTATAAGTTATAATGAATCCTATCTCAAATAAAACATATCCAAAATAGTAATAAAATCTATAAAAATCTCTAATATATTCATTAACCATTCATTATCTGATTCACCTCCACTAGGATTGATGTTGGTAGATGTATAACTCAAGCATTAATGCTCGTATACAAGAGTACATAACCTTATAGTGATGATTTACATAACATGGTGGGGAAAGTAAATCATTGTGTATATATAAACAAAAAACAAAGTGGAAGAAATATCTGGATGAATTCACCACAATATAACAATAGTAAAAGGTAGATATCACAACTACATTCCAGCTAAATGTTAATGAAAAAATTAGGCTATATCAAAATGATCTATGGAAAATATCTTAAAATTATTTCAATATATATAGGATCAACCATCTATAAATCACATTTTACTCATTTCAAATGTAAAAATAAGTAAGGATAGTATCAATATAACTCGTCTTGATTCTTAGCATAATCATATCTCTAAAATCTGTTCAAACTCTACCAAATCATCCATATAAAGTATTAGGTATATTTTCCTTACCTATATTTTAAAAAATTAAGCCTTATCATGTATAAGGTTTCTTGAGAATACTGTCAATACAACTTTATAAATCACCACTACTATTTTAAATACACATGTATTCTTCATATTAATTTATAACAAAGAAAATGAGAAAATTACCAACCACCCCCCATGGAATTCTTAATTGCTAAACCATGTGTGACATTATCTCCTTTGAATAGTGCCTGAAGAGGATGATATACCCATCATCTAAATTAAAAAATAGGATTCAATATGTATAAAACCCAGTCTAATAGTCATGGTGAATAAGTTATAACTTTCAAGAATCATTGAGTGAATGATATTTCACCCTCAAAATCTTGGTTTGTGAAAAAACATTGACAAATACAAAATAATTTAAAAATGATCCTTTTTTCTTTATAACTGAAGAATATCCAATCAATGATGGATAGTAAACCATGACTACACTTTCATATGTGTAAAATATATCATTATGACATTGCTCAGGTGGATGATATACCACTAACACAACACATCATAGGATGATGATACCCCATCAGAATCAACTTGAGGTATAGATGATAAACCACCACTATCTAATTATTGGTCCATGATACACCACTAGAATCAATATTGGGGTGAATTATGTAACACTCGTATCATTCCACAGGTTCATGATGTGTCACTAAGACTACAACCAATGGAGGAAGGTACACAACTAATAGAATTCCTCTAGTGGATATTGCACCTCAATTAATAATCACAACTGAATTATGTGCCTTAAAGAAATATTTGTATATGGATGATGTTATAGTTTAATCTCATCAATGCTTGGATAAGGAAACACTAATATACTAAGGGATGATGGTACACCACCACTAAACAACTTTAGGTGAATGAGATACCCCCAATACATCAACTACATAGTGAAATGTGATTAGATACTTTTCATATTTTGATTTGATACCACTATAATAACTTATAAAAGTTCAAATAAAAAAAGAATGAAATTTATGAATTTTAATAATTCACATATAATTCATGAATATTTTTATTAACAATGGTCTTTAACTCAAGTAACCAACCCAATACATGTATCATTCCTAGGAATTATCACTCTAAGACTATCACATTTACAAGATATTCCTTACTATGTAATTTCTTAAAAAACCCCATTAGGTTCTTATAGGCGTGTCTCAAGAATAGATGCATGCCCCGAATAAAAGGTCACAGTTAAACATTTCATTTAACATTTGAAATTTTCATTGAAGAACATTGTGTCAAGGTATGAATATCTAGAGACCGCCCACGGGTTTCAAAAGTTTAATATATAAAATATTATATATGAAGAAATTAAATTATGTTAAATTTAGGGTAATACAAAAAAAATTCACATCCCTCTTTTCATATGATACAAGAAATATGTGAAAATACCAACATTAAATAAAGATTCCAACAAATAGGGTCTACTAGGGTCAATATCATCAATAACCACTGGATAATATATAATCAATCAATATAAATTTAAAAATTAAAAAACACTAAAACTAGGGAATAAATGATTTTACATGGTGAAATGGTATGATAAAATAAGAATAATTATATGAAGATAATTATCCTTACTTGAAGAAATATCCTCTGAAATATGACTGATGATTTTTGAGCCAGGATAGATGAGTTATCTACTTAACTGGTAATAATGAAGATAAAGAGAGAGAGATAGAGAGAAAATAAGTTACTAATATTTTGGAAAATAATGTAAACCGCAAAAATTTTTAATATTCAAACATTTAATTTAAGTTACAAATTAATATAAAAAATAGAACAATGGGTTAATTGTAGTTTTACCATAATAGCAGCAACATACCACCCTACCATATAACTAAATTATGAAACACACACCCCATGTTCCCCTTGGAATACACTTCCATATTCATGGTGATACATGCCTCAATAATCTCGACTTCTCAATACTAGAACCTCCTTTAAGGCATAGTAATCCCCAGAATTCCTAGATTCGTAGCACAGAACATGGGTAGGAGTGTGCCCATATTATTACTGAGAATCATAATATTACATTTCTTATGAGATATTATCATGCATCCTTCATTAGAAAACAACCCTCATCCACTGTGATAAGACCCTTGACCATCTAAAAATTCATTATCTTACAAGGACCAAAAATTACACTTTAGCAACCTACATTATATAATAACCATCCTCCAATGAAGCATTATGAGACACCTATAGTTGAATATTATCAAAATATTAAGAACAAATCTATGAAACTGACCCGTAATCCCCCATTAAAACCTCTAATGGCCCAAAATTTCAAAATTACAGGTTTTCTGAAAATTAAATTGTATACATAGCTCCAATAGATGAGTGGTGTTACATTTTTCTCTTTGATGAAATCCCCATTGGTGATGAATCATCCAATTAACTATTGATAATTTTTAATATCATTATAATGTCATTTTCAAACAAAAAATGTAAGAATATATATAAAAAATTAAAATATGAAAATAAGATAAACATTTAATAACTTTTGAATAATAATAGTGATTTTAAAATAAGACATTTGATCAAAATAAAAAATTCATTGAGGATTAAAATCATGTCATCATTTCACCAAACCTAATTAAAATTATTGTTTCCTATATCATTTAAATTTGGAATGTTTTGTGATCCAATGGTATTATTCCACTAATTTTTTTATAATAAAATGAAAATGTAATTGAAAATAAATTAATTTGATAATATAATAAAAAAATTTATATTCCTAGGAATGTATATTATCAATACTAGGAATGGGGTCTAATCAGTACTTCAAAAAATATAATTCCTTTCATTTGATAATATATATAGCTATTAATGTTGATTGGTAAATTTTTATAACCTATATCAAGAATATAGAAATATATAAAAACACATCAACACATGCAATTTTTGGAATATTTAACTCATAGTTTGAAAGACCATATTTTAATATTGTATGTTAACATCTTTTACACATATTTTATTACTCACTTGATAATGTGACAATAATATTATGATGAATATTATAGATCATTAACACATAGAATTGGAATCCAACCAATATAATTATAATCTATATTATTGATAAAAGAATAATTTAGATTGAAATATAACTCCTTTGTTCATTAAGATGTCACTCCATTTATAATAATTCTTCTTGACTCTATATTTTGGAATAAATTATCATTAATAGTTAATAAAAATTATCAAAAAAATTCTTTCCTAGGATATTTTAAATATCTATTTTGTTTATGATTGCATCCCCTATCCCTCAAAATAAAACTACATTATCTGGTCTTTAAAAAACGTTATTAGTCCCCTTATGAATTCAGCATAAAATGTATTATATTTTGAGGAATTATACATCAAAATATCAAATATATAATAAAATTTAATTTTTTTTAAAGTTATGGTATATTGTCAATATCATTTAATCAATTTAAGGTGAAAATAACGGGAAATTCCCATGTCAATTTCTTATTAATTATATGGAAATTTTACAAGTCTGTAATAATTTATAGTACCTGATTTTGAGGCCCAGTGTGCCCGGAATGAATTTCTAAACTTTTTTTAGGTACGTTTTGTGAACATGAGAGTGGGTTTTTGTAACTTTTGAACTACTGCTTGGAATTGAAATTTGAGGGTATCGTTGAAATCACACCACCGATATTTTCTTAAGGAGACCTTCACCTCCACTGCAGTTGGTCGAGGGTGAAAGTTACTTTTCGTGTTTTTTTGGAAATAAAAAATAAAATAATGAACATCTTTTATTTTATTTTCATAACCACCCAATTTTGAATGCTCGTTGGTGGGGACCACCCAAGCCTAAAACCCACCATTTTGAAATTAATGATGGGGACCACTTAAATCCTCTTTAATGGGAGAAAATCTTTTAACTCCCCATTTAATTATTTGAGCCAACTAAAATTAATTAAATGTGTCAGCATTTAATTGTGCCAACATAAATTAATCTATTAAACTTATTTTTATTTATATTGGCACCTCATTACCTTTGGGTGAAAGTGTTGGAAAAGAGACTAGTTTGGTGTAATTGTGGAGAAAACTTTTCCTCTCCAACAAATAATGCCTCTCCAACGAAGAATGCCTCTCAAACGAAGAATGAGGAACCGACCTCGAGTCCGGATCAGAAACACCATGCGGAGGCAACAAACGTTGACATTCTCTAAATACTTCACCTTCTTCCTTATGACATCCTCTATCAAACGAAAAGTTTGGTTTTGTTGTTTTGAATACCCCCTTACCTATTCTTGATGTTCTTTGTGATTCAAGAATTTTTGGGCCGCTTGCTACCGCCCTAATGCGGAGGGCGCGGGCCAAATGAACAAGGCCCGATAACTCCGTAATCCTTTGAGGTTTTTGATGTGTTCTTCGTGATGGAGGTGGACTGCCACTGGTGCCATCGATTGGCACTGGTTGGACACGAGAGTGGCGGTCGGCACCACGGCCGAAAACAAAGACGGCGGCGGCGCAACCGCGTTACAGAAGAAGAGGCTCGGCCCATCGGTCGTGGCGGATCAAGGGCACCGGCTAGCACTCTGCCTGGCTGCACGAGGGGGATGGTGGTGCACATCCATGCCACCTGGCATGCAAGATCCATGGCATTGTTCCACGGCAGCAAGAGGAGGGCAGCCGTTTCACTACCGGCTGCCGGTGAAGGTGCGGTGCGCGACCGCGCCGCACGGGGGAGGTGTCTAGCCGTCCGGCCGGCCATAGTGGGCCGCCGAAATTCAAGCATAGAGGGCCACATCACTATGAGCCGAGCGGGCCGGGTTTGACCCACGGCCAGACCTGGGTCAGACCTGACCCGAACCAACTTTGAACCTTTTCATACATTCGTCCATATCTTAAGCTATAGGAATATGTTTAATGAACCGTATGTAGCACCAGAATCCATGGTTCGAGATGGTACTTTTGGTATACCCCACTTGGGTTTGGGATAAAGTTGGGGTATGGCCGGGTTGAATCTAACACCAATCCAACCAGGCCTTCGGGACTAAAAGGACAATAACTTACATACCGATCGTCTGATTGATGCACCGTCTATTGCGTTGAGACCCCTTTTACACGGTGGTCCTTTGGAATACTTCTTCATGGGACTTAGTAGAAGATAGAGTGTGAACATGTGTCTTCAAAAGAAGATCCTTCCAGAATCAAACGAGCTTAGTGCGGGAACCCAGTAGCTGGTAGTAACACGAGAAAGAGATCCCATGTGGGTCTGTGCTCTGGGATCATTTGTGGGTCTATGTTCGAGAGAATTACTTGGACCCACACTAGTAATCCATGTGTGACTACTATAGGATCCTATAGGGGTATGATGTACAAGGTTCCTATGTGGGTCTGATGATGTACTAGGATCTTATGTGAGTGTGATGATTTAGGATCCTACGTGGTTCTGTTGATTTAGGATCCTACGTGGGTTTTCCTCTTAATAGAGTAAGATAATTTAGTAGTGACATCTAATAATATTTACTACCATACCTACGTTATATCAGGTTGAGCTAAGTATTTACCTTTGTGGTAATCTTCTATTTAGCGTACATGTGTGGTACTTACTTTTGTGATAATACCTTTGTGGTAATTTTCTATGTGGCATACCTTTGTGGTACTTACCTTCGTGTTTATACCATTGTGGAATTCTTTTCTGTTGGGTACCTTGGTGGTACATACCTTCATGGTGATA
Source organism: Viscum album (assembly GCA_963277665.1). Taxonomy (NCBI): domain Eukaryota; kingdom Viridiplantae; phylum Streptophyta; class Magnoliopsida; order Santalales; family Viscaceae; genus Viscum; species Viscum album. The sequence goes on along the minus strand of OY728138.1, from coordinate 1,466,002,381 downwards.
CTTTATGGAATTCTTCTCTGTGACATTACCTTTATGGTACTTACCTTTGTAGCATTTCTTTCCATCGTAGAACAGTTGTAATTTGGGCGAATGAGTTGGGCCTTCTGTTTCCTCCTGAATGAGATGGGTATACTTGATAACTTATGTATATATATGAGCATATACCTAAGTAGGGTTTTCAAGTGTTTTCATGCTTTTTGGTTTCTCTTTTTTGGGTTCTGTGAGTCCTTCGTGGGTCTCGGGGATCCTACTGAGTATCATTATACTCACCCCTGCATGAGCTACGCCCACACCTTGTTTTGTTTGGTCCAGACGACAGACAGCGCTGACTGAGGACTAAAGTACCAGGACTAGAGGTAGCTCAGAGGTGGACACTGGATGAGGCAAACCAAAGAGAAGACCGTTTGAGAGCTGTAACTACACTTCAGGTAGGATCCTTGGTGGGTGTTCACCGGAGCTGTTTCAGTTATACTTGTACTTTTCAGTTTCCTTGTACTTTCCAGTTGGGCTTGTATTCTATCCCATTTTCTTACTGTACACACACTTTTACTATACAGTTTACTTGTGTTTGTATGATGTTTTGTTCTTGGTTATGTGGGATAACAGGATATAAACGAAATCCTTTACTAGTATTAGGGAATACACCTTTCGGTGCAAGTCGCCAGCCCCTGGCCAATGGAAGGCGGGCTTGGGATAGTCACACCACGGGCCCCGGGGGACGGTTTGTGAAAAATTGGTATCAAAGGAGTCGGTTCTACCGTAGAACATTGGACTCCGATATTTTTAATGGAAATATTATTAAGTGTAGGGAGTGTGGTTATCAGTTTAGGGAATCCAGTGTTGGTGTGGCGGCGGACGTATCCATACACCAGGACCCTGACTTCTGATTTCTGAATCAGTGCACAAAAACACTGATTACATGTGCGTTTAAAAAAGTTTTCATTCTGTTGTTTTTTGATTCAGATCACCAGGTATAACTTATTTACTATGTTGCACCTGTTTCCTTTCAGTATTCCTCCACACAGACAGCCAACTAGGGTTTTGGGTATAGTACGCGATTATAGCCAACCGAGCAACGAGGCCTCGGTGTAGGGCCCTATATCAGTAGAGGCACCAGTGGTACCATTAACCATTGGGCCACCGATTCCACCATACCCAGCATCATAGGGTGCACGCTGCTCGGGAACATTGCACTATATCTAGTGCCAGAGGCCACCAAGGTTCTGGGGTCTGACGGACCCACAGGTGGCTGAGGATTGGTTGGAGGATGTGGTGAGAGTCTTTAGACTGGTTGGGACACCAGCTCATCTCATGGTGATTCGTTCCACCAGTCTTCTACAGGAAGTGGTAGGCAGATGGTGGAGCTTGATTCTATTGGTTTACTACATGGTGAAACTTATCTTGGAAGTCATTGAGAGCCTGTTTCGGGCAGAGTTATTCCTAGAGACCCCTCACGCAGTGCGCATACAGGAGATTCTTCATCTGCAGCAGGGCAACATGAATACGGCTCAGTATACAGTGAAGTTCACTGACATCTCACGCTACTCCACTGATATGGTGGGGGATCCATTTTTCAGGGCCCATAACTTTGAGTAGAGACTCATGGGGGAGATCAGGGCTTCGATGATTTCTATCAACATCCCGACATGGGTGGGGGTGTTAGAGAGATCCCTCTTAGTGGAGAGATTTCTTGCTGGGAAGTCACCAGTAGTGAGACCCACCATAGGGTGTCACATAGCGGAGTCTTCTGCAGTTGGCAGCAAACATATTTCATAGAGGTCCAAGAGGAATAGACCTACAGGAGGATGACCGCATGATTCAGGGTCGGTTGTGAAAGGCACCCAAGACAGATCCATTCATAAAAGGAGCAGGAAGTGTTACACATGCGGCGGGAAGGGTCGCATGGATAGTGACTGCCTAACCCACCATACAGAGGATCAATAGAAGGTCGAATGACAGCCCAGGCAGAGACAAAGGTTCGACCAAGGAGATCCACCGGGAGTAGGCAGGTGTGGAAGAGGATCTGGTCGTGTAGCTGGCGGTGGGTGACGATTCAAGATGTTAGCGCCACCACCACCAGGTGGTCCACACAGACCATAGGGAGCAGGTGGATACGGGCGAGGTCATCTCTAGGTAGCTTAGGCCTACATCCATGGCACTTCAAAAATGATACGAGTTACGATATGTGTCTACCCCACCTTAGCTGCAGTACTTATTGGCATTTGTGCCAATCATTATTTTATTTCCACTGCCCTCCTTCGGAGGTCAGAAATTACGATGGAGGTGTTGAATTGATCCTTATGGGTAGATACTCCTACGAGAGAGGATTCGATGATTATACACTAGTGTCGGCAGTTTGAGATTACTATTGGAGGTGAGAGCTTTGGCTGGGATATCCTACTTGCGGGGTCGAGGCCTTACGACGTCATATTGGGTATAGAATGGTTATCTACAATCCATAATCAGAAAGACTGTATTTGGTGCAATGTGTGGTGTGTCTGCATGGATGGAACTAGGTTTACCTTCACCAGTGAGAAGGGAGCCTTTGAATCACATGATGGATTTACCCAGAGAAGGGTGCAGCCAATCACTCATCAGTTAGCAAGCATTTCCCTTGAAGCACTTGATGTGGGGAGTCTGAGCTATCCTATTGTGGTGGACTAGTACACGGATGTTATAACTACCCGTACATTACATATATTTTTATTACATCAAAATTGAAGCGTACTTATTACAACATGTAACAAAACCATGATAGGACCACATAGGTATAGTGTCTCTAGAAACTGGGAAACAAAATCAATGGGTTCATAAATCGTCAAAACTGTCTCCTGTTTATTTCATCATACCTAGAGTCCCTTTTGGCATATCCTATTTAATACCCTTCTTCCAGACCTGGGTAAAAGAAAACATAAAAAAGTGTGAGCTCAAATGCTTAGTAATGGTAAAAAAATCAAATAACAATCATATCATATTCAAAAGAAAATAACATTTTCTAAATCATAACCTGCAAAATAGATCATAATATCCTGACATGGGATAAATCATATTAGTGAAATTTAATCCCAATAATCATAACATAAAACGTGAAACTTTTTTTCATACAAGAATAATCATAGAAAATAATTTCTTATTTGTCAAGAATCATTTCCAAGACCATCATAGTGGACAAAGTCCATTACTGAACTGTGTTCACTCCCCGTTCCAGTCCTGTATCATTGAACCAGATTAACCTATCGTTCCAGTCATGTCTATCTCATAAGATATAAATCAATTCCCAACAAATTGGAGGGAGATATAGGTCACACACATCTCATAATGAAACCATTCCTATATGTGCCAAAAAATCATTAATCATACAACAGAGCATAACACATGTAATAAAAATGGGATTCTTAAACATCATGCCATCAAAAAATAATCCAAATAAGATAAAAGGACGTCATAAAAATAATTCCATCATAACATAATCAAATCAATGTAATAATAGTGATATAAGCATAACCCTATAGTATCTTAGATCGAAAATAATTTTGATAAAACACTTGAACTCCATTCCTGAGGAAAATATCCTTTCTACTTCAAAAACATTTTTCCATTCACAATATATCATACATATTTAAAATAAAAGAAGTTAATTTAAAATAAAATTGAAAACATGTAATGGATGCTTCATGGAAATAATATTCTATGAAATCATAAAAATCCATTCATTCCGTACAAGTTAAAAAACATGCTTCCCGTACATTGGCCGGAAAAGTCAAAAAGCATCTCATACCAAAAACAACAAAAGATTCCTTTCTTATCTTTTACTCAAAATTCACCAATAGGTAAATTTTCAATTAAAAAATTTTAGGAGGATAGAAATAATATTACATATTGAGGAATCACAGATGTTGATGATAAATATTCCCCAGTAAATTCTGAAGTATAACAATCTCGGATAAAAATGTGATTGTGAGATTTTACCTTACCTTAGGTTTGATATGCTTTGTATGTATCAGAACATCCTGTATAATGATTTAAATAATTTTATTGACTTATTATAAAATCATATTCATTGTTATGATATCATATATGGTCCTATTCTTATCTTCTTGTTAGTAATATGTCATTGCCACTTGTTATTCGGGTGTTCATTACTTTATGTTTTTATGTGTGTTTTGTCGAATAAATTCTTATTCCTATTTTTAGGTTATAGCTACATCATTTATAGAATGTTATTAGTATAATATATATCATATTTATTGATTCAATTAGTTTATATAATCATGTTTTAATTAAGATCATGTAGAATGAATCACATCACACCGTGGAGACGGTAAGTCATACGTACGCACAAGTGATGATATCGTTCCCATAATTATTGAATGGTATTGAAGTGGATGATATAATATCTCAGAATTAGTATCATGTTATAATAATTATATCTATTTATTATTTACACCATTATACCTATCCATGTAAGGTGGTGGTGGAAAATAGATTAGACCATGGCTTGGAGACGGTATTCATTACGTACTCACGCGCGGTGATTTCATTTTTCTGTAGAATGAATTTAAGGTGAAATTGGAAGCTTTAATATTTATAATAAAATATAATTATATGAGTGACACTGAAGTTATTACTTTATAATGAAACAATTAAAGAAGATGAAGTATAAGAAGAAATAAAATTGAAAGAATCGGTAAAGGATATTACCTCTTTTTCGACTCGCCTCTTCTAAACCTACTCTTAGGGAACTAAAGTTGGCCTTTGAAGAATATCAGGACCTATAGTATGTAAATAGGGAAGTGTAAAAGAAAAATGGACAGGTTTTGGTAGAGTTTGAAGGTTCAAAATGTTACTAAGAGGAGATGGAGGAGGATCCCTTTTATAATAGTAGAGAGGGGCACTTTTGAAACCTCTAAAATATTAATTTATAATAAATAGAAACCCCACATAAAAACATCCAAAATGACTCAAGTTCGAATATGGTATGAGATAGGGTTTTAATATCATCAGACAGTAAAATTTAGACATGTTGGGATTTTATTTTAAACCTTATCAACTCGATTTATCCATATTTAATCTTTTAATTTTATTTGTGGTAATAATATTCTAAATTTTAAATTGTTACAAATAATTGCTTTTGCATTGTGAATTGTCTATAATTGGATAATTTATGACATTGTCAAAAATATAAATATAAATTTTTAATTTTTAAATATTTTTGTGATTTTTAAACAACTTTATAATATGCTGGTTTTATAAAATAACAATAGTGTCAATTTTGACACAATTCATTTATTTTCAATTAAATAAATTCCACATAGAGAATATAATCAAAAAAATATATTTAATAGATTCCTAACATGTCATATTCTTCTATATAATTTGTGTAGAACATTAATTAGTTCATATAATATTTATTTTAATATTTTAAAACAATTTATTTTATATTTAAATCAATAAAATAATTTCTACATCACTATTGTGTCATCATTACTGGTAATTATTTAATCCCTATAATTTATAAATAATTTCTCAATATGTAGAAAATTTTATTAGCTTTCTGGAAAAAATTTATATACGATGTTTTATGAATTTTATCACTAAATTAAAATTATTACTCTTATAAGATATAAGAGAGTGACATGTTGTCACTTTCTTTGGTTTTAACAACTATTATATCATTTTCATAGTCAAAATTCCAAAAAATGAGTCTATTCTTACCATTAGGTGATATGGGTCGACTTTTATTCATCCAATATAATTTTGGTAGGTCTTAGGGTAATTTTATAATCTTATTTTTACCCTTAATTAGGCAATTTACCTTTAACTGTAGTATATAAACAAAATTATCGTAGCTACTATTCATAATAAAGAAAATAAAAGTAACATATTAACATAATTTAGACACAATTAATGTAAATATGGAATCAATTTTTTAAAATTCAAAACATAGAATATGCAGTAATTAATTTAAAATTAATCTCGTTGTTATGAAAACGGGTTTTAAGAGTTCAAACATTGTCAAAGATTGAAATGTTTTTACCTATAAATTCAATGTAAAATTAATGGTAATGACTTACATTATATTAAATGGTAAAAATATTTTATATTAATACTTTAAAACCATTTAATTTTATCATTTAACTATAATTTATCTTGATAAAAAAATTTAAGAAAACTTTATCATATTTTTACTATTCATAAAAATATGAAAGTTATCAGAAAAGTATCAAAAATTAATCCAATGTAAATTTTTATATCCTGATTCAGAGGAAGATTTTTATCTTGTAAAATTTAACTCTTAATATTTTAAAAAATTATATTTAAAATTGGTGCTCCTTCAAAAGGCGGTAAAACGACATTTTTTGAAAAGTACTTCTTTTATCTGAAAACCTGATTTTGTTTTCATACCTCATTCTAGAAAATGTGTAAGATGAATTATAATGTTATAAAATTTTAAATTCAGATAATAATATTCATAATGGATAGTTCATAATATTATAATAATAGATAATTGTTTAGTGAAACTCGATATTGAGTACAACGCAAGCTATCGGGGAAGGTTTCTCTTACATGTAACACAAGACAAGCCAATGTTGTGTATAGTGAAAGATTCCTTTGGTGTTGCATATAACATAATACATAAAAAAATATTTCTCAAAAAATATCAGGGTGTCACATTCTACCCACCTTAAAATGAATTTCTCCCTGGAAATTTGTCACTTTGTAACAAACAGATGAGGATACCTCTCCCTCTTCATATCCTCAAGTTCCCATGTAGCTTCTTCTAATTGGTGGTACCTCTATAAAACTTTAACCAACTGAGTGGTCTTGTTTCGTAGAACATTTTCTCTATGATCCCTAATCTCTATCAGATGTTCTTCATATGAAATATCTTGCTCCAGCGGTACAACTTCTGAGCATAGTACATGTGAAGGATCAGGTATGTACTTTATCAGGAGAGATACTGGAACACATCATGAACTTGAGAGAGAATTGGAGGAAGTGTTAATCGGTAAGCTACCTTCCCAACAGGACATAGTATTCCGAAAGGACCTATATACCTAGGGCTCAGCTCACCCTTTTTTCTAAATCTCATTACTCTCTTCCAAGGAGATATTCCTAAGAAACCTTTATCACCCACTTCAAACGCCGCGTCTTTTCTTCGGTTATCGGTATAACTTTTTTGTCAACTTTGAGATGCTCTTATATGTTGTTGAATAGATCTGAACTTTTCTGCCATATCATCAACAGGATTAGGTCCCAATAGCTTTCTTTCACCAACTTCATCCCAGCACATTGGAGTTCTGCATTTCTTTCTATATAGAGCTTCATAAGGAGCCATCTGAATACTGGGGTGAAAGCTATTATTATATAAAAATTCCACCAAAGGTAGGTTTTGATCCCAACCACCTTTGAAATCCATAGAGCAAGCTCTCAACATGTCTTCTAGAGTTTGAATTGTCCTCTCAGACTGGCCGTCTGCCTGAGGATGATAAGCAGTGTTGAAAGTCAACTCTATATCTAGAGTATGCTGAATACTTCACCAAAACTTCGAGGTAACCCTCAGATCCTTATCAGATATAATGGAGTGTGGTACTCCATGAAATTTTACCACTTCCTTTACATGTATCTTCGAAAGCTGATCAAGAGAGAAATATTATCTATTAGAAATGAAGTGTTCTGACTTCGTAAGATGACCTACTATAACTTACATAGCATTATTCCATTTGGTTGTTTTAGGATGTCCAGTGACAAAGTCTATAGTAATGTTTTCCCATATCCATTCATGTATGGGTAATGGTTGTAAAATCCCCTTATACATCTATCTATCAGCTTTAAATAGTTGACAAACCAAGCATCAAGAGACATATTCAGCAACATCTCTTTTCATGTCATCCCACCAGAGGTACTCTTTCAGGTCCCTATACATCTTCGTGATTCTAGGGTGAACAGAGAATTAAGAACTATGAGCCTCATCCAATATTTCCTTCCTTAATTCTAGGATGGGAGGACCAAAAACATGATTCCTAAACCTTATTATTTTATCATAATCAATGTGGAATTCAGGAAAATTTCTCACCTTCTTTTGTAACTCTACATATTTTTTCTGTGCCTCTTTAATCTAAACATGCATAGATTGTTGAAAATTCATTTGAGAAAGATAATATTTTTTCCCATCCATTATAATTCCAAGATCCATCCTTTGTAAATACATAAATATTGGATCTTTTTTTATCCTTATCATGGATAAGATAGCTTGGTCTTGCCGACATAATGCATCTGCCACCTTTTTTTCTTTCCCAGGGCGATAATGAATTTAGCAGTCATAATCCTTAATTAGCTCTAACCATCTTCTTTGGTGTAAATTCTGATCCTTTTGGTTGAAAATATAATTTAATCCTTTATGATTAGTATAAACATCACACCTTTCACCATAAAGATAATGCCTCCAAATCTTTAATGCAAATATTACTGAAGCTATCTCCAAATCATGAGTTGGTTACTTTTGCTCATGGATATTCAACTGTCATGAGCAAAAAGCTATCACCATATCAATTTTCAAGAGAACACACTCCATCCTTTTCTCAGATGCATCACTGTAGATCACAAACCTTTCTCTACTACAAGGATGTGTGAGCACAGGGGAACTAGCTAACCTTCTTTTTAGCTCTATAAAATTCTCTTCACATTCCTCAGTCCAAACAAACGTAACTCCTTTCCGAGTCAATTTGGTTAGTGGGTAAGATAATCTTGAAAAATATTTCAAAAAACGTCCATAATACCCAGTTAAACCAAGAAAACATCAGATCTCAGTTACTGTTGTTTGTCTCTACCATATTCTGATAACCTTTGTTTTTGCGGGATCCACAGATATCCCCTCTCTTGAGATTATGTGACCCAAATATGAAACTTCTTGAAGCCAAAATTCACACTTGGAATATTTGGCATAAAGCTTATCCTTTCTGATGTTCTTAAATACAATTATGAAGTGATCTTCATGTTCTTACTTTCTCTTTGAATAGAAAATAATATCTTCTACAAATACTGCCACAAACTGATCAAGATAGTCTCTAAAGACTCTCTTCATTAGATCCCTGAAGATATAAGGGGAATTAGTAAGACCAAATGGCATCATTATACATTCATAGAGTCCTTACCTTGTACGGAATTATGTCTTTGGTATATCCTCTTTTTTGACCCAAAATTGATGATACCCTGAATGATGATCAATCTTGGAGAAGTATTGAACTCCGATTAGTTTATCAAATAAGTCATTAATGAGTGGTAGATGATATTTTTTTGCTTGATAGTGATCTTGTTATGTTCTCTATAATCAATGCAAAGTCTCACTAATCCATCTTTATTCTTAACAAAGAGAACAGGTTCTCCCCAAGGTGACACACTAGGGCGTATGAATACTTTATCAAGATTATCGTGGGGTTTCTTCTTCAATTCCTGCAACTCAATTGGGGCCATTATATATGGTGTCTTTTAAATAGGCATAACACTCGGTATGAGTTTCTCTCTAACTATTTGAGATAAATAACATTCATTTATTGGAATCAAGACCCATAAGATGGAAGAAATTTTCACTGGAAGGTTATATTCATCCTTGCATCGATAGATGATTGTAGATTGATCTCGAATATGAAATGTGACTTTCCTTCATTGGAAACTGATATGAGCTCCATATAAAGAAATCCAATCCATGCCAATAATCATGTCAAATTCTACTATTGGAAGGATCACAAGAATTTCAGGAAGCACTTTCCCACAAACATCAATCAGAGAAGAATAGTAAACTTTTGATGCGACTTTTGTGCTATTTGGGGTCATCACAGCTAACTAAATATCTAATTGCTGAGGTAATATGGAAATAACCTTAGAAAATTCATCATAAATAAATGATGGGGTGATCTAGAATCAAATAAAACATTTTCTACTTTTGAGTGGATGGTAAGTGTACCTTTCACCACTTCTATATCGTACTCCACATCGCCGATATAAATTGCATGTGACATTCCTTTGTCTTTGGCCTTAAGAGTTTATTGACGTCGATCATCATCAAAAACCCCTGTATTAGGGCATTTATTAGAATAATACCCCATTTCCTTGCACTTGTAACATTGAAGTGTAAGAGGTGCATTTTGTGAATCCTTTTCCTTGTTCGCATCATTCTACATATTATTCCCATTACATCGACATTCAATTGCACGACGACCTTCTTTTCCACACATAAAACATTTACTTATACCTTTAAGACAATTCCCTCCATATTTCTTTCCACACTTTGAGCATAAGGGAAAACTCATTTTATTTTTAGTGTGGTCTTTAAATTTTCCTTTGAATTCAATTTTCCACTTCTTATCAAACCCATATAACTGATGGGTTACTCCAATCTCCATCTCAAACTTGATAGCACATCGAAAAATTTCCTCATAGCCATTGATGTCCTTTATGGATAATGCCTGTCGGAGACTTGGTTTTAAGACACTAAATAATCGATTGATCTTACTCTCAGGTTGGATAATAATCCCTGAAGCGTACCTTGCAAGCCTTGTAAAATTTACTTCATAGGTACCAACAGATTCATCATCCTTTTACTTCAGTTCAAGAAACTCCTTCCCCATCTTTGTTCGAAGAATACGAGGGAATTACTTATTGAAAAATAAGTTCATAAACTTGTCCCGTTCCATTGACTCAATTTCATCCCTTTTCCATATATTCTTGACAAGATTCCATCATTGATCAGCTTCACCTTCCAAACGATATACTGCTAAGATAACTTTATCATGTTCAAAACATGGCAGGACTGAAAATATCTTTTCATTGGTACTGATCCATTGTTCAGCGACAAGTGGATCAGAAGACCTGCTGAAAGAATATGGAAATTTCCTCATGAAGGATTCAACCGAATGTTGCTACTTTCTTTTATCGTTTGGAAGGCATTCATGATTCATTGATTGAGAACTTTGTGTGAGAATGGATATAAGATTTTTCATTCTAGCTAGCATAACATTTGGTTGCTCAAGGGGACAATCATTGCATTGACTGTCGCATTCAGCATTAACACAGTTCCTTTGGGTTCCAGCCATTGACTAAAACTGCGAAGAATGGTCTGAGCAATACTAATTACAATAGGAAAACCACATAATCAGTATTACAATTTCACACTTTAGGTCTTATCATAGATTATTCATAATAATTTATAAAACATTAATATTATGTTTTATCCTTAGACATATACATAGGGTTCTTACTAAGGCTTTGACATCCTACTTTCCAAAGGTTGATTATACCTTTCCTCTAAAACCAACTATAACGAACCATACATTACATACATTGTTATTACTTCAAAAGTGAAGCATACTTATTACAACATATAACAAAACCATGATTGGACCGTATAGGTATAGTTTGTTTAGAAACTAGGAAACATAAACAATTGCTTCATAAATCATCTACATTGTCTCTTGTTTATTTCATCATATCTAGAGTCCCTTTTGGAATCTCCTACTTAATACCCTTCTTCCTATCCTAGGGAAAAGAAAACATACAAAAGGGTGAGCTCAAATACTTAGCAAGGGTAAACAAAGGAAATATCAATCATATCATATTCATAAGAACATAACATTGTGAAAATATTAACCTAACAAAGATTTCATAATATCATGACATGGGATAAATCATAGTAGTGAAATGTAATCTCAAAAATCATTACTTAAAACATGAAACTTTGTGGCATACACACATAATCATTGAAAATCATTTCATATTAGTCGTGACTCATTTCTAAGACCATCATAGCGGACAAAGTCCATTACTCAACCGAGTTCAATCCTCATTCCAGTTCTGTATCACTAAACCAGATTAACTTTCTGTTCCATCTATGTCTATCTCATGAGATATAAATCTTTACCCAATGTGTTGGAGTGAGATATAGGTCCCACCCATCTCAAAATGAAACCATTCATATATTTTCCATAAAATCATAAATCTTACATCATAGCATAACCCATGTAATAAAAATGGGATTATTAAACATCATGCCATCATAACACAATCCATATAAGATAAAAGGGCTTCATAAAAATAATTCAATCATAAACTAATAAAATCATTGTAACAATAGGGATATAAACAGACCCCTATATTTTCTTAGATAGAAAATAATTTTGATAAAACAATTGAACTCCATTCCTGAGTAAAATATCTTTTCTACTTCAAAAACATTTTCCCTTTCTCCACATGTCATATAATTTTAAACTAAAAAAAGTTAATTGAAAATAAACTTGAAAACATATAAAGGAAGCTTCATGGAAATAATATTATATGAAATCATAAAAATACATTCCTGCCTTATAAGTTAAAAAACATTCTTCTCATACTTTGGCCGGAAAAGTCAAAAAGTATCTCATACCGAAAACGAAAAAATATTCCTTTCATATATTTTACTAAAAATTCACCAACATGTAAAATTGGATTTAAAAATATATAGGAGGATATAAATAATATTACATATTGAGGAAACATGGGTGTGGATGACAAATTTTCCCCATCAAATTCTGAAGTATTACAATCTCAGATAAAAATGATATTGCAAGATTTTCCCTTAACATAGGTATAATATGCATTGTATGTATCCAAACCTCCTATATAATTATTTAAATAGTGACATTGACTTATTCCAGAATAATATTCATTGTTATGATATCATATATGGTCATATTTTTATCTTCTAATTAGTAATATGTCATTGCTACTTGTTATTCAGGTGTTCATTGCATTATAGATACATCATTTATAAAATGGTATTAGTATAATATATATCATATTTATTCATTCAATTCGTTTATGCAAACATGGATTAATGAATATCATGTAGAATGAATCACATCGCACTGTGGAGACCATAAGCTGTACGTACGCCTGAGCGACGATATCATTCCCATAATTAATGAATGGTATTGGAGTGGATGATAGAATATCTCAGAATTAGTATCATGTTATAATAATCATTTCTTGTTATTATTTACACCATTATACCCATCCATGTATGGTGGTGGTGGAAAATAGATTACACCACAGCGTGGAGACGGTATTCTGCACGCACGCACGCGCGGTGATTTTGGTTTTCCGTAGGATGAATAAATGATGAAATAGGTTTGTTTTATATTTATAATAACATATCAGTATATGATTCAAAATGATATTATTACTTTATAATTAAACTTTTAAATAATAGGAAGTATAAGAAGAAATAAATTTGAAAGAATCGGTAAAGTATATTACCTCCTTTTGGACGCGCCTCTTCTAAACCTTCTCTTATGGCACTAATGTTGGTATTTGAAGAAGACCAGGACATCTATTATGGTGCTAGGGAATTGGAGAAGATAAATGGATAGGTTTTGACAAATCTTGAAGGCTCAAAATGTTGTGAAGAGGAGAGGGAGGAGGTGCCTTTTTATAAGAGAGGAGAGGGAAATTTTTGAAGCCTCTAAAATATTAATTTATAATAAACCCAAACCCCACAAAAAAACTTCCAAAATGAGTAAAATTAAATTATGAGATGATATAGGGTTAAAATATCATCAGAAAATAAAATTTAGACATATTGGGAATTTATTTTAAACCTTATCAACTCGATTTATTCTTATTTAATCTATTAATTTTATTTGTGGTAATAATAATCTAAATTTTAAATTGTTATTAATAATTACTTATGTGTTTTGAATTTTCCATAATTGGAAACATTATAAAATTTTATACCATATAAATTTCAATTTATAATTTTTAATTATATTTGTGATTTTTCAAAAAAAAATTAATATGTTATTTTTATAAAATATGAATAGTGTCAATTTTGACACTATTAATTTATTTTCATTAAAATAAAATCCACACAGAGAATATAATCAAACAAATATATTTAATAGATTCCTAACATGGCATATTACTATAGAAAATTTTTTGAGAACATTAATTAGTTCATATAATACATATTTTAATATTTCTAAAACCATTTATTTGATATTCCAATCAATAAAATAATTTCTACATCACTATTGTGTCATCATTAATGATAATTATTTAATCCCTAAAAAATAAAAATAAAATTCTAAAGATGTATATAATTTTATTTTCTATCTGGAGACTATTTCTATCAGATGTTTTATGAAGTTCATCAGTAAATTAAAATAATTACACTTATAAGATATAAGAGAGTGACATGTTGTCACTTTCTTTGGTTTTAATATTAATTATATCATTTTCAATGTCAAAAGTACATTAAATGAGTGTATTCTAACCCTTAGGTGATATGGGTATACGTTTATTCATCCAATATAATTTTGGCAGGTGTTATGGTAATTTTATAATCTTATTTTTACCGTTAATTACCCAATTTACCTTTAATTGGAGTAAATAAACAAAATTACCATAGTTGCTATTAATAAAAAAAATAAAAGTGGCCTATTTACATAATTTTTACTCACTGAATCTAAATATGGAATCCATTATTCAAAATTCAGAACATAGAAGTTTCAGTAATTAATTTAAAATTAATCCTGCTGTTAAGAAAACAGGTTTTAAAAGTTAAAACATTGTCAAAGATTGAAATGTTTTTACCTATGAATTTAATTTAAAATTAATGTTATTGACATAAATTATATTAAATGGAAAAAATATAATCTATTTATACTTTAAAACCATTAAATTTTATCATTTAAGCATATAAATTATCTTGATGAAAAAATTTGTTTTTAAGAAAACATTAGCGTATTTTTACAATTCATCAAAATGTGAAAGTTATCAAAAAAGTATCAAAATTTTATCCAATGTAAATTTTTATATCCTGATTCAAAGGAAGAAGTTTATTTCATAAAATTTAACTTATAAACATTTCAAAAATTATATTTAAAATGGGTGCTCCTTCAAAAGGCAGTAAAACTTCATTTTTTAAAAATATTTATTTTTTCTGAAAAACTGATTTTTTTTTCATACCACATTCTTGAAAATGTGTAAGATTAATTATAATGTTATAAAATTAAAAATTAATTTAATACTATTAATAACAAAATTTTCATTATATTATAATAATATATCATTATTTAGTGAAACTGGCATTGCGTAAAATGCAAACTATCGAGGAAGGTTGCTCTGGCATGTAACGCAAGACAAGATAGTGTTTCTTATAGTTAAGGATTAGTTTGGTGTTTCATATAACATAAGACATAAAAAAATATTTCTCATAAAATCTCAGGGTGTTACAGATGTCTTCACTGATGATGTTTTCGGTGTACCTCCTCACAGAGAGGTGGACTTTTACATTGACTTATATCATGTGATGGAACCGATATCCACACCAGCATATCAGATGGCTCCCATAGAGCTTCATGAGCTGTGGATACAACTAGAGGACTTACAGGGGAAGGGGTTCATTGGGCCCAGTGTTTCTCCTTGAGCAGATCTGATTTTTTTCGCCAAGAAGGCGGTTGGGAGCTTGAGACATTGTGTTGACTATCGGCATCTGAACCAAGTGACAGATAAGAAAAAGTAACCACACCCGAGGATTGACGATCATTTCGATCAGCTGAAGGGATCATGGTGGTTCTCCAAGATAGACCTTATATCAGGCTATCGCCAGCTCAGAGTATAAGATGAGGATATACAGAAGACAGCTTCCAGATGCTGGTATGGCCACTACGAGCTCTTGGTTATGCCATTTGGCATGACCAACACTCTAGCAGTGTTCATGGGACTCATGAACAACATCTTTCAGCCATACCTTGATCGCTTTGTAGTAGTCTTCATCGACATCATTTTGATCTACTTGGATACTGAGGAGGAGCATGGATATTATTTTTTAATAGTTTTGGACACACTCTAGGAGCACCAACATTATGGTAAGCTCTCAAAGTTCCAGTTCTGGATCCGAGAGGTTCACTTTCTCAGACACGGCATCTTAGAGGCCAGAGTTGTATTGGATCCAGTGAAGATTGAGGTGGTACATTCTTGGGATCCACCCAGCTGTGTGACAGAGGTACAGAGTTTCCTGGGTTTGGCCAGTTTCTACTGAAGATTTGTGACATATTTCTCCAGAGTAGCATCACCATTATCAGCATTGATGAAGATAGGGTAACCCTTTGTGTGTTCGGAGAGATGCCAGTAGTGTTTTATGAGCTCAGGAAGAGGCTCACTACCACCCCCATCTTGATGCTTCTAGATGAGGGAGTTGGGTATGTAGGTTACTACGACGCATCAAGGACCGGACTCGGATGTGTCTTGATGCAGGAGTGAGAAGTTATCGCATATGGTTCTCGACAATTGAGACATCATGAGAAGAAATATGCTACCCATGACATGGAGTTATTAGCAGTGGTCTTTATCTTTTATATGTTGTGACATTACTTGATGGGAAAACATTTTACAGTCTACTCTGATCATAAGAGTTTCAGGTATATCCTATCTTAGATGGACCTGAACCTGAGGCAATGATGATGGATTGAGTTCCTCTAGGACTATGACTTCAAGATAGTCAATACTCTTGTGAAGGGGAACATTGTAGCAAATTTACTCAGCAGAAGATCTGGTATACAACTACTATGTGAGGCGATGGAGCAGCTATCTGATTTAAAGATATCCTAAGTGGATCAAGATGGATTAGCTTTTCATTAGTCTCTTATAGTCACTCCCCCACTCCTTCAATGAGTAAGGGAGGCGCAGTGTGGGGACACTGTCTTCGAGGCTTGACGTGCTCATATATCCATAATACATGCACCTGATTGATTTTCTGAAGGTGGGGAGCATGTCATCCTTTTCAGAGGATGTACCATGGTACCAGTGTTTCTTTGGGAGGATGTCTTGAGATAGTTCCACTCATCCTTTCTAGCGGTATATCTAGGAGTGGCGAAGATGTACTAGGATCTCCGATTATAGCACTGGTGGCTAGGAATGAGGAAAGAAGTAGCAGAGTTTATCTCTCAGTGACTCACTTTTCAGCTAGTGAAGGCAGAGTATCAGGTACCAGTAGGCTTATTTCAGCCATTGGAGGTCCTATAGTGTAAGTGGAATGGGATATACATGGACTTCATGATAGTACTTCTTGCGTATATCCAGGTGTCATGATTCTATCTGTTTGACTGTCAACCAACTCACCAAGTCAGCCCCCTTCCTACTGATAAGAGATAAGGGTTCAGTTGAGAGCTTGGGATGCCTCTATGTGTAAGAGATTGTGCGGCTATATGGTTTATCATCGACGATTTTCTCCGATCATGATTCACATTTCTCTTCCCAGTTATGGAAGGTGTTATAAGAGGCTTTCGAGACACAGCATTGTTTGGGCACCACCTTCCATCCTCAGACGGATGGCCAGAATGAGCGGACCATTCAGACCCTTGAGGACATGCTTGGTGCTTGCATCCTCAACTTTAGTCATAGCTAGGAGGTTCAATTGCCCTTGGTGGAATTTTCATTCAAAAGCATCTATCACTCTACAATTTGGATGTCACATTTTGAGGCGTTGTACGAATGACCTTGCAAATGGCCTCTGTGCTGGACCGACTGTGGGGAGTTAGCACTCATGGGACCAGATATGATACGGTCTACCATGGAGAAGGTGCAGATAATCCAGGAGCAGATGAATACTACACAGAGCATGCATAAGTTTTATGACGATAGGAGACAGAGACCTCTGGAGTTCGAGGATGGTGACCATTTCTTTTTACGGTTCTCACCCCGATGAGGGATACAGAGATTTAGTCGGGGTGGAAATTTATCTTTGAGGTTCATCAGACCCTTTCAGTTCCTCGACAGAGTTGTCGAGGTGGCATATTACCTAGAACTTCCCCCTCAATTGCACCGGGTGCACAACATATTCCATGTATCCCAGCTGAGGAGATACATACATGACCCTTCTCACATCATCGACCATGGTGAGCTAGAAATCGATGATGGGGTGATGTTTATGGAGGTTCCATTTGATATTGAGTATCGATAGGACAGAGTCCTTCGTGGTCAGTTGGTACCTTTAGTGCACGTACATTGGAATCATGGGAACCTTTCAGAGAGCACATGGGAGTAGGAGGCTTAGATTCGTGCCCAGTACCCACACTTGTTTTCTTAGTTTTTGTGATGTGTATTTCAGTGATGCAAATCCCAGAGGTGGGGAGATTGTAAAGACCTGAAAATTTTCATGTAATTATTTTTTAATTATATGGGACTTTATGTATCTGCTAAAATTTATGGCGTGTGATTTAGAGGCTCAGTGTGCCCAGAATGAATTTCTGAATTTTTTTAGGTACGTTCGGTGAACATGCGAGTGGGTTTTTGTAACTTTTAAACCGGTGCTCGGAATTGAAATTTGAGGGCACCGTTGAACTCGCAATGCTGATATTCTCTTAAGGATACCTTCAGCTCGACTGCAGTTGGTCGAGGGTGAAAGATTGTTTTCATGTATTTTGTGGAAATAAAAAATAAAATAATGAATTGATTTTATTTTTTTTTTCATAAACACCAAATTGTGAATGCTCAGTGGTGGGGACCACCCGTGCCTAAAACCCCCATTTTGAAATTAATAGTGGGGACCACCTAAACCCTCTTTAATGGGAGAAACTCTTTCAACTCCCCATTTAATTATTTGATCCAACTAAAATTAATTAAATGTTTTAACATTTAATTGTTCCAATATAAATTATTCTGTTAAACTTATTTTAATTTATATTGGCACATCAATACCTTTGGAGGAAAGTGTTGACAAAGACAAGAGCTTGGGATAATTGTGGAGAAAACTCTTCCTCTCCAACAAAGAACACCTCTCCAAAGAATAACACCTCTCCAATGAATAAAGAGGAACCGACCCTAATCCTGGATCAGAAGTACCTTGCGGAGGCAACAAACACTGACATTTTCTAACGAATTCGCCTTCTTCCTCGTGACATCCTTTGATGAAAGACAAGGTAGGGTTTGTTGTTTTGAATACCCCCTCACCCATTATCAACATTCTTTGTGATTCAAGAATTGTTGATATGCTTTCTAATACTCTATCATGGAGGGTGGGGTCCAAATGAACATGGCATGACCTCTCCACAATCCATTGAGGTTTTCGATGTGTTCTTCGTGATGGAGGAGGAAGGTAACCAGTGCCGGGGATTTGCACTAGTGGGACACAGGAGAGGTGTCCAGAACTCTAGTAGGCCGCACGAAGGGGGTGGTGGTGCGCATCCATGCCGCTCGGTGTGAAAGAGTCATGGCCTTCTGCAGCTGTGGCAAAAGGTGGCGGCCGGCTCACTTCCGGCCACCGGTGAAGGGGTAGAGTGCGACCTTGCCCCGTGGAGGAAGGGGTTGGACGTCCAGTGGGCCGCAGCGGGCCGCTGTACCATGAACCCAGCGGGCTGGGCCAGACCTCGCAGTTTAGGTCGGACCCAGAGCCAGACCCAAGTCGGACTGGGTCAAGCTGAACTGGGTCTGTCCAACCGGGTCGGACCGAACCCGGACTAACTTCAACCCTTTTTCGTTCTTTCGGCCATATCTTGAGCTGCGTGCGTCTGTTTGAAAAACCGTCTTTGGCGCTATAAACCTTGTATTCAGGTGCTCCTTTTGGTATAACCCACTTGGGTTTTGGATAATGTTGGGGTACGGCCAGGTTGGATCGAACACGAATCCAACCGGGCCATCGAGACTAAAAGGCCAATAACATACATACCGGGCATCCGATTGACACATCGTCTGTTGCGTTGAGACCCCTTTTATGTGGAGGTCCTTTGGGATAATTTTTCATGGGACTTAGTGGAAGTTGGAGTATCAACCTGTGGCCTGAGAGGAGGATCCTCTCGGAATCAAGTGAGCTTGATGAGGGAACCTAGTAGCTGGCTGTAAAATAATAAAGGGATCCTATGTGGGTCTGTGCTTTTGGATCCTTTGTGGGTATTTGTTAGATAATCTTACTTGGATATGCTTTAGGAATCCACATGGTACTACTCTAGGATCTTACGTGGGTCTACTGTATTAACATCTTATGTGGGTCTGATGATGTACTAGGATCTTATGTGTGTCTGATGATTTAGGATCCTACACGGTTCTGATGATTTAGGATCCTATTTGGGTCTACCTCTTAATAGATTAAGATGATTCAGTAGATACATCTAATCATCTTTACTATCATAACTAAGTTATATCTGGTTGAGATAAGTCTTTACCTCTATGGAAATCTTCTGTGTGGCATACTTGTGTGGCACTTACATTCGTGATAATAACTTTGTGGTAATCTTCTCTATGGCGTACCTTTTTGGTACTTACCTTTATAGTGATACCTTTGTGGTAATGTTCTATGTGGACTACCATAATGGTACTTACCTTCATGGTGATACCTTTGTGGTATTCATCTTTGTGGTGTTACCTATGTTGTACTTACCTTTGTGGTGTTACCTTTGTGGTATTTCATTCCTTCGTGGAACAGTTGTACTTTGGGCTAATGAGTCGGGCCTTGTGTTTCCTCATGAATGAGATGGGTATACTTGATAACATAGATATATGAATGGGAATATACCTATGTAGGGTTGTAAGATGTTTTCATGTTTTTTGGTTTATCTTTTGTGTGTTTTCTAAGACCTTCGGGGGTCTCAGGTTCCCTACTGAGTCTCGTTATACTCACCCCTGAACGGGTTATGCCCGCACCTTGTTGTGTTTGGTGCAGACGACGGAGAACGCTGACTGAGGACGAAAGTACCAAGACTGGAGGTAGCTCGGAGGTGGACACTAGACGAGATGTACCACAGAGACGACTGTTCGAGATCTGTACCTACCCTTCATGTAGGATCCTTGGAAGGTGTTCACATGAGTTGTTTCAGTTTTACTTGTACCTTTCAGTTTCGTATTACTTTCTAGTTGGGCTTGTATTCTGGCCCCTTTTCTTACTATACACACTCTTTTTACTATACAGTTTACTTGTGTTTTTATCTTGATGTGTGTGTGGTTATGTGTTATTACATGATATAAAGGCAATGTCATCCCAGTATTAGAGAATACGACTTTCGGTGCTAGTCGCCAGCCCTTGGCCTATGTATGGCCGGATTGGGGTAGTTACAGCACGGGCCCCGGGGGATGGGTCGTGAAAAAAGGAAACTGTTTTCCATATATTTCTCTCTTATAAATTGATTAAATTACTTCATGAAATGTAAATAGAAACTCATCATAATTTAAATCTAGTTAATCACTTTAAGATTTTATAGAATACATATATATATAATATAAATATATGTTAATGTTACAAATATTATTATATTCAAATAGTGATTCCAATAATCAGTAGATAATTATATAAATAATATTTTAAATGTTTTTAATTATTAAATTTATTTTATTATTAGAAAATAATTATAATAGAAATATAATAAAAATTTACACACCTATTTTTCTAATAAATATTATTATACATAGCCATAGAAACAACCATAATATTTTTACATAAATATCTTCCCACTCGACGTAGTGTCAGATAACATTTAATCAAAGAATGATTAATATTACACAATCATGACATTATACTAACAAAAATCCAATTTAATGTTAAAAAACTATTTATATAGAAATTAAATGTCATAGAGTTCTTATGGAAATTATTACTTAACCTTTTTAAATATGAGTTTTATGTTACACATTCTTTATAAATTTAATATCACTATTAATCTTTTATTAATAAACAGATATCATTAGAATACATTATTTATAAATAAAAATTTAATCTCAAATTCCATAATAGAAAAATATTTATATGATTACAATCAAAAACTCATGATTTCCATTACTACTATCATTGATGGGATCAAACTGGTCATTCATATCTATGATATCTGTAGATTAACATTGAGATATCAACATGTATAGGGTTTTGATAAATATTTACCTCTATTTCTCCATGTCGAATCTGATTTAAACATTCCATTTGGTATGAAATAGTTAATATAATATTTTATCTAATGGTATATAAGTTGATGAAATGACAACTACAATCACTAATCAAAAAACATTATTGAAAAAATGAGAAATATTGGGAATGATAATATAATATATATTTCTATAAGATCAATTGGGTATGATGAAATTTAGAAACTCTATATAAGGTAAACGTCCCATTAGATATGAAATAATAAAATATTAAAAAAGTAATTTAAAATATTGTGGTAATTTGTAATTCTAAAATAGTGGTACATATATAATAAAAAGAACATAAAACTCCAATATTGGGTGAAATGATATTAGGAAGACTAATGTATAGTATATTATATATTGAGGAACAAATTTCTATGTATAATTCATCTTTGGGACTTCGAAAATTAAATTTTTAATAATTTGATGACAAAACACAGATATGTGGACTTTTTAATGAATGGAAGAGGAAATATAGACAATACATATGAAATTAATGATTTATAAGAATCTTATTTTCTATCAAATGATGGTGAAAAAAATATTAAGTAATCAATATCATTGTTATGTAAAAAAAAGTATCTATAATGACTAATAATGAGTGATGTAATTAAAGAGGCTCTGAAGATTAAATAAAATTAAATGTAATATTTTAAATCTTTCTAAGACTGTAAAATCAATTCATAATTTGTGAATATGAAAAAATAATTACTTGTTTGAGCTATTTTAAGTATATTTTTATTGTTTAGTTAACCTAAAATATTATTTATGTCAATTTTACTATTTTTTTTACTATAGTAGGATGGTTGGAATTTTTTTGTTGAAAATAAAAATAAAAGAATTGTGTTTCATTAAAATATATACATGAACTATTAAAAATCATTATTATAATAAGATCTACTAATATATCGAAAACAATGGTATTTTTTTTTCAAATCTACTGATAGATACTTGTTTCATGAATCATTCAATGTTTCCCCAAAAACTGGATTATTTGGACTACTCAATAAATAATTATAATTAAGAGTAGTAATTGAATTTTCCAAAATATGGAAATAGAAATGTTAATTTACAAAGGCTTCTCATTGATGTTCTTGAAGGATGAAACCTTAACTTTTATTTTCCCAAATATTACTATTTTTTACTATTGGTGAAGATAATACTCCCTTTAAGATGTGGTATATAGAAAATAATAGGAACTTTTTATCCATTAGATATTAATTTATAATTTGAAAAATGAAGGTAAATAATGATATTTTTGTTGTAAATGTGGTCTATTTATTTTTATTTATTATTAATTTATGAGAAATATATATATATTCATTGATAAAAGGTATGGAAATATAATAAAAATTTCTAGTGCCTCTTTAATTGAATATTATTATCTTATTTAATCAATAATTGAATAAATAAAGATAATGATTATGTGATATTTTTTCCATAAGTTTCAATAATAATGGATGATAATTTGTATCTTAATTTATAACAGGATGAATTATTAAAAATAATTTAAAAATCTAAATCGTTATAAGATTCAATGAGGAAAGCATAAATTGATGAATGTAACATTATATGTGATGAATCAATACCTATTCAAAATTAAAAATAATGGGAATCTAGTAGAAAAAATTGATATTATATTTCAAGTAAGGTAACATCAAAAAAAATCAAAATTTGAATACTGGGTTAAATAAATGAATGTATAAATTGTATAAATATTAAAAAAATAAACATGGAAACTTATTCTATAATAAATGATTAAATATGTTATTATAAAAAAATAGGTTTTTTAAAACTTATTGAATGAAAATTAAAATGTGATAATGAAAAAATAAACTCTTGTATTCATGGGGTATTCCGAAATTAAAGGTGTTGGTGTCTATCAGGATGTTCCTCAACTGGAATATTTTAAAGGGATATAAAATTTTTCACTATTTATGTGAATTAGAAATATAAAATTTTTCCAAGAGATAAAAATCCAAAATTTCATGATGAACTAATAGAAAATTTGATTGTATAGTGAAACCTAATGGTTTGTTTCAAATTAATGTTGAAAAATGTATAAAAATATCAAAAAGGAATTATATGGATTGAAATAACTATCATGGTAATATTACTCATGACATGAACATTTCATAAAGAATTTGGTATTAAATGGAGATAGATTTAATAGAAATTTAAATGTGAATAAGATTAAAAATTATTGACATAATATGTTTTCTATGTTAATGTCATAATATTTTGATGATAAAAGGAAGAATGTAGTTTTTTTACTTGATTTGTGAAGATTGATTATAAAATTTGTTTGATCAGTGAATATAAATCATTCCTTTATATATAAGTTAAACAAATACATTTTAGGATATCTATTTCTCATTTAAATATTATAATAAAGGTTTTTGACTATTATAACATAATGGACAGAAAATATATGATAAAAATTATTATATTATGAATAAAATTGTTAATTAATGTTGGTATAAAGTTAATTAATATAATACTATATTAAAAAATAATTATGATTTTACATGATAAGGCACACTAAATGATATTATGTTTTCAATAAATTTCATGAACTGACCTATGAGAACCTTAACTTGGCACCCAAACAATTTTTCAAATACTCTCAAAGGTGATTCCCAATGGCTATGGGCTGAAAACTAGTACTTGATCCAAAATAAAGCGCCATCGATATCCATTTCTCCAAATATTATAATTTAACATACAATGTTCCTAACAAATAACCATGAATTACCTCTCCATAAATTAAAAATTTATACTATTTAATAAATATATAACTATAAACATCTCATCACATCACATAAATTAGATAATTCCATTAATATTCATAAAAACAATCTATGATGGACCAAGTTATACTATAAAACTAATTGTTTAAAAAATAGATAGAATGGGAATCCGATTATGTGATTAATAATTGGGGTAAACATATTAAAACTAAACCTAAAATGACTAATAATAATTGTCTACCCATCTTCCTGTGACCTGGATAATTAAAACAACTTGTAACCTCCACCAAACAGAGCTTTTTTAACATGAGAACCTATCAACTCTAAGTGGTCCCTTAACATTTATTCATTAAATAAAACAAGGTTTAACGTACCAATTAGTTTGAGTATAATTATCTATATTGGATTATAACAAGTGTTCTATATAGTTAATTTTTTATAATAACCAAGCAATGATAGTTTAGATATAATAAAATAGACCGGATATACTTTTAAGAAATAAATCATTATAAAAAAATTATTTTATTAAATGAAATTTATGAAATACCTTTAAAAACATACCATCAAAAAAATATGGGATCACACCATAGTGCCATTGAGGCTAGGATCACCGATTGAAATGAATTCACTAGGTAGGAAAATACCCCCATATAGTGTAATAGATTTAAGATTACATGACTGGACAATGGGGATATAGTTAAAATTTCATCAGTAGTCAGGGAAACAGACATCTAAAGTAAGAAGGGATATTCTCCCATTTTTTAATTTCCAACACATGTACCTGAGTTTCCCATGATACTGTTATATTAAATTAGACATTATGAAAAGGTATTTCACAAAACATTTTATAAAAATTTGAAATTATTTTATAAATCACGCAATAAAATTTTTTTCACCTCCTACCATATGATATTCAACAAAAAAATTACATTTTACATAAATCCATAACCATAAATACATAATATATTTTCTATAGGTTTATAGAAATTGATTTTTAAAAACCAAGAAACCAAAACATCACCAAATAATAGAGGAATATAGGCCCGCCGACCTTAATCCATTTAAAACGTTGATACATGGGGTTAGTCAACATGAAAATATGTAAAGGGAGAAACAAAGACCCTAAATATAAAATATATAGACAATAAATTCATCTAGGAAAACAACTAATACACAATGGATTTAGGGTTAAATATATACCATTAATAAGGGGTATTAGAACTGAGAGAATAAAAATTATCCTGTTATTTGGTGATTCCCTTGATAAATCATTGAAATAATCCCACCAAAATCAGATCTATGGGAAGGGAAGGGCTATCCGTGTGAGAAGAAGGAGCTAGGGTATGAGTGGGAGAGATAAATATGGTTTATAGGGTTTATTTTGAGCCAAAGTAGTATATGTATTTCACTTTTTTAAAAGTTGACATTGATTTCATGGTTTGTCCACATGGTTTTCTAAACCATTCTCTTACCATGCAAGTGGAATTGTATAAAGCTAGGCATATCGTGCGGTTTAACCACATGTTCAAACAAACTGCATGTGAACCATGTCAGTGAAACCATTAGACTCTTTAAACATTTCATGGTATGAACACATGATTTTTTATACACTATTCCAACCTTGAAATTCCCATATTCACCCTATTTTCTATAATTTTCTAAACAAAAATCCTGAAAATAAAATTAATAATAAAAATAAATAAATAAACAATATATTTGATAAATGAAAATGACATAGTGGGTGTTAAAATTCTCCACACCATAAAACATTACACCACATAAATTCTCCCTAATGCTTGATTAGAGAATAAATGAGGAAAGTGTACCCTCATAAGAACTTTACACTCATAGTTCTTACATTATTCATTCTTGTGTTCTCACAATACATAAACTAGTTTAAAATTATTCCCATACAATACCTTTTATAAGTAATTGAAAACCTCAATTAGTTTTTCAGTGATCAAAACATCCAATTCTAATTTATTATCTTCCTAATAGATCACTTGTGAGGGATCAAAATGATACCTTGTTAAATGAGAGATATGAAACACATTATGTTTTTCCATTAACTAAGTTAGTAAAACCAATATATAAGAAACATTTCCAATTTTATCAGTAATATCAATGATTACGTTGTATATTTGTGCAGGATTCCCCGTATCCTTAATCCCTACTGACAAAAATAGTGTGATACCCTAAAAAACACCAGTTCTCCCATCTAAAATTACAATGGATAAAGATAATAGTATTAATATGATTTATTGATACTATGAGTCATCATCGAACACTGGTTAATGTTTTGAAACTTTCTAGTTATTTGTTGGATAAAACAGGTTCCAAACATAGTGGTTTCACTTGCTACAATAAATTATACTATATAACAACATTTTTGTAAAAGGTTGGGGCCGAAGCCTCAATTTATTATTTAAAGAAAAGACCTCCTTTTATAGGGTAGAGGGAGTCCCAATAAATAGCCCGAAGGCCCAAGGACAAGTGGCCTGAATACAAGGCTTCGAAAGCCAATTTTTTGGCCCAAAGGACCCTCGGTGAACAGTGCTGCTATAGTACCCTGCGCAGCTACAATACCTGCTACAGTGCCCCACCGCCGCTACAGTATCCTGCAACAGTTCCTCCACTACTACAGTGCTACCGCCGCTACAGTTCCACCGCTGCTACAGTGTCTGCTACAGTAACCTGCTACAGTAACCCAGAAATAGATTGATATTTTTTCCTTATTCTTTTGGGTGGTCTATTTTGGTCAATTGTATCCAAGATCTCATTGCCATATGGAGGCCTTTCTAAAAATGATATGTGAAATGAGGATCTTAGTCTGAGATAATGGAAACAAGTATTCCATGTACTCTTAAAATCTCCAACACATATATCTTTCAATGAACATCTATATTTATACTATCTATGATAAGTATTAAATATGAATATTTAGTTATAAGATAAATCATGACCTAGATGAAAATCAGTCCAAGAGGAATAAGTGGTAATCCAATGATGAAGTCTGTAAACACCGCATTCCATTTCTAGGTAGAGATAAGAAGGGGTTAGAGAAAGCCTAATGGATTTTGTTTTTCTTTTTTAACCAAATTATTTGGTATAACACTAAGATATGAGTAATATTATATCTCATCTCATTCCCGACCACTATTATTGACACCTCATATCATAATACATTTTGAAATCACCATGATGATAAACCCACTGATATCATTAACAGTCCTCTATCACTTCCTTTCTCATCAATAAGGGTACCATGTATCACTTCATAAAGAAAATATTCTACTTAGAATATAGATACCACCAATATGTTGTCTCCAAAACATATATAGTTACTATGATACACTATAATTCATTATCTTAAATTTTATCCTATAAAATGAGCTCAAGGTGAGAAGGGTTAATATCTCATTTTCATAGAATATTCCACCCATCTCCCCTATTATATCTAAATAAAATACTAAAAATTGATGAGGTTACACTCCTTACTAGATTAAATTGACACATAATATGAATATTTTTTATTGAGAACATTAGTGACAACGTTTCACGTACTTAACATATATAAGATATTGAAATGAGGTGTTTAAAGGAATTATACCCATCTCCTCTATCTATGGTTTAATCTTTTATAAGATAAAATGTAACTTAGGCACTTATAAATAGTGAATTCCATAATATTCTCACCAAAAAATTAATTACATTAACACTTAAAAACATTCATATAGAATCTGTGTCAATTACATTAATAGGTTTATTCCTTTTTTGTGTTCAAATATATCAGGATCCATAATCTACCACATGTTCTCCTTATGTGAGGACACATCCCAATCCTATAACTATTGCATCATAGAAAAACACATAAAACAAGATATAATTAGGTATGTTCAAGATAAGATCTATTTTTATCCAATTATATAGGTTATCTAATGAGGGTTGAAATTCTAAGTTCTATAAAAACTACATTATCTTCCCAGTGATAGTAGTCAGTTGTGATAACATCTTAGAGAAGTTTCCAATGAATCATTGGTAGTATCTTACCAATCACAGGAATCTTTGTATCTCCAAAAATTATTAGTAATTTCTAAATACATAATGACCTTAACATTCTTAGTATTAATATAAAATAATTATTCATAAACCACATGTTTCTAGATGTTCACTTTATGGATATAGAAGCTAAACTTATATATCTTCTCATAGATTTTATTTCCCAAATAGTACCTAATATGATCCTTAAAAATAGGAATGTTAAAAAATCCTAATGGTATCTCATTATACTCATATTTCCCATACCTACTTCTAAGATCCATATTTGGAATATCATATACTTTCACCCAAAGTAGGTGATAACCAGACCCCCATCCATTATTATAGAACCATTGCACCCCTTTCAATTAATCATATAAATATTTAAAACATGGTAGGGGATATTTATTATTGATACTAACATGGTTTTTATTCTAATGGTCAACATATATCTAGATAGAATCATCATATATATTGGAAAAAGGAACTAAGGTAGCCTATAACACATGGGTGATTTAACCCCTTTTCTTCAAATTTGTCTACCTAGATTTTAAATTTCTTCAATTCCATGGGGTCCATATAATACAATGCTAAGGATGTCACTTTTAACCATGGAATAATGTCAATCAAGAATTAAAATTCTTTTCTAGTTGGAAACCCTGATAAATCATCTAGAAATAACATGAGGGAGTACTAAGACATGGGAGTTCACACACTCCTAGAATTAAACAAATCAGATTCAAGAAATAAGTGCAAAACATAAAATGTAATCTCATTGACCATGGAAAGTGGAGGCACTACATGACGAGATTGATTATCCTATTCCCCTAAGATAATAAGAAAAATCCTCTCCAATGAAGTGAATAAATGGTTATGTAATTACCATTACATTAGGAAGTGAGGTAGCCCCATCCAAAAGGGATACCACGTTATTATGAGAACTAAATAAAAAAATATTCTTGACACCTTCTTGAGGATAGAAACTAAAACTAGAAATTACAATGGTAAAATACTCTAAGAATAAAGGAAATCTAATATGTATGATAGTTTTAGACATAAAAATACTTGGTGCTGCCAAACTCTGGGTAAGAGGGAACTCAAACAAAGATCCCAATCTAGGAAGGGGGGATGATGAATCCTCGAAATAACATACTGAGAAGCTTCTTAGAGAAAGAGAGATTCATAGAATTAGATTCCATATATGTTTGAACCATTCTCATTCCCATAAATATCCTTCTTTTATGAGGATGAAACATTACCTTGATGGTGACAATATAAACCATATCACATGAATGACATGAAAAATATAATCATCCAGTAAACAATGAATTAATCAACCCAATGTAAAATATGAATTTGTAAAGGATGAAAAATATCTACTTCAACATAAATGTGATATTGCGTCATATATTTTGTTATAATAGTACCAATATCTATACACACAAAAATACAAACTACTTACCAATACCTTTTGAAATCATTGGTTTATAGAAAGGGAGTGACTACCAATATAACCAAAGCCCAAAGATATCTATCTTAGGTCCAAAATCTAAGGGGAAATCCATCAACCATAAGTTCAACATAAATATCTATATACCTATATAGTATGATATCCTCTCATAATCCTTCAAAAAACGATTAAAAACATGTATATTTTATAGGACCTCTAATTTAGTAAATACACTACCCCCATAGAAATCATGCCTCAGGAGTCAATGAAATATTGAATTAAAAAATATCTTTATCATTGTTCCAAATATGGAATCCTAGGTCAATCTATGATATTTTGTAGCTGAGGAAAATTCATTCATCAATATTTATGATCAATAGTTCACATTATCCTTCACCATCTATTTAAAAACAATCAAAATACCAAGGGTTAAACGAATGGATATATCCATTGATTGGTCAAGAGATCTAGTCATTAACTCACTATATGAAGGCAGATTAGTGAAAATACAATATTAGTGAAATATATACTAGATTATATATAATTTTTAATAGGATACATAACCACCATGATAGAAAAACAATTCCTCTTTGATAAAAAAATTCAAGGTCTTTTAATCCTCAATATGCTTTAGATTATCACCAATAAATCTCATTACTATCATCAAGGCGGAGAAATGATGTTGTGGTGGGATGTGGATGGAGAAGTTCTATTAGGAGGGTCAAATAAAAATTCAAAAGAAATCATGTGGTGAATGGTCTAATTACATGTAGAAACCATGTAAGATTAATCCTCACTTAGGAGTTTTGTATCATAATTTAGTAATTATTTTAGAGAAATAATGATTTAATGATCTCAGATCTTCTTAGTGAGTGGATTAATACCCATTAAATGAAAAAAAATCATGAGAATGAAGTATTTATGTGATTTCTTTTAATATATTTACCAAGAAATGAGTGGATATTAATATTCCTATGGGAGGTGAAAATATAGAGAAACGAAATAAGTAAATGAAATGGAGTGATGATAAAGATATTTGGGCTACTTAATCCCCCATATATAATATTAATAAGAAATATATTGATCATTACTAGAAATATAATATGTATAATTGTCATTAGGTGCTGCATGATGACCTAAGATAAATAAATTCAATGTTTCAAAATATATGGATCGTAAATATATGAGGATTGTTAAAAATGTGAAGAATAATGGAAAATGATAATTGATAAATCTAGGAATAATTTCAATTAATATTGGATCTTGAAGACTTATTATGGATTGACTAAATTGGTTGTTAATGCTCTAAATTAAGATGTAATCACATTGAATGAACTCAAGAAGAAGGGGAGATTTTCTTTGAAGATAAATAGGTCTAGAGCTACTATTATCAGAGATCCTTATAAAGAACCATAGATGATATCAAGGATAAATTTAAATTTCTCAAAAGTTATGTTTGGTAAAGGAATAGAAATATTGAGGGGAGTCGATAACTCTTTTTTTGAATCACGTAAACCAACATCAATAGAGAATGGTAAATGGGTAGGTGAATGTGAATGTGTGGGGGAAGAGATCACATTGAGTACAGATAATTTA
Organism: Viscum album; assembly: GCA_963277665.1. NCBI lineage: Eukaryota > Viridiplantae > Streptophyta > Magnoliopsida > Santalales > Viscaceae > Viscum > Viscum album. The sequence continues at coordinate 1,465,970,626 of OY728138.1, read as the reverse complement.
TGATTGGATTTTATATCCCTATCTACTGATATATATTTTCTTTATCATTCAAATATTATTGATAGTTCTTTAGATAAATCTTAGATAATAATCCTACATCCAATATTGCTATGAAAATAAAGAAAAATGTATCAAATGATACCCATAAAGAGGTCAACATAGTTAAGCATTTAGGAACTAAGAATTTGAATACTATGTACATTAAAGGATGAAATATATCTAATATTGATACTTAATAAGTATAGTATGTTAATATTTTTCATATTCTTGGCATGACATGTGAAAATAAGGTATATCCAGATGTATGGTTGAATGTTAAATGTGGTCAGTTTTTGTTAGGTAGTTGTTAACCGGAAGCTAGTTATAAAAGGAGAAACATGAGATAAAATATCTTTGGTGTCAAAAAAAGATATTATTATGTTTATAAATGTTTCTATTTCACATATTATTAATTCAACACTAAAACGTTTATATGAATTAATTTCATACATTAATATTTTAAGGTTAAAGAAGAAGATAATATATCAACAATTATAACTAAAGTTTGATATTTTTAACTTGAAAGATGATTACGTACTTCATTTATAAAATATAAAGAAGATGGAAAATTATATAAAATAGAAATACATTTACATATGATATCTTAAATATAACAATGATTCTTTACAAAATGATTTGAGTAGTTTTATAATGTTATAAAAATATATATTAAAAAATTGATATTTAAAAAGTGGCAATTTGAAGAAAAGAAATGAAAATTATATGACCAAGAAGAATGGTTTAAAAGGCTAGAATATGTGGTTATCAAATCTCAATTTAATGAATAAATATAAATTTTTTTGTCATTTAATTATATTTTATTTATTTTCATGTGGATGAATTATCTAATCTTTTATTTATTAATAATTCCAGTCTTATTCATGAATGCTTTAAAATTTCTTAATTTATTCTCATTTCGCAATACCTTATGATTCGACCTTTTTTTATCTTTTTAAAATTCATAAAGGGATTGACATTGGATAGTTTATTATATGATATACAAAATATATTTTTTAATGGGGGTATGTTTTTCTAACGTGTTTCATAATTTATTTTATAAATTCGGGAAAAAAATTCACATACATATTAAACTCATGGGGATATTTTCCAAAAGTTACTAAGATGTTTTCTATATATGTGTTAGTAAAACATACATTTTATTATGTGTGTTTTTATTTTCAAAAAGGGTGATATTTTTTATCAATTTTCTAAATTAAATATTTAATATCCATGGTTTTTATAATCATAATACAATGTTAATTTTAATTTGAGATAACTTGATTTTCTGTATGTTCTATTTGTATTTAGATTTAACTTATGACTAACTACGATTCAGTGAGTTTACATTTATATATATAATTTTGGGAAAATGGTTATGCCACATTGAATCATTTCGGTGGATTATAGATATATATACTTGACTTTTATAACCCAGTAAGATAACTTAATGAATTTTTTCAGTGATGTATTTAAATGGATACCTAGAAATGAAGAATATTGGAAATAGAATAGATGGTAATAATGTTACTTCTTTGATTTGTTCACTATAATGGTGTTTTTGGGAGATTTGATGTGAATTTGGTAAAAATGTCTTCTATAGAGATTCAATGTGTGAGTAACTGAATAGAAATCTCTATGTTTTATGGTTGTAATCATTGATTCTAATATTATGATACCAATGACATTATGAGGCTAAGAATTTATATCATTTTAAATTGTTATTCAACAACATTCAAGGAAGTACATTTTACGAATTATATTGATCTAATAGAGAGATAGGGATATGTTTGAATGAGAGAATTGTTCTATCAAATAACTTATATGTTTTTGAACAAGTATATTTTGATCAGTTTGTTCGATGAAGTTATGGATTCTGAACATGTATCCACTAGATCTAGTTATTGATCCTCCTACCATATTGGATTAATAGAGAAGATTTTTCATTACTGGAATTATTGGTCATATCCTTTATAATATCCAAAAAAGTAATTTATAGGTCTTTCTCCTAAACTCCGATCATTTTTTTCATTTAATTTTTCAAACGAATAGTTATTTATCTTAGTTATGTTCATAAATTACAAGTCTTTTATATTCCACTACATAGTTTTTCAATTTTTAAACTATGATATGTTTAGAGATTCTAGATTTTTTTGATATTTTATATTTTTTTAATATGATAAAAATAATAAGTTAGAAAAAACATCAATCCCCCCCCAATGTGTTTCCATACTATGAAAATTCTATCCACTTTTCTTTTGATAAAATTTATCTTCTTGAGATATACACCCTTCTTGGAATAACAAAATCTATTTGTTTGTTTCATCCAACATAGTGTAAGGTTTATTTATTAAAATTTTATTCTATCATTTTCCTGAATAAACTATTATTTTTATTAAATGAAAACTTATTCTTTCTTATCACATTTAATAATGCATATTTTACATCTATATGATATAATTTTAATTTACATTATTTTATTATAACTATAAACACTTTTTTTTATTACAGCTTAATTACATGAGAAATAAAATCCTCAAAATCTATTTCCTATATTGGGGGGAACCCTTTTCAAACTAGCTTATCATTTTTTTATACACTTATATTTTTTTTAGACTTTATTTTAGATCACAAATGTGGTTCCTATATAATTATCTATTATAATTATAAGAAATGTAACACATGTATATTTCTTCTAATTTGTTCCATAACATTATTCATCTAACTTATCTTCAATTTAAACTCAATATACTGATCAATAAAATATGTCTCACTTATTCAAATTAAGAATAATATTCGTTTGAATTGAAGTATTCTCCATGTTTACATTAAAGGATCCCAGTCTAAAATAATATTTTTATCTTTCACTTCATTTTTCAGTTTTTTGTCTTGATTTATGATTTTAACCATATCTTTTACATTTTCACTTATATAATCCAAAACAAACTTATTAATGAGTTTTTAATCATTAAATTATTCTCCTTATAAATGTTTATAATTCAATACATCATCTAATATTTCACATGCATTGTATTTTTAATAGAAGACTCACTCCATGTTATTATTTTCAATTATTGTTACTCCAATAAAATAAAAAATCATTTCTATCCTTTAATTATAACAGATGATCCCCACTAGATTAGAAATTCAACCCATTAATATGAATTATTTATTTTTTCAATGAACCTTCTTATATTTTTTAATTTTATTTTAATCTATACTAGACTTTTAAATAATATAAAATATTTTATAAATATTTTTATTTTATTACTAAATATCATATATAGTCATGTTTGATTTTATTAAAATCTTGCACATGTTATTTAATGGATAAATAAACAAAATAGAATTATTTAAAAATATGTTTGAAAATTTTAATTCTATATGAATTGCATTTCCATTATTTACATATAATTTATTCATGTTAATTGTTTATGCTATTTTTAGTATTTTTTATTCAACTCTTTGATAAACATTATAACATATAATTGAATGTGATTTGTTAACATTGATTGTCCTCGTTTTTTGATATATATACCGATTTTATTTCCAATATCCCATTTAGATGTTTTTAATTTCATAAATAATTGGGACATATAATTAAATTTTTAAACCAAATAATATGGGCCAAATGATTTTCAGAAAAAATACATGACACGATCATCACTCTGACAACACAAGTCGAGTATGAATAGAAAATTGTCTCTATTATAGAAGAAAAAAGTGAATGGGATCTCTATATATTTTATGAATACTCAGAAACCAAGGGATATAAATTCCTAAATAAATATAGCACAATATGACGAAGTGGTCCTGAGAACCTCCTTGCAGGATTTGGAGATAAATTTTATCCATTCCAATTGAAAAGGGTATTAAATAATTAAAATCCATTTTTAGGGTATTATAAGGATATTTTCTCTAATAAAATATCAATTGGGAAACCCAGTATATAATGGTGTATTTAACTTTATACGATATTATTAAACTTGTCTTGGAACTAAAATGAACATTCTAATCGTATATTGTTACCCTATTAAGTGAAGATTCATTTTGGTATAAAGGAAAATTGGAAAGGGGAAAATCTATAAACTATAGCCTTATAATTTGTGAAGAACTCCAACCATTCACCAAGAAATATTTTGTTCATGAAGTTTCACTCCATTGGTGATGCTCATCATCCATTCTAAAAGTGACACTATATCCAGGTTACCCAATTTCAAAGAACACTAATCATTCATGGAGCACCTCACTAGTTTGCCAACTAATTTCATTTTCAATTGTGAGGTGGGAACTTCATGTTTCAGGCGGTACCTTCCTGAAGCGACCTCCTACATAGGTGCACACCTAATATACAATCATAACCTCTTATGAAACTAGACACATCCAACATTGTGGAAAACCTTTTATGTAGCCAGTCACATCTTATGCAGTAATAATCCTCCTATAAAACCTCTCATTGTAAGTAAGTAAATTAATAACCACTACTTATTAACAGCCCCAAACCCACATAATGAGAGTAAACTATGGTAGGGAGAAGATTCAAGAGATGAGAAAAGGGCTTCAAGATCTTATAAAGTTAATTTCCACTCCTATATATGTTTATTAGTGAAGTAGTATTATAATGTCCCTTCCTTAAGCACTATGTGAATGCCCTAATGTGTAATTTAATTCATATATTTCTATGAATATTCCCCTCTGAGAAGCGCTATAAATCATTAAAATGAAGTAAATGCTTCATAAACCACTACATAACCTTACAATGAAGATTCCCCTTCATGATACACTATGTCACCATGTTGTTTGGACACCCATTTTTAAAGCGCTATATGGACTTAATATATAAGCACACTCTAGTTTATCACTATGAGGTCACACTAAATTAACATCCCTTTATAAGGTCCTATCTATGATACCTCTATTGGTCCCAACCATGGTGTCTCCACAAAAACATCCTCAATACGCACCAATAATAGGAAGCATTGTTGACCCTTCCTCCTAGTCCATTCACTACTATTACTTCCCCTATGAATACCTGAGTCACACCATAAAAAATTTCAGGATGGGTCATAATGGATTTAAGAGGCGGTAAAAATAACACTAAAATTCACCCAATATATATCATTAGTCGATATAATGCTCGCATTTTACCTCAAACACCTTGAATTGAGATACTCCCTTTGGTTGCTTTATATTCACTGTGTCATGATACTCCTATTCAATTTTATTATATTTCTTTATTTAGTTAGTCAGTTGGAGTAAACTAAAAAGTAAATTTCATCTATATTCCCCTCCCAGTCTTTTCTTATTGCCCCATTTATGTAACATTCATTGCAGGTAGACAAATTTGTCTACTAAATTGACATAATCAAATATACAACTCCCAATTTCCTAATAGACGGACCTTGTTATAGTTTTGATCTCCAAAACATACCTTCTATTTACTCACCTACTAGTCCAAGTATCTCAATCCATCTGATTCACTAGCCTCATTTGGTGTCATATTTCCTCCCTTTATGGAACATGCATCCATTGATGGGACTCCACCAAGGTGAAATCCCCAAATCACACCATCCCCAGAGTCACCTAACAGGATAGGGACATATGGGCCACATATGCATAAGCCCAAAAAATATCCCACCTTATCATATCTTCTAAATTGTGTTCGATATTCAGTTATCTCTTTTTTCTAACATTGAACAGAACTCACAGAGGATTAGAGGTTTTAGTTGATCATTTCATTATTATAATTATGATGCATCTTTGTTGGTGAACCCCAATAGTCTAACCTTCATTACATTAAACAACAAAATCAATTATTTTTTACATTATATTAAACTTCATGGGCCATCACCTATATAAAATATTAAAATAGTCAGCTCAAACAATGTGGTCTTTGATACTTGTTAACTAGGATACGTAATATTCTTCTGTGAATTAATCCAAACATACTTAAATATACATTTTATCTTATGTGAAGAGAATAAGATGACCCATATTTTACCCTGAGTCTAATATTGTTTCTCAAATATTCTTTAATTCTAGATTCTACTTTTTTATTTCATCATATACCTTGATTTGAGTCACTCCTATTGGATTCAACATATATAAGTATCCTTCAAGTTGTAACCCCTAATTTATTTAGTCTTCTATCCTCATCTAGTAACTAAAAAATGGGGTTTTCTTCTACCCTTATCTAGTAACTAAAAAATGGGGTTTTAAAATCCATATATGGGACATCATATAGTTATAATCCCCAGTTATACATTATCCTTTCTAATTATCAATAGAAAATATAATCCATAATGGAATGATGATGCAAAAGTTCAATACCGATCATTTTTAAGAACCAATTACAAGGTCATCCATTATTCATGATTTTAAACATCTTGGAAAATTACTTTTTCACGTGACCTTATTCGGTAAAACATTTCCTATTAAGTAGAACTAAACTACATGGGTGTATATTTCATTAAAAGGGATGTTTATGAAGCTTTCTTTTCAAGCTCGATCATTATTTCACAACACTAACGTCCCCCATATATTGAAATAAATTATAGAGTTCCCCATTATGAATATAAGCCCAAAAATCAATAAATAATACCGTAATTATGAAAAAAACATTAATATATATATGTCTCTGTGTGTGTGTGTTTCCATTGACATGATTTCTTGATTATATTATTGGTATTGGGGTAACCAGTCTTTCACTGGGAATTGGGAAGGATTCACAAAAATGTCTTAAATTTGTAAGAGAGTCCAAGAGTAGGTGAATTCCCACATAAAAGAATAGAATGAGGATATACTCCCACCCTCTTGACTAATTTTCATTCTGAAGAATATATAGTATGAAACCCCAGCTACCACCTACCTTTGGAAAGAACATAGGAAACAATATTTAGGTTAAATCATCGTAGTTAAATATGCGCAACAATTTTTAGTTGGAAATATTCATGAACACTACTTTATTCAATATAGATAAATTATTATTAAAATTAGTTTAATATAAATCACATTATGTTGATTTATTCCATAATTATCTTTGTAAAATTAGAAGATATTGACTCCATTAAACATATTAAATAATATTTCAACTCTCTTATTTCTTGAATATAACATCATCATCAATTAAGAGTTTCAAATTTTATTTTCACATTCCCTCTTCAATTTATATACATGTCTCACAATATATTTCCCTTTAATTTTTTACAATATATTTTTTACTAAATGAACAACACTTTATGAAAATTTCCTTTTCATCTTCATCTAAAAATTAACAAGAACATTAAGAATTTACAACTTGGAAATTATTTTTACTAGTTTTTTCTCCATTATTAATAATTACTCCATTTAACATTATTTTTATGATAAATTAAAATCATTTAAATCATCACAAAGTTCTATTTAAATTAATATATTTCATTTGATTCTATTAATGATTTTACTTATTTTTAGACTTCATCATTTGGATTCATCCTAAAAAGTTTCAATAAATTTTATCTTTTTCCAAATAGGGAATTTTTATTAAAATGAATGTTATAATATGGTAGTGGAACACCACAATAACATTGATGGAAACTAAAAATAGACACACAATTAAACAATATACATCTTTTATCTATAAGTAACAATAATTTTAAAAACTACTAATAATTTACTATGAATAGATCTATAAAATATAATTAGATCTAAATGAGTTACCAATCATCATAAATTGTTTTAATAATATTTATATTCTATATTTTTGGATAAAAAGGAAACTAATGTTTTATAGTGTGATAACTGATGGGTTTTAATTAATAAATTTTTATGTGATATGTTATATTATAATATTTTATAGTGAGTCACTGATGATAAGTACTTAAATATTCCACTTTTAACTCATAACTAATATGTGAGATAAACTACTTATGATATATCACATAGTCCAAAGGTTGGGGTATTGAACCATAAAACACCACATGATATTTGGTTGTGTATAGAATATGAGATTTTTCTACAAAATAATAATACCCCAAGTTGGGAAGGGTTTTCGTGGTTGAATAATGGTATGTAAATTTAAAATATTCACTATATTGATCTTATTACATGATTACTAGTAACAATTCACTCTTTCCCATAACATATGAACGAAATAAAATAAAAATACATGGTCAATTTTACCTATTTCACATTCATTAATCTTTTTAGTGAGAATATAATAATGATGTGTGAATGTAACAAAATCACAATTGTTTTTCATGTACAGGGTTTAGAGTGGACTCACAATACCTCTTTTTTATAGTCACTCACACTCAATATATCATATAACACTTCCATAAGAGCGGATCACTTTCTATTCACTTGAACAAGTTTGATACTAAAAAATCATAAACAAAATTTTTTTGTCTTTGTTTCTCTGGTATTCAACTCTATATTCAATGTGAAAATGATTTTCTTATTATCCTTATTCTTAATTACATAAGGTTGTAAATGAGACCCAATACTCTTCTTTCCCTAGTGAATGTTCTCATTGAATCCCCTTTATATAATCCACCTCACTGTCGCATAATTATTATCTTCTATTAATCAAATTGATATGTCATATTTTCCACCAAAGAAAAATATTTACCACTTAAATTAATATTTTTTAAATATTTAAATTATTTCTTTGCAAAAACAATTGAATAATTTTTAATAAAAATTTATTAGATTCCACTTTTTAATAATTCATAAAATCATAAAAAAACATTTTTATTTCCATTACATTATATCATGGAATACACAACCATGATGTAGATTATTAAATTTATCTTTGTATATAAAATCTATTGTTTATAATTTATAACATCCTAAGTAAATTTGGCTATTTTTTTCTTTACAATTTTATATCTTCAACTCACAACAATGTGTTTTATTTTAGGCAATTATGTGGGTTTTTTTTAGAGAAAAATGTTTATCTCCACCTCTAAAACTATGAACCCCTCCAAGTTTTTTAAAGACAAAAATACTAATCATGGAATGGTTTAATTTTCATTATATAGAATTCTCAATTCATTATTAATAAAAATGATCACTATAATGATTAAAGCAAAGACTATTTTACCAAATTTCAAATAAAATATTCTCTTACCATTACTATTTTTCACTCATTAATAATTTTATCTAGTAATATCATACAACACAAATCCAACCAAGATAATTACTATGGAATTTTTTTTCTTATCATTACCAATATTTTAAAATATATTAAAAACAAGTGTACCAACCACTAAATTTTTTTTGGTCATGGTTGGATAATATGTTTATCAAAACTTTTGTAAGAACCATTACTAGAACACAATCAATTTTTAAAATTCATGGGATGTAACTAATCTATAATACATTTTCCCACATCTGGTTATTTGGTTTTTAACAAAAAATATACTTTGAACTTTATCCAAATACTATAAAATTTCATATGTCTAAATCTACATAATATTTTATTTGTTTTAAAGGATTTCCATAATCCATTGTATATACACTCAACACAAAAAATACTTACTTGGATTTATAATAAGACCCATTTAGATTTTTTATGACTACATTGTCAACAAATGACCTCTAATATCTAAAAATCCATCATAAAGAATATTTTACATTCTAATAATTTTATTATTAGTATATTCTATGATTTAATAGTAATTTACTATAAAACCTCTCAAATCATGCTCATTGTGAGAAATATGTTTCAATTAAATTTTTATTAAAGAATCAATTTATTATATATCCTCATACTCATTTATAATTATTTTGATATTTATCCTAGCTTAAAGTATTAAGATCATTTTCCCCCAATGAAACATTTTACTAATCTCCCCTAATTCATCTCCTCTTGAATATGTGGTTGCATATTGTTTCTGAAAATATTTATCCTCACATCCTATTAAATATAATAAAGTATCTCACTCCCATAAAATATTAGTATATCACCCCCTATATCATCAAAAATTATGGTCACTTATTTATTATTTTCATAAGGATCCAATAGCTCAATTTATGATCACTTTATATAATTATACCTCAACACACACTACTTAATGATTATAACACAACATGATAAAAACATTAAGTAATATAACATTGTTGGAATCCATATTTGATAAAAATATTTTAGTGTAAGATTCATGTAAATCATCAAGTTGATAGAGACTATTTAACTCAAAGAAACAATATTTGAATTAAAAAAACTCACTTTGGATAATTCTTTTTTTCTGTCATCTATAACATGATCTTGAGTTCATATAAACTCTAGTTTCACCAACCACTTTCTTAATTGTATCCATGATATTCTAGTAATTTATCTGAATGTTCTTTTGCCCAGAATAAATTATTTTATTTTTTTACCTTGATTTATAGTATATGATTTATCATGTATAATTTTATTGAGATAACATACCTTAATTCCAATATAATTATGATGGCATCGTATCCATAAGAGGTTTTTATAGTGTTTAATTGTTGAAAATTTTCACCATTTTCAGAATTAGATAATAAAAAATATTTTTTCCCTTCTTATAAAAGAAATAAAAAAACACCAATGTATATTTAACCACATAAATAATACTTTTAATCACCTTATAAACTTCCCAGTAAGTATTTTTATATCAAAATAACTCATGTTTTTTTGTTCCTTGGTTGAAAAATACAAAACCAACCCTAAAATTGATATGTAATATACCCTTCTCAACATTAGAAATATTTATTATGGGTTACATTGATATTTCTCCACTCAACATATAGGGAATCTTTATATATATATATATATATATATTAAATAGAGTATGATAATAAATATTTTATTATACTTCTAAAATTGAAAATCCTATTGTCACCACCCATGGAAAATTTCATCTGATAACTAACCTACTCTGTCAAAATGTTCATTTTATACAGGAAACATCATTTTTCCACCTCCTAACTATATTTAAATAATAAAATGAGTTTAATTATTTTGATTTATAAAATATAAACGAATTAAAAATATTAATCTTCCAATTATATACATCACAAACTCAAATTTTAATGATCTGGTGAATTTCATGTACAAAAAATATTTTTTTCCACAAAATATAATTTTATTAAAATAAATTAGAACCATAATATTTTGATCACATTTTTCATTACATGGAGATTAAGGTTAACTCCTCCATTTGATAATATATGATTTTTTAGAAATAAATATTCCCTATAATACCATGATCATAGTGCTTGCATCATCCACTAAAGTCCCTTCTTCAATTAATACTTTTTTTTCTCAAGCTCATGTTTGATATATCTATTAAGATATTAAAAATAGACTTATTCACAAAGAAATAAATATGTAAAAGTATATTTTACACCTATTTGGATTACATTTAAATTATTACGCATCACACCAGGGAATATATGTTTAGTCGCTTATAATATTTCCATTGGGGGAAATGAAATTTTTATCTCTGATTTTAATTTGATGATATCCTTTTTATACTAGTATTTATTTTTTTCAAATCAATATTAATTATTTATTGAAAAAAATTAAAAACCCCACTTATTTAAAATTATATTTGTATCTTCTAGTCTTAAATAAACATTCCTTGTCCAATTTTTCTGAATATCAATTAGCACTATATTACTCAATTTTGTCCAAAATTAATCTTGATAACCCATATGAAATTATTTAGTATCTAACTAAGATATAATTATTATTTACTATAGAGACTTCATCCATATATTATGAACTATAGATTTCTTATCTATATTGTCAGACCAAGGAAATGTAAATATATTCATAAGGGTTATGGTACTTCTATCTTTTTTAAATGATACCTCAACAACAATATTATTCGACCATTAAAAATATCACCCATATCCCCTGTAACTAATATAAATCATTAATTTAAAAACAATGGTACCTATGTAATTTTACTTTTTTCACCCAAACCAAGCCAATACAAGGAGCATGAAATTGGGTAGTTTCATGAATAAGAAACAATAGTTTCAGTACTTAGAATATAATTTGAAGTGGTCATACTGACCCTATTAGTTTCTAAACCACATATAAATAAATAAAACACTTCTCTCAATCGCTTTTATTTCTCACATACACCATTGGTATTATTTTCTTGATCTCCAAGAACAATAATGATATTTACACTTGATGGGTGCATCAACTATCCTATATAAAGATCCATTTATAATAACTCCAATATATATTTGAATTACTTGGTGGAATTATTATAGAACTCCTTACTCTAATTTTAGCCTAATTTTACTATGATTTTTACTCTCCGTTATATTAATTTAATTGAATGATATATCCCTTCTATATCCATAAAATCCTCAAATCTCCCTCCAGATATATCATTAAATATACTTAGTGTAATTAAGAAAATAAATCCAAATAACCTTATTAATAATGAATCAAGGAAATTAATTAAATCCTTAGAATTTCTTCTTAGAGGATAGGAAATTTAAATCTACAGATATATTTACTCAGTTATGTCATGGAATGAAAATCTGAATCACAATGTAACCATCATTCCCTTTAAAACTACTACTATTTGGTCCATAAATTCCATGGTGTGGCACTCAACTATGATTTAGAAACCTTTATAAAAATAAGGAAATCAAACTGTGTTTTACGCCTATCATGGTGAATACAAAATTCCCTCTAATAATTTATCAACTACTCATAAAAAAGAAAACACTCATATATATCCTTAAAAATACCCTTGTACATACTAAGGAATTTATATATTTTCATTCAAAAATGAATTGATTGTGTGAATTATAATTTCATTGTGTGACCATCATACCAGATCATACATCAATACTCATGGGATCCTTTCACACATGTCCCTCCCCCTCTAACTCCTACCCCCTCGAACATAGTTGGGTCACTATGTGACTAAATGTGTAACAGAATGACTGTTATTTTTATATATAGAAAAATTATAATACCTCATGCATGTTTAAAAGACCTCTAAACACTATAATGTATACTCATGTGAATATAGGGTACTTAATGAAATTTATAATTCATTAAAAATTATATTCATGGAATGCCTTGAGGTTTCATTCCATGACATATGTATTGCTGATAGAACTATAATAACTCCTTCTAAAACTCTTTCATGATTTCCCATACCATTTTAATTTCTTTCTTCTGTCTTCTCACACACTATTTAAAAAAATCTTGAAAATAATAAAGGGTTTTTTTAGGAATATACCCTAGAGGATTTTTTTAGGAACCATTTAGACCAACAAATATTATTCAACACTATCACATATGAGAACTATATAATGAATCTTATTCATGTAATAAAATATTATAATTCATATAATGAATCAATTATTCACAAATCAATAACTCAAACCCCACATTTTTCAATATCATCATAAGAAAAAATATTTAAAATAAAATCTCATGGTTAAAAAAATTACATTAATTTCCATGCTCTCAATCCCCCTAAAAAAATATTCAATTACTATCCCTTTTATAAAACACCAATAATTTATCCCCATTTTCATGTATAAAAGTAAACTCTTAATATATAACTCTCATGATGGAAATATTTTCTAATATAACATTAGGATATCTTTTCTCAAGTAATTGTTTAACGACATACATTCTTGTCAAAACAAACCCAAACATAACTTCTCTAAATGTAATGAATATAGAGTAATATAATAAAAAAATTAATTCAACAATGTCTTATAGAAATTTTTAAAAAAATATCATATGGAGGGTTTGGGTCCTCCTCTAAACCCATCCAAATAAAAATGGATGACCCAATTCATTAGGCTTAGAAATATTGAAAGTGTAACCATAAAAACTAATGGAATCACATGATACTCATATTGACAAAACCTTCTTCAAAAATATATAAGAATAATATTAGAAGGACTCACTCTCAACTGGTGATAACATGATCTAATGTTAACTATAAGAAACCATTTGGATCCACTCAGATGGTTTAATATGTCATCATTCTGGAGAATATTATATCAGTTCAATACCATCACATAGTTTATCCTTTGATAATCCACACATAATGGTAAATATATATTGACCTTCTTCATGAAAAATATAGGATCATCCATATGGGACATGCTAAAGAGAATAAGTCCCTTTACATCAAAATCATCTAGTTGATCCTAATATCTCAATTCATTATAGATTCTATCATGTAAAGATGAATGGATTTAAGATCCATCCTAGATATAATATTGATCATCAAATCAGGCTAATGATCAAGTAAAAACATAAACAAATCCTCAAGAAATAGAAATAAGAAGATATCAATGAAAGGAGGAAATACCGCTCAGTTTATCTCCTAAAATATCAATGAAATACTATCTAACTATGATATGATTTCCACATAGTTATTGATGTATAAGTACCAAATGGACTACTTGAAAATCTCATTCATGGATATAGCTATAAATATACTCTTTATAGGCTTGATACAGAAATATTGGGATTGTAGTCAATGTGTGATTGATAATGATTCATCAAATCCACCCAAAGTATGACATAAAAATGTGAATTTCTAACTTGAGGTAGTCCTATAGAAGCCTACATCCAAAAATAAATATAGTGAACCATTAAGATATTAAAATATACATTGTTCATAGACTTAAATGTGTATCAATAAACAACATCCCGTATAAATAATCTATAGTATATCCAAGATCTCTGACTAGATGTATAGATTTGAATGACTATAATGAAACCTAATCAAATAAAACATAAGTTGAGGTCACTATAATAAGAATAATAAATTTTATTATACTGTCTCACCACCATTCATGTAAAAACTATTTTCAAAGGAATTAATCTACTCTAAATACTCACAATGAATATCCATCTCCTGAATCCCCTTAGAGAAATCTCACTAGTGATGTTTTACCCCATATTCTATATAAATCAACTGTATATATAACCTCGATGGTTGGAGGACCCCAATTTCTAAAATGTAAATATTCTCATAGCTTAGAACTATACCTAGGGTGATAACAAATTCACACCCTCCATCCATCTACAATTCAATTCCATGATATCTCTATAGATTCCCAAACTTCCTATAAGAGAAGAACTACATTATTGTTCTATCAATTTTTTTCAAAATATGCTCCTACTATCCGCAATAGTTATTTTTACTAGACACTCTACCTCATGGAGGATTAAAGAAAACTATACCATAATTTTCAATCCTATCTAAACACATGATTGAATCATCTCTCCTTCACATTACCCTGTTTGACAACCCCTACTCACACCAGAAAATGAACAGTACGTCCCAAAATATCTTCTCTCTATTTTGATATAATAAGTAATAATAAATTTATTTATGACCTCTAAGAATAATTTAAAACAAAATAAATTCACCTTGAATTGAATTAAATTATGTAGTCCATTTTCAATAAAGATGACTCTGGAAGTTTCATCGCCCACTAATATAGATGAAATATGTAGAAAATTGTAAAATAAGTTAGATTTTTCCATCATTAAAAATCTCCCTATACTGAATACAAGAAATCACACTCTCAATATTCACTCAAGGCCTCTATGATAAATTTCTCAATGAATTGTGTATTAAACACCTTCCAAGACAATCACATATATTAGAGAAACAGGACTAAAAAATCTAAATAATTATTCAATGGTAATAGAATTTACAATGAATCATACATCTCCCAACTCTCTGGTGGTCTCTTGAAAGGGTTGAATATAGAATATATAGACTCAGGAAAGAACACTACAGCATCTAGTCTTCCATCAATCATAATGTGTATTGGGTGTTGTGGATAGGACTCATAGCTCAACTCTAACATAGAATGTCTAGAGGTCACCCATTCCATATAGACTATAAAACCTAAGGTAGGATCTCTCTATGCTACTAGTGAATATGTACAATAGGTTTAATATGTGGATTCATCTCTATTTCCAATGGTAAATTCTTATTTTAACTCCCCTAGTGTAAATGTGAAGTCCATCATGATTCTATAAGTCTACAATTATAATAAAAAAACTCATAAAACATTTCTATAAAATGTATAATGACATAGTTTAGGGTTTTTAATATCATTCACACATTACTCTACCCAAAACAAACACACTATGATATAGGGGTTTGAAAATATAGGTTCATGTCAAACCTAAAATACCCACTCTCAGGCCAGGTATGGATCTGACCTAGGATCATATAACAGTCATAGAAAATTAAAATATAATATAATAATCATAGGTGAATCAAGTAGAGTTACATCTATAAGCTATAATGGAAAATACTATAATAGTTTTTATTAAAATATTAAATGAACCAAAACAACATGCTCACCAAGATATCTATCAAAAAAGTGAATAAAAATATCATCTAAACCCTTCATGTAAAGAATAATGTATAAAAACCTAATCTTTTTCAACCCCAAACTAGAAGTAAAACCCCTTAACTATAAGTAAATATAAAAATACATCCTCTTATAAGAAATAATAATAAACTATAAAAGAAACAACAAATACAGTCTCATACCGAGTAACATTAACTTCCCTAATACATAGGACAACAAAACCCATGTATAAGAACTATAAAAATACATGAAATTATCCTATGCCTTATCTACAATATGATAAATAGTAATAATGAAATAAAATAATGCTCTTATATGACTTTATAAAATCCCTAACTCAGTTCTATACCATCATAAGTGAACTAGATTAATAATCTTCTCAAGAGGACCTCCTCATATTGCATAGGCTCTCGTTTAGTGGTCAGGTTCAACAAATAATAAAATGGTAGGATATACCTTTATTTATAGATAAACATAAAAAAAGAAAATAAATAACAAGAATAAATAATTATAATTAGTAGCAGTACAAACATATACATAATAGATAAATTTTATCTAAATTTATGTATCATCATAATGATATTTCAAAATGAAAAAATATGCATGTCATACAAGTCATTAATACATACGTTGGATCCACTATCAGAGGATCATATACAATACGTTCAAAAATATTCATAATGTAGGAATCTACGATTAGTCTTCTGTCTTGGCCAGATTCTATCTCCTGAATCTCACCAAGATCCACTAGCTTAGCCATCTAAATATGTTATTACCTTTTCCATCCATGTGTCATTAGACACGAAGTCTACTCAGGTAGCATTGTGCAGTAGTAGGGTGTGAGTGAAACTTAGTATTCCACCACTGTAGACGCCGGAAAAGTCCGTTACTCCTCAAACGAAGTTCCGGATGAGGAAAGCGAGGTCATATTTGGAGTCAGAAGCATGTTTCGGAAGGCCCGAAGGCCTTGCGCGAAATATCGGAGGCCCGCAAGCAATATTGGCTATGCGCGCGCAATCCTTCCGGGATTCGCGCAATGAGGCGAGTCGGCGCGTAAGTTTCCGCGCCCGACGTCCCTGCGTGACCCTATTGCGCGCAGGGCCCCTATTTCGCGCCCGAGCCGCGTTGCGCGCCCGCGCGCCGAATTGTGCGCCCGTGAGCCGAATTGCGCGCCCGGGGTTGCCTATAAATAAAAGGCGACCCCCGACGTTTTGAGGGTTGCCAGAATTCGAAGAGTCGCTCGTGCGCGCAATCCCGCCCCCTCCGCGCGCAATGCCGATCTTCAGGTAACCTCTTTTATTTCGCGCAACCCCTTTGGCTTCTTTCCCTTGATCAACTCCTCACCCAAAGGACTTCGCGCGCAAAAGAAGCCTCTTGCACGCAATTGCCCCCCGGGTGCGCGCAATCCAGCCCGATTGCGCCCACCCCCTTACTAAGTGGCCATTCGTTAAAAAATGGGCCGTTGCCCCCGCGTGCTATCAGAGACCCGGTGCGCGCAATCTCCACCTTCCGCGCGCAAAGCGCTTTCCCAATTGCGCGCCAGCCCGCCCAATTGCGCGCCGACCCACGGTATTGCGCGCCAGGCTCCTCTTTTGCACGCAAACCGCCAGGGTCGCCTCCTTTGACCCCCTGAGGGTACCCGCCTGCGTGGCGCCCGATGATCTTCATCCCGGGTGCCCGCACCGTACGTTGTCTTCCCGTGCGGCCTTCCAGGCTCGCACGAAGTGACACAGACCCATTGGCGGCACTACTACGTCTGAGCTACAAGACGTTAAACTGTTCAGCATACATCCGAGCTACAAGAAGTTAAACTGTTCAGCATTCGTCCCGCATGACGTTAAACTGCACTCAGTCCTGCATGACGCTAAACTGCACCACGTCCGAGCTACAAGATGTTAAACTGTTCAGCATTCGTCCGCGCTGCAGGACGATAAACTGCCAAGCATCTTCTTCCTCAACACACGACGTTAAACTGTACTTCGTCTGGCAAGACGTTAAACCGTCCGCTTCGTCCTCAACACACGACGTTAAACTATACTTCGTCCGGCAAGACGTTAAACCGTCCGCTTCGTCCTCAACACCCGACGTTAAACCGTACTTCGTCCGGCAAGATGTTAAACCGTCCGCTTCGTCCTCAACACACGACGTTAAACTGTACTTCGTCCGGCAAGATGTTAAACCGTCCGCTTTGTCCTCAAAACACGACGTTAAACTTTACTTCGTCCGGCAAGTAGTTAAACTGTCCACTTCGTCTGATCTCGTGCCTCGCATGCAGGGTCCCCCCTGGTTTGGATGTGGCCCCCACCCGCTCGTCTCTGCAGGGATTTCGGGATTGCCCCTCTTTAGGGACGATTTATTAGAGTGGCCTTCGCCCACGGGGGTAGGGTATTACAAACCTCTAGTTTCTTGTGGGGGACTACACATGTGTATCTCCATTGTGCTTCCCCACTGCCGAAGCCAGTAGAGGGCGTGATAGGGATCGAGGTCTCTCACCTTCGGCCTAAGTCCCTCTCCAACTGAGCTTTGCCGCACTCAGGTGGCCTCAGTGTGTAAGTCCTGACAGAGTGAACTACGTGGACTTTGATCCCTGTCTCCTAAACAGGTTATGTAGGAAGCCTCCCTGATGTTCAAGCCCACCACCTGGTCGTCCCGGTCGTATTCACGTCGGTTCTTCCATCAGTGGACCCCTCCCGAGTTCACATTCGCGTCGATTCACCTATGAATCCGCCCTTGTGGGGGGCTACACATGTGTATCTCCATTGTGCTTCCCCACTGCTGAAGCCAGTAGAGGGCGTGACAGGGATCGAGGTCTCTCACCTTTGGCCTGAGTCCCTCTCCAACTGAGCTTTGCCGCATATGGGCCTCCTTAGAGTGTAAGCCCCAAACACCAGCGTCCAGCATGACGTGAAACTGTGATCCACCCGGCCGTTCCATCCCCCTCTGTGTGAGGTGGTTCGGTTCAATCCTCCGCCTGGCAGCCTCGACCTCCTCGTGAGTTGGCTTGCCATCGTCCAACATGACGTTAAACTGTATATCCGAACTACGCTGACTTTGATCCGCGCTAACGCGCGGTACGTAGGACGCCTCTACGGGGTCCAAGCTCTTCCCTGCATCATCCATCCGGATCCTTACCCGGGCCTCCACATCCCGGTGGGGTCATGCCACATCATTCCACTCCACTTCACTCGAGAATCCACCCATGTGATGGCCCCAGCATCGGAGGTTCCCCACAAGGGGTTCTGTCATCTGAACCACTCCCCGTGTTGATCAGTCTGATGCCGTCCCCGCTGGACGTTAAACTCGCGGCATACCCCGTGTTAAACATGGGAAGCTGAGGAAAACCTCAGGTAACGCAGTTCCCCGCACCCAGCGCGGGATGACTCAGGCCATCACGCCTTCGAGAAGCCCTATTAGAGACGGAAGGCAGACATGCAGAGCCGCACTGTTAAGACACGCCCCCAACACCCAGAGCTACCCGGTCTCCTCACCGCGGGTTGCTGCCCCGACCAGACTCCTTGGAGCGTCTGGGCGGAAGCAGCGTAATTAACCGGTGTCCATGAAGATATGGTGCTTGGAACGAGATTCACGAACATTCTTAAATCTATGAGGGAGACCCGGATTAGGCGATGAGTTCCGAGGAGACGTCCACGGAAGGAGGAGCCGACATCCCATCATCCCGGTTTTGATCAAGGAACAGACGTCCCTGAATAAGGGATGGATGCCGCCCGCCTTTGGAAAGCGCGACTACAGGACCACAAGCCGCGCTCCCATCTCCTCGGGTCGACGGGCACACGCGCAAACGCGTCTTGGCGGAACAGCGTCGGAACAGAAACCCGACGCACATCTGCACCGAAATAGAAAATGGTGAACCCGACGTGAATCTCTTCTCCTCATTACGAAGACCGATAGCTTTCAGAGGTGTTGGAAGACTAGAATGTTTCCCGGCCGAGCATTCAGCACCAGGGCACGGAACCCGCCAGGGGCTGGGGAAGGGAAATCGGGCACTCCGTCTCCCGATGTCGATGGCCTGGGTTCCCCCCACGGAAGGCGTCGTGGCACTAATGATTGGTTGTCGATTCCTTTTCCTGTCAGTATTAATGGGTTCTTCTCCCTGCTTTCAGGAATCAGGTCACCCAATCCAGTGCCCGATCACCGCCCGCCCACTGGCGCAGGGGAAGGGGAAACACCGACGTGGCTACTCCACGCGGTCCCGCCCGTTCCACAGCCGTCCCAGCAGCCGCAACTTGGGGGCAACCACGCCCTCTCTCCCCCTAGGAGGTCATCCAGAGAAGGGTGATCAACAACATGGTGCGTAGATATGAGGAAGAGGGATTCATCCCCACCAGGGACATTTCTCGCCTAGACCTCGAGGAAGCTGCACCTCGCCACCAACGTCGCCCCCGAGGGCCGCACAGGGAGGCACCGCTGCCTACCTCGACGTCCAACCGCTTCGGGAGTTTATCCCCGGAACGCTCCGACAGCTCCTTCCCCTATGCGGATGAGGTGGAGGATGCCCGGGACCACCCTATCCGAGATTCGCTCTAGGGATCCGCGATAAGGGCTCCTGCTAGGCCACGTCGACACCACCGACAGGCTTCTCAAGTCGAAGAACGGACTCTCCACCTGCCTGCGCCGCTAATCCCGACACGTCTGTCCCGACGCCAACGTCGGGCACGAGCGGAAGAGGATGCCCACCTTGGGGCCCTAACAAAAGCGGCCCCGTTGGCCCAAGCCACTACTGGCTCCAGTCACCAGGCCCCTGCGCATCCTAAGCAGGGGCACTTCTATGCCCGACCTGGATCGAGGCCCCAACCTCCCCAAAGGCAGGTTGGGTTGACTCTCCTGGTTGCTGGTACAGGCAACAGCCACCGCGGACCACCTCGCGGTAGCACTATTCACCAGCAGGGTCTACTCCATGTGGCCGATCCAAGAGGCATGCGTTATCCCACCTTTCGATCCCGGCCCGGAGGCCTGCCCGCAATCATCTCTCCCCG
Organism: Viscum album; assembly: GCA_963277665.1. Taxonomy (NCBI): domain Eukaryota; kingdom Viridiplantae; phylum Streptophyta; class Magnoliopsida; order Santalales; family Viscaceae; genus Viscum; species Viscum album. The sequence continues at coordinate 1,465,949,246 of OY728138.1, read as the reverse complement.
CGTCCCCTTTGATATCTGTCTCGGTGCTCCTCGCACCTTGGTTTCCAGTCCTCTTGGCCCTAGCACCGGTGCGGCTAGAGGACGCCAGGACAGAGATCATCCATGCCCCGAAGAACCACCCAGGGGCAGGAAGGCGTGGCGTCGACATAGAGGGAGGAATGTTAGGAAATTCCGGACAGAGATCTGACCGGTTCGTTTCTCTTATACAGAGGCGGAGTATGATTTGGCGACAGAGCCCTCCCCCCGATCCCGCCAGTCAAGGGAAGGGGTAGGAATGCGACACGTCAGCCTCGTACTCCCTGAGAGCGAGATCGATGTGATCCCTGCTTCTCTCCGAAGGTATATCCGGAGTAGCGAGGTCCTGGTAGACCCCCAAGGATCAAGCTTGTCGTTGGTTCCGGCCCCTCCGGAAGCACCTTCTGCGTAGATCGTAGAAGCCGGAGACCTTTTCTGGGGACCGACGGTCGAGCCACGATCTAGTGCACCCTCGGTGAGCACCGACGCTACGGCAGGATGTTCGCTCGCCGGCCCGTCCTACCGTGATGTGGTAGCTGGGGCACCGCAACCCTCAGAGTGCGGCCCGGGATATGGAGGCCAATCGGCCTGCTCGCCGTATTCACCGCCGACCAGCCCGATGGCCCAGCGGCCCACCTCGGCACCACTGCCGGTTCCCCATCCATTCCCAGTCGCTGAAGGGGACCAAGAAGACCTGGGTCCCGAGTTTGAGTCGTGGAGCTTCTGGACCGTCCTTGCAGACGGTCACTTCCATGAGAAGTTTTGGCCAGTCGCAGGACCGGACTTTGATGCACCAGAATCGCTCACCCCGGATGAGTTCGAATGCTTCCGCCCAACTCTCCAGGAGACTCACTCCCATCTTCACCGCATAAAAATGCCATATTCCGGGAGTCAAGCACACCTGGAGGATATTGGTGAGCAGTGCCGTCAGATTGACCTGGCCACGCTCCCCGCGGTTCGGCACCCCGGGTCATTTGGGCACCACGAGGCCCTCCAACAACGATGCATTGAGTGTTTTCAAGTACTCCGCAAGGTTATCGAGGAAGCCACCCCCACATGTATATCGGTGGATGGGGTTAGAACGCTACCCTACACTTCAGTGTGATTCGCCGATAGCCCGACTTGTTGGGTGGCCCTGAGGGTACATCCCCAGGGACGGAAACGGTCAATATGGCTGGCCTGTCGGGAGAGGGGGACGGCTTGGAACTTCACGACGGGGGCTCTTCCCCCGAAGACAAGCCGTCGATGGATCCATCGGTGAGAGTTACTCATCACCAGAGGATCCTCCTGGGTCTCCCCGCACCCACTGAAGCACTGACGTTGAGCCGAAACGTCAGCAAAGGTAAAGAGCACGGCGGGGCTATAAAGCCCGCCGACCCATCTGCCTCCATGCAGAGGGAAGAGGAGGATCCCGAAAAGGCCACGCTACGTCAACAGCTCACCGAGTAGAAGAAGCTAGTTGACCAGCTCCCCGCCGAGCGTGCTGTAGAGCGGCGGCCTGACTACGGTGATCCTAGGCCAGGACAGCAGGGACAGGAACAACCACTCCTCGACGAGACTCTCCCGGGCAACCGTGATTATTCTGTGTTTGCCGACAGGGGAGAGGCCATTGCCTATGGAAAGAGGGCGCGGTATGTTTCACCACACCCTCCCGAGCGGCGTGACTACCTGAGAGACCCCGCTCGGATTCCTCCCGCTGCCCCAAGGGCCGCTCCGCCCGCCATCCCACGAGCTGCCGAGTTCGGCGACCCGGTCGACGACCCGATTGAAGAGCCATGCAATGCGCTCGTGGTTAGAGATCCTCGCCAGGACTGGAACCCATGTCCGGACGATCCAATGGAGGCACTCATCACCCGCTTGGAAGCCTTGGAGACTCGGCAGGTGGCGGTCCCACCGGACGGAAAGCCATACCCAGCATGGGTGGATGACATGCCGGCACCTCCGGGATTCGGGAACCCCACTTTCACCCCCTTCAACGGGACGGGAGATCCGCCACAACAATTGGACCATTTCATCTCGAGGTGCGGGCCTATGTTAGGAACTCCGGCGCAGCAGGAGGCCGCTAAGCTTCGCTGCTTTGTCCAGACACTGGAAGGGCCAGCATTTGTCTGGTACAGCCAGCTCCCCATCGGGTCGATAACTAGCTGGGAGGACCTTCGTGGGCAGTTCCTCTACCATTTTAGTTCCACGACCCGGAAGACGAGTATCGCAGACCTCTTCAAGTGCAATCAAAGGCCTGATGAGCGAGTCGTGGATTTCGTCGCCCGATGGAAGGGTCTCACGTATTCCCTTGACATGCCATTGACTCAGAAGCAGTTGCTGACAATGTGCGTCGGGAACGTCAAGACCGAGCTGGTCCCTTCCTTGATCACTCAGAATTACCTTGGGGGGTTCACAGACTTCTCAGACAAAGCTCAACGTCTTGAGGAAGCCCTGCAACAGGCCAGTCAGGCACGCCCGCTGCCTCCTATGATCCCTGCAAGGAGAGTCACAGGGCTGAGCCCGCTGTTGTTGCCCAGATAGAGGCCCCTAGGCAGTTGGAGCTGCTGCCGGTGAGGCCAGCTCCACAGCCTCACAGGAATCCGCCTCCACAGGCTCAGTTCCCAGCCCAGCAGCGGCAGCCCCAGAACCGGCCGGCCCCTCCGGGCAATGTACCGCCGCAACCCAGGCGAGATAATCGGGGTCCACCTCCTCGGCAGGCCCCTCCAGCCCCTCGTCAAGACCATGCTCCCAGGGCCCCGCGATACCTGACTTACTCATTTCACGATGATGAGGTCCCCGGTTATTTCCGGACCGTCCTGGAGCAGAGGATTGTGCGACTGCCTGAGTGTTGGAGGCCAGAGGAGGCACATCTCACGGATAACCCCCGCTACTGCCCTTACCATCGGGCCCTGGGGCACACCATCCGGCGGTGCTACGTTTTTAAGGACTGGCTCCAAGACCAGATTAACAACAATTTAATCAGGTTGGGCCCAGCTCCAGCACAAGTGGCGGGTGTGTTCGTGGGATCAGATGATGATAGTGGCGACGAGGACGAATGGCAGCTGGTCTCCGACCGCGGATCCCAGAAGTATAATAACTGGATGGCCCGCAAGACGATCATTCGCGCCCATGGAATCATCCATGCGTGCTTGAATCAGCCTGAGCCCCCAGAATCTGCGGGTGCTGCTCTGGCATCGTCGTCCCAGCCTGCCTCTTCCGAGAAGAGAAAACGGCGGCGGCGCAAGAAGGAAGAGCGCGCCCCGCCAGTTCCGCCACTATCCCGCACTCTTGGCGATTTCATGCCCCCAGAGATGGGGGTCCCTCCTCGGATCCACCTGGTGATGAATGATTCGTCCGATGACAGTTTTGGATACGCTTCGGTTAATACCGTCGAGCTGGTAAATCCCTTTTCGGTTCCCGATGTTGAAGAACACCAGATGGACCTCCCTAGTGTCCCCGGTCGTTGCCACCGTCGGAGGAACCGAAACAACAGGAGTCGCTGGGGCACGACAGTTGATACCTCCAGCCAGGTCGTGCATGCCACTAAGACTAGGCAGCGGCCTCAAAACCGAGCTCAGCGCGCGCAACCCCCCCCCCCCCCCCCCCCATCCGGGGATGACGAATTCGCCTCCGCCACTGTTTGTGGTATGGGACCAGGCAGAACCGCCTTAGCCGCGCCGCGACCAGCTCCGCCCTGCCACGAGTCCATCCCGGCCTACTGGCCCTAGTACGGTGACTACTTCCCGGGCTTCAACCAGTGAACAGCGAGATGCGCCAAGCACCAGTCGGCCGCCGGTCCAACCGACAAGGCCCTTCATGCCTCCAACCGCAGAGCAACCTCCTGCAACCAGGGGCTCGCGATTGGCAAGAAAGTATGATGTCCTGAAGCACTTGGCCGACATCCCAGCAAGGCTCTAGGCTCTCCATCCTTGAGGCTCTGCTCCTGTCACCTGAGATGCGCGAGGCGCTCGCTGAAGCCCTGAAGAGCCCCCTCCAGTTTGAGACGGTGGTTGCGGCTGCAGAGGCCTTTCACGCCGAAGCGATTGAGAACGCCGAATGTTAGGCAGTTATCTCATTCTCTGGTAAGGATGAAGACCCTCGTATACAGGGGCACATTCGTCCACTGTATGTTACTGGCCAGTTCAATGGCCTTGAAGTCCGGCGCTGTCTTGTCGACACGGGGTCTGGGATTAATCTGATTCCAACTAAGACGCTCCGGATATTGGGGTTGTCTGAGGATGACTTGATTCCCTCCGACCTCAGGATCCAGGGGTACGACCGCACCGAGCAAACTCCGGTCGGCAAGATACGTTTGAAGACCCAGTTCGGTGACCTGGTATCCAACACCGAATTCATGGTGGTCTCTCAGGACACTGCGTATAACGCATTGATGGGTAGTCCATGGCTCCACCTTCATGCGGCGGTTCCCTCGCCATACCACCAATGCCTTAAATACTCCCTTAATGGTCGAGTAGGCATGCTTTAGGGAGATGCCTCTCCTTTTTCCTCATGTGAAGCCCGCTCTCTGGACGCGGACTATTACAAGAGAAAGGATAAGCAGATCCTGACAGGTGGGGTTGAGCCTGTCACTGTTGCAAGTGATCCCTGGGCAAGTTTGGATGACACTTACGTCCTACCGATCCATCGGTTGGACGTAGCCATGGTCTCGATGGCCTGTGAGTCTCCTGATGAGATGACCGCGACCGCCCATGCTGGCACCAGTAGACCAGCAGGATCTGGTAGCCCCAATGCAGTTTCCAATGCAGTCTCTCCCGTGGACGATCCCTCCCTGAGTGGAGAGGACGTGGAAGATGCCCCCCCAGCCTTTGAGGAGGGCGTCTCCGCCACGGTCGATGAGTTAGTACAGGTGAACCTTGGAACCCAGGCAGATCCAAGACCCACATTGGTCAGTGCCGCCATGCCCTCTGAGGAGCGACAGCAGTACGTGGACTTCCTCAGACAGCACCGTGATGTGTTCGCTTGGGGCTATGACGAGATGCCGGGGCTAGATTCTCAGGTAGCTGTCCACCGCCTTGGTCTCCCGGAGAACCATCGCGGGTTCAAGCAGCCTCCCAGGAAGATGCACCCATTCCACGGTGCCATGGTTGAGGCCGAAGTTGAGAAGCTTATCAAAGCCAACTTCGTGAGGGAAGTTTAGTACCCCAGATGGCTGGCCAACATTGTGCCGGTCAGGAAGAAGAACGGGCAGATCAGAGTCTGTATCGACTTCCGCGATCTCAATCGCCACTGTCCGAAGGTTGATTTTCCCCTTCCGGTGACAGAGCTGTTAATTGACGCCACGGCAGGGTTCCAAGCCCTCTCCTTCATGGATGGATACTCCGGATACAACCAAATCCGGATGGCCCCTGAGGATGAGGAGTTCACTGTCTTCAGGGCCCCCCAAGGTATCTTTTATTACCAGGTCATGCCCTTCGGCCTGAAGAATGCAGGTGCCACCTATCAACGGGCGATGCACCGCATATTCAAGACAATCCTCGGCACACTGGTGGAATGCTACGTCGACGACATGGTGGTCAAATCGCGCCAGCTTCAGGACCATCTCGAAGATCTTGAGAAAGTGTCTGGCTTCCTCCGGTCTCGCTGCCTGAAGATGAACCCATTGAAGTGTGCCTTCGGGGTCACCTCCGGGAAGTTTCTTGGCTTTGTGGTAAGATATAGGGGTATTGAGATCGACCCGGACAAGATCAGGGCGATTAGCCAGATGCCTCCCCCAGGTAACATCAGGGAACTGCAAGGGTTCCAAGGCCACTTAGCCTATATACGTCGATTCATAGCGAATCTGGCCGGTAAGTGTAATCCCTTTTCTCGGATCATGAAGAAAGGTGCCACCTATGTATGGGATAAGGAGTGTCAGACCTCTTTCGAGGAAATCAAGCAGTACCTACTTCAACCTCTGGTTCTGATGCCGCCTGTATCCGGGAGGCCGCTGGTCCTTTATGTGACCACCCTGGAACGGTCCCTTGGTGCCCTTCTCGCCCAGAAGAACAACGAGGGAACAGAGAATAGCCTCTATTACCTCAGTCGCATGCTCCTCGATGCGGAAGTTAGGTATACCCCCATCGAGAAGAGCTGACTGGCGCTCGTATTTGCCATATAGAAATTACGACACTACTTGCAGCACCACGAGGTACAGTTGGTTTCTCGGGTAGACCCGTTGAAATATATCCTGAGCTGGCCTATGTTGACTGGCCGTCTAGCGCGGTGGGCTGTGATTCTCCAGCAGTTCGACATCAGGTATGTGCCTCAGAAGGCCATCAAAGGGCAAGCATTGGCAGACTTTCTGGCTGCTCACCCAACCTCCGCGGATCAGCCGCTGGATCTAGGCCTTCCTGATGAGGCCGTTCTCTCGGTCGATCGTGTCGATCCATGCTCGCAGATGCACTTTGACGGTGCCTCCCGGAGCCCCACCGGTAGAAGACTCGATAATCCTAAGCTCAAAAGAGTGGGCTTTGGTATCATCTTCATTACCCCGTAGCAAGCCGTGCTGCCATACTCTTTCCTGTTGTCAGAGGGCTGTACCAACAATGAGGCAGAATACCATGCCCTCATCCCTGGCCTCGAGTTAGCTCTCGAGATCGACGTTCCCCATCTGTGTGTGAAAGGGGACTCCGAGCTGGTCGTTAGGCAGATCAATGGCGACTATGTTGTCAGGAAGCCGGACCTTGTGCCATTGCTGGAGTGCACCCTCCTCCTGATGGCCCAGTTCCCTTCTCGGCCAGAAATTGTCCATATTCCCCAGTCGCAGAACGGTCGAGCAGATGCTTTGGCCAGCCTTGCTGCGTCACTCGCAGAGCCTGAACAGGACAACCTGATCATCCGCGTAACGCACCGCAGTCTCATCGCTCCCGTTATCCCGGAGGGATATCGTGGCCCATCGGTAAGTAATCTCACCACGGTTTCCCTTGTGCCTGGAGCCCTAAGTACCACAGATATGGCAGTCAAACCAACCCCTGATTGGAGGACGCCTTTGGTTGAGTACCTCCAACATGGCATTCTCCCGTCGGATCGGGCCGAGCGCGAGCGAGTTCGACGCCGCGCATCGCAGTTTGTCCTCCAGAGCAGTCCCGGCCTGGAGAAGATCCTCTATAGACGCGGATTTGATGGTGTTATCCTTCGTTGCCTTCAGGGAGTTGAGATCCCACGAGTCATGCAAGAGGTTCATGCTGGTTCATGTGGTTCCCACCAGACTGGGCCGAAGCTGTCCCACCAGATTCGGAGGTTGGGATACTTCTGGCCCTCCACGATCCATGACTGCATCGAGTATGCCAGGAAGTGCCATGCGTGCCAGGTTCATGCGAACTTTGTGCATCGGCCGCCGGAGCCTCTCCATACCACCAGGTATTCTTGGACCATTGCAGTCTGGGGGCTGGATGTTGTAGGACCATACCTGCCGGCGACGGCTCGCCAGTGCTGGTTCATTCTGACCGCCACGGACTTCTTCTCTAAATGGGCAGAGGTGATTTCGCTCAGAGAGGTCAAATCCCGTTCAATCGCTGACTTCTTGACCTCCAACATCATTTATCGATTTGGAGTGCCTCACGCTATCCTCACGGATAACGGAGCCAATTTTCGAGCAGCCGAGTTGAAGAAGTTGTACGCCAAGTACAACATTCGCTCGAACCATACATCTCGCTATCATGTGCAGGCGAATGGACAGATTGAGGCGTTTAACAAGACCCTCTCTAACATTCTGCAAAAGATGGTTGGTCAGAACAAGAAGAGTTGGTCGAAAAAGCTCCCCAATTCCCTCTGGGCTTATCGAACGACGAATCGCAATACCACCCAGATTACCCCTTATTCCCTGGTGTATGGAGCTGAGGCCGTCCTGCCCATCGAGATCCAGTTACCGTCCTTGCGCACTGTGCTCTACGACCAGTAAGCGCTGGACAGAGCTGCTGAAGCCCGTCTAGTCGAGTTGGAAGCACTGGATGAGAATAGGCTTCGCGCTTGGCACAACTTGGAGAGGCATTAAAGCAGAATGGCTCGAGCTTTCAATAAAAAGGTTCGCCTCTGCTCCTTCCTATGGGGTGACCTCGTACTGGCCCTAAGAGCACCAATGATCCCCGGCAGGAAGCCACCCAAGTTGGAGCCCATGTGGGAGGGACCTTTTGTCGTCCACAATGTCTATCCCAATGGCGTGTACTCCTTAGCGACTATGGATGGTGAGCGTGTCACTCCTCCCACCAACGCTAGGTTCCTCAAGCAGTACTTTGCCTGAGTGTCCATCGTCCCGCATGACGTTAAACTGCACTCAGTCCTGCATGACGCTAAACTGCACCACGTCCAAGCTACAAGACATTAAACTGCTCAGCATTCATCCCACACGACGTTAAACTGCATTTGTCCGCGCTGCAAGACGTTAAACTGCCAAGCGTCCATCGTCCTGCATGACGTTAAACTGCACTTCGTCCCGCATGACGTTAAACTGCACTTCGTCCCGCATGACGTTAAACTGCACTTCGTCCTGCATGACGTTAAACTGCCTCTCAAGAACTATGTACGGCTTGATTTGCATCCTTATGGGATACGTAGGACCGCATGGACGCTTGTGTTCCAGGTCCAGCCTCGTCTCTTGGTTGATCACGGGGATCTGTCGTCCTTTGGTTTCTCTCATGGTGAGTCGTCCAACCCTTTCCGGTGATCTGTTAGCATGTTTTGGGGTACTCCGGTCTATGACCTGTAGTGTCGGATTCAATCCCGACATGTCCTGTGTTACTTGTCGGGCCTCGCGCTTCCTCTTGTTTGGGCCTTCTTGGGCAGCAAATCGATATGAATCCTGCGCTTGAGCGGTTGATGCTCGTTTGCTTGCCTCATCCTAGGCTGACGCGATCGGATGTTGTGTTGCGAATATGTTCAGCAACGTTCTTGATCACCATGTCAACTCTTTCAGGCTCTGAACATTGGTTGCGCAGTCCTTATCACACTCCGCCTCAGTGCGTTGTAGTGGAAACTCGACACTCTCTCTTCATACTGACCCTCAGTACAACTCAACACGTTAGGCAGGCCAACCAGGGTAATGGTGCCATTCGAGGCTCCCATGATATGAGCACCAATGATATATGCTAATGTCCTCCCTAAGGGCCATGTGTAGCTAGACCCTCGTCCCCATGAGGATGAAGGAGTCGCCCGAACAATCGCGTTCTGGGCCCAGCATAACTGGAGGCTAGCATCTCTGCCCCTCGGTTGATAGACATATGTAGGCCCCTATCCCAGGATCCTTCTCCTGGAATTGTGCATGACCGCGGGGATGGGATGTGTCCCCACCTCCGCTGGGTCCGCCATATCGCAATAAGTGGATTCCTCCATGGTCCGAGCCACACGACCTTAAATTGTGTTTCCTGGTCTTACCACACGACCGTAAATTGTGATCGTCTTGGCCGCCCGACGAGAAACGACACTGCATCGTGATGTTCTCCTCCGAGGACACTCACGTTGGGCGCTGGTTAATAACCACGCCATTTATCAATTCCTTTCATGGCTTGATTATTGTGGCGACGCCAGGGATTTCTTAATCACAGGCATGTCGCTGCACAAAGAAAAACCATCCACCTTTAAGGACAAACAAGAAATATCAAATACCGCTCCTTTTGGGTGCGAGGGCCAGACCCGCACCCCTCCCCGCGCTGGTGCCCGATTGTGTTGTGCCGCGCTTCAAGAACTACGTGTGGCTTGATTCCCATCCTTATGGGATACGTAGGAACGCCCGGATGTTTGAAACTTCGGGTCCATCCCCCCACCTCTTAAAAGATTCCCCCTTCTCTTGGGAATCCGCCGCCTTCGGGTCACCCTCAAGGCGTGTCCCTTGACCCCTTGCATTGGCCCACCAGTGTCAAGAGCACTCTGGTCTATTTCCAGGAGGGTCAGGTTCAGCTTTGTCAGGTTCCTTCCACTTTTCAGGCTTCATGCTCCACTTCATTCGGACCCATCACCTACGCCCTGGGTGGAACCCCCGTGAGCGGTCTGGATACAATGCCTCAGTGCTCTCCCACCGATTCGGGCTCGTGCCCCCGAGGGCCTCAGGCAGCAAATCGATATGAATCCTGTTCTTGAGCGGTTGATGCTCGTTTGCTGCCTCATTCCATCAACGGTCAGTGCGATATTGATGCTGCTTTTCCGTCACGGTCGGCAGTACTCCCATATCGTTACGACGGTGCCCCCAGTCCTTGAGTGAATGGCCGCATGATTCACATTACGTTTTCCACCTCCCATTCTGACCAGGAAAAACCTCGGCACTCTTGACACTGTCCCTCAGTGCATCTTCGCATATCCAGGGGATAGGACCACGATGTGGCGTACTTTGAGGTTCCTATGGTCCGAGCTCTATGACCTTAAACTAAGATCTGCCACTATGGTCCGAGATCTACGACCTTAAACTAAGATCTCCCTAATCGGGGTTCTACATCCCGCATGACGTTAAACTGACTCTCAAGAACTACGTGTGGCTTGATCTCCAGCCTGATGGAGTACGTAGGAATGCCCGGGCATCTCGACTCTGGTCCAGCCTCAGGGATCGCTATGTCCCGCCCCTCCTCGTCGCCGACTGTCTGGCCTGGCTTCTGGTAGAGTGGTGCGGTTGTGATATTCTCCCTGATTCAGCTCGGGATGCCCCATTGCAATGATGGGAAGCGACAGTTTCCTCGTCAAAGAGGTTCTGTCTGAGAATTGGGGTGATTCACGGCAAGATTGGTGCATCCGCCTAATACGCTTTCCCTACGGTGGCGCAATTTTGGGAGTGTTAGATTCTGTCCGAACAAATCATCACTTCGCCCCACGCTTCGCATGCTCTTTTGATCCAGATTTCCACCCTTGTGTCTGAAGGAACCCCCAAAGCGGTATTGATGATGACATGTGATCCGCCTCCTGCAAAATGAATGATGACCTTCGGTCCGTCTATTGCAGTAGTATGGTCGATTGATCCATTGTCCGCTTGCCGTCTTGGGCATTTCCTGGAAGGCCGACCGTCGTGGATTTCTGAATTTGGGACATGCGATTCACCCTTTCTCATTTCCCTATGTTTGGATAAAATCTCAACGCCCCTAGCGTTGTCCTGCTCGTGTGTCGGAACAAGTTGGGGGGATGGTACATTGATTAGGTCTGAGGTCTCCCTTCCTAGGAATGACCTCCCTCTTTTCCTTAGAAATCCAGGCCCAATTATGGATGCCTGAAGCTTGGTTAACGCTCCCGCAAGACAATGAATTGTGGTTGAGCACGTTAAGCCAAAAGATGCAGATAAATATATTGGTTCATACAAACGGATCGAAGTATTGTGTAGCGGAAGCAAATTGTTCTGGGAATGGAAAAAACAAAGCCCCTAGGGATTAGAGTGCTGAATGGATCTTTCCAATGCTGCTACCCTTTGGCTGGCGGCCTCCAAAGTTTCTTCTCGCTCTCTGCATGCCCTCTCTTCGTCGGCGGTCGAGGCACGCAGTTCGTCGATCCTGGCCTGTGCACGCTCCCGCTCGACTTGAAGTGTGACCATCTGGTGGCCCGCCTCCGTCATCTGTTCCTAGGCGTCATCCAGTTGGGCCGTCAATTGCTCCACAAGCTCAGTGCATGCTGCGACAAAGGCCTCCTTCTCTACCGCCTGCCTTTCGAGGCACCAGACTTCCTGCTCCGCCACGAGAAGCACCCGCGTGTTCTCCGACATGTCCCGACATTGTGCGACGTCGGCACACCGGCGGCTCTCGCGCATCTTTTCGTCCATGAAATCACGGACCGTCATATGGAGACGTCGAACATCAGCTCCCCCGGCACACAGGAAGCGCAGCCAGGTTTGAAGCGATCCCATGTGCCCCAGCCACTCCGATGAGGGTCGCTTGAGGAAGCGCTGGATTCACTTCCACCCCCTGCGGCGCGTTATCCGGCTCTCCTACCGCCTCCGCGTCCGAGTCGTCCATCTCCTCAGGGTCGGCAGGCCGGTAGGCAGGGAAGGCAGCCCGCAGGTCTGGTGCAGGGTCCGCCCCTGGGATTTCCTCACAGGGGATAGGTTCCCCAACATCTGGGAGACCTTCTTCTCTCGCCCCAGCGGAGTTGACACCCTCGTCAGCCCCCAACCTCTCTCCGATGGCAGCACCGCCGGCGTCCGTTGTCCCCTGATCAGCAGTTGGTGGGGCCGGCTCGGTGTGAGAAGTCTGTTCCGGAGAAGGCGGCATGTCTGCCACTGGTCCACTCGTGGATGGCCCGGGTTCAACAGCCCGACAAGCCTCCAGTATTGAGATCAATGCACAAGGAATGTCGTGGATAGTCACGGATCGTCAACGACAAGCACCAACAGTAATGTAAGAAGACTTACGGGAATCCAGAGTGTCATCTTCCGTTGTCCCGGCTGCCGCAGGAGCAATTGCAGCAGGGGACCCCTCAGCGCTTGTCAATTCAATGATGGGTGTCTGGCCCCCGCCCTGTCCTGCTGGCACCTCTCCTACTCCTACTGAGGATGCCTGACCAACATCTGTGCACTCCTGAGGAAGGTGAAGAAATGGGTTAGAAACTGCATAAGAGAATGGATGAAGTAGGTTGAGTAGGGATAGAAGCGGACCTCGAGGAGCTCAGTGATGTCGATATTGTTAGAGCCGGCCACCTCGCCGCTCTCCCGCGGGCTCCCCGGATGGGACCTTCTCTCAGAGCCTTCAGCCTCCCCCGTCTCCTCCTCTTCCTCGGAGTCATCGTTACTATCATCTTCCTCCGGCGGCATCTGTTCTGGAGCAGGCTCTAGACCGAGCATCACCTTCACCAGAAGGGACGGCTCCGCACGCTGGCCACGTTGGCGCGCGTACTCGTCCATGGCTGTCAGATACGCATACCGCCGGTGGAAGTTCACCCTGTCGGCGACCTGAAGGCGCCCGACCTCTGGCAGATGGATTCCATCTCTGGTTATCTTATGCCAGATGGTTTCGGTCCCCAGTGACTGCCGCAGGGTCATCCAGGCCGACCACAGCACTGGGAAGACTGCATCGTGGGAGGGTTCGAGCAGAAGCCTTATCTGCTTCCCGGGCCACTCCCCGACCACCGCATGTGCCCCCTCTCTAGGCGCTGAAGCCGTGGCGGTAGTCTGCGATGTGCCCGCCGCCGAAGTCCCTACCCGCGCCAGCTCCGCTGCTTGGCGCGCCTCCGTTCTCCCCCGCGTAACGGCGCCTTGCCTCCTTCCTTGACGCCCGGTCTCCGCACGGGTGACCTCGAGCCGCCGAACTGGCTTCCGTAGAAGCCCCTCGGGGTACGCGATGGCCCAGTGTTCGGCGTACTCGGTTGCCAAGCCTGCGTCGACCCCGGTAGGAGGGAGAGTGATGACATCGCCAGAGCCGAAAGCGGCGAACATTAACCACATCTGGCGAAGGACGCAAGGGTTCGTCTCCTCCCGGACAGCAGCGAATACCCTATTCGGCATCCGTTGAAGGCACCCGAACTACCTGGCGAACCGGGTTGGCACGTAGGGCTTGCAGATCACCTTCCCGTCGATCCGAGCCACGAGCACCCCGACCCGCATGCTCAGGAAGTATTCGTGCTGCTCCAGCAGACCCTGCCCATTGTCGATCATCTGGCCAACGGGAGTGGGGAACGGGCTGAAGTTGAAATTGGTGTGATTTCCAATCCGAATCCTCACGCCCTCCTCATTTAGGGTCATCGGAGCGACCCCTGCGATGTTCAGCATGGAGGGTCGCAGGCCGTTGCCCGGAGGAATGACGGCGTTTGGAAACGAGTACCCACCGAGCTGAGCAGCCACCCAGCCGTGGAAGAATTGAAAGGGACCACAGACCCTTCGTGGCGACCCCCCTTGCGAGATGCATCCCAGGATGGCGTACATCTTAGCCAGCACTGGGACCCCGAGGTTGAATCTTTTTTTGGCGGCCATGGCGCCCGCCATCACTAGTGTCTCCGAGCGGACGCCCATCCTCGCGTCCCGCACTGGCAGGAGCCACCCACTCAGAAAGGCAGCCAGGAATTCCGCGTACCGGACATTTGGGTCCTGGGCCATGATGACGCGGTACCCCCATGAGCGATAGTATCCCGTCTCCAGGACCCGCCAGTACGACCCGTTCCGGCTCCTCTGAGCCGCGGTCGGGCACCGCTTCCCCCTGCCTAGCATCTTGACCGCTGGGTCATGCTCCAAGAGCTGGCTGAACCACTCCTTGTAGGCTATGTCCTTGCGGAAGTCCTTGACCTCGAGCCGCTGCGTAGCCAGGTCCAGTAGATGCCATGTCAGGATGGGAGTTCGTGACCTGTCGCCCCAGGTGTTCCTCGGAGGCAGGAACTCATCGTATTGGTAACCCTCCAGCGGGATACCTCCAATGCAATGGATGTCCCAGAGACCGATGCTGACCTCCCCATGGTGAAGATGGAAGGTGTTGGTATCCGGGGACCAGCGGGTGAACAGCTCCGGCCCGAGCTCGGGCTGCTGGTAGAAGTGGAACTGTGACGTCCACACCGCCTCAAACAGGCCGATGTACCACAGTTCCTCCGCGAAGTGATCGCAGGTGTGGCGTACCCAGAACGCCCAGACCCACTCACTGGTGAAATTGCCCCCAAACCGCAAGTCCCAGTCCTTCAGCCATCCCCTGGTGTCGTTAGTGACACTCTGGCGATACGTGCTCGAGTAGAGGGCTGGAGAGTTCTCCGTAGTAGGCTCACTCCCGGTAATGGTTCGCGTCCTCGGGTTCAGGACATAGACATCTAATTGCCTGGTCTCCCTGGCAGGATGCCCGTTGTTGGTGATGTTGTAGCGGAGAAGCTCGTCCTCCCGAGTCACCCAGGTCCATGGCGCATCAACCTCGAACCCCGGCATCGGAACCTCATCCAGGATGCCGTAGTTTCAGAGGGGCAGGTTGTCCGACAGCAGATACGTCTTCTGGGCCGGCGTCAGCAAATCGAATAAGGATTGATTGTTGGAAACAATCTCCTTGGCTCCGTAGACCTCCTCGTTCGCCGCCATCTCAGCTCTGCGAATGGTGGCATCCCCCTCATTCACTTGATTCGCGGCCATCTCAGAAGCTCCGAGAGTCGTGTGGGTTAAGGGATAAGGCATGCGGAATCGGAGGAGGATGGTAGAGAAATTTGGGAATTGGCGCGCAATCCTAGTGGACGGCGCGCAATTGGGAGGTCTGTCGCGTAAAACCCCGGGTGTTCGCGCAAAAAGAAGCCGAAATCCGGATGGGTTTGCACGCCGAACGGGCGAATTTCGCGCCGTCAATAGCAATTTCGCGCACGAGATCTGGGAAGCTTATCGCGCGGAAAGCCTGTGTACGGCGCGCGGAACCCAGGGCCCCTATTTATAGGCGAGGTCGGGTGTCCGCGCCGCGCAGAAAGCGCTTTGCGCGACCACGGCAGCGAATTTCGCGCCTGATGCCCTTTTTGCGCGCCAAAGTCCCGCGCCACCCAGGACTTCGGCATTCCGGAGTCTCCCTCGGAACCCGATCGTTGCGACCTCTCGCCGATCAGATTCCGAGGGGGGGGCTTTTGTAGACGCCAGAAAAGTCCGTTACTCCTCAAACGAAGTTCCGGATGAGGAAAGCGAGGTCATATTTGGAGTCAGAAGCATGTTTCGGAAGGCCCGAAGGCCTTGCGCGAAATATCGGAGTCCCGCGCGCAATATTGGTTATGCGCGCACAATCCTTCCGGGATTCGCGCAATGAGGCGAGTCGGGGCGTAAGTTTCCGCGCCCGACGTCCCTGCGCGACCCTATTGCGCACCGGGCCCCTATTTCGCGCCCGAGCCGCGTTGCGCGCCCGCGCGCCGAATTGCGCGCCCGCGAGCCGAATTGCGCGCCCGAGGTTGCCTATAAATACAAGGCGACCCCCGACGTTTTGAGGGTTGCCAGAATTCGAAGAGTCGCTCATGCGCGCAATCCCTCCCCCTCCGCGCGCAATGCCGATCTTCAGGTAACCTCTTTTATTTCGCGCAACCACTTTGGCTACTTTCCCTTGATCAACTCCTCACCCAAAGGCCTTCGTGCGCAAAAAAAGCCTCTTGCGCGCAATTGCCCCCCGGGTGCGGGCAATCCAGCCCGATTGCGCGCAACCCCCTTACTAAGTGGCCATTCGTTAAAGAATGGGTTGTTGCCCTCGCGCGCTATCAGAGGCCCGGTGTGCGCAATCTCCATCTTCCGCGCGCAAAGCGCTGGCCCAATTGCGCGCCAGCCCGCCCAATTGCGCGCCGACCCACGGTATTGCGCGCCAAGCTCCTCTTTTGCAAGAAAACCGCCAGGGTCGCCTCCTTTGACCCCCTGAGGGTACCCGCCTGCGTGGTGCCCAATGATCTTCATCCCGGGTGCCCGCACCGTACGTTGTCTTCCCGTGCGGCCTTCCAGGCTCGCGCGAAGTGACACAGACCCATTGGTGGCACTAATACGTCCGAGCTACAAGACGTTAAACTGTTCAGCATACATCTGAGATACAAGACGTTAAACTATTCAGCATACGTCTGATCTACAAGATGTTAAACTGTTCAGCATTCGTCCCGCATGACGTTAAACTGCACTCCGTCCTGCATGACGCTAAACTGCACCACGTCCGAGCTACAAGACGTTAAACTGTTCAGCATTCGTCCGCGCTGTAGGACGGTAAACTGCCAAGCATCTTCGTCCTCAACACACGTTGTTAAACAGTACTTCGTCCGGCAAGACGTTAAACTGTCTGCTTCGTCCTCAACACACGACGTTAAACTGTACTTCGTCCGGCAAGACGCTAAACCGTCCGCTTCGTCCTCAACACACGACGTTAAACTGTACTTCGTCCGGCAAGATGTTAAACCGTCCGCTTCGTCTGATCTCGTTCCTCGCACGCAGGGTCCCCCCCCCCCCACGGTTTGGATGTGGCCCCTACCCGCTCTTCTCTGTAGGGATGTCGGGATTGCCCCTCTTTAGGGACGATTTATTGGAGTGGCCTTCGCCCATAGGGGTAGGGTATTACAACCCCCTAGTTTCTTGTGGGGGACTGCACATGTGTATCTCCATTGTGCTTCCCCACTACCGAAGCCAGTAGAGGGCGTGACAGGGATCGAGGTATCTCACCTTCGGCCCAAGTCCCTCTTCAACTGAGCTTTGTCGCACTCAGGTGGCCTCAGTGTGTAAGTCCTGACAGAGTGAACTACGTGGACTTTGATCCCTATCTCCTAAACAGGGTACGTAGGAAGCCTCCCTGAGGTTCAAGCCCACCACCTGGTCGTCGCGGTCGTATTCACGTCGGTTCGTCCATCAGTGGACCCCTCCCGGGTTCACATTCGCGTCGATTCACCTATGAATCCGCCCTTGTGGGGGGCTGCACATGTGTATCTCCATTGTGCTTCCCCACTGCCAAAGCCAGTAGAGGGCGTGACAGGGATCGAGGTCTCTAACCTTCGACCCGAGTCCCTCTCCAACTGAGCTTTGCCGCATATGGGCCTCCTTAGAGTGTAAGCCCCAAACACCAGCGTCCAGCATGACATGAAACTGTGATCCACCCGGCCATTCCATCCCCCTCTGTGTGAGGTGGTTCAGTTCAATCCTCCGCCCGGTAGCCTCGACCTCCTCGTGAGTCGGCTTTCCATCGTCCAGCATGACGTTAAACTGTATATCCGAACTACGCTGACTTTGATCCGCGCTAACGCGCGGTACGTAGGAAGCCTATACGGGGTCCAATATCTTCACTCCATCATCCATCCTGATCTTTACCCGGGCCGCCACATCCCGGTGGGGTCATGCCACTTCATTCCACTCCACATCACTCGGGAAGCCGCCCATGTGTTGGCCCCAGCATCGGAGGTTCCCCGCAAGGGGTTCTGTCATCTGATCCACTCCTCGTGTTGATCAGTCTGATTCTGTCCCCGCTGGACGTTAAACTCGCGGCATACCCCGTGTTAAACATGAGAAGCTGAGGAAAACCTCAGGTAACACAGTTCCCCACACCCAGCGCAGGATGCCTCAGGCCATCACGCCTTCGAGAAGCCCTATTAGGGACGGAAGGTAGACATGCAGAGCCGCACTGTTAAGACACGCCCCCAACACCCAGAGCTACCCGGTCTCCTCACCGCGGGTTGCTGCCCCGACCAGACTCCTTGGAGCGTCTGGGTGGAAGCAGCGTAATTAACCGGTGTCCATGAAGATATGGCGCCGAGAACGAGATTCACGAACATTATTAAATCTATGAGGGAGACCCGGATTAGGCGCCGAGTTCCGAGGAGACGTCCACAGAAGGAGGAGCCGACATCCCATCATCCCGGTTTCGATCAAGGAGCAGATGTCCCTGAATAAGGGACGGATGCCGCCCGCCTTTGGAAAGCGGGATTGCGGGACCACAAGCCGCGCTCCCATCCCCTCGGGTCGATGGGCGCACGCGCAAACGCGTCCTGCCAGAACAGCGTTGGAACAGAAACCCGACGCACATCCGCACCGAAACAACCACCACTTATTTCCATAAATAAATCCAATAAACAAAAGTGCATTCTCAAAATGAAATGCTGGTAAATTAGTGAACATAAAATAAATAAATATATAACAACTCTATAGATGGAGTTATCCCACTAAACCATGTGTGACAAAACACTTTTTTCTTGTGTTAGAATTGTATGATATTCCCATGGTCTAAACACACACCTCTAGGATGAATTATATATCACTATTTATATATAATTCCTAGTAAATATAATAGTCAACATTCACCAAGTGAATAAAATTTCACTATCAAAATCAATCAAGGTGAATGGTCCATCCACAAAGAGCTATGATTAAAAAACAATTCATCCCCAAACAAATAAGGAATCACCAATATTAGGTAAATGATTAAAAATCATTTCCATGTTTATGCGGATGGTATATTATATTTTCATATCTTAGATGGATAAGACACTACAAATATATCTCTACTAGGTGGATGGAACACCACTGATTTCACACCACTAGTGGTTGGTACAATATCAATATCATGTGTTGGGTGGATGGTATAACACTATAATCGGTCCTTGAGTAGATGACTCACCACTATCACAACTCACATAAGTGGAAGGTTCTACACTAGTATGAAATATCTGATAGTCTATATAACCCTAATATGATGTTCCTCATATTGATAATGTTCCACATTTTGTTTGGCCATAGAGTGAATGTCGCGTCACCTCTTCGAGTGTCCCATGTGGATGATATACCACTGGCCTACCATGATTGGATGATATACTACATAACTCCAACACAACCAAGACTGATATATCACTAAATGACAACTCTTATGAATAATGATTAAATAATAAAGTCATTATTATGAATTTTTCATCACACATTGAATAGATTATGTGATTGGTATATCATAATTCAAACAATACAAGTTAGTGATACATTCATTTTTTTAATTGGTATATAAGTGAGTGAAAGAAGAAAATTTAAATAATCCAATAGAAGGATATATAATGAAACTCAAGAAAGTGTCCATGTTACCAAAGCTATAAACCCACTAAAATCACTAATAATAAGTTAACTCGCCTCTAGGATATCTCAAACACATGAAAAACCATTCCCATGGACACACCATACCACTATATTATGATTAAATAGACCATTCTCAATCTTTGACTCCCATATCTAGCCCAAATTAAGGGTTTTATTTTTTATTTTTCTTATGAAATTTTTATCAGCAACTATTGGTGTAAATAAACACCTCATATGGTCCAATAATAACCTATTATGTTCTAATTGTAGAATAATAAATTATGTCAACCAAATCAAATTATTTATAGGAAATACACAATAAGATAGGAATCCCCATATTTTATATAACACATAGATGACAAACAAATATCATTGGGAATTATATGGCCCACCTTTGTGGGGCCAGTAGGGAATTACTTGTCAAATAAAAATCACTAACTTGCTACAAAATAGACAGAATTGATATATATATATATAAAATCCCAATTAGGATACACACACATTGATACATGGACAAAAAATTATGAAATTGAAGAGAATAGTAAATTTTTTTCATAACATTACTATTGATAACCACCTATAACAAATATAATGAATAATTGACAATTGTGGGATGATATCTACAAATAGATGAAGAAGAAATATTTAAAGGAAAGGGGGGAAGTGTACTTCTATTATAGAGAAAATTGGGTGTGATTTTCATTTTATAAAAATTACCAATAAATGATAAATTAATCAATTTTATCTATAATTTAAAGACATAACCTTGTTGTACTAGTTACCCACCATTCAATAATTCAGTATCATGTTCCCCACATGGTCCCCACCCTTGGTCCACCAAGGACCTAGTGTAACTACAAGGGATACTAACACCCCTTTTGATCCCACATGGTACCCAAATCCAAATAACTAGGTACTATGTAACTAATTCCATACATAAAAATATTCCTCATATTGAAACCCACCTATCAAATTTATACTTTGATCCACCTACAACTCTAAAAAAACCTTGAAAACAGAAAGAAAAAAAGACTCAAGTTTTAACAAAAAATTGATTGAATTCATAGAGTTTAATGGTGTGGGTGTTATATTACTTTTACACTTATCACCAAAAAGTCTAAAAAAAATAAAAGTTATGTATTTTGAAAAACATCTTAAATACATTATCATTGGAGGAGTGGGTAATTTTTTGGAGAGTAAATATATAATAATGAATCTAAATATTTTATTGAAGAGCATTTAAAAGTTTGTCTATGAATAATATCCTCTTCCAGAATTCTAAAATTCAAAATTTGAAATAATTTCATTATGGTATTTAATACATAGTGGAATCATTAAAATCCATTGTGTTAAAAATTAAAAAAAATCATGATAAACATTTTAGATTTCAATGGACATATTTATTTAGAAGGAATGACTTTGGAGTTTTCTAAAGGGAATTTGTCCTCATATCAAATGAAAAATTATATAACAGTTTTCCCATTGATTTAATAAAGTTTAAAAAATATTTATCTTCAATATACATGTTTAAAAACTAAAACCCAAAATATTTTGGATATGAAAAATAATTAAAGACCCAACTTTATGCATTGTGAAGTTAGAGGGATATCTAATAAAAATATCTGCAAAATGGAGGGGGAGTGGACTCTTGTGATAAAAAATAAAGAATACTATAGAAATATATTATAGAGAGAAATAATCACTATTAAAGAGAATTATTGATAATTTTGAGGATATATACAAAAATTTAATATATTTCAGTATGACATATATTTTTATATATGATAAATAAATCGTGATTAAAGAGAAGTCTCTCAAATATTTGATGTTACTTTAAAAAATAAGTTTTACTATAATGTCATGAAACAAATTTGAATATTTTGAAAATACAAGAATAATGTTTTACAAAAAATATACTTTTTAAGATAATGTTTTAATAATTACAACTAAAAATGAAATATGAATGGGAATATATATATACATATAGATTATGATATGATGAAAAATATTTATTGGATTAAATTCATTTTAAGGATTTGAAAAGTTTATTTCATTGATATTAGATGGGGTTTATTCTTTAAAAAAGATCGGTGACACTAAAATGTAGATGAATATTTAAAATAATAATTGTGGTTATTATGTAATGAAAATGTTTATACCTTGAATATTACTAGAAAATAAATTAACAAAATCATAAATCAATTAATGAAAACTAAAATGTGTTTATTTACTATTGGGATGATACCTCACATTATGAGCATAAGATAAATTTACTTTGTTTTAATTGAATTTATTTTTATTTAGTGGATCCTTTCCACTTTAATTACCATAGTGTATTTATAACTACATTACTCTTATATGTTTTATTTGTTCATAATTTGGATATTCTCTTTATGATTAGGTTTTAAAAAATATAAAGGATTTTATGTTTGAAGAATTACCCACTTGTAGATGGATAGAATGATGTTTAATTCATCGGTTTATTCATTATTTAATTATTCATTATCTTTGACCATTAATTTATTTATTTAACTTGTTATAAAAGAGTTTTTCTAATGAACCTTTCAAAAAACCTTACATATGACATTTTATAATAATTTCCCGAATTATAATATCATGAATAATATAAATGAAGCGAGAAAATATATTTTGTAGGAAATATTTAAATATTTTCACAAAGGGAATTGTCTTGTATATCTTAGGTATGTTTTTCAACAATCATAAATAATACATTTTCTTACTAAGTCATTTATATTACATTTATAAACTATAATAAATATTGTATTGTTTTTTCAAATTATATTATGTATTCTTGAAAATATATTTCACATGGAATATTGGTTAATTAAAACATGTTACATTTTTCCTTCAAACTTCAAAATTGTATTATGTGATGTTGTAAAGCTAAAAAAAAATTTAGGACCAAGTTTTTTTAAAAAGTAAATTATATTACATATTCCATTATAATTATAAAAATTAATACAAATATATAATTTTTAACAGATAATATCATAGGAATTACAGGGATAGTTATAATTTATATTTCCCATTTTTAAAATTATATTACCTACTTAAAAGTTGTGAATAATTTATTAGATATATTTTTTTAAAATACATTTAAATAACACATTACAGGTATTTCTGATATTTATATTAAATATTAAACATTTTTGATTATATTTTGAAATAGTATTTAGTAAAAACAATCTTACATTAAATTATGTTACACATTATTTTTATTTGACACTATAAATTTGTATTGAGTATATTTGTAAAACCTCAGTTTCATTTATAGCAAGAGAACATAATATTATAACAAAAATATAAAAAAAATTAATATTTGAATATTTAATTTCAAAAAAACAATTTTATAAGGAAGACTATTGGTTTCTAATTTACTTAGTCAAAATAAGCATAAAAGGAGTTTTTAAAATTTTTACATAGAAATAAGATTTTATGAATAATTAAAAAGGTTGAATTTAACTATTAATATATATATATATATATATATAATTTATTATAAAATTAATAATTAATCATGTATTTACAATAAATTTCATAGAAAAAAATATTGAATCATTTGGAGGTGAACATAGATATTTTTCAGCAAAAACATATTTCTTAAGAATAATGTCTTCTCATTTCAATTAATTAAAAAATATTTAAGAATGATGGTTTAAATGAAATTTATAGATTATATATCTAAATATATAAAATAAAATCAATATAATGATTATTTATAGTGAAATAATTAATTTAAGAATAATTTATTCTTGAAAAATTCCTTTCTTAAAAAACTGTTTTTCCATAATTTTTTCAGATATATTTTTAAATTAAATTTTTACATTTTTTGAGTTGAATTTGATAAAATTTATTCAATATTTTTAAATATAATAATAAATATTAGGTGAAAAGTTACAATTAATTTTTTTTCTATAGTTATTAATAAAAACAATAAATTTTAATTGATTCAGTTATGGTTAAAATGGGTTTATATCGGGGGTTAACATAAAAATATATGGGTCAAAATGAAATTAATTATTACTAAGAACCAATTTTTTGGCTTTATTTACACATTAAAATTATAAAATTTTAATAAGGGCCATTATAGATATATTTTAAGAATAATGTTACTTGACATTATTTTGGAACTTTGAAAAATTACAAGTGTGACACTGACCTCAATTATAAAAGGAACTTCCTCCCATCACTTATTCACACCTATTGAGATAATTATACACACAAAATACTAAAAAAATATCTCTCCAAAATCCTTAACTGCATTATAGAGTTATTGTTATTCCCAAAACACCATCCCTAGAATCCTTTATACGAGATACAAATGTGATTTCTCTAAGCGAAGGTAGTCGTCTTCACCAAACACTTTCTTTTTTATTTATTATTACATCATCGTTAATTATTTCATAATAATTCCTATATAATAACACCATTATATAATATATATTGATATTTTATTATTTTTATGGCATAAAATTCATACATCTCCTTCTCAATCAAATGGGAAACAAACCCATCAATTGTGTGTATGACAAATTACCGCCTTTTAAATCAGTTTAATTTGTTTTCCATCACTGAATCATATGGATAGTCATAATAATGAAAATAACGAATATATGTCATAATTATTATATATTAATTATGATATAAAATTAATTTAGCATCTATTTCCATAAAATTTCACCAAATAAGGAAATGATAATGTCTTTCATACATACGTACGACTTACCGTATCCACGAAGCAATGTGCTTCATTTTCCATGTCCAAATTTCAAGGACTCTAAAAATGTTTCTAAAAAAGACATATTTATTACATTAATATCATTTTTTAGATGATAGATATATATCATATTAACATGAACAATAACTTCCATAACAAAACATGCATGAGAAAATGAAGCAGTTAACACCTGGAACAATAGTAATAATAATATATTATTAGTGAACAAGTTTTAAAATGTTATAAGAGGATAATATATGATATTAAAAAAAATTAAAGTGGTTCTGGTATGAATTTATATCTTGTTTAAAATGAATATATATAAGGTTAAATCATGTTTAACTTAAAGCAAGTATGAGGTAAGGGGTTTCATCTCAATTTCAATTTCATTGACACATATTTGATATTATACACCTATTGAATTTTATGTGGTGTCTCTACTAACTCTTTTATATATTTAAGATGAATAAATATTTATTCTGGATGATTAATTTTTCAATTCAATTTTATTATTTTAGGGTTTTATAATTTGAATGTTACCAAATATGTAAGGATTTATTTTAGAATATTACTTTTTTGGGATTGCCTTAATTTTCAATAAATGAATATTATAACCAATACTTCATAAAACAAATCAATTTTATTATACTATATATATTAAATTATTTTACGTATTTTATTACAATTTTATTTTAATTGGAACAGAATCTAGGAAAATAAATTTTTGAAAGAAAAAATTTAACGAACCTACCCGAACCCCCAACTGAACTAGTACTCGAAACGGCCCGCCACATACCCAAGGAGCCTCAAAAATCCCACATGTCAAGAAGAAATCATCAAGGTAATAAAACATAACTATTGGGGATGGTTTCACCCTCATGAAACCAAAAATACATCCAAAAGGGAATAGAGAAAAATAGATAAATTGACAAGCTAGATGACAAATCATTTCAATAAACATCTAATATAAGATAAAAAATCACAATAGTTGCTAAATAAAAAAAATTAAAAGATTAAAGTGGGTTATAAAACTAATAAAATTGGATGAATGAAACAAAATTACCAATCACTATCTCTATGTGACTCAAGTCACAACCATAGTCCTAATAACCATAGTTTTCCCAAGGAATACAGCACTAGATCCCACCTAAAATCCAAACCTGAAGGAAGATTCACATGATATAAATACTACATTCCCACCAACATCTTTATGTAAGGTGTGAGATAAATATAGTATGATACCACCATAATCCCACTTCATTTATTCTACAAAAGAAAGAAATTAGGCTAATTTGATATCATTTCATGGTAAAATAGGTTTTTATTTTCATTTCATTACATCGAAGTAAAACAAGTATGAAACATGAACATCCTCAAGGTGTCCCATTTGTAAACCCATTTCACAAGGTTGGTGATTTTAAAAAACATTATAAATTTCGAAATAAACCATTTATTTAACTATGAAACATCATAGATTTGAAAAATAACACCATATATGGATTCAAATATTTCAAAATATCCAACCAAAAAAAACACTTTGAAAACCATTTTCTCATTTTCCCTTAAATTATTTTACATGACCCAAACAAAGGTAAGTAAGGAAAAAAGGAAACTAAAATAAAACAAAACCATAGGAGGTTCTAAATTGTTCCAATAAATGGAGGGAAAAACTAATCCACATCATGACTAAAACCTAAATAGGTTCAATACATCAAGTAATTCAGTAAAATAAAATCAAAACACAATTTTGTATGTATAAGAAAACATCACAACATATGAAACATGTCTGAGATGACTTTATAGGGACTAAGGGGAATATAAAATATTCACAAATTATATATACTCTATGTAGGTAAACTATGAACATCCATTAACTGAATCACCGTTACTTAGTCTCATTAGTAACTCCTTGGTAGCTAGGTATTATGTAAAAATGGGTGTGAATTTTCAATGCATTATATCAACTATCTAAGAAATGTCTCAGATTTCCAACTTAATATAATTTTATACCTAATGTAATAATAAAAGTATATGGGCCCCTAACAAACAATATAATTACATTTTAGTAAAAAACCTAAAGGTTTATCATCAATATTATGTTTTTCCCATCTCCCATTAATACCCAAAAAAATCACAATCACATAAACACAATAAGAATAACATATCATGAATCCATCTTATCGATATGCATAACATCATTAATAATAACAAGGGGTCAATAAGGGAAAAATAAAAATTGCATCAAAAAATGTCAACTAGACATTCACTTTTCATATATACATAACATATATATTTGGAAATCCCCATTGGAAAAATTTTTATATCTAAAACCCATTTTTAAGGAAATCATAAACATAAAAAACGATAATAAAATGATCCAAGTGTACTTTTCTATAGTTTATTAAACCACACTACCATTTTAAAATAAATTAAACCATTTAAATATAGAAATCTAAACTATATTTGAAAACTCCATTTTGATTAAAACCCAATAAAAATTTATTTATAGTTAAAAATAATCTTGATTGTTTTATTAAACATATAGAATGAATAAAACACCTATTTTCAGAAAATCACCTTTTAAAATATTAAATTTCAATAATTTTCCACATAAATACCAAACCATGTTGAAGAAAACATTATCAAATAAAACCAAGATAATATGCACCATAATTATCTTGGTTAAACAGGAATTTATAAAATCCAAGAATCCAAGTAACTCTTAAAAAAGAAAATGAAATAAAAACATATACCTCAAGTGGTTGAACATTGTTTCCTTTGACAAAATACCCTAGAAAAGAACTCATTCCTTGGATAATAACCATTAAAAAACAAAATACCCATTTTCTACCCACCATAAAAAGAAAATTAGAAGAGCATGACCACTAGGATTTGTAGAGTTGGAAGAAAATAGATAAATCAATATGAATAAAATATAAGAACTCATACCACATGAACCAAGTGAATCATCACCAAGAAACAAACATGAAATATCTATGGAGGGTCTTGGGAGGGGGAGGGATCTCAATAGGAGGGATTTGGTTCAATATGGTTTGAAGAGTTCTCTTGGGGTGAAATAACCGAATTAAAAACAATAGGAAAAAACACCAAAATTGGAAGGTCACATTGTTGCCTCACATGGTTTTACAAACAATGCATAGACTGTGAATCTTCCACTTTCTCAAGTCCCTATGACATCACATGGTTATGTCACAAAATTTCAATAACGTTGAAAATATTTTACACTCCCATATATCCTACTTCATAGAGATCATAGTCTCTATTACATGGTTTATGAACTATTCATCTTAACTGTGTGCCCTTAGAAAATCCTACAAACAACAAAACAATTATCTGAAACACCCTGATCAAGGGTACAATAAACACAAAATTACTACCCATAAAGTGACACACCAATGAGTCAAAAACTACCCACCAAACCGCTTCATTTCCCAAGAAATCCCTTAGGAACTCAGGGAAAGTGGTAATTCAAAAACTACTAATCCTATAAGGAGAACCCGAACACTAACCAACCTCCCAAAACTTCTAAATATAGTACATGAGATACAAATAACCAATCCTAAGGTTAACCACCATAGAAAATCTTGAAATTCACCAACAGGAAATGTTATATAAGTCGTATTAAGAAAAAATCCCACTGGATGAGAGTAAAGAGTGGAAAAAGGACATGTTTGGATACCCACTACTATGACCCACATTGAAACTGGGAGATTTATGATATCCATCATAGATCCTAATAGACTCTCAAATTTTATACTATATCATATATCAACACAGTAAACTACTTCCAAAATAAAATACCAAAACTACTCTTATCCTTTACAAGAGTTAAAAACCGAAAAGGGACCTCGATCACTATCTCATTCTACCCATCCTTATTTCCTATAGAAATAGCTTTCAAAACATAGGGTGAGCGATAAAAAACTCAGTAAGGGGTTTTCAAAATAGAAGTAAATCAAATTGAGTTTAATGGTTCCATATAAAAATTAAAACATGTTGTAAAATTCATTAATTAAGTCTTAAGAAATTATGAGTTCTTTTCAAAATAGATTTTTTAGAAAAACATATTTCAACATTTGTAACATTTGAACATTCAATGTCATTCATTAATGAAATTTTTATAAATTAACTTGAAAACTTATAAGTATTTTTAATTAATTCTCAAAGGCACCCTTGATCATAGAATGTATTCTCGATTCACTCCAACACATGGTGGAAATAGTCTCATGATGGATTATGTTCACACCATAATCCTATAATGTACTTAAAATACACCTCTCTAGAACACTACATGAAATCTCATGAGATTAAAACATTACTCAGTGCATTGGAGTTCTATGAGGGAGTACCCTTCATATTATTGGAAAAAAGTCTTAGGAGGGTTTGGGTTCCCACCCCATCACCCGCCTTCATTCACATAATATCCAAGTGTGACTTTTTTAAATAAAACATTATAACTTATATTTTTCATCATAAGGACCATGGATTTTCTCAAAAACCATGGGATTTGAAAAAAGTATTCATAAAAGGTAGATCATTTATTATAAAAGTAGTTTCACATTAAAATCCATATCTAATTAAACTTTCATGTGCATATTTATTTGAATGTAATAGTTTTTCATTAAAATATACATATATATATATACATTTTTTATATAAATATTGAAATTTGAAAAAAACATAAGTTCTTACCCACATGCATATATATTAATATTAAAAATTCCATAAAATGAAAAATAATCATACATATATGTTATTTACATATATAAATATCAAGAATAAAATAGTTTCACCTCAATTGAAATATGTATACATAAGTTTATATACATGTATTTACTATCATCGGATTAAAAATCTATTTTGTCAAAATAATATGTATATAGATACAAAAATATATATATTTTAAAAAAAATGTTTTTTAAAACATATTTATACATATAATTGTTTGAAATTATATAAAATTTTAACTTAAACATAAATTATAAAAATTTGATAACTTTTATTATGCTTATAAAGTCATAATTAAAATAATTTAAACCATTAAATTAATTTTACAAAGAGAAATGTGTGGAAACATATGATTTTAACAAGTTATGATGTGTATATATATATATCCATATATATATAAACTTGCATTTTCAATATTATAATGAAACAAAAATATTGAAAATATAATAACATCCATTTTATTTATAGGATCCTAATTGTGGTTCATTAATTATTCAAATTAATTTCATGAAAATAAATCTCACGGTCCAAAGAAATTTCATATATAAAATATTTAATTCAGGACCAACAATAATTTTTGAGATGAAAAATAAATAAGATCACATCGCCATAACAAAAATAAATCAAAAAACTATTACAAAGGCATTGTTGGTAGACTAAAATAATTCTACATATAAAAATATTAAATTCATAAATAGTTTAAAAAAAATTATGCAGATTTTAATAAAATTACTTCTGCTATCATAATGAAATAATAATAAAATTATTTAAATAGTTATGAAATAAATATTAATAATTGACTAAAAAATTTACATTTGATATATAATAACATGAATTTTTTAAGCATGTTTTTCACAATTTTTTTTCCCATTAATAGTTTTGAAATAAAACATCTTGATATTAAGAAGTTAAAAAAGTAATAATTTCATTCAAAAATATCTCCCCTACTATCACAAAGTTATAATATATAAATTATTCAGATAATCAGTAAATTAATAATGAAAAACAACTACGACAAATTTTCATATAACTTCTAAAGCATAAAAACTAGTTGAAAAAAAAGAAGTATCCATAAAAATAAATAATATTTAAAAATTTATTTAAACACTCAACTAATAAATACTACAAATCTGACTAAAACCTTTTTTTATAAAATACCTAAAATAAAAAAACTTTGAATCATGTAAACATAAAATAAAATACCTTACCTTGTATATTATTTCACCACTGCCAGAAAAGAGGGTCAATAATTTCACAACAACATGGATTAAATTATACTAATTGATTGGAAACAATTTGAAAATAATGAAATAATTTGATTTTTTTATAGAATATTTTACAAAAAATCCATTAATTTTGAATTATGTGCTACAGACTGCTCCTAACATAATTCTTCAGAGTTGTTAAAAAAATTAGACATAGGATCTTCAAGTCTTAACAAACACCACAACTGAAAGTTTCAATAAATCCTCTTTCCTTTATACCCCGTTCAACCTAGAGGGGTTTTATATACCGATGAACAGACATCCAAACCCATCGATATGAAAAGGAAAAAAAATAGTGTGAATGGTGGGATTTCCTCTAAAAAATGAAATCCCAACATTCCTTTAAAATATAATCCTAATTAAAACTGAACAAGAACATGTGGAAACCTAAACCAGAAATTAAAATTTAAAAATACCACAAATGGTTGTCACTTCCCTATAATAGGAATCACCATCACCTAGATGTATTTGTTGGCTGATGATTCTAGGAGAATGTTGACAATTTAAGGTGTCACGAGTCTCCATCATGGGTTGCGGGTCGACCGACCACCAGTGGGGTGTGTCATCTTCATCTGCACGCATCCATGTTAAGTGGTGGGATTCCCTAATGAGATGTGCCACACACCCCCGATGAACATTAGAGGAGTGTTTACAACTATGTATGTTGGTCATTGCTCTAGTTTTGGATGACAACAATACAGGGGAGGGGAAACATGTTGAGTTAGAATGAACCCTAAGGAACATGATTCCCCCTTTGGTGTTTTTAATTATTATGAAATTTTTTTATTATTAATATTTTAACTAATTATCTTTATTGTATATATTTATATCTAATTTTTTTTAAATTATTGTTAAGACACATAATAATTCTTAAAACCAAAAAATGCACTCCAAAAATAATAATATATGTATACACATTGTTAATACTTATTATCATTATCAAAATAACTATATTAATTATATAATCTAATATATTTTATTTTGAATAACCAGAATTTTATAAAATTCATAATAGAATATGTTGTTTTAATTTTAATAAAATATATTGATCATATATTATATTGTTTTAAATTATGTTTTCTAAGGTACGTGTATTTAAGTGTATATTTTCATAAGTAATTTATTATAATTTATAAATTAATAAAATAATTAAAAAAAAATTCTATAAAACAAAGTTATGCTTTCCATAAACTCATAAGTACATTTTATTATTGTTATTATTATTATTATTTCTCTAGAGACAAAGGTATTAATTAAAATAACATTTTCTTAAAAAAATTAAAGTTAAAACTATTATATTTTTTTTCAAAATTACATTTCATGTGATCGAAACTGTTTCACACTTAATTATATAATTTTTTCAAAAAAACGTTAATCAATATCAATATAGATCATAAAGATTACAAGTCCTGTTTATATGCTAATTTGTTTTTAAATAATTTATTATTATTATATTAATTGTTGTTAATTAATAAAAAATACACATACATACATTTTAAATAAATATTTTTTGAGTGATTAAAAATTCATAACATGAATAAAATGTAAAATTAACATATTAACTGATTGATTCATGGTTTATTTTGACTTTGTAAATGTTTTCCATAAGATATTTCTTTACAAAAACATATGCCTTACAAAAAATACATATATATATTAATTATTTAACTTATTATTAATACTAATATTTATCCTAAAAAAGAAATTAATTAAAATTGTACTCAAAATCATTAATTCAAATGTGAAATTATTATATTTACTAAAACTCAAGATGTTACATTCCACCCCCTTAAAATAATTATGTCCTCACATTTCCATCACTACACTTATAGAAATTCTATATCTCACTACTCAAAACTAAAAAAAACTATGAGTGAAACATCTTACCTTAATTTAAAACCCTAGAAAATTAATGGAACGCATCTAAAGGCTCAACGGGTTTCTCCAAATCCTTACCTCTAAAGTTTTCTAAACATCATCTCTTATACCAACTATAATGACCCATAAATGTGTTTCTCCTTTTATATATATGTATATATAAATATTTTCTTTAGAAAACAATCCTGAGATCACAATGGTTCAAAGTTCTAAAGGGTTTCGATACATCATAGAATTTTCATTACATAACCACTAAAATAAATGACCAAAACTAATCTTATTATTTACAACATTTATACACAAAAAAGGGACCTCAACCACTATCCCACTGTTATGGGTCCTTATGTCCTGTTGAAAGAGGTTTTAAAACATAAGGTGAGTGATAAAAATCTTAGTAAGGGGTTTTCAAAATAGAAGGAAATAAAATTTAGCTTGATGATTCAATATAAAAAGTAAATCATGTCATTAAATTCATTAATGTAGGCGTAATAAATCATGAGTACTTTTCAAAATAAACATTTTAGATAAAAATATCTCTATATATATAACATTTGTAAAATAAATGTCATACATTAATAAAATTATAGTAAATTCACTTGAAAACATATAAGAATTCATTAAAAATTCTCAAAGGAACCTTGGATGATATCAATGGATTCTTGGTTCACTCCCAAGACATGGTGAAAATAGTCCAACGATGGATTAGGTTCACTCCCTAATCTCATAAAGTGCTTAGGATACACCTCACATGCCCCATCCATGATATCTCATGAGATTAAGGCACTACCCAATGAATTAGAGTTCTATTAGGTTGAAACCTTCATATGATTGGAAAAAATTCTCCAGAGGGTTTGGGTTCACTCCCCATCCCCAACATTCATTCACATAACATCCATGTGAAACTCTTTGTAATTAAAACATTATAACATATATTTGTCATAATAAGGATGAGGGAGTTTCTCTTAAACAATGATATTTGAAAAGAAAATATTTTAGAAAAAGGAATTTCATGATTATAAAATTAGTTTCACATTAAAATATGTATATATTAGTACTTTCATGTACATATTTATATGTATGTAATATTTTTTCATAAAAATATGCATATATATACATTTTCTTACATAAATATTAATATTTTAATAAAACATGATTGCTTACCCACATGAATATATATTGATAATAAAAATTACAGAAAATGAAAAATATATAAACATATATTTATTTATATATATAAACATCATGAAAAACAATTTCATGTAGATTGAAATATTTTAACATACTTTTATAAACATGTATTTACTATTGTCAGGTTACAGATCCATTTCATCAAAATTGTACATATATTGATAAATAAGAATATACATGTTTAAAAACAAAACTTTTTATTATAACATATTTATACAGAAAATTTTTTGAAATTAAAACCATTTTATCATTAAAATAAATTTGAAAATTTTGATAACTTTTCTTACACTTATAGAGGCCTATTCAAAATTCTTTAAACCATTAAATTAATATTAAAATGATGAATGTGTGGGTAGATATTATTTTTAATAAGTAATTATGCGTGTGTATATGTCCTTATATATATAAACATACATTTGAAATTTTATTACTAAACAAAAGTTCTGAAAATCTAATATCATCCATTTTATTTATAAGAGCATAATGTTGGTTATTCAATTATTCAAAATAATTTCATGAAAATAATTTTCACAGACCAAATAAATTTCATGTATAAAATTTTTAATTCAAGACCAACAAGACTCATTGATGAAGAACATAAATCAAATCACATCTCTGTCACAAAAAACAAATCAAAGTACCATTATAAATATAATGTTGATAGACTAAAATAATTCAACATATAAAAATATCAAATCCATAAATAGTTTTATAATTTTTTATGCCTTGTTTTAATAAAATTATTCTTTTTAACATATTATAATAATACAAAATTATTTTCAAATAAATTAAATTAATATTAATAATCGACTAAAAAAATTATCGTTTAATATCTACGACCATTAATTGTTTAAATAGATTTTTCAAAAAAAATTATTTTCACAGAAATCATTTTTGAATAAAACATATTGATAATAATAAATTTAAAAATTAAAAATTTATTTCAAAAATATCTTCCCTTCTATCATAGCGATATAATACATAAATTATTTAGACAATCATGAAATAAATATTAAAAACCAACTATGAAAAGATGACATAGAACAACGAAAATGTAGAAACCAGTTGAATCAAATAAATATCCTGACCCATAAATAATATCTAAAACTTTATTTAAACACTCAACTAATAAATAATGAAAATTTGACTAAAACCATTTTCCATAAAATAGATAAAACATAGAAACATTGAATCATATAAACATAAAATAAAATTCCTTACCTTGTAGATGATTTCACAACTGCCTCATAATAGGAAAACTAATTGCACATCAAGGAGGATTAAATAATACTAATCAATTGAAAACAATTAAAAAATATATAAACCATTTTATTTGTTTAAACTGTATTTTATATAAAAATCCCTTACTTTTGAATTAAGGAATGCAGACTCCTGCTAAGTCAATTCCTCGTGGTGGTTATAAAAAAACTAGACAAGGGATCCTTGAGGATTAACCAAAACCACAGCGCACCGGTTCAACAAAGCCACCTTCCTTTATACCTCCTTCACCCCATATGGGTTTTATATACATATAACCATACATCCAAAACGATTAATGTGAACAAGAAAAAAAAATTACTATGAACGGTGGGATTCCCTCTGCGACATCAAATCTGCACACTCCCTTAAAAAATATCCATAATTCGAACTGAACTACAACACATGAGAAGAAAAACTAGAAATGAAAATTACAAAAAGACCACAAATTCTCATTAATTTCCCGAAATCTGACTCAACATTTCCTATAGGGATTCATGGGTGGATGATTCTAAGAGGAAGATGATGGTAAAAGGAATCACGAGTCTTCAGCATTAGTTATTGGTCAATTGACTACCAATGGGGTGTGTCTGATTTTTCTGCATATGGCCCACTCGAGTAGCGGGTTTACCAAATGAGATGTATCTCACTTACATGGAAAATATCAGAGGAGTGTTTTTGACAGCATCTTTGGTCCACCTCTCTAGTTGGGGATGATGATGGTATAGGGGAAGGGAAAGACATCAGGTTTGAATGAACCCTTATGAACTCGATTCCCCCTTTGGTATTTTTAATTGTTATTACAAATATATATTTTTAATATTTTAACTAATTATCATTATTTTATTTATTTATATCTACTATATTTTGTTATTATTATTGTTGATACACATACTAATTCTTAAAAATAAAAAAATGTCCACATAAAATAATAATATAAGTATACACATTATTATTAATTATTATCATTATATAAATAATAATATTCATTATATAATCCAATATCTTTTATTATGGATAATCAAAATTTTATAAAATTCAAAATGTAATGTGTTATTTTAATTTTCACAAAATATAGAGATCATATATTATATGGTTTCAAAGTAAGTTGAATAAGGTACATGGATTTAAGTATATATTTTCATAAGTTATTTATGAAAATTTATAAAATAATATTTTAATTAATATAACTTTTTTTTATAAAACCATGTTATGTTTTCCATAAATGAATATTTAAATTTTATTATTATTATTATTATTATTGCATGACAGACAAAGGTAGCAATTAAAATAGTGTTTTCTTGAGGAATTTTAAATTTAAAACTATTATAATTTTTCCAAAACTACATTACATGTGAGCGAAACCATGTCGTACTTAATTATTTAATTTTGAAAAAAAAAGTTTTCTAACTATCAATATAGATCCTAAATATTAGAAATCCTCTTCATATACTGATATGTAGTTAAATAAATTATAATTATTATATTTTCATTTTTTTTAATTAATAAAAAAATACACGTACATACATTTTGAAAAAAAATTTATTGAATAATTAAAAATTCATAATATGAATAAACTGTAAAATTGAAATATTAACTCATTGATTCATGGTTTATTCTAACCTATTAATTTTTTTTGGAGATATATTTTTTTACACAAAGATATGATCTTACAAACTATAGTTATAAATATTAATTACTTAACTTATTAATAAAACACATATTTATCCTATAAAGGGAAATTAATTAACATAATACTCAATAACATTAATTTAAAAGTGAAACTATTATATTTACTAAAACATATAGTGTTACATAGAGCAATGAAATCCTAGTTACAAAATCCTGCTCTCAATATTTTAACCAAAATATTTATAAAAATTGTGTACCATGCACATCTAAAAGGTTTTGGTAAACCAATAAATCCTCAAACAAACATTATTTTTCTAAAACCAATTTCATTGAGGTTCAAAACATTTCAAAAAAACACCTCAAATCACCCAAAATATTTTAGTGATTTTGTCACAAAAAAACATCTGAGATTCATTCTTTGAAACCAATATCTTCTCAAAAGATTTTATATAATTCAAATAAGTTTCACTCAAGCAACTAAAACAACCCCAAAACAATGTTTTCAAAACAACATCAAATACCAAGATGGAAAACATTTCTTTTAGACAATCATTAAAATCCACAACACTTCACCTAAACATCCACAAGAAATCCAAATCAAACATAGGGAGGTATGAAATTAAAAATAGATGGAAAATCCAAACATTCCCTATAGAATAATGTTTGGATGCACTATTTTCCAGACCATGCACCAACCTTGTGAGTGTTACTGAAAATTTTTCATGGTAGCCTTCTTGGGATATGCATGGTTTCACAACCCATCTACCTTAAACATACATCCCTAGATTCCTTCCAAATTCACTCCAAAATGAGGAACATCCTAAAACATCTCATGGGGCCTTCCTATAACTCATATTCATATCCCTTTACACTAAATAATCTCAAAAAAATCCATTATATATTAAAAAAATTAAAAGAAGACTCTCAACCACCCATGGAGATTCGAGGTTTGACCCAAGGAAGTGTGGTTCAATCACTTCCGCAGACCAATCCACTAAGTTTCAATGGTCCTATATCCTATCTACCACTAAAAACCAAATAAAAATATTGTCACATTCTAGAAAGTAGGCCATTTTCGAGAAACAAGGGCTCTGTTTCCATTGTGTATTGAACCAACCAAGACAACCAACCGAACCAGCACCAAAACTAGCCCGTTATATACCCTAGGAAATTCTCTAATAGCCAAGGACCAAATATAAGAATCAAAGTTTTCAAACATATCCATCGGTGATGGTTTCATCATCAATAAACCAACAAAATATACAGATAATTAACATAGAAAATTAGATAAAGAGACATACTAAAAGGTATCTCGTATCAA
The DNA here is from genome assembly GCA_963277665.1 of Viscum album. NCBI lineage: Eukaryota > Viridiplantae > Streptophyta > Magnoliopsida > Santalales > Viscaceae > Viscum > Viscum album. Next base: position 1,465,911,816 of record OY728138.1, on the reverse strand, counting down.
TGAACATCTAATACAATATAAAAAACCATAATGAAAGAAAAAGAACAACAAATAGAAGACCAAAGATACCGAAACAAAACATAATCCTACCGGTTTCATGAAAATGAAGGACCGATCACAATATCTATGTGACTCAAGTCACCACCTTGAACCTGAAAACAATTCACTTCCTAGGGAAGATGGCACATATTCCATCCTAAAATAAAAACCTGAATAAAATTTTATATGACATGAACACTATATATCCAACAGTGTGAGTTCATAGGGTGTGATTTAAAGACAGTAAGATAACACCAAAATTCCATTTCATCTTTAATAAAAGAAACCAATTATGATAGTTTGAAAACAAGGATAGGTAAAATAGGATTTAATTTTCATTAGAAAATATGTGATTAAAAAAAGTATTTAACATGAACTTCCTCAAGGTGTCCCATATTTAAAACCATTTCACAATGTTATTTTTTTTCCAAAACATTACCAATTTCAAAGGAAACAAAATTTTTATCTATAAAACATCACATTTTTTAAAAATAAAACAACACATGGTTTCAAATATTCTAAAAGTGTTGACCAAATAAAACACTTTAAAACCCATTTTAACCTTTTACCTTAAATGATTTTATATTCCTAAACCAAATTTAAGAAACTAAACAAGGGAAACTATAATAAAATACAACAATAGAAGGTTATAAATTGTTCAAACAAATTGATGGAACAAAATTAGTTCACATCAAGACTAAAACCAGAAATGGATAAGCACATGAACTAATTACATCGAATAAAATAAACACACATGAAAATATGTATAAAAATGAAGAAAATATGAATGTTATCATAAGGTGGATCCACCGGGACTAATGGGAAAGAATGAGATGTTAAAGGAAGACCCACTTATGGTTGTTTAATGGTATACATCTGTCAAATGAAATACTATCACCTAGTCTCATTAGTAACACCCCACTATCCACGTATTATTTAAAACTATGGTAAAATCATTACTATGTAATATTAACTATTGTAAACACATACCCTAACTTCCAGATTAGTATCCTTGGATCCTTCATGTAATAACTAAGGGATATGGGAAACTAAAAAACAATTTCATTACATGATAGTAAAAATCCCTAAGGGAAGACATCAAAATCATGTTCTTCCCATTTCCCATTACTACCGATAAAAATATACATAGTAACTCACCACAATATGAGTCACATATCAAGCATAGATATTAGGTATACATATAGAATCATTAACAAGAACAGGGGGATAACAAGAACGTAATTAATATCACATCACACTGTGCCAACCAGACCTTCACATTTTATATATATACAACTTATATATTTGGAAATACCATTTTGAAGAAATTTAAAATCCAAAAACCATTTCAAATCACATCATAATCAACAAAAATCATAATAAAAAAATTAAGGGGAATTCCAATTCACTTTATAAAACCACACCGCCATTTTAAAATATAGGAAAAACATTAAATACAAAAAGGAAAACTCTCTTTGAAAACCCAATTTGGATTAAAACCAACACAAATGTTCTTTGTCATGAAAACCCATCCTATGAATTTTATTAAACATGTTGAATATATAAAAACCCCATTTTGAACAAATAACCATTTAAAATATAACATTTCAACCATTTCCCATATTAAAACCAAACCAAGTCAAGGAAAGCATTGAAAAATGAAACCGATACAATACTCTCCACAATTATCATGGTTAAACATTAATTTAAAAAATATAATAATTAATGGAACTAATAAATAATATAAAATGAAATAGGAACCCCATCCTCAAGTTGTGGAACCTTATCACCATTGAAAAAATTCACTTGAAAGGAACTTCAAACTTGGCTTATAGGAATTTAAAACAAAAGGAATTGATCTCCACTAACCCTAAACAATAAATTAATCCAAACATGACCACTAGGGTTAGAGGAATTTAAGTGAAAGAGAGAAACTGAGAGAAAGATAATTGATGAACTCAAACCTCTTGAACCGGGAGAACAATAAAAAAGAAACCACCATGAAAACACAATAGAGGGGCTTAGGAGAGGAATATATATATATATATGGGATGATTTTAGGTTTATAGGTTATAATGGGGTGTCTTTGGGTGGAATATCATAATTAAAAAGTGTAGTAAAGACCAAAATACCCAAAAATAGGTAGGTTGCATGGTTTTCTCTCACAGTTTTCCAAACTATGCACTGACCATGCATCTGTCACTACCATAAGACCCTTAGACCTAGTTTCCTTAACATTTATTCAATCGTATTCTCCCATCTTTACCACTTAACCTGACACATAGCTTCTACTTAATGGTTTACAAACCAAACCCATTAACTATACACCCATAGAAATGTCTCCAAACATAAAAATATTTAACCCATAACACCGGGAATACATGTGGAAAACAACCACAATATTAATAAAAAAATTATATCATAATGTTTCACAAAAAAATAATTTCATTTCTCTTTTAATTAGATATATTTTTCCACCATGCCTATATTTTTTAAAATTATTTTAAAAAAATTCATTTTTTATTACTCAAATGATTTATTATATACCTTTAAATTTATCATTTACCATTTATAAGGTTTTAAAGGAATATTTATAATGTTATATAAAAGGGTTGTTTTTTAATTTCATTACCAAAATTCAAAAGTAATTATTTTAATGTATACATCGCTAATGGAATTCCCTGTTGTAGTAAACATTTTTTTATATTTATCCTCTATAAACATTTTAAACTGTTTTACAAAGAAAACTCTTTAATTAATAATTATGTTAATATTTCACATAAATTTACTTTATTTTTTAAATGGACTTTATTTCATTATGAAACATTTATTCAATGAAAGAATGGAAAGCTCATATCTATTATTAATTTTGTGGTTGTTAAATATATCTTAAAAAAGTCAATTTATTGTGATCATCGTACATTATATTAATTTTAAATATTCATATTATTTTTATCATGGATATGATTATTTCTTAAACCATATACCATTTTTACATATGGTTTTTTACAAATAAATTTCTTTGATTTACATTCAAAAGTCATTATAAATATATATTATTTTCTTAATATGGATATTTTTTGAAATGAAATATTTTTTATTAATTAAAATGATCATTAAATATATAAGGAATTCATTATACATGTACTTAGGGGTGGGGGAAAGTTATAGATAATCCCTTGATGCATTGACGGGTCTCATGAGATAAATCAATTGGGAAAAATTAAATGGGTTTATGGTTTATACTAACCCTCTGATTAAAATATCTTGGAATAAGAATTTTATGGTACATATATCATGATTTCTAAGATCATTATGTCCAATAATAATAAATTTCATTTTTTTAGAATTTAATTATTATTATCCATTAGGTTATTATATTAATATTATCCATGTAGGCATTTTGTGTACAAGTTATTAACTAAAATAAAACGTGTTTTTTGTTATTTACCCTTATATATTGATTATTACTTATTTAATCATTGTAGATTCCAATTTATGTAACCCTTTTATTAGTATTTGATCTCACCCTAGTTTTGATCCCTTTTCCTAACATATGAAGATTAATTATTTGAATGAGTTTCAAGGATGTAAAAAAATTTCTTTTGTTAGGTTTTATATTTTATTCTCCATGTAAAATGGGTACCATATATGTATTTATCTCTCCATAATTGTTAAATTGGTCTGACCATCGATATTAGATCCCTTATATCTCTTCCAATATAATTAATTAGACACTGATTATTGTTAACTGGAGTTGTGGTCATTATAGATGGTTTTAAAGGAAGTTTAGAAGAAACCTTTGGAACTAGATTTAGGAAAACATATATTATAAAACATAAACATATGATAGGCTTTGAGGATATATCTAATTCTGTAAAAATATCATAAATGTTTTTGTAAGGTATATATTATGTAGATGTTTAAAAATACATTCCTATATGGATACTACTAGTGGATTGTTTTCTGGCATAGATGCATCTAGGGGTAATAAACATAAAAACATTTGATCAAGTATATCTCGCACATTATTATGGTTCATGGTTAATGGGCCCTTATTACACACCTAGTTTGATACTATTAGGCAATATTCATTAGATAATTCACATTTTTCTTACAACCCAATAAAAAATATTTCAAAAAATTTTTATGGTTTAAATATATTCACAGAGAAACAATGTTTATGATTCTCATATTAATAATGCATAAATTTTCATTTTATATAATTTTTTACAACTAATTTAGAATTACATGTTATGATTTGCAATTCATAATTTTATAAACTAATTTATTATATGTCATTTCTTAGAAATGGTTCCTAAAATAAGTAATGGTATCAATACTCATAGATAATGATGAAATTTAACTACTGATAAATGCGAGAAAATTAGTGTTATATCTTAGTACATCATATCTATATAAGGGTATATGAACAATGTTATGATTAATATCCTTTCACATATTGTTATAAAAGGTGATCCAGGGCAAGATACACCTATAATGGATTGTTTGATGCAACAGAAGTGCCCATCATCCAACGGAAATATTGATCTAGTAATAGCTCAGCAATTGATTAATTCCCTTGAAAACATATTTCTGGACTTGGGATGTGAAGAGATGGAAAAATTTATAATTTATGTATATTATCTCAAAGTCAATGATAATAAATGGTAGTCATTGATCTATAATAATATATATGAAGAATAAATACAATATATTGAATGGAAATGTTTGCAAGTAGCATTCATTGACAAATATTTCCCACATGAAAAACAAATTGAAATGAAGAGAAAGTTTCTCTAGTTAAAGAATAAAGGATAAATATATTGTAATGAAGCATAAAGATACCTTTAAAAGACTATCGTGGTATTCTAAAGATTATATATGGAATATTTAATATGTGATTTACCATTTCCTTAAAGGGATTAATCCAAGTCTTCAAATGGAACTGGTTTCTAAAAATTTGTCTTTGTATAAGATATAGTTTCATATTCCATAAAAACATATAATAAGTTTTATATATCCTATATATATAATAGATATCAAGAGAATAACTGGTCATATGAAAATAAATAAAAAGGTAACATGTCAAAGAAGAAGAATAAAATGAATAAATTTCCATAATGTGAAAAGTATGGAAAGAAACATCCTTAAAAATTCTTGAGGGGCATGGGAGTTTGTTAATAGTGGAAAATAAAGGTAATTTGGATAATGAATGTAAGGTAAATAAATATACCACTATTATTATATTATTTAACTGTAATTAAATGGGTAATTATTAAAACCAATGTCGATGTGTTATGGGAACTTTCCACGTAAAAGTATATAGGGAGAGGGCCAAGATTATAGGATCGCTACATCTGTGTTGATGTTTCTAAAGAAGTGTTACTAGGTAATATAATCATATATTGAAATTTAGATAATGATTTTTTTGATTATACATACTCACACTCTTTTATATCTTACATGTTTTTGATGAAAATTTGATATCTCTTTAGCACCATGAGAAGTGAGTTTCCTGTCAAAACTGCTAGTGAAAATATCACTACAATAAGGATTTGTCAAGTATTTCCCATTATGTCACACAAACATTACCTATTTGTAGAATTTATCATTATACATATGGTTGAATTTTATATAATCCTTCTTATATATTTTTTTTCAAAATATGATGAAAAAATATTATTTTGAAGAGAAGGAAATTATTATTCCTGATGGAGATGTGGAATTCCTTATATTCATATGGGAGACCTGATGATTTGAGTCATGTCTAGATCTAACTCTATTATCTTTGATAAATGAGATTCTTGGGGAGGAAGAGAACACAGAACCTTCTGATGGAAATGGTAATCTTAAAATTTAGGATGTACCTATTTTACAGGTATACATTGATTTATTTCTTGAGGAATCACCTAGACATCTACCAGAGTGTGAAGTTGTTTTTTTATTTATCTAATCCTTTCCAAAAAACATTTATCAATTAATTTTTATACAATTTCCACGATGTAATTACTATAATGAAATAAAAAACCCGAGGATTTGTGTAATAAGGGATATACACACCCTAGTGTTTTGGGGAAACCTTATTATTTCCACTATGAAAAATGATGTACCTATGGGGTTGTATTAATTATAGGGAAATAGATTCTATTATGAAAAATAAAAAGAATCATATTCCATGGATTGATGACTTATTCAACCAACATTATGGTGATCAATACCTTTCAAATATTTTCCTTCATTATGGGATTCATAATTTGTGAGTAAATAAGGAAGATAGTTCGAATAAAAAATGTTAAAAAAAGTATTAATATTATGAGTTTTCATAAATTCCATTTTTATTAACAAATTCTCCATTTCTTATGGTTCTCAAGAATATATTATTCAAGGAGTATATTAATGATTTTTTTGTACTATTTATTGATGATATATTTATTTATTCAAAATGATATTTGGTCCATTATAATAACTTACAAATCATCATATAGACACCTAGAAGAAAAGAGTTATATGGTAAATTTAGAAAGCAAGAATTGTGGCTTTAGAAAAAATCTTTTCCAAATTATCTCCAAGGATAGAATCTCAGTTGATCCTTCAAAGGAAAAGGTATTTAATGAATGGCGTACGCCAACTAACAAAATATCTGTAGGTAATTTCATTGGTTTGGTAGGATACTATTGATTATTTGGTCAAATTTTACCTGATTAGAAACCATGTTAACTAAAAATACAGGTAAAAGAGTTATGTTTGTATGTACAACGAAATATAAATAATGTTTTTAATTATTCAATAGGAGATTTTTCAATGGTGTTATTTTGAATCACCATCAAGAAATTGAGTATTTTTGATATATAGTGATGCATCTAAGAAGAGAATCGTTTGGGTACTTATGTAGAATGATAAAGTTATTTAATATGAGTCAAGGAAGATAAAGACTCATGAACAAAACAATCTCAATCATTATCTTGAGTTGATATCCATAATATTTTCATTGAATTTATGTATACATTATCTTTATGGTGAAGGATGTGATATATACAAAGTCCAAAAGAGCTTGAAATACATATCTTTATATAAAGAGCTAAGTATAAGGCTAAGGAAATGGAATGAGCTACTTCACAATTATGACTACTCAATACACTACCACACAATATATGTAAATAAGGAACTATATATTTTTAATTGGAAATATCATGGACTTCTGGCCAAAATGAGGATTTATAGAGATCCTATGTTCATGAATTAAATATATATAGATATTTAAATTATTAAGTGAGTAGAATAATTACTCCTTTAAATTATTTCCAAACAATCTTTATTTGAAAAATAAAATCTTGTTATCCTAATGATAAGAATATTGAAAATAAAATTAGAGTTATGAATAATGGAAAATTTGTAGACGTTTTATATAAATATAGATTTCTAAAATTTGGAAAGAGGATTTGAAATCCATATATAAATTATCTAAAAAGTCAATTATTGGATGATTTTCATAGATTCAATTTCTTTACACACCCTAGTAATGAAATTATGTATAGGGATTTGAAGGAATATTATTGGTGGGGTAATATGAAGTAAGAAATTGATGATTATATATCATTAGGAATTGTTTTTAAATAGCTGAATGTTTACATAAATCACATAATGTGTTCTATATATCATTGTTAAATAAGAATATTTTATAACCAGCTCATGTTTCTCTTATAAATAAATAGAATTTGAAGCAGATCAATCTTATTGTGAAGTGTCTATCAATATTCTTAAGACTAGAGAGAAACTGTTATAGAATTTGATGACTCAACTTGTAAATTTAATTTGGAGAAATCAAAAAATGGAAGAAGAAACATGGGAAACCTAAGGATTTTATGAATAAGATCCACCCTCATTTGTTTATAAAGTAATATCCAAAAAATATTGAGGCTGATATTTTTGTATGAGGGGAGAATGTAACACCTAATATTCAATTATGTTAGTTGAACATTATATTTAAAATAAAATATAAGAAAATGACCATTTGAATACTTCAATGAACAAATGTCCAATTTTATAGTATATATATAAATTTTGAACATTCTTGGTCTAAATAATCCTAGAATAAGTTTTTGATAATTATCTATAGAAATAATATTTTATGAATAATTGAAAATGGAGTATTTAAATGTTATACATATTATTGATAATAATTTTTTATAATATTTATAATTCAACATGTTTTAAATATCAATTTTATATGAAAAATATGTGATAATTTGGAATTAAAAAGTTATTATTTTTTAGAAAAATGTTTTTCATTAATCATAATGGCTTTTCATTTTCATTAAATAAATAATATTTAATGATTAATTTTTTAAAAGGAATTTATATATTATATATCTAACTATATGAAATTGGATCCATATAATGATTAATTTTAGTCATATAGTTAATTCCATGACCCCCTACCTTCAAAGATGCACCTCATGAGATAGAAATGGACAAAGGGATATAATGACCCCCGAGTCCCACCTCCAGTAGGCCTCGGGTTGGTGACTAGCACCAAGGGTATACAGATCTCAAAATATGGGAGGCATTAGAATTTTTTTAAACAAGATTGGAGTATATGATGGATCATCAAAAAAATGGTAATACACACACACACACACATATATATATATATATATGAAATCAAAAAAATATCCAACATGCATGTTTTCCGAATAGAACAGTTAAAATTACAAAAGTATCTAACAAAATACCAAAAGTTAATCTATGTAGTGACAGAACAACTATCCCAAGCCCAAAGTAGTAAGGTCTAGTATGGTCTGTGAAATCATTTTGGAAACCAGAAAATAGTTTTATATGCATTGGGTGAGCATATAGGTATACTCAGCTAGAAAACCAAATTCTCTCATTAACATGTGAAAGAAGAAAACTAGTTCCCCAATGAGAAAATAGTAGAACCAAATAGCACCAAACAGGTATACTAACCATCCAAACCTCACCAAGGAACAACCACCAAATAATAAAAATCAAGTGATGTAATATAATGAAAATCGATGATAGGGTACCCCAAACCACTTTCCCACTAATTATACGCTCTTGCCTAATGGAAAAAATCCTTTCACTCCTACATCTTTTTAAAGTACCATATCACAACCCACTCACAATCACAGATTCCTTATAAACCACACTACATCCAACCCATAGACACCTAGGCCATAAAACACATCACATACCACCCGTATAGTCCTGGGAAAAAAACCACATCGCATCCCTCCCACAGACACCTGGCCGACAAAACAAACCACATCCCACCCACAGACACTAGGGCCACAAACGAAAACCACATCCTGAATAAACCTATGAATTCACAAAATATATCATCTTAAAGACACCTGGGAAATCACAACATTCCAACACACAACTAGTTCTCAAAAACCGCAGCCTTCCTGAGGAGTCTTGGGCTATAGCCACAAAGAAGAGGAAGCATGGGAGAGCAATTTTCCATCCCTCCATCCTCCTGTTAGAATGTTTGGGAAATAAAAGATCCCCTGTGATGACGGGTGTTTCAGAACATAGTGATCCACTAGGGTGGGGTGCATATAGAAATCAAAGGGAAAATAAAAGTATATAAATGTATGATACCAAACACTCAATCCCAACCTATGGGTTATCAGAAAAACCATTAACTTATATTAATTCCATCTTTGTTGCTACCTATAAATACAAAACACCACAAAAAAAGACACAAAACCCATTCACAATCCCAACCAATTTAATTAACCATTTATATTCTGTTATCCAAACCAAACAATTCCATTCCCAGCATTATTAATCAATCACTAATTTATTAAATCACTACCCATGAAACTACTAAGCATAATACAAAATAGAAAAAAAAAGTTATCATAAGGTAAATGGACCAAATAAACTAAATACACTTCACATGTCCTCTATGTTTAACACCCATTCATGATATATCATATATCAATATCTAGATATAGGGTGAATATTTATGCATGTTACTCATGTAAAAACTCCCTGAGAGTTACTCATACCAATCACTAATGTTATCATTCAAACTCAGCCTACTCAGGTCTAGTACAAACAGAACCAACCCCTAACTCACAACCCCAACCAATAACACTTTACCTCATAAATAGTTTTTATCCCGAATAAATAACACTTCTCATCCGTCCCACAATCAATCTCTCATCCTATGATTCCATTACACCACCCAAGTCATCCCAGATCACGCAACTAGGTTCACAACCAGACTATATAAAAAACTAGACCAAAATCACACATCAAATCATCCCATGTACCAATTAAAAACACAATTCCATATTTAACAAGGCATACCTTATTTAATTACACTTTTTAAATTTAGGTGTTATCGCAGAACTGTATGATCATAGGGCATCCATTCATTATCAAGATATATGTGATTAACCAATTTATATTATTATGTGACACCAAAAAATATTGATCAAACAACAACCACAACACACGTAATTAGTTCTTACAAAGACAGAAATGACCTGAATTTTTAGTGGGGCATTTAGCCTTTATAACTATAAATACCAAAAATAATATCAAAACTACAAGGTCATGAAAAATGAATCCCTCAACCCATTTTTATTTCATCTACCTGGTCCCTATAAGAGATTAATTTGGAATTACCAAAATCCATAGGAAATTTTTTTAACCCCTCCATTATAATGCACAATTAAGATAAATGAAGGAAAAAATACCTCAAAGAGTGTTAACAATTTTCACACAAGAACAGATCATGTAAATGACCTCCTATTAGCGCTCTCGAAAGATTTGTATCCACCCGAGGATGTCGCGACATCACCTCATTGATAAAAACCAAAGATAACCCCACCATAACAATAGGAGAACATCTTTTATCACAAGGAAATAAGAAAATACAAGGTAAGGAGACCAAAATGGAAGAAACTGCAAAAATGGAGGAAGAACGCAACTTAAATCAATGGTTGATTTCTACAGATCAAAAGAGGAAAGCTAGGAGTTATCCCATGGTGTAGGAATTCACAAAACGTTGAAGATGTGTCGTTGGGTTGCTTGAGGATGAAGAAGTGACACTATCGACATAGGGTTTGACAACCTTGGTGGCTGGAAAATTACTTAAAAGCTATATTAGAAGGGTATTTCAATATGTGTAATACCCTTTCACGCCACGTAATGACCGGCGGTTGTCTTATGTAGAAAAAACCATCACCTTTCGATTTTTTTTGTTTTTCATACCCGGAATCATATCACACTTTCAACCATCCTGGATAAGTTGTGAAACCAAACATCACATTTTTTAAAACAGTTACCTGAAATGTAATCCCACTTCTTCCATCTTTTTTCAATTGAACTTCTCAAAACTATTTTAAGCCTCCTCCTAATGTCTCTAACAATCAAAATCTGGAAAATTAATGGATCAGGGGGAAATAGACCATTAAATCAGATACCTATCAAATTATTCTCTCCCTCGAGAATCGAAAAATAAACCCATAAGAAAAAGGGTTTGGAAGAACCACCCTGTGTGATACCCCCCAAGGATCTCATCACTCTTCAAGCACTACCACAAACCAAGCACATCAATTCATTTGTCCACAACCACACTGCACATAACCACTATGAAACCATCTCACCCTCTACACAGACTAGACCAATAACCACTACAGATAATGAATGGCACTATCTTGAACACACAAATCAGTGATTCCTATATTCCACGTCATGATATTATCCACTCATAGTGGCACAAACTTTCCCACATAGGTTTAATCGCATCACAGTTAATGTGTCCTGATTATGAATCTAGTACTCCAATAATTGTATGTCAGTAATTGATCACATACCACACAAAAAACACCGCAAAAAAAAGTAAAATATCTCCTCTTATAATACAAAGTTCAAACATTACATTTTAAACAAAACAAAGCAAGGAAAATCTCAAAACAACTATGGGTACACAGCATGCATCTGCATTTACCACTCCCAAGTACTCGCCTCCTGACCATCATGCCTCTACAATACACAAACCAAGGGAATGTTCCACCCACATAGATCCTTCTCTTTATGATCATGGATTTCCACTAGCTACTCCATGAACATCATGTCATCCTCAATATCCATCTCTCCCCGTTCAATGACATGGGATTCATCATGAAGATACAGATGGAGATGAGAGATGTGAATGATGTCATGGTCTGTATCTAACTATGGTGTAAATTCTAACTAGTATTCCACCTCTCCAACTCACCCCAACACCTCAAAGGGTACAAAAATTATAGGAGAAATATTACCCCTTCTATCAATCCTTTTCTACCCATGTCGAGGGGAAACCTTCAAGAACATGTGGTCCCCAACTTCGAACATCAAGTGCCTCCTCCTATTATTGGAATAAGAGTATTTATGTCCCTGTGATACTTTCATATTCTCAAAAAAAGTTAAAACTATTCTATTATTCTCTATACTACATCCAGACCAAGAATAGATATCTACCCAAACTTCATCCAGCACAACAGTGAATGACATGATCTCTCATACAAATATTAAGAAGGAGAAGTGCCAATGGAATAGTGATAGTTATTATTATAATAAAAATATACCAAGGGAAGGTTTCATACCCAAGATCCACCAAATTACAATATGCATGATCACAATATGTCCTCCAATGTCAAGATAGTCTGCTCTGTTTGCCCATATTTCTGAGGGTGTAAAGTTGTGATAAGGCGTAACTGGGTGCCAAATGCATGCTTCAATCACTTTTAGACTTGAAAGGTATAACATGTGTACTAGTCCAATAAAATTGATCTCACAACTCCATAAAACCACACCACCTCATCAACAATCCCTTTTTCCAAGGAATCTTCTATTCCAACTCCTTGATCGCTAAGAAGTAAGCCGGTTTCATTAGTCGATCCACTACTACCTAGATTGAATCATATCCTCCCAGATCTCTAGGTAACCCTCTGATTAAATCCATAGATATTTCATCCCACTTATACTCAGGAACATCCAAGGGATGTGATAAACTACCAGGAACATGGTGCTTGGCCTTTACCTACTGGAAGACCAAGTATCTTTCAAAATACTCTGATACTTCTTGGTTCAAATTGGGCCACCAAAACAATGTGTGGAAACCATGGTACATCTTAGAAACTCTCTACTGTACCTATAAAGGTGGTCTATGAAACCCATGAAGGATTACCTCATCCATTGCCACCAGAACAAACAACATCCCATGGATCAACACCCGGTTCTGACCATACCTTTGGAGAATAACCATGTACAACACGATCACGCAACACCTCTACCTATGAGACCACCCATTGTGACTCTTCAACCTACCACATTATAGAAGACCATACTATCATCTAAAACAAACAGACCCTACTATTTTCCACTCCTACATCCATGTGAAAAGCTTTTAACTCCTCCATCGATCTCCAAGAATATAAATATTCTCGAACAAACTCCTTTTGTGACTTCCTACTAAAATCATCACCCATAAAATTACCCTTTCTTGAAGTGTAGTAGATCTCATATTCGTAGTCCTAAATAAACTCCATCCACCTCCATTGTATCAAATTTAGATATCATAGGGAAAATATGTACCTGAATCTCATTTGATATGTGAACACCAAAAAGTTCTCCCCAATAAGGTAGTGTTGCCACAACTTCAGTAAAAACAAGAATTCTTCAAGATATAGATCATTAGTGTCATAGTTACACTTGTGGTGACATAACGTCTTGGACCCACAAGAGATCACTGCTCGTAGATGCATCAAGACACAACCCAATCCTATATGGGAAGCATCATAGAACACCGCAATCATCACCCCTTCCTCATGAAATTGGAGAACTGGACCACATACTGATTCCCCTTCAAGTAGCTGAACACTTCCTAACACTGCTCATTCTACACAAAATCTTGGTCCTTTATTGTTAAAGTTATAAATGGGGCTTTAACTTGAGATAAATCAGGTAAAACCCGCCAATAATAGCATGTGAGACCAAGTCAACTCTTAACCTCTACCATGTCCTTGTGTGATTCCCAAGAAACAAAAACTACGACATTTGATAAGACTACTAATAAACCATGATGATCCACCACAGGCCCAATGAAATGCACCTCTCATGTATATAACATACACTTAGAAAACATTCTGTGGAGCCGTTGGTGTCAAATAACCAATAAGATAGTTTGAATATTATCCTTGTGCTCTTCCTCTAAATACGAGTAAATTAAGATATCATCGATTGACACAATGATAAATTGATCCAGGAACTCATGGAACACAGATTTTATAAATCCCATGAACATAGATGTTGCATTAGTAACTTAAAAAGGCATGACTACAAACTTGATTTTCCCATTCCATCACCTAAAGGCAGTATTTGGGATATTTACCTCCTTCACCCTAAACTAGTGACATATAGAACATAAATCGATATTGGAAAACCAAATATACCCTCTTATCTGCTCAAAAATATTATATATCCTTGGAAGAGGGTAACCATTCTTAACTGTTACTTGATTAAATCTCCAATAATCTATACACAGCCTCAGACTACCATCCTACTTTTTGGCGAACAACACCAGAGTACCCCATGGAGACACACTAGGCTAGATAAAACCATTATTTTATAGATCTTCTATCTGAACCCTAAAATCCCACAGATCATAAGGTGTCATCCGTTAAGGATCCATCGAAATTAAAGAAGCACCATGTTGTAAGTCTATCCAAAACTCAACATCACGTTAAGGGGGTAGTGTCAGAACCTCTTCAAGGAAAATGTTCAATAACTCTCTAATGACCCTAGGAACCTCTACCATATCAGCATCCACTGATTACATTGATAGCGTACCCAACAAGTAAAGAAGAAGTTTTATATGCCATCTTCCCCTTGGACAACTCTTCTCTCAAATGAAAACCACATGTTGGCTATCTACACCCAAAGACATGACTCTACTCTAGAAATAGTAGATAAAATTATGTACAGAATACGACCAGTCGATGAAGAGGATGAAATAGTATGGTTTCATCTATAGAAAGAATGTATCCCCACGGGACTGATGCAGTCCCCCCAGTTGTCTACATCCCTAACACATATCAAAAAAACCAGTCTGACCATAAACTAGCATACTCAATATAGGCCATGAAAAACCTCTATACATCTATTCCTAGAGAATGGGATATATTGGGTGCAATAAAGGAGTTTTAAGATCCTTAATTAAACAAAGTACAACAAAGATTACTAAAAAATCGATCATAGATATGATGATATCTCAACATGCTGGAACTGCTACCCCTACTAAGTGAAACAGACCACACCCACCATCTCAACCTATCTAGTGGTGACCACCTCCACATCCACACTTGGTTCGAGGCCCCTGAACATAAGGAACATACTATCGTCCACCTCTACCTGCTACTTCTCCCCTCAGTGGAGAAAAATCCAATTTACCCTACTACTAAAATGGTCTCAATGGAAACTACTTCTGATGCTGACACTAAGCTTATCAACCTCCACCAAAATAAGCTCAAACAGTTGTTGGACACTATTTAAAAATATGGTCATGAACTCTATAAAAGAAACACCTCATCCCCAATCCCATAGGAATGTAACGAGGACAGGATGGTTGAAAAGGGAACTATTGAGGTTAAATCCCTGTCAGTCAAAACTTCGAAGGTCCTGGTGCCTGAGAACTACCACTGGTAACCTACCTCTCGAAGAACTCCACTAGCTCCCCAATCATGGTTCACCACCTCATGAGGGCATCCTTTCAATCACATATTCCTTCTTCTAAACCTCCAGGTACATCAAAAACATAAAAAGAGTAACCACATACTGGATAGAGGGACCAAATGCCTCCTCCAGATATCTCACATGAGACTCCTCAACAGAAAAGAGATCTAGGGAAAATGAATGAGATCCTTGAAATAAATCCCCAACTCCCACACTGACATACTCCCCTATTGAAAGAATAGTATCTCCTGCCTCTTATCAACCTTCATGGTGGATGAAGGGAACTTTACAAATAATTCCTTTTCAAAGTCGACCCATAAAATTCCTTCTTTCTTACTCTCTCCCAGATAATTAATCCACCCTTGATGAGTAGCTCCTTATATCTAGCTTACTACCAATGGAACCCAGTAATCTGTCAGAGCCCATATCAAACTAATGGTGATCCCAAGATCATCGAGCCATCTTTCTAAATCCATTTCTGAAACACTTCCCTAATAATTTCCCAAAGCATGATATTGGAAGGAAAACAACAACCTCTCCCACTGGACATCCTCCTCAACTGGATAAACCATCGATCGATCAACCAGATCATCTTGTTGAGCCCCAACTACCCGAGCCACATTCATATGATGATTAAGAGCCATTTCTGAAAATTAAATAGAGAGTTCCTAAGCCCCAGTAGTTTGGAATTTTTATTTAAGAGTCATTTTAACTCTTTTAAATTATTTTTTTATTCATTCTTACTTTCCCAAAACAACCCAATTAAAATAATAACACATGTAATTATTATGAATGTACCATTCCTAGGGTCTCTACCCTTAGAATGGGGAAGCCTCATTTGGTCATTCTGTATTCTCAGAGTCATTGAATCAGATCATGGGGGTATAAAATATCATATCCTAGAAGGTATTCCTTAGCCTATTTCACGCACCAAGATCATCGAACATAGTTCCCCTACCAACCCATTAAATCCATATTGTGCCTAACCCCAAACATCATCCTATATCTTATCCATCACCCTTTGATACTATTCTTTCCCACCCCTCCCTCCAAATATTCCCCTCCTGGGTTGGAAAAGGAGAAAGGTAGATAATGACCCCCCAAGTCCTACCTCTAGTAGGCCTCAGTTTGGTGACTATTATCAAGGGAATATAGATCTCAAAATACGGTAGGCATTACCATTTTTCATAAAAAATATTGGGAGATATGATAGATCATCACAAAAAAAATCCAAGACATATATAAAAGAAATACAAAAACCATCCCTCATGAATTTTTATAAATATAACCGTTAAAAGTTCAAAATTCTCCATGTAAATACAAAAATTAAAGCTAAGCACTGACACAATAATTGTCCCAAGACCAAACTAGTAAGGTCCAGCATAATCCAGGAAATCATCCTAGAAACATGAAAATAGTTCTATATACGATGGGTGAGAATACAGGTATATTCAGTAGGAAACCCAAACTCTCTTGTGTAAATGTGAAAGAATCATACTAATACTCCTATGAGAAAACAACAAAACAAAATAGAACCTAATAGGTATACTAACCATCCCAGCCTCACCGATCCACTCTCACTAAATAATTCAATTCAAGTAATGAAATACAATGCACACAGATGATGGGTACTCCACACCACCTTCCCACTGATTATCTGCTCCTACCTAACATAAAACATCCTTGTGCTCATACCTCTTCTAAAAGTACCATGTCGCACCCCACCCACACAAACCAGGCCCTCACAAACCACACCATATCTCGATCCTAGACACCTGGTCCAAAAACCAGACCCCTCCTGCTCAAAGACACATAGGCCAAAAACCACATAATATACCTCCCACAGACACCTAGGCCCCAAACCACACCACATCATACATGTAGACACCTAGGACATAAACCATATCACATCCCACCCACAAACACCCAATCCAAAAAACCACAACCTTATCCCAAGGACACATGGGAAATCATGACACATCTCATCCTGAAGACACTTGGGAAAGCTCAACTCACTTACACACATCTGGGCCTCATAAACCAAAACCTACCCGAGGATTATTGGGTTACCACCATCTAGAAGAGGGATTAAGGAAGCTCAAGTGTCCATCCATCCATCCCCACCAGAATGTTTGAGAAAGACACCCTCCCTCGTGACAATGGGGGTGTACTGAAAATAGTGCTCAACTTGTGTGGGGTTCATATAGAAATCACATGGAAAATGAAAGTATATACATATATGAAACCAAACATTCAAGTCCAACCTATGGGTTCTCAGACAAACCACCAAATTCCAACACTACAAACTTTATTGCTACCTCTAAATTCACACAACCACACAACATGTTAAAAAATCGGTTCACATTCCTAACAAACTTAATTAACCATCTATATTCTATTAGCCAAACCAACCCAATTAATTCATGGAATTATTAATAAATTATTCATTTATTCCATCACTACGTGGGAAAACACTATAAAAACCACACAAATAGAAAAAAAATTCTCAGATGGTGAAGAGCCCTAATAAACTAAGGGGACATAACATTTCCATTTTGTTTAACACACATTCATGATATATCAAGTATTGATCTCTAGATATGGGGTGAATCATTCTGTATTTTACTCATGAAAAAACTCTGGGTTAATTACCCATAGGTATCACTAATATCCTCCTTCAAACTTATCCCATGTAGATTACACACAAACAGAACCAACCCTCAACTAACAACCCCAACCGATAACACCTTACCGCATAACCAGTTCTAGAGACCTGCTACACAACACTTCTCATTCATCCCACAATTAATAAATATATCAATCTGAGATTCCATTAAACCACCCAAGACATTGCACAACACCCAAACGGGTTCACATCCAATCTTCAACATGAACCAAAGAAAACACACACATCACATCACCCCATGTACTAAATCAAAACACAATTCTATAATTAACAAGGCATCCCTCATTTTATTCCACGTGTTTAATTATGGGGTTATCACAAAAATGTATGATCCCGGGGCATCCATTCATTAAACAGATATATGGGATTAACCAATTTCCATTTATGGGTGAAATAAAATAATCTTTATCAAACAAAAACCTTAATACACATACCCATCATATGAAAAGTCACTAACAACCACAATTTTAGCGGGGTGTTTAGCCCATATAATCACAATATAACATTTGTAATATCAAAACTACAAGTTCATGAAAAATGACACTGTCTAACCCTTTAAATATCAGTTAACCAATTCTTATATTTGATTAGTTCGGAATAACCAAAATCCATACGTAAAAAAAAGTGAACCGCGCCCACATGATGCACAATTAAGAGAAATGAAGGAAATCCTACCTCAAAAGGGTGTCAACGATGGTCGCACAAGAACAGATCACATAACAGAACTCGAATTACCTCTCCCACAAGATTTTAATCTACCCAAGAATGTTTTGGCACCACCGCATTGAAAAAAAGTGAAGATAACCCCATTATAACCCTATGAGAACATTCACTATCACATGGAAAGAAGAAATGGGAGGGGAAGGAGACCAAACCAGAATAAATCTAAAAAATAGAAAGACAGTTCACCCTAGATCATATATAGATCTCTACGGATCGAAGGAGGGAATCTAAGAGTCAATCCCTAATATAGGAATACTCAAAACACTGAATAGGGGTCTCTGAGTCACCTGGGGTCGATGAACAGTTGCTATAGCCATAGGGTTTGACAACCCAAGTAGATAGAAAACCCATAAAAGCTACAGGAGTGGGGTATTACATGATGTGTAATACCATTTTATTTTAAATAATTCCTCGAGGTTAAATTTTACTAAAAACCCGTCATCTTTCAATTTATTTTATTTTCAGACCCTGAATCATTTCGTGCCTGGAACCATCCGGGAGAAGCAATGACAGAAAACATTACATCGTGTAATATAGTTGCATGACGTGTAATCGACATTCTTAAAGATTTTTTCAATTGAACTTCTAAAAAATCCTACGAGTCTTCTCTAAACAACTCTATCAACCAAAATCAGTAAATTATCAAATTAGGGGGGGACACATACAGTTACAGTTAATGTAAGATCATCTAATGCTTGAAAATTGATTTTTTTTTAAATGTTTTTCGACAAGTTTTGAGTGTCTATTTTTAAATTAAATTCTTCCAATTATATGAATTAAATTTGATGAAATTTATTCCATGTTTTTAATCATAATAATTAAAATTATAGAGTAATATCAACTTTATTTTTTGTCATAACGAATAGCAAAAATTAATTACGATGACTGTGGTAAAAACGGATTTATCGGGGGTTAACTTACATAGATAAGGATCTAAATAGCCTAAAAAATTGAGGAAACACCATTGGATGGTTGGATTTAGACCTTAATATTGTCAAATTATAATATGATCCATTTTGGAGCCATTTTTATGACATGGTTTCATGACATTATTTTGAAACTTTGAAAAATTAAAAGTGTGCCAGTCACATCAATTATAAAAGGGCACCTCATCCCCTCACTTATTCAAACATCATGATCCATTTAGCTTGTAAAAATCCTAAAACATCTCTACATAAAATCCATTGTTATTTTATATAGGTTTTTTTCTTTCCACAAGGCCAACCCTAGGGTCCTTAACAAGATATCCAAAGGTTGTTTTTAAAGCAAAGTTAAACGTCTTCACCAAGCCGATTATTTTTTTCTTATTATTTTACCACATCTAATTATGTATTAATAATTAAAATATAATAAAAATATATATACCATATCCTAATATTTTTTTATTTTTATATAATAATATTTATCCTGCTCCTTCCACATCAAATAGGAAACAAAACCATCGACCGTGTGTTTGGAGGATTGTCACCTCACTAACGAATGTCATTTGTTTTTCGTCGCTCACTCACATATATTTTAATAATGATTGAAATAATGAATATATATATATATGATACTTATAACATAATATTTATTGTTAAAAATTAATATATCTTCCACTTCCTTAACCTTTCACTCATTGAGTATTTCATTATGTCCCTTTTGTGTTTGTACATCCTACCATCTCCATGATGTGAAGTGAGTCATTTTCATTCCAAATTGAAAGAGTGATTATAAAAAATTTATTTAACAAATAAATATGATATGTATAACATTAATTTAATTCATTAGATGATGATACTGAATACAATTCATAATAAATGGGACTCCCGTGACAAAACATTCATGAGGAAATCAAGTAGTTAACACCTGAAACAATAGAAATGATGAAATATTATTATCGAATGGGTGACAAGATGTTATAAGAAGGTTTTATATGATATTTTAAATATTAATATGGTTATGTTATAAATTAATAAAATGTTTACACCCATTATACATGATGTTAAATCAATTTTAACTAATAGGAATCTTGAGGTAAGAGATATCTTATCAATTTCTATTTCATTGAAGCATATTTGATATTATAAACCAATTTAATTTTATGTGGGGTATATAATACCCCTTTGATATATTTAACATGAATACATACTTATCAGTGATTATTAATGTTTCAATTAATGTTTATTTTTAAAAGGGGTTGTAATTTGAAAGTTACTATAAAGGTAAAGATTAATTTTAAAATCTCAATTTTTTGGGACTTTCTTTGTTTTTGTTGAAGGAATATTATAAGCCACCCATCATAAAATACATATTTTTTTATCCTATATGTATTAAGGAAATTATATATTTTCCTTCCAATATTTCTTCCCATTTTTACTTTAATGAGGAAAATAAATGTTTAAAAGGAAAACTAATTTTATTTCTCTTTTAATCAAATATTTTTTTTCAATGTTCATATGTTTCAAAATTGTTTTAAAAAATTATCTTTTATTAATAAAATGATTTTTTAGACAAATTTTAATTTATCCTTAGTTTTTTTAAATGTTTTAAAGGAATATTTATTGTATTTCGTGAATGGTTCATTTTCAACTTTCATTATAAAGAGTCAAAGGGAATGTTTTTAACGTATATGGTGTTAACAGACTCCCCCACCACTGAAACCATTTTATGATATCTAGATTATTCTAAATTTATTAAATTATTTTAAAAATAAAACTCTTTGGTTAATGATTATTCTTTTATTTCACTTTCATTTAATTTAGTTTTTCAAAGTATATTTTTATTATAAAATTCATATTTTTTATGAAACAATGATCATCTATTACATCTTAGTAATTTTTTAGTCATCAACTTTCTGATGAAATATTCACTTCCTTATGATCATATAAATTTATTTTAAATATTTATATTCTTTGTATCATGGATTTTATTATTTCATAAACCATATACCACTTTTACATATGGTGTTATACTATTAAAGTTATTTGATTAACTATGTAAAATCGTGATGAATATATATACTTTACTGAATAGGTATATTTGTTGATAAGTAATATTTCCTATAAATGGAATTGATAATTCAATACATGAGGAATGAAATTGAAATATAGTGATGGTTGGGTCATGATTATAGATAGCCCCTCGATGCACCGACATGTCTCATGAGAAAAATCAGTTGTCCAAAATTAAATGTGTTTCTAGTGTATACTTACCCATTGATTAAACTATCATGAAACAAGGAATTGATGATACGGATATCAATATTTATTATCTAATAACATCCAATATTAATTAATTTCATTAATTGATAACTTAGTTGTTATTATCAATGGGATTAATATATTGTTATATCTTTGGATTCATTTTTTCTCAAGTTATTGACTAAATGGAATGCATTTTCTATTTTTTACCTTTCCATATTTATTATAACTTATTTACTAATCATATATTCTATTGTACATAACCCTTAATAATAATTTTATCTCACACTTATTTTATTTCCTTTCTCTAGGATATGAGTATGAATTCATTCAATGGGTTTCTAGGATTCTGGACATTTTCCTTTATAATGTTTAATATTTTATTTCAAATATAAAATGGGTATTGTGTATGTATCTAGTTCTTAAATAGTGATAAATTGATCAGTAATTTGGGATTATATCCCTTGAATCTACTACTCTTTAATAAATTAGACATTGATTCTGGGTTATTGGAGTTAGGTTTATGACATTATTTTATTAAAATTATTTACATATGAATTTTGTCCTCAGGATTTTCATATTTTTACAATGAGTTATGTTTGAAATTATCATTCGTATATATTATGAGTCATATTTATACTATGTATGAATTTAAAATTTATTTTTTGGATTTATTTATCTATATCAAAAATTATATTTAACTAAATATATTTCTTTTTCAAATTCAAATTTCATTGGAATTTGGAATGGTTAGTGTGAATGGAATATAAGATTAATTCAAATTGATAAAATGTTGATTATTTAATAAGAATTTAATTATAATTTCAATTTTGATTATCATATTGTATTTTTCTCTATATTTAAATTTTTAAAATTTAGGACTTTGTTTTGAAAGTTATTTTCAATTTACACAGTATTGTGATTTTTTATGATGTTTCAACACAATTATTATCATTAGAAATTATAAATATTTTGTAATTGAAAGAGATTATAGAAGTTTCTATTTTACCTATTTTATAGATGAAGCAACACATATAAATAAAAACTGAAAATCATTTTTATTCTATAGTGATACTATACAAAAACATTCATCAGCTATACTATTTTACTTATGAATGTCTTGAATTCCCAAGAATTGTCATCCAAATATATTTCATGTGACTAGAAGAATATTAAAATTCCATTTTTGTTCAAAAAAACATGTGGTTTCATTTTATTTTATATTTTAGTTTGTATTTTTCTATATAAACTATAACACTTTTTATTTTATACCTAAATGAAATTGTAGGATTGGTTTTACTAATAAGAAAAACGTGTTTTCATAGGTTCCAATTTATCTTATTAATTATAACTACTTTAGGATTTCCCCTATATATTGTTTTGGTTTTTTATTATTCCAAATAAAAATGATTTTTATGTTTAGGTCTACTCCAACAGAAATTATTAGGATAGTTATGATACCCTTTATAATACTGGGTTATATTTCTTCACATTGAAATTTTGGTTGAGGATACTCCCATTTGTGAAATTCTAGGTTCATCTTAAACTTGTAAAATGTTTATGTCAATATTGGATATTTATACTACATGGATAGATTGTGAAGAGTATATATAAGATTTTTTGGATCTAAACTACTATTAAATCCAATGTTCTATCTCTTTTACTCGATACCTTTTTTAGTTCACATTTCTGCTACATTTCCTATTTATAGTTTAATTGATAAATTTTTTAATATAAATAATTATATAATAAATATTTCATAACACTGCTTTAAAATAATGAAAATTTATCCCCAATCTTTCATTGTAGTTACTTTGGTTGGTAATTTATGGGACAAAAGCATTACATATATAAATATTATTTCATTTTAGATGAATATTCAATACATCTCATAAAAATATACACCCGATAACTATTAATTTTTAGTGTCTTTCAAGAATAGATACATAATCATCTTATTTACTAAAATATATTCAATATCACTCATTTCACTCTTATCTAATAGTACACTACTTAGAGATACCCGACATAAAAAATTTATTCATAACCTAGGGAAAGTAACCCCAAGAATGGGAGAGATTAGATTATCAGCAAGGGTAAATATAAGATATATCAATAAATGATCACAATTTTTTATAAGATAGGCATATGGGTATGAGAACATGATCATAACTTATGAAATTAATAAAAAATTATTAAAATACCTCTAATAATTAATATTGTAAAAATCTTTTTAAAAATAAAATACATAAGTTATAAGAGTGTGGAATCATAAATAATTTATATTGAGCTATGATAATATATCATAAGCATAAGACCTAAGTTTGTGGATTATGCATAATCATATAAAATCATTTATTTAGAAATGGTTCACTTACAAGACTATCATAGTGGAATAAGTACCATATTTATTCAATTTCTGTCTCTATTTTAACATTTCCTTAGTCATGTTTCACTATCAAGTCTATCATTATAGACAAAATCCTTTGCAGAAATTGATTCACACCCCATTCCAGTCCATATTATCTTGTGATATATCATTATTTACCCAATTCATTAGAGTTATATATTATTTTAGGCCCACCCTTCAAATAATGAAATCCAAATATATGTGTTCCACAATATCATAATACATTCATCAATTCATCATCTTATAACCCATGGAAAAGAAGTGGGTTTCAAAAATATTTCTATATCACTTAACTGAACCATGGGAAACTTAATAGTTTCATAGAATAATCCTTGAAAAATAATCATCATTATACATCAAGAAAAGTAAATTTCATGGTAACCTAATATCATATCTCTACTAAAGCATAAAGAAGTTTAATATTTCATTAAGATAGGGAAAATAACCTTCTATTTTAGTATATTTAAAAACAAATAATTCATAGAATATATAGAAAATTATTTTTTTTGAATATAACCATATAAAATTATAAATTAATATAAAACTAAAATAATAGTATTGACTATGAATAATTTCATTCTTTTTATATAAGTAAAAAATTGAACATTCCTTTCCTAATTTTGTAAAATGTCAAAAGTGAGTCATATGTAAAAGATTTGTAAATACTACTCTTAATAATTTATAAAGAAAGTCAAATTTAGAAAAATTATTCTTTCTAAAACATTAATATATAGATAAAAAAATACATAACACTTTTTTTAGAACATGGGTATGGAAGGAGATGTTCATTGATAATGGTGAAATAAGGTTTGTTTTCTCTTAAAAGCATTTTCATGGTTATTTTAAATACCAAAGAGTTTAAAATAGCACTAATACGTAAAAATTAATGGAAATACATATGGTAATAAAATATAATTATATTAAATAATAAAGAATCTATAAATATCCTTAAAATAAATTTATCAAAGGTAATCTCAAAAGAAATGAGATTGTAGCACAAATTGTTACCTCAAGTCTCATCTTTTTATGTCTACATTCAAACCACTTATATATTAAATGTATATGTATTATAAATCTATTATATAACCATATTCATAAATAAAATACTATGTATCATTTATTTTAAATTTATAATTATCATTTCATTAAT
Organism: Viscum album; assembly: GCA_963277665.1. Lineage (NCBI taxonomy): Eukaryota > Viridiplantae > Streptophyta > Magnoliopsida > Santalales > Viscaceae > Viscum > Viscum album. The sequence continues at coordinate 1,465,885,873 of OY728138.1, read as the reverse complement.
AATTCCTCCATAAAAATATTATTCTATTGAAGACTAGTTTGTTATTCATACATGTTTCAGTTCAATGATTTTACTCCTTAAAACTTTTTATTTGTTACATCATCCAAAAAATATTGTAAACTTCATAAATATAATTTTTATTTATCATATAAAATTTTATAAAATTCATTTAAAGTTTTTATGAATAATTAATTACTTCACTTCGTGGAGACAGTAGTTCCTATATATACACGGGTGATGTTTTCACATTTTGATGGATGGAACAAAATAAAGGTAAATAAAAATTCACCTTTATAGAATCATAATTATATCGTAAATATAACTTATATTCATTTAATATATCTTTATGGACTTCCATGTGAATATGAAATGAAAACTTAATGACATCTCTTTGTGGAGGTGTTATTCCACCCATACGCATGAGGGACATTATCATTTTCCAACAGATGGGATGGCGATAGAAAAAGGATATATAATTAACATAAAAACATCTCATTAGATTAAATATACTTAATAAATCATGTTAATATGGTTATATAACGTATTATGGGTGTTCAAGAAGATATAAACATGAAAAATATCAGTAAACACATATATATCTTCTTTAGGTATCCTCTTTTGAAATGCACCTTATAGATTCTTGGATGGGTCCATTGAGAAGACTAGTAGCCCATGGTTATGGATACGGATGTTGGGGGAGTATTTAAGTATAATTTTGTTTTTTTATAGTGTAGCATCCCAAGTATGTAAATGAATAATATATTTTTATATCTATATCTATTTATGAATATGATATTGCATTAGAGGTTTAAAATGAGAATGACTCCAATTTGAAGCATAAATATTCTAATATTCTTTAAAAGGCCGATTAACCGCCTTTTGATGGAAACCCCTTTTTAAATCTACTTTTTTCACTTTTATACTTGATATTTGACAAAATAAAATCCTTCTTTAGAATCAATACATCAAAATTTACTTTTTATAAATTTTTGGTATTTTTACGATAAAGTTCATTTTTTAATGACTAGTGAAAAATGATGTATTTTAATTCAAACCCTCTTTTTAATAGAATTTCTTTCTATAGTTATATTAACTTTTTAATTGGTCTTAAAGTGTAATGGGAATATATTTTTACCATTTAATCTAATGGTGGTCATTATAATTAATTTCACTTTGAAAATGGATATAAACAAGTGTCAATCTTTCGATAGATATTGTTTCTTAAAAATACGCTATTTGTTTTGACTGCGGGAATTAACTATATAATTTATTAATGAAACTTCTATGTTTTTAATTTGTTAAAATGGATATAATTTTTGAATTTGTAATATTAAATATATCTGAGGGTGAATTTTTGGTATTTTTATGATAATGTTCATTTTTAAATGAATAGTGGAAAATACAACATTTTAATTCAAAACTGCCTTTTCAGCCTATTTATTTAGATAGTTAGATTTTCATTTTAATTGGTTTTCAGGTGTAATTTAATTATTTTTAGCATATAATACATTTTTCGTCATTTTATGTAATTTTACTTTTAAATTGGATATAAAAACAAATCAATCTTTTGATAGATTTTACATCTTAAAAACATATCTTTGGTTTTGACAACAGCAATTATTTTTAAATTCATTACTACAATTTCTGTGTTCGGAATTTGGTAAAATGGATTCCATATTTGGAATCAGAAGTTCCAAATTTTTTAATTAATACTTTTTTGTTTTGGGACATTATAAATAGTAATGACGGTAATTATCTTTAATTATCGTCATTATTGAGTAATCGGGTAGTTAAGGGTAATAAAACAATATCATAATAATATAAAATGACCCCAACATGTGTCCAAATACTCTTTTTTGAGTCATTTCCGACCATGGTATGCTTTTTACCAAACATGAGGGCCCATGGAGTCACATGGGTGTAATAGTGACATTGATGACATTATTTTAAAAAAGAAGAGAAATATAACAAAGGTTTGTATATCCTAAGTAAAACAATTTTAATTTTGTTTAAATAAATTATCTCTTAACCTATAAATAGTCATTGGAATGATAAAATGATTTCCTACATCATGGTATTTTTTCTATAATTTTTAGACGTTAAATAAAAAAAATTTATTTATGACACCATGATGATGCAGTGATTACCTCATTAATGAACGATTTAAATAAAATGAAAAGATGAGGTAAAATATAAGACTTACACTTTTTGATAACCTATTGTACGGGTGGATTTAGAACCCTTATCACCTTATCCTAAAAATATATCATTTTGGGTCCTTTAAAATCCGAAAATCATTTTATAATAAAGTAACATTTCAAGACTTTCCAAAAGTGACCCTCCTCCCACTTATAAAAGCCCCCCACCTCTACCACCTTACTCACACCTCTAAAGCACTTGGTTCTTCCAACATCTGCTCATATTATCTATACAAATCCCTATATTACTCCTAGAATCATCACTTGGGTCATAATTCTTTCAAAGGAAGATTTTGTCTCAAATCAAAAAGAGTTACCTGATTTAGAGATAATGTCTTCTCTCGAGTTTCTTTCTTTTATTTTACTTCTTCACTCACCAATATCTTCCTATTATTTGATACCATAATAACCCAATTATCCTAAATATACTAGTTTTTTTTATGATAAGTATTATACCTACACTTACACACACCTTCGTCTAATGGTTAAAGAACATATTGTTTCTGTGGGTGGCGAATTACTGCCTCGTGAAACGATGTTTGTTCAATCTTCTCCTACCACCTCTCATGGTGGCCATTATGATGTAAATATATTTATTTATGATATATATTATATTTATGTCCTATATGTGCTTCTTTATTTTACATTTTAAACATACCTTTATGCTTTTCAAGTTGTGCAATTACGATAATTTCATATGAGGAAGTGTGGACAGCCACACCCCCTCATGTGATGTGACTCGTTCATGCCAAAAATGAAATTTATAAAGAATGTAATTAATGGTATTATGTTACCTATATAACATATATATTATACTGGAATTATAAAACATCTATGTTTCAATTAGTTTTAAAGTCCATTAATATGACCAAAATTGAATGTAGCATTCATTCGTACGTACGACCTACCGTCTCCATAAACGGTGCATTTTATTTCTTATCTCCAAACATTATATAATATTATTAAATTTATATATACTGGATATATATGATATTTAAATCATTAAATCCATTCCAGAGATGATGTACTTATAACTACATAGACAATTCTCTTCAAACAAGTTTATTTTTTGACTCATGTACCGAACATCGACAAAACGTCTGATATGAACTCACATAATTAACTAATTATTATAACATGATAATATGTGATATGAATTGAATAATAAAATTTAAAGGATTTCCTTAATCAATTATAAATTTTCCAAAGTTTATTATTCAGGAATATAAAGAAACGAATAGGACAAGTCGGACTTGAGGTAATGGACTTCGTCTCAATCTCCTTTTGTTGAGGCATACTTCAATTTATATACAACCTTATTTTATTAGTTGTATAATAACCCTTTTTACATTTAATTTCATTCAAAAGGAATATTTTTACATAAATCATTTTACTAAATGAATAAAGGAATATTTTTGTCTTACATATGCGGCAACACTGACTTCTCTACCTCCGTGACAATTATTTGAGTTTCGGCTTCCTCTACAAGCCACAACTTTTTTAAATGAAAAATAAATACCATGTTTTACACTTATTTATTTTGGTATTGAAAATAGTTTTGAAAATGTTTTGATTATATCAATGTGTTGTACAGATATCTTGTGATTGAAATGTGGAAATATTATGTTTCCTTTATGCATGTTTTATATGATACGATTATGTTATGGTTCTTGGGCATTGTTTATGAAGTCAGGTGGTTCTATGATAAACTAAGGGTGGGTGATCCCAAGATAGCACTCCAATGAATTCGGTAATGTGAAGGAGTTAAACACTAAGGTTTCTCCGAAGAGATTTAGGGATTATACAGTGATTGGTTTTCGAAATGTAACTATAGGGGTTACTCCCTACGTAAGAATGTTATAAAGGCCTCAAGTTACCTTTATGGCTTATGATTTCTATGAGTTATTCATAAATATTATGATTTCCTGAGGTATGTTAGAGTGATTATGTGTTATGAGTAAAGCATGATTTCATTGATTCCTATTTATACAGGGACTAATGTTTTCTTTCCGTATTTTTATATCCCTTACTGAGCTTTTTATGCTCATACCATGTTTTTGAAATGTTTTTCACAGGTCAAGGTAATGGTACATGATGTGATGATAATGTCTAGGAAGTGTCAAGAAAGAATCCATGTTGTATTTTAAATATGTTTCCTTTGATGAAAAAAAATGAATACTATTTTTGATGTAACCACCTTGTTTAAGTGTGGAGTGAAATGCATGATTTATGATTTAATTCTCTAAAACTCTAAACCTGAAAAGATCCTCAATGTGAATTCTTGAAATAACCCAAGATTATGTAATGTTTTACGGATGGGGCCTTATAGTTGGTATCAAAGTTCTCTTTATATAACTTTAGGAGTTAAAATTATATTAAATGATTATCTAAAAATATTTTTTTACATTATGGTAAATTTGAAATGATATAACATTTGAAGATTACTATTTTTCTTCATCTAAGACATGTTTGTTCAAAATTAGTTTCCAAAAAGAAAAGAGGGAAGCTGTTCTAGGAAGGCATACAGATGGAAATGACCTTCCAAATCGGCATCCTGAGATGGTTGGAATTGGAACTGAATAGTTTGTTACAGTAATGGCGCAGTTGACTCATGTGATAAATGCTGGTGGTATCCATGCACGAGATCATCCAGATCAGTCGCAGAGGAACATGTCAGTGGTGGAACATTTCATGAGGCAACGTCCCCCAAAATAAAGAGGATTATCTGACCCTGTTCTAGTTTAAGGGTGGATTAAATCACTAGAGAAGATTTTCAATGTCATGGGGTGTTCAGACAATCAAAAGGATAGTCTTGTTGTTTACCATTTGGAGGGTGAATCATATCAGTGTTGGTCGATGGTTAAAAATAGTAGGGACGCTGATGAGTTTGATGATCTTGATTGGGATGATTTCAAAGGTATTTTTTTTGAGAAATATTTTCCTAAGGCTGTTCGACATAGGATGGAAAAACAATTCTTGGAATTGAGTCAAGAGGACGACTCGGTGGATGCTTATGAAGAAAAGTTCACATGATTGTCAAGGTATGCTCGAAAATTTATCCGAGACCTTGATAGTAAAATCAATCATTTTTACTAAGGATTAAAGAAAAAATATTGAAGGTCATTAGCTTCTTGTGAGTTAAAAAGATATGAAAAGCTTGTTTGATGTGCTGAGAAGGTGGAAATGGAGTTTTCTGAGGATCAAGTGTTCAATGACAACCAACAGAAGAAGAGACCGAGGTGGTATGAGAAAGGGAAGAATCCTTCAAAAACGTTTGATGGTAAGAAAACTATGTTTTTAGTATGTGATAAATGTGGTCAAAAGCATGATGGGGAATGCCTTTTGAATTATAGAAAGTGCTTCTGATATAGTCAGATGGGACATAAGGCCCGTGGTTTCACTAGAAATGATCAGGGTAATGGTAAGAACAAATTTGATTTACAGTTAGTGAAATGTTTCATGTGCAATGAGATGGGTAATTATGTAAACGAGTGTTTGAAAAAGAGCTTGAATGATGAGAATCAGTCAGAATACAAGCAGAAAGGTGTGGTGAAATCCTTTGCAACTACTTCAGCGGATGTTGGGCCATCAAATGAAGTGGTATCAGGAACTTTATTTGTTTTTTCAGATTATTCCAATGTGTTGTTTGATTCAGGGTCTACACATTCTTTAATCTCTGAAACATTTTCTAGTAAATTGGGAATTCCATCTCAAGAAATGACTCATGAACTTGTGGTAAAAACACCTAGGGGAAATGTTGAGGCAAAAATAATTTTTAAGAATCTTCCTATACTTATCCGTGGAAAGAGTCTACTTGCAAACCATATTGTTTTACCTATAGTAGAGTTTGATGTTATCCTGGGTATGGATTGGCTCTCTATTTACCTTGCTAAGATTGAATGTAGATCTAAAGAAGTTCCTTTTCAGAAAGACTTTCATTTTTTGTACAAGAATGAACCCTTACTATTGATAACGTATCAAGAGGCAAAGAAACTTGTAAAAGATGGAAATTAATGTTACCTTGCACATATTTTTTTAAAAAAATTAATCATTCAGATTAATGAGGATCTAGTGGTAAATGAGTATCCTGATGTTTTTCCTGATGGGTTACCTGAAATAATACTAGATCAAGAAGTTGAATTGACTATTGACTTAGTTCCTGATGCTAAGCCAATTTCAAAACCCCCTTCTCGAATGGCTCAAATTGAACTTTTAGAGTTTAAGGAGAAATTGCAAGATTTATTAGAGAAAGGTTTCATTCGACCTAGCACATCACCATGGGGTGCTTCTGTCTTATTTGTTAAAAATAAATATGGTTTAATGAGACTTTTCATTGATTATAAAGCCTTGAATAACATCACTGTTAAGAACAAACATCCTTTGCCTCATATCGATGATTTTTTTGATCAGCTCCTGGGAGCTCAGTATTTTTCAAAGATTGACTTCATTTTGGTGTACCATCAGTTGAAGGTAAAGGAAGACGATATTCTGAAGACCGCGTTTCATATAAGATATGTCCATTATGAATTTGTAGTTATGTATTTTGGGTTAACAAATGCACCTTCTATATTCATGGACCTTACGAATAGAATTTTCCATGAGTTCTTGGATAAGTTTGTGGTTGTTTTCATTGTTGATATTGTGGTGTTTTCTAATAGTAAAGAGGAGCATGAAAGTCATTTAAGGGTTATTTTTCAAACCTTAAAAGAAAATAAATTGTACGGGAAATTCAGTAAGTTTGAGTTTTGGAAGCAACAAATTTCTTTCCTTGGTCACATTGTTTTTAAAGATGGAATAACTGTTGATCCTGCAAAAACAAAGGCTGTCGAAGAATGGCCAAGACCCACAAATGTAACCATGATTAGTATTTTTCTTCGTATGATAGGATATTACTGAAGGTTTGTAAAAACTTTTTCCCAGTTGTCCAACCCATTGACTAAGATAACTCGGAAGTGTGTTAAGTTTATCTGGACAAAAGAATGTGATGATTGTTTTCAAGAATTGAAAAGAATATTGGTAATGATCGAGTATTGGGACTACCTTACAGGAAGGGTGAGTTTTTTATCTACAGTTTTGGTTCATTGAAAGGACTTGGTTTAGTTCAAATGTAGAATAATCAGTTAATTGGTTATGCTTCATGTCTACTAAAAACTCATGAGATAAATTACCCTAAATATGATTTGGAATTAGCTGTTGTTGTTTTCACTTTAATAATTTGGAGGCAACATTTGTATGCTATAAAGTGTGAAATATATACTGATCAAAAATGTTTGAAGTATATTTTCCCTCAGAAATAATTGAACATGAGACAGAGGATATGGCTAGAATTTATCAAGGACTATGATTGTATGATTCACTACCACACAGGAAAATAAAATAAAGTGGCAGATGCTTTGAGTTGAAAAATTAATGCTTCATTAACCATGTTATGTTTGGAACATGATCCATTGGTTATGGATTTGACGAATTTTGCCTTGGAAGTGGTTGTTGCAGGAAATTATTCTGTTTTTTTCAGGTATCAGTGAAATCTTCTCTATCAGACAGAATTAAGCAAGCACAGAAGAAAGATAGTGAGTTGCAGAAAAAAGTAGAGTTGGTTCAGAAGGGTGTGTTACATGAATTCAACATTAATAATGATTGTGTTTTGAGATTTGGGAAGACATTGTGTGTGCCTTGTGATTCACAGTTGAAGAGAGAGTTGTTATGTGAAGCTCATAGTTCTACATTTTCAGTTCATATAGGCAGTACTAAGATGTATAGATATCTTCATGAGTATTACTGGTGTGATGGAATAAAAAGAGATATTGTTGATTTTACTTTGAAGTTTTTAACTTGTCAATAAGTTAAAGTAGAGAGGTAGTTACCGAAAGGGATGCTTCAACCTTTACCAGTGCCAGAGTGGAAATGGGAGAATATATCCATGGACTTAGTTATGGGATTACCGAAGATAGCTCGAGGTAATAATGCAATATGGGTTATTGTTGATCACTTGACTAAATCTGCTCATTTCCTTGCTATACGAGATACTTTTTCCCTAGATCAACATTCTCGATTGTATCTTAAAAAGATATTCAGGTTACACAGAGTTCCCCTCTCCATTGTATCTGATTGTGATCCTAGGTTCACTTCTATCTTTTGGAAAGGTCTTCATAAATCGTTGGGTACTGAATTAAATTTTATTATAGCTTTTCATCCTCAATCAGATGGGCAGTCAGAAAAAACAATTCAGACCTTGGAAGATATTCTACGTGCTTGTTTGATGGATTATCAGGGAATTTGGGACCAACATCTTTCATTGGTTGAGTTTTCTTATATTAACATTTTTCATTCCAGTATACAGTTTGCACCATTTGAGGCATTATATCGGAAGCAGTGTCGAACTCGAGCTTTTTGGGATGTAGTAGGTGAAAGGAAGTTGATGGGACCAGAATTGGTGGAAGATATGGCTGAAAATTTTTAGCTGATACAGAAACACATGAGAACAGCTTAGAGCAGGCAGAAAAGTTATACGGACAACAAGAGGAAGGATATCTCTTTTGAGGTAGGTGATCATGTCTTCCTCAATGTTTCACCATGGAAAAATGTGATGCGATTTGGTAAGAAAGGAAAGCTGAGTCTAAGGTTCATTGGACCATATGAAATTCTGGAGTGAGTTGGATCAGTTGAATACCAAGTGGGTTTACCTCCGAATTTATCTCAGGTACACAATTTTTTCATGTTTCAATGATAAGGAAGTACATTCCAGATCCATTTCATGTTTTGAGTCCATAGGTAGTTCAGTTGGAAGAGAATCGGTCTTATGAGGAATAATCAGTCCATATTCTTGACCACAGGGAGAAAGTGTTGTGGAATAAGGTGATTCATCATGTAAAGGTTTTGTGGAATAATCAATGATTGAAGAGGAAACATGGGAATCTTAAAATTCAATGAGGGATAAATACCCCCACTTATTCGATAAGTAAATAAATTGCGGGGAGCAATTTCCTAAAGGGGGGAAGGACGTAACATCCCAAGTAAGTAAAAGAAAAATAGATTTTCATTTATATATCTGTTTATTAATTTCATAGTGCATTGGAGGTTTAAAATGAGAATGAATCCAATTTTAAGCATAAATATTCTCATATTCTTTAAAAGGTTGATTAACCGCCTTTTGAGGGAAATCCCTTTTTAAATCTACTTTTTTTTCACTTTTATACGTTATATTTTACAAAATAAAATCCTTATTTAGAATCAAGACATAAAAATTTACTTTGTGTAAATTTTTGGTATTTTCCGATAATGTTCATTTTTTAATGAATAGTGAAAATGTTGTATTTTAATTCAAAACCTCCTTTTAATATAATTTATTTCTATGGCTATATTATATATTTATTGGTTCTAAAGTGTAATTATAATATATTTTTACCATTTAATCCAATGGTGGTCATTAAAATTAATTTCACTTTGAAAATGGACATAAACAGGTGTTAATTTTTTGATAGATATTGCTTCTTAAAAACACATTATTTGTTTTGACAGCAGAAATTAACTTTATAATTTAATAATGAATCTTCTATGTTTTAAATTTGGTAAAATTGACATAATTTTGGAATTTGAAATATTAAATATATCTTAGAGGGAATATTTTGTATTTTTCTGATAATGTTCATTTTTGAATGAGTAGTTAAAAATACAGCATTTTAATTCAAAACTGCATTTTCATCTAGTTTATTTATATATATAGATAGAAATTTTAATTGGTTTTAAGGTTTAATTTAATTATGTTTTCATCATCTAATACATTTTTGGTCGTTGGATGTAATTTTACTTTTAAATTGGATGTAAAAACATATCAATATTTTGATCGATTTTACATCTTAAAAACTCGTCTTTGGTTTTGATAACATGAATTATTTTTAAATTAATTACTGCAATCTCTATGTTTGTAATTTGGTAAAATTGATTCCATATTTTCAATAATAAGTTCTGAATTATGTAATTGAGACTTTTTTGTTTTTGGTCATTATGAATAGTAACGACGGTAATTATCTTTAATTATCATGATTAATTAGTAATCGGTTAGTTAAGGGTAATAAAATAATATCATAATAATATAAAATGACCCCAATATGTGTCCAAATCCTTTTTTTGAGACATTTCCTACCATGGGAATCTTTTTACCAAAATGGAGGGCCCATGGAGTCACATGCCTGTAATAGTGACATTTATGACATTATTTTAAAAAAGAATAGAAATATAACAAAGGTTTGTATATCCTAAGTAAAACAATTTTAATGTTGTTTACATAAATTATCTATTAGACTATAAATATTCATTGGAATGTTAAAAATATTTCCTACATAATGGTATTTTTTCTAAAAATTTTAGACATTACATAAATAAATTTATTTATGACACCATGATGATGTAGTGATTACCTCATTAATGAACGATTTAAATAAAATGAAAAGATAAGGTAAAATATAAGACTTAAACTTGTTTAAAACCTGATTTATGGGTGAATTTAGAACCCTTATAACCATAACCACAAAATATATAATTTTGGGATCTTTAAAATCCGAAAATCATTTTATAATATAGTAGCATTTCAAGACTTTCCAAAAGTGACCCTCTTCCCTCTTATAAAAGGCCCCCACCTCTACCACCTTACCCACACCTCTCAAGCCATTTTCTCATCCAACCTATACTCATATTATCTCTCCACATTCCTATATTACTCCTAGAAGCCTCAAATTGGCCAGAAGTTTTTCCATGGAATCCTTTGGATCAAATCAAAAAGAGTTACCAAATTTTGAGGTCATGTATTCTCTCGAGTTTCTTTATTTTATTTTCCTTCTTCACTCACCACTATATTCTTATTATTTTATCCCATAAAACGCATGTATCCTAAATATACTAGGATTTTATTATGATAATTTTTCTACCTACACTTACGCACACCTCCGTCTAATGGTTAAAGAACATATTGTTTCTGTGGGTGGCGAATTACTGCTTAACGAAACGATAATTGTTCAATCTTCTCTTAACACCTCTCATGGTGGAAATTATGATGGCATTATATTTATATATTATATATATTATATTTATTTCCTATATATTATTCTTTATTTTATATTTAAAATATACCTTTATGCTTTTCATGTTGTGCAAATGCGATAATTTCATATGAGGAAGTGTGGACTACTGCCCCCTCAACTGATGTGACTCGTTCAGGCCAAACATGGAATTTATAAAGAAATTAATTAATGAACTTATGATACCTATATAACATATATATTTTACTAGAATTATAAAATATTTATGTTTAATTTAATTTCAAAGTCCATTAATATGACAATAAAATTAAAGTAGTGTTCATGCGTACGTACGGCCTACCGTGTCCGTGAACGGTACATTTCATTTATTATCTCCAAACATTATGGAAAATTATTAAATACATATATACTGGATATATATGATATTTAAATCATTAATTCCATTCCGGAGATGATGTACTTATAACTATATGGACAATTCTCTTCATACAATTTTATTTTTTGACTCATGTACCGAACATCGACAAGACGTATGATATGAACTCACATAATTAACTAATTATTATAACATGATAATATGTGATATGAATTGAATAATATAATTTAATGGATGTTCTTAAGCAATTATAAATTGACCAAAGTTTATTATTCAGGAATATAAAGAAACGAAGAGGATAAGTCGGACATGAGGTAAGGGACTTCGTCTAAATCTCCTTTCGTTGAGGCATACTTCAATTTATATATGACCATCTTTTATTAGTTGTATAATAAACCCATTTTACTTTTATCTTCATTAAAAGGGAATATTTTTACATGAATATTTTTACTAAAGGACAAAAGGAATGTTTTTTCTTACATATGCGGCGACAACAACATCTCCACCGCCGTGACCATCATTTGAGTTTCGGATTCCTCTACAAGACATAACTTTTTTAAATGAATAATAAATACCATGTTTTACTCTTCTTTATTTTGGTATTGAAAATGGTTTTGATATTTTTTTGATTATATAAATGTGTTGTATTGATATCTTATTATTGAAATGTGAAAATTTTATGTTTTTTATGCGTGTTTTATATGATAGGATTATGTTATGGTTCTTGGGCATTGTTTATGAAGTCAGGTGGTTCTATGATAAATAAAGGGCGGGTGACCCCGAGATATCACTCCAATGCATTGGGTAACATGAGGGAGTTAAACGCTAAGGTTTCTCCGAAGAGATTTAGAGAATATACTGTGATGGGTATTCCAAATGTAACCATGAGGGTTACTCCCTACATAAGAATGTTATGATTGACTCAAGTTACCTTTATGTCTTATGATTTCAATGAGTTATTCATAAATCTTATGATTTCATGAGGTATATTATAGTGCTTATGTTTTATGAGTAAAGCATTATTTCATTAATTCTTATGTATACATGGATTAATTTTTTATTTTCGTATTATTATATCCCTTACTAAGCTTTTTATGATCTTCTGATGTTTTTGAAATGTTTTTCACAGGTCAAGGGAAACGCACATGATGTTATGATAGTGTTGAGGAAGTGTCAAAATATAATCCATGTTTTATTTTAAATATGTTTCCTTTGATTAAAAAAATGAATACTATTTTTGATGTAACCACCATGTTTAAGTGTGGAGTGAAATGCATGATTTATGATCTAATTCTTGAAAACTCTAAACCTAAAAAGATCATCAATGTGAATTCTTGAAATAACCCAAGATTAAGTAATTTTTAAGGCTGCGACCTTATATATAGGGCTCAATTTTTGTTGATAATATAGGATATGAGGTTCCCTATTATAAGTTAGTGGAGTGGAACTCTTGTAAAAACTTAAAACATTAAAATATAATGAAGTTATATTCAACTCCAAGTGAAACCAAAGAACCCAAAATTCCAAGATAATATAATTTTGGGTCAAAATAATCTTAACCAATAATATTTATACAATATGTTATGTTATTATAACCCTTACCTATTTATTTTAACCCCTTTTTAACCCACCCAACCTTTACCATAATTATGAATTTTAACTCAGTTATTATTCATCATGACCAAAACAAATACCTTCACTCTAAAATGAGAAATTATGATTTAACATGTTGAAAAACTTTTATTTCATTCAATTTATATAATTGGTATAAATTTATGTTAAAATAATTTCACAAAATGAAATTAAAATAGATTTTAGAAAATATATATTTTTTAAAATAAAACTGAATTTAATCCAATTCCCTGACCAATAAAAACCATTAGATATATAATAAAATATTTTATTGAATATATTTTTTATATATTTAATTAAAATCATCTATCTACAGTGATTAGTTTAAGTTAGTTATAAAAAACTAAATTATATTTATAAAAATATTTTTTTTGAAAAACATCTCTTTTTACATTCAAATGCTTTCATTTTCATTTCTAAAAAAATTTAATACCAATGAATTCATACCCTCCAATCTAAAAACTATGAGATAATAGTCAAATTTAATAATAATTATATTTCAATACTATTTCCCTATTTGTTTAAACATTGGGTTTCCTATAAATAGGAATATCAAAAACATCAAAAATATTTAAAGATAAATGTATTATAAAATCTAGGTGTGTAAAATTATACCCCCATATAAAAATTTCTCCCTTAAAATTACAGCACCCTTATATAGATAACTAATTATACTCTTACATCATTATATCCCCAGGTTCCCCCAAAGGATCCTCAAATTTTTTGTTCCCCCATAAAATGTTCACCAAGTGAGTGCTTTGTTCCATAAAACATAATAAATTATATCCATAATCTATATCAGTTGATCATTTTAAGATTGATAATTCTCTTAAGTTGTGAAATCTATGTTCAGCACATGGGAAGGATCTAGAATTTATTTCTTTTGTCGATTTGCATTGGACACATGAGTATATTGAGATACATTTGATGGAATAAACACGTGATATTTTGCCACCCCAATAGAATCAATACTTTCAAAGGGATTGATATATATTGTGCTCAACATTCCCTTATTTTAAAATCGAATTATATTCTTCCAAGGAGATACTCATATGGATACTATGTCACTGGCTTTGAACTCTATATCTCACTAATGATTGTTAGAATAACCTTTCTATCAACTCTATGTACCATGATGTACTAATGAATGACTCAAATATTATCTATCATTTCATTATCTATCTTGGGTCCTAATAGCTTTATTTCTCCAAATTCATCCCAGAAAATTGGTGTTATTCACTTCCTACTATAGAGGTAATCTTAAAGATCCATCTAAATGATCAAATGAAAACTATTGTTATAAGAAAACACAACTATAGAATGGTATTTATTTATTGGATTTTACATCAATGAAAAATATCTCCCAAAATTTCTATAGTATCCATCAAACCCAAAAACAAATTATGTCTCATTTACCATGGTTGGTTTGTGAAAATTATCAATAACTTATATCTTTTAAGGATCCACTTTTATACCCTTTCTTTGGATTATATGACCCATGAATGAATCTTTTTGTAGCCATAACTCTCAATTCTTTTAATTTGGCATAAAACTTCCCCTTTATCCAATTATCAATAAAATCCTAAAATGATCATAATTCTATTCATTTATCATTGAATATATAAGAATATCATATATATAAACTACCAAAAATGATCAAGGTAATCTGTATAGAATCTATTTATTAAATCAATGAAGATATAAGGGGTATTGGTAAGTCCAAATGAAATTACTATAAATTCATAATGACCATACATCATATGGAAGGTTTTATATGGTATGTCATCTTTCTTGACACTCAATTGATCATATCCAGAAAAAAGATAAATCTTGAAAAATATTCATCTCCTTAGGATTGATTAAAAAAATCATTGATATTAGGTAGAGGATACTTATTCCTCATACTGATATAATTAAAATCTTGGTAATCATTCAAAATACACATTGACCCATAATTATTCATAATAATAAGAATATGTGCACCCCATTGAGTTAAACTCGTGAATTTGAATACCTTTTATTAAATCTCTCACAGTTTTTTCTTCATCTCCTACAACTTAATCAGGTCCATTCTATATGGGGTCTTTGAAATATTAGTAGCACCAATTATGACTTTGATTCAAAACTCAAAATCATGATTCAAGGGACGAACATGTAATACATTAGTAAATACATTATAATATTCAAAAAAAAATAGTCATATCTTAAATGTTGAGTATATCAACAAGTATTTGAGATAGATATCCCTTAGGAATAAGTAGTTTATTCCATATGGTATATTTTGTTGAGTCAATAAGGTTTTTCCTTATGACTTTTCCATTCCTTCATGTGTGGGGGAGATTATTGAGTCAATAATGTCTCCTTATGACATTACCATCCATCCTTATTTTGAAAATCACAAACACCTTATCTCAAGGAAAATTTCATTTTACCCTGTGTTTTACTTCTATAAGGAAAATTTTCCTTCCCCAAGGAAATTTATCCTTACGAGGTTTTTCATTGTTCATTATCTTGTCTAAGTGTAAAATTTGGTTTCATATATAAAACCTCAAAATCATATAATACTTAGATAAAGACCATTCTGTTTTAGGATCCAAATTCTAGTTATGAACATTAATGATGTTCCACTATGAATTTTGATTACGAACTTTTATAAAGTTCCACTCCAAATTATAGTTACGAACTTTAATGAAGTTCCACTACAAATTATGATTACGAACATTCATACACATTCACTCCGAATTCTTGTAACGAACTTTAATGAAGTTCCACTATGAATTATGATTACGAACTTTTATAAAGTTCCACTACAAATTCTAGTTTTGAACTTTTATGAAGTTCCACTCTGAGTTATGATTACAAACTTTTATAAGGTTCCACTCTGAATTCCAGTTACAAACATTAATGAAGTTCCACTATGAATTCTGATTATGAACTTTTATGAATTTCCACTCTGTGTTCTTGTTACGAACATTTATGAAGTTCAACTCCGAATTCCAGTTACGAATTCAGGTTATGAATTCTAATGAGTTCAGACTCTGAAATCCCTTGAATTCATACTCTGAATTCATGGATACAAATTCTTATAAATTCAGACACAGAATTCCGATTATGAATTCTTGTGAGTTTAGAAATTGATGTCTATAGAATTCTAAACTCTAAATTCCCTGAAAAATAGAATATGTATATCCATGTCCTATAGAATCGGAATATTATTTTTGGTTAGACTCCAAATCGTCATTTTTTATTACAATACGAAAAATGATTTCCTTATTCTATCTTTTCTTGATATGGTTATAAAACTATGTCGTCTATTTTGTTTCTAACTAACCGTTGTTTGAGTGACATGTGTACAGGTCCCTCCGAGATTTAAGGAAAAATATGATTGTTGGAGGAGGGAACCGACTGTTAGAAATGTTCCTATAAATAGGAGCTCATTTGAACTAGCTCAACACTATTCTATGACTCTAGAGATTACATGCTGATAAAGTGATTTATAGAGAGAGAATTTCATGCTTAGTACGTACTAAACTTCTTATTTAGTTTTTCTTCATGCGACTCTAAATTTTGTTGAGGAAATTCGAGGACTTCTGAGGATAGGAAGACATAGGTACCAACTACCTCGATGTTGAGGGCTACCTTGCTGAGGAAGACAGAGGTGTCGACTACCATGAAGTTGAGGTCTTGTGGGGATAGCAAGATGGACTCCGATATTCGTATCGAGGGATTAACCTAGTGTGGTTAAGACAAAATTTCTTGAATTAATAAATCAAGGGACCTTTATCCAAGGTTGTTGGATACCCTTCTCTTTGAGTTAAAAGATTTACTACTTGTTACTTTTTCTTGTTACAAATTTATTTTTCCACTACATTTTTTCTGTTAAGGAGAGTATAACTATCTTATACTTCCTTATAGTTGTATACACTGATTTATTAACATTTTATATGCTTTAAGGTAGAATCTTCTTCTTTTTAATCTTTTTATCAAGTTTCATTTCTAGATTCACTTTTCAAGAATTGCTTTTTCGGAATCATATTTCCTGAATCAAGAAGGTGTGTAGAACTAGAGGTATTTCGAATTTACCTTGTTTAGCCTTGTTAAACATAACCACCTTTAAACGTTCCAAAGGAATTTTTAATGTGTAAAATTAACCCCCCCCCCCCCCCATATATTGAGCATCTACATCATCATTTCGATCCTATAATTGGTATCAGAGGTTGGAAACCTCATACTCTATACCAATCTTACATTTAGTATCAGAGCAGGTCTCTAAAATACTTATACTCACATATAAGTTTTCCTTGCTCAGTTTTTCATTGTTCCACTTTTCCATGCTTAGGAAGATATTTTTGGTTATGAACTTTTTCCTATTAACAAGTTTCTGTGTGGAAATAGTTTTCTTTAAGATGGCAGGAATCAATGTTGGTTCCATAGACAACCTAAATCCTACTAGACCACCAATTTTTGATGGTAATGACTAGGAGTATTGGAGAGATCTAATGAAGACCTTTGTGATCAATACTGGAGTAGATAAATTTGTTTTGCTTACTGGTGATTATAAAATTCCAGATAAGGAAGTCATAACTTTTACAAACTATGAGAAGCAATAATATCAACTAAACCACAAGGTACACAATACTTTACTTTGTTCAATGACTAGGAATATATATAGCCAAATATCTTCTTGTGAAGCTGCTAATTTCATATTGAAGAAACTTGAGGTTACACATTTTGGTACATCTAAATTTATTGAAACCAGAAGAGCCATGCTCAGAGCTGAGTATCATGGTTTTAACTTTCCTTTTGGAGAACCAATTTGTAAGGTGAAATAAAAATTCTTGACCACTATGAACAGCCTTAAATCCATGGAAGTGAAAGGTCTAGATGATTAAGCTCTTGTTTATTGGATCATATACATTATGCCCAATGAGTGGGAATACAAGAGAACTGATATTGAATAGAATTTTAAAGTCACTCAAATTTCTCTTGATGAACCTTTTGGAACTCTTCTTCAACATAAGACTAGAATTAGGAGAGATGCTGACAATGTAAAGAAGAAGAATGGGAACGGTAGTGTTGCTTTTAATACAACTTCAAATCATATTAAATCCAAGACTCCTGAGAGAGTTACTAGATAAAAATCAAAGAATATTTATATTCAATCTGAATCTATTGGAAGTGAAGTTTTAGAAAATGAGTTAGCTAATCTTGCTCGTAGAATGAACAAGATTGTTGGGCAGAAGAATTTCCAATCTAGATATAAGAAGAAGTAAAGCAAAGAAAATAAAGATTCACAAGTCACATGTTATGAATGCAAGAGAGCTGGACACATAAGGCCTGGTTGTCCTTTGTTCAAAAAGAAAGAAAGAAAACAAAGACATTCTGAGAGAAATAGGAAGAAATATTACAAGGCTAAATCTAAGAAAGTCCTGAAAGCTAATGACACCTGGAGTGCCATTTGTGGTGACTCTTCAGATGAATCATCAGTCTATGAATCTTCTAGAAAGAAAAATCTTGGAATTCTAACAAAGTTACCAATTGAAAATAATTGTTTTATGGCTAAAGTACACAATGATGAATATATTATGAATGTTTCTTTGAATGGTAAATATAGTAACAGTAAATATTATAACTCTTCTGATGAAGATAATACTTTACCTACTTGTGAATAAGTTTCTAGGTTTTCCATGAATCATGAGAATGAAAATTCAAAAGGTAAGAAAAATATTGACAAGGCAAACTCTAGGATTTCTATTCTTACTAAGGAAATATCAGATCTTTATAAAGATTTTTATGAGAAAAAATCTGATTTTGAAAATTTTTCAAAAACCCTTGAGAATGAAAATTCAGAGAAGGAAAAATGTTCTATAAATTTATAAAATGTAATTTCTATGAAAAATGTTTTCGAGCCAAGATTTGGTTCCAAAAATGATGTATTTGAAGATAAGGATTTGGTTATTAGACTGAAATCCAAAAAATTTTCCTTGAGGAAGTGTTTATCAAACTTTATCCATGGTAAAGTAAATTTTGATAAGATGTATTCAAAAATATGACCTCTAAGAAATCGTTCTGGATTTGGTTATAACTATTCTAAACCTGTTTTTAGTAACAATTATTTTGTTCCACAAAGTGATCCATTCTACACTAAGTGTCAGTATGGTGGAAACTGGGAAAACATTGATCTTCAAATAAAACTTAGTCTTTAGGTTTTCATAGAGCTCACTTTTATATGAAAATGTGGGTACCTAAAATTTATCTTTCTGAAATTTCCGGATCCAAGATAGTCTGAATTCCGAAAACCTAACATTTTCATAATTTCAAGAAAATAGAGAAGGTACCAACAACAATACATGGTACATGGATAGTGGATGTTCTCGAAATATTACTAGTAACAAAAACTACATTGAAAATATTATCAAGACGAAAGGAGGGAATGTAACATTCAGAGATAATCCTCAGGGAGAAATTATTGGTATAGGTAACATTTCTCTTCTTGGAAAAACGTTGATTTCAAATGTTTTGTTTTTAAAGGGTCTTAAGAAAAACCTCATCAGCATAAGACAATTATGGGATGAAGGATACCTTGTGAATTTTAGGAATGATAAATGCTTAGTACACAATTCCAAGGATGAGTTCTCTCATCCCATAGGCAAGAGAATGTATACACACTGACAGATTATGGCATGGATTTTACTAAGACCCAAATTTTGTGTGATAATACTAGTTCCATTTCCCTTAGTGAAAACCCTGCACATCACTCTCGTATAAAACACATAGATATTTGTAATCTCTTTCTTAGAGATCACGCACAAAAAAGAGATATCATTCTTCAATTTATAGGAACTCAAGATCAACTTGCTGATATTTTCAAAAAATCATTACCTTCTGATAGATTTGAATATCTTAAACAGAAGTTAGGAATGATAACTATTAGGTAATATTCCATGTTAGCTTTCTATTCTTATCAATCTCCATAAAATAATAAACTCCTTTTCATATAAGGAGTATATTTTCTTTTTAGTCTGATGAAAATTTTTCGTAATGAAGTTTTCAAAAAAAATCAAAGTGAATATTTTCGTAATGAATATTTTCATAATGGAAATTTTAGATGTAGTTTTTCGTACTCTTTTTTCTCATAATCAAGATTTTCATACTCAAATTTTCGTAATGAAAATTCTTGTACTCTATATTTTTATAATTTTTTCATAGACGTTAATTCTTTAAGAAGAAATTTACTCAATAGGAATAATCTTCCTGGAAATCCAAAAGGTATGACTTCCTTTCCTGAGTTTTTGTAATCATAATTTTATTGCTAGTATTTTCATTTAGTTTTAAAAATTTTCATATTCTCTATTTCAATTCCAAATGTTTCCTTTAAAAACTTCAAAAGATCGGATCCTACCAAATTTTCCTTGTGGCTATCATATCAGCTGTCAAATCTGATCAGAAGAATTTCCAACCATTGAATTGGTTTTGAAAGTCAAATATTCACCTCAATTGCCTATATAAAGGACCCCTGAAGGGTTTTCCCACGTCGATCTCAAGCTTTCGCATGCTCAAGTTCTAACCCTCTACATAAGGTCATTCCGAATCTCTCAGAGATTCTTCAAATCCGAATTTCTAGTGAAGTTCCTTCTTAAGTAATGTCTACTGTGAATCCAATTTCGGAGTAGCAAGTATACAGCTAAAAGTTTGTGCATCCTAACTTTTTCAAAAAGTGTGATTCTATATTATCTAAGAATATTAAGTTGAATTGATGGGAAGATGTTTTCATTTCAAATCCAGGGGCCCAAGACTTAGTCTATCTGGATTTATTGATTGAATTTTATGAGATCGTAATATTTTTCAAACAAGATGATAGAAGTATATTTTCCTTCAAGTATTATGGGAATAAATACTCCCTTTCATACACCAAGGCTGCTAGCTTGGTAGGGTTATCGTATGAGGGTGAAGCAAAATTTTGTTCACATAAATTGTCAGATGTTCAAGTATGTTTTATCAAGGTTAAAGATATGGAGTGTCTTGGACTTTTAGATGTCAAGACTCTGAAGATTTCCCATCTGTCTAAAAATCATAGGATTCTGTAGTTATGGGTGCAAGGCTTCATCATTCCGAAGTAAGATGATAAGGAAACCTTAATGAAGAGTGTATATCTTAGATTATCTGGTGAATCTAAGATAGATAAATTTTATAAAGCACATTCTCATTACAATTGAGAATATTGAGAATGGAAGTTTGAAGGGGAAAATAATCATGTATCCATCAATACTCTCTAATTTGATAGTTCGGTACTTAGAGTCCTTCAAAATTGTGTGTAGTTCTCAGTCCAAAAATTGCCAAGTTATTTTAGTCAGTGATGACACCCTGAAGAGAATGAATTCTACTTTTTCCAAAGAATCCGCAGAATTTTATGATCTACCAGAGGATGAATCACAAGCTATTCTGAAGAAGAAGGAGGTAGTTAAACCCTCTAAGAAGGCTGGAAGGAAGAGAAAGCTGAAGGAAGTTGAAGAAGAAGAGGAAACCCCAAAAACTAAGGAAGTTCAATCTGCACCTCCAAAGCCCAAGAAGAAAAAATCATATCCATATATGGTAGTAGTAAAGAGGAGGTTGGATAAGGTGAATAAGAAAGCAGGGGAGCCACATTTTGGTTTGGATCCTGCAGAAGCAAAGGATTTGAAAGCGTCAGCAGCTGATGATCTTGAGAAGCAAGCTAAGGAGAAGAAGTTGAAGAAGAAAATGTATGAAGCCAAGATAGTTCAATCTTTGTTAAAGTATACTGATGTAGAATCCGAGATCATTCCTATTCCACAATCTTTTTTGGTTAAAGAACTTCCTCAGACACCGGAGAAGAAGTATTTCACTCCGAAAAAGCTCAAAGAAAAAGTTGTTGAATAAGTGGAAGTAGAAGAAGAAGTATAAGTAGAAGAATAATTGGATGTATAAGAAGAAGAAGAAGAGGGAGGTGGTGACACAAATGACCTGATAAAACAAGTTGAAGATTATCAGGACAAGGGAACTCCTTCCGAAAAATTATCAATCCGAACATCCCAAGCTGAGTCTTCAAAGTTAGCCACTCCTTGGAAGGATGAAGAGAAGGGTGAAGAAGAAGTAAATAAGATGTTTTAGGAAGAAAGTGAAAATCACGATTTCATACATCCTGAGGATGTTGAGGCCAAATCTGAGAAAGATGTTTTTGATGAGGATAGAACGATTCAGGTGTCTGACAGTGAGCATCAATCTTCTGATGAGGAAGCCATTCTGATAATAGATAAAGGGAAAAAGTTCATTATGGATAAACCTTCTAACGTTTTTAAAAAAATATGAAAGCTGGTGAATCTTTGAAGAGAAAGCTTGTTGAGCTAGAGAAAGAGACTTATCTTAGAAAAAACTCAGATTTAGAATCATCTTCCTTAGGGTTTGATTTTTTTGTCCAATCGTTGAAAAAGTTGGTTGAGACAATTCTGATTTTCCCATGCATAGACTCAGGATGTCAGATGATTCAACACACACTAAACCAAAAATTAGATTCAGTATCCATGGTGATGGACTAGTGTGTCAAGATTGAGGCTTATTTCAAGAATTTCTTGATTAACTATGATTCCCACAATAGATCCTACAAACAGATGACATCCTGGTCTAATAAAATAGTTCAAGATTTACAGATTCTCGATGAATTCCAAGAAAATGTAAAGGAATCTTTTGAAACTAAAGATAGTAAGATCAAGGACCGTTCAAATTGTTTTGAAGAAAAGATGACCCTTGAGCAAACTGTTCTGATGCAAGCCATAAATGATCTAAATGGGAAGTTACTTTCGGTTGCCCATAGTTGGAAGGATGAAATAAATTACAGAATTGAGGTTGAAGAAAATATTTCTAAGCAAGAAGAGTTGTTAATTGCTCAGGCAGAGGCTTTGAAGGCTCAGGAAGAAAGGATAAAAACCTTCGAGAAGCAAACAGAGGAAGACCACATGGAGTTAAAGAAGATGATATCGAAGGAAAAGGAAGGATAAGTTTTTTGAAATCTGATCTTTTGTTGTAGTGCTTTACTTGTACAAATTCTTCATATCATAATGAAATTTTGGTTTCTTGTTTTATTTTTGATGCTTTGTACAAATATTTCAGGTACCATATTTGTTTTCCATTCCCTCAAAAAAAAATTCAAATCACAAAGGGGGAGAAGGGACAAAGAAAATTAAGGAAAAGGGGAGAAAGGAAAAATAAGACTAAGTAAATAAGAAACATCCCTATGTAAGAGGGAGTTTATCTAAGGGGGAGCTATCATTACAATGATTTCTGTACTCCATATAATGAAAAATATCATTCCGGAAATCTAGAATACGATCCTTAGAGTTCCAAAGCCTAAGGGGGAGTTAGTAATATTCATAATTGTCCATGAGTAAAGGGAGATAAGTTTTATTTCAATGTCTAGAAAAGTATTTTCTAGGTCCTTTTTTCTTTTTTGAAAGGTTGTTTGTGCTTTCCAAAAAACGGGGAGATTGTTGAGTCAATAAGGTTTTTCCTTATGACTTTTCCATTCATTCATGTGTGGGGGAGATTGTTGTGTCAATAAGGTCTCCTTGTGACTTCATCATCCATCTATGTTTTCAAAATCACAAACCCCTTATCTCAAGTAAAATTTCATTTAACCTGTGTTTTACATCTATAAAAAAAATTTCCTTCCCCGAGGAAATTTATCCTTACCAGGTTTTTCATTGTTCATTATATTTTCCATGTGTAAAATTCGGTTTCATATCTAAAACCTCAAAATCATATAATAATTTGATAAAGATTATTCTATATTAGGATCCTAATTCTAGTTATGAACATTAATGAAGTTCCACTACAAATTTTGATTATGAACTTTGATAAAGTTCCACTCCGAATTCTAGTTTCGAACTCTAAGGAAGTTCCACTATGAAATCTGATTACGGACATTCATAAACTTCCACTCCGAATTCTGGTTACGAACCATAATGAAGTTCCACTACGAATTATGATTATGAACTTTTATAAAGTTCCACTCCGAATTCTAGTTATGAACTTTTATAAAGTTCCACTCTGTGTTCTGATTATGAACTTTTATAAATTTCCACTCCAAATTCTTGTTACGAACATTAATGAAGTTTCACTATGAATTATGATTATAAACTTTTATGAAGTTACAATCCATGTTCTAGTTACGAACTTTTGTTAAGTTAATCTCATAATTCTCGTTACGATTTCAAGTTATGAATTCTAATGAGTTCAGACTCCGAACTCCTCAGAATTCATACTCTGATTTCCTTGATACAAATTCTTATGAATTCAGACTCTGAATTGTGATTACGAATTCCTGTGAGTTCAGACTTCAAATTCTATATACTTATAAACTCTGAATTCCCTGAAAAACAGAATACGAATATCAATGTCTTATAGACTCTGAATATTATTTTTGGTTAGACTCCGAACTTTCATTTTTTCATTACATTACAAAAAATGATTTCCTTATTCTGTATTTTCTTGATATGGTTATAAAACAATGTTGTCTGTTCTATTTCTAACTAACCATTGTTTGAGTGACATGTGTACAGGTCCCTCTGAGATTTAAGGAAAAATATGACCATTGGAGGAGGGACCCGACCATTGGAAATGTGCCTATAAATAGTATCTCATTTGAATGAGCTCAACACTGTTCTATGACTCTAGAGATTACATGTTGATGAAGTGATTTCTAGATAGAGAATTTCATGCTTAGTGATTATTAAAATTTTTGTTCAGTTTTTCTTCATGCAACTCTGAATGTTGCTTAGTACATTCCGGGAATTCCAGGGATATGAAGATAGAGGTACCAACTACCTTGAATTTGAGGGCTTCCTTGCTGAGGAGACAGAGGTGTCAACTACCTTTAAGTTGAGGGCTTGTGGGGATAGCAAGACAGACTCTGATCATCGTATCCAGGGCTTACCCTATTGTGGGTAAGACAGACTTTCTTGAAAGTATAAATCAGGGGACCTTTATCCAAGGTTGTTAGATACCCTTATATTTGGTTTAAAAGACTTACTACTTGTTACTTGTTCTTTTTACAA
Organism: Viscum album; assembly: GCA_963277665.1. Lineage (NCBI taxonomy): Eukaryota > Viridiplantae > Streptophyta > Magnoliopsida > Santalales > Viscaceae > Viscum > Viscum album. The sequence continues at coordinate 1,465,860,564 of OY728138.1, read as the reverse complement.
GAATATTTTTCCACTACATTTTGTATATTAAGGAGAGTATAACTATCTTATACTTCCTTACACTTGTATACTCTGATTTAGTAAGATTCCATATGCTTTAAGGTCGAATATTTTTCTTTGTAATCTTTTCATCATGTTTCATTTCCATATTCTCTTTTCCAGAATTTCTTTTTCGGAATCATATTTCTTGAATCAAGCATGTGTGTAGAACTAGAGCTTTTGTGAATTTACCTTGTTTAACCTTATTAAAAATTACCACCTTTAAACCTTCCAAAGGAATTTTTAAAGTGTACAATTCAACCCCCCCCCCTATATATTGAGCATCTACATCATCATTTTGATCCTACAATTGGTATCAGAGGTTGGAAACCTCATACACTATACCAATATTATAGATGTAACTTCCATTAGAAGTTCATATTCATCCCCACATAAAAATATGATCATAGGATAATTGAAAATATAAAATCTTACTCTCCTTACTCATTAATTGATATGGAATATACACAAATAGATCTTACACATTCCAAAAATAACATCACATCCAAATAAAGGGATAATAAAAATATTTATAGGATGTACATTCCTAGAAACTTCTACTAAAGAAGAGAAATAGTCTTCAGATGTACTCATAATATCATTTTATGTTTTCAACAATAATTAAATATCTGATCATTAAGGATTTGAATTAACATTCCTAGATACGTTTTATGATATAAAAAATTAATTATACTAAGCTCAAATAAGACAATTAAGTATTTGAGTGTGCATGTCACCACCTCAACATCATCATTTTATCTTCAATCCTTTACTAAAACCAAAATGGTTAGTGGATAGTCAAGAATCAATATTCAGATTGAGAAATCAAATAATCATTCCAAATATGTCCTATATTATGAAACATTCATCCATCCAATGAAAATTTATGTTCTTCTAATATCACTGGGGATTATCACATGTTTTCTAAGATTATACCTCTCATTCATTATAGGGGTTGATAATGGAAGTGTGAATTAAACAAACCATATCCCTATATAATTTAAAACCAGTTATGTAGGTATGCTACATTATCATGTACTAGTTAAAGATTGATTTAACACCCAACCATCGTTTTCAGGGTTATTACCCCCTAACTACTTATATTCTAGAGCATGTATCTACTTATTTGTATCTAGATAGGGATTCCATTTATATGACACCACCAAATATCTATCATATAAAAACAAAATTATATTGTCATATACTTAAACTTATCTCTAGGGTTATCATTAATTTTTTTAATCTTAAGCTTCGAAATAACTAAAAACTTACTTCATACCAACTTAGTAGATTCAATAATTATATAATTAAATATTACATCATTTTAGATGAATATTCAATACATATCATCACAATACATTCCACAAAACCATAACGGTTTATTTCCTTTTTATACTGGATAAATAATTATCATATTTCATGAAATATCATTAAAATATCCCAAAATATTCTTCTCACATAGCATGCTTCAGAGAAATACTGTAATTAAAGCATTTCTTCATTAACTTGTAAGAAACATAAGAAAGGGTAATCATCTATTATAAGTAAGGGTAAACATATGAGATGTCATTCAATGATCATAACTGATAATAAGATCACTATAATGATATAATAAAATGATCATTACTTATGAAATTCATACCCAATATGTCAAATATATTTAATCATAAATCATGGAATAATGATTTTTCATAAACAATACATAATTCATAAGAGTATGGGAGCATCAATAACCATACATGAGCCCAGATAACATATCATAAGTATAATACATAATGTTGGGGCATACACATAAGCATAGAAAATAATTTCATTAGTCAAAATTCACTTTAAAGACTATAAATGTTGGAAAAGTCCCAAACTAGACTGGTTTCACACCTTATTATATTATTTACAAGGTGAAGGTGCACTCCCAATAATATCATCATTGAAAAAGTCCCTAATTTAATAGGGTTCACTCCCCATTATAGTCCACATTAACTCATTAGATATCAATCATTACCAATGCATTGCATGTCTGTATAATTCAAAGACTACAAATCACATGATGAAAATTATGCATTTGTGTTCCATAATATCATAAAACATTAATCAATTAATCATATCATAACCCATGGAAAAGAAGTGAGATTCATAAATATTTCTCTATAACTTTATTAACAGATGGGAAAGTAATGAGTTTTACAGGATCATCCTTAAAATATCGTGATTGTGAACCATAAAAAGAAAGAAAGCTTATTGTATCGTAAGATCATATCCCTAGTGAATCATAAACATTCTAAAAGGATTCTTATATTAATGAAAAATACCTTTGGAATACAATTTGTACATTTATTTGAAAATAGGGAAAATATCATTTTCTTTCAGAATATTCATAAACTAAAAAATCCCTGAATATTGAGAAATATATTTTATTTCAAAATAACCATAGAATATTATAAGTTAATATTTAAATTAATGAATGGTTATAGTGGTGTGAAAATCAATTCTTTTCATATACATTAAAAGAAAACATTATTTCCACACTTTTGTAAAAATTCAAAAGTGAGTCATATGTAAATCATTTGAAAATATTCATTTTAATACTTCATAAAGAGTGTAAAAGAAAGTAGAAATAATCTTTATAAATCATTTATATATATAAGCATATAAAAAATTAATAAATATTGATATGGAAGAAAATGTTTGTTGAAAAAGAGTAAATAATGGAAGTTTTTTATTAAAAACAATTTCTTGATCATTTTAAGTACCAAAGAGATGAAAATGGTACTAATAATTGAAAATTGAATGAATAACCATATTAAAGATAATACGTGGGGTTTAGAGGATAATAACCACATAATTTCTCTCAAAAAAATTAGCATAAACAATCTTAAATAAATGATATTGTAATATGAACCCTTACCTCATGTTTTCTATTACATCATACACATTCAGGCATACAAAACAATAAAAATAGAATTATTATACATCAATTAGAGAACCATATTTACACATAAATTACTCTATCATTTATTTATTAATTAGAATTATCGTTTTGTTGATAATTTTTCATTAAAATCATTATTCTGGTGAAAAAAAAAATTCATTTTCCATGAATGTTTTGGTTCAATGGTTCAGGTACATTAATGTTTATCTTGGTTTCGTCATCTCTAAAACCTCAGTCATATCATTATTATCATATTAATTAATTATATACACCATTATAACCATTCATATAAATCAATGGTGAAAATGAATTACATCACATAGTATAGACTCTAGTCCACACGTAGTCATAGTGATGTTTTTACTTTTTAATGGATGGAATTAATGAAAGGTCAATAATATTTCATTATTATAGAAATAAAATTACATCAGAACTGAAAATTAAACCATTTGTGATAGTGAAATTGCAAAGGGATCCCATCGCAAAAGGTCGTTTTTGACGGGGTCCCATCGCAATTACCCCATCAATGAAAACGACATCGCAAATAATTTTTTTTTGTGATGGGAATTAGTCACATCGCACATATTTTATCTAGGTTTCTAAAAAAACCATTTCATGATGGGTCCATCGCAAAAATGTAAAAAAATTGAAAAAATTAAAAAAATTAAAATTAATAGGATTTAATCAAACAATAAAATACTAATAAAAAAAATTATAAAAAATATATTTAATAATTAAATAATAATATTAATAATAAAATAAAATTAGTTAAAATATAATTAAAATAATAAAATTATAGAAAACAAAACATTCGCAACAATATTTAAAAATAATAAAAAAATAATATATAATATAATAAAAAAATAATATATATATATATATATATATTAAAAATATATATATATATAATAACAAAAAAAATATAAAAAATTCAGAATAGAATAAAAAACACAATATATATAAACAAAAATATGTGGAATAATAAATAAATAACAAAACAGTTTTACATTAAAATTTTTATCATAAAAAATAAATAAGTCGTTGAGGGGGAGGGTCGTCTGGTGGAGATGGAGGAGCTGGAGGAGTTGGAGGAAGGAAATTCATCCATAAGCCATGCGTCAAATGTCGCATGTACATCATCATCTGGTCATGTTATTGCTGCTATCATCGATGCATCTCTTCCTATTGTTGTTGTTGTTGTTGACAGAGCTCTTCATTATCCCTATGAACACTCTCTATAAGCTCACCCAGATCGCACAACTTCTCTTGATACTGTTCAGTATATGATGATGACATTCCATGTTCTCCTCTTTAGTTTTAGACCAACATCATAGTGGTACCATAATAACTCTCATGCGTCAATTAGGAGCTGATACCACCAACTTGACCATTCTCGAAGGCATTTTGGGTCTCCTACATCCATTATACCCCATGAAATCTTATTGAATTGGTCTGACCCTCAGTCTCACACTAACTCTCCGTCTGTGTCTATGACATGGTGGCCTCATATGAATCCTTCAATTTTGATTTAAAATTAAAATATTTAAAATATTATTTATGGTTAATTTTAATACTCAAAATGAAATTATATTGATCACAATCTGACACTGTATATCAACTCTAATATCTCTAGTGACAGGATTATTGTACATCCTCCTTTAAATGTCGAACTCCATAATATCAGGTAGTTTTACTTCCTATATGAATATAAAATAAATAGTTTGCATTTAAAATTATAAAAATTAATTAAAAAGGTACTTACTATATGTTCCATATGCGTACTGAATGTACGACTACCAGCTTGATGTTTCGCCTAATGTCTCCACCAGTTTTGTCGACCAACTGACGATCTCCTCGGGAAATCACCACTCATCCAGTGTGAACACAATCCATCTCAAACCAGATATGAACTGTAATCAGGTCAGATGGTGCAGTAAGACTAATCAAACATTGTGACTCATGCTTTCCTCATTATTTTCCTCTTAAAATCATGAAAACACCTATGGAAACGATCATGCATACAACCCCCCCCCCCCCCACGCCCCATGCCTCGCAAAGAGAGTCATACATGCTCCAATGGATTGGATGAAATAAAACCTAAAAAAATTTAATAATATCAAGTTATTAATTAAATAAATTTCAAAATAAATATTATTTATTAACATATCATCCAATGATCGAACTTGCGGTACTAAACATAAATGGGAATCTAATCCCGTGTAACCCATGATCCAAAAATATAATTTTGCAATATAGCACTCTTATTCTAACAAATACCTGAAAAAAGTTTTGAAAACAGAATAAATAATCAAATAATTAGTATATAAATAAATTAATGAAAATTAATGAAAACTAAATAAAATAAATAAGTAAACTTTCCTCAGCATGCATGGATTGAAGCCAGGACATGCACGTCACTCAGGGATACGGTTATGAATCATCAATCTCACAATACCACAACCCATTTGAGTCGCTACTGAATCCCCAATAGTCTGAGGGTGATAAGATCCAAAATCATTCTCGTCCTCAGGTAGAACAACCTCCTGTAACTCATGAAAACTATATGAGTCCATCTGAAACGCGAAATGATTATTGTTAAAAATAGTTGAAAACAACTATTATTTATAGATATATATTATATATTATTATAATCATCATTTAATTGTGTCAATATTCAACTCCATCCTTATCTTAGTATCTGATAGTGTTAGTAGCTTCATATTCCTCCTCATTATCATTAATTTCTTTAGAATTTTTAGTTTCATCATCTCTTATGATTTTAAATTCATTTTTTACATCAATAACATCATCGCCACCATAGAACATAACTGTGGGGTTTAATCATTGATATTCAAGTATCTTTGTAGAAAATATGGATTTGCAGTAGTCACATGAAAATTTTAAACTCATTGCACTTCAGCAAAACCATATTCACTTTGAATAAACTGATTTTCTGAAGATTTCATTTTTATTATGCTCCGCCAATCACTTAACTCTCCTAAAGTACCACATTAATTTTCATGATAGCTTTTATGTGCCTCATGATCCGAGAAAAATAGATTATTTACTAAAAGAAATATTTTATATTTTATAACAATGTCTTCATGGAATGGATGATCACTCAAGCCTCTCTCAGTATCCAACCACTGACATTTAAATATCCTTATGTAATTTTTTCCCAGATAACACAGTTCAATTGTTTCATCTAGTATTCCATAAAACTCAACTTTGATTTCTCTATGATGAGATCCTCTAATAAAAACACAATTATTCATTCTTTTTTATTCCCTATATGCACATGTATAAAATAAAAATCATTCACCGCATGTGTATTATAAGATTTAACCATTTTGGATGGTGGGTTACTCAATACATACAATCAATTATCAATTTTATCAGCATGTTTAGATACCTAAAAATATATAAAACTATTATCTATATAACAAGTAAAAAATTAATTTTATATGTAAAACAATATATAATTTATTTTACAAGTTTTTAAAACTAGTAAAAAAATTGTTTTGTCGATGTTCTTCAAGATCAGATACTATAACTTGTGAAAACTATCTCTTGATGTGACTATCATATAGATTAAAAACAAAATAATTTTAATTTAATGTGTAAAATATTATATAATATGTTATAGAAGCACTCAAAGTACAAATTGGGTCATTTCTTCATAGTTGAGTAAAACATCTGTATGAGCCCTATGATTTTCTTCATCTAAAATTCATTATTCATGAACTCCACCAAAGCCAATATTAGGATAGTTATAAATTGATAATTGATTTTTCATTTCATCATCAATATTTACCTTGTTATGTCCCATGTGGTTATGTTTAAAGGGATATTTCGATTGAAAATAATGAGAGAAGAAAAATCAAATTTTCCCCTGCAAATAAACTTCTAAAATTGATCCTTCAACCGATTATTTGTTACATAAATTTGTCTTCAATTTATGAATTCTTCTATAAAAAGGTTACATCCATCAAAATTGTATCAGATCTCAAATTTTCACTTCATGCAGAAAATGTAATATTAAATTTTTCGTTGATTCAAATAAATCTGATGTGAAGATGTTTTTCAGTTTAAATAAAATTAAAACAGCATATTCATGTAGTCTACTTAGTGCATCATAGATAGTTTTTTCCACAAAAAAGTCCAAGAAAAAAATATTATATGTTTGTTAGCACATATTAAATCATATAATTCAAAAAACCTATTAATCCAATGATTATAATGTTTTCTATTATAACTTCACAGTCATGACTTTTTAAACTAGGAAATTGATCATTTCTAACACATCTTTCCAAATTAGAAGAATAATCATCTAGATGTCTCAAATCTAAAATATAGTGAAAAAATAATAATCCATTTTCTTTGGTGATTGTATAATCGTATTTTGGCTTCATTAACTTATATGATTTGACATTTTCATACAGTTCTAGTTCTGTTCACCTAAAAATTTGGGCAATAACTAATCATACCTCTACAATATCTTTATTCTTTCCAGGTATATTAAAAAATGTATAAAATATTTTATCACAATAGATCTTCTCAATATGAATTACATCCAACATGTGATGGAGCAACAAATCCAACCAATTTGGAAGATCCCAAAAAATTACATGTTTTATCCAATTATGTTCTTTCTGAAAGCTATAAATTTTCTTTTGGATTGTATGATTTAAAAATGTAATGGTTACCAATGAAGAGAAAAAGGATTTTAACTCCATACATGAGATCATTTTTGGAGGTATATCTCATTCAATTGTGCCTTTTCTGAAATGATATTTGTTCCTCCGAAAAGGATATTTTTTGGAAGGAATCTCCGATGATAGTCAAAAAACAATGATTTATTGTATTGACAAGAATAAATTCTTTTCTATCTCTCATATAGTAGGGAAATTATTTTTGGACCATGGGTACACTAGCAAGATAACATTCCATATGCTGGGAAGTCACTAATTTTCCACATCAATGCAGCTTTCAGAAGAAATTTTTTTTTCCAGCAAAATTATATATTCTAACAGAATTACTTTATAATACATTTAACTCATCAATAAACGGCTTCAAATAATAAGAAATATTCATTTTTTTAATGTACTATATTTAATAAGGTCAAAAAGATATATGGATCATTCATCATTATCCCAGAAGGTAAATTGTACAGAGTTATAAAGACAGGCCAACAAGAATATTGACTACTGTAAGAACCAAATGGATAAAAACTATTAGTATAAATACCAAATCACATATTTCGGGGTCATGAAGAAAAATATATATGTACATGGTCAAAATTATTCCATAAATCACTATCAGAGAGATGATTTAAACTTTTACTGGTTGGAATATTGGTTTTATTCCAGGACATTAATGATAATGTGTTCGGAGGCATAAATAAATGTTATAATCTATGTGTAAGCAGAAAATACCTCAAATGTTTTACAATAATGAATACAGACTTCCATAATTGAGCCTCTTTACACCTCTATTTTCACATGTTGGAAAACTATTTGATGACTCATTTTCACCATAATATAAGATGAAATCATTTGAACATGCATGAATATTATAATAACCAAGATATAGATTTTGAACTAGCCTATTTCTCTCATAAAAATTTATAGGAAACACATTTTCTTTAGGTAACATTATTTTAACCAAAGAGAATATCTGATCAAAATAATTATTTAACATTCCATTATCTGATTCAATAGCCATAAAATTTTTAACCACTTCAGATTTTATTATCATACAACCAGATATAAATAATCCTTAGAGGATCTCAACAACATATAAAATTTATATAGTTCCAACTCATGAGTTAAATTAATATCATCATGGGTTTTAGCTTTTTTAAAAGATAGACCTCTCACATCATGTAATAAATTTTTAAACTGTGATGGATATGGAACAAAATTATTATTATATTCTCTAGAACTTCATTAACCATGATGACACCAAAAAATATAATTTTTTCAAAAACCAAAATATAATAGATGACCCCCATCATTTTCAAAGGTGTCAAAACATCCTCAGACCACATTTTTTACATGTACTCTTAATTTTCCCTTCTGAAACAAATTTTGGTTTTAATGATGCAATTGGTAAGAAAGTTTCAACACCCTATATATTCATATGATTTATACTAGAGCCCTTTGGATTCTATCGTTGTTTTATCCAACCATGATCATCTAATAATGACTATTATTGACTTCCTTATTCCATATTTCTCTAAAAAATATAAAATAATTATTTTTTATGATAAATTTTATATAATAGAAACAACATCCAAAAAAATACAAAAAGATTGTTAATTATTCAAATGGATTAAAAATTATTACTAATTATTGCTAATTTTTTGTAATTTTTGCTAGTTATTATTAATTATTTCTAATTCTTTCAAATTGTTGATAATTATTCCTAATTATTGGTAATGATTGTTAATTATTTCTAATTATTGGTAATTATTCATAATTATTGGTAATTATTCCAAATTATTAGTAATTATTAGAAATTATTTCTAATTATTTCTAATTATTCCTATATATTGATAATTATTTCTATTTATTGGTAATTATTTCAAATTATTTATAATTATTCTTAATTATTTATAATTATTTCTAATTATTCCTAATTATTACTATTTTTTATTAATTATTGTTTATTATTGCTAATTATTTCTACTTATTTCTAATTATTGGTAATTTTTCTTAATTATTAGTAATAATTTCTAATTATTTCTAATTATTTATAGTTATTTATAATCATTTCTAATTATTGTTAATTAATGGTAATTATCACTAATTATTACTAATTATTCCTAATTATTCCTAATTATAGCAAACTATGTCTAATTATTACTAATTATTGGTAACTATTTATAATTATTGGAAATTATTCCTAATTACTGGTAATTATTCCTAATTATTCCAAATTATTTCTAATTATTTTTAATTATTGGTAATTATTAGTAATGATTGCTAATTATTACCAATTATTGATAATTATTGCTAAATATTGATAAATATTCGTAATTATTGGTACTTATTCCTAATTATTGGTAATTATTCCTAGTTACTAGTAATTATTAGTAATTATTGATAATATTCCTCATCATTTCAAATTATTACTAATTATTGTAAATTATTACTAATTATTGGAAATTATCCCTAATTTCTATTAATTCTTCCTAATTACTGGTAATTATTAGTAATCATTGGTAGTTATTCCTAATTACTTTTTAGTTATTCCTAATTACTATTAATTATTTATAATTAGAGGTAATTATTAGTAATTATTGGTAAATACTGCTAATTATTATTAATTTTTTCTTATTATTGGTAATTATTCCTAATTATTTGTAAGTATTTGTAATTATTATAGATTGTTGCTAATTATTGTAGATTATTGTTAATTATTTATAATTTTAGCTAATTTTTGCAAAATTTTTGCTAATTATTTCCAATTAATTCTAATTATTGATAATTATTGCTAATTATTGCTAATTATTACTAGTTGACACTAATTAGTTATAAGTATTGCTAATTATTACCAATTATTCCTAATTATTACTAATTATTTATAATTTTTTCTAATTATTGCTAATTATTTCTAAGATGGGCTGGCGACCATGGTTTCTGGCACAAGGACTACAGATGCTGGCAGTGGACTATGTCACTGCTCGTTTGCCATCGGTCCCCAAAATAACTCTCCATGATCTCTGGTTGAGGTATAGAGTGCTTCTGGCAATGATGGTGGTGATTGCACAGTCAGGCCCAACAGAGACACCAAATCATCATCCTTCTGGATGTATCTACGGAGAAAGGTAGGGATCCGGTGGACCTCACATTCTGGATGTACTGATGCACCTTCTTCCTGCACTGACCCTTGACATGGAGGATCGAGGTGACAGTTCCATTGATGAGTCATACTCCCCCTCATAATCTGAGAAGCATATAGGTTTAATCTCAGTCTGAATCTTCCCAGCATTCCTCTTATGGCGGTGACGACCCTCCCTTCTGCACCAGGATGGCTCTTTGGGATAGGGTATAATTTTGGCACTATGAGGACCTTCGGCCGAACTGGTATTGGGGATGAGGGGACTTCAACATGGTTGTGTTGGGGTGTGAGGAGCACCTGGACAAATGTCAAAGGGAGCACGGGGAGGACCTCTGTGTCCACCAGTTGATGTGTGGAGGTAATCTATGCGGGATGTGTTGGAATGGGTAGGACCTTCACTGGAGCTGGTAGGAGCATGGGTAGGGCATCCATGCTTATTTCCTTTGGCAGTGCCGGTATGAGGAGGGTCCCCATACCTATCAAACCGAACACAGGTAGGACCTCCGTGCTGGGTGACGATGAATTGAGGATGACCTTCACTTCTCTGATTGATGGGGTGAGGAGGTCCTTCGCCAACTATTGTAAGGACATAGGGAGGGCCCCACACTAAAGGCTGGCCAGATGTGTAACATCATCACACTGGTGGCATATGGTCTCCACCACACACTAAAGTCTAGCGGGATGTGTAACATCTTCACACCGGTGGCATGTGGTAGGGAGAATGACTCCATACCAGATGTTATGAGCACGAAAGAGACTTTTGTACTAAACATCACTACAGTTGGGAGGACCCTCATTCGGATTGAAGGTGGAATCGACTAGACCACCATGCTCATCTTGGGAGTGGGAAGGACATGTGTTTTCAACGGTGGCAGTACGGGGAGGACCTCCGTACTGAGTGTCGTTGCTATGGGTTGGCCTGCGACAAGCACTACCTGCATTAGCTACTAGGAGAGTTGACCCAGCTTGCCCATGGGGCAGTTGGGACCTCGATCTAGGATGAGTGTTTGAGTGCCCCTGGTCAGCGTAAATATGGGACTCATTGTATATTTCCGTGGTGGCACGATCCATGGTAATCGTTGATGTTGACACCCCTCGATGAGCATCCTCCTCAACCTACGCATAATGCTGGCATTGGGTCAGCCAGACTGGGGTTGGCAGTGCAGGCGCATAGCTGACCTATTTCCTAGCCCATGGGGCCTAGTGGTGGTGCTGGCACGGCCTATTGGGAGCCCTCCTTGGGTTCCCCTGGAACGGGATCCCAATTGGGTTGTCCCGGATATCCCTCACCTCATCGGCGTAGGGGAGGGAGTCATCAAAGCATTCTAGGGAGAGGCACCCGAAACGGTTGGGCATCGGAGTGGGGAGAAATTGCTCCTTATGTTGCCCATGGGGGTAGTGGTGGCAATGAGGCACAGATGCCTCTATGTCCTGACGAGGCATATCTTGAGATGGGATAATCCCCTCCTCCTTGTATCATCGGGCGAGGTCATTTATAACACTTCTCTAAACAAATTCAGAAGGGGAGATGGGGTGTGGGCGCCCAAAAGCTGCGGACATAGAGGACTCCATGGGGGAAATGAGGCCATGCGGGATTTCTGCAATAACATTTACACTGTCCCTGCATCGGTAGGTGGGTGGTGATCAATTTCTAGATACAGAATCATGGGTCCTTGAAGGCAGGGAGATTAAACCATTAGTATTGAAAAAAGTAAAACGATGTTTAGTTCCCCAACACCATTCCATCTTATATGGATGGTAAGAAGAATCAACGCTGTTAACATCACAGACCGGGATGTCCAACGTTCAAATTCCCCATCTTCTAGTGAGTTTCACGCCAGACCCACCCTTTTCATGGTGGGACATGGTGCCGGATAATTGTATCTGGTGACACACTAGTCCACTGATGTCTCGAATGCTACTAATCATCACCTTGAGGAGAATCATTTCATATCGGGTTCACCATTTATGTTTCTAACACTTTCTTCAGGGAACACATCTGCCTCTTTTAGGGGACGCACGGTTGTTGCCCTGCATTCCCACTTTCTGAAGGCGGGTGGCATCTATCGCTTATTCAAGGATGTTTTCTCCTTGATCAAAACGTGGTGATGGGATGTCAGTTCCTCCTTCTGTGGATTCCTCCTCATAATGTTTCGCCCAATTAGGGTCTCCCTCATAGACATAAGATGTTCTTCATGAAACTCTTCCCAGTTCCATGTCTTCATCGATACCGGTTAATTACACAGCTTCTGTTAGGACATTCCAAGGGGTCAAGTCATGGCAGCAACCCTTGGTCAGGGGAGTAGTCACGTTGGACATCCCTGGCGTATCTGGATGCTGGAACACTGATGCGTCTAGGTTTCTTCCCCATATTATAGGGCTTCTCGAGGGCACGGAATCCTGAGGCATTCCACATTGAGTGAAAGTAATTATATTCCATAGGCATGTCTCTATGGTTTTCCTCAGCGTCCCATGTTTAACACGGGGTATGACGTGGGTTTAACGTCCTGTAGAGATGGATCAAACTGATCAAGACACTGATGGAAGTGGATAAGATAGGTGAAATCCCCATAGGGAACACCGGTGTTGGGGCTAAAGCATGGTTGGTTACCCAATTTCTGTTAGGAGTAGTGAGAATGTGGGTGATATGATCTCACCGGGATGTGGTGGCATGATAAGAATTAGGGATGGATATGGATGGTTGAGATATGTGGATAGAGAATGAGATGGAACCGGCGTGAGAATGACGGTGACATTGGGCATGAGCCTCAAAGGGACTTCTTATGTATCCTCGTGGCATGGAATCAAAGTCCAAGTAGTTCAGGATGAGGGAATAGGATTAAGGTGTACACATAGGACAATGACCCAACAATATATTGGGACTTATATATTGTTAGTGGCCCAAGAATTAATCTAACACCACTGGGATGAACTAGAGAAGTGGGTCCCAATAGAGGGGACTACAACGGCTTAAAATCGATTTCAGACTACAACGGCTTACTGTTGGTTGGGATGCACTAGCTTACCACTGGATGGGGTCAGAACGGATTACCACTGAATGGAGATCAGAACAGCATACCGCTGGAAAGGGTCACAATAGCCTACTGTGAAATTGGGAACACAACAGCTTACCACTGATGAGGATCGCAATGGATTACCTCTAGATGGATCGTAATGGATAACTGCTGGATGTGTATAATAATGTATTAAAACTGATTGGGAGACATAACGACTTATCGGAGATTGGGTGACACAACAGATTACCACTGATTGGGAGACACAACGTCTTACCGCTAATTGGGAGACACAATGTGTTACCACTGATTGGGAGACACAACGAATTATCACCGATTGGGAGACACAACAGATTACCACTGATTGGGAGACACAACGGCTTACCGCTAATTGGGAGAGACAATGTCTTACCACTGATTGTTAGACACAATGACTTACCGCTGTTTGGGAGACAAAACGGCTAACCACTGATTGGGAGACACAATGACTTACCACTGATTGGGAGACACAACAGCTTAATGTTGAATGGGAGACACAACGGCTTACCGCAGAATGGGAGATACAATAGCTTACCTCTGATTGGGATACACAATTTATTACCGCTAATTGAGAGACACAACAACTTACCCCTGATTGGGAGACACAACGGCTTACCGATTATTGGGAGACACAACAGCTTACCACTGATTGGGAGACACAATGACTTACCACTTATTGGGGGACACAATGGATTACCACTGATTTGGAGACACAATGGATTACAACTGATTGGGAGGCACCAGGGCATTCTTCTGATTGGGAGACACAATGGATTACTGCTGATTGGGAGACACAATGGGTTATCTTTGATTAAGAGACACAAAGGGTTATCGCTGATTGAGAGACACGACATATTACCACTGATTGGGATTGAAACTCATGGAGGTTTCCTACGTACCCTATCTAGGAGATAGGGATCAAAACCCACATAGTTCAAAAGGGTACAGTTTAGTGCCATGCATGATTATGATGAACCGACTTGAAGTGGTCGGGACCAATGGGTGTTGGTCTTCAACCTCAGAGAGGATTCTAACGTACCTTGCCTTGGAAAGGATCAAAGTCCATGTAGTTCGGAATGGGGATGCAGTTTATTATCATGTGGGATGAGATTGAACCGACGTGAAGTGGTCATGACCAGTAGGTGTTGGGCTTGAACCTCAATGAGGTTTCCTATGTACCTTTTTGTGGAAAGGATCAATGTCCACGTAGTTCAGAATAGGTCATGGGGATTACGCACTAAGGCAGCCCGGGAGGGATTTCATGATCAATGATTACACCCTAAGACAACTTGAGTCATGCTTGGTGTGAGAATCAAGAGTTATCAAAGACCTGACGGTCGCGTCACATAAGGTGCTTCAATGGGAAGTGGAATGGGGATTAAAAGTGGTTAGCATCCCAAAGAGGAAATAGGGGCTTACGCGTGGCTAGTAGCCTAGGACGATGGAGATTGGTACTTATTCTATGATGGAGGCCCAATGGCGACAAATCCTAGAGGGAGAGGGACGGGATAACAAAGTTCTATGTTCCCATATCTCCTCTTAGTCTTTATCACCGAAGAAGAAATGAGGAGTAGGGGTACTATCTCCTGCAAGAAAGGCCAGAGGCTTACACCAAGGTAGTTTCCATTCCCCTCGGACAGGCGTGCTCTAGCAAATAAGATCTCTTTCCATGTTAGGAAGATATCACTCTCGTGCATACAAATGGGTGTAGAGAATTTCTAAGTTAGAGAACCCTGCATATATTGCACGAGGTGACGCCACAGTTTAACGTCATGTGCTGAAGATGATGGTTCTTGGAATTTTAATGTCCTATAGCTCAGACGAGGATATTTCTCTCTGCACCACTAGGACTTACATAACTAACAGACTTTAACCCTTGGTAAAGTGAAGGCATCAGTAATGTCGTGGTCTGGGGGTGTTGTGGAGTGATCTAATGAGGGGTCCACATTATCATGACTATGCAAAGAAGGAATAGCCATTAGCATGCCTCTAAGTATCAACAATAGTGGATGGAGCTTATGCATGGAAGCAGCCCAGGTGCCGCTAAGGAGAAGCAATGGTGGATGGGGCTTATCCAAGGAAGCTTCCCATAGTGTCTTCCACATGTCTGGCCATGAGGTCGTCCCAACTCATTGGTGGGTTGAGGAATATTGTTGTGGCCTACAACTATGCACAAGTGCACAAGACGGGTAATGCCAAGGGAATTGGAATCAGTCCGAACAAAGGGATATGAAAAATTTGAATCACATCCCCAATATTCAGAATGCGGTGAGTGTGGTGTGATGATGGAGGATAAATATTGATCTTGTTTGAAACGCAACATCAATATCGCATTATCCTGAAATGGGGATAATTAAATGAGGGTTGAATACTGACCGTGTTCAAAACACAGGACCTAACTCGAAGTGTCGTACAATGTTTTCCGGGGCATTGTCCTAGGACAGTAGGAGAGCTGAGGCGACAAGAGACCAAACCGTTAGGGGGTCCCTTCAAACATTAAAGAGGATGAATATCTGAATGAAAAACACCGAAAGTATTAGGTGGTGTGATGGAATGTTTGAATGTATTTTAATGCTCACGAAGTTATTCCACTATAATCATGGAATGAGGTATCTTATGCTTTTCACATAAGACATATCTTATTTGGAATAAGAGGCATCCTATTATTGAATGATATGGAATGTTTTAATTTAAAGTCATGTATTGAAGACTGTTGACATCTTTTCCTTGGCACATAATTCATATCTTGTTTGGAGTAAGAGGCATCCTATATTTGTAATATAGGGTGTAATATAGTTTAATATCATATAGATAGGACTATTGGAATCATATGCTTAGTGCATAATACATCTCTTATTTGGAATAAGAGGCATCCTATGTTTTTCACATAACGTGTACTATAATTTAAAGTCATATAGGTAGGAATATTGGAATCCTATGCTTGTCTCATAAGAAATATCTTATTCGGAAAAAGAGGCATCCTATGTTTGTCACATAGGGTGTACTATAGTTTAAAGTCGTATAGATAGGACTATTAGCATCGTATTATTGGAATATATGGAATCTCTTATTCTGAACAAGAGGCATCCTATGTTTGTCACAAATGGTGTACTATTGTTTAAATTCATATAGATAGTACTATTTGTAACTTATTCTTTTCCCATAAGGAATATTTTATTCGGAACATGAGGCAGCCTATGTTTGTCACAAAGGGTGTACTATAGTTTAAAGTCATATTGATAGGACTATTGACATCTTATTCTTGGAACATAAGGCATCTATTATTCGAAACAAGAGGTATCCTATATTTTTCACATAGGGTGTACTAATGTTTAAAGTAATACATATTGGACTAATAGGCATAAGGATCCTATAAATGGATGGTGTGGGGACTTATGGAAGAGCAGACCTCTCTGGTTCAACCTGGAAAAGGTGTCAAGTAATGGGGTTTAGATGAGTTTCTTGAGGAATGGTTCGACTCAAGGTACTCGGGGAATTGATGATGAGAATCTCAACTCACAAAAAGTGAAAGGGACCAAGAGGAATATGTCGACTCAAGGTATTTCTTGGAGTGTGGAGGAGTATCTCATATCATGGTATTCCATAGGTGGAATGCGGATGCGCATAAGTGGGTAATGGAAAATCCTCATGCCCTTTCCCAAAAATTTCATGGTGTGACTCTCAATTTTTTATGGGGATCAATGATGGAAGCGAAGGGACTGGCTCGACACTTATCCCATGCGGAGGTGCAGGGTAGCAGCCCCTGCGGTAAGGCCTGGAAAGCAGAGGCATGTATACTACTGCGTGTAACATGCGCTACAAGCAGGATGGGTTGTGCGCAAGATTGGACTGTGCGGCATAGGTGCATACATGATTAGGGAACCTTGGCCCCGTTGCGTGCAAGACTGAAGTATCACATGCAATATAGAAGGATTGCATGAAATATGGAAAGTTGGAATGCAATAGGGAACTATTGTGCACAATAGGTAAGGTTTATGCATAAAAGTGATGTTTCTCACACAATATTGGGTTCCTTGTAAATTTTTTACTCAAAATTGATGTTTTTCGGGCAAGATAGGGTTTTTGCGCACATGTGCAGAAGATGCCGACTTAAGCACATCGGAGTGGCGGCCGACCTCTCGGGTCTTCTTGGAAGAAGGTGGTGCACTTGTATTTATAGGTGAATACTTGAATGATGATGCCCGTAAAATTCAATTCCACTTTTGCACACAAAGCCAGTTTGCATGTAATATTTCATTTTTTAATGCAAGATTCCATTTTTTCGTACCAGATTCCATTTTTTGCACACAAATCCATACATTTCCCCAAAACCTTCCTACATTTCCATTTCCAACAGTATGACATCGAATGACCATAACTACTGATCCATTACTCCATTCGGGCTCCATGACCAATCAAATGGAACCCTGTGGAATGGGTTATGCTCCTAGATCATGTAAGGAAGCATTTAAAATATGATTTGGATGTGTTTCTGGTTCTAAAATTTTCATTTATAACAAATTGATAACATATAAATTCATATTTTTCATGTGTAAAAAATATTTTATTTGTAATTTATTTAGTCTTATTCATACCTAAAAATCCAACAATCTAGGGGGTGATAGTCACAATCAATAAAAAATTATCAATAGTATATCACAGTTTGTTTAGACTCGGTGTTTTCTGTAAAAAAGTTGTAACATTCCTCCCCTTCTCGATGTCTTGAGAAGGTGGTGGATGTTTAAGTGCCCTTAAGTGGAATCCCCAAGGTTCCAAAGGGTGTCAATAAATTTCTAATGGCTTCAATATATATGTGGGACAGTTTTCCCTTTAATAATAATGCAACTAACCAGATAAATCCAAACAAAAAAACCTTTATATAATATATGATAACAATGGAAGGCAACTCAAAATTTCATTTATAAAATTGATACTAAAATCAATTCACATAGAATAATACTACAATACCAAGTTAAATAGTGGAATAAAAACTAATAAGACTCCAAGACAAACAAAATACTCCATGCCCCGACTTCATCAAATAGCTCAAGTATCACAAAGTAGTGAAAAGACGTAAGATACTTTACCTTTTCCCATGTCTTGATGGATGACATATAATAAATCACCAAATTTCCAAAGAAGGTGTGAGTACTAAAACATAGTAGGATTCCCCAAATGACTTATCTACTCATGCCACTAGGATAGAAGAGTTAACAACATTTAAATAAAACAATTTATATGAAACAATTTCTAAAATCCTTTATAACCAAATATAAACAACTTATAAAATAGTTACCAAGTATAAGAAATTACTATATAAACCAATTTTCCAGTAAAATATATTTTCATGAAAACAACCAAACCATGATTTAAAAGCATTTCAAAAGTTCTGTTTGGCATAACCAATCCATTCCATATATTCACACTACCAACCATTCATTATTTTTTATGATAGCTCCATACTCATGAGCAGTATATCAATGATCTACAAATTCTTCACAGGGTAATTATATCCCATGTGTCATTAAACCTTTGGAACTGAGCACAATGTCATATTTCAACAAAGCATCATCAACGCAATATGAACACACACCAAGTATGCCCAAAAATCATGCCAATACAAAAATGAAAAACCCATTTCAATAAAACACTCATTCTATTGAAAACATTTTTTTTTCCAACCAACCATTTCAAAAATAAAAAAAAATTATATTTTAAAATCACCAATTTAAGGTCAAGAAACTAAATCACATTTCATAATAATACATCAAAATTACACAATTTCCCTAAAAACAATAAATCATCACTAAAGAGGATTTATATCATTCTTACACTAAGATTTCATGATCAACTCTAATTAGTTAAATCAATTTGAATCTAATATAATCAATTCTATCAAGAGTAGTGAAGAGTGAAGCCACCTACCTCTAGATTTTTGTAGAAAATGATAAAAGGTATGAAAAACATCACAAAACCGGTTGAATCTCCATGAACCTACCTTAAATATCTTCCCTTATCATGAACCATGCCAAATATAATAATATTTGACATCCAAAACCTTATATATACCAATGTAAGGCATATATCTAAGAAACCAAGAGGAAGGATTATGTATAACTAAGAAAACACAACATCAATGATGAAGAATGAAACCTTACTATAATAAATTGGCTTCTAATCACCAAGGGAAGCCTTTGGATCGCCTCCGGATCAATGAATTCCGAGTGTCCATACCTCTTTTAAACAACAGTCTTGGGAATATATTCCTTCCTCACCTTTAATTGATGATATCCCGACCGAAGGTCCACCTTAGAGAAATAATTGTCCCCATATAGCTAGTTGAACAAGTCATATATCTGAGGTAACAACAACTTGATCTTTATCATTATTTTATTGATATCATTATAATAAATGAATATTTTCATTGATCCATCCTTATTATTGATGAAGGGGAATAGAACACCCCATCCTAAAGCACTCGGGTGTATAAAACCCTTATCCAGATTCTCCTGTAACTGCTTCTTCAGCTCTTCTAGCTCTACGGTGGCCATTCTATATGTTCTCTTTGATATAGGTAGGTATCCAAGAATAGGTTAAATTGAGAAATCAACCACTCAATTGGGAGGAATACTAGGAAATTATTTATATAATAAAACATTATAACTCTTCACGATAGGAATATCTTTAAGAAGTATCATTTCTTTGAACTCAATCATTTTAGAAAGATATACTTGATCAAAAGTAAATATTATCCACAATTGATATGATTATTATAAAAGAGATTCATCTTCTTCCTTACACTTTTATAGGATTGGATGACACTCTCGGATGTGAAGAGTGATCTCCCTTTCCCAATAGTTAATGTTGTGTTTGTATAAATAAAGAAAATCGTTACCGAAAATAGAATCTAACTCCACCAGTGGAAGTATGAAAATATTTTCTAGGAGGTTCAGTCCACAAACATTTACCAGGGAGGAGTTATAAACCTTGGATGAAATAAATTTTCCATTCTCTATTCTCATAGATAAATCAACCTCTAAATTATGAGGTGGAGTTTGAATAGTTCTACTACACTTGAAAGATATTGAAGAATCTGTAAAACTAGAATCAAACTGTATATTTGCTTTTCTTGAATTAATAACATGAGTACCTATCACCACATCATTATCTGGATCCACCTCTGTAGTAGGGATAGCATAATCCCTTCCTTGTTTCCATGGAGGATTTTGTTGATTTTCTATGACAACCCTTGGCTCAAGGAAATTGTTATAATAATTATCATGTTCCTTTTAGTTGTAACACTTCACTACAAGTTTAGTGTTGATCTAACCCATTATTTATTTTTCTACATTAGTGAGGTTATTCATATCCCTCTGGAGATTTTTATCTGGGTGACCCCTTATTCCGCATTTGAAGAAATTCTTGGTTCCCGTTAGACAGTTCCCAGGATACTTCTTCTAATAATTTTGTCACTTGGGTTGTTCGTTGTTATTTCCATCAAGGGATTTATTTTATAAAACACCCATATTAGACTCCATTTTACATTTTTTGTCACTAGGACTATGAGAACATTGAGAGTCTCCAATCTCTATTTTAACCATGAGGGAACAACAAACAATCTTATCATAACTGTTGAAATATCGAATCACCAAAAATTTTCATATACTAGGATTTAGTCCACTAAATAATCAATACACCTTGATTACAATGTTCATGACAGAGAGGGTGGTGTATCTTGAAGGTCCTACGAATTGTTCTTCATACGCCCCGATGGAATCATCTTCCTTCTTATTAAGTCCAAGGAACTTTATTTACATCTTAAGATGGAGTGTTTGGGGAAAATATTTATTAAAAAACCTTTTCGTGAATTCCTCCCAAACCATGGAATCAATTTCCTCATGGTAATTCATATTCTTGGTTAGTTTCCACCACGGATAAGATTCCCCATCAAAATTATAGACCACTATTATGAATTTATCTTCTTCTTAGTACTGTAGGATGGAGAATATATTGTCAATGGATTTAATCCACTGTTCAGTGAGGAGGGGATCAGAAGATCCACTAAACATGGGAGTCATTTTCTACATGATTTATTTGATGACAACTTTCTCTTTCCTTGGAGGCAGAGGGCGTTCCACATGATTCAAGTTATTATTCATAACATGATCCAACTGAGTAAGTATTGTCATAATGTTTTCAGCACCCATTCCCATCATATTTGGTATATCAATTGGCCAATAATCACAATTCATATCACATTGATTGTTGGCAGGTGTTCTTCTATTTCCCACCATTAACTTATAAAAGGAACTTATGGGATTGAATACATAGCTAATAATTATAAAAAAGGAAGAACTAAACATAAAAGGATAAAATTGTAATAGAAAAGCATATCCAAACTTGTGATTACATAGGTTTAAATATAGGTTATCCATGATCTATTTCCTAACATGTATTCTTATAGGATTATTTTTTTATTCCCTTAATAATGTTTTTTACTAGGATTGTGAATTTACCAAATCACATCCCCCAGGAGTGTTAAACCAGTAGTGCAACATGTCCCATTCATGCACTAGTTCCCCTTTGATTCTAGGTCAAAGTAGAGTTTTGGGTTTTACCCCTAGATACATATGTGCAATATCTATATCTAGTTGTTCATATACATACAGGGATGTATTTTCATGATAAACCACTTTCTCTATACTATCCAATATTTCGGGATTTTTTCGTATACTTAGTCTTATCTCTATGGTTCATAATAAAGTTCTCTATTCCGAATCTCTACAAATAACTAGACTAACCTCTACTACCAACTATATTAACCATATCCTTTTACACATATCATTACATGATTTTAAGCATAATAGAGCACTATATTACAAGCCATGGATTGTAAAGTCTAGTGTCTTTGAAGACTATGTGCATAAAACTTAAAACACATGACTGAATAAAACATTTCATTATTTAATCTTCATAAAAATCTCTTAAATTTACTTGTGTTTATACATCTTCATATGATAACCTGGGGATAACATAAACAAAGGGATGAGTTAAAAATCCCAGTAAGGGAATAAACATAAGAACAATGCTTTAGCACATTAGTTAGAAGGCATGACATAATGATATAAAAAGGTATGGAACATATGGAATCATTACATATAAACATGGGATCATATAAACATGCATTAATATTAATGTGGAAGAAAAATAAAAAAATTACTTTATCATTATTCAAGACTCGTCTCACATAGATTATCACAAGTTATGGTTAACCACCAAGACTATTGGACATTGTAGCATAACTCATGGATAACTGCCAAGAGAAGTGCACATAATGTATCATGAGACTCAAATTTACATAATGAATTAGATTTATATTTGGGAACACCCATAATAAAATGTTTATGAATATTCTTTCCACATATATAATCATACATAAAAATAAGTGTTGTCTGTGGAAATAACTATGTATCATATTCAAGTCATAAAGCATAAAAAATTGGTGTATCATAAAAGTGTCCATGGAGGAAAGGAATTAGAACATTAATGGGAATTAATAAGGTATAATGGAAATATTTAATTTAAATTTAAGTAAATTTTAAATGATAACATTGAAAAAATAGTATTTAAGAAACTTTAGAATTAAAACATTTTAGTGCAGTTTAAGGAAAATATAAATGATCACTTAAAATAGAAAAGTGAAAATCTATTTTATAAAACTAGAAGTGACCCAAGATGATTTTCATAATAAAAATATAGCTTTTATAAAATTATTTGTGTATTAAAAAAGATTATGGAGTGTACTTAAAATTTGGTAAGAATTCGGGAAGTTCCCTTAAATGGGTTTGCTTATCGGGAAGTATTGAGAAGGGAAAAACATAAAAACATGTATATCCCAAAAAAAAATAATGAATGGAACATGATACAGGATTTTGGAGAATTTAAGTAGAATTTATAATATTTTCATAAAAAATAAAATATAACATCATTTGGGTAAGAAGAAAGATAGAGAAACTTGAAAGAATGATTGATGTTTGGGTAGAATCCCTTACCTTAAATGAGATGGTGTCCTTCACATGATCTTAATGTCCAATATAACCAAATTACATTCAGTAAATAATATTATTATAATTTTATATTCATGTAATTGATTTATTATAACCTTATGAATTTTAATTATTACCTTTTTGATGGGTTAAGAGGTTCAATTTCGTTGTTTCGGAGCGTTTGTTTCCTTGGTTTTCATGATTGGTTTACTTCTATACATATAAGGATAATAATGTAAGATGAGAATGGTTGTACATAATTGAAGTTTTATTTTATTATTTAAAACCTATAATATTACATGGTTATAAAATTCATTTGGTTATTTTTAGTGGTAATGAATCGTTATATAAAACATTAATGATAACCATTTTGGTTAACTTGCGGTTTTTAAACACAACGAACATATTTTTCTTTATAAATTAGTATCATGTGAAAAAAATATTCTAAAACCGTAAATTAGACATGATAAATATATTATATTCTGTTTAAATCATAAAAATTGTTTAATGATCATAATTAAAAATGGTAATAGAAATTTAAAACCCGTCATCCTTGAATGTGATAAATTGACACATCACGGATAGTGTTTTCAATTCTAGTTTAAAAGGAGGGTAAATGAGAGATGATGATGAATTATTACATTATAACAAAAAAATTCCATTAAATTTAAGGTACTAGATTTATCATAAAATTTTGAATAATGTTGGTTAGGAAAGAGAAACAAATAAAGGAAATTGAAAGAAAATAACAGAAATGAATAGCGGAATTTACCTCTTGAATATAGCATCCTTGAGAACCTCTTTAAGGGATTGGTTTTTGTCTTTTGAAGAGATCATTGGATTATGGATGTGGTATAGGGATTCGGTAGATATTTGAGCAGAATTTGTATTAGGAACAGGGCTTTAGAGGAGTGACGAGAGAATGTAAGGAGGGGAGGTACTTATTACGGAGGAGAGGAGGGGTTTCCCATTATTTTAATCATTATTTTAATATTTTTTCTCATGCCTATGAATATTAATTATTGTTTTGAAAAAAATTTAATGATTTTATGTTAGTTCGAGATAATAGTTTTACATTATCTGATGACATCACCATTCATGTATTTAGCATTTATCCTAAATTATCGTATTTCACTATTCATCAAAAATTAAAGTATTTCAGAAAAATCCCAAAAACTCACCATAACCATTTTTTAAAGTGTATAATTCAAAAATGAACTAAATATTTCAAATATAATTTTTTAAATATGAGAATTTTAATTTTTAATTAAAATCATAATTTACATGAAAAATACAAATTTTTAAAATTAAAATTGCTTTTCTAAAATAATAAAAATTTAATTAAGGTATCATAAAATTATCTTATGATCATAAGACATCGTAATAATAATTTATTTATTAATTTTTTTTAAAATAAATTTTCTTTTAATTTATTTAATTAATCATAAAATTGTAATTAAATATACAAGACTTACAAAAATTCTAACAATTATTAATATTTTTTAAAATATTTACTTATACTATGATATAATTATATCATATTTTCACTTATATGATGGATAAATTTTATTTATACTTTCATTTGTGTGTTTACTATATAATTTTCCATTTTACTATTCATAAGGGTCACATTACTATTCCAAAGTAAAGGCTATTATATCATCGGTACATGCTCTTTAACTTCTTGAGATACCTTGTGTTTCACTAATTCATTATTTATAAGGTTTTTATTGTGTTCTATGTGTAATATTATATGATTATACTATAATAAATAATTTTAATAAGGAAATTTCAATGATATTACATTGGGTAGTTTCATTTAAAACTTCATTTTATAATTATTTCTTTTATGGGGATTATTATTCATAAGTTACCACAGTGGTAAGGGTTTATTTCATAATCTCATCATTATTCAAGATTATGTTTGATTAAGTATCTTGTAGGGTATTTATTACTTATTTGTATCATAAAATAAATGTATATTCATTTTTTATGGTTATTCATAAATTGTTTTAAGTAATATTACAATTTATTCTCTTTTTGAAACATAAAATGACTAAGATTTGTTTAAATAAAATTTGACTTTATTTCTCCCTAGAGTCCAAAATCATTTTTCATAAAAATCCTTGTTTTCTAAAAATTATTTCAAAAATATTTTTAACATTTTATAAATGATTTATTAAATAATTGTCTACCATTTTTTCATTTAAAAAATATTTTGAAACTAGTCTTCATGATGTTTTCAAAAAAAAGGCTTATTTGGATTTTACGGAAAATGTGAAAGGGGTATTTATTTTAACATGTATTTCATGAAAAAACCTTACTACATTCATTACCATTAAATATTTTAATGATTACATTACAAGTTTGAAAATGAAATTTTCTATAAAAAAAAATTAAAATTATTTTATAAACATTTTGTTTTAAAAATACATCCAAATTGAAAAGGTTATATTCCTCAAAAATGCTTTTAATGAAATTTATTTCATATTTAAACTAATAAATGAATTCAATCCTTTATTGTATTTATGATCCACTAGGAATATTTTCTATTTATATAATCCTTATTATTTCCTTTGATGGTTTATGGTCAGTTTTACTGAGGATTTATAATTTTATTGCCATTCACTGTATTTCTCTTGATGGTTTATTATTATGATTATTTGATTTAGATAAGTATTAACATTTTGTATGTTAATTTTTCAATACAATTGTTTAGGTTTATTATTATTCAGACCTTTAATATTATGAATTTAGTTTACTTAGTATGTGATCGGTTGAGATTGGTTATAGATATCCCCTCGATGCATCAATAGGTCTCATGATACTAATCAGTTGGCCAAATTATAGGGGTTTCAACCCATAGATTTAAACTGTATTCTGAAAGGTCTTGAAAATTTTAGATGTTTGGAATTATTAATTCCCTCAATATAAGATCATTTATATATTTCTATGTGATTATTTTAGTAGTTTTAAATTCCATGTATAATTTTCAATGTCATGTCATTATTTATATGGATTTATTTGATCATCATTTATTTCATCCGTATTATGATTAGTTTATTAATTAAATGGAATTTGTTACATTTATTTACCTTCTCATATTGATTGTACTTGTTTATTAATGATATATTCCATTGTAAGCTCACCCTTACTAAACATGTGAGCTCACCCCTTTATTATGTTTTATTTTACCTATAATATCAGAAGTGTTTTGTGATTGATATGCAGATATATGCTTTGTGGAATAGTGGAATTATCATAAAAACACTTTGTGTATTTATGTTTTCAATTATCATGTGACTTTCAAGTATGTGTCTAGTTTATCTAGACTACTAAACTATTAGGTCTTTCAGGATGTGATTCTTTACATCTCATGTCAAACAAATAAATTAATCACTAGATCTGGGCTACTTGGGTCAGGGTCTATGTAGTTGGTATTAGAAAAACATTAGTAGAAACTATAGGAACTGGATTTATGAAAAATATATATTAGTAAACATAACCCTATGATAGAAATTGATGATAAGTGTATAATAACATCCTAATGTTTCGGTAAGGTAGGGATTATGTGGTTTTTCCTATCAATAAATCCCTTTTTGGGTACTATGGGTTGATTTAGTTTTGGAATATATGTTCATAGGGGTAATAACAATGAAAAAGATGCAGCATCCTTAACATGAGCATTTCCTGGTACACAAAATTGGGCCTTACTATGCACATGGTTTAACACTCTCATGGGGTATACTTAAATTAATTCATATTTTCTTTAGGAACCATCATAAAGTATTTGAATAGATGATGACCAGTAGAAACATAGTTTAAACCAATGGTGTCATTGATTGAAAATAATGTGTCAGGATTTATAGATCCTATAAATTAATTTTCATGACTATGTTATTTCCCACTATGATTACTGTTTCTCAAACTATTTTTTTTGGTTTCATTCAATGGATAGAACTAAAAATAATTGGGTTATCATTTAATGTGATCGAAAACTTATAGATGAGAAACTAAATGGGATGATGACTATAGTGAAAGATATTGTGATTATTCCTAATCAAATATCACAATATATGATTAAAAAATTTCATGTTAACTAACTCTCGGGATAGGTATATAAGAAAAGGATATATTCCATTAAGAGCTTAACTATTGGATACCATAGAGGAAAGAAGGATCTATTTCCTTCCTATCATAAATTTGGAAAGAGACACCCAAGGGAGTGTCTCAAAGGAATAGTAAAAATTTTTATGCGTGGAAAATAAGGAAATAAACAAAGTAATTATCAAGGAAAAATAAAAATTTTAGTTAACATAATGGATAAGAATAATGGTCTCCCTAGGGCATTATCAACTACTGAATGTTTAAAATGTGGAAAGTATGTTCATTATGAAAATCTATTCCCTTGTGGGGAAACTCATAACGAGAATAATTAAGGTTATGTGAGTAGTTTCTATATTACTGATGATAAAGATACTATAAATGACATATGAGAGGAATGAGTTATTAAAGAATAAGATCATAAATCCTAGTATATGGTTTAATAACGGAGTGAAATGATTAATGTGGTTTTGATTGGATTAGAGGTTTATGTTATAAAATTATTTTATCAATGACATTCTGATTATAATAATTTTTGAAATTTAAAAATATTGTGTAATGGTATATTTTCTTTGAGGATTTTAGAGTATATGTTGAATGGTATCGATGACCGGTTATAGTGTTTCTGTGGAAAGTTAAAATTTTGTAAAAACACATCACTGTGGGAAGAAAATCCTTAAAATGTGATCAATGTTTAGATAATAATGATAAATATAGTTTTATGGGATATTATTGGTGACCATGAAATTGGTTAGTGATTTGATGGTTTATGTTTTCTTTATTGGAGTTTACTGCAAGTTTGGATGTATGGAATACACTCGAAAACCTGAGATTTTATTTATGGAATCATTAATGATTTCATTATGTTTTTATTGTGATAAAGGTATTCACATATTTGGAATGTGAAATTACGATCCACTTTATATTTTTTGGGGAACGTAATTTTAATTTAGTGACCTTCCTTCTAAATTTGCCCTGACATGATTTTGATGAACCTTATGGTAAAATATTTATTAAGTAGATTAAGTTAAAATTTAGGTGTTATTGGATAATATTTTATATCAATTTTGGTTTTAGTAAATACATTTGGAATATAACATTTCTCTTTTATGTATCTTACAATATGTTAAAAGTTAATTTTGGTGCTTCAGGCATAACAAATTCATTCTTAGATATTCATTTCCTCAAGCAAAAGATGATGTGGAAATTGATCAAGGAACAACCAAAGGATGAAATTGGGATCATGAAATAGAAAGATATCCAGTATATTTATTTCCATATATTATTAAATAGTAAAATAATTCCTTAACTCTAGGAAAAGTATCTTAAAAAATAATGTAATCCTAATACATTTATTTTTTATAAACCAATGGCCTTTTCACCCTTTGTATATGTATGGATTTGTGGCTGTTAACCTTCTCTAGATCACCCACTTTCTTATGATCAATGTTATATATAACTCACTATAATTATTTACACATTTATTCCTTGGCTATATGGTCACTTCCTTTCTATGGTCTCCAGCTTAGAAAACTAGTTATATGATTATTCTATATGAACTTCATACTTCCCTTTCTCTCTTATCAAGAGGATGTTTTGTTAACCCTTTTTATAATATGGGATTTTGAGAAAGGTATTTTCAAATTTTAAACCCTTTATTACTGAGATAAAGATTTAATTTTGACAGCACAATTTATTTAAAGAGTTAGAATTTAACACCCTAATATTTTAAAAGAGGAGAATCATATTCAATAGCATATGTGACACACTACACCAAGCTTATAATATGATGTATCACCCTGAGACTTTATGAAATATTTATTTTTAAATAAATTAAATATCTTAATTATATTTCAATGCACATAACAACATGTTTATGTTGTGTTACAAGAAATATTATGTTTATCTTGCATTACACGCGACACTGAGTTTAAACTAAACGTGACATACTATTAAAATATAATTTTTTAATAAGATAGTTATCGCCTAACTATTGGAATGGTGGGTATGAATAATATTAATTAAATTATAAAGATATATGTTTTAAAAATTTATATAAATTGATTTATTTTTGTGATAATTAATTAGAAATTGAAATAAAACCCATTTAAAAATTATGAAAATCTTTTTTTTGGAATACTATTTTTTGTGGACAAACGTATTTTACCTCAATAAATTAGAAAAATAACTTTTGTTGGATTATTTTTTTTAAATTTAAATATTATCTATTCAATAAATATTTTAACATTTATCTTATTTGTTTTTCAAGAAAAGAGATAATAGTAAATCTAATTTTACGCTTAGAAACTGCATTTTTCTCAAAAGTATTTTTGTCATCTTTTATGAAATTAGTATAAAATTATTTTTCCCATAATTAGAAAATTTATTTAAAAATATACACATAATTTTTTAAATATAAATTCAGAATTATCTTTTGGGGAACGTTGATAATTTTCTAAAAATATTATTTTTTATGAATAGTGAAAATACTGATTTTTAATGAAAAGTTATGTTTAATTTAATTTTTTAAAAAAGTTAAATGATATTTTAAATTGGTTTTAAAGTAAACTTTTTTCAATTATATTAAAATTTAACAAATTTGGGTCATTTTAATCAATTTTATGTTGAATCTTGATATTAAAACATTCTATACTTATGATAATTTTCTCTTCGGAAAACTAGTCTTTCGTCGCATCTATGGTTTAAGTTTCAATTGGATTCAGGAAAATCTAATAATTTAATTTGAAAAAAAAATACATCTTTGGAATTGGAATAATTTATATCATCTAATAATTTCAACTTAATTTTTTACCATAATTAATAGTGAAAAAATTAAAAAACAATTACAGTAATTAAGGTAAAATGGATTTATCAAGTGTTAAACAAAGGAAATAAGGGTTAAAATCACATAAAACTTATTCAAATATTATTTTATTGACATAGTTATAACCTATAATATATAATGTTATATAATGAATATTTTTTTAGGAATTTCTCATAAAAAAAGTGTAGGTGTCACTTTGTTTTTTTAAAAATTCATTGGGTGTCCTCTCCCACACTTATATAAGTATATGCACTCTCCTTTATTATTCACACATATAAAAAAATTTGTTTCATACAATAAGTTTATTAATCCCTTCATTAATTCCCTACCCATATCCTATAGGACTTTTTAAAATCATAAATCCAATCTATAATGGCTTTAGGTTAAACCTAAATAGGTTTCCCAAAGAAGTGTTAATGATTTTAACTATGCATTTTCATTTTACTTCTTATAACTTCTTAACATATTATGAAACTATGAAAAAATAATAATAATAGTTTATCCTATCCACTGAGGTTTTATTATGTTAATTAGTAACTTATATCTATCTCCACTTCCATCAAATGGGATATAAAACCGTTTATCATGTGTACAGTGGACCACCGCCTCGTGAACCATTGTAATAAATTATCCATAACCACATTTAAAGGATGAATATAATGATGGATTTAACGTATTTATATAAAATTTAAACTAACATTATACTTATATAATCATTATATCACATATACCTTCTTAAATCCCATTTTTTGGGGATACGTTTACGTCACTTATCTGTTTGGCGTACTACCGCCTCCAAAAGAAATGTGATTCGTTTTTATCTACTGATTTACATAGAAGGTTTTAATAATAAAGTTAATAAATATATTAAATATTTATGTAATAAACATACTTCTAGATATAAAATATCACATCTTACTTTGTACCTTCTAATATATTATAAAATAATAACATAGCTTGTGAGTTCTTCTAGACTATCACCTCCACATAGCTATGTGAAATGTTTTTTATTTTATTTTTACACAGATCATAATAAGGACGGGGTTAATTAATATACCTGAAATATATAACATAATAATTATTATTTAATTTTTAGTTAACATTTATTTTTCTTTTATTTCATTTTTTAGAAAAATGTAAACAACATTCATGCATACGTACAGATTATTGTCTCCATGAACGGTGTAAACCATTTTCTATCTATAAATTTTATAGATTAATAAATATATATATATATAATGAATATTTTTATACATATATCTCATTTTAAATTATAGATATGATGTATCCATGATCATATTAAAAGGTCCAAAATTACATAACTAAAATATAAATGAAAAATGAAGCAATTTTGATATGAAACCGATATTTTAACAATGAATTGATAATAAATTGTTGATAAAAACTGTAATTAAAACATATATGGTGTGAGATAAATTATTGTGTTTTTTTGATAAATTTATATTAAACATATATTTATTATATAGGTTGTTCATACACATATAATTGCATTTAATCTTAAAGTAAGGGTTTCTCATCTCACTTTTACTTCCATGTGACATATGCCATATTCACCACTTATTCCTTTTCATGGTGTATATATTTCCCCTTTGATATTTTATATCATGAATATCTTTATCTCCATATTAATGAATGTTTCATTTTATTATTTTTACTTTTTTTGTGCTTATTATTGACAAGTTACCAAAGTAGTAAGGTTTTATTTTGCAATCTTATTATTATTTGGTATTGTTTATATTTATGTCTCCCTTGTGGAATTTATTTTATATTTATATATTAAATTAAACATATTTTATTTTATCATGTTTATTCATGAACATTTTCATGTAATAATACCATTTTACTACACTTTAGTACTTAAAATTATTGATAATTGTTTTAACCAAAATCCAACATTATTTCTCTATTTAGTCAAAAATCCTTTTTCATCAAAATCCATGATTTCCATGAATGTTTAAAAAAATTTAACCATTTCCAAGTGACTTATTAAATAATACTTTTCCCATTTATTATTTTTTTAAATTTTTTGAAAGGAATATTTATGTCGTTTTCAAACTAAGGCCCATTTGGATTTTACCAAAAATGTGGAAGTAATCATCGTTTTAATATGCAATGCATGAATGGAATTTTCTCTCGTTATAAAAATATAAGGTTTTAAAGATTTTTTTACAAGTTTTGAAATGTTATTTTCAAAGAAACAATATTTTCCATGTTTTTTTTGAATTTGTTTTTAAATGTTTCTAAATTGAAAAGTTTATTTTCCACAAATTTTTTTTAATGAAACCGGTATGGTATTTCTTCTCATCAATGACACAAACCCTTCATTGTATTTATGATTCATAGGGGATATTTTTTATTGATATAATCCTTGTTGTTTCCTTGATTTATTTATGACCAATTTGACAGAGGATCTTTAATTTTATTACCATTCACCATATTACTCTAGATGGTTTATGATTATGTTTATTTCATTTGGTATGTATGAAAGTTTTGTATGTTAGTCTTTTTAATGAAAATGATTATATTCATTATGTTTCAACCATTTCATATGAGAAATTAATTTTACTTAGTAATTTACGTGTAGGGTTTGGTTATAGATTCCCCCTTGATGCATCAACATCTCTCATGTGACAAATCAGTTGACCAAATTAGATGAGTTTATACCCATAAATTAAAAGATTATTTTGAAATGTTTTGAAAGTTTTATATGGCCAGTATTATTCATTCCCTCATTATGTGATCATTTATTGATTTCCATGTGATTATTTGATAAGTTATAATATCCATGGATAATTATTAAGCTCACATGATTATTTATATGGATTTATTTGAAAATCATTTACTTCTTCAATATTATGCATGTCCTATTGATTAAATGGAATGTGTTTTAGTGGTTTACATTTACATATTGGTTATTATTGATTATTCATGATATATTCCACCATATGCTTACCCTTACTAAGCATCTTAACTCACCCCTTTCTTGTTTTTTATTTTTCCCAGGATATTATCTGTGTTTTGTGATTGATATACAATTATAAACTAAAAGTAATAATGGTGTTCTCAATTAAAACACATTTTATATTTTATGTTTTTATTTGTAATGATAATTTCAAGTATGTATATAGTTTACCAAGGCAACTAAACTATTTGGTCATTCGGGGTGTGATTCCTTGCATCCTATAAATATGTAATAGAGTAAACAGTGGATTCGAGCTACTAGAGTAAGGGTATTTAAAAATTTTAAGAAACAAATATTACCTTAATTATTCATTTATATTATTTTAATATGAATATATTAATATTTATTTAATTATCATGTCATTTAAACAATTTCAATAATAGTCTCCTTATTATTCCATCAATCAAGTTACTATTCTAACTCTTATATTTCCAATGACTGCATTACCTATTATAATATTCATATTTCCATCAACAAACCAATATTTACTCTACATGTCCTAAAAAATTCATTCACATAGTTCTCTATCAATGTTTTTTGATACATCTATCATGTAGTAAGAAAAAAACAATTTAAAACTAAAATTAGAATATAGTATAATTGGTACAGAATGTTATCCCTAAATATGGGTGAAAAAAATTGTCATAATTAGTCAAAATATGGGTTTGATTAAGTTTAGTTTGAGATAACTAAGTACAGTTTTAACTAGATTTTATTATCTAGAAATGGATTTAGTGATTTTTTTCGTGGGTTGGATTTCCAATTGGAATTCTATCATAGTTTTAAATTGGTTAACCATTTTTCTATTATTTTCCCAATGGGAGAATCTATAATTACTTCTCTCTCATTGTGGGTTGGTAGAGAATGCATGTTTAAAATAAAATATTACAACTTAATACTATTATACTTTAATATGTGTGTGAAAAGATAACATGAATTCTCAATGAAACCTCGACAATGAGTTTTAGTAAAAATACAGAAGTAACTCCCAATTGAGAAAAGATTCTATTAATAAATCCAAATATATACACTAACTTACCACAATGTACAAACTCTATCTAGATCCTTCACTAAAAAACCCTTACCATTCTGTTATATATTATCAAGATTTAGTATTGGGGAAAATAATTCATCAACCCATATATTAAGTGGTTTACATAATCATCAATTTAATATAATTGAATCCAATTCAATATTCCATCACTGAGAACCAATATCACATAATTATAAGAAGAAATTATTATTGATATTCAATATCATTGATAATAAATAGGCTCTACGCCCTATTATCTGAATCACCAAAAGGGTTTTAGCTATCTTGATTGAGTTTTCATAGTTGTTTTTATTTATAAAATATATTATGGATATTTAGTCATCCAAACATCCTTAAAATCAAGAACTCACACCCTCTATGTATCCTAAAGTATATCAATTGTACTCTTAGATTATTTATCCGTCTATGGATGAAATGTTGCACTCAACTTCAATAGAAACACCTTGACCTTATACAGGCACTTATAGAATTTTGATGTAAAATATAATTCCTGATATAACACTATACTCATAGACACACACTGAAACAAAAGTATTTCCATTACATATATTCCACCCAACTTATCCACAAACAATATTTCTCAAATTAACATGAAGTGTATAATTTTCTTCAACCAATCAACTGCCTCCCACACTACATCACAACTCCTCATAGTCTTAGGAAGTCTTATAAGGAATCTCATGGTCACCTAATCCCATTTCCATGCCGTAACTATAAAGCGATGACGTAAACCATCTGTTTAATGGTGTTACACCTTTATCTTATCATAATAAAGGCAGTGAGCAACAAAACATGTGATATCATTGTTCATACCCATTCACTTGAATCAACACATTATTACCCGATATTTATAAGTAGAACCTAGTTATATAGCCTATCGTGAGATATATGTGTCCTACATCAACTATTCTATTATATAAGTGGGTATAAATACCTTAATTTTGATATACAATATGTCATATTCATCTTAGATACAAACTGATACAGGATCATCCTTTATACACTATTAACATATAATAAAGAAAAATGAATTAGATATCTAGATTTCTTTCACTCGTTTCAAGTGTGATGAGGTAATAATCAAAGGATAACAACCCACGACTTCTTTATCCTCTAACAAATCTTTCAATTTTTCAATGAGTAGGTTTATTAATTTTCATTCCTCTTCAAAATTACAAACACCCACTTCCTTGGTATTCCTTCCCAAAGAATTTACAATGACATTCCCTTTTCATAGAGATAATTCCATCTTGTTTTGTAATTTCTGATGATACTTGACAAAATATATTTCTCACATTTAAGTATCTCTAAGAGAATATATATCACAATTCCTTGTTTTTATTGAATATTTCAAAACTCTTTCTAAATAAATAATAGTTCCACCACTTCAGCAAATAAACCATGAATTGTTTCTCCACTGCATGGGTGGGGTAGTTATAAAATATCATAATATAACATTGATTCATATTAATAGACCATATAACTGATCCCAATATCAATGAGAATCAAAATTAGAGTGGAAATCAACCTTTTATTTAACTCTATAAAACCCTCATTGCACTTGTTATGTCACTCTAACTTGATCTCATTCTGGGTCAACCCAATCGTAAGTGATTCCAAGTGATAAAACTCATGAATTAACAAACTATAATAACAAACCTAACCAAGAAAACTCCACATTTTAAACAAATTCTTAGTTCAAGATTAAGACACCATTACATCCAATGTCCCTAAGTCAACAGAGATTTCTGTATTGAGTATCACATGACCAAGAAATTGAAACACATAAATCCAACACTAACACTATAAATACTTTACATAAAGTAAATGTGATTAAATTTTATTCAATACAAAATCAATGTTATTGGTATGTGACTCCTTGGTCAATAAATATACCAAGAAGTTATTGACAACAACCATGAAAAAGGAGTCTAGGTGGGGATAAATAATCATGTTCATGATATACAAGAACATTTTTCGCACATTAATCAAGTAGAACAACATCAATAGATACTTACACAACCCATTCATAATCTTGAACAACATTTTTGTTATATCCTCTATGATGACTCACAACTATTGATAACCAAATCACAAATCAATCTTGGAAAACCATCATCCACCCTTAAGCTGGTAAAACATCACTTTGATCCCTAAAAAAAGAGACCAATTAATAATTATAGCCTAGTTTAGATTCCGATGATCCATGAATAAACTGAGGACACCATTCTCCTTCGTAGAGAATAAAATGAGAGAAACCCAAGGATGTGTACTTGGGAAAAAATCCCTTCACCACAAGATCCCCATATTGTTCCTTCATCTCTTCCAGATCAACTGATGCTACATGATAATAAAGAATCAATATGGGATCTCTACCTAGCATTAAATAATTATTGAACTTAATCTCCCTCCCATGAGTAATTCATATGAGATAATCCAAAAATAAATCTCCAAATTAGTCCACATCTATAGGATAAATAGTTTGAACAATCACCTAGTCTGTTGTATGAACCATTCCAACTACCTATGTTGTAATGTATCATATCCAGATAAATTTAGGTCCATCTATTCCAACTTCAACATCCCATTTTCCCACTAGAATACAATCCTCTCCTTTAAGGTATGTAATGGATTCCTAAAAATTGTAGAAATAAATGTGACACTTAAATCATGTCATATATTCAATTTAGAAAATGATTTCAAAGTTCATCGTATCCAAAATTAAAAAATCTCACAAATTTTTGTATCCTCCGACCACCATGATACATGTGAGACAGCTCTAAAAAGATATATCCACTTTTTAACTAGTGTACTATGTGATATCATCATGGGGGAACATCTATATTAAACCCTAAAATAGGGATAATAAAAATCGCACCTCTAACCATCAAAGGACCCTAAATGGAACTTGATCCAAATCATAAACTCATCCTACCTCAAATCTAGGTTCCTTACCCCATGATCCCTTATTCACATATGGAACTAATCCTTGAGGAATATTTTGTAACGAATATTGGGAATTTCTTCTAGCTCCCCACCTGGATCACCCAGATATAGCCCTGTTTGCTAACTGGCATCCACCTCACCACTATCTTAAGGAATGTGTCTTATCTAATCCTCGTCCCATAAAAAATAGGATAAACTCGAACAAAAATTATGGAGATTCCCCCATTCCTCCACAAGAATGACTCTCCCTTGAATAACTAATGAATTTAATATAGTAATTACCAAACTACTCACACAAAGAACCCACAGGAGGATTCCCTCCTTGAACTGAAAGATATGGACTCATTTTTTACCCATAATATTAATCATTACCCAAAATTAATCTCCTAAAATATCATATTCCTACCACTAGATGAATAACCCACAACACCACCCATGAGACCACAACTCTTCCTAGTGAATGGGGAATAAATCACCACTACATTATCCTCTACTAGGACCTTTTCAACAGTGATACCCTTACTAATGACATCAGAGTATAAGTTCAAGTGAAATTATAAGACCCATCAAATCACCTTAGTATGAAGGCCGATCTAAAAATTAATATCCTTTTTTGGCTCATTTATGGCCAACAATAGAGAAAAATAGACAATATACCCAAAAAAAGTTACATATTCAAATACCAACATCATCCTCTACTAGATCTCCTTGAAATCATGATCCATATCCATCCAGAACAAATCTATGAAAATGTTCTCAAAAAATGGTTCCTTGAATGCTTCCCATGTTATTTCATCATGTCTCTAAGCATATATCATCATTCTGCACCTCTTACAAGATGGTACTTAAAACATATATGATACTAAATAAACCTAATGATCACCAAGAATATCAATAATCTCAAAGATTACCCCAATAATATTTTTTTAGTTTTCTAAATCCTTAAGACTAGCCATATCTAGGGAGGATGGAGGGCATCGTAGCTAATAGTCTCAGGTAATGACCACCATCATTGGATCTCCCCGATGGGAACCTTCTTATAACCTGAATGATATAAAAAACAATCTATTAAAGAGGATCTACTTCCTAAACCACAAGAGTAATATTTGTGTAATGATCAACCTTTACCTCCCATACATGTGGAGGTACAATAAAAATGTTCCTTTATATAATCGGATCCTCACCCTAGTCCATAGTTGGCACTATAGGACATCAAAAGCATGGAATTTATTGAAATTTCATTGTAAAAAAACTCAAAAATTTTATTAATAGTTGATATATTCAAATAATTATGTGATTAATTGGCACATGTATAAACATATGATGATATTATAAGCACACCCTAGAACTAAGCATAACCACTAAGAATTACCCCTTAGAACCTGCTCGAGTCCTAATCCCAAGTCTTTGGCTCCTGTATTTTATTCATGGTCAAAATATCAGAAACATAGGCAAGATCATGTAATATTAATTAACTGTCACCATGGATGTTCTTAGGAAAACAATTAATAATTTTTTTAGGAATTTCATTAATTAAAAACTGTATTAATCACAAGAATATTGGTGTATGACATGTGAATCTACTTACCAATCCATGATGTATTAACTCACACAATATTTTTAATTGATCCAAGATAATATCTAATAAATGGTAATATAATAATAGAATTAGAGGAAAAAAATGAAAATAAAACATCACAACAAATAAAACAAGCCCACTAACCTAGTAACTTGGAGGTCCCCAACACATGTGATGGAAAGGTATGAGTTTAGTTTCCATACTAGAGCCTCATATATTCTAAATTTATTCTACTGAGACCAAAAACTTATTTTTAAAAAAATTTCTCTAATAACATTTTTTAATTCCCTATCCTATATCACTAGGGTCAAGATGCGGGGCGATATGTCCTCATGTGTTCCTCCCCATATGAAAGAGGATCTTGATAATGACCTGGACTTTTTATTTGCATTAAGAGATATATAATTCCCATATCTAAGTGTTTTTATTTATGATTTACATGGGTTATGTCTTAGGTAACATCTTGAAGTTTTTTAGGGTTTTGAGGAATTTAACAAGGTGAACAGTTTAAGACTGGTTTGGGAGAACTGTGTGGTTCTCTCCAAAAATCGTATGGATTTTTGGAGGGGGATAGTGGATGGAACACAGTTGAAACACATTTAGAGCTAATAGTGTGACATTTTACATTGAATATTATGACATGAGATTGAGATAAAAGCACGGTTGGCACATAGTTCACCAAACTGTGAAGTAAAACTATGCGGGTTCCATGAAGAGGTAGTGAATGTCACATAGTTAGCACATGGTTTGGTAAAACATTTGATTAATCCATGTGAAAAAAATTATCAATATGAAAATTGAAATTTTAAGAGAAATCATCCCCAAACCCATTTATTCTTCCTCTTAGGCCTAGGCCTCTTAGACCAAGGGAATCATGTGGTTGTTCACAGGGTTCCTTTTACTCTAAACTCTAATTATAGTGTATATAAAAGATTTGGATCATGATAATTTAGGTTAATAGGTTTCTCTTCCTCTATTAATCATATTCCTTCTAGATATCCTCACTTCTTCCTAGAAGGAATCACATAGTTTCTCTTTCAAGGATTGATCTATGATTTGTTTTCAAATATAATATGGGATTCTTCATTTATAGATGGATATGTGGTTAGATCTAAATAATATCCATCCTTTTCCCAATAATATCTCGAAATAACATTGGTAGCAGATCTCATTGGGTGAGTTGATCTCCCACTAAGACCATGTTATATTTCCCTTCTGTAATACTAATTCTAGAATCTCATTTGTGAATAATATAGTTTTGTTTTGGGTATTTTTAGTGTAGAGGATCGATTCAGTTATAGATCATGGAAATTTACATCGTCACACCAATATATAAAGTTATTACCACATATAGTCTTTATATAAGGTTTATTCACATTTTTCGCATGTGTGTGTGTCTGAAAATAGATGAGAACCATTTTGTGATATGGTATGTTTTTTATTTTGGATATGGTTATCATGTGTGGGACGTGATACCTATGCATTGTGTATAATGATTGTTCCATTTATACTATCCATTATTGTGTGAAAATACTTATCATGTGGATGCATAAATCTAGTATCAAGGTGTGAATTACATCATCATGTCTTTATAAACCCATTGAGGTGGATAATATGAAGATCTGATGTGGTGTTGATGATTAATATGGGACATAGATATTGAGAAAATATATGGAAACCTTGTGGTATGGCCCGAGCTGGAGGAAGGGGTATGATGGCCTCGATTACTAAAATGGGAGAGAGTTTGGAACCTGATGTTCTTATAGAATTACCCAACAAAGGTTAGGTTGTGATAGAATTTTTCGTGACCTGAGGTTGTTCTAGGGTTTCATGGGATTATGGCATATCCCAAGGGGAGATTAGTTTTGGTACATGATCTAAGATATGTGGTGGCCTTACTCCCCGATTATAATATGTGAGGATGTATGAGAGATTCCTTCTAGTATTGATCTAAATCAGGTAAGGCTGGGAATCTTGATATCATGGTTACTATATTATGAGTCGATATAAGATTTGTTTATTGATTGAAATTTACCTTCCATCATTACACACACCTTTATATACATGTTCACTTTATGAGAAGGATGTATTATTGGTTTCTTTCTAGGATTATACTCATACCCTACATGGTAATCTCATTACGTATGTAGATTTCATGGCTAGGGATCTAGCTAAGGGAAAGGAACATACATCGGGGAGCTAATAAGTTGTCTCTTAGATGATGGAGGTGATGCTAGGATGGACTCTAGATTATCGATGTAATTTTTAGTTTAATTTCATCAATTATCTTGTATAGT
Organism: Viscum album; assembly: GCA_963277665.1. NCBI lineage: Eukaryota > Viridiplantae > Streptophyta > Magnoliopsida > Santalales > Viscaceae > Viscum > Viscum album. Next base: position 1,465,818,865 of record OY728138.1, on the reverse strand, counting down.
TGACTTACCACATTGGGATTCATTATTTTATAACTTTTTATATCCTATATGTCATTTTATTGTTACATGGTGATATCAAATATTTTATTCTTGGGTGTTTTTTAATAATTTTTTTTATCCTTTTGCACGGCTATTGTATCCAATAGTATATAATTCCCAAGTCACCAATAGGACCTTCACTACTATTCAGTGTCCTCTAGCATATTAGGAGATTCGCATGAGGATATGGTACACACTGATCAAACCTAATGATTTAGTATAGGCATTACAAAGTTGTATCAAATTATGTTTTCTTTTATTTCTTCTCAAGTGTCTTTTAGGAATGGTATAAAAGAGATAGGTTGTGAGGAACTTGGGTAGGGGACTTCCATATGTTTTTGGATATCTCTTATGTAATGGACCTCTGAGCTTCCAATGATGGGACTAATTTTAAAATTTGTTCTATAATAGTTTCATTCTAAACTAATTATTATTATACTATTAAATTTTATGGTATTTTCGTTCTCTCTTTCAACATGACTAGGAATATGGGTTCACGTGTCATGAATTGGATTACTTTTTATACAATGAAAATAAATTAATTAAATTTCATGCATAATTTTCATTATGTACTTTTTTGAAATATATTTATTGGAATTTTAAAAAATTGTACTAAGAATGATATTTTTCATATATGTATATAATAATGACTAACATGAAGGTACTTGAGACAAGGGTTGGGACATGGGTAAATCTAGGGGTTGTTCCTTATGGATGTGGGTAGCCTCCTTGGATAGGTCTTCCAATATAAGTTGTACCAATAAAATTCTTGATTTGTTACTATAATAAAGATATTATTGGGGTTTATAGGTGTTCTTTTATAATTTAAGATAATTATTCTTTAATAACACCTTACAAGACCACCAAGGGAAGTGGGTTATAATTACCATGCAAGGGAGGCCATTCTTTTCCTACCATAGAATGTGCAAGATAATGTAGTTAAGAATGCACATGCACCCACTACATCGATTCAAGAAGTGTAATTTATTTAGCATGGTGACTTTTAGAAATTTCATGTTCAAGGTGGAGGATCACGCAATACAATGTTAGATTATGCTAAGGATTTCTAGCTTCAGTATCGCCCATCCTTCTAGGGTACTGGATCAGCATCATCAAGGGAATATTTTATCTAGTGGAGAACCCAGAGGATCGATATGTTAATCTAGATGCTTTTATTATTTGGGGACCCATGAGGATATGTTGAATCATTATTAACTATGTATGTATATGTGATTGTGTGACTTGGAGACCTTTAAGGATATATTGTTTGTAGAGTTTTCCTTAGATACATTGAAGTCAAATCGATCATAGGAGTTTATAGAGATTCATTATGGAATAATGTTGTTATTCTCCTATTATGATCATTTTAAGGAATTGAGTAATTCCCCTACACTTTTTTCTGCAAATGAGGCATTGATGGCCCAAAGGTTTGAGATCATCCTTTGACTTGATCTAAGGTTCTAGCTCAATATATTTAACCAAAGAACAATCCTAAGTATATATTAAATGAACTCATAATCGAGAAGGTTCAAGATGTGGGTAGAGTGGTAGTAATTCTTTCAGACCTTTGTGTACCATTGTGTAGAACTCCTAGTGATGCAGTGAGAACATATTATGATAGTATGAAGAGGAGGGATTGGGAGGTGAGGCAGGGTGAAAACACATATTCAAATTGAATAATGTTTTCTTCACAGTTTTCTAGGGAATGATGTGTCGCACTATGCTAAAATTGTGGGTAGAGAAGACACTATCTCATGTTTTCCCTATAATATCAGAACAAGTTTCATAGATGTGGAAAGAAGAGAACTCTTCGGTTTTTTTGTTTGAGGGTGATGTGGTTGGATTTCTACAAAGATTCTAAGTAGACACGAGCAGTGATTCATGGGACTAATAGGAGATCATAGCAATAGGCCTAGATTCCATAAGGGATGGAGAATCATCTGAACCAAGGGAATTAGGGACATAGTCATGAGACCAACACAAACAGAGTGTATGTAGTGGACTAGGTTGTAAATTATGGTATATAGGGACATTTTACAATTATAGGTACATTTTTTAGTTACCACTATTTTTCCTATTACATTCATTAATAAAATAGATTCTAATTATTTTATATCTACTGACGTTGTTGCTAGGATTGACTTTCCAGTTAAACTATACCATTAATTGATTTCTCTTGATACATTATTAGAAAAAAAATTATGTTGTATATATATATTTTTATCATGTCTTATAATATTATTTGATTATGAAAATTAATGGGATTTCATGATCGTAGAAAATACTGTTTTGATGTGATTTTTGGCATGGACTAGTTGACCATTTTTTAGGCACAGATCAACTACAATTGGATATGGGTATAATATATTATTCATAATGGGGGATAATCTTATTTTGACTACTAAATGGTATGTTAGAGTAGGTAAAACACGAAAATACCTGAACTAATTTTGATCCAATATAACACAAGTGTAAAGTATGGTTCTTGCAGGAGATCAGGTAGTACCTCACTCTTATTTTCCTCCAATGGTGTACCATTACTAATATGTATTTTTAGATTCTTTATCTGGTATTATTTTTAATATTTTAATTAAATTAAATATAAAACTCATTGCATGTGTATATTCTATATCAATTCTTCTGTATCATATAGAACCAACTAATATGAAGCATCTCAAGGTATAGATTGAGGATCTAGAGGTTAATGGGTTTATCAAATCAAGAACTTCCACATAGGGTGATCTAGTTTTTTCACTAAAAATTTGAATATAAGGCTTTTTCTATTCATGTAATATTGAAATCTAAATCATGTCATAGTGAAGAACAGGTACCCATTACATAGTATCGATGATTTTTTTGATCAATTGAGCACATCCCGGTGTTTCTCCAATATTGAATTGTGATCATGGAATCTACCAGCTTCATGTTGGATAAGATGATATACCTATTATATAATTTAAGGTTAGGTGTGGAATATATAAGTAACTTTTCATTCCTTTAAGGTTGATGAGTTCTCTAGTGGTTTTAATGGATCTCATGAACAGGATCTTGCATCCATATTTAGACACTTTTTTCATTATATTACTCGATGATATAATGATATAATCACCAAACCTTGATATCCATTCTATACACATTAATATTATGTTGTGTACATTTAGATTTCATCAGCATTATAAAAAGATTTTAATGTATCACTTTTTGATAAAAATTGTGTTTCCTTGGGCATTGGATTTATGAGGTGGGAATCTTAGTTGATCCACATAAGGTAGAGGTCGTGATGACTTGGGGATTTCCTAAAAATGTGTTAAATATTATGAGTTTCCTAGGTTTGGTTGTGTACTACCATTGGTTCATTAAATATTTCTCTTATTTTGTTTCACTAATGATTTTATCTTACTAATAAATGGGTAAAAGTTTAGTGGGAATGTCAGTGATATCTGTCCTTCCTAGAGCTCCAGATAATATTGACATCAACTCCAGTTTTAATATTCATCACAGCTAAGAATGGGTATGAGTTTTACTAAAATTCCCTAGGTGTTGGTTTAAGAGCTGTTTTGATGTAGAGAGATCATGCAATTACTTATGGGTCTCATCTGATATGACTTCAAAAGTGAAAATACGAAACACATGGTTTGGAGTTGGTTGTAGGGGTTCAATCCATGAAATGTTAGTGAAAATATATCTTTAGTAAAATATTTTTCATTTATATAGACCAAAATTACTTGTGGTATATTTTCTATCCATGGGATTTAAATTTTTGAATGTGGTGTTGGGTTGATTATTTTAAACCTTCTAATTTTATATGGATTATACTCCTATAAATGGTAATTTTGGTATATATTCTCTTTGTAGGAAGACATTGGATATTGGAGAGATACCTTAAGAGGAGTAATGATGATTGGTGTGCATATTTGATGAATGGTTTGTGGGTGTATCTATGAATTAAGATGTGATTACTTGTTCACCCTTAGTTCTCATGTCTATCTTCGTGGATTGGGTGAAATCCATCTAGGAGTTAGATTCTGAGTTGTTCGTGATGCGAGGGGAAACACAATTCCAGGATGGTCTTTATATGGATACAATGTGATCTAAATTAATGAAATATTTTTAGTTCCTTTTTACATGAGATAAAATTCTATTATATATTTTCATGATTTATAATGTGATTGACACCCACGAACGATGAAATTGTATCATGACATCAAGTGATGTTTCTGGGGAACAAGTTCAAAGAGGGACATTGTAGTATTTATCTCTTAATTTCTTACCTATCATAAGGTTAAGGTTAAGCATCATCAACCAAGTTGTTTTATTTAATCACTTCTTATACTAGTGTGTAAGTGGGACAAGGAGATGATGGACTTTGTAATGGGGTTTCCCAGTACCCCGAGAGTTATATATGTGGTGTTGGTTATGTCTAATATCCCTATAAAGGTGTAAGGTCTCGGCCTTAAACATTAATTAATCTTGATATAAATCAATAATATGACATTAATTCACAAAGAGTATCTTTTCGGGTTTAGAGGATTATAGAATTAGGTCATAACTTACACATAACATATTGAATATTACATGTAGACAATTCTACTCACTATCCATTTTTTCATAAAACAAAAACTCAATAAAAAACATGACATCGTATCATGTTTTAACACCATAGATTTTCCTTGATCCCATCCTTGACTCTCTTCTTGTTTATGTCCTATGAAAAACATTTAAGAACATGGGATGTGAATAAAAAGATCATTAAGGGATATATAATAAAAGAAAACTGTTTGTCTTGGGATAACATGAAAACTAGGAAAACGTAATCATAAAGTAATACTTTTCACATTTAATAAGTAGTAAATATACTTCACTAAATATTATCTCATTGCTTATTATTTTTGTAACCAAAAGATTACCATAAAGACCATATTAATCAACGTATATCATATAAACATAACTTGGTACATAAACATACTTAAATGGAATAACCATATGGTTGCCTTCAACACATATCACTAAATGGAACAGCCATACAGCCAAATTCCATACCCATTGCATTGGAGGTTATAATGTAACGTCCCATACATGGTTTATCATGAAACCACCCATCATTTGGTTTATCACGTAACTAGCCATCAATAGTTTATCACCTAACCACCAATCATTGTTTTATAACAAAACCACCCATCAAATTTCCAAGTACCATTATATAATCATAAAACCTAAAATATTGAAAATATCAACATTTCACTAATAACATTTCATTTTCAATAACAAGAAATCATTACAAGATATAGAAATACTCAATCTATTACAAAAACAATTTTCAATTCAAGAACACCCAAAAGAGAATAAGGTATTTCTTTTCCTTTTAAAAACATTAAGTCCTATAGAGGAAGCCAAACATCAAATAACGGTTTAAGGGCGGAGAGGTCATTGTCGCCGAATATGATAAAAATATTTATTTTTTAATTTATCAACACTTTTCATTGAAAAAATATTCTCATTTGAATGAAATTAAATTTCAAATGGTTTTATTTTACACCGTATAAAAAAAGGAGGTGTATATTTTCAAAATATGCCTCAATGAAAAGAAATTGAGATAAAGTCCCTTACAAAGATCGTATCATTAGATTAAGGATAAATCAATGAAATAATTATGTTCAAAAATTTAAATACACCAAATATAAGTATATATTCATTGTAAAACAATCATATGTCATTCACAAATTTTCTTGGAAAAACAAAACTAATGCCATGTATATTTAACTTAATGAATGGATATTGAGTTTAGATTTATCATACAATGTTCGTATAAATTACATAAGAATTTATCAATGGGGTGATTTTTTTTAGAAACAGTATATCCTCACAAAGGGAAGTGTAAATTAAAACATAAATAAATAAATACTAATTCCACACATAATCTTGGCATAATATAATCAATGAAGTATGTGTAAATCCCAATGAGTGGAAATTGAGTTTATAAATTCCCATACAAAGATCATTTTATAAATAAAATAGATCAATTATGTGTATCCATTATAAGTACATATAAATCAATTATAAATGAAATATAGGTTATGAAACGTTATTTCTCACATAATCTTAGCACGAAATAATCATGAAGTAGAATATTAACCCATAGAATGGAAATTGGGTTAAGAAGTTCCCTTACCTTGAGTCTGACTTGTCACGTATGTTCCCTGTTCATTCTAAATACTAAAATTAAGATAATTTGTAATTGATTAAGAATATTTTTTCAAGTTTATTTTTCTTTTTATATAACTTACTAGCATGTTATAAAAATCACATAATTATTTTTGTTAATATCTATCATTTTGTCGATATTCGGTACTTGAGTCAAAGATGAACTTGTTTTCATATAAATTCTACATGGAGTCAAAATTACATCATCTCCATAATTATATTCATGATTTAAATATCATTTATATCCAGTATATATGTATTTATAGTAGTCCACAACATTTGGAGCTAATAAATGAAATGTACCATTCTTGGAGATGGTAGATCGTACATACACATTAACGCTACTTTCATTACTTTGTCATAATAAAAGAATAATAATAAAATGATATAAATTTATGTTATAATACCAGTAATATATTTATTTCATTTATGTCTCATAGGTTTAATAAATACATCATTTATACGTTCCATGTATAGCATAAATGAGCCATATCACTTTGACGGAGCGGTAGTAAACACTTCCTCAAATGAAATTATCATATTTACATATCATGGAAAGAATAAAGGTATATTATAAATAAAAACTATAGAATCATAGAGACAATATAAATATAATAAATATCATATATGAATATAGTCTCACCATAATTTCCATCGTGAGAGGTGATAGGGGAAAATTGAACAATTATTGTTTCATGAGAAAGTAGTTCGTCGTACACAGAAACAATATGTTCTTATCCATTAGACGGAGATGTATGTAAGTGTAGTTTGAATACTTCTTATAAAAACATCCTAGTATATTTAGGACACTTTTGTTTTTATGTAATCATATAATAATAAGATCATAGGGAGTGTATGTATCATCCTACCCCATCTCATTGGCTTGAGAGGGCGGAGGGATGCTACATGGCCTAAAGTGACGTTCCCAAGGTGCCAAAGGCTGGAAATAAATACTGAGGGATTTGAGAATAAATTGGGGAATGATTTTACCTTGAGAAAAAACCAACCAACCTAATAATACTTTATCCACAAACTCCATGATGCATGTCAAAAAAACAACCAAACTCATTCATTACCAACAAAAATCCAAAATATTCCACAATACAACCCAACAACCAATACAAAAAAACAAAATATCAGATTACTAAGTATCATAATAGAAATGAAACCCCAAATAAACCAAGACACACTCTGCAGCTCCACACCACGATCCATGCTCCAAGAACCACCACAACTCCCAAGAATCACCATGAACCAAAAGCAATGAGATGCTTTACCTTTACCTATGTCTCGGAATAAGACATCTGCAAAAGCACCCAAGTGCCAAAGCAGGGGTGAGTACTAATACTAAGAAGGATTTCCCCAAATGCTTCCCTACCCACGCCACTAGGATAAAATCGTTAGCACATTTATATAAATCATTTTATACAAAATCATCACAAGTGCATCCATTTCCATAATCCAAACATACTCTTACCAATCCACCTCGCCCAAACCATTCAACGTAAGGGAAATCCAAACAACCATGCCATAAGAAATTTCACCATTTCACATTAGCAAAAAAAATTCCATCATTCCAAAACATCACACAATAAAGAAACCATTACGGTAGGACTTCCACCCATCTTGTTCACACCATTCTCAACTAGTGGCACTTCCTGACCACTACCCATAATGGTGGTTCTTCTGACCAATATCCATCACCTTTTATAGTGAAACTTCCCGCCTATTTTCACATCACACTTAAACAAGCCATAACTAATCATATAACCCACCAAGGCCACACAATAGTCAAATAATCATTTTCATCACATGGAAAACCACTTCCAATAAGACATTTTCATTGAAAACCATCTTTCCTAAAACACGTTTCATAACCGAGCATTGATGATTTAAAATGAGCATTTTAAAATCACACAACAAATCCCTCTTTAGTAACAATAACCCGTTTTTTCCAAAAATCTCCAAAATCATCACCAAATTGATTTGAAAAAATATTCACACATCATTTTCACAATTAATTTCATGAAAACAAATTAATTGTACCAAAACCACTAGTTCTAACAAAGTGGAGTTGAGAAAGAAGCCACCTACATTTTAGGGTTCTGGAAGATTCAACCCACAAGCAATCACACCCCAAAATCCGGCGAAATCACCACCCAAACCACTATAGATATCCTTACCTAACATCCAAAAGCCTTAAAATAAATATCAAAGGAAACCACAACCCAATATCTACATGAAACAAATGTAGATCTAGAAAACTATGGAAGGGAGAAGAGTGTATCTAGAGAAAAACAAAAAGGAACCACTAGAGAAGACTTACCCAGGAAGAATTACCTTCATACCACCAAGATACCCCTTCTATTTCCTTCCAAAATGTGTGCGAGAGCCCCTACAACCATTTATAAGAGAATATTTTGAGTGAGGCATGGGTGGGAGACACCTTGGAGAGAAATGAGGCAAGACCGAGTGAACCCAGGCTTTTAAACCCTCTTTTTAAGTGGCCACATGATTAGTCCACACGGTTTGGAAAACTGTGTGCTAATCGTGAACATGGAATTGTCTCAAGAAAAGGGCTCTTCATAGTTTCCTCGCACAGTTTGGAAAACCGTGCGTAGGCCATGCGAAACCAATTTTCTCCACCTGCACGGTTTCCTATGAAATCTGCATGGTTTCCCAAACTGTGCTCAAACCGTGTGCCCTAATAAAAGCCTACAAACTTATTCAAAACCATTACAAAATATCCCAACCTCTTCCCAATTCATCCCCATCACTATAAACACATAAAAAGGCATAAAAATGCTACATACATCAAACTAGGGGTACTACATTCTCCACACAATTGGAATTCCCATCCTTGAAATGTAGAGGAACATTGCATTGCCGAAAGAGCTCGGGCCATTCCTCAGTCATCTCTTTCTCCCATTCCCAAGTCTCCTCATGGACATGACCATGCTACCACAAAACTTGAACTAAACCAATGATTTTACCCCATAAGGCTTTCTCTTTCCTATCCATAATCTGCACTGTCACGTGCACCAATGAATCATCCAGCTCTAGTTGAACATTATCCCAGTGAATCACATGGTCACGATCCAGCTGATTCATTTTAAACTACGAAACATGAAACACGTTATGCACCACACTAAACCGTGGTGGAAAATCCAAATGATAATCCACTTCCCCAATCCGCTCAAGGATCTCAAAAGGCCTAATATACCTCAGATATAACTTAACCTACATCCAAAACCAATGATGTCCCAACCTATGAGATATTCTAAAAAACATATGATCACACACCACGAACGACAATAGACATCGATGATGGTATGAATAAGATTTCTAAAAACTCTGAGCCATCTCCATCCTCTACCTGATCAACTTGATTTTCTCCAAAGTCTCTTGGACAAGGCTCAGTCCTGTCATCAAAGTCTCACCCGTTTCAACCCAACATAAACTAGAATGACACAGATGCCCATAAAAAGCCTCAAATAGAGCCATATGTATCGAAGCCTGATAACTTTTATTATAGGATAACTCCAACAATGGTAATTGCTCCTCCCATGAACTTCCAAAATCCATCACACAATCCCTTAACATATCCTCCAATGTTTGTATCATCCTCTCAAATTGGTCGTCCATTTTTGGATGATACGTCATGCTCATAGTCAACCATGTTCCAAGGGATTGCTGTAATGATTTCTAGAAAAGATATGTGAATCTAATATCTCAATCGGATACAATAAAAATGGGAACACCATGCCTCTTTACCACCTCATGGATATAGATTTTTGGATAGATCCTCCACCGTATGAGATTCATGAATCAGAGAGAAATGGGACTACTTTTTGAGCTGATCCACAATCACCCATATGGAATCGTGTTTCCAGACCATTATTGGGATACCCTTCACAAAATATATTTCTATTTTATCTCATTTCAACACTAGGATAGGTAAAAACTACAACATGCTTATTGGACGTTGATGCTCTACCTTGACTGGTTGACAATTCAAGCATCTAGAGACAAACCCAGCTACATCCTTTTTCATACTAGACCACCAATACTATGGCTTCAATTCCTTATACATTTTCTAAATTCTAGGATGGATAGCCCACCTAGAATGATGATAAACCATAAGAAGTTCCTCTTAACAAGCCATTGGTACCACTATCCGATTCCGAAAACACAATAATGAATTCTCATTTAGTTCCCAATTATCAATTTTCTCCCCACCATTGAGTTTAGACCTCCTTTCCATACATTTATAATCAGATGTCTGTGCCTCTTTAAACAAAAAATCCAAATCAGGAACCAACAAAATTGGAAAGAAGACCGCTCTGTCACCCCAGTCCTCACATTCCAACCACATGTCAGCTCTGACTGGCATCAACTTCCATTGATCTGATTCATGTTTCACTAGTTGAGTATATGATTTCTTACTTAATGCATCCACCACCAAGATACCCTTACCCTATGTGTACATTATGTCAAAATCAAACATCTGGAGATATTCCATCCATCTCCTTTGCCTAAGGTTGAAATCACTCTATGAGAAAATATTATTTAAGATCTTATGGTCATTAAACACTATAAATTTCTCACTCTAGAGATAATGACGCCACATTTTTGAAGAATAAACCATGGATTCCAACTCCAAATCATGTGTTGGGTAGTTCTTCTCATGCAACCTCAACTTCCACGATCCATATAAAACCACATGATCCCCCTGCATGAGAACACACCCCAACCCTGATCACGATGTGTCACAATAAACCATGTACCCTTTCCCTAGTTTAGGAAAAACCAAGATTTGTGCTGATGTATGGCGACCCTTTAACTCTTCAAATAATTTCTTACACTTCTCATCCCACTGAAATGGGATATTCTTCCTTTTAAAAGCTATCATTCGTGAAGCCAATTATAAGAAATCATGAATAAAACATCGATAATACCTAGCTATACCAAGGAATTTCCATATCTTGAAAACATTCTTAGGAGGTTTCTATTAGAGAAAATCCTCTATCTTTTCTGGATCAACTGAAACAAACTTCTTAGAAATAACATGGCCTAGGAAACTAACCTATTGTATCCAAAAGTCACACATTGACAATTTTTCAGGCAACTGATGGTCCCTGAAGATCCCCAACACAATATCCATGTGTTTTTCATGCTATACACATGTACACAAATACATATGTATATCATCCACAAATACAATCAGAAAAGAATCCAGATATCTCTGAAATATCCAATTCATCAATACCAAGAACACCATTGGTGCACTCGTTATACCAAAGGGCATAACCACATACTCATAAGTGCTGTATCTACTTCAGAAAGCTATTTTCATAATATCATTCTTCTTTAACCACAATTGGTGATACCCTAAACTCAATTCAATCATATAGATCCACTAAGATATTCTAAAATGGTTTAAAAAATCATCAATGCGTGGAAGTGGATAATGGTTCTTTATCATAACCTCATTAAGTCGACAATAATCAAAACAGTGCCACAAGGTTCCATCCACCTTTTTATCAAATAATACTGGAACTGCCCACAGAGATATGCTAGGTTGGATGTACCCTTTTTTCTATAACTCTTTCAACTAAAACATTAATTCTCATAATTATGTTGGAGACATTTTGTAAGACGTAAGTGAAATTGGATTGGTCCCCAAAAGGAGATCAATTGTAAACTCCACTTCTCTCATGGGTGGAAACCCTGATAATTCTTTAGTGAATACATCTATAAACTGATCCACAATAGCTGGAAGAACACCCTACTCAACACCTTCCACTAACACCAATGAAATATCCACTAACTGATATGAGATTGTTCCAACAGCTCGTGCAACAAATCTATTGCACCTATATTTTTATTCTTCTCACCTCTAAAGAGATGTGGAATGTCATCCTCTATCACAAAACAAACTATTTGTGCATAGCAATCGATATGGGCCTTAAACATCGCCAACCAATCCATTCCCAGGATTATATCATAAACATACATCTCGAGCACTAAGAAATCCCACATCAATTTAATTCCATCCATGACAAAAAATCAAATTTCAATTTAAAATAACTGTACCTCACATAGTGGATGGTCCCTACTGATCATCCATCACCACCAAATCATCTGCAAACACCTACTTACTTGTGACACTCTTATCCTTGTTACCCTACTGAGGTGTCATGGTATTCCAAGAATCTCCATGACCCACTTTACTTTATTGTTGAGGGGTATGCTCTTTCCCTCATCCCATCGATGCATAAGACCTGTGCGACCCCTGAGGAGTTTCATAGACACCTGATCTTGGAGAATTCTAACAATAACACTACAGATGCCCCATCTGCATACAATTAAGACATGCTCGAGGTTGTGTTATACAATCCTTCTTCATTTGGCTCGTATAACCACACTGGAAACATCCATGGCATTCTCTAAGGCTTTAGAAGAAGATTCACTGATCCTGCCATCAAATTTCAAGTTGTACTCCCACCATAGAAATGAGCATCCCTCTTCCTCTTGAACCCAGTGTTCGAGTTTCCACTAGTCCCTATGGGTACCAACATGCCTCCCCTTCCTATAGCCCCCACCAGATCTCACTCAGCCACTATAGCTCGATTCACCATTTCTGTGTAATCATCTATACACAACACTGATATCTTGGAAAGAATTCCCTGGTTCAACCCAACTTTAAAAATCCATACGTTCAACGATGTACTACCCACCACCTCAGGTGAAAACTGCACTAAGTTCATAAACATAGCTGCATATTCTATCACCACCATGTTCCCTTGCTTCAAACAGAAGAAATATATTGTTTACTGAATTCCGAATGTATGAGGGTAGAATTGTTTATTGAACAATTCCTCAAACCCCTCCCATATCACACTTTGTTTCGTCCCGGATTGGACCGCCAGCTCCCACCACTGAAGGGAAAGATATTCCAAAATATATGTGGATAACATTACTTTCATCTCTACCGATGTTCCCATGAAGTAAAAAATCTTATTTATTCTGTTCATCCATGCTTCATCCCATTCTGGCTCTGAATCAGCACTAAACATGGGTAAATTCTGTCTTTGAAACTGAACCACATGATCCACATTCCTTGTTTCATCTTCTTTATTCACACATCCCACAGCTTGAAAATTTTTCACTATACTCTGCACTAGCTGCTAGTTTCCCTGAGTTTCTGGTGTAACCACATTTTCAGCAGCTTCCTCTAGTTGGTCTCTATGATGCCTACCCGGTGCCATTTCTATCAACATAAAAACAACCATAAGTCTCACACCATTAACAATAAAGGATGTACACTTTCCAAATTCAATTACATCACAATTTTCACAACCATGATTTCCACAAGCTCACATTTCCCATGTTGCACTATTCTGAAATATCCACCATGTTTTAAAAATCAACTCATTTTCAAAACCCTACCAATTTCCATGTTTCAAATCCTTTTGTTTTGAAACCCAATAGATATTTTCAAAATGAACACATTCATGTCACACCGTAGTTCATTATACCCCAATGAAATATGCTTCATTGTGGGAAGTCATTTCTACTATGCATGTAATGCTCATATCATTGGCTACACCCACGACAACGAGATATCCAATGCCTATAAGTGTCTCTAAACACTTATGTACCCAACTCCCTAGTGACTTCAAGTTCATCATAAAAGGGTTATCTACATCCTTTTATGTTATACATTCAAAATTACAACAATCCTATGCCTTACTACCATCTCGGCTTAAGGAATAGGCCAAGAATGAAGGTCAACACCAAGACCAATGATCAACACCAAGGATCGAACAACTGCCCTCACTTGAAATCCAAGGACCGAAGAATATGATACCACATGTAACATCTGGCCCCATCTCATTGGCTTGAGAGGGTGGAGAAATTATACTTGGCCTTAATTGAAGTTCCCAAGTTGCCAAAGGCTGGAAATAAATGCTAAGGGTTTTGATAATAAATTGGGGAGCAATTTTCCCTCTAGGAAAAACCAACCAACCAAACATTCCTTTATCCACAAACTCCAAGATGCATGTCAACAAAACTACTGAAATCATACATTACCAACAGACAACCAAACTATTCCACAATGAACCCCAAAAACCAGTACAACAAAACACAATATCAGAGTACTAAGCGGAAGACTAGACATGAACCCCCAAATAAACCAAGACACTGTCTGCAGCTCCACACTAAGCTACATGCTCCAAGAATCACCACAACTCCAAAGCATCAACACGAACCACTAGAAATGAGATTCTTTACCTTTACTAATCTCCTGAAATATGACATATGAAAAATCACCCAAGTGCCAAATCAGGGTTGAGTAATAATACTGAGTAGGATTTCCCCAAATGACTTCTCTACAGATTCCACTAGGATAAAACTGTTAGCACATTTATATAAATAAGTTTATAAAAAATAATCACAAGTGAAACCATTACAATAATCCAAAAATAATCTTACCAATCCTCCTCACCCAAACCAAGAAACCCAAGGGAAATCCAAACAACCATACCATATGTCATTTCACTATTTCACTTTAGCACAAAAAATTACATCTTTCCAAAACAATACACAACAAGGCAACCATTAGGGTGGGACTTTCACCCATACCATTCACCACATTCTCAACTAGAGGCACTTATCGACCACTACCCATAATGATGGTTCTTCCGACAACTATCCATCACCTTTTATAGTGATACTTCATTCCCACTTTTGCATCATACTTTAACAAGTCATAACCATGCATATTACCCACCAAGGCTGCACAACATGCAAATAATCATTTTTATCACATCCCAAACCATATCGAATGAAACATCTTCATTCAAAACCATATTTCAAAAAACACTTTCATAACCAAGCACTGATGATTTTAAAATCAACATTTTAAAATCACACAACCAAGCCCCCTTTAGTTACAATAACATGTTTTTCCCAAAATCTCCCAAATCATCACTAAATTGATTTCCAAAAAGATTCACACATCTTTATCACAAATAATTTCAAGAGAAAAAATTATTTTTACCAAAACCATTAGTTCTAACTAAGTGGATTCGAGAGAGAATCCATCTACCTTTTAGGGTTCCGGTGAATTCGACCCACAAGCAATCGCACCACAAAATCTGGCAAACGCACCACCAAAACCTCTCTAGATCCCATTACCTAACATTCAGAATCCTTAAAATCGTAATCTGAGGGAAAAAAACCCTAGATATATATGAAATGAATGTATATCTATAAAACTAAAGAAGGGTGAAGAGTTGATCTAGAGAAAATCCCAAAGGCACCACGAGAGAAGAGTTACCCGGGAGGAATTACCTTCAAACCACCAAGAAACCCCTTTGATTTTATTCCAAAATATATGGGAGAGACTATCAAGAATTTGAGAAGATAAAATACCAAGTGAGGCTCAGGTGGGAGGAATCTTGGAGAGAAATGAGGCAAGCCCGAGTGAACCCAGGTTTTAAAACCATATTTTTAAGTGGTCGCACGGTCAGTCCGCATGGTTTGGCAAACCGTGCGCTAACCATTCACATGCCACTTTATCGAGAGTAGGGGTACTCAAAGATTCCTTACATGGTTTGGAAAACCATTTGAAGCTAATGTGAAACCTATTTTCACCCCCTGCACGGTTTCCTGTAGAACCTGCATGGTTTCCCCTAACCATGCTCAAATCGTACGCCCTAAGAAAAGCCTCCAAACTTATTCAAAACCATTAAAAACTCTCCCAACCTCTTCCTAACTCATCCCCAACACTATAATCATATAAAAAACATAAAAAATGTCTAAATACCTCAAACTGGGGGTACTATAGTGTAGAAGTAAAATAAAAGAAAAAATCTTGAGAAGAGGTTTCCTCTAAATCGGGTAACTTCTTTTGATTTGACCCAAAACGCTTTCTTGAATTGCCTTACTCCCAAGGTAAGGATTTTTGGAGTAAGGGAGGGATGTTGTGATATTTTTTGTGTATAATTTTGAAGATTCAAGTGGATTTAGAGGTGTGAGTTATGTGGGTAGAAGTGGTGGCCATTTATAAGAGGGAGGAGGGGCACTTTAGGAAAGTCTAGAAATATTAATTTATTATAAATTATATTTCGATTAAAAATGGTCCAAAACTAATTTAATTAGAAGATAAGATGATTTTGGTTATAATACCAATTATAAAATAATTTTTGGACAAGATTTGAAATTTTTTTATCCTTATCGTTTTGGTTTAACCCTTATATTACCCTTTTTAATCTTATAGTGATATCATGTTATTTACATATTGTGCGTTAATAAAATTACCATATCATGTCAAACGACCCAAAAAAAGTCATTCATGACATATATGGACTTTTATTAACCATTTGAACGAATATGATATATTTAGGAATTTAATATCATTTAATAAACTATTTTATGGTTTAAGTTATGAATTATGTCACTTTTGGACACTATTCATACTTGACTTTTCTTAAAATTCATAAAAACTTGATTCCTTCAAACCAAATGCATTAACTAAAATATAATAAGTCATTATCATATATAAAATTCGTGGATGACATAAAAATATTAAAATTATAGTTATTTTAATATTTATAATATTATTTATTTGAATCCTTTATTAATGAGTCAAGCATTGCGTCATCATTATATCAAAATTAAATTTATTTATCTAATGTATAAATATTATAAATAAAATGTCATGATGTAGTAAATATTATATTCTTTATAATTAATATTTATAGTTAAAAATATTTGTTATATAAACCTATATTAAAATTTGTTTAGTAAAAGATGCATGTTTATGTTATATTTCACTTTACTTTAAATTAATTCTTATAAAACGTCAATTTCATATCCATGTGGCTCCATGGGGTCCCAAAATCGACCCAAAGATTTACATGGTCGAAAATATCTCATTACATTGGATTAGGACATGTGTTAGGGTAGTTTAATATTATTATAATATTAATTTTTTAGCCTTATTTACTAGATTTACCCTTTAACCATGGTAAATGATATAATTATTGAAGTTACAATACATAATGTCCAAAAATAAAAGGTACTTATTTACTCAATTTGAACCTTCTAATTCCAAATATGGAATACATTTTTTCAAATTCAAAACACAAAATTTTTATAAATTAATTGAAAATTAATTCTCGTTTTCAAAACTAAAAAGTGGGTTTTGAAGAAATAAAAACTATCAAAAGACTGAAATGTGTTTATATACAATTTAAAAGTGAAATTACTAACACTGAACAACATTTGGATTAAATGATAAAAATATATTTCCTTTATACTTTACAACTGTTAAATAATATTATTTAACCATACAAATTACCTCGATGAAAAAAGTGGTTTTCAATAAAAATTTAGTGTATTTTAACTATTCATGAAAACATGATATTTATCAGAAAAATATAAAAAGATCATCCAAAGAAACTTTTGATGTCTTGATTCTAAATAAAAAATATATATTATCATATAGATCATATAAATGTTTAAAAAACTAAATATAAAAATGGTTCGCCTTAAAAAGTCTGTAAAACTTTATTTTTTGAAAAAAATACTTCTTTTATTCGAAAAATTTAATTTGTTATTATATCATATCTAAAAAACATATAAGATTAATTTAAAACCATAAATTCAATATATAAAATATATTTTACATTAAACAAAATGCATAAATATTGATATGATTTTATAAACACAATTATACTCTTTTCAAACAGGTTTTCATAAAAACACATCCTTTATATTCAATTTGTTTTTATTTACATTTATAAAAAAATTTGTAACCAATCAATAATTATTTAAACAATTGTAAACCATATTTCAAAATTCAGTTGCTAATATTCATTCCTTCCCCTCTAATGGATAGGAATTAACTATAATTAAAAATAATATGATCATTATTGTGTTATTTTTCAGTATAACTCAAAGTTGTGTGCAATTAATAATTTTGGAGAAACTCATTGTTACGTGTCGAGTACGCTATCATAAAAAGAACCCCATTTAACTTAAAATGAATATCTTATACATAAATATTAATAGAAAATTAAAAGTACTATTCTATAAATACCAAGTTCATTACATCATTCCCCACTTTTGGAAATTTCTTCCTTGCAATTTCAAAATTGGGCACAGAAACTTAATTGAAAATCTCAAATCAGAAAAAGAGTCAATAAAACTATCACTTTAAAAGAGAGAAAGATAAGTAAAAAAGGTCACCTGATATAAAACATACTAGGATTCCATTTTTGAAAACATGGATATGAAACAAAAACTAACCATCAAGTTCTGATGGAGAGTAACAGAAAAATGACCAGGAGAAAGTTAACTACTAGAAAACTATAAACTTGTGATGGATTAAATGCTCTTTGATTGTCCAATTGGAAAATTAAATGGAAAAATTTTTTATTTTAATTTTATTTTCATAATGTTGAGGAATTTATTTAGGATATTGAAGAATCACATAAGGAAATATACAGACTTTTCATGTAGAGTTTCATCCTTTAATTAATTTCTACCACAAACCCATTTTTATCCAAACGATGAGTATTCAAGATGACTTGGTCCCACTTGAAGTGATGGAATCAACTTCAAGAGAATCACATAATCCACAAAATATGAAATATATATTTACCCTATCTTTAAAATTAACCAAAACCAAAATGGTAAGTACAAGATTAGAAAATCCCAATAAATGATAATCCTTTATAAAAAATACTACTCTTAATCTCCAAAATTCAATAAACAATACCCAAAGTTAAACAAATACCATTCAGTAATCAATTTTACTTAATATTATTCAAAATAATCCAAACTAAGATTGAAATCTAAAATTAATAAGGATTTGATCAGATATTCATCCACGATAAATCTCAACATTTATCTCCACATAACATCAACTACTCTTAAAGTCTCATACTAAAAAGTAATTAACGTGATCGCATGTTCTCTATGATAGATTAATCATTTCAATAAATAACCAAAATCTATATATGTCAACAATAAAAAACATATATTCTTCCAAAATAAAATTCTACCATTACTTATCAAATAAAATCCCATTGTATTCTATTTTCATATTTTGTTCCCAAAAGAGAAAACATCTTCCAAAATAACCATTTTCACTTAATCACTAAATCGATTTTCTATACTAATGATATCCATGTGATAAAACAAAATTTCCCAAAATCAACATATTCTTGACCTATAAATTCAGTTAACCATAGAGAATAATTCATACTAACCAAGGGCTTCGTGTAGGCCAATGGTAGCTGATGCACCCTTTTCGCCCTTCGGTTATGGGTTTGATTCACGTGGCCTTCTCAGACACGACGGGTTGTCACCCTTCATATAGGTTTTACTTTTCCTAAAATTATATCTTTCTTATAACATTATCAAAAATAATATAATTTCATCAAAATAACCATAACATATTTTAACCTCAAAGTTTATATGATACCTCTCTTTTTTCATCCCAAAAAGTTATTACCCATAATTGCCACAAATAAATAGATCATATAAACCCTAATGGTTATTTATAACAATATCAATAAAATAAATGATAAACAACATTTTTATAAAAAACATAAGGGTTACAAATACTATAAGTCTGCCAAATTAATCCCATCATTAATAAATTTAAACATATAATCATCCGTAGACCTGAAATAACTCTTCAATTCCTATAATTTAGACATCTTAATAATCAAACATTCTTCATGATCCTTTATCCATGTTTTTACATATTATTCTCTTATAATTCATTCTTACAAGCAAAATCATTCATAATGTCCTGAGATTAATTAATGTCAAAACATGATCTAAGAAATAATCCATACCTTTCATATGTCATTTTCAATTTCCTTATCTTCAATTGGAATGGAATTAGGTATTGTTAAACATATAGTTGCACGGTCCAGATGATCCCATTCCTGAACCTTCTTCATAGGACACCAGTTTGTTTAATGACCCTGCACACCACATTTAAAACTATCAATTGATCCCTCGAAAATAAGTTCATTCCATTTCATGGAGTCAACTGAATGCTTCCTTTTTAATGGAAGGTTATTGCTTTATGACCTTCATTACCACATCTATAACATCTTCTAGTCCCTTTATACATTTTCCTATGTGATTCTTTCCACATTCTTGACACATATATTTTTTAATATAACTACCTTTATGATTATTATCTGAACTTCAATAGGGATTCTTTTTCACATATATGATTCCTTAGAAAAAACACCAAGGTTTGAGTGGTTAATCAAGACTCAATATAGTTGGTTAAGAATAAAAACAATATTTATCATTATAGATCCCGTTTAATTTGATCTATTATTCAAAAAACCACAAAACTTTTCTTCACATCCATTGTTACTTTGTTGCCTACTAGATCTATCCATTTACTAAAACAAATAAGTTCGGTGTGAGTATATCTTTAAATGGTCATATACTATCTTATGAGGAGGTTAATCACTAAGATATACGTATTCATGTTATCTTAAACTCATTAAATTTATCTAAAATATTTGTGACTCTTTCTAATATCCTAACCATTAAATTTATGTCACTTATGATTAAATCACACCCTAAGCTCTAAAGGTATATAAACTGACCTTTGATACCAACTCTAAGGTCCCATCCATAAACATTACTTAATCTTGAGATAAGACAATAATTTAACTTTAATTCACATCAAGGATATTTTCAAATTTATAGATTTAGATAATTAGTTCATAACTTATACATAACATGTTTAATATTAAAAGTATACACTTCTACTCACTATACATTTTTTTATAAAACAAAAACTCACTAAACATAAACATTACATCATTTCATGTTTTAACAGCATAACTTTTCCATGATCTCATCCATGACTCTATTCTTCTATATTTCTGGTAAAATACTTTTTCGAACTTAGGATGAGCATAAAAATATCAGTAAGGGATACATAATGAATGAAAATTTTTAGACTTCGGATAAAACAAAAACCATGAATACTTAATCATAAAGTAATACTTTTCTCCTTTAAAAAGTAGTAAATATACTTCACTGAATATGAGCTCATCGATTACCCTTTTGTAACCAAAATATTACCATAAATCTAATAGAAAGAAACATATTTCATATGAAGGTAACTTGAGACATAAACATACTAAAATGGAATAACCATATGGTCTAATTCTACACATATCACTAAATATAATACCCATACAGCCGACTTCCATACCCAATGCATTAGAGGTTATAATGGAACCACCCATCCTTGGTTTATCAAGGAACCACCCGTCATTTGGTTTATCATGTAACCACCCATCATTGGTCTATCACGTAACCACCTACCATTGGTTTATCACGTAACCACCCATCAAATATACAAGTACCATTATATAATCATAACACATAAAATATTTCAAATATCAAAATTTCACAATTAAAATTATATTTAAAATCACAAGAAATCATTTCAAGATATTTAAATAATCAATCTATTTCAAAAACCATTTTTAATACGAAAAAATCCAAAAAGGTAATAAGGGATTTCTTTTCCTTTTAAAAACATTAAGTCTTATTGATTAATCCAAATATCAAATAATGATTTTCGGTGGCGGAGCAATCATTGTCACCACATATTTTAAAAACATACCTTATGTCATTTAGTAAAACATTTCGTAGAAAAAATATTCCCTTTGAATGAAATTAAAAGTCAAAGGGTTTTATTTTATAACATATAAAATAAAGAGATGTATATCATCAAAATATGCCTCAATGAAACGAAATTGTAATGAAGCCCCTTACAAAGATCATGTCATTCGATTAAGGATAAGTGAATGAAATAATTATGTGTTAGAAATATTAATACACCAAATATAATTAGATATTTACTATTAAATAATCAATGGTTTTTCACATAAACTCTTGAAAAAACAAAACCAATGACACGGATATTTAACTCAATGATTGGATATTGAGTTAAGATTTCCCTTATAATGTTTGTATAAATGACTTAAGAATTTATCAATGGGGGGATTATGTGTAGAAAAAGTATATCCACAAAAAAGGGAAGTATAAATTAAAACATGAATGAATAAATATTGATTCCACACATAATCTTGGCATAATATAATCAATGAAGTATGCGTAAAACCCAATGAGTGGAAATTAAGCTTAGAAATTCCCTTACAATGATCATTTTGTAAGTAAAATAGATATATTATGTGTATTAACTATAAGTACACATAAATCAAGTATAAATAAAATATAGTATATAAAATTTTATTTATCACATAATCATAGCACGACATAATCAAGAAGTAGAAGATTAACCCAAAGAATGGAAATTGGGTTAAGAAGTTCCATTACTTTGAGTCTGACTCATCATGTATGTTCCTTGTTCTTCATGAATAATTAGCTTAAATTAATTTCTACATACTTCATAAACTTTTTCATTGATATTATTCCTTTTATATAACTTATTACCATGTTATAAAAATTAAATAATTATTTAAGTTAATATTAGTCGTTTCGTTGATATTCGGTAGTTGAGTCAAAAATAAACTTCTTTTGATATATATTGTACAGGTATTCAAAATTAAATAATATAAATAATTATATTCATGGTTTAAATATCATATATATATCTAGTATATGTGTATTTATAATAGTCCGTAACATTTGGAGCTAATAAATGAAATTCACGATTCATGGAGATGGTAGGGCGTACAAATGCATCAACGCTACTTTCATTTCTTTGTCATAATAAAAGAATAATAAATAAATGATATAAATGTATATTATAATAATATTATTATATTTATTTCATTTATATCTCATAGATTTAATAAAAATATCCTTTATACGTTCCATGTATAAAATGAACGAGCCATATCACTTTGAGGGCGCGGCAGTCCACACTTCCTCAAATTAAATTATCATATTTACACATCATGGAAAACATGAAGGTATGTTGTAAATAAAATATAAAGAATAATAAATACATTATAAATACGATATATATCATATAAAAATATAGTTTCTTCATAATGTACACCATGAGATGTGGTAGAGGAAAATCGAACAATCATCGTTTCGTGAGGTAGTAGTTCGTCGTACATAAAAATGTATGTTTCTATCAATTAGAAGGAGATGTATGTAAGTGTAGTTTCAATGATCCTAATAAAAACATCCTATTATATTGATGATATTGTTTTTGTTATATAATAATAGAATAATAAGATCATAGGGAGTAGATAGGGAAAATAAAATAAAAGAACTTGAGAGAAGATGTTACCTCTAAATCAAGTAACTTTTTTTATTTGAGCCAAAAGGCTTTCTTGAATTTCCTTCTTCCCAAGGTAAGGCTTCTAGGAGGAAGGTATGGAAGTTGTGAGATTATTTGTTTATAAATTGGTAGATCCAAGGGGCTTTATAGGTCTGATTTATGTGGTTATAGGTGGTGTCTTTTTATAAGAGGGGGGAGGGTACATTAGGAAACTCTAGAATTATTAATTAATTATAAATTCAATTTAGATTAAAAATGGTCATAAACTCATTTAATTATAATATAAGATGATATTGGTCCTAATATTTATCATACAATAATTTTTAGATATATTTTGAATAATTTTTATCTTTTTGGTTTAACCCTTATTTTACCTTTTTCAATCTTATAGTGATATCATGTTATTTACACATTATATGTTAACGTAATTACCATATCATGTCAAAAGACCCAAAAATAAGTCATTTAAGACATATTTGTACATTTATTAACTATTTTGAAGAATCATATATTTTTAGGAATTTAATATCATTTAACAAACTATTTTATGTTTTAAGTAATAAATTATGTCAATTTTGGACACTATTCATACTTGATATTTTTATAAATTCATAAAAACATGATTCCTTAAAACCAAATAAATTAAATAGAATATAATATTTCATTATCATCCAAAAAAATTTCATTGCATCAAAATATTCAAATTTCATTTATTTTAATATTTATAATATCATTTATTTGAATCCTTTATTAATGAATCAATCACTGAATCATCATTGTGTCATAATTATATTTATTTATTTAATGTATAAAAATTATAAATAAATTATCAGGATGTATGAAATATTTTTATATTTATAATTACTATTTATATTCAAAGATTTCAGTTATATAAACCTATATTAAAATTGCTTTATTTAAAGATACATGTTTTTGTTATATTTCTCTTTACTTTAAATAAATTCTTATACAATGTCATTTTCACATAAAAGTGGATTCATGGGGTCCCAAAATCAACCCCAATACTCCTATGGTTGAAAATATCTTATTTAATAGTATTAGGACATGTGTTAGGGTAGTTTGATATTATTATAATATTATTTGTTTACCATTTTTTACCAGGTTTACCCTTTAACCATGGTAAAGAAAATAATTATTGAAGTTACTATTCATAACGTCCAAAAATAAAAGGTGCATATTTACTCAATTTGGACCTTATGATTCAATATATGGAATCCATTTTTTTAAATTAAAAACACATAATTGGCATAAATTAAATGAAAATTAATTTCCATTGTCAAAACCAAAAAGCGGGTTTTTAAGAAGTAAAAACTATCAAAAGATTGACATGCATTTATATCCAATTTAAATGTGAAGTTACTTAAACTAAACACCATTAGATTAAATGATAAAAATATATTCCATTTATACTTTAAAACTATTAAATAATATGATTTATCCATATAAATTATCTCGATGAAAAAATTTGTTTTCAATAAAAATTTAGCGTATTTTTATTATTCATCAAAACATGATAGTTATCAGAAAAATATAAAAATTTCATTCAAAGTAAACTTTTATGTCCCACTTCAAAATATAAAGTTTATCTTGACAAATATAACATATAATTGTATCAAAAACTAAATTTAAAAAGGTTTCACCATCAGAAGGTGGAAAATTGTATTTCTAGAAAGAATACTTCTTTTATCCAAAAAATGAATTTGTTATGATACCATATTTAGAAAACATATAAGATGAATTTAAAACATTAAATTGAATAAATAAAATAGATTTTTCATTAGAAAAAAATACATAAAGAGTGATATGACTCTATAAACAAAATTATTCTCTTTTCAAATAGGTTTTCATAAAAACACATCCTTTATATTCAATTGGTTTTTATTTCCATTTATAACAAATTTTGTTACCAAAGAATCATTATTTAATCATGTGTAAACCATATTTAAACTTTTAGTTGATACTCTTCATTCTAACCATTCCAACATCTAGGCATTAACCACCATTTAATATAATAATTAAATTATAGTATTATTTTTCAGTATAACTCAAAGTTGTGTGCAACGTAAGATTTCAGAGAGACTTATTATTGTGTATAAAGTACACTATATAAAAAAAGAATCCCCTTTAATATAAATATAATATCCTATTCATAAATAATAATAGAAAAGAATAATTATTATTCTATAAATACCTAGGTCATCACATCATTCCATCCTTTTGGAAATCATGTCCTCACAATTTTAAAATTGGGAACGGAAACTTTATTGAATACCCCACATCATAAAAAGAGTTGATAAAACTATCACTTTAAAAGAAATAAATATAATTACAATGGTCACTAGAGATAACACATACTAAAATTCCATGTAGGAAAATATAGACATGGAAGGAAAAAGAACCATCATGTTTTGATGGAGAGTGATAGAAAAAATGATCAAGATAATGTTAACTAATAGAAAACCATAAACTTGGCATGGGTTAAACGATCTTTTCTTCTATAGTAGGAAATGTAAATTAACAACGTTTTTATTTTAAGTTAATTTTCATAAAGTTTTGGAATTTATTTATTAGATTTAATAAGAACATAAGTAAATATACTTACATTTCAAATAAAGTTTCATACTTTAATAAATTTCTAACACAAACTCTTATTTTCTACAAATGATTAGTATTCAAGATGACTTAGTCACACATGACGTGCTAGAATCAACTTCCAGAGAATCATATAATCCAAAAAATATGAAATATATATTTCTCCTTTTTTTAGACATTAACCAAAACCTAAATGGTTAGTATTAGATCAGATAATCCCCATAAAGGATAATTCAATATAACAAAATACTACTCTTAATCTCTAAAATTCAACAAAGAATACGTAAAGTTCAAAAAAGACCATTCAGTACAAAATTGTCCTTAATGTTATTCAAAATAATCCAAACTAAGATTGAAACCCAAAATTCAGAAGGACTTGATCACATAGAATTCCATGATAAGTCTTAACATTTATCTTCAAATAACATCGACTACTCTTAATGTCTAATACTAAAAAGTAATTAACCTAATCACATATTCTCAGGGATAGGTTAATCAATTACATAAATAACCCAAATCTCTATATGTCCGCAATAAAAAAATAGATTCTTCCAAAATAAAATTCAACCATTACTCCTAAAATGAAATCCCATTGTATTCTATTTTCATATAGTGTTCCTAAAAGAGAAAATGTCTTCCAAAAGAACCTTTATCATGTAGTCACCAAATAATTTTATTATACTAAGGATATCCATTTGATAGAACATAAGTTCCCAAAATAAAATTATTATTGATCTATAAAATAATTTAATGAAATAGAATAAGTCATACTGACTAGGGCCTTCATGTAGGCTAGTGGTAGGCAATGCACCCTTATTACCCTTTGGTTATGGGTTCGATTATCAGGGCTTTTCTGGATCCAATAGGTTGTCACCCTTCCTACGGGTTGTCCTATTCCTAAAAATATATCATTCTTATAACATTCTCAAAAATAATATAATTTTCTCCAAAATAACCATAACATATTTTAACCTCAAAGGTTATATCATACCTCGCATTTTGGATCCCAAAAAGTAATTATCTGTAATCGCCTCAAATTCAAGGATCATATAAACCCTAATGGTTATTTATAAAAATATCCAAAAAATAAATATAATTATTCCTAAATTAACATTTTTATCAAAAAAAATAAGGGTTAAAAATACTATAAGTCTTCCAAAGTAATCTCATCACTAATAAATTTAAACATATCATCATCTATTGATCTAAAATAACTCTTAAATTCTTAAAATTTAGACATCATAATCATCAAACATTCTTCATGATCCTTTATCCATATTTTTTCATATTATTATTTTATAAATATTTCATAAAAACAAAATCATGCATAATGTCTTAATATTAAATAATGTCAAAACATGATCTAAGAAATAATCCATACCTTTCATAGGTTATTTCCAATTTCCTCATCTTCAATTGGAAGGGAATTAGGTATTTGTAAGCATATATTTGTACGGTCATTCTGATCCCATTCTCGAACCTTCTTCGTAGGACATCTATTTTCATAATGACCATGAATACCACATTTAAAAAATTAAATTCATCCCTCTGAAAGAATTTCATTCCCTTTCCTGGTGTTAACTGTATGCTTCCTTTTTTCATGGAAGGTTATTGCTTCATAACCTTCATTACAACATCTATAACATCTTCCCGTCCATTTGAAACATTTTCCTAGGAGTTTCTTTCCACATACTAAACACATAGGTTTTTTAATATACTTACCTTTATGATTATTACCTGTACTTATATGGAGTTACCTCACATTCACCCCTTCAACCCCTGCTCTGTCGATCTTACCTGACACACACAACCACATCTTGGTTGGGTGTGTTGTTTACTAAGATGGGTTTGGGATTGTGGCGGTGGGAGTTGGAGAAATGTGGGGTTCTTCCTTTCATCAGCTTTCTCCTTCAATTTATCTGGATCTATTTGGTGTTTATTTTTAGGGCTCCAGTCCCCAATTCCATTCATGGATTCAATTCTGATGTCACCTCCTTTGTTTCAGTTTCTTCTGGTTACGTGTTTCTTTCTATTGATGGTATCTTTTTCATTTGTTCAGCCTCTTCTCGGGTGGCTTAGTTTGCGGTTTATTGTTGGTTGTGTATTTTTGGTCTGGTGGTTTTATTATTGTAAAAAGGATCATTCCCCTGGAACCTTGCGCTGCTTTAACCCTGCCCTAGTCCCGAGCCCCATTTCTCCTCTCTAGGTCGGTCGGGAGCGGTGGATCGTCAGTGTTTTGGGAGTTTGCATTCGGGCAGTTATTGGTTCTCTAGGGAAAAAGTCCCCTTTTCGGATGTTGGGTTTCTTTGCGCACAACCTCTGGTTTCTTGGCAGAGATGTTGGTTCTGGTGATCGGTTGCCTCCGGCTTTAATGTGGTGAGGAACCGGTGACGTTGACGACATAGTGATTATTTGGCGACGATGACGACGGGTACGACGATGATTATGGACGATGATGTTGATGGACGGCTATGATGATTGTGTCTTTGACTGATGCAAGCATATCCCAAAAGTGATCTCCTTGTTTCGTGTGTTTGTATTTTGAATTTGTTTCCCCACTGTTGTATCCCACTGTATGGTTTTGGATATGTTCTGGTTACCGCTCATCCTCAAAGCGGTATTTTTGAAAATCAAATAAAAAAGTTATTTTGGAAAGTAACATTTTTATATTGAAGAAAAACCACAAAATTTTCCTACATCCATGTTACTTTGATGCCAACTAGATCTGGCCATTTACTAAAACCAAAAAGGTCAGTGTGATTATATTAGTAAAGTAATCATATACTATCTTATGAGGAGGGTAAGCACTAAGATATACTTATTCATGTTATCTTAAACTCATTCAGTTTATCTAAAATAACTATGACTCTTTCTAATATGCTATCCATTATGGTTATTTCACTTATGCTTAAATTACACCCTAACCCCTAATGGTATCTAAACCGACCTTTGATACCAATTGTATGGTCCGAGCCTTAAACATTACCTAATCTTGAGATAAGACAATAATTTGACTTTAATTCACATCAAGGATATTTTTAGGTTTATAGATTTAGATAATTAGGTCATAACTTAGTCATAACATCTTTAATATTACAAGTAGACACTTTTACTCACTATTCATTTTTTATAAAATAAAAATTCATTACAATAAAACATGGCATCGTTACATGTTTTAACAACAGAAATTTTCCTTGATCACATCCTTGACTCTATTCTTCTTTATGTCCAGTGAAAAACATTTTAGAACATGGGATGAGCATAAAAATATCAGTAAGGGATACATAATGAATAAAAATTATTAGTATTTGGATAAAACTAAAACCATCAGTACTTAATCATAAAGTAATCATTTTCTCCTTTAATAATTAGTAAATATAATTCACTGAATATATGCACATTTCTTACCTGTTTTGTAACCAAAGATTTCCATAAATCCCATAGAAAGAATCATATTGCATATAAATGTAACTTGGGACGTAAACGTACTTAAATGGAATAACCATATGGTCGACTTCCACACATATCACTAAATTTAGTAGTCATACAGCCGACTTCCGTACCCAATGCATTAGAGGTTATAACATAACCACCCATCCTTGGTTTATCAAGAAACCACCGGTCATTTAGTTTATCATGTAACTACCCATCATTGGTCTACCACGTAACCACCTATCATTGGATTATCATGTAACCACCCATCAAATGTCTAAGTTCCATTATATAATCATAACACATAAAATATTTCAAATATCAGCATTTAACTAATAACATTTCATTTTCAATCACAAGAAATCATTTCAATATATTGAAATAATCAATATATTTCAAAAACCCTTTTCAATAATAAAACACCAAAAAATGGAATAATGGATTTCTTTTCCTCTTAAAAACATTAAGGCTTATAGAGGAATCCAAATATCGAATAATGATTTCGGCGGTAGAGATGTTATTGTCACTGCATACGTTAAAAACATTCCCTTTTTCATTAAGTAAAACTTTTCGTTGAAAAAATATTCCCTTTGAATGAAATTAAATGTCAATGCATTTTATTTTACACTTATAAAATAATAATGTGTATATTATCAAAATATGACTCAATGAAAGGAAATTGAGATGAAGTCCCTTACAAAGATCATATCATTAGATTAAAGATAAATAAATAAAATAATTATGTGTGACAAATATAAATACAAAAAATATAAGAATATATTAAATGTACCACAATTATATGTCATTCACATGTATTCTTGGAAAAACAAAACCAATGACATGAATATTTAACTCAATAAATAGAAATTGTGTAAAGATTTCCCTTACAAAATTCATATAATTGACGTTAGAATTTTTCAATGGGGTGATTATCTATAGAATTAGTATATACACTCAAAGAGAAGTGTAAATTAAAACATAAATTAATAAATCATGATTTTGAAAATAATATTTTCATAATATAATCAACGACGTATGTGTAAAACCCAAAGAATGGAAATTGAATTTAGAAATTCCCTTACAAAGGTCATTTTGTAAATAAAATAGATCGATTATGTGTATCCATTATAAGTAAACATAAATACAGTATAAATGAAATATATTATATCAAAAGTTATTTCTCACATAATCATATCACGTCATAATCAATATGTAAAATATTAACTCAATGAATGGAAATTGGGTTATGAATTTCCCTTACCATGAGTCTGACTCGTCACGTATGTTCCTTTTTATTCTGAATAATAAAAATAAGTTAATTTATAATTGATTCAGAAAATTTTTCAAGTTTATTATTCCTTTTATATCACTTATTACGATGTTATAAAAATTACATAATTATTTAAGTTAATATCGGTCGTTTTGTCGATATCCAGTACTTGAGTCAAAAATGAACTTGTTTTGATATAAATTGTACAATAATAGAAATTACATCATATCTAGAATTATATTGATGATTTAAATATCATATATATACACTATATATATATATATATATTTATAATAGTCGATAACATTTGGATCTAAGAAATGAAATGCACCATTCATGGAGACGATAGGTCGTACGTACGCATTAACGCTACTTTAATTTCCTTTTCATAATAAAAGAATAATAATCAAATGATATAAATGTATATTATAATGCCAATATTATATTTATTTCATGTATTTCTCATAGGTTTAATAAAACAATCCTTTATACGTTCCATGTATAGAATGAACAATCCATATCACTTTGAGGGAGTGGTAGTCCACACTTCCTCAAATTAAATTTTCATATTTACACATCATGGAAATTATAAATGTATGTTGTAAATTAAAATTACAGAATAATAGAGACAATATAAATATAATTTATATCATATATAAATATAGTTCCATCATAATGTTCACCAAGATAGGTGGTAAGGGAAAATCGAACAATCATCGTTTCGTAAGGCAGTAGTTCACCGTACACAGAAACACTATGTCCACATCCATTAGATGGAGATGTGTGTCAGTTTATTTAGAATAATTCTCATAAAAACATCATATTATATTGAGGATACTGTTTTTTTATTTAATAATATAATTATAAGATCATAGGGATTGGATAAGGAATATTAAAGAAAGGAACTTCAGAGAGGACATTACCTCTAAATCGGGTAACTTCTTTTTATTTGAGCCAAAAGGATTTATTGAATTTCCATCTACCTAAGTTAAGGATTATAAGAGGAAGGTAAGGATGTTGGTAGCTTATTTGGTCATAATTTGGATGATTCAAGGGGATTGAGAGGTGTGAGTTATGTGGGTAGAGTTGGTGGCCTTTTATAAGAGGGAGGAGGGGCACTTTAGGAATTTCTAAGAATATTAATTTATTATAAATTCAATTTCGATTAAAAATGGTCCAAAACTCGTTTAATTAGAATATAAAATGATGTAAGTTCAAATACAAATCATCCAATAATATTTAGAGATGTTTTGAATATTTTTTTATCCTTATCTTTTTTTTAACCCTTATTTTACCCTGTTTTATTTTATAGTGATATCATGTTATTTACACATTATGGGTTAATATAATTACCATATCATGTCAAACGACCCAAAAAGAGTAATTTATGATATATTTTACTTTTATTAACCATTTGGACAAATCTTAGAGTTTTAGGAATTTAATAACATTTAATAAACTATTTTATGTTTTATGTTTAGAATTATGTTAATTTTGTACACTATTCATACTTGACTTTTTTTACAAATTAATAACAACTATATTTCTTAAAATAAATGGCATTAACTCAAAGATAATTTTTCAATATAATTCATTAAATTATTGGATGGAATCAAAGTTTTAAAATTACATTTTTTTATTTTTTATAATATCATTTATTTGAAACCTTTATTAATTAATCAATCACTACCTAATAATTGTTTTATAATTAAATTTATTTACTTTATGTATAAAAACAATAAATGAAATATTATTATGTAGGAAATATTTTTAGATTTATAATTACTAATTATTGTTAAAAATATCAGTTATATAACCCTATATTAAAATTGTTTTCATAAAAGATACATGTTTATGTTATACTTCTCTTTACTTTAAATTGATTCTTATAAAGTGTCGTTTTCACATCCAAGTGGCTCCATGGGGTCCCAAATTCGACCCAAAGATTCCCATGGTCATATATATCTCATAAAAATTTAATTAAGACATATGTTAGGGTATTTTAATATTATTATAATATTATTTTTTAACACTTATTTTCTAGATTTACCCTTTAACCATAGTAAATAAACTAATTACAGAAGTTACTATTCATAATGTCTAAAAATAAAAGGTACCTATTTACAAAATTTTTACCTTATTATTATAAATATGGATTCCATTTTTCCAAATTTAGAACACATAATTGGATTAAAATAATTTATAATTAATTCCCGTTGTCAAAAACTAAAGGCGGGTTTTTAAAAAGTAAAAACTATCAAAAGATTAACAAGTGTTTATGTCCAACTTAAAAGTGAAATTATTTCCAATAACAAAAAATGGGTTAAATGATAAAAATATATTCCATTTATACTTTAAAAACATTATATAATATGATTTAGTCATATAAATTATCTCAATGAAAAAATTTGTTTTCAATAAAAAGTTAACATATTTTTACTAATCATCAAAACATGATAGTTATTAGAAAAATATAAAAATTTCCTCCAAAGTAAATTTTTATGTCCCAATTCTAAATAAGAAGTTTATTTTTTCAAATATAACATATAAATGTGTAAAAACTAAATTTAAAAAGGGTTCTCCATCAAAAGGTGTTAAAACTTCATTTTTAGAAATGATACTTCTTTTATCCGAAAAATTTAATTCTTTGTTATATCATCTCTAGAAAACATATAAGATGAATTTAAAACATTAAATCGAATATATAAAATATATTTTTCATTAAATAAAAATCTATAAAGATTGATATTATTTTATAAACACAATTACTCTCTTTAAAAATAGGTTTTCAAAAAAACACATCCTTTATATTCAATTGGTTTTTATATCCATTTATAAAAAATTTGGTAAACAATGAATCATTATTTAAACATGTGTAAACCATTTTTCAGAATTAATTTGAATTTATGAATTTCCTTCGTTCCAATGCCCAGGAGTTAACTACCATTTAAAATAATAATGATATTATTTTATTATTTTTCACTATAACTCAATGTTGTGTACAATGTAAGATTTTGGGGAAACTCATTGTTCTGTGTCGAGTATGCTATCGGAAAAAATGTCTCCTTTAATGTCAAATTAATATCTTATTCATAAATATTAATAGAAAAAAAAATATTGTTCTATAAATACCTAGGTCATTACAAAAGGTGAAACATTTCTCATCAAACTGAGAGACTCTTTCTATAGATGAGTTTGGAAAAATCAATGTTTTTGAGACATTATGAATGAATGGAGTTCCCATGAGCATAGAATTTGACTGGGATTCTCTATTTGCGTTATGATTTTATAAATTATTATATAATGTGATGGGGGATTTGTTGAATCTATGTAAGATGTATTATTATTAGACAAATGGGAAGTCGGAGAGGATGATATATATTTCATAGGATATGTTTCATGCCATGTGTACAAGATTTTAGTGGAGGTTTGGATAATTATCTTGACTTATCATATTTTGAGTACAATAATAGTGACCATTCTTCAATTCATATGGTACTGTTCGAGTGTCATTATGTTCGGTTGTGTCATTCACCATTGTGTTTCAATGGCATAGGTGAGGCAGTTTTTGTTGTGATGAGTGTGTTATAGGAGACCTTTGATCAAATATTATTTATTCCAAAGTGGTTTGTTTCCATTAAAAGTAGGCAGTGAATGTATTCTAACTAGAGGAGATGCATTTTTAGTTTGATATGGGTGATCATTTTTTATTATGATTTTCACCTCAGTTAGGGAATCAGTATTTGTAGAGGTTGGGAATATTGGATTCACTATTTTTGGGACTATTTAAAATCTTTGGGCATATCATAGTAATGGAAAACCATTTTTATCTTCCTCCATGGTTTCAAGTTATATCTAAAGTGTTCTATTTATCTCAACTTCAGACATAGGATCCTGATCCTGTGTATCTGATCGATAGATATGAAGTTGAGTTGGGACCACATGCATCATTTGTGGAGTGATCTGTATAGATTATGGAACATTGTAAGAAAGTGTAAATGGGAGAGACAATACCACATGTTTTAGTTCCAAGATAGTATTGAAGAATCCTTGAGGATAATTGGGATCAGTAATATGATGTGTCAGCTCAATGGTCCAAGTTTCTGGTGAAGGAAGTTAATAGACACTTATTGAGTGTGTTAAATCCTTCAAAGGGGACATTGTAATGGATTGGAATTTTTAAGTATTTTAAGCCTTACTTTTGACCATTAATATATTTTTAGATGAATAATGATTTTCTTTGTTGAATTCCTAAACAATTTTTGGATGGTTTTAAAAGGTTTTAGAGTATTTTAAAGGGGTATGTGGTTTGATCACATTTTTAAAGAAAACATTTTTTTCTCCTAAGGAAATTTTGTAGATTATTCGAGAGGGATGGTGAGTTGTGCACAGTTAGCACACTGTTTAGGTAACTATGAAATATTGTTTAGGGAATAATGGGACATTGTACAATGGAAAAAACATGTTTGGTGCGTGGTTTACTAGACTATGGTCGTAAACCATGTGGGTACCCTGAAGGGCCACTAATCCCCGCACGATTTGTGCATGGTTTTGTATATTTTGTGAACAAACCATACATAGAAAATAAATTAAATAAAAAATTGGAATTTTAAATTGAATCCTCCCTAAAACCATTCTTTATTCCATATACATATAGGTCTCTCAAACCTATGGAACCTAGTGTCTATTCATGGCAATGAAACTCCCTCAGAAATCTAATTCTGATGGATCAAGAGTCTTTAGATCATTAGATTTCAAGGTAGGAGGTGAAAATTCATTTTTTATTCAAATTCATTCTTTATCGCTTATACTATTTTTAAAATAAATCATCAATCTAGGATTATATATCTTAAACTATGAATGTTTTTGTGATGTAATATAGGATTCTTGATTTATTAATGGATCTGCTACAAGATCTTGAGAATTGTATACCTTTACCCAAAATAGAAATAGATTTTCCATTCGTGATAGATCTCTTTGGGTGAGTTTATCTACCTCTAAAACCATATAATGTTATCCTTCTTAAAAATTTATTTGATAATCCCATTTACAAAGAATCAGTATTGGTTTTAGGGAATGTTGGATCTCATGGATGATTCGATGATTTCTTTTAGAAATTTGAATTTATACACTAAGCTAGAAAGTCCATACCATGTAGGGCCTTAGTACAAGGTTGATTTGAATTATTTGGATTTGTGTTAATGTGTTCATAGCCATGAAAACCATTTTATAATATTCTATACTTGTGATTTTTCCTATGGTGTGTTTGTGTGTGGCCCATGAGACCTTTGAATTTTTTGATATGCTTGTTCCTTCTATAATATGATCTATTTTGGGTGAATGATTGGCCTATGGATGTTTTTATCAAGTATCAAGGTTAAAGGTGAATTTTAGTGGAATTTTTATCCCCTAGAGGTGGATCATGTGCTGGTGTGACATGGTTTCGATGACGAATATGGGACTAGGAGAGAATGTCGGGGTACAATAGCCTTGTGTCCTAACCCAATGTAAAATATGGGGTATGATGGCCTTGTGGCCTCACCCAAAATAGATTATTCAGTCTAATAGTCTCAGGGCCCAACTCAGTAGAGGTAGGGGCATGATAGAATTATGGAATGCTATGGGGATGATCCAAGGGTGTGATAACCTTGTGGCCTGACACATGGATTTATTGATTATAGATCTTGATATGAAATATGTGTTAGATTTATGGAACAATTATAATATTTGATGACATATGAGACATTCTATCAAACATGGAGGCAAAGAATGTATGGCCAAGACTCATAGTAAACTAGTTAGAACATGATTGTCTAACATATGATTGTTTTTTAGTTGATCATTAACCTTTTGTCATGAAATACACCTTTATATACATGTGAAATTTATTTTATGGATTTATTGTTGGCTTCCTACTAGTTTCATACTCTTATAATTCATGTGAACCTTGATGTGTGTACATATTTAATTTTTATGGATCCAGGTAAGGTAAATGGTATAATATTGGAGAGCTGAGCAGGTATAGTTTGGAGAATGGAGGTGATCTCAGGACAGACTCTGGAATATCATAGTAGTGTTTTATTTTATTTTTATTATTTATCATACATGTTTGAATTAACACATTGGGAGTCTTTTTTTATTTATTTTTCTAAAATTTATTCCATTTCATTATTGAATTATGATATCTAATGTGTTGTTATGGTTTTTTTATTAAAACTAATTGTGATTGTAGTTTATGGTTATTATTACCAAGGGTATAGTCCCCACCCAAACAACATTTAGACCCTCACTTCTAGCTATAAGCATCTTGTATATAGGGTGACATACACGAAGTAATCTAAAACATCAACTAGACTCAGTGATTCAGTTGGGTCGGTACACTACCGACTAGTATTTGGTGTCTAAACAACACCATGTGGACATTATGCCCTATGTATCAGATAATTAACAATTTATCACAATGAAAAAAATCAAAATATAAAAACTAGTACTAGTAAAAAAGTAGAAGTAATAATAACAAGGTAATTTATAGAAGATTCTATAAGGGAAGATATAATAACATCTCGTGCTACATAAAATGGGTACAATATTCATCACATAAAGTTATAAGATATCATGACATGTGGTGGCTCGATATAAACAATGATAAAAAGAGAAAAATAATAAATAATGCCCCACTAAAAAATGTCTCACATCATATCTCGGAATCACTTGAATCCCATTCAACTAGAACATACTCAACAGTATTTTATACGGCCCTTTCCCTTTTCTATTTCCATAGCCATAAAGTCTACACATGTATCATGATTCCTAAAGAAAGTGTGATAATAAACCTAGAAGGACATAAATAGTGGTCCCTTATTATTAATACAATAATTTTGTAAATATTAATGCATTGATGAGGGTAAATAAATAATTAACTAATTAAATTCATTGGGTCATCATGTGATAACAAGGATGGCAATAAATTCCCATTCATACATTTTTTAGCCCCATACAGAAAGAAAAGTAAAACAAAACAATATTAGCACATAAAAACATCACAAATTCCATATATATTACTTTATTGCCTCATCTAGAATAATTAACTATCACTTTACTCTTAAGGGAGGTCATATCAAGCACACTGACCCATACTTTCTCACTCAAGGGAGGTCACATCACACACGCCAACCCATCCCTACTCAGTCAAGTAATGTCTCAGACACAAAACAATAAATAAACACATCAAAACCCACCACAATATATGGAATTCTTTAACCAAACCCCAATATTAATTTAATAAGTTAAATTAGTCTCGATAAAGCACGGACATCTCCCTCAAAGTAATATTTCCCAAATGGATAAACATAGAATCACTAATGTATAAAAGTTGAATTCCCACATTAATATAATAATAACTCATAACATCCTCCCTAAAAGTTCAACCACATGTATGCAGGCCTACTCGATCACTTTGATACTATAGGTAGAGTTATCAAAAGGCTACACACACACCCTAAGTCATTTGAAGACATAAAACTTCATGGGAAAGATATAAAATGTTAAGGGCTTCCTACCTGAAGCGTGTTAAAGTCCAATCACCATGATTCATAAAATGTAAAAATCCAATCACACCAGACCCCTAAAATTAGCACTAAAATAATCATATTGATGTTTCGGAAAAGGGAAACAAGAAATAAAGGAATGAGGGGTTAATAATGGACTAAAAGGAATTAATCCCACTAAGAAGAACCTACCACGTCAAGCGAAACTTCAAACAACTGAGAGATGATGGGGTAGCTAAAATCACTAACGATATTCCCCTTGGTTCTTCAAGGTTTTTTTTATGTTTGGGGAGAGGATAGGGATGGTAAAATATAGGTTTCAACTGAAGTTACCACTTTACCCCTTGTAAAATTATTCCTAATTACTTATTTATGGTGTGACATAGGTTGTTACGACATAAATGACTACATAGAGAACCTCATAAGTTCTATCTCAAATAATTCATGGCATAAGGCATGCCTTCATAGTGTAAATGTCTATGTGAAGAAACTTATCAGTTATAGGTCTAATCTGTTCTTCTCAAACTCACTCATGAGCATCCCCGACACCCTAAAAATCTAATAATAAATATTATAAACAGAATTAGGAAAACATTTAACCATAACTCAACATAATCATCAAGGGATGTTACATTCATTCAATGATGATGGTGCATATAGAGTATTATTATTATTCTTATTAGTTGGAGTACAATATTAATGTTATAAATTGGTAAGTAGTAAATAGATATTAATATTCATTTTGATAGGTAACCTAGGTTGTTGATAAATGTGACTATAGAGATCTTTATTGATCAATATATGATGCATGATAATTTTTCCTCTTTCCTAAAGATATCTATTCCTCCTAATGGAGAATAAAGTTCCCTTTCCTGAATACATTTTTTCATCCTTTAAGAAGTACTAGTGTAAAGGTGTATATTTCATATTTGTTTAAAAAACAGAGATGAATTCATTCATTTAGAAAGTTATAGAGGGAGAATTTATTATCTATTTTCATTATAACCTCTGTATCACTTAGTAACTAACATCCAATGTAAATTAATTGATCTATTTTTATCTCTTGTATGATATAAATGATTATTTATTGCTTTAATATTTCCATAATTTATATTTCTACTATGTGTAATCACTCTTATGGTGAATAGTTAATTGGTGGGTGGAAACTATCAAATATTTAGAATGTACTAACACACTAAAAATTTGATAATAGGATGTGTGTAGATATCCTTATTTTTAATATTAGTTAGGGAAAGGATCTAATACAAAAATGGTTCCTAGTATAGGGAGATGGGATTTGTGATATTATTTTCGGTTTTGGTGATGGATGTATAACTTTGAGATAGAAATAGACAATTTCTATTTTAATGTATTGTTATTATGTATATGGAATATTATTTTTCTCATATATAGTGAAGTATTTGTTTTATTTAAGATATTCGTATATAGGTTGAGTTATGTATTTTTAATATTTTTTTGCATTGTATATGTTTGTCCTTATATTTAAATTTGATTTACATTGATAAATATTATTATTTTACATTTTTGTAGAAGTATGATATATACTACCTAATGAATAGGTTTTTTATTTTTATAATGTCCAACATATAAATTTTTCAGGTCATATTTTTTAATAATTTAGCAACAACACAATTTTCCTCTAAAAAATGAAAAATCACTTTCTACTTCATTGGATTTATCCATTATATTTATTTTATACTTTAGTGATTTCTAAGATTCGAAAATATTATTTAAATTTAGTCCAATCCTATAGAATATTGACTAGTTCCTTAAAAAATAGTATTATGGTACATTTAAAGTAGTTGGATCGAGACTAGACAAGATATATGATTATCTAGAAAAAATAAATAAGTCATAAATATATGTAATGAAAAAAAATTTGGTGGATGTTTTATTGTATATGGTAGTATATGTCAAATTTTATATTCCATTTTGGTATCAATACATTTTCCTTGATTCTGATGTATCATGATTTGGATCCTATCGGCCTGAACATGTAATATCACATGAATTAATATGCTTTTGTATTCTTATTTATTAGATTATTACTATTAATTGAATATTTTGTTAATTGGACCTTTGGGGATAAATATATATATTTATACTTATTTATTTGTAATGATTATATTAATATGAATATTAAATATATTCCTTTGATTTAGAAATCCCCTATGTTGTAATTGATAATTAGATTTTTCCTTTTTATGCATAATGTAGTATTTTTCAAATAATTATGAATTATTTTTAAAGAATATAATAATTTGATAAAGGTAAATGAATGTGAGTATGTATGGGGTATTATGTTAACCAATTAATTTTTTTTATTAAATTGATTAAAGTTGCCAATTTTTAGATAAAGGTTTTAAAGATATTATCTAAATAAATTTTGTGTATAATTTTACAATTTCCACAAATAGCCTTATAAAATATACCATTTATCATGAAATAACCACTAGTAATATCATTGTTCCATGATTCCAAGAGGGTATTTATTAATAATATCATGTTATAGGGAATGGACTTCTTTTATGAGATGTAATTTCTACCAAAACCATATAAAAAGTTCATTTTAATTATCACCCAAACATTCACAATGATGTAACACTAAAAGAAGTGGAGGGATGTATCAAATGTATCAATTTCATTTTTGATAGGATTGAGACCATTGAGAAGTATAGTGTATAACTAGATACCTTTATACTTGATGGGAATTCTCCTTATTTATAGGATGTCATGATTGAATCCAAAAATGGTTGTGGGTTGATATGGGAAATATTTTAGGATTTACTATTTGTTATATTCTAACTTGTAAATATTCATTTATTCCATGCGTGTGAATTCATGGATCTCAAGAAACTAAAAATTAAAGTGATATAGTATTCTTCCAATATTATGAATATACTCTACTTTTCACTATAATTGAGTATGGATGTGGAATATAAATCCCAACACATTAATATTGGGTTGAAAAAAAAATTAAAATCATTCATGATGTTATTCAATAGTTAAACCCTATCAAATGTACTAATGAGTATTTTTTTAGAGAAGACATGCTCTAAGTTTTTTTCATGGGCTAATGGTTCACTTATTAGCCAAATAATAAGTAGGGGAATTATGATTTTCTCTATTCTAGAATAATTATATAGTTTAGGTCTAAATGTAATCACAAAAATATCCTATACTCTATCCATCCAAATATAGATTTAATCCACTTTAATAAAAAACAAATTAAATTTCATGGGAAATAGAATAGGGGATTGAGAACAAAGTAACTCTCCTACTTCTAGATCAATCAATAGTTTTGGTTAGTTCTATATGGTTCATATAAAGGAATACAATGTAGACATCAAAAAAACAGTAGAATATAGAAAACTAAAATCAACTATTATCCTAGTAATGGTAACCCTTATTATAATAGACCTAAATTCCCATTATAGTCATATTCAATTTTATATTAAGCTAAAATAATGAAATTTATAACCAGTCCCATGATATAACCTTTCTTGGATTCACATCAACATGGTATATTTTTTAAATGGTTACAAATTTTGGTTAGGAAATATATAATTGGAATATTTTATATCCCCCTTAGTTTTTTGTATGTTAACCATGTTAATTAATCATTTTAGCGATATCCAAGTTCCCTTTATTATTATTTAACGTATTCTCTATTGATTATTTTTGTTATGGATGCTTTGGTAGTTACATTGGCGTGGAAAAAATGGGTATTTAGTAGAGTGTGAATTACTGGTATAAGAGAGATCTATGTTGATATCACTTTCTATGATTTAAATGTGGGTAATGTTGTATAATAGAAAGACTGAAAATAAAAAATAGTCCTTCAGTTGGTGTATATAAGTTCTCCAGTATTGGTGCCTTTGGAAATATCGATGGGTGTCCAGTACCTCCATTACTAAGATGGTATAAATTCAAAAAAAAATAGATCATTAAAATTATAAACTATTCAAGGTTCATTGTGCGCATTAGGAAAAACAAATGGAATTGGAGAGACTTCCCTATCCTGGATTATCGATATCGGATGTTCTATAGTGTGTGCTATATTAGATAGGTAACATTATTTTGAACACTAATTCTATAGAATTTATAATATAATGATATGTTTATTGGGGAAGGGATGATTGGGGCCATCCATTGCATGTACAACAGACATATATTGAATAGTGTTTGGGGTGGACACACATGAGGGATAGGTGGGGGATATGGATGGGTGCTTGGGGGACACTCTAATTAGTGTTAATTAAATGTGAATTAAACTGCCCATAATTTATCATCCTATGAAAATTTTGTGGTGAAATTATAAGGGTTTAACCCCCCCCCCCCCCCCCATCTAAAATAAACATTGATAATTTTCACTTTAAATTACAAATGCAACGTATAAACCATCAATTCACAGATTATGTATGTAGTTTAGCATAATTTGCTCATAAACACCACTAAATTGTTTAGATAGGTTTATAACCCATCATAATAAAAAAATTAACCCCCTCTAACAACTTCAATTTTTAGTGTTAAACAATTTTGTTTTGGTTCCTTTTGAAATATTCATGGGTGTTCACTTCCTACATTACCATGATAGTACAAATTCA
This sequence comes from Viscum album, assembly GCA_963277665.1. Taxonomy (NCBI): domain Eukaryota; kingdom Viridiplantae; phylum Streptophyta; class Magnoliopsida; order Santalales; family Viscaceae; genus Viscum; species Viscum album. The sequence continues at coordinate 1,465,775,809 of OY728138.1, read as the reverse complement.
AAAAAAATGAAATTAGAATTATATACTATAAAGGATTCATTATGTGAATTTGAAAATACAAATGGAATTGATGATAATTACCTATCCTAGAATATTTATTTAAGAAGTGATATAGTGGGTGATATATTGAGTGTGGACATAATAAAGCGTTGTATTTTTCCACCCTCATATGATTATGGGAAAATTCAATATTTGATAGGTAACACTATGTTGATCCAAATTGATATAGAATTTATGAGGTGATTTTATGTTTTTGGGTGATACAAAATATACCTAAAATTTATTTTATATTTTTCTTCTATTGAAGACAATATTATAGTGTGTTCTTATTAGTTTCAACTCAAGATTAACCATTTCCCATTTTTTCCAATATCATCTAGTATCTCTTCAAATTTTGATCATTTTAAATCATCGAAACCACATTTTATTTAATTATATGATATTTTAGCACATTCTATGATTAAATAAATAAAACCAAATTATTAGGTTTTATTTATAATTAATCTTAAATTGAATTATAAACTAAATATGTATTATTTTCTATATATTTTGAAATTAATAGGGATAGAAATAAATAATTATAGAAAAACAATATGGATAATTGATTTTTTCTCACTCCCCCACTATTAAACATTACATTTGTTGACTCTCACTAAATGAGCATTAGAAAATCTATAAGAGAATAAATACTCTAAGCATTGGTATTACTTTTTCTACAAAACAATAGGAATGTGACTGAAACATGCAGATCAAGTGATCTTCCAAAATACATGTGATCTCATGACCTTCATAAGTTCAAGAAAATGAGTCATGAATAATGCATGACCTAATAGAGTTCGGGAAGAACCCTTTTCACAAGCCTCTTTATTCTCAAAAAGGCATCTAAGACACTCACTGATTGTGTGGAGGCTTCCAGATAAGATCTGTAAGTCATGTGACCTGTCTCCCAGTAGGCATCTCACAAACATCCAAAAATAATTCTAAAATAAGCGATTAAAATATGTAAAATACAGGATCCTCTTTGAGTTTTTAATCTTCATGAGACATGCCCAGTGATTTTAAATACACAACAAAATCCCTCACACCAGGTCCATCTTATCACACAAGATCCTGATGATTTTCCATTTTCTCTATAGAAAATCATATGATTTATACATGACAATGATCACATATCACCAAAACACCCTTCATTGGTCAAATAATGCATAACAAAATGGGGATATTTATTGTATTTGACAACACATGAACATGTTTTTGAGATCCCTGTCCCTTGTCAAATAAATAAGGAAATAAAATTTTAAATGACAGGAGCTTCTTGCGAGGGGAATGTTCTATGATTTTATGTGAATAGATTTATAAGCCTTGGAAAATCACTAGTGATCATGTGAAAAACCCCTAAAAAGAAATAATGGTCATGTGATACCCCTTGGTAGGCCAGTATGATCTCATGAAGGCCCCCTTACAATCCATTTTTATCTCATAGAAAATTATAAACAAGGAATGTCAGATCATATGATAGACTCTCAATAGGCATCCTGATCTCACAAAGGTCGTTAGAAAGGGAATATTTTCCTTGTAAAATCCCCTCTTCATGACCATATTATTAGTTAATACTCTTTAGATTGGATATAATACAATAAATGGGATGCTGACGGGATGGTCTTGCGGTCGATAAAAATCATGCGACACTCACAGAAGGATCACTCGAAGTGCATAATACCAAATCCCTCCATCGACTCCTGATTGAATATGAAAGATATTATTCACACAAGGTGATGTATAAATAGGGTTGAGATTCCAATAAATCCATCCCCCTCATCAAAAAAAATACATATTTGGATCCACACACCGATACACCCAAGCATCGGAGCAGACTTCTCAGAGCGACCAATCTCAGGATCATAAAGGTTTTTCCCCAATTAAAATCTGAGGAACAACCTAAGGGATCAAGATGAATAAATAGAAACAGGTTGTGATAACCTGGGACCAAATGAAGTAGTTATAATGGATTATGTGAAGGAAGTCACATAGATCTGTTACATCATATGAAACCTGAACAAATTAACATTGGTCAAATATAAGGAACATATGAAATAAAATCCTGAAACAAAGACTAAAAAGAAAGGAGACTTACACAAATAAAATATATATTAATCCTCATTGACATCACATAAACCACCAAGGTCATGTGATATAACTGGTACATGTCATCCAGATCATGTGAATCTGCCTTCACATAACATTTGAATCATGAGATTTCCCATAGACATGTTAAATAAAGTTGCAAACATCCTCCGAGAATGCCACCCAAGTCTCAAAAAACCCAATGGGCTCACCATCCACACCATGTGATATCCTCTATACATATCCCAAAATTATATGGTAGCACCATTTCATGTCAACTAGGTCTCACAATGGCACCTGGTCCGGACATCATAGATCATGCGACGACCTCGAAGTATGTCAACTGAGATCACGAAACATCCTCTGGACAAGTCATCCTGATCATGCGACACCCCCTAAAAATGTCAGCTGAGATAGTGTCATTCCTTCCAAAAAATTTATCCAAGTCATTTGGCACACTCCATACATGTCATCCAAGATCTTGTGATGGTCTCCAGGAGAAGTAAGCTAGGTCTTGCGATGTACTCCAGACAAGTCATCTTTGATCATGAGATAACCCTCAGACATGTAATCTAGATTATGAAACATCCCTCGAACAAGACAAAGATATTATGATATTGTATTTGGACTTGTCTGCAATATAACTATACATATATAGACATCCACAAAAATGTTAAGAATATAATCAAGGCAATTCTGGAAGAAAACCGAGCAGGTCAGGAAAAAAATCAAATAGGTTATGCAGACAACCGGGTCAGGTCAAGAAAGAGTCCCTAGACATGATAACCTTGTCCAGTATGAATTTAAGGGAAACCTCAGTGTGTAATCCATGATCAACGGGAAACCTCAGTCTGTAATCCCAAATCAAATGGAATCCTCAGTGTGTAATCCTTCATCAATGGCATAATACATTATGTCCCACATACTAGGCAAACCTCAGTGTGTAAGCCCGAATCAAATTGAACTTTGAGAACTCTAATGGGTGTCCAACTCGGTGTATAGACCTAAATGTATCTAACATTAAAACCATCGAGACCCCATCACTCCCATGGGTTGATCATTCTTCCTCATCCATCATCAGGTTGAGAAAACAAACCAAACTATGAGAACTCTGATTCCTTCTATAACTAGGATATGTTGGGTTCCTTCCTAATGCATGAGATTCATTTGAAAACCTCTAATGGGTTGTCTCAATATACAAGTCTCACACCCATATGTTGTGAAGATGATTACTTTATATCCCTTTTTTCTTACACCAATCATAGATCATGTTGGTTTAGGTAGATGTAATGATCATATCATTTTATCATGAACCTTCACTAACTCGGTAAACTTCAGTGTGTGATCCACGATCAGTGAAAATCGATAATTACCCCCATATAAGGGCATCCACCATGGGGTAATTCCCAAGGGTGCACTACTATAAAAATGGCAATTAAATGCGCTGGTATTTATCAATTCTAGAAAAAAAAACTGATAAATGGAATCTTTATCAACATTGATAAATTTAACCCTTTATTAATGTATTTTTTAGAGCTGATAAAGGGATCGTTTATTGGTGCTTTGTTTTTAGCACTGATAAAGGGTTCACTTTATCAATTCTTTATTTTTAGTGCTGAAAAAGGTTACCCTTTTTTAGCACTATATTCTTATCCCTCATAAAATAATTCTTTATGATTTCTTTTTTAGTGCTGATAAAGTTCTGAATAAATAAAATGAAATAATTAAACAAAATAAAAATTACAAACTAAGTTTATCAAAAAAATACTAAAAATTTTATTAATTAAATAATTATTATTAAAATGAATAAATTTATTATATTATATATAAATTATAAATACTAATAAATATAATGTATGTGATATATAGATATATGAAAAATGAAAAATAAACAAATTAAAATTAAAAATAAGTAAATTGAGAAAAAATATTAAACATTTTATTAATTAGGTGATTATTGATAATGATAATAAATATAATATATTAAATATTTAGATATATGTTAATGTATATAAATAGTATTTATATAATAAAAAGTATTATTTCTACTTTACATTAAATAGTAATATATTTAGTGAATAATGGTTTATAATTAAAAATTAATATGAAATAAAAATACTGACTAATTGCATTGAGTAATTAACATAATAGAATGTCATTTAATTTTTCAATTTATAAGAGAGATCAAACGTATCATATTGATTTGAAATATATGTAATTAATTCATTTTTATATACATACACGCAAACACAAATAATTTTTTTAGAATTTAATCAATTTATGTTATGTATTGTATATATATTTATTTTCTATGTTTTAATATTTTAAATATGTATTAATCATTATTAAAACATATATACATTTTTAATGATTTATATTAATCAAACATATGCAAATTTTTAATATTGTACTCTTTTTTAATTAATCAATTTTACTCACTTTTAACATGCATGAACTTAAGATTAAATATTCATTAATAATGTTAAAAATACATTTTTAAATTAATATTTATAAATAAATTTATTTATAAATGTATATTTGTTGTTTTTATTTGTAATTATAAATAAATAAATAATATTTTCATAAAAAGTATTTAAATAATTATATTAAATAATTAAAAATTATAATAAATTTATTTCAATAGTGAATATATTTACTGTGTTTATATATATAATTATATAAATATATATAATGACATAAATATAAATTTTAAAAAAAATTATATAATTATAAATGAATAATTATATATTCAAAGAATTGTAAACTTATTATTTTATAAAAAATATTATTTTAAGTATTATAATTATATATAATAATTACACTTTTAAAAAAAATATAATTTATTATATGTATTTATCAACACTAAAACATTAGCATAGGTAAATATTGAATTTATCAGTGATTTTTTAGTACTGATAAATATCTATCTTTATCAGTTCTTTTTTTGAAGCGTTGATAAAAGTGTCACGGTCTATTTTAAGAACTCTAACCATCGTGAACTAGTTCGCGATATGTGAAGCTCTCTGTCGAAGAGACCTCATTTCATCATTCCTCATTGTTAAATAAAATATCTAATATAGGCTAGAATCAAGACACCAACTATTCCAAGGCTCGAATCCAAGTCTCTAGCGATTTAGGGGTTGAACGCAACCATGACGCAAACAAAATTCAACTTTTTCGATATTTATAATTTCCCTTAGTTGTCAACTGAACCTTATCATCCAACATCTATGTATCCCAACAAGAATATTTGTATTTTCCTATAATAAAACAACCAAAAATTTATTGTTTTTTAGATATATTAAAGTATCGTCTTCCCCGATATCATGTGGGTCTCTTTGGGACAACACTGGTATTGTGCGACTTGAAATATATCAAACCCAATGTTGGGTATTGTTATTCTGAGGTATAATAGGCTCCCAAAACCTATATTCTATAACATCTACCTCTTTTGAATCGTCATATTTTGAAAAACTTCATCAATATAGCTATCAATGTTGTCATTTGTTTGGAATATTACATTGCAAATCACTTGGATGATGAAATATCTAACATCATTGGGGTTTTATAATATGTAGTGCCCCAATTGGCACTCATAGGGTCGAGTGAGGAGGAACTGATATATAGGGTTATCCTCTTCTATTTGAAATTTAATTCTAGAAGTTATTTACAGAAAATGGATGATGAAATATCTAACACATGATAACAACTATATAATCATTTTGTCATGAATTTTTTTCCAAGGATAATGTGCGCTAAAATATGGATTAAAATTAATGGATTTATTTAGAATAACTGTGAACTATTTCATGGGACCTGGGATATATTTAAGAGTAACTTATGAAATGTAATAATCAAATGATTCTAATGAATCTATATAATCAGATGATAATATATATATATCTGATTTGTTGTATTGTTTATTTAACTACATATTTAAAAAATATAATGTTTTTAGTTTTTATTTTTGAGATATATAAAATTGAATTTAAATAATATTACATAAATGATTTAAATAGAAAAATCAAATAAGTTTAAGGTTCTATAATCCTTGGAATATATTATACAAAAAAACTGATTTTGAGATAAACTGTAATTGATATTCTGATTTTGGTTGTTGAAATATAGTCATAAAATAAACAATTATAATGAGTCATTTTCTAGGAAAAAACTCATCATCATGGTGTTTTAAGAAACAAAATATTGTTTCATTACATGGTGCATAAGGAGAGTACATTGTTGATAGATATTATTGTTCTCAAACGTTTAGGATTGATCAAAATATTTATAAATTTTATATTTTCATTGAAAAGTAATTAATTTAATGACAGAAATTTTATATTATTTTAAATTTTAAATAATATTTAAAATCATTCATGAATAAATCTTATACCACTAGATTTAACTAATTTTGATAAATTAAATTATCAACAATTATTTATGTAAATTTAATAAATAATTTTTAATAGAATTTGTTTTTTTGAAATAAAAATTATTTTTCATGAATAAAATTATTACACCTTTAGAATCCCACTTCAAGTAAACTTTATTAGTTTGTATTTAATAATTTGTGGACATGCTACGCTCCCTGTGGATTCTTAATTCTGTTGAATTTTATGGTTTACAAACATAAACTTCAATCCATTTTTATGTCATTCTAGTGGTAATATGATGCTAGATAGATGTGACCATCTCAATTATATGACATTAAAAACTATTTCAATATAATACACTACCATGACCTTTTCTGTTAATATTTTTACACAGTTAGGTGAAAAATTTAACTAAAAACTCAAGTGTTTTTAAACTAATGGACATTTTTTAGAACAATGTATGCAACAACTTCATCCACAAGAATCCTTTATTTTTCTTATTCGCATCGACCTCCTCATGTGAAATTTTTTATATTCTGATCATGCTCCTAATGTATATATTTGATCCAATTATCATCCTTGTCGGCCTCAAAATTATTTAGGCTCTACTTGGGAAAAATGAGTTTTTTTAGATTCGTAACCCTTCATATTTTCATCAAAACTTTATGATCAACAATGACATTATATTAATTGATTTCATAATTTCTTATATTTATTATAGTTGATAAAAAAATCCATCTTTGAAATGATAACCTACTCATTAATACTTCTTAAGATCACTTAATTTACTTCTGCACACATCTAATAATAATTATGTATGTTTACTTTAATCTATGTAAAAATAGATCATTCATTAAAATTTTCTTTTGGTTCCACTGGAATCTATTTTTACCATCCATTTAATTATCACAAATAGGATACATTCACTTTTCATAATGAATACATTATGTGTATTTATTTATTTATTTATTATAAAAAATTAATATTTTATGAACTCAACAGGATATATTTTCATTCTCTCAGGTGATTCAAAGATACAATCCAATGTATCTAATTTGATCATCATCCTCCTCACTAATTGATTGATTTTTGGTGAGATCTATTTTTATTTTTTGTCATTATTCTGGCTATACCATCGGCATATCCCTGTGGTCAACAATGCTTTCACAATAAAATCATTTTCTATAGAATGAATTTATTATTTAATATTTATGTTTAATTTATTTCTTTTTATTATTACTCGTATAAGAATTGTTTGCTTGTACATGTGGATTCTTTTGTTCGAGTTGGGGTGGTTTTTTCAAATTTGATCAAGCTCATGAGGGATTGGACTTCAATCCTGAAATTGAGATAAGGACAACAAGGAAATTCATAAATAATACATACAACCATCAGGAAAAGGTGAATTCCGACTACTCATTTAATTAATTTTTTCACCATTTTATCCACTATTTGTAATCTGATTTCATTTCCATTTCTATCTAATACCTATTTATTTTTTTTCACATATATTTTGGGAAGTCATATATTTCATTAAAATATCTACAACAAGTCACAGAAGAGATAAAATTATTCTTTTTGTTAATGTTACCATGTTATTCATTTAAACTAACGTTCATTGTCGAAATACCAACTCTACATATTTATTCGATGTTATTAGCTGAAACACCTTTCTTGTTGTTGAAATCCTATTCTCTTCTGACTTTCAATAATGAGAAAGGTTTTCCAACCAAGAACATTGATTCAATATGTAATGTTATAATTTTAGCATAGAAATATAATGGAAATGTGGTAAAATTGGTATTTAGGATTGCTTTCAGACTTTGGGATTTGTAGGAATCAGCCACACCACAATCTGACACATTGTGTGATCAGTATGAATCCATGTGCTTCTTTTTATTAAAAATTAACATTAATTTTAGTAAAAAAGAATACTGACATACTCAAAACTAAGAAAACATATTCTTCTTCTTTTACATTATCTAAATGATTCATAATTTATTTTATATGTGAATAAATTAATCGTGTCTCAATTATACATATGGGGTGTCAAATATGACTCAATTTATCCATTATTAGTTTAAAATCGACAGTTTAGTTCAAAAAATCCACTCACTAAAAACAAAGAAAACAAACTCATAATTTCTTTATAATTTAGTACATCTATTCATACGTCATTTTTGATGTTTTTGAATTGGTTTCATGTAAAAATGATACACAATGTGATCAGTATTGTTCAATGATTGTGTTTCTAGTTTAAAATGGCATTTTTGTGAAAAAAACAAGTGGAATACTAAAAACAGGGAAAATGCATTCATATTCTTTTGATACTTTTATAAAATGATCCATAAGTCATTTGAGATTTTTAAGAATGTGTTGTACCTCAATCTGACACATGGTGTGACCAGTATGAATCCAAGTGCATCCTTTTATTTAAAATGACATCAATTTTAATAAAAAGGATAACTGACCTACTCAAAACCAATAAAAATCATTTACATTTTTTTATACTTTACGAAAACCATACATAAGTCATTTTATATGTGTATCAATCATCCATAACCCAATCTGACACATGGTGTATCCAGTATGAATCCATGTGCATCTTTTTATTAAAAATGACATCAATTTTAATAAAAAGGATAACTAAAATACTCAAAACTGAGGAAACAAATTCAGATTGTTTTGAAACATTAGGGAAATGATCCATAATTCATTTTTTATGTTTAGGAATCAGACTCACCTCAATCTGATAAACTATGTTCCCAGTATGACTCAATCTATCCGTTTTCAGTTTAAAATTGACAGTTTAGTTAAAAAATTGTCACTCACTAAAAATTGGGAAAACACGCTAGGATTTTCGTGATAATTAATATATTCATTCATAAGTCATTTTTTACATGTAGTAATTAGTCTCACTTCAAACTGAAATAAGATTTTATTGTTATAATTCAAAGTCTATGTTTCCGGTTGAAAATGACATTTTAGTAAAAATGATAAGTGACATACTCAGAACTGAATAAATGCATTAGGATTATATTCACACACTGTGAAAATAATCCATAAGACATTTGGGAAAAGTTAAAATTATTTATACCTTAATCCAACATAGAGTGTGACCGATATAACTCAAATTGTGTCTTTTTAATTAAAATTGACATCAATTTTTGTAAAAAGGATAACTAACATACTCAAAATAGAGATAACATATTATGATTCTTTTGATACTTTAGGAAAACGATCCATAAAAAAAATTTGACATTTAGGAATTAGCCCCAACTTAATATGATACACGTTGTTTCTGGTAAGAATTAATGTGTCTGTTATGTTGAGTCAATAAGTTTTCTTTATGACTTTTCCATTCCTCTATGTTTTTAAAATCACAAACACTCTATTTTAAGGAAAATTTGTTTCTATATTAATAAGGACAATTTTCCTTCCTCAAGTAAATTCTTCCTTACCTATTTTTCTTTTTTCACTGTTTTGTATCTTTAAGTCTAAATCTATTTGGTTCTAAGTGTAAAAATAAGTTTCATACCCAAACCTCTGAATCCAATAAAAACTAGGATATCAAGATTTGAATGTTCAGACTCCGAAATCTCTGAATTCAGACTCCAAACATTCTTAGTTTAGAATCTGGATTTCTCAGAATTCAGACTCTGAATTCATTGTTAAAATAGAATCTGAATATCATTGTATTATAAACTCTGAATATCATTTTTCTTAGACTCTGAACTTTTTTTATTAGACTCTGAAAACCCATATTTGATTAAGCAACCATTTTTTTCCTTACCCTTATTTTAGTTATAAAATGATTTCATACTTTCTGTTACTAACTAACCGTTGCTTTAGTGACACATGTACAGGTCCCTCCAAGATTTAAGTAAAATTATGACCATTGGAGGAGGGAGCCAACCATTGTAGAAGTGCATATAAATAGCAGCTCTTTTGAAGGAGCTCATTCAACAGACACATTGATCTACCACTCTAGAGATTACATGCAGTTGAAGTGATTTCTAGAGAGAGAGACTCTCATGCCTTGTGCGTACTAAAATTCTTGTTCAGCTTGCTTCGTGCGACTCTGATTTTTGTTGTGTACATTCAAGGGATTCTAGGGATAGGAAGATAGAGGTGCTGAATATCTTATAGTTCGAGGACTTCATTAGTGAGGAAGACAGAGGTGCCGACTACCTTGAAGTTCGAGGGCTTCCAGAGATAGCAAGAAAGACTCCGACATTCGTATCGAGGGCTTACCCTGGTGTGTGTAAGATAGACTTTCTTGAAATTATAAATCAAGGTACCATTATCTGAGTTTTTTGGATACCCTTCTCTTTCGGTTAAAAGAATTCATACTTGTCAATTTTTTTATTTCAAGTTCATTTTCTGCTGCATTTTGATTGATAAAAAAAAGTATAAATATCTTATACTTCCTTGTTTTTTGTACTCTATTTAGTAAGATTCTATACGCTTTAAGGTAGAATAGTTTCCTTGTAAACTTTTATTAAGTTTCATTTCTGGAACCATATTTTCGGAACCATATTTTCGTAACCTATAAAGTTTGTAGAAGTGAGAGGTCTTGTGAATTTACCTTGTTTAACTTTTTTAAACACTGAAAAAGTCAGGCGTTCCAAAGGAATTTTTAAACTATACAATTAACCCCCCCCCCCCCCCTTTGTATTAGAGCATCTACATTCATCATTTCGATCCTACAATTGGTATCACAGGATGTCTGTAAAATACATATATTCACATATAATTTTTCCTTGCTCAAGTTTTTTATTGTTCTGTTTTTCCTTATCTAGGAATTTTTATACTTGATTACAAAATTTTTCTATTAACAAATTTTTTTGGAAAGATATTTTCATAAGATGACATGAATGAATGTTGTCTCATTAGAAAATCTTAATCCAACTAGAACACCAATCATTTATTGTAATTATTATGAATATTAGAGAGATCGAATTAGGACTTTTGTCATTAACACTAGAGTAGACAATTTTTTCATGCTTACCAGAGGATATATAATCCCTCACAAGGAAGTTAGTACTTTCACCAATCAAGAGAAGCATGAGTATCAACTAAATTACAAGCTACACAATACTCTACTTTGTTCCATGACTAGAAATATATATAGCCAAATTTCATCTTGTGAAGCAGCAAATTGTATATGGAAGAAGCTTGAGGTTACTCAGTTTGGAACTTAAAAAGTTATTGAAACTAGAAGAGCCATGCTCAGAGCTGAATACCATGGTTTTAACTTTCCTTATGGAGAACCCATATGTATGGTGAAACAAGGATTCTTAACTATTGTCAACAGTCTACAATCAATGGGAGAGAAAGGATTACATGATGAGGCTCTTGTGGATAAGATCATAGACATAATTCCAAATTAATGGGAATCTAAGAGGACTGCTATAAATGAAAATAGAAAAGTTGCTCAGATTTCACTTGATGAGTTGTTTGGAAACCGTATTCAACATGAAACTAGAATGAAGAGAGATATTTATAATATCAAGAATAAAAATGGAAATGGATGTTTTTATTTCACAACCATTTCAAATCATATGAAATCCACGACTCCTGAGAGGGTTAAAAGATCTAAATCTAAGAAGGGTGTTATTCAATATGACTATATTGAAAGTGAAGTGTTAGAAAAACAAGTTATCTAATATTTCTCAGAGGATGAACAAGATTTTTGGACATAAGAACATTCAATCTAGATACAAATAGAAAGAAAGGAAAGTCAGGAAAGAATATAAAGTCACTTGTTACGAATACAAGAGAGTGGGATATATAAGACCAGATTGTCCATTGCTGAAGAAAAAGGAAAAAATGGAAAGGATTTCTGAGAGAAACGGAAAGAAGTATTTCAAAGCTAAAAATAATAATGTTTTGAAATAAAATGACACATGGATTTCTAGTGGTGGTGACTCTTCGGACAAATATACAGAGTACGAATCTTCTGGATAGAAGAATTTTGGTCTTTTAGAAAATCTACATATTTAAAATCACTATCTAATGGACATGGTACAAAATGCTGAATCCATTAAAAATGTGAACTATAATAATGGTATATATTATGATTCTTCGGATGATGAGTCTTCCTCATCATAAGATAATAATTTTCCTACTTATGAAGAAGTATCTAGATTTGAAAAACTTCTTGAGAATGACAATTCCAAACTCAAGAAAAGGCTTGATAAGTAAAACTCTAGAATTTATGTTTTAGTTAAAGAAGTATTAGATATTTCTAAATATCTTGATGAGAAAAATGTTGATTTTGAAACTATTTCAAAAAAAACCTTGAGAATGTAAATTCCAAGAAGGATAAACTTTATAAGGATCTTGAAAACGTAATTTCTAGTAAAAATATTTTAGAGACTAACCCTATCTCCAAAACTAATTATTTTGAGAATAAAAACCTGGTTATTATGCTAAAGTTAGAAATACTTTCCTTGAAGTAGTGTTTTTTAAACTTTAGCAATGGTAAGGAAAATTTTCATAAAATGTATTCTCAAATATGACCTCTAATAAATCGTTCTGGTTTTGGTTTTAACCATTCTAAATTGGTTTTTAAAAACAATTATTTTGTTCCTCAAAGGGCTCCATTTGGCACTAAATTCCAATATGGAGGGAATTGGGAAAAAATTGTTCCTTAAATAAAACCCAGTTCTTATGTTTTCACAAAGCTTATTTTTCTAATAAAATGTGGGTGCCTAAAATTATACTCTCTGAAATTTCCGGAACCAAGAATGTTTGGATTCTGAAAGTCTAAATTTATTATTTTCATAAAATAAAGAGAGTAACAGTAGTAACACTTGGTACATGGATAGTGGATGTTCCTAGCATATGCCTGGTAACAAAAATTTCTTCAGAAATATTACCAAGATGAAAGGAGGAAAAGTAACCATCAGAGACAATTCTCAGGGAGAAATTATTAGTATAGGTAACATTGTTCTTCTTATAAAAACATTTATTTTAAATATTTTATTTGTAAAGGGTCTTAAGCACAACCTCATCAGCATTAGTTAATTATGTGATGAATGATACCTTGTGAAGATTAAGAATAATAAGTTTCTAGTACAAAATTCCAAGAATGATTTAATCTTGCTACCCATAGGCAAGAGAATGTACAGAAACTAAACATATAAGACCTTAGGAACCAAGATCTACCTTGTTTAAGTTGAATTTAATATCAATCTTGGTTATGGAATAGAAGTCTAGGGAACTGTAACCTTATAAACCTATGAAAACTCTCTAAGAAATGACTAGTTAAGGATCTACCGGAGATTAGATTTTATTCTTCAAAAGTTTTTTATCCTTGTTAGTATGGAATGAAATATAAATCAAGTTTTAATTCAATCGTTGAAGTCTCAACCTCTAATGCATTACAGTTAGTGCATATAGATCTCTTTGATCCAACACAAACTGGAAGCACTGGAGGAAATTATTATGTATTTATCTTAGTTGATGATTACTCTAGACTCACGTGGGTCTATTTTCTAGAAAATAAATATGAATCATTTTCTTATTACAAAAGTTATAGAGCCCAAGTTAAAAATGATAAAAACCTTCCATTGATAACTATTCATAGTGATCATGGAGGAGAATTTCAGAATTCTGATTTTGAAACTTTTTATAGTAGAAAAGGCATTACTCATAACTTCTCAACTCCAAGAACTCTTCAACAAAATGGTGTTGTTGAAAGAAGAAATAGAATTCTTCAAGAGATAACAATAACCATATTGAGTGAATATTCGATAGATAAACACTTTGGTGCTAAAGCTGTGAGTACTACTTGTTATACTATAAACTGAGTTTTGGTTAGACCTTTTCTTAGTAAAACCCCTTACGAGTTATGGAATGGTAGAAAACCAAGACATTCCTACTTCAAGGTTTTTGGTTGCAAATTATTCATTTTGAATACTAAAGATAATCAATACAAATTCGTACCAAAATCTGATGAAGGAATTTTCTTAGTCTACTCCACAACTTCTATGGCTTATTGAATTTTTAATAAAAACACTTGTGCTATTGAAGAAACAACACATGTCAAATTTGATGAAACTGATCCATTTTTTTCAAACAACCCCAACCTATATCCTCAGATGTATTTTCAAAAACTGATTATCAACCCTTGATAGAAAATCCTTCTAACAAGGAAAATTATCATGAAAATTCCTCTGAAACATTTACCCCCGAAGATTTTCTACCATATGTTGATGAACAGGCTTTACAAAACCCAAATTAGTTGTTTATAAGGAGTCATCCTTGTGATAGTATCATTGGAGATGTAAATCAACCTGTAAGGACTAGAAATTCCTTATGAAATGAATTAGAACAACTAGCATTCCTTCCCCAATTAGAAATAAAAAGCACTAATGAAGCCTTAGGTGATGATGATTGGATTATAGCCATGAAAGATGAGATAAATGAATTCAAAAGGAATAAAGTCTAGACCATGGTTGAAAGACCTAAGGAAAATTTTGTTATTACAGTAAAATGGGTCTTTAGAAATAAGTGTGATGAAAATGGAATCATTGTGAGAAATAAAGCTAGATTGGTTGGTAAAGGATATAATCAACAAGAAGGAATAGGCTATGAAGAAACATATGCTCCAGTATCTAGACTTGAATCTATTCGTATTCTACTTGTATTTGTAGTATTCTATAATTTAAAACTTTTTCAAATGGAAGTAAAATGTGCTTTCCTTAATGGTTATGTTCAAGAGGATGTTTTTTTTGAACAACTTCCTGGATTTGAAGATACAAAACATCCTAAACATGTTTTTAAAATTACTACAGCTTTATATGGCCTTAAACAATCCCCTAGAGCCTTGTATGATAGAATTATGAGATTTTTACTTTAAAACAATTATGTTAAGGGAAATGCAGATCTGACCCTTTTTATTAAGAAAGATAAGAAAAATGTTTTGATTATTTAAATTTATGTTGATTACAATATATTTGGTTCAACTCAGCAGTCATTAACTGATTTTTTTGAAGATCTAATGAAATTGGATTTTGAAATTAGTACGATGGGTGAGTTAACATTTTTTTTAGGTTTTCAAATTTCTAAAAAACCAGAAGAAAACTATATATCTCAACATAAATATATTAAATATTTTCTCAAAAAGTATGGATATTATAACACTAAAAGTATAAGTACTCCCATCAGCACCTCAAATACTCTTGATCTTGATGAAGCTGGGAAACCAGTGGATCAAACATTATTTAGAGGTATGATAATAAGTTTACTATACTTGATAGCTAGTCATCGAGACTTATGTTTTCAGTATGCTTATCTGAAAGATATCAATCCAGTCCCAAGGAATCAAATTTAAAGGTAGTGAAAAAAATCTTTCGCTACTTAAAGGGAACCATGGATTTAGGAATTTTTTATTCTTCTGGAAATGATTTTATCTTAAAATGTTTTTCAGATGCTGAATTTGGTGGATGTAGAAAGGATAGAAAAAGAAAATCTAGAACCTTCCATTTCTTAGGAGATTCATTAGTTTCTTGGTCATGCAAAAAGAGACACTCAATAGTACTTTCCACTGCTGAAGCTGAATATGTAGCAGCTGGATGTTGTTGTGCTGCAGTGTTGTGGATGCAACAGACACTCACAAACTATGGCATGAGTTTTACCAAAACACAAATACTTTGGGATAATACTAGTGACATTTCCCTCAGTAAAACCTTGGACATCACTCCCATGAAAAACTCATTGATATTTGGCATCAATTTCATAGGGATCACACACAAAAAGAAGATATCATTCTTCAATTTATCGGAACGCAAGATCAAATTGCTGACATTTTCATAGAGTCATTACCCTCTGATAGATTTTAATACATTAAATAGAAGTTATCAATGATAACTGTAAGGTAATCATCCATATAGACTTCCTGTTGAAACCTATCTCTTTACAGTAACTTCTTTTTCATAGGGGGAGTACATATTCTTGTTAGCCAGAATGAAATTTTTTTCGTAATGAAATTTTTCGTAATGAAAATTTTCATAATGAAAATTTTCATAATGTAAATTTTTTTAATGAATATTTTTGTATTGAAAATTTTTCATCATATAAATCTTAGGGAGTAGAGTTCTTTCTGTATGTTTCAAAAAATTTCGTATTCAAATTTTTTTTTCATAGTCCAAATTTTTCTTAGTCTGAAAATTCTTTGTAGTCTAATTTTTTTTTCTTAGTCTAGAAATTTTTCGAAGTAAAATTTTTTTATCGTAATAAAAAATTTTCCTAGTCAATTTATTTTTCATAGTCAAAATTTTTTTTATTATATATTTTTTTTCGTAGTCTAAATTTATTTTCATTGTCTAAAAAATTTTCGTAGTCAATTTTTTTTCATAGTCAAAATTTTTCGTAGTGAAAATTTTTTTCATAGTCAAAATTTTCCATAGCCTAAATTTTTCCGTAGTTTAAAATTTTTTTGTAGTCTAAACTTTTTCGTAGTATAAAGTTATTCAAAAGAATTTTAACCTCTTTACGCATAATCTTTCTAACACTCCGAAAGGTATATTTCCTTTCCTATCTTTCCATAATCATGTTTCTTATTGATGGTATTATCTTTTTGTTTTATGTATTTCATATTCACTTTTTCTTAAATCCGATTATTTATCTTAAAAAGCTCAAAATATCGGATTGGACCCAATTTCCTTCTTCGGATTTCATCTCAACCGTCAGATCTGATCAAGATTATGTCAACCATTGGATCTCAAATGGAAGCTGAAACATTGCCTCAGTTGCCTATATAAAGGACCCCATGATGGTTGTCCCACATCGAATCCCAATATCTTGCGTGCTAAAGCTCTGCCCTTCCTACTTAAGCCCGTTCTGGATTCTCAAGATTCCTTAGGTTTTTAATGTCTGCTAAAGCATCCTCTCATAAAGAAATGTCGCCTATCAAGGAAATCTATCAATGAAAGATTTACAGAGAATGGTTGGTTCATCCAAATTTCATTTCTAAGTATGACTCCGTTATATCTAAGAATATCAAGCTAAATGGGTGAGAGGGTGTTTTCATATCAAAAGTAAAATCACAGGTTTCAGTGTATCTGGATTTATTGGTGGTTTTATATGAGACAATAAGTTTTTTTACGGAAGTAGGCAGAGAAATGTTTTCTTATAAGGGATACGGGAAGACATATTCTCTTTCATACACCAAGGAAGCCAGTCTAATAGAGATTATTTATGAGGGAGAAGCTGAGTTTTTATCTCATAAGCTACTTGATATAATAGGATCCTTTGATAAGGAAAAGACTATGCAATGTCTTGGTCTTGAGAAAGTTAAGACTCCGAAAATCCTTCATCTCTCTACAAATCTTCAGATTCTTCAGTTGTGGATTCAAGGTTTTATAATTCCGAGAAAAGGAGAAAAGGATACTTTGATGAAAATTGATATGTATATTTTGGATTTCTTGGTGAACATCAGGAAGATAAGCATGGTTAAGCATATTCTAGTAACGATTGAGAATATAAATAATGGGAATCTGAAGGCTCATATTATTACGTATCTAGCCATTCTGTCAAGGATCATTGTTCAATGTTTAGAATCCTTCAAAATTTCTTGTAGTTCTATGTCCAGGAATTTCAATGTCATTTTGTTGAGTGAAGATACTTTAAGAAGGATGAAAATTGGGTTTTCCAAAGATTCCTAAGAATTTTATGATTTTCCTGAGGAGGAGGTAGAATCATTATCGAGGAAATAGGAAGTGGATGAGACTTCCAAAAAATGGTGGATGGAAGAGGAAAGAGATGGATGTGGAAGAGAAGGAAAAAACCCCAATAGGAAACGAAATTTAGTCAGCACACCCCAAGCCAATGAAACAAAACGCCTATCCTGATGAGTTTGTGGTTAAATGGTGGGAAGATAAGAAAAATTAGAAATAAGGGGAGCCTAAGTTTGGATTGGTCTCTACCGAGGATAAAACATTGAAGGAGAAGGATATTGATCATCTAGAAAATGAAGAAAATGAAAAGAAGCAAAGGAAGAAGTTGACTGAGGTAGAGATAGTGCAATCCCTTCTAATGGCTGCTGAGAAAGATTTGGAGAATATTTCGGTACCAGAATATTTTTTGTTAGAATCATTACCAGAAACTCTGAGAAAGAAGTTTGTGACTCTGGAAAAAGTTCAATAAAAAAATTATTGAAGAAGAAGAAGAAGAATAAGAAGAAGGAACTGGTGACACTGAGGATATAATAAAGAAAGTAGAAGATTTTTATAAGAAGTAAATACCCTCTAAAAAATTATCAATCCGAATTTTTGAAGCTGAGTCTTCAAAAAATTCTACCCATGAAAACGATGAGATGGGTGAAGAAGAAGTGAATAAATTTTCGGAAGAGGAAAGTAGAAATCAAGATTTTTTTAAAGCCATAGAATGATGATGCAGGAGCTGAGAAGAAAGAGTTAGATGAAGATAGAATAATGCAACTATCTGATAGTGAACACGAATTACCCAATCAAGAAGAAATCATTCTGAAAGATAATATGGGAAAACACGTGGTTGTTGAAACACCTAGCAGAGCAGTAGTGAAGAAGAAATAATTTGGTGCTTTGTCAAAGAGGAATGCCATTGAATTAGAAAAGAAATCTTCACCAACCAAAGTCTCAAATTCAGAATCGTCCTCTCTTGGACATGACTTTTTATCCAGTCTTTGAAAAAGATTGTTGGGACTATTCCAATATTTCCCACTATATACTTGAGATGCCAGATGCTTCATCATACCTTAAATCAGAAATCGGATTCAGTGTCCATGGTGATGGATAACTATGTCATACTCGAGGCAGGCTTCAAGAATTTTCTCATCGGTTATGAGGCTCATAAAAGATCTTGCAAGATGATGATTAGAAGTTCAAGGAAAACTGTTGAAGAAATGAGAATTTTTTATGAGTTTCAGGAAAATGTAAAGGATGATTTTGAAACTGAATATGGTAAGCTCAAAGATCTCAACAAGTCCTTTGAGGAAAATCTATGTCTGGAAAAAACTAATCTGAAGCGAGATTTGAAATATCTAAATGGAAAATTGATTTTAGTTGCTCAAAGTTGGAAGGAAAAAAGAGACATTAGAATTGAGATAAAAGAGAAGATTTCTAAGAAAGAAAATGTTTTTAAGGAACATGCAGAGAATCTTCAGGCTCAATAAGACAAAATCAATTCCTTAGAAAAGAAAACTAAAGATCAGGATCAGCTTCTCAAGCGAGCAGAGGTAGATCACAAAGAGCTTAATAGGAAATTTCCCTAAGTAGGGGGTTAGTTTCTATAAGGGGGATATTTTATTCAAGATGATTTTTTATGCAATAAAATGCAATATCTCAATACAAAAATCAATAATATGATCCTTAGTGTTTCCAAGGCCCAATGGGGAGTTAGTCATCTTCATCATTGTCTAAGTGTTATGAGAGATAAGTTCTATTTTTCACATCCTTATATTATTTTTCATAAGGATGTTTGTGATTTCCAAAAATGGATAGATTGTTGAGTAAATAATATTACTTTATGACTTTTCCATTTCTATATGTTTTGAAAATCATAATCACTATATCTTAAGGAAAATCTGTTTTTATCATTATAAGGAAAATTTTCCTTCCTCAAGAAAAATCTTCCTTACCTATTTTTCATTATTCATTATTTTGTATCTCTAAGTATAAATCCTTTTCGTTCTATGTGTAAAAAATGATTTCATACCCAAAACCTCCAAATCCTTTAAAAACTAGGATATCAAGATTTTTATGTTCAGACTTCGAATACTCTGAATTCATACTCCGAACATACTAAGTTCATACTCCGAGTTCTCTGAATTCAGACTCCGAGCTTCCTATGTTCAGACTCTGAATACTCTGAATTCGGACTCTTAAATTTCTAAGTTCAAACTCCGAGTGATCTGAATTCAGACTATGAGCTTTCTATGTTCAGACTCAGAATACTATGAATTCAGAATCTGAACTTTCTGAGTTCAGACTCCGAGTCCTCTGAATTAAGACTTTCATATTCTAAGTTTAGACTCTGAATTCTCTGAATTCAGACTCCAAACATTCTTATTTTGGACTCTAGAATTCTCAAAATTCAGACTCTGAATTCTTTGTTAAAACAGAATCCGAATATCCATGTATTATAGACTCCAAATATCATTTTTATTAGACTCTAAACTTTTTTTCTTAGACTCCTAAAAACCAGATTTGATTAAGAAACCATTTTTTTATTACCCTAGTTTTAGTTATGAAATGATGTCGTAATTTCTATTACAAACTAACCCATGGTTGAGTGACAGATGTACAGGTCCCTATGATATTTAAGTAAAAATATGACTGTCAGAGGAGGGATCAGACCATTGTAGAAGTACCTACAAATAGGAGATCTTTTGAACGACCTCATACAACAGACACACTGGTCTACCACTCTAGAGATTACATGCTGTTGAAGTGATTTCTAGAGAGAGAGACTCTCATGCCTTGTGCATACTGAACATCTTGTTCAGATTGCTTCGTGCAACTCCGATTGTCATTTTGTACAATTGAGGGTTTCTGGGGATAGGAAGATAGAGGTTTTGACTACCTTATTGTTTGATGACTTCCTTGTTGAGGAAGACAGAGGTGCCGACTACCTTGAGGTTCGAGGGCTTGCGAGGATAGCAAGACAGATTCCAATATTCGTATCAAGGGCTTACCCTAGTGTGGGTAAGACAGACTTTGTTGAAAGTATAAATCAAGGGACCTTTTTTCAAGGTTGTTGGATACCCTTCTCTTTGGGTTAAAAGAATTCATACTTATTACTTGTTTTGTTTCATGTTCTTTTTCCGCTACATTTTGATTGATAAGGAAAGTATAACTATCTTATACTTACTTGTTTTAGTATACTATAATTAGTAAGATTCTATATGATTTAAGGTAGAATATTTTCCTTATAAACTATTCTTATGTTTCATTTTCAAAACCATATTTATGGACCATATTTCCGTAACCTAGAATGTTTGTAGAACTAACAGGTCTTGTGAATTTACCTTGTTTAACTTTGTTAAAAACTGACCACTTTAAATGTTCCAAAGGAAATTTAAAGTATAAAATTCACCCCCACCCCCCATTATTGGAGAATCTACATTCATCATTTCGATCCTACATGTTATCAGTTTAAAACCAATATTTTAGTTCAAAAACTGTCACTCATGGAAAACAGAGAAAACACACTCTGATTACCTTTATAATTTTGGAAAATGATTCATAAGTAATTTTTGATTTTTTGGAATCGGTATCATTTCAAACCAACATATGATGTGATCATTATGATTCAAAGTACATGTTTCCATTTTAAAATGACATTTTGGTAAAAAAAGACAAGCAATGTATTCAAAACTGTGAAAACACATTCAGATTATATTGATACTTTAGGAAAATGATCCATAAGTCATTTAAGACATGTAAGAATCATCTGAACCACAATACAATGCATGGGGTGACTAGTATGACTCTAAGTGTAGTTCTTCCTTACATAAGAATAATTTTACTTTAAAACGTGCATCACAATACCATAATTGAGAAAATAAGCCTATATTGTTTTCTCTTTGTTTAAATTCTGTATACATACTTTATTTTTCTGATATTGTGGTATTTTTTGTGTTGTGGTGTGCTACTAAAGCACACTGCACTATTCTTATAGTGTGTTGTTACTGCACACTATAGTATTCCCCTTTATCAGTGCTTTTTTAGCATTGATAAAAAACTCGGGCTTTTAATATATCTCTAGTAGTTTTCGCTTCTCTAACGCTAATAAAAACCATTTTAGTGCTATTAAAGGCCTATATTGTAGTAGTGGCGTCACCAAAATATTATGAATCTATTTACTTATATAACTAAGATATATAGGAGGCCTCCTCAAGGATTGAACTCAAGTAATTGGTTCCTATGTTCCCTCATATAAGTCCTTTATGCATGATGATAAACTACACTGGTTTAACGAACTATGTGGGTTTTGATTTCTACTATAAACATGATATATAGGATTCCCCATAATATCTCAATCGGATCATCGCAATATTAATCACCTCCTAAAATGATAACAAACTCTGAAGTGCTTAGTCATTTGGATTAAAAATATAATAATTACCCCACCAATGTGAAATGGATGAATAACCTCATATGCATACAGATGAATCCACCAATAAGATTACACTTTTCATATAAAAGTGTTTAACCTATGATCATTTTTTAGGGTAACTAGTCCCATATTGGGGTTATTAAGATATTCTATAACATATCTTAAATCTATAATAGAGTCTCAAAGTAGGAAATAATTCATCCCATAATGGTGTGATGAGCCCGACCATCCATCCACTTGGCCAATTTCAGTTCTGAAGTGCCATTGGGTATGAAAACCCAATGGAACATATAGATACCCAGTCTTAATATACATGGATATTACATCATTTTTTATGAATAATCATCATATTAAAAAAAATACAAACCTGAGGATCGCAATAGTTTAGAGCCTTTGGAAAGATGGAAAAACGATCTTCTATCTTGGTGAAAGATCTCCAACAACCCCCTTAAAGATATTCCCCTTTAGTACTCGAACATAAAACCAATAATCATAGACTAGGGAAAGTGAACATAAGAATGGGGTGATCTCATATGCTCAAAAAGTGTAAACAATGGAGATATATAATTATTACATAAGCATAAAGGTATGAGATCATAGTCATATAATTAAAAGATCATACCTTGTGTATCAAATAACAGAAACATGAATCTAGGAAAAAATATTGGTCATTTATAAGACATGGATCATAAGTAAATCAAATAACATGATTCATGAGATCATAAATTTGGTATAAGAGATAGACATGTCTCATACACATCAACTTATAACATTATGAAAACATTTTCCTTTGAAAATATCCTAGAAAACATATGAACGCTTCTTTGAAAACCATTTTAAACAATTTTGAAAACATAAACCATTTTTAAAATCATTTTTTGTTGAAATAGTCTTAAATTATCATTTAAAAAATATATTTTTAAACATGGTTTTTGAATAAAACAAATTCCGGACCGACGATAGAAATACGCTTAGATTTTCTTAAAAATATTTTCATAATAATATTAAGTACTAGAGACTGGGAAAATGGTACCATTATATGATGATATCATTATTAAATAGGTGAAAATTAAAATCTTGAGAGTTATTGAGATATGGATTATAATATTATATTAATGGAAGCATAATCATAAACAATCCTGATAAATAGTTAGATTGTAGAAATAAACAATTACCACATTGGTAACATTTATTCATAATTACCATGAAAGAATAACATTAAATTAAGCTTAAAATATCTTGAAAATAAATATATTCCTAATAAAACATGTCATGGGTAAGTATATACACCTTGTAAAGTAATATAGGTACATAACATGTGTCTCATAGAATCCAAATAGAGACAAAATTACTTTATAGATTTGGTAAATTTTGAACCATAAACCCCATAAAAGAGATATCATAAAATGGATATATAAATAACCATAAATTTATGGATAATAATAAAATAATACATTCATAGTTACAATATACACCACAAATAAGATATGAGTGATAAATATGGCATGAGTCTCACAGAAATAAAAGTGAGACTAGAAATCTCTTTACTACTTGAATAACTTTTGAATTGTGAGACCCACAATATAATAAGATGAATTGAAACTTTTAATATGATTAAATAAATTAAATTAATTATATAACATGTAATAGGGTAGTATATTAACCACGCAATAATATTAAGTGGTGAATATAGCATATATCTCACAAAAATAAAAGTGAGATGAGAAAACCCTTACCTTTAGTAATGAATTTATTTGTACACATTCAAACCTCATGTGTAATAAATATATGTTTATTATAATTTTACCACATAACAATATTATTATTTATAATTCCATGTATGATTTTATTATGACATTATACCACATTTTTATTAACAACTCTATGTTAATGTTACATTTTGGGTAATATCCGCTTTGTTTTTCACATATGTTTTGACTTGTTATTATTAATCCTCTTACATAGACCGTGATTTTCTTATTTAAAAAATTTAAAACATGAAATAAATATAATATATATTCATTATATAATTAGTTACAAAAATATATAAAAAATAAAAATATGAAATGGAATACATTGTTCAGGGTGATGGTAGGTCATATGTACGCAAGAACATTGTTTTCGTTTTCTTATCATATTGAAAGAAAGAAACTAAATGATATATATGTATATGTATATGTATATATATATATTTTAATTATATTATAATTATTATCTTATATATATCACATAATTTTAGTAAACTCATCCTTATAAATTCCATGTAAAGTATGATCAAATCACATCCCTTTAAGGAGGCTATAGTCCACAGGTCCACGAACAAAGTTATCATATTCGCAGAAAATGGAAATCATGAAGGTATGTATTATATAATTATTAAATAATCATAAATACATCATAATTATAATATATATATATAATATAAAAATATTATTCCCATTATAATTCCCAATCATGAGATGTGGTAAAAGAAAAAACGAACGACATCATTTCATGAGGCAATAGGCTTCCATAGACATGAATAGTAAGTTCATTACCCATTTGGTGAAAGTGTGTGACGGTGTAGGTTGAAAAAATAGAATAAAAACAAGTCAGTATATTGAATATGCTTATGTTATTATATAATCATGTAATAATAATAACATAATGGGTCGATAAATAAATAAAACATAAATTCATGTTGAAAAACCTTACCTCTTTTTTGGGTAACTCCTTTTGGTTTGCACAAAATGGGATCCTTGGTTGAATATTTTTACAAATTAAAGGTTTCTAGGGTGATGATATGAAATTTTTGATGATATTTGGGTAGGTTTTGTCTGAAAAAATCTCTTTAGAGGTGTGATGATATGTGGAGTAGAGGAGGCAGTTATAAGTTGGGAAAAGGACACATTGGGTATTCTTGAAAGGATTTGAGTGCTACCCACATTTTACTTGAACCCAAAGGGTTAAAAAAGATCCATTATAGATAGTTATATGATTAATGGTCTAAATATGTACATAAATTAATTTTTATACAACTTTAGGGTCATTTTTACACCATATATTCATAGTTTAGTCATTAATCAAGCCTATTTTACATTAATCGTTGTAATTAGTTATAATTACATTCTCTAATATTTTTTGTAAAAAATAAGTTTAAATTAATTTAAATTATAAATTATTATTAATCAAAATATGTAATACATTTTTACAAATTATAACCATAAAATTAAAAGAAATTAATTTAAAATTTATCCCACATATGGGATATGGCGGTAAGTTTTAAAGTGAGAATGCCTAAAAGATTAAAATGCTTTATATCCAATTTCAATGTAAAATTGGTTAAAATAACCATAATTAGATTAAATGATGTATAATTGAACTAATTACAGTTTATAACTAAATTTATATATAATTTAAATATATAAACAAATTATATAAAAAATACATTTTGAAATAAAATTTAGTATTTTTCACTATTCATCAAAAAAAGAAGTTTGTCAAAAAAATACAAAAAATCCACCCTAATAAAATTTGGACATCTGAATTCAAAAAGGAATTTTATTTTATAAAATTAAATACCTAAATGTGACTTAAATTAATTTTATTATTATTCATATAAGGACATAAGAAGTGGTTCATTTGAGAAAATAGAATTTTCAAACATATAAAGAATTTACCAACTATGATATTATTTATTATAAATATGTTTTATTTATATAAAAATATTATAAATATTTTTAGAAATTAGATATTACTATTCATTTTTCTAAGTTTAATGAATTTTTTATAAATATCTCAATTAAATAATTATAATAATAAAATGTTGTTTCCTAGATACTCAATATTGCGTATAACGTAATCCAATTCAGTGCTACATATAGTGAAAGTTTATATTGGTGTAGTGTATAATGAAATAATAAATTGGGGTAGAATTAAATGTAATACATCAAATAAAATTAATTTATTCAAAAAAAGTTCCATAAAAACTCAGGGTGTTACATTCTACCCCCCTTAAAATGAATTTCACCCTCAAAATTCATCTGGGTTATCAATTGTTTAATACATGAAATTTCCTTTCATAGAAACCCACATCATAAAAATTATTTCTAAATCTTCCTTTAAAAATGGAAATTTGGAATCAAAATAGTTTCCTAAAGTAACTCATAACTAGGTTTCCATGAAGTAGGGAATAGATAGAAATTGAAAAAATGGACACAGAAGAGAAATATAATTATTATGTTCTGATGGAGAGTGATAGAGAACATAGTCCAAAGAAATTCAATGATCCTAAATCCATAACCCAAAGAGGCTTGAAAAGGTCATTGATATCATAAAAATGATGATAATAGGAGAAAATTTTATTTCAAGACCATTTTTTATAATTCCAGTGAATTTTAATAAGAATATATACTTACATGATTTCAGGAAGACCTCACCCTTCGTTGTGCCTCGATAAATATCCACTTAGTATCTTATTCTATGAAATGAAGGTGAATTTTTTATTCCTAAAACATTAGTTGATAATGAGATCTATAATGTATTATAATTTATTTAATCTATCTTTAGTTATCATAATATAAAAATGGTTATAATAGGTTATATAACATGTAATAATCATTATATGGTGAGATAATACTTTAATATCACAAACGTCATCAAAAGTTTAACATAAAATTTCGATAAATAGTTAATCGTATAATGCTTCCAAAATATGAAAGTCCGAAACTTTAGAAATAAGGTCACTAAATTTCTAAAAAAAATCTGAACATTGATCCCCCTTATATTATAATGTGGCACTTTTTTGTCACATACAAAATGTGAATACCTTCATCATGTATTCTCTTGAAACATGATAATAACCTGAATTCCCAAAATGCTTATTGAAAACATTCATTATTTCTTATTCTGAGGATAATTGGATATGTTCCCTAAATATGAAAATTTCAAAATCCCCATCCATGATGGCACAAACCACTTTTTCACCAAATCCTTTATTAGTTACCAGGTCATCAGTACTATCCAATTTACTTTACCCATATTATTCATCTCCTTTCTAAATATAGTTTTCTCAATATCTGGATCACATCAAGGGTTACCTTCCCTTAATCAATATATCACCTCTCCATTAAATCATTTTTCTTAGTTATCATCACCTTTTAATATATTTATCAAAATACTTAATGGAAAATATATACTTCATTATTCAGATAACACAAATCTTGAACCATTACATAGGATTCACCATCTTATTCCTTAATACCCCTTTCTATGTTTTTTGAAATATGAATCATATATTAAGGTTCCTGAGCATAAATTTAATCATTATTATTACATTTTAATGTAAATTATACTGTTAGAACATCCCATACCTTTTACATTTCATTTGTGACCTCTTTATCTTCATTGGTATAATTAATACTCATACCACCTTCCTAATTATCTACATGATATTTCTAAATAGTACATCAATTTGTATAATGCCTATATATTCCACATCTGAAACAATCAATATTAAAAAAATTCCTTCTACTTCATACTATTTACTAAGACTATAAATCATTATGTGAGGAACACTTATCATAGTTCAAAATGGAATGATCACAAAAAATTACTTCTAGGATTCCTAAATTATGATACCTTATTTTAAATCTATGAAACATTAGGACTATCCTTAGATAAATCCCTTGACATATCATTATAAATTTTCCTAGGGATCTCACTAATTTTTTCCCATCCTAGTTTCCAAATGGTGACTTAACTATTCCTTTGATACCAATTATCGTGACCCAGGCTTAACATACATGGATTTTACATAATTTTAAATGAATATTAAGGACATTACAAAAATAAATTCTTGAGTAATGCAATAGTTTATTGTCTTTGGGAACATGGAAACATAATATTTTATCACGGTGAATGATATTCGACATCTCCCTTAAAGATCTTCCCCTTTAGTAATACTACTTAAAACCATTCTTCATAACCTAGGGAAAGAAAACATAATAATGGGGTGAGAAAAGAAGCTTAGTAAGGGTAACCAGGGGATATGTTTAAGCATAACATAATCATAAGTGTATGAGAACATGATCGTATAACTATAATATCATATCCTGAATATCAAAGATCATAAACATGAAATATTGAATAAAGATTGGATGTTCATAAGACATGACTCATAAAGAAATAAAAAAACATGAGTCATGAGAGCATAAAGTTTCTATAAGATATAGAATTGTGAAATACACATTAGCATAAAATATTTTGAACATATTTAAAAAGAAACAGGTTCACTCATTGGTTTTAGTACAAGAAATTAGTCCCTCAAATAGTCTTACAAATAACAACAAGTTACACACTTACCATTGTGGACATGTAATCAAGTTCACGCATAACATTGTGAATATGGAATGAGGATACTGCATAAAATTTTACATATGTAATAAGGTTCATGCATAAAATTTTGAAAATGTAATCAGGTTAATGCATAACATTGTTAACATATAATCAGGTTTATGCGTAACATTGTGAACATGTAATTAGGTCCGCTCAAAACATTAAGAACACGTAATAAGGTTTACTCATAACATTGTGAAAATGTAATAATATCAATGAATAATATTTTGAACATGTAATTTGGTCCATGAATAACATTATGAACACATAATAAGGTTCACTAATAACATTGTAAACATGAAATCAGGTCTTCACATAATATTGTGAACATGTAGTCAGGTCCACACATAACATTGTGAACACGTAATAGGTTCACTCATAACATTGCGAACATGCAATCAGGTTCATGTATAACGTCCTGAGAATGTAATTAATTTCATGTATCACATATATTCTCATGATTCATCCATCACTACATAATGAATTGGAGGGAGGTATAGGTCTAACCCATCATGCAAGTTATAACAGGCTTACCCAGAACTATCTGGGCCACCCTATCATATAATCCATATCCATAAACCATAACATGAATAAGGTACAAAGGGATTTCATATAATAATAAAAACATGATAAAACTATTATTATTTTATAACATTATTAACCTATCGAAAATAAATGGGTTTCATGTTAATTTCTTTGAAACATGATTAGCATTTGGAAAACAATCATGTTTCATAATAATATCTTTAAAACATGTTTTACCCATGGAAAAGAAAAATTTCCATAAAAATTATTCCATAAAAACATAAATCATTCAGATAAATAACATGAATATTACCCTTGGATCATATCCCCAGTAAATCATAAACTATATCAATGTATTTCATCTTAGACAAAGAAGGATTTTGATACATCACTTGGAACATTACTTTTCATTGAAAATCACTTTTAAAAAATTTGGAAGTATAAAAATACATTTCTCTGAAAACCACATTGAAAAAATATAAATTATTCATTAAAAATCATTTAAATAATTTCTTAAATAAAATATCATTTCCTCTTCTGAAAATAATCTTTAAAACATAAAACATTTTGAAAACATTTTCCATGGAAAAAACCGTGAAAACAAATAAACAAAGCCTTGAACCCCATTATAAACACTTTTTAAAATATAAAACATTTTTTAAATCCATTTAAATTTAAAATTATATTAAATTATTATTTTAAATTTTTTTTAAAACGTTTTTGAAAACATGGTTTTTGAATATAATAGATTCTCGCCCAAAGAGAAAAATAACATCGTATTTTCTTAAAAAATAATAATCAGCTTATGTAAAGAAAGAGTGGAAATGGTACCATTATATGAAGATATAATTAATAACTAGAGGATAATAAAATTAATTAGAGTTATTAATATATGGATCATAATATTTAATCAATGGAATCATAATCATAAACAATC
Source organism: Viscum album (assembly GCA_963277665.1). Lineage (NCBI taxonomy): Eukaryota > Viridiplantae > Streptophyta > Magnoliopsida > Santalales > Viscaceae > Viscum > Viscum album. The sequence continues at coordinate 1,465,745,368 of OY728138.1, read as the reverse complement.
CATATAAACAATTAGATTGTAGCAATAAACTATTACCACTTTAGTAACATTGAATCGTAATACCCATGAAAGAATAACATTTAATAAAGCTTAAAATATCATGAAAATAAATATATTCATGATAAAACATTCAAAAGGGTAGTATATACACCTCGTAAAATAATATTGGTGCATAACATAACTTGTGTCTCAAAGAAAGAAAATTGAGACAAAATTATTGTACCGATTTGGTAAATTTTGAACCTTAAACCCCATGAAAGAGATATAATAAAATGGATATTTAAATAATAATTAATTTATTTATAATAATATTTTAATACATTTATATTCAGTATATAAGTGGTGAATTTGGCATAAGTCTTGTAGAAATAAAAGTGATACTAGATATCCACTTTCTAATTGAGTAACTTTTGAATTATGAGATCTGTGAAATAATAACATCAAATGAAACTTTTAATATCGAGAAATAGGGTAAATTATTGATATAACATTTCATATGAATGTATATACAACATATAACAAGAATAAGTGGTGAATATAGCGTATATATCGTGGAAATAAAAGTGAGATGAGAAAACCCTTACCTTAAGTCTTGACTATATTCATACACCTTATAACCTCATGTATAATAAATATGATTTCATTATATATCTAAAATATAACCATATTATTATATATAATACAATATATGATTTTTATTATGTCTTTATATTACTCGTTTATTAATAATTCCATGTTAGTTTTACATTTTGAGTAATATATGGTTTGTTTTTTGTATCTGTTTTGACTTGTTATTCTTAATCCTATTACTTATATCATGATATACTTATTTAAATAATGTAAAAAATGATATAAATATCATATATATTCATTATATTGGTATTTATAATGATTTATTGAAGATAAAAAATAATACAAGGAATACACCGTTCATGGTGACGGTAGGTCCTACATACGCATGAACGTTGTTTTCATTTTCTTGTTATATTGAAAGAAATAAATTAAATAAAATGTATGTTTATATATATATTATTATACTAGTATAATTATTATTTCATATATATCACATAATTTTACAAAACCCATCATTAATACATTCCATGTAGAGTGTGAATGAATCACATCGCTTTGAGGAGGTGGTAGTCCACACGTCCACAAACGAAGTTATCATATTCTTACAAAATGGAAAGCATGAAGTTAGGTGTTATATGATAATTAAATAAAAAAATATCTCATAAATTTCATATATATAATATAAAAATAGTATTTCCATCGTAATTACCAACCATAATAGGTGGTAAAGGAAACAAAATGATATCATTTCATGGGGTGGTACTCCTTAGTACACACAAACGCTATGTTCGTCACCCATTTGATGGAAGTTTGTATAGATATTGGTAAAAACATATAATAAAAACATATCATTATATTTACGGTACTTATTTTATTATATAAACCTATAATAATAAGAACTTAATGGGTGGAGAAATAAATAAAACAGAAATGCACATTGAATAATGTTACCTCGTTTTCAAGTAAATCCTTTTGGCTTGGACCGAAGGGCTTCCTTGGTTGGATTTTTGATAAAAAAAATAGGATTATAGTATTAATTTAGGGAATTTGGGAGGTAATTTGGGCAGGTTTTTTCATATAAATTTTTTTTATAGGTGTGAGGATAGGGGTAGGAGAGGAGGTCTTTTATAAGTGGGGAAAAGAAAATATTGGGTATTCTTGAAAATATTTGAGTGATCCACATGTTTTACTTGTCCCCCAATAGTTAAACATGGACCATTATAGATAATTATTGGTTTAGTGGTCGAAATATGGAGATCCAATAGTTTTGAGACATGTTTAGGGTTATTTTTACACCTTATATTCTAAGTTTAGTCATTAATTAAGCTCGTTTTTTCCTTAATCACTATAATTAATTTTAATTACTTTCACTAATATTTTTGGAAAAAACTAAGTTTAAATTATTATAAATTATAAATTATTATTATTAAAAATTTGGAATCCATTTTTATAAATTATAATTACATAAGTGGTATAAGTTAATTTAAAATCAATCCTGTATACAGGATGAGACGATGGGTTTTTAAAGTGAAAAAGTCCAAAAGTATGAATTGTTTTTATATATAATTTCAATGTGAAATTGTTTAAAATGGAAAAAATTGGATGAAATGATTTATAATTGAACTAATTATACGTTAAAACAAAATTTAAATATAATTTTACCATATAAATAAATTAGATGAAAAAGCTGTTTGGAATTAAAATTCAGTATTTTTCACCATTCATTCAAAAATGATGTTTTTTAAAGAAATCACAAAAAAAATTCTCTAAGATAATTTTGAAATTATGAATAAAAAATGAATTTTGTTTTATAAAATGAAATTTCTGAATGTCTCTAAAATTAATTTTATTATTTTTCACGGAAGGACTAATAAGTAGTTCATTTGAGAAAATAACATTTTCAAACATATAAATACTTTACCAAAAGTTATATATTTTATTATAAATATGTTTTATTGATATAAAAACATTATAAATAATATTTTAAAATTAGTTATTATTATTCATATTACTAAGTTTAATGGCTATGTTATAACTATTACATTTAAATAACTATAATAATAAAATGGTGTTTTCTAGAAATTCAGTGTTGCATATAACACAAGACAAGTTAGTGTTGCGTGAAACGCAATGTTATCTTGATATATCATATAATTAAAGCTTAACTTGATGTATTTTTTAAAATAATTCATCAAATAAAATTAATTTATTCTAAAAAATGTTTGTAATAACTTGGTGTTTTACATACCACCTTCCCTTAGAAAGTAGGTATGTACACTATTATAGATGTGGGGACCATTGGGAGTTTCTATAAAAAGATAAAAATGAATTGTTAACCAAATGTGAATGACTATATTGAAATTAAACCCCCTACAATAAAACACTCGGGTAAATCATTTCTATATCCATTTTGACAAAGAAGGATTGTTAAACCTAATATAAAATCATTTATCTATGGTATCTCTTTCACAAGATAAAAAAGATATACTACCCAGTTCTCATCTAACCCTTTTTCTCCTTCTATATGGGTGATCATATTATCTTTAGATAAAAAAATGGTGAAACCAATGCTAATAAATAAAATAATAGAATGATCAGTTTACCAAATGTCAATCCATGTTGTTTGCATATCATATAAAAACATGGAGAAGTTTACCTGAATCTCATGGATGATCCTCCATAGTCGGGGTTCTCTCAAAATAAGTCTATCCTCACATTGAAAAGTACATGAGAGAAAAATAGCCAAACTGGGAATAAGAAGGGACAATTGTGTTACCCATTCATATCTAATTGAGCACATATCTTTCCTACGATGATGGAATATCACACCCCAACAATAGTTTCCCATAATTTTTATTATTTTATTGGAATTGGATCTTTCATTTGAGGTTCAGGTCGAGTTCCTAGAGAAATATTTTGAGATTCAGAGTATTTGGGTGGTTTATTTCCATTAGCATGATTTGATAATGGTTTTTCCCAAACCATGAGAGGCCCAATAGTGATTTTGTTGGCTTATTTTGGCATCTGGTAAAAAGCGCAAAGCTTGAGCATGTTCAATGAAAACCATGTGACAAGCATGTGAAATGGCTCTGTCAAATGACAGAGCGGAGTTGCACTCTTGGCATACTACATTTCAAACTGTGTGGCTAGTCCATTTGTGTGCTCATTCTCTCTAGTATGGTGCACACGGATGGTGTATGGTCTGATATACCAAGTGGTCAAACCATGTGTCATTCCCAATGTTCAAAAAATATATAATAAGTAAATATATTCAATTAAAATAAATTGAAAATAAAAATAACAAAATGGTTTGATAATAATGATAATAATAAAAATAATAATTTTATTATTATTATTAAGTATATTATTATTAGGATTGGGGTTTTCTTATTAAACCCACAAGTCATCTTTATCACCCTCTCTACACGCACCCCCCCTCCCTCGGTTCACTCGACTCGTGCCCGAAGGGGGCTCCCTCACATGCCACTACTACTGCATCCTCGTCCCTCTGGTACCCGTTTTCCTCCCATTTTGGGTGTGGTCATATCTAGTGAGAAACTTCTTCCTTCCTAATCCTTATTTCCATGGTTTCCTTTTCTCTTGGGTGGTGTGTGCCTTGGGGACAAACCCTAATTTTTCAGGGGTGCTTTTTTGGTCGATTCATAGAGATTGGGGTTGGTTAACCCTCTTGATGATCACTCTTACCACAACCGTTTAAGGCAGCTTGTTTCAATTCAATTTCATTTAAGGGTTTTTTTTTCTTTTTCTTTGACTTAATTTTAATTTGGGGCATTTTGTGGTTTTTTAGTTCCTAGTAATTTTTTTCTTAATGTGTTGGACCTCACTATGGGGATTTTAGGTTGTCGTTTTCATAAGATACTTATATGGGTATTCATAGGTAGGAATATACATGTGTAAGTTCCCCCATTATATATTCTCTCCCACGGTAGGATGAATATATATTTTGGGGATATATTTCCATACATTTTTATATAGAAATTCATACATTTGTAAGTGTAAAGAGGCATATGCACATATAAGCTTCTATGTAAGGATCCCCTTGTACATATTTCACCATGAAATTATGTACATAGGGGTAGATTCCCTTATATATATGAAAAGTTTCATATGTGTGTAATAATAATAGATAAGATTCAAGTTTTCATCCTATAAAAAGTGGGCCTTTGTTTTGAAGTATGATCTTTTTGTATTTAGCCTTTGAAATAAACGAATCGTTGATTGCTTTCATTCCCAAACACGTTTTTATATGAATTAGTGATATTTAATTATTAGTAAAAAAATTGGTCCTGAAATGAAGTGGTTTACCACTGGTATTTTGTTGAATGAAATATTTTGATTGTGTTTTTCATTCCAAGTGTGTGATGAAAAGCATGGTTGGCCCTTGTAAACTTTTGTTGGATTTAAAATGGTGGTTTGGGTATCTTGAATGAATTTTCTATATGGTATGGGTTTAAAAATGTAGTGTGTGTGCATAAATGGATTTTCTAAATTTTTGTGAATTGAAAAATGGTGTGTTTTTACATTTTTCAATTTGTTGGTTTGGTTATTTTGAAATGGATGGTTTCTTAGTGGTTTCTTGTGGCCTATTTGTAACATTTTTAAAATTAGTTGTCTTAAAAAGTCTCCTTGGATAAGTTTATTACCTTGGTTATGTTGAATGTTTTGTGATTTCCATGTTGAGAGACTCCCTTGTTATTTAATAGTGGAAAGAAAATATATTGTTCCTTAGAGTGATTCGAAGGGTGATTGATGGGTTTGTTTATTATGTGTGATGCATGTATATGAGATGGATTAAATGTATAAAAAATTTTGGTTCTCCCCCACTTTATTCTTGACATGGTAAAATGGAATAGCTAGTGGATTTTCGGTGAATGGTTGTTGCACTAGCTTAGGATTTCACTATAGCAAGTGGCCCTTAGAACAAACCCTTCTTCGCTTTGGTATACTGCCCCTCCATCAGATCGGATAGGGTGTGATCGAGCATATGGTTGAGTTGATGTCATCAGGTGAGGCATGCCTTCAAGATGAGTCAGATGTAAGTATGTTCTATATTAATCCTCTGGGATCCTAGGTTCTCCCATGTTCTTCAGCACTTATTTATCTATGGACTACGATTGAGATTCATTTGTTGCTTGGTTACTCTTCACTGATATTTTTCTATTGCTTATGTTGTATGTTTATTGATCTTATTTCCTTATTTATTGTATATTTTTGATAAAAGTGATAAAATGGATTCATGTTTTTATAGAAAAAGGTTTTGATAATTTTTTAAACTTCTTTCCTCCCTTTTTAAGTACAAATAGGATTCAACTTCTTCGAAATTCTTACATTTTCTTCTTGAAAAAGGATCTGGTTTTTAATTGAAAAGGGGAAATTGATCGTGCTTTCTTTTAAAGAAGGAAATTTGTGAAAAAACTAGTTTTATGTATTTTATTTCAATCCTGTAATTTATGTCTCTTTTATATAAGGGCAATGCATTGGGAATATACTATTGGGACACACCTACTATGTTTTAATAGTCTTTATTATAGATTCATTTCTATTTTTATCTTGGGTGATGTATCCCACTAGGTTTTAGATGTCATGGGGTGATGTTGGTTTAGTGGCCGGTGTTGACCCATGGGGTCAAATAGAGGTATGTACAATTTTATATTATTTAAACTTCTTGTTTTTATCCATTTATTACTCAATTTATATATGTTTATCTTCATTTTTGTTGGAAAAATCATTCCCAATTTAATTATTTTTATGTCTGTCACTAGTTTTCATCCTATAGTGATCGAGAAATCCTTTTTGGCCTTATTGAGGGCCAGCTAGAGTGGCTAGTTTAGGGATGACCTAGGTTGGTTTGTGACAAAATGGTATCTAAGCAAGGTTCTTTGTTATTTGGGATGTGAGGTATCTTGGAGATTATGACTATTAGGACTCAAGTGGTAGGTGCGGGAAGGATTTCATGAAACCTTTATAATTTAAATCCTTGAGTTTCTAGGGGTAGTCTAAGATTTGAGTATGTTTTTAGTCTATATGCATAGGGGATTCAAATGGAAGTGAGATAGTGCTATGTGATGAGATTGTGTGTATTAGAAACCCATGTGTAGTTGGATTTCATGGTTCATGTTAATTGATATGGTTGATACTCGCTCAAGGCATGGTCTACTAATCCATGTTGATGGGTTAGGCATCGTTACTAGTTCCTTATTCTTGGAGTTTGTATGTGAGTTATATTTGGGATTAGTTTTGGTTGGTGTGAGTGGATTAAAAAAATAAAAATAGTTTTTACGAAAAGGGGTTTTCAATTGGTAACGTGGTTTTTTGAGTGTAATTTTCAAATTTCAAATGGAAATGATTTCTGGAAATGGTCTTCTTTTAAAGAATTGTGTGGTTTCAAAAGGAAAAAATGGATATTGTTTTAGAAGTTGTTTTTGGATTTTGGAAATACCTTTATGGATTATGAAATAAAAATTTCTTAATAAATTTTAAATGAGTTTCTTTAATGATATATAGAGTCTTCAAATTGGTCTAGAATTTGGGATTTAAGATGAAAGATACGTTTTTAAAATGAGAAAATATTTGAATTGACCCTTGGTTTTTCTATGAATGATCACATATATTGATGCATTCATGTGGAAAGTGGATAACTGGTGGTATGTGTGGATGGGTGATTGAGCTAGCACATGGATATATATATGTAAGAAGTCATTGAATACCAATGGTGGGTATTTGTCGTTGAGGTGGGTGGAAAGAATAATGTGACTCATTATGAAGAGTCTGAATCTTATGAGAGAATTAGAGACGAAATTCTTTTAAAATCTTTTAGAAAAGGGGAGATTTCATAGAATACCTATTTAGATATTAAGTCAAACATTTTTAATGAGAGAATGAGGAAGGGGTTTCATAAAACTCCCTAATGCACACTACTTCTATTTTGTACATCTGTTTCTCTATGTCTTATTAGTTGTTGACTCTCCAAGGTTTAGTTTGGATCTATTTCAGTATGGTTATCCCTGCTATGTTGTTTTCATTCTGGCTTGGGAATGATCTATTTATGGGTTCAGTTTTTTGGTAAGGAGGACTGAAGTTTGATGGTTTCTCTACTGGCTGGTCAGCTTTGACTCTTGATGACCACTGTATAATTATGCACTTTGGATTGGTGGGCTGCATCTTAGCTATGCTTTTCTATTTTATATGGAATTCACACTATTGGTCTGCTTGTGGATTTCTCAACTCTGGATGTTGTTTGGATGAGACATTACAGTCTTATGGGACATAGATGCAGGGTTTTTTTGATATGATATCTTCTGGAAGTTGCTGCGTTCTACTCTGATGACATGATCTTGAGGGGATCTCTATGAATCAACTACTTGGTCTGGCGATTCTTATGGAATTATGGAATGAATTTTATGAAAAAATGTCTTGTTATACTTGCCAGCATGATGATATAATTTGGATGATGTCCCCTCTATTTCTTTAAATTTCATTTTCAGGAAATGTGATTTTCATATATTGATGACATGTTTCATGAAAACTGAATGTGGATGAAATATTGGACTGTAGAGCACTTATGGAAACACTTGAATGGCCTTCCCTCTTACTCTATTTAATGAAAGTAAAAGCTAGAAAGTATGAGTATTGATTGAAGTCTGGGGATCTCTTTTTTGCTGGTTGTATTTGTAGCTTGGGTATTATTGAGTCTTTATTTTTGAACCCTACTTATTTCCCTGCTGGTGTAAGCTCATTTCACCTCGTGTTTTTAATGTAACTTTATAGATTTTGATAAATCCTCTTAGGGGCATGAATTAGGTAACAATTTCATGTCACCACTTTTTTCAAAAAAAACCAATGGTGGGTATTTAACTTATTTTATTTTATGAAAAATGGTTTTCAAAAAATGAGATTTTAATGTTTTAAAATGTGAGTGAGTAGTTTTATAGTGTTTTATTTTCATGTTTTGAATCTTTTTTTAGGGGTTATTGGTCATTACATGTCCAAAATGTAGTTGGAATGGGGAGTTTATTTTGAGTTTTGGTTTGTGATTGAAGTTTGGAATTTTGTTTTATGATTCTTTTTAACTCAGCCTAATGCTCCTTATTTTTTAGAGTATGTCACATAGAAAGACCTAGAATGTTTCTAAAGAGTATCTTATAGTTATTGGCCCTACCTAGACTCCCAGTGGAGTTGTGGGATCATGTTTTCTTTGATTTTTGAATGTTTCTGTGGTAGTCGAGGTTTTTTATAGTTATTGGAGTGGCTCGAGGAAGTCAAAAATGTTTTTAGTTCATTGGTAACTCCCAAAGAGGTGAGGGTTCTATCTATTTTAAGGTTGTTTGTGGGTTTGAGATTGGATCGATAGAATGTGTTCATTCCATTTTCATGAAGATTTGGGATGTATTGAGTGATTTTCAAGACCACTTTCATCCATTTGTTTATTCGTGAGGAAATGTATGAGAAGTTCCAGAACATGTGGATGTTTGATAAGGTCAACTAACAGTGAATGGAAATGTTGACCATTTTAATGAGTTGGTTTCCTTTTCTTCAGAGATGGTGTTGAGTGATCAGTTTAAAGATCCCCCTTTCATTTGGGATCTTCATCTAGGGTTCAATGAATTGTTTCTCTTGATTCATGTAGAGGTTCCCCATCTAATGAGGAGTGTGTGCGAAGGAACCTATTTCGGTCAAGTCTCCCCGTTAGTTCCTACCTTTTTTTCATTCAAACACTAACTTATTTGTTTCCAGTGTGGTTGGTTTGGAATTATAAGCCATCAAGCTATAATTCCTCAAGGGATTGTTGATTGTGTGGCTGATTGTAACACTAGAATATAACACCCTAGGTAAATAAATAATATGACATTTTCATATTTATCCATATTTTTTAATAAAATGTTAATATTAATTTAAAGGGAATGCTATGCTCGATGGCGTACCCAATACGCAACAATAAGTTTCTTGGAAATCTTACGTAGCACTCTAATAATAAAATATTATTTTAAATGGTAGTTAATGCCTAGCCGTTGTAATGGCGGGAATGAACAGAACTAACTACAAAATGATTATATATGTTTTTCAAATATTTTTACATTTATCCAATAAATGTTAGAGGCCTAAAATGCGAATGAATCCAATTTTAAGCGTAAATATTCTAATATTCTTTAAAAAGTCAATTAACTACCTTTTGATGGAGAACCCTTTTTGAATCCACTTTTTGACAATTTTATATGTTATATTGGACCAAATAAAATCCTTGTTTAGAATTGGAACATCGAAATTTACTTTGTGTATGTATTTTTATTTTTTTCGATAAAGTTCATTTTTAATGAATAAGTGAAAAAAGTTGTATTTTAATTCAAAACCTCTTTTTAATATAATTTATTTATATTATTAGATCATCTTTTGAATTGGTTTTAATGTTCAATTGGAATATATTTTTACCATTTAATCCAATAGTGGTCATTGGAATTAATTTCACTTTGAAATTGGACTTAAACTAGTGTCAATCTTTTAAAAGATATTGTTTCCTAAAAATATGCTATTTGTTTTGACAGTGGGAATTAATTATTAAATTAATTAATGAAACTTATATGTTTTTAATTTTGTAAAATAGACATCATTTTTTAATTCGGAATATCAAATATAGCTTAGGTTGAATTTTTGGTATTTTTATGAAAAACTTCAATTTTTGATGAATAGTGAAACCACTAAGTGGTAGTTAAAAAACAAATTTTTCGTTTAAATGAAACTTTACCAATTCTGTGATTTGAATTTCAAAAACCCGACATATAGGGTTTTCATTAGGATATAAAATTTGGTTCAATGGGATTAAAATAATTTTTTTGGTGAATAGTAACTTTTCTGTTTTATTAATCGCGATTAAAGGTAATTAGTGTAATTTAAGGTAAAAAAGAATGTTATAATAATATGAAATTACCTTGACACATGTCATAACCTTATTGGATGTGTCATGGCCGACCAAAAAAATCCATGGGTCAACTTGGGGACCCCATGGGGCCACCTAGGTAAGAAACTGACATTAATAACTTTTTATTTAAAGTTAAGATAAAAATGTCACAAACATGTATTTTTTTACTAAATCAATTTTTACATGGGGTTATACAAGTCATATTTTTGAATATAATTACTAATTAGAAATATAAATGGATTTCCTACATCATGATATTTCTTTTATAATTTTTAGACATTAAATAAATAAATTTTTGTATGAAACCGTGATGATATAATGATTACCTCATTAATGAACGATTTAAATAATATTAGAAGTTAAGGTAAAATATAAGACATACACTTGTCAAAAACCTATTGCATGGGTGGATTTCAACCCTTATCACCTTATCCTCGAAATATATAATTTTGGTACCTTTAATATCTGAAAATCATTTTATAATAAAGTAACTTTTCAAGACTTTCCAAGAGTGTCGCTCCTCCCTCTTATAAAAGGCCCCCACCTATACCACCTTACCCACACCTCTCTAGCCTTTGGATTGACCAAACTCTGATCTTTTTATCCCTCCACATACCTCTATTCATCCTAGAAGCCTTAACTTAGTCATAATTCTCATCAAGAAATAAATTTTATTCAAACCATAGGGAGTTACCCAATTTAAAGGTAATGTCTCCTCTTATGTTCTTTTGTTTTATTTTGCTTCTCCAACTCCTTAAACTCTTTTTATTTATTTCATTTGTAACAAATCAATTATATTAAATATACTACTATGTTTTTATGAGAAGGATTCTAGCTACACTTACACACCTCTGTCTAATGGTTAATGAACATACTGTTTCCATGGATGGCGAATTACTGCCTCACGAAACGATGATTTCTCTATCTTCTCCTACCACCTCTCATGGTGGCCATTATGATGGAAATATATTTATTTATGATATATATTATATTTATTTCCTCTATATTATTCTTTATTTTATATTTAAAACATACCTTTATTCTTTGCATGTTGTGCAAATGCGATAATTTCATTTGAGGAATTCTGGACTACCGCCCCCTCAAGTGATGTGACTCGTTCATAAAATACATGGAATGTATAAAGAATGCAATTAATGAAATTATGTGACCTATATAACATATATATTTTACTGGAATTATAATATATATATATATATATCTCATTTAGTTTTAATTCCATTAATGTGACAAAGAAATGAAAGTAGCGTTCATGCGTACGTACAGCCTACCGTCTCCAAGAATGGTGCATTTTATTTTTTATCTCCAAATGTTATGGAATAGTATAAAATTAATATATACTAGATATATATGATTTTTAAATCATTAATAATATTCTTCAGATTGTGTAATTATAACTACGTGGACAATTCTTTTCAAACAAGTTAATTTTTGACTCATGCACCGAACATTGAAAAAAAACGTCTCATATGAACTCACATAATTAACTAATTATTATAACATCATAATATGTGATATGAGTTGAATAATAAACATTAAAATAGTTCTTTAATCAATGAGTAATTGACCAAAGTTTATTATTCCGTAATATAAAGAAACAAATAAGACAAGTCGGACTTGAGGTAAGGGATCCTACCTCTCTCTTTCTTTTTAAGTACTCTTTTTTATGTCATTTATTTTAAGATCATATTTCTTAAGTTTGGGGATGTTAATTTATATTAATCATACTGTAATTTTATGTTCATATTATGAGAGTCCCTCTTTGATCTCATAAATCCATTTTTTGGATGTTTTAAGTGGCGCTGTTAGGCTGCCGAGTTTTTGTAAGATATTTTTCATCTCACTTTTATTCCTGTGAGATTTATGCTACATTTTCCACCATTTCCTTTGAGTGGTTTATGTACTGCCCATTATTCTACTCTTTGTGTAATATATATTTTTTTATGGGTATTTACATCAATGTTGTATAGATCTTATTTTGTGGGGTGTACGTTTTGAAAGTTACCCAAATCGGTAAGGGAACCTTTCACCCTCCTCTTTTTAAAAGACTTCTTTTTTTAGGTCTTTTAATTTACATATTCTTTTGTTGGGATATGTTATTATATATCCTTATTTCTGTAGATGATTTTTCCAAGTGATGAGATACCCTTTTTATCTCTCATTGTATCATTTTTTGAATTTTAAAATGACGTCGTTAGGCTGTCGAATTTCTATAAGGGAACTTCATAACCCAATTTCAATTATTTGGGTTAAACCTCTAATTCTTGATTTTATTATTCCAAGATTATTTGTGGAATCAATATATTGTAATTTCCACAAACCTTTGTGTGGATACACTATTTCTACACATAATCATTCCATTGATAAATTCTTACGTCATTTTTAAGAACTTGTATGGGAAATCATAACTCAATCTCATTTCATTGAGTTAAATATCTATGTCATTGATTTTGTTTTTCCAAGAGTATGTGTGAATGACATATGATTGTTTTACACTTGATATACACTTATATTGGGTGTATTTATAGTTGTCACACATAATTATGTCATTGATTTATCCTTGCACTAATGACATGATCTTTGAATGGGATTACATCTCAATTTCTCTTCCTTGAGACACTTGTTGATGATATGCACTTTTATTCTATTTAAAGTTTATATACATCCCCTTTTACATTCCATATCTATATTATTTCTATCCTCAAGTCATTTAAATTTTTTGAAAATGGCCTACATTCATGTGGCTTATAATTTAAATGTTCAAAATGAAAAGGACTATTTTATTAAAACATTGTTTTAAGTGGTTTTAAAGATTTATTCTTTTAAAAATTTATCATCCATGTCCATGTTTTAATAATGGTATTAAGGATTTATTTATATAGACAAGAATGTTTTAAAACCCTTTCAAAAGTTTCGAAGTGGTATGGGACACTTTGATTCTAAAATCTCTTTTAAATGTCTTCTTTTAATATTTTCAAAGTATAAAGGGATATTTCTATCATAGAGTTTTAATGATTTTATTAGATGTTTTTATTTATGCTAATATCATGATGTGATATCTTGTGATTGAAATGTGGAAATTTTATGTTTCTTTTATGCATGTTTTAAGTGTTATGATTATGTTGTGGTTCTTGGGAAATGTTTATGAAATCGGGTGGTTCCGTGATAAACTAAGGGCGGGTGAGCCCGAGATAGCTCTCCAATGCACTGGGTAACGCGAAGTGGTTAAACGCTAAGGTATATCCAAAGAGATTTAGGGAATATACTTTGATGGGTATTCCAAACGTAACCATGAGGGTTATTCCCTACGTAAGACTGTTATGAATGCCTCAAGTTACCTTTATGTCTTATGATTTCTATTAGTTATTCATAAATCTTATGATTTCATGAGGTATGTTGAAGTGCTTATATTTTATGAGTAAAGTATGATTTCATTAATTCTTATGTATACATGGACTAATGTTTTCATACCGTATTTTCATATCCCTTACTAAGATTTTTATGCTCATCCCTTGTTTTTGAAATGTTTTCCACATCACTTAAAGGTGAATAGGTTCAAGGATGGGATCAAGGAAAGACATGCTTTCTAAAACATGGAACTAGACATGTTTCTTTTTAAGTGTTTTTATTTTGTGAAAAATTGAAACTGAGTAGATGTGTCTAGTGTGTATTCTTTGAGATGTAATAGTTATGTCCTAATTCTCTAAAACTCTAAACCTGAAAATTTCCTAAATGTGAATAATTTATTTAATTCAATATTGTGTAATGTTTTAAGGCTGGGTCCTTATATATAAGATGTTTTGATTAGGAATGATCCACTTCTGAATGTGGGTCATAAAATGATCTAGGACCTCAGGGCTCCTACCATAGGTCCCAAAGTGAATCTATTCATACATTTATACATTTCTATGGGTGTGGGGAACCTTGGTTAATCTCTTATCTTCAGTGTCTAAGTGAAGATAGTTTAAGTTCCCCTGATGGAATATCATTACTCTTGTAAGATCTTCTCTGTTATAGAAATCCCTAATGGTTGTGTTCTTGTGTAGGTTTAGTGGTCATGTTTTGTGAATTTGAATCTTGATATGAATATCTCATATGTGGTTAGACCTCTTTTGGATCAAATTTAGTTTTAGGATGTGTTCATTTTGAAGATGCGGGTGTCTTGGGAAATAATGAATAGTGGTTTGGTCTGCTGCTTGGTTTAGCGTTTCTTCTACCCCCCCACCCCTACCCATGTAGTCAGGTTTGGTCTATATGGATTGTTCTCAGGTTTCTATGTGTTTTAGTTTCCATATCTACGTCATTGATAGGGTTTGGTTATTAATGGTGGGAAGACCCTTCCCTCTTATCTATAGTTCTACTTATTGTGGTTTGGTTGGATGATAATTTGAGTATATTTTATCGGGTTTCCCTTGTGTTCAGGGTTTCTGTATTGGGTTGGATGTCCTTGGTTCATCTGTTGGTTAGTTCTAGTGGATCTCTTATAGTGGAGAGATCCACCATGGATCTCTTTGATTGTGGTATTCCTTAGAGTTGGTCGGGTGTGACTAGGGATGTTAAAAGTTCACACCAAGGTTTTTGGATTTGTTTGTCCTCATGTAGATTCGAGTTTTATTTTTGGGTCCTCATTTGATTGGGTTACTTCCTGGGGGTATAATTTTTTTGTGGTGGGGATAATTATCACACCCTAACCATGGTTTTAATTATTTTTTATACATTTATTGTTGTCGGATCTTTTGGTTGAGGTTTTGGTTGAGTTCTCATTGACAAATTCTGAGTTTTAGAGTCTTTGGGTCGTTTTTGGCCCTGTAAACAATTTGAGCATAGTTTGGCACAAACCATGTGAGGCCCAGCAGTGAACGTGAATCCTACTTTTGAAATCAGGGGCAAGGAGCCTGGTTTGTGCATGGTCGGAAAAAATCATGTGACAAGGATATGAAATGGATCTGTCAAATAATATAAATTAGTTTAATCGTTGGCGGACGGCTTCTCAAACTGTGCAGCCAACCCGTGCATGTGCCCTTTTTCTCGAGTATAGTGTATATGATTGGATCACGGTATGGAAGACCATGAAAACAAATAGTATGGTTGGCCCAGTATTCAAAATATTAAAAAATAAAAAATTAAATTAAATAAAAATAAATTTAGAATAAAAATAAAGCTATATTGTGATAATATTATTATTATTATTTTTATTATTGTTATTATTAAGTATATTATTATTATTATTATTAGGTTTAAGTTTTTTTATTAGACCCACAAGGGGTCCCCCCCCCCACACTCCATGTGCACCCCCCCCCCCTCTCCTTTGGTTCGCTCGACCCATGCCCGAAGGTGGCTCCTCACGCGCCACCACCGCCACCTATCCCTCCCTCTAGTGGATTTTTTCTTCTTTTCTTTGGGTATGGTCATCTCCAATGTACCTTTTCTTGCTTACTCCTCCTTTTCATGGTTTCCTTTTCTCTGGGGTGGTGTATGAATTTTGGATGAACCCAAATTTTTTTGGGGGTTTTGTTTTGGTTGATTCTTGAAGATTAGGGTTCATTGGTGCCATTTATGATCATTCTTACCATGACCATTGAAGGAAACAGATTTTTCTTCAATTTTAGTAATGTTTTTTGGGTTTCTTTATTTTGGCTCAATTTTAAGTTAGGGGTTTTTAGGTTTTTGAGTTATCAGTATTTATTATTTAGTGTGTTGGACATTGATACAATGATTTCAATCTTCCATTGTCAAAAGAGACTTACATGGGTATGAATGGGTAGTTATATACATGTGTAAGTTCCCCTATTATATATATTCACCCATATAAAGATAAATATATATGATGGGGATAGGCATGCTTACATGTGTATATGGAAATGAATACATGTGTAAGTTTAAAGGGGAATATTCACGTATAAGCTTATATGTAAGGATCCCCATTTACATATTTGGCCATGAAAATATGTACATAGAGCATAGGTGTCCTTATGTATATGCTAAGGTTCATATTCATGTAGTTAGAATATATAATATTGGAGTTTACATCATTTAAATTATAGTGCCTTGGATTTAATGTAGGATCCCTTTGAATTTATCCTTTAAATTTAAAGAATCATTGATTGCATGATTTTCTCACCTAGTTTGTATATTAATTAGTGATACAAAATTGTTAGTAAAATTGTTTGGCTTCAAATGAAGTGGTTTTTCTCTATTATTATGTTGTATGAAATGGTTTGGTTGTGTTTTGTATTCCACATATTTGATGAAAATTCCAATTGGCCATTATAATCCTGTTTTGGATTTAAAATGGTGGTTTGGGATTCCTGAATGAATTTTTTAAGTGGTTTTTGTTATTAAATGTGGTGTGTGTGTGAATAAATTGATTTTATAAATGGTTTTGAAAGGAAAATTGTTTGTTTTCACCTTTTTCAAAAGTTGGGTTCAATTCTTTAGAAATGGGCGGGTTCTTAGTGGTTGCTCGAGGACCATTTGGAACTTTTTTGAAATTGGTTCTCTTGAAAACTCTCCTTGAGTAATTCTATTGCCTTGGTTTTTTTGAATGTTGTGGGAGGTCAAAACTAAAAGACTCACTTGTGATATAATTGTTTAAAAGCTATAGATTGTTACTTGGATTTATTTTTGGGCGACTATTGTATGTGTTTCTTGTGTGTGATGTATGAATATGTGGTGGATTTCTTGTTTGGAATTGGTGGCTTTACCCCCACTTTAGTCTAAAAATGGGACCCTATAATATCTGGTGGATTTTTTGTGAA
Organism: Viscum album; assembly: GCA_963277665.1. NCBI lineage: Eukaryota > Viridiplantae > Streptophyta > Magnoliopsida > Santalales > Viscaceae > Viscum > Viscum album. The sequence continues at coordinate 1,465,728,085 of OY728138.1, read as the reverse complement.
TGGTTTCTGCACTAGCTTAGGATTTATATATTTCTAGTGGCCCTTATCAGGGACCTTTCTTCACTTTTGGAAAGTTCACCTCGATCAGAACATTTAGGGTTCGATCAAGCATGTGGGGGAGTTGATGTCATTTGGTGAGGCATGCCTTCAGGATTAGTCAGATAAAAGTAGTTCTAGATTATTCCACTAATCTCCTAGGTGTTCCCATGTTCTTTAGTACATAGTTATCTACAGTGGATGATTGAAATGAATTTGTTGGTTGGTTACTCTTCAGTGTTATTTTTCAATTTCCCGTGTTGTACATTAAATTATTATTTTTTCCTTGTGTAGTGTATATTATTTCTAAAAGTGATAAAATGGTTTCAAGTGTTTATGGATAAAGTATTTCAAAATATTTTACACTTCCTTCCTCCATTTTAAGGTACAAATATCATCCTACTCCTTTGAAATTCTAACATCTACTTCTTGAATAGGAATCTTTTTTTAACGGAGAAATGGAAATGGACCATGCTTTGTTTTAAAGAAGAAAATTTGTGAAAAACCTATTTTCATATATTGTATTTCAAACCTGAAATTGATGTATCTTTTATTTAAATGTAATTATTTAGGAATGGACTATTTGTGTATGACAAGTGAGTTATAATACTCAAGACAATAGGTTCATTTATTTTTTTATCTCGGGTTCTACTTCCCGCTCGGTTTCAGTCACTGTGGGGTGACGTTGGTTTACTGGTTAGTATTGACCTGAAGGGTAACATAGAGGTATGTGCAGTTTTATTTTATTTATGATGCTGGTGTTTATCCTTTTATTACTATGTATATATTTGTTTATCTTTCTTTTTTTTATGGGATAAATCATCCCCAATTTCTTTATTTTGATTAACATCACTAGTTGTCAGCCCATGGGGATCGGGAACGCCCTTCGGGCCATGTTGTGGGGTGGCTCAGGTGACTTATTCAAGGTTGAATCAAAATGGTTAGTGATATAGACTGATTATTGAACCAGTTATGTGTTGTCTTTGAGGCTAAAAATACTTCTATCACAAACAACACCTTGATATAAGATAACTTATTCATCCAAATATTGTTCTAGAAAATTAGCAATAGCTGCAACCCCTGGGGGTCTCAGAATGACCTCACCCACCTGAAACCTTCAATTTTTAGGGGAAAATTAAATGTTTTTGTAAGAACATCAGCATGGTACAATAATAAACCTTGATACTACCTATGAGGGTCTCTAAAAATTAAAACTAATGAGTAATCATCAGTTAAATAAAGATGTAGTAAAGCCAGTAGTGCTTGTTTCCACCACCAACTGCTTAGGAATCTTATCTCTGAAGCACCACAATCACCACCTCCAGTATCTAATGAAGGAGGAACAAGTTTTAAACTATGGATCCCTTAAATTTAAGGGGCCATCAAGGAGGTAACCTATCAACATTCATCACTAGTTCCATCCCATTGATACCCTTTAGTCACCTAGTGAAGGTACCACCCAACACACTACCACCTCTAATAACCATGCATGGGAATCATGGAAGACACATCAAGTGCAGAAGGCTCTGGATAATCATGAGTAGTCACATATCCCGACTCCTACTAATGATTTATCCCAGCATATTATAGTAGTAACTGGTGAGAAAGCTCATATTTTAGCTCACTCAAATCAAGTTTGCAGGCATATTCTTGTAGCAGGCATGGGGGAGGTGCATATCCCTACCCCATGCATGAATCCCATCAGAATATTATGATGGAAGAAGGGGGAAATAAGTGGGATCATACACCTACTTTAATCAAATATATCTATAAGTATATATTATAGATATAAAATGTGAAGGCTTAAATTCATGCACACACTTTTCTAACATTCCATTCCATCTTAGCAACATCAGAAGTAATTTGTGAGCATATTCCAGAACTAATACAGATACAGGGATAGGTTCATATTCCTATCCCTACATCAAGGGTAGCACAACACTTCGATAATTATGAATAATTGTTTGATCTGTGGAAATAACACAATCTTACTCCTGTCTAGGAGGATTATTAGTATATTCTGGTGAATAAAGAGGCACCGGGTGGGGCTCATATTCTCGTTCCAACCATGGCTCTCCAACTTAGAGAGGCGCATGCCTTAATATAAGGGAACATTCATATTGAAGAATACCAGTTGAATAATTTAAAAGGCTTAGGATAGGGCTCATATCCTCATTCTAGTCAAGACACACCAAGTGGGAGTGGTACATGACACGAGACTGGCTCATATTCCTATCGAATAAGACCAGTGTCATACTCCAAAGGCCTAAGATTAGATTCATATCTCTGTTTTGGTTGAGGTCCACCAAGTGAAAGTGGAACATGCCTTAGGAAAGGTTCATATTCCTATCAGAGAAGATTACTAGAATATTCTATCATCACAAAGAATATAGGCTTATATCCATATTTTTGTCTATGAACAAGTGCACCATCATCCTTATAAGTCTATATAGAAGGAGGCTCATATCCATTCTCCCATTTCGGGGGTCTTTCAGAATATTCCAATTGGAAATTTGTATTTGGACTGTGCTCATACCCCTATTCAAACTAGGGATCACCAAGTGAGAGTGGAACATGCCATGGCATAGGCTCATATTCCTATTTAAAAAGACTTGTGGCATACTCCAAAACCTTAGTATCGAGTTCATATTCCCATTTTGATCTAATCTCACTATGTGAGAGTGAAACATGCCTCAGGGAAGGCTCATATTACTTCAAATAATGAATAATATTATTGGAATACTAAAACATATTCTCAATAGTGGACACATACACCTGTAGCACTAGACAGATATCAATATATTCTGGTAGTCATTATACAACATTCTCATATCCCTACACAATCCCAAAAGGCAGGATGGCATGTTATGGCTACAATATAGACTGAGGATTAAATCATTAATCTACTCATTACAAGTACCCTTGAGGTTGTTCGATACACTTTCTCAATACCCTAAGGGTACTTTGACTCTTTAATCAAAGCATAAGGTGATCATTAACATGATATTCCTCATCACAGTAATGTCAAGATTGATCGTACGGACTCTACTCCTGACATATTTCATGGTCAACCTCCTCATGGTGATATCCCCCAAAACCAGATAAATCCCCACCTTTCCCAAATAACTTCTTATAGATAGGTTCTAAAAAACTAAACACATTCATATAGATAGGTTCTTGAAACATCATGTTCAACCATATATAGTTCACCATCAACTACTAGCATCACTCCACTCTAGTAAGAAGGAGACCCCAAGAAACACCTTATGTGGTATGTTCAGTTGGTGGAATGTAAGTCTTTAGAAGATAAAGCTGTCATTAATATATAGAAAGAGTTAGCTATAAACAACCTCCCCAAAATATGAGATCCCATGTGATACCATGGGATCCCATGTGAGCTAGAAAAGGACTTCATGCCTTATCTACACAAAAATATGTGGAAAATCATCTATGACTAAAGTCTAGAAACCTCCCTTATCCAGTGTATGAGGGTCACCTCCATACCATCAAGATACAATGTTATAATCTAGACCTAGCTTCTATATCCATGGATTAGGATCCAAAACTAGAAAATCACAACACAAATCTACCACATGATTGCCACAATTTCATTAAAAATCTTTAAAAATTGATCATTGAAGCCATGTCATGCATATGTACTCATGGATGGGGAATTTATGAAGTGTTATCATTCAATTCACCCTTGTAATAGTATAACTCCTCAGATATGGAATCATGTAATTTCATAGCCTCCAGTGAGGTCAGGGGTCGAGGTAATGCGTGATCTGGTTGGTCACTATAACAAAATTCCCATTCTTCAACAATTAAAATTCATCAGGAATGTATGGAGAGGAAAACCAACATATCTTTGAACCAGGACCCTAAAAATAATGATAATTCATTTCAAACATGGATGATAAAGTTGTGAACAACATTAAAACTTCCCGTAGAAACTAACTCCAATCATGGGCTACCATTCCACCATACTCCTACCCAAGAACAATTGCGCCATATAAAACATGTCATAGTAGCAGTTTTCATAGCAGTTGTCTAGAAAAGAACCCATCCCACTGAAATGGGGGCATATTTACCACTTCTACCAACCCTCAAATCATCAATTCCAAAGAGAATTCAAGACATGTCAGCAGCTACTACAAACAAACCCTAGCCCATGGGTATATGGGTATTTATATCTCAATATCCATAACTAGATTCATCATACCCTAAGAGGGTTTTGGAGAAATCAACAATGATTACATATCATCCCCAACCCACTGGACTGGGGGCATTTATATCTCAATTTCTATCCCAAGAGTCATCCAGCCCCCGACTTAAATCATTGAATCCTTAACAACATGATCAATATATGATAATTATGGCCCTGATAGTCCCCAATATGTAGGATTGGGGGAATTTTCATCATCATCATCACCATAGATGGAATCATCCTTCTCCCATATTGGAGGAAAATATCAACAGTTTCCATATCATTTGTTCCTCCCACTACAAGAAAAATATCTTCTATTTGGGGCTTATTCAGAAATCATCACCAAAAACTCCCTCAAGGTCACTAATAGTAGGCTAAGATGGAAGGAGAGTATGGTGAATTAATACAAACCTCATTGAGGTCATAATCCAAAAATACCCAATATAGACAGGGGTTTGAGAAGAAACTCTAATGCTGGAACTGCAGAATCATCCTATTACGTTGAAAATAATGGCACAACTACATTTTCCTGATACCCCTCTATGAATTTTTTCCTCATAAACAAAATAGCTATTGTGAATCAGGACATGGATAGAGAGGGATGAAATATGAAAAACATACCCGGATAGGAGGATCTGGATGCACCCACTAAGGCTACACACACCCTGAACTAAAAGAGGTTACAAAATCTGGCACCTCTGAATATTGAGTTACTACCTCTATGGAAGAACAATACCAAGGATAAAAGGAAAGGAATGGCTATATCCTAATAACATCCTAGAATAATAGACAATCTATAAATAGAGGAACATTTTTCAAATTAGGATAGTGATATAAAAACTCTCAAACAAATAAAAAAGGAGCTACTCATAGGAAATATTCACATTGAGTAACATCTTTAGGATAAGATAAATATGCCTCCTCCCATGAATCTATAAAATCTAATCCTCCTACAAGAGTGGTATTTGAGTTTCATCCTAGCTCTGGATTAAGGAATCCAATCAATATAAATGGGTAAGTTTAAGATGATAATGACTTCCCTCCATGTTAGTTATATCCTTTACATTTCTAGTTCGATCACTCATTATTTTCATGGGTTGAGAATCATTAGGAGATAAAAACAAGGCCACCTCATCAATCCTCACCCTCTACCTACAGACGGAAAGTATCTCAAGTATAAATACCTAAAAACTAGTCAATTCCATCAAGTCCCAAACTAATCAAATGGAATCTATTGGAGGACGATGTACACTTGTGCAAGGTGAGAAGAATTCATATCCTGAATGGGTGGATGAAAATTTTCCCACACCTAATTTTAGAAATACTACCTTCTCCACTTTTAATGGTGTGATATACCCTAAACAATATCTCACACACTGCATATCATGATATGGTCTGAGGATGGGACCTCGATATCAATAGGATGTGACCAAGATGAGGTGTTTTGTAATGACTATGATAGGGATATCCTTTTTTTGGTAGAGTAGCCTGCCAATAAGATCCGTTGTAGGATGGGAAGACTATATCTGTCAATTAATTTACCAATTTACCTCCATACTAAGGAAAAAAACAATCATCGACCTGAAAAACTATAAGCAATGAAAAAACAAGAGGGTATATGAAATTATAGTCATATGTAAAGGTATAAAATATTCACTCTGTATTCCTCTCTCATATAAACAATTGATATAACTCTACATCCAAACCCTTGAGGATGAGTTGCAGATGCCTCTGATTCTAATGAAATATCCCGGCATATTCTATGAGTTTATATAAATGATACAACATCGTGAATATTCCATTCAGTGGACCCAAGATAAATGTTGAATTATTCCATCAGCATATGGAAAAAATCCTGGCATCATAGAAACTATCGTTGTTACCCTCAAACTAGTAGTAGTTCCTATTCAAGTTCCTAGGCACCCAGCTCATCCTATTGAGCAGCAACAACCACAAAATCACCCTTCTCTATAAGAAAAATGAGATCTAGGTCACCTAGTAATTTAAAAAGTGCTGATAAATCGTACCCCTTTTGAAATGACCAAGTTCCTAGTTATTTCCATGCATCTATGAAGAACAACCTGCTCACGTTGCCATAGCCCAGGTAGCACAATGAGTTCAACATCACTGATCGTACCGACCACATCCCTTTAAATAGAAGGCTAGTTCATAACATCCAAGATTTATTCTTATTCAAATACATTCTCTGAATCACGTTCAATTATAAATTCATGATGTTGTATAACGCATAAGAACATCTGATATGCATAACCATCACCCAATCAGAAGAAGAAGAATATTGGAAAAAAGTTACATCCCGGAGTGGGTTTAAGTTCACCAACCGGATAACTTGAAAAAGAGTTGACCAATATCCTTAAAGCCTAAGGTAATAACTTCATAGACCCAGAATAATTCCTCCATCTAGGTAGGTGACATCATATATTCCTCCTAAACGTGGATGTGACCATCATACATGGTAAGAGACAGAAGGGGAAGAGTCGTTTTCTGCTCTAATACAAACTCTAACTCTTGAATATTTATTCCCTATAACATATTATGAATTGGAAATTCCCAACCAAATAAAGACATAATCATAATAATATCTCATCTTCATTTCTATTTACATAATACACTTGGAAAATCCCATCATCGATGATGAATTTTCCTCTGAGTATTAATTCCATGCACCCAACTGGGGAACACGTGGTTGCATTCCTAGAAACCGAGGATACATGGGATAGCACAAGAACGGTCAGACCCAATATTTAGATTACATACCCAAATATGACATATATAGAAAAATAACCAAGTTTAAGCACTCCAGTATACCTAAAAGGGACATGGAGGTGTCCCGGAACCCTTTTGTGGTCATTCGTACCAAGTCATCTTACATGACCGCTTAGCGGGGGTGATTATCTGATCATCCTAGACAATGAGGAAGGTCAGTATAGCCTATTCCATTGGTAGTAGATTCTCCATCAACATTTATATAAGAACTATGCCCATATACTACAAATTCCTCATCTCTCGATCCATGCTATAAAGAGAAACCCCACCTCGGGAAGTGCGGACCTCTAGCACAAAAGTATGACATTTTGAAATAGCTAGTGGTATTTCTAGCCAATCTCTCAATCCTATATGCACTCTATATTTCAAAAATATATTAGGGAGGCACCCATTTAATCCCTCTAGATCCCATAGGAGTTCAAGACATAAATCACAATAGTCTAGTTTTATTGAGTAGAGATCATGCCAGTAGAATTAAATTTCACCATCTTGTTCACAGACCAAGATTAGAGAGGGATCATCTAGGGACACTTCAGGCCCCTATATGTTTCTAGTAGACTCAATAATGCTGAAATATGAAGGTCCCATCATGAATTCTATGATCTATTTAAGGGTTCCCCTTCAACCCTTAAAAGGGGGTTATCAAAAATGAATAAAAAATCGAAGGCCTTCAGGCCATTTGGAGTTGATGGGACCTAATTTAAAATGGTTTTGGGATCAATCTCATCTTGATTCGGCCCCTCCAGTGTTTGGGATATAGAGAAGGAAACTTAGGTCCTTGAAATTTGACTATTCAACAGTATGATAAGCATGATAAAATGCATCTCAAGAATATCAATATTGAATATCATCATGGGGATCTCACATATAATGCTAATTTTATGGTTATCTAGTAATACACTACATAAAATCTCATACTCTGAAGTCCCTGGCTCCAAATCCATGTGGTGGTATGATCAACATTCCATCAGTGTTTAAAATACCTCATAGATGGAAAGGTCAGCATACTACATGGTAACAGTTCCTCAAGTCTTGTGAAGACATATATGCTGAGGTAGGTTTCTATAAAAGGGAGGTAAGACAACCAATTGTTGATGGAGATATATAGGTTGTAACCCCTTATAGTTTGGGAACTTCCACAAAAAATCCCTAGAATATGCTCGATAACGAATATGTTCTCCCCATAAATACAGCTGATGAAATAGTACTCATCCCAAATGTATAGTTACCTTTTTCCCCTAGTGGTAGTGAAAAACAAAAGCAGTTCTGGAATCTCTCTATAATGACTCTAGAAAAAGGTGATGAGAATGTCTCTTCTTGTGGACTCTCTCACCTTGATGGTGAAAAAGATTCCCCCTGATTAATGACATCATTTTCAAATTCCTCCACAAAATCATAGGTGGAGGAATAAGAGGATGAACTTAGGAATACTCCTCCTTCATTTGCGAAAGGTGTCTCCACCACCATTAATGAGATCTGAAACATAAATCTGGGAAAAAAAGATGACTCATGGTCTATAATGATTAGTGTCACCATGACTCTTGAGGAGATAGAAATGTACCTTGAATCATTAAGGAAAGATGGATATGTGTTCACCTGGAGCTATGCAAAAATGCTCGAACTGAATCCAGATGTGGCTACACACCACCTCATCGTACCCAATGACTATTGAGGTTTCAAGAAGGAATCTAGGAGGATTCACCCCTCTCATTCTATCAATGTAGAGGTGGAAGTTGAAAAATTTATCAAAGAAAACATTTTCTTAGAATTTAAATACCCAAGATATCTCACCAATATCATCCCTATCCAAAAAAAAGAATGAGAAAATTATGGTATGTATCTATTTTAGAGTCCTTAATCGATACTTCTCAAAGGAATATTTATCATTTTTTACCATAGAACTCTTGTTCAATGAAACAAATTTCTTCCAATCCATATCGTTCATGGATGAGTATTAGGGTAGAATTAAATAAATACGGACCCTAAAGATGAGGAAGTCACTACCTTCAGAGCACCCCAAGGGATCTTTTCCTATTATGTCATTCCCTTTGGCTTAAATAATATGTGAACTACATATCAATGTGTCATGAATCATATCTTCAAGTCCTTATAGGGAATAAAAGCCGAATGTTATGTCGATGACCTAGTTATAAAATCATGATGGTGACGTGATCACCTCATAGATCTTCAAATAGTCTTCAAAAAGCTATGTAAGTACATTATGAAGATGAATCAACAGAAATACACTTTTAGGGTAACATCATGGATGTTCCATGGCTTTGTGGTATGTCATCATGGTAATGAGGTCAACCCAGAAAAGTCTATTATTTTTCTAGAAATGTGACCCCCCATAAATCTCAACGAACTAAGAGGGATATAGGGGGACCTCACCTACATACAGAATTTCATAGATAAACTTGTTGTAAAATCTCTCCCATTCACCAAGGTAATGAAGAAGGTAATCGCTTATCAATGGGCCGATGACTTCCAAAAATCCTTGGAGAGTCATAAGCAGTATCTGCTACACCCCCCAACCCTGATTCAATTGGTGGAAGGAAATATTCTCATCTTATATGTGGCCACCATGGAATTCTCACTTGGCTCCCTCATAAAAGAAATAATTAATGCAGAACAATCTCTAATAAATCATTCAAAGAATGATAGGTATTGAAACATAATATTTTTATTTCAAGAAGAATGGCATTGCAATAATATTTGTAGTATATAATCTAAGGCATTACATACAGCACCACAACGTACACCTGGTATCTCATGTTGATCTTCTAAAGTACATCCTTGGTCATCCCATTCTGACTGGGCGTTTGACCTGATGGGAAGTCATTATTCAGCAATACAACATTCAGTTCATGTCACAGAATTCGATGAAAGGGTAATCCCTAGTTGATTTCCTTTTGGAGAACCCCCTCCCAAAATAACCCATAGACACTAAACATCATTATGAGAAGGTTTTCTACACCCATGACACTCCTTGGACATATGATATGTATTTTGATGGAACCTCCTAAATCCTTATCATCAAGAGACTGGAAGACCATAAACATAATTGCTTTGTCTTAGAAATTGTGTTTGTTTCTCAATATAAGGAAATTTTTCCCTAATCTTTTTAACTATCTAAAGGTTGTATGAATAATGAGGCTAAATACCAATCCCACATCACTAGCTTGGAACTAGCCCTACAGCTGTAGATAACCTACCTGAACATCAAATGTGATTAAAAGTTAGGGATAATGTATATAAATGTAGAATATGCCATAAAAAATGAATAATTGGTCCCTCTCACTAACTATTATATGGGACTAATGGTAGATTTTCCCTTTGATTCCATGTTACATCATGTTCCCCAATCATAGAATGTTCATGCTAATGTGTTGGAAAATGTATCCATAGTCTTGTTCGGCCCTGATCAAGATGAAGAAATCATCTATAACACACATCTGAGGATGGTCTCATCGATCAAGATATACAATATGGGAGAGATAGACTCGGTCAGCACTACCCAAAATCATGATTAACTGGTATTCACCCCTAGATGGATGGATCTTGTAACTGGTTATCTCAAAAATTGGATCCTGCTGACAGACTGATCTCAAATGGAATAGATTTGATAGTGAGGAATGAACTTTACCCTACGGGATGGTCTAAATGAGAAAAAATCCCTCTATAAAATAGGATTTTATGGAATCCTCCTCATACGCATAGAAGAAGGAGATATTTTTTCTATTATGGAAGAATTCCATGTGAAATATTGTGGCCCTCATCAGTCTATGAATAGGATCTCTCAAAATATCAAGAGGCTGGTCTACTACTGGAAAACCATGATACAAGACTGTGTATAATTCAATAGTAAATTTCATTCATTTTAAATTCATTAAAATTTCATTCATTAACCTCCAGAATTTCTACATGTAGCTAAATATTCATGTCCATTTTCAATATAGTGAATGGATGTTGTGGGGCTATATCCCCCAACCATAGCTAAGAAGTTGAAGTACATCCTTACTGGAACTAACTTATTTTTCAAATGGTTTGATCCAATACCCCTCAAGTAATTTGGTATAATTAACATCATCTGCTTTTAAAGTCATGTATCATCACAAGGTTTGGAGTCCCTCACATGATGCTAATGGAAAATGACACCAACTTCTATTCTATATAGTCGAAGAAATGGTATCCGGAGTACAACATTGAGTCCAATCACTCATCCCACTATTATGTAGTGGAAAATGGACAGATAGAATCCTTAAGTAAGACTTTGTCAAATATAATCAAGAATATGGTGAATAAGGATAAGATGTTTGGTTTATAAATTCTCCTCAATGATTTATGGGCCTACAATACCACCTCACAAACTACTTCACAAGAAACACCGTATTCATTTGTGTATGGGACCAAGGTATTGTTTCCCATAGAAATATAGTTACCTTTACTCTGAATATCCATTTTTGGAAAACATTAGGATGATGAGAAATCATAAAATGGTCGGATAAATTGGAGAGACTTGACGAGAATTGGTTATTCACACTGCACAACCTCGATGCCCGTCTGAATTGGATTGCATGAGCCTTCAATAAAAAGGTTCACCTTAGTTTGTTACTCTAAGGAGAACTCGTGTTGGGTCTCCGAACCCCAATGATACTAAGAAAGAAACTTAAAAAGTTGTAACCCAAATGGTTAGGACCTTATATCATACTTATGGTCTATCACAATAGAAGTTACTCATTGGTCACAATGGATAGAGAGTGTGTCACAGCCACCAACCAATGCGACGTTTCTCAAGAAATATGTTTAATGGATTCCATCAAGCATCGTCATGTTATAAAAAATACATTAAACTATAAAAAATATCTAATCCTAACCACATGATGTAAAAACGTCTAGAACACATCCTTTTAATAAGACATTAAAATGCATAGTGTCTCTCATCTTGGCCACATGACGTTAAAATGTACGGAACTAGACCCAGTAGCAAGACGTTAGACAAAAAAAGTGTCTCTCATTCTTACCACATGATTTTCTAACTGCACAAAATATGTTCTCACTATTTGATTATAAATTTCATTGGAATCATTTTCTCACTGATGATTCAACATACATGAGCTGGATCTATGCGAAATTAAGATGAATTGCCTCTATACCTGTATGAGAGTCAGATCCACCTAAGGAATCTATTTATACAAGAACTAAATGTGGCTTAAATCCTTTAATCATAGGATAATTAGGGACACCTAAACCTGAATTATCTATCCCAACCATATTATTTCTTTCCTTCCACATTGGGGAGCCTACATCCTTACAACATGATGTTAAACTGCATGGTCTTTAAATAACTACGTGCGGCTTGATCCCTGTCATTATAGGGTATGTAGTGACACCCAGACCTCCAATATTGGCCCCAGCCACAACATTTATCTTCTTTAACATCAATTCACCCATGTCCTTACTAGATGATGATAAACTACACAGTTTATGTCCTTGTCTTAAGGCACTAAAATTCATGGGTTTCTATAACTACATATGGATTTATTTTCATTCGAATGGGATACATAAGGATTCATAGATCATATATCTTGTCCCAACCACCACATGATACAAGATACCCCTATACTTTCCCTAGCTATATTTATATTAAAATAGAACACTTATCATTCTTTTTGTCTCACTTTAATCATGGCTCATGTTTGATTAAGAATTTTGGTAATATCTTCCCTACATAACTAAGACATATAAGCTCATGACAGAGTAATCAGGGTCCTAGATGAAAGTATTTAAAAGTAGAACCATGATTCATCAATATATGACATTAAAATACATGGTTTCTATCCCTTTCATAATAAAAAAATTGTGTGTCATTGTGGAAATTTCCTGATCGAACTGATGTCATTGGTGTCGGTCTCCGACCACACCTCCATTAAATAACTACATGGGGTTTATTTATATCATCAAATGATCTGTAGTGACACTTGGATCTCTAATATTGGGCCCAACTACAACAACCAAAGTAAAATAATTCACCCTTTATGTATGGTTCATAACAACATATAGAGGTTCCCATTTAAGAACTATGTGTGACTTGATTTATGTAATCACAGGATACGTTGTGATGCTCGGACCTTCATTATGGGACTAGTCACACTACTCCCTTTTCATGTATGGGAGCCTACATCCTTACTAAATTAATTTAAACTATATGGATTCTTAAGAACTATGTATTTCCTGATTCCTATCATCACAGGATAATTAGTGACACCCAGATCTCTAATCTTGAGACTAGCTATAACAATCAACAGGAACAATACCCCCCTATGCATATAGGTCAGACCTGCATAGAGAATTTTTCATTCAAGAAGTATGTGTGGCGTGATTCATGTCATCATAAGATATGTAGTGATAGCTAGATCTCGGATTCTTGGGTCCAACCATGACAAAACAAAAATATTCCCCCATTCTTCTACATGGGTTAGACATGCTTAGGGAACAAAAAAACTATGTATGTCTTGATTCTTGAAATCACAAGATATGTAGATACAAATAGATCCTCAATATTGGTTTCAAAAATATCATATAAAATGATAAAAATGCATCCCTCACTACATATGGTCTAAACCTATATAGAGAATGTCTTTACCACATGATGTTAAACTACAAGGAAAACATCATTGTCACATGACATTAAAACTGCATGAAAAATATATCCCCACTACATGATATTAAAATGTGCATACCATAACCCATATTCATCCCTTCTCTAAGTACCACAAGAGCTTGACCCTGGTCAAATAGAGTATGAGGTGTTTATGTCATCTTTTAGTCCCCTTGCCCCATAAATCACACTCCATGTCTTTAGTGCCTCAAGTTTCCGCAAACCATTCACAGTACTTGGAAAGTAAAAAAATCACTGTACTTGACCATGATATCGATACATAAGGGCTCAAACCTAAAAACCAAAGAAATCTTGGATCTATAAAAAGGGATTTATAATCCTTATGATCTTGACATCACCATGGTGGGACTCAGCACCAAAGGGATTTTTGGTCCATCCCCAGTATGATTGTCCCATATCATTACTCATGACTCGAGATCCTCAAGACATGATTTATAAAATTTTCATCTCCCACTTAGAAGGATGTTGGAGTACTCTTGACTTTGGGTATCCTAATTACATCCTAATGTAACATTCCCCCCATGTTAGGTCCATGTACATCATGACCTTAAACTTCCAGCACTTTGGTCAAAGTTGTACAACCTAAAAATATAGTGTTTGATGGTCTAAATCGCAAGACCTTAAACTTACAGTGAAGGAGACACAAAAAAATTTTGGTTTAATACCTACAAAGGGAATCCTGACAAAAATTAAAACCTTTACTTGAGAAACTCTTCATCCTTAGAGTTTAGGAAAAAAATAGGGCATAGATAAATGATTCATGGAGCTCATAGGGTATACTTTGTATCCATAGTAAAATCCAAAGCTATTCTTGATGGAACCCTTAGTCCTAAAAAAGTTATATTAATGGTTTTTCACATTTCCTTTCCATGATAACATGTTCACCAGGGAGTGACACAACCTTAGGGTTCTCAAATTCTTCTTGGGTATTATTTTTTTCCTATATCACACTTCATGATTTGAGTACCTTTGTGCATTAAAACCTTCCATGACCCTTCTAAAAGAATACCTGGCTTCAAGAGACCCTTTTTTTACTATTCATGTATTCTTATGGCCCCTACATATGCACCTATGGTCATCAACCAATTGTATTGCTTTCAAAAAAGGGATTTTCGACCCTTGTGAGCCCAAACATCAATGTTGAAAAACTCATCACCATAGAGTGTTCTAGGCCATTCCTGACATGAATGTCCAAAACTATCCTCATGTCCTAATCACATTGGATGATGATTTACAATCCCCATAACTAGACTATTCAAGTGAATTTGACAACCTCAATGTTATTTCACCATGTATTGTGCCCTTTCTTATGGTAAGAATGTGACACTCCACTCCGGAAAGTATCGAGGGCCAACACCTTGTGACATGAAACCATAGGGTGTGGGACCCAATAATCATAATTTGAGATCTTAATTTTAAAAGTGTGACAAAAAACTTCATGTATAACATTTCCTCCATACTCAACTTCATTATCCAAACATTTGATTCTTCCCAGATCCTTCATGGCCCTTGGAAAAGGGTGGTAACACCTCTGTTTGACCATGAAATCGATGCATAAGGTCTTTGAACTACCAACCATAGGTGTCCCCTCCTTGTAATAAATTACCCCCAATACTTGTGAGGCCTGGTAACCTTGTGGTATAACCCAAAACCTCAGGGTGTTATAGGTTATTCTTGACACATCTTCCTCATCCCATATTCCTCAACTTAGAATTTTGGGTTATGACTTTCATCACCCACATTCAAACTATATAGGTGGGCCTAGAATACCTAGTATTTCTCCCTCGACCAATGTTATACCCATTAATCTTCCATGTTCATTGTAAAATTGTAGAGATGCATCTTTTTGAAAATAATATTGATGAATAAGATCATTGACTTACCATCTAGAGGTATCTCCTCCTTTAAAGAAAGGATATATAATCCTCATGAGCCTTAGAATCACCATGTTGGAACTCAAAAACTTACACTATCCTTGGTCATCCCTGGTATGTCTACCTCATATCCCATTATAATAAATTTTTTCCTAGAATTAAGACCTTAAACTACATAGTGTCAGAAGGTCTAAGCAAAAAGACCCTAAATTATAGTGATAGAAGGTCCAAGTTAAATGACCCTAAACTAAAAAATAGAAGGTTCGAGCTAAAGGAGTTTAAAATACATTAATATAAGGTGCGAGATAAAAGAACCAAAACTTCAACAATAAATGGTCCAAGATAAATGACCCTAAACTACATAAATAGAAGGTCTGAGCTAAAAGACCCTAAACTGAGGTGATAAAAGGTTCGTGCTAAAAGACCCTAAACTACAATGATAGAAAGTCTGAGCTAAAATCCCTTAAACTAAAGTTATATAAGGTCTGAGATAAAAGTCCATAAAATACAACAATATTAGGTCCAAGATAAAAGAACCTAAACTAAAATAATAGAAGTTCAAAAATAAAATACCTTAAACTGTAGTAATAGAACATTCGATCTAAAAGAACCTAAACTACAACACAATAATGATTTTATTTTCAAGATCATAATAAGATAAAAAACCTTCCATGATGAAAACATGATAATGGAATACTGGGTAACATCTAAGTCCATTCCTTTTAGGTATTCCATTATATAAAAATTAATAAATAATTATGTAAATACAAAAAAAATATACAATTCTTGTGAGTCCCCCCATATGGCTTCATCAAAAATCAAGTTACGATCACCAGGTCCATTGACTTTAGAAAATGATAGAGCATGCTCCCTCCAAGACATATATTATACCTATCTTATCCTTTTGTGAATCCGGTAATATCAAGATAAATGGAGTGGATATATTAGTGAGTAATCTCATATCAGTGGGAATTAATGAGAATTTATCGAGAAAGATCTATTATTGTTTAAATATTTAGATCCATACATTCAAGTTTACATGAAATATTCCAAGGATGGGTATCATTGTTAATTCATGCAGCATCAGATCAGTGAAATTTCATTCATATCATGAATGAAATAAAATTGGGCAACAGCATATAAAGTTCAGTAGATCCATTTATTGAGGGAATACAGAAGGAGGGATCTCCATAGTTTAAACCCTGTCCAAAGAATCAATCAAAAAGATACATATCAATGATCAAACTACAATAAGATTCAATCAGTTGGTGAGAAGAATCAATTGAACATTGAAGTGTTTCTCACCTCACTTCTTTTTATTTCACCTTAGGATGAAGGGTATTGATCAATGTTGACATCTCTTGAACTCTTTTCTAAGTGGTTGCTAGAGAGGATGATAATGTTAAAAGGTAATGCTTTGAGAGATCTAGAACATACATTGATGACTATATTCCAATTCCTATGAATCTTACTTTCTCAATTTGGATGAGGATGTCATGTCTCTAATGTTTCACAAGTCCCTGTCACTAGTATCTAATTCATGGTGTGTTAGGATGATTTGTCATATAATCTAATATAATGGTTAACTGTCAAATCCTCCCACCCCCAAATCATGAAAAAGATGATGAAGATGTTTCTCTTGGTCATGAAACATTCCCAGAGTAAGCTCAAAAATCATTGTGTGAATCTACTAATAGATAATCATGTTCCATGTATAAGCTTCTATAGCTTCTAGAGTGGGTGTTTCTAAAGGAGGAACAACCAGGAGAAATAATAAGGAAATAAGAAAGAAATCTACATATACTCTTCCCAAAGTAGTGGCATCATCTGTTTCGTGTGAAGAAGGGATATCCTCCTGAATAGATTCTGCTCCACTGATGGGATGGTAATCATTAGGATGAGAAATCTTCTTCTAAGAATCATCAAAGTCTTGAATCAACTCCATTATTGCTACAAATAGAGGGGTCAGTGAGTCAAATTTGTTTTCGATATGGTAGAACAATCTATTTAGCACACCACCTAGATAGGCTTCTACCAAAGCCCATGTTTAATAATAATCTAGGAATATAGGGGTTTCAATAGGAGGTAGAATAATCTCTACATTGTTGTCCTCACACACCAATGATAGCCAGAACTAGCAGATGATCTTGGGATGTCGGTTTCCCTGCACACCAGCCAAAGGGAGAGGAGAAACCCTTTGAAAACAATTGAATCAGTATGAAGACTGGTAGGGGGTATACAACTCAAAAAAGACTAGATAATCCTTCCTATCCACGAGAACCCCATCCCAAAGAGAGATCTTGTATGACCTTTCATTAAGAGAGTCCCCTTCATTATCAATTATTGGCCCGATCGGTGCAAGATGTGGAGTGAAATAGAAGTGATCACATTGGATCAATATATTAGAAACCTCATTTGGGTCCAAAAACATGGCCTCGGCTCCATAAATGTCTCATGACCTAGGGAGAAATAAGGAACCATGGATCCCGGAAGTGTTGTGGTATCTGTAGTAGTGGATATCCTCTCAAATCCGTCAAAAAAAACTAGAAAGGACCGTTGATCCTATAAGGGATGCTACCCTGCTAAATGTGGACTAGAAGCATGTAATGGCATGAAAAAGTTAGTACCGCTAGATTTAGAGGTTGTGTAACACCCCAGAATGATAAAGGGTTAAATGACTAAATTAAATTACTCATGTCAACAAGGTACACCTCTTTTTCTGGGGCTTGTCTATTAGAACTATATAGTTATGTGTGCTTTTCCTAGAGTAGTGATCAGTATGAGTGAACTTCTAGAAAGTTTCCTAGAGTGTGTGTGAGTGAGGGAAACACACACTGTAAAGGACATGTGTTGGATTGTGGGGATTTTCATTAGTTATATGACCCATTCAGATATGTGGGTGGGCCCCAGGGTTGGGACCACGTGTCTGCGGGAAAACTGGTGGTACCTGGTGGGATAGGACCCAATGGACATGTTAATGTGGGGTGTCAATGCTATCAGTGAGGCCCAGTTGTTACATTTGGTATCAAAGAAGGAACTCAGCCTTAAATGCAGTGCACTCCCTAAGTTGAGATGTAGGATCAACAATGTGGACGTTGTTCCCTAGGGGGGGGGTGATTGTAACACCCCAGAATGATAAATGGTTAAATGACTAAATGATATGACCCATGTCAACAATGTGTACCTTTTATTTGGGAGCCTACCTGACTAGAACTCCATAGTTTAGTGTGATTGTCCTGGAGTAGTGATTAGGATGGGTGAACTTCTGAAAAGTATCCCATAGTGTGTGTGAGTGAGGAAAAATCACACTATAAAGGACATGTGTTTTCCTGTGGGGACTATCATTAGTCAGATGACCCGTTAGGGTATGTGGGTGGGCCCTAGGACGAGGACCACATGTCTTCGGGGCAAATAATGGTACATGGCGGGCAAGGACCCGACGACCTTAACATGGCCTTGTTAAGGTAGGGTGTTTGTACTGTCAATAGGGCCGAGTGTTTAAATTAAATTGTCACAACTCGACCCTTCTAGTTAATTATTCTAAATTATATTAAATTATTCTGATTGTTATTTTGAGTTTCGGTAGTATGCAGGTCGAGTTTTATGTTTTCGGAAATCTTTTCACCTTTTTTTGGTTCTCGTGTGGATGTCCAAGTAGATCTAAGTTAAGGTTATCAACTTGTTCATGGTTCATAAAACCGTGCAACAAGAGTTCATATCAAGCATGTATTGGGCAACGTCAGGTGGTTCAGTTTGAGTGCATTTCACTAATTTGCATGTCTGGCCGCAGGGGAACCGCGCGGTATCCCATAATTTTAAATAAATAAATTTATTGATGATAAAATGTGAAATAATATAAAATTAGTCAATGTTTAAAATATAATAATAATAATCATCATTTTTATAGATAATAATAACATTATTAACAATTTTATTATTATTAAATAATTTTTAATATTATTATAAATGTGGTTATTAAAATTTTATTGTTTTTATTATTATTATTATTAAAATGGTTATCATTATTGTTGTTGTTGTTATTATTACTGTTATTATTACTATTATTATTAAAATAATTATTGATATTATTATAAATATTATTATTATAAATATGATTATTTTAGTTATTAAGTTAATTATTATAATCATGTTATTATTATCATCATTATTATTAGTATTATTTCTATTTTTGTTTATTTAAGTTCTTATTTTATTTAAGTTTTTATTTTAGTTTTTTGAACCTAGGGTTTTCCTCCCTCGTCCTCACTTCTCACTCGCCTCCTCCCCCTACCTTACGTCACCCCCCTCCTCCCTCACCCCTCACATCGCCCCCCATGCTTCCTCCACTCTAGCGACCTCCGGCGGCCGCACCTCCGGTCCAACGCACCCTCTTCCAGTGACGGATGCCTCGTGCTCTCTCCCTCTCACACGGTATCCCCCCTACTATCTCCCAATTGTGTATGACCTCCCCTATGGTCGATTCCTTCCGGTTTGTGTCCCCTTCTCCCTCTGGTTTCCAGTGAGGTTTCCTCTAGTGAGTTATCTTACTCATCTTCTCCATTCCTCTCTCAATTTATAGGGTTTTCGGGTGGGTTTTCTTGTTTGAATGAACCATATATATTATAGTTTATATGTATCCCTGATTTCTTTGGATATAGGGTAGGTGGTTGTTCCAGGATGCTTCGTTCTACCCCTCTTGAAAGTTCTATTGCATTCGCACGCCAACGAGGTAAGAGATTCCATGTTTTTCTTCCTTTCAAATAAAATTAATGATACTTAAATTCTTTAATAAATTTATAAATATGATGCGCAACTTCACACTACGCTAAATTATTTTATTATAGTGTTTTTAAAACTTTTGAAATTATTAGAAATATGTATTGGGAAAAATTTGGGTTTATGCCTATATGTGTCTGTGATAATGTGTTTGATTTGGTGCAAGATATTATTTTGAAAATTTTTAAAATATGATTGACACCTTTATAGAACCATTTTTTAACTTATTATATCATTTTGGAATTGGTTTTATTTGTTTAAAATAGGATTTCAATGTAATATTTTTGAAACATGTCTAGATTCATGTGTACCTATTGTGTTTATTAAAATGCCATGTTTTCTTTAAAGTGACATTGGGTTTTTTGAGAAACGTTTAGCCTTAAATGTGTTTTGGTAGCATGTTTGAACTATGATTTTTACATTGTATTTGTTATTTGGTAGTCTTATGGATTGAGGGTAGTGGTGAAATGTTTTGGAAAGTTTGTCATGTTTTTAGAGGGATTATTTGTGTTCTTCGAATAGTGTGAGTTGTTGGATTTGGTTTGAAGGAAAATAATGATTTTTATGAAAATGGTTTGTTTCTATTTCTATGAATTTTAGAGTGTCACATTGGATGTTGGCACATCCATGAGTGCACTAGGTACACACATGGATGTGCCATTAAATGAAGATGACAGTTTGAATGGTGTTTATCCACAAACCTGGGTTCTTTACATAGTTTTTGATTTCTAAATAATATTGGTTCCCTAAGGTGATTTCCAAAAGTTTTTTTAAATGGTATCTTAAGAGGTTTGTATCGGTTGGCCTCAAAGCATGTCTTGGTGAATGTTGGTGCAAAACATAAAGTCACATTTCGAACTGCTCACTTTAAAAATAGTGTTTTCCTTTAACTTTGTTTTTCATAAAAGTACCAATTGTTTTTAAATAATATTTTTGTTCCTTTTTTTGGATTAATTTTATTTTAGGGTATTATGATGTTTATGTATTCCTATTTGTTTTTAATTATGGTGTGTTGGTCACCAATTGGTGGTTTTGTGTCATCGGGTCTAAGGTGACTCACCTGCGTGCGCATAGGTAAATATATATATATATATATAGGTTCCCCCGTTATGAGTATAATCATCCATGGAAGTGAATATACATGTATGGGGCTAGGTGTGCCTATGTATATATATATATATATGAAAATACATACGTAGGTGAGTGGAGATGGGTATATTCATATAAGAATATATGTAAGGATCCCCTTACACACGTTCATGGCCATGCTGGTGAGTTCATAGGGCCTAAGTGTCCTTATATGTATGTGAAGATGCATATGCTCAGTAGGGGAGAATCATCTCTTAGTTAGAAAGTGCCAAGGGCCTAATGTTCAGTTTGGTTCCACTCTGAGGTAGGCTTTTATATGCATTGACCTTTAAATTTAAGAATCATTTATTTCTTTCATTTTGCACCTAGTTTTTCATATTAATTATTGATATTGAATTTTTAGTAAAATTTTATGTCTTGAATTAGAGTGGTTTCATTCTTGTGATGAATTGCATTAAATAGTTGGGTTGAGTTTTAACATCATTTATTTGTTGAAATTCCCCTTTGGCCTTTATAAATGTGCTTCAGATTTAGAATGGTGATTTGGGTTTATTAAATGTGTTTCCAAGTGGTATATTGGTTTTCAAAGTGTGTGTGTGTGTGTGATTCTTTGAGAAATGGTTTGCAATGAAAAAATTATGTGAGTCCAAGTTGAAAATTTTGTAAAACTATTTATCTCAAGAAAACTCTCCCTGGTTGTGGTCCCCTTACTTTGGCTGAGTTGTATGTTATGGGAGGAATGCCGGGTAGGACTCCCCTTTGATCAAATGCTTGAAATGCATGGGACATATTCCTTGGGGTGACTCAAGTGATGCATGTTTTGTGTTTACATATATATATATATTTATATATATATATATGTCTACGTCATTTTATGCTCAACTAGCATCAGTTAGATCACCTTTTTTGTTATACATGTTGACATGGGAGCCTAGTATAGTGATGAAATTTTTGGTGAACAATTTCTACACTAGTTTATATTATGCTAGTGGTCCATAGCTGGGGGTTATTTCGTTATCATTGTTATGGGATTGGGCCCCTCGATTAGTCCAGTTAGGGTGACGATCGGGTGTTTGGGTGTTATGATGTCATCGGGTAGGGCATGTCTTAGGGATTAGTCACATGTATAATATGTTTTAGAGTATTCATGAGATCCTAGTTTCTCCTATGTATTTTGGCTCTTAGTTTTCTATATTGTATGATTGAACTGGCTTGTTTGTCTATTCATTCATGTGCTCTATTTTCAATTGCCATTATTGTGTGGTTGTTATCCCTACTTCCTTGTGTAGCGCAACCTCTTTGAGAAAGTGATGAGCTGTTTTGATAATGTCTATGGAAGATAACATTAAAATGATTTTCAATTTCTTTATTCCTTTTTAAGTGAAATAAAACTTACTTTCTCTCTAAAATGTTAATGCATATTTCATGAAGAAGAACCAAATTTTAAATGGGAAAAGGGAAATTGATCGTGATTTATTTTATAGAAAAAAATGTGTAAAAACCTAGTTCTATACATTGTATTTCAAACTTGAAATTGATGGATATTTTATTTAAAAGAAATTAATATGAGAATATATTATTTGGGCACACCTAATGAGTTTTAATACTCACACTTATAGTTTTATCTTTATTTTTATCTCTGGGTGTTGTATCTTTCTTGGATTTGGTCACCGTAGTGCGGCGTTGGTTTGAGGTCGGTTGTGACACGTAGGGTCGCATGGAGGTATGTGTTGTTTAATTTGTTTTCGTTGTTAGTTTTCTTTTTTTCTGTCATTCTTTATTTACATACTTTTCTTTTATTTATCGTAAAAATTGTTCCCACTTATTTTTTTTTGATTCTCGTGCACTAGTTTTCATCTTGGGGGGATCGGGAATGCCCTTTGGGACATTCCACGGACCGGCTCATGTGACCAATTCAGGGTTGAGCAAGGTTGGTTTGTGACAAGTTGTCCTTTTTCTAGTGATGCGGTCATCATCAACTTACTGACTTGGATTCCTAAACGTGCATCCCCAACTGGGAAAAGCCTCATGTTCGGTAACATATCCATAAAACCGATCAGTCTAAGGATGAGGGATATTGTTTTACTCACCTCATATACCCATGTGGTATAATTCCTAGTTTCCATGATATCCCAATATGATCTAGCATTTACATGAACCTACTTGTAAGGGAATCTGGGAGGGCGTATAACATTCGGACGAGCTCCACTACGATAAAGGAAACATTGATATAGTATTTAAAGGACATGAGTGAGTGCATAGTCATCTTGTTTCTTAACTTTTCTTCCACAATGTTTAGCATGTCCATCTATAAGACTGGAGTTTGGGTTGGGTCATCCTAGTCATCGAAAGTGGGATGGAATTCATCATACATTTCCACAAGGGAGGATATCGTTCCTAGATGATACATATCCTAGAGGTTTATTCCTAGTTCACCATGGGATAGATGGAATGAGTAATTTCCAGGGCACAAATGGCTAACTGGTTCCCTGAGAAGATCATACTAGTGATAAATGAAGAACTGGGAAACCCATACCACTTTATAAAGGTGGATAGCATAAAACTGGTCAAAAAATTATGATCAGATCTACCTAACCCAGAATGGTCATTCCCATTCATTAGAAAAGATTACACAAGGTTTCAAATCTCATTTTGAGATCTATCCACCACCAGAGTTGTTTACATAAGAGAAGTATATGATCGAGTAACTTTGAGCAATGGACTTGTGGATGAAATCACAACCATCTAGACCCAGAATGCAGTTTTACAACATATAAGGCAACCCCTAGGACCGTGCCACAACCAGTTGACTTTAATCAATAAATTTCATCTAAATGAAATAAATGGTAGTTAACACCCATCCGAATTGAATATTATAGTATAGATAAGGAATACCAACTCATCTAATAGGACAAACCCATATAGGAGAAGATGGTGTGATAAATGATAGTTCTAGAGCTTTAGGGGAGAATCCTTTTTAGAACATTATTTTTAGAGTGCATAAGATATCAAGGGTCTTCATTATGGTTCCTAAAAATCAAATACCTTCGGTCAGTTACAAAATAGGACATATGATGAGTGATAGAATCCATCTTCACAAAATCAACAAGCATATGTCTAACAAGTGAAAATCCCATCAAAAGAAATGTGTAACTTTGATAGCCTTATGTGAATGAAATGACCCGCAAGGGTATTCTCAATATCATATAGGACTCATGAATATCCCGGATCATAAAGATATCGTGGATTGTGTAAACCCACAGAACATCGCGTGACTACTCAAATAGTTACGAGACATGTGATCATGTGTCCCTGACATGGTCGCATGATTTTTATAATAGTCGAGTGATCATACGACTAAGCTAGAAGATCCTATGAAACCTTTAAGAAAAAAATGAAACCATGTGGCCATGTTTCAAGAAATTACTGAAGAATGATTCGTGGTTTATTCAGAAAAATGCATGCACAAAGAAAGTCTTGTAATAGAGAAAATCTCTAAAGAAAGATGTATCACGATAAGTTCATGTAAATGGTCTTGCATAGGGGTAATGTGGTGAAGAAATACCACAAGAGATATGGGAGTTCGGTAGCTGATGAATGATCCTCCCTTTGTTCCCTTATTTATAGTATCTTTCATTGAATACTGAAGGTCACTTGAGAGACCCAGCGTCACCCAAAACACTAATTGGAGAAACCTCAAAAGACTCAGGTGGTTATTTACATTACTCAGAACTGAGACCTTTTCCCCACAAATGTCACTCGTGAGGGGGGAATTTGTTGATTCCCACCAAATGAGAGTCAAAAAATCTACAAGAAAAGAATTACCCAAAGCATGGGTATTATTTTTCACTACAAAACTATGGAATAAAAGGTGATTGAAACATATGGATCGTGTGATATTCCAAAATACACATGATCGTAGGACCTTTAAAAGGTAACGTGAATGATTCATTCACAACACATGACCTACTGAAGATCACATAGATCCCCTTTGACAAGCCTCATTTTTCTCATGAATGCGTCTAAGACACTCTCTAATTGTGTGGTGGAGACCAGATAAGATCCCCCAAGTCACATGACTTGTCAGCTGCCAGGTTCCTAAAAACTATCCAAAACTCCTTATAAAATAAGGGATTAAATATGAAAAACAATTGAGCCTCTTGTGGTCTTTATTCTTCATGTGACACACCATATGATTCATAAGTCATCACAGAATCCCTAGAAACATTTCCATCTTATCATGTAAGAGGCAAATGACATGCCCTTGGATCAATAGACAATCAAATGATTTGTCCATGACAATGCTCAAGCATCACCATAAAAAGATTCATTAGTCATGAAATGTATCACTTGTGAAGAAATAGATTCTATTCAACAACACTCGTACACATTCATGAGATCCCCATCCCTTGTAAAATAGATAAGTAAATAAAAACGGAAATAGTGGGAGCTTCTTGTGGGATGATGGTACACTGATTTTATGTCACTAAAGTTATCCACCCTAGGGAATCACTAGTGATCATGTGAACCCCCCCCCCCAACAATAAAGAATAGTCTTGTGAGACCCCTTACCATTTCATCTTGATCTCACGAAGTCCCCCTGACAAGACACCTTTGTCTAGCGGAAAATACCATACAAGGCGTCTCAAATCACATGAAATCCTTTAAACAAGCATCTTGATCTCACAAAGTCCATTAGAAATGTTGTCCTAAACTTATAAAATTATGTTAGCATACCCACATTATTAGTAAATAATCCTTCAATTAGCCATAATCCAATAAATGGGGTGCCGAAAGGATGGTCAGGTGGTCGCTGAAAATCATGTGACACCTGCAGCAGGATCACATGAAGCATATAACACCAAATTTCTCCACTGAATCTAGCTCAAATATATGAGATATGCACCACAAAATTCATTTTATAACTAGAATAGGGATCCCTATAAATCCCTCCCCCTTAGTGCAAAAAAAGGAACCTTTGGATCCACGCACCGATGCAACCAAATATCGGAGAGGACTTCTTCGAGTGGCCAATCTCATGATCAAAATGGTTTTCAACGAAGTAAAATCTAGGGAATAAACTAAGGTATCACGAGTCATGCATAGGCACTTCACATTATCACTTGAGATCATGTGAATGACTTCTAGTTAATTATGCAAAGCAAGTCCCAATGATCTTCTGCATCACACTAAAACTAAATAGTTAACACCAGAAAAATATAAGTCACACATGCAATAAAATGCTAGAAAAAAGACTAAAAGTATGGGAGACTTACATGAAGAACATATATGCTGATATCATGCACTTTTAATGGACCGACTAGGTCATGCAACAACATCAGAACATGTCAACCAAATCATGTGATGCACCCTTAACATACCATTTTGAACATGTGATGTCCCCTAGACATGTTAAAGCAAGTTGAGAATTCCCTCCAAGAACTCCATCCAAGTCTCGCAAAACCCTCCGAGCTCGCCATATTGACCTTGTTATTCCCTCTAGACCTATTAACCAAATTATATAGTGGCACTAATGCCTGCCAATTGCGTCGCACGATGGACCTAGTGTATGTCAGCCTTGATCATGTGGCGACCTCCAAGCATGTCAGCCGAGATCATGTGACGACCTCTAGACAAGTTAAATAGGTCACGTACCACCCTCCAGAAATTTTGGACAAGATCATGTAATGACCTCTAGGATAAGTCATCTAGGTCTTGTGATGTCCTCTAGACAAGTCATCCTTGATCATGTGATGACCCTCGGACATGCCATATAGATTATGTGACATTCAAACAAGACAACTAGATTATGATATTTTATTTGCATATTTTTATAATATAACCAAACAGTTCTAGTAATCCTCCAACATTTCAAGCAGATAATCAAGGCATGTTAGGAAGACAATCAAGCAGGTCAGGCAGACAACCAAGTCTAGTCATACAGGAATCCAAGGATATGATATCCTTTTCCAATATTAATTTAAGGGAAACATTAGTGTGTAAGGCCAAATAAAATGGAAGCTTTAGTTTTTAATCCCTAATCAGTGGAATAATATGATATATCCCTCATAATAGGGAAACCATAGTGTGTAAGCCCATATAAAATTGAACAATGAGAAATATGATTCTTTCCATAACCAGAATATGTAGGGAACCTTTTTAAGTCCTAATCTCAAATGGGAATATGCCTCGGTGTGTGTCCCTCTATGACTATGACATTCTAACTATTGCGAACCAATCACTCCCATCGGCCAATCATTTTTCATCATCCATCATAGGACCAATAAAACTAATCTAACTATGAGAACTATGATTCCTTCCATAACCAAGATATGTAGAACATCTTAATAAGGCTCAAGCTCCATGTTAAAACATCTAAATGGTTATCTCAACATACAAGTCCCACACCCATATATAGTGAAAATGCTTATTTTTTATAACTTTTTCCCCACACCAATCATAACTTATGTGGGCTCAGGGAGATGTAATGGTCATATAATCAATAATGATGCTATAATTTTGGAAGCTAAGCTATCATGGCATAGTCAGAAATATATTTATTTGATCATAGAGTAAACTATAGTGGTAAACTAGGGTTTCTCCTTAAGGATCTTTTCATATTACTCATTAACCTTTACATATCATTTATTTTGATTTATGTAATATCCCATATTTTAAATGAATTTTATTTATGAATTTTATTTATTAAATTAATTATGAAAATTTTAAAAAAATCACTTAATATTTTTAATGATATTAACCAAGAATTTATTTATATTTTTATCACTTAATTTGTTTCCATTACATGTTTTCCTTCGAAATATTAATTCATATATAATGGAATTTTATTTCTTAAAATGGTTTTACAAAATATATTTCAGTGTATTCAAATCTTTTTTATGAATAGATATTTATTTTATGACTAAAAATATTTTATTAATAGTTTTATTTTCATAACATCATTGTAACATAGTCATTGTAATATAATGGTTAACAAAGTGTGATACAAATTTTCATAGTCAAAAAATTATAACATATAACCAATGCAGGTAAAATCATATCACATGTCATGTGAGAAATATTAAAAATGTTTAAATAGAATTTTTATTAATAAAACATCATAATTAATTTTTAATTTACATTATCATTGATTTTAATTATAAATGGTTTTTATCACTTTCTGTGTACATGTTTTTTTTACTTTAAATTTTAAATTTTCAAACTCTAAGTAACATGATTTGTAGAAAATAAAACATCAGGATATATTTATATTTTTTATTTAAAGTGTAATTCATTATATATATATATATATATATATATTACTATTATCATTAAATGATTATAAAATATTGATAAAATAGTTTTTATAAAAGTAAATTTATCGTTAAAATACCATTATAATTATAATTTATAACACTTATCATATAGAAATGCTTTCTCAATTATGTGTTTAGAAGTTAATTGTACGTTTTTAGATGTATTATTTCATAAAATGTCTACAATTTAAATTAATAAATATTTATTCATAAATAATATTATAATTAATAGATAATTAAAAATATAAATTTAATCACTTATAACAAAAGAAGTAGTTTATATTTTAAAAAATATTATATTTTGATGTATTGTATGATTTCTTTATATGTTGAATTTTTAAATTATATCATTTTGAATTAGAAAAAATACTATCTTAGGGTTAATTTTTAATATGTTAATATGAAATATTATTTTTTGATTAATTCTAAAAAATAAATCTTTTACGAACACCAAAACATTCATGAAATCGTCAAAAATAGATATTACATAGAAATTTATCAAATAATTTTAAAAAACTAAAAATTTTATATTGAGTAATATAATTAATTTTAAAATATATATTTATTTTGAATTTATAATCCTACATTTGAAATTTTGGAACCTAATATATATTATATTTTAAAATAAACATTTTCCCATATTTATATTTAATTAAGTGGTCTAATATTCCATTCGGTTTTAACTTTGTTGGAATGTCAAAACACCATTTATTTTTTAATCGTAAACAAATAAATTTTATGGAAATATATACTATTCATAGTCTATCGACCAAATTATAAAATAATCAATATGATATTCTAAAATATCCTCTAGCTATATAAACACTTGTCTACCTCCCCTTTCTCCCTACATCTAAAAATGATCAATTTACAAATTTTTTTCCCAAATAATTATTTAAAATTATCTTATTGTCTCCCCAATCCCCAATTGTGACCAAATTTCTTTTCTCAAAATGGATTTTGACTCAATCAAAATGAGTCAACTTGAAGATAATGGCAATGGTTTTCCAATATCTTTTTCCTTTCTTATTTGTGACTCTTTGAATAAAAACTCATTTAAAATCACATATATTTTTCATCCATGATTCCATTATAATATTATTGTAATCCCTTTCGTCCATAAATTATGATAGAGTTCCCATTACCTCTCATTTAACTCTTTGTATTAAGTAATTTCTCATTAAAATACATGTTTTTCAAAGACTATGTATTTTAATTTCATTTATCATCATACTCTATTTAATAATTTAATAATTCATGAAAATTAAACCTAAGGTTTAATATTATTTACAATTCCATTTTATATTTAAGAAAATATATATATTGGTTTTTTTTTTGAAGCTTCTTTGAAGAACAATGCTTGTCACGGTGGTCTTGCGCCATCTAAGTGAATGATAATGATTTCATAAACATGCTTCTTTCATGGATATTCATAAAAATTGATTTCATGATTTAATATTAATAATATTCTTGTAATTTCTTTTTAATGATTCTAAAATGGGGAAATATACACCATAACCAAGAAATTGTTTGTAAAAAAATATTGTCCTTTTTAATAAGAAAAAACAAATTCATCGAATAAGATATTATGAATGATAACAATTTACTGATCTATTTAAGTACATTAGTTATGGAATTATATGAATACTATACCTTGAAACTCTTAGATGATATAAAACCATAGTGAAATCACGATTGACCATTACAATTATACCACACCAATTATGAAAATTTAGAATCAAACTATCTCAAAATGACTAACATGAATGAAAAAAAATTATTAAATAAAGGAAAAATGGTTCAAAATTAATTAAAATAAATTATATTAATTAAATAAAATTTAAAATTAGAATGAATATATTAAATATTTAATAATATTATTTATTTAAAATATTTAAGGACATACAATGTTAGTCAAAACGTATGGAAATATTTTTCATTCAATGTCTCCATTTTTTTAAATATTGTTTTGCTATATCATATCATCTTCAATATGTCTCAAATACATGATATTAAACTAAATTCATTACTACTTTACATCCATTATATATTTTTTGATCATCACTTTGCCTCCCTTAGGGATTAATAGTTCACACACTATAATGTTCATACGGGTTTTTAGTGACTCATTCTATTTTCCTTGAGTGAAAATCATTCTTCTAACACCATATTATTTTCTATTTTATATATTCTTTGTAAAAACCCAGAAATTACATATAATTTTTTTAATTATTTGTGATTATTAAGAGTCTGCAAAATTTTACGGTGCTTGATTATGAGGCCTGGTTTCCCCAGAATTTATTTTTGAACTTTTTTAAAGGTACATTCAGTAAACGTACGGGCGGCATTTTCTAACTTTTGGACCGATTCTCATAATTGAAATCTGAGGACACCATTGAATCTACAGTTCTGTGATTCTATTAAAGAAGGATTCACTTCGACCACGGTATGTTGGGAGAAAATTTTAGTTTTCAGACTTTTTAAAGAATAATAAAATAACATGAAATTGTTATTTTATTTTTCTCCAATAGTTGAGCGTCAGTGGCGGGACTGCAGGGTTTTCAAGCCATTTAATGGATTGACTCGTCTATTGTGTAACCACACCATGTTAAATTAATGATACTTATTAATTTCACCAATTAATGGGCCCTTAAGTTAATGATGAATTAATTTCATAATTCTTCCTTTGTTCTATTAAAACGTGGGAAAAGGGAGATTTGGGAGGAATACGGTGGTAAGCTCTGAAGAAGCGCTGATGAACCTTCTTCTAAAAAAGAATGGAGTATTTGACGATGCCCATTGTGGAATCCATCTGGAAGTCGACGTTCAATGAATGACAACACATGTGAACCTTCTCCTTCGTCCGCAATACCCTTGAATGTGGAAGCACAGTCGTCCGCAGCGGTCAACAAAGATTCTCGAGGTAGGGGTTTATTATTTAAGTTTATCTTTGATGAATTAAATTGCTTTCTGATTATTTTGGTATTAACGCAGGGAGAGTGTTCCAAAGAAACAAGTCCCAAACCCTCGGCCGCTTTGTTCTTTTTGCGTTCTTCGAGGAATGAATTTACAAATTTGACAGAACCTTGAATCTGGGAGTTGCGCAATGACGGTGGCATCCTGGGAGGCCCGTATGCGTGAGCGGAAGGGAAAATGAACCACTGGAGCTCACTCGGTGGTCCTCATAAGATCTTATGGCAAAGTATCAGCTTAAATGCACTGGAAACTAGTGTTGGCGGCGAAGGTGACGACCAGCGTGCACCAGTCGCGGAAGGGGGGCCGCGCCGCGGCGAACGGACAGGCGGCCGGTCTCGGCTGACTGTGGAGACGGGAGGCGGTGTGCCATCATGCACCATGGTGAGGTAGGCCACAGAGAAGGGAGGATACCCACTCTCTATGGGTACCATGGATAGCCAGGTAGGGCCACCTAGAACAGCAAATTAAGAGTGGAACGGCTCTTTGAGCTGTTCGAAAAGAGGACTGCGCAACCCTCACGCAGGCCACGGTAGCCGATGGGCCGATCCGCCATGACCCAGCCCAGTCGGGCAGGGCCAGGCCGGTCTTCAGCACAGTGGTCCAAGCCCTTCGCAGCCCAGCCTAACTAGGCCAGCCCAGTCTGGTTCGGATAAGGTCAGACCAGGTCAGACCGGACCCCAACCCCTTTCAGGCCCAAGTACGCTTAAAAGGTCGTATCTTTCGAACCATACATCCATTAGACAAACTGTCTTCAGTACTGGAATCCATAGAGCAAGAAGGTCATTTCTAGATATTCCACTTTGGATCTGGAGAAAGTTATAGTATGGCTGGGTTGGATCACACACGAATCCAACTGGGCCCTAAGTACTACAATGCATATAACTCTCAGACCAGGTGTCTGATTTGCGAGCAGTCTATTGTGTTAGAACCCTTACGACATGGAGTTCCTAGGGTATAATCCATTGTGGAATTATATGGCTAGATATAACTTCCTAGAGACCCTATTTGGATCTTTATCATAGTGACCTTGTGTGGATCAGCATCATATCAACCCTATGTGTATCATCATCACAGCGAACAAGTTTGGATCTGCATCATAGAAACCATGTGTGGATCAGCATCATAGCAACCGGACGAGGACCATAGTTAGAGCTGGCCTTCATGGATAAACTTTATAGCAACCCTGTGTGGATCATAATTATAGTGAACCTTTGTGGATCAGCTTTATAACGATCCTATGTGGGTCTTGCTGGGGTTAGTACGTACCGATCTTGTGTGGGTATTATGAGGGTTGGTACCTATTGATATTGTGTGGGTCAGTAGCATAGCCTCTTAACAGAATAAGATGATCTATCCTTATGACTAATCATCTATACTTTTGTACATAAGTTATACCTGTTTTGAGCTGAGTCTATTCATTTGTGTGTTTTGGTTTTCTTTTGTGGAATTATGAGAGACCTTCAGGGGTCTCAGGGTCCCTACTGAGTATTGTTATACTCACACTTTCATGGGAATCACCCACACCTTTTTGTGTCTTGTGTAGACAATGGGCAACCTTGACTGAGAATAGGGTATCTAGGACCTGAAGGTGGATGGAGGTGAAGATTGACAAGGATATCTTCAGAGACGGGTTGTACATACCCTTCAGGTAGTAACCTTGGTGGAGGATCTCTGGAGTTGTCTTCAATTTTCTATTTTCTGTTGTATTTGTATCTTTTCAGTTGGGATTTTATTCTGACCCCTTTACTTTCAGTACACACTTTTACTATTGGAGTAAAACTACATGGTTTTTATATTTTCATGTTCTTGGTCTGTGTTTTTGTAGGTTTAGAGGCAATGCCTTCCCGTATTAGCGATACATCATTCTAGTGCTAGTTTCCAACCCCTGGCCTATGGAAGGAAGGCTTCGGTAGTCATGGAACGGGCCCCAGGGTATGGGTCATGAAAAAGTGGTATCAGAGGAGTCAGTTATACCGAATAACTATGAACCTGATATTTTTAATGGAGCAATGGTGTTATGTGTTTTGAGTGTGGATTTCATTTCGGGGAGTCCAGTGTTGGTGTGGCGGCCGATGTATCCATACACCAGGACCCTGAATTCTAATTTCCAAATCGCTGCACGAAAACACTGATTGCGTGTGTTTTGGAAATGTTTTACTTTTGATCTCTTTTGAGTCATCTCACCATGTATAACTTATTAACCAAGGAACATATATTTCTTTCAGGATTCTTCTGCGTAGACAGCCATCCAGGATTCCGGAGAGAGTACATGATGATGGACCACTGAGCGATGATGCTTCCGTGTAGGGCCCTATTAATGTGTTGGAACCTTTGGGTGGTGTACCAGTACCACCACCACTCGAAGGGCAGATGTTTCCTCCAGCCCCACTGGTAGACTGTGCATGCTGACTGAGCGTGTTTCATTAGTTCTAGAGATAAAGGCCTCTGAGGATTCGAGTTGAGACAGATCCCTAGGCAGTTGAGGATGGCTGGAGGTTGTGGAATGAGTTTTTCTCTTAGTATAGATGCCAGCAGATCATATGGTGATCCTAGATCCTAGCCTCTTTTAGGGAATAGTAGGGAGATGGTGGAATCTAACACTCTTAATTCGTGAGGGGGAAGTATTCTCTTGGTTGGACTTCAAGACCCTTTTTAGGGCAGAGTTCCTACAAATGACTTTATGTTCAGCGCGTATCCAGGAGTTGATGCACTTAAAATAGGGAAGCCTATCAGTGGCCCAGTACTCGTTGAGATTCACTAAACTCTCATGCTACTCCGCCGACATGGTGCAGGACCCTTTCTTCAGGGATCAGAACTTTGAGCAGGGTCTCCAGTTGGAGATCATAGCATCGTTGATATCACTCAATATCCCAACGCAGGCTGGAGTGCTCAAGAAAGCATTATTGGTGGAGAGATTCTTAGTTGAGCAGGCACTGATGTTGAGAGCCACCAATGGATGACAAGTAGATGAGTCATCTGCATTAGGCAGTACGTAGATGACGCAGAGGTCCAAGCGGGCCAGACCTTCCGGTGGACGACCCCAGGACACAGGGTTAGAGGTGTGGAGCTCGCAAGGCAGAGGAGGTCTTTTGAGGACCAAAGCCTGTTACTCATTCGGCGGATAGGGACACGTGGCCCGCAACTCTCCAACTCCCTGCATAGATTATCAGAAGATGACTGAGGGACCTCTGAGGTAGTATACAGGGTTCGAGTGAGGGGGTCCACATGGAGGCAGAAGTGAAAGAGGAGTAGGACGTTCATCAGTTTTTGGATGATGGTTTGAGGTTCCTCCAACACCACCCCCAAGTGGTCCATCCCGACCATATAGAGCTTCTGGACAGGGGAAAGATCCGCTTAATTCAGTAGATACCTATGACCACTGTGCTCTAGAGATGATTACAGGTGTGATCTGTGTCTATTCCACCCTAGCTGCAGTTCTTATAGACATAGGTGTCGGTCACTCTTTTATTTCAATGACACTTGTTCGGAGCTCAGAAATTCTGATGGATCCATTAGCTCGATCCTTACAATAAGAGAATCATATAGTAGAAGATTAGACTATTACATATGGGTGAGGATAGTGTGATCTCAATCTAGGAGGTGAGAGATTCGACTAGGATCTTCTCGTAGCAGCGTCGAGGCCTTATGATGTCATCCTAGGTATGAACTGGGAATCCACAGTCCCTGATCAGATTTACTGTTTTAGTTGCAAAGTGTGGTGTGTCCATGAGGATGGGATCAATTTTTCCTTCACTAGTGAGAAGGAAACCATTGCATCATAGGATGGACTCTCTCAAGGGAGGGTGCAACCAATCACTCATCAATTGGCTATCCTTAACCTCATAATTATTGATATGAGGAGTCTGTGTTATCCTATATTGGTGGAACAACATGCTGATTTATTTCCTGATGATGTTCTGGGAATACCTCCTCACATAGAGGTAGACTTCTACATCGAATTTTACTGCGGGATAGCACCGATATCTAGGGCAACATATCAGATGGCCCTCACGGAGCTTCATGAGTTTTAGGTAAAGTTTGAGGACTTACAGAGGAAGGGGTTCATAAAACCCAGTGTTTCTCCATGGGCATCCCCGATTTTTTTTTCAAGAAGGGAGATGGGGGTTTAAGGATTTGTGTGGACTATCGGTTCCTCAACCAGGTGACCATGAAGAACAAGTACCCACTCACGAGGATTGGTGATCTCTTTGACCAACTGAAGGGAGAAAGGTGGTTTTCGAAGATAGAGCTCAGATTAGGCTATCATCAGCTCATGGTACAGGATGAGGACGTACTGAAGACAACCTTCAGATGTCACTATGACCACTATGAGTTCTTTGTGATTCCATTTGGCATTACCAATGCTTCAACAATATTCATGGGACTCGGGAACAAGATCTTCCAGCATTACCTCGATCTCTTCGTGGTTAGCTTCATTAATGACATCTTGATATACTCGGCGTTGGAGGAGGAGCATACCACACACCCACAGATAGTTTTGGATACTGTTTGAGAGCACCATATTTATGGAAATCTCTCGAATTTCTAGTTCTAGATAAAGGAAGTCCACTTCATAGGGAACGTTATCTTAAAGGTTGGAGTTGCAGTGGATCCGGCGAGGATGGAGGCAATGATTTCTTGGGATCCACCTAGGAGTGTGACCGAGATGAAGAGTTTCCAAGGATTTATAGGTACTACGAGAGATTCATACATGACTTTTCCAATGCTGTGACACCATTTTCAACTTTGAATAAGAAGGTTTATCCCTTCATGTGGACGGAGAGATGCCAGAAGAGTTTTCAGGAGCTGAAGAAGAGGCTGACGAGTACCCCCATCTTGAGGCAACCAAAAGAGGGTGTTGGGTATGTAGTCTACTGCGGCGCATCAGGGACTGGACTAGGTTGTGTCTTGATGCAAGAGAGATAAGTGATAACATACGATTCACGGTAGTTGAGACAGCACAACAAGAACTATGCTACCCATGACCTAGAGTTATCAGTAGTTGTCTTTTCACTGAAGATGTGGCAGCACTACTTGATGGGCAAATGTTTTATAGTATAATCTGATCACAAGAGTCTTATATATATTGTATCATAGAAACAACCTGAGCCTGAGATAGAAATAATGGTTAGAGTCCCTATAAGACTATGACTTTGATAAATTCTATACTCTTGGGAAGGGAGGTGTAGTAGCAAACACACTCAAAAGGAGGTCTGGTCTATAGTTGCTGAGTGAGGTGACAAAGCAAGTGGCCACGTTGCAGATATCATTTGTGGATGGAGAGGGATAAACTTACCTTCAGCCTATTACAGTTACTCCCCCAATCCTTCAGAGAGTTAGGGAGGAATAGCTTGGGGACATAGACTATGAGGCATGACATGCTCAGATATCCTTAGGACAGTCTCCTGATGGATTTTCTGAAGGTGGGGAGCCAGTAATCCTCTTCAGAGGACGCACTATGGTACCAGGTATGCTACATGAGGATTTTTTGAGGGAGTTCCACACATAACCTTTCGAGGTACACCCTAGAGTGGAGAAGATGTACCAGGACCTCTAACATCAGTACTTCTGGTCGAGGATGAAGAAAGTAGTGGCATAGTTTGTATCCTGATGCCTCACTTGTTACCAAGTGAAGGTCGAGCATCAGGTACCCGTAGGCTTAGCACAACCACTTGACGTACCAGAGTGTAAGTGTGATGGTATCTCCATGTAAATATTTCTGATCATTGCTATCGTAGTATGTTTCTATTTCTAAAATCTGTGTCGTAGTGTACATCTCCACCCCCATCCTAGATCGCATACTTCTCAAGGCAGGTGCTTCCTTCTCCTACTGGAAGAATATCCTTCCATCCTCTCTGATGAGGTTTTCTCATTCTATCAATTTCATGGACACTCCACCTCCATGTGTAGGAATTTGGTTACCTCCTCAAGATTTCTCAACTAGGGAAATATTCTTCTGGATCCTATCTTTATCATCCTAAGCAAGGTGTTAAAATCCTCATGGAATCTTGCATTGTGGAATCCCATCCTCCTTCCCCATGTTTGGATGATTATTCTCCTTCATTATTAGGTCCTTTTCCATTGATGGTGTTTTTAAGGACATGAATTCTTATTCCCTCTTCTATCAATCCTTCTTTCCATACTATTCTTAATTAAGAACCCTATAAGGGGATTTGGTTGTTTTAAGACCTCTAGAGGCATTTTTGGAAGAAACCTCAAGCTAGAGGCCTTCCTCAAGTAAGGGAAAGGTGGTGGTTGACTGTGTTCTCTCATTCTCATTTCAAGAGGTCTCCCAAGGGTCGTTAGTGGACTCCCCCAGCTCTACCTCCACCAGTGATATCCCTCAGGCCAGCTCGTCCCACCTCATCCTGGTTACAGCCTATCCGGAGTCATTCTTCTTTGTAGTTCCTTCTCTTCCTGGTGGAGTACAAACCAGATCTCAACTGAGACATTTTTTCACGAAGTCCCCCAACACTAGTGCTTTTTTAGTGGCGGGTTCCACTCAGAAACTCCTCTTACATAAATTTATTCCTTCCTCATTTGGAATTCTCATGGGATTGGTGTTCGGTAAAAACTTATTCTCTAACTCATGAGATCCGTAATATAAAAGAAGTGATAGTTTCTAACCTAGATCCGAAGAAACACATATCCAAGATAGTGTTTCTTTATCATAGAATAAAGGTATAAAAATTAATGCATGTTGATCCTCTCAACTCATAAATTTGGATTTTTTTATAATACATGAGTCCCTGTGGATTTAGTGGAAGATTCTGGTCATTTCATCACCACTGGGGTCACTGTTGGTGTCCATTGTTTACTTCTAACATTTGTCTATTAAGAATAAAAATATCAACAAAGATAAACCCTATGGAAAGACCTATTTACTTTTGATATAGATAATTTAACATGGATGGTGGGAGGATACATTAATGTCATCCTGGATACCTCAGAAAATGAGGGAGGTAGTACTATACAATGAAAGGAAAGTCAGGAATTTTTTGGTTTCATATTTAGAATGGGTTTTATTGACCTAGGGTACATGGGGAACCAGTTGACATGGTGAAATAACCAAATAGGAAGATGCCACATCTAGTGTAGGTTGGATCTATAAGATATGGTGTCCTAGAACCAACTGGTTTTAATTTCATTACATGGATATTTAATGTATTATTACATATTGTTAATTGTTCTACATCACTATGATCTAATAATGTTCTAGAGTTTTTATTTCATTGATAAGGTTATGGAAGTTCCCTGCTAAAATGAGAACCTTGAAATTCTATAATAATATTCTTAAATATAGTTCTATGGTTGGATGACATGCTATAATGGGACACATAGCATGCAGACCATTAGGTGCGAGTACTCATAAGTAGATTAGAATTCCTCTCGTGAAGTTTGAACTTGATAATCTACAAGATAGGATATTATGAGAATAGACCTGATAGTAGGAATTCTGAATGTTTTGGTGTCATCAGATATTTATATCTGCGAGCGTGTGTAATGATCCTTAGACTTTAATATTATCATTAATACGTATCATGACTTACACACTTTGATTTACTGACGAAAACCGTCATGCAGATAGTTGGCGAGAAGTAGGGTACATTGGGTGCGTCATGAGTGGCAGTTATTAATGGATAAGTTGAGGAAGGATTTTTGCCTTTGATTGAAATAGAACCGTTGCATGAAATTCCATGTCCATGGTGTAATGAAGAGTTTGTTTCAAGTAGTCAAATAATGACGTATCAAGCATAAAAGTTGATGACACAATAATGAAACCTAATTGATGAGATATTGCGACAAAGGGATTATATTACACAGTGAGTGTTCGTATGTGGATGTCGTTGTTGCGACTTTATGTCCCCTCTCTTGGGTTCCTTGACCCGTTTCTAGACAGTACTCTTGGAATTTAGGCAAACTCACCTAATTCCAACGAGAAAGCATCCTCGAAGGTCACACACTAAGTGTTTTTGGTGGTCTCGGTTAAATTATATTTGAATTTAATGAATGAAATAAATATTATTCTCCTGACCATGGAATAATTTTATTCAAGTTA
Organism: Viscum album; assembly: GCA_963277665.1. Lineage (NCBI taxonomy): Eukaryota > Viridiplantae > Streptophyta > Magnoliopsida > Santalales > Viscaceae > Viscum > Viscum album. The sequence goes on along the minus strand of OY728138.1, from coordinate 1,465,688,283 downwards.
AAATGATCGCATACATTAAATAAAATTTATTTATTTATTTTATTGAACATTTAATAAATATTTATTTACTAGTTTTTAAATAAAAAATTTATTTAAGAGAATAAATTATTTATTTATTTACTCAAGTGTTCAATAAATGGAAATGGAGTTTGAGTGGACCAATGTTGGTCTAGTAGTAAAATAATTATTTAACTAGTTGGCACAAATTAAAATAACGCTGGTATTATTTTGTTGCGTGGAATTTATCATTCTGTTTTGCACAAGTTGGTGCACCAATAATAATGATGCGGCATTATTATTAAATGTATGGGTTTTCTATAATTCCATGAATTTATTTAATTGTTTCTATGCAATTAAATATTGTAACTGAAATTCCATGTATATAAATAAACAAATACGCTTATTGTTCTAGAAACTACACCACCCACCTGGTGAATTGAGAATTGTTGAGCCAAAAAATTTCTCGATCAAATCCTCTTCTCTCCCCTATCAAGAACAAGATTCATTCTTCAAGGCCGAAGAACAAGCTATCAAGAACGATTGACACGAGACACTCGCTTCTCCGCTCTACCACTTGGAGAATGATTGGTGTCGATCGGAGGGCATTAGAGCACATGTGGATCACCGCTAGAGGGATTCTATTTTGGATACTTACAAGAACAATGATATAATCCAGAAGGGTGAATCCGGATGATCAACATCATCAACAGAGAAAAAATACCAAAGACACAAGTGTTATTTTTCTTTATGAAATTAATTAAATTATTTATAAACATTATGTGAAAGATCATCTCTGTGGTTTTGGGCCTCTTTCAACTTTATCTAAATATTTTATTATATTCCAAGGATATTGGCGTTCATCGTCATATTTATTCCATAATAATCAGTGATCATGGTAAGAATAAAAGTTGGGTGTCGTCCCAACCACGCTTCTACTGCGCCCGGAATCTTCAAGTGGTATTAGAGTGGTTACATCATTGTTTATAATTATTTAAATATTTCTTTTATGAATTACACAATTAATAATTTTTTTGTTTCAATTCAAGTTAATCATTCTAAAAATATGAATCTCGAGACCTATTTATCCTCTTTCATTTCTCGTTCACCTCATAGAAACAATATTTTCATTTAATTTTGATTAAAATAAAATAGAGGATCTCATCCAAAGGTGAGAATGTTTCTTGGAAGTACAACACCAGAACACACGGCGTGTATTCGGCAGTACATGTCGTGCAGTCAAGATTCAATGCCTTGGACTGGTCCTCCAAACCAAACCATGTGTTGGAGTCTTTCTAAGTCTTAAATGACTCCATGAGTTGACTTGGAACAGGTGGCATGCGGTTTCTGGATTACACACTGTGTCGAACAATGGACACGGCGTGTAATCCCATCAGGTTAGGGTTGGGCCGTGTACCCCATACACGGCTTGCCCAACGGAGACCATCTAATGAGGAAATATATGACATGTGGCCCACTAGACATGCCGTGTTCTCTGAAGATTTACAATGTATACTCACATGTTGTTTCCCTCAGTGTGTACTTCAGATATATGGTGAAACATAATACACGCCGTGTAGTTGGCACTACACGTCCTGTACTCATCCAAATTATGCAGATTTATTAAAATTTATTATCATATTATACAAGACCTTGAGACATATAACATCGTATGGGCATAAAGCTTATGCACAAAATGTAATAGGTGTTTTATATATATGTTTTTAATTTAACATATGTGTAATGTTAATTTCTACTCATTGGGTAGTTATGAATAAGAATTCACTAGGTTTCCTTCAAGGTACAAGTTACGTACAAAGAAAATTTTAAATAAATTTATTTGTTAAAAATTATGATGGATGAGAATCTCAAGGAAATTCACAAAAGGGTTTAAGGTAAAAGGATTTATTAATTGAATATGATAATTAATTGATTTGAGTGTGATTTATCTTAAATAAGAACGGATAAAGAATTTATTTTTAGTTTTATTTATGCGTAAATGTCGTTACATGTATGGATGATCATGAGCTAGACTAAGACTTTTGTATGTGGATAGATTCTTTTAATTTATTTATTTGAATTAAATTTGTTGGTATGTGAGCCTTCTCCTCATTAACATCTAGGGCCTGCGTTCCCAAGGTTTCTTTTATATAAAACCTATTTTTACCCCTCACCTACATGTGAGTTAAAAAAGGCTTATGTAATGGATGGAACTCCTAAGATAGTGGAGAAGGTTTAAGCTAGAGTCAAGATGAAACCAATCCTAGGAGATACAGAGGCGGATAGGTGGAAGCTATAAACACAAACCTAAAAGGTTCAAGTTGTTTTTCCCCTAGGTTAGGAATCCCTTATGAAAGGTTTCGGGTTGACTTAACCATATTACATCAAGAGTAGTATCCCTTTCTATACTTGATGTAATACTGGAGGAAAGAGTTGTGGAAATCCAAAGTCATGATTTCAGGATTGGGGAGTCCATTAAACATATCAAGGAGCTGCAAGCCTACAATTGGAAAAGACTTTCCTACCTAAATAGCTTATAATAGATTGACCAACCATTGTTGTGGTTATGCGAATGGGAATATGGATCCTTTCCACTAGAATATCATGGAAATTGGACATTTTGAGTTTAATGTTGAGGGATATTGGGACTTGATAAAATAGCGGGAGACTTAAAAAAATATATAATTTTTTTAAAAATGTAATCAAGAAAGTACTAATGATCTTCTCTTTTAATTATAGAATAAAAATGAAAAACTTGTCAACCACACTATCCCTACGATAAATTATGGATAAAGTCAACATCCTCACCTTCAATAACTTCCAAGAATGGTTTAGATGCCTTCGAGTTATCCTACACCATGAATGGAAGTCTTACGTGCTGGAGTCATCATTACCTGATCATCCTGCCAAAGAGGCGAGTGATAAGGATTTTTTAGTCTATAAGAAAGATATGAACAATACAGTTGATGTTCAATGGTTGATGCTATCCTCAATGTCCAGTGATCTCATGAAGTCTCATGAAAACGTGGATTCTTATACCATGCTCGATCACATCCATGGTCTTTACAAGGAGAGAGAAAGACATGAAAGGTTTGAGATCTCTAAGGCACTTTTTTAGAGTAAGCTTAGAGTAGGTTTTCTAGATGAGACTCATGTGGTAATGCTCTTTGGCTATATTGAGTGCCTAGAGGTTCTAGGGTTTAAACTCCCCGATGAACTGGGCACCGGTCTCATTCTCACATCACCCCCTCAGTGATTATCTAACTTTGTTGTCAATTTCAATATGATCAATATTGAGAAGTCTCTATCTGATCTTCATATCCTCATTCTCCAAGTGGACAAAGATATGAAGCGTGAAAAGCCTTCTGTACTTATGGTGAATAAGGGGAATGGGAAGGTGAAGAGATTTAAGCCCAAATCTTCTTCACTACCTTCCATGAAAAGGAAGATCAAAGGGGAGTCAAGGGAACATGTTGTTGTTTTTTCTCATGTGGCAATAAGGGCCACTGGAAGAAGAACTGCACCTAGCCTAAGAAGCAAGGGGAAGCTTCAGGTTCATTTTTTATCAAATGAAATATATCTGTTTCTAAAAATTGTGTATTTGATACATCGTTTGGTGCTCACATATGTATCAAAATAAAGGAACCAAGTAGATTCAGGAAGATTTATTGAGGGGAGGTAGATCTATGAGCAGCCAACGGAGCGAGACTTGTTGTTGTAGCTGTTGGAGACTACCACCTCATGTTGCCAACTGGGATGATCTTGCTGTTAAAGGGTTGTTATTATGTGACTTCTGTTACTAAAAACATTATTTTTGTATCCAGATTAGATAAATATGGATTTGTTTTCAAGTTTGTAAATGAATGTTGCTTCTTTTACAAACATAGAATTTGTTATGGTAGGGAACATTTATACAATTAACTTTCTGTGTTGGATTACACAAACCATGTAATGACAATAGAAAACAAAGATACTTCACATGACTCATACCCCACCAGACTTTGGCATCACCGGCTAGGTCATGTGAATGATAATTCTTGACAAAGTTACATCAAAATGGATATTTATATTCTTTCATACTAAAACCACTTGGCATATGTCATGCATGATTTTAAGGAAAAATGACCAAATCCCCATTTAGTGTGAATGGTGAAAGGGCTAAGGGAATTCTTGAATTGGTTTGTACCAATGGGTGGACTATTTCCAATTGAATAAATGGGAGGGTACTCAAACTTCATAACTATTACTGGTGATTTTAGTTGATATGGATATATCTACTTAATGAGGTATAAGTTGGATTCTTTTGATAAGTTCAAAGAATACAAGAATGAATTTAAGAACCATATTGGTAAGAATATTAAGAAACTCCTCTCAGACAGAGGTGGAGAATATCTTAATCAAGACTTCATTGATTACTTATAGTAGTTTGGGATCCTATCCTAACTCACACCACCAAACACACCCCGGTGGAATGGTGTGAGATAAAGGAGTAACCACACCCTGTTGACCATGGTGAGATCAATGTTGAGTCATGCGAGTCTTCCAATATCCTTTTTGGGATATGCGTTACAAATAGTGGCACACATACTAAACCATGTACCGACTAAATCCATAAATGGTATTCCATATGATTTCTGGAGTGGAAAAAACCCATGTTATCAAATTTACATGTGTGGGGTAGCAAAGCGTTTGTTAAGGCATCTTCAGGTAACAAAACTCACACCCTAAGGCATAGTGTACCTTTATAGCATACCCTAAGGAAACATGGTGATATTACCAATACAACCCCTTAGAAAAAATTTTATAGTGGAAAGACATTCCATATTCTTTGAGAGGGATCACATCTCCAAAAGAGATAGTGGGAGTGAGATAGAGCTTGATAAAGTCGAGACTCAAGGTACACAAGAGTTGGTATAAGAACAGATTACACAAAGCCCTGTGGAAGAAGAATCTATTCCAGAGACACAATTATAGAATAGGAGTACAAGAGAGGTTAGAGAACTGGAATGGTATGGTTTTCTAGTTAATGGGGATGGTGAATCCTTATTAGTTGATAATAATGATCCTCTAACCTACAAGGAAGTAGTATGTGGAACAGACATTGTCAAGTGGCAAGAAGCCATGAATTCTAAAATGGATTCCTTGTATCAAAACCAAGTCTGGATTTTGGTAGATCAACTAGTTGTTTTAAAGTCTGTTGGTTGCAAATGTTTATTCAAGAAGAAACTGGATATGGAAGGATGATTTAGTACCTATAAGGCACGACTGCTCGAAATGGTTTTAAACAGTGTCAAAGAATTTACTACAATGAAACCTTCTCACCAGTTGCAATGTTGAAATCCATCAGAATTCTAATTTCCATTGTAGCTTACAATTACTGTGATATTTGGAAAGTGGATGTAAAAACAACATTCCTTAACATGAACCTTAATGAATATGTCTACATGACACAACCTGAAGGGTTTGTGGCTCCAAAGGATGCCAATAAGGTATGAAAGTTGCAGAAATCCATTTATGGATTAATGCAAGAATCCATGTCAGGGAACATTCATTTTGATAAATCCATAAAATAATTTGGTTTTATCAAGAATGAATTTGAGGCTTGTTTCTACAAACTGTTTAGTGGGAGTGTAGTCATTTTCTTAATAGTATATGTTGATAACATATTAAGTATTGGAAACGAGATAGCAGTATTACATTCTATTAAGGCATGGTTTAATGAATGATTCTCCATGAATGACTTGGGAGAGGAAACATATATTCTTGGGATCAAGATCCATTGTGATAGATCCAAGAGATTTCTCATCCTAAGTCAAAGTACACACATTGATAAGATACTGAAGAGATTCGGTATAGAACAATCCAAGAGGGGATTGTTGCCAGCGTCAAATGACATTCATCTTTCCAAGAAAATTTGTCCTTAGACACATGAGGAAAGAAAAATAATGGAAAGGACTCCATGCACATCAGGGATTGTGTCAGTCATGTATTCCATGCTATGTACTAGGCTAGATGTTGCCTACGCATTGAGTTTATTAGGAAGATATCAAGCTAAACCAGGTTACCGCCATTGGATGAAAGTCAATACTATCCTAAATAATCTAACGCGTACTAAGGATATATTATTGGTTTATGGAGTAGATGATGAACTAGTCATCAGAGGATACGCAGATTCTAGTTTCTAGACTGATCATGATGATATGAAGTCACTAATGGGATACATCTTCACTTTGAATAGAGGTGCAGTGTGTTGGAAGAGCTCAAAGAAGAGTGTGGTCGCAGATTCTACAGTAGAGTCCGAGTATATTGAATCTTTTGAGGAAGCTAAAGAATAAGTTTGGATGCGAAGCTTTGTCTAGGAGCTATATGTGTTACCTAGCAGTAAAGATCACATCACACTATATTGTGATAATACTGCAGTAGTGGCTCTCACAAAAAGAGTTGAGGTCACATCAGTGGAAGAAGCACATACTTCGGAAGTATCATCTCTTGAGATATTTTTCTCAGAGAGGTGAAGTTGTAGTGAGCATTATTTCCATGGAAGACAATGTGGTAGACCCCGTGACTAAAGCCTTGACTCATAAAAAACATTATCATCATGTGAGGTCTAGCAGACTGAAATTCGTAGGCAGTTCTCTCTAGTCCAAGTGGGAGTTTTTAAGAGTTGGTGTTCTAGAACCAACTAGTTTTACTTTTATTACGTGGATATTTAATGTATTATAACATATTGTTCATTTTTCTTCATGACTATGATGTAATAATGTCCTAGAGTATTTGTTGCATTGATAAGGTCATGGAATTTCCCTACTATGATGAGAACCTTGAAATGCTATAAAAATATTCTTAAATATAGTTCTACGGTTGGATGATATGCTATGATGTGACACATAGCATGCAGACCATCAGGTTAGAGTACTCGTAAGTAGATGAGACTTCCTCTCATGAAGTTCTCACTTGGTAATCTCCAAGATATCAGATTATAAGAACAGACCCGCTAGTAGGAATTCCGCATGTTTTGGTGTCATCAGATATTTCTATATATGAGAGTGTGTAATGATCCTTAGACTTTAATATTATCATTAATATGTGTCATGACTTACGCATATTGATTTACCGAAGAAAACTATCATGCAAACAGTTGGCGGGAAGTATGGTATGTTGGTTGCGTCACGAGTGCCATGTTATTAATGGATAATTAGAGAAAGGATTTGCCCCTTACATTTATTGAATTTGATATCCAGGCCCTTTGATTGAAATAGAACTGTCGTGCAAAATTCCATGGCCATGGTGTAATGATGAGTTTGTTTCAAGTAGTCAATGAACGGCGTATCAAGCATAAAATTTTATGACACAATCATCAAGCCTTCTTGATGAGATATTATGACAAAGGGATTATATTACACAGCGAGAGTTCATATGTGGATGTCATTGTTGCAACTTTGCATTCTTTCTCTTGGGTTTCTTGACCCATTTCTAGATAGTACTCTTGGAATTTAGGAATGCTCACCTAATGCCAATGAGAAACAATCCTAGAGGGTTATACAGTAAGTGTTTTTTGTGGTCTCGGTTGAATTATATTTGAATTTAATTAATGAAATAAATATTATTCTCAAGACTGTGGAATGATTTTATTCAAATTAAAATGATCACATAAATTAAATAAAATATATTTATTTATTTTATTGAACATTTAATAAATATTAATTTACTAGTTTTAAAATAAAATATTTATTTATTTATTTAAGTGTTCAATAAATGGAAGTGGAGTTTTAGTGGACCAAGTTCGGTCCGGTAGTAAAATAATTATTTGCAAGACGATAAATAATTATTTAACTAGTTGGCACAAATTAAAATAAAGCTGTTATTATATTGTCACGCAGAATGTATCATTCTATTTTTCACAAGTTGGTACACCATAAATAATGACGCAGTATTATTGTTAAATGAATGGATTTTCTCTAAGTTCATTAATGTATTTAATTTTTCCTATGATATTAAATATTGTAAGTGAAATTCCATGTTTATAAATTGACAAGTATGCCTATTGTGCTAGACACCATACCACACGCCTGCTGAATTGAGAATTGTTAATCCAAACAATTTCTCTCTCAATTACTCTTCTCTCCCCTCTCAAGAATAAGAGACGTTCTTCAAGGCCGAAGAACAAGTGATCAAGAATGACCGAAACAAGACACTTTCTTATTCGGGCTAGCACCCGGAGAAGGAGTGGTTTCGATCGGAGGCCATCGGAGCACGTGTGGATCACCACTAGAGGGATTCTAGTATGGATCCTTACAAGCGTAACGAGATAATCTAGAAGGGTCAATCCAGATGATCGACATCATCAACAAAGAAAAAATTCCAAAGACACATGTATTATTTTTTCATTATTAAATTAATTAAATTAATCAAAAACATGATGTTCAAGATCCTCTCTAAGGTTTTACGCCTCTTTATCCTTTATCTAAATCTTTTATTATGTTTTTTGGAGACTGGAATTCATCGTTGTATTGATCCTGGAATAATCATTGATCATGGTAAAAATCAAAGTTGGGTGTCGTCCCAACCATGTTTCTGCTGCACCCAGAACCTTCAAGATCAGTGTTTAGCAAACATACAATCCATCTCGTCTTTTCCTAGATGTGAATATTTTTTATCTTGTTCAGGATCTCTATGATCACTATGAAATTCTTGTGAATATGTCTCTCGAACATGACAATAGCAGTCACTTACACTTTTCTCCAATGTGGGATCCTATCCCAGGTTTCCTACAAGTTGTGGAAGAGTCATGGCTCAAACAAATGAAGGGATGTTTGTGGATTAACCTACACAATCATCTGAGACCCCTCAAAATCAAACTTCAATCTTGGATGAAGATTCATCCCCTCTTATCCATGACCTACACTAGTTTAAATTGGAGATCAAGTCCCTAGAGTCTAGTTTGAAGAATGGTTGGGATGAGACCCTTTTCAATGATCCAGTTCACAATAAGAACTTCCTAACAGAGTGGCTGCATGAACATGAGTGGTCATCATGAGAGGATTCTAAAGTATAATGGATTTGAAATGGTCACAAAAATACATCTTATTTTCAATCATGTATCAAAAAAAAGAATCGGATTGTGAGGCCAAATATATGTAGGTAAAATGGTACTTTCTCAAATGATAGGGATGAAGTAAGATGTATGGCTAATGCCTTCTTTCAAACTCTATTTATAGGGGATATTATTTGTATGAAAGATGGATATCCAATAGTCCACACTGAGATTTTTTATTCCATCCCAAGAATGGGGATGGCCAATGATAACCTCTTCTTGTATGTGATCCCAAATGAGAAGGATATTCATGAGGATGTTATTGCACTGGATCCAGATATCACTCCCAGTCTCAACCTGTTTCCAGGTTCCTTTTATGTTTCTTTCTGGGATATTGTAATGTCCATTCTTCTTACATTGATTCATGACTATTTTAAGGGGGGATCCATTCCTTGCGTGGCGAGTATAACAACTTTGGTTATAATTTATAAGATTAACAATGCATCTTATTTTATGCATTACAGGCCAATCATCCTATTTAACTTCTCTTACATGGACTTAGCTAATTTGGTGAGTAGAAAATTGGATAAGCACATACCCAGATGGATATCCAAAGGGTTCACAATTTTGTTCAGGGGAGGACCATCCAGGGTGTCATTGTCTTGGCATAAGAGATGATCAATGATTTAGATCAAAAAGTCACATCTAGTGCAGGTTGGATGAAAAAAATCTCCAACCCCATGAGTGGCACGTTTCTTCTACACGGATAATGATTAAGATCGACTCGAATGGTATTTAATTGTGAAGGTCCTTTCCTGCACAGGGGTATCAGCACGGAGTATTGACAATCTGTTAGATGCTTTTGTTCTCTATGACTCTCTGTATCCTTCGTGGATGATACATGCTGGCTTTCCCATGAAGGATACAAAGAGTCATAGAGAACAAAAGCATCTAAAAAGATTGTCAATACTCTATGCTAATAACCTGTGCAAGAAAGGACCTTCACAATGAATGACCATTCGAGTTGATCTTAATCTTTATCCGGGTAGTGGAAATGTTCCACTCGTAGATGATATAGTCATTTTCATTAATGGAAGAAAGATGTCGATTAAAGACTTCAATAAGATTCTCAGTGAATATTATAGGTGGAGTGGCCATCTCATGAATAGGTAGAATAGTAGTATTTATATATCAAATAGGATTTATAGTACAAGGGTGAGATACATAGATTCTATCCTAGGTATTATGTAGAAATCCTTCCTAATGGAGTATATGGGCATGCCTATATCAAACAAAAGACTCCCCAACCATTATTTTGTCAAGTTCTTCGAATGGGTTACCAGCCGCATCACAAACTGGAATATAAATTTTCTTTCTTTTGGATGTAGGATAATGTTGGTTAATAGTGTTATGTCCTCCATTCCCATGCACATTTTGTTAGTTCTCAACGTTCCAGCCACTTCCATCTCCATCAATGATAATATTTTAGAATCATTGAGAATATTTTGGCTTTGTTCATACGACATTCATTTTCATATGGTATGAATCACTGGGATTCATGGTATAGAATTGCTAAACTGATGGTAGAATTAAGTATTAACATTAGGATCCTAAAAGATAAAATGTGATCCATGTATGGGAAACTTGCATGGGAAGTCATAGAGGGTCTTTCGCTTTGGGGAAGATTCACCAACCCCAACTATAGAAGTTTGCAGGGTCTGCGCAAAGGGAAGAGGATGTACATGTGGCATTCCTTTTAGTCTCATTTTCTACTTCTTGAGAGTCATGTATGTTGGATAATTATTAGAATTATATAAGATTATATAATAATAATTGGGAAGGAAATATGTTGGGTTTTCCAAGGTTCCCTATCCCTAATATTTCATTCAGTCAAGCCAGTATTTATCCAACATTCATTATAGTCTCATTTTCTACTGCATGAGATTTTTGTGTGTTTAATTATGTTTAGAGTGATATACGATTCTAGAATAAAAAATGTGGAGGAAATCTGTTGGGTTTTCCTGGGTTCCCTATCCCTTGTATTTCATTCAGGCATGCCAGCATGTATCCAACCTTTATTTTGACTATTTGAAATAGGTAGAAATGAGAGGTCTTCGATTTAATTTTAATGAATAGGGACCCTGATAAATGCATCTCCACGTGCTCTTTGTTGGGTTATTTCACCACCAAATACAATCATAATACTATAATGTCCCCAGGTGATCACAATAGGTTGGGTGAGGTGTTGTCGGGAAATTATATTCTGACCAAGATCAACTTCCTTGTGCGGTGTATCATAAAAAAATATCTCCCCACAGATGATAATAATAAATTTATTGGAATTAAAATGGAATCCAGAGGCATGTGTTGTAGTGAACATAAATTTGAAACTGCACAACACTTATTCTTTGACAGCTAATGCACGAAGAGTGTCTGGATTTCTCTCGGAATCTTCACAGGGTATTCCTATTAGGACCCTTTTAGTAATAAATTTTTTGATTGTTGATTCTGTAGAGTGGGGAATAATATCTCTAAGAAGAAAATGAGAGTGTCCATCCTCCCTGCAGGATGTAGGACCATATGGAAGGCAAGTAATAGGGCTCGAAATGAGGAAATTATTAGCTTGAGTAAGGTCATGGAATTCAAAACTAGATTCTTGATTTTTGATTTAGCTAAGCTTATCAAGAACAGGGTTGAAGCCCCATCCCTCAATATTCTTCATAATACAGGGTATTACTCATCCTTGAACTATTCCCCTTCTCTATGTCAATAGATCGGGTGGTGTTCTTACAATAGCGGTATCAAACTCAATAAAGATGGTTCATGTTGAATGGGATCTATAATGGGTGGTGGGTTAGTACATGACACTATAGGTTCTATCATTATAGTATTTAAAACCTCCATTGGACGTGGAGAATCCCTTCAGGATGAAGCAAATGTGCCACTCATGGGGTTGGAGATTTTTTTCTTCCAAGGTAATTAGGATTGCTGTAGTGGAAATTGATTCTCTCATTATTTATAACTCTCTATATGGGCTCTGCTCAATACCATGGGCAATCTCCTATAAACTTAAAAAGTACAAGGATCACATCTGAAACACCACATAAATCTTGCACATATAGAATGAGATGAACAAATTAGTGGACTTCCTTGCCTACAAGGCCCCTCAAGATGGCCTAATCACATATTTCTCTAGTATGGGATAATTTCCCACGGAAGGCGTGATCATTGTTTGTGGTGATGCTCTTAGGATTCACTATTTTAGGCCACCTTAACATTGTATTTATCCAAGTAATCATTCCCTTCACTAATAAAAATTATAATGGTAATGTATACATGGGGATTGTGAGGGAGAAAATGTCAAGATTTATTGGAATTCTAAACATTAAAATATGGTTGCAAGAAAGAAAATTGATACGAAATCCCTTACCTTCAGTCTGACTCGTCACATAAATTCTTTATATTCTTAAATAATTAACTTATGTTATTTATTTACTTAAGAACATTTTTCAATTTTGTTATTCCTTTTATTTTATTTATTTACATTTTATATTTATTTTCATAATCAATTAAGTTTACATCAGATCATAACATCTACTACCTCCAATATCTCTCCCAGATCATTTACATCGACTTCCTCCCTATGATTCATCTTGATCATGTCATCATCTCTTCCTTGGTGGACTATCTTCTTTCATTTTATGTACTGTTGCACGGTAGGTCCGGACGTCTCGGGAAATAAGACCTTGTCCATCATAGGAAAAATATCACTTGTCCCTCGACTAACTAGAACATCCCTATGAACTCAATGTTGAAAACCCTCTGGTCTAAGCTAGGATATATTGATACTCTGAGTTTTGGGACCCTGAATCCTAATGCCTCCAAATGATTGATGAAGTCCTTATACCTGGTTAACTTATATCAACACCAATCATATGTGACTACTCTACCAAAAAGATCTCCACTAGCAAGGCACACTCCAGCACCCTAACATAAGTGTGGATTAAAAGGGATTAAAATCTATCTTGGATGCATATGTGTAGTCCATGTTTGAATGTACTCGCCCAGAATTACGCATCATGAACCATGTATAGAGAGTGTCACATGAGGTTAGTAAACCTCAACGTATACTTAACAACTGATAAACTACTCTTTTGAAGCTCAAAAAACTCAAGGATTCATAATTATCATGGAGTCGCTCGAAAAAACTTCCCCTAGAAGAGGCACTCAACTCGATCAACGGAAGAGTTGCCTCATCATTGTTCAACATCATCAAGCTATGTCATCATCCTACCGAGCCATGGAGAAGGCTCATTGTGAGCACTACCATCTTATCTGGAGGGGCCCAGACAAGATGGAACACTCGATTCATGTACTCTAACCAGTCCTATGCTACCTGGGGGTCTGGATAACCCCAAAACCTAGGAAATCTCTAACATTGAAACTCGCGAAGTGTACTCAACCTACATTCATCATCATTATATTTATATGGAATGATCCCCTTTCTTGTAAGTGGTAAATCATCATCAAATGGTACTAGTTGAAGGTATGCTTACTTGTTGATGAGTAGATGTTCCGCTCACAATCCACCCAAAGTGAACAGATCTTGAATATTCTCTTGAACTGAGGCCTCATCACTGAGTCAATCCTCATCATGATCCTATTAAGGAATCATGGACGATTGTCTATGTAGACACTTCCTTAAATAGTCAAGATGTACCACAGTCAAAACAACATATCTTATGAGCTGACTAAGAAGAATGTGGAATCACAAACCATTCCTATACGATTCATGAGAAAAAATTCCCTACAGCTGACGCCTTAGTGTACTGAGTCGATAAGAAGGTTATTAGAATTTTGGTGTATGGATATGTTAGCCTCCACACCATCACTATGGTCCTTGGCCCGAGAGGTATACTGGAGAAACTTAAACACCATTGCCTTAAAACCCAGAATAATCCCCACAATTGTACTAATTTCAAACTTCATTCATGGATGACCTAGGTTTTGATACCATTATAACATGACCCGACCCACCGGAGGCCACCTGGGTAGCAATGAGTTGAGTGTGACACCCCAAGACTACCTTCAATAGGTCTGGGTCTTGAGACTAAAACTGAGTAAGCATATCACATATATGGGAGGTCTTTGCATAACACACCTGTATATACACACATGTGTCTCCATACACACCACAATGTGAAATATAAACAACTAGAATAATAAATTCATGCACAAACTCTAACGTTACACAACAAAAAATGGCAGTATGTAGTCTTGTGAAGATAGAAAATATAGGTCAAACAGCCAGTAAGTTCAACACTACATCAAAATAATCTTTTCATGATGTTTTTTTGTGTTTAGCCATGTTTAAAATGTCGGTAAACTGTTTCGCAACAATTTTGAAAAAATACTGCTAAATCGTGTGTCGACAGTCATTTAGTGGTGGTTTTCCAAAACAGTTTCGGTGCGATTTAATGGGGGTTTTTAAAAATTAGTAGAATAATTCAATGTCGTTTTAAACCACCCTTAAATTGTTTTATGGCGGTTTTTTTATTTATGTATTTATTATTTAATTATTTATTATTTGTTATTTATTATTACTTACATGTACACATATCATGCATGCATGCTTCCATGCATCTTCCATGTACAAATTCATCATATATATATGTGTTGGGTGAGATTTGAAACCCTTACCCCTTGGTTATTCCGCAAAGACTTTACAACCCTAGTAAGCCCTTCGTGAGGTGAGTAAACAAAATTTAATATACTTATATATATAACATAAAATAATAAGTAATAAGTAATACAAAACTAAAAAGCAAACAACAAATAACAAATTAATAATTAACAATTAATAATTAATAATTAATAATTAACAAACAAATCATTAATAAATAAGAAAACAATTAATAAATAATTAAATAAATAATATGTTAATACATCATAAATAAAAAATAAACATTAATAATTAATAAGTAATAAAAAATAATTATTTAATTATTAATTATTAATTAATAAATAATAGATAATAAAAAAGTAATGAATAAATAATAGATTAATTAAAAAAATAAATTAATGTATGATAAATAATTAATTAATTAATAATTAATAAATTAATAAATACTAAATTAATAAATAATAGATAATAAATAAATAATGCAAAGATAATAAATTAACAATAAATTGAAAATAAATTAATAATAAATAATAAATAATAAATAATAAATAAATAAATAAATAATAAATAATACATCAATTATAAATGAATAATTAATAATAAATTTTAAATAATTTTATAACAAATTAATAATTAATAATAAATTAAGAATAATTTATAACAAATATTAAAAAATAAATTAATAATAATTTAATAGTTAATAATAAATTAGTATATAATAAATAAGTAATAAATAAATAATATGCAATAAATAGTAAATTAATAAATAATAGATAATCATTAATAAGTAATCATTAATAAATAATTAGTAAGTAATGAATAAAAAATAAAAAATGAATTAATAAAAAATTATAAATATTATGTAAAAATATATAATTAATTTTTAATTAATATTAAATATTAAATAATATATTATATATTATATATTATATATTATATAATATATTATAGAACATATAATATATATATATATATAATAAATAATAAATGGATATAAATATCAATAAATATATATACATATAAAAAAATTTACAAAAATATATATAAACAGACATTTATGAAACATAAATATATACCAGCGTAGACATCTATATAATTATATATTAATATATGTGATGACCTGGACCCATATGCCACATAACTGGTGCCCCATGCCTGGTGGGCCACATAGCCTCCAGCGCATCTTTTTGAATATCGGAGGCTGCCGACTAGTAGCGAGGGCCTAGGGTGTGTCTGTGGGAAGACTATGCCCTCATTAGCAGAGTGTAACACAGCAGAAGAGATATAAATTAATAGTAAACAATGGAAGAAATATGAATAAATATCAGAATAAAGCTGATGCAATAGATAAACAAGAATAACAATAAATGTATCAACAAGAATAATAATGATGTAATGTAATGTCACTAGAAAACTAGAAAGAATAGATACAAGACAATAGGCATAACATGTTCTATTAGGAAAAAGAAAACAATTTCTTTTCCAAGAATCCTGAGATCCTACTCGATCATCTACTATCAAGCTCCATCCTATCAGCACACAATCATGTATTGGAAGCTGCATGATACCATTTGTCAATACTTGCAACCATGTAATCAACTCTGGGTACCAAACGCTGTCCAGAGAGGGTGTGAGATAAATCTCAGTGGGCCACCACCAAATGTTTCTATAACATCTGACCCGTGTAATGGAAGATAATAATGTGCAAACATGATTATATAAAGAAAAGCAAGCAGTACAATATAACTAAATAACCAAGTACCTACTTTAGCCCTCGGTTGGTGTCTGAACATGTAACCAATTCATTAATTAATCAATTACCATCTAATGTTAATAGGTCACGATAGGCATATCCAACACTAACATCACCTCATGATAATATAAGTAGTGAAGGTCCCAATACATAATAAGGCCACCAGACAATGATATCCAATGGGGGAGTTCTAGGGTAAAAACCAAGGTAACATAAACTCATGGAAAGCTAACTCTGTAGTATTTGAGTCTAGCTAAGGGTTAAGGGTGTAATCAAAGGAGCGTAATCCATTGAATTCCACAATAAGGTGCCTACTGAGTTCAAGGTGATCGACCAAGGTAAAATGGGGCTAGGAAAATGTAGGACCCTATGGGTTTTCACCATGGCACCTACTAGTCAATGCTAGATCCAAAGAGTGTATTCTAGGTATCCTGTAATCAAAAAAGTTAATAGACAAGAATCAGAGTCTAGGTGGGTATCAACCAAAGTAAACTGTATCCCTGAATCAGAATGGGGTTTCTGAGACCGAAGGTATTCTCCTCTCAGAATCCATGGCGAGCTCGAGTCAGTCTATTCCTATTTGATATTGTAATCATGTAGTAATTCATTTTGTTCATGTCTTGCATTCCATTAGTGTTGATAGGTCAAGTAGAGTTGAAACCATTTTTTTGTTGGTTCAAGCCTTGTCTTCCATTAGTGTGGATAGGCCATGTGGAGTTGCAACCATTTAATCAAGTCATAATTAGCCATTATGGATTATTCAATTATTGAGGTTCACTCCGCTACCTTCCATCAACATGGAAAGGGGTGTTATGGACATGTAAACTTTATTAAATCTCTTTTTATAAGGCCAAGTTATATACTTAGTATACTTACTAATTCAAATATCATATTTCAAATTTAATAGACATTTGTAAGCACTTAACTTAGGAGGGTCAAGTGGTGAGCAGACATGGAACATTCCATTATGTAATTCTCGGTAATAACATTCCATTTATGATAAAATACTCACCTTTAGAAAGGTCAAGTAAAGGCACACCCAAATGGTGGCTCAAATGTGTCAAAACACTAAAAACCCAATTAAGACATAACCTTTGACGTGAGGCAGACTGATTTGTGGGTGAAACCAAAAACAAATAATCACACATTTGGAAAGACAATAACAATACGATTCTAACAATTATAATCATGACATGTTAATTTATGAAACGGTTTCCAACGAAACCGGTTGGCCCCACACGAACATTCCAAAAACAATGAACTTTAGGGATGAGTTATAAAACTTTAGGTATGAGTTATAGACCACCCACATTAGGGTTGTACGAGCCTTCTCCTCCGGTATCAGCCTTAGATTTTCCTCGAACCAGAGTAGATCTAACAAAAGTTGAAAACGCTCACATTGGGATATGTTGGATGAGAGTGAAATATAAGAAAAACGACTAAAGAGGACTCGAGTACTTATCGTTGCACATCCAACATGTCGAAAAAAAGCCCAATCAAATGGCAGACAAAGGACATATCTTGATTAAAAGTTTGGATCTTCAAAATTCTCCAAAATGAGAGAGAACTAGGTCAATCCCACATAAAATTGGATTTGGGAGGAAGGGGTTAGATTAATAGATCATTAAGGGAATTTTAGTCATTTTACATAGATTTTTAGCCGACATGCGGTTTTTCCGCGCAGTTTTTCAAACCATGCGCAAACCATGCGAGATGGTTCTGCCCGAACCTAGTAAAAAGGGGTGTTCACATGGTTTGGCTGCACAGCCGTGCACCAACCGTGTGAGGTGGCACCATCCAAAAAAACACAATCCGCACAATTAGGAATATTGTGCGCAAACCGTGCTACTTGGCATGTTTTCCCAAAAAAGAGGTGTTTCGAGCTCTAAATAGGCCTCAGACACCCTCATAACATTTGATAACTTATTAGGCATCTATATTAGCTCCAAAGTAAAGATTTAGATCAAAAATTAAAGGATCTGTACATGAGTGAAAAACCAGGTTCTTACAATACACACAAATACACGCATGCGTGCATGTAAATATTTATATATATATTTACTCATATGCGAAATATAAATATATAAACAAAAATACGTATAAATATTTACAAATGTATGAAATTTTCGATTAATATTTATAAATATATATAAATATCCATGAATAAATATAGTTATATAAAATTTTAAATAAATATTGATATATATATTATAAATAAATATACATAGCTGTATAGAAGTATATATACATATATATAATAAATAATAATTCATAAAAATAGGGATAACCACAACAATTTCAACACCATAAAATCAATAAGAATGTAAATGCATGAAATAAAATCATATAAGGTCCAAAAAGCATATAAAGTCACTCTTAAAAGAAACTGATATATCATCAAATGTTCAAAAATCATGGTATTTGAACCAAAAACTCAGTTTTGAAGGTCTTCTAGGACATTTTTGACCTTGAAATATAGTGAATAGGGTGCCCCCAGTTAATACAGCATAGTTATCGTCGCAATATGGTAGATCCCAAATAGAAACCTAGATCAAAATTTATATTCGTTTGATATTCAATTTTAGTTTTCAACTTCTCTTAAAACTAAAATATTTTTTATTCTACAAATTATTACCAAATTATTATCTAATTTCATTGTATCTCATTTCACATGCTTCAATTTTACTAGTTTTGGGGTTAAAGCAGACACCAGCATAAAAAGCTATCTTCATTTTATGTTGAAACCTGATTTTCAACTTATCAACGAATTAATATATGTTTTAAGTAATTATAAACTAATAATTATAAATAATTAGAAATTAATGAATTATAACTAATTAAAATTGTAAATACTAAAAAAATAAATTATTATTGATAATAAATTAAAATTTAATATGCAATATTTAGTATTTTTTTCCCTTAATATAGGGGTTGTTTTTTTAAAAACTGTCGTTATTTCATAGACGTTTTTCAAAACCATCCCTAGAAATAAATTAATTAAATAAAAATAATATTATTATTATTTTTAAAGTGTTTTGGAAAAACCACAACTAAAATTAAATAAAAAAAGATTAGAAATTTAAAAATACATTTAGTGGTGGTTTTAAAAAATGTCGCTAAAAGCCACTATGAAATAATTTTTCACGAAATATTTATGGACATTTTTTAAAACGTCTATAAAAAACCACCTCTAAGTTCTATTTTCATATAGTGAAACCTGAAAACGAGAGGTAAAATTGTCTCAGCACACAACCACATGTCCGACAACAGTCCTACTACCATAGATACATAGCACCACTAAGTACCACTCACATTGGGTCCCCCTAGATCTCCATCAAATAACTTATCTGCATAAGACACAACATGTGCGGGTAGTTCCCATGAAGGGGTAAGTATATACATACCCAAAAGGACATCCAAAAATCATCAATATGTAAAACATAAATGAAAGAGTCATCTCTAAACCACAACCAATAGGGAAAAGGAAAGGAAACCCCAAGATATTCTCATAGGAGGTACTCAGGTCCCAAAGTTACATATTGATTCTCAGCCATCCAGACAACTCAGTAATCCCAGATTCTAATCTAGAAGTCTCAAGAATATCACACGATCATTCCCTATATTGAAGTTTATAGGATCCTTAGCCCCTGATGATGGGTAAAATACCGACCCCATTAGAGGATCCCTATCTCATATGAGCTCTATGGATTGGTAAAAAATAGGCATTGTAGATAGAGGATCTATATCCTAAAATGTGGGTGTAATATCAACTATCTAATTCTATAGGTAGAGGATCCTAAAATATTGCTCACATGGGCGAAATACCATCTTCCCAGGAGGATCTCAGTCTCAAAAGGTAAGATACCTACACAACATGGGAATAATGACTATACAAAATCTGCATATAAAGAACTATCCCGTGCTAGGGGAAGATATATGGAATGTTCTAGAAGTATACATTTTTTTTACAAAGTTGAACACATGGGAGTGTTCTGTCATCCCACATGGAATGTATAAGCTTAATTTCATGACTTGTGATAGTTTTACACAAAAAGTGGAGGTTTGGCTTGGTACTCAGTATGTGCCTCTACTCAAATATTGCACCTCTAAGACCACAGTTTGTGTTGTCCCACGAGACAGTGTGTTTGAGAACTCGAGGTCCCTGGGCATGTCTCCTCTGTACAAGACAGGATAATCACCTAATTCCACACGTCCCGTGGGCTCCTCTTCATGTTGTGTGATATTTCACTTCTGAAATAACCTTAAGTCCACGTCACTAAAATACACTATGTGTGTTCTTTTAAACTACAAGTTCTGTAATCAGGTATTTTTTAGAAACTACAAATCTCATCATATCTCCTAGATCATCACCTCCCTTGTTGATCCTACTACAAATCAAACCCAAAACACCCACAATACACATTGACCATGAAAACTTCACCACCAGTGTTTTTATTCTAGTCACACACCATTGGAAATCGTATCCTGAATGCCTCAACCATCAACCACACATTTTCATCATGAAACCACCATCACTTAATCCATCTTCGGATTTCCATAATTTTCATTCCACCTTAGTACTATGGTAATACACCATGCTAATCCCCAAACATCCATCCTTGGAATCCATGATAAATCCCACCATGAAATGGGTTTGTGGGAATGGTGGAACTGCCATCCAATAGAACATTGGTGATGAATGCACGTATGATGGAGGTAAAAATCAATAAAATTACCAAGTGTGAAACAAATAATGGTTGTGATCCTTTTTTAATCATTCATTGATAGTAATAAAAAATGTGAGATATAAATAATCAATTCATTAATAGTGATGATCAAATATATAAAACCAAATTAGAAACACAAGTTAAAGAGATTGAATATCATCAATTCATAATTATATTATTTGAAAATAATCCTTGATTCAATTGATATTAAAATTAAGAAAAAATTCACAAACAAAAATACTAGACCTTGATATCCTATTGATCACTAATTAACAATGAGTTTGAAAATATTTTTTGGTGATTTTAATCAATTCTGATGTCATTGACGAGTTTTTCAAAATCTGATCATCAATCCAAAAATAAATTCATTCATCCTAAAATATTCTCCCATAATAGCTCTCACTTTCTCTAAATTCTCAATGTTGTTGATAACCTTATAAAAGATTTATAATTGGGTTTAAATAGTAATTAGGATAGCTCAAATAATGAAAAAAAATAATTTTATTAAATTTTGACATAACCAATTCACCAGTGACTCCACACCACCAAAAAGTATAAATAAAATAATGTTTATATCACTTATAGGATAAACCTTAAATTATGATTCTATAGCGGTATCATTTTTCCTATTTGAGGATCTATTTTTGGAGGTAAAATATTATTTAAAATATTTTTTGTGTGCATGGGTTAATATATTTTAATATTTTAAATATATTAACACCAGGGTCTTACAATGCCCAAAACGCCATACAAACTCCACGAATTGCTCCAAAAATATTATTTTAAATATTGAAATGGTCTAATCATAAAAATCAAAGCCATTACATAATCATATGAGATATAATTTAGAATATAGAGTTAGAGATCATGTATTTATATGAGTATCTCCATAATTTAGTCAATAAGGATAAATAAGAAAAGAAAATGTTCTCCTTTGATTCATTTCCATTTTGAAATTCTCAATAATATCAAAGAAATTACATACTGATTATGTTTACCTCTTCATTTCATTATAAAAATTAATGTATTCTATGTACCATAGTTAGTGAGATAGGTACTCATTCTTGTTCATCTTATTGAGTTCAAATATATAGATATTTAATCTCATAGTTCCTATATATAATAATAATATTTTATTAGGAATTGGTGTAATAATGTTCTATGGGGGAATAAAATCCATCTAGTATATGTTTGTTGAAAAAATGATGAGTATTAGGATAATTATTTGGACAGAAAGACTAGGGTTAAAGAAAAATGACTAATTATTTTTTTATTATAAGATCATTGATGTTTGTCAACGATTAGAAGCCTGAAAGTGGATAGTTTTTATTAACCCAAATTATTCATGTAAATATTTTCATTTAATATTTTTTTCTTTATCTTTGAAAATGTTGTATATAGAGTTTAAAATGTTTTAAATAAATAAATAATGGAATAAATGTGGAAAATAAATAATTCTTGTGTGTAACAGTTAAATTGGGTACCTAGTGGGTTCATAGTTAGTACCCAATGGTATAAGGTTTGGACTTCAAAATTTTATTTCATAGTTAATGGGTATCTAATGTCTTATTAATAGGTATCAAGTGTTTATTGATTGGTTAACAATCCCTCACTAGGTTCCTTAAAACTACCATATTTATTTTTTGACCAAGCATAAAATAATATTTTTAACATAAATATTACCCTTATCTACCAATTATTTTAATATTCCCTAGATAAATCATCATTTTTTCCTTCTTCTAAGGGATCTAACCTCTCTTCATCCTCCATAATTTTTACTCTATTATAAAGGTGAGTACTAATGCACTTTTTTGCATGGGTCATTTTCATATCCAAAATTATATTATAAATGGATTTTAAGCTCATCAGTCATGTATTTACAGCCCTAACGTGTTTCGATGGATGATATTTGGTTATACAATGAGGAATCAATAAATTTATGCATGAATCGGACATTTTAGAGGAAAATGGGAGGCATTTGGACCCATTTTCCTTTGTTCATGGTTTCTAATGAAACACACAAGTTGTATTCCCCAGCCCAGGAGACCATACAAGGCCTATGTATTTGAGGAAAATTCACTCAAAAATATCTTCATGATTATTAAAATCATGTAGAACATCCCTTTAACCCTAATCAATGGAGCAAGATGAGACAAAACTGTGCACACAGTCAACTTAACCATGCAAAATTTCCAATTTCTCATGCAGCTCAAAACTGAAAGGATAAAATTAACAACATGATTGAAACATGGTTAAACTAACTATTCACCGTAACCATACACTAGTAAACAGATAGCCAACATCATTCCATATACCCCCATAACCACCCTATGACCCTAAGAATCTGAACTCTAACCAATAAATTGTATATGACATTTTTAATAGGGAATCAATCATCTATGAGGGAGGAATATTGGAAGGAGGATAACTTGAAAATATTTCTATGTAATTTTTAGAGATTTGTCTAAAGGGGGATTATACTTTTCTTTTCCCCCAACTGTAATGTACACCATAGGTAATAAGGATTTTTTCTCATCGTTTTTTCCAAGATTAGATAATTCACCCTATGTGTTGGGGTTAGGGATGGTGATGAAGAACCTTTCAAGCAATAGATTAATATATGTTGTGTCTTTGTTTCACATTTTATCATTTCATAATACCCTTGTTTTTTCTCTATTATACCCACTTGATATATCATATCATGTTATGAAATATGTTCCCAGGGATCTCCAAGTGAATTATGATGAGTAATCCCATGATAATTGGGTGCATTCATCGTCCCTGATGGGTTTTCTTTCATTATGGTTTTCTTGAATTAATTATTAGACGAGGAACTGATTATTGTGTACTTTAATAAAACCTACCAGAACAAGGATTTTTCAACATAATTTAATCTCATGCATGAAATTTATTATTAACAACACATTAGATAAAGTGGAATGATTTCTAGTGGCCTTTATCAAAATTCACAGGCTCGATGAATTTCCATTATAGAGCATTAAATCTATTTTTTATATAATTATATTTTATGTATCAAAATTATTAAAAGAGAATAAGAATCGGTTCAACTAATGTTTCAAACATTTTATGCAACCATAAATAAATTATTCTAAATTTATTTTAATATTCAACTAGTAAACTAAGAACTCAAATAAATAAACACCCCAACTTTACCTATGGATCGACACCATACGCTCCTATACTCATTTTGAAGTTGGGAAATATTCAATTTGGGTTACTGAATGCAACCATTCATCCAAAACAACACTAAATTTTGTTGTTGTTTTCAAGGAACACTTTTAATAGTGTTATGTCAGTTTAATTTCGGCTGATAAAGTCGGAAAAAAAACCAAAAATCCAAAATTCCCATTCTTAAACCAATTTCTATTATTGATTAATTTTTCTTACCTTTTACACTTGGTATTTTATTTTAGGATGTATAAGATCATAGGTTGTGGTTGTATCACTCATTGTAGGAGTGAAAAGTCTATGGGAATACTTTTTTTGTCTCTGAAATGAAACAAACAATATTTTGGTGACGTCATGCACTTATAAGAGGGAACATGAAAAATTTCTCCCATGTAAATTGTGGAAGTGGAAGACATAGATATTTTCCATGGAATTAAACAATAGTTTGTGCTTAAAGGAAATCAATCCCAGTATCTTACAGCTGATGGTGAATAAAATCAGAATCCACCGACTCCTTTTGTATAGTATGTGATGTGAAACCATTAATGACCACCGGCTCAATTTTTTTTGGGATATGTGAAACAAAAACCACAACAGTATCTACTACAGGAGTGGAAATATTAATTTCTTTAGAATAACTGGCCATAATTCTCATAGGAGTAGAAGTATATGTTACAACCACCTCAATAATAACTTCCACTACACTGTACTCATATGAAGTAAAAAATTTCCCTCAATTCATAAAGGTGATATGTGGTTTTTTATCCCACCAGTGAAGGCACAAAACATTGATATTAATCCTTCAATCATGCAACTCATTCGTAATATAGTTTAGTTTAGATTATTTCCAAGGGAAGATCCCAATTCTCACATTTCAATGTTTATAGAATATGTAACAAGTTCCGCTACCACAGAGTGTTAGAAGATGCCATTAAACATCATCTCATTCTCTTTTCATGGTGGGATAAATAAAATGACTGGATCAAGGGGATTCCATGGTGGTCCACCATCACATGGGGATATTTGCCTCAAACTTTCTTGGTAAAATACTTTCCTCTATCCAAAATTGTTACACTGGGGAATTAAATCCACAACTTCTGGTAGCATGATAATGAATCCTTTTATGAATCATGGCAGTGCTTTAAGTAAATGTTTAGAAAATTCCTTAATCATGGAATTTCATTGCGTATAAATGTTAATACATTATATAGAGGTCTCATAACAAACACAAATTATACAGTGGATACAGTGGCTGGAGATATTTTTATGAGAAAATTGAATGAAAAATTGTTTGATATAATGGAGAGTAGTCCAGAAAATAGCTTCCTATGGAATTCCAAGTACAAAACTTATAAAATAGGAATTCATAATATTGATGCCACTATGATGTTATTTTCTCAATTAGATGCAATTTTAATGAAATTTGATGTTATTAATCTCAATACAATTTCTCATCTTTAAGCGGTTCAACATCTAACTTGTATCTAATGTGGTGAAAAATATGCCATGAGTAAATATATGAGAATGAGTGTTGGCCCTTATATAAGTGAAGTGAGTAACATCTCTCAAAACCATAGACAAAACATATTTCCACAATATCAGAACCCTACATGGTAAGAAAATTCAAATTTTGGTTGGGGGTAGAAGTAATGAAACCCTCAACCAAGACCTCAAAAACCACATAGTTGTGGAAAACCTCAGTATCAGAATCCATACCCATGGAAATGATAAGATAATCAATATTAATAAGGGATATAACCACAAAAATGGTATCAAAAACCTCATCCATAAAAACCCCCTCATCGTGAAAAATGGTAGAAAGTGATTTAAGAACAACCATTATAAGAACCAACTTCAAAATTGGAAGAAATGATATCTAAATTCATCACTAATATTGAAACTAGGTTCTACAATCAAGATGTATCCATTAAATTCCTTGAAAACTAGATTGGGAAGGTCTCTTATCAAATATTATTAATAAATCTTGGAATATTTCTGGGTAACACTGATAAAATCCCCCAATAATAATCCAAGTTTGTTATATTTCAAAGTGTAATATAACATCGGCAACTTGCCTCAATTAAGAAAAATTTAATGATGGAAGAAAATAAGATAAATCCTATCAACCAATGGAAGTAGCGAATGAACCTAATATTCTTTCATTATAAAAATAAAATTCAAATGGAAAGGAATTGGTGAAAAACAAAGAGAAAGAATTCATCAAATCATAAGTCCAAGCTCTTCCATTTCTTAATTGAATAACGAAAAGGAATCTAGACCCAAAATTCAAAAAGAACATTCAATTATTTCAAAGGATTTATATTAATATTAATTTTACTAAATAATTAAACCAAATGCATGATATGAAAAGTTCATGATGGAAATTCTATCCAAAAAAAAGGAACATGGAAGACATGGGTTCCATTTCCCACACTAAGGATTGTCCTGTGGTTGTTCAACATATTATTTCTATGAAACTTTAAGATTAGAAGAGTTTTTCCATCCCTTGTACTATCAGCCAATTAGAATTTGGTAAGGAAATTTGCGACTTGGAATCTAGTTTTGACATGATACCGTATGAATTTTTTAAGAATCATGGAAGGGAGGAGTTGAAACCCACTTGGGTTTCACTTAAATTAGCCGATAGATCCATCAAGCATACCAAGGGAATCATGGAGGATGTTTTAGTTAATGTCATAAAATTTATACTTCTAGCTGGTTTTATTATTCTCAAAATGTAAGAATATACTAAAGTTCCACTGGTCCAGGGAATACCCTTTATCGTGATTGGGAAAGTGTTAAATTATGTGCATCAAGGAGAGCTGATTTCTCATGTTGGTGAGGACAAGTTCTCCTACAACATACTCAAGGATATCAAGAAATCACATATTATATAATATGACATATATAGTGAATTTTATACCTTGGAAACTTAGTTGGAATGCAGTGACATTGATACAGGTAGTCCCTAACCAAGTAAAGACTAAATAAATGTGGAAGTTTAGTTTTCTTCAGAATCAGAAGAAGTGTGGTATGTTTCTAGAAAAAACAACGACTATTTGTAGAGAGAAGTAGTCCTAGAAACCTTGGAATGTGAAAAGGTTGATCTGATAGTTCCTTTAGTTCTAAATACTACACAAATTTAAATCAATCCTCTTTCATCATATATTAAGTTTGGCTTCTTAGGAAAAAACATACATTGTCAGTTATCTTCAATTCCTCTCTCATGTATAATTAAAAATCTAAACCTTTTTCAGGTTATAATGAGAATAAATCAAACCACCAATTTGATGGTGTCTAATATTAAAAGGATTAGTCTAATAATTTTCACTTTCAATGTGCTTTTAGAAGAAAGAGAAAATCCAACTCTCCGACCACACAAAATATTCAACCCTCCCAAGAAAAAAGTTGTTAAAATGGATGTGATTAAACTGTTAAATGTTGTAATTATTTATCCAATATCAGACATTTCATTGATTAGTAATTTACATGTATTTTGTAATAAAGGTTGGATCATAGTAGTTTCTGATGATAAGAGTGTTCTTATCACTATGAGAACATTTACGAGATGGAGAGTATGTCTTGGCTACCATAAGTTTAATGATATCACATAGAAAGACCACTTTCCACTTCCATTTATGAATCATATGTGGGAATTAATATCTATGTATGATTTCAAATGTAATACAGATAGTTATTCATGGTATAACTAGATTTATATTTCCCCTTAAGATCATGAAATAATCACCTTCACATGCCCATGTGGAACATTTCCATATCAATTCATGTCTTTTGGAATGTTTAATGCTCTATCCACATTACAGTGATATATGATGGTAATTTTCCATGATATAGTGGATAATATTCTGGAGTTGTTCATGGATTATTTCTCCATCTGTGGAAATTCATTTAACACTTGCATGAGGAATTTGGAGCTATTTTTGGGAAGGTGAGTTGAAAAATCTTATTTTGAACTTAAAGAATTCCG
This sequence comes from Viscum album, assembly GCA_963277665.1. Classification (NCBI taxonomy): domain Eukaryota; kingdom Viridiplantae; phylum Streptophyta; class Magnoliopsida; order Santalales; family Viscaceae; genus Viscum; species Viscum album. Next base: position 1,465,659,912 of record OY728138.1, on the reverse strand, counting down.
ATTTTATGGTGCAACATGGTTTCTTATTAGGACACCAGATATTAAAAAAGGGAAATAAAGTTCACCCCACAAAGATTGAGGTAATAGACAACCTACCCATCCCTACTTCTATCTAAGAAATCAGAAAATTCTTTAGGAATGTGGAATTTTATTAGCAGTTTGTGGGAGATTTTTCAAAATTTGGTCAACCACTGAAAAATATCAATTCAAAGGATACTCTCTTAAAATTTGATAAATATTTCATAAGGGAATTTATGCTTTTGATATACAGTTTAACTAAAGCCACAATAATTATTTCCCTAGACTAGAACAATCTATTTGAATTAATGTGAGATGCCGATGACTACACTGTGGGAGAATTCCTTGGATAAGAAGTTAATTGTATCTTTCATCCAAGATAATATGAAAGTCATGTTTCAAATAATTCGATACATAATTCCACCATAACTAAATATTAGATTATTTTCATCATATTTTATTTTGATAGATTTGGGTCATACTAGATATAGACCAAGGTGTTTATTTACACGAACCATGTAGCTCTCAAATATCTACTCAATAAACAGGATGTGATGACAAGGTTGGTTATATGAGTGAAACAACTATAGGAATTCAATTAAGAAATTCATGACAAAAAAAGGAATTGAAAATCTTGTTTTTGATCACCTATATTCCTTGGAGTTTCCCCACCTTGAGGTAGAAGTGTATAGAGAAATTTGGTCAGGCTTTCCAGGTGAGAAAATATTTTCAATTATGGAAACACATCATTCGTGGTTCACTAATTTTGAAAAATACCTATCCATTGGTATTATTCATTGTGACTTCTCATTTAAATGGAAGAAGATATTTTTTAGAGTTAAAACATTGTTTTACATAAGAATCAATGTTATTTAATTCTAGTGGAGATGGAAACATTTCGCATTGGGTGCCTAAATTAGAAGTTGATTTCACCTTGGTGTATTTTCATTCTTCTCTATCTAGAGGACACCATGGGACAGAACATGCTATTACTATGGTGTTAAAATATATTTCATTTTAGATAATGATGTTGGAACCATGGTATTATATGCATGATTTGGAGTATGGTTTGTGTTTGTTGTCAATCAGCAGTGGAAGTTCAGAATGTGTGCCTGTAAAGAGATCATACAGTTCAAGCAGACAACAGTACTGAAGGTGGCGCCGTTTCCCAGTGTTTGCCAAATTTTTGGGCCAGAAAATCAAAAAATGGAGAAAAGTGTTTTTGGAAAATAGACTTGCGCGCCGTGTACTGGATGAAGAGGAAACTTGTGCGCCATATGTTTTCAAGATCAGAACATGGGAAAATGGAAAAGGGATAAGGGTCGTGCAAGTTTTGGTCTGGTCGTGCAAGTGACCTGCGCGCCATGAAGAGACTTGGGCGCCGATGCCTAGGAGGATTGGAAACATGAGCCCCTTTTTTCAATATCATAACCTCAAAATATGGTAAAGAAAAAAGTCCATGCAAGTATTTGTGTAGGTCGCGCAAGTGAGTAGCGCGCCAGAGGCTAGGGAGGATGAGCTGCGCGCCGGAACCTGTGCGTCGAGGGAAGACTTGCGCGCCACCGCGCAGGGGGTCCAGTTTGCCTATAAATAGAGGAACCCACCTCATTTGTAATGAATTTCAAGACATATATATTTTTCGAGCTCTCTTCGCACAAGTGGTTGAGTCGTGCAAGTGGTTGTTGGGTTGCGCAAGTAGAGGCTGCGCGCCGATTGTTGGCTGCGCAACCAAGGCAGTTGGGGAGTTCGAGGAGAAACATCATGAAAGTTTGGATATGAAGGAGGCAGTGTCATGCAAGTAGTTTTTGTGTCACCTGTGGACCAAATTTGTACCATTCAAGTGACTTGCGCGCCAGGATTGAAACTTGTGCGCCAGTCTTGGATAAGCAAGCCAGGGTTGTTAAAGTTCATCTATCCTTCTGAAGTTGCACGAAAGCTGGAAGATCGCCCGGTACCCTCAGAGGAAAGTGAGATTAGTCTTATGGTAAGAGTTGGACTTCAACATAGCATCTACATAAGACAGAGGATTTGTTATTATGCAATTATGAAGAGACCTTCACGTCTATAAACTGAGTGGGACTTCACCTAAGGGTAGTGAGCCAGGGGGAGTCAATGGGAGTGACCCGAGGGAAGCAGTGAGATATCCCTGAACCTTTGTAAAGGCAGTGAGCCTGGGACAGAGTGACTGTTCCTGAACCTTTGTAATCCACAAATAGTGAAGATTAGTGGAATTAAGTACGACCGAAAACTTGTCGGCGTATGCTCCTTGGACGTAGCCCTTAGTGTTGAACCAAGTAAAAAGTGTTGTGTCTTCTCTGTGCATGTGAATGTTTTCTTTCTGATCATATTCATCTTAGAGGATCAACAAGTTCCTACCAATGTGGTAACAAGATCCATCACATTAAAATAAAAAAATTTCACCCTGATTCACCCCTCCCCTCTCAGGGTGTCCCGGGGTCCTTCAAGTGGTATTAGAGGGTAAACATTGCTGGTGTTGAATTTTTCCTTTATCTTCATGGAGAATGCAGTCAATGTTAGGGGAGTCCCTCACTTCGATGGAAGTAATTTCCATATTTGGAAGAACAGAATGAGATCTCATCTAAGATCTCTTGGAATGGAAGTTCTCTTTTCTACTGTGCAAGGAATACAAGTCACTAACCCAACAGGCCTGGTTATGACTGAAACAGACAGGAAAATTCTTGATGCAGATTCTAAAGCACAAAATTTACGTACTATAGCCCTTTCTAATCAGATATACCTAAAGGTGATGAATTTCACCTCAGAAAAATCCATGTGGGATAAAATCGAGAATATTTTTGAAGGAGATAGGAAAGTGAAGGAGGAGAAACTACAAGTGATGCACAATCAGTTTGATGATCTGAAGATGCATCCAGACGAGAATGCAGACTCTTTCTTCAATCGAATTACTGAAGTGGTTGGAGCAATTCGGGGTCAAGGTGAAAAAATCAAAGACATTGATATTGTAAAGAAAATATTAATAATACTTCCACCTCTGTACAATGCAAAGGTGTCAGCCCTTGAGGAAAGAGATCTTTCAAAACATTCTCTGGATGATCTACTTAGAAGATTGGTAGCATATGAAATGAGAGTCAAACCAGAAGATGCTACGACTCTTGTGAGAAAGGAAATGGAATTCAAGGCCATGGATAAACTTAAAATCTCAAAAGATAATATTGGTGAAGATGATGAAGAAAAAGAAATTCTTTCTCTCATTGAAAATAAGTTCCAGAAGGGGAAAGGGAAATTAAATGGGAAGTTACCTCTCGCATGTTTTTGTTGTGGAAAATTTGGGCACATTTCCTCTCAGTGCTAAAGAAAAATAAATGATAAAGATAGTAAATATGAAAGCTTCGAGAATCCTTGGAGAAGGTTCTTCAAAAAGGGAGACTTAAAATATGGAAAGAAAATGCAAAGGAAGAGTCTTTTCTATGAAGAGGAAGAAGATGATAATGAATTTTGTGATGATGATGAACCGGAATTCAAAACTGGGAACCGTGCTTCTATGATGGCCACTGTTGAAAAGTCAAAAATATACTGGTGGAGAAGAACAACTGAGAACTTGTGTAGATCCCGAGATTTAACTTAAGGATGTCGTTAGTAAGCTTAAGATTAAATGTAAGAGTTGCAATAAGTGGAAATAAATTATAGAAAAATCAAATGAATACGTTGATCAAATTGAAGCTAAAATTGAATGAATGGAAGAATTTGTGAAGGTACAGTCTAAAATAATTGAAAGAAATGATGATGTAGTGGATCTGAAGCTGAGAATTGAAGAGCAGGCAAAGGTCATCAATGACCACACCTCCAGACTTGATGAAAAATCAAGACTGCTGAGGGTCCTTCAGAGGAAGTTGTTACTCTAAAGAGTAAACTTGAGACTGAATAAATTCCAAAAGAATCGAGGAGGAAAATAAAGTTCAGAAGATTCTCAGTTGCAAAATTACTAGCTAGAGCCAAGTGTGGTTCAGATGGGGTTGGAAAAATCTTGAGTGATCAAAGACTCGCTTGCATGGGAAAGAGTGGAATTGGCTGTGAGGCTGAGGCATCGACTGCTGGAAGTGAAAATATCCAAAAGAAAGATAAGATGAAAGTTGAACATGTTGAAACATTACCTAACGTTCCGAAAAAGGAACCCTCAATACAAACTAAAAGGAGAACTGAAAATTATCCTCAAACATTCAAAAATGACAGACAGTATAACTTTTCTCCCAAGGAAGAAGGTATGAAGAGAAATTCAATTGAGAAGACATTTTCTCTCATGAAGTGTTAGTTCTGTGGCTATTTGGGCCATACCATGTCTTATTGTGAAGAGGCAAGAAGCTATCTGAATGGAGAAGATATAAAAGTTCAACAAATAAGAACAAATTCATATCCTAATTCTTATAGAAGAAACAATTTCTATGGATATTGTTATTGTTGTTCTAACTTTGGTCATAAGGCTGCTAATTGCAGGCAGAGAAGGGACATGGATACCTCGTACCGAAGTTCAAGACAAGTCAAGTCTCGTCGGCAAGAAAGTGTTGCTCTTTCAAATAGGTTTTCTCCTCTCAAAAAAGATTTTGACTATAAAGAACCTGGGTATGTGGAAGAAATAATTGAAAGGTCATCAGTACTATATACTCAATCCAATGTCTCATGGAAGGGAAGGGGGAAGATTGAGAAATCCAACCTTGAAGAAGTGGCACTCAATGCTACAAAGAACAACAGTACCTGGATTCTGGATAGCGGTTGTTCATCTCATATGACAGGTAATGCGGGCCTCCTAATGGATATCAAAAGGACAGTTGATGGTACAGTACGATTTTGTAATGATGGGGCTCTGAAAATCAAAGGGAGAGGAAGTACCAAATTTGCTAATGGAGAACTAAAGAAGACTGAAGTCCTTTATTTAAATGGCCTACGTCATAATATCCTCAGCGTGATTCAACTCTGTGACTTGGGACTTATAGTTACTTTTAATCCGAAAGGATGCACAATCAAGGGAAAGACAGGAAATTCACTTATGAAGGGATGCAGAACATAAGGCAACTTGTATCAGGTTGATAGTGAAGAAAATGTATGTTACATGACTGTTGAAGAAGAAAAAAATTTGTGGCATCGGAGACTGGGACACATCAATCAACAAGACATGGAGAAAATATCAAAATTTAGAATTTCCATGGACATTCCAAACCTTAAGCGTGAGCGTGAAAAATCTTGTGATACTTGTATTCGTGGGAAGCTGGTCTGCAGTTCATATCGGCCAAAGAAGAAAAGGGCATCTCACCTTCTTCATCTGATTCATGCAGATGTATGTGGACTGATAAATGTTGCCGGAACTCATGGAGAAAGGTACTTTTTCCTTTTCATAGATGATTACGGTAGAATGGTATGTGTGATGGTCATTCACCGAAAATGACAAGTCCTTGACTGCATGAAAACATATCGGTGAATCGCCAAGAATGATACTAGATGAACAATCAAAGTGTTGCGATCTAACAATAGAGGAGAATACACCTCCATTGAATTTGAAAATTATCTGGAGAAGCATGGGATACATCATGAGGTAGCTGCTGTGAGAACTCCACAACAAAATGGAGTTATTGAATGTAGGAATCGACAGGTGAACAACATGGCACGAACTATGCTGATTGAGAGTCGTATTCCACGACATTACTGGAAAGAGCCTCTTCAAGCAGCAGTGTACATTTAGAATCGAACATGAATTTATATGGTTGAGACGAAGACACCATATAAATTGTGGCATGGAAGGAAGAATTCTTTAAAATACTTTCGTGTCTATGGAAGTAAATGCTTCATCAGGAACAAGGAAGTAAATCAAAGGAAATGTGGGGACAATGAAAATGAAGGAATTTTCCTCGGTTACTTAATGAACATCAAAGCCGACAAATGTTTCAACAATCGTTTAGGAAGGATTGTGGAAAGCAGTGATGTTAAGATAATTCAAGAGAAAAGCAAAAATGCTCCAAGAATTTCATATGTTGATGTGATTGAAAGTCTGGAAGAAAGTGAACGTGAAGAAAATAAAAATGCAGAAATAGAGGAAGTTGTTCAAAACACTGAGCAGTCACATCATGATGTTGACTCAGAAGAAGAATCTGAAGAAGAAATTGTGGCTGAAGAGAATGCTACTGAACCTCCTAGGAGAAATCGAAGAGCTGAGATTGATCCATCCAACATAATTGGGAACAGAAGTGCACCCACTCAAACAAGAAGGATGAGTAATAACACGCAATCTGTATTTCTATTAGTTGTAGATCCATCCTCATTCGAATAAGCTGCAAATGATGAATCTTGGGTGAAAGCCATGAATGATGAATTAGATCAAATTGACAAGAATCAGACATGGGATCTTGTCTAGAGACCCGAAGTTCACAATGTGATTGGTACCAAATGGATCTTCAAAAATAAGTTTGATGAGCATGGAAGTGTCATCAGAAACAAGGCACGACTGGTATGTAAAGGATACTCCAAGATTGAAGGCATTGATATTGAAGAAACCTTTGCTCCAGTGGCTAGACTGGAGTCAATCAGGATTTTCCTTGCCATGGCACTCAAAAGAGGATATAAAGTCTATCAAATGGATGTCAATACAGCCTTCTTGAATGGTGTACTCGAAGAAGAACTCTACATCGAACAACCAATGGGCTTTGTTTTGGGTACTGATGAACAAAGGTCTGCAAACTAAAGAAATCTCTATATTGTTTGAAGTAGGCACCATGGGCGTGGTACTCATGACTGGATTCATATCTCAAGAAGCTGGAATTCAAAATAGGAGGAGTTGATCACAATCTCTATGTGAAGAATTCTCCAAAAGATCAATTCATGGTTCTAGTCTACGTTGATGATATCATATTTGGTGGTAACAGGAAGAAATCAGTGGACGAATTTGCCAACCACAAGAAATCAGAATTTGAAATTTCTATGATTGAGGAGCTCACATATTTCTTGGGGATGCAGGTGATTCAAATAAAGGAATACACCTTCATTTCTCAGGAAAAATATGCAAGAGAGATACTGAAAAAGTTTAATATGCAAGACTCCAAACCAATGTCAACTCTGATTGCAGTTGGAACTAAACTTGGAAAGCATGAGGATGGGGACTCTATTGATCCCACCATGTACAAGAGGATCATTGGGAGCCTACTATACCTGACAACGACATGGCCAGATATTGTATTTTCCACATGCCTTGCGGCCTGATTTCAGAGTAATCCAAAGGAGGAACATATGGCGGTAGTAAAAAGAATCATGAGGTACATTCAAGGTACACATAACTTCAGGTTATTTTTTGCTGCAGGCAAGGATGGTGAATTATCAGCTTTTTCTTATGCTGACTGGGCTAGTGATGTAGTAGACAGAAAGTGCACTAGTGGTAGAGCTTTCTATATTGGGAATAAATGTGTTGGATGGTTGAGCAAGAAACAATAAAGTACCTCTCTTATTACTGTTGAAGCTGAGTATATCTCTGCCAAAAAGGCATGCACTCAACTGCTATGGATCAAGCAACACTTAACATATATTGGTGATGAGGTAAAGCAACCAATGGTGATTTACTGTGATAATAAGAGTGAAATTGATCTTATGAAGAATCCTCTTCAGCATTCCCGTACGAAACATATTGAAATCAGGTATCACTTTATCAAAGAAAAAGTTGAACAAGGGGTGATTAGAATGGATCATGTGGGAACTGATGAGCAGGTGGCTTATATCCTGACCAAGCCACTGTCTGCGGCTGTGTTTGAGAAGCATCGGTTGAACCTTGGTGTTCAGCCACCTCCTAGTGCATCAGGAGGTTACGCTTTACCCCTCTCCCCGTTTGTGATAACTGTTTTTATCTGTTTATGGATATGATGTAGATTTATGGGGGAGATACTATCTAGGGGGAGTATGGTTTGAGATGAACATTGAACAAATTACTGGTCTTTGGATTTATTGTCAATGGGGGAGAAAGGAATAAATTCAGGCAAGTAATGCTTCTGTGATGAGAAGAATGAGAAGGAAAACATTGGAAGTAATGATTCTGTGATTAGAAGACTGAGAAGGAAAACATTGGAACCCAACTCAAGCTTCCTCTCTTGTTTTCTACACCGAGCATTTCTCACGTAGACTTAGAGTGTTGGATGAGTTGATTCTTGCATTTTTGGTTTTCACATGGATGGAGATCTGTTGAATTTATTTTCTGATTGCCAACAAACCCAAAGGGGGAGATTTTTGGAACCATGGTATTCTATGCATGATTTGGAGTATGGTTTTTGTTTGTTGTCAATCAGTAGTGGAAGTACAGAATGTGTACCCACAAAGAGATCATACAGTTCAAGAAGACAATAGTACTGAAGGTGGTATTGTTTCCCAGTGTTTGCCAAATTTTTGGGCCTGAAATCGACAAATGGAGAAAAGTGTTTTTGGAAAAGATACTTGTGTGTTGTGTACTAGATGAAGAGGAAACTTGCGCGCCATATGTTTTTCAAGATCAGAACATGGGAAATGGAAAAGGGATAAGGACCGCGCAAGTTTTGGTCTTGTCGCGCAAGTGACCTGTGCACCATGAAGAGACTTGGGCGCCGATGCCTAGGAGGATTGGAAGCTTGAGCGGCTTATTTTTTTGAATATCATAACTTCAAAATATGGTAATGGAAAGAAGGTCGCACAAGTATATTTGTATGTCGCGCAAGTGAGTAGCGCAGCAGAGGCTAGAGAGGATGAGCTGCGCGCCGGAACCTGCGCGCCGAGGGAAGACTTGCGCGCCACCACGCAGGGGGTCCAGTTTTCATATAATTAGAGGACCCCCCACCTCATTTGTAACGAAGTTAAAGACTTATAGATTTTTCAAGCTCTCATCGCACAAGTGGTTGAGTCACGCAAGTGGTTTTTGGGTCGCGCAAGTAGAGTTGGTGCACTGATTGTTGGTTGCGCGACCAAGGCAGTTGGGGAGTTAAAGGCACAACATCGTTCAAGTTTGGAGTTGAAGGAGGCAGTGTCGTGCAAGTAATTTTTGTGTCACCTGCGCACCAAATTTGTACCACACAAGTTACTTGCACGCCAGGATTGAAACTTGCGCGTCGGGCTTGGATAAGCGTGCCAGGGTTGTTAAAGTTCATCTGTCCTTCTGAAGTTGCATGAAAGATGGAAGATCGCCCAGTAACCTTAGAGCAAAGTGAGATTAGTCTTCTGGTAAGATTTGGACTTCAACAGAGAATCTACATACGACATAGGATGCATTCTTATGCAATGATGAAGAGACCTTCATGTCTATAAACTGAGTGGGACTTCACCTAAGGGCAGTGAGCCAGGGGGAGTCAATGGGAGTGGCCCGAGGGAAACAGTGAGCTATCCCAGAACCTTTGTAAAGCCAGTGAGCCTGGGACATAGTGACTGTTCCCAAACCTTTTTAATCAATAGCTAGTGAAGATTATTGGAATTAGGTATGACCAACAACTTTTCGGCGTATGCTCCTATGGACGTAGCCCTTAGTGGTGAAGCAAGTAAAAAGTGTTGATTCTTCTATATGCATGTGAATGTTTGCTTTTTGATCATATTCATCTTACAGGTTCAACAAGTTCCTACCAACATGGGAATAAGATCCATCAGATTAAAATAAAAAGTTTTCACCCTGATTCACCCCTCCCCTCTCAGGGTGTCCCAGGGTCCTTCAAATGATTCATAACAAAGCCCAAATATTTGTTGTGTGATGTGATCAATGACAACATATGGGAAATGTTGTGTATATAGATTAAATTCCACATAATCATATACTTCAAGTGTGCTTTTTTATGTTTAAAGGATTGATTTTTTGGAACCTTCCCACCATCATATGACCACACCTATATTTCTTTGTGTGTTGATTATCTCCCAAAGTGGGTGGAAACCACTACCACTACCCAAAACATAGAAATAATCATCCGTTATTATCTTTAGAATAACTTTTTCATCTAGTTTAGAGTTCAATGAGTACTTATCAATGATCAAGGAGCTCATTTTGATAACTCAATACAGAGGAACATTCTGTAGAAGTATGGAGTGGGTACAATATTGTTACCCCTTATTATCCTCAATCTATTGGTCGGGTGGAGGTGTCAAATCGGGAGAAGAATAAAATTCTAGAGAAGAAGGTGAGATCCTTAAGGAAGGACTGGTTAAAGAAGATAGATAATGCATTGTGGGAAAACTGAATATCCGATAAAACGCTTCTTGATATGTCACATTTTTTGTTATTTTATGGAAATACATTCCACCAACCAGTTGATATAGAACATAAAAAATATTGGGTACTTAAATCCTTAAATTCTTATCTCAAATATACCAAGGAGAAAAGGAATTTTTAGCTCTCAAAACATGATGATATTAGATGAGATTCCAGTCCATACAATGAAAAGATAAAGGCGGTCCATGATCGCGTGATCTCTCATAATTCATTTCAACCCAGTGATCATGTATTTATCTTTTACTCCATATTAGGACTCTTTTTAAGTAAATTTTAGTCTCAATAGTTAGGACCCTTTAAATTTCATAGTTTCATCAACCGTGAAGTCAGGGATACTATGAGAAAATAAGGACGACCTTTCAAGGTAAATAAGAATCACCTAAAATAATATTTTCAAATGTAAGATATGGTGGGAAGATTTTCTACTATTATCTTTCACTAAATAAAAGGCATGGGTATGTCAAGCGTAAAACAATAAACATAATACTGACCAGGAGGTAACCTAGAATTTATTAAAAAAAATTATAAAAATGACTGCTTGCTTGTGTGTTTTCCAAGGAGATCTTATTAGTGTGTTATAATTTTTCTATTTTATGATTATAGGTTAATTATTAATTAAATGTATCTACTGTTTATTTTCTATTATTTAGGTATTTTAATGTTCTATGACACCAGAAATTTAATTTTTATATTCATCAGGGAACATAAGTTTTCATTTTCAGCGGAGTAATTAATTTTAAAATAGGGAGGAACCAAAATCTTAAAAAGAAAAACCACATGCATGGTTTTTTGCCTGGTTAAAAAAACCATGAACTTTAACCATGTGATGTGTACACTCATTTCTAGAATCATCACTCGGACTCCACGAGGCTAAACAACCCATGTTCCTCCACCATTTAAAAAGAGACTCGAGTTCCAGCAGCATGTGCATATTTACTGTATGGTTTAGAAAACTATGTATAGTAACCATGTGAATTTTAAAAATTCCCCTCAATTTTCAAAAATCAAAAAAAATCCCACATTTTAACCCTAAAATCGTGACCCACTCCCACCCATCATTTTTACCTTCCCCCAATCTTCCATATATTCTTCTCATCCCTTTCTTTAAAGTCCTCCTCTTTTTGTAATTTTATGCCCTATGGTTTGTTTCTCTACGTCATTATCTTCAACTATATTTTCTTATTCTTATTTTCATAGGTTAGTGAATTCCTTCCTTTTCCACACCCCCATTTTAAATTTTTTATTTATTTTTTTCTAATTTTCCAATAATTCTCATGCCTTCTTTTTTAATAAAATTATGGCACATTCATTTCCCACTCAAATTTTTTCAAAAACCCTAATTTTTCTTCATCCATCACCGTGGATATAAGGATGCCATAGGGTTTAATTGAGAATTATATAATTTAAATTCAATTATATGTCTTCTATTTTGTATATGTGTGCTATATTGGTTACAATTCTTATATGATACCCTCCTAATCAATCTGTGGCCTCCTCCTCCCCATGTTCTCATGGATCAAGTTTGAGAATCCTACCAAACCATCATCTAAAATTCCTTAATTGAGAAGAAAATAAATGTTACTAATCCCTTGAAACATAGTAAGTTATCCTGCATTATTTTTTTGAGCCCCACTACCTTGATATACTTGGCATTGATGATGAGCTAAAAGGCACAATTTCTACTAGTAAGCTTAAAAAGGATCTTGAAGTCCACAACCCCACTAATAAAACTCATAATATATATATATATAATTCTATAATTAAATGTTTTAATCCCAAAAAGTTCATATTTTAATGGAAATTGTTACATTTTTAGGTTTTATTAATAATATGATCTTAATTGTGAAAATATCCAAGTTTTTGAATTTAAATATCATTATATCACATTTTTATTTTGGCCATAAATTAATTTAAACTAATAAAAATTTTGAAATTATTTTGATTAGGCTTATATACATTTTGGTATTTATTTCATTCAACTAGACCCAAATCCCAATATAACATTTTGAGGCTCAAAACAATCTTATAATCCAAGCCTCAATATCAATGTCCAAATATCATGAGTTTTGAAATGGGCTCATATCTCACTAATTAGTAGCCCAAATGAGAAAATATTTCACATATAGATAAATAAGTGGTCTATTAATATTTTATTTAACATTGGAATCATGGTATTAAACCCTTATAATGGCCATAAATTCATGTGAAGTTGACACTATGTAATTCAACCACTATCCATGATGGAAAATATTTATAGGGTAAATCTGTTATAAATTTAGATAAATTTGTCCAAATTAATTAAACTTTTGTGGGTGATTGATGATTAATTCGGTGAAAAATACATAGTTTACAACTTTCCAAGATTGAGGAATTAATGGTCTAATAAATTTATAATTCTGGGAAGAATATTCTTGGAACCAAAATTTTCCACTCCCCTCACTATAAAAAGGTATCTCCCCCACCATTTCAAAGGTTTGGAAACATTTGATGGCTATTTTTATAGAATAAGAGATTTTATAATTATGTAATATAATTTTTATATTAATTTTTTCATATTTATCTCTTCTCATTCATTTAGCCTTTTGTTTCCCCCATTTTAATCCTTTTAATCTTCATGAAAATGGAGATCTAACCCTTATTATTGTTCAATGATGGAGTGATGATGTTTTGAGTTCATTGTGATTAAATGTGTTCAATTTATTTTATTATGAGAATTTTAGTAGTGTTGAAACTATATTTGGCGTAGGTTTATCATCACTTTCATTTCAATAGTATTTTTTTACCATCACTTTTTATTCCTCACCTTTTTCATCATAATGATGTATATAGGGTGGAGTAGAATTATGGTGATGTTGTGAGGTAGTATTGTCTTACATTTGAAGGGTCAGTGTGAGATAATAAAAAATTAATGGGAGGATGTTGAGTGATTGGGTTGATCTAAAGATTGAGTAGAACATAGACAATTAATATTTTAAAGAACAATGATAATATCATCGTGAACATCAGAGAATGACTTCTTTCTTCTTTACTAAAATCCTTATGGTTTTAATTTATTATTTTTCTAATTTTTGTTTTTATTTTGAATTTATATATTTATATATCACATACATTTTTAAACACCCATTATATTATAATTTTATTATAGTAGAAAATTCTACTTTTAAATAGTGATAAAAGAAAATCAACTTGTGTAAGCGGCCTCCTCAAGAGATCGACCCTTGGTGTGCACTATATTTAATGCTTAGATATTAAGAAATTATTAGTTATGGATTCATGAAAAACACATATCATATATTTGGTGCCATTTTTGAACAGACCAATCACTCTCACATATTTTTGTTTCAAAAAATTCAAAAAAAATCATAAATTTCAAAAACCAAAATAAATAACATCACTACCAAAATTTATTTTCTTATTAGAAAGATAAAATTTGAAGGAAAATTTTCATATTACCCTTATTATAAAAAACTTTTATGAGTGTATCAGGGAAAGAATCATGGAAGGATAAATTAAAATATAATTCCATAAAGATTTAATAATTAAGGAGTCAAATGGAAATTATTTTCACATCCCTGATGGAATTCAAATCTCATTAAGAGGCTTAAGAAAAGGTGGAATCAAATCTTGTTTTTAAAAAAAATTCAATTGAATAACCTTGTGAGGAAGTTATTATGAGGGAACTAGTATAAAATTTTCCATATCATTTCTAGAGGAGGTTAAAGAATAATAATATCTAAATAATTCACTTGTGGGTGATCAAGATGAATTAGATTAATATTTGGATGATTTTTTAGAAGATGAAATTGTATGTGCTTATCCTATATTTTCAATGTAAAATTGGTACCCATCTACAAATCTACATATTTATAAGAAGAAACCACTCATGTGACAGAATTAGAATAAATATTAAAGGATTTTGATTACCATCCTCTATCTATAACAAACCTACACCAAGTAACCCTAAGCAAGGAAGAATAATTAAAAGTGGAATTTACTCAAATAGATAATCTTTTATAGAAACCATTTTATTCTAATTATAGAGAAAATTAATTTATAATCACCAACCACTACTTTTAATATTAAAATTAGGCTGATAATTGGTTGTTCTTATAGTATGGTGAGGAAGAAGATGATACATATGCTGATATTGAGTCACTGATGGCCTTTCTTGAAGTGTTTATGTTTCAAGTTGACCTACTTCAATGTTACCACTTATTTATTGATTCTTAATGTTTTAATAATATTAAATTTGAATTATTTTCTAACTTCACCTTTGTTGAAAATTCTAAAATAGAATCACAAGTACATGCCCTAGATGTTTAATTGGAAGAGAACAAAGTATTTGTGGCCAAATAAGTACAAGAACCATTTTTTTTCTTCCCCCACCTTGAAATATGTACTACATTAATAAGGGGTTAGAATTGTTTTAATCTATCCATCAGTACTTCCATAACTAATTTAAAATTTTTAATGTTGTAAGGGATAAAATTTGGTGGTATAAATCACATAAACCACACCCACCATCTGATTAGAAATAAACTACTGCAACTTCCTGAAGAGGGGATGTAAAAAATTATCACCCACTTAGGGGGGACCCATGTTCTATCCTCTTGTCCCTTTTTATTTATTTTTCATTATTTTTTGTATGTTTTTTCTTTCTTTCTTGGTCCATTTGGAAGAATCTATGATCTTAAATAAAGGATTAAACAAGAAAATAAATTCAATCTATATCGTTATTTCTCTATGATTTTTCTTCCCTAATCATGCCAAGCTTAAATAAAGGGTGGTGAAATTTAGGCATGGGGGAGTGTCAACCATCTTAAGAGACTATGTATTTTTCTTTTTAATTTTCGTTTTTAAGAAAATTTGAGCTTCAATGAATATATTTTTTCATTTTCCTCACATGAATTTATTTTGAGTGTTTTTTATTAATTTTTGTATAAAATTGATTTTAAATGATTATTAATGTGGAAACTTTTTCCTAGATTTGATTTTCAATAATTTTTATGGGTTTGTACAATTTTAGAAATCAATTCCCATTAAACACTAACTCAAATTATTTTTCCCATATTATGAGTTATTTTGTATCCTTTTGACATATTCTTCTTATATATACACTTTATAGAGAGAAACTTTGATTTTTTGTGCAAACTAGAACTTGTGATTATACTCTTTCAAATACATAGAGTTCATAAAATGATTTTGATATGATTGAGGATTTTTTTTGAAATCCATATATTAAATTGATACCCACCTTTACATTTACCCTTGTTTATCCCTTTGAATTCATGAATTTCCTTATAGTTTTAAGACATATTACAAGCTGATTCTCCCTTACATACCTCCACTCTTAATATTTTTCCATGAATATTATATGTTTGAGTGTAGGGAAATGGATTTTCATTTATTTTATTGGTATGTGTCTCATTATTTGGTGTCTGTAATTATTTTGGGAATTTGAAGAATGGGAATCAGTCCCTTGTATTCACTATTCTTCATTTCTATCATCCATTTCTCCCAAAATAAATTAAGATAAACAGAAAAATAACAAAAAGAGAAAATGAATAAAAATGGAGGTGTGATTTAATTATTAGTTATGATTATATTTATGAATCATGTACCTATAAAAAATTAATGGAATGATTAACATTATTTCATTGTGTTTTATTTTCACCTCATCCTCTATGAAAAAATGAAAACAAAAAGAAAACAAAAAAGAAAACAAAATGAAAAAAAGAGGAAATTGGATAATTAATATGGAATCATTAATTGATATAATTAAAATTGATGATGGTATAAAGAGAAAAATTACAGATGGTAACATTACAGTGGTACTCACTATGCACAATCTCACCTATAAGGATCTTGTTCTAAATTTTGAAGCTACATTTTTTCATCAGGGCCAATATACTATTAATGATTATGGGGAGTTAATTGAAGCTTTAGGAAATGTGAAATTCCACCTTCTAAAAAAATTTCTAAAATCTTCAAATGTGGATATTTCATATATTGCTCTGCATTGATAAAGAGTATTATGTGAAAAATATGGATAATTTCATGGCTACCCTATTCTGGGACCCTAATATCAGCTAATAATTTTGGTCTACCATTACATATCTAGAAATTGAATATGTTTCCCGAATAGCTAAAGCCTCTAAATTTATCTACCTATCACATTGTGTCCTTCATTCAATCGTTACCACTTTCTTCACTGACTACTCTAATAGTGAAGGTAATATGACACTCCATGGTTTATTTCTTCTTTTTTTCCCATGATTTTTAGGATTTCAATAATTTTTTCAAATGTTTTCACCCAATACTTAATGAACATGTTTACTAAAACTAAAAGGGAATTTTTTGGAGGCCCCTACATTACACTCATGGATGATCATCTTGGACTCCATTTCAATAAGGGGAGATTCAATGTGTTTTCTCCACCTCTTCCATTCAGAATCACTATGGTGAAGCATATCATAATTATTTAATATGATTGGTAGCACTAAAATTTCATAGTATTTTTAGAGGCGGACCAAGAACATTCTGAAGAAGTCCCACCATAACCCGATATTACCCATCACACCCTTCACCAAATGATGAGTACCACACTCCATCCTACTATACCACCACCTATCCAACTTTCTTGAACACAACTACTAATCCACCCCTTGAACCATTTAATACACACACACGACCACTAACCTTATGGTCACTCCTTATTCCACCCAAGACTTACAGGTTAATATGGATCAAGAGATCTATGTCATGTTTGATGGGAAATTTGAGTATCCTCAAAGCCGGATAGAGGTAATATTTTTACAGGGCTTCCCTAACATAAACCTATACCTACCCTTGGCTAATCAACCACATTCCTACTATATTTAAGATGTTGATCTCTCTCATCTAGAAACATATTTTTCCTCCACTCTAGTAGTTAAGAAACTAGAAAAATGTTTTATAGAGAGTTGTAGGTCCACTCTTATGATGTCCCAGGAAATGGACTATGAGTCAATAGTGAGGAATTTAACATGGAATTGGGGATTACCATGAATAATTTTACGACCCATTTTTCAAAGTCTCTCAAATGGTATGGTGCTGTTATTTGATTTCCCTTCCACTTACTTGATATGCCTCAAACTATTTCAACATTTCATTTAGTGTGCCTCTTTTTGGTATTGAATGTTTTAATGGATGTTTTTTCTATTTATTTCTATGTGTGACTATGTGACACTTCTTTTGGTCCCTTTCTCATTCAATTATTTTTATTACTTCATTTTTTATAGTTTCTTTATCGTGGATATTAGGTGGACCACTTCTTTCTCTCATGGAACACTCTTCTGGTTGGTGGTCTCTCAAACACCAATTTCATTTCAGACCATATGCATCACTCTAGGGGAGTTTTCGTTCCATCAATTTTGAAATTTAAATGTTTTTACCCCTTTATTGTTCTTATCTTATCACTTTTTCCACTTTTCCATGGTCACTGGGGACCACCCTTGATCTTAAGTGTGGGGGAGGGAACCTATATTCTGGAACCCCATTTGGTCATTGCATTTTCCTTTCCAATGATGAATTATTATTTTTAGAATCCATTGAAGGCTTGGTATAGATGTCACAAATTCATATTACCTAAATGAAAATGGATTTTGGGAAATGTATTTTAAATTTCTCAAATGTTTGGATTGATGAGCCTATTTTTTATTTTATTGATAATTCAAACACTCAAAGATAATTATTTAAAACATCATTCTTAAAACATTGAGTTTAAATATGAATTTTTTGATATATTAGTTTAAATTCAAAAACCTTTTTAAATGTAAGTCAATTTATGCATAACAGAAAGTGGAGCCTTGAAATTGTTGATACCACAAACATGGTTATTACGCGGTCTTAATTTCATAACATCTTGACTTAGTTAAAAAAATTCTATTTAGGTGAGCCATTTAAAAAATGTAGATACTGAGATTCATTCTTCACATCTCCCAGTAATGATAATTTAAGATATGTAAAGGAAATACAGAAAATAATGATCCTCCATTTTACGTCAATGTTATAAATCAATGATGTCATGAACCAAATCGGGTCACCATCCAATCGACACCCGACCAAGCCCGCAGTAAGGTCCGAAGTGCATTCTCGATCCCCATGGGCTGGCACAAGTGACCGAGTATCAAAATAAACCTTGGGAAAGATTAACCTGAATAAATAAATGTAAATAAATTAACCAGCAATATAAAATCGACTAAAGTTGAACGTCACAGCCAAACATGCCTTTAACCAAAAACCAAAATTTTAGTTTCATGTTTAAACTAAAAAAACAAACAAGATATATCACTTGGTAGGGTGACTAAAAAAATAAAAAATACTCCACCTGGTGAGAGGACACCACCCTCAATCCATCTCCATAATGCCACACCAATTATTCCACTAACAGCCTGAACAACCACTTCCAAACGCCTTACCTTTACCTGCATCTAACATGACCAAATATACTTACACCAAAGGCTGTAAGTAGGGTTTGAGAAATCACCCAGCAGGATGCCACCAAATAAAACTATTCCACATACGAAGATTAAATAATAATATCATTACAAGTTTAACCAAGTAACAAAAATAAATGCTTTAACAATTTAATGAAAATAGTTTGAAGGAAAGTAACTTTAATGGGAAAAAAAATTTACAAATAAAAACATGTTTACTTTTATGTCACCACAAAACTCACATCATATTCCAAAGCTGAGTGTAATGTAATTCCTGGATCACCAAAAGTGGGAGACCCCCTATAGGTACTAGTAATAAGTGGTACCCTATAATATCACCTCTCGGTGAACAAAGTAGTAGGATCGACAACAACATATTCTCTTGTGCACGATCCACTAGTAGGGAAACACATCCATAACCTAGTGGTCTCCAATCGTCATCCAAAATTTAGTTACTGTTGTAATAGTCAAACTAGCTAAGTGAAACTGGGCAAAAACCGCTCGTGTATCACTATCAAACTAGATCGAGTCCCCCCACCTAGTACCTAGGCTTCCCATTTGTGTTCAAAAGTTCAAAGTTCACAAAACATGTCAAGTTCAATAAGTTAAACAAAAAAGGGTGTGATAAAAACCCCAAAACACACTTTCACACATAAAAAATCCATTTTTAAAATGTTCGCACACCAAAAAAATTCATAACTGAATCTGCGTCACTTACATAGGCAAAAACCAGCTGCGCAGTTTTAATGACCATATATAAAATTAATTAAAACATTAGAAAAAATCATTTAATAGTTTTCAAAAGAATGACGCACGACTCAAGATTCCAAAACTCACTTAAAACCTCTTTTATAAAAAACGTAAACTGAAGACACATAAAAATACAAACCACACCTCTTCCATATTCTAACAAACCAATTGAATAATTTAACAAACACTAAAAATTTATAAACGTGCTACCAGAAGAACATAGAAACATAAAATTACAAATAAGAAAAACAATTGATCACATTAAAACTAATTAAAAAATATAATAAATAAATTAAAAAAGAAACTAAATTAATCAAATAATCCTTACACATAGAACCGCCTACCTTGGTGTATCATGATTCGCGAAACAATTTGCAACTTCCCCCATATGCCACATGCACCGTAAGATGATCAAAGAGGCACCCTAAAACAAGTTATCGCACAATTGAATAAAAAATAAACCAAAAACAATCCAAACCTTAATCGCATCACCACCAAAATAAAAGGATGAATAATCAGGGTATATCTCACCTATGACAGGGAGTCTAAGAGGCTGACTGAAGCTTGCGCAGTGCTGGAAAACAAAATGGAAAGTCCATCAGATGTTTGGTCAAACAAGGGAGGGGCATGCGGGTCTTCATCCAGACCAAGATGTGGTCCAGTGAGGAGGTTGTGTGGGTAAGACTTCGGTGTGAGGTTGGATACGAGGCAGGGCTTCGGTGTGAGGTTGGGTGGGAGGAAACAAGGGAGCAGGGAGAGGTCAGTCGAGGGTAGCAAGGGAGGACAGGGTGGTGTTAGGTAGTGGGAAGTGATGGGGTCGCAGCTCAGTACAAGAGGAGGTGGCTGCTAGGGTTCATGTGGACTAGGTGAGGGGGCAGATGAACAGTACTGCGATGGGGAGGGAGAGCAAGGGATATTTTTTTTTGGGTTTTACAAAAATAAAAATTGGGGAAATGGGATTAGGGTTCTGGTATATTTTAAAATGGGTCTTGGATGCGTGAACGCCGTTCACACATCCTTCGTCGCGGGAGGATGCGTGAACATTGTTCATGCATCGTGGCCCCTGCTGAAGATGTGTGAACACCGTTCATGCATACTTCAGCTGGTCTGCGAAGGAAGCACGAACAACGTTCACGCATCCTTCACCATGGAGGGATGCGTGAACGCCATTCACACATCCTTCGCCACGGAGGGAGGCGTGAACGCCGTTCACGCGTCCTTCGCAGACCAGCTGAAGATGTGTGAATGCCGTTCACGCATCCCACCAATAATTTCTATAAAAGGAGGGGTCCCCCCTCAAAAACCACTGCTCTCCTCCGGTTTTTGTTGCGAAGCCCTACCGAAATTCTTTCTCAACAAATATTTGCAGCTTTTATGGAGCAAAATTTCTATTTAACATTTTAATTGTTTTAATTTTTTTTATTTATATCATTTGTATGTTTAATTGTGTGTATGATTTATTTATTTCATATGTTATGAATTATGTGTAATGTTTTGTATGATTTAATTGTCTGGATTTTGAATGTTTTGTATTATTTAATTTTTTGAATGTATGTTGTATGAATATTGACTATTTTATGTAATGTCTAAAATGTTGAATGTTTATGAAAAGTAATTTATGTAAGAGAAGTATATTTTAATGAATGGTTTTGATGTAAGTGTACATTATATTACTTTTATTTACTAGTAATAATATTTTTAATCAATAAAGTTGAAAATATATTTACTTATATTTTGAATAGTAGAAGAATCGCCAAAAAACATTACAATTTCTTAAAATTTAAAATAAAAAAAGTTTTTATTATGTAAATATAAATTATATTAGTTATAATAAAATTTATTCAATGTTATTAATAATTATATATATATACATGAAGTTAAATTTTTTGGAAAAGCGGTGTAGTATATAATATACATTTCATTTAGTAATAGATAATGTTATATAATATGGAAAATATAATAATTATACCAAAAAACATGGTACGAGTGATGACTGATCTTGACATGACCGACCATGCATAATTGAAATTGCATATTTTATTTTGTGTATGTGGTTATTCAATTTGTAATAATTTCATTTTTTCTGCATTGATGACCTGCGAGTCATCTCTCAGTAAATGTAAGGACCTGTGTGTCCGCTTAAAAAAATTTATGTATTTCATACCCCTAGACCCCCTCACATGCATGTGAGTAAATTTTGAATTAAAAGACAGACGCCCCCGAAGAGGTGTCCCCGAACAGGCTTCCCTGAAGAGATGTCCATGAATAGGCATTCGAGAACTTGTTCGAGAGGAGGAGTTGTTGTTTGATAGGAGATTGGAAGTTGCTGAAATATTTGATAACAGAGACAGGAGTCCACCCATAGGTTGTGGTTAGTTTATCAGATAATGATAAACTAATCGTAAGTCTCAAGATCAAGTCATGATTATATATTCATAAGTAATTAAACACAATGAAACATTATATTAAATTTGCTTTTGTGATAATATCACAATCACTATACCTTAACAGTGATAAATCGATACCTAAAAAAGTCTTAAGATAATAAATTATTCAAAAACAAATTAAATAATTTAAAATTTTAATGTAGTATATAATATTTTATAAATTATTTTTTTATAAGTAATTATGTCATTGCAAATATATTGCAACGGTGAGGTAATTTGTACCGAAAAGGGTTTTAGCTACAGCGTCCCACCTTCCAGAGTGGTAAATCTCCATCGTTGTATGACATTGGATGCAGTTCGTAATAAGATTCATAGTCAGTTAAAACTAAGGGCTGAAAAAGCAATCACTTCAATTAAATACTGACATCTTCAATATCCTGAGCGTTTGTGGAACAGTGAGTACCCTATAGTCGATGATGAGGATTGTATGGATGCTTCTCTGTTATTCAAGAAACATTGTATTGCTGGATTGATGGAATTATTTGTTGTCATTTCTAATATTGATGTGGTGCGATCAATTACTACAGAACCATGCTTTGTGAGCTCTGTAGAATTCGGTCCTTCACAGCAGTCTTATTCATTGCCTCCTCCTCAAATGACTCCTATGGAAGAATTTTATGAAGAAGATGATCAAAATTTGGAAGGAAATGTAGATGACATCCCTTTGTGTGCTGATATAGTGCATGAAAGTTTATCTTAGGAAGAAGAATCTGGGGAGTCATCGGGAGATGATGTGGTCGGGAATGAACCTTTTGAGGTTCCTTTGAGAGATAGGAATCCACTACATCCACCAGTTAGTTGTAATCAACTTTCAGTTTTGAGTTCCTTAGTTGAAAGAATGTCTTGTGAACATCACTTTTATTGGGATGTCATTACACTAACTTTTAAATTCCCTATCACTAGAGGGAATAGTCCTTCATCAAATGATAATGCCATATATGTTGGTAAAAAGTTCGAAAGTAAACTGGCCATGAAGAATATGATAAAGCAATACCACATTGAGCGACATTTCAAATTTGGGGTTGATGAGTCAAATAAGACCAAATATCTCATTCGTTGTGAAAAATATGGGTCAGAATGTAAATTTCGATTAAGATAAATATTTGATAAATATTATGGATTTAGGAGGATAACCAAATTAGAAGGCCCACACACTTATCTGTATCCCAGCTTCGCACAAGATCACTCCTCCCTTGATGCAGAGTTTATATCTACTGTTATTTTTGAGATGATACAAACATGTCAGGATGTTCATGTTTCCGTTGTTCAGGAAAGAATTCAATAGTTTTATAACTATAATATATCATACAACAAAGCTTGGAATGTAAAACCGAAATCCATTGAAAAAGTGTATGGTGATTGGGATGAATCTTATGCAATGTTTCCACAACTTATGGAATTGTTGTCTCTCAACAATCAAATTTTTTTATCATTTGGACACTGTTTAGTATGTATCCCAGAATCATCAAGTTGATCGGTCAAAGGTGAAGTTCAATAGGCTTTTTTGGGCATTCAGAACGTGTATTGTTGCCTCTCCCTATTGTAAAAGGTTTATTCAGGTAGATGGAACATTCCTTTCTGGAAAGTATACAGGTGTTCTACTCATTGTTTCCACACATGATGGTAATCGCGCTCCTCTGCCACTTTCTTTTTCTATTGTTGAAAAAAAATTGAATGTTGGAGATGGTTTTTGGCATGTGTATGTGTTCATGTCACGCAAAAACAGGGCATGTGTCTGATATCTAATTGCCATCGAGCGATTATAGAGGTCGTGAGTAGTAATGGGGTTTCCTGGACTGAGCTGAATGCTTATCATCATTATTTAATTAGACATATTGCAAGTAATGTGCATATTCATTTTAAAGATGAGGTCATAAAGAATGTGATCCTCAAGTTGATTATGGTTTTCTAAACTTGCTTTTTTTAGAAATATTTAATATCTATTTTAATACATTATTATCATATGGTTTTAGCATATGAACCCCCATAAAAAAGGTTTGATCGACTTCTTGAAGAGATTCGAACAGTTAATGAGGAGGTATATGAATATATGATGAAAATTTCGAAGGAAAAATTGTCATTAGCATACGATGGTGTCATGTGATAAGGGCATATGAACACTAATATAGTGGAGTGCATAAATGGGGTCCTTAAGGGTGTGTCCAAACTCTCAATCACAGGGTTAGTGCAAGATACATTTTTTATATGTGTTCACTACTTTATTGACCGGTCCCAAAAGGCCTACCAGGGGATGGAAAATGGAATTCTTTTTACTCATCATTTTCATGGTGATATTGACTGGATACGGAATGAGGCTTAAAGATGTAATGTTATATCCTTTTATAGTGAAAAGAGGATCTTTTGGGTAAGACAATGCTATGACCAGGCTAGATGCACTACTGGTGGAGTGTTTGTCGTGATGTTGGCCAACAGGTACTGTGATTGTGGTAGCTTTTAGGCACTGAGGTATCCATTTGTACATGTTATCGCAACTTGCGCTTAGGTAAATATATCATGGAACCATATGTTGACCCGGTGTATCACATGAGCACTTTGGTTAACTGTTATAGTGCTGCTTGGATGCATGTTGGTGACTTCCATTCTATCACATTGCCTGCTGATCAACCGAACATCATCCCTAATATTTATAGGTTTTCATAAGTTGGTTTTGGTTTCATTTATGATTTTTTCAATGTCTGTCATTTTTAATAATTATTGCCTTCATGCTACCAGGTTGCGGCCCCGAGGAAGGCCAAAGTCAACTCGTATCAGAAATGAGATGGATTGGCCTCGACAACGAGGAGGGAGAATACGATGTAGTATTTGTCACGTAGAAGGAAATACTCATAAGAGATGTCCGCAAGTGGAACGACAGAGTTCCACACCTCATCATCCATGATCGAGTTTTTGTATCGTATCATTAATATGTATATGTTGTTTTGTATGTGAGTGTTTCATTGTTGAATCCTTTTATTTTTGACCTGCTCCATTTTTGAGATGTTTGAATTTTGGTTTGCCTCATTTTTGGATTTTATCATAATGAATTTTATGATACTCAAACTATTAAAAAAATAAACACCAAACGAAAATGAATATATCATGCTTCCATATCTTCAGTGCAGGTTTTTCACCACTACTACTTTATTTTATACCTTATTTTTCTTGTTGTGGATTATTTTTAAATAAAATTATTCAATTATTGAATTTTATCATAAATAATTTTATGATACTAAAACTTTTAAAAAAAATAAACACCGAACGAATATGAATATATCATGCTTCCACATCTTCAATGCAGGTTTTCCATCACTACTGATTTATTTTCTACCTTATTTTGCTTGTTCTATATTTTTTTAAATAAAAGTTTACAATTATTATTCAAATCACTATTAAAAATTAACAATGATATCATGTGTGCATATGGAAGGTTTTCCATTGATTACAACTCAGTCTACTCATGTATCGCAGATTCTTTTAGAGGGACGTCTTGTGCCTCCCTTGAGTGTACACAGATCTCACCATTTACATCATACCGCACCACCTCCCGCTATCGTCCCCCATCTTCGTCGAGCTGGATTCTTGGAGTTTCAATTTGTGACTTCACATTTCTTGATCATCAGCTCATTCCCGCACTTGTAGAGAGATGGAGGCCAGAGTCGTATACGTTCAATTTTAGTGAGGGAGATGACTATTACATTACAGGATGTGGCCATTATTTTGGGCCTCCGTATCGACGGACATGCTCTGACAGGCCGAGTTCCATCATATTTGCATGAGCTTGTTCATAGACTACAGGGCATAGAGGTCTAGGATGATGGAAGGACCATTTTCGGTGGTATATTGTGGATTCCTTGGTTAGACCATCACTTCACACATTTACCAGATGATGCTGATGACGTCACCATGTTGCGATTTGCACGCACATATATTTTGAGGCTGATAGGTGGCATGCTTTTTGTTGACCACTCTACTAATTTTGTGCACCTGATGTATTTATATTTTTTATAGGATTTGGATGAGGAAGTCCGGTATAGTAGGGGGCCGCCTGCCTAGCATATACACACAGGGCCTTATGTAGCGCATGTCGCATCGATAAGATGCAGATCACGGGATGCATTGTTCTTCTGCAGATGTGGGTATGGGAGCACATCCCTCGTTTATCTCCACATGCCTTTGTGCCATTACCCATTAATATTGTAGCAGAGTCTCCATATGGATGTTGGCATGTTATTAATTCCTTATAATATCTAACTTAATTGTATAATATTATATTATGAAATGTAAAAAAATGTTATCTACAGGTGGAGTCAAGCACATCGACATTCAGATTCTCCCAGACATGATGTTCATTCATACAGACTTATGTTAGACAGCATTCGACCACACGATGTAATTGATTATTATTTATATTGTTAAATATTTACTCTTTACTGAACATCTATTTATTTATTAATTGATTCATCATTTTTTCTTTCAGATTACATGGATTCCATATATAGATGATATCCTTCAGAGTCTACCATCGTACTTTACAGTGATTCTTTCTATCGGCTCCTGTATGGTTCCACTAATTCATTTTCATTTAGTCAAGTGGCATCAGACAGATAGGGTTATGAGAGAGTTTGGATTCCTTCATTCAGTTCCTGACCCGCCCAGTCAGTTGGATTCATTTCATTCCCTAAAGATGTCAGGGAAGATGGATTTTGATTGGAGGACCTACCATGCCAGATATGTTGTGTTATGGGACAGACGATGGGAATCCCAGTTACGAGGGGCAGGGACAGTGCGTTTTCATTTGACGGATTAGATGGATTATGCAGGTTGGTAAATCAGGTCCCCAGTCAGATTTCTAACACAGAACGGTCGGGGCTTTCATCAGTTGGTATGCATTCTTCCTTCCACTGTTCAACAAATTTTTTATTCATATTACTTAATAACGGAATTTGTTTTCACAGGATGCTCATATTTTGTCGTCTACTTTATATGTCTGATCCAGTGGAGAGAGCTTCCCTTGACCCGGCATATTTTCACACCCTTGTGGCACAACTGCTTCTGTCGATGGACGAGATTTATCATGGCATTTTCTTTGATCCACCACCTACTACGGAGGCCGCGGAGCTTGCTGAGCCTCACATAGATGTTCCTAGGGTTGAAGACCCTGTTATAGATGTTGTTGTTCCACAAGAGTAGGGTGTCCAGCTTGCTCAGCCACATGATATTGTTCCACTGGAGGAGGCTGTTCAGTATGATCAGTCAGATGCTCCTCCAACTTCTCAGGCACATCCACATGTACATACAGATGATGGCTTGTTTTAGATCAATACTTCATTGTATTTATCCCGATCAGAGCAACCATATACTTCCTATATTGGTGAGAGTTACAGTCAGCTTCCACTATCCTTAGATGCGGGCCAGGGTACAGGCGGTGAGACTATACATCCACCGCCTGTCACACAGGAGGATATGGAGGTGTCTATCGATGAGGATGTTCAGCGTATGCCAGAGCACAGACATAGAAAGACACGGCATGGGCGCATCCAGTATACGCATGGCTATGGTACAGAGGAGCACCCATGCCAGAGGCGTAGATTAGGTTGATATTTGATTTATGATACATTTTGTATGTGTTTACTATTATAATTTATAGACTTCTATTCTTTTTTTAATAAGTGTCTAACTGTTATCAAATTATCCACCAATATATATATATATATATATATATATATATATAATAAATAATATTATTAAATTAATTAATAAATATTAATTATATTAATTATTTTGAAATCAAATAGATTCTGGATGAAAAGACACGTGAACCTGAAGAAATCTTGAAAAATATTATTGATCTCAATGATTTAAAATTAGATGTAAAATCCTATAATATCATGGAACACGATTATTTATTTAAAAAAATCAAATTACATGAAGAATAATTTGAATTAATCATGGATATTTATGAAGAGTAGATGATTATGATTGAAGATCAGAATAACTACAATATGTATTATAAGTTCATTTGGACAATTTTAAGAAGATACATATTCAGAATTTATAAAAGGAAACAATTTCTACTGGTACACAATATTTACTAGAGTATTTTACTGTTAAAATACATCCATCATGCAATAAAATTATGGATATTATGAAAAAGATTGAATTCATATCCTTCCAGAATAAAAAAAACAACCCTTAAGAGGGTTAAGATTGCACCATCCATGAAAACTAATAATGGAAACAAATCGACACAAAAACAAAAATGTAATGCAAAGGGATCTCTGCTACATAATATAAATTAGAACAAATGTTATGTAAAATCATGAATACTATCGAAACAGGACCAACTCCATTGATAAGGAAGAAGGTCACCATTGATGAATTTTAAAAATATATGTTAGCATATCCAAGATAATAAGTATAAAGAAGGTATCATCTTGGATAGATCATGTTTTGGTATCCTGAAAAATAAGTATTGAAGAAGATCATCCTTGATGAAGTTACATAAGTTTTCAAATCTCAACATTTATAAGCCGAAGATAAATTCTAGTGTATTCTCTGTATTAGAACATCTTGAAAACCATTATTGAAAAAATTCACCATTATAAAGATTTTTATGAGTTTTTCCCTTGAGGGGGAGATAAATGAAGAAATATGAAATTACTACTAGAATTAGTATATTCATTAGAATCAAACCTAATTACTGTAGAATGTTCATGAAGCCAAAAAATTCCTAATGGATCTTACATCAAAGATTTATGGACCTACAATCCAAGGGTAATTGTTCACTAGGTAACTTGTCCAATGACACTTAACAAATCACATTAGTTGAGTGGATGAGAATTCAAGCTCATCACACCCTTTTGGGTATAACTATTCCTATTCTGAGACTCTCTTATAGATTTAAGTTATGTTCATGAATACTTGGTTCATTCCCAAGTGTATAAATTAAGGATAACCTTGACATAATGAACAATCATTGGTATGTATGGGTTTAGAATCATTAGTAATTATTTGAGGTTCTCTATCTGTGGATAAATCTATATGTATTCACGGTTCACCATTAATGTATTATTTTGTGGATGGATAAGGTATTTCACATGACAAGGAAATATAAGAGATAGTTTCCTGGTCAAAGTATAGTGTGGGACTTATAACAAGGATCTTAAGGAACCCAATATAGATATGGTCTCCTGGGTAGATGTGACCCTACAAGGAATGTTTCCCATATAACATTATGAATGGATTGGATGTTGGTTTTGGACCTCATGCAGGCTTCCTATGTATTCTAGTTAGTTTGGAATAAAATCCCACACTGGTCAATGGTTGATACGTATACATGGAAGATGACCATTTCCGGGGGCATGATGGTGGAATACTCTATATATGAGGCCCATTTTAGAGTTAGGGCTTACATCAATGGAGAAGTTTTATTTGATGTTGGGGATTATTTAGGGAAGTTTCCCAATTGAGGGGTTCAGGATCATGGTTATGTCATGATCACCACTGACCTATAATCTCACATGATTCAAGATTAGTGTGTGTAACAAAAGAATGAAATGGATCTGAAGATTGTGTGACCGTCCTATCCACTGATGTATGGTTCTAGATCCCAAAGGGAGAGAGAATAAGATTTGAGTGTTCATGTTTTCTATTTTGATTTCATATCCTATATATTCAGAGGTCATGACATATCCATATATGTCTGAGGAAGAGGTGAAGATGAGAAATAGGATGACCTCCTTCAAGAAATGATAATGGATTACCTGAGGAGGGGTGCCCAAAAATTGATTCTGGGGGGGAGGAATGTTCATCACCAATCCTCATTTAAGGGAAAGGTCAGTGGTTCCCCTCAATCCCTATAATGGGGAGGTTTACATGAGCACACCATGGTCGGGACCCGTGTTACTAGGTGAATGTAAAATTGAAAATAATTTCATAGTTCTACCTTTCTATAGAGGTTCCACATGTGAATGCACTTACCATGGGTATAAAAACTCAATAGGGGACACAGATGTTCCCGATGGTCTTATCATACATGTAATGTGCCTTTGGAATTGGCCATAGTCTGATGATATTGGAATGGTTCATGGAGGGGAAAACATGGGGGATGATGACATGACAAAAGAGGAATGTTAAAGCTCTCTGTGGGATGCGTGAACGCCGTTCACACATCCAAGACCCATTTTTAAAAATACAGGAACCCTAATCCCCTTTCCCCAATTTTTTCTTTTGTAAAACCCAAAAAAAAATTTATTCTTATATCAAGTGAGGGAGAGAATAAAATAAATAAAAGAAAAGAAAAGAAAAGAATTGAAACAAAAAAAGTGAATTAAAAACCCTAGAAAAGAAATACCTAAACCAATAAAAAATATGAAGATAAATAAAATTGAGAATCTATATTAATAATGGAAATAATAATAATAATAATACTGTTGTTGTTAATAAAAATTACTTACTTAAAACGTTAATAAAAAAAGGTTAAAAATGTTATAAGATAAAGTTAGCCATTCAATTGAGGTATTAATAATAATAATAATACTAATAATAATAAAAATAGAGAAAATAGTAATTGTAATTATAATAATTTTATTTCTATTAGGTCATTTAACCATCCGCGCATCGCGCATGGTGCAAGTTAAACTGGAGAATCAACACGGCTTTGTCCATGCCCTGCCCGCGCGTCGAGCGAAGTCAAGTAGACTCTCATTTATCAGTGGAAAAATAAAAACCTCTTATCAGTTTGGCCTATATTTCAAAAAAAATTATAATAAAAAGGAAAATAAAATTATGAGATAAAAACTAAAATTAAAAACATACCGTTATGCAAAGTCTGGGTCTCAAAATTATTCCCACCACGAAAACTTTACGCCCTCAAAAAGTCAATTTGAAGCCTGTCATAGAATTGAAATGGGTACTCTTTCTCAACCCATGACTTCTTCTCCCATGTCTCAAGATCTTCAATCTCATGCTTCCAAGGAATGCGAACAAAGGAATGGAATTTCCATGAAGCACCTTCTCTTGAAAATCCCCTATCCACACTGGGTGCTCAAAAATTGATAAGTCGGGCTCTATCTCCAAGCCCTCCAAATTATACACATGGGATGGATATGAATTATACTTTTTTAGTTGGGAGACATGGAATACATCATGAATTGACATCAATTGAGAAGGAAAAGATAACTGGTAAGCCACTATGTTAACCCCCTCAGTAATCTTGAATGGCCCAATATGCCTTGGCGTCAGGTTCCCCTACATTCCCAAGCAGCGATGACCCAAATGAGGGGCCACCATAAAAAAACATGGTCACCCACTAAAAACTCAAGATCCTGACACCTTTGATCAGCATAAGATTTTTTGGCGACTCTGAGCTATCAATAACCATTGTCTGATCAACTTTACTTTCTCAGACGTCTCTTGCACAATGCTCATTCCCAAAAGTGAGGTCTCTCCTACCTCATCCCAAAACAATCAAGAACAATAAGGAAAACTATAGAGAACCTAAAAAGGTTCCATTATAATAGATTATTAGTAACTATTATAATAATAAAACTCAACCAATCCAAAATGGCTATCCCATGAACTTCTAAAATCCAACAAACACATGCAAGGAATGTTCTCCAGAATTTAATTCTCCTACTTCGCCTGGCCATCTTTCTAAGGGTGGTATGTCATTCACATCTTAATTTGTGACTCCAAATCCTTATGGAGGCCTTAAAAACCCAATAGGTAAAGTAGAGGTCCCTGTCATAAACAACTGTTGACGGCACACCATGATGTCTAACCACCTTCTGAACATACAAACAGACTAGCTCATCCACCTTCATTTTATCTATGATTAGGATAAAGTGACCATACTTGGTTAAACGATCTATCACTACCCAGATAATGTTCCTTCCATGTGGTGTACATGTCAAGCAAACATTTAAGTCTGTGGCGACCTCGTCCCACTTCTAGGTAGGAATTCATAATGGATGAAGCTGGCCAGATGGTCTCTGATTCTCTACCTTCACCTATAGACAAGTGTAGCATCTTGATACAAAGCCGTCTATTTCATGTCTCATACCTAGCTACTAGAACTAGAGATGAACATCGTAGTACATCTTGGTAGCACTAGGATGAATGACCCACTGAGACTGGTGGTTATCCTACATCACCACCTTCCGCATGGATAACGGCACCATTGCATGTCCCCTGAAGCACAAAATCCCCTCAAGAGACAAGTACCAATCTAATAAAGTATCGCCACTATGAAGAAACTACATAGACCACTGACATAGCTCATCACCGGGCTGATCTTGCTAAATCAATTCTAGAAGGGTAGGAGCAAACTGAATACTGTCCAAGAATGCAACTATGCTATGCTCCTTGGTCTCCAGGTGCATCTAGGGGAAGAGACCCATCAATGTACACTCATCACTGGACTTCCTCAATGCTTGCACTGGTACCTTCCTGCTCAAAGTGTCAGCCACCACATTACCCATGCCCGGTTATAGACAATGACAAAGTCAAATCCCTACAGATACTAGATCCAATGGAACTGCATTAGATTGAGATCCTTCTAGAAGAAAATGTATTCTAGGATCTTATGGTTAGAATAGACCACAAAATTATCCTCAAAGAGGTAGTAACACCAAGTATTCAGGGCGTTCATCACCGCTTCCAACTCTAAGTTGTGAGTCGGTTGATTCTTCTCAAGCTGTCGGAGATGGCGAGAACCATAGGCCACCACATGATTATTCTGCATGAGTACACACCCAAGGCCCATACATGAAGCATAACAATAAACCACATTGCACTTCCCAGAATCTGGTATGATCATAATAGGTGAGGTGTTCAACTGCTCAAAGGATGCCTAACACTGTGGGCTCCATTAAAACATAACCCCTTTCCGGGTGAGTGTGGTCATAGAGGAGGCAAGCCACGAGAAATCTAGAACAAAACGCCTTTAATAACCCACTTGACCAAGAAAACGCAAAATCTCAAACACATTCCTCAGCTATGCCCATGAATTCACTGCACTGATCTTCATAGGATCCACTGAGACCCCTTGTTCAGAGATAACATTCCCCAAAAATTTCACTTCCCTAATCTATAATGTGCACTTAAAAAGTTTGAAATACAAGCGGTGATCCCTCAAAATGCGAAAAACAATCCATAGGTGATACTCATGTTCCTCCTCAGATCTAGAATAAACCAGGATGTCATCTAAAAACACCATTAAAAGACAGTCAAGATATTAGTGGAACACACTATTCATGAGTTCCATAAATATTGCTAGATCATTTTTCAATCCGAATGGTATGAACGTATGCTAAAAGTGACCATACCAGATCCGGAAATCCGTTTTCGGAATGTCTGATTCTCTCAAGCTGAGTTGGTGGTAACCCGATCACAAGTCAATTTTGGATAACCTCTTTGCCCCCTTTAGTTGGTCGAACAAATCATCAATACGGTGAAAATGGTATTTATTATTCATGCTCACCTTATTCAATTTAACATAATAAATGCACAACTAGAGGGTTCCATTGTCCTTATTCATGAATAAAACTAGGGTGGCCCAAGGAGAGACGCTCAGGTGAATGAATACTTTGGATTCCAAGTCGTCTAACTCTATCATTAATTCCCTCAACTATGTGGGGGCCATGTGATATGAGGGAAGAGATATAGGATATGTTCCCAGTGCCAACTCAATCGAGAACTCCACATCCCGCTTTGGTGGTAAGCCTGAAAAATCATCTTGGAATACCTCTGGAAGCTCATCCACTACAGGAGGTAATCTCCTCTGAGAATCAATAATATTGTCCTATAGTGCGAGTGACAATAACTGATAAGCAAGATTCCCTAAATCAGGAAGTGGAGGTCCCGTGTCACCCGATTGAGGATCCCATTCCCCAAGTAATACCTGGGTTCTCCCATCAGGTTCCATAAAACTAACTCATCACTAATAGTAGTCAATATATTCTTAGAATCACACCAGCCAGTCCATGTCGAGGATCACATCAAATAGGTCCATATCTAGGACCCTGAAATCCCACTCCATCTCAAATCCTAACACAGAGAGCTGGCACGACATACACCTAATGTCTTGCTACCTCTTTTTTCTCAAAGGTGTTACCCACTCCATAGAAAAATATAATAGTTTGGTTGGTAGGATCAGTAGTTTCACAAGATGGGAAGATATAAAGGAAACTAAAGCATTAGTATAAAAAAATGTAGCTATAGAAGATACAATCAGAATGGTACATCGAACAGTCAAAGTTCCTGCATCAGATCTCGTTGGTGCATGATCCACAGCACGCAGATGCCTGGTCCCTACCTAGTAATGATCGGTTGCCTGAGGCTCTACCCTAATCTATCTCTTCCCCAAAGACAATCAAATCCCTCCACCATGAATTCCAAACCAAGATCTTGTTGCCCTGGTCAGCTCTGACTGAAATGGTACTCCTCTGGAAGCAACAGATCTAGTCCCACTCTAGAAAGGGAGGGTCAGTCTGAAAAAGCATTGCACATGTACCATAACTCTGCATTGATACCAAGGCTTTGGAGGGGAGGGACATGTAAGACGGATGTATCATGCATTCCTGCATTTATGGCACACCATAGACCCTACACCAAAGGCCCCAGATGAAGTCTTCCTGAGAGGATGACCTCAGATTCCACCACTCTTCTTCCCTTGCTCATCATGCTTCCTTTTCTTCTCAGATGAACTGCCACTGCCAATCCATGACATTGATCCAAGAAATCCAGAATTTTCTCTTTGATCAATCTCGACCATTCAAGCATGATCTACCACCTTAGCATAAGTTCCCATCTTGATTAAGAAAACCAGAGAGTAAATTACCGGTCGAAGCCCCTTCTTGAACTTCTGAGCTTTCCAAGTTTCATTTGATATAGTCTTAGGAGCGTACTACATTATCTCAAGAAAGATATTTACATACTAAATCATTGTATGATCCTATTATGAAAGATCCATGAACTCTTGGAATCTGTAATAGGCTAGGAACATGGGATAGTACAAATTGTTAAAGAGTTCTTTGAAATCCTTCTAACTCATCTTCTCCTGCTTCCAATCCTGAAGCACCAATTCCCAGCACTTGAGACTGGAACCCTCTAGATAAAATGAGGCACACTTTACCATAAACTCCTCGATCGTATCATAGAACTCAAACATACGCCTTATCTTTTCAATCCATTCTTCTACCTCTTGATGTTCTAAACTGCCTCAGAATGAAAGAGGTTTATTCTTTAGAAACTCTTGAGCTTTATCATTCTTAGAGCTAGACCCATATCCTCTTGATGGAATAGGAGAAAGAGTATGAATAACCCCTTGTCCAAAAGCCTCAACATCTTAGACCATAGCTTCTACAAATCTCAGATCAAGTGGGGAGGGAGAACTCTGTCTGGCTTCCTCTTGTCGGTGTGTGTAAGCTCTACGGGGAGGCATCCTACTCCATGGAGAAACTGTCACAAAAAGAACATCATTAATACATCATGTCTAAAGAAAAATAAAATTTTAGAAAGGACTATAATCATCAGTAACCCCAACATGAAAAAGTAACATCATGCCCAAACCACTTCTTCCCCACCCGATGTCCACACACAGTCTGTAGCCAGTCTGTCCCACTTGGAAGAGAAGTCAAACAAGAATCCTGACACCCCATGACGACTCAGGGTATGTCACAAGGTGCACTGGCTAGGCACCCTAATCACAACTAGAATTATGATCCCTAACAGTCCTAGCTCATGTCTAATAAGACTTTTCCCAAATAAAATAACCCAAACAGAAAAAACCGATCTGATACTAATTTGTCACGAACCAAATTGGGTCACCAAACAACCGGTGCCCGATTCGGCCCGCAGAAAGGCCCGAAGGTCGTTCCCAATCCCCACGGCCTGGAACAAGTGCCCGGGTATCAAAATAAACCTTGGTAATAATTTATCCAAATAAATAAATGTAAATAAATCAACCAAAAATATAAAATATACCAAAGTTGAAAGTCACAACCAAATGTGCCTTTAACCAAAAACCAAAATTTGAATTGAATGTTTAAACTAAAAACAAATCAAGAGCTACCACTTGGTATGGTTACCAAAAACTAATACAAAACCTCCACTTCGTGAGAGGAAAGCACCCTCAAGCGATCTTTATAATTCCACACAATGTATTCCTCTAACACCCTGAACCACCACTTCCAAATGCCTTACCTTTACATGCATCTGACATGAAGGAATCTAATTACACCCAAGGGTGTAAGTAGGGTGTGAGAAATCTCCCCGTAGGATGCCACCAAAGAAAATGATTCCACATATAAAGATTAAATAATAATACAGTTGTAGGTTTAACCAAGAACGGAAATAAATGCTTTAACAATTTAATGCAAATAGTTTTGAAGAAAAATAACATTAAATGGAAAAAAACTTTTAGAAATAAAAACATTTTTACTTTTATGTCACCACAAAAGTCACACCATATGCCGAAGGTGAGTGTAATATAATTCCAGGAGCACTAAAAGTGGGAGAGGCCCTATGGTTACTAGCAATAAGTGGGACCCTAGAACATCGGATCTCAGTGAACAAAGGAATAAGAACCACAAAAACATACACTATCATGCATGAGACACTAGTAGAGAAACACATCCATAACCTAGTGGTGTCCAATAATCATCCAAAATTTAGTTAGTTTTGTAATCATCAAACTATCTAAGTGAAACTGGGCCAAAGCCTCTCCCTTATCACTGGCACACTAGATCTAGTCCGCCCACCTAGTACTCAGGCATCCCATTTGTGATCAAATGTTCCAAGTTCACAACGCTTGTCAAGTTAAATAAGAAAAACAAAATGGGTGTGATCAAAACCTAAAACCACACTTTCACATATTAAAAATCTATTTTTAAATAGTTTTCACACTAAAAATATTTCAAAACTCAATCTTCTTCTCTTAAACTATCAAAAACCAGCTGCACAGTTTTAAAGACCATATATACAATTAATTCACACACTAGAAAAAATCATTTATTAGTTTTCAACAAAAAAAGATGCATGACTCAAGATTCCAAAACCAACCTAAAACCTCTTTTATAACAAAATTCATATTGATGCCACATCAAAACACAAACTGCACCTCTTTCACATTCTAACAAACCAACTTCATAATTTAACAAACACTAAAAATTTATAAACGTGCTACCAGTAGATCAAAGACACATAAAATCCTAAATAAGAAAAAAAACTACGTACATTAAAAATAATTAAAAAATATAATAAATAAATTAAAAAATCAACTTAATTAATCAAAAAATCCTTACACGTGGAACCACCTACCTTGGTGTAGAAAGCTTTGCTAAACAATTTGCAACTTCCTATGCACATCACACGCACCGCAAGAATACCAAAGAGGCACCCTAAAACAAGGTATTATACAATTGAATCAAAAATAAAAAAACAATCAAAACCTTAACTGTATCACCACCAAAATGAAAGGATGAACAACTAGGGTACTCCGCAGCTACGGTGAGGAGATAGATTGGCTGGCCATAGCTTGTACAACACCGAAAAAAAATGGTAAATGTCGTCAGATGTTCGTCCAAACAAGGTAGGTGTGTGTGGGTCTTTAGTAGAACCAAGAGGTGGTACGATGAGGAGGCTATTCGGTCAGGTCTTTTGTGTGAGTCTAGGTGTGATGATGGGCTTCGGTGCGAGGCTAGGTGTAAGGAAACAAGGCAGTAGGGCGAGGTTGGCCTAGGGTAGTGAGGGAGGACCTGGTGATGAGAGGTAGCAGGGAGGGCTAGGGTTGCGGCTGGGTGCAGGAGGATGTGGCTTCTAGGGTTCATGTGGACTAGGTGAGGGGGATAATGAACAGTACCATGATGGAGAGGGAGAGAAATTGAGCGAGAGAAGAAAATAAATAAAATAAACGAAATAAAAAATAAAGGACAGAGAAAAAAAATAGAAATAAAAACCCTATAAAATAAATACCTAAACCAATAAAAAGATAATGATAAATAAAATTTAAAATATATATTAATAATGGAAAAAATAATGATAATAAAACTATTGTTGTTAATAAAAATTACCTACTTAAAACATTAATAAAAAAATTTAATAATGTTATAAGTTAAAGTTAGCCATTCAATTGAGGTATTAATAATAATAATAATACTAATACTAATACTAATACTAATACTAATAATAATAATAATGACAATAAAATTTTTAATCACTAAAATTTTATTTTTATTAGGTTATTTAACCATCTGCGAACTGGGTTGGTCGTGCATTAATCTGGCGATGCCACGTGACTTCGCTCGTGCCTTGTTCGTGTGTCAAGTGAAGTCAAGCTGGCGCTCATTTATCAATGAAAAAATGAAAACCTCAAATCAGATCATCCCACATTTCTACTAAAAAATTATAAAAAGGCGAATAAACTTATGAGAAAAAAACTAAAATTAAAAACATACCGTATCATGAAATCTGGTTGTGTCAAATGAGGTCGTATAACTTATACAAGTGGTATCCCACCATTTGGTGTGAGAAACATCTCAGCCTAACCTACCCAAGTGTGTTATGGGATGGAAGTGGATTCTAGAACATACCTTTAAATGAAGAAGGAAATTTTCATATTTAAACAAACAATTATTTATGTATGAAAATTTGTAAAATTTTAATTGTGCCTAATTTCATAGTTTAATTTGAGGATTGATGATTCTTGAAGAATGTGTGTAGGAATTTCAATAATAATTTATTCAAAATTTACATTCATTTAGTTGATTAATCTATTAAATTTCTACCTATTTATTTAATGGTTCCATTAAAATGATTTTCTCAGTAATTGTTTGAGGAAAAATAGATAATAAAGTGTGGGGTTTGATTCACTTATGTGCATGGGTCATTTTAATATCAAAACTTATATTAGAAATTGTTTTTATGACAAAGCATCATGTATTTATAACCTTAACAAGTTTTTATAGGTGATATTTTTCCATCCAACGAAGAATTGATAACTTTTTGTATGAATTACTCATTTTAGAGGAACTTTGGAGGCATTTGGACCCATTTTCTATGGTGCATAGTTTCTATTAAAACATCCAATCCATAAACCCCATCATAGGAAACCATGAAAGGCCTAAATATGTTAGACAAA
The DNA here is from genome assembly GCA_963277665.1 of Viscum album. Taxonomy (NCBI): domain Eukaryota; kingdom Viridiplantae; phylum Streptophyta; class Magnoliopsida; order Santalales; family Viscaceae; genus Viscum; species Viscum album. Next base: position 1,465,620,855 of record OY728138.1, on the reverse strand, counting down.
ATCACTTTCATACTCTCCACATCGTAATTAAAACTGTGTGGACTATCCCTATAACTACACATAATAGAGCTAGAGGAGACAGAACCATGTGCACAACATACACACAGTCTATTGACTGTTAACTTAATCATGCATACTTTCCAATTTCCCGTGAAAATCAATACTGAGGAGAAAAAATTATCAGCATAGTGTGTATATGGTTAAACTAATCATGCACCAGTCAATAGACAACCTCTTACTTTCCATCTACACACATAACTACCTTCAGATCCAATATTATAACCCCTAACCACCCCTAGACATTCAACGTTGGAAAATTAATGATAGTTGACCTTTTTAGAGGGAACCAATCATCTGGGAGTGAGGGATCTTAGTAGGATAAGATTTTGAAACTAAAACATAAATATTTTTAGTGATTTATCTAGAGGGGGTCTTGTACATTTAATTTCCCTCAACTATATTGAACACTAGAGGTAAAAAAGGATTTTTTTTTCTTCATTTGTTCCATGATTAGATAATTTTTTATGTGTTTTGGTTTTGTGGATGATGATGAAGAACCTTCCAGGAAATTGATTTATTTATGTAGTTTTTGTGTTTTTTATTTTATAATTTCATAATCCCTTATATTTCTCTCTCTTATACACACTAGTTATACTCTATCATATCAAGAATAGATTTTCCAGGGATCTCTAAGAGAATTATGAGAAATAATCTCTTAACCATTGGGTATAATGATCATTTCTAGTGGGTTTTCTTCCATTAAAGTTTTCAACAATTAACTATAAAACAAATAAGATAATTTTTTTTACTTAAACGAAACCTAATGGAATAAGGAGGTGTTGAAATAATTAAAGCTCAGTAATTATATTTATTAAGTACACCACATCACACAAAGTATATTTATTTCCAGTGGCCTTCATCAATTTTCACAACCTAGAAACATTTGAATTATCAATCATTAATTTTTTTTTGTATTATATTGTTTTATATGATAAAATTATTTAAAGAGATTTAGAATTGGGTCAAACAGGGTCTTGAATAATTAAAAAAACAATTTATTAATGATTTTAAATTCAGGTTAATCTTCAACTAGAAGCTGAGAACTGAAATCAAAAAACACCCCAAGTTTCCCCATGGATCAAGCCTATAATCTCATTATACTCATTATGATATTGGGAAATATTAAATTTGGGTTGTATAAAGTAACAATTTTTATGGAACGACACCAAGTATGAACCGTTTTTGAGGTACTATAGGAACTTTCCTTAGGGAAGGTTGAGGCAAGAGCTCCCTCATCTTCCATGTTTCCTTCAATCTTCTTGTGAATCAATCTGAATACATATATCTTCATTTATATGATAATTAAATCTATCAAGGGGCTGAATATATTTTTCTTATATCCTCTAGTTTAATTATTAGTAGTTTATTTAGTAGGTGACTCATCCACTCTTATAAATTATTACAATATATTGGTTAGCATCAACATTTTGTAAAGTGAGCCAAAACTAGAAATTCTTTTTATTCAAAATACATGTTTTATTAAACTTTTCTAAACTTGGATTTGATTTGATGAAGCTATTTATTCCTCAAATACTATTATTATTGTTTTTTTTATGCTAGTGTTTTTAATAATTTTATCGTAGTAGTTATATCTTTTTTGGTTTATAATATTTAAATATGTGATGTTGATTATTTAATATCTTTTAATATATGTGTTTTCGTAGAATGATAATGGGGTTATTAGAATTCATATATCCTTTAAAATTTATATTTAATTCACTATAGGTCATCTATGATGGTATCTATAGACTTATATTGTTACTATGAATGTTTATTATTATTCTTATTATTAATATACTACCTCAATGTTATATGTAGGTAAAATAAATGGAAACATTTCCATATATTTATTTCAAGTACCTAATGTGATTGATAAAAAATATTATCGAGATAAATATGAATGTTCCTTGGTTATATAATTTTTTTATCCATTTTTCTGGAGATATTTTTCAATCATTAGAGTGGATGTAGTCCACATTCCCTAATTAATCTTCCTCCTTAGGGAGGATATAATACAAATATTTTCATTCTCTATTAGTTTAACCCATTAGGATATAGTATTTGTTTTCAAATATTGAGATATGATTGAATTAGTTATAGTCAATTTTCATTTTAAATTAGTTTACCCAAAAAAACTAACACCCATAGTAAATATGTATATTTATTTTGACCTCATATATGATTGAAACACCAATTGTTTTATTTATTATTTCCTACTTTAATATGAAATTATATGAACATTGTATTATTGTAGAGAGGTTTTGGTCAGGTGTTGCCTATATAATTTATAAAATTGTCACACCCTTTACGTGTCATTTAATGGAATCCTATAGGTTTCCTTATTTGTAAAACAAAGTTGGTCAAAATACCATGAACATGAGGGTTATAAATATAGAGAAATGGGGTTTATGGTTGAAAAATTAAATTTGATGATGGATGTTTTAATCAGATATGATCTTTAATATTATTTGTTTCAATTTTAGATAAAATTTATATACAGGACCACACATTTCACATGTCTAGTGTATTGTTTTTTTCATTAGTTTTTATATATATTTTCTTGTTTTTATTTTTTTCAAACAATTTATATTATATATTATTAGAGTATTTTATTCTTTATATGTTCATAAATTTAGATTAGAATCTTATAATATTATATTTGTATTATAAGTACCGTTTAGCAGAGATATTTCTTATTTTTTAGATACTCTATATGAAAATTGGGAATTCCATATTATTATAAGAATATGATAATAAAACATATTAACACTAAAAGATGGAAAATATCTTTGTGTATTATTTTATTTATCCCTATGTGTTTACACCAGTCTTTGGTGATTGAGAGGTGAACTTAAGGGCTTATGGTGATTCCTGTCAAACCCTTAGACTTCAAAATAGGTTTTTACAAGACTATAAATTGATATTGACCCCGATTTTTTTAAGTCTATTGAAAAAATACCTAAATAGATCATAATTATATTATATGTACCTTTTAGATTGAAAATATTTTTTTACATTACATAACACAATGATGCTCAACTATGTGTTCAATTCCACTTAGAAACCCCACAAAGACATTAAGGAAAACATTAGATCTCCCTTAAATAAAATTAAAGGTGGATTCCTATAAAACGTTTTTCACTTACATGACATGTATTAAGGGATTTTATTGTATCTAGGAATATTTTTGATTGGTGTTACAATGATTATTATTTATATTCCATTCCCCCAAAAACCGTAAGACTTTATTTTCAATAGAGTGTCTTGGAATACTCAATAAAAATCAATGGTAATGATATACTTTCTTCATATAGGTATAAATAATTGTTAAATTAACCCCTACAAATTAGAATTTTGTTACACAACTTGTTGTCATATTAACTATCTTGAAGTAGATTCTATAATATTCTTCTTCATGTTGTCTTATTTAGGAGGATTCCATAACTTACTTGTATCATAAAATAACTATTTATTTACCTTGATTGTTGATAAAAAAATATAATTGAGTTATAAAATTAAAAAATCAATCCTAAATGAGGTTGAATTTTTGAATTTTTCCTTTTTTAGTTTCATAGATCCATATGATTAATTTTTCATTTTTAATTTTCTCTCTAGATAATTTTTTTGGAATTAATTTAGGAATAATATGATATATTCCCTTTCTTTTATGTATTAAAAATCCATCCTTTTCATATCCATATTTTTTTTATTTATGAATCATCGTCATTGATTGGTTTTTAAATTAATTATTCCAAGAGTATCAACTACAATATTCACCTTCACACAAGGGTAACGTATTGAGAAATCATAGTTCATGATCATTTCAAATCATATTTATTAACACATGTTATTCTCCATTGATGTAGTTATATACTTTAAAAACTTCTATTCCATATATAAATCACATCTATCTCTATATACATAACATAAGTTTTTAATGTATATATTCACATAAAGGAGAAGAATATGTGTCAATGAAGATAATTGAGCCAGCTCATAATCTATGATTTCTCAATATTATACCATCTTCTAAATGTGAATAATATATTTGATACTCTATAATAATGAGACTAAAACCCAATCTATGATGAGGATTCATAAATACAAAATTTTTATGGATATGAAAAGGATGGATTTCGAATGCATAAAGGAAAGGGAATAAATCATATCATTCTTAAATTAATTCCTTGAAATTCATATAGAGAGAAAATTAAAGAGGAAAAATTAATAATATAGATCTCAATAGATGTTTAATGAAACCATAGAAATTGAAATTCAATAATTCAATATTTGTTAGTATATATTTATTCATTTTATAACTCAAATAACAATCAATGTAAATAAAGATCTATTAGATGATATACATATCTCAAATTTCTCTATCTAACCCAGAAGTTCTAATATGTATCAAGATATTTGATAGAACACAAATGGATAAACAAGAATAAGAATATTATGAAATATTCCTTAATATAGTTCATATTCAAAAAAGTTATGTAACAAAATTTGAAATATAATGGGTTAATGTACTCATTATGTATGCCTATGTGAAGATGGGATAACATTACTAATGTTCTTTTTGAGTCATCCAAGAAAATAAATTCAAAAAATAATCATATGGGGTTGAGGTGGTTTGTCATAAAATTTAGGGATAAAAAGTATAAGAACATTAATTTTTAAACCCAACCATTTTTTGACACATTGTTCACATTGTTAACTAGGCCTTCCGAATTTTAAACTAAGGAGACATATTTTTTTCCATTCAATCCATTCTAGAAGATTACATCATGAATCAAGGACTAAATCCATGAATAATTATTTTCTAGTGGATTTAATGTTTTTAATTTCTAAATCCTATCCGATTCAGGTTTCACCTCTTACCTTAAACCCTAGGTCTCCTTATGGTGATTTTGGGTGATCTAACTTCTACTGACCTCCTCTGCATAGTACTTTGATCTTTGGTTGGTTGGTTTCTCCTCATTTAGAATTTATAATATAATTCTCTATCAGTTATTCATTTTCAATTCTAATTATAATTGGTTTTGGTTTGTGTTTCTGGGATCTATTAATCATATTATGATCATGCTCTAATATCTTTTAGATCCTTTGTTCAATTGTCTTCCAGAGGCTAGATCTCAAGTTGGTTGTCGTGTGGTGTGTGAGATTATTGGATAATGTGTTAATATAAATTATTCTATGACCCTTTTTTATGTAATTTTATTTTAAGATGTTAAAATTGATGTTAGGGCCTCCATTAATTTCTCTTGTGTTATTTTCCGATTCTGGTGTGTGGATCCCATTGTGGGTGGTGTGTGACCCATGCTTGAGTTAGGTGGTTCTATCGCTAGTCTATGTTAGATGAACCTTGAATGATCTTATTTTCTAAATGTTTGTATAAATAAATTATAATGATCCTTGAACCATCTAACTTGTGAGTATAAACAAGGATTTTTTTCTAAAAAATATATTTTTCCCTTGTTTTAGTCAAATAAAGGTGTTTTTAAAATCATTTTGAAAACGAATATGAAATTGGTTTTAAAATAATTTTTTTAACGATTAAATGATTTTTTTGAATTGATTTTGAAATGTTAAATCCATTGGATATTTATTTGACATATTATACACAAGGGAGTCTTGGGTACACTGGTAGAATTTGTAGAATTAGGCCTCATCCATTAGTATTGTTTGAGGGTTCAATTTCTAGGGTTCTCATCTATTACTATATCATAGATAAATTATCTTTAAGAACTTAATCACCATTTTAAGGGTGTTAACTTTATGTTGTGTTCCTATATTCCTTAGACTTTGATGAATGAGATCTAACGACTTTATTGTACACTATTCATTGATTGAGATGGATTTACAAGTTACTTACCGAGCTTGGCCATATGTTATACTAAGGATGATTACCATTAGGTGTTGGATTTGTAATGTTTATCATAAAATGATATGATACATGATTTTATTAATGAAAATGGTTATTTGAAACTATTATTTGAAATTTTATCACCTGGTTTTGTGAAATATTAAAAAAATAGGATATTTTTTCCATGATTTTGATATAAAATTATGTAACTACTTATCATGTCATGTTTTCTTCAAATTGGGTAAATTTGGATTATTGTACAGATATATTTTATGGAACACCTGGGTGATACCTAATGAAAATATTTATATCACACCTTGTACAGTTCATCAGGGTGTGTAGACCTTTATTTTATCTAATATAGGAAAGGGAATGGTGTTGCAGTGAAGTGATGAGGATTATTTTATTCGGGTATGGGTAGTTGGTAGTGATATTTTGGGATATTTCCAATATGTCACATGTATTAATAGTTGTTAGTTTGTGTTTCCATTATGTTTATTTTTCTTGAAGACATGTGCATTATTTGTTCTCTTCTACCTTGGGTTCTATCACTACCATTGTCTCTCTTTTATTATGATATATTTATTTTATGATTTTTATTTATATATATTCTATGTATCTTATTTCATGTTGGGAGAAATGGTTACCTCTAGTTTTTATTTGATTATAGGGTTATAGTATTTTTCCTGTGGGGATAGGGAATTACCTTTATAGAACCCCAATCCCTTCACACATATTGTTACAATATTTTTAGTATAAATAAAAAAATACAAACTAAGGATCAAAAGGCTTAACATTTAAGGAAGAATATGTACACACAATAGAAATATAAAATTGAAATACAACATCTCTATTTTCATGTCCAAAATGATATCATAAATCTATTTTAACACCGAAAACTACATAGGATAACTTGGGGAATACATAGAATTAAGGGGTGGTCTATAAAGCCCAATAAGGGAATAAACATGGTAATGAAGCATAAAATATGAGTCAGAAGGCATAACATGACATCATAAAGGACATGGTTCATAAATAATCATATATAGTTATAAAATAAATACCATGTAATAAAATGATCATGTAAACATAGTAATGTGGAAACAATATAAAACATCACACAAGCATAAGTCAAGGCTAACTACCAAGACAACATCACATGATGAACAGAGTCCCATCATAGATTATCTTTACTCTCTAATCCTCTACATAAAATCTCCTGAGACAAAAAAATCCAATGAATTAAATTTTTATATGGTTGAACCCATCATAACAAATACAAGCTTATCTGTGCCATAAAAGAAATCAATCACAATGAATAAACATAAGAATTACCCATGGAAATAAATGGGTTATATAATCTTATCTAATGTCATAATAAAAGGAGATTTCATAAATATTCCAAAGAGAAGAAGGAATTAAATATTTTGGATTATAATACCTGATTAAATAAGAATAAGGCTTAGAATATAGTGTTCATTTCGATAAAACATCATTATAAAAGGTATATATTTAGGTATAGAAATGAACTTTCAAAACTTTTTTTAATGAATCAGTTAAAGACCCTTGCAGAAAGAATAAGTATGGAGTTTTCATTGAAACAAGAGGTAAACTGGAATATTTATTCCTAAAAATTTTATTTATTTAATTAAATCATTAATATAATTAAATAATTTAAATTAGTGTCATATAAAAGGATGAAGGGACAGAAAATTTCCCCAATATCAGGTTTGATTTTGAAGAATCCATTTGAGAAAATAACTTCAGGAATGTATTACTCCATCAAAATATGGGAGAATAACATTGGTATATATATAGGATACGTATATATATAATTTATAAGAATTTAAAAACATAAAATAGAGAGATAAATTATATTATATAGATAAATTTCATAACCAAAGAAAAATGGTGGTCAAGAGAGATCCCTTTCCCCATATTCCAAAATCTGTTTGCACTTTCACTTAATGTATAAAATAATAAAATTAAATTATTTAAATACTAAATTTAGAAACATTTACATATATATATATATAATTTAATATAATTATATTTTGTTCATTTACCCTCATTCTATTTAGATATAGAGACTAATTTTAAGATCTAAGGGTGTTCGTTTCATGCTTGCATGGTCGGATTGCTTCTAGATAATTATTGAAGTTATTTTCAAATGGGTCTATAAATCCAGTAGTGAAATAAAATGGTATTCATTTTAATAAGGAAATTTAAATGTTCTATAATATCCATATTTTTTCAAATATATCAGAAATTCATTTGGTAAAATGTCAAAGTTATATGCTTAGTTTATTTTGGTCATTTTACTGATTATCATGGGCTAGTTTCGTTTTACTTAATATTATGGAATACTTTTATTCCAAAATGTGAAATAATATTTAATATATATATTTATTTCATTTTAAACCATTATAAGTTAATGTCAACCTATCATTAAGTTGGTAATGGAAAATTAAGACTTGTCATCTACAAAGGTGGTGAACTTACATAATATGGAAAATGGTTTCACTTTAAGAATTAGAGGAGAAAAGAGGATGAATGGTAGATATTCAATTATAACTATAAAATTTCAGTATATATATGATACTATATTTATTATTATGTGTTATATGATGGAGGTTATGAGAAGGTAGTAGATAAAAATAATTTAAAATAGGTAGTTTGATAATATTACCTCTTGAATGTCATCTTCTTCAATAACTCCTTAAGAAAATTGGAATTGTTATTTTATATGAGATAATTATTACTAAGATGTAGGGGATATTATTTGGATGTTAATTGAGAATAAATTTTTCAAGATCCAATTTTTAGATGTTGTGAGGAGAAGGGGTGGTGAGGGGTGGTATTTATAAGGGGATGAGCAGGGTTTTTTGCATATTATAATCATTAGTTTATTATTTAAAATCAAGACTTATAATAGTGTTGAATATTGGGACAATTTATATTAAATTTTTCATGTGATTTCAAAATAATGGGTTATTAAATCATCAATGACTAAAAAATTCTGGTATTTATCTTATAATGTTAAATACTTTATTTTACCTTATTTCAATATTCACCAAAATTCAACTATTTTAAAAAACCAAAAATCAACCTAAATATTTTTAAATTATTATATTAAAAAAATTATATCTATTTTATGAAAATAACTTTCTAGTTCTGATAAATTAAATATTTTAATAAAATCTTCATTTATTTAAAAAATACTAATTTTAATATTATGACCAATTTTCAGACAATTTGAAAAAATAATTATGATATCATAAAATTATATAATAACTATAAAAAACACAATACTAATTTATAAACCATTTTTTTAAATTAAAATTTCTTTTAAATATTTATATTTTTTATAAAAAATAAAATAAAACATATTTGGTTTTCAAAAATGCAAACACTTACCTCATCAATTTTAGAAAATTTAGTTACTTGTACCATGGTATAAATAAGTCATATTTTCATTTCATAAGTAATATAAATATTATTTTACATTTTCACAGGTGAGTTAACTATTCTAACTATTATATTACTATTCCTAATGGTTAGATTATGATTCCAATAGTCAGATTAATATTCCAAAAAATATATTTCTAACGGTCATATAGGTTCCCTAATTTCTATAAATAAAACTTTTTTCTTTAATTATCAATTAAATTATATTTTCACTAAAATTTATAAATTTTTTTTCTAAATTAATATTTCATTACTAATATTCTATTTCATTTCTATAGTATATTTTGTGAGTGTGATTATTTTGGGGGATTAAGAGGATCCAAATGTTTCCTATTATTACTATCTTATTATTTATTATTCCCCATTATAATTATTTTAATTATTATGGACTTTTTTATTCTCTAAATATAATGTTAAAAATAATATAATAATATTATTTGGTTTTATCATGTGGTTCATGTTTTTTAAACTACATTACTAAATATAAAAAATTATACAAAGTGAAATTCCATTGATAAAATTCTAGGTCACTGCATTTTTTCCCCCTTAAATAAATTTCTCTCTCAGAATTTTGTTTTACATATAAAGGTGAAAATTGGAGAGGGTACCTCTACTTCATCATGTCCTCCATTTCCCAAGTAGCCTCCATATACTTATGGTTCTTACAAAGTATTTTTAATAAGTGATTTGTCTGTTGCATATAACATAGTCTCTATAGGCTAAGAACATCACATATTTCTTCTCATAAGAGATATCATTTTCTAGACGTACCACCTATGAATTTAGTAAAAGTGAGGGATTAGGAATTTAATTCCTCAATAAGGAAACATGGAACACATTATGTACTTGAGAAAGGGTTACTGGGAGTTATATTTGACTTTCCAGTGCTCCTATGTGATCAAGAATCTCAAAGGGGTTGATGTACCATATATTTTGATATAATCCAAAAGAAATGAGAAGCACGAGAAGCATTTGAATACTTTGATAAAGACTTTGAAAAATGATATGATATATGAATATTATAGTAAATGTTCATTTTAGATGGATGAAGTATCATTTACTATACTTTTCATGTATCTAATCCATTAACAAAGTATTTAGAACAATATTCAAACGCTCCTCATGATCCTCCATTATTTTGGAGTACATAAAAATATATTTAATAAATACTTTAAAAAATTTAACAAGTTACTATCTAAAGACACTATTTATTTATTCCATAAATATTTCTTAATAATTACTAATTCTATATGGTATCACTATGAACTCATAGTTTCTATTTTTTGTTTGAATGGAAGTCTTGGTAATATCTTTCTTCTTCACCTTTAACTAGTGATATCCTGACCGAACATCCACTTTAGAGAAATACTAGACCCTGTATAGTTGGTCGAACAAGTAATATATCTGTGATAGGGGATACTTTTTATTTATCATGATTTTTTTCAGTTCATGCTAATCAATACATATACAAAATGGATCAACTTTCTTCTTGATAAATAGGACTGGCTCATTATATGATAAATCACTCAGGCATATAAAAAACCTCTCCAAATTCTATTGTAAATTATTCTTAATTTAATTAAACTAAATAGTGTACATTAGTTATGGAATCTTGGATATTGGAAAATATCCATGTACATGTTTGGTTGAGAACTCAACCTCTAGGATATGAAGAAGGCCTGGTAACTCTTTAAGGAATGCCTCAGTATAATCCCTCACTATTGGAATATGTTCAAGAATGATTCTCTACTTTGTTTCCATAATTTTAGCTAGACATGATTACTCATAAGGAAATAATATCCACACATGAAATAAATATTCCAAAGAAGTTTTATCATCATCCTTACACTTGTATAGAATTAGAGAATGACTCGAGATGTGAAGAGTAATCTCCCTCTCATGACAGTTGATGTTGGATTTATATAAGGATAGAAAATAAGTGCCCAATACAACATCAAACTTCAGTAAAGGAAGTAAGATGATATTTTATATAATAATAAGTACAAATAAATTAACTAGGGAGGGCTTATATACTTGATATATAATAACTTATCTATTTTTTCTCAATGAAAAATCAACCTCTATGTTTTTTAGTCATGATTGAATAGTTTTAATAAACTTTTAAGATATAATCAAATGTTTAGAACCAGAATCAAAATGTATCTTCTCTATTATTGAATGATTAACCATTATACATGTCAAAAAAAAATTTTGAGATCCACCTCCATAGTTATAATAACATATTACCTTCCTTACTCTATAATCCTTGTAAGTTGTTATTGTTGATTGAATATGAAAAACCATGGATTATATAAGGACCCGGCCTTAAAACATTACATAATCATCATTTAAATGAATAATTCACATTTAGGATCTTTTTAGGTTTAGATTTTTAGAGAATTAGGAAATAAATATTACATATCAAAGAATACACAGTAGACACATCTACTCAGTTTCCATTTTTTTCACAAAATAATTTCATAAAAATAAACATGTCTAGTTCCATGTTTTAGATAGCATGTCTTTCCTTGATCCCATCCTTGAACCTGTTCACCTTTAAGTCATGTGGAAAACATTTCAAAAACTTGGGATGGGAATAAAAAGCTCAGTAAGGGATATGAAAATATGGTATGAAAACAATAGTCCATGTATACATAAGAATAAATGAAATCATACTTTACTCATAAAATATAAGCACTTCGACATACCTCATGTAATCATAAGATTTATGAATAACTAATAAAAATCATAAGATATAAAGGTAACTTGAGGCATTCATAACATTCTTACATAGGGAGTAACCATCATGGTTTTGTTTGGAATACCCATCATAGTATATTCCCTAAATCTCTTCGGAGAAACCTTAGAATTTAACCCCTTCGCGTTACCCAATGCATTGCAGAGCTATCTCAGGCTCACTCGCCCTTAGTTTATCACGGAACCACCCGATTTCATTAACATTTCCCAAGAACCATAATATAATCATAACACTCAAAACATGCATAAAAGAAACATAAAATTTCCACATTTCAATCAAAAGAGATCACATCATGATATTAACATAAATAAAAACATCGAATAAAATCATTAAAACTCTATGATAGAAATATCCCTTTATACTTTGAAAATATTAAAAGAAGACATTTAAAAGATATTTTAGAATCAAAGTGTCCCATACCAATTCGAAACTTTTGAAAGGGTTTTAAAACATTCATTTCCATATAAATAAATCCTTAAAACCATTTTTAAAACATGGACATGGATGATAAATTTTTAAAAGAATAAATCTTTAAACCATTTAAAACAATGTTTTAATAAAAGAGTCTTTTCATTTTAAACATTTAAATTATAAGGCACATGAAAGTAGACCATTTTCAAAACATTTAAATGACTTGAGTATAGACATAATATGGATATGTAATGTTAAAGGGGCTGTATATACACTTTAAAAAGAATAAAAGTGCATATCATCAAGAAGTGTCTCAAGGAAGAGAAATTGAGATGTAATCCCATTCAAAGATCATGTCATTAGTGCAAGGATAAATCAATTATATAATTATATGTAATAATTATAAATATACACAATATAAGTGGATATCGAGTGTAAAACAATCATATGTCATTCACACATACTCTTGGAAAAACAAAATCAATGACATAGATATTTAACTCAATGAAATGAGATTGAGTTATGATTTTTCATACTAGTTCGTATAAATGACGTAAGAATTTATCAATGGGATGATTATGTATAGAAATAGTGTATCCACACAAAGGTTTATGGAAATTATAATATATAGATTCCACACATAATATTGGCATAATAAAATAAAGAATTAGAGATTTAACCCAAAGAATTGAAATTGGATTAAGAAGTTCCCTTACAAAAAATCGACAGCCTAACGGCGTCATTTTAAAATTCAGAAAATGAGATGATGAGAGATAAAAAGGGAATCTCATCACTTGGACAAATAATTTTCAGTAATAAGGATATATAATAACATATCCCAACATTATAATATGTAAATTAAAAGACCTAACAAAAATAAGTCTTTTGAAAAGAGGTGGATGAAAGGTTCCCTTACCGATTTGGGTAACTTTCGAAACGTACACCCCACGAAAGAAGGACTATACAAAATTGATGTAATTACCCATAAACGAAAGTATATTTGAAAAATATTAGAATAATGGGTAGTAAATACACAACTCAAAGTAAATGGTGGAAAATGTAGCATAAATCTCACGAGAATAAAATTGAGATGAAAAATCCCTTACGAAAACTCAGCAGCCTAACGGCGCCACTTAAAACATCCAAAAAATGGATTAATGAGATCAAATAGGGTCTCTCAAAATATTAACATAAAATTAAAGTATGAGGAATATAAATGAACATCCCTAAACATAATAAATATTATCTTAAAAGAAATTACATAAAAGAGAGTACTTAAAAAGAAAGAGAGAGGTAGGATCCCTTACCTTAAGTCCGACTTATCTTGTTCGTTTCTTTATATTCCTAAATAATAAAATTTCGTCAATTACTAATTTATTAAGGACCTATTTTAAATTTTATTATTAAATTCATATCACATATTATAATGTTATAATAATTAGTTAATTATGTGAGTTCATATCAGACGTTTTTGTCAATGTTCAGTGCATGAGTCAAAAATGAACTTGTTTGAAAAGAATTGTCCATGTAGTTATAATTACACCGTATACAGAATAGTATTAATGATTGAAAAATCATGTATATCTAGTATATATTAATTTTATAATATTCCATAAAATTTGGAGATAAAAAATGAAATTCACCATTTTTGGAGACCATAGGTCGTACGTACGCATGAATGCTACTTTCATTTCTTTGTCGCATTAATGAAATCAAAACTAAATTAGATATATATATATATATATATTATAATTTCAGTATAATATATATGTTATATAGGTCATATATGTTCATTAATTTCATTCTTTATACATTCCATGTATTGCATGAACGAGTCACATCACTTGAGGGGGCGGTAGTCCACACTTCCTCAAATGAAATTGTCGCATTTCCACAACATGCAAAGCATAAAGGTATGTTTTAAATGTAAAAAAAGAATAAAATAGAGGAAATAAATATAATATATATCATAAATAAATATAGTTCTATCATAATGGCCACCATGAGAGGTGGTAGGATAAGATATAACAATCATCGTTTTGTGAGGCAGTAATTCTCCATCCACAGAAACAGTATGTTCGTTAACCATTAGACGGAGGTGTGTGTAAGTGTATCTCGAATACATCTCATAAAAACATCCTAGTATTTTGAAGATACTGGTTTTGTTACAAAATAAAATAATAAAAATAGTTTAAGGAGTTGGAGAAGAAAAATAAAACAAAAGAACATAATAGAAGACATTACCTTTAAATCGGGTAACTCCCTTTGGTTTGAGCCAAATGTGTTTCTTGAAGAGTATTATTCCTAAGGTAAGGCATCTAAGATAAAAAGAGGGACTTGGAGGGATAAAAGTAGTAGAGTTTGGTAGAGCCAAAGGCTTGAGATGTGTGGGTAAGGTGGTATATATGGGGGCCTTTTATAAGACGGAGGAGGGGCACTCTTGAAAAATCTTGAAAAGTTACTTTATTATAAAATGATTTTTGGATATTAAAGGTCCCACAATTATATATTTCTAGGATAATGTGATAAGGGTTATAAATCCACACATACAATAGTTTGTTGAAAACTTTAAGTCTTAAATTTTACCTTATATTCTCATTTTATTTAAATCATTCTTTAATGAGGTAATCACTGCAACATCCCAGTGTCATACATAAATTTATTTATTTAATGTCTTAAAATTATAAAAGAAATATCATGATGTAGAAAATCTTTTTATCTTTCTAATGAATATTTATAGTAAAAAATATGACTTGTATAACCTCATGTAAAATTTGTTTTAGTAAAACAATACATGTTTGTGACATTTTTATTTTAACTTTAAATAAAAAGTTATTAATGTCATTTTCATACCCAAGTGGCCCCATGGGGTCCCCAAGTTGACCCATGTATTTTTTTGGTCGGCCATGAAACATCCAATAAGGGTATGACATGTTTCAAGGTAATTTCATATTATTATAACATTAGTTTTACCTTAAATGACACTAATTACCTTTAATCGCGATTAATAAAACCTAAAAGTTACTATTCACCAAAAAAATTATTTTAATCCCATTGAACCAAATTATACATCATAATGAAAACCATGTTTGTTGTATTTTTGAAATTAAAATCACATATGTGGTAAAGTTTCATTTAAACGAAAAATCAGTTTTTTAACTACCACTTAGTGGTTTCACTATTCATCAAAAATTGAAGTTTTTCAGAAAAATACAAAAAATTCACCCCTAAGATATATTTGATATTCCGAATTGAAAAATGATGTCTATTTTACAAAATTAAAAACATATAAGTTTCATTAATTAATTTAATAATTAATTCCCACTGTCAAAACAAATAGCGTGTTTTTAGGAAACAATATCTATAAAAAGATTGACACTAGTTTAAGTCCAATTTCAAAGTGAAATTAATTACAATGACCACTATTGGATTAAATGGTAAACATATATTATAATTGAACTTTAAAACCAATTCAAAATATGATCTAATCGTATAAATAATTTATATTAAAAAGAGTTTTTGAATTAAAATATAACTTTTTTAACTTATTCATTAAAAATGAACTTCATCGAAAAAATAACAAAAACATACACAAAGTAAATTTTGATGTCCCAATTATAAAGAAGGATTTTATTTGGTCCAATATAACATATAAAATTTTCAAAATGTGGATTTAAAAAGGGTTCTCCATCAAAAGTATGTTAGTCAACTTTTTAAGGAATATTAGAATATTTACGCTTAAGATTGGATTCATTCGCATTTTAAGCCTCTAACATTTATTGGATAAAAGTAAAAATATTTTACAAACATCTATAATCATTTTTTAGTTAGTTCTGTTCATTCCCGCCATTACAATGGCTCATCGTTAACTCCCATTTAGAATAATATTTTGTTATTAAAGTGCTACGTAAGATTTCCAAGAAACATGTTGTTGTGTATTGGGTACGCCATCGAGCATAGAGTTCCCTTTAAATTAATATTAACATTTTATTTACAAATATGGATAAATATGAAAATGTCATATTCTTTATTCACCTAGGGTGTTACATCCTTCTCCCCTTTTTGGGAATTGCGTCCTCACAATTTTAAAACTGGGCTCGGAAACTTCATTGAAAGTCCCACATCGGATCAAGAGTTAGTAAAACTATCACTTTAAAATAAAAAGAGATAAGTAAAAAGGTCACCCGAGTTAACCCATAGTAGGATTACATGTAGGAAAACATGGACATGGAAGAGAAAACAGAGGGTCATGTTCTGATGGAGAGTGATATAAAACATGTTTTGGAGAATGTTAACCACCAGAAAATCACAAACTTGTGATGGGTTAAACGGTATTTGATTCCCCAGTAAGAAAAATTAATAGACAACATTTTTTTAAGTTACTTTTCATTGAGGAATTTATTTATGAGCTTAACTAAAACATAAGGAAACATAATTACTTGTCATGTTACCTTTCAAATTTTACAAGATTACTTACACAAACTCATATTTTCTCTAAAAACGAGTATTTAGGAAGACTTACTCACATTAAGAGTACTATAATCAACTTATTGAGTATCACCTATTCCACAAAAGGGAACTATATATTTCCCATTTCTTTATACCTTAACCAAAACCAAAATCACAAATGTTATTACAAGATCAGATAATATCCAAAACGGATAATCCTTTATAAAAAAAATCTATTCTTAATCTCCAAAATTTGTCCAACAAAACCCAAAGTTCAACAAAGACCATTCTATAAAAAATTGTCCATAAAATTCATCAAAGTAATCCAAACTAAGATTGAAACCCAAATTCTTTTAAGGATTTAATCACATAGTCTTCCAAGGTAAACCTTAACATTTATCTCCAAATAACATTAGTTACTCTTAAATTCTCATATTGAAATGTAATTAACTTAATCACATACCCTCCATGATAGGTTAATCAACTCCATAGATAACCCAAAATCAACTTATTCTTGATTCAGAAAATCATCTAACTAAAAAAAATAAGTCATACTAACCAGGGACTTTACATAGGCTAATGGTAGGACATGCGCCCTTATCGCCCTTCGGTTGTGAGTTTGATTCATGTGGCCTTGCAAGACGCGATGGGTTGTCACCCATATTACGGGTTGTCCTTTTTATAAATCTCAAAAATAACTGTAACATGTTTTAACCTCAATGGTTTCCTTATACCTCTCATTTTCATCCAAATTCATTGTGATCTCAGCATCTTAATTCATGAAGTCTTATTTCACCATTATAAGATAAAATAAAACAATCCCCAAAATTAAAAACATCATACCTTGATCACGGTGTCTATTTGGCTTCATCGTCATCATGTTCACGTAGGTAGAAGGACCATACTTCACAAAAATGACTTAGATATCCTTCAATATCATTTGCTTCCTCCATCCAAATACACCTTGTATAACATGGGTCATATGGGTGTTCACAGAAAAACAGTTTTGGAAAATAATCTTGTATGACATATAATTTCAAAACATTTTATAAGACATGATTTCTATAAAATAGTCTAACCTAATTTGAGTTGAAACTTTTTGTTAACGGTCCTTTTAAAATACCATAGGTATGTGCTGAGAGACTATATTTTAAAAGTAAATATAAATAGGTTGCACAAGGGTCTCCTTTTTAAAAACCTTCTTTCAAATCAAAATATGCATCAAAATCATGTCATAATGTAAAATATTTGAAAATTCCATGATAATATTTACCTTTCTTGAAAATATGAGAATATTGTGAAAATAAGATTTGTCTAAATAAAACCCATGATCCACGATGATAACGAGGTGTAGTGGAGGTGTTTGATATCTTAAACAGCTGCTTGCAAGTGAGTTGTATGCTAGAAAAAGTTTTACAATCATCCGAACATGACTTTTCAATAACTATTGCAAGCAATTCATGAGGAAGAGAAAAGAATGTCGTTTGAGAACCTCCTCCTTCCATTTCCTTGATCTGAAAAAGTTATAAAATAAGGATTTAACTAAAATAATAAACATAGGGACTAATCATGTGTTTAACAAAAACTCCTAATCCCAAATGTTGTCAAAAGAGACCTCTGATACCAACTATAAGGACCCAGCCTTAAAACATTACAGAATATTGAATTAAATGAATAATTCACATTTAGGATCTTTTCAGGTTTATAGTTTTAGAGAATTAGGACATAACTATTACATCTCAAAAAATACACAGTAGACAAATCTACTCAGTTTCCATTTTTTTCACAAAATAAATACTCTTAAAAAGAAACATGTCTAGTTCCATGTTTTAGATTTCATGTCTTTCCTTTATCCCATCCTTGAACCTATTCACCTTTAAGTCCTGTGGAAAACATTTCAAAAACATGGGACGAGCATAAAAAGATCAGTAAGGGATATGAAAATACGGTATGAAAACATTAGTCCATTTATACATAAGAATCAATGAAATCATAATTTACTCATAAAATATAAGCACATCAACATACCTCATGAAATCATAAGATTTATGAATAACTAATAGAAATCATAATACATAAAGGTAACTTGAGGCATTCATAACATTCTTATGTAGGGAGTAACCCTCATGGTTACGTTTGGAATACCCATCACAGTATATTCCCTAAATCTCTTCGGAGAAACCTTAGCTTTTAACCCCTTCGCGTTACCCAATGCATTGGATAGCTATCTCGGGCTCACCCGCCCTTAGTTTATGACGGAACCAACTGATTTCATAAACATTGCCAAGGAACCATAACATAATCATAACACTTAAAACATGCATAAAAGAAACATAAAATTTCTAAATTTCAGTCACAATATATCACATCATGATATTAACATAAATAAAAACATCTAATAAAATCATTAAAACTCTATAATAGAAATATCCCTTTATACTATGAGAATATTAAAAGAAGACATTTAAAAAAGATTTTAGAATCAAAGTGTCCCATAACACTTCGAAACTTTTGAAAGGGATTTAAAACATTCGTGTCTATATAAATAAATCCTTAAAACCGTTTTTAAAACATGGACATGGATGATAAATTTTTAAAAGAATAAATCTTCAAAACCATTTAAAACAATGTTTTAATAAAAGAGTCCTTTTCATTTTAATCATTTAAATTATAAGCCACATGAAATTAGACCATTTTCAAAACATTTAAATGATTTGAGTATAGACATAATATGGATATGGATTGTAAAAGGGGTTGTATATACACTTTAAAAATAATAAAAGTGCATATCATCAAGAAGTGTCTCAAGGAAGAGAAATTGAGATTTAATCCCATTCAAAGATCATGTCATTATTGAAAGGATAAATCAATGACATAATTATGTGTGACAAGTATAAATACACCCAATATAAGTGGATATCATGTGTAAAACAATCATATGTCATTCACACATACTCTTGGAAAAACAAAATCAATGACATAGATATTTAACTCAATGAAATGGGATTGAGTTATGATTTCCCATACAAGTTCGTATAAATGACTTAAGAATTTATAAATGGGATTATTATGTGTAGAAATAGTTTATCCACAAAAAGGTTTGTGGAAATTAAAATATATATATTCCACACATAATCTTGGAATAATAAAATCAATAATTATAGGTTTAACCCAATGATTTGAAATTGGGTTAAGAAGTTCTCTTACAGAAATTCGACAGCCTAAAAACATCATTTTAAAATTAAGAAAATGAGATGATGAGAGATAAAAAGGGTATCTCATCACTTGTAAAAAACATTTACAGCAATAAGGATATATAATAAAATATCCCAACATAAGAATATGTAAATTAAAATACCTAACAAAAATAAGTCTTTTAAAAAGAGGAGGGTGAAAGGTTCCCTTACCGGTTTTGGTAACTTTTGAAACGTACACCCCACGAAAGAAGGACTATAAATCATTGATGTAAATACCCATAAACGAAATTATATTAAAAAAATATTAGAATAATTGTTAGTGCATACACCCGGAAAGGAAATGGTGGAAAATGTAGCATAAATCTCACGGGAATAAAAGTGCGGTGAAAAATCCCTTACGAAAACTCGGCAGCTTAACGACGCCACTTAAAACATCCAAAAAATGGATTTATGAGATCAAATAGGGTCTCTAATAATATGAACACAAAATTATAGTATGAGTAAAATAAAATAACATCCCCAAACATAATAAAGATGATCTTAGAAGAAAGGACTTAAAAGAGAGTACTTAAAAAGAAAGAGAGAGGTAGGATCCCTTACCTCAAGTCCGACTTGTCTTGTTCGTTTCTTTATATTACTGAATAATAAACATTGGTCAATTAATAATTGATAAAGGACATATTTTAAAGTTTATTATTCAATTCATATAACATATTATTATGTTATAATAATTAGTTAATTATGTGAGTTTATATTAGACGTTTTTGTCAATGTTCGGTGCATGAGTCAAAAATGAACTTGTTTGAAAAGAATTGTCCATGTAGTTATAATTACACCATCTACAGAATAGTATTAACGATTTAAATATCATATATTACTAGTATATATTAATTTTATACTATTCCATAACATTTGGAGATAAAAATGAAATGCACCGTTCATGGAGACGGTAGGCCGTACGTACGCATGAACGCTACTTTCATTTCTTTGTCACATTAATGGAATTAAAACTAAATGAGATATATATATATATATATATGTATATATATTATATATTATAATTCAAGTATAATATATATGTTATATAGGTCACATAAGTTCATTAATTTCATTATTTATACATTCCATGTATTGCATGAACGAGTCACATCACTTGAGGGGGCAGTAGTCCACACTTCCTCAAATTAAATTATCGCATTTGTACAACATGCAAAGAATAAAGGTATGTTTTAAATTTAAAATACATAAGTATAGAGAGGAAATAAATATAATATATATCATAATTATATATATTTCCATCATAATGTCCACCATTAGAGGTGGTAGGAGAAGATAGAACAGTCATCATTTCGTGAGGCAGTAATTCGCCATCCATAGAAATAGTATGTTCGTTAACCATTAGACGGAGGTGTGTGTAAGTGTAGCTCGAATAATTATCATAAAAACATCCTAGTATATAGAAGATACAATTTTTGTTACAAAAGAAAGGAATAATTAGAGTTTAAGGAGTTGTAGAAGCAAAATAAAACAATATAACATAAGTGGAGACATTACCTTTAAATCTTGTAACTCCCTTTGGTTTGAACCAAAAGTGTTTCTTGAAGAGCATTATTCCTAAGGTAAGGCTTCTAAGATGAATAGAGGGATGTGTAGGGATAAAAGGAGAAGATTTTGGTTGAGAAAAAGGCTTGAGAGGTGTGGGTAAGGTGGTATAGGTGGGGGCCTTTTATAAAAGGGAGGAGGGCACTCTTGGAAAGTCTTGAAAAGTTACTTCATTATAAATTTATTTTCGGATATTAAAGGTCAAAAAATTATATATTTCGAGTATAAGGTGATAAGGGTTAGAAATACACCCATAAAATAGGTTTTTGACAAGTTTAAGCCCTAGATTTTACATTATCATCTCATTTTATTTAAATCGTTCATTAATGAGATAATCACTACATCATCACGGTGTCATACATAAATTTATTTATTTAATGTCTAAAAATTATAAAAGAACTATCATGATGTAGGAAATATTATTATATTTCTAATTAATATTTATAGCAAAAAATATGACTTGTATAACCCCAGGTAAAAATTGTTTTAGTAAAACAATACATGTTTGTGACATTTTTATTTTAACTTTAAATAAAAAGTTGTTAATGCCATTTTCTTACCCAAGTGTCCACATGGGGTCCCCATGTTGACCCATGGATTGTTGTTTTCGGCTATGACACATCCAATAATGGTATGACATGTGTCAATTTAATTTCATATTATTATAACATTATTTTTAACTTAAATTACAGTAATTACCTTTAATCGCGATTAATAAAACTTAAAAGTTACTATTCACCAAAAAAATTATTTTAATCCTGTTGAACCACATTTTAAAACCTAATTACAACCATGTATGTAAGATTTTTTAAATTCAAATCACAGAAGTGGTAAAGTTTCATTTAAACGAAAAATTAGTTTTTAACTACCACTTAGTGGTTTCACTATTCATCAAAAATTGATGTTTTTCAGAAAAATACCAAAAATTCACCCTAAGCTATATTTGATATTCCAAATTAAAAAATGATGTCTATTTTACAAAATTAAAAAAATATAATTTTAATTAATTAATTTAATAATTAATTCCCGATGTCTAAACAAATAGTGTGTTTTTAGGAAACAATATCTATTAAAATATTGACACTGGTTTAAGTCCAATTTCAATGTGAAATTAATTCCAATGACCACTACTAGATTAAATGGTAAAAATATATTCTAATTGAACTTTAAAACCAATTCATAAGATGATCTAATCATAAAAATAAATTAGATTAAAACGTGGTTTCAAATTAAAATACAACTTTTTAACTTATTCATTAAAAATGAACTTTATCAAAAAAAATAACAAAAACATACACAAAGTAAATTTTGATGTCCCAATTCTAAAGAAGGATTTTATTTGGTCCAACATAACATATAAAATTGGCAAAAATTGGATTTAAAAAGGGTTCTCCATCATAAGGCGGTTAATCGACTTTTTAAAGAATATTAGAATATGTATGCTTAAAATTGGATTCATTCGCATTTTAAGCCTCTAACATTTATTGGATAAAATTAAAAAAAATTAACAAACATATATAATCATTTTGTAGTTAGTTCTGTTCATTCATGCCATTACGACAGCTGGGCGTTAACTACCATTTAAAATAATATTTTATTATTAGAGTGCTACGTAAGATTTCTAAGAAAGTTGTTGTTGCGTATTGTGTACGCCATCGAGCATAGAGTTCCCTTTAAATTAATATTAACATTTTATTCACAAATATGGATAAATATAAAAATTTCATATTATTTATTTACCTAGGGTGTTCCATCTTAGGATATTGGTTTACATAAAGAATGTATTCTTTGAATCTGAAACACGAACCCTCAGGCTGATTGTCGAAAAAACCCTCTTTTATTCCCTTGTATTAATGTTTTCTTCATCTCTCTTCAGTATTAATTATCCTAATACACCTCTCACATGAAACATATCCTAGATCTCTTGATATAGTTTCAAGGATTTTTCTTCCCAAACTTTTAATATATGGAATGTTAAGTTTTCTATCTTATATGGTGTTTATCTATTGATCATCTCAAAGAAAAATCCATTTTATTATTTTTTTATCTCCTGTCCCATGATACCACTGAGATTCAACAATCTTTATCTCAACCTTAAGGACTCAATAGAAAATATCATCATAGATTTCAAATTATCAAATCACCAAATCTTTTCTCAAACTCAGATTTAATCTAAAAAATAAATTTCCCACTTTACTTTTAGTGTTGATAAAAAATTAGGAGTCTTACCGTGAAAGCCCTATGAATTTTTCCTCATACACCCTAATAGACACATATTCCTATTTTATTATTCTGAGAAACTCCCACCCCATTTTAAGATGGAGAGTTCAAGGGAAATATTTATCAAAAAATATTTTCTTCAATCCTTCCCATTACATGGAAGCAATTTCATATTTTGAATTCATGTTCTTGATCATCTCCCACCACTGATCAGATTCCCTCTCCATGAAATAAACAACCAGTATGAATTTATTTTATTATGATCATTGGAGAATAGATAATATCTTCTCAATGAATTTAATATATTGTTCCATTATGAGTTTATTAAAATATCTAATAAAGGTAGGTGGCATTTTCACAAAAATGATATGACCAAAATTTTCTCTTTCAAATGAGAAGGATGGTTTTCTGCAAGATTCAAGTTATTATTTATAACATGATTTAGTTTATCCATTTTTCCATGAATCTCTCATATCCTACTATAATATTTTTAAGAATCTAATTATGGAAATTATCATATTTCATAACACATTGATTATTATCATAGTTCCTCTTATTTCGTGCTACTAACTAAAATAAATGAAATAAAATTGGGGAATAGAATACTCAAAATAAATATAATATAAAAACTGATACTATGAATATTAAAGGAATAAATCATAAATGAAATATAAATCCTAAATTATTATCTTGTAGGTTTCATGTAGAGACCCAAGATTGACGTACATGGACATTACATTACTTTTCAGGAATAATTAATACATAACAAGAACCAACACTCAAGGACCGTAATAGTTTAGTGCCTTTGGAAACTCGGAACAAAATCTTCTAATCATGGTGAAAGATCTTCAATATCTACCATAATGATCTTACACTTTTTGTTTTCGTACCTAAAACCATTACTTATATCCTATGGAAAAGAAAACATAAAAAGGGTGAGCTCAAATGCTCAGTAAGGTTAAACATGTGGAACATAAAACAATCCATAAACATCTGAATGCAAAAAACGTGAACATAAAATCTAAACAACAAAATCCTGAGCAATGCCATAAAATTTTGAAGTA
Source organism: Viscum album (assembly GCA_963277665.1). Lineage (NCBI taxonomy): Eukaryota > Viridiplantae > Streptophyta > Magnoliopsida > Santalales > Viscaceae > Viscum > Viscum album. The sequence continues at coordinate 1,465,595,760 of OY728138.1, read as the reverse complement.
CGTAGGTAATATATCATAGAAGAACATAAATCATGATAAAATAGCATGGGAATAAAATATTTAATTGTGTAAAACCATTAATCACATGATATTATTTTCATAGTAGCCAAGGCATTGCTACCATGACTATCTTAGTGGACAAAGTCCCTTACTAAATCGAGTTCACTCCACTTTCTAGTCCGGTATCACTGAACCGGATTAACTTTCCGTTCTAGCCATGTCTATCTCATGAGATATAAATATTTACCCAATTCATTGGAGGTATATATAGGTCCCACCCATCTCATAATGAAATCATTCTTACTTGTTCCACAAAATAAACATACATAATTCATAATAACCCAACGAATAAAATGGGTTTCAAAAACATCATCTTATCATCACATAATCTATATAAAATAAACGGATATCATTTCATCATAAGGAAAATAAAACCATGTAAATAATATAGAAATTATACTTGAAACATAATTATACTAAAAAATGTCATTGTATATGGAAAATATTTTTGACAAAACACTTGAAATGAATTCTTCAGGAAAATGTCCTTTCTTCTTCAAAATCATTTTTTTTCTGAAAATTCCATGCAATTTTAAAAGAAAATAATTTTTTTTTGAAAAAAATCATGAAATTTTGAAAAGTAATATTCATGAAAATAAGGCATTATGAAACCGTAAAAATCCATTGACACTGTATAAGTTAAAAAAACATTCTTCTCATACTTTTGCCGGAAAAGTCAAAAAGCTCCTCGTATAGTAAACAAAAGAAAGATTAATTCCATAACAAAATGTAAAAGTCAAAGAGGGGTAAAAATGACTTTAAAAATAAATGTAAGAATTGTAAAAATTTTATGAAAACATATTCAAAAAACGTGGACATGTATGATAAACATAACCCCAGTAAATACTTACGAATAAACAATCTTGGATAAGAACGAGATTGGAATAATTATCCCTTCCTTATGTCTGATATGATTCGTATGTATCCGAAACTCATGTATAATGATATAAATAATTTCATTGACTTATTACAGAATCATATTCATTGTTATGATATCATATATGGTTCACTAATGACTTTATATTACCCGTTCTTTTGTAAATTTCATGTAAAAGCAGTGTTTTGGGTAAAATCATTTCATTTATCGTACGTGTTATGATTTTTTGTTCTTGATATTGTTACTTATTTCATGATATAATTACTTCCAGAATGTAAAAAATTATTTATATATCATATATATTCAGGATATATATGTATATAATAGATAGATAAATGAAATGAAATACACCGTTCAAGGAGACGGTAGACCGTACCTACGCATGAACGCTGTTTTCATTTCCTTATTGAATTGAATGGAATTAAGTAGAGTATATATATATATATACAGTATAATGATTATGTAATAAATTTAATCATTATTTATTATATATATACTTTATAATCATTTTTGAATGGCTAACATGAAGAATGAATCTCATCGCGTCGTGGAGACGGTAATTCGTACGTATGCACGAGCGATGAAATTATTCCCATAATTATTGAATTGAATTGTAGTGGATGATATAATATCTCATAATAATTATGATATTATAATAACTATATATAGTTATTCTTTAAACCATTATACCCATCCAATTAAGGTGGTGGTGGAAAACATATTACACCACGGCGTGGAGAGGGTATTCCGTACGTACGCACGCACGGTGATTTTGTTTTCCGTAGGATGGATAAAAGGTTAAATGGGGTTGTTTCATATCTATAATAACATATCAGTATATTAGTGATAATGATGTTATTACTTTATAATTAAATAACTAATGAAGAATAAGTTGAAGAAGAAAGAAACTTGAAAAAATTGGTAGAAGAGATTACCTCTTGTTTGACGTACCTCTTTTAAGCTTCCTCTTAGGGCACTAGAGTTGGTCTTTTGAGGAGACCAGAACCTCTATAATGTAACTAGATAGGTTGAGAAGGAAAATTGGTAGGGGTTTTATGAGATTGAAGTCTCAAAATTGAGTGAAGAGGAGAGGGAAGGAGGTGCCCTTATATAGGAGAGGAGAGGGGCACTTTTAGAAACCTCACAAATATTAATTAATAATAAAATGAAAACCCACTTAAAAACCTCCAAAAATGACTCCATTCGAAGATGAGATGATATAGGGTTGTAATAACATCAAAAAATAAAATTTATACATGTTTTAAGTTTATTTTAAACATTATCAACTTTATTTATCATTATTTAATCTATTAAATTTTATTTGTAGTAATAAAATTCTAAATTTTAAATTGTTATAAATACATACTAAAATGTTGTCAATTTTCCATAATTGGATACTTTATAACCTTTTATACCATATAATTTTCAATTTGTGGTTTTTAAATATTTTTGTGATTTTTAAATAATTTAATAATATGTTATTTTTATAAAATAACAATAGTGTGAATTTTGACACTATTCATTTATTTGAGTTTAAATAAAATTCAAACAGAGAATATATTCGAACAAAAATATTTAATAGATTCCTAAAATGTCATATACATAAAAAAAATCATGGGGCATATTAATTTGTTCATATATTATTTATTTTAATATTTTTAAAACCATTTATTTGGTATATCTCTTAATGAAATAATTACTACAACATTTTTGTATAATTATTTAATATACTTATTTTTTGCATAAAAATTAAAAATAAAACCTTATTATGAAGATAAATATAATACATTTCATAAAAAAATTTTACTCGAATTTATCATCTTAAAATCACAACATTTAAATTATTATATTTATTACATTTTGAAGGTGAAATCTTTGACATCATTTAAAATAAAATAATATAAATGTCTTAATAGGTTTTATAAGGCCCCAAATGGTCCACAAATCTACCCTTGGATGATTAGGGTATAGATATACTCTAAAAATAATGTTTGGTCTAGTTTCTGGTCCTTTTTATAGGTATTGTTATTTTAATAAAAACTATATTATTGATTCTTTACTAAGTAAATAATTTCTACATCATTAATGTATAACCTATTAAGGTAATTAAATATTTTTTAAAAATTAAAAATAAAATACCCTGATAAATAAAAACATTTTAGATTTCAAATGATAATTTATAATCGAATTTATATTCTGTATAACCATATATTGAAAATAATCTAATTATTAAATCTTGAGTGAGACATATTTCACTTTCGTTAAAATACAATAAATTAAAGGTCTTAATCACATCCAAGTGGGTTCCAATGGATTCCATTTCGACCCAAATATTACTTAGGACGAAATATAATCATCCAATTATATTAATACAAGTGTTAGGATAATTTTATAATATTATAATTACCCTTAATTACCCGATTTACCTTTAACTATGGTAAATAAAATTTATCGTAGTTACTATTCATAATGCCTAAAAATAAAAAGTTTCCTATTAACATAGTTTGGAACTAGTGATTCAAAATATGGAATCAATTTTTCCAAATTCTAATCACATAAGTGTTAGTGTTTAATTTAAAATTAATCCCGCTGTTGATAAAATGGGTTTTAAAAGTTAAAACGTTGCAAAAGATTGAAATGTTTTTACTTATGAATTCAGTGTAAAATTAATGCTAATGACTTGCATTATATTAAATGGTAAAAATATATTCTATATGTACTTTAAAACCATTTAATATTATTATTTAACCATATAAATTATCTCGATGAAAAATGTTGTTTTTAATTAAAATTTATCATATATTTACTATTCATCAAAATAGGAAACCTATCAGAAAAATATCAAAAATTTATCCAAAGTAAATTTTTATATCTTGATTCAAAAGAATAATTTTAATTTGTAAAATTTAACTTATAAACATTTCAAAAAATATTTTTACAATGGGTTCACCATCAAAAGGCGGAAAAACTGCATTTTTTAAAAAATACTTATTTTACCCGGAAAATTTATTTTATTCTCATACCATGTTCTAGAAAATGTGTATGATTAAAAATAATGTTATAAAATCCAAAATGTATTTAATACTATTTATAAAGTCTAGTTCATAATAATATTATAATAATATCTCATTTGGTGAAACTCGATATTGTGTATAACACACACTATCAAGGAAGGTTGCTCTTGCGTGCAACACAAGCCAAGAATAGTGTTTGCGTATACTGCAAGATAACACAGTGTTGCATATAGTGCTATTTAATCTTGTTGTAGCATAAAACACAAGACATCAATGAAATTAAAAAAATATTTCTCATAAACTCTCGGGGTGTTACATTCTACCCCCATTAAAATGAATTTCGCCCTCGAAATTCGTCGGGGTTATAAATCATTTACTACTTAAAAGTTTCTTTCATAGAAACCCTCATCATAAAAAGTAGTACTAAAACATAATTTTAAAAACTTAAGTATGAAACGTAACAGTTACCCAAATTATCTCATCACTGGGTTTCCCCATAAGAGAACATAGGTGAATATATGGATATGGAAAAAAAATCCAACCATCAAGTTCTAATGGAGAGTAGTAGAGGACATGGCTTTGAAAAAACCCAACAATCACAAAGCCATAAATTTGTGATAATCTAAGGTACCATCTGATTCATACGATATAAGGACACTAGGACAACATTTTTAGTTTTCAAGATCATTTCCCTAAAGTTGAAGAATTTTAATTAGAAGAAATACTTACTTGATTTTGGTACAATCTCACCATTGGTCGTGAATTGAACAATTTCAACTTCACATCTTAAAGAAATGAAGTTGAATTTGTCATTCTTGTAGTGTTAGCTGATCATGTGATAGAATGATAGGTCATTCCATTTGTTCTCAACGAAAAGGTTATATCATGTTAGTATAAGTCCACCTATTGTGTGATAACAAATTAATCTTAAAACAGAAAATAACTTATACTATCCATAAATGGATAACATTAAAATACTTCCAAAAATAAAAATTTAGAAGGAGGTAAACTAAATCCAATTAACTTTTGTCTCACATATCTCATAAGGTATTTCTTGATTGTCACGTTCCAAACATATGAATACCTTAATCATGGATTCTCTTGAAACATGAATCACCATAGAACCTTAGTGAAAACATGAATTCTGTCAAAATTTAACTCTTTCCACATACCAAAATCCCAAAAATTCTATATACTCAAACCATGATATCACTTAGTTCTTATATCAATCATTAGCTCATGAATACTATCAAACATATTATTTTCTCCTTATCCATTCATTATGTGCATATCATCTTCTTCCCAAAAATATTTCAATCAATTTTCATGGTTTCCGGTTCCATTCAACATATACTTTCAAATACTCAAGGAAAAAACATTAGTGTAACAATCCTTAGATCTTATTTATTCCATAGTACCATAAATTATTCTTAATAAACATGCAATCATTTCACTACCTTCTTAAACCACTGACTGAGCTTCATCATTTTATTCCTCAACACTTCTTTCATCTCATATATCATTTGTAGTCTCTTCATCAGCATCCACATAAATACTACCCATATGACCCTGATGATTCTCATCATGAGATTTTCCCTTAGGGAATTGGTTTTAATAATGCATGTACATTCCACATTTAAAACATTTAACCATTGTTGATGTCTTATCAATACCATTATACTTGTCCATTGTGTTAGCTGAACATTTTCCTTTTCAATTACTGGCTTTATGTCCTTCTTTTCCACACCCAAAGCATCTTCCAGTTCCATTGAAACATTCTCCTTGATACCTCTTCCCACATGATTTACATGAGGGAAATAGAACTTTATTTCCTCTATGATCATCATGAAACTCCATCTTTATCTTATTAGACAAGTCAAGAAACTTACCAAAGTTTAGATTATTTATCATGTTATGAGATTGCTGATTAGTCATAATAACGATATTTCACCTTCTAAATCCCGTTTCATTTGGTTTCACATGAATAATATCATTCCATTATCCATCTTATCCTCTATTATCATGAATCTTCATATTTCGAGCCATTTTCTAAAACCAAAAAAGAATAGTATGAGTGGAAAAAATCATTCTAGGTAAGAGATATAATAAAGAGGGAGTACCTTCAATATCTAACATCTTATGTTTAATTCTAATATCATTTCCATAATTCTAGGACTATAACCTATACTTATACGTAAACTTAGGGACATCCCTAGACATACCTTAGAAATATCTTCTAGGGATCTCACTAATGTTTTCGCATCCTAGTTTCTAAAAGTTAACTAAATCATTCCTCTGTTACCAACTGTAGAGACCCAATCTTGACGTATATAGACATTACAATTCTTTTGCGGAATAATTAATACATAACACGAACCAACACTAAAGGACCGTAATAGTTTCGTGCCTTTGGAAACATGGAACAAAATCTTCTAATCGTTGTGAAAGATCTTCAATATCTCCCATAAAGATCTTCCCCTTTTTTTCTTATCTAAAACCTTTCCTTATATCCTGGGGAAAAGAAAACATAAAAAGGGTGAGATCAATTGCTCAGTAAGTTTAAGCATATGGAACATAAAACAATCCATAAACATTTGAATGCAAAAACATGAACATAAAATCTAAACATCAAAATCTTGAGCAATGCCATAAAACTTGGAAGTACATAGGGAATATATCATAGAAGAACATAAATCATGATAAAATAGCATGGAAATAAAACATGAAGTTTTGTAAAACCATTGAGAACATGATATGATTTCAATTGTATCCAAGTCATTTCTACCAAGACCATCTTAGTGGAAAAAGTCCCTTACTGAATCGAGTTCACTCCTCGTTCCAGTCCTGTATCACTGAACCAGATTAACTTTCCATTCCAGTCATGCATATCTCATGAGATATAAATCTTTACCCAATGAATTGAAGGAAGATATAGGTCCCACTCATCTCATAATGAAATCATTCTTACTTATTCCACAAAATAAACATACATCATTCATAATAACCTGACGAAGAAAATGGGTTTCATAAACATCATCCCATCATCACATAATATATAAAAAAGAAATGGATATCATTTCATCATAAGGAAAATCAAACCATGAAAATAATAAAGACATTATACTTGAAACATAATCATAGTAAATACTGTCATCTTAGATGGAAAATAATTTGGACAAAATACTTGAAATGAATTCTTGAGGAAAATATCCTTTCTTCTTCAAAATTATTTTCTTTTCTCAAAATTCCGTGCAATTTTAACAAGAATTTTTTTTTGAAAATAATATTGAAATTTTTAAAAGGAAAATTCATGGAAATAAGGCATTATGAAACTATAAAAATCCATTCACACCGTCTAAGTTAAAAAAAATATTCTCCTCGTACTTTTGCCGGAAAATCAAAAAGTTCCTCGTATGGTAAACAAAAGAAAGATTCATTCCATAACACAATGTAAAAGCCAATCAGGGGTAAGAATGAATTTAAAAATAAATGGAAGAATAGTAAACATTTTATGAAATCATTTTGAGAAAACATTTACATGGATAATAAAAACAACCCCAGTAAATACTTACGAATAAACAATCTCGGATAAGAACGAGATTGTAATAATTATCCCTTACCTTATGTCTGGTATGATTCGTATATATCGGCACCTCCTGTATAATGATTTAAATAATTTCATTGACTTATTACATAATCATATTCATTGTTATGATATCATATATGGTTCACTTATGACTTTATATTACCCGTTATTTTGTAAATTCCATGTTAAAGCAGCGTTTTGGATAAAATCGATCATACGTGTTTTGATTTGTTGTTCTTTATATTGTTACTTATTTCATGATATACTTACTTCCATAATTTAAAAAATAATTTATATATCATATATATTCAGGATATATATGTATATAATACATAGATAAATGAAATTAAATACACCGTTCATGGAGAAGGTAGACCGTACGTACGCATGAACATTGTTTTGATTTCCTTATTGAATTGAATGGAAGTAAGTAGAGTACATATATATATATATATCTAGTAGAATTATTATGTCATAAATTTGACCATTATTTATTATATATATACTTTATAATCATTCTGGAATGGCTAATATGGAGAATGAATCTCATCGCGTTGTGGAGACGGTAATCCGTACGTTTGCACGAGCAATGATATCGTTCCCATAATTATTGAATTGAATTATAGTAGATTATATAATATCTCAGAATCAGTATGATGTTATAATAACTATATATAGTTATTATTTACACCATTATACCCATCCAAGTAAGGTGGTGGTGGAAAACAGATTACACCACGGCGTGGAGACGGTATTCCGTAGGTACGCACACGTGGTGATTTCGTTTTCCATAGGATGGATAAAAGGTTAAATGGGGTTGTTTAATATTTATAATAACATATAAGTATATTATTGATACTTATTTTATTACTTTATAATGAAATAACTAAATAAGAATAAGTTGAAGAAGAAAGAAACTTGAAAGAATCGGTAGAAGAGATTACCTCTTCTTTGACGCACCTCTTTTAGACTTCCTCTTAGAGAACTAGAGTTGGTCATTTTAGGAGACCATAACCTTTATAATGTAACTAGATAGGTTGATAAGAAAAATGGGCAGGGTTTGGCTGAGCTTGAAGGCTCAAAATTGAGTGAAGAGGATAGGGAAGGAGCTGCCCTTATATACGAGAGGAGAGGGGCACCTTTGGAAACCTTACAAATATTAATTAATAATAAAATGAAAATACACATAAAAACCTACAAAAAATGACCCAATTAGAAAATGATATTATATAGGGTTTTAATATCATCAACCAATAAAATTTAGACATGTTTTATGTTTATTTTTAACTTTATCAACCTGATTTATCATTATTTAATCTATTAAAGTTTATTTGTGGTAATAAAATTCTAAATTTTAAATTGTTATAAATAAATACTTAAATGTTGTAAATTTTCCATAATTTTATACTTTATAACATTTTATACCATATAATTTTTAATTTGTAGTTTTTAACTATTATTGTGATTTTTAAATAATTTAATAATATGTTATTTTTATAAAATACCAATAGTGTGAATTTTGACACTATTCATTTATTTGAGTTTAAATAAAATACACACATAGAATATATTCGAACAAAAATATTTAATAGATTCTTAACATTTCATATTCATCAAAAAAATTCATGGGTAACATTAATTTGTTCATATATTATTTATTTTAATATTTTTAAAACCATTTATTTGGTATATCTCTTAATGAAATAATTACTACATCATTTTTGTATAATGATTTAATACACATATTTGTTGCATAAAAATTTAAAATAAAACCCTATGATTAATAAAAATTTAATAATTTTCATAATAATATTTTTAATCTAATTTATCTTCTTAAAATCACAACATTTAAATTATTATATTTATTAAATTATGAAGGTGACATCTATGACATCATTTAAAATAAAATAATATAAATGTCTTAATTGGTTTTATAAGGCCCTAAATGATCCACAAATAGACCCTCGGATTCTTACGGTATATATATACTCGACCAATAGTTTTTTGTCTAGTTTCTGGTCCTTTTTATAGGTATTTTTATTTTAATAAAAACTATATTATTGATTATTCACTAAATAAATAATTTCTACATCATTAATGTATAAGCTATTAAGGTAATTAAATATTTCTTAAAAATTACAAATAAATTACCATGATAAAGAAAAAAGACTATATTTCAAATGAGTATTTATAATAGAATTTATATCTTGTATAACCTTATATTAAAAATAATCTAATTATTAAAGTTTGAGTGAGACATATTTCACTTTCTTTAAAATAAATTAAATTAAAGGTCTTAATCACATCCAAGTGGGTTCCAATGGATTCAATTGCTACCAAAATATGCCTTATGACAAAATATAATCATCCAATTATATTAATTCAAGTGTTAGGGTAATTTTATAAAATTATATTTACCCTTAATTACGCGATTTACCTTTAACTATGATAAATAAAATTTACCAAAGTTACTATTCATAATGCCTAAAAATAAAAAGTATCCTATTAACATAATTTTGACCTACTGATTCCAAATATGGAATAAATTTTTCAAAATCAAATCACATAAGTGGCAGTATTTAATTTAAAATTAATCCTGCTGTTGAGAATATGGGTTTTAAAAGTTAAAATGTTGCAAAAGATTTAAATGTTTTTACTTATGAATTCAGTGTAAAATTAATGCTAATTACTTACAATATATTAAATGGTAAAAATATATTCTATTTATACTTTAAAACCATTTAATATTATAATTTAACAAGTATAAATTTTCTCATTGAAAAAATTTGTTTTTAATTAAAATCTACCGTATATTTACTACTCATCAAAATCAGAAACTTATCAGAAAAATATCAAAAATTTATCCAAAGTAAATTTTTATATCCTGATTCAAAATAAGAATTTTATTTTGTCAAATTTAACTTATAAACATGACAAAAACTATATTTAATGTAGGTGCGCCATCGAAAAGCGGCAAAACTGTATTTTTTTAAAAATACTAATTTTACCCGAAAAATTTATTTTATTCTCATACCATGTTCTAGAAAATGTGTTTGATGAATAATAATGTTATAAAATTCAAAATTTAGTTAATACTATTCATAACAGCTAGTTCATAATTATATTATAATAATATCTTGTTTAGTGAAACTTGGTATTGCGTATAACACACACTTTTGAGGAAAGTTCCTCTTGTGTGCAACACAAGCCAAGAATAGTGTTTCCGTATACTGCAAGATAATATGGTGTTTCATATAGTGAAATTTAATCTTCGTGTAGCATACAACACAAGACATCAATGAAATTAAAAAGAATATTTCTCATAAACTCTTGGGGTGTTACATTTCAATATAGGTTATCCGTGGCAGTTTTCCCTTTTTGTTTTCTCACCTAACAATATATTCAAGTCCTTTATAATGGTTTGTAAATATTTTTTGAATTTTCTATATCATATCCCTTGGGTGTGTCAAAATATGTGTGTGTTAATGAATATTTGTCCTGCACTGGGTGATGATCGAGTTAATTACCAATGTTTCTTTTTTGAGGGTTATTACCCCTAGGTACAACTATGAAAGGTCCATATCTACATGTAGTATGCAGACAAAGATGTAATTTCTTAGAAACCACTCACTTTACACTTCACTAAAATTCTAGGATATTTTCCTATATATATACTTATTCATAGGGTTTTTCATAATGTATTCAAATCATAATACCCAAATGTAACTAGAACTTGACTTGATGCCGACTATAGTGGCCTAAGCATTTTATACAAATATCTATATTATTATTAACATAAATAACCAAGAAATACAAGCCAAGGATCAAAATACCAAATGTATTTCGAATAATAGATACATAAAAAATCAACATAAAACTAAAATACAATTTCCATATTTTATTCTCCATATTGAGATCATAAATCCCTTTGATCTTTGAAAATTTCATAGATTACCTAGGGAGTACATAGAAGAAAGGGGTGGGATATAAATCATATTAATAAAATATAAATGGTAATGAAGCATATTATATGAGTCAAAAGGCATAACATGATATCATAAAATAAAGTGCTCGTGAATAATCATATGGATTCATGACATAAAGAACATGAAATCATAAGATCATGGAAACATAGGAATGTGAAAACAACATAAAATGTGACATGCATATGTCAAGGATAATTTCCAATATAACACCACATGGGGGATATAGTACCATCATGGATTATTTTTACTCCCAAATACCATATATAACTTATCGGGAGACAAAAACATTACCCAATACATTGGATATAGTTCTAGGTACACCCGTCATAACATGTATATTCTTATGTGTTCCATAAATGAAATCAATCATAAGGAATACACATAAGAATTACCCACGGAAAGAAATGGGATACATAATCCTACTTAATATCATAATCAAAGTAGATTTCATAAAGATTCCAAATAGATTAAATAATTAAATACTTTTGACTTTTATATCGAGTTATATAATCATAGGTATCAATATTTTATTTTAATATGAAAAAAATGTCATGATTAAAGGTAGATAATTGGATATATAAATGAACATTCAAAACAGACATTTAATGAATCGGTTAAACAATTTTGAATAATGAATAGGTATGGAATTTGCTTTAAAAACTAAAGTTAAATCATAATATACATAGATAAATTAAATTTGAGATTGAAACTTCATAACCCCAAGAAAAAGTGTGGTTTAGAGAGATCCCTTAACTTATGTTCCAGAATCATTCTACACTTTCACTTAATGTCCTAAATAATAAAATTAATTAAATAATTAATTAATTAAAAATATTTAAAATTTATTTTTAAATTACTGTAATAATATTGTATTGATTTACAACTAGTCCATTGAGATATAAGGAATAATTTCATTATTATGAGGGCATACGTTACAATATTCCAAGGTCGGATTGCTTATGGATAATTATTGAAGTTCACATTAAATGGGACTACAACTCTACAAGTGAAATGAAGTGTTATTAATAACCTTATAGAATTTGAAATTATATCAGATTTATATATGTGTTCCAATATATGGATGATTCATTTAGTAAAAGGCTAATGATATATGTTTAGTTTATTTTGGTGATCTTACCGACCATCACAAGCTATTTTCGTTTTATTTAATATTATAGACATATGTTTATTTTGTAATGTGAAATAATATATAATTTATATATTTAGTTCATTTTAAACCATTATAATTGAATTTAAATCTTCCATGGAGGTGGTAATTAAAAATGAAGATTCATTGTCCATGAAGGTGGTAACAAATATAATATGGAAAATGGTTTCATTTTTTGAATAATAGGAGAAGAGAAGATGTTGGATGGTAGATATTCTATTATCAATATAACACTCAATTATATATATGATACTGGAGTTGTTATTATATGTTGGATGAGGAAGGTTATGGGAAGTTAGGATAAGAAAATAATTTAAAATAAGTAGTCTGAAAATATTACCTCTTGAATGTCATCTCCTTGAAACACTCTTTAAGGTACTTAGAATTGGACATTTTTATGATACAAATAGAACTATGTTTGGGGGAGAGGATTACAAAGGTAATTGGATATATATTTGTAAATATCAATGTCTTATAAGTTGTGAGGAGAAGGGGTGGTGAGGGGTGTTATTTATAGGCGGAGAGAGATGTTGTTTAATATTATAATCATAAGTTTGTTATTTTGGTTCAAGACTATCAATAATGATGAATCTTTTGAATATATACAATAATTTACCTAGGATATAATCACCTTCACACAGTGGATGATTTTCAGATTATAGTTGAGGCGGGATCAACTATAGTGATAGGTACCATCTTTTTTTCATTTTCTATAGTAAATGATCTGCTTGATATAGGTGTATCACACTAATTTATATCTATCGATTTTTTTGATATGATGAAACTTATAATAGAGATCATTTACCTCATTATGGATTTATCAATTCCACTTTGAATGAAGAAAGAGTTGGGGTTTCATTGTTTGTCTTGTTCTCCTTCGGTAGCTAACATAAAGATAGTATGGTATTTCTTAGTTCTCAATTTGGATCTTTTCGATGTCATCATCGGGATGGATTGTTTGGTCAATCAATAAGATGAGATTGATTTTTATAATCATCATGTTTCATTATTTATTATGGATGGGATATATTAGGTATTCTAGGGAGATTGGGTCTTGAGGTACGATTATGAAGGACCTTACCACACATACCTAAGGGGTTTATTTTCTTTCATTGAAACTAATCCCAATAATGTTTCCTTAATTATTGATCTTACTTTTTTTATTTAGTAATTACCTAATGTTTACCTAGATAAAATATGTGTTCTCCATCTATTAATATTGGTGGAGTTCATGGATGATCTGGTTTTATACACACATCTGATTTATATATCCTCTTATCATATGGAATCCACTAAGCTAAAATATCTCAGGGTTCAATTAGACAATGTGATTGAGAAAGGTTTTATCGATCTTAGTGTTTCACCATGGGTTTCCACCATGCTATTTTCTAATAAGGTTGTTGGTTCATTCAATATCTGTGTAAACTATTGAAAATTAAATCAAGTGACTATTAAGAATAATTACTATTTGTCTAATTAGATGATCTATTTGACAAATTAAATGTGGTGAAGTTTTTTTCAAAAATCGATATTCGATCGGGATATCATCAGCTAAGATTTCGGGAGTTTTATATATAGAAGACATATTTCAAGAGACTTTATGGCCATTATGAATATATTACAATGCATTTTGGTCCAACTAACACTCCTGACATGTTTAGGGATTTCTAGAAGAGTCTCTAGGAGGATATGGGGACTTGGGTAAGATTGAGTAAAAATGATCATCTATATATGGAGGGATAGAAATCACATGATACATATATTTTTGAGGATATTATTCATTCATGCATTTTTTATTTAGGTGTATTGTATGATAACCATTTGGTACTGGTTGAGTTTTCGTATAAAAATAGTTATCAATCACCAATCAGAATGGAACCCTTCAAGGCTTTGTATAGTCACCCATGAAGGTCACATATTTATTATCATTGGTGGGAGTGGCCTCTCTAGTGGAAATGAGTCTCGTTTAGGATGCATCAGTGATGATTTATGATAAACATTGATATTGTAATCAACTCCACCACACTGAAAATTGAGCTTCCTCAAAAATTGATCTAGTCTTAAATACCATGATCTTGGTGCTTTCTTCAACCCATATAAAGCATTATTCATCTGAAAAAACTATGTTCTCATATTCATGAATGATAAAACCATATGGATGATCAATATAAACATCTTCTTCTAAAACCCAATTTTGGAACATTGACTTGACTTCCATATAGAAAACTATGAACCTTCTTTGCACTACTATGGACAATAATAATATGATTGTTTCTTGCTACGCAACAGGTGAAAATTTTTCATCAAAATTAATACCCTTTATCTAGGAGTACCCTTTTCACACTAATCGTGATTTTTTTTGGAATAATTATGCCATATTTGTTCATCTTGTTTCAAAAGACCCATTTGGTTCCAATAGAATTCTTATCAATTGCTCTCAAAACAATCTCCCATGTATGATTATTTTCAAGTTATTCATTCATTTATTGAACACAAATCTCATATCATGATGCTTCTTAAAAAATAATTTCCCTATACCTATGATAAGAAAGATGTTTGTTATAGAGTCTTTATCTTCCTTCCCTCTACTGGAACTATCTAATCTATGATTATGTTATTTCTATCAATTTCAGATTGACTATTCAATCTCTATTCTGATAAAGTTTTATATTCATCTTTTTAATTATCTTAACATTCTTATGAATCTTTCTCTCGTAGTAGAATCCCCCATGATCTTATTATATCTTCAGCACTATCCTCTTAAAACTGTTCATGTATTTGCTGAATATTATGTGCTTTTTCTATCATAACCACATAATTATTTTCTAAAACTTTTCCCATATACTTATTGACCTTTTCTCATAGATTCTTGGTATCCTTAAAAAAGTCATCTAATCTTGTATTGTTAGAAACAAATAGATAATCATGAAATACATGAATGTTGCTACTTCTCCCCAAACTGATCTTCTCTTGGTGAAAACAGTAACACTCAAATTGAGGCATGATTCAATTGGTTGAATACGAAATTTTACTTAGAACCACTAGATCATTCATGTATAGATTTTAATGATCTTAATTTTCACATTAGACTCTTTATCACACAATCTCCCATAAGTGAATTTCAAGAATTTGGATTCTTCTTGTTGTATGTATTTCCATTCAATTTATGCTCTCACTCCCTTTCAACACACACACCCCATGGAATATATATCCCCATTAGTCCGACAAAAAATCTAGAAGATATTAGAAACTTTTAACACTTAGGTAGAGAGTATCCACTGGAATCCTTAAGAAAATGATTGTTGTCGATCATGATGGATCAACCCTTTGATACTTTCTTGAAAATCACTATACTCTTTCTATGACTATTCAATCTTCCCAAATAACGTTAATTATTCTATCCATATTATTGGACATTATATACCCAAATTTTTATTATTTTTCTGGCTTATGGATTCTATAGGCTCGGACTTTTTGAAAATTTTGGGCTTAAACCCAATAGCATAAATTTCCTTCCTATGTACTCCACCAATATTCCATTTTTCCTAACTCTTTCTCTAAGTAAGAATTTTTTCACTATTCATATGATCTTGCTTAATCATCCATTATAGGTATTTTTCTATTAACCTCACTTCTTTACTTATTTCATGAAACAAAATCAGAGCATCTCATTCCTTTTTCATCCAGGTTTTTCCATGTTCTTTCCAAGAGATCAATCGTGAGTATAACAAAGGAGGTGAGTGATATGCCTTTCAATGTGCTCCTTGTGTTTCCCTTGAGGCTTTAAACCCATTTTTTTAAACTTATCATGTTTTTTTCTAGTATAGGATTTTTCTTTATACTCTACTGGAGTTGAGGATCTCCCTTCTAGTTTCTTTTCCATCCTATATTTTGTCCAACTATAATATCTTTCTATATTTCCATGGTTAGAACATAAAAAACATATCCCATTAAAAACGTATCTCATGTTATAATTTATAGGTTGAGATCATGATAAAACTAGAGTTATTATTCTAATATTTATCTCATGGTATTCTTGAAACACACTCATGGCATGTCCCAGTCTTCCACAATAGTTTCATTTCAAGTCTACCTTATTTTTAGAGACACTTCTTTTAGATTTCTCAAGTAGTTTCTACTTATTATTATATTTTGAAGTATTTTTTTCTTCACAGAATTAAATATATTCCAAATATTCAATACAAAAACTTGAACTATGACTATTCATTCTACATAAATAGCACATGTTTTCATTACTTCCTGTAAAATACATTTTAGGTCTGTCTTTAGTGCCTAAATGATTTTTCCTATTTCAAAAACTATTCATAGATTTCTTTCTATCATGCATGGGAGGGGGCTCATCATATCCAATACTATATTTTCCTAAACTAGATATAATTTGGTATGAGATAATCATTACTTGTTTTTCTTATGATTTTGTATATTTTGTTTTCGTTTCATTATTAACTTCTAAAGGACAGTAAAATAATAAATGAAAATCATACTTTCATTTGGTTTTCCCATTGGAATTAGATTTATCCACTTTTTTATTGACTAATTCTAGTTCTTATCTCAATTTTTTAATCTTAATATCCTTTTATTCAATTTTATAATTATGTTATTTCTTTAAATTCTTCCCACTAATCATCTCATATTCCAATTCTAATGTGAGATTATCCAATATGTCACTTTTCTCCATTATTTTAAAATTCATCTGAGTAACAGAGTCTTTAAAACACCCATTATCTTATTGTAGCCTTTGATTCTCATGTTCCATTTCTGACTAGGGTGTATCAGGATTATAAATTCTCTCTAACAACTTCTGAATTTATTTTGAGCTTAGGTTCTATCCCTTGTCATCAGTTTTGAGTTTTTCAATCTCTATGTATATCTTTTAAAATTCATTATCTTGAGAGTCATTCTTATCCCACAGATCTATCTAAACTTCAAAAATACAATTATTTAAACCTTTTATATTTTTTACTTCAATTTCTTGGACATTGATTCAAATATATTTAGATTTATTTTCTTCAGCCAAATTCTGATCCAATTCATTTGTTTTTTGGATGAATTACACTTTTGGAATTCCTGAAATTTCTTCATCATCAGTAGTTCTAGGATCACGTAGACTGTCTAGTTATTCAATAATTCCTACGTAATTATTGAATTAGTAAATATTTTCATTGTATGATTCATCCAAACCATTCTTCATTGCATTGTTTGTTTCCTTCAACTAAATCAAACTCCTTCTATAGACACTTTCACACCGAGGAATACCATCAGACTTCTAATTATTATTTGAAGTTCTACCCTTTCCATGGAACATTGAGATAATAATAAAATTAATCTTCAATTCCAACATGTTATTAAACCATTTCGTAGAAAAAAATGCAAAAAAAAGCAACCTACACTCTAATACCAATTGTTAGGACTAAAAGAGGATTAAGTACCTTAAGATGGGGGGTGAATCAATGTATAAATATTCTTTTCAAAATTATTCCTTACCTACTGCATCTTGAACTCTTTATTATAAGGGTTGCTTTATTTTATCTTAAGTGGTTATGTTGATATTATTATTTCCTTCTTTACCTGATGATAATGCATTGAAATTAAAGAAAGATAACAACCAAAAGGACACACAATTTTTTACTTGGTTCACCCTCACTGGGATACATCCCAGGAATATACAACGAAAATGTTCTGATGTACCAAATCCACAAAGTCTCTCTACCAAAATGATGTCTATGATAGATCACTTCTTTGCCTAGGCTCACTATCTTTATAATGATTAGGGGAAACTCACTACTTCCCAAGGGTTACTCCCTCAATATTTCCTTTGATATATCACTGCTAGTGGAAAGGGTCACATTCATCCTCTTCCTTTTATCACTACTCTAGAAAGGAATAAAACACAATTTGAAGACATGTAGGTCCCCTCGTTATAGATAATGAATACATCACCAGTTGAAGTTAGATGATCTATTGAATTTTAGCTTTCATCCACTTGATGATTATCACTTTACCATAGTTTTACTGGGAAATCCATTTTGAATACTTTAGAGATGCTCACTAAATTTCATGAAGCTCACCTCTTTCATGAAGCACCTTCCATTAATAAATCTCAAACAATGTTTACGAAGAACCTTACTTCGCAAAGCACAGACATCCTTCATGAGGCTCATATCTTTCATACAGCTCAACACTTTCTCAAAGATCACAACTTTTAGTCAGCTTATATAGTTTTCTTGAACTCTAACACCTTCAGTCTAATTTCATAGCCTTCATAAACTTAGACACTTTCGGTTAGATTTTATAGCCTTCACTAACTACACTTCTTCATGAACTTTTTCACAAGAACAACCTTCATGAGTCACCTCCAAGAATTCAGATCCTTTGAATCTTTTTTAAGTAATGATATACATCTCTGTGGAGGGGGGAGAGGACTGTTTATAGGCATTTCCACCTATTATAGAAGCTTCTATCCCAATCATCACTTTTTAATGTAGCTCTCCAATCTCATTTAATAATCTACATCTTTTCAAAAATCATTAAGGATATTTATCATTCACGAAGCTTCTCATATTCATAGATATTTATTATTAACCCTTCACAAATTAGTGATTCTCTACTTCTTGTAGTCATGAAGATTTACCGTCAACCCTTCATTCATTCATGATGCTCGTTTGTGATAATTCACACCTTCATGAAACTCCCTTCATGAAGTCGAGTATTTGTGAGGCTCATGCCTTTACCATATTTTTATGATCCATTCATGGAAATAGAAATTTATTTGTGATTCATCCTCCAAATTTTGGACCCAAACTATTTTGCAAACCTTGGGAAATACTTCCAACTAGCATATACAATTTTTTGTACCACTTACAATGGATACATTCCTTTAACTTTGACATTTTTCCACATACCTCAACAAAAATATCTCTATAACCCCAAAATTGACCAAAAAACCTACTTTTTCAATGGACACAATCAACCCCAAAAAACTACAATGTCACCTTGAGGGATTTTTGCCCAAAAAATATGTACTGGAATGGAGAGTATACCCAGTTTATTGAGGGACTCTGTATACAATTATAGTATTGGTATTGATCATTGACTAAGGAAAAGATTGAATTAGGAGTGAACTCAATCCACTATAGGAATCTATCCACCATGATAATATTTTTAGTGATCCAAGACTAAGGAAATTATTTTCTATGTTTATGTTTATGACAAAACCTATGTCTTTTTCTTATGAAATATTCTCATTTATCAGTAATTATTATTGATTATTTTGTACTCTTATAATGTTTCTTATGAAAATACCATATGTCACAACTCATGATTAATTTTCTTTGACTTATTGTGTTTAAATTTTGAATGTTATGATCATTTTCTCATACACTTGTGTTTATCTTATTATATCTTATAATTATTGATTTATATCTCCCATTTTTACCCTTTATATGAATCTGAGATCACACTTTATTATGTTTCCTTTTCCCCAGGTTATAAAGAATGTTTTTAAATATGGAACATCTAAGAAGGGTACTAAGTGAGAGGAAAGTTATGAGAGATGTTAGATATATTTTATGAAATAAGTTAATTATGTATCTAATTTCCAAAGACACCAAACCTTTATGTTTTTTGGGTGTTTGTTATTATTAGATCTATTAAATATTCCTAAAATATTATGTAATATTTATATAAATAATATTTGGGTCACCTCATTTGGAATTTCAGTGAGGTTTATTTATTTTTTAATATTATTTTATGAAGAATATATAGATAGAACATAAGATAACCAATGAAGAACTTAAAGTGATATAGGGTAAACCTAAATGTTTTATAGGTTGACAAGAATTTTTCATTATTTTGGACATCCCAACATTGATTTTATTAAATATATGATTTCTCACTCTATTTATTTTATCTCAATGCTTATACTAACCTTTTTAGTTTTAGTCAATGGTTGTAACTAGAGGTAATCATGTGAACAATGAATGTTATGGCCAATGCAACTTCCATCCTCATGTGAAAAAAAAAGAAATGAGTGATAGGGTTCGAAATATTGTGGCTATACTCACCCAAATAACTCTTGTTATGAACAATAACATGAATCATAGATAACATCTAAATTATCAAAGAAAGAAAAACTCACTATTGATTATTTTATATGGAAATGTCCACATACATTTAGTGGTTACTCTGATCCTATTATTTCTAAACAATGGATAAATGCTATATAAATTATATTTATGTTCTCCTGTGTTTGTACAATGTGAAGACAATTTTTTAAATGTATCATTTGGAAGGTGAATCTAATAAATGGTGGACTCTTAGCAAGCATATGAGTCAAGGGGGGATTTAATCCAAGATATGGGAAGAGTTTAAGATAGTATTTTTCAATAAGTATTTTTATTTAAATATTTTCACTAAAATAGAAAGGGGGATCCTTGAACTAAATAATATGTATAATGAATCTATTAATTCCTATGAGGTAAATTTTCCCAAACATTCTAGGTATGCTTGATGTTTTTACCATAAACCCTAAAATAAAATTTTTCTGATTATAAAATTCCCCTATTGATCCTAATGTGATTTACTTGGTTCTAGAGGCTCCATTATAATGTTTTTTTTATCTCTCACTATCCTCTTTCATGCATCTTTATACTGGTTGAAAGATTTAATTTCCATTAATTGTAATCCAATGAGTTGGATCCATTCTAATCTATTTCCTTCTCTTCTTCTCAATGGGTTTGATTTCTTATGAAGTTATATCATTGAATCTAGAATGGACATGGAGAATTTACATTTTCTACATTGAATATAGGTTATCTAGAATCTTATCTCCTCCTATCCCATAATTATTCTTAAAGTAAATAATATTTACATTGTTCTTAGGGTAGGTGAATCTATATTATGGTCTATACCTTAGAATGCATTATGCTATCATAATTTTTCTTTGGTTTTGATTTATGAAATTGATGATTTCAAATCCAGGATAGGTGAATTTGATCTTTTATATCTGTGTAAATGTTTTCTAAAAATGGTTTTTATTGAAAAATGTTTTAATTCACATGATGTGATTGATTAAATTCATCAAATATATTTTTAAATTAGAAATTGTTTATCAAGAATGTAATAAGATTTACATTACTATATAAAATGCTTATGAAATATGGGATTGGTTTTATAGAAACATAATAATGATATATATCACAATAGAATACCATGGGGTAATGGTAAAAATAATGTATAGATAATCCTTAGTGGAGTAAGATACAACTACAATAGGTTCTTATAATGCCATGGTTCCTAGTGGGTTGTCATTTTGGGGGATTCAGGTTCCTGGACTTTAGGATTCGGTTTTGCTGGAAAGTGTTCTTTTGTGTGTATTAGTTGTGTACACCTTTGTGTTGTGGATTTACCTTTGGTTATATTTGGATAAATTAAATTCATGTTTATTAGATATGATTATTTTCCCACAAGATATGTATATTGATGCTGGAAACCTATTTTATTCATATTTTTATGACTTATGGATATATGTTATGTCATGTCATATTGTTTATTTGAATATAGCATGTTTTTTGAAAAGGAAACCATAAGAAGATTTTATATGGGAAAATTTATTTCTTTTTTAAATGTTTTATAAATATGTTTTATATAAGAACTAGTATATGAATATGTATAGAATTCATATAGATTTATTGGTGGTATCCTACTGATCTTTAGATCCCACACCCTACATTGTTTTGGGGCATTTATAGACTTTGTTTTGCATGATATAGTTAAAGTAAAGGTCATGAAGTAGAGGCTGGATCTATTAGATCATGCTTTCTTATAGTGGATTGGGATAATGGTGACATATGGTCATGAGGAGATAGAACCATGGGTCGTTTCAATTTCTATGTCAATGGTCTTTCAGTTTTTTATTCTAGACCTTGTTATCTAGTTTTAGGATATTACCTTTATAGTTTGGCTGTTTTGATATATAATATATTTTTTAGATATATATTCTGATAATATGATTGTATATATCTAATCATATTTTTTTTAGGGTTAAATCATTCCCATGCCTCTTTTTATGATACCCAAGTGCATGGCGCTAGCCCTCATTGATCAGGAACGTGATTCAGGCCTTGTGGCGAGCCAATTTGGGTGACATTATGGGTTTAACCATGTTTGTCTGTTACTAGATGGATACAATTTATGATTTTTTATAAATATCTCACAACTATCAAATATAATAACCAAGCTGACTCGAAAGGCATGCAAGTTCCATTGGACATATGAATATGTGGAAAATTTCAAGGACCTAAATGAAAGGTGGGTCAGTACACCCATACTCACACTACCCTATACTGGAGAAATATTTTAGATCTTTAGTAATGAATCAATGAATGGTTTGGGATTTTTCCTCTTGAAAAATGATACGGTGATAGCTTATTCCCACACCAATTGATAATTCATGAACAATATTACCAAACTCATGATTTAGAGATAGAAATGGATTTTTTGTATTAAATAAATGGAGGAATTATCTCTATGGTGAATGGTTTGATACATATATTGATCAAAAAAACATAAAGTATAAATTCACATAGAATGAGTTAAATACGTAAAATATTATATGGTTAGGTTTGATTAAATATTATTATTGGGAAATACATTACCACCCTCAGAAGGTAAACAAGGTGGTTGTTGCTATAAGTCCGAAGGACCATGATAGTTTTTCTATCTTGAGTATTGAAAGAGATCTAATACTTATGGATTTTCAAAATATGGATATTGAAATCATGAGGAAAGTTCAAATATCATATCTTTCTTAGATGAATATTTAATAATCCATCTATGTGAAGATTAAATAGGCATAGAAGGAAGATTTAGATTGTAGAATAATTTGAGGAATTTTCCTGAGTTTAACCATGATAGTGATAGAATGATCAGTTATAGGAAACAAGTATGTGTCTATTCAATACCAAATTTAAAGTATTTATTTTATGAATCTCATAGTTCATCATTTTGTATTAATATTGGATATACAAAGATATGTAAAGATATAAAAGATTTTATATGGTGGGACACCATGAAAATGGATATAGCGGAGTATGTATCTTATTAATTAGTATGTTAGTGAGTTAACACTGAGTAAGAGAAGTTTCAAGGGATGTTGAAAACATTACCTATACTAGAATAGAAATGGTAGAATATTAATATGGATTTAATCATTGGACTCCCCCAAACATCTAAAGTCCATAACTATATTTGTATTATATTCAAAACACCTTAAAAAGTAAGAAAATGTAATTACTATTAGATAATTTTTATTTCTTGATCATCTTACCGTATATACATTAAAGAAGTGGTATTTCATGGGGTATCACATTATCTAGTATTTTATTGGGATGCAAGATTAAGATCTTTTTCTATGTATTTCAATGGTGGTTGGGATCAATACCTTCCTCTAGTTTAATTTTATTACACCAGTAGCTTTCACTCGAGCATTCAAATAACTTCTTATGAAGACCTCTATGTAAAGAAGTGTTGGAATTAAATATGTTGAGATGAATTTTGTAAAAAAATCAATTGTAACTCTGTCTCACTAAGAAAATAGAAGAGAAAATAGATCTATTCATATCATATTATTCCAAACTATAGTTAATAGAAAAGTTATATTGGTAATCATCACTGATATCTGGAGTTTGAAGTTGGTGAAAAGATATTCCAATGAATATCTCCATGTAAAATTAATGATATTTGTAAAGAAGGAAAAGCTAATACTTATATATATTGGTCCCATTATGATTATTTATCTTATGGTGATGGTTTTTAATCTCTTAGTGGTTCCAAAAAAATTATCTGAAGTTCACGATGTGTTTCATGTATCACTTTTGAGGAAATACATACATAATACATCACAAGTACTGAACACGGAGGTTGAACTTGAAAATGATCTTTCTTATGAGGAATAAATGATAAAAATATTGTATTATAGAGATAAAGTGTGATGGAACAAGACTACTCACCTGGTTAAATTTATTTAGGGGAATCATAAGTTTGAGAAATCTATATGAGAACCTGGGGATGTGATGAGGAAAAAGTATCCTCGGTTGGTTGTATCAGAGGGATAGAATTTTGAGGAAGAAATTTTTATAAGGGGGTATAATGTAACACCCATATGTTTTATGATAAATTTCTCTTTAAATAAATTCAATGTATTTGACATCTTTCTTTACACATAACATTTAGTTTAGATAAACTCTGATATAATATTTGCATATTATTAAATGGTGATGTTATTGAATAGTCATTACATTGGAGGGTATTAATATGACTAGAAAATTTACTAAAAGTTTTCAGAAAAAATTATTAATCAAAAATTATATATTTAGGCCTAGGAATTAAGTATTCAATTTAAAATATTAAAAATAATTTTATTTTATGTTAAAATATAAATTTCTCAATGCATTTTATTTTTCTATATATTATGTGTCTTGATAAATAATAGGATTTTGATGAAAATTATTGGAATTTAACATGAAAAAATGTATAATCATTAATGAATTTATTATCAATTGGTTATAAATGAAGATGAAATCATTTAAAGGTAAAATTATATTTTTTTTCAAAAAACTATTTTTATTGTGTGTAATGTATTTTGTCATGATATATTGAATTAATCAATATTTAAGAATTATTTAAATTAAAGGTGAATATAATATATTCACTAAAATATTTTATCAAACAAATAATTGGTTTAACAAGGCAAGGAATAAGAATAAATTCAGTTTTATACTTAAAAATGTATTTTACTAAAAATGGTTTTCATTTCATTTTACACACTTATATTAAAATAAATTAATACTAATACTAGAAATTGAATTTTTTAAAGACATTTCCAAATTTAGAATTATCATGTTCAAATTTATTAATAATATCAATTTTATTTTTGGTTATTACGAATAGTAACCATGGTAAAACTTTATTCCCATGGTAAGGGTGAAAAAGAATCAATGTGGGGGATAAACTTAGAGAAAGGTAAATATATCTCTAAAATATGGATAAATGAGATTGGTTAAGTGGATTTACACCAAAAAAATATCTTGTATTTTAATATGGTATTACTTGGTTCTACTTTCACTTTAATATGACTTTATTGTATTTTAATTTTTAAGTATTTACATGTTTTCCACTCACCTCACTTATAAAAGGGATCCTACTCTACTATATTATACACACCTATTGAGCCATATAATTCAACTAACAGCAACCAAAATACACTATCAACATCCTTGTCTATTACCTTGAGTTTTTTTTTTCTTTCCATAAGAACCATCCATGAATCATTAAAGAGTTTCTCAATGTAAGATACAATGAAGAAGAGGTATATGTTCTTATCGTAATTTTTAAGTTTGTTTCCTCTTAAGCCTCATAAAAATGTTATATAACAATATTAAAATGATGTAATAAGTATAGTTATTATATTGATATATTATTATGCTAATTAAATATCGATTTTCTATCTCCTTCCCATCCATTTTAAAATGATAATGTCGCTCATGCTTATGTGTGGATTGCTACCACCATGAACCATTGTGATTCGTTTTTCATTTATTATTTACATGGATGGAAGTAAGAATATATTTAATGAATATATATTAAATTTATACTGTAATTATGATTTTATAAAGGTGATTTTTAATTTAATTTTCTTTCATTCTATCCATTAAAGTGGAAACATCACTCATGCATACGTACATACTACCATCTCAATAGGGTGATGTAAGTCATTTTTCATCACCACCATATATGGGTTATTATAAAACTTTATATATTGAATAAATATGATATGTATTAAATTATTAAGATTATTGATATTATGAAATCATTACTAAGGTGCAGGGACCAGACACTTTGAATAGAAACATACATGGAAAACAAAAAAGTTTTCAAATGAATGATCATTTTAATGAAGAATTGTTCATAAAAGGGTAATTGGTAATTGTAAAGTAATTACATATTGTATTTTATATATTAATATGGTTATTTAATAGATTTATAATAAATATATATTTATCATATAATATTTTTGAATGCATATGAAGAAAGATATTCCTTGAGGTAAGGGTTTGTGTTACAATCTCATTTTTTTCAAGATTGTATATAATAAATTTCCATTGAGGGAAATTATATGATCCTGTACTTTAAAAATAATAATTTCCTATAATATATTTATTTCTATAATTTTTAATTATTATTATTATTTTACTCTCATTCTTACTTAAAATGATCAAATTTTTAAAAAAAATTCAACTTTATATATTTTTTGGTTTGGATTCCTTATCTTACTATTCTATATTCATAAAATTTTATTATGTAAGTTTCTTCCTATACATTAAAAGTTTTCAAAAGGTATTTTAAACTATCGTTCCCTATAATTTCAAATCTATGAATAGAATATTTTTAAGATGCTTTTCGAATAATTTAGTTTGATGTTTTTACAAAAGTGTGAAAAGAATTTTTTTAATGTATAAAACATGAACAGTTTTTACCCGAATCATGAATATTATTTTATTTGAAGATTAATTAAGAATTTTCCATGGTTATTTTTTGAAGAAACTAATTTTATCAATATTCTAGTAATTTTTATTTAAAATTTAATCAAATGAAAAGGGTATCATTCTCCTATTTTCAAAGAAATGTTCGAATGTTATTTTAAAGGTATTTTCATCCATGTCAACATTATTTTATGAATATTATGCTTCAATAGGGATATTATCATATAATACCATAAATTTTTTTGGATTACCTGTGATTATTATGTTCTTACGATGATTCCATGAAACCCATTTCTTTCCCACGTGTTAATTAAGATATGATGATATCATGAATCTTGTTATGATACCATCTAATTGTAGGTTCCGGGCACAGTGGAAGTGCGTTCCTGGGTTTGCCCAACTTTAATTTTAATGTTAAACAACGTTCAATCCGAGACCCGTCACAATTTAAAACGCCGAATCTTCGGAATAGAACGAAGAATGAAAAGAAAAGAAGAGTCCCGGAACCCATGAGGAGGATCATCATATTATGATTATAATTAAATTAATTAATTCATAAGAATTACCTCGTTGAAATTCTTTCTTCGTTGGTGTCTCCGGTCACGATCCTGTGATCCGTCGTTGCGTCGGAAAATCCAAGTGTAGGATTCCTCTATCGGTGATCCACACGTATACCACGTATCTCTGGACGTCGCCTAAGGGAACTCTGGGTGCTAGCGCGGAAGATCCTTCACATGCGATGTCCGTCTTCGATTGCTTTGATCCGGTGGAGGATCTTGCTTTCGTAACTTGAAAGTGTTCTTGATGGGAAGGGAATTCTCTCTTGGCTTGAGAGTATTTCCAATCCGTTGTGCACAACCAAAATTGGCTAACCCATTTTTTAAGAATAATTTAATTGGGATTTATAATACTTAGAGTTAATAAAGTGAATTAATTTCCCAAAAGCGTTTAATTATATTATTTAATTCTTAGTAATACCCCATGTCTTAATAATGACAGTTGACCATCATTATTACTTGACATACATCCAATGTATCACATTAAATAAATAATATTTTTCTCATGAATCCCAGAGAAACAAACTACACGGTGTGTATATAAATATACACGGTGTGTAATTTTTATTTTTCCATTTTATTTATTTTCTCCATCATATTTATTAGAACTTGAGTAATGACTATTTATTTCTTAAATAAATGTAACTGCATTACTCGCTAATAAATATATATATTATTTCTCCCACAATATATTCTCTCGAATAACTAGTGTCCAAATAAATGTGATCAGACATCCTTGAATAATTATTAAACCACAATCGGGAATAATCTTTATTCAACTTGTTAAATTAATATTCAATTGAGATACATAGACACACTTACTGTGTGACCCTCTAGGCCTATTTCTCAGTGGCATCAGGTGGAGCCTACCTAAAGTCCAAGGTTAGTGTCTAGCAACACGCCAAGGCACCCATATAGAAAGAAGTTAATGCCGCAATGATGTGTCACCTCCTACGAACGTTTACCATGTAATATAATCCCTTTGTCTCAATATCTCCAAACAAGCGGGTTGCATGCTAGTGCCATCAACCCATGTGCTCGATTATTCTTTCTTTGACTTCCCGGAATTGAACTCTCCCATACCCTACCACGGACATGGATTTATTTAGGCTATATAAATTCCATCAAAGGGCCTGAGATATCTACTTCCATTATAGAACAGAAGGGACAAATCCTTTCTCGCATTATCTCTTAATGCAGTATTACTCGTGACGCACCCAACGTATCCTACCTTGCTGTGAACAGTGTGTCGTCACAGTTTTCGTCAATACATCTAAGTGTGCGAGTTGTAACACCCATTAATAATAATCTTAAAGTCTAAGGACCAATACACACATCCGTAGATAGGAACATCTAATGACACTATAAAATGTGGATTTCCTACTGGCGGGTCTCATTCTCATAATATCCTCCTGGATATTACCAAGGGTGCACAACATGATAAGGTGCCTCAAATTTTTATGAGTCTGCACCCCTAATGACCTGTATTATTTGTGTCCCTCAAATAATATCATCCGGCCATAGAACATACATTCAAGAACAGTGTTATGGCACTTCCGGGTTCTCATCATAGCAGGGATCCGCTATGACCCTTTAATGCAATAGTTGTCCTTAGGACATTATCACATGGTTTGTCACGCAGAAGAACAATCAAGATGTGATAAGGCTTTTATTTAATGAATAAAGTACAAAGTAGTTGGTTATAGACCACCAACTCCAACACTAATTCCTTTCTCTGGATAACTTATTATTATGCGAAGATATGATTTTAACAAAACACTTTTATTTTCTATGGGTTATTCTATGATGAATGTTATAATGATATTATGGTACATGTATGTCTAGTTTTCATTACTTAATTGGTGGTCCCAAAATTATATATCCCTTTAATGGATTGGGTAATGAATGATATTTAAAAAAGTAATATTTACTATAATGGATAGTGAAACTAGTTTAGTAAGGGACTATATCTAGAATGATAGTCTTGGTAGTGAGCCATGCTTAAGGAAATGATGTAATAGGGAGTGAACCCAATACAATATTGGACTCTTTCTACTATGATAGTCTTGGTAGTGATACTTTACTAAGAAAATGATTTTTTATGATTATGTGTATGCCAAAAACTTATGTGTTATGAATATGATATGTTTACATCGATAAATATTTATTATTGATGATTTCAAAAACTTATGACTTATTTCATTTTTTATGACGAATTATTATGTCTTGAATCATGATTAATGATCATTGACTGATTGGGTGTGACTTTCATAATTTATGATAATGTTCTCATACCCTTATTCTTAGGTTACACTCACTTATCATCAGTGATTGAAATCTTATATTTTTTCCATTAATAACCATCTGAACTCACCCTTTCTTGCGATTCCTTTTTATAAATAGGGTATGTCTAAGAAGGGTTCTATATTAGAAGAAAATTGTAGGATATATTGATGATATTTCATGAAATAAATGAATTATGTATCTAGTATCTAAAGAAACTAAGCCTTTAAATTTCTAAGGTTTGTATTATTATGAGATGTATTGAATATTACTCTAAATGGATGTCATATTATTGAAAGTAATACTTGAGTCACCTCGGATTCTTAATTCTCTATGGGAATTAGGTAGTGATACCAAATCCACTAGGTTATAGGAAACAAGTAGTTATTCCTACTCTACTATTTTATGATTTATACACCTATGTTAGTGTTATAATATACTCTTTATCTTCATTTCTATAACATGTCATATCATTATGCCTATGATTATGCTCCATGGATCCCGTTTATTATCTCTTTTTTTTAATATTTTTACATGGTATAAATTTTCTCTTTTAATTTTATTCCTTGTTATAATGGATTATGGAAAATTCTTATTTTTTCAAGTTATTTTTAATAAGATATTTATCCCAAACTCATGCTTTATCTCATTATTATGCTCTAACCCTGTGTGGCTTGTTAACAAAATTTCTATTACTGATAGTTTGGGATTACCCATTTCTTTTTTCCCGTTTCCCTATATTTAGATGGAATTTTTATATATAGATTAATTATATGAGATATTGAATATATAAAAATGAAATATTAGAATAGTGGAATAGAAGATCTTTTTGATGGTGTTGTAATTTTTTTAGTTTTCCCCCTTTTAGTGATTTATTATCAAATATATATATATATATTATTTCTATAAATTTTTGTATATTTATTTATAAATTAGATATTTATTTATTTATATATATCAGCCCATGTTAAAAAAAATTATATATAATCACATCTATGCATATATATTTATATGACTTAAAATTGACATTTTTATTGATTTGAAAAAACACAATACAAAAAGGATCATCATGGTGGTCTAAAGTACTGCAAACCCAAAGAATCATTGACAAAAAACTTCATCCCCTTACTATGAAAAGACCCCAAGTTAAAGAAGGAAAACATACTACGATATGATGTTTCCATAGATTCCAAAAAAGAAAACACTATATTTCCCTCCCTCTAAGTTTGAGAGATCTCCGTGTGAATCCTCATGAGCAATTTGCTTCTCTTAACGGTGTATGTAATATTCTAGGGAACCCTACCTTTTCCCAGAAATTATTTTCATAATAACATGGAGTCTTTCTCCACCCTCGTCAAAGTAATCTTCCTATGAGTACAAATTTCCAGACCTGTATCCAAGGCCCGGGCCTCCTCCTGGAGAACATCGCCTCTCCCAAACGTGCTTGTGAACACTACAAGCACAAACTATGTTTGGTATCTCACAAAACCTCCCCCACACATCTCCCTCATCATCAGAAACCCGTCCATGTTGAGTTTGATCCTCTGTCTAGGAGGTCTCTAGAGAACCCATCATCCCTTCCCTGAGATGATGGCCTGATGATCGGTGGAGAGATTGGAGATGATAGAGCTCAAAGATTGCGCATAATGACATTCGGGAGACAATCTGATCAAATCCAGAAAAGAGTTTTTCATTTGGAAAATATTATTAACCTGTGATCTAGAAGTATTGTTGTTGTGACTGCCATTTCTTGCCTTCCAAATTTTCTAGTGCCTTACAAGTAGAATGATTGTCCTAGATTTTCTCTCGACCCCATGATTCCCAATTCCTCTAAACCATGAACTGAGGAAGTTACTATGTGCCCCATAATGCTCATCCCAACTGAATAAGACCTCAAAATTATGTCATGCCTTTCTGTCCCATCCACTATCATATAAGAGGTGCCCCACTAACTCTTGGTTGAAAGACCTGTGACACCAACATCTTGAAGCTATTTTTACTTCCATTCATTGTAGGTTTTCATCTGTAGGAAATTCCTTGTTCTGCATATTCCATAACAAAAAATTAAATTAGGAAGGTATCTACTTTCACTATAGAGCCTCCCCCCACAGGTCATCATTTGACATGTCCATTGTCACCTAAGCTTAATCCTTGATGGAGAAAGCACCTGATATAGAACTAGTGAAAATAATCCTATCATGATCATCACTAGTAACTATGTTGTTGAAAATCTCCATTTTTATCTCATCAAGGATGGCCTGAATAAACTGGGGATGACTACTTGCCTCTTTAAAAGATAGATTCGGGGTGGGGAAGCCCGGAAACTATAGTATTCCCACCCCCAATATTGCTTCCAAAATTGATGTTTCCTCTTCCCACGATCCATTAAGAGTGGTGTTGTAAAATCTCCAGGTATTGGTGAGTTAGGTTCCATATACTAGAAGATTGGGTTCCCTAAGCATTCACATTCAGGCCATATAAGTCTTGAATTTTTCTTCCCTAAAGAGACTGACCTTCCAAGGCCTCCCATGCAAGATTATCATGAATCCCTTGTATGGTTAAGGAGACACTTCTAAAATTATTTCCTCATTAAGAGAGAGGTCTTGATAACCATTTCCCCAAATCCCAGTGATTCCTACCTTCCATCTTACCATCCTATATGAATGGACACCATAATCCTTTCCATGTTGGAAACCAAAATATTAGGAACCTTTAGGGTGGACAAAATATGCATGGTAATGGAAACTAAAAAATTGTTCACTAGAGTAATGAGACCTCCAAAGGATAGAAATCTGTTTTTTAAATTATATATGTGCCTCTTGATTTTTCTTATAAGTTTGTCAAAATGATACACTCGAAGGGAACATGGTATAACTGAGGACACAATATATTACATGGGGAAGGATCACCTGACCATTCGGCCCCCAAAATCATCTCCCTCCTCACAGAGATCTTCTTGGAAGTAAAGAAAAGGATTTTCTCTTTGTTCACCACCTTCCCACTCCACATACAATATTCCCCTAAAATTACATTCAACACCTACACTAACCTTCAAATACTATTGATAAATAGGATTGTATCATCTGCAAACATAAAGTGTGTGATACCCGTAGTGGCATTCCTATTATGATAAAGAAGGATTTTCCCCATGTTAAGGCCCGGATTTATGTAACAGCTAAAATCATTTTGGCAGAGAATGAAAAGAGTAGGGGACAAAGGATCCCCTTGCCTTAGACCATGACAAGCCTTGAAAAAACTAAATTTTTTACCCATGAACAAAGTAGTGATCCACGCCGAGCTGAAACAGCATAAAATAAGGTCAATGGTCCAATTGGAGAACCCCATGCAAGCCAAGACTCTTCAGACAAAACCCCATTACAACATGTCATAGGCCTTGCTCATATATAATTTGACCACTATATTTCCCACAAAAAAACTTTTTATTGATTTCACTTACCATTTCTTATACCACTCCTATATCACCCTGAATTGACCTCCTTTTAATGAAACCATGTTTTTTAGAGTTCATCAAAGAATCCAGGTGAGCATCCAGTCTCTTATTGAGTATGCTAGAAAAAACCTTGTATGATAAATTGCACATATTGATGATCCTGTATTGGTCAATGGACTGAGGATTTCATACCTTAGGAATAAGAACTATTTTGGTTGCACAGGCAATTTGAGGCAGGTCCCCTCCCTAAAAGAAATCATGGATAGCACGTACAAGATCCAATTTAATAATGTCCCAAGTCACCCTGTAAAAAAACCCAGGTAACCCATCAGGCCTTGGTGCACTATCTGGGTTCAAAGTCCAAACCGCCTCATCCACCACATCCACCTCATCCTCATCTGATGTTATCCTCAAACCCTAATGAATTATTTGTTATTTGTTATTTATTTATTTTGTATTTATTTGTTATGTATTATTTGTTTTTTTATTTTTTATTTATTATTATTTATTGTTTATTATTTATTCTTTATTATTATTATTTAATATTATTATTTATGTATACATATTTATATGTATTTATGTTTATATATATATATTACTATATTAAATTCTTTTTACTCACCATAAGAAGAGATTACTAGAGTGGTAAAATATTTACAAAATAACTAAGAGGTATGGAGTTCAAATCTCGCTTAACACACATATATGCTAAATTTATTCATGGAATGCATAACATATGCATGGAATATTCATGCATGGTAGGATAAATAAATAATATAATCAATAATTAAAATATAATTAATAATAAATATGAAAATTTTAAAACAACTAAAAATGACAAACTACCGTTAAAAATTTCATGGTAGTTTTCAAAACCATCGAGAAATCATTTTGTGACACTTTTACAAATGCCACAAAATTTTTCATAACAGGTATTTTAAATAAATTTTATCAAAATCGTCATGAAACTATTTAGTGACGGTTTAAAAAGCCCCTAAAACCAAACAAAACCACTACAAAATAATATTTTCCTATATTGATTTAGTGAAGGCCCTAAGGATAAGTCTAAGTGTAGGATAACATCCTAAAATTTTTGGTGAAGTTTTGAGTATGTGGTCTTCAAAGAAAATGAATCCCTATCGAGATAATAGCAAGTGGATCTAGTTATGGAATATATGCACCTAGGGTAATCAAACTAAAATAGGTTGGTTGTGTATCAATTTTATCATCACTCAATACATGATGAGTGTCCCTAATACAACACACATGGCTGGACACTCTTGGGGGATATGCTTTTGTAAATTCACATTCTCTTTAAAAACCATTATGATGGATTTAGAAAATATTTTAGGATGTAATAAATAACTTGTTAGGTTATAGAAACTAATAGTTATATGACCAATAGAAAAACTAGGATAAATTAAAGGAGCTATAGGTTGAACAATTTATATCAAAGTTGGACCAAAATCATCATAGGTTCAAATGAAGATTTCCTTAGAGAAGAAATATTTGGATTGAGTTTTCACATTCATATGATCATTTACTATGATTTTATTAGATATTATCATAATAATTTCGGTTTTAGTATTTGGTTGCAAATAATATCATGAAAATAAAGATATGAAATTTATGTTCTTAGATATACCTATAACCAAGTAAGGAATCATATTTGGTACAAATTGTCGATGTAAAGGAAAAAATCTCAATACATGACAACAATGTAAGAAATTATGAGTCTCTTAGAATCAAATATAATGAGGTTTATATCCTAGTAGAAGATGTATCATGAGTTTATTATTAATCCATTAGATTACTCCTTTAGTGAATGGTATTAAAATTATGAGGATGAAACTTATTTAGGGTAGATAATGTAACACCTTGGGATTTTGGAATATATTTTTTCTCTAAATTAAAACTATGATTTGTATCTTGTTTCACACTCAACACCGAACTAAAATGAGCCATAAAACATTATATTAATATTATTAATAAAATTTAAAAATAATAAAACCTATTGTAAATAAAAACATTCTAATAAATTAGAAATGAATATAGAATAATATTAGTAACACTTAAAGTTTTTTAAGGGGATTTTTCAATAAAAGAAGTTTTCCGTTATATATAGTATATTTATTTAAAAGAAAAAATTATAATTTTTATATTTTTAATTTTAAAAAATTAAATACATTTTTGCATTAATAATTATAGTATTGTCTTAGGATGAATTTTCAGGATTTATCTAGAATGGTTTATTGTTAGTTGAATAGTTAAAAATATAGTTTTTAGTAAAACTATAGCATTTATACTATATCAAAAAGTAATTAAAACATAAAGAATCAAAAAAAAATGATTAAAAATGTATTTATAGAGTGAAATTATGCATTTAAAAATACTATGTTGAATTTTTAAAACTCATGTTTAATATTTTGAAAACTTATGCAATATTTTACTCTAAAAACTATTTTTATTCACTTATGTTAAAAATTATTTTTCATTTCTTGTATAAATTAAATATAAAAAATGTGTAAAGACCCATAAATTTCAAGGAAATTTTTTCTTAATTTTCTTTGGAATTTTACAAGAGCGCAGTTTCTGACGGAACCTGATTCCGAGGCCCGGTGTGCCCGGAATCATTTTCCGAAGTTTGGCTCGGGTACGTTCAGTGAACGGACGAGCGGGTTTTTCTAACTTTTGAACCGGTGCCTGGAATCGAATTTTGAGGGCACCGATGAAATCGCAGTGCCGGTATTCACTTAGAAACGCCTCTTCCGGAGTTGCATTTGCTCGGGTGTGGTTTTTAATTTTCGGGCTTAAAGTTAAGAAATAAAATAATTTTGCGACAAATTTATTTTATTTCACTTAAGCCACTTGAAGCCACTTATTGACGGCTTGAACTGAGTTGAACCGGATAGGATTCTATCCAAGAAATATCCTACCCCCTTGGTAGGATATTTGTGAGGTGGGGCCCGCACGAGCCCCACTGTTTCTTTCCGCTAAGAAACGCACCCGCGAAAACCCGTCTTAATGAAAGTCAACTGACGCGTTTCTTAAAATCTTAACAGACCATTTAATTGGGTGGTTTATTTCGTGAATTAAATGGGCTGTTTTTTTCATTAAATTAATTCAACGAATTGATGGATCGTTTCTTAACCAGTTTTCAAATTCGTTGGCGTAATAATAAAATATAGCCAACGCTCAACCTCTGGTTATTTGTGCTTTGAGAAGATTTGAGAGGACCCTCGTATCTTCTTCTCCCTTACGAAGAACGTGAATAACGAGAAGAACGCGAAGAACGCCGTACCCGGAAATCGACGACGCTTCTGTCCGAGACGTTCTTCCACGCTCCGATCTCCGATCACCGACCGTTTGAGGTGAGTGATTTCGGATTTCCTCTCAAGGTTCTTTTCTTTTGGTTTTAAACACAGATTTAATTATTTATGATTTAAATCTGTTGTTCTTGGTCCTTTGAGCTCACCGACTCAACGCCGGATTCCGCGACGACGCGACGCCTCCCCGCGACGACGCGACGATCCCTCTCTTCCGCGACGAGCTTTCCCGCGAAGAACGCCCGCGCGCGACGATCAGTGAGGTAGGGATTTATTTTGGGATTTACCTCTTTTTTTTAATTATTCCCGTATGTGTTTCTTTAAAAAGTTAAAGAACCGGTTTCAAACGACCAAGTTTATTTAATTAAAATTGTTGGTTCATGTGTTGAACAAAATTCTCCTGTTGTTTATCTCTAACGCGGAGGGTGCGGGCCAAACGAACACGGCCCGACGACCCTCCGCCGTTCTTCATTTTGTGCGGATTTGACGGGCGATGAAGGAACGTACCGCAACGGATGTTTGACAATCCCGTAGTGAAGAACGAGTCCCGGGAGGATCAATGGCGCAGAGGTGGTCGGTTCTACCGCAGACTCTGATCTTTCTTCCATGTGAAGCAATAGTGTTTAGCGTATTGAGTGTGGTTATCAGTCCAGGGAGTCCAGTGTTGGTGCGGCGGCCGACGTATCCATACACCAGGACCCTGACTTCTGATTTCCGACTTAATGCACGAAAACATTGATTGTATGTGTGTTTCAATTTTTCTCTGTGATTACTTGTGTATGCTCACTAGGTATACTGTTCTGACCGTGGCGCACTTGTTTCCTTTTCAGGATGGCACGACGACAGCAGCTAGCTAGGGTTCCTAGAGTAGAGCGCGACGACAGCCCGCCGTGCGACGAGGCCTCGGTACAAGGCTCGTTGATAGCAGAGGCACCGGCGATACCTTTACCCGCCGAGCCCCCGATGCTTCCAGCACGGGCAGCTGACGACGCACGACGCCTCGAAGCTCTTCACGAGTTCTAGCGCCAGCGACCACCCAGGTTCCATGGGGAGTCGGACCCCCAGGCAGCCAAGGACTGGCTGGAGGTGGTCGTCCGAGTTTTCAGGCTAGTGAGGACACCAACAGACCTCATGGTGATCCTCGCGACGAGCCTACTGCACGCAGCAGCAGGGAGATGGTGGAGCCTGATGCTCCAGGTACATGATGAGGCCTCCCTCGTCTGGACGGACTTCGAGAGCCTCTTCCACTCAGAGTTCGTCCTGGACACCCTCCATGCGGTGCGCATCCAGGATCTTCTTCAGCTGCGGCAGGGCAGCTTGACGGTCGCCCAGTACGCGGCGAGGTTCACCGACCTATCTCTCTACTCGACAGACATGGTACGGGACCCATTCTTCCGTGCCCAGACCTTCGAGCAGGGATTGAGACACGAGATCAGGGCATCGCTGATCTCCCTCAGCATCCCGACCCAGGCAGGAGTGCTAGAGCGAGCCCTTCTGATCGAGAGCTTCCTGGCTGAGTCCACAGCGAGACCTGCCATAGGGTAGCAGATAGCGGAGTCTTCGGCAGTAGGTAGCCGACGGATGACTCAGGGTTCCAGGCAGACCAGGCCTTCCGGCAGACGACCCCGGGACACTGGCTCAGTGGTGCGGGGCACACAGCGCGGAGCAAGCCTTCCGAGAGGCAGACAGTGCTACGAGTGCGGCGGGCAGGGCCACATGGCTCATGACTACCCGACCCGTCGAACCGAGGGGCAGCAGACGGTGGAGGGACCACCCAGGCAGAGGAAGAGGGTCGACCGTGGCGGTCCGCAAGGAGGAGGCGGACGAGGCAGAGGAGCTGGCCGAGCAGCAGGTGGTGGGCGATGCTTTGAGGCTCTGCCACCACCACCACCAGGAGGCCCGCCCCGACCACAGGGAGCTGGCGGGCAGAGACAGGCGCAGCTCCAGGCAGCTGAGGCCTACGACCACGGCACGCCAGAGATGATTCGAGGTACGGTCTGTGTCTATTACACCTTTTCTGCAGTTCTGATAGACACAGGAGTGAGTCACTCTTTCATAGCCACTTCCCTTGTTCGGAGCTCGGAGATTCCGACGGAGCCGTTGGCTCGATCCTTACGGCTAGAGACTCCTACGGGAGCAGACTCGACGATTACGCACTGGTGCCGGCAGTGTGAGCTTACTCTAGGAGTAGAGAGCTTCGGCTGGGATCTTCTTGTAGCGGTGTCGAGGCCTTACGACGTTATCTTGGGCATGGATTGGTTATCTATGGTCCATGCTCAGATTGACTGCGTTATGCGCAAGGTGCGATGTGTGCGCACCGACGGGAGCAGGTTCACCTTCACTGGCGAGAAGGGAGCCTTAGCATCATAGGATGGACTCACGCAGAGGAGAGGTCAACCCATCACTCATCAGTTGGCTAGCCTCATCCTGGGAGCAGTCGACGTGCGGAGTCCCAGTTTTCCTGCAGTGGTGGATCAGTACGCGGACGTCTTTCCCGACGACGTTCCAGGACTACCTCCTCGCAGAGAGGTAGACTTTTATATTGACCTGTACCCTGGGACAGCCCCGATATCCACTCCAGCATATCGGATGGCCCCTGCTGAGCTTCGAGAGATGCAGGTACAATTGGAGGACTTGCATGGCAAGGGGTTCATCCGACCCAGTGTTTCACCCTGGGCTTCCCCGATATTGTTCGCCAAGAAGGTGGACAGGAGATTGCGACTGTGTGTCGATTATCATCGCCTGAACCAGGTGACAGTGAGGAACAAGTATCCGCTACCCAGGATTGATGACCTCTTCGATCAGCTCAAGGGAGCACGGTGGTTCTCGAAGATAGACCTCAGGTCAGGCTATCATCAGCTCAGAGTTCGAGACGAGGATGTGCAGAAGACGGCCTTCAGATGTCAGTATGGCCACTATGAGTTCTTGGTTATGCCTTTCAGCGTGACCAATGCTCCAGCAGTGTTCATGAGCCTCATGAACAGGATCTTCCAGCCATACCTCGATCAATTTGTCGTAGTCTTCATCGATGACATCTTGGTGTACTCGACCACGGAGGAGGAGCACGCCTACCACTTGCGTGTTGTACTAGACACACTCCGAGAGCACCAGCTTTATGGAAAGCTCTCTAAGTGTCAGTTCTGGTTACGTGAGGTCCACTTCTTGGGGCACGTCATTTCTGAGGTGGGAGTTGCAGTGGATCCCGCGAAGATCGAGGCAGTGCTAGCTTGGGAGCCACCCAAGAGCGTGACAGAGGTGCGGAGTTTCTTGGGCCTAGCCGGATACTATCAGAGATTTGTGCCGGACTTCTCCAGAGTTGCATCCCCACTCTCAGAGTTGACGAAGAAGGGGAAACCCTTCGTGTGGTCAGACAGATGTCAGCAG
This sequence comes from Viscum album, assembly GCA_963277665.1. Lineage (NCBI taxonomy): Eukaryota > Viridiplantae > Streptophyta > Magnoliopsida > Santalales > Viscaceae > Viscum > Viscum album. The sequence goes on along the minus strand of OY728138.1, from coordinate 1,465,555,507 downwards.
AGCTTCCAGGAGCTGAGGCAGAGGTTGACCAGCGCCCCTATCTTGAGGTTTCCTGAGGAGGGAGTTGGATATGTAGTCTACTGCGATGCATCAGGGACCGGACTCGGGTGTTTCCTGATGCAGGAGCGGGCCGTGATTGCCTACGGATCACGTCATTTGAGGCCGCATGAGCAAAACTACGCTACCCATGACTTGGAGTTGGCAGTAGTGGTCTTCTCCCTGAAGACATGGCGGCACTATCTGATGGGTGAGCGCTTCACAGTCTTTTCTGACCACCAGAGTCTCAGGTACATCTTCTATCAAAAGGACCTGAACCTGAGACAGCGGCGATGGCTCGAGTTCCTCCAGGACTATTACTTTGAGATAGTCTATACTCCTGGAAAGGGGAACGTGGTAGCTGATGCCCTCAGCAGGAGGACGAGCATCCAGCTGCTTAAGGAGGCGACAGAGCAGCTAGCCGCCTTGCAGATATCCTTCGTGGATAGAGACAGAGCAGCCTTCCTCCAGTCTCTCACAGTCTATCCTCCACTTCTACAGTGGGTCAGAGAGGCACAGCGTGGGGACACTGACTGTGAGACACGGCGTGCACAGATATCCTCGGGACAGGAACCTGATGGTTTCTCCCTTGGAGTAGAGCACGATTTCCTTTTCAGAGGACATACCTTGGTACTAGTTTCTTTAAGAGAGGAGGTGCTGAGAGAGTTCCACACTTCTCCTTTGGCGGTACATCATGGAGTGGCGAAGATGTACCAGGATCTCAGATGACAGCACTGGTGGCCGGGCGTGAAGAAAGTTGTAGCAGAGTTTGTTTCACGGTGCCTCACCTGCCAGCAGGCTTGGTACAGCCCTTGGAGGTCCCGGAGTGGATGTGGGACGGGATATCTATGGACTTCGTGACTGGACTTCCACACACTTCCAGAGGTCACGACTCCATTTGGGTGATTATTGACCAACTCACCAAGTCGGCACACTTCTTACCCATCCGAGAGTAGGGCTCAGTGGAGAGCTTGGGACGTCTCTATGTTCAGGAGATTGTACGACTTCACGGTGTGCCATCGACTATCGTCTCCGATCGGGACGCTCGCTTTACTTCCCAGCTTTGGAAGGGGTTGCAGGAGGCGGAGGCCACTAGAGTTCGAGGATGGCGACCACGTCTTCTTGCGTGTCTCACCTCAACGTGGGTTGCAGAGATTTGGCCGAGGCGGCAAGTTGTCTCCACGCTTCATCGGGCCTTTTCAGGTCCTCAGCAGGATTGGCGAGGTGGCTTATTGCCTGGCTCTGCCACCTCAGTTGCACCGGGTGCACGACGTTTTCCACGTATCCCAGCTGAGGAGATACGTGCACGACCCGACGCACATCATTGACTATGGGGAGCTAGAAGTGGATGATGGGGCGACTTTTGCGGAGGTCCCAGGGGAGATAGAGGATCGACAGGAGCGGGTCCTACGTGGGCGATCGATTCCTCTTGTGCACATAAGATGGTAGCATGGGAACCTCCAGGAGAGCACTTGGGAGAGGGAGGCTCAGATGCGTGCTCAGTACCCACATTTGTTTCCCTAGTTTATGATGTATCTTTACGGGGACATAAAGTCCTGAGGTGGGAGTAATGTAAAGAACCATAAATTTCAAGGAAATTTTTTTCTTAATTTTCTTTGGAATTTTTCAAGAGCGCAGTTTCTGACGACACCTGATTCCGAGGCCCGGTGTGCCCGGAATCATTTTCCGAAGTTTGGCTTGGGTACGTTCAGTGAACGGACGAGCGGGTTTTTCTAACTTTTGAACCGGTTCCCGGAATCGAATTCTGAGGGCACCGATGAAATCACAGCGCCGGTATTCGCTTAGAAACGCCTCTTCTAGAGTTGTGTTTACTCGGTTGTGGTTTTTAATTTTCGGGCTTAAAGTTAAGAAATAAAATAATTTTGCGACAACTTTATTTTATCTCACTTAAGCCACTTGGAAGCCACTTGAAGCCACTTATTGACGGCTTGAACTGAGCTAAACCGGATAGGATGCTATCCCGAAATATCCTACCCCCTTGGTAGGATATTTGTGAGGTGGGGCCCGCACGAGCCCCGCCGTTTCTTTCCGCTAAGAAACGTACCCGCGAAAACTCGTCTTAATGAAAGTCAACTGACGCGTTTCTTAAAATATTAACAGACCATTTAATTGGGCGGTTTATTTCGTGAATTAAATGGGTTGTTTCTTTTGTTGAATTAATTCAACGAATTGATGGATCGTTTCTTAACCAGTTTTCAAATTCGTTGGCATAATAATAAAATAAGGCCAACGCTCGACCTCTGGTTATTTGCGCTTTGAGAAGATTTGAGAGGACCCTCGTATCTTCTTCTCCCTTGAGAAGAACGCGAAGAACGCAAAGAACGCGAAGAACGCCGAACCCGGAAATCGACGACGCTTCCGTCCGAGACGTTCTTCCACGCTCCGATCTCTGATCACTGAACATTTGAGGTGAGTGATTTCGTATTTCCTCTCAAGGTTCTTTTATTTTGGTTTTAAACACAGATTTAATTATTTATGATTTAAATCTGTTGTTCTTGGTCCGTTGAGCTCGCCGACTCAACGCCGGATTCCGCGATGACGCGACGCCTCCCCGCGACGACGCGACGATCCCTCTCTTCCGCGACGAGCTTTCCCGCGAAGAACGCCCGCGCGCGATGATCAGCGAGGTAGGGATTTATTTTGGGATTTACCCCTTTTTTTTAATTATTCCCGTATGTGTTTCTTTAAAAATTTAAAGAACCGGTTTCAAACGAACAAATTTATTTAATTAAAATTGTCGGTTCATGTGTTGAACAAAATTCTCCCGTTGTTTATCTCTAACACAGAGGGTGCGGGCCAAACGAACACGGCCCGACGACCCTCCGTCGTTCTTCATTTTGTGCGGATTTGACGGGCGATGACGGAACGTAACGCAACGGATGTTTGACGATCCCGCAGTGAAGAACGAGTCCCGGGAGGATCAATGGCGCAGACAGGAAGAGAATCGGACCACCGGAGCGATCCCGGTGGCCCGCGGAACTTGCCGGCGGCGCGGGCCGCCGGCGCGGCGGCGCCCCGGCGCGCCTCCGGACAGGCCACTACGGCTGAAGGCGCGGCGGCAGCGGCATCCGCGGACCCGCGGCCGCGCAGGTCTGGTGCCCTCGGACGCGGCTGAAGCCACGTCCACGATACAGCGCGGCCCCACGCGGGGGGCCGCGACACCACCAGGCCGCGGGGGCGGCGCCCCGCGTGCCTCGGCCGTTCGGCCGTTCGGCCGAACCGAACCAAGCCGGTCCGACCGGCCGGGCCGTGCCCCGGCCGGACCAGACCGGGTCGGGTCGACCCGGTTCGGCCGACTCCCGGGGGGGTCGGGCCGGGTCGGCCCGGGCCCGTACCCCCCATCTTCGGACAGACTTCGTTCAAATGGCCGTATCTTGAGCTACGGGCCTCCAAACGACTCTCCGTCAGCAGCAACGCGATCCTTGGATCGAGACAGTCGTTTCGGTATATCGCACTCAAGGTTTCGGAGTATTTTGAGTTTGGCCGGGTTGGTTCGTACACGAAACCAACCGGGCCCTCGGAGCGGAAACGCTCATATCTTGAGCTACGGACGTCCGATTGACGTGTCGTCAGCTTTGTTGTTTTCCTCTTAGTGAGATGGATATTTTGGAATACTCTGCCCGAGGTTTGGACGCAGGTGGAGTGCGGTCAGGTTGTTTTTTCCTTAAAAACCAACCGGGCCCCTGGGACGAAAATGCCAATAACTCTCAGACTGGGCGTCCGATTGACGCGTCGTCTGCGACTTTGAGTTCCTGTTGACGATACGGAACTTTTGGATACATCAACTTCGGACTTTGTGTCAGTTGATGTATCAGCCTCTCGGCTCGTGGAGCGGACCCTCCCGAACGAGCTTGCTGTGTGCGGGAACCCTAGGCTGGCTGCGACTGCTACTTCGACAGCGACGACTGTGCAGATATCCTCCGTGGACTCCGATGACGACCGTGCAGAGATCCTCAGTGGACTGCGGCGACGACTGTGCAGAGATCCTCAGTGGACTGCGATGACTACTGCACTCAGCGATCCTCTGTGGATCAGTGCTACAGGTCCTGTGTGGGCCCGGTCCTGTGTGGGCCCGATCCTGTGTGGGTCCGATCCTGTGTGGGTCCGCGCTCAGCGGTTCTGTGTGAGCCAGCGCCTACAGGTCCTGTGTGGGCCCGATCCTGTGTGGGTCATTGTGGGGGTTAGTTACCTATCGATCCTTCGTGGGTCCGATGACTTAGATGGATCAGTGATCATCTTTATCGTCATCCGAAGAAGTATACTTGTGTGAGCTGAATCTTGCGTTACTCTCCTTTGTGGATTGTGTTGAGCTATCCTGTGTGGATTTACTTTTACTCTCCTTTGTGGATTGTGTTGAGCTATCCTATGTGGATTTACTGTTTACTCTCCTTTGTGGATTGTGTTCAGCTATCCTGTGTGGGTGTACGTTTTGCTTTCCTGTGTGGACTGGGTTGTGCTTGGGCTCAGACGTTGGAGCCGAACGGGAATTGATGACTTAGGTATATGTATGGGCATATACCTAAGCCGTGTCAGATGTTACTTCGTGATTGTATCCTTCCTTTGTGGATTATCCTTTGTGGATTTCATGAGACCTTCGGGGGTCTCGGGGTCCCTACTGAGTAGCTTATACTCACCCCTGCACGGGCTTTTCCCGCACTACGTTGTGTTGGTTGCAGACGACGGACAGCGCTGATCGTGGTGGAGGCGTGTGGAGCAGGACGGAACCTGGAGGTGGACCACTGAGCGAGACATACTCGGAGCGGTCAGGTGGACCCGAGGAGTAGTGGAGGCTATTTGTACCCACCCTTCATGTGGGATTTCCAGAGGACGGCTCGACGCTACAGTTTTCCCTTTCAGTTGTTGTTTTTCCTTTCAGTTGTACTTTACTGTTGGGCTTGTATTTCCGGCCCCTTTTACTTTTAGCACAGCTTGTACAGTTTTTACTTAGTGTTTACTTTTCCGCTTGCTTACTCTGTGGTGCTTGTTTACTTTTCAAAGGCAATGCCTTCCCTTTTGTTGGGATTTACGCCTTGGTGCTAGTCGCCAGCCCCTGGCCTATGGAAGGCGGGCTTGAGGTAGTCACGGCACGGGCCCTGAGGGCGGGTCGTGACAAAATGGATTTAATATTTTAGAGTAACATGAATATATTATTCAATAATTTCAATTTCATTTTTAGGTGCAAAAATATGATTCACATGATTAATGATAATTCTCATGATAATGGTAATACTATTATTTTCAAAGATTTATTTTGTTAACTTTGTGTAATTTTTATATAATAAAATAAAATAAAATATTAAAAATAAAATTAATCTAATATAATATATATAATATTCAAAACTATATATAAATAAATTATAACTTATTCAGTTGATATTCAATATTAAATAAGATTAAGAAAACGTTATATTAAAAACAACATTATTCTAAAAAATAAATTTTCTCTATATTAAATGTTTTAATTTAAATGTTAAATTTCAATTATTTAGAAATTAAATTAGATCATATGGATCCTAAATTTATTTTAATAACATAAAAATATTTAATGAAGGGTTACATTATATTTTTAATAAAATATATATTTATATATCTTTGGTAAAAACTAGTTACCAAGGTAAGAACCAAAATAGTAAAATGTAAAAAAACTAGTGGAAATGGATTAAAATATGTTTTAAACACTGTGAAGGTGAGAAGTATTGGATTTATTGATTTTATCTCAACCCAAAATTCATTATTTCCAAATTTTGGGGATATTGGATCTTTAATAGTTTCATTTCATCATTGAAAAAGTAATGTGTATTTACAAAAGTTTCATTTTTGTGACTAGTAAAAGAAGATCACTTCTACCACATTTATCCACCCATTACAAAGCCTTAATGCTACCAAAAATATAATCAGTCTAATATCAACACCCTTAACAATTACTAGAAACATTGATCTTTCCAAAACTCAAATCTATGGTGCCTTAAGGTTCTACCCAAGGGAGAACATCCAAAGGGAGAGGAAATGGTCTCAACCAAGATCTATTTGATTCATTCTTATTCTAACCCATAAAATATATTCAATCCAAGAAAGTATTAAAATATATATTTTGAAATTATTATTAAATGCTATTACACTAATGTAATATCACTTTTCTACCTCCCTCCAAAACTATTCTATAAATGAAGTTGTTGTCATGTGTGTGGGAAAACTACCACCTCCATGAACGATGTGTTCTATCTTTCACAACCAAATTACATTACTGATATAAAATATTTATTTAATAAAAAATATAATTACTATAAAATGATTAATATTCAAAAATGATAATTATTTTTAATTATACCCCCACCCAATCTATGGAAAATGAATGTGTCAATAGTGTACCTGAGGACTACCGCCTCCACAAAACAACGTGTTTATTTTTTCCACTACCTCCTAACATGGATGAATTTTATAATTCATATAATCTATAAAAATGATATTTATAACACTATTAATATTATTTAAATGTAATTTTATACATTTTAATGGTCCAAAACATCTGAAAATATTTCCTTTATAGTTTCTAAAGGCTTAGAGGTGTCAAGGGGGGTGTTTGGGGTCTTGTTTCACATAGAATTATCAAGTGATTATCATGGTTTCAGGTGAGACTCATAGTCATAGGTGGACTCATGGTCATAGTATCATTGTAGCAGGTGGCCTCAAGGTTATAGCTGTCCTTAGGTAGCAGGTGAGTCTCACAGACGTAGTTTGTCTCATGGTAGCAAGTTGGTATGACAGTTACAGGTTAGTCTCATGGTAGTACATTGATCTCCTAGTAGTAGGTTAGTATCATAGTAGTTGGTGGAATTATAGTTTCATTTGGCCTCATTGTATCATGTGATTATCATGGTTTTAGTTGGTCTCAAAGTAAGAGGTTGGTATCATGGTAGTAGGTTAGTCTCACAATCATAGAATTCCTTCACATGATTATATAATTCCTTTTCATGGTCACAGAATTCCTTCACATGGTTACAAGATTTATTCTCATAGTATTAGGTTCATCTCACGATAGAAAACCCTTACTCATAGTCCTAAGTGTGTCTCATGGTGCGATATTTTTATATTTTATTAAGAATTTTCCAGCTTTTCCTAGAATGTCATAAATACAACCTTTCGTCATACATATGGTTTTAAATCCTTAAATAAGGGAAACAAAAGGCCATTAAAATATGGTATTTATATCCTTATTCCCTTAAATTTTATAATCAATTAAATGGTTTTTTCCATGTGTAAATTAAATGAAAATTAAGGAGGAAATTTGACCATGTTAATAATTAATAAAATCATATTTGATATCTTAAATATATTAAAACATTTCCATTTGAGTATTCATTTCTTTTTTATACTTTGTAAGAATCACCAACTGGTTCTTGAGCATTAAAGAGTCATTTTCATCCCCTAGTATCCACCATGTTTTTGGGGGTGGTCAATAGTTTGGTATACACTATATTTTTCTATTGAAATGAGTTGTGTTTGAGGTTAGATATTTTCATTATTTTGTTCCCCAACCTTATCTATAGAAGTTTAAAGTTTTATTAAGTCCATTACTTCAAGATATATAGGCAAAACACATCATATTCTATTCCACTATTTTTGGTGTAGTGTGTTGGGAAACTTCCTTTGGTGGTAGGGGATCCTTAATCTCTCTTTTTTTAGACGTACACATGGGAATATCATGATTTTTAATTTCTCTGGGTAAATGGTATGTATATTATTAAAAAAGATAATTATCTAGGTTAATTAAAACAAAAGGGGAGTGGAAAAATCACATGATTTTTACTTATTCTTATGAATTGACTTGTATGGTTGTGCATGATCATTATTTTTTCAATTGTGACTTATGTTTAATTTTATGTGTTGTTGAGGCTATTTAATTTGTGGACTTTTTTGATTATTTGATTAAAATAACTAGACATGAAAAAGGATAAGAATGTAAATCTTGGTAATGAAATAGGTTTCCCAGGGAACCATGGATTTTTGTGAGAATAACCTTAAAAATAATGAATTAATTGTAATGAAATCCCTTTATAAAATTAAATTTTTTGTATGTGTGATGGTTTTTATGTGGGTTTGTTGTGAAGTGGGGTACATTTTCCAGAGATATATGGTTGTTATGTGTTTTTTTGTTCTATGCTGGGTTTTATAGTTTATTAGTGGCTTTGGAATTAATTTGAAATTTTGAAATGGGAATGACTATGGATGGAAATTAATATATGAAAATGAAATAATGTATGGGATGGGTTTAAAAAATAATAAATGGGCTTGATACAGAATAACGGTTGATAATTTGAAAAATATATTAATTGTTAGTTTGAAAATAAAGATGGAATATGTCTTGTCTATGGATTTATGATGTGGTGTGATGTATTTAAAGGTGGAAACGATAGTGGTGGTGGTTGTGATACCAAATGGTGATGTTTTATGTTATGTTGGTTCTCTTGTTGTGAAACCCCTAGTTTGGGATTATGTGTTTATATACCTGTCATTTATTTTTCTATTACATATATATGTAACCCTAACTAATTAACATGTTTACATCGATGCCCAAATTTTTTATATTCTGAGTGATTTTCATAACATCAATGGTGGTGAGGACAGTTGGACAACTACCCCTCTTCCCTGATCTCTCTTATAGGAGATATTCATATACATAGGATGTGATTTCCAGAAGTCAAAAGTGAACTAGAGGTGGTGATTTAATGAGATAATTAGGTTTTTTATAGCTGGGAACATACATAGTGGGAGGAGGGAGTGATGTTGATATATTTTATGTTCATGATGCCCTATTATTGTTTTTATGGTAGTGGTTGATGTGATTTGGTGGATTAGGTGTCTTCATAAAGGATATGACATGGTAGTCAATCTTTTTTTGAGCAGGATGTGTTTTAGTTTCTCAGGTGTCATCAGACTTTGTTATTACAGAAGGGATGTGAGTGATAGTTCATAAAACTTTGGGGAGTTAGAGTATAAAATCAATTGGAAAGTTCTTCAGGGTTTTATTTATCGATATTCTTCTTATTATTTTACTATATTTGGATGAATTATTTTGTTGAGTGTGCCAATAAAAGTATAGGATTGGTTAGTTTCCTTGTTTGGGTGAAGTTGGATTCTATGGTTGGTTCATAGTTTCATTAGTAAGTCTTTTCACACAGACATGAGGGACCCTATGTATGATTTTACTAATTGTACATGTGATTTTCACCTTATGTATATACAAACTATTTTTCAGGTTTCTAGGAGGAATTAAGGGATTGATATGGAAATTAATAGCCCATACATTGGATATGTTTCAAGGTTTTTGCCTTTGGATTTTATTTTTTTATTTATTTGGATACTCTTATTGTATTTGATTATTTTATACATGCATTTTTTGATGGTTTTGGTCTTCCCTTTGATTTTATGTGATGGAGTTTCTTAGTGATTATAAATCTATCTCCCAATCCTATTTTTATAATTTTTTGTAATGCCTTATATATATATATATGAGATTTCCATACCGTCGGTGCTAGTCACTAACCTAGGACCTACTGAAGGAAAGAATCAGGGGTCATTATTTCTCTTCATTCATTGACATCCTAGGAGTGATACCTTTAGAGGGAGAGGGTCATAGTAGATTTGTATTAAAGGTTTAGGTTGAGAGATAGGATGGAGTTTGGAGTTATGAGTTATAAGTATTTCATGGGTTGGTAGGGAAAAAGTTTTAGTCTATCTCAATTCCAAACATAGTGTAGGGATACAAGCTAGGATGTGGGATTTTAGGGGCCCTCATAATCTGATGTAAGAAAGAAAATTATACTGAATTACTGAGTGAGGTGGTTCCTATTTTATAGTAGAGTCCTTATAGAGGTACATGTATCATGAACTACTATAAAAAATTCCTTAAATAGCGCTATAAAAGAACTTTATTAGCACAAAAAAGGAATTGATAATCGAAGCACGGTTAAAAGCCCAAAACTTTTATTAGTGCCAAAAAGAGCTATTAAAGACACCCTTTAATAGCACAAAAAAGCGATGTTAAAAGGGTCATTTAACAACACTTTTTAGCATTGTTAAAGGGAACCTTTAATAGAAATTTTTTAGCATTGATAAAGGCAATATTGCTAAAGGGGGTAAAAAAATGTGGACACCTATGCACCTGACCCTATTATCAGTGCTTCCATGAACAATTTAATAGTGCTCCACATGTCCTTTATCAATTATTTTCATCCCACCACCCCTTATATCAGTTCTTTTCAAATTTACAGCCTCAAGCGTGTCCCCCTAGATTTGAACCATCCACCTCTCCTTCAAAGATGAAACGCATTTACCACTACACCAAGTTGTTTTGCTATCTGTGTAATGATATTTCTATATTTATATATATATCTTTATATATATTTATATAATTATTTTTAAATAAATTAATTCAATATATGTTTTTGTATGATATATGTTGTATTTATTTCAGTATATTATATATTATATTCATTTACATATATTAGATTATAATATATATATATATATCTCTATTTATTAATACACACACATATGTATATATAAACATTATAAATATATTTGTATAATGTAAAAAATGGTAAGATAATTTTTTAAATAAATTTTTGTAATATATATTTATTTTGATATATTTTAATATATTTTTTTTCGTAAATATGTTGATATATGTATTTATATGAGTCATTTATTATAAGTAAATATAATAAAACATACATACATTTAATTATTAATAAAATTAAATTATAGAAAATGATAAAATTAAAAACCATAATATCAATATGAATGTAATTCATGGGAATAAATTGATTCCCCACTAAAAAATGGCAAAATACCCCTACAAACGATGCTGAAAATCCATGGAATGTCAAAAAATCGGTGTACCCTGACTAAAAAATAAGTTTTAGAATCATTATGGGAATTTTTTGTCCTAAAATATTGTGACATAGGTTTAAATTTTTCATTGAGGGTGTAGATCTCGTCGTAGGCTTTGATTTGGTATGTTGTAGAGCCCAAACAGTCACTCAGATCAAAAGTTATGGTTGTTTAAAGTTTGAGTTATGTTTTCAACTTATTTTAGATCTCCTTTTTAATTTTTTAATTTTTTTATCTTTAAATTGATATTAAATGAATATTAATTAGTAATATTGAGATAATTATTAATTAAAAAACTTTTAGTTAGTTATTTTATAATCCATTTTAACTAAATATTTTATATATTAAGTGTAAATTCCTATTTACCTTATCCAGAACATCTTTCAAAATATATATATTATATTCATATCAATATAAATATATTAATATATTAATATATTATTTTTAATGAAAAATAATATTTTTTTGAAGAATAATTTTATCAGCTCTTGTAAAAAATCACTGATAAAGGGCGTCTTTATCAGTGCTTCTAAAAAATCCTGATGAACACCCCCCTTTATCAGTGATTTTTTACAAGAATTGATAAAGGTGGGTCTTTAACAGTGTTTTTTAGAACTATTGAAGACCCCCTTTAACATCACTAAAAAAGTGTTGTTAAATGCCCTCTTTAACCGTTCTCTTTTTAGCGCTGATAAAGTGGGTCTTTAACGACGTTTTTAGTTAACACTGTTAAATACCAAGTGCTGGATAAACTCAATTCTGCAGTAGTGATGGTTGATTATGTTCCTATTTGAATTGGTTGTTCTTATGAAATTAAAATTAATTAATATAATAAACCATAAACAAATCCATACTTCTAATTTAGGTAATCTTTCCTTTCCTTTTAGTTATGGCTCCAAGACATCATCCATGTATGGTTTAGGCTAGAGAGGTTCAGAAAGTTGGGCATATTGATTAAAAGAGGGTTGATCTAGATGAGGAGGATGACTAGTGGCAGAGGACATTGAATTCCTTTTAGTTAAAAGATTTGTATAAGTATAAGGGTATCATCTATGAACTAGGTATGAAGCATTTGTTGAAGGAGCTTGATATCTCCTTCAATTTGATCTTGGCCTAAGCATGGTATTGGGTCCCACAATCAATCATCTGGATGAGAGGTGCAGTTTGATAGTGGTGTACATTGTATCTCAAGGATCATAAAGAGGAAAATGTTTCATGGGAATAATTTTATAAGGATTTACAAGTGGAGTTCTTACCATCAACTATACAGGTAGTGAACAGGCAAGACCTTATCTCTCTTCAGTAAGGGATTATTTTTGTGTGATAGCTTGTGATAAATCTTATGGTTATTTTTCATTTCCCACCTGATATTTTTTCTGATGAGGAGTCCCATGTGCATCATTTTGAGGAAACACTCTTCCCATTTGTTAAGTATGTGGTTACTCCTTTTATATTATTAACATTTTAAAAGGTGTAGAAGAAGGAAGATATGATTGAATATCTGTATATGAAAATAGGTATTGAGAGGGATGAGCTAACATGATTCCTCATGTTGAAAAGATGTTAGTAGAAGGTCTCAGATTATATGTCCTATAAGGTTTCATCCAGTTGGTATTTAATCTCATTTGTATGACCCAAGGTCTTTAGAGTCTAGTTATTTATGAGAATCTACTGGGGAATTTATATTCGTGCACTTTACCTATGGGGGTTTTGTTCACTGTTAGGCTCAGTGTCCAAATTCTTAGGGAGGATGGTTTTGTTTGAGTGTTCATTCCCAACCACAATAGTAGTATCGACAACCAATGCAAGTTAATTAGCCAGGAGGAGACATATATGGTAGAGGTTATCCCCTCAATTCCCCCTTTCTTTAGGGTTCTAGGCCACATCTTGGACATGTAGTTGTCTATTAGTAGTGAGATGGGGGATATGGGAAGGAATAGTTTCATTATGTGGTGGTGTCAATGCTAGAGGTAGAAGATATTGTCAAAGGTACGATTAGCTTATCATTTACCCTTATTTATTCATTATTTTATTTAGTATTCTTTCACTCCTTTGTTCCACTCACCTTATTCAATGCATTGGGACTAGATGTGGAGGGGCTACCCATGCCTCAGGTTTTCACTACTCTAGTCAAAGGCCAACCCTTTTTTTGTGATGTCTTTCAAGGGTGTATGCTAATGATGGGGTAGTATAATTCATGTGGGGATCTATTCTTTCTATAGATAATATCATGAGATTCCATCCTCTACATTTATTAGTTATAATTTGTGTATGTGGTTATATATTTCTTCAATAAGAAGGTCGTGTTCACATATGTGGATAGTCGGTGTGAGGTTTTCATTGGTGAATGAGGTTTTTTGATGGGTAGTAGGATCATGGATCCCCTTGTTTATCTGAAGGTATAACTATCATCAAAATTATTGGATGCTTGGATGGTGGAGACTCATAGAGTTTCTAAGGAATTTCTGAATGTCTCCCATAAGTAGGTCATAACACTAAACCTTCATCATAACATTGATTTTGGTATAGAGTTTCAATTGTGTGTCTCTCTGATTTTGATGGAACCTTATCGAATGACACCCTCTAAGTTATAGGAGTTGATAACTAAGATAGAATACCTAATTCATAAGGGTTTAATCAAACCAAATTTACATTGTGGGATACTTTAGTGTTATTCTCTAAGAAGGAAAGTGCTAGTATAAGACTGTGTCTAGACTACCAAAGCCTAAACTAAGTAATTGTCAATAATCTCTACCATTTACCAAGGATTGATGAAGTTTTTTGACCAGATTATAGGGGATATTTAGTTTTCTAAAATTGATATGTGGTCTAGGTACCATCAGTTAAGGGTGTAGGAGGAGGACACCGCAAATACTACCTTCCAGTGCAGGTATGGGAACTTCATGTTCGTGGTCATGATGTTCAGTTCCATAGATACACTAGCTATATTCATGGGGCTTATGAATTCCATGTTTCATTAGTTATTAGACCAGTTTGTAATATTGTTCACTGTTATCTTATCAAATTAAGAGGGGCATCCTATAGATCATCCCAAATCTATCTTTAAGGTCCTTTGATGCTACCATGTCTAAGTAAAGTTGTCCAAGTAAAATTTCTGGACACTGGAGGTACATTTCCTTGGGCAGGTGGTGTCCTAGTAGGGTGTGGTCGTGGACCTATAAAAGATCAAGGTAGTTGTTTATTTGGAAGCACCAAAGAATGTGGGAGGGGTTATTAGTTTCATTAGTATTATGGGATATTACCATAGGTTAATATATCATTTCTTATGGATTGAATCTCTGTTAACATCTATGACTGGGAAGATGATACTATCATCTAGAATGATTAGTATTTGGTAGCGTTTGACTACCTAAAGTAAAGATTTATCAGTGTTCCAATGCTCCAATTTCTAGAATAGTGGATAGTGTTTCAGGTTTTGTCTAATGGTTCCCATATATTCTTGGTAAGCATCTTAATGTAGAAAAACATAGTGATCACTTATGGTTCTAAAAAGTTATGTTCCCATGAGTATAACTACACCACTTATGACCTAGAGCTAGTGGTGGGTTTTTTAACTAAAATTGTTGTGATATTACCTCATCATAGAATTATTTTTCATCTTTACTGATCATAAAATATTCAGTTATAACTTCTCTCAGCATCACTTGAATTTAAGATAATGTAAGTGAATTTCCTTTTTTCACGAACATGATTTTAAGATATATTTCACATCAGGAATAGAAATTTTTTTGGATGATGCACTGAGCATAATGTTTTAAATGGATTATGTTTAAAAGTTTCAGGATTCATAAAGGTAAATGGAAGATTTGGTAGAAATTAACCTAGATTAACAAGTGGCTAATGGTGGAGGTTACTTGTTTTAAATGACAATGCAGTCTTCTTTAATATAGAAAGTGGAGGAGTCTCAGTGGGTAGACTCCGAGATATAGGTGATGTACGACCGAGTTGGTCGTGGAGATTCCCTAGATGGATGGTTAGAGGATGGTAAAAATTGGATATTATTTTAGGAGAGTCTATTCATCCTAATCAAGATGAGAGAAAGAGTTTTTTTGGAGTTTCATAGATTACCATTAGTGGTGTATTAAGGATAATATAAGATATACCATAGATTGAGGTCAAATTGTCAGTGGAGTAGGATGAAATTAGAAGTATAAGAGTTCATGTACCAGTGTCTTGTATCACTTGGGTGTCCATTAATGGAATTGAGATGAAATATTGAGCACTGTCGATATCTTTTCAAGGAGGTATGTCAATGAGGTCATGTAACTACATGGGGTTTCATGTACCATTGTATCATATCAAGATTGTCAATTTACCTCATGAGTTTGGAGAGAATTTAAACACAATTTTTGAACTCAATTATGTATTATCATTTCATTCCACCCATAGATAGATGAATAGATGGATCATACCATCCAAATACTGGAAGATATGTTGTGAGTGTGCATATTGATTTTTTTTTAGATCTTAGGAAAAATACTTTCTTTTGGTTGAGTTCACTTATAAAAATAGCTACCAATCATCCATTATCATGGATCTATTTGAGGTTTTATATGGGAGACTATGTCATTCTATGTTTTGATGGGAAGATATTGGGAATTCATCTATTCTCAGTATGGACATGGTGTAGATCATGATAGAGAATATTCAGGTATTTTATGAGAAAAAGAAGGTGGTGCAAGATCAAAAAAATATTTTCTCGATCAGAGGAGGAGTACCTTGGAGTTCTAGGTTGGAGACCACATGTTTTTGAATGTTTACTCTCATTATGGGAAGAATTTGATTGTTCAATGAAGCATGTTGTCATCCTAATTTTTTAGAACTGTTGAGGTGTTATGGTATGTTTGTGAGGTGGCGTATCAGTTAGCACTTCCACCTATAAGAACCCAGGTTTTCACTTAGGTATAGATCCTTTATATTTTGGTCTAAATCGTTACTTTGGACCTAATATAAATTCCTAATGGGTTATAAGAGGTTTTAGGGGTGTTTGGGTGTTATTCAAAGCCCTAAACACATATTTTTAGGGAAACTAGCCAAGTCACATGGTTGGTGCACGATTAGTGCACGATTTGCCTAACTATGTAGGTGGTGTTTTTTCAGACAGAGCCAACTCATATGGTTGGCACATGGCCATTCAGCCTAACCATGAAAGTTCCCCCTCTACCCAGGTAACCGGGCAGACAAACCATGCACATGCCTTTTTCTAAGTAAATTGTCCTTTTTTCCCTTCATGATCTTTTAAGCCACCTCTTCTCCCCTAATATGAGAACCAGTGGGATTAGCCTAATTTCATCTCATCTTGGTGATTTTTGAAGACCTAATGTTGTAATCAAGTGATATCATTCATCTGAGATCCAATCAAGATTCTGTTTTTCATTTTGGATGAGTAACAGTAAGTACTTGAGTCCGTTTAAGAATTTATCCTTCCCTTTTGCTCTCGACCTAGTTATCAGGGTATGAGATTTTTTCTATTTTTCAAGTATCTACTCCAATATAATCCAAATCAAGGGCCAATACCGAAGGAGGATATTCGTACAACCCTAAGGTGGGTGGTATATAACTCATCCCTCATGTTCATTGATTTTGGAATTGTCATGTGGGGACCACAAATTTTATCGAGTATTGTTTATTTAATTTATATGACATGCTTATAATCATTAGAACTGTATGGTTATTATATTTATAAATATATTATTATTTTTTAGTGGTTATTCCCATAACTTCATTCATCCCATGTAGGATGTTATTTCATAATTATCACATTTGATCCACCATTCGGGTGTGCCTTGGCTTGATCATCCTAAGGGTAATCATTTCTATATTAAATGGCATGTATCTAATGATAATTTCATAATGGAAAGTACCCTGTATACTCACCACTTGACCCACCTAAGGAAAATTCTTCAATTTCATAATAAAATGTGAAATATGAATTGGCAAGTATACTAAGTATATGACTTGGACATAAATGTTAATGAATAGTAGGTTTCATATCTTTATCACCCCTTACCACATTAATGGGATTTAGTGGAATGAACCTTGAATATAGAATGTGCTTTAAATGGATTAAATGAATGGTTGCATGCTACTTGTCCTTGTCACACTAATGAATGGAAAGGCATTAACCAAATGACTTGATTAAAGGGTTGCCAGCTACTTGACATTATCACAATAATGAAGGTCAAGGCTTGAACCAAATGAAATATTACACAACCTCATAATTAAAAAATAGTTTACTGACTCGATATTACCTTGGATTCTGATTAGAGAATTCTATGAGCACTTAGGAACCCCATTCTGATTTAAGGATACATCTTGGTTTGGTTGAGACCCACCAAGATCGAAATCCTTATATATTATTTGGATGCTCTATATGACACCATAGGATCCCTTCAATATCGTTACAGGATGCCTTGTATACACTATTTGGATCTAGTATTGACAAGAAGGTCCCATGGTTATATCCCATAGACACCTATCTCTACTTGGACCTGTTTTACCTTGGACGATCACCTTGGATTTGGTAGGAACCTCATTTTGGAATGCATTGGAATATACTCCTTGGATTACACTCTCTTATTTATCCAATCTATAGTTATTACTGAGTTGGTAACCCTTTCAGTCTATGTTTCCTTGGTTATTAGTTTGGAAATTCATTATTAAATGCCATTAGAGGTTTACTTGTCATAACTTGGAACCTTCACTATTGTTAACATGTGACTTATTTATCAACTGGTAATAATCAATTAATGGACTGGTTATGTTCAGACACCATCCAAGGGCTGATGTAGGTACTTGGGTATTTAGTTACAATACATTGATTTACCATATATATGTAAAAATGAATGTCTGCACACTGTTACATTTCCATTACACGGGCCAGATGTTAAAGACACCATTGGTGGTGGCCCAATGATATTTATCTCACACCCTCTCCGTGAACCATTTGGTACCCAGAGTAGATTACATGGTTTCATGTGTTGACAAAGGGAAGTATAAATCTTCAAACACTTCATTGATTTCTATTTAGGATAGAGCTTGATAGCATAGGATCGAGTTGAAGCTCATGATGTTTGGGATTTTATTTTTATTTCCTTTATATGTATGTGGGACATGCTATGCCTGCTATCATGTATCCATGTTTTTATCAGTTTTCTAGTGACATGACATATGATTATTTGTTGTATTCTTGTATGTTATTCTGATTATTTTAGTAATTATTAATGTTGTCTCTATTTTCTATTATTCTTTCTATTTACTTATATTTCTTATTCTATTAACCTATGTTTACTTTCATCTATTTTTCTACACTTTGGTAATGAGTGTAATGTAGCCCCATGGACACACCCTAGGCCCTTGCTACTAGTTAGCAGCCTTTGGAATTTGGGGAGATGTTATTGAGGCCATGTGGCCCACTGGGCTTGAGGCACCCATTAAGTGGAATCCGGGTCCGGGACATCACAAAGTGGTATCAGAGGATGTGTCCTTTCTGCTTTACTATTTGGACAAAATAGATTAGAGAATTAGGAACATGTTGGGACTTGGTCATAAGCCCTTCTTGGGAATTGTGAACCCATGTTTAGGGTAAAACCCAAGTTTCCTGAATTATAATTGTAGTTATGTTTTTTCCTATTGCAGTTAACATTATTTCACCATTGGGTGATGCACATGTTGTGTGTGTTGTTGATTTTTACACTGTTTAAGGATTTTATCTCATCCTTGTCCCGGTTATATGAGGGCAAGGATCATTGTTACATGAATCATTATAGGCACCTATAAATCGCATGTAATTCATATTTCCATGTCATATAAGTGAATTTCACTTCTTTTCATTGCTTGATATGCCTATGATTTTTGAGTAATATTGTGATATTTAACTTATGCTTATATTACTCTTGGTTGTGATTGACTGATTTTAAGTCTCAATTCATGAGGGGTTTGGGCCCTCATGGTTGGGATGAGTAATTTACTAAGTCAATCCATTATGTTGTACATAAATAAGTGTCATTTCTAGTGATAGGTGTATGGGCACTAATTCATCAGAAATGACAATCCATTATTAAGTGAAACATGAAATCTAAAATGAATTAGTTGCACATCCTTATCCAACATTTCCATGTTTATGAAAATTAAATGAGTGAACCTAAAAATTAAATGTAAAATTCAATGAAACTTATACTTGAGAACTTACTGAGACCATGTCTTCTAAGCAGGTATTTGGGGTATTATACCTTGGGTAGTGAGTTTTCTTACCTTCAGATTCCACTAGTGAAGCTATCATTCTTCTTAAGATTGTTCTTAGGTGTGTTCTTGGCATTTGTTGGCCAATGCCTCCATAATTTCCTCATATCATATGTCAGGAGGGTGCCAATGACCATGCTCCAGACATGGTGGGACCTAAGCCACCACTCTTACCTTAAAGAGTGCCATTTGAGTCACTCTCTATTATACCTGATCCAGGAATGTATTCCCAAGTTCATGATAGTTTTTTATTATAATCCATTTCATTCATGGTGCTCCATGGCTTACACCTACGATGGATGATCTGACTCACGAGTTCCAATAGCAGCATCCTTCTACTTTCTCTTTGGATGAAAATATGTAGGCTGTTGAATCTTGGCTAGAGGTTACCTTATCAATCTTTGAGAATATAGATATGCCTCCATAATGGAGGTTCAAACATTCTACTTACATGCTTTGGGACTCGGCCAAGCATTAGTGGGATGTGACTACATGGACCATTCATCATTAGGGTATATTATGGGTTGATTTCCAGACTACCTTATATGATCCGTTCATTCCTCAGATGCTGAGAGCTGATAGATCTAGAGAGTTCATGCATCTTGAGAAGGGTTCTCTGTCAATTATATAATACTCAGCATGTTTCATGGAGTTACAGTTCTTTTCACCATTTCTAGCCAATGATTAGATTCAACATTCTACATGCTTAGAGGATGGGCTCCAGTATTCCATCCATATACATGTGTATGTCTTTTGTCAACCTTCATTTTTTGCAATAGTCAATTAGGCTCTTATCATTGAGTGTAACCTGAGGCATGAAAAAAATATCATTCATAGAGGATTAGTACCTCGTCAGGCCAGTAGTTCTTCCAGTGGAAGGAAACATTCTCTCAAGATTTATCATCAAGTAAATGACAACCATAGTTCCCATTTTGATAGCTCTATAGAGTGTGGCTAATGTAGAAAAAGGGGGAATAAGAAAACTCAATGTGATAGAGACCCAATGGAGTGTCAGGCTTGTGGCCGTATGGGGAATCTCCAAACTTTTTATAGGACTTGTAACACCCCCAAGATTTTATGAAAAATATTATTTTTAATTTCATTAATGTCTTGTGTTGTACGCTGCACCAAAAGGATCTTTCACAACACTCATCCTTGACTTCCCTTTCATTACACGCAATCACGACCTTTCTCGATAGTGTGTGTAGTACGCAATACCGAGTTTCACTAAACAACGATATGCTATTAAAATATAGCTGTTATGAATAGTAATAACCACTTTTTGAAATTTTGTAAATTTTATTTTTCAAACTGGACTTCATTTTTGGATTCAGAATATCGAAATTAGCTTAGGGTGAAATTTTGGTACTTTTCGGATAACTTTCATTTTCTGATGAATAGTGAAAATTACTAAATTTTAATTAAAAACAACCTTTTTAATCGAAATAATTAATAGTGATAAATTATTAATTTCAGTGGTTTTAAAGTATATTTAGAATATATTTTTGCAATTTAATACAATTTTGGTCATTGGATGTAATTTCACATTTAAACCAGACATAAATAAGTGTCAATCTTTTGATAGTTTTTATCTCTTAAGAACACGCTATTTGTTTTGACGACGGGAATTAATTTTTAAATTAATTAATGCAACTGATATATTTTTAATTTGGTAAAATATATATCATTTTTGAGTTCATAATATCAAATATATCATAGGCCTAATTTTTTGTATTTTTCTGGAAACTTTCATTTTTTGATTAATAGTGAAACCACTAAGTGGTAGTTAAAAAAATGAATTTTTCATAAAACTTAATTTTACCGCTTCTGTGAGTGGAATTTCAAAATGTTGAGAGACATGGTTGATGTCAGTAAGTAAAATGTGGTTCAATGAGTTGAAAATAATTTTTGGTGAAAAGTAACTTTTTACTTTTTTT
The DNA here is from genome assembly GCA_963277665.1 of Viscum album. NCBI lineage: Eukaryota > Viridiplantae > Streptophyta > Magnoliopsida > Santalales > Viscaceae > Viscum > Viscum album. The sequence goes on along the minus strand of OY728138.1, from coordinate 1,465,534,358 downwards.
ATCACGGTTAAAAGTAAATAGAGTAATTAAGGGTAAAAATGATATTATTATTACCCAAAAACATGTCCTAATTCTATTGGATAAGTGTAATTCGACCAAAAACAACCTTAGGAATAAAATATGACCATTTAGGCCCACTTGGATTAGATTAGGACATTTATTATTAATTTATTTAAAGAAGGGTTAAAATAGTTAAAATCAAAGTTTAATAAGTAAATAATTTTTAATATAGGGTTATACATAAGATAAATTCGACTATAAATATTCATTAGAAAGATAATAATATTTACTACATAATTATAGTTTATTTGTAATTTTTTTGACATTAATTAATTTAATTTATTTATGACACAATGATGATGCAGTAGTTATCTTATTAATGAAATATTTACATAATTGATGTTATAAATACCCAAATAAATATAATTTGAGACTTTTTATGAATTATACTAATTTTATAGGTTAATATGACATGTAAGTATTGATTTAATTAACCTTTTTAGAACTAATAATTCTGTTATAATTTTCACAAAAATCAATTACTAAATAGTGTTTAAATTGACATAAAATAGTTTTTAAAAAAAATATTATATTATTTATTGTTATTTTATTCCTAAAAATCTAAGGTTCGGCCAAGATACTTATACAATGATAGGTGTATCATTAATGGATCACTTGGGGGTCTCTTGGATGTATATGGTAAGTTTATTAACTATATCATATAAAAATACAAAGTGACATGGTAAATGACAATCTAATTAACTAAGAGTTAAATCTAAAAGATAAGGTTAATATAATGACCTAAACTTGTGTAAATTCTATTGGATGAGAGGATTTAGACCCATCCCCACCTTAGCTTCAAAATATATCAATTTGGAGCTATTAAAAACCAAATTTGACTTTATAATAAAATAATAGTTTTAGTTATTCCAAAGGTTCCCCTCTTCCTCACACCACTTTGAGCATTCAAGCTCGGCCAACCCCTTAGAATTTCTCCTATCCACTAACCTAGAGACATAATAGTGGTCTTGGTATTCTTCAAAGACCAATTTTAGTGCCCTAAAAGGAAGTCTCAAAGAAGCGCTTCAAATAAGAGGTAATGTCCGTTACCGATTCTTTCATATTTATTTCTTCTTCCACTTGTTCTTCTTTAGTTGTTTCATTGTGAAGTAATAACATCAGTATCACTCATATACGGATATGTTATTATAAGTATGAAACAACCCTATTTCACCATCTATCCATCCTACGGAAAACGAAATCACCGCGCGTGCGTACGTACGGAATACTGTCTTCACGCCGTGGTGTAATCTATTTTCCACCACCACCTTAATTGGATGGGTATAATGGCGTACATAATAACTATATATAATTATTCTAAAGTTATATTGATTCTGAAATAGTATACATACACTCCAATACAATTCCATGATCCTGAGAACGATATCATCGCTCGTGCGTACGTACGGACTACCGTCTCCACGACGCGATGAGATTCATTCTCCACGTTAACAATTTATGAATGATTATAAAGTAAATATAATAAGTAATCATGAAATATATGACATAATAATGATACTGGATTTATGTGTATATATATGTATTTCATCTACTTAATTCCATTCAACTCGATAAGGAAACGAAAATAGCGTTCATGCGTACGTACGACCTACCGTCTCCATGAACGGTGTATTTATTTCCATTTACTGATCTATTATATATATGTATATTCTGAATATATATTATATATAAATCATGTTTTATGTTCTGGAATTATGTAATCATGATCTAAGTAATCATATGAATAATTACAAGTCAAAACATGGACGACAAATGAAACGATTTTACCCAAAACGCTCTTTAACATGGAATTTACAAAAGAACGGGTAATATAAAGTCATAAGTGAACCATATATGATATCATAACAATGAGTATGATTCTTTAAAAAGTCAATGACATTATTTAAATCATTATACAGGAGGTTCAGACACTTATGAATCAAATCGGACCTAAGGTAAGGGAAAATATCACAATCTCATTTTATCCGAAATTGTTTATACTTTGGTATTTACTGGGGTGTATTTTGTAAACCAAATCCATGTTTCCTCAATAAGTAATATTATTTCCATCCACCTATAATTTTTTAAATCCAATTTTTCCCTTCGGTGAGTTTTTAGTAAAATATATGAAAGGAATCTTTTGTCGTTTTTCATACAAGGTACTTTTTTACTTTTCCGACAATAGTACGAGAAGAATGTTTTTTTAACATATACGGCATGAAAGTATTTTTACGGTTTTATAGTGACTTATTTTCATGAAGCTTCCTCCAAAATATTTCATGACTATTTTCAACAAAATCCTTTTCTTTTAAAATTTCATGACATTTTGTGAAAAGAAAAAGATTTTGAAGAAAAAAGGATATTTTCCTCAAGAACTTATTTCATGTGTTTTATCAAAACAATTTTCATCTAAGATGACATTATTTCACATGTGTATGTTTCAAGTATCATGTCTCTATGATTTACATGGTTTCACTTTTCTTTTGATGAAATGATATCCATTTTTTTATATGGATTATGTTATGATGGGATGATGTTTATGAAACCCATTTTATTCTTTGGGTTATGATGAATGTTTTAAGTTTATTTTGTGGAACAAGTAAGAATGATTTCATTATGAGATGGGTGGGACCTATATCTCCCTCCAATGAATTGGATAAAGATTTATATCTCATGATATAGACATGGCAGGAACGGAAAGTTAAACCGGTTCAGTAATACAGGACCGGAACGAGGATTGAACTCGATTCATAAAGGGACTTTGTCCACTAAGATGGTCTTGGCAGCAATTCCTTGGCTACTATGGAAATCATATCATGTGCTTAATGGTTTCCACAATTACATGTTTTATTCCCATGCTATTTTATCATTCTTAATGTTTCTTTATGATCTATGCCTTACATGCTTCCATGTTTTATGTCATTGCTCAAGCTTTTGATGTTTAAACATTATGTTCATGTTTTTAAGTTCAAATGTATATGGTATGTTTTATTTTATCCATGCTTACCCTTACTGAGCATTTGAGGTCACCCTTTTTATGTTTTGTTTTCCCCAGGATATAAAGAAAGGTTTTAGGTAAGAAAAAAATGGGAATATCTTTATGGGAGATGTTGAAGATCTTTCACCGTGATTAGAAGATTACGTTCCAGGTTTTCAAAGACACTAAACTATTACGGTCCTTGTGTGTCTTTTTTTGTTATGTATTAAGTATTCTGCAAAAGTAATGTAATTTCTATGTACGAAATGCTTCGGGTCTCTACAATTGGTATCAGAGGAAAGGTTTAGTCAACCTTTGGAAACTAGGATGCGAGAACTTTAGTGAGATCCCTAGAGATATTTATAATGTATGTCTAGGGATGTCCCTAAGGTTAAGTATAAGTATAGGTTATAGTACTAGAATTACGGTAACCCAAGATGTTAGATATTGAAGGTACTCCCCCTTTATTATATTGTTTTACCTAGCGTTATTTTTACCTCTCACACTATTCTTTTTGGGTTTTAGACGATGGCTGGAACCCGTAGGAACTGTGTTGATCAATGTAATGGACAATGCATTGATTGTCCTCCTGAACAAACAAATGTTATGGGAGATGGAGTGCAAAATCTTATTGCTATACTTACACCTATGAATCATTCTGGACTTCCAAATGAGCATATAAGGGAACAATATTCTATTGAGTCCTTCATGAGGCAACGTCCACCTTCTTTCAGTGGGTCTTCTGATCCACTTGTTGCTGAAAAATGGATCAGTACTACTGAAAAGATATTTTCTGTTCTTCAATGTTCTGAACATGATAAAGTCATCTTAGCAGTGTATCGTTTGGAAGGTGATGCTGATCAATGGTGGAATATTATCAAGAATATGAGTCCAAGAGATGAAATTGAGTCCATGGAATGGGATGAGTTCAAGAACTTATTTTTCAATAAGTACTTCCCTCATATTCTTTGAACAAAGATGGAGAAGGAGTTTCTTGAACTAAAGCAAAAGGATGATGAATCTGTTGGTATATACGAAGCGAACTTTACAAGGCTTTCAACGTATGCATCTGGATTTATCATCCAACCTGAAAGTAAAGTTGATCGATTCTTCAGTGGCTTAAAACCAAATCTTCGAAGGGAATTAGCTATAAGAGACTTCGGTAGCTATTAAGAAATTGAACGTTGTGCTATCAAGGTAGAAATAGAAGTTGGTGTTACTTATCCATCTCATAGTTTTGACAAGAAACGAAAGATGGAGTTCAAGGAGAAATATCAGAATAATGGTGAAAATAAGATGATTGTTTCCTTATGCTCAAAGTGTGGAAAGAAGCATGGTGGAGATTGTCTTAAAGGGACTAGAAAATGTTTTAAGTGTGGAAAAGAAGCTCATCAAGCAGTTGAGTGTCGAAGTAATGGAAAAAGGGTTTCTAATGATGTGAATAAAGAAAATACTATAGAGAACGCACCACCAACACTTCAATGCTTCAAGTGAAAGGAAATGGGGTATTATTATAATATATTCCCTAATCCAAGGGTTAGTGATGATCGACATGAGCAACCACTTAAGGCAAAGGACAAAGGGAAGTCACTTGTGATCACTATTGGCGATGTTGAATATGAAAACGATGTGGTGGAATGATTAAGTGTTTATGTAATGGGATTCCAAAATAATGTTGTATATAGTATCATGGAATATTGGAATATTTATGTATTGGTTTATTGTGGTTTTCAATAATTTTATGGTACCGATAACCATGGAAAGTGATTGAGATATTTTTGGAAAAAAAAGCTGATATGCACATAATGAAGGGAAAACGAGAAAATAAAATGTTTGACAGCATTTATGAGCTCATGATTGATATAAGGACTAAGTGATATCATGGTTTGAGTATATAGAATTTTGAGGATTTTGGTATGTGGAAAGAGTTAACTTTTAACAGCATTCATGTTTTCAATAAGGTTCAATGGGTATTCAATTTTTTTCAAGAGAATACATGATTAAGGTATTCACATGACTGGAATGTGACCAACAAGATATATAAGGGATAAATGATAGTATTCACATGCTTGTTATATGACCTTTTTAGTAATCATTCTCTTTATACTATGAGTTTAGAAAGAAGTATTTTGGATTAGCCTAAAGATTGGAATGGATTATGTTGGTAATAAGTTAGTATTGTTTAAGGATAGATGTTTTTTGATATTATTTATGGGATGTTATTGTAATTTAGTTTTAGAAAAAGGACAACTTGAAGGATGGGCGACAGCCCATCGCGTTGGACAAGGCTGTGGGAATTAAACCCACAACCGAAGTGCGACTGGCCTTTATCGCCTACCACTGGCCTACAGGAAGTCCCTGTTTAGTATAAATTAGATTTATTATATTAATTATTATGATATATGAAGTATAAGTCCGTTTTAGGAACCATATATGATTAATCTCACTATTGATGGACTTATGTATTTTTTGATAACATTTCTAACCTTTTGTTTGAGACAGATGGAATGACCCATCCTTCTATCACATGATCTGCTAACACATCACGAATGACAAATTCAACTTAATTTCTTTAAGAGATGAAGTGGAAATTGTCCAAAGAACAACCAATGGTGAGACTATACCAAAATCACGAAAGTATTTCTTCTAATTCCAATTTCATCAACTTTAGGGAAATGATCTTGAAAACCAAAAAATTTGTCCTAGTGCTCTTATATCTGATGAATCATATGGTACCTTAGATCGTCAAAAATTTATGGCTTTGTGATTCCTGGCTTTTCCATAGCCATGTTCTCTACCACTCTCCATCAGAACATGATGGTTAGATTTCACTTCCATATCCATATTTTCACCTATGTGGAAACCCAGTGATTAGTTTATTTGGGTAACTGTTACGTTTCATAATTTTGTTTTTAAATATTGGTTTTGGTATTCCTTTTTACGATGTGGGTTTCTATTAAAGAAACATTCGAGTAATAAACCATTTATAACCCTGACAAATTTCGATGGCGAAATTCATTTTAAGGGGGGTAGAATGTAAGACCCCGAGATTTTATGAAAAATATTTTTTTTAATTTCATTAATGTATTTTGTTCTATGCTACACCAAAAGGAGCTTGAACAATATGCATCCTTGACTTTCCTTTCACTACACGCAATCACGACCTTCCTCAATAGCGTGTGTAGTACGCAATACCGAGTTTCACTAAACAACGATATGCTATTAAAATATAGCTGTTATGAATAGTAATAACCACTTTTTGAAATTTTGTAAATTGTATTTTTCAAAATGGACTTCATTTTTGGATTCGGAATATCGAAATTAGCTTAGGGTGAAATTTTGGTACTTTTCGGATAAATTTCATTTTCTGATGAATAATGAAAATTACTAAATTTTAATTAAAAACAACCTTTTTAATCGAAATAATTAATAGTGATAAATTACTAATTTGAGTGGGTTTAAAGTATATTTAGAATATATTTTTACAATTTAATACAATGTTGGTCATTGGATGTAATTTCACATTTAAACCAGACATAAACAAGTGTCAATCTTTTGATAGTTATTATCTCTTAAGAACACGCTATTTGTTTTAACGACGGAATTAATTTTTAAATTAATTAATGCAACTGATATATTTTTCATTTGGTAAAATATACATCATTTTTGTGTTCATAATATCAAATATAGCTTAGGCCTAATTATTGGTATTTTTCTAGAAACTTTCATTTTCTGATGAATAGTGAAACCACTAAGTGGTAGTTAAAAAAATGAATTTTTCATAAAACTTAATTTTACCGCTTCTGTGAGTGGAATTTCAAAAATCTGAGAGACACGGTTGATGTCAGTAAGTAAAATGTGGTTCAATGAGATGAAAATAATTTTTGGTGAATAGTAACTTTTTACTTTTTTTACCACGGTTAAAAGTAAATAGGGTAATTAAGGGTAACAATGATATTATTATTACACTAACACATGTCCTAATTCTATTGGATAAGTGTAATTCGACCAAAAACAACCTTAGGAATAAAATATGACCATTTAGGCCCACTTGGATTAGATTAGAACATTTATTATTAATTTATTTAAAGAAGGGTTAAAATAGGTAAAATCAATGTTTAATAAGTAAATAGTTTTTAATATAGGGTTATAAATAAGATAAATTCGACTATAAATATTAATTAGAAAGCTAATAAGATTTCTTACATCATTATATTTTATTTGTAATTTTTATACATTAATTAATTTAATTTATTTATGACACAATGATGATGCATTAATTATCTTATTAATGAAATATTGACATAATTGATGTTATAAATACCCAAATAAATATAATTTGAGACTTTTATGAATTACACTAATTTCCTAGGTTAATATGACATGTAGGTATTGATTTAATTAACTTTTTTAGAACTAATAATTCTGTTATGATTCTCACAAAAATCAATTACTAAATAGTGTCAAAATTGACATAAAATAGTTTTTAAAACAAATATTATATTATTTATTGTTATTTTATTCCTAAAAATATAAGGTTCGGCCAAGATACTTATATCATGAAAGGTGTATCATTAATGGATCACTTGGGGGGTCTCTTGGATGTATATGGTATGTTTATTAACTATATAATATAAAAATACAAAGTGACATGGTAAATGTCAATCTAATTAACTAAGAGTTAAAACTAAAAGATAAGGTTAATATAATGACCTAAACTTGTCTAAATTCTATTGGATGAGAGGATTTTGACCCATCCCCACCTTAGCTTCAAAATATATCAATTTGGAGCTATTAAAAACCTAATTTGACTTTATAATAAAATAATAGTTTTGGTTATTCCAAAGGTGCCCCTCTCCTGCCTTATAAAAGGGAACCTCCTCCCTCTCTTACTCACACCACCTTGAGCCTTCAAGCTCGGAAAACCCCTGCCAATTTCTCCTATCCACTTCCCTAGAGACATACTAGAGGTCCTGGTCTTCTTCAAAGACCAATTTTAGTGCCCTAAAAGGAAGTCTCAAAGAAGCGCTTCAAAGAAGAGGTAATGTCTGTTACCGATTCTTTCATCTTTATTTCTTCTTCCACTTCCTCTTGGTTATTTGTTTCATTATTAAGTAATAACATCAGTATCACTCATATACTGATATGTTATTATAAGTATGAAACAACCCTATTTCACCATCTATCCATCCTACGGAAAATGAAATCACCGCGCGTGCGTACGTACGGAATACCATCTCCACGACGTGGTGTAATCTATTTTCCACCACCACCTTACTTGGATTGGTAAAATGGTGTACATAATAACTATATATTATTATTGTAAAGTGATATTGATTCTGAAATAGTATACATACACTCCAATACAATTACACGACCATGAGAACGATATCATCGCTCGTGCGTATGTACGGACTACCGTCTCCACGATGTGATGAGATTCATTCTCCACGTTAACCATTCATGAATGATTATAAAGTATATATAATAAGTAATCATGAAATATATGACATAATAATGATACTGGATTTATGTGTATATATATGTATTTCATCTACTTAATTCCATTCAAATCAATAAGGAAACGAAAACAGCGTTAATGCGTACATACGACCTACCATCTCCATGAACGGTGTATTTCTTTCCATTTACTGATCTATTATATATATGTATATTATGAATATATATTATATATAAATACTTTTTTATATTCTGTAATTAATTAATCATGATCTAAGTAATCATATGAATTATTACAAGTCAAAACACGGACGACAAATGAAACGATTTTACCCAAAACGCTCTTTAACATGGAATTTACAAAAGAACGGGTAATATAAAGTCATAAGTGAACCATATATGATATCATAACAATGATTATGATTCTGGAATAAGTCAACGACATTATTTAAATCATTATACAGGAGGTTCGGACACTTACGAAGCAAATCAGACCTAAGGTAAGGGAAAATATCACAATCTCATTTTATCTGAGATTGTTTATACTTTGGTATTTACTGGGGTGTATTTTGTCATCCACATCCATGTTTCATCAATATATAATATTATTTCCATCCACCTACAATTTTTTAAATCCAACTTTACCCTTCGGCGAGTTTTTAGTAAAATATATGAAAGGAATCTTTTGTCGTTTTTCTTACGAGGTACTTTTTGACTTTTCTAAAAAAAGTACGAGAAGAATGTCTTTTTAACGTATACGGCATGAAAGGATTTTTACGGTTTTATAGTGCCTTATTTTCATGAAGCTTACTCCAAAATCTTTCATTATTATTTTCAACAAAATCTTTTTCTTTCAAAATTTCATGACATTTTGTGAAAAGAAAATGATTTTGTAGAAAAAAGGATATTTTCCTCAAGAATTCATTTCAAGTGTTTTATCAAAACAATTTTCATCTAAGATGACATTATTTCACATGTGTATGTTCAAGTATCATGTCTCTATGATTTACATGGTTTCAATTTTCTTATGATGAAATGATATCCATTTTTTTAAATGGATTATGTTATGATGGGATGATGTTTATGAAACCCATTTTATTCTTTGGGTTATGATGAATGTTTTAAGTTTATTTTTTGGTACAAGTAAGAATGATTTCATTATGAGATGTGTGGGACCTATATCTCTCTCCAATTCATTGGGTAAAGATTTATATCTCATGAGATAGACATGGCTGGAACGGAAAGTTAAACTGGTTCAGTAATACAGGACTGGAACGAGGAGTGAACTCGATTCAGAAAGGGACTTTGTCCACTAAGATGGTCTTGGAAGCAATGACTTGGATTCTATGGAAATCATATCATGTGCTTAATGGTTTCCACAGTTACATGTTTTATTCCCATTCTATTTTATCATTCATAATGTTTCTTTATGATCTATGCCTTACGTGCTTCCATGTTTTATTTCATTGCTCAATCTTTTGATGTTTAAACATTATGTTCATGTTTTTAAGTTCAAATGTATATGGTATGTTTTATTTTATCCATGCTTACCCTTACTGAGAATTTGAGCTCACCCTTTTTATGTTTTCTTTTCCTCAGGATATAAAGAAAGGTTTTAGGTAAGAAAAAAAGGGGAAGATCTTTATGGGAGATGTTGAAGATATTTCACCATGATTAGAAGATTACGTTCCAAGTTTCCAAAGACACTAAACTATTACGGTCCTTGTGTGTCTGTTTTTGTTATGTATTAACTATTCCGCAAAAGTAATGTAATTTCTATGTACGACAAGCTTCAGGTCTCTACAGGACTTTTCTACTATCCTCAAGTGAAAAGGGATCAGCACTAGCTCCACCTTCAGGAGCGAGTTCTTTTACAACGCATCAGGCGGGGAGTTGGAATAGTACTGGTAGGTCTAGTAGAGGAGGAGGTCATGGCCATGGTAGCTAGACACATAATCACCAGTAGAGCAGTTATGATCATGATAGTCTATCTATTTCAAAAGTCCATGGATCATACTAGTTGCATTAACAACAGCCAATACCTGAGGATCAGGCTATAGGACCTGTGGCATCTACTATCGTATCTTCTTTATTTGATATAGGTACTTCGAACACTTTTATCTCTGTATCTATCATGGAGAGTATCAGATTAGATATACAATATCACTATGGTGTAATGACCCTAGATACACCATTAGGGAAATGAACAGAAGTTATATGCTAGTGTAAGGACTGTTCCCTTGAGGCAGACAATTACCTTTTTTATGGAACATCTTTGTTCTTGAGATGACAGGATTCGGCATCATTCTTGGGATGGACTGGTTGATTCACTATCATTCTATTGTAGAATACTACTATCATAGGGTATTATTTACGTCATTTGAGGGTAGAAGTTATCTACATAAGGGTATTTGGGATGTCCAGGATGGTAGAGCTAGACCAAATCATCATGGGTCAGGTGGAGTGACCGCCTAGATTGAAAATATCTTCATAGAGTATTGGGTTTTATGACAAGTTGATTTCCATCCAGTAGTGAATAATTTCAGGGACGTCTTTACAAACATTTTTTTTATCTTACCTACTAAGAGAGAGGCAGAGTTTACAATCAAGCTTGTTTCGGGAGCATCTCCAATGTCCATTCCTCCATATAAGAAGGCACCTATAGAGCTTTAGGAAATCAAGAGATAGTTTAAGGATTTAGTGGCCAAAGGTTTTATATATCCTAGTACATACTCTTGGGGGTCTCCCATGATTTTTTCCAAGAAGGAAGATATAACTTTATGTATTTTTTTGGATTATAGGTGGTTGAACTAGCTTATGGTCAAGAACCTATTTCCACTTCCTCGAATATAATATATCTTCGACCAACTCTGAAAAGAAAAGTTATTCTCTAAAATCATCCTAAGATTGGGTTATCATCATGTACAAGTTAGACCATTAGACATACCTTGTATATATTTTCGTAGCAGGTATAGTCTATATGTGTAACATGTTATGTTGTTCGGTCTTACAAACACACCCACCATTTTCATGGCTCTAATGAATAGGTTATTCCACCCTTATTGAGATTTTTTTCATTGTATTTGTGGAAGATATCTTGGTTTATTCTCCAACTCATAGAGACCATTCCAAACAAATTAAGATCATTCTGATTACAATGAGAGAGCATAATATTTACACCATGTTTTCTAAGTGCCACTGATGGATTGACAAAGTTCACTCCTTTGTTCATATAATATCAAAATTAGGTGTATCTTTTGACCTAGAAAAGGTTAGTGTTGTAGTTCCTGGGAGCATCCCAAGAACATGTTTTACATAAAAAGTTTCATGGGGTTGGGTGGATATTATAGGAGTTTCATACAAGACTTCTCATGTCTTGATTCACCTCTTATTGTCCTTACAAATAATGGTGTCATGTTTATATAGTTAGAAGCATGTGAGAAAGCCCTTCCTGAGATTAAAGAGAGGCTGGTATCGACACCTATTCTGACTCTCCCAGAGCTAGGTGTAGGTTATACCATCCTCTATGATGCATCAGGAATTGACCTAAGATAAGTGGTGATACAGGAGGAAAAAGTTCTTGCGTATGGATCTCGATAGTTTATAATTCATGAGAGAAATTACCCGACACACCACCTTGAGATAGAAACAGTTGTCCATGACTTAAATTGTTGGATAAATTATCTATTGGGTGAGTTATTTTTGGTGTACATAGACCACAAGAGCCTCAAATATATCTTTTTTTAGTGTGAATTGACCCTCAAATAGTGAAGATGGGTTGAATATCTACAATCCTTTGATTTTAATCTTGCCTATATTCCTGAGAGGGTCAATTTAGTTGCGGATGCACTGAGTTGGAAAAATAAAACATATAACGTACAGGAAGCCAGTGATGAATGGAAGTTAATGACCCTCTTTTTTGAGCTGCATCTGTAGTTTCATGATAGTCACAAGTAGTCCTACCTCTCATCCTTGACAATTACCTCTTCCCTCCTTGAGAAGGTAAAGAGTGGAAAATTTTAGATCCTAAAGGCTTGGTTCTCTGTGAGAGTATATCAAGAGATAACCCACCTTCATATTGGTATGTAGATAGAGATAACATCCTGTTTATTCATGGATGTTTATGAATCCCTATAGATATGAAGTAATAGTTAATGAAATAGTCCCATGCTTCTAAGTGGGTAGTTCATCCAGGAATATCCAATATGTATCGAGCTATGTGACGCCCGTATTGGTGGCTTGGGATGAAATGTCATCTAGAAGGCTTTATCACTAGGTGTTACACTTGTCAGTAGGTGACAACAGATAACCAGAGACCTATAGGCTTGTTACATCCACTTCTGGTCCTAATATAAAAATTGGTAGTTATTGTCATAGACTTTTTAGTTTTTTTACTTAAGTTGCCTAAAGTTAAAGACACTGTATGGGATGTCGTTTCAAGACTGAAGAATTTAGACCACTTCATTCCTATTCGATATACTTTCTCTGTTAATGAGCTATGAAGATTGTATGTCTATGAGATCATATGATTACATGGGGTCCCTTGTACCATCATTTTGGATAGGGATTCTCATTTCATGTCATGGTTCAGGTAGGTATTGTAGAAGGCTATGTAAATACAAGTGCTTCTAGGATCATCTTTTCATCCCCAGGCTGATGGACAATTATAACAAACAATATAGATTCTAGAGGATATACTTCGAGAATGTGTCCTTGATTACAATGGTTCTTGGTAAAACCATATCCCTCTAGTCGATTTCTCCCATAATAACAACTTTCAAGTGAAAATTCAGATGGTTCCTTTTGAGGCCTTATATGGTAGGAAATACCATTCACCCATGTACTGGATAGAGGTAGGTGAGGCCGCCCTACTAGGACCTCATCTCATTCATGAGACTTTATAGTAGGTTCATATGATCAGAAAGCGTATGACTACCAATCAGTCTAGACAAATATATTATGTCATTCACCATTGATGACCTCTAGAGTTTGATATTGGGGATCATGTTTTCCTTCAGGTATTACCCAAGATAGGTCATAGATGGTTACAGAAACAAGGGAAGATGTCGCCTCATTATATAGTTCCATTTGAGATCCCAGAGAGAGTGAAAATGGTATCCTATCGATCGGTACTACCTCAAAGGTACCATGTCATGCACTATGTATTCCACATATCACAAATTTTCCAATATCATATTGATCTATCTCATACCCTTGATCCCAAGGAAGTTGAGTTAGTTGTCGATGCTAACTTTGAGGAGTATCTAGTACACATCATTGGCTGAAGCATGAATGTTCTCCAAGGTCGGTATATCCCTCTAGTATGGGTGATATGAAAACAAGGCCACATGTAGGATGTGACTTGGGAGTGGGAGTGTAACGTACATTCCCAATGGCCAAATTTATTCACAGATAGTGCTTTTACACCGTTCAAAGATGAACTCGAGGATGAGTTCTTTTATGGCAGGAAGACTGTAAGAAACCGGTTTTCACTAAGGTATGGATCCTTTAAATTTTGGTCTAAATATTTACTTTTCACTTAATATAAATTCATAATGGTTTAGAAGAGGTTTTAGGGGTGTTCGAGGCTTGTTTGGATCCCAGAACACATATTTTTGTGGAAATTGGCCAAGTCACATGGTTTGCCTAACCATGTAGATGGGTTTTTTTAGATAGAGACACCTTGCACGGTTGGAACATGGTCGTGTGGCCTAACCATGTATTTTACCCTTCCATCCAAGTAAAAAAGGATATAAACCATGCACAATCCATTTTTTGGGTAAATTATCCTTTTTTCGTTAATGATCTTTTAAGCCACCTCTTCTTCCCTAATTCAAGAACCAATTGGATTAAGAAAATTTCCTTTTATTTTAAAATTTTTTGAAAACCTAAGGCCGAATCAAGAGATCTATTTCATTTGGGATATGATCGAGCTTCCATTCATCATTTTAGATATTCAACGATAAGTAATCAAGTCTGTTTAAGACTTTCTCCGTCTCTTTTTCTCTCTCCCTAGTTATTGTGGTTTGAGTGTTTTTCTATTTTTCTTAGATCTACTCTGATCTGAGCCAAATCAAGTGACAATAACGGAGAAGGAGAGTTGTTGAAACCTATGGTGGGTATTCTATAACTCACCCCTCAATTTTGTTGATTTTGGAATTATCATGTCGGGCCCACCGATTTCATTGGGTGTTATATATTGAATTTACTTGAAATGATTATAATCATTAGAACTATATGGTTATTCTACTTCTAAATATTTTATTAGTTTTTATTGGTTGTAACCACAACTCCATTAATACCATGTATGATGTTATTCCATAACTTTCATTTTCATTTTTTGACACGTTTGAGCCACCGTTCGGGTGTGCCTTTGCTTGACCTTCCTAAGGCTATGAGTTCCTATATTAAATGGATTATTTGTAATTAGAATTTCTTAATGTAAAGTACCATGTATTATAACCACTTGACCAACCAAAGGTAAGTTATTAAATTTGATAATAATATGTGAAATTTGAATTGGAAATTATACTGAGTATATGACTTGAAATTAATTGTAAATTAATAGTAGGTTCTATATCTGTAACACCCATTACCACATTAATGGAAGGTAGTGGAATGAACCTTGAATATGGAATGTGCTTTTAATGGATTAAATGAATGGTTTCATGCTAATTGGTCTTGTCACGCTAATGAAAGGAAAGTCTTGAACCAAATGAATTGATTAAAATGTTACCTAATACTTGATATTATCACACTAATGAAAGGAAAGGCATGAAACAAATGAAATATTACATGAATTCATAATTAAATAGGAGTGACCTGACTCGATCCCACCTTGGATTCTGATTGGATAATACCATGAGAACTCGGGAACCCCATTCTAATTTAAGGATATAGCTTGATTAGGTTGAGACCCACATAGATCATGATACTTGACGATTATTTGGATGCCCATTATGACACTGTAGGATCCCTTATATATCATTACAGGATGCCTTGGATACATTCCTTGGATCCAGCATTGACAAGTAGGTGCAATCCAAAGGGCCATGTCTCTACTTAGCCTTGTTTTACATTGGACGATCAACTTGGATTCAGTAGGAACCTTATTGTGGAATGCCTTGGAATATGATCCTTCGATTAATCTCTTATCCTTAGCTAGTCTATAGTTATTACTGAGATGGTGACCCTTGAGGTCTATGTTTCCTTGGTTATTACCTTAAAACTTCATTATTAAATTTCATTACCAGTTTCCTTGTCTTAACTTAGAATATTCACTATTGTTAACATTTGACTTATTTATCAATTGGAAATAATCAATTAATGGACTAGTTATCTTCATACTCTAGCTGAGGGATGAAGTAGGAACTTGGGTATTTAGTTACAATGTATTGTTTTACCTTATATATGTAAAAATGCATGTCTAGACAATATTAAATTTTCATTACACAGACCATATGTTATAGACACCATTGGTGGTGGCCTACTGAGATTTATCTAACACCCTCTCTAGGTGTTTTTTGGTACTCAGGGTAGATTACATGGTTGTAGGAGTTGACAAATGGAAGCATATGGCTTCAAACACTTGATTTATTACTGTTTAGGATGGATCTTGATAGCAGATGACCGAGCTGAAGCTCAGGATGCTAGCGATAATCATTAGATTTCCTTATACTTATGTGGAACATGTTATGCATGCTAACTTGTATCTGTGTTTTTTACTTTTATAGTGACATGGCCTATCACCATTTTTTGTATTCTTGTATGTTATTCCAGTTATTTTAGTAATTTTTAATATTGTCTTTATTTTATGTTGTTCCTTTTGTTTAATTATATTGTTTCTGCTATTTACCTATGTTAAATTTTATTTGTTCTGCTACACTTTGATAATGAGGGCATAGTCTCCCCATAGACTCACCCTATGATCTCGCTACTAGTTGGAAGACTTTGGAATTTGGGGAGATGTGATTGAGGCCATGTGGACCTCCAGGCTTGAGGTACCCATTAAGTGGAATCCGGGTCCGAGATGTCACACCACCCAAGTTGGAAAAGATAAACCGTATCTTCCACATATCCTAGAATCATCTGTATCTTCATAATGAAACCCATATAATTGACTTAGAAGATTTGAATATTGATCATGATGTGAAATTCATGAATAAACCATTATAGATCCAAGATCATTGAGATAAAGTGTTGTAAAGACAAACTATACCGTTTGTTTGTGTGATATGGAGGCATGGTGGTTTAGATGATATTAATTGGGAACATGAGACATATATTCCTAGTCAGTATCTAGAGTTTTTTTTGAAATTTTCCTTATTTTATTTTTCTTTGATGATTTTATAATTTTACATTTCTGATTTATGAGATATTCCTTCTTCCCTTACTAATGATGCATGCTGTGGATTTTAACATATGAAGAGGAAGAACACATTACCAATCAAGATGAGTCACACATTTTAAAACAATTTGTTTGAGTCAATGCCTATTGACATGGAAGGTAGGTTTCCTTGATGTATGTGCCTATTGTTGTATTGTGGGGTAGTTGAGATAGTTGTTGGCTTGGGATTTGTAGAGGTTGAGATGGTGGTGCATAAAATTATGTGGAAGAGATGTGTTTTGTGGATTGATATTTTTATATGGTGATTTTTTTTAATTATAATGATATCCATGAGAGGTATCTTGTGGGGTGGTTATTCAGACCCCCTTTCTTTTTCCATGTTCTGGGTTTATTTTTTATTTTATAGGATGATAATTGTTTTAGATATATCTAATGTAATGGTCCAAACCTTTTATACCTTTAATTTATGGTTTCTCAGGGACTAGATGTGTTAAGGGGGTATTTTAGGTCTTATTTGACCCTGTATTCTCAGGTGATCCTCACAGTTTCAAATGATCCTCATGGTCATAAGTGTCCTCATGGTCACAATCTCATGAGATCAAGTGGCATCATAATCATAGTTAGACTCACAGTAGCAGGAGACTCTCACGGCCACAGTTGGTCTCATAAGAGTAAATTGGTATCATGATACTATGTTAGTCTCATAGTATTAGGTTGTTCTCACGGTATCTAATTGGTCTCATGATAGTGGGTGGCCTCACAGTCGTAGCTATCCACACCATAGTAGGTGAGTCTTATGGTCATTGTTGGTATCATGGTACTAAGTTGGTCTCAAGATAGTAGGATCCTCTCATGGTAGTAGGTTGGTATCATGATCACATAATTAATTTCCACAACCATAGAATTCCTTCAAACATTCATAAGATTCCTTCTCACACTAGAAGGTTGATATCATGGTAGTAGACCCCTACTCATGGTCACAGGTGTGTCTCATGGTCAGACATTTCTCTATTTTGTTTTCAAAATTTTGAGTTTTCCTAGGATGTCATAAATATTAATTTTTATAATAAATTTGGTTTTAAACCCTTAAATAAGGGAAATTATTGGTTGTTTAAATAATTTATTTATATCCATACTCTTTTAAAATTCCTAAGATATTAAATGGATCATTCTATATTTAAACTATATAGAGGAGGAAATTTCACTGCATTAATCATTGAGAAACACATATTTGAAATTTTAAATATATACAAAGGTTTATATATGATTCTTACTTGAATTATTTAACTAATAAATAACCACCATCTAGTTTTTGAACCTTAAAGAGTCATCTTCTTCCACTGGGATCCACCCAATTCATATTTCTAGGGGTGTTCAACAATTTCGATCACACTCTATTTTTTTATATAAACAAGTTACATTTAAGATAGGAGATTGTTTCTCATTTTTACCATTCTCTATGAAAGTTTAAATATTGATTAAGAAATTAACTTTAGAATATCCTGGTGGTGACATCATCTTCTTTTCTAGTATTTTTAGTGCAACGTGTTGGGAAACTTCATTTTGAGTTAGGGGATCCCATTTCTCTCATTCTTTTGATGTACATATGGGAATATCATTCTTTTGTCTTCATTTGGTTAAATGATACATATAGGATTAATAAGTAAAATTAATCACCTTAGTTTAAACTAAAAGGGAGGGGAGAAATTTCATGAGGTTTACTTATTCTTTTGATTTTTCTTAAATGGTAATGCATGATCATTGTTTTTTCAAATCATACTTATGTTGAGTTTGATGTGTTATTGAGGCTATTGGATTTTTGAACCTTGTTGTGACTATTTGATTAAAATCACAACACATGAAAACAGAAATGAATGTATTTGTGACTAGTGAAATTGGTTTCCCATGCAATATTAGATTTGTGTGAGAATACCATTGAAAATAGTGAAGTAATTGTGATGAAATAAAATTCTAAAACTAATGTTGTGATATTTGGTTATTTTAATATGGGCTGGTTGTCAATAGAGGTTCATTGGAAAGAGATTTATGGTTGTTATTTTTTGTTTTGTGACATTTTGTGTTGTTTAGTTTCCTGATGGCAATAGAATTAACCTAAAAATTTGGAATGGGAATGAATGTAGGTGGAAATTCATATATGTAAATGAAATAATGAATGGGATAGATTTAAATAAGAATTAATGGGATTGATATATGATAATGGTTGGTGGTTATAATAATTGGGTAATGGTTTGTTTGAAAAGAAAGATGGAATATGTATTGTGTGGGTCATACCTGTGTGGTGTCATGTATATAGAGTTGGCAATGATAGTGATGGTCTTTGTGAGACCCTATGATGATGTTGTGGGTTATGTTGATATTATTTTTGTGAAACCCCTAGGTTTTTCTTGTGTGTTTATCTATCTATCATGCAATTTTCTGTTACTTATATATACACCCCACCTGAGTCATGTATTTACACTAACACCCAATAGTTTTGGGTTTTATGTGTTTTTTCCAACATCCATGATGGTGAGGATGAATGGATGGCTACACCCTCTTCCCCAATCTCTCTTCCAGGAAGTATTTATATGCATTGTTTGTGATGGTTAAAAGTTAATAGTGTAAAATAGGTGGCAATTTGATAAGAGAATGAAGTGGTTCAGTGGGGGTTCTACATGGTAGTAAGAGGGCATGAGGTTGATGTACTTCATGTTCACGATACCCTACTATTCTGGTTATAGAAGTGGTAGATGTGATGTAGTTATAGAAACCCATACTTTTCATACATAAATAGTAAATGAATATTCATTACATATCATTGTGATCCATTTGAGAACCGTAAGGTTTTAGTATATTTGAATACTTGGATAAAAAAATAACTAGTATATAAATGATCTATATTATCTCCAAATTAGTATTTCAAAACCACAACCCTTCTTTGACATGTCATACATAAAAAATTTCTTCATATTTTTGGGAAATAAAACATAATAAATGGTAAGATTATATTCTCAGTAAGGTTAAACAAGGGAGATATCAATGATCATTTAAAAATAACATGTGTATAAATGGTATGTGAACCTGATCTATACCTTTGAAAAAATACCCAATAATTCTTTTATAAGAAATCAATCATGTCATAAATCTTGGAAGCATGAGACATGAATCATAAATGAATCAAATAAAATGATCCATGAGAACATATAATTGGCATAAGACCAATTCATAAAAGAGTGGAATAACTGTGGAATAATCATAATCATAGAAATATTATTTCAAGGCTACTTACCAAGGAATTTATAATATATTAGTCTTGGGATAACCACCCATGTACCTTCTTCGGGATAAGATAACCTCCCGTATACCCTATTTTAGACTTGGGATAACCTTCTATGTACCCTATTTTTGGATTTGGATAACCTATTTTGGACCCTTTGATATCATATATAACATTAACCTTTACTCAGTTCATTGGATAGTTATATAATTGTGGTCCTAGCTACCTCATAATCCTAAATCCACTCACATTGATGCCACAATATCATAAAACATTCATTATAATATCACTCGTCAAAAAGGAAATGGGTTTCTTTGATATTTCAACATCATAACCATAAACTATCCAAAGAAAGAGTAAATATGGTATCATTGGATAATATCCCAATGAAGAATAAGTAACACCAAATGATTTTATAATAGATGAAAAATTACATTAAAATACCACTGGAATATTTTTGAGGAAAATAACCTTTTCATTTTTAAATAAAATATATAAAATATTAATATTTTCAAAAAAATTAAGGATAACATTTTCTTTGAAAATAAAATTGGAAACCTTTAAAGGGTTATTCAAACCATTGATTGTTCATGAAGACATGAACTTTTTTCATGATGTGTGTGTTAAAATAAGGATTAATTTCACATTTTTTATAAAAATTAAAAAGTACCTTGTTCAAAAAATGAATGTAATATTCCTTTTATACATGTTTTAAAAACATAAAACATGAATAGAAATGAATTTAAACAATTATTTTATATTAATAAAAAAATTAAAATTTTTCAGAATACATGGATAAGGAATAAAATGGATTTTTGACCTAAGAGAGAAATAAAGTTGATTTAACTTAACAATTTTATTTCAGTTTCTTGAGTACTTAAAGTGAGTAAAATAAAAGTAATAGATATATTAACCATAAATAACTAGATGAGAATAAAATTAAAGGGTTTGATTACAAAAAAATCATATAATTTTTTTCAATGGAAGATAAATCATAAACAATTCTGATTAAAATGTTATTGAAACATAAATCTCTTACCTCAAGATTGAATTACTTAAAAGGTACTCTAACCTCATGAATAATAAATTCAAATTTATAATAATTATAGAAAAAACATGTACATAATTATAAAATCATATATGTTCCACATATAAAATTTCAACACTCATTTATTAGTAATTAATTATTAAAATCATCGCTTCTGGGTGTTAACTGTTTCATTTTTTCATGAGAAATTTTATTAGATAGTTCCAGTCCTTGTACATTGATCATTATTCCATCATATAAAATCTGTTTATCATGATTTAATTATCATATATATTCATTGTATATGTAGTCATCAATAAAAGGTCCAGAGAGAGAGAAATGAATTATACTATTTGTGGAGACGATAGGTCATATGTACAAATGAACATTATTTTCAATTTTTGATGAATGGAATGAAAGAAAGGTAAATAATATTTCCCCTTTATATAATCACTATTATATCATATATATCATATATATTCATTAAATATATCCTTATTATCATACATATAAAGTGATAAATAAAAATTAATTGCATTACTTAATGGAGGT
The DNA here is from genome assembly GCA_963277665.1 of Viscum album. Lineage (NCBI taxonomy): Eukaryota > Viridiplantae > Streptophyta > Magnoliopsida > Santalales > Viscaceae > Viscum > Viscum album. The sequence continues at coordinate 1,465,512,658 of OY728138.1, read as the reverse complement.
GGTAATCCACATGTACGAATGAGCGACATTATCATTTTCCAATGGATATAAAGGTAAGAAGGAATATATGATATTATAATTAAAAGAGAATAATTATATCATAAATATAACATATAAACATTAAAAACATCATAATAAAATTCCAATTGATATAGTGATGGAAAATGAATTGTATCAATATCAAAGAAAATTTAGATAGGTTTTGGGGTCATTTTAATCCTTATCTTTTGATTTAACCCCTTAGTTAACTGATTTTAACCATAATAATGGTAATTAATTTTACAATATTAAAGTGTTATAATTTTACTTATAAGTTAACAATTATCTCATACATATCCAAGGAATGAAATTATTAAACATTTCTCATCCTACTTGTCCTCTTGAAATATTTTTATGATTTTAAAATAATTTAATGAAATTTTATTTAACAAAAAATATCATTAATGTAATTTTTGACACTATTCATTTAAGTTGAGTTAAAAGGAATCCAAATAGAAATTTAATTCTAATATAAACTATTTATAAATCCAAAATATGTGATATTCATATTTATAATTTTTGGGGCACTATAATTCACCCATACAATATTTCTTTTAGAGTTTTGAAAATCTTTTACATGATTTTTCTAATACTTAAACAAGCACTATGTCAGTGTTGGGTAATAATTTAAGGTAACAATTTCATATTTAAAATAAAAAATTATATCGTAACAAATCCTATTTCTATCCTTACGTAAAAAACTTACTTATAATAAAATCAAGAGAGTGATATTATGGAATTTTCTTTACTAAAAATAATATAAATGTCATTTTCAAGGGAAAATGGCACCAAAATTCCATATATTAGAATTTGGTTTGTATATATTCAAATTTATCCAATAAAATTAAATTAGGAAAAATTATAGTTTGATTTTGAGACCTTATCTCATGATTTTAACCCTATTTTTGCCATTTTATCCTTATCGAGGTGATAAATATTTACCACAAATACAATTCATATTGACCAATAATAAATGAGACCCATTTAAAATTTTTTAATATCCTGATTCCATATATGGTATTAATTTTTCATGTTTAAATTCATATAATTGGTTGAATTTAATTTAAAATTAAACGCAAAAAACATGAATAAAAGCAGTTTTTCAGAAAAACATTTTTTGAAGTTTAAAAAATATATATATTAAAATACATCATAAAATCAATTACAATGACCTTAATTGGAATATTTATAATATATATGAACTAATTTTACTTTTAAAACTATTTTAAAAGATAATTTTATTTTGTAGATTCTTAAAATGAAAAGTATTTTTCAATAAAAAATGTATTTTTCACTATTCATAAAAAAATCAATTTTTCTAGAAAATTATAAAAACTTCACTCTAACCTAATTTCTAAATGATGATTTCAAAAATAGAGTTGATTTTTTCAAGTAAATTTTTTAAAAGTGTAAAAAAATTATTATATTATTTTTTCACAAAAATCATTGAAAATCATTTTAGACTCAATAAACACTTCTTTTAAACACTTCTCTAAAATGATTTTTTTGAAACATATAAACACTTCACTAAAATTGAGTTTTTATTTATCTATATATTTGAGTTATTTGAAAAATTTATACATAATCTTAAAACAGTGGTTATTCCTATTCATCACACCAACTTAATGGCTAGGTTAAAATAGTATAATACATAACAGATCATTTAGACTTAGGGTTGTGTGTATCACAAGATATCGATGAAATTAAATTTATTTAAAGAGAGATATATCATAAAATATCAGGGTGTTACATTATACCCTCATTAAAAAAAATTTACCCTTGAAATATCATTACTGTGTTACAAATAAATGAGGATATTTATATTTTATCACATCCTTCAGTTCCAAAGTAGCTTCTTTTAATTTCATATTCCCTGAGAGAAATTTAACTAGCCGAGTAGTCTTGTTCTGTAGCACATTATCTCTATGATCAAAGATTTATAATGGTTTTTATTCATGGGAAATATCATTATCCAATGATATAATTTCTGAGTTCAATACATGTTTTGGATCATGTATGTACTTCCTTTGAAGAGATACATGGAACACATCATGAACTTAAGAGAAGTTTGGTTGAGGCGTCATGTGATAAGATACCATCTCTACTCAATCAATAATATCAAATTGTGAAATATAACTAGGTATTTGATTTCCCTTATTTATGTATATTATAATTTTATTCCATGGATAAATTCATAGAAATAACTTCTCACCAACTTCAAATCCCATATTTCATCGATGATTGTGAGCATAAAATTTTTATAGACTCTAGTATGCTTGATGTGGTGCTGAATGGTATCAACATTCTCTTCTATTTCCTTAGCTATCTTTTACCCGAAAAGGTGTTTTTCTCTAACTTCATTCTAAAAAAATGCATTTCTATACTTCTTTACATATATGGCTTCATAAGGATCCATCCTCATGCTTCAGTTAAAACTATTGTTCTAATAAAATTTGATTAGTGGAAGGTGTTGATTCTTGCCACCATTGAAAACCATAGAGAAATACCACTGCATATCCTCTAGGATTAGAATCATTCTCATAGAATAAACAACATTTGAGGGTTATAAGTAGTTTTAAAACTCAACACTCAATCCATAACTTATTAAATACTTTTCCAAAACTTCTAGGTAAACCTCAGATCCCAATAAGATACAATAGAATGTGGTACTCTAAACAACCTTACCACTTCCTTAATATATATTCTGGAAATTTGATCAAGGGATAAATATTATATAATATAAATGAATTGTGTTAACTTTTTAAGGTGATCAGCTATAACCCAAATATCTTTAATGAATTTAAAAATTATTGGGAGTTCAAAAAAAATCTATGGTTATGTTTTCCAATTTCCATTATGGTATTATTAATGGTTGTAACATCCCCTTATACTTCTATATCTCAACCTTAACTTAATGATATATAAAGCCCCAAGATTCATACTTCGCAATTTTTTTCATGTTATCCCACCATAAATACTCTTTCATATATCTATACATCTTAATACTTCCATGTTTAATAGTAAATGATGAAATATGGGATTCATCCCACAAATCCTTCTCAAGTTAAGTAATTATGGGATACAAACTCAATTCTTGAACCCCATCACCCCATCACAATCAATGTTATACTCAAAAACATATCTCACATTATTTTTTAGCTCAACATCTTCCTTTTGTGCCTCTTTAATATTTACATGGTTGGATGGTTGAACACTCATTTGAGAAATATAAGATTTATCCCATTCCTCCAAGATTTATAGATCCGTCCATTAAAAATCTAGAAATATTAGATCATTTGTGATAATCATCATAGATAATATAGAATGATATTTTTAACTTTGAGAATCTACCACCTTGTTCTCTTTTATAGGATGGTAATGTACTGAGAATTAATAACCTTTAATCAACTCCCGCCATCTTCTCTGGCACATATTCATCTCTTTCTATGTGAATATATAATTTAAACATTCATGATTAGTAGATATGTCACACCTTTCTCTATATAGATAATGTATCCATATATTTATTTCAAATATTACCACATATGACTCCTATATCATCCCGTCTTTTTATAACATAAACTTTCATTTCATTACACGGAACTGAGGATCTTTAAGGTTTAGTGTCTTGGAAACAAGGAACATAATACATGAAAAGAACATAAAACATTCTTCTTAAACACTTGAAAGGTTTATCCTTATGTTCATCCTAGGTTCATTACTGCGTCTCATAACCTGGGTACATACATCAAAAGAAAGGGTGAGCAGAAGGCCCAGTAAGGGAAACAAGAGAAACATTTTACATGTGAACTTGAGATACTTCAATAAGGACATGAAAAGAACTTTAAGGCATGAGAAAGAAATCATGAGATACATCATAAAAAAAATAACATTTTTCATAACTTGAAGATGTGGCTGCAACATTCAATATTGACAATCATTTCATTTCACCAAGGTCCATCCCCAAGGTGTCATTAAAATTACCAAGGTTATTCACCATGGTATCAGTCTAAAAAGTCATCTCTATAGATTAAGTCTTTACCCAATGCATTAGAGCGCTATCTGGGCGCACCCTTAAACTGTAATCTCTTGTGGTTACATCATTATCCAATGAAATGGGGTGCTATCAGGGCGCACCCTTAAATTTGCATTTATTATCATGTGAGCCACATATATAATCATCAAATATTTCATAAATAACCCACATATCATAAAATAAATGGGTTTCATTTCATAATCATAATGTTTTAAAAACTGCTTTAAAGACATGATCTTTGTGTCACTTTAAACCCATGGAAAGGGAAAAAGGGTTTCATGTATGAAAATAAGAGAATTTAAAATAGAACATTTTGATATATATGTGAATAAACCTTTAGAAATAAGAGCTTTGAGTATTCACTTTATAACATAAAATAATTTTGAGAAAAGAGCGAGACATTTTGAGACGAAAATTCTGCAGCATAACGGCTATGTTACAAGGTTTTAGAAAACATTGAAAAGAGAAGGGACATGGGTCACCCACTCATAAATGATCCATAAAATAGTAGGGGGACAGAATATAAGGTATTTAAGAACATGGTAATGAAATTTGAAAGATATACCATATGAAATGAAACACATGGAATTGAGACAAAAATAAGATTTCTTTTATGAAAATTCGGCAGCCTAACGGCGTCACTTAAACATTCATAAAAAGATTAGACAAGATCAAAATAGGGTCTCTCATCATATGGTCATAAGAGATCAGTATGATAGATATAGAGATCATACCCCAACATAATAAAAAGTAACTTGAAAGACTTGACATGAAAATAGAACTTAAAAAAAGAGAAGGGTGAAAGAATCCCTTAAAAATTCGGCAGCCTAACGGCGTCACTTAAACGTTCATAAAACGAAATGATGAGAGTAAGAGGGGATCTCTCATCATAAAAACATGAAAAGGGAAGTAAGAGGAATATAAAAGAACATCCTCTCAAAAAAGAACATGGAGCATAAAAGGAATGACATAAAAGAGATCACTTGAAAAGAAAGAGAGGGGTCGGATCCCTTACCTTAAAACGTGACTCTTGAAACTCAATGGTTTGGACCTTGAGGGATTGGGGGCACCTTGGGAGGACTCCTTGGGAGGTAAGGAGACCATAACATCGTTGGGGGAGAGTTGGGAGTGAAAACTAAAGGAGGAAAGGGTGGGTATTTATAGGGAAAGTGAGGGGACAAGGCATTAATGGCCAAGGGACACCTCACAAGTGCTTTTCTCAAACCCATGTGATCTCTCATGATATTTTCCATAAAGTTAGGCCACATGGGGCCCCCAAAACAATAATTCATCACCCTTGGCCGGAAAACCCTTAAAATATCTCATGACATCATCATGAAACAGTTATGATGTCATTAAACATACCGAAACCCTAAAACTGTATTTTTACTATTCACTGAAAATTCAACTTTATCAGAAAAATACCAAAATTTCACCTTAACCAATTATCGATGCTCTAAGTACATTTATGAACTCTATTTTATAAAAATATTTTTCTAAATATTTTTAATTTAATTTTTAAATAAAAGCACTATTCATTGAAAATTCATTTTTTTCAGAAAAATCCCCAAAAATTACCATACCACAATATCGATGCTCTGAGTTCAAAAATAAAGTCCTTTTTATAAAAATAATTATCTAATTATTTTTAATTAAATGTTTAATTAAAAAACACTATTCACCCAAAAAAAACTAATACTTTATTAATCATTTATGAAACTGTTATTTACCCATTTTATTGAATCACATTACTTAATCTAGGCGTCTAAATTATATTAAAACTTTCTTTGAGTGAAATTACTAATCCATTTGGTCACATTACTAATCCTAAGGGTAAAATCACTATTCATAATTTACTATTCATCAAAAATGAAGTTGATCTTATTAGACTCCAAATTCCTTACTGAACACTTTTGTAGAAGACCATTTTTTGAAAATCCTTACACATCATTAGTTATTTAGGGTTTTAATAAATATTTTAAAATATCCTTATTTTCCAAAATTCATCAATAAAATACATTCTAAAATTATCTGGACATTTGAAATTTCACAAACATCACTAAAGAAAGAAATCTCAATTCATTCATCGCAAAGGATTACACAAAGAAGCTAGGGTCTCGTCATATAGCCCCTTATAACACCGGCATATGACCTAAGTGTAAGGTGTTCTATGGTGAGAGAATCTGAGGGAGGCTTAGATAACATTGCCCTAGTAGTAATCTCTACTAACTTGAACTTCTCCCGTAGGCGTTTCTGTTCATGCTTGACACGCTGGAGTTCGACTTGGGCTTGGTCCAAAGTGAAGCCCACAGATGCTACCTCCTTCCCAAGCTCTGATAAGTGGGATTCATAATGTTCAAGTCTACTAGATGAAGCCATCGACTCCTCTTTCTGCATTAACCATTAACATCTCTATTAAATCATTAAGAGTAAGTTAATATACTATTTAAAAATTTTTGCTCGTTACATTCTTCCCCCCTTAAGAAATTTCATCCCCGAAATTTATACTTGAGGCCTAGTCGAAAAGGTGAGGGTACGTTTGCTTCTTCGTTTCCTCAGGCTCCCAAGTCGTTTCTTCATACTTATGATTCCTCCACAACACTTTCACAAGGTGGGTAGTCTTGTTTCATAGAACCTTGTCTCTACGGTCCAAGATATCCACTGGATGCTCCTCATAAGAGTGGTCATGTTCTAGTTGTACCACCTCTGGGTTCAGTACATGCGAAGGGTCGGGTATGTACTTCCTCAAGAGAGATACATGGAAGACATTATGAACTTGAGCTAGGTTTGGTGGAAGTGCTAGACGATAGCCCACTGCTCCTATGCGATCAAGGATGTCATAGGGGCCAATGTAGCTAGGGCTGAGCTTCCCTTTCTTCCCAAACCGCATGACTCTCTTCCATGGAGAGATTCGAAGGAAGACTTTGTCACCAACACCAAACTCCAAGTCCCTTCGACGATTGTCAGCATAGCTCTTCTGCCGACTCTGAGCTGCCTTTATGTGTTGTTGGATGGAATGAACCTGTTCCGTCATCTCTTACACGAGATCTGGCCCAAGAAGCTTCCTCTCACAAGTTTCATCCCAACAAGTAGGAGTTCTACACCGCTTTCCATACAGAGCTTCATAGGGTGCCATCTGAATACTCGCATGGAAGATGTTGTTATAGGAGAACTCCACTAATGGGAGGTGTTGATCAAATCCACCTTTAAATTCCATTGAGCATAATCTCAACATTTCTTCAAGTGTTTGAATAGTCCTTTCAGATTGGCCATCAGTTTGAGGATGATAGGCCGTACTAAAATTCAATTCAGTATTCAGAGCATGTTGAAGACTTCTCCAGAATTTTGATGTGAATCTTGGGTCACGATCAGATACGGTGGATAGTGGTACCCCATGAAGCCTTACCACTTCCTTCACGTATATCTTGGAAAGCTGATCCAGAGAGAAATCTTCCCGAATAGAGATAAAATGGGCTGTCTTGGTGAGACGGTCCACAATAACTCATATCACATTGTTTCCTTTTGATGTTTTCGGGAGACCAGTTACAAAGTCCATAGTGATATTATCCCACTTCCATACTGGTATGGGTAGAGTTTGTAATACCCCCTTAGGAAGTTGTCGTTCTGCCTTTACTTGCTGACACACCAGGCACCTTGTAGCGTAATCAGCAATCTCCCTCTTCATGTTATCCCACCAATAATGATCACGAAGGTCTCTATACATCTTAGTGCTTCCCGAATGTATAGAGAAAGTAGAGCTATGAGATTCATCCATCAGTTCTTTCTTTATCTCCAGAATAGATGGAACACATAGTCTTGTACGAAATTTCAATACACCTTCTTGATCAATATTGAAATCAGGGAACTTCTTATCCTTTACAGCCTCGAACTTCTCTTGCAGCAAAGGATCTTCTTTTTGAGCCTTCTTGATCTTCTCTAGTAATGAAGGTTGAGAAATCATTTGGGATAGGGTTGATGATGTCCCTTTCCATATAATTCCCATGTCCAGTTTTACTAGATCTTTAATCAAGGGATCTCCTAAGATCCTCATTGTTGCCATAACAACAGGATCTTTCCTGCTTAACGCATCCGCAACTTTGTTTGCTCTTCCAGGGTGATAATTTATTGAACAATCATATTATTTAATAAGCTCCAACCATCTCCTTTGTCTCATGTTCAATTCTTTCTGTGTGAAAATATACTTTAGGCTTTGGTGGTCAGTGTATATATCACATTTCTCCCCATAAAGATAGTGCCTCTATATCTTTAGAGCAAAAACAACTACCGCCAGCTCTAGATCATGCGTAGGATAATTATGCTCATGAATCTTCAACTATCGAGATGCATAATCAATTACCTTGTCATTTTGCATGAGGACGCACCCAAGCCCTTTCAGAGATGCATCGCTAAAAATAACGAATCCTTCTCTGATAGAGGGTAGTGTTAACATAGGTGCAGTAACCAATCTCTTCTTCAGCTCTTGGAAACTTTCCTCGCATTCCTTTGTCCAGGTGAACTTAACCCCTTTTCAAGTCAACTTGGTTAGTGGATTAGAAAGTCATGAAATTTTTTTCACAAACCTACTATAATATCTCGCTAAACCAAGGAAACTACGAATCTCAGTTACGGTTGTGGGTTGAGGCCACTCCTCCACAACCATTGTCTTTGCAGGGTCAACCGAGATTCCTTCATTAGTTACGATGTTCCCCAAGAAAGCCACTTGTTGTAACCAAAACTCACACTTGCTAAACTTCCCAAAGATCATCTCCTTCCGTAGAGTTTTCAAAATAACCCTCATATGATCTTCATGCTCCTCACGACTTTTTGAATATATCAAAATATCATCAATAAAAACTACCACAAAGTTATCAAGGTAGTCCTTAAAGACTCTATTCATCAAATCCATGAAAATAGAAGGAGAATTAGTCAAGCCGAAAGGCATAACAGTAAACTCATAATGCCCATATCTTGTTCGGAAGGCAGTCTTTGGAATATCTTCCTTCTTCACCCTCAGTTGATGATAACCAGATCGAAGGTCAATCTTAGAGAAGAATTGAGCCCCACGAAGTTGTTCAAATAAATCATCAATTCTTGGAAGAGGGTATCTGTTCTTCACTGTGATCCCGTTCAGTTCTCTATAATCAATGCATAGCCACATTGATCCATCCTTCTTCTTCACAAAGAGAACTGGTGCCCCCAAGGAGACACACTCGGTCGGATAAACCCCTTCTCCAACAAGTCTTGGAGTTGTTTATTTATCTCTTCTAGCTCCACATTTTCCATTCTATACGGAGTCTTTGATATTGGTTGAGACCCAGGTACGAGTTCAATGGAGAACTCTACCTCTCTTTCTGGGGGAGGTCCAGGTAACTCCTCAGGAAATACATCCATGTATTCCTGAACAATTGGAACATCTTCAATTTGTATGCTCCCTTTCCCTTCTTCATCATCACCGATTAACTCTATAAAGAAATCTATAAGAGGTGCTTCTAGATAGGGATCAGTTTGGGATATCTCTCCTTGGAAGATAACTGTAGGTCGTTTATTCAAGACTACTGAGATTTCCTTACTTCTGCATTTGATCTTAGCATTATACTTTGAGAGCCAGTCCATCCCTAGTATAACGTCGAATTCCAACATGGGAATGAATACTAGATTTGCGATAAGATTTTTCTCACTAAAGTAAACACTAGAGTCTCTAAACACTGTTGATGCATGGATAATCCCACTTGGAGTCTTGAATGACAACTCTACCTCAAGCAATTCGGGGATTGATTCTATATTCTTTGCAAACTTGGAAGAAATAAAGGAATGCGTAGAACCAGAATCAAATAAAGTACTTGCTAGTTTTGAGAGGACAACAAGAGTACCTGCTACCACATCATTTGGAACTTCAACTTCAGTTGTTGTGATAGCGAAATCATGACCTTGCTCCCTTGGCCTCTGCTGAGGTTGATAGTGATTCCCCTCCACTACCCTCGGATTTGGACATTGATTAGCAAAGTTCCCAAGTTGTCCACACTTGAATCATGTGACTTAGGGTAGGGCCAGAACCATCTTTCCTCTATCTTTAGTGTTGGGAAGCTAAGGCTTCACCTCACTATGACAATTCCGAGCAATATGGCATCCTCTTACACACTTGTAGCACTTGCCACTTCCATTCAAGCAGTTCCCTAGATGCTTCTTCCCACATTTATTGCATGTGGTAAGTTTCATTTGCTTTCCACCTCTTCCCTGATCAAAAGTCTTCCCTAAACTAGGCTCCAATGATCTCTTCTTTTCATTGGATTTATGAGACCACTGTGTCTCACCAAACTCTAGCTCGACTTTCATAGCACTTCGAACTATTTCTTCATAGCTATCATAGTCCCTGTTGGATAGATTCTTCCGTAGATGAGGTCGTAGTCCACCAAAGAATCTATCAACCTTCCCATTAGGGTCCATGACAAAGCATGAGGTATAACGGGAAAGCCTTGTGAATTTCATCTCATAGCTTCCGACAGATTCTTTCTCCTTCTGCTTCAGCTCGAGAAACTCTTTCTCCATTCCCGTTCTCATGGAACGAGGGAAATACTTGTTAAAGAATATTCCCCGGAATTCTTCCCACTCCATAGCTTCCATCTCTCCTCGTGGCTTCGTGTTTGTGATCAGTGACCACCACTGATCAGCTTCTCCCTCTAGGAGGTAAACAGCAAGGGTGAATTTTTCTTGTTCCGAACAATGAAGTACAAAAAATATCTTTTCAAAGGAGCTTATCCATTTTTCCGGAACCAATGGGTCAGTAGATCCACTGAATGTTGGCGGTCATTGACGCATAAAGGACTCAACAGAAAGTTGCTCCCTTCGTGGTGAGATCGTCCTCTCAGCTTGATTCAAGTTTTTACTCATAACTTGAGTCAGTTGGTTCATCATTCGCATGAATGTTTCCATTCCGTCTTCCATCAGAGGGCCTTCAGCACATGGTGCATTGCGGTCACCATCGGCATGGTTTCTCCTATTTCCCGCCATTTTCTAAAAGAATAAAACCTTAGTGAGAAACTTATCTCATTTATGAATCTTTTAACTAAGACTTCATGATTAGAAAATTACACTTCTCTATAATTCTTTCATAATGATTCATAAAAAGCTTGTGATTAACCAAACATATCCCCCGGGAGTGTCGTAACCAAGAGTGCAGCAAGGCCCATTATCATGCACCAGTTCCCGTTCAAGTCTAGCTCAAAGCGGTGTTTTCGGGTTTTACCCCTATGTACATCTGTGCCAGAGCCGCCTGTACCTGCTCGTATCCAGACAGGGATGTATCTGTTTGACAAACCACTTACTCAATACTTACCAAAATACCAGGAAGTTTTCCTATATTTAAACTTTTCTATAGGGATCTTCCTAAAGTTTTTATATCCTAATTTCCACAAATAACTAAACCATCCTTTGATACCAACTATAGAATCCCATTTTTTTATAACATAAACTTTCATTCCATTACACGAAACTGAGGATCTTTAAGGTTTAGTGTCTTGGAAACAAGGAACATAATACATGACAAGAACATAAAACATTCTTCTTAAACACTTGAAAGGCTTCTCCTTAAGTTCATCCTAGGTTCATTACTGCGTCTCATAACCTGGGGACATACATCAAAAGAAAGGGTGAGAAGAAGGCCCAGTAAGGGAAACAAGAGAAACATTTTACATGTGAACTTGAGATACTTCAATAAGGACATGAAATGAACTTTAAGGCATGAGAAAGATATCATGAGATACATCATAATAAAAATAACATTTTTCATAACTTGAAGATGTGGCTGCAACATTCAATATTGACAATCATTTCGTTTCACCAAGGTCCATCCACAAGGTGTAATTAAAATTACCAAGGTTATTCACCAAGGTATTAGTCTAAAAAGTCATCTCTAGAGATTAAGTCTTTACCCAATGCATTAGAGCGCTATCTGGGCGCACCCTTAAACTGTAATCTCTTGTGGTTACATCATTATCCAATGCAATGGGGTGCTATCAGGCCGCACCCTTAAATTTGCCTTTATTATCATGTGATCCACATATATAATCATCAAACATTTCATAAATAACCCATATAGCATAAAATAAATGGGTTTCATTTCATAATAATAATGTTTTAAATACTGCTTTAAAGACATGATCTTTATGTCACTTTAAACCCACGGAAAGGGAAAGAGGGTTTCATGTATGAAAATCCCAGAATTTAAAATAGAATATTTTGATATATATGTGAATACCCCATTAGAAATAAGTTCTTTGAGTATTCAATTTATAACATAAAATAATTTTGAGAAAATAGCAAGATATTTTGAGACGAAAATTCTGCAGCATAACGGCTACGTTACAAGGTTTTAGAAAACATTGAAAAGAGATGGGACATGGGTCACCCACTCATAAATGATCCATAAAATAGTAGGGGGACAGAATATAAGGGATTTAAGAACATGGTAATGAAATTTGAAAGATATGCCATATGAAATGAAACACATGGAAGTGAGACAAAAATAAGATTTCTTTTATGAAAATTCGGCAGCCTAACGGCGTCACTTAAACTTTAATAAAAAGATTAGACAAGATCAAAATAGGGTCTCTCATCATATGATCATAAGAGATCAGTATTATAGATATAGAGATCATACCCCAACATAATAAAAAGTAACTTGAAAGTCTTGACATGAAAATAGAACTTAAAAAAGAGAAGGGTGAAAGAATCCCTTAAAAATTCGGCAGCCTAACGACGTCACTTAAACTTTTATAAAACGAAATGATGAGAGTAAGAGGGGATCTATCATCATAAAAACATGAAAAGGTCAGTAAGAGAAATATAAAAGAACATCCTCTCAAATAAGAACATGGAGTATAAAAGGAATGACATAAAAGAGATCACTTGAAAAGAAAGAGAGGGGTCGGATCCCTTACCTTAAAACGTGACTCTTGAAAATCAAAGGTTTGGACCTTGAGGGCTTGGGGGCACATTGGGAGGACTCCTTGGGAGGTAAGGAGACCAGAACATAGTTGGGGGAGAGTTGGGAGTGAAAACTAAAGGAGGAAAGGGTGGGTATTTATAGGGAAAGTGAGGGGACAAGGCATTAATGGCCAAGGGACACCTCACAAATGCTTTTCTCAAACCCATGTGCTCTCTCATGATATTTTCCATAAAGTTAGGCCCCATGGGGCCCCCAAAACAATAATTCATCCCCCTTGGCCGGCCAACCCTTAAAATATCTCATGACATCATCATGACACAGTTATGATGTCATTAAACATACTGAAACCCTAAAACTGTATTTTTACTATTCACTGAAAATTCAACATTCTCAGAAAAATACCAAAATTTCACCTTAACCAATTATCGATTCTCTAAGTACATTTATGAACTCCATTTTATAAAAATAATTTTCTAAATATTTTTAATTTAATTTTTAAATAAAAGCACTATTCATCGAAAATTCATTTTTTCAGAAAAATCCCCAAAAATTACCATACCATAATATCGATGCTCTGAGTTAAAAAATAAAGTCCTTTTTATAAAAATAATTATCTAATTATTTTTAATTAAATTTTTAATTAAGAAACACTATTCACCTAAAAAAAACTAATACTTGATTAATCATTTATGAAACCATTATTTACCCATTTTATTGAATCACATTACTTAATCTAGGTGTCTAAATTATATTAAAACTTTCTTTGAGTGAAATTACTAATCCATTTGGTCACATTACTAATCCTAAGCGTAAAATCACTATTCATAATTTACTATTCATCAAAAATTAAGTTGATCTTATTAGACTCCAAATTCCTTACTGAACACTTTTGTAGAAGACCATTTTTTGAAAATCATTACACATCATTAGTTATTTATGGTTTTCATAAATATTTTCAAATATCCTTATTTTCCAAAATTCATCAATAAAATACATTCTAAAATTATCTGGACATTTGAAATTTCACAAACATCACTAAAGGAAGAAATCTCAATTCATTCATCGCAAAGGATTACACAAAGAAGCTAGGGTCTTGTCACATAGCCCCTTATAACACCGGAATATGACCTAAGTGTAAGGTGTGCTATGGTGAGAGAATCTGAGGGAGGCTCAGATAACATTTCCCTAGTAGTAATCTCTACTAACTTGAACTTCTCCCGTAGGCGTTTCCGTTCAATCTTGACACGCTGGAGTTCGGCTTGGTCTTGGTCCAAAGTGAAGCCCACAGATGATACCTCCTTCCCAAGCTTTGATAAGTGGGCTTCATAAGGTTCAAGTCTACTGGATGAATCCATCGACTCCTCTTTCTGCATTAACCATTAACATCTCTATTAAATCATTAAGAGTAATTTAATATACTATTTAAAAAGTTTGGGTCGTTACAACTCCAAATCACAAGTTGGGTAATTTTGATCATGAGCCTTCAATTGGTGTGAGGTATAAGCTATCATTATATCATTCTTCATGAGTATTCATCATAGTAACTTTTTGTATGCATCACTATAGATCAAAAATCCTTATGCACTGTAGGGTAATATAAGTACTAGTTCACTAACTAACCATCTCTTTAGTTCCTTGAATTTTTCATTGAATTCATTTTTGTAAAATAATTTTTCTCTATTCTGAGTTAATTGAGTGAGTGGAATATATAGTTGTGAGAAATTATACACAAATCATCGATAATATCTAGACAAACCAAGAAAACTGTGCATCCCAACCATAGTGGTTGTTTTGGGCCAATAATAAATAAATTTTTTTGATCCACTGATACATCCTCACTTAATATTATGTGACCAAGAAAATGAAACTTTTTATATTCAAAATTCACACATGGTAATTTTTTCATATAACTTATCCTTCATTAGAGTCTTCAGTAAAATCCTCAATTGATACTCGTGTTATTCCTTACTCTTGTAATACATAATAATTTTGTCTATAGAGACTATGAAAAAAATTATCAAGGCAATCCCTAAAGACTATATTCAGTAAATCCATAAATATAGTAGGGGAATTGGTCAGACCAAATGGAATTACTATAAATTTCCAGTGTACGTACCTCATATAAAAGGATGTATTGTGTATGTATTCACTTTTGATCCTCAAATGATAGTATCCAGTTTGAAAATAAATCTTGGTAAAATATTGATCTCTTCCTAATTGATTGAACAAATATTCAATATGTAGAATAGGATACTAATTCTTGATATTGATAATGTTATGTTCATGATAATCAATTCATAGTCGCATTGATCCATCTTTCTTCTTAACAAAAAGAACAAGTGGACCCCAAGGTGATGCACTTGAATAAATGAGTCCCTTTTCATCATTTTAATGCTGTAGTTTTTTCAATTCTTAAAACTCAATCAGGTTCATTATATATATTGTATTTGAAATAGGTGTAGCACCAAGTATAAGTTATTTTGAAAACTCAACTTCATGATTTGAAGTAATACTAGGAAATTATTATAGAAAACATCAATAAACTCTCATATAATAGGCATCTATTTGATATTGAGTTTCTCCCCAACCATTTGAGATAAAAAACCATTTTGAATAGAAATGAAGAACCCTATAATGGATTTAATTTCTATCAGAAGTTTATATTTATCATCACAATGATAGATGATCATAGGCTAGTTTAGAATATCAAATGTGAATTCCCTTCCTTAAAAATTTATATAGGATTAATGTAAATAAATCCAATACATGCCTAAGATAACATTAAATTTTACTAGATGGGGAATAAAAAGATTTTAAAGAAGCGTTTTTCCACAATATCCAGTTGAAGAATAATAATATACTTGTGATATGATCATCAAAACATTATGGGTTTTAACTGCTAATTCAATATCTAAACATTGATGTGGTATTATGATACCCTTAGAAAATACTTCAAATATAAAAAATGGGTAGATCAAGAATCAAATAAGACATTAGTAGTTCTTGAGTGGATGCTAAGTGTATCATTCACCACTTCATTATCATGCCCCACATCGGTAATAATGATCGCATATGATTTTTGTTTATCTCTAGGGTTAAGAAGTTTCTCGCATAAATCATTATCATTAACTTTTATATTTGATCATTGGTTATAATAATGCACATACTCATTGAATTTTAAACAATGGAGTGTTGGTGGTGCATTCTATGGTGCTTTTTCTCCATCATTAGCTAACATCTTCCCATCACTTCAGCATTTTATTTCCCAATGACCTTATTTTCCACACTTCAATAATTTAATCATCCCATTAATAAAATTTCGTCCATATTGTAATAACCCGGGTTTTTGTATGAGGTACGGGTCCCTCCTTTCATAGTTTGAATGATTAAATATGGACTAATGTGAATTCCCTTTGAGTTCATGGAGGTATCAGGGGTGTATGGGTCTTGTTAAAAACCAAAACCCAGATTTTTGGATCAAAATGGTCTAGAATTCTGGTAGAATAAACTGTGTAGGGCTTGCCACATGATTACTACACGAGGCTGGAAAAAAGGAAGCAACAGGCCGCACAGTTAGATTTAAACATACAATTCGGGGCACACAGTTGTGTGGGTCTGTAATTTTGACAATGTGGTTTTTCATGGTTTGTACATAGTTAGTCAAATCATGTGGACAAACCAAGTGGGTACCCCTTCCCTACAGAAGACTGTGCATATTTGGAGCACGATTTGTCAAAGCATGTGCTCCAACCGTGAAACCCCTTTATTTTTTATAATTTTATAATTTTAAATCAAATTAAATTCTATTTTAAACATAAATACCACATTTCTTCTTATGAAATAAACACTCTCATTTTGAGAACTTCCTTGAGTAATTATACTTTTATTTGATCCACATCCTCCATCTGATCTCCGATTCAAGAGTATAATATCTTTTTGGATACGGATCAGTGAGTAATCGATTCCTTTTTAGTCATTCTTCATTTTTCTAGGAATCGACGATGCAATTTAGGTGAAAGATAATATGACCTAATTTCAGGTTCTTTATCTATTCCTTATTTTTATCCTAATCTGATTCGAATCAGGATTTGAGATTGGATGAACACTCTACTACCGAGATACGATAGGTGGTCTATACATTTTCCTTGTGTTTTCGTGATTTATAGGGAAAGCTTCCATTGTGTCACCCATCAGAATTTTTTCCATGACCCCAAAATTCAAATGATAAATCGAATTAAATGGAATTGAACCTATTAGGTATTCTTGTAGGTTCCTTTGTAAATATGGATGGTTTACCCAACCAAAGGCCACCCATGGGGTGTGCCATGTAATCACCCTAAGATATCCATTGCTCGAACCACCCAAGGGGTGCGTTCCTATGATTTTCTAGTTAGAGGAAGCTTAATTATAATTAAAGGGAATTGGTTTGACTTCTTAAGAGATGTTCTTTCATCTTTCCATGTTAAACATGATATTTAGTTATTATATGGTTTAATTATTGAATTGATTAAATGGATAACGATGGTTTAATTAAATGAGTGGGTATACTCGTTGTTTGATTTCCATTAAATGTTAATGAAATAATGGGTGGGAATACTCATTGTTTGTATTTAGATATGAATGGTTATATGAGTGGGTGGTCTCATATGGTATGTAATGATAATTGGTATGAAATGGTGATTGGTTCCTTAGATGCCTTGGATGATGCTATTTACATCTTGAACACAGTAGTGGATGACTCGGATGGAGTATACTCCCTGTGTCTTGATTCCATGGGATGCCTTGGGCCTTTCTACCAACTGGATATGGCTTTCTTGGACTCATGTAGGACATGTTCAGTTAACATGATCCAATGACTCCAACTACTGCCTAAATGAGTTTCCATTGAGATGCTCCTGGGACTCGACGAGGTTGCCTTAGTCTTTAACACCTTGGATCCAAATCTTCATGGTCGGACACTCTTGATTATACGACACAACCATGAGATATATGAAATTCATGGTATAATGGCTCAACAACGGATGTTCTGACACTTTAGGTTATATGGCAAGGATGTGGATGACATAACATGTTTGCATGAATGGAAGCATCATATTAGTTATTTATACATTGTTTTTAGTTTCCATGTTAGAGAAGCTTAACCATATTTTTTAGGGATCCTTGAGAGGATATTTTGGTGTTACTGGTTTAGTAGTTACATATCATGGGAATCTTTAATTTTGTTTACTTCTTACTTATTTACCTACACAGTTCCTAGATTATTATATTACACATTCTAGATTGTATAGATATTTGGGTAGTTACCTACTAGTATTGTATATCACATCTTGTTTGGGCCACTATTGGTTACCGAAACAAACTATTTGGATGCAGGTAGGGACAGAGGAAAATGACCATAGTATTATTATTGATTTTGTGCAATGCTTAGTAGTTGGGGAGCAGTGGATTGAGATGAGGCTCGTGATTCTATTTGGAGGTATCACTTTTTGTCTTTTTGGTATTTGGGATACATGTTTTTTACTATATTGTCTTTCACTTGTTTTGGATTATTTGTAGAGATATCTTTCATCATCAATGTATATCTATGATTCATTATGGAATTGTTATATATTTCAGTCTTGTTTATGTATATATTTTCTAGTTGTTTACATCTTCTTTTAGTTGTCTGCTATTTTATTTCTTTTGTGCTACACTCTGGTAATGAGGTAATAGTATCCCCATGGACACACTATAGGACCTCACTACTAGTCGGTAGCCTTTTTCATTTGGGGAGACATTCTTAAGGCCATGTACCAACTTAGCTAGAGGCACTGATGAGTGGCATCCAGGTCTAGGGCATTTCAATCTGGTATATCAGAATTATTTTCTGATTTTATTTAATATTTGGAGATAATAGAAACAGATAAGAAGGAAATGGAGTTTTGTAATGATCTTTTCTTGGGTGTAGCTAACCCATGTTCAAGAAAAAGCCCAATTGCTTTGAGTTAAATTGTTTTTTTCAATATTTTGACTACTACTATTGATTAGACTCCACCATTGGGTGATGCACTTGAATTATGATGTTAATATTTATATTATTGAGATATTTATTTTGTTACAACCTAATTAGATGAGGGTATTCAATCCCATACATCATATAGGAACTCTCTATATTTCTCATGCCATGAATTATGTCATCTCATTTAGGATGCATCACCTATTGCATGATGTTGTGATAGGTGTTGTGATAGATATACTCACTGTTGTGATAAGTATCTCAGAAATTTTATAGTGTAAATTATGTGGATTAAATTATTTGGTTCATGAGGAGTATGGACCCACATAAATTATAATTTCGTGAACCATATTGATTAAATTTTAAATTAAATTGAGATATAATGGTAATGAATATTAAATGAATTGAAATGAAAATTTTAACTTCGAAAAAAAGACCTGAGCTAGACCCGACATTTGAGTGGGTGAGAGGAAGTGTATCTAATCGTGTTTGACTGGTTATTTTATAGTTCTGTCTTTATGAGAAGGATTTGTAGTATGAATTGTTTATGGGAAGGTTTTGACCAATATTACACTTTTGAGAAGTGAACTTTGATGTTATTCTTTTCAGAGGTGTGTGTTTGGAATTTTAGAGGCATGATGCCATGATAAACTCCAATTATATGATATGAGGGTGTTGATGAACATTCTCTAGAGGTGGTGAGCCATGGGCTATTGGTGGATCCTCCCTTGGTGTAATCTACGCAACCTTCTATTGTTCAAGACAAATGTTCTGAGGCATAGTTCCATGAGGGATTCTATCACTTCATGAATACCTTTTTGGGAGAACTGTAGCCTTCCCTTTCTATAGATGATCTGACATGTGTATTCCAGCAATAGTAGTATCTCAAGTATTTGGGGGGAGGTGGTCCACATGCTACGAAGATGTGACTTGAGATTATGTTGTTGATCTATGAGCATCTGGAAACACCTCCTGAGAAGAGAGTAATTCTTTTAACTTATATTCTATGTGGAGTAGAAAAAAATTGGTGGGAAGTTCTAAACGAGGATAAAAGGATGTGATACATGGTTTGGGCTAATTTTAAAACAAGGTTTTATGACTATTTATACCCTAAGACTCTATGGGTAGAGTGAGATATTGAAATAATGTGTCCAGAGTAGGGCGCTATGATGGTTATGGATTAATCGACATGATTTATAGAGTTTAAACACCTTGCATAGATGTACCTTAATGATAAGATATCGAGGAAGATATTCTTAAAAGAATGTCTCCAACTTGATATCAGATCTTAGGTCAATGTTTTCAGATTGACCTCTGCTACAAAAATTGAGAATCAGGCACTAGTTACATTATGGAACCTGAGGGATGTTGGCGGTATAGAGCAGATCATTATAGTCTATCTACCTAGTAGCTCATCTTCCAATAACGGGAAGTGATGTTTTGGGTCTTATCATGAGATGAGTATCAGGTAGGCCTCTAGGGATTGTAGTGCAGTATTCTATCATTAGTGTGGTAGATGAGGCCATATGAAGAATCAGTGCCACCGCGACCCAGTCGAGTGTCGAGATTGCAGCAGGATAGGCCATGTGCAGTGTTTCTATAGGACCTTCTATCTAATTATGAGTTTTAGGGGTCATCTTAGACACCAGGTTTTAGAGTAGGTTTCTCATCTCCACATCAGGAAAGGAGTTGGAGAAGTACTTATTGATCAAGTTGAGGTAATGGTGGTCATGGAAAATGTATCCAGACATTAGTTACACTAAGACAACAGAGTGTTTATAATTTGGGTAGTGAGGTTGTGTCATAGGGACATGGTTTAGGCCAGATCTATTCTTTACAGTCTACCCATGAGGATCAGAATGTTGGACTATATACAGAGAGAGGTATGATGTTAGTATCCTCTGCTATTAAATATTCTCGTTTTGATACATGTTCCTAGAAAAGTTTCATATGTGTATCTGTGGTAGAAATCCTTGGGCTTGTGTTTTAGTTTTCTAAGGGTGTTATGAAGCTAGAAACTCTATTGGTGATTAGGATGGAGGGTGTACACCATTGGAGGGAGTTGGTGGGTTTCACTTCTTTTGGAATCTTTATGTCATCGAGATGACAGGTTTTGAAATCATACTAGGTATAGACTGCCTAGTATATTATCAAGATTATATTGGTTGTTATCATCAAAGGGTGACTTTCACATCACCAGGTGGTGCAATTTATACTCATAAGGGTGAATGGAATGTCCAAGAGAGTTGAGCTACACCATAGCATTGTGGGTTGGGCTGGATGATAGACTATATCACTAGTTTGTATCTAGATTATCAGGGAACATATTAGGAGTTATTTCCACCATTGGTTGATCATTCCAGGGATTTCTTCCTGATTGAATTTTTTGGTTTAACTCCTAAGTGATAGGTTTCTTTCTCCATCAGTCTAGTGATATAAATTGCACTGTTATCAATTTCTCCTTACAGGATAACTATGATAGAGTTATCAGAGCTCAAGAGGCAAAAAGAGTATTTAGAGTCAGAGGGGTTTATTCAACCCAGTACTTTTCCATGTGGTTCACTGGTCCTTTTTGAAAAAAAAAGTGGATGGTACCCTTAGGCTATGTGTGGATTATCAAAATTTTAAATAGCTGATGGTTAATAACGGATATCCCTTTCTATGGAGATTTGATCTATTTGATCATCTTTGAGGAGCTCAAGTGTTCTTGAAAATTGATTTGAGATAGGGATATCACTATGTATGTGTTAAACCTATAGAAATACCTTATATAGTCTTTCATAGAAGGTATGATCTATATGAGTATCTGTTTATATCATTTGGTCTCATGAACATGCAAGTAGTTTTGTGGTGGTGATGAACCGAGTCTTCCATCTTTATCTGGATTCGTTTGTGGTGGTTTTTGTGGGATATATCTTGTTGTATTCTCACAATCGACATGAAAATGAAAAACATCTTGAGATCAAAGTTAATACACTTAGATAGCATCATTTATATGCTAAGACCACAAAGTGACACTTCTAGATGGATCATATTTACTTCATGGGTCACATTTTCTTGAAGATAGGTGTATTAGTAAACCCAGAGATAGTGAGAGCTCTAGTTTCTTAGGAATATCCCAAGAACATATTTGAAATATGAATTTTCTTGGGGATATCTGGGTATTATAGGCATTTGATACAGGACTTCCCATTCTTAGTAGCACTGTTGAAGAGATTTAATAATAAGGGCATGAAATTTGTATGGACGGATTCCTACGAGAATTCCTTTTAGGAGCTGAAAGGGAGATTTACTTCAACACTGGTCTTGATATTTCTAGAGTAGGGAAATAGCTACACTATGTATTGTGACACATTAGGTATTAATCTTGGAGCAGTGCTAATGTAGGGGGATAGATTCGTGGCATATGAGTCTCAACAGCTGAGGATACATGAGAAGAATTACCCAACACATGATCTCGATTCAGTTACAGTAGTTCACGCATTGTGTTGTTGGAGAAATTAATTAATTGGAGAGAGTTTTGTGGTGTACACATACAAAAAAATCATGAAGTACATATTTACACAGAAAGATCTGAATTTGAGGTAGTGAAGGTGGGTGGAGTACCTATAGGCGTTTGGATTCGAGGTTTCCTACACACCTAGTAAAGGTAATGTAGTGGCTCATGCACTGAATATGAGGACTCAAATACAAGTAGTTTAGCAGGCCTGTAGTGAGTGAAAACTTATGTATTTGTTTTATGAGATGAAATTTTAGGTGCAGGATAGTCAGGGATAGGCTTATCTATCATCCTTATATATGAGATCTACCCTATTGGATAGCGTGTGGATGAGGTAGCTATCAGATTCATAGGACCTGGTCCTATATGAGAATCTGGAAGCGTAGGACCCACCTCCTAGTTAGATCATAGGTGAGGATTAAATTCCATGTATCCATGGTAATTTTTGGGTTCTAGTGGACATATGCAAGTAGTTGATGCAAGAGTTTCATGCCTCATCTTGGGAAGTGTGTCTCTATGTCACCAATATGTAATGTCACTTACGCTAATAGTATTGGTGACCATGTATAAAATATAAGGTAGCTAGTTTTGTTATGAGGTATTCCACCTATCAGCAGGTGAAGGCGGAATATCAACAACCATCCATACTTTTATAGAAATTACCTATTCTTGAGTGGAAATGGGATAATTTTGTGATAGATTTCATGACCAGTATACCGAGGTCACCTCAAGGTAACGATGTTCAATGGGATGTTGTTGACTGGCTCAAAAAGGTTTGATATTTATTATTAATAAAACAGACCTTCAATGTTTATGAACTGGGAAGGTTGAATATCTATGAGATAATATGACTTCATAGGGTTCCATGTGCTATCATTTAAAATAGGGATTCCTTCTTTATGTCTCATTTTTCGAAGGGTTTTCAGAGGGTGCTGGGTACACAGGTGCTTCTGATCACAACATACCACCCTCAAACTAATAGCTAGTTAGAGCATATGATATAGGTTCTTGAGGACATGTTTCAAGCATGTGTCCTAGATTTTTGGGGCTCTTGGGAGAGGCATATACCCCTAGTTTAATTCTCCATCAAAAATATCGTTCAGGTGATGAAATATATGGAACCTTATGAGGTTTTGTAAGTTAATCCATGTTGATCACCCATATGCTGGTTAGATGTAGGTGAGGTAGATTTTCTGGGACCACGTATCATGTAGGAGACTTCTGAGTAGGTCCATTTGATTCAGAAGAAGGTGGTTAGTACACAGTCTCGAATGAAATCTTACATTGATTTCCATAGAAAACCTCTAGAGTTCAAGGTTGGGTATAATGTCTTTATATGTGTTTCACTAAGGTTGGGACACAGATGGATTAGGAGATAGGGTAAGTATTCACCATGATATGTCAGGTCATTCGAGATTCTAGATAGAGTTAGGTCAGTAGCCTACCATTTGTAGTTACCTCAGAGGGATTGATCCATGCATGAAATATTCCACATATCTCAACTATTCCATTATCATTCGGACTCATATTATGCTTTTCATCCTAAGGAGGTTGAGTTACAAATATATGTGTACATTAAAGAGAATCTTATTCATATCATTAAAAGGTTCACAAAGGTTCTATGAGTCCAATCAATTCCTCTACTACAAGTGTTATGGTTGCATTTCCTTTTGTAGGATGATACTTGGGAGAAGGAGGCCAATATACATGCTCAGTGGTTGATGTTTTTCTCAGATGAATATTGACCATATTTGAGAGGTCAATTAGAGATGAATTGATCTAAAGGGGGGATATTGTAAGAACCCGCGTTTTTGTATGAGGTATGGATCTCATCTTTTTCATTTTGAATTTTTAATATGGCTTGATGTGAATGAACTTTGAGGTCATAGAGGTATCGAGGGTTTCTGATGGTTGTTTGGAGCTCGAAACCTAGTTTTTCAGTTGAAAGTGGCCTGGTGCATGGTTAGAATAAACCATTTGGGGTAGGCCACAAGGATAGAAAAAACTATGTGAGGATGGAGAGAGGGAATATACAGGCTGTATAGTTAGATCTAACCATGCGATTTGGGGTAAATGACTATGTGTCCATGTCTATAATTTTGACAGTAGGGTTTTTCAAGGTTTGTGCATGGTTATTCAAACCGTGCGGAGAAACCATGTAGGTGCCCCTTCCCTATGGTAGACCATGTATGTTTACTGCACTATTTGTCAAAACATACATTAAAACCATTTGACCCCTTTATTTTGGGTTATTTTATAATTTTAAATAAAATTAAATTCTTTCTTAAACCTAAATACCTCATTTCTTCCTATGGAAAATAAACTCTCATTTTGAGAACTTCCATCGGTGAATATTCGTGGATTTGATCCTCCTCCTCCATCGAATCTCCAATTCAAGAACAAAATGTATTGTTGGATCCATATTAGTGAGTAATCGATTCCTTTTTATTCATTTTTCATTTGTCTTGGAATCGACAATGTTATTTAGGTGAAAGTTAATATGCCATAATTTCTAATTCTTCGTTCATTTCTCATTTTTCTCCCAATCTGAGTTGAATAAAAAGTTTATACTGGACAAGAACTCTACTACTAAGATAGGTTATGTGGTCTATACATTTCAATTGAGTTTTGGTGCTTTATAAGGATATCTTCTATGGTTTCGTCCACTAAAATTTCTAGAGTGGCCCCGAAATTGAAACGATAAATATAATTAAATAGAATAGGTCAAATTATGGATGAATTTAGGTTCCTTTGTAATGAATTTGAGGTTATTTCCCCAACCACAGGCCACCTATGGGGTGTTCTATGTAATCACCCTAATATTTCTCTTGCTTGTACCACCCAAAGGGTGTGTTCCTATGATTTCCTAGTTAAAGGAAGTTTAATTATCATAAAATGGAATTGGTTTGATTTGTTAAGATATGTTCTAACTCCTTTCCATTTTAAACATGATGTTGAGTTATTAAATACTTTAATTTATTAGTTGATCAAATAGATAATTATGGTTTTGTTGAAATGAGAGGGTATACTCATTGTTTAATTGCCTTTAAATGTAAATGGATAAATGAGTGGGAATACTCATTGTTTTTATTTGGATGTGAATGGTTATATAATAGGTTAGACTCATATGGTATGTAATAATAATTGGTATGAAATAGTGATCGGTTATTTAGATGCCTTGGATGATGCTCCATGGATCTTGAAGGGGGTTGTGTACACCTTGGATGAAGTATACTCCTTGGATATTGATTTCATGGGATGACTTGGGCTTGGCTACCCCAGGGATCAGGCTTACTTGGACTCGCGTGGGACATGCTTAGTTAGCATGCTCCTAGGACTCCCACTAATTCCTTACCGAGTTTCCATTGAGATGATTTTGGGACTTTATGAGGATGCCATGGTCTTCTATACCTGACCCTTTTTGGTTTGACACTCTTGATTATATGGCATGACTGTGAGATATATGAAATTCTTGGTAGAATGGCTCATCTATGGATGTTCTAACACTTCAGGTTGTATGGTAAGGCCATGGATGACATGAAATGTTTGGATGAACAACAAGGTCGTATTAGTTATTTATATATAGTTTGTATCTTTCTTGTTTGAGTATCTTGACCATATTTTGTAGGGATCCTTGAGAGGCTATTTTGGTGTTATTGGTTTAGTAATTACATGTCAGGGTAATATTTAATTTTATTTACTACTTACCTATTTAACTACACATTACTTAGCTTATTATATTTCTTTGCTTAAATTTTATAGATCTTTGGGTGGTTACATACTAGGATTGTGTCTCACATCATGCTCAGGACACTCTTGGGTACCTGAACAGACTATTTGGATTAATGTAGGGATGAGGGCAAGCTCCCATAGTTAGATGGTTGATTTCTTCCATGATTAAGATCAGTGGGGTAGGAGATCAATATGAGGCTCATGATTCTATTTGAAGATAGTACTTTTGGTCTTTTTGGTCTTTTTGGTATTTTGGATACATGTTTTGTATTATAATTCCTTGCACTTATTTTGGATGCTTCATAGAGACATGTATCATCATCATTGTATATCTAAGATTCCTTCCAAATTTTTTATATATTTCTATCTTATTAATGTATCCATTGTATTGTTGTTTACTACTTCCGCTAAATGTATACTATTGTATTTATGTTGTGATACACTCCATTAATGAGGGCATAGTATCTCCAAAGACACAACCTAGGTCCCCACTACTAGTCGGTGACGTCTAATATTTGGGTATATGAACCTGAGGCCATGTAACCAACTAGGTTTGGGGCAATATTGAGTGGTGTCTAGGTCTAAGATGTTACACATGTCTCCTTCTATACTCCAAGCATAATAGAAGTATTGTATTCTTCCCACCATGGTTTTTATTGTTCTAATTTCCTTTTAATACATATTTATTTTCATTTCAAAACCATGATATTGATGGGTAAATCCAATCTCTATTTCAACTTTAGTAGCATATCAAATGATTCCATCATAACTATTAAAGTACCTTACGGATAACTCCCTTCATATACTTGGTTTTAATCCACTAAAATATTGATCAATATTACCTATAATTCAATGATAATACTAGAATTGTACCTCACAAGTCTTCTAAAATTTTCTATATAGGTATTAATGGATCTATCATCCTTCTAAATTATCTTAAGTGACTACTTATCTATTTTTATATGAAGAATACTAAGAAATTACTTATAGAAAAATAAACTTCTAAACTCATCCCACTCCTTAGAGTTAATTTATTCATGTTGTCTTGTGTTCTTAATAAGAGCCCCGATTGATTTTCTTCACCTTCCAAATGATAGAAATCCAAAATGAATTTTTCATTCTCCAAACACTAGATAATGGAAAGTATATTTTCAATGTTACTGATCCATTTCTTAGAAACTATAGGATTATATAACCCACTAAAATAATATGGATGTTTCCTCATGAAGGACATATTGGAATGTTGTTCCTACCATTGTTCTTATGGAATCTCATCATGATATGTGGATTGAGAAAATTATATAATCATAGAAATGAGATTTTTCATTCCTCATCCCATAAAATTTGATTTATCAAGAGGAAAATCATTTCATTTTCCATCACATTCAGTATTAACATGGTTCCTTTAAGTTCCATCAATTGACTAAACCCAATAATAATAATTTAAGAAATAATAATCATATTGGGAAACCATGTAATCATGAAAAATAATTTATATGATGTCTAAATCAAGAAACCTTCTTTTCAATATATAACATGTTATGATTAACCTAGGTCATCCATGATCATCATCTATTAAAATTATTCATAATGTTTTATAACGAAAATGTTAATTAATCTAAGATTATACCCTAGGAGTTTCAAACTAGGTGATTAGTAAGGGCACACTCACCATGTGACAGAATGATGGTTGGGATATTCTCAACCAACTCTTTTTGGGGTTATTACCCCTAGTTGAATATGTACCCAAACTAAATCCACTTACGTTATCTAGGATGGGGTGTGTTTTAGGAAAAACACCCTCCTTTCTTTACCATAACTTAGGATGTTATCCTAAAAATAAAATTATACTAAGGGTTCTCACTAAATTTTTCTCATCCTAATTTAAAAATGTAACTAAACCTTTCTCTGATATCAACTATAGTGACCCATACTTTTCATACATAAATATTACATCTTATTGGATGAATATTCATTACATAACATTAAAATCAATGCCAGAACCATAAGGGTTTAGATTCTTTGGAAACATGGATAAATAAAAAAGTAACATATTGATGATCTATATCATATCCCACTTAGTATTTCACATCTAGCACCATTCTTAGACATTTTAAACTCAAAACTTTTCTTCATATCCCGGGGAAAAGAAAACTTAATAAAGGGTGAGCTCAGGTTCTTAGTAAGGGTAAACAATAGAGATATAAATGATGATTTAAATATGAAAAGAGAATAAAGGGTATGAGAAGATGATATTAACCTATTAAAATCACACCTAGAAACTATAAGTCAAAAAATGGATTGTGGTATAAATCTTGATAGTTCATAAGACATAAATCATAAAGGAATCGAAGAACATGATATATGAGAATATAACATTGGCATAAGATCATGTCATAAAATAGTTGAATAAGTGTGGAATAATCATAATCAAAGAAATATTTTGTCAATACTTCCTACCAATAAATTCATAACATGTTAGCATTGGCCAAACTACCTATGTATTTGCTTCAGGCTTGGGATAACCTCTCATGCACACTCTTTCAGGATTGGTATAAAATTGTATGTACCATTTGATCTCAGAGAACATTAATATTTACCAAATACTTTATATGGATATATAATTTTGGTCCCACCCATCACATAATCAAAAATCAATTCGTATGTATGTCATGAGATCATAAAAACATTCATCACAACTTAACCCGTGGAAAAGAAAATGTGTATCAATAATATTTCATTATCATAACCATACACCATACAAAGAAATAATAAATATGGGATCATTGGATTGAATACCTATTAAATTTTAAGTAACATCAAATGATGTTATCATATATAGAAGATTTATTTAAAATATCACTAGAATATTTCATGAGGAAAATAACCTTTTCATTTTTAAATCACATATTAAAAAACTAAAAAAATTCCAAAATGTTAAGAAAAATTTTTCTTTGAAAACAACCTTTAAAACATCTAAATGAAGCTTAAAATAATTTAACGATCATGATGGTGGTAAATTCCATTTATTATGTGTATGTTTAAATAAATATTCCTTTGAGATTTTTGGTAAAAACCCAAAAGTACCTCATTTACGAAATGTCAAGAAGATTCCTCTGAAACAATTTTATAGAAAGTTAAAAATGGGTAAAAATTTCATTGAAAAATAATTTTATGTTAGTAAAAACATTCTTTCCTTTTTTTAAACATGTATATGGAAGAAAAATACATTCTGACTGAAGATAGAATTAAAGTTAGTTTTACTTAAAAACATTATTTCTATCTTTTGTGTATATAAAGTAAGGAAAATGAAAGGAAAAAAATTATTCTCTAGAAATAACTAGAGGAGAATAAAATGAAATATTTTCATCAAAAAAGAATAATATAATTTCCTTTAGTTTAAATTCAATAATAAATAATCCCTATTAAAATAATATTAAAACATAAATCCCTTACCTCAAGTTCGACTTTCTTCAAAGGAAATATAACTTCTTGTATAATAAATTTAAAATTATTATAATATTATATAATAATCATGTGCATAATTATAATATCATAAATTATCAACTTATATCCTTTCAATACTCAATTATTAATAATTAATTATTAAAATCATTGTTTCCATGTGTTAATTGTTTCATTTTTTCATGAGAAATTCAGTTCAGTGGTTCTAATCCCTGTACTTTAATCATAGTTACATCATCTAAAGAATGTTAATCATGATATAAATATCATATATCTTCATTATATATATATATTCAGATTCATTAATAAAATTTAGGGATATAAATATGAACTACATCGTTCATGGAGACGGTAGGTCATACGTACGTATGATCATTGTTTTTACTTTTTTAATAATGGAAAGAAAAAAAGTAAATAATAATTAACCTTTAAAAAATCATTATTATACTATATATATCATATAAATTCATTAAATATATCCTTATTTCTATCCATGTAAATAGGAAATGTAAAACTAATCACATCCGTAGATATGGTAGTCCACAAGTACGCACGAGTGACATTATCATTTTCTAATGGACCAAAAGTTAAAAAGAAATATATTATATTATAATTAAAGGAGAATAATTAATCACAAACCTCATATATAAACTATAAACCCATCCAAATAACCATCCGTGAAACATGTTGATAGAAAATGAATTGTGCCATTGCATGGAGGCGGTAGTCCATACATATACACAAGCGATACTTTCACTTCCCATTGGATGGAATAGAGGGTGGATATTTGTGATTAGATAATCATAATAGTATTTAAATATAATTAGGATGAATAATTAATTATTTTATTAGGAATACCATAGATTTAGATGAGGTATAATAAGAAGAACATTTAAAGAGGCTGGGTAGGAAGATTACCTCTTCTTAAATAGGCTTCCTTTAGATCCCTTCTTAAGTAACCTTGGAATGGTATTTTAGGAATATATATGATCCTCTAATTTTTGGAAAGGAAAATTTAGAAAATAATTGGGTAGGGGTTTTTCAATCTAGATGGCTCAAGGAGGTGTAATGAAAAGAGAGAAGTGGGGTCCATTTATATGGGAGGGAAATGACACACATGGAATTACTTAAAAGATTTAAATATATTTAATTTCATTATCATGTATAATGATTCCAAATAGAAATTAATTATAAAAAAATATTTTATCGTTTAAATATCATCAGAAAATGAAATTTGGATAGATTTTGGTGTCATTTTAAACCTTATCTTTTTGTTTAACCCCTTTGTTAACCGATTATAACCTTAACTGCGGTAATGCCTTTTTTAATATCAAAGGTTTCTAATTTTACTTATATGGTAAAAATTACCAATTAAATGGACAAGGAATTTCATTTTTTACCATTTATCATCCTAAATTTCCCTTTTCTTGATTTATATGATTTTTAAATAATTTAATAAAATATTATTTAACAAAAAATATCATTATTGTCATTTTAACTCTATTCATTTAAATTGACTTAGAAGAAATCAAGATAGAAATTGAATTAGAATATAAACCATTAACACATCTATAATATGTTATATTCATGTATAAAATTCATGGGGCATTATAAGTCACCCATATAATATTAGTTTTAGATTTTTTAAAATAATTTACATGGTTTTTCTACTACTAAAACAAGCATTGTGTAAGAATTTAAGGTAATTATTTCATAATTAAAATAAAAATTTAGAATCAAACTTATCCAATTTCTATCCTTATATAAAAAATCTATATATATACTAAATTCAAGAGAGAGTAATTTTTTATTTTCTTTAATAAAAATAATATAAATGTCATTATCAAGGGAAAATAGAACCAAAATGTTATATATTCAAATTTCGGATGGATATGGTTGTATTTATCCCATATAATGAAATAACTTCATGTTTTGGGTGGATTTAGATACATTATATCATCGTTTTAACCTTTTTTACTTATTTTACCCTTACCAATGTGATATATATTTATAACGATTATAATTTGTAATGAAAAAAATAAAAGGGTCTTATTTTCCAAATTTGAACCCCCTAAATCCTCATACGGTAATCATTTTTTAAGATTCAATTCATAGAAATGTTATAATTTAATTTAATGTTAAACCTGCAAAACGCGATGAAAAGTTATTTTCTATAAAAACTATATTCTGAAGTATAAAATGTATTTATACTAAAATACAACATAAAATAAATTCTAATAAACTTAATTAGATTATTAATAATATAAATTAACTGGTTTTAGTTATAAAACCATTAAAAAAAATTATCTTTGTAAATAATTTAAATTAAAATGGCAGATTACTGTAAACAATTATTATTTTTCCCTATTCATGAAAAGTGAAAATTTTCAAAAAATTATCAAATTTTCAATCTAATATAAATTTAACATGATTATTTCAATAATTAAGTTCATTTTATCAAATAAATATTATAAAATTGTAAAAAAGTTAATTATATTATTTGTTCACAAAAATAAATGAAAATCATTTTTGAGGAAAAATGTGTTTCTGAAGCATATAAAGACTACTAAAAATTGAGTACTTATTTATCAATGATTTTTATTTATCTTAATCCTTTATAAATATTCATTAAAATTTTTCTATTATTATTCATTCATCAAACTTAACAACTTTGTTATAATGGTACATTATAAAATGGTTCTTTTAGACTCAGGGTTGCATGTATTGTAATCTATTGAAGAAATTAAATTTATTTAAGGAGAAATATATCAGAAATATTATGGTGTTGTAGTGGTGACCTAGGTTTATTCGGGTGGTATGTGACATGGTGTCACATGTGTCTTTGATCAGGATTTGTTGTAGTTTCCCAGGTGTCATCGATCTTGGTTAGTACAGAAGGGATTAGAGTGTCGTGACATACAATGTTGGGGAATAAGAGTGGTAAATTAGTGGGAAAGTAGTGTGGGGTGACCTTTATCAATATTCTTCTTTTTATGGTAATATACTTGGATTTATTATTTTGGTGATTGTGTCATGGTGAGAAAGAGATTGGGTAGTAGCCCTATATAGGTTCATGTTGATTCTGTTGTTTGTTGGCAGCTGCATTAGTTTTTATTCACATTAATAAGATACCCGGGGTATGATCCTACTAAGTATATATGTTATTATCACCCTATATTTGTAAAAACAATTTTTCAAGTTTCCAGGAGGACTCTAGGGATCAATCAGGACATTACTAGCCCAAACACTGGGGTTATTGTTGAGTTGTTGCTTTAGGATTTTCTTTGGTAATTATATGGACGCTTTGATTTTATTTGTTTACATTATAAATTCATTTTGGTATGGTTTTCAGTTTCCATTTTCTTTTATGTGATTGATTTTCTTAGTGCTTTTCATTATATCTCTTGATAATACTTTTATACTGTAATGGCCCAGACCTCTCTGGTCCACTACTTTGTGAAAATGTGGTGTTGGAGGTGTTCTGGGAGGTCAAGGTGACTTATCCCCCAGCTGCTGCCTACTGGTAGCTCGGTCTACCGGAAGCTGCTGCCTACCGGTAGGTCGGTCTACCGGTAGCTGTTGCCTACCGGTAGCCGCCGCTTACCAGTAGCTCGGTCTACCGGTAGCCGCAGCCTACCGGTAGCTGGGTTTACCGGTAGCCGTGGCGTACTGGTATCTCGGCCTACTGGTGGTCGTAGTCTACCGGTAGCTCGGCTAAAACTACCAAATTTCTAGTTCTGGGAACAGTGTTTCTAGTTTTATGAACAGTATCGGTAGGTGAACAGTATCGGTAGGTGAATAGTATCGGTAGACTTGAATAGTTCTATCGGTGAGGATCTATCGGTAGACTTGTGTTTCTATCTGTGAGGATCTATCGGTAGACTTGTGTTTCTATTGGTAAGGTTCTATCGGTGAGCTTTTCTTTCCTTTGCCAATTTTTTTAGTTCTGTGAACAGTGTTTCCAGACTCCTAAGAGCTACCGATTCCATACTTTGCCAATTTTCACGAATGAACAGTGTTTCCAGACTTCATAAGAGCTACTGATTCCATACTTTTCCAAATTTCACGAATGAACAGTGTTCCCAGACTTCATAAGAGCTAATGATTCCATACTTTGCCAATTTTCACGAATGAACAGTGTTTCCAAACTTCATAAGAGTTACCGATTCCATACTTTGCCAAATTTTTGAGTATGTGAACAGTGTTTCCAGCTTCGCAAATTTGACGTTTTCTTTGACGTAAAATACTTTTAAAACCTTATTTTAAGGACTTCAAGACCGATTCAAAGGCCATAAATTCTATATTAATTATTCCTAAGGCCAGGATGTTTTTACTTGGTCAAACCGCGTGGGTTAGTGCGATCTGTTTTTAATGGAGAATAAACCAGATCTTAAACCATCGCCTCGTTAAATATTCAAAAAGGAACGAGATATCATTCATCGTTGTTCTTCCTCTCTGTTCTCAGCTAAGAGACGCTAGAACCTTTTAATTATTTCTGTAGGAGTTCCACAATCAATTTTTTCTCCTAGGATTGGTTCTGCTCTGTTTTGGATGCAACCGAACTGTGTCGGTCTTTTTTTTCCCAATAAGGTATGTTTTATCGTCGTTCCTTTGGGGATCATCTTCTCTTGTTTCTCTATTCTTTTTTTTATACCATGTAAATTCCATGATTCTAATGAGTTTTGTTGGGGTTGGTTGGTACTGTCGTACCGTGGCATCCTCCAGTGGTTGCAGTTGTCGTGAGAAGAGGACTGTGACCCGTTGTGTGGATAAAGGACGTCAAGAACTCTTCGAGGTAGGGGATTCATGGCTTCTCTAGTTATTTATGTGAAACTGTAGAATTAGCATGATTTAACCCTTTGGATCACAATGAAATTGACCTAATTAAATACTTGAATCGGATTAAAAGAATTGGTTGATCGCATGTTGTTGCTTTGTACCGTGATAACGGTTTGCCTCATGTTTTCATAGATAGAGTGATATCTATGATCTTCTTTAATTATTTGCTCGTTCATGATGGAAATTGATAAAGAACGTAAATCCGGAATTATTTGTTAAATAATTGGCTAAAGATAAAGAGGCATGCTAATTAATCTATTAATTCAAGATGGATTAAAGAACTATTAGTTCGATAATTTCAAAAGGGTTCTGATTTACCCGCTTGCTTGTAAGGATGAATTCAATGTGGTTTGGAGCTCTGAGTGCTCATTTTGAATGAAGGCTAAATGCCTTGTTAAAGGGCCGAGAGCCCATTTTTTTGATCTTTGATTTCCTGCTGCTTGTGATTTGATGTGAGCATGGATGGCTGTTGTGATATGTGGAGGCATGGGGACTTGTGGTTGTGGCATCGGATGACGCCTAGTGTGGCGAGATGCATCGGTTTATGCATGTGGGTGTCGGGGAGGACACCAAGGATGATGGTATGAGATGAATGTGATGGTTTGATGTTGGTGGTTTGGTTTGGTTGTTTATCTGCTTTACTTTTCCCCACTTCTCAAGGCAGCTGGTCTTGCTTACCCTCTTTCCGAAGGAGGCAAAGACACGTGGGGTATGCCATGTGCTTTCCGTGTTTAGCCTATCGATGGAGGATGAGTCTATGCTCTTGCTATAGGCGGAAAAGACTCGACGGGTAGTACATCTACTCCCCGTGTTGAGCCCCTTTCTGTTTAGTAGCATATGATGCTTTCCTAGAATGCCTGGGAATATGGGAAAGTAATTCCATAATGAAAGTTTGTTTAAATGGTGATAATCCACAGGGATGGAGAAACTGGAATTTAATAGTGATGTAAATCCTAAAAAGGAGCAGTTTTTGAATGTGATGCCAATTTAGTTTAATGTGGTAAATTGTTCATGGTTAATTAATGTTTAAAGAATTAATTAACGTACATTGGAACTGATAAAATGAGAATGGAGTAATCTAATAAAGCTCTTCAAATGGTTGTGTGCTTATAGGATACCTAGTCTTAGAAGTAGCAGCCTGGAGTCTGAGAGACGTTAGTTGCAGTTGTGCCTATGACTAGGTAATGCCCATAGTGTGGTTGTGAGTTATATATATTCTGTACTTTTTGTGTTTCTATACGCTACTCCACCCTGTTGGTAAGGGAAACTAACACTCCAGGGATCCTGAGCCCTAGGGGGTGTTTTCCCCAACATTATGATGGGAGGTTGAATAGTTGACTACCCCCTTTGGCCCCGCTCTCTTCTCTTGGTAGATTGTTGTGCTGGTAGGCACTGTGGTTAGCTTTACCCATATATGTGTGTAGAGGGATGTAATGGCTTGTGGTTATTTCACAGGCATATATTCTGGATATAGTATCCTATGGACTACTATAGGTGTAATGTGTATAGGCTATAATGGCTTGAGGATCCTTACTCGGGGTATGGGCTGTAATGGCTTGAGGTATTATAACCGACGTATGATACACGTTATGCAAGCTGTGGTGGCTCCCGGAAATTACCTGGTTACTTTTGGTTGTGAGGATGGTGTGGTGCTTCGCCCAGGTGTCTGCGGGCAAGCCTTTGTGGTGCACGAGGTGCAGATTGTGGAGCTTAGCCCGGGTGTCTGCGGGGAAGCCTTTGGAGAGAGATGCACAGGACGTATGTCGTTGGGGAAAAGTGGAAAACCAGGGGGGAAGTAGTAGCGGGGTACCTTTTATATTCTTTACTATATGCTATATTCTTGTATGCGTTACTTGGTGAGAGTAGCCATGGTGAGTTTGGGAACTTAGTATACCTGTTTAGGTGATGAGTTAGTTTCACTTATGGTTCACTGGTCTTCAGCATGATTTATTTACTTTTGCACAAGAGGCTTGGGGAGGATCCTACTGAGTATACTGTTATACTCACCCTATGTACATATAAACTATTTTTCAGGTCACTTGGAGAAGGTTGGAGATCAAGCTGGTTACTACTAGCTTGCGGTTGGAGGAGGGGTTGTTCGGGCTTGTGGCTGCTGCCGTTTCACTTTCTTTTGGGTACTTTGAGTTTTCCCCCTTTCAGTTGTAGTACTTTTGCATGACATTTCATATATGTACTTGGTTTCCTTTTATATTTCAGTTCTGAGTTGGAGTTGGTTGGAGTCTATTCTATCTCTCTCTTCTGCATGTGTTCTCTTAGAGGGTAATGCATCCCATTTGTATGTTTATTATACCCTCGGTTCTAGTCGCCAACCCGGGGCCTTCTGGAAGCGGGACTCGGGGGTCATCATCTCTCTTCTCACATTGCTGGCCGAGGAGGGGTACACTTTGTGGGGAGGGGGTCGTGACAGAGTGGTATCAGAGGTATGGTTGAGGGATTGGATGGAGTTTGGAGTTAGGCACAGGTGAGGATGCATGGGGTGGTAGGGCAACGGTGTCATTCATGTTTAGCAAGTGGGGTAAACACTGGAGACCGGCAGAGACATAGGCGTTCAGGGACCCCTATGATCTATTGCACGGACCTTTAAGTTTATGATGGCTACTAAACAAATTGATACTGGTTGCAGGGTAGAGACCTAGGAAAGGATCATGCATCATTATTCTTTGCGCCTGTGTTTGAATGGGTAGACCTTGGGATAGGTAACCTGAAATTAATAAAACAAAACAATTAATTAATTAATGTGAGTCTTCCATATTCCAGGCATAGAAGTTCTAACAGTTGTTATTTTATAGGTATGGCTCCAGGTCGACGTCCTCGTCAGGTTTGCGCAAAAGATTCCCAGCAGGCTGTTCCAACAGATCACCGGCGAGTAGAGGTTGACGAAGATGACACTTGGAGGAAGACACTTTGAGAGTTTCAGTGCCAGAGTCTACAGAAGTACAAGGGCTCCGTTTCAGATGTAGTCAGAGAAGACTGGTTGGAGGAGATCGAGATAGGATTCAGTTCGATTCGTGCTCGGAAGGAACACTGGGTGTCCTTGGTTGTCACGATGCTGCGTGGAGCAGCGAGGCAATGGTGGTTCTTGTTCCTCGATGATTGTGAGGAGTCAGCAATCTCATGGGAGGAGTTTTGAGACAGGTTTAGAGTCGAGTTTCTTTCGTTGACTGCGAAGGTGTCCAGTCACCAGGAGCTTCTCACCCTTCGATAGGGGAGCTCCAGTGTTCGAGAGTTTGGAATCCATTTCAGGAACCTTCTATGATATGCTTCAGACCTGTTACCAGATGATGAGGCCAGGGCGAGGCATTTAGAGGAGGCTTTGCATCCAGAGATCCGGCACCAGGTCACCCCATTTATACTGAATACATATCTTGAGGTGTTGACGAGGGCAGAGGTTGTTGAGAGGACTTTGGCCAGGACTGGATCATCACGAGAGGGGAATCGTCATGATTCCTCACGAAGCAGAGATGTGGTCCGGGGTTCCCAGTTTTCAGGATAGAAGAGTTTCCGTTCACCTGGGGGTAGGTCCCAGCCCTTCCCATATCGTTTCTCTGGAGGCAGCAACTCTCAGGCCTATGCCAAGGGATCAGGAACATGTTTTTCTTGGGGTGGTCGTGGTCATCAGCAGTGGGAGTGCCCGACTTTTCAGAGCAGTCATCGTGCACCGGGCACTCCACTTCAGGTTCCTTCGTTGAGGCAGTTCCAGCCGAGGCAGCAGCAGCAGGTTGCACCAGCTTTAGATCACCAGAGGGTAGATGGAGCAGGCAGAGGACAGTCCCATGACGCTCCCCGTCCTGAGAGAGCAGAGCGCGGCCGTGGTGGTGGTCTTCATCAGGGTCATAGAGGCCTTGGAGGTGGTCATGGTCAGCTTCATGCTCTAGCATTGCCAGCCCCAGGCGAGCCAGATGTCGTTCGAGGTACCCTTTTCTTGTTTTCTACCTTGGTGTATGCCTTGTTTGATTCAGGAGCAACACACTCCTTCATATCACCTACCCTTGTCCATGCTTTGGGACTTGAGGTAGAGAGGCTTCCAGTTCCTTTGGCGTTGACTACGCCAGTTGGAGGTCGAGCTGACTTGTTTGAAGTATGTAGAGACTGTGAGCTAGTTTTGGGGCAACACCGCTCTTGGGGATATTTCCTATGTTTGCGAATACAACTATATGATGTCATACTCGGGATGGATTGGTTGTATTCGGTGCAGGCTGTTGTGGATTGCTGCAGGAAGAAGGTCGTTTTCCTTGATACAGATGGAGAGAAAGTGGTGTTTGTTGGTGAGAGAGATCCTCAGATGAGTCATAGAAGAGTTTCATCCTTATCATCCATGATGGATGGGATGATGCTGAGTTCTTCAGAGGTTCAACAGTTGGTGTTTCCTAGGGTCGTAGAGGAGTACCCTGATGTCTTTCCAGGAGAGGTTGTATTCTTACCCCCTCGACAAGAGATCGAGTTTGGGATCGAGCTACAGCCAGGAGAGTCCCCTATCTCTATGTCTCTATATAGGATGGCCCATTCTGAGTTACGAGAACTATGTATTCAGCTTGATGGACTGTTGCAGTGTGGTTTTGTTCGCCCAAGTGTGTCACCTTGGGGTGCACCAGTTTTGTTTGTGAAAAAGGCTGATGGCAGTTTGCGGTTGTGCGTTGATTATCGTCGATTAAACAAAGTGACAATAAAGAACCGCTATCCTCTCCCGCAGATTGATGACTTATTCGATCAACTGAAGGGTACAAGTTGGTTCTGAAATATCGAATTGCGGTCAGGATATCACCAAATGCGTGTAAAGGATGAGGATATCCCAAATAAAGCTTTCTGTTGTCGTCATGGGCATTATGAGTTTGTTGTAATGCCATTAGGCGTGACGAATGCTCCAGCTGTTTTCATGGGGTTTATGAATGTTGTGTTCCGTGAATTCCTGGAAAAGTTTGTTGTGGTTTTCATCGATGACATCCTTGTGTACTCCTCATCTGAAGAAGAGAATACAGAGCATCTACGAGCCGTTTTGGGAGTTCTTCGCCAACATCAGTTGTTTGGGAAGTTGTCCAAGTGTGAGTTCTGGGCTCGAGAAGTTCGTTTCTTAGGGAATGTTGTGTCCCAACAGGGAGTAGCTGTGGATCCATCGAAGATAGAAGCAGTAGTGTCTTGGGAAGCCCCCAAGACCGTATCAGAGGTGCGAAGTTTCCTTGGTCTCGCAGGCTATTATAGGAGGTCTGTAGCCAATTTCTTTCGAGTTGTGACTCCTCTGACAGCTTTGACCAGGAAGGATCAAGCGTTCATATGGACTGATCAGTGTCAGACAGCTTTCGAGTATCTAAAGGAGAAGTTGGTAAGTGCTCCAGTCCTTTGTTTTCCAGTGGAGGGAGTCCAGTTTGGTGTTTTCTATGATGCTTCACATCTGGGGCTAGGTTGTGTTCTCATGCATCAGAGGTCAGTTGTTTCTTATGGTTCTCGGCAGTTGCGTCCCCATGAATGCAACTATGCCACCCATGACCTTGAGTTGGCAGCCATGGTGTTTTCTCTAAAGTTGTGGAGACATTACCTCATTGGTGAGAACTTTGTGGTTTTCACCGATCATAAGAGTTTGAGGTATGTTTTCTCCCAACGTGACTTGACCTTGAGGCAGCGTCGGTGGATGGAGTTCTTGTAGGAATACGACTTTGAAATATCATATACACATGGAAAAGGGAATGTTGTAGCTGACGCACTAATCCAAAAGACACGTAATGATGTTGTGCGTGAATCTGGTGATTCCTGGAGAGTTATGGAAGAGCTATCAGCTTTGCATCTTGATATGGGAGAAGTTCGGGGTAGAGGTTGTCTTTTCTAGATGACGGTGCAGTCATCCCTGATGTAGAAGGTGGAAGAGTCTCAGTTGGGTGATCTAGAGGTGGAAGTCTGGAGAGACAAAGTTGTTTTTGGTGAGGCCCCTGATGGTTGGTCGGAGGATGAACAACACCGAGTGTTGTATCATGGCAGGCTTTTTGTTCCCTTGGCGATGCACGAGACGATTCTCCGAGAGTTCCATAGTTCAACCTTGTCAGTACATCCTAGTGTGACGAAGATGTACCGATCCTTGAGGAGTCAGTTTTGGTGGCCCGGGCTGAAGCGTACGGTTGCAGAATGTGTGTCTCGATGTTTAGTATGCCAGAAGGTGAAGGCCGAACACTGTGTTCCAGGTGGTCTTCTCCAGCAATTGGTGATTCCTCAGTGGAAGTGGGAGGACATATCAATAGACTTCGTTACAGTTTTACCTCGAGATCCGGGAGGACATGATGCTATATGGGTGGTAGTGGATCGTTTAACAAAGTCGACCCATTTCATAGCGATCAAGGAGTCGAGCTCAGTGGAGGTTTTGTCGAGAAAGTATCTGGAGGAGGTGGTGAGGCTTCATGGATTACCTAGGACGATCATTTCTGATCGAGATCCTCGTTTTACCTCCAGAGTGTGGAGAGGTGTCCAGCATGCTTTTGGCTCTCAACTGTGCCTTAGCACTGCTTTTCATCTTCAAATGGATGGTCAGACAGAGCGAACCATCCAGACTCTTGAAGACATGTTGCACTCTTGTGTTCTTGATTTTGGAGGTTCATGGATGAAGAACTTACCCTTGGTAAAGTTCTATTACAATAATAGTTTTCACTCTACCATCGGTATGGAACCGTTTGAAGCCTTGTATGGTCGGCCATGCCGTTCTCCGTTGTGCTAGACTGGGGTCGGAGAGTTAGCAATTCTCAGACCAGAACTAGTGTAGAATACAACAGAGATGGTTCAGGTGATTCGTGAGAGTATGAAGACAGCACAGGATCGTCAGAAATCATATGCTGATCAAAGAAGGAGACCGTTAGAGTTTAATGTTGGGGATCATGTGTTTCTAAAGGTGACGCCTCATCGTGGGCAGCGAAGGTTTGGTCGTGGAAGTAAGCTTTCTCCCCGGTTTTTTGGGCCTTTCGAGGTGTTGGCTCGTGTTGGAGCTGTGGCATATCGAGTAGCACTCCCCCCTCAGATGAGTCGGATACATGATGTTTTCCATGTATCACATCTCCGTCGTTATCTTCATGATGAATGTCATGTTATCGATGGGGAGAGATCGATATTGATGATCATGAAACCTTCGAGGAGCGACCTGTGGAGATCCAAGACTGCAAGGAGAAGGTTTTGCGTGGGCGTTCTATTACTTTAGTTCGTGTCTTGTGGTGACATGGTGGCATGGAGGAGAGTACCTGGGAGTGTGAGTCACAGATACGTGCTCAGTACCCAGAGTTGTTTAATGTTTAACTCTTTTCATGTAATGATGTTTCCTTTATGGTTAGACCTTTCATGTTTTATTTATTTACCTTTTGTATGATGTTATGTTTGAATTGTTTGGATATGGATTGTTTGTTTTCATATTCTCGGATGTCGTAGTTTTGTTCCATCTTTCGAACAACTCATGGTGGTTTTCCCCTAAGAGGTATCTTATGGGGTGGTTGTTCGGACCCCTCTTTTCTTCTGAGTTGGTTTTTTTATTCTCTAGGACGAGAATGTTTTGAGAGGTATCTAATGTAATGGCCCGGACCTCTCTGGTCCACTACTTTGTGAAAATGTGGTGTTGGAGGTGTTCCGGGAGGTCAAGGTGACTTATCCCGCAGCCGCTGCCTACCGGTAGCTCGGTCTACCGGTAGCTGCTGCCTACCGGTAGCTTGGTCTACCGGTAGCTGCTGCCAACCAGTAGCTGCCGCTTACCAGTAGCTCGGTCTACCGGTAGCCGCAGCCTACCGGTAGCTGGGTTTACCAGTAGTCGCGGCGTACTGGTAGCTTGGCCTACTAGTGGTCGTAGTCTACCGGTAGCTCGGCTAACACTACCAAATTTCTAGTTCTGGGAACAGTG
Organism: Viscum album; assembly: GCA_963277665.1. Lineage (NCBI taxonomy): Eukaryota > Viridiplantae > Streptophyta > Magnoliopsida > Santalales > Viscaceae > Viscum > Viscum album. Next base: position 1,465,470,233 of record OY728138.1, on the reverse strand, counting down.
TTTCTAGTTTTATGAACTGTATCGGTAGGTGAACAGTATCGGTAGGTGAATAGTATCGGTAGACTTGAATAGTTCTATCGGTGAGGATCTATCGGTAGACTTGTGTTTCTATCAGTGAGGATCTATCAGTAGACTTGTGTTTCTATCGGTAAGGTTTTATCGATGATCTTTTCTTTCCTTTGCCAATTTTTTTAGTTCTGTGAACAGTGTTTCCAGACTCCTAAGAGCTACCGATTCCATACTTTGCCAATTTTCACGAATGAACAGTGTTTCCAGACTTCATAAGAGCTACCGATTCCATACTTTGCCAAATTTAATGAATGAACAGTGTTCCCAGACTTCATAAGAGCTACTGATTCCATACTTTGCCAATTTTCACGAATGAACAGTGTTTCCAGACTTCATAAGAGCTATCGATTCCATACTTTGCCAAATTTTTGAGTATGTGAACAGTGTTTCCAGCTTCGTAAATTTGACGTTTTCTTTGACGTAAAATACTTTTAAAACCTTATTTTAAGGACTTTAAGACCGATTGAAAGGCCATAAATTCTATATTAATTATTCCTAAGGCCAGGATGTTTTTACTTGGTCAAACTGCGTGGGTTAGTTCGATCCGTTTTTAATGGAGAATAAACCAGATCTTAAACCGTCACCTCGTTAAATATTCAAAAAGGAACGAGATATCATTCATCGTTTTTCTTCCTCTTTGTTCTCAGCTAAGAGACGCTAGAACCTTTTAATCATTTCTGTAGGAGTTCCACAATCAATTTTTTCTTCTAGGATTGGTTCTGCTCTGTTTTGGATGCAACCGAACTGTGTCAGTCTTTTTTTCCCAATAAGGTATGTTTTATCGTCGTTCCTTTGGGGATCATCTTCTCTTGTTTCTCCCTTCTTCTTTTTATACCATGTAAATTCCATGATTCTAATGGGTTTTCTTGGGGTTGGTTGGTACTGTCGTACCGTGGCATCCTCCGGTGGATGCAGTTGTCGTGAGAAGAGGACTGTGACCCATTGTGTGGATAAAGGATGTCAAGAACTCTTTGAGGTAGGGGATTCGTGGCTTCTCTAGTTATTTATGTGTAACAGTAGAATTAGTATGATTTAACCCTTTGGATCACAATGAAATTGACCTAATTAAATACTTGAACCGGATTAAAATAATTGGTTGATCGCATGTTCTTGCTTTATACCGTGATAACGGTTTGCCTCATGTTTTCCTATATAGAGTGATATCTATGATTTTCTTTAATTAGTTGCTCGTTCATGATGGAAATTGATAAAGAACGTAAAGCCGGAATTATTTGTTAAATAATTGGCTAAAGATAAAGAGGCATGTTAATGAATCTGTTAATTCAAGATGGATTAAAGAACTATTAGTTCGATAATTTCAAAAGGGTTTTGAGTTACCCGCTTGCTTGTAAGGATGAATGTCATGTGGTTTGGAGCTCTGAGTGCTCATTTTGTATGAAGGCTGAATGCCTTGTTAAAGGGCCGAGAGCCCATTTTCTGATCTTTGATTTTCTGCTGCTTGTGATTTGATGTGAGCCTGGATGGCTATTGTGATATGTGGAGGCATGGGGACTTGTGGTTGTGGCAGTGGATGACGCCTAGTGTGGCGAGATGCATCGGTTTATGCATGTGGGTGTCGGGGAGGACACCAAGGATGATGGTATGAGATGAATGTGATGGTTTGATGTTGGTGGTTTGGTTTGGTTGTTTATTTGCTTTACTTTTCCCCACTGCTCAAGGCAGCTGGTCTTTCTTACCCTCTTTCCGAAGGAGGCGAAGACACGTGGGGTATGCCACGTGATTTCCGTGTTTAGCCTCTCGATGGAGGATGGGTCTATGCTCTTTCTATAGGCGGAAAAGACTCGACGGGTAGTATATCTTCTCGCTGTGTTGATCCCCTTTGTGTTTAGTATTATAGGATGATTTTCTAGAATGCCTGGGAATATGGGAAAGTAATTCCATAATTAAAGTTTGTTTAAATGGTTATAATCCATGGGGATGGAGAAACTGGAATTTAATAGTGATGTGAATCCTAAAAAAGAGCAGTTTTTGAATGTGATGCCAATTTAGTTTAATGTGGTAAATTGTTCATGGTTAATTAATGTTTAAAGAATTAATTAATGTACAGTGGAACTGATAAAATGAGAATGGAGTAATCTAGTAAAGCTCTTCAAATGGTTGTGTGCTTATAGGATACCTAGTCTTAGAAGTAGCAGCCTGGAGTCTGAGATACGTTAGCTGTAGTTGTGCCTATGACTAGGTAATTCCCATAGTGTGGTTGTGAGTTATATATATTCTGTACTTTTTGTGTTTCTATATGCTACTCCACTCTGTTGGTAAGGGAAACTGACACTCCAGGGATTCTGATCCCTGGGGGGGGGGGTGTTTTCCCCAACATTCTGATGGGAGGTTGAATGGCTGACTACCCCCTTTGGCCCCGCTCTCTTCTCTTAGTAGATCGTTTTGCTGGTAGGCACAGTGGTTAGCTTTACCCACATATGTGTGTAGAGGGCTGTAATGGCTTTTGGTTATTTCACACACATATATTCTGGATATAGTATCCTATGGAATACTATAGGTGTAACGTGTATAGGCTATAATGGCTTGAGGATCCTTACCTGGGGTATGGGCTGTAATGGCTTGAGGTATTATACCCGACATATGATACACATTATGCGAGCTGTGGTGGCTCCCAGAAATTACCTGGATACTTTTGGTTGTGAGGACGGTGTGGTGCTTCGCCCAGGTGTCTGCGGGCAAGCCTTTGTGGTGCACGAGGTGCAGATTGTGGAGCTTAGCCTAGGTGTCTACGGGGAAGCCTTTGGAGAGAGATGCACAGGACGTATGTCGTTGGGGCAAAGCGGAAAACTAGTGGGGAAGTAGTAGCGGGGTACCCTTGATATTCTTTACTATATGCTATATTCTTGTATGCGTTACTTGGTGAGAGTAGCCATGGTGAGGTTTGGAACTTAGTATACCTATTTAGGTGACAAGTTAGTTTCACTTATGGTTTCGTGGGCTTTAGCATGCTTTATTTACTTTTGCACGAGAGGCTTGGGGAGGATCCTTCTGAGTATACTGTTATACTCACCCTATGTACATATAAACTTTTTTTCAGGTCACTTGGAGCAGGTTGGAGATCAAGCTGGTTACTACTAGCTTGCGGTTGGAGGAGGGGCTGTTCGGGCTTGTGGCTGCTGCCGTTTCACTTTCTTTGGGGTACTTTGAGTTTTCCCCCTTTCAGTTGTAGTACTTTTGCATGAAATTTCATATATGTACATGGTTTCCTTTTATATTTCAGTTCTGAGTTGGAGTTGGTTGGAGTCTATTCTATCTCTCTCTTCTGCATGTGTTCTCTTAGAGGGTAATGCCTCCCATTTGTATGTTTATTATACCGTCGGTGCTAGTTGCCAACCCGGGGCCTACTGGAGGCGGGACTCAGGGGTCATTATCTCTCTACTCACATTTCCGGCCCAGGAGGGGTACACTTTGTGGGGAGGGGGTCGTGACATATAATTAGAGGTAATGTCTTCCATATGTGATATTTTCATACCCTTGGTGTTAGTCACCAACCTGGGGACAACTGAAGGCAAGACTCAGGGGGTTATTATCTATCTTACGTCACTGCTAACCTAGGAGGTTAACCTATGAAGGGAGGGGTTTGGGATAGACATTTTATAAGTGATATTATTAATAAATGGTCATAGTAAACTTAACCACCTTAGGTAAACACATCAAATAATTTTCCTAATTTGAGTCCATTTTGGGAAAACATATAGAACTATATTAATTTTTTTCTTAATGGAATAATAAAATACATGCAACTTTACAATTTTTGAGATTATAAAGCTATTTTTCATCACATTTGACCACGGTCAACATACTAATATTTTTTTAGAGAAATTGACTGAACCACCTCAAGTAACAGCCATAAGAAAAAAAATTAATAAATAATCAACAAAATATAATAAATTTACCTTATTAAGTTAAATATAGATGAAAAGGTTCATAAAAAAATTTAAGAAACATAATTTGATTATTCAGTATATTAGGTGCACATGAAGAACAAACCAGGACTCGAGGTAAAGCTTTTTACCTCTCAATTTTTCTTTATTGAGATGGGATTTATATTCACTACTTGTTTCCTTATTTGTTTTGTATATTGATAATGTTTCATGGTTTTGTTTAATTTTTTCCATGTTTGTTTTTGGGTATTTTTGGAGTTTTTAATATTATAATTGAATTTTTCATGAATTTGAGGTAGTAAATACAAATCCTTGATTTTCTTAACAAAAATTTGTGTTTTGGGGGATCAACTAATCAAATTTTTATTTCTCTAATTTTCAAAAAAACCATAAAAATTTAGATATTACATTTAATATTTGTTTCTATATTATTTTAATGAATTTGAATTTCTGGTATTAATTATTTCATAATTAGTTTTGATTCTATTTAACCTTTTTTATGAAATATGTTTATATTCTCATTGGAAATTTTACATTATGACTGGAATTTGTTTATTTTGTGTTTGAATAAGTTTTTCTATATCAAAAAAAATTAACTAGTTCAATGTGAGATCTTTTGTACAACAACCTTCCATAAAGAAACATTTGACAAATGCAAGATTATGTTCCTAAGAATGAAGAAAGTTTTATGCTTCTATGTAGACCATTTTGTTCCCTTTCTTCTATGAGAAATCATTTGTGTAGCACACTCATCAACTATGGCGGATGATCAGATCAACCACATAGGGTATATTCAATCGTATATGCTCAGGAAATATTTTGTGCCTCAGCCAAACCCTTTTTTGTGGTAATTCCTCTTACACCTCATTCAATCATACATGGATGAGATGTCATAAATTATGGAATATGGAGCTAGGATTTCATGTTGAAACTCAACCAATATGTATCCTTGATATAGTGAAACTATATTAGAGATTGACAACACTAAAATTGAACTAAGGATATAACTTTTCAATGGGATACAATTGAAGATATCAATTCCAACTGTGCCTGAACCGAGAAAACCTAGAATAATGATCAATTGAAGAATCCATTTGATTTTAATCGATCTAATTTCTACAATTTCACTTTATACTATCAAATGTGATATTGGATGAGCTTATTTAAATAAAATTTAACCTCATTTCTTCCTATTAACTTAAACTCACGGATCGATATTGATGTCATGGGATATGAATTAAATTGGAAGGATGGGAAATTAAAAGTGGGGACAATTTTCCTTGGTGTGTTTGAGGATGAGGATGTAAATTCTACCCAAGCCAAACCTAATGTTTACTTATGAAGACGCATGGTTTGTTTGAAGAGGAAGCCATGGGTAAGGCACCTGTTGACCACAACATGAAAATCAATGATGATATTTTATTGATACGGGATTAAATATAATCTTCACAAGCACATAAAATCAACCCAACCTATATAACTATAATGAATTTAAAAATAATATTAATCTATATGAGTTTTATAAGTTTTGAGAATTCTGAATTCACCCAACCCAATGCCAAAAGTTGATAGATATTTATTAACCAGTGTCAAGATCATCCAAAAATTATCGATGATGGTTTTCCTTATGTAGGATCAATTTCTTTGATGGTGATGGACCATATTTATTCCCAATCCACAAGAACTGATGATTTAATTTTATTCACATATATTGTTCAATTTAATTCCCCAATGAGAAATCAATGATATTTAAGCTAAGATAGAACTAGGTAATGAAACCTTCACCAAGCTATGATGATCAAATGTTTCCAAGATATGATTGAGCTCTATAAGGAATAAAATTCCCCGATCCTAAGGATACGTTTTTAGGAAAATTATAAGGATTCCAAGTAAACAAATCCATGTGCTCTGATGGTGATTTTTCATTATATAGGTTATCAAATTAACGAATTTGTGAAGTTGGAATTTATAAAACTATGGCTAGGAGGTTGCAATAATATGATCAACACATGATTAACAAAAAGTATGTTTTGAGCTAAGATGTAAACTTGGAAATGAACCTATATCATGTAATGATTTTTAGGAGAATATCCACCAAAACTCAAGTTCAACTCCACTGATGAATATTTTTACTCGACTAAATCAAGAATAAATCTAAGAGATGGTTGAAGTTCCAAACACATTGATTATGAGGAAGGTTTTCTCAATAGATAATTTTTCTATTCAGGTTTAACTAAATATTGATGGACTTTGTCTATTCTCCAATGTTATGGTTTTATAAATGTCAGAGAGTGAAATACATATTCTTTATTAGTTTTCCCAAGGAGTTCATTAAGTCGCGTTTTTATTGTATGGACTCCAATTGGGTTAGTGGGTTTGTGTAGAATAATTTAGGATCAAATATGAAGCCTTGGGTAAATGGGATCTTTTGGATTTTGATGAATATTCTGGAGGTGTATCATAGTAGTTGTAGCAAGTTTTGGGTTTCGTATATGGTGAAGAAAAACATAAAGTGGGCCACATATTGGTACTTTGGATTCATATAAAACATCCCACTAATGGGTAGGTTGACTCCTATGGAATGGTGGAGAATGAATCCTTGGTACTACTTACGTTTACCCCGAAGAATATCAAAATTACCAAAATCAGATTAGTTGGCCTCAAGTCAACTTCACCTCTCATTCTTAAGGTATGGCTAAATCAAGGGAGGATATTTGATGACATGCTCACTTCAGTAATCATGAACCTTAAACTTTCCAAATGAATACTATCTAGGATAGGGATCATGGTAACTACTAAAGGAATTTAGTTTTGGGTATATTAGATACTATTACTAAGGTTTTCAACCAAATCCAATGAAGATCACCTCAAGGAATGTCATGTCGATTTTTTCGACCTGTTAGTTATAATTCCATCAATTATTTTTTGTTTCTTATTCAATTATGTAGGAGGGATTCAATTATGTGTTTCCCATTACCAACCTATGGGGTAAATTTTTGGGATTATCCCCCCCCCCCCATTCTCTCTTATTGTCACTTTATTTTCAATTTGTAAATACATTTTGATTGTTCATTATTCTTCTTCTATGTATTATGATATCAAACCTTTAGAAATGAGAGGCTAATCCTCCATTCTAGTGCTAGGAAGTGTTGTTCAATTCTACCTAGAGATTGCTAAATCATGCTTATTGTCACTTTCTTCTCACTCTTGGCCATCCATGATGGTGAATTATAGATGTGAAATAATATCCACTTAGAGAAAGTTTTTATAACATCTTTTCCCTTGATCTTTATCCATTTTTTCATTAATCTACTCAATAGAGTGTCTATGATATTTATTGTGTCGGTTAATCCCATAAGGATCACTTTGATGGGAATAGATTCTTGACTGGATTTTCCAATTAGGTGATTCCTTCACTCTTGGGAGAGCATTCATGCACCAGAAGAGGTTCTATGTCTGAGTGTTCATCATTTTTGGTGAGAGAGGTGTGTGACTTGAGAAATAAAGCATGAATTGAGTGATTTTGATAAATGAAATTTTTCTTCAGAATATCTGTGGTAAGTAGTTGAGAGTGGATCAACATAGATCTAGGTATGTTTCTTATCAAGTTTCTTCTACTCATCATTGTTGTTTCAACCCTTGTTCTTCTTATTCAGAATCAATCCACTATTAGATGTGTTTTCATAATTTCTTATTCATATGTTCTTTGGATGCTTTTAAAATAGAAAAAAAACACAGCTATATTTTTGGAATATCACTAGGACAAGCAACATTGCTTCATTGGGAGAGACCCTTGGGTTAGGTACTATAATATATCTAGGGATATTTTAAATGTATCTCTAACTACCCCTTATTCTGGGGGTGTCATCATATTTTAGTGTCATTTCTAGGGAAGTAATGTTTATTTTAGTTATTTTTCTCTTTTTCTATAATTATTCTTCTGTTAAAAATAATGGCCACTAATGTTTCTGATTCAGTGTCACTATTAGAGAACTCACCAGTTCAAGAACTTAAAGCGATTATGACATAATTTCAATATTATTTGCAATAATTAAAATATTGAGAGGTTAATGATTATGAAATGGCTTAATATCATTTAATGGTTCAAATAATTCAATAATTTTTTGATAAGTAAAAGGAAAACCAAAATAAAAAAGGTAGAACTCGCACAACCTATTAAAGAGGATTTTAAAAATAAGTAAAGAAAAAAAGAGAAAAGAAGAAATAGAAGGAAGAATAAGTTGTAGCTATCTATTTTCAAGATTGATATGCCCCTGTATTCAAGGATGGATGTGAAATATTCGCATTTAAGGAAATTTTTCAAGGACTAAGAGAAGATGGGCCAAATAGAACCTAAAGAAGCTGGACACAATTTGGAAGATCATTTTTCTAGTACTCTATTTTATAGTTTTTTGTGTTCTCAGTTGTCTAATTATTTTTCAATGAATTTATAGAATAAAATATTCATTGACATAATATCCCTTTACATGGAAGAAACTTCAAATGCGTTGATGTTTTTTGAAGATAGGGTGCAGTAGGATGACTGCCACACTCCCAATTAAGAATTTTTCTTAGGAGCACTATCTATCCTTGAAAAAGATAATGTTGAACAAATTTGGGGAGTTTTTCACTTTGTTGAATAATCTTTCATTTCATTTGATTTTTAATTTATTTAAACTGGTTTTGATGTTGCTTCTCCCTTTATTGGTTGTCGAGTGACCTAAACTACATGATTTCCTAGAGAGTCTTGAGAAAGTTACACCTGCTGAGGAATTTCTAGAACTCCTAGTTTTAGTTAAAAATTTAAGTATGGGAGATGTTGAAGTAGAAGAGGAGGTATTATAACTATTCACGGTTGTTAAAGAAGATATTGACCCACTTTTTAATGTTTATGAGGAAATAATGGTGTTCACTGAACTAGAAGATAAGTCACATACATGAGATGAAATCACACAACTTAAGCACTCTAACAATCAAAATTAAGAGGAGTTAATGTACCGCTACATATTTTTCCATATATGATACTCCACAAGTGTTATAATGGAAAAATGGGGTAGATAAAAGAAGTTATCCATGAGTTTCTCTGTAAGTTGTATAGTTTTAACAAAGGAATTAAGCATATCTAGTGGTTCCTAAGGAAGAATATATATACTTCATCAGATTGGGGAAGACCCAAGGACTCTACAACTATGGAAAATCTAAATATAGTACCTCTTAGAGGTTTATCTTAAGATAATATTATTACACTTACTATTTTATTTTCATTTATCTTGTTTAGTGTTTGTTTTTCTTATAAAAAAATAATATGACAGTGAATTACATGGGCTCCCTAGTGATCAGAATATCAGTAAGAATCTCGAAACTGCACACGACTTCAACCTACCACAATAAGAAAGGTAGAATCATTAAATATTTCAAGAAGAGGAGAAGCTACAGACTCAAGAAAATCTAGATCAAACCTCCCACAATAAAACATTAATTTCTTTTCTCTTTGACCATTAACTATTGAATTATAATGTTTGTATTTTTTACCTATGTAAGGTCTGGAAATGAGCAACCAATGGACCATTCTCAAAGGGAATATAAGGATGATTTATTTGTATGAATAGAAAATATTAAAATATTCTACACTAGGTGAGTTTTACTTTTAATTCTACTCATCCATTTTAACAGTGCATGCAACTCATAATTAAGTGGGTGGGTGGGGGGATTTTTTGGTTGGTTTGTTGAAATAAGTGAATATGTTTTTTTGGGTTTCTAACTATTTGGTATCTAGAGCATTTTAAATAAAATTAAAACAAAAATTTAAATCTAGATATAACTATTTAAAAGGATTTTGGAATTAACATGGTGTTTTTTTGAAAAATGATGACCAAGCTACTTCTTTATGTTGGATAGGAAATTATTTTTTATATTATTAAAATAAAAATCATGTAATTTTTTAAATCTACTTTGGATATTCCGGTTGATAAGGCTAACATTTTATGAATAGTATTGTACCCCTTCAAACACACTATGATCTCCTAAATTTCCAATCTATTATGAATAAAAATGTTATCCCACATTAGGATTCAACATTAGAGACAATATTGGGGTTTAAGTGTGTGGGAGGGAGTAATTTCAATATGTTGACCTTTATTCATTGATTTATTCATATCACAAAATAACTAAAAAATATCAAAATTGTTCAAAAAAATATTAAACATATGATCTTTGATTTATAAAATGATTTAAAATACAACCATGCTTGGTGAATAATTATATGTTGGTTTCTAATATTGAAATTAAGTTTGAAATTTATTGAATTGAAAGATATATAAGTGATGTTACCTATATTTTTTATAAAAATTATATTTAGGAACTAATAAAGGGGATGTGATTAGATAGATCCTTGTGGAATTGGAATTAAAATTTGAGGAAACTAAATCTTTGAAATTGAACTTAGTACTTGTTCATTGTGAAACAAAACACCTCAGAGATCCAATTCAAAAGATAATAATATATGTCCCTTAAAACTAGAGTAAAATGGGTGATTGAGGTCCCATGATCAATCTATGAAACATTAGGAACCGAAAAACCATTTGTAAAACCTAAAAGTTCTTTAAAAATTCATGGATGAATAAAAAACAAAAAAAAATCAAATAAGGTGCCTAGTTTTCAAAAATTAATTCATCAAGGTTAGAGGAATATTGAATCCAAATGAATAATGTGGAAATTGATTTATAAGAAAATAATTTTAATTATATCAATAAAGTGAGAAAATGAAATTTGTTTTGAGGAAATTGTAGAAGAGTGACGGATGAATGTGATTATTGTTATAGTTTTAATACCATTTAAATCAAGCATGTTTCCACTCCAAACACTGGAACTTAAATTTAAAATGAATAAGGGTAGTGAGTGAGTTTAATATAGGAAGCATGATATTTCCAATGATGAATGATTCTGTGGCTCCTTAACTTTTGGTGATTTTATTAGAATTAGGAAAGATTTGATTAAAAACATTTATTTGAAAGGTTCAACCATCTAAAAATCTTTTTCCCATGAAAATAAACGTTTAACCTAATGGGGTTAACTGTTAAATATAACATTATTTTTCAAGGACAAAACATGGATTTTATGAGGTGAAATAAGTCGTGGAAGATGGATTTGACTGTTCAGGTTGAAACATGAACAATATGGAGCCTTTTGTAATATGGATCCTCTCTTTGTTTGAAGAGATTTTAATAAAAGAAAATAAATGATTTGATATTTTATAAAATAAAATAAAATAAAATAATACATTGTTATTTCTCTCCTTGTGTTTGGATCAATAAAATAGTAAAATAAAAGAAATGATTTGGATTTATCTCCATCTTGCTTGGTGAATCTTTTTTAAAGGAAAAGAAAAGAAATTCTTTTGTGATACATTTCAAAATATGGATAAAATTAAAATTTTAAAATATTAACAACCCTCCACTATCATTTCTTTCCAAATAATCCCAATTTTGGGATGACTTCAAAACAATAGTAGGAGTGAAATCTATTTCTCTCCATCTCTCACCTTATCATTTCTCTCCCCTTTAAATTACCTCTCCAAACATCAGAAACCAATTTATCCCTTCAATATAATTTCTTCTCTCATAGTATCACCCCACTAAACAAGCTATTAGATCAGAGAAGTTGGATTTGATATTGAAGACATAGAAACTAAATCGAATTTCAAGGGGAGTTGACTTGAAAACATAATTCTAACTATTCCAAAACCGATAAAAACCCAGAATGATGACAAATTGAAGAATCCATTTGATTTTGACTGATTTGAGTTCTATTATTTCACCTAGGGATAGAAAATATGATGTTATCTGAGCTTTTTCAAAGAACTATAAACTTAATTGTTGGTTGTTGACCTAAACTCAAAGTTCAATGCCAAAGCTATGGGAGATGGATCAAACTGGAAGGCCATCTAATTGAAACTAAGGACAATATTCCCAGCTGCATTTGAGTAAGATGATTTACATCAGACCCGAACTGAGAATGAGCTCTACTAATGAGGATGTTCAGGTTTGTTGAAATATGGGGCTGTGGGTAGTGATGCAAAATGGGCCTACGACCCATGGGCTTCGTGGGTATGGGGATAATGCAGGGTGGGGAGGGCGTCAAAATTTTGATTGTTTAGAATGTGGGACAATACGGGTTGAGCCCAAGCAGGTATGGGTTAATGTGGGTTGAGACTCTGTGGGTGTGGGCTTACCTGTAGGAATAATTTTAAAAATATATTTTTTTACAATATATGCTTCTTTAAAATTTTAATTTTTTAATAAAGAATTATGATTTAACCATGACATATGATTCCTCATCATAATTATCATACTATTTCACAATTCATTCACATGTTAATTTTAAATAGGTTTATATTTATTATTTTAATATAATATTATAATATTTATATTGTAATTATTCACCATATTCACATGATTTTTCATCCCACCTATCGAAAAATGGAACTCATCTCCCATGAACATGGTTTCAATTATAAAAGAGTTATAATAATAATAATATTTTTTGGGTAGATTTAATGTTTTTATTATTTAATTTAAGTTTTTTATTAAGAAAATTGGAAAGTTCCTCATGGGAACCCTAATAAAATCCTTTGGAACTGTTTTTTTAATTCATTATTCATTCACAGGTCTATCCGTTCGCATCTCGACATGACCAACATTATCATTCGTCACCCCTCACCAATTAATCACTTAATTTGCATCAAAAAAATTCACCACCACATCGTCATCACCACATTCCACCATTAACCCATTGAAAAATGTTCCATCACATCCATTAAAACTCATGGTATTTTCAATCCACACTTCTAAAAACAACAACCATTAAAATCGAGAAAAAAATACAATATTTAAATGATTATAAATAGTATATATTTTTTGAAATATGGGAAACCTGTGGGAAACACGTAGGCTTATTTGGGCGGGGTAGGTTTGAAATTTTTTTTTCGCATTAGATATGGGATTTTTTTGACAAAACTGTGTGGGCTCAAACCTATGCGGGTTTGTCCCGCCCCGCCCCAGCCCGTTGATTTTGCATTACTAGTCATGGGTGGGGCACCTATTGAACTTCACTCAAAATTCAATGACGATCTGTGCTTGAGACATAATTTGATTGAAGCTTTATTAGCACTAAAAATCATTAATGTGATGAATTACTAAAGAATACTATTCTCTATGAGGTTTACCAGGGCCGAGCAGGCGGAATTCACCCAACCCAATGCTGAAAGTTCATCAAAAAATTGTCGATTCTAGTGCTTGTTATGCAGGATCGATTTTGAATACAGTGGTGGACCACATTCATTACCAATCTGGAAGCTAAGATGATGGAAGTTCATGCACATATTTTGTTCTATGTAATGACCTAATGAGAAATCAATGTTATTGAGACCAAGCTAGAACCAGGTAATTAAGCCTTCACTAAGTTATGTTGATGGAATTTTTCCAAGCTTTATCCAAGCTCCAAAAAGAAGATGATGAGACAAGTATTAATATGATTTTTTAAAAATATTTTAATGAGTCTAATTGAAAAAATACATGTGCTCTACTAGTGATTTTTTGTGTGCAGGTGACCGAATTGATGAATATGGGATGTTTGATTTTTTAAAGATGTGGCCAAGAGGATGACATGGGATGATTAACACATATTTTACTATTTAAAGTCCAATGTAAATTTGAGATTAACTGAGATCATGTAATGATTTTTAGGAAAACCCAAGTTTGACTCCATTTATCAAAGTGTTAAATGGAATGAATCCTAGGAAGGATTTCTCACTAGATAATTTTTCTCTACAGGTTTGACTAGAGATGGTGGGACTTCAGATGTTCTCCAATGTTGTGGTTTCAGAAATTTCAAGGAATTCACTTCATTTACTTTGACTAGTTCTCCAAATGAGTTCATTAAGTTGATTTTTTACTATATGGAATTTGACTGGGTTAATGGGTTTGGGTAAAATAATCAAGGGTCTAAGATGAAGCCTTTGGTAAATGGGTTATTGTGTGAGTTTGAGAAAGATTATGGTGAGGCCTCATAGTAGTGGTAGCACATTTTCGGTTTTGTGCATGGTGAAGACAAGAATCAAGTGTGCCACATCAAGGTACTTGGGATATGCATCGTAAATCCCACTGAAATGTGGGTTGAATCCTATAAAATGGTGGCGTATGTAGCTGAGGCACTACCTGGGGGTACCTCTCCCTATTAAAATTTAAATTATCCAAATTAGAGTAATTGACGTCAAGTCAACTTCACCTCTCATTCTTAAGGATTGGTCGAATCAGGGAATCAGATCCCAAGTGATAATCACCTCAAAAATCATGACCCTTGATCTTTCACATGGATATCATTCTGGATGAGGATCGTGGTCATTGTTTCTCATATAATTTCAAGGAGAATCACATTCAATTTTGGGAGCTTAGCTATTATCACTTGGGGTTTCATTCAAAGACAATGAACTGAATCCCAAGGAGAGCCACATGGATGTTTTGTTTCTTATTAGGTAGGATTTAACCACTTATTTTATATTTTATTTTCTAAGAAGTATGGCGGTTCACCTCAATATTCCCCATTCCCAATTCGTGGGATCTGTTTTTGTTGTTTTCATCCTCCCACATTCTCTCAAAGTGTCACTATGTTTTAAATTTGTAAATACATATTGATTGTTTGTTCTTTTTTCCTACAAATATTATGATCTCAAACATCCTTAAATAGTGGGCTAATCTTCTGGTCCAAATCATGGAATTGAAGCTCAAGGCTACTAGGAGATTAGTGCATCTTTTTTATCATCACTTTCTTCTTTCTCTTTCCCAAGAATGTTGGTGAAGTGGAGATACATAATCAAATCCACTAAAAAGAATTTTTTTACCCTTTTCCCCTTGATCTTTATCCCATTATTTTTATTGTCTACTTGGTCAGGTTTCTGGGAGAGGTTGTGTGTTTTTTGATCCTAGAAGGATAACTTTCACTATAAGGGACTCTTTCCAAGAATGGTCTGATTGGATGATTCCTTCACTCTAAGGAGAAATCTCTTACACCAATGAGGTTATATTTTTAATTGTTATCTATTTTGGTTGAGAAATTCATGTGACATGAAAAATATATCATTCACTAAGTGAGGTCGAAACATTATTTTTTCCTTCAAAATATCTGTGATAAGTAGTTAAGGGTGGATAAACCTAGATCTAGGCCTATTTGATACTGAATTTTTTCAACACTTCATTATTGTTTTTCCCCTTTTCATTCCATTCACAATCCACCAACGAGTAGTTATATTTACATCTCTCCGTTTGCATGTTTTTTTTTCTTCTTTTAAAATAGACAAAAACACAAACACGGTTTTTAGAGGATCCCTAACACAAGTGGCATTTTTTACTTGAGAACCACCCCAGAATTAGCCACTATAAAATATCTAGGATGATTTTAAATGTATATTTAACCACCCCTTATAGTGGAGGCTTCGTAAATTTTCCATGGATTTATTTTATCATAATTATTCATAAAATATAAGGTATTTAAAATCCATCTCAGGTTCTACCTTCCATGTATTTACAATTCAAAATATTACGATGTTTTAAGGGTTCTTTAGGAACTCAATATCATTTATTGAGTTTTTATTGTTCTTCTTGAACTTATTTAAAATAAGTTAGGAATATTATATCATTTGATTTTATTATGTGTTTTTTTCTATTTTATTCTATAGATATACATTTCTATCATGTAAAACACCTTTCTAAAGGCCTCATGCTTCATGATTTATGATATTTAAAAGGGATTTGGTTAACTCAAATTTCCTTTATCTGAGTTGAAATATTGTTACATGATAATAATTCTTATATGTTTTATAAATTCATATAATTACTTTTTTAATAAGATACTTTCTCTTTTCTATATGGAAAAAATGATGTTTTCAACTCAAACAAGTTTTCTTGATGAATTTATTTCTCATACTAGTGCAATGTTTTTAAGAAAAAATATAATCTCCTTTAAAGAAAATTTTCTCTCCATTTACATGTTTTTTATTACCAAAAATGTTTTCTGTTTATATTTTTAAATCTAAGTTAGTTTTTATTAATGTGACCTTACTATTTTTCATTACTACATTTTTAAGGGATGTTTTATTACCTCTTTTTACTATATGAGTTTTTAAAAAAGTTATTTCAAAATATTAAAAAGGTTTTCCATCTATTCAAAATAAAACATTTATCTTCTACTCCAAATTATCTTTAGAAACCCTTTATGTATTTTAAAAGAAATATTATTGAAAATACTTTTTTAAAAGTAAAATTGTTCAAAGTTTTTTAATTCTCCTTTTTGATACATTTATGTATTCTTCAATGGATCCGTTATTGAAGAATTATTTTTAAAATCACACATTTTAAAAAATGGTTTCACATAAATTTTTTGAAAACCTTATGTCTTTTTAAATTCTCCAATACTAAAGATTAATTTTAAAAGTAAACATCTTCCAAATATTTTCTCTTCTCCTTTTGGATGATTAAATTATTTTTATCAATTGATTATTACTTGATATTAATCTTGATACTACCACTTTGAGAAGTTACAAAAACAATTTTATTTCCTTGTTTTATTTATTATATGTTGAATTTATGACTTTATTTGGAACAAATTGCTCCTTATGTCACACTAAGACATGTTCTTAAGATATTGTCCACCTTATTTATTTAGATGGATTATGATATGTTTGATTGAAGTTTTTATAAAACCTATCACTTTTCCAAGGGGAAATGTAGTGATATATATGTTTTCAAGTGTTGCACATATGTATAATTTATTTTTTTGTGACAGGTTGGTCCTATATCACCCCCCAATGCATCGGTTTAGGATCTATATCTCGTTAGATGATTTTAGGAATCGAGTATTGATGTGTGTTCCACAATGGGAACATATAAGTCAGTTTTTATCTTCTATGTTATGGGAATAATGTATTGATTCCTACTCCACTATGTTTATGGGAATAATGTTGTGATGTCTACACCTCTATGGGAATCAATTAATTATATAGACTCCACTATGTTTTGCAGACCATGTAGTGATTCCCGATCAACAGTTTTATAATTCTTATTCTTATTTTACTTCCATATTTTACTATTATACTTCATTTAAATTACATTACATATCCCAATGAAAATTAATATGCTCCATGGATCATATTTATTGTCTCATGTTTCCATACACTTATGCTATAATATATATTTTCTCTTTTGAAATTACATGCCTTTCTATCAAGGATTGTGGACAACTCTTCTTGTTATATGTTATTTTTAATAAGATATATCTTCCTAGATCATGTTTTATCTCATTATTATGATCCAACCCTTGATGACATGTTGATGAGTTTTCCTTTATTAAGAATTTGAGCTCACCAATTTATTTTATTTCTTTTCCTCCCAGGAAATTGTTTATTGTACAATATTTATAAGGAAGTTTTATAGATATGATTTATCTAAGATGTTGAAGACATCAAAAGGAAATACTAGTATAGTGGATCAAACATCCTTTTTGGATGAGAACAATATTTGATAAAATACCCAAAGACACTAAAACATCATTATTAGGAATCTATGATTACTGTGATATGTAATTTGTAAATTAATGTAAGGTTGTAAAATAAATATATGTGAATATCACTTTGTATCAAATCCAATGTTTTCAAAAAGAGTTTTTAGCACTAGACCTAGGAATGTGGGTCTAGGGTGCCTCATAAACTAAATTATTTTTTTAATATATTATTAGATTTGTCATAAAAGTTAATATCTAATAGTTATAGATTGATTTTTAATAAATTAAATAATATTGTTTAGAATCATTATGATAAAAATAGAACAAATATAATTTGTTAAAAAAAATTAAAAAATAAGATATGATAACAAGTAGTCAATATGATATAAAATAATATTTTTTGATTAGTATTTATGCTAAAATATAATAAATTATATATCTATATCAGTTTATATTTTTAAGGATTTCAAGGGTTTATATTAGTAAATCAACATTCAAGTTCAATGTGGTTATAAATTAAGCGATACATTTGAATTTAAATTCCTTTTAAAAATAATAGTTCGTGTTTAAATTGAATTATATTACTTATTAATTTGTGAATATATTGATTGATTTGAAACCATTCATAAATATATGTAATATTTTTTAATATTATTAATATAAATAAATATTATTTAAAATTTAAATATCCAAGTTTCATGTGATTTTAGGTTGAGTAATAATGTTTGATTCCTTTTAAAAAAAGAGTCATTATTCGAATTGAAATTTAAAACCCTATATTAAATGTCTGTTTATAAATTTATATAACACATAATATTGGTATGTAACATTTAGGAAAATAATATATACATTAAATATCAATTTATAAAGTTAAAAGATGAATTAAAGTAGGTTAGGGTTTGAGAAAGACATTTGAACTTCTTTTCAAATAATAATTTAAATTCAAATGTAACACTACTTGAACTTATTATATTTTTATCTAAATTAAAATAAAAATTTACATAAAACTATTTGTGACTCTATGAGGCCTTAAGTAATAGCCTACGGTTGGTTTCAATGGAGAAAGAAATAATTTTAACTGAATTCAGATGGAAATAGATTCTACGATGTGGTGAATATTTTTGCGATGTTGAGCGTCTGGTTGTAGAATGGTTAGGAAAATGCGGTATTTTGATCAATTGTGATGGTTCAAATTGTTTCCTAATAGTTTTTAAAAATATTTTTTGTTATTATGTGGAATATGTAAGGTAGATTTTGAGTAGTTCTGCCAGATTGGGCATCATTGTGTTGTGGAGTGTGGTTAGGATGTATTGTTCTTGAAAGGGTTTAGAGATTTTAGAATAGTGATGAATATTTTTTCATAGTACCATTATATATTTTATAGTAAATTTATATTGACCAAAAAATGGGTACAAGACAATATTTTTACCAATCACCTCTATAGCATGTCCATCTTCCTTGTTCCATAATCCTTACCGATTTGGAAACCATTACAGTATAGCCTTATATGTTGTGATGTGATGCATGTTTTCCAAATTTCCTATAAATTCATGAGGACCATAAAACCCTATATTTTCTCATAATTTCCTCTCAAACCTTGGGTGAATCTAGTGATTTTTCAAGATCATACTCAGGCCCCAAACTCTTGACATTATTTCTAAATTTTGGAGAATCAACCCTTGGTTATTTTAGGTGAGTTCGTCTTCTATTATATTTGGTTTTCATTAATTATTATTCATTTTTTATCTATAATTCACCTATTAAGGGGATATTATTATGTTATATATTGAGAAACAGATAATTTTGGGTTGGTTTAAGGGACCCTTGGTGCGCAGGCTTGACCTGATTGATGCGCATGTGTGATTTAAGTATCAGCTCTTAGAAAATATTGATATTTTCTTCATGCACTTTATTTATTAATATAATTACAATATAGGTCCCTTATATATGTTTTTTTTTCAAGATATTATGGTATGTTCTTATGTTCTTTGATACCCATTATTGATGCTTGTCGCTTTCGGGTGGGTGGGTGGCTATATGACAACCATCACTGATATGAAAAGTCATTCCGACTATGATATGAATTTCTTGTGGGTGTTAAATTGCCTTAGAAGCCTTTCTTTGGTATCAAAATGTTTGGTTTTCTTAGATTTTTCTAGACACCCCTTTGAGGGGGCATCATGGTAGTTGTGATGAAGGCCAAGGAATTTTCCTTGTATAATAGCACTTATCGTATATCAAGACATGTTTAGTTGATGTGGGAGTAGACTATATAGGGTGTGAAATGTATTCAATATGTCAGAATGATGACATGGTAGAATGAATATGAATGGCTGATTGTGATCCAATTCTCTGGGCATGTCATGTGAAAGTTCCATCACACGATAATAGATTTCCACCTTAGGGTGTGATTTGAAGTGTTCCTTAAATACGACAACCTTAGGGTGGGGTGTGAGGTATTCCGAAAATTTGGAATGTGGAAATACAACTAATGGGATTAGGGTGAAAAAATTATGAATAGACCTTCTTTCATGTTCCAAGACATGTAATGATTGACTCTGGAATCATTGTTGTTATAGTGCTAAACCAGGTGGAGTTGGGGTTTTAGAAGCTTGGTTAGTGCACGATAACTCATCACTTGTGTGGTTGATTATATAATTATGAATTACATTCATGTATTAGAATATATCTCATATACATATGAACTTATATTAAAGACACATTGGTTGTGTCCTAATGGTTTTATACTCACACCTTTTTTGGGAATTTTGATGCTCATGATATTTCATGATCAAAGATTCAAGAAAGGGAAATGGACCCATGATAAATAGATGAGGAGATGAATCTTGGTGTTTATAGGTGGTATCAGGATGGGATTAAGAGTGATGTTGTAAAGTCTTTATTTACTTTCCCATTTCTTACTTTCACTCAAGTTTAACCTTCCGTATTAGGGGAAATTATTTATTACTTGTTATGAATCTGAGATACCTGACAAGATATATGTTTTAGAATTGTTATTATATTAGTTTTTTAGTTCTATCTTGTATTTATATTCATTTATTGATATTATTATATAGTTTAGTTCCTTATAATAAGGTTATAGTATCTCCATTACACCGTTCAGACCCTCACTATTAGTCAGAAACCTCTTGTGTGTGGGGAGGTGTGCATGAGGTCATGTGCCACTCTAGTCCGGACATGGAGATTCAGGTTGAGGCATTAAAAAAGTGGTATCAAATTTGTTTTTCCTTCTCCATTATTCTTGAATATGTTTGAGGAAAGGTATAAAGGATTTAAGCTATGAAGAACGCATGCAGTGAAGTCAAATAAGTGTTTATCTATCTCTTATCTTATAGACCTCTGAGTTATCGGTGATGGGACTACTATTATAGTTGTGGATTTAAGATATCATGATAATCTTGAGTATATTATGATGTTACAGTTTATGGGATTTGGGTGAATTCATGAATCTAGATTATTCATGTAGGATCACATTTAATACATATCAATGCTGATGGTTGTTCTTGTAAGTTCAATAAATTTAATGTCTTGATTTGTGATTTATAATTTTTTGAGTTATGATACTTAAATTTAGAGTATTTGAACTTTATAATGCTTATTTTTATATGTATATGAATGTGAAAAACGTGTGGTTATGGAGATTTAGGCTTGATCCTTATGTAATACTATTAGGGTTGTTCCATATCATGATGGGTGGCCTCCTAGGATAGTTCTTCCTATATAAATCCCTTTTGTGTTCTAATAAAATACTCGAGTTGATACCTTAAGAGAGTTTTCATTGGAATTCTAAGCATTATTTTATATTTAAGAAATTTCCACATAGAATAAATATGAGGGGACCACTAGAAGAATTAGGATATAATGCCATCATAGGGGATAATTCCTTTGTTCCACTTCTAGATGTACAAAGGGGTATAGTTGTAAATTCTATTGTACCAAATCTGGTGGATCAGGCAGTAGAACCAATATATCTAGGATCGTTTCCCATATTACCTATTCAAGGTGTAGTAGTCACTAGAACTATGACCAATTATTCCTAATACATCTAGCTTCATCATCCCCTAGCCTCTTTAGGGTACTTTAGTCCCACAAGACCTTGAGGATTAGAATGCTGTTATCGAGGGAATATTTGATATATAAGATACCCATGAGGATCAACAGGAAAAAACGAATTAATTTATGCTTAAAGGACCTTCCAATATGTGGTGGGTTTTTATGAACAAGTTAAGAATATTTGGAGTTATTACATTTATGACCTTCAAGAACCTATTCTTTGAGGATTTTTTCCTAGACACACTACAGTTAGACGACACTTGGGAGTTCATAGAGCTTCAACAAGGGACAATGTCAGTGTTTTCTTACCCTAATAATTTCATGAATTTTCTTCACTTTAATATAATTTAGCTATAAATTAATATTAAAATGATAGGAAGTTGGAGATTGACCTTGAACCACAACTGAGGTTCCAATTTAGCAGCTTTGAACTAACAACATAGATGAAATTGTTCATATAGCCTAGACCTTTGAGATGGGTCTGGAGGAGAAAATAACAAAAAATATCCTTTGATCTTTCCATGGTTCAATTATTAGACACCCCAATTATTCTTCGGCTGCATCTAATTGTATTAAGAAGAGGAAGTAATGGGATCCGTGTAGGGTGGTAGTAGGTAGATTGATCATAATAGTTTTATTTCACTCCCTCTATTGTAGGTGTTCCCATCAAATCATTCAACTATGGGAAGTGAGGGAACATCAGCAAGACTTTTGTGAAAATTACTATGGATTGTCACCAATGTGGAAATGAAATCCATATATGGAATTTTCTTGAGGGATAAATAGATGAGTTCTAGGATATTAGCCTAGAATGGGGGTGTATGACCGTACTAAAGATACAAACTCCTTAGACTTCGATGAATCTGGAAACCTAGGGGCCTCAGGGGAAAGTTCATGGACCTAATACTGGAAGTATGTATGCAATGGACTAGTTTCTAGATGATGGGAGATAGGTACCATAGACTGTTTTAGGCACAATATTAATTACATTTTTTAATTATACATCTTTATTTCATTCAATAGATTCACATTCATTTATATCTGCTCAAATTATTGTTGGTCATGACTTACAAGTCAAGTTGTATTATGGGTTTTTATCTCATGACACACCCTTGGTGATAAAATTGGATCATCTATATATACTTATAGAATATATTTTTTTATTTTTTGGATATGTAAATCTATGGGATTTCATAATTCTTGTGATGGCTAGTTTTTATGTGATTTTCAACATGGGATAGTTGACTATTTATCAAGAACACATCAACTTCTATAGGAGATGAGTATAATTTACTATTCCTAATGGAGGGAATTCTGTTTTAAATATTGAATGTGTTGTTAGATTAGGTAAAATGGGTCTGGATATGAGTTAGTTTAGATCTATTACGATGCAACTAGCGGCAATGGTTCTTTTGGTAGATTAGGAAATAACTACTTCTTATTTTCCTCTAGTAGTGGAACTTTATTAAGATATATTACTAGAAATTTTTCCAATACTCCCTCCCGATAAGGGTATTAAATTTGAGATTAAATTTATTCTAAGAGAACAAACTATATCAATTTACCCATATCATATGGTTCCAGATGATTTAAAGTAACTTAAGATGAAACATGAGGATTTTAAGGTGAAGAGATTTATTAGGCCAAGTACATCCCCCTAGGTTGGTATGGTGCTATTAAAAAATAATTTTTATGATATTATTTGGTTTTTTCTAGACTACATGAATATAAACTAGGTGACCATAAAAAATAGGTACCCATTTCCAAGGATTGATGACTTTTTTGATCAGTTATAGGGAGCCTGGTGGTTCTCTGAGATTGAAAAACAATATTTTTACCAAAAACCTTAGATTAGAGAGGAATAAATTCATAAGACTATGTGAATGATTATATATGTATTTTATGAGTATCTTTCCATGCCTTTGAAGTTAAAAAATGAACCAACATTGTTCATGGATCTCATGAATAAGATCTTTGATCTATATCTTGACTTCTTCATTGTGGTTTTTTTGATGACATCCTCATATAATCATGGGCCTCAGATCAGTGTGAAGATTCCTTATTGGTGCTAAATATGAGATTAATGGTAACTCTGGTATTGAAATATCTAGAACCTATGATTGTATCTTCATTTTACTATGATGCATCAGGGGTTGGATTTGGGGTTGTGATAGTGTAGAGGGATAATGTAGTAGATTATGGGTCTCATCAGTTATAAGATAATGAGTGGAACTGCCCTATGAAATACATGGATTCGGTAGTTTTGGTATATACTCTAAATTGATTTTGTCATTATCTCTTTGGTGAGAGATTTTTCATATATGTGGACTACAACATCTTGTGTTACATATTATATCAGTGAGACTTGAATCTCCAATATAGGTGTTGGGTGGAGTATTTTTAGACCTTTTATTTTGATATGGATTATTCTCTGGGGAAGGGTAATGCCATTGAAGATTCTACTAGAAGGGAAACACAGGATCTTATAGATAGAATTTTCAAGGAGGAATAGTGGTTTTATGAAGTTTTTCACTAAATGGTTAGTGGATGCATCTAATAATTGAGTAGTAATGACATATTCTCCTTTGTTAATCATGTCATAGTTGGTGGAACAGGTAAAGGTTTACCTGGAAATGAATTTTGAATGCTTAGTGATACAGTAATGGTTGGATGGAAGTGAAATAATCTATTTTCATGGGAGATGTATGGTTCCTACTTAAAATAGGTAGGATATTATAAGTGACTTCCATGCCTTTCAGTGGTTAGTGCACCCAGGTTTGAGGATGATGTATCGATACATTAAGATATCCTTCTTATGAGTGGGAATGAAGAGATATATTGTAGGACTTATCTCTCATTTCCTAACCTATCATAGGTTAAAGGTATAATATCAATGAATAAGAGGTTTACTTAATAAACTTCCTATTATAGCATGGAAGTGGGATGATGTGACATTGAAATTCATGATAGGTATTCCTAGGACTCTGAGAGGATGAGATGTTTATTGGGTGATAGTCGATTCGCTAAAAAAGGTGGAACATTTCTTTCTTGTCCAAGAAACTCACTTCGTAGATGAGTTAGGAAATATTTATGTTCAAGATATTATATTATTTTATGGAGTTCCTTATAGTATCATATTATATAGGTACATGTGTTTTACATCATGTTTTTGGTAGGTATTACAGAATGATTTGGGGATTCATTTAAATTTGAGTATGGTGTATCATATGTAGACCAATGGACAGTCAGATAGAATGATCTAGATACTGGAAAATATTCTTTAAGCATGCATCCTAGACTTTGGTGGGGTATGGGTGGATTTTATGTCTATGGTGGAGTTTATATACAATAATAGTTTTCAAACTTCGATTTAGATAGAAGATTTTGAGGCTCATTATGTTTGGTCATCTTTATTACCATTGTTTTGTAATGAGGTGGGTGTGGTAGCTATTTTTGGGATAAGTAAGTTAAAGGAGATCTTCGAGAGGGTTCATTTGACCAAGTAGAAGTTGATTAATAATCAGAGTAGACAACGTTCATATAATTACTAGAGGATATGTTCTATGGAGTTTTTTGTGGGAGAATGAGTTTTCATATTAGTGTTAACACAGTTAGGTAATGGATACCTTCTAATGCAAGGGAAGATGGAAACATGGTTTTTTGAACCATTTTACTGTATCAAAATTATAAGATTATTAGCATGCCCTTTTGATATTCCTTGATGATATTGAGGTATGTAAGGAATGTTCCTTTTCTCTCAACTTCGGAAGTAAGAGCCTGATCATGCGCATGTGCTCGACTGTGAGAATGTTTATTTAGAACTAGATGTATATTTTTTTAGACTGACTAGTATGGATTGTGGATATGAGTGATAATGTTTTATGTGGGAATACAGTGCCACTTATTCACATGTTGTGATAACATGGGTGGATCTAAGTGGAGGTATGGGAGTTGAAATATAATGTTCAATTTCAATGTTCTAAGTTGTTCAATAAGGAAGCCTATAGGTACTTATTAAGAATAAGAAGTCATTAAAGGGAGATATTTCTGACACACTATGATCTTGAGTAATATCAGAAGCTTGGTTTTGGTAGAGAGATAGAGAAATTGAACTAGTCTTTCATATGGATCAATATTCTCTGATGTGCTACATATTTTTTCATTATGGAGGGTGTGGTTATAGTGTGGTTTGGGAACTATAGTAAATAATTCATTTATTTGGGTTATTAATTTTTTTAATATCTACGGAATGGAACGTTGGCTATCGCATGGATTCTTGAATGTGTAGTTCTGGTAGTTCTTCCAAATTTGGCATCATTCTACTGTGGAGGATGGTTGCGATATAGTGTTCTTACAAGGTCTTAGAGGTTTTAGTGTAGTTATTTACATGGAAACATAGTACCTTTACCCTATTTATAGGATCACAACATTGACAAGAACATATATTCCATACATGATTTTGATTAGGAACCACTTTGGTGTGGCCATCATCATTGCACTGTAGACCTTACCGATTTGAAGCCCATTGTAGTGTAGCCCACCATATTGTTCCATGAGGACTATTTTTCAAAATTTCTTATAAATTATTGATTCTCATTTAACCGATCCTTTTCTCAGGTTTTCCTCTCAAAACATAGTCCACTTTAAGAATTATTAAGTTAATGTTCATGACTCAAACTCTTGGCTTCATTGTTGTGTCAGAGGTTCAACTTTTAGAGATTCTAGGTGAGTTTCTATTTCATTATATTTGGTTTTCCATACATATTATTGGGTTTTATCGTCACAATTCACTTGATAAGGTATTGTGATCATGTTCTATAGTTATAAACTAATAAGTTGGGGTCAGTTTTAGGGACCCTTGGCATGTGGGCTTGATTATGTTGGTGTACAGGCATGATTTAAGTATTTAATCATGTAAAATCTTGATATTGGTGTTAATATCATGATATAGGAGGATTTTTACTACATAGGATCCTTGTATATGTTTATTTTCATGCAAATATGGTATGTTCTTGGGTGCTTTGAGACCCATACTTAATGTGTGTTTCTTGTGGGTGTGTTTTTTGGACTTGTGAGAACTATGATTGATATAGATAATTGTTTTTTATGTGATATGTCCTTCTTGTGGTTGTTTAATATCTTGAGAAACCATTCTTTAGGAATCAAGATGGTTGGGTTGTTCAAAATTTTCTATAATACCCCTTTTAGGGGGAGTATGGGATTTGTGATGAAGACTAAGGAATTGGCCTTGCTTGATTATACTTGTAGGATATCATAGATATATTTAGTCGATGTGGGAGTAGACCATAGAGGGGTAAATTTTATCCAGTGTTTTTGAATATGTAAATGGTAGAAATACCATGCAGGGTTGATTATGATCTAATTTTTTGAGCATGTTAGGTGGATGTACCGTCATGCGGGGATAGATGGCCACCTTTGGTGGGGTATGATGGGTTCCTTGAAGATGAACACCTTTGGGTGGGATGTGAGGTGTTACATAAAGGTGGGGTGTTGAAATAATTCTAATAGTCATAGGTCACATAATCGACACCTCGGCCTTATTTCATATTCTAAGACATTTAGTGAATAACACTAGAATATTTACTATCATATTGCAGAAGTGGGTGGAGTCGAGGTTCATAGTACTTTAGTTAGCATATGATAACTCAACACTTGTGTAGTTGATTGTATACTTATACATTAATTTCATTCCATGGAATTCATTACATATACATATGTTGTATTAAAGATACATTGGTGGTTTTCTTATAGTTTTATACTCAACCTACATGGAAATATCAATGTGCATATAGACTTCATGATCAGGGATATAGGAAAGGTAAAGGGACAAACAATAGGGAGCTAAGGGGAGGGAGCTTTTTGTTCATAGGTGGTACCCTGACATACATTAGAGTGATGTCAAAAAGTATTTATTTAATTTTCCATTTCATGATTACACTCTAGTTTAACCTATCATATTAGGGTGGGGTTGTTTTTTACTTGTTATGAATTTGAGATACCTAACATGAAATATTTTTTAAGATTATTACATTTTAGTTCTTTTGTAACATATTGTGTTTTTATTCATTTCTTGATATGATTTTGATGTTCGGTTCTTGATATTGAGAGTATAGTCTCCTCACTGCACCATTGTGACCCTCACTTCTAGTTAGAAACATCATTTTTATGTGGATGTGTGCATGAGGTCATGTGGAACTCCATCTCAGACTTGGTGATTTGGTTTGGGGGATTAAAAAGTGGTATTAAAGGAGTTTTTCATTTTCATTTCTTCTTGACTATGTTTGGGGAATGGTATAAAGGATTTGGGATATGTGGAACTATGATAGGGGAGTTATATAAGAGCATGTGCAACTCTTATATGGTGAACATATAAGTTACCAATGATGGGACTACTGTTACAGTTGTGGCATTACAGTTTCATGCTGGTTCTAAGTATATTGTGCTATTATAGTTTATGGGATTTGGGTGTGTTCATGCATCATGACTAGTCATGTAGGATCACATGTCATATATATTTCTGTTGATTTCAATAAATCATTTTTAGTTAATTAAATGTAAGTATATATGCATTATTCTTTTATGAATTATGGTTTTGACATTTATATTATTTTAACTTCATAATTCTTGTTGTTATATGTATATGAATATGACTAACATGAAGGTACATAAAATTGTGCTTGAGCCTTGGGTGGTGCTAGGAGGGTTGTTCCATATCACTGTGGGTAGCCACCTAGGATATATATACTGATAAAAATCCCATGTGTACGACTATAAAATTATTGAGTTGATTCATTAAGAGAGTTGTTATATGCATTATAAGTGTCCTTTTGGCATTATAGGAAATACCTCCATGAAGACTATTGAGGGTTCTACTGGTAGAAGTTGGTCAAAATGATCCTATAAGGGAGAATTCCCATGTTCCTCCACAAGATGTAAAGGGGATGTATTCTTGAATACTCCTATAACTCCTTCGATGGTTCATTATGTGGAAATTATACAACCATGATTCATCTTCATAGTGATTATTCAAGATGGAGGAGTCTCTAGGACTATGGACGATTATGCCCAATATTTTTAACATTAACATCCGTCATCCATTTGAGGGTCTAAAGGTGTACATTACGTCGAGGATTAAATTGAACTTATCAAGGGAATATTTGATATAGTGGATAAAATGAATGTGTTATGGGTAAAATTGTGTTCTTTCATGCTTTAGGGACCCACCAGGAGGTGTTGGGATGTTATAAACCAAGAGGTAAGATGTGAGGGTCCTACATAGAATACATTCAAGTACCAATTCTTCAAATATCTCTTCCTAGACACACTAAAGTTAGACAGAACATGGGATTTCATTGATCTTTAGAAAGGGATGATGTCAGTGTCTACTTACTCATCTCGTTTCATGGAGTTACTTCACTTCACTCCTCTATAGGTTATAAATGAGGCACAAAAGTCTATGCATTTTAAGATTGACCTTTGACCCGAATTAAGTCACTAGGTCAAGGGATTTAACCTGATGATGTACTCATAATGCTTCTCGGTTGGATGTTATTCCTAAGGTCATGGTTTTTAGTCTAGGGGTAGGTGAGATTAAAATCTCATAGGGAAAGCGATGGTACTTTCCATGAGTCACATGTAAACGGGTCGTTCCCAATGCGACTATAGGCTATTTTTTTAATGTGTTTCGGAATTTTTTTAAAAATATGTCCAGGTTATTTTTTTAAAATATGCTTCAATGGTGCAGGAATACTACTACCTTTCTGTTTATATCCAAAGGTGATATTGGGGCTTCCACCTTTCGATTAAGTTGAAAGGCGGTAGAACTGATGCACCTTTCACCAAACAAATTACTACTTTAAATATTTTTATATATATATTTAAAAATATATTTTATTTTCTTATATATATGTATATAAATTAACAGAATTTATCTTCTATTTAATGAGTATATAGCAGTACTTCTATTACAACATTCTGGATTCTGGATTCTGACAAAAACCCTCACCTAAGGCCCCCTTTTGTAAGAGGGATTTCCCTAGAAGTCATTCTTCATTTCTGATTTTGGGATTCAGGTTCTCCCCTTCCTACGTAGAACATTCTGCATTTCTGATGTAAGATTCTATTTCATGTATGGTTATTTGAAACACTATAAAATATAAACTATAAGACAAATATAAATGAAACTTAAAACATTTATTAAACATATAATAAATAGTTGAAAATAAAAAAAATCGTAAAAAATATTGATGCAAAAATAATTTATAAGCTTTCAAAACCACCTACTTGAAACTTATGTTTTTTTAAGTATGTGGATTTGAAAGACTATAAAATATAAACTATTAGATGAATATAAATGAAACTTAAAACATGGATTAAACATAAAAGAATAGTTTAAACTAAAAACAATTTAATAAAATTTTGATAAAAAATAATTTATAAGCTTTCAAAGCCACAAACTAGAAACCTAAAAATGATTCAAGTATGTGACTTTAAAATCCTATAAAATATAAACTATAAGACCAATATAAATGAAAATTAAAACATTTATTAAACATATAATAAATAGTTGAAAAAATAAATAATTTCATAAATAATTGGTGATTAAAAATAATATATAAGCTTTCGAAACCACCTAATTGAAACTTAAAAATATTTCAAGTATAAGGATTTAAAAGACTATAAAATATAAACAATAAGGAAAATATATTATTATATTTATAAATATATAGATTTTTATATTATGATAAATATATATATATATATATTGTTTTTTTATGTTTTTTATTATTATGTCAATAACATTTTAAGGTGAAAATTTTATATTTTTTAAAGCAATATATTTTTAATAGATATAATGAATTGCTAGTGACTAAAGTGTTTAAACAATAATAAGGAATTGGATACAATGAAAATTTTTCATCCTTGACATCCACGTAGATCATGATCACAACTTGGTTTGTCCATATGTGTCATGTGGAATTTGGTAGTTCGTTTGGGTCATTTCACCACTACCTCATTATCAGGGGAATTGATTATGCCACAACCATTATCCCTATTTCTTATGAGATTAATCGATCATTTTTTCTTTGGATCCTCCTCTACATTCCTTATTTTTTCTCTCACTTCTGAGTAACCCCAGATTGATATTGTAGAATCTTGGTTATTATCCTTGTAACTACTTCTGAATGTGTTTCAGTGGATTTCCTCTCATTGCTCCATCATCCTAAATGAGATCTCGTCCTGGTGTACATTTCTAATGTATATGCAGTTCCCATATTCAGTGTGTAGTGTTTGACATGCATTAATCAGATCCAGAACCAGTTGTCACCAAGGAGAGTAAATGTGAGAATGTTATTTTTTTTTGAGCAATAGCCTTTTTGGAACTCAAATTTGAGACATTTTTAAGAACTAAGTATGGGTTCTAGTTGATCTTCAAGTTGATATAAATATCATTAGGTGAAAATGGTTCTTTAAGAGAGAACTGGTCATGGAAGAGAAAATTGGTCTTTAGAAGGATTCAATATCTAGGGTTAGTTTTAATGTACAATGTTCCAAATTCATCAATATTTTATTAAAAATTAATTTTTAGTATTTTTATTAAACCATTAAAATGTTATTTGTAATCATTTTTTACATTCCTTTCATTTTTATTTATTAATTTTATTTATGAAACTGATTTTATTTTCAACAAATTTTTGTATGTTTAGACTATCTTTTAAATTTTATTTAGATTTTTTTTATACTTTATATTTTATAACCTTTTAAAGTTATCTAATTTAAATTTAATAATTATTCATATTTTTCATGAAGTCGACTTTGAAAGCTTATAAAATATAAATTGTGCCTAAAATATTAATGAAAACAGAAACACTAGATAAACATATAAAAAGGTTTGATAGTAATAATAGTATCTTCATTTCAATAATCATAAAACATATACATGAACTTGTATAATAAATGTCTATGTCCATATCTATGTCTATGGGGGGGATTTTGCCCCCATTGTGGTCTATGAAGGGGACTCCCGAATCAAGATTGTCGAGATTTGTGATGGGGTGGGGTCTCAAGACCTAGAGAGAGATAATCCTAGGGAACTGTAACACTGACTGTCACATGATCCACCTATGTGTTAGTGGGAGGAGGTGCCAACTGCATGTCGTATTGCGCTATTAATCCTTCTAAAATTAGGTTAGTAGAAGGACCTTCCATCATCACAGTAGGGAACCACGCCTACAATGGATATAGAACCCAAGGATGCAATGGATTTGGACCCTAAGGCTATGATGGATCTATACCCCAAGATTTAGAGAACTGCAGTTATCCTATTAAGAAAGATGGGTCCCATGACACATGAGGAACATCCTCAATCGGGTGAGGATGGACTACTAGAGGGCCGACCTCTTGAATAGGTGAGGCCTCACATGCAGCAAGATGTTTTCTACATAATCGTCATCAGGGCTCCTCGACACCAACAACTATTGGAGGATGTTCCTCCAGGGTAGGAACCTCTTCTCTCTAGGATGGACTCTTGAGGATTCTCTTGGAAACTGCATGATAAGATGACATTAGCTCCAAAACTTCATCATAGACCACTTCCCAGCTAAAGACCCCCCCTCCTCCTCTTCATCACTCATGCGATCAAGATACTCTGAGTGAGTTCCCTATAAAGAGATTTGAAATGAATTAGAAAATGGTTCAATAAAAAACTAAAGAAAATTTACTGACATATAATCTTATGAATCTCTCTACTATGTTGGGTAAGATACAATATAGACTTCATTCTATACCATGTCTCATACTCAGTTTTCTCTAAAATAAAGAATCGCATCATAGGTACATCCTAGATAAAAAAACTCTACATGTTGGTGCTATTAGTAAAGATATATGGTCTATACTCAGTGCCAGTCCACATATTGCCTCCCTCCTAGCTTCACATAATGAATCTTCTCTATCTGTCTCGGCAGTAACGGAATCAGTTGACTATAAAAAAATTGACACATGACTCTATTAGGCTACTACCACTCAATAATATGGAAGTGAATGAGGGGCACTGCATCCATATAATCATCTAGTCCAATAGTGTAGTATGGTGGAAAATGGTCTAGTATAGTCCGGTATTTCATCCATGTAATCTGAAAGCAAATGTGACCTTTGTCAAAAAATAACCTTACTAAAAACCAAAATTGTTTCTATTATTAATTTTGTAATACAGTGATATATTGTATATAAATACCTGATTTGGTAAGAGAAAATCCAAATTGAGGTGATATGCGCCCAAATGGTGTGTCAAAACCAGGCAGAAATTGTGTCTCTGACACCACCTATAAAATACAACATTGAAAGTGAAAAATAATAAGAAATTAAATTAAATAACTCCTAGTAGAATCAAAAACTAATAGATATGAGTGATCATACCAGCATCCACACAAATCATTATACAAAACCTTCATAGCGAGCAGCGAACTATATGGATCAGGGAGGAATGATGGGATGCACTCCCAGGACCACATCTGAAGAAGGATGACGCATCCCCAATGATATGTGCAGTCACTATGGGATACCCTATATAATTCTCTATATGTGTATGCTAATAAGGTCGATCCCCAGCTACACATCCCAACCTGATAAAATTCCTCTAGTAGAGCTATATAAATCATGTGGATTTTCATTCCTGAGTAATTAGAAAATAGGGTCCCTCCAATGAGTTGTAATATATATGCATGGGCATAATGCATGACAGTCTTCCCATCAACGTCATCAAGTAAAAGTGGAATCTGTTGCTCCAGCCAGATCATAGATATCGACCCACCATCTATATCCCAATGGTTGGCCAAAATTTTGACACCTAAAAATCACTGAGCAAGGTCAGTCCAAGATGAACAGGTGGTTCCCATAATGACTTCCCCTCTAGATAGGAAGACTGAAAAGCACTTCCACATCCTGGAGGGAGATGGTCATCTCTCTGTCATGCATGTAGAATATGTATGTATCTATTCTCCACCTCTCCATGAGGGTATAAAATAGGTGATGGTTGATAAATGTAAAATCTGATACATCAATGTTGTAGAATCCAACATGGTGTAAGTATGGTCTAATGGAATGTAGAGGGTCCCTGTGATGAAAATGGTGCACTCGATGCACCCTGATCGGTCAAACCTCACCATCATCTAACACGACCTAGAAAACATGCCTATATTTCTCGGTGAGTAGTATGGTATCATACATCTATATATAAACAAATGAAATGTGTTATAAGTGTAAAATGTATATATAATGTTATGGTCAGCAGAATTTTATGACTTATATAATGTAAGACACGCCGTTCTTATTCATATAGTTTTATGAAGTTATTTCTTACCAAAATAAAGAGACATGTCTTCATGTTTTAAAATCATATTAATAATGTTTTTTTACGATATTATTTTACCTATAAAAGGGTGGTTTATATATTTATATATATAAATTTTTGTATTCATTATATAAAAGTTTATTAGAAAATGGTGTGCTTTATAATTCATTTATGATTTTTCACATGATGGTATGTTTCATGATTATTTTCTCACATGTATTCATTATGGTTTAGCCATAGAAATTTGGATTATGTGTTAATGTCACCTCAAATACACTTTTCATATTCCTTTTAGTGTGAGTATGAAAGGCTTGTTGTTATTTGATAGTAAAAGTATTTTGTAAAGTCAGACATTTGAATCTTATTCACATATGCACATGATGTGAAGACGATCAGATATCAAACAAAAAAGGGAATGTCTTTAAACTGAAAAAGCATGTTATTATAGTACGTAACCAATAACAATGGTTAGTACATATGATTATGTAACACTAAGTGAACTTTAAAGAAGAATTTGTGGGAAATTAACCACAGTTCATGAGGAACGGTGATAATGACGATGGTGATGGAATGCATTTACATCATCACCACCATCATTGTCACCATTTCTCCTATGTCATTGTCCATTTTCCACGATTTCTTTCTTTAAGTTCACTTAGTGTTATAGAATCATTTGTACTAACCATTGTTGTTGGTTTTGTACTAGAATAAGCTCCTTTCTCAATTTGAATAACCTCCCCATAATAGTACACAAAAGCAAAACATGACTATCTATGTCGAAAATTGTTTTTTATCATGATTCTGATAGTTTAATTGATATTGAAAATGATAGTTGATAATATAATCTTTATTTTACTGAAATTTTAAAACGTCTTTTTATACCCTAATATATGAAACTATTGTTTCATTATATAAAAGTTTCTTAGAATATCAGTCACATAATATTTTGGAAACTGAGTTAAAAAGAATAGATAAAACCATATAATTTACAGTATGAGAATATCACAATGGATACAATACATTATTGTTGTTGAGAGTGTGAACTCGACCCAACAATGTTAGGGGGTCGTTTTCGATTATGATGCTCTTGATGAAATATGGTACATATCAAACTTTTCCCTTTTTCTTGAGGCCAATCCATCTCATTCTAAATCATACTGGCCTTCAGTCTCCCACAAGTACACAACCGGTTCATGTCAGGTATCACTATCGGTTGGCCTTCGGGCATTAGAAAATAACAAAACTCCCCAATAGGCATCCATGGTGTAGCATAATAGTTAGAAATGTTGTCCATCTGGTACATTGGATCAAAATATGCTTCCCATGATATATTCACAGAGGCACATGTTTCAATGGTGTGTGCCCGTGAAAAACGTAAGGCCTAAAAGTTTCTACATTTAAATTTCCCCATTTCCAATAATACTACCATTTTTTCACTGATGTTATTTGTGATGGGGTCCAAACACTCATGAACTTCAAATCTAGAGTCTTCTCAGTGGAAAATTATGACATGATAACTAGAAGATTCTTCAATGTTCTTTTAAATCTCTCATTGAAAGTGTCTTTTATACCTTAGCCTCTATTGAATTCTATTTAAGGATAGTTTTTTCTATCAACAAAGTACTTCACACAACGATATAATGTATCTTGGACTTGGGTAGTTATGGGTAACTTGTGAAGCCACTTTAAGACACCATTGATGCACTCCACAATGTTTTTGGTCATGTTTCCATACCTCTTCCCCTCATCATAGGCCAATGTCCACTTTTCTTTGGGAATCTGCATCATATAATCATTGAATTATTGATTATCCTTGAAGATTTGTTTGAAATGTTCTTCAAAATGTCGTTGATCAGGCTCATAGACTACACAAAAGTGATCATATTTCACATAAATTGTTTTTATCTTTACATTCAAATGGTAAAAAATAACAAATACATTGCATACATGTCCTCGTGATTTCCTTCTTCATAGGTTCATTGTCGAATGTTTTCCTCACATTACTAAAAATGTGTCTAATGCAGAACCGATGATGTGCATTTAAGGGTCTCCATGTATCAAGGTCCCCATTGATTGCCTCATTGATTTCCTGATATCGATCAGATATAAAAAAGACACTCTGACCAAACATTTTTTTATATATTTTCCAATAAATCACTTTGTGGGTGAGTGAGAACCTAACAAAAATCACTTTGAGGCTAAGTGAGAACCAAAACAAGAAGAACAGCAAACAGAGCGGTGTGTCCAATGGGATTCACAATTGTAAACACGCAACAGTACCAACCCTAAACACCAAAATAGTGGAAAACTAAAACTATTAAGGATATCAATCCTAGATCAGACCTGCACCAAAATAAGGTAAAATCATTGGAACGTGTCGAGAGCCACCCAGCCCCGCACGAGCCCGCATCACCCAAAAACCTTCACGATCAAACATATCACCTTTAAGCAACCAATGAACCAAACCCAACATCTTCCAAGATCAGAGCCTCCATCATCAAATCCACCAACACCATCCCAATTTTCCAAAGAATCCTTCGAACTAGTCCGTAGTGGGGGCATGCACGAAGGGAAAGGAAAAAAGAGTAGAGGAGAATCATATAATGACAGAGACAGACCCTGGAACAATAAACTAGAACCCTTAAGGTCCAAACATTTAAGAAAAGGGGAGAACATGTGAGGAAACTCCTCAAGCCCCGAGTGTTCCTGAGGTCGCCCACTGAGACCTTGTATTGACTCGGGTAGAAGAATAGATGAACGGTTTCCTTCTTGGGCTGCCGTAATAAAAAAAACACCTTTGTATTTTCCATATAGAAATGTTCTATTAATATGAATGAACTATTTACTGAAACAAAATATGGAGATACAGGGGAGGAATTCCCAGAACAACCGATGAAATTAAACATTAGATGGATCAATTCATTTATCTTGATAAACATGTTCATTTGTATCAAGATGGAAGAAAAATTGGTTATTTTGCCTCATTATGGCTAGAAATTGTGGAATACCCCGATACAACTCATCCCAATCACCATAAACCTCCATAGTTGCCTTCGGTTTCTCCATCCATGCCTTATTATAGGAAATATTATAACCAAATTTTTATTCTATCCTCACATGGATGAGGGATATAGGAACATCTTGTCATATCCTAATCATCTCAACAAAAATGGATGAAACAAATTATGCATTCAATTAGGTATGATCTTGTGTCAGAATTGGCTGAACGCAAGTATAATCTGCCTCAATTCTCAAGATTCTCTAACCTTCAAATGAAATGTCTGGAATCACCCTAAAAAAGAATATATAATCATCCTTATAATTCTCACACGGTATAAGATATTTACTACGGCATGATTCTTGAACTATATATATTTAGTGCCTCTTAATGTGAAATCTATTTATCATTCTTTTTAATGCATCTTTACTTAGAAAATTCTTTCCAACATATAAGGTTTTTTCCAGCTCACTATACCTATATGGTACAACTTCGAGATACTCTATTGCTGGTGTGAAAACATTACAATAGAATTCAGACACACATGTCATTGCGTCTAACCAAGATGCAAAGAGTAGTGGATGATTTATTATGGGTCGAGGTTGTTGTACAACTAATTCATTTCTAGAAACTTCCTCCCCAACTTCTGATTATCCCTCATCACCAGCACTATTTTCACCATCTATTACATCATTATGAAACACCTCGGTGTAAGTCGGATTGACATGTATATTCGGGATATCATTAAGGTTTCCCTCTTCTACATCATTTGGAATACGCTTAATTTAATGGGGCAGACCATCTTCAACCACTCTTGTAAGTCTACGTCTTTGTACCACTATACGTTCTTGTTGTATAGTAGAAACATAATTATATAAATCCATAATAGTACCATATGACCACTACGAAGATAAATTTATTTCTTGGACCCACTGAGCATCAGCAACCAATGGACAAGTTAGATTCCATAATGTTGCTGGGAATTGAAAATTTCTATAGCTCATAAACGTGATCTCTTAATCAGGTCCCATATTTAACGTACCATGAATTCTATCTTGAAGGGCACTTAGTGTTACAAAATCAGTTATAGTAACCACTATTGTTGATTTTGTACTATAAGAAGATCCTTTCTCAGTTTTAATAACCTCCTCGTAGTAGTACACATGGAAAAACATGACTCTCTACATCAAAAATGTTTTTGATCAATATTATGATAGTGTAATTAATGATAACAATGACGGTTGACCATATAATATTTATTAGAATTCAATTTTAGGACACCTTTTTATACCCTAAAATATTATATTAATGTTTTATTATATAAAAGTTTATTAGAATATAAGTCACAGAATGTTTTTGAAACCAAGTTAAAAAGAAAAAGGAAACATCAAATTAGTTTATTTATCACTGATGAAATGAAAATTATGATCATATAAAGTGAAATGGAGAAGAACTGAGGCATTAAATAACACATGAATGCTTAATAATGTACAAAAAAACATTGAAATTTTTCAATAGAACTTGTTTTGGATGAGATGATCCTCACTTAGGAAGTGAGGTAAAATCTAGCATATTTTCACTTAGTAGCTTAATGAAATCTCTAAAAGATATGTATTTAACTTTCTAATTTTAAAAATATTTTTTCCTTTTAATAACAGATCTTAGATGATATCTTAGATGTTATTAGAAGGATGAAATATTTCTAAAATTCCAAAGATAGATACATATCCCTCAAAGATGTTATTAAGATACCAATTTAAAATAAAATGGATTTTACCTCATGTCAAAAGTAAGGCTAATCTAATCCAAACCATATTCTATTGAAATATTTCAAGGTATTTCTTATATGTCATAAAGAATTCATGTGTTATTTAATGTGTTTTTTCTTCTCCATTTCACATTATATGATCATAATTATCATTATCTAATCATTACATGTATTCATTTTTAATCCTGTGTTATTCATTAATTAATCTATAATTAACATTACTGATAATAACTATTATTTCTAAACAATATAATATTTATGCTACTAAAATTTTAAAACAATTTCTTATATCCTAAACTATGATACTAATTTTTATTAGTATAGTTTTTATTAAGTTATTTATTATTTAGTCACTAGTTAATCATTACTAAGTTATTCATTAGTTAATCATTCTTCAATCACTGTATAATCATTCCTTATTTAATCATTAATCATATGATTTTCATTAGTTTATTATTATTATCTAATCATTATATGTATTCATTTTTTATTCCTAAGTTATTAATTAATTAATCTATACTTAATCATTTCTAATAATAAGAATTATTTCTAAACTATATATAACTAATTAAACTACTTAATAAATATCATCTTTAACACTAACTAAGAGGAATTTAATTACTAATAATAAGTCTTTTTTACTTGTCCATTTCATTTTATATCATCATAATTATCCTTTTTATCATTGAGAAATATAATTATTTGATTTTTCTTTTCATAGGTATTTTAGTAGTTTATAAAGAAAATATGAATCATTTAATGCATATCCCCCGTCAAACCAGGAGTGCAACAAGGCTCGTTATTGTGCACCAGTTCCCATTCAATTCTAGATCAAAGTGGTGTTTTTGGGTTTTACCCATAGGTATATCTATACCACATCCACTTCCACTTGTTTGTATCGAGACATGGATTTGATTGCTTAGCTAACCACATAATATTTATGCTAAGAAACTTTTAGAACATTTAATCTTTTGTTATTCTATAGTTAATATATACTTAATCATTACTAATAATAACTACTATTTCAAACTATATATAACTAAATAATCTACTTAATAAATGAATATTTGGACCAAACTAAACTACTTAAAAAATGACATATTGAAAACTAAAAATAATTCAATTCAATAAATAATTTACTTTAAATTAAATAAAAAAAAATCCCTCTAAATGATGCTT
The DNA here is from genome assembly GCA_963277665.1 of Viscum album. Classification (NCBI taxonomy): domain Eukaryota; kingdom Viridiplantae; phylum Streptophyta; class Magnoliopsida; order Santalales; family Viscaceae; genus Viscum; species Viscum album. The sequence goes on along the minus strand of OY728138.1, from coordinate 1,465,430,319 downwards.
CGAAAAAAAAGCCAGGACTTCTTTTAGACCATGGAATCCACTACACGTAAGAGGTGCCCTTTTATTGGGCATTGAGGAAAAGGTGGTAGTATGGGTGCCGCCTTTCGCCTAACGTAAAGGATAAAGGTGGTACCCCCATTGTCATGTTTCGCCTAACGTAAAGGTGAAAGGCGACACACCCTGCTGCCTTTTCCATGTCATTAATCCAAGCCAAAAGAATTGGGGGGAATGAAGGAGGCTGTGGGGCTACATCCTTTCAAGCATATTTTAAAAAAATTAACCTGGGCATATCTAAAAAAATTCAAAAACACATTAAAAAACTCCAATATAGGCTCATTCATTCTTGGGTCATAGTACTTTTAATATAACCATCCTCGATCGACATTTCTTTTTAACCACCTATATCCCAAGAATGTAGGAGCCAATACCGACATCGACCATGAATTTTTCACACATTAAATGTGACATGTACTATCCCCTTCCCCATAGGAATTTAATTTTCCTCCTCTACAACTTGAACTTGGGACCTCAGGTATAACCTCTAACCAGGAAGGGATACAAGTACAATTGCCCAGTGGTACTTATTGCACTTCCTAGTGGGCTATTAGGCTTGAGGTCTCGAGTATGATATGTAGGATAGGTGAATTAAATTTCCCTAGGGTAGGGGATAGTACCTACCATATGTCATGTGTAATGGGCCATGGACAATACCGGTGTGGGAAACTACATTCTAGGGTCATATGTGGTTAAAAAAATAAGTTTTCTAGGGATCATTACACTATGGAACATGTTTTATAGTTTACAGTCCAAAAAATATCAAATAAATATTATTCAGTTGATATAACTTATTTTTTATATTAATATAAATATCAAAATGCATATAAAATACTACCAGAGTGCTTTCTCATCATATAAAATGCAAAAAATGGATACCTAGTGATAAGATTGAGAAGGGATGAAGAAATGATAGAAAAAAATGATAAATATTCTAATTTAACATTAATCAAAATATTATTATTAACATTCCATAATTTTCAAGATATTTTTAAACTCAACTTGCACGACTAACCTTGAAAATATATATAAATGTGATTTTTTTACAAATTACTTATAAACTCATAAAAAATTATATTTAATTATATGAGGATGTTATATATTTTCCAAAATTATTTATTATTAATTTATTGTCTACATTCCACCTAACAATTACATTTTTATCCAATAAGTAATGAATAATTGTGGAAATTCCACAAAATGATAACTATAAATTGGGGTTTTACTCTATATTCTAAAATCATTCCATTGATGAACGAATTTATCTCAATTTATATCTCTATATACTATTTAAATTCCTCTCCTTTAATTTCCTATAGTCATCAAATTTCATTTATCAACCAATCAACTCGATTAAAGTAGTTATTTTAATGATAGGTAATGATATTATTGACCATTATTTTTTAAATTGTATACTTTATTCTTTTAATTTATTTTATTAAGGATAAAATAATTTTATAACATATATAATTACCAAAATTAGGTTTTATCCTTAAATATTTATTCTTAATTAATAACACACATAAATACAAATTTGGTTATATATAACTTTTAATTTGATTTCATTTTATCTTCTATTTTCCATTCCTTTTCATCTTTTTTCATTTATTTATTTTTAATAAACATAATATAAGCCAATGAGACTCATGGAAGGGGTATTAATATTAATTTAAAATTATTTTAAATTTATGTGTTTTATAAATTATTCCCCATGATGTATTTATATAACCATACGTAATAGTGGGTTGATTAAGTTTCCACATTGTAATTTTAGTAATATATTTAATTTATATCTTTTTTATTATTAATTAACTCAATTATCATTGGTTGGAAATCACTCATTATTGTTTATTTTTTCATATATATAAGAATATAATCATCTCGGTTTGGTATCATTTCCACAAATGAGACATATACTTCAATACCAGTGTAACATTATAAATATTTGATTTAAAAAATTCTCCATTTATTATTAAATAATATAATCATAAAAAAATTTCAAAAATAATTATAAATAATAATAAATATCAATAATATTAATCTATGATTAAAATTTCATAAGTAATTTTGAATTCTTAAGTGTAGATAACACTAAATTTCATAAATATATAATTCTGAACTACAACTATTATCAACAATTGAATACAATAGACAAATAAATTCCAATTATATTTAAAAATGATATTCAATAAATTGAAATAAATATATTTAATAATATAAATGTATTATTTTATTATTATGATAAATAATAACATAATGAATTTTGTTTTTATATCATAACATCCACCAGAAAGAATCTTGGAAGGATGAAAGGGGTTTCTTTTAAATCCTGAAATATTTTGATGCATTTCTCTCAATTATTACTCATACGATTTCTATGTATATTATTTCATATATTTTTATTGATATTTATTCATTTATATCATATTCATATTTTTTTTATTTTCCTCATAATAGTGATTTAGTTAACACATTTCATTTGATTAATTAGAGTTACCTTTATTAATTTTTTTTACAAGTTGAAATTAAATATTATTACTATTTTATTAATTATGTGGTACTTAGAAATTATATATTATGATGGTTATGCCAAGGATATATCCCCCAATCCATTAAGGAATGATTTTTTCTCTAAAAATTTATATTTTAATTCACTGATTAGGTTATTCCATTACAGGTGATTACATGTGATTATGAGTGATATGAATATAATGACCCAAGAAAACTTCTTGATTAATATATTTATGTATACTTTCTTATGAATTTATTTTATGGACCTCATTGGATTTTATTCATATAATAAAAGAAATTTATTTAGTGATTGAATATAATATTGTGTTCTTATGAAAAAGATGGTAATCATGGTGGAATATTGGATGGACCACCACTCCATATGTAGTGGTACAATATAGGACCTCACCACGGTGGGTAGGGTACTCCCCCATGGGGTGGATTTGTTAGAGGACTCGACATTCCACTAAGAGGAACCAGAGGTGGATAGAGCTATAATACCTTTCCACCATAACCACCTCCAGGGAATCCACACTGGGATCAAGGTGTTGGTTTTCACGGCCAAAGGTAGACATAGGTTACGAATGGCTAGAGGTGGGAAGTAGTGAAAATGGTTTGAGATACAATTTTTGTCTCCACTACACAAAAACTTGTGCTCATAAATACTACTTTAATTCATTATTTTATTATTATATCACTTGTATGAGATCTAGAAATACTAGTAGAGACCCTAACCTAACCTATAAAACTAGATATTCCTACTAAAATCTATCTCATTATCACCCACATCTGTCGATGATATGACCATATGCTTAGTGGAGAGATTTTATCATGGGACCTCATTATATCTTGGATAAATCCCTATTATTTCATCTTATATATGGACTAGCTATTCCCATTATATACCTAGATAAAATGATATCATCAGAGAGAGGTTTATTTTCAATATTATGGATTGATGTTTTCCTTAATGGGTGAGTGTGACCTTACATTGAGAAAATTGGGGCCTCTTCATAATAATTTTTAACTAATCAACTTTTGTTATGTGTTCCATAAAAACGTCACATTAATATATTCCTACCATCATGGAGGTGTGCATGGATGTTTTATAATGGGATATCATAGGTTTACATCCTTATCAAGAGATTGAATTCTATATTTATCTTCACATTGGCACCTCACAGATATCCTTATAAACTTATCAGATGTCCATGGCTAAGATCAAGGAGCTGAAGTTGAAGCTGAAGGAACTTCTGGATAATGTTTTGATCAGATATAGTGTATCCCCTTAGGAATTTCTAGTTTTGTCTTCAAATTATATGAATATTATTTGGAGGATTTTTTATCATTGTTTTAATTAGGTGACAGTCAAGAAAAATTACCATCTTCTAAGGGTTTATCACCTCTTAAACTAGTTTAAGGGAGAAAAGTGATTCTTGAATAACAATATTAGGTCTTTAATAACACTATCTTTGGTTTTTATAAAATAATATCCCAAATACTAATTTCGAATTGCACTATGATCATTATATGTTTTTGGTGATTTCTTTCATAATAACAAATTCACCATATGTTCATGGGCCTCAAAACTATATATTATAGATTTTTTAGAATGGTTATTGATATTATTAATTGAAAACATACTCATCTATTTAGTTTTATTGGATAATCTTGATGATCATTAGTGGATTTTCATATACATGATTCAGGATAACCAACTCAATTGTAAACTCTTGCTGTGTATGTTTTCAATTATGGATGTTGGCCTTTTGAGGAGTGTTATCTCTTAAGGTGAAGTGGCTATTGACTTCAGAAAAATTGAGTAAATTATTTATTATGACCCACCCAAGACTGTATTTGAGGTGTGAATATTCCTCATATTAGTGGAATATTAATAGGGATTCATGGAATACTTCTCCAGGATTATAGATCCTAGGACTTCCCTTACCCAAAAGGGGTATCCCTTTTTATATTTCAAGTAGTTTTAGAGGTGCCTTAAAGAGATAATGTAGAGAATAATGAGTGGTCTTGTCCTAAGGTTTTAAAAGGAAGTATTCAAGAATGTGATGATTTATGATTCCTCTAGATATAAGACTAGTTTTTTACTAATGAAAAAGAAAGCGGTGATTGTATATGGGTCTAAACAGTAATGGTCACATAAGAAAAACTAAAAAACCCATGATTTTGAGCTTTCATTGGTACTCTTTAAATTGAATACCTAAAGTAATTACCTCCTCATTGAGTATTTTGTACTCTATATGGACCAAAAGATTCGTAGGATTATCTTCCCCCAATGAGATCTCAATCTGCAACAAATTAAATGGTTGGAATTCTTGTAAGACTTTGAATTCAAGATTCAATATATACTAGGAAATGGAAACATGGTAGATTATAACCTCAGTAAGAATCCCCAAACTCAATTAATAGGGGATGTATTTTTGAAATTATTTTCATTGTAGTTTTTCTTGTTGTATGAGGGATAATTCACTTATCATTGACTGATAATTCTTACCCCCATGCTTCTTTAGTGGGTGAAGGAGGAACAGACCTGAGATATCAATTATAAGGATTATAATTACTAGATATCCTCAAGAGATTCACCTGAAGGATTCTATGAATGTATGATGAATGAAATCTTATTACAAGGGAATATAATTGTCTTGGTTGTTTTGTGTAAGGAGGTTTTGATATTTTTCTACACTTACCTATCGATATCACATATGGGTGTTAAAAATATATACTAAGATATTAGGTGTTAGTTTTGGGGGTCAATTATAAAGTAATGTGTTTTTGAATTCATACCTTAGTTTCTCACCAATTAGAAGGTGAATGATAAGCACTAAGTTCCAGTATTTTTAGCTCAACCCCTCAATGTTTTATAGTGTAACTGGTTTTTCATATTGATATATATTATGATAGGAATTTCACATTTAAAAAAAGTCTTAGAGTGTTATTTGGGTGATCATAATCCAATTGAACAAGTTTTCCCACTTTTTTCTTATTCAAGAGAATAGTTTTTAGAGAGATTGGGATTATTATACATGGATAAGATTGTATGATTATATGGTATAACTTCTATAATCATTTATGATCAATATGGTATATTCATGTCACAATTTTTGAGGATCCTACAAGATATATTTAGGACTCGGTTACATTTTAGTATATCATTCCTCTGATAAATGAATAGTTATATTTAGAGTACCATTAAAGTACTTGAGGATATATTTAGGGCTTGGGAATTTGATTTTTTCCAAATTTGGGAAGATCAGATACCTTTAGAGTATCTTATGTAAAATAATATCTACCACTCCACTATCAGTATGGAACCTATTAAGGACTTATAAAGGATAACCTAAAAGTCACCCTTATGATGGAAAGTGATTTTAAATTCAATTCTCACATGGATGGAATTGGTGTGTTTGATAATAAATAATGTTCAGGTGATCTAGGTGAAAATGAGGATAGCTCAGATCTTTCAAAAGTCCAAAACAGACCAATGACAAAGGCCTTTGGGTATAAAAGAGGGATACCATATGTTATTAATTGTATCTCCACAATGTAGGCATGGTTTCATAACACTAATAATTTCACCCATGTTTGGGCCAGGTTCACAACGTCTTACATGTGTTGTGAGAGGAAAAACATGTACATGATACTTCACAAGTAATCAACTATTATGAGCTTGATGTTGGGGTTGATTATACCTTCTCAGAGTACCAAGTGTCAATTGAGGACTGGTAGGAGAGAACCATTTGAGGTCAAGTGATACTATTGGTATATATTCTACAGAAGTATATGAGCCTTTAAGAGAGATTACAATAATGAGATAATTAGATTTGATCTTAGAAACTCCATATATTTAGTTCGGTTACACATTTTAGGATGAAAATACATAAAGTTGGTGGGGATTTAGTATTATGAAATTTTCTTATTGAAACATTAGAATATTTTAAAATAATATTTTTTCAGTTGGTTGATGAGCCATTTTTATGAAATTTGTTACACAAAATCCCTCATATATTATATTAAATATAATATACTTATTTTTTAATTTGTACATTAATCCATGGAGAATCATAAATATATCCAAAATGGATCCTCATATGGGAAATGTTTCATTTCATTCAGACTCATGATGAGGGGTTTACTCGTGGGTGGTATAATTTTACTTTAGGATTCGGGCCCCTTCCATGATCCTCTCAGGTGTTTTTAATTAAAATACCTAAAAATATTTAATTTACCCCTTTTTAATCATTTTTAACTCTTTAATTTAGGTTTATTCATTGGTAAAAATCCAAAATAAGATAGAGATAATGGAATTACTTATTTCATGCATCTGTTCTTCGAGGAATCTTTTATGGATCTTGGTTTGAACACATTCTTCAACAAACAATGATCTAATTATGTGGTATGGATTTTTATTTTAATATTTCAATATTATTTTTTATTTTTTTAATTCATGTATTCAATCTCAAAATTATAATATTTAATGAATTATTTTTTAATAAAAAAATATTACTACCTTTTTTTCGTTGTGGAACACTGATCAGTGATGGTTTTGAAGATTGATTGATAATGGGAGGTTAGTTGACTCATGATAACTAACTCCCTAACCTTACATGTACCACAAAACCCCTTAAAATTTCATAGAGAAACCATTTATGGTTGGTGGTATGTGATTGGGAGACCAAAACCCTTTCTACCAACCCATATTCCCCTTTTATATCTCTTTCTTTCATATGGATAAAGTATGGTAGACCTTGTTGTGACCAATGATGGAGATTATGACCCCATTATAGTAGGTGGAGTGGCTTGGGTATGGGAGGAGGTGGTGATAGAAATGGTTTATTAATGGATATATGGTGGTATTGATGATGGTATAAGGTTGAATAGAAACACAATATGTGAATATTAGTGGCCTATCAAGAGATAACAAAAAGATCTGGACACTTCAGTAATTGAGAGGTCATGAAAGGGGGACTAGGGTTCCTACCTAAGGCATTTGATCTATTAGGATTATCCAGATCACAACCCACCACATATTTTGTAGTGAAAATTAAGTTTTTTATTGGGCTACCAACAGTCCATTCAACCCTTCCCTGACTCGGGTTGGAAAACATATAGGTTATCCAATTGGAATAGCAAACAATGTGGGATCACCCGGTTGTAGGCTGGGTAGTGTGGGCAGGTTGGGCCTCTACATATCCCAGTACCTCACCTTCATATTTTTTTCATATCTCTCTAGTGAACTTCCTCTCTACAATCATTCCTTATAGAGCACCCCTAGGGCCTCCACAAGGCCCAGTTCCTCACATTCATGTGATTTTTTACTCCTTTTACTCTATGTATCAGTTTTGGTAAAATAACTAGCTTCTACAAATAATTTTTCATATATAATTTAATAATATGATATGTTTAGAAAAATAGTTCTACTTTTTAGTTTATTCATACATATTTATATTTTAACTTTCTAGGTTTGACAATAAGTTTTGGTCATGATGATTGGATCATGTTTGAGGTTTTAATACTCCCTTAGTTCTATTCTACTAATTAGATGGAGGTAATCTCTATAATTATATATTTAAATACTCCCTCTAAACATATGGAATGGATCCTTTAAGTTTTGTAATGAATTCAATATTCCCTTGATCCCAACAAGGTTTAGGTCCCCCACCCGATAAATAGAGTTACAGAGTCCTCCAAAGAAGAAGAATGGGTCCTCAATATATGAAGTTAGGTACTCCCTTGTTTGATGTGTTTTACTCAATATGGTGTGGGTTCTCCCCCTATTTTGGTACTCCCTTGACTTGTTCACATCCATTAGCAATGCATGATTCCCCTATTATAGATCCTAAGTGGAAATGTGGTACTTGTATAACTATGTCACTTAGTTTAATTTGAAATTTCTCATAGAATTTGATCTCGATGTAGCTAGGATATAATGTGTGGTACACTCCTATATCTTGGTTTCTTTATCCTTAAATCATATTTAGGTTATTCATATATTTTTTTATAGTTATAAACTTAGAAGTCATTTTATCCTCCTTCTGTGTTTTCAAGGCATCCTACTGGTTATGTATATAATCACCCTTGAATGGGAATTTTCACATATGTGTTATGACTTGTAAATATAAAGGAATGTCCAGAGATGATAAATATGGACATGGTGTTAAGGGAGTAAGATCTTAGTGGTGCTTGGAGGTGGCGAACACAATTAGTGTTTGTGTCAGAATTTGTGCATTAAGGACTTTCCATCATTTTTAATTATTCAAGGTTAGTTTACATTTAGGATATTTGGATTATGTTTTTCTATTACATTATAGAATTACTAATTTTATACTACATGGATGATTAATGTGTTTCACAAGAATTTTTATATTCAAACTAATTAATTTTTCTATACTTGATTATTGTTATATCTTAAGTGGATACATGTGTTTCTTGAATGTTTCATAGGCTAAGGCCTTCCATATTGTGTAATATGACTACTCAATGCTAGTCATTAGCCCCTAACCTATTGGAGGGGGACTTGGGGTGGAACAATCAACCTAACCATTTGCCATGGTGGGTGAAATGGTGGATCATTTCATGTAATATATATTCAAGTCATTGTATGTAAGCCATGAAGATCAAAATTATATTAGAATGAGGTTGGAGATTCAGTGATTCTCAGACCTAATTTGTTGCAAACCACAACAAATGGGTAGGTGATTTATGAAGGGATGAAGGTTTCTCAAGACCATCAGAAGTCTTATGTATATTATAGGAGGATACCCCAATATTTTTATGTCAATGATCATATGTTCCTAAAGGTTTATCATTATCATGGTCAGTATAGGTTTGTTCATGGAAGTAAGATTTATCCTCATTTTATCGGTACTTTTAAGGTGTTGTATCATGTAGTAAAGTTTTAATATTAGTTATAAATTCCCCAACACATAGATCAAATAAATGATGTTTTCTATTTGTTAATTATTTAATGGTATCTTAGTGGTGTATCACATGTCATTGATTAGGGATAGTTAGATATTTAATATTTTACAACATTCATAGAATATTTTGTGGAGATTTAAGATCATTAGGATAAGGTGTTGTGTTGATGATTCATTCCCTTAATTCATTTCTTGTGGAGGTATGGTGTCTTAGAGTATACCTGGTAGTGTTAGTCATAGATGTGTGCTCAGAATTAAAAGTTTTTTTAAACCACTTTTTTCTATGATTTTGAGATATATTTCATACTAATATATTTTAATGTTGTTCCTTTCTTTTTTTATTGCATTACTGCTTATTTTATTACGAGATTCATATTTGAGATATATCTCATATGGTTTTTTAGAGATTACTTCATTATATTTTAAGGATTAATTTTCATTCTCAAGTATGATAATAATTTTATAGGTATCTAATTTGGATACTAGGATTTTTATTGGTTCTCTTCTTGGTGTAATCTAAGTGTTAAGGTTGTTATAATGTATTTTAGATGTGGATAAAGGTATAAAAATTGAGAAAATAAATTTTGTAAAGGAAACTAGCATGGTATTTTCACACTATGTCATGGTGGATTTAGTAGGATGTCATGGTATTAATGTGTATATTTTATGTGAGTCAATTTTCTAGGTTTATAGAGATGACGTTTAAAATGGGTATTCAAAGGGGTATATGTCATGGCAGTTTTTTGTGGTAGAGAGGTGGCCAATTTAATAAGCGTGGTCCATTGATAAAATATATATGAGCTACCAGGAGGACCAAAATGGGTGTTTCAAGTTCCATGGTGTATTATGTCCTATTCAAGAGGAAAATGTTCCATGGTGAAGTCATGAAGATTGGGTGTAAATGGTGAGGATAAGTAAGTTATGCTATTGTGTTTTGAGGATTTTAGTCTGGGAATGGGGATGAAACTATTTTGGTCTATTGACTATGTCCTAGTGGAGGTCAAACTGGATTCTAGTATTGGAATAGTTGGGATATTTTAAATATATTATGTCCACTGTAATAGAAAGAAATCTCATATATCATTTTATGAAGCTTGTTTAAGTTGTGGTGTGACCCTTTTCGCATCATGAAAATTCCCTTGGTTTTTAATATAAATTCAACCCCTATATTCACTTGGTTCAATCCCTTTAGTCTTACTCAAACCCTAACAATACTTGTATTGTATTTTCTATCATTTTTAGTGCCTATGTAATATCCAAGCCTAACTGCATAATGTGATCAATCTCATATTAATCCAAGGTTCCCTTATCTTCTTCACTTTTATTCTTTCTTATTTTTTACTTATCATAACATCATGTAAAGGACCGCCTATTTGTTTTTTTATATTTGAACCAAATATTAATTGAGATCAATGTGTCATAGGTTCTTGAGGGACTCTCTAGAATTCTTTAGTTGTACACCATATTTTTTCCCAAATTCTTGTATAATAATTTTTAAATCTTGAATCATGGTAGAGGATTTAGAGTCTCTTTTTTATATTCTATGTTTACTATGAAATTAGAATACTTTTCTTCTTCTTCGGGTAAATAGTTGTAATTAAACTAACTAAGGTAATGAAAATAATTAAAGAAATCAGAAGGAAAAAAGTCGAATCATATATTCTCTATATAGTTTTCTAAATATTGTTTATATATCATTTATTTATAATGAGATTTAGAGAATTATTTTAGGAAAGTATTGTTGTTTTCGATGTGCTAAAACATATTCATAAATGGTTAATAACTTAAAAACAATAACAAATTGGGGATATGTAAATATGTAAATTATTTTTTTTTGTTGTTAATCATGAATTGTTAAATATGAGGAGAAGAATGGATAAGTGTGATTGGTTGGTTACTATTTGTTTTTGTGATTATTTAAATTTTTTATGTGGCCAACTAGATTTCATATAGTTGAATTTGTTTTAGTGTGGTTGTCTTGTTGTGGTATAGAATGGGGTGATAATATATTTTATTTTAATAGGGGATGTATTTAATTGGTGTGGAATATTTTGGTTGATTTTATTCAAGGGGTGTAAATATTGTTATGGATTTTTATTATGGTTATTGATATGGTGTTATAGAGAGGTTCATTATGTGGGTTATGGTGTATTTGATTAGGGATATAGAATGATACTGAAATAAATGATAAAATAATTAAATGAAATATGGGAATGTGTTGTGACGGTATTAATGATTGACTATAATAATAAATGAAGTGATGTAAAATTCATGTGCGGTAAATGAAATATAAATGAATAAGTTGTAGTATTTAAATGGTCATAATATGATAGACAAATTACTAATGTGGAATTTGTGAAGAAATTTTGAATAAGAATATTTTTTGTGGATATTTCTTAGTTTTATGGGGTCGATGTGTTGTCTAGAACTAGAATTGATTGTTGAAATGTGGTGGAAATTGTTTGGAAATGGATGTGGCTATAGAGGTATTTCATTAAATAGTTTAATTATATATTAAGATTTTCGGTTATATTTATTGTAGTTCATATTATTTAGTACACACCACCACCCTAGTTAGGTAAAATGAACAAATACCATATGAGGTATCAGGTTCCTTGTGTCTTCCCTACAATATATAGAATGGATATAACATGGATAGCTGACTACTCCTCCGTTCATGCTCTATCTTTCAAGCATAGTATAAGTTGTGATGGAATGAAGTTAAATTATGTGGTGATATGATGATCATGAGGTAATGTGGTGGATGTGTGACAATGATTTGGTTATATGTTATATATTTGTGATGTGGTTATATGGTATATGAATATATTTATATATAAATGATGGGAGATCTAGTACATATGTTGTTGAGAATTGAGGGTGACTGGTTCAGTGAGTAAATGGTTGTGTGGTACCCTCTATTATATGTTATCTTGATAATATATTATTACACTTTTATTTAATTTTTGTGAGTGGTCCTTGGTGAGGTTGGGTGGTAGTTGACTCAGTATACATGATGAGATGGTTTTTCTATTTATTCAATAATTCATTAATATGATTATCTATATTTTCATAAGAGGTTTTGGGGTGGATCCTACTAATTATACATATATACTCACCTATATATTATATATCATCTTATTAATGATTTTCAAGATGGATTTGATGATTGGGTTTTACATTACTAGCTCTGAAAATATAGTTGGTTGGTGTTCATAGAGTCATTAGTGTGTGAGTTTCTTATTTTGGGTATCCACATTGAGACTTTTTTATAGGGAATTTCACATATTATTGTATTAGATTCATTTTATATTATATATAATTGAATGATATTTTTATTCTTCTTATTATTGATATATATGAGGGTAATTTCTCCCATATGTGTTCTTTATAACATTGGTTCCAATTTCTAAATCATGCCTTATTAAAGGTAGGCTTCAAGGGTCACACTTGGATTTTACACTATCTTTGGAGGAGTTGTAGAGGGGATGGTTCATGAAATGAAATCCCTACCATTAGTTTTTTATATGTGAACATAAAATCATATTCATATTATGTATATGACATTGGGATATATTGGGTCCAACACATCCTTATGAATGATCTTGATATAGAATTTTTTCCAATTTAATATGGTTTCGAGTGATGAAACCCTAGACTATGTTGCATCTAATATAATGATGGCTGAGTGTGTGCATCTATAACCTCCCTCCCATGTGGTTTCCTATTATTTCATTCCAATATGAATCGATTAAAATATAGCTTATATATCCCTTGAATGGGTTTAGTGGATCCTACAATAGGGATTAATACACTTTATGTGTTACCTATGATCAACGTGTTCTTTATTTAAGGAGGAGCATTGGGTATAGAATATATAAAGATAATAAGTTACCTCATTGGTAGGTGGTGAAGATCATAAATTCAATTCATTTATTTTAGTAAATATATTATTTTAATATAATTTTTCATCATTAATAGTAAAGGTATCCATCCTTTTCATACTTATATATTGCATATTAATATATGAATATTAATTTTATAATACTTCAATCCATTCCATAATCATTTAGGTCTGGTATCTTTGGAAATGTGGAAATATAAAAAACAGGTTTATAAAATATCTACATTTTATCCCACTTATTTTTTCATAAATAGAACCCTTATTAGACATATCATACTTAGTTATTTTCTTCATTACCAGGGTAAAGGAAACATAAGAAAATGTTGAGATCAAATACTCAGTATGGGTAAAAAAGGGATATATCAATGATCACATGAGAATAACATGATCATAAGGTCATAAAAATGTGATATTAACATTTAAAAACCATACATTGTATATCACAGTTCATAATGCTAAGTCATGGAATAAATCATGGTAGTTTATAAGACATGAATCATAATGGAATCAAAGAACATGAACTATGAAAGATTATCATAGGCATAAGACCTTAATTTTTGTTATACACATAAGAATATAAAATCATTTCCTTAGTAAAGGATCATTTATAAGGCTATCATAGTGGAATTGGTTCCCTTTCCAAATCATCTTAATATTCAAGGTTCTCTCCCAAAATTATCTTATTGGATATAGTCCCTTACTGAGTTGGGATCACTCCCCATTCTAGTTCAACTTATCTCATGAGATATCAACCTTTACATAGGGAATTGGAGGGAGATATAAGTATCACCCATCACATAAATAAAATCCTAAATTTTGTTCCATAAGATCAAAAATCATTCATCATATCAGAACCCATGAAAATAAATGGGTTTTATAAAGATTTCATCACAGCATATCCTGTGGAAAACGAAAGGGTTTCACAAACATCATTTCGCAATAAACATAAAAAGTCCAAATAAAGAATAAGGATTGTATCCTTGGATCATATTCCTAGTAACTAATAAGCAACATTTAAGGTTTTTATCATTAATTAATTGAAATACCATTAAATGATCAAAAAAATAATATTGGGGAAAATAAAATTTCTATTTTGAAATCACTTATTAAAAAATGAAAATATAAAGGAAAACATTTTCCTTAAAAAATTATTTAAACTTATAAAGGAAACTTCAAATCAAAAAAAATCATTATGATGGTAAAATATGTTCATTCCATATAATTTAAAAAAGCATTCCTTTTATATTTTTGTTAGAAAAGACACAATGTACCATGTTTGGAAAAGGATAAAATATTCCTTTAAACTCATTTTATAAAAATTAAAACATAGTTAAAAATTAAATTAAACAATAATATTATAATATTAAAAAACTTATTTAAAACATTTTTAAAAAATATGGATATGGAAGAAAAAAAATTCGACTAAAGGGGGAAATGAAGTCGATGTTGCTTAAAACATATTTTTGGTCTCTTGAGTACAAAATTAAAGGAAAATAAAAGAAAAAAAATAAAATTCAAGAAATAATAATTGTTTAAAAATATTATTGAGTATATTTATGGGTTTATCATAATATTTCATCATTATAACTTAATCATAAACAATCCTCATTAACAATGAGATTGTAATATAAAACCCCTTACCTCGAGTTTTCCTTGATTAGAAAGCATTGTAACCTCCTATATTATAAATTTAAATTTATTATAATTATATAAAAGAGTCATTTTTATTATTATAATATCATATATATCCCTTTATAACATTTTAACACCCCCTTTTATCGATAATTTCTTATTAAATTTGTTATTTACATGTGTTAACTATTTTGTTGATCAAGAGTATTTCAGCTTAGTAGTTCTGTTCCTTGAAAATTTATCATGTTTAAATCATTTAAATAATATTAATCTTGACATAAATATCATATATATTCATTATATACATATTTATATTCATCCATAAAAGTTAGAGATATGAAAATGAATTAAATTTTTCATAGAGAAGGTAGCTCATACGTACACATAAACACTAATTTCTTTTTTCAAAAAATGGGATGAAAGACAGGAAAATATTCATTAAAATTTATAGGATAATTTTTATATCATATATATGATATATATTAACAAAATTATTCCAAATTACCATCCAATAAAAATATAAATGAAGAAAATCACATCACTTTGTGGAGGTGGTAGTTCACACATATGCCCAAACGACGTTATTATTTCACAAAGAATTGGATGGTAAGTAGGTAGATGTGATACTGTAATTTATTAAGTATAATTATGTCAAACATATAATATATACAAATTAAACCCATCATAATACCCATCCATAAAATATGGTGATGAAAAATTAATTGAATCTCTACGTGAATGTGGCAAGTCGTACATACACATGAGCGATACTTTCAATTATTGTTTGATGAGAAAGAGAGTCTATAATGGTGTTTTAATAATCATAATAAAATTAAATAATATTTATTATACTTCATTTATTATTTTATGATAAATACCATATATTTATTGGAGTTAATTAAGAGTATAAAATAAATTGATCAGGTAAGGTGATTACCTCTTATTTGAAACAACTCCTTTAGATCTCCTATAAAGGTCTCTAAGATCGGTTTTTTGGGAATAAAAAAACCTATATAATGTGTAACGGGAAGTTTATAAGTTGAATTGGTAGATTTTAATCTATCTATAATGATCAATGTGGGGTGAATAAGAGAGGGAGGAGGTTCCCTTTTATAATTGCGGTGAGGAGAACTTTTGGAATTTATTAAAAGATTAAATTATAATAAATTTATTCTCTTAAAAAAATAATCCAAATTGAAATTTATTTTGAGATATTTTTTATAGAGTATTAATTCCATAAAAAATGGATTTCATAAAAAATTTAGTGTTATTTTAAACCTCATCATTTTGATTAACCCTTAATTAACCAATTTTAATTTTAACTATAGAAATAACTTTTTCAATATTAAAAGGTTTTAATTTTCACTTATACCGTTAGAATTGGTCTTTTAATGGAAAAGATACGAAAATTTAGAACATATTATATCAACCTTGTATTCTTTAATGATTTTTCATATTTTTAAATTATTTAATAAAATATTATTTTGATAAATATCATTATTGTCAATTTTAGAACTATTCATTTACTTTGACTTAAAACTCATAAATAAAAAAAATTAATTTGAATATAATATTTTAAAACAAAATTAATATGTCATATTAACATATAAAATTAGTGTAATTCTATAATTTACTCAAGTTATATCACTTCTAATGTTTTTTAAAATTATTTATTTTATTTTTCTGTTAATTAAATAAATATTGTATTAGTGTTTAACAAGAATTTAAGGTAATTATATAATTTATAAAAATTAGAAATAAATTTTTATTATGAAAATAATTACATTAATCATAAAATATACAATTATATTCATTCATAACATGATTTTTTCCATATGATAAAACATAATAGATATTAAAAACAAAGAGAGTGTCATTTTGTAACTTTCATTGATTTAAATAATATATATGCCATTTTCATATAAAAGTGTCCATTAAAATAATAAATTTAGAGAAAAATGTGATAAGTTTTGAATTATATTCACAAAATAAGAATTTTGATAAAAAATTATGGCCTTGACCCTTAGTTTTAACCTAGATTAACCTAATTTATCTGTTACCAAGGTGATAAATTTGATCACAGTTACTATTTATTTTGAAAAAAAAGAAATAGGGCCTATTTACCAAATTTGAACCTCCTAATTATAAATATTTAATTCATTTGATCAAATTAAATACCTTTAAGTTGTATAAATTAACTTTAAAGTAAGTTCACAAAATACTATAAAAGTTATTTTTCAGAAAAAAAAAATACATTTATAAGCATAAAAATGGATTTATTATAATCCTATTCTAAAAAGAATATTTTATGAATGTTTAAAACAATTTATATAGTAAATAATATATAAATTTTATTAAAATGATTAACTAATAGTGATTAATTTAACTTATTAAGATAAAAATACATTTCCCACATGAAAACTATTTTTTAGAAAAAAATATTTGTTTTTCTTTCACATAATTATAATTTCAATTATATTCAATTTAAAACAAATGAATTAATTTTATAGATATATAAATATAATTTTTTTATAATTTAGTTTTTCCAATTCATACCTTCAAATCCAATAGTTAGGAAATAATTTTCATTTTAAATAATAATATTTTTATAGTATATCATGGTTTCTTAAAACTCAGTGTTGTATGTAAAACAAGATATCTAAGAAATAAAATTATTTAAAAATTATATTTTATAAAAATTCTCATGGTGCTAAATTATATCCCCATTGAAATTAATTTTACCCTTGAAATTCCCCACACTAATACTAACATATGTGGTTATGTCTACCTCATCACATCCTCAAGTTACCATGTAGCTTTCTCAAATTGGTGGTTTCACCACAAAGATTTGACTAATTTAGTGGTATTTTTAATCACTTTCTCTATATGATCTAAAATATCTACTGGTTTTTCTTTATAAGAAATATATTTTTATAATGGTATGAACTCTGATGTCAGTACATATGAAGGATTAAGTATGTACTTTCTTAAGGGAGATACATGGAACACATCATCTAATTGATAATACAGTATACAAATATGATTAATAATTTAAAAAAGAATAATATACCTAGATATCATCTTTCCCTTCTATCTAAATCTCATAAACCTATTCTAGGGAGATATTATTTGAACTAATTATCACATACTTAAAACTCTATATCATTCCAATAATTATCAGCATAACTTTTTTATTAACTCTGAGTAGATCTTATGTGACGTTCAATGGATCTAACATTCTATTCCATTTCCTCAACTATATCAGGTCCCAATATATTTCATTATCCAACTTCATTCTAGTTTTTTGGAGTTTTGTACTTCCTACTATAAAGGTCTCCATAAGGATCCATCTAAATGTTTCGGTGAAAGTTAATATTGTAAGAAAATTCCACCAAATCTGTTGATCTCAACCATATTTAAAATCCAAAGATCAAGATAAAAACATGAATTCTATAGTCTAAATGGTATTTTTAGATTGACCATCTATCTGAGGATGATAAGAAGTGTTAAAACATAAATATGTATCCAGATCTTTCTAAATACTTCTCCCAAACTTCGAGGTAAACCTCACATCCCAATCAGATATAACTAATAGTAGTACACCATGTTATCTTACCACTTCCTTAATGTATAACTGAGTAAGTTGATCAATATAGAAATCTTCTCTAATAGAAATGAAGTGTGGTGACTTCGTAGGGTGATCAACTACAACCCATATAGAATTATTCCCTTTAGAATATTTTTAGAGTCTAATGATAAAATAAAGGGTGATGTTTTTTCATTTCAATTATGGTATTTAAAATGGTCGTAACGTCCCCTTATACTTTTATCTCTTCACCTTAATTTTTTGACATATCAAGCACCAAGATATAAACTCTATAATATCTCTCTTCATTATATCACACCAAAAATAAGTTTTTAAATCTATATACATCTTCATACTTCCAGGATGAATAGATAATAAAGAACTATGAGCTCCATCCACAAGATTATTCAAATATATTATGGAGAAAACACAAAAATAGTTCTAGAATCACTACACCAAAATCAAACTTAAGAGGTGGTTTATTAAACCACTGGTAATTTTTTTTAAATAATCTAGCGGCCGTTTGTTAAAAATCTCCCCTAAACCTTTTAATTTTTTGAAAAACCTAACACTCCCCCCCCCCGATGCTTTACCCCTGACCCCCCAGATTTATATCCAACCCACTGATGCATCGCTGTCAATCCCAACCCTCGATGCCCCTTGCCGCTGATCTTCACCCTCGCTATCCCTCGTTGTCGGCCCTGATCCACACCCCCACCCCTACCCTCACCACTTCTACCTATCAGTCCTAACCTAACCACTCGCCACAACTCTCCTTCAGTCCTGACCTAGTACCTCACTTCCCCTGAAATGTTGAGTGGTAAGTGAAAGAGATATTTTGTCTATCTCTTTATTGTATAAAAATTTGATTTACCATGGATTTTTAGGAATTACATCTTGATTTGAGTTTTGTTCTTGGGTATTTTTGATATGATTTGATGTTATTTACAACTATTACGAATAATTGGGTAGTGTTGATTTGGTCTTTTTTCATGGGAATATTAGTCTTGATTGGGTTTTTGTTTTAATTTGTAATCATTTTTATAAAAATAATTCTATTTAGGACTTGGGGTTAATTTAAAACTATTATGATTAATTTGGTAGTTTTTATTTGGTTTTTGAGTTATGTGTTATCTCTTAACTCATACATTAACATGCATAAAACCACATTGCAGTGACCTTCACTACATCTTGGTTTACACCAACAAAAACTGTGATGCGGTATAAACCACCACATTATGGTTTAATCATTAGTGTATATATTTAATGTGACATCTGTTGATATATATTATACATTTTTCTTATATAAGGAATGACTTATATTATACATGGTGATATAAAGTTTTTATTTAACAAGGGTAATGACTTCCATTGATGTATGGTTATATACCATTAATGTTAGTCACTAACTTGGGGCCTATTGAGGGTGGGTTTTAAGGATTACACTCAAACTAATTATTGACTCAAGTGGAGTCTCGATATGGGTCGAGCAGCACTCAACCTCATTTACATACCATATAGAGTCCCATATATTTACTCATGTATTGTGTCTAGGATAATTATGTATTTTTTATTGAGATTTGATTTATTCTAAATTTAAATAAACAATGAGCTGAAAATAGAAATGATATAGTCATTGATAGGGATATGGGGTAGTTATTGGGGAATTGTTAATGAATTTAATAAAATTTTAGGGGTATAGTTATAATATTCTTCTAGTAGTGTATGGGGTTATTAATATGAGGAATGGTGAAGGGTATAGGGGATCATTCATTTGGGATCAACATACAATGACTATTAGGGAGGCATAGGGCTTGGATCCAGGGGTTCCCCTAGAAATCTATCTTCCTCATTTTCATTCTATTTACTCTATTATTTAGTGAATATGAAATTTTTATTGTTTATAGTATATATTAAATCAATAGAAACATAATGTTTACCACTATTTTTCACATGAAAATCTAATAATTGGTGCTCTTATTGAGAATGCACCACTTTTGGAGGTAGTTTGATGTCACAGGAGAATACTGTGCATATGGAATGATTATTTTATTCAATGTGACAATAAATATAGTAGAGTGAGCCTATAATTTGTGGTAAGAGTGAATGTAAATAGGATATTGTTGGCAAGTACACATAACTTTTCACAATTCAATAGAGATATCATTAGTGTCATATGGTAATGCGGCTGAAAAATCATGAGTAGAGGCATCTGAAATTACTGTTGGAGGCCCATCAGGTATGTGATGTGTATGATCATAACCAAAATGGAACCCACCTATATCAAGAGGAGGTTTCTGTGGTGGTTTGATTAGAGGGGAATTACCCAAGTGAAGACTAGAAGGATCAAGACATAATAGTGGAGGGATAAACGGGGTACCATAGAATGAAATAGATCCTTATATATTAAAGTTTGGGGTATTATATCACACCAAGCCACTATTTTTTCATCTTTGTTTTATTTATTTTATTTTTTTTAATTTTCCTTGAAATTCGAGTTGAGTTAGGTGAGAGTTTTAGAATCATTATAACTTTTACATAGGTACATGGTTTCTGCATGATTAGTGGAAACTTTTTGAATATGACTTTCTCTTGACATAGCTAAACTCATGGTTGGTACATAGCCTCTATAACATTATGACCTCAATATTCATTATGCCTAAACGTTTTAGGGGGAGACACATGGTTTTTTATCCATGCGCCAAAACCGTGAATGTAGTTGAGGCTAAAAAACTAATTTACTCATTTTTTCTATTTTATTTTCCTAAAATAAAGCTAATACCCTATCTTTCATATCCCAGGGGGTTCCCTTGTGATAATATCCTATTCAACCTCTCCTTTTGTGCATATTAGATTCAATTTGGACTAGGTAATGGATTTTCCTCCTCTTTACCCCCTTCATATTCCCCTTGTTCTTATTATTCTTCTTCTTCTCTCCCTCCCCTCACTATGGTTCATGGTAAGTCGAACCTTGGGTTGGTGTTTTAGTTTAATTTTGTTTTTAGGGTTTGATTTTCATTAGGGATATTCTGGTTTAGGGTTCCTCTTACCCCATATGAGTTCCTGAATCCTTTTTTGGGGATTTTAGGCACTGATTGTCAAAATTAGTGAGTTTTATGTAGGTTTCCCCTTATATTTAGATTTAAATATTGGTGCTCTTAATTTTTTCTTGTTTTAATTCATGTATTTATGATCTATAAATTTATTTCATATTATTGGAAGCCTATTTAAAGAGATAAACCAAGTTATATTTTTTACGCTAAAATGTGAAGGACATTTCATTTAAAAGTGCCTAATTTGAATTTATTTTTCCACTACCTACCACTAATAGAGGTCAGTTAATGCCTAAATTGAATGGTTCTAATGTTTTTAAAAGGTGTTCAATTTTTAAAGCAAATTACCATTTTTCCTTTTTGAATTCCTTTTCATATCATGTAATTACTTGAAATTCAATGTATCAATTTGGTATTGAAAAAATGGGTTTGAATGAAAATGTGAATCTTATAAATGAAGATTTTTGTAACTCAGTGGTTAGACACACACACACACACACACAGATATATATATATGTGTGTGTGTGTGTGTGTGTGTGTGTGTTTACATATAAAAATATCTATTTTTACTGATTCATGTGAGAATATGTGAATTGTTATGATGAGATAAATATATATATGTAGAATTGTATATGGGTATAATGAGAGGGAACTTTAAACTCCAAAATTAGTCTCTTAAATTGTATTTTTATTTCAAGGTGTTTTGAAATAAAACCTTTCTAATTGGATTGATTTGAACCATTTGGAACTTTCTGGGGAATTCGAAATGTTTTAAATTTTATTTGTATTTTAAAAGGGATTATATGAAAATGAATTATTAAGGCCTAGATGGAAAACCCCCCCTTTTGATTATTACGTTTTAAAATTGATGGTTTAAATAATTTAACCATGAAATGATAGAATTGATATTTCAGACCAGAAATTGTGATATGTATAATATTTCACATCGCATTTTCAAAATTTTCTCTTGAATGTGACATGTATGTATGTATTTTAATTCAATGTTAAAAATGGTTTCAAAATGTTCTTTTATTTTTTCAATTATGTTTAAATTTTATATTCAAAAGTATTTAACCTCAAGGAATTTATGTTACCTGATTGATCCCCTCATAAAAATAATTATTTATAATTTTTGTGATTGAACACAAAGAGTCATGAAAATAGATTTTTGATCCCTTTTTATGTAACACCATTTGAATATTCATCATCAAGGATGTTTTTCTATATAATAATTCATTTATTATTCCTTTTTTACAAATTCAATATGTTCTTTTGAAACCTATCAACCTTTTTTCTCATGAAGGATTATGAGATTTTCATTTCTATCATACGAACAATACACCACCTAAATTATATTTCCAAATTATTTGAAGTGATTAAAAATATTTTTCCCTAAAATGAATATAATTTATGAATATCCAATTATTTAATCCATTAATTTGATGGTGCACACCAATATCTCATTCATATATTGAATTTGGAATTCTTTTTATTATAAATATACCCCTTATGTGGGGTAAATATAAAAATATTTAGTGTTTAGATTAAATCGTATTTACCTAGAAGATTCATTATTTACCATGTGTATTTATATAGGAAAACCTAATTTAACATATTAATATTTTTTTGAAATAGTCTATAGTAATCTCTTTTCCTATTTAGTAATAGTTATGTGTTTAAATTTTTTTAATAATGTGCAGGTACATTATGATATATATTGATAAAAGCTGAATCACATTACTAAGGACCACAACTCAATATGCTAAGGGTTTGGAGAGGTTTTTAGACTTTTCAATTACAAATTGATCCCTTTATGGGATAATAATATGTCCATATCCTAAATGTGAATTTATAATATGGTTTAAGAGAGATGAAGTTTATAAAAACTTTATATTGAAGCAATTCCCTGCTCAATATTTTTTTGGATTAGGCACGGAGAATCAAACATTACAGAAAGTTTGAGCACTAATTTCAATCCATAAAATGAGCTCCCAAATTCGTTGAAAATGAAAAATGAAATAAAAAACCTTATAAATGATTCATTTGGCATTGAAAGACACCAACATCAACATCAAAACATATTAGAACAACTAGTTTAGGGTGATTCAAATAAAAACGTGAAAAGTTATGTTTTTGAGACTTTATGATAACCAGATCAAGATGATAACATATCATTGGATCCTCCTATTGATTCTATGGAGACTAATATAAGATAAAACTTCAATAAGAAGACATATTTGTTTCATGGTTTAGTTGAATATGGAAATCAAGAGTTGTATAGTGTATTTTTGAAATCTTCAAAACTTTATTTTCTACTGAAGTTGTATCATATCAAATTCCAATGTGGAATTATAATTAAGGAGATGT
The DNA here is from genome assembly GCA_963277665.1 of Viscum album. Classification (NCBI taxonomy): domain Eukaryota; kingdom Viridiplantae; phylum Streptophyta; class Magnoliopsida; order Santalales; family Viscaceae; genus Viscum; species Viscum album. The sequence continues at coordinate 1,465,406,277 of OY728138.1, read as the reverse complement.
CCATGATATTGGAATTGTTGCATGATTAATTTTCTAAAGTAAATATCCCTAAGTATTTTTATGATATGAAAAATTTGTTAACAACCTTGGTCTAAATTGTACAAAAATACATGCATGTCCCAATGATTGTATACTTTATTGGGGAGAGGATTCAAGCAAAAAAAACTATGAAAAATGTTCTTCTTCTAGATGGTGTTCTATGGGTGATGTTGGAAGTCTGAATAAACATACTACCATGAATAAGAAGAAGAAAATGAACACACCTGCAAAATTTTTTCATTACTTTCCTTTAAAGCCTCAATTGAAAAGATTATTCATGTCATCAAAAATCGTCAAACACATGAAGTAGCATTCTATAGATATTAACAATGATGGGTTAATGTGACATCCAAGAGATTCAAAATCATGGAATAAATATGATTCATTACATAAAAATTTCTCATCTGATCCTAGTAATGTTTTATTGGGATTGGTTGTCGATGGATTCAACCCATTTGGGACTTTGAGTACCAGTTATAGAATTGGATGGTTGTTTTGATCCCTTACAATCTTCCTCTGTGGATGTGTATGAAACAAACATATTTTATCATTTATATGATTATTACTAGAAAAAAATGTATATAAGTAATATTGATGTATACTAGATTCATTTAATTGAAGAATTACAAGTTTTATGGAGCAATGGTGTTGACGCATATGATGCATCATCTAGAATAATGTTCAAAATTTAACAGCTCTAATGTGGACCATTAGTGACTTCCCTGGACATGGGAATTTAGATAGTTAGAACACTTACATAGGTTTGTATTTTCCTATTTGTAACTTTTATTAAGAGCATGAATGGTTACCTCATAGTATAAAATGGTTCTTCTTAGGTCATCGAAGATTTATCGATGCATCTCATAGATTTTGGCTGAACAAGCCAAAATTAAATGGTTTCATTGATCGTAGACCACATCCAAAGTTGTTAACAAGTTTTGAAATATTGGAAAAACTTGGAAATGTTGAAACAGAATTTTGGAAGGTGCATCATTTTAATGGTAGTTGGAAACGAGTTCAAATTGCATCATCAAGTGAAATCAAAAAACAATAATGGAAGAAAAAAATATATTCTTCAAACTCTAATATTGGGAATTTAATTTGTTAAATAATAATATTGATGTGATGCATATTAAGAATAATGTTTTTTAAAATTTCATCTTCAAATTTCTTAATGAGCATGTAAAGTCGAAGGATCATCTCAATGCCTGGAAATAATTACAAGCAATGAACATAAAGCATGATCTCTAGCCAAATGGTAACGGAAAGTATGCTTTGGAAATTTTTACAATGAAAAATAGGGATAAAGATTCATTCCTTTAAATTTTAAAACATTTAAAGGTATCTTATGGGTATTAGATTAACATATCAAGGTTTGTTGACATAAATCCTCATATGTTACATGGATTGAAAATCCACGATTCACATATTTTGTTATAGTAGTTACTTCTATTAGCATTGCATACATTATTACCTGAAAATGTTACTTCCATTGTATTTCAATTTTCATAATTTTTCAGACAACTATGTGAGAAAAAACTTCATCTATTTTATCTTAACAACCTTCAAGAGAGATTTTTATTGACAGTTTGTGCAATGGAGATGATCTTTCCTCCATTGTTTTTACCGTCATGATGAATTTAACTGTGCATTTGGTTAAGGAAGCTATATTAAGAGGCCTGATACATTATTGATGGATGTATCCAATTTATAGGTACTTTATTTATATTTTTTTATTTTTATTAAACAATTATTTGAACTTCATTAGATACATAATTATGTTTTTTTATTTTATTTCACAGATTTATTGGGCATTTGAGATCTTATGTGAAAAATAATGTTCAACCTAGAGGCTCTATTTCTAAATTCCATTTGGTATAGGAGTGTCTTATCTTTTGTTCTAGATTCTTGGATGATATTGATACAAGATTTAATCAAGTTGAACATGTTGAAGACACATCGAATCAATCTGAAATACATGATAAATCAAAAATCTTTCCTTCTATTGTCCAATCGGTTGGCAGAATCTCAAATGTTTTAGTAACAGAAATAGAATTATTACAGGTACATAGATATGTCATTATGAATAGTGAAATTTTAAATCCATTTATTGAATATTCGAGGGTAAAAACAAAGAGTCAAATGAGAGGACGAACATGAAATGAGAAATATATTACAAAATTTGTTAATAAACAGCTTGTAGAATGGTTTTCACGACGTTTAAGTTCATAAATATTGAAATAAATATGGATATTAGGTTGATACATATATTTTGTAAGTCTAATAATATATCTTACATTTTTCAGATCATGAATACTGATTCTCGAGTAGAGTTTTCAGAAGATTTGAAGTTTATTTCTCGAGGTGCTCTAAAACATGCTATAAAGTTTGATGATTATAACATGAATGGATTTATATTCCATACACATGATCAGTAAGAGTGTTTGAAAACATATAATAGTGGAATATTTACATTTTTTTAAGTAGAATACTATGGAAAGTTTACTGATATTATCAAACTAAACTACCACATATATTTTTCAGTTATTTTATTCAAATGAAATTTGGTGGATATTATTAGGGGTGTTAAAAGAGATTCCTTGCAATTTACTTCTGTGAACTTCTCTCTCTTGATGGATGTTGGTGACTATGAACTAAATGATCTGTATATCTTATAAATGCAATAAAATATTGTCTATTATGTGAAAGATTTCATGGACGAAGGGTGGAGTGTAGTTTATCACATAAAACAAAGAGACTTTTATGATATGGGTGATGAAGTAGAAGATTTGACCAATGACATTGAATCCCATCAATAGAAAGAAGCAATATTATTTTTCCATCATGATATTGAAAATATTAGTCTAGAATGGGTGGATAAAGTAGATAAAGTAATGATGGAGAATAAAGCCGACATGATTGAAGGAGAAAATGATTGTATGTGAAGTTATCCATTCATTTATCAACTACTTATGTCATTTTTGTAGGCATCCATTATCATTGTTATGTATATTTTGATTGTTAGTACCACACATCTGTTATCATTTCTATTTTTTTATGCATGATTTTTTTGAAATATATGTTCTGAACTTAATTTTATATGATTATATGAAAGTAATACCAAGGAGTAAATGTTATACTGATGCCAGTATAATATCAATCAACCTTCCATCAACCACTCTGACAGATGATGATCCATCCATCTCCCTCCCTACAGTATCTGAGATAACATCTTCTTTCCCCCTGCACCATCTCTCAAACCCCCAGACAGTGTCCCATCAACATCTTAGTTTATGTATTCTCGTTCAGAAGCCTCGGTAGTGAGGGAGTAGGGTTCCACTTCTAGTTCTTCATGGAAATACTAGAGGGTGACTATTATAGGTAAAAAATTTAATTTGAATAAATTTATGGCACTTTTATTATACTATGAACTATTTTTACATAAAAGATATAAAAAATACTACTTCGGAGAAACAATATGAAAATTGAAGATGTATTGAATCTAAATGAACAAAATATAGTTGTCCCATTTGATTCTTATGGGATCCCTATGGATGAATCCATAGGAATACTTGGCCAAATTCTAGGTCAGCTGGTGGAAGAGCCGATTTCCCTTCCCATTACGTATGATGATTGGAGGAAAATGCATTTATCTTGGAAAAATGAAGTTTTTGATTCACAAATAATGGTAATTTTAATTCATTATGAGGTAATTGAATATCATTATGTTATTAAAGGATAATATTTTCAAAATCAATATATGTGTACAAATGTTTTTCCACTTTACCATTTCTGATATTCGAGCATGAAAGTGGACATTGAAAATTTTGGGCAAGAAATGGAAGGATTAGAAATAGATATTGAGGAAAAAATTCAATGATACTTTATTGAGAACCCAACAAATGTATGACAAGGTACCCAATGGGGTACCTATAGATAAATGGAACGTTTTTATTGATAGGAATCATGATGAGCAACACATGATATTTAAGTATATATTACTATATTAATCTTATTTTACATTTATACATGTATATAAAAATTAGATGACATCCCATATATTACTGTTAAATTAAATTTTATTTATTACAGGATCTATCAAGGAATAATTTATTGAGTTGGTCTAAGAAAATCATCCCTCACACTACAGGGTCAAAAAGTTTTTCAAGAAGTTGGTCGACTCTGGTAATATTTTCATTAGTTTAAGTATTTTTTTAGACAATATTATCTGTATAATATGTTAAGTATGTTGATTTAAATTTGTTTAATGCATTCACATAGTTTAGGCCACCCAGCATCCCGAACAGAAGTGTGGTTGGATGTTCATAAAAAAATTGATGGGAGTTTTATTAATGATTCTGCCAAAGAAGTTGGGGTAGGAATTTATTTTTGATTATAATAACTAATTATCAATTTTCACTACATTAATATATATTTTTTATAATATGACTCATATTTTATTTATAGATAAAAATTAAATAACTATGGGATGACAAACCTGTGTAGTCCTACTCAGTCTCCCAAGATGACCTAGTTGATAAAGTCCTTGAGAAGGAGAATCCTGGTTGAGGGTGTGGGATGGGTTTGGGACCAACACCATCTAAGGTCATTGGTAGGAAAATGGGGATTTCAAGTGAATCTACTCCTAGTTTTAGTATCTCCCTTCCCCAAGATGATTATATAAATTTTGATTCTATGCGAAACAAAATTCAAGAGCAGGGGGCTAAGATATCCATTTTGAATAAAGTGTTGATTGATTTATATCAGAAGACAACCAGATCTACCCCTAGGGATTTTTTAATGATAAATGGTGGTGAGAAAGTAAATCACATAAATTAAAAATCATTTATTTTATGAAATTTTAATTATTTTAAGTTTAAATATAAATATATATTGTTTAATTTTCAATATTATTGTCTTATAGGTGCCGGTAGTAGGAAGTAGAGATGGAGATGGAGAGGGTGTTGAGAAGAGATTATCATTGGGAAATGATTAGTGGAGAGGGTTTGTTCATGTACAATGTTTTTATTTTGTATTTTTTCTTATATTTTAAATGGTATCGGGACAACATGTTCCCTATGTATGTGTTTTATAACCATGTGTCTATATGTAGTGTTTTAACGGGCTATGGAGATTTAAATTTCTTTATGATCATATATGATGTTTAGTTTCTTATCTCTATTTTACATATAGGTTGATCTAACTATTATATTCTACTATTTCCCACTTTTTCATGGTGACTTACTAAGTATGTTTATACATACTCCTACATTGGACCTTCTTGAATGCTTTTTTTCTTATACAGATAACTAGTAGAATGGTGGTGTACTTAGTAGACCTAGTATCTATGGAACATATAAGTAAGTGGAGGCACTGACCATGTTTGGTGGTCAGACTTTGGGATCTTGAGTTGTAAAATCCTATTCCTTTCACTTTCAGGTTTTTCTAGATTGGTACATACCTTCCTTCTTCTTTGTTAGGCATGTATTTTACCCTTTTCCTTTCCTATATATTTATCTATCTCATCTGATGTATTTCTTAGAGGTCACTACATGATTTTTTTACACCATAGAGGTTTTATTTTATTATACCTATAAACTATTTCATGGAGTTTATTGTATGTGTGTTCATGTATAATAGGATAAATCCTCCCACTTTAGTGATATTCTTACTATGTGCTTGTCCCTAGCCCTTCACCTATTGGGGGTGAACATGTGGAATCCCTCAGATCTTATAGGTGTCCTATGTAGGTCCCCATATAGGCAAAGTCATGACACAAAACCCCAGGGTTTTATCCAAGACCATAGTCTCTATCTAAACCCAACCATTATAGGAAAGTCTATACCCTTTTCCAAAGCTCACATCACAACCCAATCCTACAGACCAAGGATCGTTCTATGTTATCTCTCACCAAACTATGGTCCTATATCAATTATCTATACAATCATATCTCAAGACTATAACATATAGGATAACCCCTATATATTGAACCCTTTGTTCTATTAGTATCTTATTGTTTTCACCTTCTTGTTTAGAGCTGACTCTTGATGTGTTGGGTGATCTCTATTTTAGGAGGTTTCTTTTATCTATTTGTGCATGGACCCTGTTTTTTGAGATCTGTCTTGTGGGTCTTGGATAGGATATAGGGATGTAATTGGGTAACTCATAGAATATGGATTCTTATTGTAATAGGCACATAGAGGCATCCATGTTGTTTTTACTGATCTCGTCAAGGGGTGAGATCAGTTTTAGAAGTCCTAGGATTTCATAAAGTATTTACCCATTGTATAAATATAAGTTAGTTTTAATCCTATATTATGGAAGTTTAGATAATTTATGGATATTTAGCATGATTTCTATTTTGGATAATAATTTCTTATTGGTTTTGAATCATAAATGACCCTTTTAATGAAAATGGTATTCATGGTGGCTGGTTTCATATCGAGAATTATTTCTTTGTTATTAAATTAATTTATCATGTTTGTAGTATTGGTGGATTTAGTTTTAACATGTGAACCCTCATTTTAATGAAAGTACATTGATTCTTTATAGCTATTTTAAATGTATTGAATTTATGTTATCCTTGGAAATGTGTTGTGTAATAGTTTAAAGAATCAACGTACTTTCAATGAAAAATGTATTGAGAAATGTATTGATTATTTCAATGTATTGAGAAATGTATTGTTTATTATTTCAATGTGTTGATTCTTTCAATTTATTTATGTATTATTGATTCTTTTAATGTGTTTTGTCTTGTTTTATTCTTTAAATGTATTGAGAAATGTATTATTTCTTTTAATGTGTTGTTTTCCTTTGTCAATGTGTTGATTCTTTAGGTTTTGGTGAGAATCAATGTACGTTTATTATTTAGTTTTAAGATGTTATGTTTTATGTGTTGTTTTCCTTGTATATTGATGATATATTTGATTGCCTAGTAAAATTTTCATTCTTGTTCTTGTGTCATTATGGCTGTAGGTTCTGGGGATATAGAATTTGCAGCTAGTTTTTTTATAATTCATGATTTAACGGTGGTTTAACCACAACTAGATATATGTTTTTTGTCATGATGGTTTAAATCACCGCTATGTTAGTGTTTTTTAGGGCAGTGGTTAAAATTACTGCTAAATAAGAAAAAAAATATTTAGTGGTGGTTTTATCCATTTTAGTGGTGGTTTTTTCGATACAAATTTCAAAATTTCGTGGTGGTTCTTAACTGCCACTAGATTGTCAATATTTTTTTAAACAAAAACCACTGATAAAAATAAAAAAAATGTTAAATATGAGTTCTACAAAAATTTCTAGAAACCAAAACTAAATGGAAGGAACCACTATGTGTTCAATGTCAGAACCAATTTTAGCAGTGGTTTTTTGAAACCATCACAGAATGATGTTGTAGTGGTTTAAACTACTGTGATATAAAAAAACTACCACTAAATGGATTTTCTTTTGAAGTAAATCTTATCATTCCATCATTATCAAGGTTGGAATCAAGAACATTTCACACATTCTTTTATCAATTTACATATTCCTTCTATACCTCTTTAATATTTACTTGAATTGATGGTTGAACACTCATTTGAGAAAATAACATTTCTCCCATTCCTTCAGGATTTGAAGACCCATACATTTCAAGTATATAAATATTGGATCTTTTTTATCCTCCTCATAGACAATCTAGCATGATCCTTTTGACTTATATCATCTTCTACATTGTTCAGTTTCCTTAGGTGGTAATTTATTGAGTAGTCATAATATTTAATTCAATCGAACCAACTTTTTTGAATCATGTTTAGATATTTTTGAGTAAAAATATAATTTAAACTTTTTTGAACAGTATATAGATCACTCCTTTCTCTATAGAGATAATTCCTCCATATATTTAATATAAAATTTACCGCACCTAACTCTAAATTATAAGTTGGGTAATTTTTTCATGGACCATCAATTATCATGGGGCATAAGATATAACCATATCATTCTGTGTGGGGACATATCACAGTCCCCTCTTCAATGCATTGATATATATTATGAACACTTATCCAATGTAGGTTATTGTAAGAATATGTGTGCTGATTAGACTTATATTCAGTTCCTTAGAACATTCCTCACAACCATCCATTAAAAGTAACTTATCTCCCTTCCAATTTAACTTTTTTAGTGGATTCAATATCCATGAAAAATCCCCCACAAATCAATGATAATATCTATATAAACTAAGAAAACTATGGATCTCACTCATAGTGGTTGGTCTGGGCGAATTATCAATAACTTCTATCATTGAAGGGTCAACTGATATACCCTCACTTGAGATTATGTGACCCAAGAATGAAACTTTTTGAAGCCAAAATTCACACTTGGTGAATTTTTAATTAATCTTCTCCTTCCATAGTGTCTTCAATACAATTCTCAAATGATATCATGTTCTTCCTTTCTATTTGAATAAATAAGTATATAGTCTATAAATACCACCACAAACTTATCAAGGTAATCATTAAAGACTCTATTCATTAAATCCATGAAGATAGTGGGGGAATTAGTAAGACCAATATTCATCACTATAAATACATAGTGTCCATATATTCCACATAATACTGTATTGGGTATATCCACATTATTGACCCTCAATTGACGATATTCAGGACAAAGATCAATCTCGTAAAAGTATTGAGCGTCATGTAGTTGATAAAACAAGTCATCAATACAGGGTAGAGGATACTTTTTCTTGATAATGATCTTGTTAAGTTATCTATAATAAATTAAAAGTCACATTGATATACCTTTCTTCTTAAAAAATAGAAAAGGTTCACCCCAATGTGATGTACTTGGATGAATGAATCCCTTGTAAATATTCTCCTAGAGGTTCTTATTCAATTATTGTAACTCAATTGGGTCAATTCTATACATAGTCTTATAATAGGCTAGCACCGTATATGATTTTTATTGAAAACTAAATTTAAAAATTTGGTGGAGGACCATGAAACTCTTTTTAAAATACATTAATAAACTCCCAAATAATAGCATATATTCTATGTTAACTTTCTCCCCAACCACCTAAAATAATCACCCCTTTTGAATAAGAATCATAACCCATGTGATGGATTCAATTTTCAACAGAAGTTCATTTTTGTTATCTCACTGATAGGTGATCATAGTTTGGTTCATAATATCAAACGTAACTTCCCTTCCTTAGCAATTGATGTGGGATTTCTGTAAATAAATAAAATAATTGTGAAAAATCACATTGAATTTAACTATAGAAAGAATGAAAATAATTTTAGGGAACACTTTCCCATAAACTTAAACTAGAGAAGAATCATAGAATTAGGATGAATTTATCATACCATCAGGGGTTTCTACTATTAACTCAACATATAATTTTTCAGGTGGTACTATGATACCCTAGAAAAGTATTCAGATATAAATAAGTGGGTAGATCCATAATCAAATAAGGCATTAATAGTTCAAGAGTGTATGGTAATTGTACCTTTCACCACATCAATATAGCACCCCTCATCATAAATAGTGATTTCATGGTATTTCCATTTATCTCTGTGATTAAAAGGTTTTTGAAATCAATCATCATCATCAACCATCATTTTTTGGCACTGGATAGCGTAATTACCATACTCCTAACATTTAAAACACTAGAGTGTGGGTGGTGCATTCTATGGAGCATTATCTTTATTCAAATCATTGACTAACTTATTCACATCACTTATGAATTCTATTTCCATATGACCTTCCTTTCCACACATGAATCATTTACCAATTCCCTTAATATAAATTTCACTATGTTTCCTTCCACACATCAAGCATAAGGGAAGGCTCAACTTATTCTCTTTATGGTTTTTAGAATTTTCTTTTATTTTTTTCTATTTTCTTATAAAAACCATGAAATTGATGGGTAAATCTAATATCCATCTCCACCTTGAGAGCACATAGAACAATTTATTCATAGATATTGAAATCTCTTATGGATAATTCCTTTCAGAGAGTTGGTTTTAAGACACTAAATAATCTATTAACCTTACTTTCATGTTTGATGATAATACTAGCATCATTACTAAAAAGTATTATGAAGTTTTCATCATAAGTATCATTAGATTAATCATCATTATTCTTTAACTCAAGGAATTATTTCTTCATTTTTGTATGAGGAATTTTAGGAAAGTACTGATTGAAAAATAATCTTTTAAAATCATCCCACACTATATATTTAGATTCGTATTATCCTCTTCTGTTATTGTTAGGATTTCACCATTGATATTTTTCTCCTTCCAAATGATAAAAAATCAAAATAAATTTCTCATGTTCTAAACACTTAAGAATAAAAAATATATTCTTAATGGTACAGATCCATTTCTCAGTGACTACTGGATTGGTGGAGACACAAATAGAATGTGGATTTTGCCTCATAAAGGACTCAACAGAACATTGTTCCCTCATTTTATTATTTGGAATATCTTCATGATTTATAGATTGATAAATTATGTGAGAAAAACAAGAATATTTTTCATTCTATCTCTCCTAACATTAGGTTTCTCAGGAGGAAAATCATTACATTATCCATTATATTTAGCATTAACATGACTTTTTCAGGTTCCACTCATTGACTAAAACCAAAAATCATAGTATTGTCAACAATAATCATGGTGGGAAACCACATAATCATGAAAATATATCATTTATAAGATGTATAAATTGATTCACCTTCTTCTATGACACCTTGGGTTTAACATAGGTCATTCATGATCATTACCAAAACATTAGGATTTTATCATATACCTTAGGCTTATCCCTATGGTTATTACTAAAGTTTTCTTATCCCAGTTTCCAAAGGTTAACTAAACCTTTCTTTGATACCAAACAAAGTGACCAATACTTTTCATACATAGATATGATATCTTAATATATGAATATTCATTATATAATATTTTGATTCATTCAAAAATAATTTATGTCTAGTATCAATAGATATTTGGATACGTAAACAACTAGTTTATAAAATATCCACATCATCTCTAATTCATTTCTCCATAACTGTCACCCTTATTAGGTATATCATATTTAATACCATTCTTCATAGCTTAGGGAAAGAAAACTTGATAATAGGGTGATCTCATGTACTCAGTAAGGGTAAATAAGGGAGATATTAATGATCACAAAAGTATAACATGCATATAAGAATATAAGAACATGATCTTAACATTTAAAAACCATACCCTATATATCAAGATGATAATATTAAGTCAAGTAAAAAATCATGGTAGTTCATAAGATATAAATCAAAATGGAATCAAATAACATGAGCAATGAAATCTTAACATAGGCATGATACATTAATTTTTGGCATACAAATAATAATAGAAAATCACTACTAGAAATTTTTATTATACCCATGGATCTATAGCTACCGTTTTAGAGGTATGTGTCTATAGTTTTTTATAGCCACGATTTAATTATTAGTCCATGGATACAGATTTTCGTCTCTTCTTTTTTCAATACCCATCAGGCTCCACCTCCCCCGATTCGCGACCCTCTCACAATGACGCCCTCCTCCCCCAACGACCTCTCTCACCGCAGCACCCTCCTCCCTGATGACCACTATCTCCACAAAACACTCTTCCCCAATTACCTCTCTCGTCATGGAACCCTCCGCCCTGACAACCTCTCCCACCAAATTTACCTCCTCCCTCACGCTTCCAATCAACGATGCCATTCCTCTTCCCAGCCGATGCTATTCACGACAGCCTCCCCACATCCTCCTCTAATATGCCTTTGACATGGGTATCCATTTCTTGTGTGAGGTCTCCTCTCCACGACCTTCCTCACCCAAAAATACCACCCAACGAGACCAACCCACTGACGTCACTCTGAGACAGCTGCCCCACCTCCTCCTCTAGAACGCCTTCGACGTGGCTATAACACCTCATGGGGATCATCCTTCTCCTTGGTTGGTCAGACCTCCTGATTACCCACCAAAGGTATATAGGGATTCAACCCCTCAGATTTCAATCATGTGTATTTTATATAAATATTTACTCTTTATTATTCATCGTGGAGTCTCATATATCATCTGAATCATTGTGTTCAACTATACATCAAACTCTAACTTGACATTTCTCGATCACAAATAAAAATTCTTCTTGAAATTCTCATCACTACAGTATAATGTCCAATCCCTGCCAATTTTTCAACCACAATTCTCACCATGGTTTCCACTATGGCATGACTAAATTCTTTTTAATCTCATTTCACTATATTTTTTTTCATACTATAATGTGGGCATCTGTTGACTTCAAATACTTCTTTGGTAAGTATTTATATCATATAATCTTGAATCATGGAACGTACCTCAATATTTTTTAATTTGAATTTGTGGAAAAATTATCATTATATTTATTTATATGATTGTATGACTCATATTCTCCATCCAATGACTCAAAAAAAATAGGGACACATACGTAGTACCTTCCTAAGGATTAATATGAATCATACACAAACGTGTTTACTATATCATCCTTTTTTCATGGCATAAGGCACTCTATGAGTCTCTTTCTTCTAGATATCATTATGGAATTGATTGTGGAGTGGTGGATTATTCCCATTTTCTACTTGTAGTTTATAATCACACCATGGTCATCACTATGGAATGTTCATCATTATATCACTCTTTTATATATACCAAAATATTCTTTTCTACAGTGTTTCAGTTGAATATTAAGCTATTAATACATCCTTTAAATCAATATTTTCAATGAATTAAAATACTCAAATAAAAAACACAATCCAAAATCTCATTTAATAATCACCACAATCTTTTGTAAATAATTACTTGACTATTATAGAGTGGTATCAAAGTTTGTAGTGCAAGATTATCCTTAGACATGAGGTTGAATATGATAAAGATGATGCCATCTAATTTAAAAATGCCACTCCTGTACATGTTTTAATAGGTTTATCGGTACCACACTAAGTTTTTCCCTTATAAAAAAATGGTCACTCCAATAGCTACTAGATAAAATCCCATATGGCTCGGTACTCTCTCATGGGCCACCATGCCGACCTGCATATGTGAATTCTAAGTACCCCTCACACACCTACACCATGATACCTTTACATACCTATATAGGCTCTCTACATATTCACATATTCTGGTCTTAGCTAGAATCTATCTTTTGATATTGGATGTTTCCTCCATGATTCCTCATTACTCAATTCAAGTGATGGAATATAGACCCATCCAATTTTTTTAAACACATCAATTTCCATTTTCCAAATTGTATGAGTAATATAGAAATCATAAGAACATTAATAAACCCTTCAGTTTGAACACTCTCAAAAAATTTCAAGAATATTTTTATATAATCTTCTCTACTTCTTATGATTATTAAAAATGGATGGAAGAAACTATATTTCACTTCAAACAACATTTCCATAAGTGAATGGATCTCAACAACTCCAATGCTAAAACATTGTTTTCACTTTCCAAAGAACCTTCCAAAATTTATATTTGTATGAATTATTGACTATGAAGGATTCTCAAGAAACTCCACCTACAAAGTTGGATACATTTTTAGATTGTGAATTATTATTCTAGCTTAAGTTTCTTCAATTGTTCTCTATTTGAGAACAAGAATCACTTTTAATTACCTATATGGTTAGCACAAAAATAAAACACAAATGATAAATGAATAAGGTGGAACCTCTTTTAAATCATTAGAGTGAGAAAAAAGGCTATGAATTTCTTCTCAACCATGAAACTCTTTCTTTTAGAACTATAATTTTATGTAAATTCTTCACACTGGATTTTCTATTTTTAAAAAAATCTTGGGTAGAATATATTCTCTTCTTATTTATTTGTATGAGATCTTATTTTTAACATGTTCCCTAAAATCACATACATAACTTACTACATTCTTCATTATTCTGAAGATTTCATCTTGGGTTGGTGAAATTGTCAATAAACATTTTGAGTTTTGACTATCCTACTTGAACATCCCACACAAAATTTCACAAGTTATACGATTGTTAACTTTTGATAATCCCTCATGATGGTTGTATTTTACATCTTCATATGGAATAGAATATTTTCCTTTTATCTCTTTATTTATCTTGTTCTTATTTCATTTTTTTCGTTTCCAAATCAGCCAGTGATATAACTAAATAATCAAGGGGTATATTGATAGATTCATTGGATTATTCAAATGTATTCTTGAGATTTATTTTTTTCACATCAGTTTCAGTAAATGTAACACTTCTCTTGAACTTCTAGAACATGCATTAAAGTTGATATTTATTCTATTTATTTTCCAAGGCTAACTAACCATTATTTATTAGATTTTTTTTATCTTTTGTCATTATTTTATTTTGATACATACTTAGATAAACATAAATCACACATGTGACCACTACCATTACATATACAATAGAGATCATCAAATTTTTAAAACTTGTTTATATTATAAAGTTTATTCCATTTCACCTCTAGTTATTGCCTTATCTTAGGCTTAATCCCTCTCACTAATGGATTTCTCTAAATTTCAGCAAGTGATATATTATGCCAAAATTCAAATGCATTGTGCCGAAACCTATTATAATACCAGTAATGATGTTCACAATTTGTTTTAGTTTTATGAACTTCATACTAATGATATTTTTTAGATCTTATAGTATACCAATTTTGGGAAATCTTTTCAACTATTTGGGATCAATATAAGGAAAATCAATTCATACACTTACTTTTAGAAACCTTGGATAAAGTGGTTGATTTCTCTTAATTTCTATTTATACATTTTTGTATAAGTTTTTAGTTTATTCATACATTATGTACAGAAATAGATTTATTAACAATACTATTTTCAGATGTGGTCAGTACCTTTCTTTTTATAGTTATTGAAATTGATCATTAGATGATCTCAAGATGTTTTTGGAACTAGTTGTAGATCTTTTTTCTTAAGAGTATCCCTATGAACAATGTGTGGAACAACAATTCTTCCAATTTCTAATAAAGTCCAAGGTTTAGTTACTTCTATATTTTTATGTCAAACTTCAAACTATAAGAATATCATATTGAATATGTTTCTCTCATCATCAATTTTTTTTATCTTGTATTCATGGGGCTTCTTGATTTTATCATAATCTTCATCAAGAAATTTTTTCTTTTTCTATAAAATATGGTCAAAATATTTAATCTTATTTTCTTTGACATATAGTTCATTATTCATGACAATAGTAACTTCTATATATGCATCATTCCATACTTATATCCTCTTCCAAGTATTTTTCTTTCTCTGGGATTTCATTCAGCAAATCCATCTCAAATATGATGTACTTTCTTTCAGGCTTAAAACTCCTTGTGTTTTTTTCCTCTATTTGATTAGTAATATTTAAACATTCAAGCTCATTTTTTATAAGGACTTCACCTTCATCTCTGATTCTTTTTCAATACAATTTACTTATTCCTAAAATTCTTTAAGGGTATAAAAATAAAAGCAACAACATATTTGTGATATCTTTTTTAGATTTACTCAAAGAAAACATATGAATATACACATTCCTTTTTAAATAGATCTTTGAAAATATGGTCCTCACCACTTGTTGTTTATTCCTTAGAGGAAGAATCATGATAAGAATTTACAATTACATCATCTTCATGGAAAAAATCTGATTCAATAAAATTATAAGTTTTATCTGTATTCTCACCATTGTAATTCTCATCCAATTATTTAATATTCGTGTTTGGTTAGGTATCATCATGATATTAGCGTGATGAAGTTGGATTTTCTTCCTTTTGTCCCAAGAGGTAAATCTTATTTATCATTATCATTTACTTATTACTTTTGTTCTTTCATCATGATCTATCTTTAACTTTAACTAGTTCCTCAATTGGTCCTTCTTTTATCTCAAATTAAATCATGGAACATACCTCATCATTTTGGAATTTGAATGTGCAGCATAACCATCATCATATTTATTCATATGAATGGATGACTCATATGCTCTATCTAATTAATATAATGTTACTTTCAAAGACATGTATATAATACCATTCTAATAACTCAAATGCACACACATATGTAATTAATTTATTTTTTCATGGAATAAGGATCTATGTGAGTATCTTACTTCTAGAAATCCTTATAAAATTGGATATGATGTGGTAGATTCTCCTTGTTTCTAAAAGGAGGTTTATAATCTCACCACGATTATCATTATGGAATGGTCGCCATTCTATCATTGTTTTATGAATACCCTGATCATCTTCTCTGTGGTATTTCATTTGGATATAAAAGTTTGAATATTTCCCCTAAATTAGTAATTTCACTTTATCAAAATACTCGCATCATGAACATTGTCCATAAAGTTATGCATATTCACCATGATCTTATACAAAGAATTACTTATCAATTGTAGTGAGGTATCAATTTTTTTAGCCTATGATTCTCCAGGGACTTGAGGTGGAAGAATATATATATGATATCCTCTCATTTAAATATTTCATGTGCAGTTGTGTTTTAATAGGATAAATAGTATCACACCAAGGTTATCCTACATTGATTTTTACATAATGATGTTTCTCCTCTAAGTAAAATGTGCTCCCTGTTGGGTGGAAGTGGGGATGAAGGGTGGGGGTGTGGGTGAAGGGTGCATGGGGGAAGTGTGCCGGGGGAAGTGGGGGGTGAAGGGGGCCAGGGTGGAGGCCAGTGTACCGTGGGTAGGGAGGGGGCAGCAGGTGTTTGGGGGGGATTGGGGGTTCTGGTGGGGGTTCTAGTGGTTGGGGGAGTGGGGGTGTAGGTGGGGGGATGTGGGGCTATGGAGGTGCAGGTGGGGGAGGGGGAGTGGTGGTGAAGTTGGGGGAGGGGGTCAGTGGGTGTGAAGGTGGGGGGCATTGGTTGTAAGGGGGGGTTCAAATGAGTTGTGGTGAATGGTGGGGGGAGGTGGGGGTACAGGTGGGGGGTTCAGGGTGGGTGGGGGCGCAGGTGGGTGGCAGGGCACTAGGGGTGTAGGTGGGGGGGAACTAGGGCTGCATTGGGGGGGAGTGGGGGTTCCGGTGGGGGTAGTGGGGGTGAAGGTTGGGGGTAGTGGGGGTGAAGTGGGTAGGGGTAGTGGGGGTGAAAGTTGGGGGAAGTGGGGGTGCAAGTGGGGAGGGGGAAGTGGGGTGCAGGTGAGGGGGTAGTGGGGGTGCAGGTGGGGGAATTGGGGGGTGAAGGTTGGGGGCAGCGGAGGAGAAGGGATTAAGGGGGATGGGTGAAGGGGGGTGGTGGAAGTGTGCAGGGGTAAGGATGGAGGAAGGGGGTGTGGGGGGAGGCAGTTTGTAGGAGGTAGTAGTGTATAGAAACTCATGAGTGAGTTTTATGAAAAACAATATTACATTCAATATAACATCTTATTGAACTCCTCTATTGATAACAATTTGGAGATGAGATTACACTAATGGTTAGTGTATAGCAAACATGGATGATCTAAGAGGCGTTAATTAACTAGACTGCTCTCCCAATTCATTTGATTCATGTCACAACATATATATTAGAAATTTTCATAGGTATGATGATGATTATCATCTTGAAGAGGCATTCAGTGAATATGGTGTGGTAGTAAATCCATGGGGTCATTTATGAATGAGAATCAAAAGACTCTGTGGTTTAACTTGGTAAAGATATTTACATTACAGAAAATATCACATTAGTATTCATTTCAAAACTAGTATCACGATATAACTGATATCATACAATCTTTAAAAAAACCATGGTGAATAATAATTGAAATAATCCTTCGATGGGGGTTTTGTAAGCCCAAGATTCTAGAGACTAATTCATTCATGATAAATATATAAATATAGAGAACATTAAAGGAAAATAGAGACTGATCACTTCCAAATTCATTTATGGTTTATATTCAACAATTTGATCAAGTTTGATTGATTATAAAACATAATAGGGGATAAAATCTCAAATTTAAAAATGCATGAAGTCTACATTGAGTGGAACAACTTTTGAGTCCATGCATGATAATTTAACTGGTGTATAACTTTGTAAGTCCCAACATTTGTCTTGGTGTGTCAATGCATATGACTATTCTACCGAGCATATGACTTTGAAAGTCCCACTGTATGAGGGAAATTGAAAAATTGAATTTTCATTACATTATAAATTAAAGATGGATTTTTTAACTCATATGAAGTGGGAATTTGAACAAAAATCCTTTATTAATGATCGTGTTATTTAGTATTGGGATGTAAATATCAATCTGAATATTATTTTTTATTTTTTTTCTATGGATTCGTGTATCATTTATCATGTGCAGTTCACACAATGGTCACATATATATAAGAATTCGTTATATCTCATTTCTTTTCCCACAATTTCCTTATAGGTGGTTTCTTATTATGGGGCCAGTTCTATCCACCACCATCGAATATAGTGAGTTCAACATCGGATTTGGGTAAGGTTTATTAAATTTTAATTCTTTGGATCAATTTTAATTAGGGGTTTTGTGATTTTTGGGTTCCTTAAACTTTTATAGTGCGTTTTGGATCTTGATGAGGTGGATTCGAGTCATTGTTGATGATGGATTACATGTGTATGCATAGGTAGGAATATAAATATATATGTTCCCCTTTTATATATATTCACTCATGGTAGTATGAATATATATATTGGGGCTAGGTGTGCTTATATATGGATATGAAAAATTTATACATGTGTAAATGTAATGGGGTATATGCAAGTATAAACATATATCTAAGGACCCCATTGTGCATATTTGTCCATGAAAATATGTATATAGGGGTTAGGTGTCCTTATATATATGTGAAGTTACATATGCATGTAAGAAGGACAAAAAGGAAGATTTGAGTTTCCGTCATCAAAAGAAACACACCTTGAGGTTGAAGTAGGTTCCCTCTACCTAACCCTTTAATTTGAATTCTATAATTGCTTGATTGTTTTAAAAAAATCCATAATTTCTTGATTATTTAAAAAACTCGGTTTCCAATAACCACTAGCTTTATCAATGAAATATCTATTTATGAGTTTCAAGTGTATGGGATTACTAGTTTATGTAATTTCCTCTCATATAGTCTTAAACTTGGAAAAACCAATTATATTTTCTTCTATGTAGCCTAATGTATAGAAAATACACTAATTTAAGGACAACACATATCTTGATTCATGTTCTTAAAGTATAATCAATTATATCTAGATCCACATTCTCTAATCCTACTGTGAATACAAAATTTATTACATTCCCAATACCTTCTAAGAATTTAGGCCTAATGCTTAAGGATGGGTTATCCCCTCTTATCCCAATTCTATGATGTCAAAATACTTTAGTGTAGGTTGTTCTGGGGTAGGGGGTGTGATGGGGGTAGGGAAAGTGTAGGGGACTTGTGTAGGGGGGCTCGGGGGGTTGGGGTGCAGTACGGGGACTGGTGTAGGTGGGGGTTCATGGGGGTGGGGGTGACACTGGGGGTTGGTGCAGGAGGGTTTGGGGGCTGGTGTAGGAGGGATGGGGCGGTGCATCAGGGGGAGGGGGTAGGGGGATGGGGTAGGGTGCAACATGGTGTGTACTGGTGTAGGTGGGGGCTGGGGTATAGCAGGGGGTTGGTTCTGGTGTGTGTGGGGGGGGGAGGCTGGTGCATGGGGTGGGGGGAGGTCCTGGGGGTTGGTGTAGGAGGGGATGGGGGTTGGTGGAGGGGACTGTGGGGATACATTAGAGGGAGGGGTAGGGGAGGGGGTAGGGGTAGGAGTGCAGCAGGATGTGGACTAGTGCAGGTATGGGGGCTTGGGGTCGCTTGGGGCCAGTGTAGGAGGGTCTGGTGCAGGGGGGCTAGGGGTGCATTAGGGTGTGACGGGGGAAAGGGGGTGTGTAGGGGGAGGGTGTAGGGGGTGTTCATGTGGGGTTTCCATTGAAATGCATCTGAAAATATCCCAACATGAAGGTGATGGAAGGACGGATGTGTGAGAGGAGGAAAAACATAAAATGTCTACTACTAAGCTCTCCATATTTCCTATATCATGAAACAATTGACCTAGAAAAAGATAGAATTTAACCAATTAAAATAAATGCACCTAGGAATGATTCATAGTGTGACCAGGGGTTTCACACCATCAATTCCTTCCCCTAGGGATTTCATGGATTAAACTGAGGTTCACAGCCTAAAATGTTCAAGATAGGGGGTTCACCCCTCAACCAACCCCATTCAAGGCATAAACCCTATGGGTCACAATATGGAAGGATACTATAGCTTAAATTTTAGTTATTTTTCACCTTGAACCTCCACAAACTTCTACCCAAACCATAGTGGTACCAATAGAAGACTCAAACCCAATCCAAAAAAAACATTTAGGAATGTCTATTGTTCAGATTCCTGATCCAAATTCCAATTTAAGAAACAATCCATGATTGGTATTAAAAACACAAATTTCCTCCAAAAATAACGAATCGGAAACCTATGAGGCATTAAAAACTCCCCACCATAACACTTGTCATCCCCAGGAATCCATACTATTCATCAAAACATGTATAACAAACTACTATTGTTGTAAATTCCATATACTCATTATTCTCTATATCTCGATTCTAAACATGTTTTTGTTACACAAATCCAAACATCAAGGCATGGATTACATTAGAAGTTGATCCACTCACTCACTACAAACGCTAACACCAAGAAGGATATCACCACACCCATATATCTAGACACTCCTTTGTGTCTTCAACTGATTCATAGTAAATCTTATAGTTATCTTTACCATACTAATCTTCTCAAACTGAAAATGAGATTCCAATGGTCTATCGAACTGGTAACTAGATTTTAAAAAATGATCTCAATGCAGTTTTCACCTCACAGCAAACCCCAGGAAAAACACAAGTCAGTTCTCCAGGGGGTGGAGGGGGTATTTACAGCAGAGGGTGGGAGTGTATGGGAAAGTGGGGTCGGGGTGTCCAGGGGGCATCCATGGGGGTATAGATGAAGGTGGGGGGATGTCCAGGAGGATATCTAGGAAGGAGGGGGTGTCCAGGTGGGAGGGGTGTGTCCAGGGGGTCTGTCTAGGGGGAGAGTGGGGGTGTATAGGGGGGGTCAGTAGGGGGATATGTCCATGGAGGGTAAAAGGGGGGTTTGTAGGGGGTCTTCCCATGGAGGAGAGTGGGGATGTGTAGGGGGTGAAAGGGGGTCAGCAGTGGGTCCGTACAGGGGGAGAGTGGGGGTGCAAGGGTGGTCTGTAGGGGGAGGGTGTGCAAGGAAGTCTATAAGGGGGTGCAAGGGGGTCAGTAGGGGGTCTATATAGGGATTGTGCAAGGGGGTCTTTAGGGGAGGGTGCAAGGGGGTCTGTAGGGGTGCAAGGGGGTTGGTAAGGGGGTCTGTCCAGGGGGAGAGTGGGGGTGTACAGGGGGTGTAAGGGGGTCTGTAGGGGGGTGCAAGGGCAGTCTGTAGGGGTGCAAGGGGGTTTATAGGGGGTCTGTCTTCGGTGGGTGCAAGGGGGTAAGTAGGGGGTCCGTTTAGGGAGGGGTGTAGGGTGAGTTCTATTCAGGGAGGAGGGATATGTCTAGGGGGAGTGGGGGGGGATTTACTGGGGTAGGGGCTGTAGGGGGAGTGGTGGGAGGGGGGCTTTGCAGGGGGTAGGCTACTTCATGGGGGCTATGGGGTGTTTTTTTATGAAATGGTAAGGTCTATATCCACAGTTTCAAACCGTGGATACAAGCCCTTTGTGGATTAAGATTCTTCCACGGTTTGAAATCATGGATATAGGCCTTTCCCTATAGCCACGCCAATACCATCCATGTTCCATTGAACCATGTATATAACTTATAGCCATGGTTTTAGGGCTTATATCCATGGTTTGAAACCGTGGATATAGCCTAAATTTCTAGTAGTGAATCATTTGCATAGTATTCAAGTCTCATTTACAAGGCTATATTTGTGGAATGGGTTCACTCCCCAAATCATATTACTAGTCAAGGTTCACCCCAAGACAATCATAGTGGATATAGTATCTTACTGAAAAAGTTTCACTCCCCATTCCAATCATATTTATCACATGATATATCAATATTTCCCCAACTCATTAGAGGGAGATAGAGATACCACCCATTAAATAATCAAAATCATACATATGTATTCCACAAGATCCTATATCATCCATCATATCAGAACCCATGAAAAAAAATAGGTTTCATAAAAATTTCATTATTGAATAACCTAGGAAAAAGGAACATGTTTTATCAACATCATGCCATCATAATATAATCCATAAAATGAAAGCATAAGTATGGTATCCTTGGATCATATTCCTAGAAAATAATAATCAATATTAATGGTTGTTGTCATTGATGAATATAAATACCATTAAAAGGTTATTAACACATTCTTGAGGAAAATAACTTTTCCATTTTAAAATCACTTAATAAAAAAATACACATAAAAGAAAAACATATTTTTTTTAAAAAATGTAAATTTTAAAAGTAATATTAAAAGAAAAAATTATTCATGATGGCAGAAAAATCCATTCTTTTTGTATAAGTTAAAAAAATATTCTTTCCATATTTTTGTCAGAAAATTCACAGAGTGTCTTGTTTGGAAAACGAAAAAAATATTCCTTTGAAACCATTTCATAAAAAATAAAAAATGGTTAAAAATGAATTTAAATAATCATATGAAAATATTAAAAACCTTCTTTAAAATATTTTTAAAAAACAAGGATATCAAATAAAAGGTTTTCCAATCAAAGAGAGAAATAAATCCGACTTTCCTTAAAAACATATTTTCAGTATATTGGGTAAAAAAGATGAGGAAAATTAAAGTAAAACATTAATTTTCAAGAAATAAATATAGTAGAAGAAAAATAATGGGTATATTTAGAGTTTGATCATAATATTTCATCATCATAACATAATCATAAATAATATTGATAATCAATGATATTGTGACATAAAACCCATTACCTTGAGTTTTCCTTGCTTCAAAAGCACTCTAACATTCTTTATCATAAATTTAAATTTTTTATAATTCTATAAAAAAAATCATTTTAATACTTATAATATCTTATATTATCCATTTATAACATTTCAACACCCCCTTTTATTAAAAATTATTTATTAAAATCGTCATTTATCAGTGTTAACCGTTTCCTTGATCATGAGTATTTCGGCTCAGTAGTTTTAGTCCTTGTACATTTATCTTGGTTAAATAATATTTGGATTATAAATCATGATATAAATATGATATATATTCATTATATACATATTTAGAGTCATCCATAAAATTTATAGATAGAAAAATGAATTACACCATTCTTTGAGATGGTAGGTCCTATGTACGCATGAACGCTACATTCATTTTTTGAAGGATAGAATAAAAGAAAGGAAAATATTAATTCAAATTCCTAGGATAATTATAATAATATATATTTATATAATATATTCATCAAATTCTTCCTCATTACTACCTAAGTAAAATATAAATGAAAAACAAATCACATCATTTCATGGAAGTGGGAGTCCACATGTATGCATGAATGATGTTATCATTTCACAAATAATTGGACGGTAAGTAGGTAGATGTGATATTATAATTTAAGAATTATAAATCCATAAAACATGGAGATGAAAAATTAATTGTATCGCTATGTAGAGACAGTAAGTTGTATATATGCATGAGCGATACTTTCACTACTCATTTGATGGGAAAGAGGGTACATAATGGTGATTTCATAATCATAATAAAATTTAAAAATATTTAGGGTAATTTATTTATTATTTTATGATAAATAACCTACATTTATAAGAATTAAATAATAGTAGAAAATAATGTTATCATGTAAGGAAATTACCTATTTTTTGAAACGAATCGTTTAGATCTCCTCTAAAGGGATCTGCAATTGGTCTTTTGGGAAGAAAATAACATATTGAGTGTGTTATGTGAAGTAAATATGATTAATTCGTAAAAAATCATTATATAAGTCTCAATGTGGAGTAAAAAAGTGATGTATGAGGTTCCTTTTTATAACTGAGAAGATGAAAACTTTTGGAATTTCTCAGAATAATAAATTATTATAAAATCATTATTAAGATAAATTCATACCAATGGACATGGTTTTGATGATATGTTAGGATAGGGTTTTACTCCCATAAAACAATATAATTTAGACAAATTTTTGTTTCATTTTAAACCTTATAATTTTGATTAACTCTTAGTTAACCAATTTTAATATTAACTATGGTAATAAATTTTTCATTATTAAAGGGTTGTAATTTTTACATATAAGGTAAAAATTGGAATTTAAATAGAATATTTATGAAATTTTGGACCATATAAAATCCACATTCTCTTATTATAATATTTTTATGATTTTTAAATAACTTTTTAAAATATTATTTAGATAAAATATCATTATTTTTAATTTTTATACTATTAATTTAAAATAATTTCAAAGACATAAATAAAAAGTTTTAATTTTAATATAATGTCTTTAAACAACAATAATATATCTTATTCACTGATAACATTCATTGAACACTATAAATTATTAAAATTATGTCACTTTTAATATTTTTTAAAGTCATTTATTTTATTTTTCTATTAATTAAACATATATTATATTAGTTTTGCACATGAATTTAAGGTAATTATAAAAAATTTAAAAATTATAAATAAATTTAAATAAAGAAAAAAATTAATTAGTCTCAAAATAGACATTTATGTTTATTCATAACTTTCTTTTTTCCCTATGTGGACACATAATATATATTAAAAGCAAAGAGAGTGATATTCTGAAACTTTTTTTATTTAAATATTGTATAGGTCATTTTCATAGAAAATTTTCCATTAAACTAATAAATATATCTACTAAGGTGTTAAGGGTAGAATTACCTTAACAAAATAAGAATAGGATGAAAAATCATCGATTTACCACTTAGTTTTTTTCTAGATTAACCCGATTTACCCTTTACTAATGTGTTAACTTTTACCATGGTTAATATTTATATTGACAAAAAATAAAAGGGTCCTATTTAAAAAAAATAACCCCATGATTCTAAATATTTAATTCATTTTATCTAATTTAATATCAATAAATGGTAGAAATCAATTTTGAATTAAGTTCACAAAATGAGACAAAAGCTAATTTTTAGGAAACAAATTTAATCATAAAACTATGTTTATTATTATCCTATGGTTAAAAAAATATTTTTTGAATGTTTAAAACATTTTATCAAGTAAATAATACATAAATTTAATAAAAACAACTCACCAGTAGGTATTAAATTAATTTATTCAGATAAAAATAAATTTCATACATAAACAATGTTTTTTCAGAAAAAAAATTCTTTTTCTTTCAAATGATTTTTATTTTAATTTATAATAAATTTATAACCAATTATTTAATTTTATTCACATATAACCATAAATTTTTTATATTTTAGTTAGTAAAATTAATAACCACCAATCCAATAATGAGGCGTTAACTATCATTTTAAATAATAATATTTTAAAAGAATATCGGGGTTCACATAAACTTAGTGTTGCGTGTAACACAAGCTATTGATAAAATAAAATTATTTAAAGTGAAATATTTTATAAAAATTCATGTGGTGTTATATATAGTAAAGGCACTATAACCCCTCATGATGTATATAAATCCTCACAATAAAATCGTGGATCCTTTGTCCAGTGTAATCCCTCGAAGGGAAGAAGTGTTTATTTTTTTTATTTAGTAGTCTCCATATAACTTACACTGTCAGGATGGAGTCTTTTATAACCGTGATTTAAGTATGTTGTGTTCTTTATTTTCCATAAATATTAATTTTATTAAGGATATATAGGGCATATATGGGATTTCTTCCACTGTGTAAGATTATATAATGATCCACTAAATCCCATCAATGGTATCATAACCTCTTTCTTTGATGAATCAACACATTTCTTTATTTACTTAATGAAGAACATGGTTTTTGAAATGTAATTAGGATTTCCCCAACCTAACATTACATTATATTATAATATATTGTTGGGTACTCTACTCAACATTATGTTAAGCTGTTAATGTAACATCGAGTGTGAGGTGGTATTTTGTTGTGTTGTTAACATAATTTGGAATAAAATGTGCATCGTATGTTAAGAATTTAACAGTTTCTTTATCACAACCATAGAAAAATAGTGAATCAATTTTTCTCCACCTAATGTTGTGTTGAGTGGAAATGTAATTTTAAGAGTGATCGTGAGATTACGTTTTTAGATAACATAATGTCAAGCATAGTATGCATTATACACGTTTATTGATGAATAGTGTTTGATATTGAGTGAGTCTGTCATGAGCCACTACCTATAAAGTGTACCCCTCCTAGGTTGATATTGGGAGAAAATAGATAGTAACCTAAAAGTCCTACCCCTAGTAGGCTTTTGGTTGGTTACTATCACCGAGGGTATAATAAATATAAATATGGGTGGCATTTCCCTCTAAGAGAAAAACATGCGGGAGAGAGAGAAAAGATAGACACCAATCAACTACTACTCAAACTCAAATATAAAAGAAACCTAAGTACAAAAATGTAATTTCATGAAATAACTACTACAATTGAAGGAGATAACTATAAGTACCAAAGAGATGTAACGATGGTAGAAACCCTAAATCCCAAACAAATCATGCTAAACCCCAAGATAGTAGTAACAGGACTAATCTACAACCTGGTCCAACTGACCTAAAGAATAGTTTATTTATACGTAGGGTTAGTATAACAGTATACTAAGTAGGATCCTCCCCAGAGCCTCTCATGTAAAAAGGTAATGAAAGCATGCTAAAGAATAGTAAACAACAAGTAAAACTAACTCATTACCTAAACATGTATACTAAGTTCTCAACATCACCATGGATACTCTCCCCAAGTATCACATACAAGAAAATATATATAATAAATAATATCAAGGGAACCTGGATACTACTTCCCCAATGGTTTTCTGCTCTACTCCAACGTCACAAATCCTGAGAATATCTCTCCAAAAAGGCTAGCCCACAAACATCTGGGAAAAGCACCACAACATGTACCTCATGCAACACACCACCACATCCATATAACAAAAAGTAACCAGGTAGTTTTCAAGAGCCACCACGGTCCGCATAACATGTATCATACATCAGGTATTATACCTCAAGCCATCATAACCCATACACTGAGTAAGGATTTGCAAGCCATGATATCCTAAAAAGTTTATACCTATAGTAGTCTGTAGGAAACTATATCTAGAATAAATGTGTGTAAAATAACCATAAGCCATTATAGCCATCTACACACATATATGGGGAAAACTAAAAACCGTATATACCAACACAAGTAACTACCAAGAGAAGAGAGTGGGGGGAAAGGGGTAGTCAACTATCCATCCTCCCACTAGGATGTTGGGGAAAATAGACCCCCCCCAGGCTCAGAATCCCTGGGGTATTACTTTCCCTAATTGAAATGGTGGAGTAGCATATAGAAATAATAAAAATTATATGATGTAATATAGCTCACCACCACACTATGGTCATATCCTAGTCTCAAACACAACTATAGATAACGTCTCTTGGACTCCTGGTTACCACTATTAAGACCGAATATAGTATAAGCACACAACCATTTAAAGATATACATTAAGTTATCTTATTCATTTTCATTAGTTTAGCATTACATTAATTAATTATTTAACTATTAATTAACCATTAGAAATTTTTACATTACATTTCATTAGAATCTCAACAAATATATACACCCTCGAGTCATAAGAAAACCAAGTCCAAGACTTCTCAAAATTTCAACTTCAGTATTGCATCCCAACAAGCTCCAACCCCATGGGTTAAAAATTTATTCATTTTTTAACAGCATTACTTTACATGTTACTAGGTACTCTAGAAAACATTCTAAGCACCCCAAACACAGGTAGATCAATATAGTGAGTAGATGAAATACACGTTGAGTATTCACCACCTATAGCAGGAGAGTTAACTCGTAAAACCATGAGGATCTAAACACAGAAATCATGTGGCATACCCCACATGTATTCACCTCCCATAAAAATAGATTAACCAAACACATCTTTATGCCTCAAGTAGTTGGTAAAGGAAAGAAGATAAACAAACAACATGGATGCCTTCCAAACAACAGATTCAAACAAGCATCCAACTTTCATAACAACAGGTAAGACCAACTTCAACCAATTCTTTCATCTCCAGTTTCCTCCTAAACACCCAAATGCATATACTAATGCATCTCACCGTTATAGGCATCAATTAATTCCACAACAACTAGGCCTCCCTTCCCCACATACTTCAATAGCCCTCCATGATCAGCTGTGCTAGGCTCGCATCACATCTAGGCCTCCCCACCAACATACCAAAAATCTCCTCTAGGATCAACCATCATAGGATCACATCACATTCGGGTCTTCCCACCCCACATACCATAATATCCCTCTAGGATTATACATCTTAGTCTCACATCACATCACAAGAACTAGGAAAGAAACATTGAAACTGGGATATTAGTCATAAAAATATGAATCAATCCTTCAAACACAACTACCTCTCACAACTCAAAAACATAGGGCACTTAGACTTCATAAGAAAGAGGGAAACATAGGCCCTATTAATACATTATCTTTTATCACACAACTGGTTCTTATTTCATCTTGAATTAACTGATTCATTATTCACAGTTCCCAACTATGGGAAACCTAAGAAAAAAGCTATCAAAATCTCTCACAGAATAATTAAACCACTAATTTAACATGAATTTAATTATTTTATCAAGAAGCATCAACATGCTTTGGGTACAATAAACAATTAAATTAAACATGAATACTTGCATCAATTTGATTGACATCAAATTACAACAACAACCAGATTCATTAAACATGCATCTTTAATTCCATTATCCAATTAATTATCAATTAATTTCGTATTTATCTTATTTACCAATTTCCAACAAGAAAAACATGCTAGACTAATCTAGGAATAGATATTACATTATCTACAAATCAAGAGGGGAACTATTATCACAGTATAAATTAGCAACATTGTCAGGCAATCAATACTAATTCTTTAATCAGGTTTAAAACCTTATTAGGATAATTTTATTATTTTACAAGAGGATAAATCATGAAAACTCTATGATTGTACGTAATTAAATAAAGAGGGAGAAAATACCCTATCTTAAAAGGCCATCAACATTATTTACATGAGAATGGACCACGTAACAGATCTCTGATCACCCCTCCTGCAAGAACTACATCGACCTGAGGATGTTGTGACACAACCACACCAACCAATAACCAAGGAAAAGCCCATTAGAAAAATAAAAGATTATCCTCCATTTCATTGAAAAAAGAATGGGAGGAAAAAATAGATCAAAATGGGAGAAACCACTATAAAACAAAGTAAAAAAAACACACCTTGGGTCAACCTAAGTCACTACAGATCGAAGATGGAATCCTGAGATCGATCCCCATAAAAGGCATCTCCAAAACGCTGAAGAGGGTTCTACTGGGTCACCTGGGATGAGAGAGAGGGAAGCTGCAGTCATAGGGTTTGACAACTCGACTGACAGAAGAATGCTTAAGACATTACAGTAGCAGGGGATTACACGATGAGTAATCCCCTTTCACGTCATGAAATTCCTCAATATTGGTTTTCCCTAAAAAATCAACACCTTTAAATTTTATTTATTTTTTAAACCCTAAAATATTACACTGTGTGAAACCCTCTTTCATGTGGTGTAATTGTTTTACACGGCATGAAAACCACTTTTACATTGTGAAAGTTCCCAGCTCTAAGCACCCAACCTCCTCCAAACTTCCTCTATGCTCTGCAAGCCTTGGAAACACACAAAGGGGTAATCCATGTAGGTTTAGGCCCTTACAGAGTCCCACATAAAATATTTCCTCAAAAGGGTGGTTTTTTACCACCCTCAATGTGATAAAGGGCTTCATTAAATTCCCATGCATCCACCTTGTAGCACAACCACTATTGTCGTGCCACCCCATAGAGTGGAAATCCTTCTATATGTCAACTTGTTCTCTTCCTATCAGTACCGACCTACATCGAACCTATTCACCAACCCAACAATACATTGAGGGTCAAAATATTATCAAGTTAAAGTATAAGAGAAATAAACTTTTTTTTTAAATTTATTCAATTTTGATTATTGTTTGTAAATTTTTTATAAATGATATGTGATTATCTTTATTTAATGTATTTTTACAAGGATAAATAAAATATGAAAGTTTCATATTTTTTCTCATGTTAGATAAAATATTTATCTAATTATTTACTTCTTTATATTATTAATATCAATAATTTTTTATATATTATAGGTCATGTGTATGTTAAATTTATATGATAAGCTGCTTATAAAAGATAAATCCCTACATTACATTCTATGTGTGATTA
The DNA here is from genome assembly GCA_963277665.1 of Viscum album. Lineage (NCBI taxonomy): Eukaryota > Viridiplantae > Streptophyta > Magnoliopsida > Santalales > Viscaceae > Viscum > Viscum album. The sequence continues at coordinate 1,465,375,816 of OY728138.1, read as the reverse complement.
AATAATATTTATTTTTTCATATACCCTAACCTTGGTTTATTTTTAGAGTTATAAGCTTGAGAACAATGTATAATATAGTTTGTTCATATTAGGTATTAGAGATATCATGAATTAAATTGTTTCTTGGGTAATGTTTCCCCCGGGATAGGGACTTAGGGTCAGACAACCCACCAGCTTAGAGGCTTATTCTTAATATAAGAAAGGTGAGGGGTTAGCTATCTATCACTTCATGCTTATGAATATATAGATTTTCTATCTCATATAACTCTATGACTTTACATAAAATGTTCATGCACCTTAGGCATATGATGAATTCAGATATGCGTGAATATGTTTGGCTTTTTTTGGAAGAATAACACAAACTTGTGAGTTGTGTGAATAGTTACACACTATTATGGTGAGAACACATTAATTTGGTGGATGAAATAGGGATTCCAAATCTAAATTGTTAAAAGCGTACATACAAAAAGGAATAAAACATGAGAAGATAAATATTTTTTGACATATAGAAATTTTGAATTTAATATGAATATGATGCATATTAAGTAGGTGATACTTTTAAAAGGAAACTCATTAAATACTAAGTGCGAGATTACTTCTAAAGAATCACTTATCAAGACCTCGATCATCCAACCATGCAGGTTCTGCCAAAGTAGGGTTCCTCTAGAATATCTTATGTAAGGAAAGTAAGAAATGGGTAACACTAAATCATCATTTGGTGGGTTCTCCCAAAGAAGGGCTCTCAGAATTATCTTTTTTAGAATGTTATTGGAATTTTATTTGGGTTCCACTTAGCTAGGATACCTTGTGAGTTTGTATACTATAGGAATGGAGTTGGGTTTATCCATATGAATAATTCAGGAAAAGAGCTTCTTAATCAACTATCCAAGAATCACAATTGTTATGATTGGGATTTTTCACTATATAAATAACTAAGTGGTGAGAGAAACACTAAATAGGACTCCTTACTTAGTGAAATATGGATCTTGACTCACTAAATAAATGTGATGCTTGGGGTCATCATTTTTAATTGGGTTAATTTCATTAAAAGTAATTGATGGAAAATATAACACAAGATACTCACCCATAGATATGTCTCTGTTATAGGTTATGGTTTACTTTATGATTGTCATATTGAGATCCCTTATAGGTATAACATATAGAACAATTACAGATTGGTTTTTAATGTTTTGAAGTGTTATCAAAGCAAGGAAATCAAAGAATTTGAATGTAAATGTTATGGAAATCAATTTTCCCAACTCTGACTCATGGGTATTTTATATTGGATGTGCATCGCACATTTTTGTAGGCAAACAAAGACTTAGAGATGGATGGGAATTGATAAAGGGTGAAGTAGATCTTTATGTTGGCAAAGGATAAATATTTTTTACATTATAATTTACCTCTTATGATCTAATTTTGCCAAGTGGATTAATACTATAATTAAAAAAATGGTTAATATGTTCCTACCATAAACTTGAATTTGATTTCTGTACTGTGTTTAGACAAGATGATATTTTCATTCATTATCACTACGAAAAAAAAGGCTATTTGTGATGGGTCAAGGGCTCGTCAAAAATAACCCGTCGAAAGTGGTTATTTACGACAGGCGGATTTTCCCCGTTACAAATAACCATTACTTGCGACGGGCTCTTACCGCCCGCCGCAGAAGGTTTGGTGCAAAATATGTGCCAAACCGCGGGTAAGGCTATTTGTGACGGGTTCCTAATCCCGTCGCAAATAGTCGGCTGCGATTTTTAGAATTTGTAACAGGATACTCTCCTCATCGCAAATGTTTTGTCAGCAGGTACTATTTGTGATGGGCCCCGTCGCAAATAATGTTTTAAATGCCTGTGACATTTAATGCAGGCAGAGTTATTTGGAATGGGGGTCATCGCAAATACCACTTTTTGCGACGGGCTACCCATCACAAATACCCCTGTCTCAAATATTCTAACCTATATATACCCTCATCAGTTTTCCTCTCATTTCACTCTTTACTCAACTTCTCTCACTATCTCTATTGAAAAATTTTAAAACATTCAAATCAAAGCATTATTTCTGACTTTAACACTCCGAAAGCTTCAGTTTCAACGTATTTATCTATTTTTTTATTGTTTAGTCAATTTATTTTATTTTAGATTATTTATAATTTTTCTTAATTAGATGTAAATTAATTAAATTAGAATTAGATATTTATTTTTCAGTAATTACTTTTATAAATAGTTTTATCCAAGTGTTAATTAACAATAAATTTTAATAATTAGTAATAATTTTAAATAATTTGTAATAATTTTAAATAATTTATAATAATTAGTAATAACTTGTATTAATTAGTAATAACTAGTAATAAATTGTATTAATTAGTAATAATTAGAAAAAATTAGAAAAAATTTGTAATAATTAGAAAAAATTTGAAACAATTATAAATAATTTGAAAAAATTTGTAATAATTATAAATAATTATGAATAATTAGTAATAAATTGTAATAAATAGTAATAATTAGGATTAATTAGAAATAATTAGGATTAATTAGTAATAATTAGTAATAAATTTTAATAATTTGAAATAAATTGTAATAATTTGTAATAAATAGTAATAAATTGTGATAATTAGTAATAATTAGTAATAATTAGAAATAATTTCTAATAATTTGTAATAAATTGTAATAAATTGTAATAAATTGTAATAAATAGTAATAAATAGTAATAAATTGTAATAAATAAAAATAAATAGTAATAATTAGTAATAATCAGTATTAAATAGAAATAATTAGAAATAATTAGAAATAATTAGTAACAATTGGTAATAATTAGTAATAATTAGTAATAATTAGTAATAATTAGTAATAATTAGTAATAATTAGTAATAATTAGTAATAAATTGTAATAAATAGTAATAATTAGTAACAATTAGTAATAATTAGTAATAAATAGTAATAATTAGTAATAATTAGTAATAATTTATAATAATTAGTAATAATTAGTAACAATTAGTTAGAATTAGTGATAAATAGTAATAATTAGTGATAAATAGTAATAATTAGTTATAATTAATAATAAATAGTAATAAATAGTAATAAATAGTAATGAATAGTAATAAATAGTAAGAATTAGTAATAATTGGGAATAATTTGGAATAATTAAGAATATTTAGGAATAATTTAGAATAATTAGGAATAATTAGTAATAAATAGTAATAAATAGTAATAATTAGGAATAAATAGGAATAATTTGGAATAATTTGGCATAAATAGGAATAAATAGTATTAAATAGTAATAATTTGTAATAATTTCTAATAAATTGTAATAAATTGTAATAAATTGTAATAAATTGTAATAATTAGTAATAATTAGAAATAATTAGAAATAATTAGTAATAATTAGTAATAATTAGTAATAATTAGGAATAATTAGCAATAATTTGGAATAATTAGGAATGATTCGGAATAATTAGGAATAATTAGGAATAATTATTTATAATTATTAATAATTAGTAATAATCAGTAATAAATAGTAATAAATAGTAATAAATAGTAATAACTAGTAATAATTAGTAATAAATTGTAATAAATAGTAATAAATACTAATAAATACTAATAATTAGTAATATTTAGTAATAATTATTAATAATTGGTAATAATTAGTAATAATTAGTAATAAATAGTAATAAATAGTAATAAATAGTAAGAAACAGTAACCAATAGTAACCAATAGTAATAAATAGGAATAATTAGTAATAATTAGGAATAACTAGAAATAATTAAGAATAATTAAGGATAATTAAGAATAATTAGTAATAATTAGGAATAAATAGTAATCAATAGTAATAAATAGTAATAAATAGGAATAAGTAGGGATTAATAAGAATAAATACGAATAATTAGGAATAATTAGGAATAATTAGGAATAATTAGGAATAATCAGGAATAAATAGTAATTAATAGTAATAATTTGTAATAATTGGTAATAAACAGCAGTAATTAGTAATAATTAGTAATAATTAGTAATAAATAGTAATAAATATTCATAACCATTCATAAATTGTAATAAATGGTAATAATTAGTAATAATTAGTAATAATTGGTAATAATTAGTAAAAAATAGTGATAATTAGTAATAATTAATAATAAATAGTAATAAATTGTAATAAATAGCAATAAATAGTAATATATAGTAATATATAGTAATAAATATAAATAAATATAAATAATTAGTAACAATTTGGAATAATTAGGAATAAATAGTAATAAATAGTAATAAATAATAATGAATGGTAATAAATAAGAATAAATTGGAATAATTAAGAATAATTAGGAATAATTAGAAATTATTAGTAATAATTTGGAATAATTTGGAATAATTAGGAATAAGTAATAACAATTATTAATAATTAGTAATAATTAATAATAATTAGGAATAATTAGGAATAATTAGGAATAATTAGTAATAATTAGCAATAATTAGTAATAATTAGTAATATATGGTAATAAATTGTAATAAATTGTAATAAATTGTAATAAATTGTAATAAACAGTAATAAATAGTAATAAATAGTAATAAATAGTAATAAATTGGAATAAATAGAAATAAATCAGAATAAATCGGAATAAAAACAATAAATATTAATAAATAGTAATAAATAGAAATAAATAGTAATAAATAAAAATAATTAGTAATAATTAGTAATAATTAGAAATAATTAGGAATAATTAGAAATAATCAAGAATAATTAGTAATAATTAGTAATAATTAGCAATAATTAGGATTAATTAGGAATAAATAGTATTAAATAGCAATAAATAACAATAAATAGTAATAAATGGCAATAAATAGCAATAAATACAATAATTAGGAATAATTCGGAATAATTATTAATTAAATGTAATAAATAGTAATAAATAGTATTAAATAGTAAAAATTAGTAATAATTAGTAATAATTAGGAATAATTAGGTATAATTAGGAATAATTAGGAATAATTAGTAATAATTAGTAATAATTAGGAATAATTAGTAATAATTTGAAATAATTAGTAATAATTAGTATTAATTAGTAATAATTAGTAATAATTATTAATAATTAGTAATAATTATTAATAATTAGTAATAATTAGGAATAATTAGGAATAAATCATAATAAATTCGAGTTCTTTGATAAACTGGCACAATTTCCAGCGGATTGGAGGCATTCCTTTAGATCGACGCCTCAACTCCTTATAACTTTCTTCCACTAAAATCAATATGAAAAATTTGCTTGGAAATATGTCAGAGCACCTTTTTCAGAGTGATTTAAGTTAGAGAAAGTTGTAAGGAGGTGATATGTTAGACAAAAGAGGCCATTTTGCCCGATGAGTCACCCCTTTCACTTTTCTGCGACTGTAATCACTATAAATAGTCTTCTCTGACGTAAAAATATTCATTTTATAATACACGAGAGTATGGAGAGAAGCGTGTTGAGTCCTCCCTGCTCTACATCCACGTGCATACGAAAATGGGTATTTGAATGTAGGAGAAGACTTTTCATTGTGTTTTTAGTCGTAGAAAGTTGCAAGGGGATGAGTCGTCGGTAAAACGAGCTTCCACCAATCCATTGGAAATTATTATGCCTGTAATTAAGAATAATTAGTACAAAATACCTGGAATTTATAATATGTAGTGGTAATTAGTTAAATTTTTATAAATGAGTGTATATTAGTATAAAATCATACAAAAATAGTATAAATTACTATAAAATAATATAAATTATAATAAATTTCAAGAAAAAAGGAATTTAATTATCTTCCTTTTTTGGATAGTGTTTATCTTATATCTAATTATACAAAATAACTAATTATTTCATATTTTTTAACAAAATATAGATCGAAGAAGTTAACAACAGTCATTATTAGATGACCATGCTTAGATAACTAAGCACATGAATCAAAACAGTTTTGGTTTAAATCCTGTATATATTGAGGGTGTTTAGGCTTTCTTATCATTTTCATCATTAAAACCAAAATTCCTTTCAGAGGGTAAAATTAATTGTACTAGTAAAAAATGTTCTCTGAGGACATATGGAACATTTGACAACATTGGAGGTCATTTATTGCATTTCAATTTTCAACCAGATTATGCTTTTTGGTATCAACATGGTGAACACAATTCTAGATAAGATATTAATTATTTGGGTCTAGATCCAGCACGGTTTCAAATTTTAGTACATCATGTGGTAGGTCTGTCTGTTCAAAAAACTGAAACTTAGGATGATATTGATTTAACTCCTGAGTTGGAACTATCTCATTTATATGAGTTGTTGAGTTCAACTAAGGATGTTGTATATCCTTGTTGTAATATAATATAGATTGAAGCTGTTACTAAATTTATGGTCATTAAATCAGATAATGGAATGTCAAATAGTGGTTTTGATCAGATATTCTCTTTGTTAAAACCATTAATCTCTGAAGGAAATGTGTTGCCTACAAATTTTTATGAGAGCAAGAGGCTGGTTCTATAACGACTCAAACTTTACATACATTGTTAATACTTCAAAATTGAAGCACACTTATTACAACATATAACAAAACCATGAAAGGAACGTAGAGGTATAGTGTCTTTAGAAACTGGGAAACATAAACAACTGGTTCATAAAGTGTCTACACTGTCTCCCATTTATTTCATCATATCTATAGTCCCTTTTGGCATATCTTACTTAATAACCTTCTTCCTGACCTGGGGAATGAAAACATACAAAAGGGTGAGCTCAAATGATCAGTAAGGGTAAACAAAATAGATATCAATCACATCGTATTCATAAGAACATAACTTTAGGAAATCTTAAGCTGCAAAAGAGAGCATAATATCATAACATGGGATAAATCATAGTAGTGAAATGTAATTCCAATAATTATAACTTAAAACATGAAACTTTGTGGCATACATACATAATCATAGAGAATCATTTATTATTAGTCAAGACTCATTTCCAAGACTATCTTAGTGGACAAAGTCCATTTCTGAACCGAGTTCACTCCTCGTTTCAGTCCTGTTTCACTGAACCGGTATAACCTACCATTCCATCCATGTATATCTCATGAGATATAAAATCATTACCCAATGCATTAGAGGGAGATATAGGTCCCACCCATCTCATAATGATACCATTCTTATGTGTGCCACAAAATCATAAACCATACATCATAGCATAACCCATGTAATAAAAATGGGAATCTTAAACATCATGACATCATAAAACAATTCATATAAGATAAAGGAATTCATAAAAATAATTCCATCACAACAAAATCAAATCAATGTAATAATAGGGATAGAAACATAACCCTTTATTATCTTAGATGGAAAATAATTTTGATAAAACACTTGAACTCCATTCTTGAGGAAAATATCCATTCTGATTCAAAAACACTTTTCCTTTCTTAACATGTCGTACAATTATAAACTAAAAGAAGTTGATTAAAAATAAACTTGAAAACTTGTAAAGGAAGATTCTTGGAAATAATGTTTTAAAAATCCATTCATGTCATATAAGTTAAAAAAACATTCTTCTCGTACTTTTTTCGGAAAGTCAAAAAGTACCTCGTGCGAAAAATGACAAAAGATTCCTTTCATATCTTTTACTAAAATCTCACCGAAGGGTAAAATTGGAGTTAAAAAATTGTAGGTGGATGTAAATAATATTAAATATTGAAGAAACATGGATGTGGATGATGAAATACACCCCAGTAAATACCAAAGTATAAACAATCTCGGATAAAAATGAGATTGTGATATTTCCCTTACCTTAGGTCCGATATGATTTGTACGTGTCCGAACCTCCTATATAATGATTTAAATAATTTTATTGACTTATTACAGAATCATACTTATTTTTATGATATCATATATGGTCATATTCTTATCTTCTTAGTAGTAATATTTCATTGCTACTTGTTATTCGGGTGTTTATAACTTTTTGTTCTTATGCGTGTTTTGTCGAATAAATTCTTATTCGTCTCTTTAGGTTATAGATACCTCATTACCAGAATGTTATTAGTGTAATATATATCATATTAATTCATTCAATTTATTTATATAATCATTATGAAATGAATATCATGTAGAACGAGTCGCATCACATTGTGGAGACGGTATTCCGTACGTACGCACGAGTGATGATATCGTTCCTATGATCGTTGAATTGTATTGGAGTGTATGTATACTATTTCAGAATCAGTGTCACTTTATAATAGTCATATATAGTCATTATTTACACCATTATACCCATCCAAGTAAGGTGGTGGTGGAAAATAGATTACCCCACGGCGGGGAGATGGTATTTCGTACGTACGCACGCGCGGTGATTTCTTTTTCCGTAGGATGGATAGATGGTGAAATAGGGTTGTTTCATACATATAATAACATATCAGTATATGGGTGATACTGATGTTATTACTTCATAATGAAACAACTATGGAATAAGAAGTGGAAGAAGAAATAAAGATGAAAGAATCGGTAACGGACATTACCTCTTCTTTGAAGTGCTTTTTTGGAGACCTCCTTTTAGGGCACTAAAATAGGTCTTTGAAGAAGACCAGAACCTCTATGATGTTTCTAGGTAAGTGGAGAGAATAAATTGGCAGGGGTTGGCCAAGCTTGAAGGCTCAAAGTGGTGTGAGGAAGAGGGGGAGGAGGTGCCCTTTTATAAGGGAGGAGAGGGGCTCCTTTGGAAAAACTAAAAATATTATTTTATTATAAAGTCAAGTTCAGTTTTAAATAGCTCCAAATTTATTTATTTCGAAGATAAGGTGGGGATGGGTCGAAATCCTCTCATCCAATAGAATTTAGACAAGTTTATGTTCCTATTTTAACATTATCATTTAGATTTAACATTAAGTTAAATAATTTTACTTTTACCGTGTCTTCTTGTGTTCTTATACTATAAGGTTAATAAACTTACTATAAGCAGCCAAAAGAACCCCAAGTTGTTTATTATTAATATATATAACCTTATCTAAGTCATTTGGCCGAACCTTAGATTTTTAGGAATAAAATAACAATTACTAATATAATATTTGTTTTAAAAACTATTTTATTCAATTTTGACACTATTTAGTAATTAATTTTTGTGAAAATAATAAAAGAATGATTAGTTCGAAAAAAGTTAACTAAATCAATACTAACATGTCATATTAATCTATAAAATTAGTGTAATTCATAAAAAGTCTCAAATTACATTTATTTTGGTGTTTATAACATCAATTATGTCAATATTTCATTAATAAGATAATTATTGTATCATCTTTGTGTCATAAATAAATTAAATTATTTAATGTCTAAAAATTACAAATAAAATACAATTATATAGGAAATCTTTTTATATTTATAATGAATATTTATAGTAGAATTTATCTTATGTATAACCCCATATTAAAAAATATTTACTTATTAAACTTTGATTTTAACTATTTTAACCCTTCTTTAAATAAATTAATAATAAATGTCCTAATCTAATCCAAGTGGGCCTAAATGATCATAATTTATTACTAAGTTTGTTTTTGGTCTAATTAAACTTATCCAATAGAATTAGTACATGTTTTTGGGTAATAATAATATCATCTTTACCCTTAATTACCCTATTTACTTTTAACCGAGGTAAAAAAAGTAAAAAGTTACTATTCACCAAAAAATTATTTTTATCTCATTGAACCACATTTTACTTACTGAAATCAACTGTGTCTCTCGGATTTTTGAAATTCCACTCTCAGAAGCGGTAAAATTAAGTTTTATGAAAAATTCAGTTTTTTAACTACCACTTAGTGGTCTCACTATTCATCAAAAATTGAAAGTTTTTAGAAAAATACCAAAATTTCACCCTAGGCTAATTTTGATATTCCGAATCCAAAAATGAAGTCCATTTTGGAAAATAAAATTTATAAAATTTCAAAAAGTGGTTATTACTATTCATAACGGCTAGTTTTAATAATATTTTAATAGCATATCGTTGTTTAGTGAAACTCGGTATTGCGTACGACGCAAGCTATCGAGGAAGGTCGCGATTTCGTGTACAGCAAGCCAAGCAAGTGTTGTGTGTAGTGAAAGATTTTTTTGATGATTTATATAACATAAAAAACAAAATACTTCACATAAAAGTCTCGGGTGTTACATTCTACCCCCCTTAAAATGAATTTCGCCATAGAAATTCGTCACTTTGTAACAAACAGATGAGGATACCTCTCCCTCATCATATCCTCAATCTCCCATGTAGCTTCTTCTAATTGGTGGTTCCTCCATAAAACATTCACCAATCAAGTGGTCTTGTTTCATAGGACTTTTTCTCTACGATCCAGAATCTCTATCGGTTGTTCCTCATAAGAAAGATCTTGCTCCATCGGTACAACTTCTGAGCTGAGTACATGTGAAGGATCAGGTATGTACTTTCTCAGGAGAGATACATGGAACACATCGTGTACTTTAGAGAGATTCGGTGGAAGCGCCAATCGGTAAGCTACCTTCCCAACATGATCCAGTATTTCGAAAGGACCAATATATCTAGGGCTCAACTTCCCCTTCTTTCCAAATCTCATGACCCTCTTCCAGGGAGATATTCGTAAGAACACTTTATCACCCACTTAAAACTCTAGGTCTTGTCTTCGGTTGTCGGAATAACTTTTCTGTCGACTCTGAGCTGCTCTTATGTGTTGTTGAATAGATCTGACCTTTTCTGCCATTTCATCAATAAGATCGGGTCCTAATAGCTTTCTTTCCCCAACTTCATCCCAGCAAGTTGGAGTCCTGAATTTCTTTCCATAGAGTGCTTCATAAGGAGCCATCTGAATACTGGATTGAACGCTATTATTATAAGAAAATTCCACCAAAGGTAGGTGTTGATCCCAACCACCTTTAAAATCCATAGAGCAAGCTCTCAACATATCTTCTAGAGTTTGAATTGTTCTCTCAGACTGACCGCCTGTCTAAGGATGATAAGCAGTGCTGAAACTCAACTCTGTATCCAGAGTATGCTGAAGACTTCACCAGAACTTCGAGGTAAATCTCGGATCCCGATCAGATATAATAGAAAGTGGTACTCCATAAAATCTTACCACTTCCTTTACATATATCCTGGCAAGTTGATCCAGAGAGAAATCCTCTCTAATAGCAATGAAGTGTGCAGACTTTGTAAGACGATCAACTATGACCCAGATAGCATTATTGCCTTTGGATGTTTTAGGAAGTCCTATGACAAAGTCCATAGTGATGTTTTCCCATTTCCATTCGGGTATGGGTAATGGTTGTAACATCCCCTTAGACTTCTGTCTCTCAGCATTAACTTGTTGACAAACCAAGCATCGAGAGACATATTCAGCAACATCTCTTTTCATGCCATCCCACCAGAAGTACTCTTTCAGGTCCCTATACATCTTCATGCTTCCAGGATGAATAGAGAATGAAGAACTATGAGCCTCATCTAGCAGCTCCTTCTTTAATTCTAGGATGGGAGGAACACAAACCCGATTCCTGAACTTTATTATCCCATCAAAATCAAGGTTGAATTCAGGAACCATTCTCACCTTCTTTTGTAACTCGACATCTTCTTTCTATGCCTCTTTAATCTTCACATGTATAGATGGTTGAACATTCATTTGGGAAAGATAAGATTTTTCCCCTTCCATTATAATTCCAAGATCCATCCTTTGTAAATCCATAAATATTGGATCTTTTGTGATCCTCATCATGGATAAAATAGCATGGTCTTGTCGACTTAATGCATCTTCCACCTTGTTTACTTTCCCAGGGTGGTAATGGATTGAGCAGCCGTAATCCTTAATCAGCTCCAACCATCTTCTTTGGTGCATATTCAGCTCATTTTGTGTGAAAATATACTTTAAACTTTTATGATTAGTATAAATATCACACCTTTCGCCATAAAGGTAATGCCTCTAAATCTTTAATGCAAAGATTACCGCAGCTAACTCCAAATCATTTGTTGAGTAATTTTGCTCATGGATTTTCAACTGTCGTGAGGCATAAGCTATCACCATATCATTTTGCATAAGAACACACCCCAATCCCTTCTTGGATGCATCATTGTAGATCAAAAACCTTTCTCCACTACAAGGCAGTGTGAGCACAGGTGCACTAGATAACCTTCTTTTCAACTCCTTGAAATTCTCTTCACATTCCTCCGTCCAAACAAACTTAACTCCTTTCCGAGTCAACTTGCTGAGTGTATTAGATAATCGTGAAAAATATTTCACAAAACGTCGATAATATCCAGCCAAACCAAGAAAACTTCAGATCTCGGTTACTGTTGTTGGTCTTGACCATCTTTCGATAACCTCTGTTTTTGCTGGATCCACATATATTCCCTCTTTTGAGATTATGTGACCCAAAAATGCAACTTTTTGAAGCCAAAATTCACACTTGGTAAACTTGGAATAAAGCTTCTCCTTTCTCATGGTCTTCAATATAATTCTCAAGTGATTTTCATGTTCTTCCTTTCTCTTTGAATAGACAAGAATATCGTCTATAAAGACTACCAAAAATTGATCAAGATAGTCTCTAAAGACTCTATTCATCAGATCCATGAAGATAGTAGGGGCATTAGTAAGACCAAATGGCATCACTATAAATTCATAGTGTCCATACCTTGTACAGAAATTTGTCTTTGGTATATCCTCCCTTTTGACCCTTAATTGATGATACCCTGAACGAAGATCAATCTTGGAAAAGTATTGAGCTCTTCATAGTTGGTCAAATAAGTCATCAATGCATGGGAGATGATATTTGTTCTTGATAGTGATCTTGTTAAGTTCTCGATAATCAATGTCGAGTCTCATTGATCCATCTTTCTTCTTAACAAATAGAACAGGTGCTCCCCAAGGTGACGCACTAGGGCGTATGAATCCCTTATCAAGATTCTCTTGGAGTTTCTTCTTCAATTCCTGCAACTCATTTGGGGCCATTCTATAAGGTGTCTTTGAAATTGGAAAAGCACCCGGTACGAGTTCTATTGAAAACTCAACTTCACGATTTGGTGGAAGACCCGGTAATTCCTCCAGAAAGACATCATCAAACTCCCGTACAATGGGCATATTCTTAATCGTGAGTTTCTCACCAACCATTTGAGATAAATAACCTTCATTTAGTGGAATCAATACCCATAAAATGGAATAAATTTCCACTAGAAGGTTATGTTCATCCTTGCATTGATAGATAATCATAGATTGATCTGGAATATGAAATGTGACTTCCCTTATTTGGAAATTGATATGACCTCTATATAAATAAATCCAATCCATGCCAAGAATCACATCAAATTCCACTATAGGAAGGATCACAAGATTTGCAGGAAGCACTTTCCCACAAACTTCGATCGGAGAAGAATTATAGCTTTTGATGCGACTGTTGTTCCATTAGGTGTTGTTACAGCTAACTCAACATCTAATTGTTGAGGTAATACGGTGATACCCTTAGAAAATTCTTCAGAAATAAAGTAGTGGGTGGATCCAGAATCAAATAAAACATTTGCTACTTTAGAGTGGATGGTAAGTTTACCTTTCACCACATCGTTATCGTACTCCACATCGCTGATAGAAATTGCATGTGACTTTCCTTTGTCTTTAGCCTTAAGAGTTTGTTGACGTCGACCATCATCATCAACCCTTGGATTAGGGCATTTATTGGCATAATTTCCAATCTCCTTGCACTTGAAAAATTGAAGTGTAGTAGGTTCATTCTGTGTATCTCTTCCTTTGTTTCCATCATTAGACATCTTCTTCCCATCATCGCGGCATTCAAATGCCCGATGACCTTCCTTTCCACATTTGAAACATTTACTTGTCCCTTTAAGACAACTCCCTCCATGTTTCTTTCCCCACTTTGATCATAACGGAAATCTCATCTTATTTTCAGTGTGCTCTTTAGATTTTCCTTTAAATTCCATTTTCCTCTTCTTATCAAACCCATATGACTGATGGGTTACTCCAATCTCCATCTCAACTTTGAGAGCACATCGAACGATTTCCTCATAGCTATTGAAGTCCCTTATGGATAACGCCCTTCAAAGACTTGGTTTTAAGCCACTAAAGAATCGATCGATCTTACTCTCAGGTTAGATAATAATACCAAAAGCGTACCTTGCAAGTCTTTTAAAATTTGCTTCATAGGTACCAACAGATTCATCATCCTTTTGCTTCAGTTCAAGAAACTCTTTCTCCATCTTTGTTCGGAGAATACGAGGGAAGTACTTATTGAAAAATAAGTTCTTGAACTCGTCCCATTCCATGGACTCAATTTCATCCCTTTGCCTCGTATTCTTAATAAGATTCCACCATTGATCAGCATCACCTTCCAAACGATACACTACTAAGATGACTTTATCATGCTCAGAACATTGAAGAACTGAAAATATCTTTTCAGTAGTACTAATCCATTGTTCATCAACTAATGGATCAGTAGACCCACTGAATGAAGGTGGACGTTGTCTCATGAAGGATTCAACAGAATGTTTCTCCTTCCTTTGCTCGTTTGGAATTCCTGCATGATTCATAGCTTGAGAAAGTTGTGTGAGCATGGCTACAAGATTTTTCATTCTAGCTCCCATAACGTTTGGTTTCTCAGGGGGAAAATCATTGCATTTCCCGTCACATTCCGCATTAACACAGTTCCTTCGAGTACCATCCATTGACTAAAACCAAGAAGAATAGTGTGAGCAACACTAATTATAATAGGAAAACCACATAATCAAGAATAAAATTTCACACTTAAGGTCTTATCCTAGGTTATTCATGGCCATCTCTAAAACACTAAGATTGTGTTCTATGCTTAGACTTATCCTTAGGGTTCTTACTAAGGATTTCACATCCTAGTTTCCAAAGGTTGACTATACATTTCCTCTGATACCAACTATAACGACCCATACTTTACATACATTGTTAACACTTCAAAATTGAATCACACTTATTACAACATATAAAAAAACCATGAAAGGACCGTATAGGTATAGTGTCTTTAGAAACAGGGAAACATAAACAACTGGTTCATAAAGCATCTACACTGTCTCCCATTTATTTCATCATATCTATAGTCCCTTTTGGAATATATTACTTAATAACCTTCTTCCTGACCTGGGGAATGAAAACATAAGAAAGGGTGAGCTCAAATGCTCAGTAAGGGTAAACAAAAGAAATATCAATCACATCATATTCATAAGAACATAACTTTTGGAAATCTTAACCTGCAAAAGAGAGCATAATTTCATAACATGGGATAAATCATAGTAGTGAAATGTAATTCCAATAATCATAACTTAAAACATGAAACTTTGTGGCATACACACATAATCATAGAGAATCATTTCTTTTTAGTCAACACTCATTTCCAAGACTATCTTAGTGGACAAAGTCCATTTCTGAACCGAGATCACTCCTCGTTTCAGTCCTGTTTCACTGAACCAGTATAACCTACTATTCCAGCCATTTCTATCTCATGAGATATAAAATCATTACCCAATTCATTGGAGGAAGATATAGGTCCCACCCATCTCATAATGATACCATTCTTATGTGTGCCACAAAATCATAAACCATACATCATAGCATAACCCATGTAATAAAAATGGAAATCTTAAACATCATGACATCATAAAACAATTCATATAAGATAAAGGAATTCATAAAAATAATTCCATCACAAAAAAATCAAATCAATGTAATAATAGGGATAGAAACAGAACCCTTTATTATCTTAGATGGAAAATAATTTTGATAAAACACTTGAACTCCATTCTTGAGGAAAGTAACCTTTCTACTTCAAAAACACTTTTCCTTTCTTAACATGTCATACAATTATAAACTAAAAGAAGTTGATTAAAAATAAACTTGAACACTTGTAAATTAAGCTTCTTGGAAATAAGGTTTTAAAAATCCATTCATGCCGTATAAGTTAAAAAAACATTCTTCTCCTACTTTTGTCAGAAAGTCAAAAAGTACCTCGTACGAAAAATGAAAAAAGATTCCTTTCATATCTTTTACTAAAATATCACCGAAGGGTAAAATTGGATTTAAACAATTTTAGGTGGATGGAAATAATATTACATATTGAAGAAACATGGATGTGGATGATGAAATACACCCCAGTAAATACCAAAGTATAAACAATCTTGGATAAAAATGAGATTGTGATATTTCCCTTACCTTAGGTCCGATATGATTTGTATGTGTCCGAACCTCCTGTATAATGATTTAAATAATGTTATTTACTTATTACAGAATCATACTTATTTTTATGATATCATATATGGTCATATTCTTAGCTTCTTAGTAGTAATATTTCATTGCTACTTGTTATTCGGGTGTTTATAACTTTTTGTTCTTATGCGTGTTTTGTCGAATAAATTCTTATTCATCTCTTTAGGTTATAGATACCTCATTACCAGAATGTTATTAGTGTAATATATATCATATTCATTCATTCAATTCATTTATATAATCATTATTAAATGAAGATCATGTAGAATGAGTCGCATCACATCGTGGAGACGGTATTCCGTACGTACGCACGAGTGACGATATCGTTCTTATGATCGTGGAATTGTATTGGAGTGTATGTATACAATTTCAGAATCAGTATCACTTTATAATAGTCATATATAGTCATTATTTACACCATTATACCCATCCAAGTAAGGTGGTGGTGGAAAATAGATTACACCACGGCGTGGAGACGGTATTCCGTACGTACGCACGCGCGGTGATTTATTTTTCCGTAGGATGGATAGATGGTGAAATAGGGTTGTTTAATACTTATAATAACATATTCGTATATGAGTGATACTGATGTTATTACTTCATAATGAAAAAACTAAAGAAGAAGAAGTGGAAGAAGAAATAAAGATGAAAGAATCGGTAACGGACATTACCTCTTCTTTGAAGTGCTTCTTTGAGACCTCCTTTTAGGGCACTAAAATAGGTCTTTGAAGAAGACCAGAACATCTAGGATGTTTCTAGGGAAGTGGAGAGAAGAAATTGGCAGGGGTTGGCTGAGCTTGAAGGCTCAAAGTGGTGTGAGGAAGAGGGGGAGGAGGTGCCCTTTTATAAGGGAGTAGAGGGGCTCCTTTGGAAAAACTAAAAATATTATTTTATTATAAAGTCAAGTTCGGTTTTAAATAGCTCCAAATTGATTTATTTCGAAGCTAAGGTGGGGATGGGTTGAAATAATCTCATACAATAGAATTTAGACAAGTTTAAGTTCCTATTTTAACCTTATCATTTAGATTTAACATTAAGTTAAATAATTTTACTTTTACCGTGTCTTCTTATGTTCTTATACTATAAGGTTAATAAACTCTCTATAAGAATCCAAACGAACCTCAAGTTGTTTATTATTAATATATATAACCTTATCTAATTCATTTGGCCTTATATTTTTAGGAATAAAATAACAATTACTAATATAATATTTGTTTTAAAAACTATTTTCTGTCAATTTTGACACTATTTAGTAATTAATTTTTGTGAAAATAATAACAGAATGATTAGTTCGAAAAAAGTTAATTAAATAAATACTAATATGTCATATTAATCTAGAAAATTAGTGTAATTCATAAAAAGTCTCAAATTACATTTATTTTGGTGTTTATAACATCAATTATGTCAATATTTCATTAATAAGATAATTACTGCATCATCTTTGTATCATAAATAAATTAAATTATTTAATGTCTAAAAATTAAAAATAAAATACCATTATGTAGGAAATAATTTTATCTTTCTAATGAATATTTATAGTCGAATTTATCTTATGTATAACCCCATATTAAAAATTATTGACTTATTAAACTTTGATTTTAACTATTTTAACCCTTCTTTTAATAAATTAATAATAAATGTCCTAATCTAATCCAAGTGGGCCTAAATGGTCATACTTTATTCCTAAGTTTGTTTTTGGTCGAATTACACTTATCCAATAGAATTAGGACATGTGTTAGGGTAATAATAATATCATCTTTACCCTTAATTACCCTATTTACTTTTAACCGAGGTAAAAAAAGTAAAAAGTTACTATTCACCAAAAAATTATTTTTATCTCATTGAACCACATTTTACTTACTGACATCAACCGTGAGTCTCGAATTTTTGAAATTCCACTCATAGAAGCGGTAAAATTAAGTTTTATGAAAAATTCAGTTTTTTAACTATCACTTAGTGGTTTCACTATTCATCAAAAATTGAAAGTTTTCAGAAAAATACCAAAATTTCACCCTAGGATAATTTCGATATTCCGAATCCAAAAATGTAGTCCATTTTGAAAAATAAAATTTATAAAATTTCAAAAAGTGGTTATTACTATTCATAACGGCTAGTTTTAATAATATTTTAATAGCATATCGTTGTTTAGTGAAACTCGGTATTGCGCACGACACAAGTTATCGAGGAAGGTCGTGATTTCGTGTACAGCAAGCCAAGCAAGTGTTGTGTGTAGTGAAAGATTTTTTTGATGATTTATATAACAAAAAAAATATTTCGCAGAAAAGTCTCGGGTGTTACAGGTTCGTAATCTAGGTCTTGGTTATTAGAAGATTCATGAATATTCAAATTACTACATCTTATATTATGGTGAAAATGATTTGTTGGATAGTTTTCCTACATGTGGGAAATCAAGGTGTAAATATGTTCAACTGAGAAAGCCTGAATTTGTTCCTATAAAACAATTAAGATATTTCCCACTCACACCCAGATTGCAGCATTTATTTATGTCTCAAAACACAGAATCATTGATGTCATGACACAAAATCAACATTTCAACCAACAAAATCTTGAATCATCCCTCTGATGGTGATTCACGGAAACAATTTGACCAAGTGAAATCGTCATTTTCTTTAGAGTCCCAAAATGTGTGATTGGGTCTTTTGACTGGTGGTTTCTGTCTATTTTGTTCTTATGGTAGTCAGTGTTGATGTTGGAATGTCTTTATAACCCCGTATAATTTACCTCCATGGATGTTGATGAATGATAAATATTATTAATTCTAGTTCATCTGAAAAATAATATTGATGTTTATTTGATACCATTGATTAATGAGTAGAATTCACTGTGGAGTAATGGTGTCAGTACATATGACGTTTTTTCGAAACCAAACTTCTTACAGAAAGCCATATTGATGTGGAAAATTAGTGAATTCCCAGCATATGACATGTTATCTGGAAGGAGGTACACATGGTCCAAAATCATTTCTATACTGTATGAGAGACAGAAAAGCGTTTATGCTTGTTAATGGAAAAAACCCTTGTTTATTCAACTGTCATCGCATAGTTCTGCCAGCCGATCATCCTTTTTGAACAAACAAATATCATTTCAGAAAAGAAGCAGTTGAAAAATATGGGCCTCCAACAATGATCTCAGTTATATAGTTGAAATAAATTGTCCCTTCCTTACCTCCCATCACATTTGTACCAATAATAAACCATCAAAAAATTGATGGGTTTGGAAAAGAGCACAATTAAATAAAACGAAGCATTTTTGGGATTTTCAATATTGGTCTGATTTGTTGGTCTGTCACCTATTGGATGTGATGCATAATGAGAAGAACTATTCTGATAATTTATTTTATACAGTTTTGGATATTCTAGGAAAGATCAAAGATAATGTAAAGGCACGATTAGATATTTCCCAAATTTGTAAGTGATAAGAACTTAAACTATTTTAAAATGTCAGATCACATAAGTTAATGAAGCCAAAAGAATCTTATACACTGTCCAAAGAGAGTCACTTATTATTTTGTCAATAGATTGAATATTTGAGACTTCTAGATGGTTATACTTCCAATTTGGTCAGATGTGTTAGAAATGGTCATATTATTGGATTGAAAAGTCACGACTGTAATGTTTTAATTGACAGACTTCTGCCAATTGGATTTAGAGTTTTGTTAAACCATATGATTTGGGATGAACTTACAGAAATATCATATTTTTTTGAGACATTTTTTCATCAAAAACAGACTATGATGTCGTAAGAAAACTACAAGAAGATGTCAATTTAATTTTATGTATACTGAAAAAAACATCCTACCAAGTTTGTTTGACTCAATGGAACATTTTATATTACATTTTCCTCATGAAACAAAATGTGGAGGCCTGGTACAATTTTTATGGATGTACCCATTTGAGAGATGAATGCAAAATTTTAAAAAAAAGTATGTAACAAATAATCAGTTGAACGCTCAATTGTAGAAGCTTATTTGCAAGATGAAATTTCTTTTTTCTGCTCTCATTACATTAAATCTGAATATCCTTCAAAACAAAACTGCATGATCCATAACGAGGGAAATTTTGATGATAAAATGAGAAATCAATTATCAGTTTTTAATCATCCTAAACTTGGCTTCGGTGGAGTTCATGAACAATGGCTTTCAGATATTGAACATCTTAGAACTCGTACATATATTCTACTCAACTATAAAGAATTTAAACCTTTTGTACTATAAGTGATCCTATCACTTATTCTATAGTTTTTATAATAATAAATTAATCTTATTTTATTTTTAGTTTATATGATAATCATATCAAGAAATAGTTACCAAAAATTACAGGAGCTTCTCTTGAAGAACGGTGTCAAAAAAAATTCATATTGGTTTCAGAAACTGGTAACATAAATTATTTTTCATTTCAAATAAAAAATCAATTTAATACTTGTTATAGTGATAATTGTTTTACAACTTTTCAGGTATTTCAACATGCTGATAAAATTGATAATCAAATGTCTGTATTGGGTAACCCTCCATTGAAAATGGTTAATTCTTATAATCTATAAGTGGTGAATGGTTTTCGATTTCATACACACGCATATGTGGAATTAAAAAAAATAATGAATAGTAGTGTTTTCTTGAGAGGATCACATTATAAAAAATTAAGGTTGACTTTTACGGAATATTGGAAGAAATCATTGAACTATGTTATTTGGGATATCTTTACTTAATGATGTTTAAATATCAGTGGTTGGATACTGAGAGAGGCTTGCGTGTTCTTCCGATCCATGGAATCATTAATATTAAATATAAAATTCTTCTTTCAGAAAATGAACCATTTTTATTATCTCATCAGGAACATAAAATTTATTATGAAAATTACTTTTCTATTTTAATGGAGTTGGGTTATTGGTGAAGCATAATAAAATTTAAATCTCATGAGAATCAGTTTACTGAAAGTAAATGTGGTTCCGCTGAAATGCAAGGAATTAAAATTTTTCAAGAGACTTCTCTGAATCCATCTTTTTTAAGGTGAGACACGAATATCATTGATGATACCCCATAGTCAAGTGTTGATGGTGATGACGATGTTAATAATGTTACAACTGAATTTGAAATAACAAGAGATGATGAAATTGAAACTAATATGTAAATTGATGATTCTAAGGAGGAAGATGAAAACATTTACTTCAACAGCTATGAAGATGAAGATGAATATGGACATTGACAGAGTAAAATACTTATTATAATCATATAGAATATATATTTATATATAATAGTTGCTTTCAACTATTTTCTAAAAATAATCATTTCATGTTTCAGATAGATGATGATATGTGTCGTATGTTACAAGAGGTTCATCTACCTTTAGACGAGTAAGAGGTCGGATCGGTCGACCCTCAGACTGTTGGTAGTTTAGGGGGCACCCGAAGGGGGCGTGTTCTTGCGCTACTGATGATTCCCAACCCTATACCTAAGCGACATCCACATATTGGGTTCGATCCATGCACGTAGAGGCATGTTTACTTGTGAATTTTAGTTAGTTTTCATTAATTTATTTATATTGTAATTGTTTGATTAATTATTCTATTTTTTCACAGCTTTATGCAAATAGTGGTTGGATAGGGGATCACTATATTGCACAATTATTTTTCTAATGCATGGGTGTGATGGGATCATATTCCTATTGATGTTCATTAGAACATGTTCGAGCATTGGATGGTATGTAAATAAATAATATTTATTTTGAAATTTATTTAATAAATAAATTTGATATAAAAAATTATTTATAGGGATTATGGTATGCCATTGAAGAGATCATGCATGAGTATATTTAGAAGGCATGATAGGGAGCTATGTGTTCGCCTTGTACTTAGTTTTTGCATAATTCGAAAAGGAAAACAATAGAGAAAGTAGGAGTACAGAAGATTGATGAGACATATCGCGTCCACCGACCTGATTATATTTCATCTCAGGTTTGGGATGGATTATGTACACACTGGATAAGTAGGCCGTATCCGAGTAGATCATCAGTAGGTCGTCAAAATCAAGGGAGATGGTCTGTGACGCATCGAGCTAGTATTCTTACCTTCAGTACGCATATAGAGCATATGGTAAATACATTTTTTAAAATATTGTATATAACATTAAATGTAAATAGTTTATTTTATATTCATCTGGGAAGTCGCACAACCCGATATTATGGGTTATGATGTTTATAAGAGGATATATAGTGATACAACAACTAAGAAGATTAGAGGTTCTCACCAATGTCAGATTGTGGTCAGTATAAGTTTTTTTTGAATTTTAAATTTAATTAAAACTAATATTTTAACTATATTAATTTTAAATTCCAATTGAAGGATTCATATGAGGCCGCAACATCTCAGATAGATGTTGAGATTCAAGATGAGACTGATAGTTAGACCAGTGCCCCCCCCCCCCCCAATTTGATAAGGCATCATGGATACAGGCGACCCTGTATGGCTTCGAGAAAATTCAAGTTGTTGGTATTGGCTCTCAAGTGACCCCTGAGGGTTTTTATGGAACCTCTACGATGTCAGCGTCTAGCTCGAGAGGAGCTCGTGGAGAGTCATCGTCATCTCATGCACAATAATAGGAGTAGTTTCTAGCTTAGAGTGAGCTTATAGAGACTATGCATAGGGAGTAACAGGAGATGTGTTAGTGGCAATAACAGTAGTAGGAAGACTTCCTACAACAGCAGCAACAACAGATACAGGATTAGATGCGTCGATGGTTGTAGGAACAGGAGCAGGAGATGGAGTACATGCAACATCTGAGTCGCAGTTTAGGGATGGAGTTCCCTCCACCAGCTTCTCCAGATAACCCCCCTAGTGATATGTATTTTTATTTTATGAAGAAAAATCTGAATGTATTTTTTTAATATTAACTACTGAAAGTTTTAAATAGTGTGTGTTTTATGTTGTCTTGAAAATTAAAGTTTTTTATTGTTTATTTAATATTTTTATTGTATTTATTAATTTATTAGTTAATATATTACTATATTTTTTTGAATACTCATGCATTTATTATATTATTAATATTATTATTTCATTAATATTAATAATAATATTATTATATTAATTAATTAGTTTATAATTAATTTTATTTTAAGAATATTATTATTATTATTTTATTTATATTAATATTATATTATATTTATTATTTTATAAATAATTATATTCTATTAATATTAATATTTTGAATTTATTTATATTAATATTATATTATTATTATTATTATATTATTTTTTAATTATTTTTTTAAAATATTCTATATATTTGCGACGGGCCATCGCAAAAAAAACTTTTATTTTTTATATTTTGAGGAATAATTGCAACGGTCCGTCGCAAAAGAGTAAAAAATGGGAAACTATTTGTGACGGGTCACTAGTCCGTCAAAAATAGTTTCTTAAAAAAATCACCGATTATTTTTTGTGATAGGTATACTACCCATCGCAAATAATAAGTTTTTGTGATGGACCATCGCAAAAAGTAATATTTGTGACACTGTTTTCTGCAACGGGTCATTTGCGATGGGACCCCGTAACAAAAAACTATTTGTGATGGGATCCCATCATAAATGACCTATCACAATAATCCATTTTTTCAGTTTTTTATTCAGAATAAGAGTTTTTCTATATATAATAATTAAATGTTTTATGGAATCGATAATATAGGATGTGGTTTATACATTCAATATATAGATAGTTTTATATATATAATGTTTATAATGATAATTTTATTGTTGATTTTAATCACACTTACCTTTGGAAATTTCAACTTAGACATATAAATGAGAAATACATATAAAGAATACATAAACATGGATTATTTAAACCATTTTATTATGAATCATTTCAAAATTGTGAATCCTGTTTATTAATAAAGATTTAAAATCAAATTTTATAGGATAATGTAAAAGAACTAGTGGACTATTGGATCTCATATATAGTGATTCATGTGATCCAATTATCATATAATCAAGTGGTGGTTTTCGGTACTTCGTTACCTTTATTGATGATTTTTTCACTATGGATATGTGTTTCAGAAGATATACATGTATGAAACTTTTAAAAAGTTCAAATTGTTTTAGAATGAAGTATATATTCAATTGGGAAAATGTATAAAGATCCTATTATTATATTGGGTTTGTCAATACTTGAGATAAGAATTGATTGTTTATCTAAGTGATTGTGGAATTGTTTCACAATTCACTCCTCTAGGAACACCATAGTGGAATGGAGGGTCTAGGAGGAGGAATCTCACCATGTTGGACATGGTTCAATTAATAATGAGGTAATGCGACTTTACTAGTTTATTATGGGGTTATGTTTTGGATACTACTACATTTATATTAAACTTTTTTCTATTAAAATCATTCATAAAGATACCATGCGAGATATGAATTGGTAAATATCTTATCATGTCTTTTTTTAAGATTTGGGAATGTAAATTGAGATGTCCTAGACCAAAACTCTCAATTCCAGTGAAAAAAACAGATATTTTACATAGTATATTTGATACCAAGTGAGATAAATCGAGATAAACATCCATATATTTTATAAAATTTATGTATAGAAACTTGCAATAATCTCAGAATCCAAAGAATCAAAATTTCAATGTATTTTGAGATTAGCTACAAAAAAATATTATTTCACATAATTCTGATCATTTCTATAAAATGAAACCATATTAGATCCCCTTAAAGATATCTCATTGGTTATACTAATATTTATAACATATGGAATGGGAAATATAAGAAATGGGTGACCTTAAATGATCTGTATCGGAAAACTTATCAATGATACATAAAGGGGTTAGGTTATAAGAATATGTGAAAACATGAACAAGGGAGAAATATCTCATTAAAAGGAAAGTTTAATAATAATATTTGTACATAAGGAATTATAAGGAAACATATAACCTCAAAATGATAAAACATATACCATGGTGTAAGAGTGAAGAAATAAGAGACACTAATCATGATCCATGGATCATAACATAGGTATATGACATAACATAGAAATTTTAAATAAGAATAGGCATAGGGAATCATAACATAATGAGAAAACCCAATGATTAACATGAATTATTTTTGTAAAAAACAAAATTTCCATGCATTAGGTTTTCAAAAAAAATATACACACATCATGTAATAAATAAAGAAAAATTCCCATGCATCACATCATTATCTCATGATAACTAAAACATTAACAAATTCATTAGAGGGTGATATAGGATCCCTATTTTCATAATAATCATCTATACATATGTGTTCTATATGAAATAAATGATTCAGCCCATAAAGAAAGAACCCATGGAAACAAAATGGGTTTCCTAAAATTTTTAAATGGTTTTACATAAAATGACTTCAAGAATTATATTAGTTGAAAACAAAAATTAAATAAATAAAAAGGATTATTTCAAAAATGAATTTTAGGTGGATTTATAAAATATAACTCTATAATATATAGATTATTTTGAGATAAAGAGGGAAATTTAAATGGAATCATAAAATTATTTTTTAGTAAAACATTTTTTTGAATTTTCATAAAAGAAAAAGTTATGTGTCACTTTCCAAATTCACTTTTGGGAAATTGACATGGTGATTTTTTTGAAAATTATTTATAAATAAATCTCAGTAATGGAACATTGAAAAGAAATAAATTTTCGCATAATAAAAGTGTATTGAAAGATAAAATATATGAACATGAAAGTAAAACCAATTTTAGTATTTAAAAAACCATTTTTGAAACCCAAATCATAAAAAAGGATAATAAAATGTTCCAAATGTTTTCTCCTTTAAAATTTTGGATAAAAAAGTTACTTTTTAGAAAAATCCATTACCTTTACTCTCGAATTACACAAAAGATATTTAAAATTCTATATTAAAAAATATGTTAATGGTTTATTTAATAACCTTATTAAAATTATTTACTTTTATATTCTTCTAATATAATCATTTAATAAACATTTATTAGTTAATTACTATCTATTTTCATCATCATATGTTAGTGATTCTGATTGTTTTGCACACGCTTTATAATGTCGATATTGATACCCATACTTTGATACCAATTTTATCATTATTTTATTATTTAAGTAAATATAATAGATGTTTCTTAGTTATTTATAAAGTTATAATTTCATTCCATGAGTGTTTTTGTTACAATTCTTGAAAATGAAATTGGTGACCATCATTTTTCTGTAATTTTTCACAAAAAAAGGTGATATATTTTTAAAAGGTTAGATAGTAATATAATTCCCAATTTATCTTTATATAATATTAATAATGATTTAAATATAGTTTTTATTGATTAAAAATTTATTATAACCATCCATGTATGTCAGTGATGAAAAATAAAAAATGTCGTTCAAGGGGCAGATAGTCTGCACATAACACGAGTGACATTTTCATTTCCAAATGGATGTGAGATAGATTGATAATGGTTGTTACATTAACATAATTTTAATTAGGTATACTATTGAGAACTATTTAATAATATTAGTGTGGTTAGAATAGGTTTCAAAAATAAAGATATATAAGAAAAGGTTAGGGAGTGGATAGTACTCATGTTGAGAAATTGAATCTTCTCTTGAAATATTTCTTTGAAATGGTGGAATTCAGATGCTTTACTATAAAAAAGGGATTCAAAAACTAGAATTGGGTTCAAGGGGAGATAAAATGACTATAATCTCAATTAAAATTTAAATAATATGTGTGGATTTAATTGTATGTTAGAGGTCCTATTTTATAAGTGAAAATGGACATTTCCTTGGAAACTAAAGTTAAGTGAAGGGTAAAGATGGAATCGCATGTGATTTAGGTGAGTAAATATTGTTTATACATGTTGTATTTACATTATTTCCTAACAAAGGTCTTATATAAGGTCTTAATTTAACCCACTTTAAGTTTCCCCTTTTTACCTTCATTAACCTTGATTAAATACTAACCATGGTAATTACATTTTACTAAAAAATAAAATGATCATCCTTACTAAATTTTGATTTGATGGTTCCAAATTAAGACTAAATTTAAGCAAATTCATTTTACAAATAAGTGAAAATTAACTTTTTAATTAAAACATAATATATAGAAAATACTATTTTTATAGAAAAATCTATTTTCATATATTAAGTGTTTTTATTATTTTTTCCTATTATTTACTCACTAAATAAGTGTTAATATAATTATTAATATGTTTAAAAATAATATTAGTGTCATAAAAAATATATCAATTTAATTTATTTATATAAAAATTACACAATACTTATAAAAACAATTCTTTGAAAAATAACTATTTTAAAGTGATGACTAATATTTACTTTAGTAACCTTTTTATGTTAAAAAATAAAAAAATATTATAAAAATTTGATATGATGATTAAAAATTTTAAAACTATTTTATTAGACTGGATTTATAGAGTAGAAATAACTAATTTTAATATAAGCATACAAAATGCATAAAAATATTAGGAAAAATATATATTTCAGGAATAAAATCAATTTATTATTATTACCTTCCTAGAAATAAATATTGAATTGATGTTAATTTAATTTTTTATCTATATTATCAATATATCACATTAAAATATTTATTGAGTAGTTATTAATTAAAACAATACACAAAAATTTTAAAAAAGGTTCTTTGAAAAATATCACTTTTATATTAAATAATCTTCTCTAAATACCATTAATAATTAAGTATTTATATTATAAAAATTTAATTTCATCAATCCATTAATATTAAAAGAATTAATCTAATAAATACATCATATCATTGTTTAATAATGATAATTAAAGCACAATTTTATTATAAATATTATATTTTTATTTCATTATTTATTATTTTTGAAATATATTATTTTAAATTTTCTACTAAAAATAAACAACATTAGTATACCTATTTGATATATGTTTATACAAAGACCATATTTCCAATGACTATATTTCCAATGACCATATTTCCTTTTATAATAGCTATATAACAACTATATTACCCCCATTACATCCTATAAATTCATTCCATTCTATATTTTTAAATCAAAATTCTCATTCCATAAATTTTCATTTATATTTTTCTTCATAATGATTTCTCTATTCATGATATTCTTTCTTATTATAGGTTTTTTTCACTACTAAGTATTCTAAAGGGTGGAGATGATCTAAGTGATTTACTAGTTATAAAGATATTGTTCTTTTCCACTTATTATCCCATTTTAATTTAGACACTTTTAAGGGATTTGATAATCCATGGTATTTAATACTCAATTGAATGTAATATATAGTTTCATGTACTTTAGTTGTAATGTTACACTACGAGTGACTAAATTGTTGTTTATTTGATTCTCATCATGTATTACTTATTTTCTATAAAAGTCTAATTCTTTAAAAAGAATATAAACCCATAATTAGGAATAATAGACATATAATTTAAGGATATAACGTATTTACTAAAACCTTTCCTCGCCCAAATAAATCACAACCTTTCAATTTTAATTATCACTCACAAATGAAAACAACTCAGTTTATCCATAAGATATCCATGAATAAAGATATAATTTTTGTTGTGATATAAACATTATTATCTTTAATAAGATTAGGAACATCATGTTTTCCTTCATGATAGTCATATGTTGATATTCTCAACCCTTGGTACCAAATATGTCTCCTTAGCTGGAAAATAAGCCTTAGGAGTTTCTAGAGGTATACATTTCATAAATTTATTTTCCTGGTTATGTTTCTAACAAAATCATAAATAGTTATGATGATATATAATAAAATAAATGTAAATGATATTATGAATATTAAATTTCAATACAAATATGTATTATCACATGAAACCTTAATTTCAATATATAACATTTTTTGTTCAACTATGACACACTTGAATCAACCTTAAACTCTATCTATTCATCCTAGGTTATAAATGGTCATTTTAATATTATGTTCAATAAAATAACTAGTTATATATCAAATCATAAAATTAAAATATATTAAAATCCTTCATAATGGTTTATAAAGAGAAATTGAATCAATCAAAGTATACCCCAAGGAGTTTCAAACAGGTTTTTTAGCTAAGACCATTAGTTGTGCATAGAGTGAAGATTGAGATAATGGAAAACTGATATTTTTTTTGAGTTATTAAAACTAAGTTCATATGATCCAGAGATTATCTCAACTTTTTTATATCAAGATGGGTATATCATTTCTAGGAAACCACACAATATTTATACTTATTTTTAGGGTTTTAAATAATTTTTTAATATCCTAATCCCAAAAAATAACTAAACTAATAACCAAAAATAATTAAACCCTTCTTTGATACCAACTGAGATTACCCATAACCATACTCTTAGGTAGGGTTCTAAAAAACATATTTCAAAAATAGTATTTGATAATAAGTGAGATGACCCAAGATAAACTTGCATATATTTTATATAATTTAATCATAACATCTCACACTAATCTCACAATCCCAAGAACAAAAGATTTAGTGTGTTGGGAGATTAGCTACATAAAAATCTTATTTCACAAAATTTTAAACCTTTATCTATAATCACAATATACTAATCCTATTATATAAATATTATAGGTTATACTCATCTTTATACCTTGGGGGAAAGAAAACATAAGAAAGGGGTGATCTCAAACACTCATTAAGGGAAAACTTATCAAAAATGCATAAATGGGTTAGGTCCTAATCATATGTGAAAACATCAATAAGGTGGAAATATATTATTAAAAGAAACATTGAATTATAATACTTTCCCATAAGTAATTATAAGATAATATATAACCTCAAAAATGGTAAAATATATACCATGGAGTAGTAGTTCTAAAACAAGATATAATAATCATGAGGTATGGAGTATAGCATAAGCATACAACATAACATAGAAATGTGACCAAAACATAAGAACATGAAATCATAACATTGTGAGAAAACCCAATGATACCCATGAATTATTTAGTGAACAAACCAAAATTTTCATGCATCATGTCATCAATAAATAAAAATTTACATGAATTGGGTTGTAAAAAAAGAAAAATTCCAACACAACATGTTGTGAACAAATAAAAATGTCCATGCATCACATAATTATCAAATGAGGAATAAAAACATTAACCAATTTATTGGAGGATGATATATGACCCCTATCATAAAATAATATTCATCCATACATATTTTTTCCATATGAAATCAATCATTAATTATATTATAAAGAACCTAAGTAAAGAAAATGGGTTTCATAACATTTCTGAATGGTGTCATTTAAATTGACTTCAATAATTAAAATGGTTGATAAAAAAATTAAATCACCCAGAAAGAGTATTTTATAAATTAATTTAGAGGATGATTTATAAAAAATAACTCTATAATAGATATATCCTTTACAGATAAAGAGGAAAATGTAAGCAAAACCATAAAAGGAGTTGTTCTGTAAAACATTTCTTAACATTTTCGTAAAAGACAAAGTTATGAGTTTCTTTCAAAACTTACTTTAAAGAAGTTAAATTGAGGACCATTATAAAAATTATCTAGAAATAAATATGAAAAAAGAAACCTTGAATGGAAATATAGTATGACTTATTTAATGTGGAGTGGAAGATAAAAGATATGAATACTAAAGGAAAAGACTTTTTTAATATTTAAAGATACCTTTACTAAAACCCACATCATAAAAAGGGATAATAAAACATCATTTTTAAAAGTGTAATTAATTAATATTAATATAACAATATATAATACATATATAGATTTTAAAATAATAAATTGATGCATTTTTCTATAAAAATAATATAGAAATGTAATAGAGAGTGTTTATTGGAGAGGATGGGAATTATTCTTAACAATATCACATATTTAGGAATAAATTAATTCCTTCAAGAAAAATAATTTTTTTGAAAATGTAAATTAAGTATAAAATAAATATAATCCTCATATTAATTAAATAAATGTAAGATTATAAGAAGCGTAAAATAATAAAGTTTAAGAATAAACCATATAACACAAAGAAAATAAATTGAGTTAAAAAATACATTACCTTTACTCATAACTTCCATGAAGTTTCATTATCCATTTTGATTCACAACTTATTAATTTTTAGTTATTATAAATGATTTTTAAAGTCTTTAAAGTTTTTATTTTTATTGAATTTCATTCTCACCTTTTAGTCTTTAACTGATGTCATCAATTGAATTCTTGAAGTTATTAAAGTCTATTCAAAGAATGATTTATAATCTTATTAAAGGCATGAAATAATCTATTTCATGATTTAACAAAATGAAATGACTATTTAGGACTAATATAATTCCATTTAAGTAAGTGGATTCACTAGTTAAAGTTAAAGGAAATAGGAAGCACTGACAATCTGGTGGTATGGATAGAATGCCCCTCTCCTCCAAGTGTCCACTAGAAAGCTGGTGTAGGAGTAATGGTCAGGAAGTGGAAGAAGGTAGTTCCCAGTGAGTCCCAAGTGTTTCTCCATACTATAGCACCATAATATTTTATATATATTTACTTTTAAATAAACTTTAATAATTGGATAGCTTTCCTTACACACAACCCCGAGTCTCCACAAACCATAATATAGAAAACTATTATAACTTACCCATTAAATTAACATGTATGAATAGTAAGAAACACATTATTAAAAATATTTGTAAGTGTTTAAAATAGTATAAATTTATTTATTAATTCATAATAAATAAGTACTCAATTTTTCAGTACAGTCATTTCAGGCATCAAAAGTATGTTTTCTTCAAAAGTGTATTTATTGCATTTTTTTCACATGAACAATATAATTAATTTATAAAAATTTAAGAAATTTTATTTGAGGAAATTAATATCATTTTTTTTAATCATCATGTAAATATTATCATAGTTTCATTTTTTTTATTTTTTCTCAAAAGATTTATTTTTTTGAATAGTAAAAAATATTGATTTTTTATATAAACTATCATTTACTTTCAAGTAAAAGTATCCATATGTTTTGAATTTCATCTAATCTTTAAATAATTATACATTTATTTTAATTAATATAATTAATTAAATAATCATCATTATTATATTTTATTTTGGTATAAGTTTATTTCTTGGCTTAAAAATACATTTTTCAAAAAAAACTATTTTTACACGAACAACGTGTTTTTATATTAATAAATTCAATTAATATTAATATATTAATGGTTTTAATTAAATATGTTGATTATATATTTAATAATATATTTTAAAATTTATGTTATGTTTTTCTAAAGGAAATGAATGTTAATAAGTGTTTTATGCTTAAAGATTCATTTTTCTAAAACAGGTTATTATTGCGTGTTGTGCGCTTATTTAAAATTAAATACTACCACTTATATAAATTGAATCTAGTAAAATAGATTCAAAATTTTATATCTTAATAATTAATATAATATAATAGTCTTAAAATAATTTTTGGTCATAGTTAATAGTAAAAAAAGTAAAATTTTGTAACTATGGTTAAGGTTAAAATAGAATTACTGGGGGTGAAACCAAGAGATAAGGGTAATATTTCCACCCATAACTATATACTTTTTTTGAAGATATTTAAGCATTATATTATCCTACCATTGAATCATTATACATTTATAACCACTTTCCCATGAAAGTGACCTTATATCATTGAAATATTTTGAGAAATTTCATGTGTGTCCCTCACCTCACTTATAAAAGGGCGCCTCTCTCTTCCCTTATTCACACCACTTGATCCTTATTGATCATAAAATACCTACTGAAAATAATTCATATAATCCATACTTTCATTTTATTTCTTATATTATTAACTTTATACCCATCATTCAAGACATAAAGGATAATCCATAGGAGGTCTCTCATAGAAGAGGTATAGATCTTAACCGAGATATTTCAATTTTGTTTCTTCTTATACTTCCTCTAAACATGTTTTATCCATAAAAAATGATTAATATTGTATAATAAATATTATAATGTTTTATTATTATGATTTCACAACCATTTTCAACACCTTCTCCATAAAATGAGAAATAAAAGCATCACTTGTGCGTATGTGTAGACTACCACCTCCACGTAGTGATGCAATTCATTTTCCATAAGAATATTTCAAGAGAGGTTATAATGGTGGATTTAATGTTTATATATGATATTTATATCATAATAATTAAAAAATAATTAAAATATATTATCTACCTTCTTACCTTCCAATCCATTAGTAAACGATAACGTCACTCTTGCATACGTGTGGACTACCACCTCCATGAAGAAATGTGATTCATTTTTCTTTTTTGTTTTTCTTGGATGGTAATAAGGATAGATATAATGAATATATGTGATATTTATAATATAATACTTATTATGTAAAGGTAAATTATTATTTATATTTATTTTATTCCATCTATCAAAAAGTGAAAAACATCACTTTTGTGTATGTATGGAATACCATCTCTATGTAGTGATGTAATTAATTTTCATCACCAAGATAAAAAAAATAGATACAAATATGTTTATAATGAGTATATATTATATTTATATCATTATTAAAATTTGATAGATAAAGGAACCGTGATCAAATTTCAAGTACTATAACCGTCGAACATAAGTATACATATAAAATGAAACAGTTAATACCTAAAATGATGATGATAATGAAATATTATTAATGAATGGGTGATAATTTGTTAAAAATAAACCATGTATAATATTATAGTTAATATTATGGTTCAATTATAGAATTATAATAAAATTTAAATTTATATTATATAGGGGGGTATATCATTTATGAAGAAAGATGGGCTTGAGGTAGGGTTTCATTTCAATTTCTCTTCATTGATACATGTTTTAATGTTATACACCAATTTTTTATCTCATTGGTGTATGTACTACCAATGAATATATTTTAGAATAATATATTATTTAATAAAATGTATTTAAATAAAAATATGATTTCCAATATTTGTGTGACTTTCGTTTCAAATATTACTAAATTAATAAGGGTTATTCCTCTCAATTTGGTTTCATTAAGATATGTTTAATGTAATAAAATTATCTTATTTTATGAGGTGCATGGTTTTACGCATTTATATTTTTTATCATGAATGTCCTTAATTTTATGTTATTTAAAGTTTCATTTTAATTCATTTATTTCATGATGGTTATTATTCTAAAGTTACTATAATGGTAAGGGTTTTATGTTACAACCTCATTTTTTCACCGGTATTGTTTAGGCTTTATATTTTCTGATGATAATATTTTATAATAAATCTCTCTAAAATAATATTTATTTTATTCTCCTATTTTTATTTATATAGATTAATTTTTTTCATTTCTCTTTCTCCTCTATAAGTATTTATGAGATTGCAAGAATGTTTTTAAGGAAAACCAACTTCATTTCTCTATTCAGTCGGACATCATTTCTTGCATGTATATATTTTATTTAAAAAAATCAATAATGTTTTTAATATTCTACAAATATTATTTAAATTCATTTTTATCTTTATTAAAATTTATTTAAAAATATTTAAAATTAACTTTATTATCATTTTAAAAACATGGCACTTTCATCTTCTCACCAAAAAATTAAAGGATTTTTTGGTTTAACATACACCACATGAACAGTTTTACCAACCATTATAAATACTATTTTATTTAAATATTCCTCTATAATTTTCCTTTATTATTTTCAAAAAAAATGTTTTCCTTAATTTTTTTGATTTTCTTTTTGATTTTTTTATATTTAAATAAGTGATCCCAGAATTAAAATATTATTTTCCTCAAGAAATATTCTAGTTATCTTTTAAAGGTATTTTTATCTATAACAACATCCCTTATTGCTTATTGTGATTTAATGGTTATATGATCCAATGTTCCCATATTTATTCTTTCTATGGATGTTTTATGATTATGATGATAAAAATTTTATGAAACCAATATCCATTCCATGGGTTATGATATGATGATATGATGAATGTTTTATGATCTTGGGGTATGCATATATGTGGTTATAATTATGTAATGGTTGGGACTATAATTATATACCTCTCCAATGCATTGGGTAAATAAGGATATCTCATGAGATAATAAGAACTAGAATGGGAAATGAATCTAGTTTAGAAAGGTAAATTTTCCAATAAGATAGTATTAGGAAGAACCTTAACTATATAATAATAGAATGGGGAGTGAACCCAATACAATATGGTATTCTTCATTGTGATACTTGATGAGGTAAATTATTTTCGATAGTTATTTTATTGAAAAAAGTTATGTATTATTCTTATGATTTGTTCTCATGGATCATGATTAATTATTGATGATTCCACACACTTATTTCTTACATATTAATTGATAAAAATTTATGTCATATTTCAAGATTATGGTCTATAAATTTATTGGTATGATTTTCTAATGTCAATATCATGTTATCATACAATTATTATTTTATTATTCTCACTTATGATCATTCATTTATATCTTTTATTTTTACCCTTATTTGGAATCTGAGGTCACCCTTTTTTATGCTTACCTTCCCCATTTTATGTAGAAAGGTTTTAAGTATTTTATGTTTAAGAAGGGTCCTAGTTGTGATGAACTTAATGAGAAATGATGTGTATCATTTATGTACTATTTTTTATGTATCCAAGTTTCAAAATACTCCAAACCTATTTTTTTGGCAAGGAACTTATTGATATGTAACAGATATTACTCTAATAAGTTTTAGTATTTCTGTATGAAAATTTTAGGTCTCCATAGTTGGCATTAGATAAATGTTTAGTAATTTTTGGAAACTATGATGAGGAAACTTTATTATGAACCCTTAAGATAATCCTAATTATAGTAGAACAACCTAAATTTTTGTAACAAAGGAGTGTGGTTTCCCTAAAAAAATATACATGTCCTCACACTATAAGTGGGCGTGGTTTTGACATAGATGAATCTAGGGTTGATAACCCCAAAAGAGTTGATTGAGTATATCTAAACCATCATAATGGTGAACAATGAATGAGACATTACTAAACACCTAGTTTGAAACTCCCAAGGGATATTATTGGGTTAATTTGTATTTTATTTAAGATCCATTATGAATTATTTGGGTAGATAATGTCCATGGATGACTGAGATTAAACCTAAGGTGTCATATATTGAAAAGGTGTCATGATTTAGACATATTATGAATAATTTTTCATGATAAATCTAATTAATGATTATTGATGGTCTTTCTAACCATTTTGGTTTTAATAAGTTATTAATGATAGAATGATAAAGTTATGTGGTGAAAGATATGCTCAAATAATTAAGTATATCATTTGATCTTGGTCATATGAATATATATATATATATGAATAAATGTATAAAGGGATGTTAAATAATAGCCTCAATGGTTTGATATTGAAATGTAAGTAAAACCTCCAAATGGTGTGATGATTTCATCTCAATTCTATGAATCTTACCTAATTGAAGTTTATGGGAATGTTCTCCCTATAAATCTTTTTATTATTCCACTAGTTTAATTTTATGAGATTTTGGGAATTATTGGATTTATTTATATAAATTCCATATCAATTACTAAGTAAGGGAAGTAAAATTTGATATTTTGAACCAACCATTGATTTTTCTATCAGTTTGAGAATAAATATGAACATCCAATGAAAATTAAATTCATTTAATAGTTATTTATTCTTATTAGTAATGGGTTTTTATCTCAATTGTTTAGAGAGAAACTCAACATTAAATATATTACTATTGAATTGGATCTTGTTAGTGTTTCTTCAGAAGATTTATGTAGTCTTCCTATGAATTGAGAAGATGAGTTTTTAGTATAACTCATACCCAGTTCTACACTTATTTCAGAGACTCTATATTTAATGGATTTTATTGAGTTACAGGAATTGAAGAAGAAACTCTTGGAGAATCTTTATAAGAGATTTATTTGAACAAGAGTGTCACCATGGGGTGCACCTATTATTTTT
Organism: Viscum album; assembly: GCA_963277665.1. Lineage (NCBI taxonomy): Eukaryota > Viridiplantae > Streptophyta > Magnoliopsida > Santalales > Viscaceae > Viscum > Viscum album. The sequence goes on along the minus strand of OY728138.1, from coordinate 1,465,338,610 downwards.
TTTAATAAAAAATAATGGATTAATGAGACTATGAATTGATTATTTGGAAAATAAGAATATAACGATCAAGAATAAGTATCCTATGTCCCTTATTGATTATTTATTCGGTCAATTTTAAGGATTTAAATATTTTTATAATATTTATTTTTGATCTGGATACTATCAATTAAGGTTAAAAAACTAAGACATATCGAATATTGATTTATAATTTAGGTATATACACTCTGAATTTATAATCATGCCATCAGGTCTTACTAATGACTCTAGTATCTTCATGTATTTAATGAATATATTCTTTAGATATTATCTCAATAAATTTGGGTTAGTATTTATAGATGATATTATTATATATTCTAAGCATAAGTAAGAGTATGAAGAGCAATTGATGATTTCAATGAAGACCCTAAATAAAGATAAGTTGAATAAAAAATTCACCATGTGTGAATTTTGGCTATATAAAGTTTCATTTTTTGGGTCATATAATCTCAAGTGAGGGTATATAGGTGGATCCATAAAATAAAGGAGTTATTTAACATTGTCCTCGACCAAACACTGTAACTAATATACATGATTTTCTTATATTGTCTTAATATCATTGATGCCTTGTAAATGATTTTTTACATTTATCTAATCCACTAACTGAGTTAACTTTTAAGGGAGTTTAGTTCCTTTAAACTAATGAATGTGAATAAAATTTCAAGGAACTAAAGAGAGGTTTGGTTAGTGAACTTGTGCTCACACTACCATGTAGTAGAGTAGGGTTTTTTATTTAAAATGATGCATCAAAAAGGGGGCTATATTTTGTACTTATACGGAATGATATGGTGATAGATTATTCGTGATACCAATTTAAGGTTCATGATAAAAATTACATGACCCATGGTTTGAATTTAGTAGTAGTAATATTCAAATTATAAATGTAGAGGCATTATCTTGATGGAGAAATGTGTGACATATATAGTGCTCACAAAACTTTAAATTATATATTCACCCAAAAAGAGTTAAATATGTTCCAAATAATATGGTTGGAGTTGATTAAAGATTATTATTCCTCAATATATTACCACCCTAGTAAATAGAACAATTTGGTTGATGCTGTAAATAAAAATGATCATGTGAACTTATCTATGATGAGGATCACAAAAAAATCTAATATTTAAGGATTTTCAAATAGTGGGCCTTGAAATATTGAAGTGGATAAATTTTTCCTTTCTCAATTTTTTTCTCAACCATCTATCCATGTAAAGATGAAATAGGTTTATAAGGAATATTTTAATCTACAAATAATGTGAGAAATGTTACTCAGTTAAACCTTGAATCTGATGGGATTAAAAGGTTTAAAAAGTGAGTATATTTCCCATAAAAACCATACCTAAAGAGGAGGATATTGTAAGATGCTCATATCTCATCATTTTTTATTCATCTTGGAAGTATGAAGATGTATAGTTATTTGAAATAGTATTTCTAGTGGGAATACCTAAAGGGGGATATTTTAGAGTATGTATATCAGTGCTTGCTATATCATAAAGTTAAGGCTAAGAGATATAAGTCTGATGAGATTTTACAAACATTACCTATACTATAATTGATATGGGAAACATCACTTTGGATTTCACCATCGAACTTCCTAAAACATCTAAAGTCCATAATTCTTTTTGGGATATGGAAAATCACCTTTTGGAGTTCCTGTACTTCATTACTATCAGATAATATTTCTCCCTTGATCAGCTTTATAGGATATGAATTAAGTAAGTGGTAAGGTTACATAGTATACCACATTCCATTGTATCTAATTTAGATCCAATTTTTAACTTGATGTTCTAGAGAAGTCTTTAGTAATCTCTAGATATAGAATTGTGTTACAATACTGCTTATCATACCTAGATTGATGGTTAGTCAATGAGGAACATTCAAAGCGTATAAGATATTTTGAGATCTGATTCATTAGATTTAAAAGACGGTTGGGATCAAAACCTTCCTTTATTCGATTTTTCTTACAATAATATATATAACTTGATCATTAAAAAGGATCGTCAAGAATCCCTATATAGAAAATAGTGTAAAAATGTTATATATTAGGAAGAAGTTAGAGAAAATGATATTGGGACCTAATCTAACTGATGATATGGTAGATAAGGTTAAAGTCATCTAACAACACATCAAGGAAACTCGGAGTCAAGATAAGAGTTATGCTAACAATCATTAGCACGATCTAGAATTTGATGTTGGTGAGATGTTTTTCCTATAAATTTCTCCATGGAATAAGGTTATGATATTTTTAAATAATAGAAATTTAATCCCTAGGTATATTGGTCCCTTTTAGATTCATTATTGAGTAGGTATTGTAGCTTATCATTTATCACTCCAATCAAACCTTTGTCAAGTTCACTGTGTGTTCCATATATATATCATGGGGAAGTATATACTTGATCCTCTACATATACTAAAATCGGAGGTTATAATGTTGGATCATGATATTTTCTTTGAAAAAAACCTATATAAATATTAGATCATATATATAAATTTATATTAAACAAGACTACATGACTTGTTAAAGTTCTTTAGAGGAATCATAAATTTCATCAAGCTATATGGGAACTTAAGGATATAATGAAGAAAATATATACTCATTTTTTATATCAAAGTGATAAAATATCATGGTAATCAATTCATTTTAAATGGGGTATAATGTAACACCCTAATTTTTTATATATATTTCTTTTGAAATAAATTTTAAGTATTCGATAGCTTTCTTTAAATACAACCTCAAGTCCAAATAAACCATGATTTAGTAAACTATTATAACCTTGTTATTAAATTAGAAGATATTAATATTAATAATAAAAGTATACAAAATATGTATAAATGTTTTAAATAGATAAAATTTATTTAATAATTCATAATCAATAAGCACTCCATTTTCTGTAAATCCATTTTACACGTTAAAAATATATTTTCTTCAAAAATAATTTTTATCACATATTTTGCATACGAAAATTATAATTATTGTCTAAAATTTCTATATATTTTATTTTAGTAAATTAGAAACATTTTTTAAATCATCATTACAATATTATCTTATGGTTAATTTTAAGTATTTTTCTAAAAACATTTTTTTTAGTAAATAGTAAAGAATATAGATTTTTATAAAAATTGTGATTTATTTTCAAGAAAAAAGTATCATTATGTTTTGAATTTTTTATTGAATTAACATAATTATAATTTAATTATAAATAATATAATTAATTAAATAATCTTTATCATTATATTTTATTTTGGTATAAGTTTATTTCTGGGCTTAAAAACATATTTTTCTAAAAAAACTATTTTTATGTGTGCAATGTATTTATATCTAAATAAATTAAAATAATATATATATACTAATAGTTTTAATTAAACTTATATATTATATATTAAAAAATATATTTCAACATTCATATGATGGTTTTTTTAAGTAAATTGACTTAAGTAAATTATGTTTTCTACATAAAGATTCGTTTTTCTAAAAAAAGTTTTCATTGCGGGTTGTGTGTTTATTTAAAATAAAATTATTTCATTTATAGTAATTTAATATGGTAAAATATCTTACATGTTTTTAATCAAAATAATTAATTTAATATAATAGTTTTAAATAAATTTTTGGTCATAGTGAAAAGTAAAAATGATAAAATTGTGTTACCACAGTTAAGGTAAAAATAGGTTTATGAGGGGGTTAAACCAAGAGATAAGGGTAGGATTTCAATCCACACATAACTAATTGTTATTATTTAAATATATATAAAGTTTATATTGTCCTAAATTTGAATCATTTGATATTTTTATCCACTTATCCATTAATGTGACCATATATCATTGATTGTTTTTAAGAAATTCTATGTGTGTCCCTCCCCTCACTTATAAAAGGGAACCTCTTATCCTTCCTTGTTCACACCATTTGAGCCTTATAGATCATAAAATTCAAACTAATAAACATCATTATCATCCTTAACTTCATTTTATATCTTATTTACATATCCTAATACAAATCCTTTAAGGATTAATGGGTAAGAAAAACGTGGTCTCTAAAAGAAGAGGTATAGATCTTAACCGAGATCTTTCAATTTTGTTTCTTTTTATACTTCCATTAAACCCATTATATCCTTAAAAACATGATTAATATTTTATGATAAATATATTTATATGTAATTATTATTATGTAACAACCATTTATACCCCTTCTCAATCAAATGGTAACTCAAAGTATCAATCATGAATGCATATAGATTACCGCCTCCATGTAGCGATACGAGTCATTTTACATCACCATATTTCATGAGTGGTTATAATAATGGATTTAATGTTTATATATTATATTTATAAAATAATTATTCTTATATAATTATAATATATTATCCAGCCTCTTATCTTATGATCTATTGGTAAATGGTAACATCGCTCGTGTGTATGTGTAGAGTACCACCTCCACGAAGAGATGTGATACGTTTTTAATTTATGTTTTAATTGGATGAAAATATATAAATATTTAATGAATATATATTATATTTATTATATAATAATGATTTTCAAAATTTGAATTATCATATACCTTTCTTTAATTCCATTCATAGAAAATTGGAAAACATCAGTCGTGCATATGTATGAACTATTATCTCCACATAGTGATATAATTAATTTTTCATTACAAATTTATATAAATAGATATAAATATGTATATAATGAATATATATTATATTTATATAATTATTAAAATTATATAAATTAAGTAAAAATAATCAATATATAAGTACCATAACCACTAAACCAAAACATACATGAAAAATGAAGTAATTAACACCCGAAACGATGATGATAATGAAAGATTGCAAATGAACAGGTGATAATATGTTATAAGTAAACAAAGTATGTTATTATGAGAATGATTATGGTTTTGATGTATAATTATAATAAAATTTAAATTTATTATGTAGGATTTTAGATCTTTTACGAAGAATTTTAGACTTAAGGTAAGGGTTTCGTGTTAATTTCTCTTCATTGAGACATGTTTTAATTATATGCACAAAATTATAATTTCTATGGTATATATACTTCCTAAGAATGTATTTCGTAATAATAAATGATTCAACAAAATTTATTTATTTAGGCATGTGATTTATATTCTTCTAATGACTTTTATTTCAAAAAATAACTAAATCCATAAGGGTTTATCCCAATTTTATATTATTGAAACATGTTTGATGTTATACACCTATATTATTTTATGGGGAATATATTATATGTAATATCCAGACCCTGAGATAAGGTAATTTTTTTCATTTTTGGTTTATAGAATGTTTCTGGGGAGTAGGGAAAGCCATGTTGGGGGGTCTGAGGTTTAGGGCATGAAATAGTAGGAAAAGAGGCCAATCTATGCTGAGAGCACGGTTGAAGCTCAATTAGTAGTAATCATGTGCCATAACTAGGATACCTATATATGGCGTGTTAAATGTTAAGTAAACCATGAAAGGTGTCCTAGGAGACTGTGTGTCTTGATATCCCCTTGGATAGTGTTGAACTCGCAACCACCACATGTTTTTTCAAACCATGAGGGTGTCCTAGAAAATTGTACAGCTCAGTTTCCTCTTAGTCAGAGGGAAACACATGGTTAGTTCATGGTTTGGAAACCCATGTGTCCAAACCATGCACCTCATTAAAAGTGGGGTTTTACCATTTTCCTTCCCAATATTATTTATTTCTCCTCCAAATTTCTCACATATTTAACTCTCTATAACTAGGGTGAAGAACCAGTAGCTTCACCCTCCTCCATGGGTGTTTCTACTTCAATTCTTTAGTATTTTGAGTGACGTTTAGTGTGAATTGAAGCTTCGGGTAAGTCTTTGACTTCATTTCCTTCCATTGTTTTTTGAATAGGTATGGTTGAATGTTTTATCTCTATCTAAATCCCTAAACCCCTATATTTCCTACAGACTCTATATTTGGACGCCAAAGGTTGTTTGGCCTAGGATCAATGGCCAAGGTTGGATGAGCAGTTGTCTATGAGATCGAAGTAGGTGGTTTATAAGATTTTTCCTATATTATTAAAATCTTATAAGTGTATGTGGTTGTTCTTAAGTACTTCCTTGCTACGTTTTAATGTCTTGAATTAAGTAAAATCATTTGGTCCATATATTGAGGGGATAAACCCTTCACATACCATATTGGTTTTGTTGATAATGTAATACCAAACCTAGTGCTACCCATGGGGCATTCCAAACCCTTTTATGTGGTGAAATATTTTGGTGAACTTTGATATAGGATAATTATGAATGTTAGTGGGATATAAATTGTAATTTGGTATGCGAACATTATTAATGGGATAATTGGAATGCTTATATATTAGATTTTTCAAAATTCCCAATGGGCTTTTGAAATGGTTTAAGTGATGTTTTCTGGATTTTTCTTTAGTTATGATTTTCAATGATGGAATATGATGTTTTGAAAGTAGGACATTTTTTAAAAGGATTTTTTGACCTTAAAGTGATTTAAAAATGGTTTTTCTTAATTTATTCCAAATGATTATTTGAAATGGGGGTGTGGTTTCCTTTTTCACGAAATTATTTAATAAATCTTTAAATGTTTGTAGATAGAAATGAAATCCTTAGGAAATGATTTAGTTTTTTAGATAGGGAGACCCATGTTTTAAAGGTGTAATTTAGGGTGAATTTAATAATAGTGTTTGGTTTCAGTGATTTTTTTCATAAGAATAAATTTTGGATTTATTTATGGTATGATTTGGTTTTAAGGGTCTATTTGGACCATGATAAATGTTGTGTTAAAATAAGGAATGGAAGTGGTTAAAGGGGTATATTTTTTTGTTCAATGGTTTTAAGGGTTTTTAATTGTGGCATTAAATGAGTATGGCATAAAGTGGGTAAATTTTATAATTGGTTAGAGAAGCATGTCCATTTGGTAAAGGGTATAATTGGGGTGTTTGAATGAGGCTCTACTCCCATGGGTTGGGATAGACTAATACTCTAGGCCCTACTACTGTACTACATCACCAAGATGTTGGAATGAGGTTACTCATCTTTAGGTCAGGGTAGATTGATTCTCTAGGCCCCAAAAATTTATTTCATGGTTTGGGATGTTGGAATAAGGATCCACATATTTGGTTTGGTCTACATTGATGTTATAGGCCTCACTAATGTATTTTATGGTTTAGAATGTTAGAATAAGGATCTATGCTCCCAAAGTATAGACATGATATGATTACATGGACTGATGCTCAAAGGTACATGGTTAATTGAATTTGTTAAAGAATCCCCCTTTGAAACAAAAAGTATATAACCACCCTTTATGTTATCATTTTGGCCCCCAGAATGGCCAGAGTGGGTTAGGGTGGTTAGATTGCATGATTGAACTTATAGAGTAAAATGGTTAATTGGTAATTTTTTAAAAGTAAAACATGTTTATTTTATTACCTTAATTATTTATTGCACCTTTATTATCTGTATACACTATTGTACTAAATGATTAATTCTTTAGACACTATTGGTGGTGGTCTATTGAGTAGTACTCACACCCTTCTTGGGCCTCTATAGCACTTAGGCACCCAAGAAGATGCTATTTTTTATGGTACAAGTTCAGGATAGGGAACTAGTACTTGGTATATGCATGGGAAGATGGGTTAGTGCATGGGATGTCAATACTAGGCTTAGACTTGGGTCCATGTAGGGTATTATCCAAGTTTTTTCATTTTGGATTTTACTGTATAAATGCCTGACATGTATTGTAATCATCATCTTTTTATATCACGTGTTCCTTGGTTACTTTTTGCCTATTTCTGTATGATATACATTCATTATTCCTACTAGTTATTACTTTAGTTAATATTACTTATATTGTGGATTCCCTCTGATAAGCGGGTATATTCTCCCCATTTTAACCCATCGACTTGCACTGCTAGTTGGAATCCTCTGGCATAAGTGGACACATGTATGAGGTTATATGGCAGCCTAACTCGGGGTGCTAGTTATAGAGCCTCTTGGTCCAAGGAATTACAAAGTGGTATTAGAGCCGATTTCTTTTATCTTACTATTTGGGGCATGGTATAAAAGAGACTAGGATCTTATAATGGAATGGTAATGAGACCATTCCTGGGTTCCAATAACCCCACATATGAGGGAACCCCCATGTTTCTAGGGGTAGGGATTTATGTCCTATTTTTTCTTTTATAATTTATTGATACTTCCACCCTGATTGGTGCATTTGGATGTGAATTTATTGATTTATGAGGTTTTATTATCTTGGTATAGTATTGAAAGAGTGTGTGTGTGGGTTCAGGCATCATTCTAGAAACAAATGGGTGATAGGTAATCCGTATATTTTCTATGATAGATAGTTCCGTGGGATTTATATATTGGTAGTGTAATTTTTGTAAATGGTTTATTCATATTGATCTCTCTTTGAAATGTTTGCTGAATAAATTGTTTTGAAACATAAATTTGAATTAAATATAGGATTTTTGAAATGTTGGGTAATAATAAGGGTTTTGAAATGTGAATCCTTGGGTTTTTAAATGGTAAAGGTAATTAAAGAAGAATGTGAAATGGTGAAACTTTTAGGGATGTAGATGGTGAGTGTGACTTGTGTTGTTTGATGAACCTGTGTATGGGTGATTTGGGCATTGAGAGTGCCTTAGTTTTGAGACATTGGGTTATAGGTTGTGAGGTATTAATGGGTTTTATGTGTTAGATTCTGCATTGTTGCATATTGTTCCTTTAGTTTGGTTGTGAACTTGAGGCTATGGGAACTGTTTCATAAAACAGATTTGGTAACCTGTGTGGGTTGTGATCATGTGGTTTTTGATCATGTGGGTTGTGGTTTGGACCTTAAAATGGGTGTTTCGGTTTGTAATTTCATTCGTAGTGGTTGTGTTTCATTGGGAATGTAAGATAGAGTAATTTTTTGGTTTTAGTGCGTTAGGTATCGTGATGTTGAAATGGTGTTAGGATTGATTCCCATTAGTAGTGACTTGTTGAGTTTTCATGTGCATGAATTAGAGGGAGAGACAGTGGAATTTATTAGATATGGCTCCAGTTTATTGAGTGGGTTCTGTTAGACCTTTGAGGATGATCATGAGAGAGGTAAAAGTGTGGTGAACTCTTTGGGTGTGTAAGGACTAGGTTGATGTTTTGGGGATTTTGGTAATATGAAATTAACGGTTCTACTCAGTATGTGTTTGGGTTAAGTGGTTCAGATGGAGATAGCCATTAGTTTTGGGAAATCTAACTCAGGTCATGTCCATTAGATAATGGTTGTGGATAAGTGAGGGTAACCATGAGGAAGGTTATACTAATGTTGTAGGTGCCTTGGAATGTGAAGCATGGGTGGTTTCTCTAGAGGTGGAATTGATTCATAGTGGGTGCCATCAAATTTTGGTAAAAGTGCACGGTTATGCCTTGGTTTCTTCTTAGGGAATCACTTTAGTGCTTTTGGTTGGTTATATGGTCAGTTTAAAAAGAGGTAGGATAATTTGGGTGTTTGACACCTCAATTTTGATAGTGATTAATGAAGTTATTGGTGTCGAGTTTTGATAGAAAATAAAAGGATAACCAAATCATGGATGAATGATTTTATTATGGAAGTGATACCTGAGTAGAGGGGTGGTCATGTGGTTGGGATTGTTTGTGTGGAATTTTGTGTTATTGGTATGGAATGTTGAGATTGCCTCAAGTCCGATGGATTTGATGGATTAGGAGGCATAGTTATTTCTATGAGTAGGTGTTGAGCCTAGATTTGGTAATGTATAACTCATGTGATCTAGAGTCTAGAACAGCGAGTGGTCATTGGAAATTTTGTGACCTAGAGTGTTCTAATGAGGTCCATATATAGGCACATGCAGGAGAGGCACGATGGCATTTGGAATGTGTGAACAGGTGTCTCAGGATAATTACCTGTCACTTTCTATGATTTCATAGCGGTAAGAGCTATATATTCAAGAGGACATTTGGTTTTTAATTGGTTGTGGTGGACTTTATAAATGAAATCTTGGTGTACTACTGGACTAGATATGATTGCTCCAAATATCTTGACATCGTCTGAGGTACACTAAGAGTGAATTGGCTATATGTTAATCTACATAATATTTTCTTCAGTTGGTATGAAGGGACTTTTTTAAGGTTACACCCTTAAAGAAAGTTTAAAGTGAAGTCGTATGGTGGGTGGTTCACCACCGGCCATCCTTGAGTGAGGTTCATGGGGTGGTTATGTGTCGATAAATGCTAAAGGTGTTGTTATTGGAATCCAAGAATGGGTGATGGTTATTGTTTCATTTTTTTACTTAAGTGAGGTATAGATGGCCATTAACACCTTTTTGGGATTTTTAATAATGGTATCATAATCCATGGAGGTTGGAATTGGTTGGGTGAGGTGGTGATAATGATACTCCTAAGGTGGGGAGCAATGTGTCAGTCATAGATGTCTGGGATAGACTAAGGATTGGATGTGGTGGCATCGATATGTCAATAATGAACCATTGAGCTACATTCTTAGGTTCCTTGGGGAAGGCCAGGTGGCCTTGAATGTGGTGGTTGGACCATAAATTCATTGGCTTTAAACTCTAGGTGGTTCTAAAAGTGATCTAAGGTGCTTGTGTCAGAGGCATTGATGGGTGCAATGGGACATGACAACGATTCATGGGAAATTGAATTTTAGTTGTATAACCTCATAAAGAGTTGGGAATGGATTATAATAGGTGTGTTTGGATGATATTGGAATGCCTTTAAGTGTGAAGGCATTTTGGTCAAGTAAATTAGTGACGTGCCCACAATGGAAGTTGGGAGTCAAAGGGATGACTCATCCTAGGAAGGCCCAGCTCATCTAGGTAAAAGGAACATATTTGTTGAGTTATAATACACTTTTGGTTGATGTGAAAGAGTGGTAAGTTCGTTTCAGGAATGGAAACGGGTTTTGTTAAAAAACCAAATTGTCTTTAGTTCATATATGGATGATGGATACACATCCATTCTCTACGGTTTTGATGTCAGGAATGGAGGATGATGTTGGTTGGTGATTGTAACGCCCCAACACTAGTTACCCAGAGTCGGTGCATTATTACATAACATTGGAATGGTCACAAAAGATCAAGTCTCGAAGGACTGATTAGTTTAGTAGTCTTGGAAGTACTAGATACATTCATAAGGTTTACATTACATAATAAAATGGAAAACTACAACAACATTTTTTCCATAGAAAACACTGAGATCCCATAGACTATCCCTTCAGGTCAGTCATAATATACTTCTTCACATCCTGGGAAAAATAAAACATTGAAAGGGGTGATCTCAGATGCTCAGTAAGGATAACAATATAGCAGAAACTTTCATTAATAAGCATAAACATTTAAGGCAATGTATAAAACTAAAACAAAAATTCTTTTTTCAACATAAACATCATCATAATGTGGAAAATATAAATCAAAATAATGCCATTTACTTACTCACATGGATATTCTACTAGTTGAAAAATCACATGCAATATCAATAGCCACTTTCATAATGATGGAATGCATAATGCCAGACTTTCAAAACCACATGGTCAAGGAATTGTGCCAAGACTATAATTAAGATTTTGTCAATCCCTTGTGACAAGACACTAGTTTCTCTCATGATACCTAATGATGCATCGAGGAGCTATAGTGGGCTCCACCCCTCACTTACTAAGTCCAATTCATTCCTCATATGAAAAGTTTTAAACATAACATAAACATTCGTATTAAAAATAGCATATGAAATGTCAATACTTTTTCCATAAACCATGAATGGTAGAAAAATAACACATCCACATTCAAACATATCACAAAACCTTCAATAGAAAATGGAATATTTGTATCATGATAAATCAACTTCAAACAAGATTAAAATCCATTAAAGGATGTTGACATAGATGAAATCAAAACTTTTTGAGAGAAATATCTCTTTCTATTTTGAAATAATTTAGAAGTCATGTAATTATAATATAAAACCTTTATTTTGAAAATATTCTAATAATCTTGTAAGGGAAACTTATACAATATTATAATGGCGGAATATAGCCTCACCCTCCGTATAAGTTAAAAAAATTTCTTACCTTAATTTTATAGAAAAGGGCATAAAGTAACTTGTTTTGAAAATGACGGAAAGATTCCTTTCAAAACGTATAAGGTCAAATAAGGGTATAAATGAATTTCACCCATATTATAGTAAATAGTAAAAGTGTTTTGAAATACATTTTAACAAAAACACGAATGTTCATGATAAAACGGTCCCAGTAGATAATTACATATAAACAACCTTGAATAAGAGGTTGTAGAATTAACAATTACCTTGTACTTTTCCTTGGTCGAGGGTAGTTTAACCTCCTGGATAATGGTGAAATAATTTTTATTAAATTATAAAATAACTATATACATTAATATGATATCATATATGATCTTTTAATATTACTTTTTTAATAATATCTTAGTATTATCGTCATTTCGGGTGTTAACTGATTTGTTTTTCTTTATATACTTTGTTATGTAAGAAATGTTTGTTATGGATAGGATGTATATTATTCATATTCATAATGATATTAAGTCTTTAAACATTATTTTTAATCATCAAATGAAAATTAGTCTTGAATGTATACGATGAAGAATGAATCTCATCGTGTTCGTGGAGACGGTAATTTGTACGTACGCATGAGTGACAATGTCATTCTTTTGATTATAAAATCATAAGTAAATGGATGTTATATCATATATAAAGAATCATTAACATGTTATATATATTATTTATACAAATTATACATCATTATTATACCCATCCAAATATTAATGTATTGAATAACAACTACACCACGACGTGGAGACGGTAAGCCGTACATATGCACGTATGGTGACATGTCATTCAAAGGATGTATAGAATAATGAATATAGTTGTACCATATTTTTAATAAAATCATAGTATATAGAACATACTGGAGTTATTATTTTAGAATGTATACAAAATGGAATGAATAAGTGGAAGAAGAAAAAACATGAAAGGGGTGTTGAGATATTTACCTCTTCTTAGGGTTCTTCCTTTTGATTTGATCAAAAGGGCTTCTTATGTTGGATTTCTGACTAAAGGAGGGACTCTAAGATAAAGGGAGGATATTTTAGAGGATATTTGGGTAGGGGTTGGCCGAGCCAAATGGATTTTAATAAGTGAATTAGAAAGAACGGGGAGTTCCCTTTTATAAGAGGGGTGAGGGTCACCTTAGGAAAAGCTAGAAATATTATTTTATAATAAATTCATTTTCGGTTTATAATGGATCAAAATTAATTTATTTGGAAGATAAGAAGGTAATGGGTCGAAATCCATCCAACCAATAGTTTTTAGATAGGTTTGTGTCACTATATTAACCTTATATTTTAGATTTAACTATTAGTTAATTAGTTTGACATTTACCATGTCTCTTTGTATTTTTATATTATATTGTCAATAATATTACTATATACTTCCCAGAAAACCCCAAGTGGTTCATTAATGATACACCTATCATTATATAAGTCTGTTGGCCTATCTTTATATTCTTTAGAATATAATATCAATTAATAATATAATATTTGTTTTAAAAACTCTTTTTTGTCAATTTTGACACTATTTTGTATTTTGTTTTTTCTAAATTCATAACATCATTATTACTTCAAAAAAATCCATCTAACCAACCTTAATATGTCATATTGACTTATAAAATTAGTTTAATTCATAAAAAGTCTCAAATTACATTTATTTGGATATTTATAATATCAATTATTTTAATATTTCATTAATTAGGTAAATATTCAATCATCATTATGTCAAAAATAAATTTAGTTATTTAATGTATAAAAATTATAAATAAAATAACATTAGGTAGGAAATCCTTTTATATTTCTAATGAATATTTATAGTAAAATTTATCTTATGTGTAACCCTATATTAAAAAATGTTTTAGTTATCAAACTTTGAATTTAACACTTTTAACTCTTCTTTTAATTAAATAATAATAAATGTCCTAATCTAATCCAAGAGGACCTAAAGGATAATATTTTATTCCTATGGTTGTTTTTGGTCGAATTAAACTTATCCAATAGAATTATTACATGTGTTAGGGTAATAATAATATAATTTTTACCCTTAATTACCATATTTACATTTAACCATGGTAAATAAAAGTAAAAAGTTACTATTCACCAAAAATTATGTTCATCTTATTGAACCGAATTTTATTTACTGATAACAACCATGTCTCTCAGATTTTTGAAATTCAACTCATAGAAGCGGTAAAATTAAGTTTTATGTAAATTTGCAAATGCTCCTAGGAGGTGGGTAAAAGAGGTGAATAGTTCAATAAAATTTTTATATATCTAAAATTATTATAAACTGACTCCAATGAATTACATTGAACTTATATTAGTATTATGTATCTATTTTGACCTAAAATAAATTTAAATAAAATAAATAATTATTTAAATAAAAATTCGGTTTTAAACTATAACTTAGTGTTTTTCACTATTCATCAAAAATTAAAAGTTTTCTGAAAAATACCAAAAATTAACCCTATGCTAATTTCAATATTCCAAATCCAAAAATTAAGTCCATTTTGAAAGATAAAATTTATAAAATTTCAAAAAGTGGGTATTACTATTCATAACGTCTAGTTTGATTGGTTGTGGTGTGTTAGAACTCGAAGTTGCGTACAACACACGCTACTGTATTATTCAAAGAGAAGCGTACCATGGAAGCTTGGGGTGTTACATTCTCCCCTCCTTCAAATAATTTCTTCCTCGAAATTTCTAGAATATTACTATATAAAAAGACTCGGGTGGTTCTTCATCATAAGTTCATCGGGTTTCCACGTTGCATCTTCCATCTTATGGTTTCTCCATAGAACTTTTACTAGACATGTCGTCCGCTTTCTCAACACTTATTCTCTTGTATCAAGAATCTATAAAGGCTCTTCGCAATAAGACATATCGGGTTCCAATTATAATTCCTCATAGGTGAGTATATGTGTTGGGTTAGGCGTGTATTTTCTCAACAGTGATACATGGAACACATCGTGAACTTTAGAGAGACTTGGAGGCATTACCAAATGGTAAGCTATAGCCCCAATTCGTTCTAGAATTTCGAAAGATCCGATGTACCTGGGACTTAATTTTCCCTTCTTACCGAATTGTATTACTCCCTTCCATGGAGATACCTTCAATAAAACATGATCTTTTACCATAAATTCCAAATCCTTCCTTTGGTTATCGACATAGCTCTTCTTCTTACTTTGAGACGATTTGATGTGGGTCTAGATTACCTTCACCTTCTCCATCGTTTCCTCCACAGGTTCTGGGCCTATGAGTTTCTTTCACCAACATCATCCCAATAGGTTGGTGTGCCACATCTCTTTCTGTATAACGCTTCATATGGTGCCATTTGAATACTTGAGTGAAAGTTATTGTTATAAGAAAATTATACCATAGGTAAATATTGATCCCACATACATTGAAAGTCAAGTGATCAAGATCTCAACATGTCTTTTAAGGTTTGAATAGTCCATTTTGATTTTCCATCTGTTTGAGGGTGGTAGGCAGTGCTCAAATTAAGTTTAGTATCCAGGGCTTTCTAAAGACATTTCCATAACCTTGATGTAAAACGTGGATCAAGATCAGAAACAATTGATAGTAGTACTCTATGAAGTCTTACAAATTCATTAATATATATTCTTTCTAGACGTTCAAGTGGTAAATCCTCTCTTATATCAAGAAAATGTGCTTACTTGGTAAGACGATCAACAATAACCCATATTGCATTGTTCCTTCTAGGAGTCTTTGGTAGTCCCATGACAAATTCCATCATAATATTATCCCATTTCCTTTCAGGTATGGGAAGAGGTTTCATGACTCCTCCAGGATGTTGCCATCCAGATTTCACTTGTTGTAAAACCATACATCTTGACACAAAATCAGCAATCTCCCTCTTCATGTTGTCTGACCAAAAATGTTCCTTCAGATCTCTATACATCTTAGTGCTATCAGGGTGTATAGAGAAATTAGAACTATGAGCATTATCCAACAATTCTCTTTTTATATTAGGTATATCGGGAATAAAAAGCCTCTTCCCAAATTTCAAAATCTCATCTTCATATACAAAGTCACTCAATTTCTCATCATTCACAACTTTAATCTTCTTTTGAAACTCTTCATCACCAGTCTGAGAACTATTTATCCTTTCTAGTAAATATGGTTTGGTAACCATTTGAAAATGTATTGATGTTTCACCTTCTATGGTGATTCCCATATCCATATTTACTAGATCCATGTATATAGGATCCTTTTCAACTCTCATATTGTTCAAAACTCCATGATCATTTCGAATCAAAGCATTTTCCACATTATTTGCCTTCCCCAGGTGGTAGTGTATAGTGGAATCATAATCCTTGAGTAGTTAAATCCATCTCCTTTTCCTCATGTTGAGTTCTTTCTATGAGAAAATATACTTCAAACTCTTGTGATCGGTATCTATCTCGCATTTTTCACCATAGAGATAGTGTCTCTAAATATTCAAAGAAAATATTACAGCTGCTAACTCAAGATCATGAGTAGGATTGTTTTGTTCATGAATTTTTAGCTATCATGATGCAAAGGAAATAACCCTATCATTCTGCATAAGGACACAACTAAGTCCTCTCTTTGATGCATCACTATAAATAACAAACCCATCATTCCCTGATGGTAGAGTTAATATAGGAGCATTGACTAATTTTCTCTTCAGTTCTTCAAAACATTCTTGACACTATTTTTTTCAAACAAAATTAACCACTTTACGTGTGAGCTTGGTTAATGGGTTAGCCAATCGGGAAAAATTCTGGATGAAATGCCGATAATAACCTGCTATGCCAATAAAACTGCGTACCTCAGTTATACTCGTCGGTGTTGGCCATTCATTGATTTCTCTTGTCTTAGAAGGATCAACAGAGATTCCATCCTTAGAGACAATATGGATAAGAAAAGAAATATCCTGAAGGTAGAATTAACACTTGCTAAACTTCCCATATAATTTGTGTCTTCTAAGAGTCTTCATGATAATGCGTAAGTGATTTTTATGATCTTACTAGATTTTGGAGTATGCCAATATATCATCAATAAATACCACTACAAAGTCATCAAGATATTCCTTGAAAACTCTATCCATTAGATCCATGAAGACAGAGGGTGCATTAGTCAATCTAAAAGGCATTACTATAAACTCGTAATGCCTGTACCTGGTTCAAAATGTTGTTTTGTAAATGTCTTCCTTATTCACAAACAACTGATGATATCCAAATAAAAGGTCAATCTTTGAAAAGTATTGAGCTCCATGAAGTTGGTCGAATAAATCATCAATGATAGGTAGGGTATATTTGTTCTTTATTGTTATAGAATTGATCTCCCTATAGTCAATGCACAACCTCATAGATCCATCTTTCTTCTTAACAAAAAGGACAGGGGCTCCCCATGGAGAAACACTAGGGTGAATAAGTCCCTTATTACTCAATTCCTCAAGTTTTTTGTTTAGTTCCACTAATTCCACAGTGGCCATTCTATAAGGGGTCTTCGATATGGGCCTTGATGTTGGAATTAAATCAATGGAAAACTCAATTTATCATTTTGGAGGATGTCTAGGTAAATATTCTGGAAACACATCAACATATTCTTTTACAATAGGTACATCCTCTATTTGAACATTCCTTTCCTTACCCACATTTATTTAATTCTCATCCTCCCCAATAATTGAATTTAGTTAGGCTATTGGGTATGGATCTAGATAAGAATTAGGTAGTGACGATTCTGCTCTAAAGATAAGGTGTTCTTTATCATCGTCATCAAAAATAGTAACCTCCTTCTTCTTACAATAAATTGTGGCATCATGGTCCGAAATCAAATCCATACCGAGGATTATATCAAATTCAATCATGGGTATGATGATGTGATCAGCAGATAAAGAACATTTATATTCCCTAATGGGGATTGATTTACAAAACTTTGTAGCAGTGATGCTTCCCTTATGAGTTTTGACTGACAACTCCCTTGTTAAATGAAACAGTAAATATCTAATTTTCTTAGCAAACTGGGAAGATATGGAATAATTTGATGATCCAGAATTAAATAAATCATTTTCTAAACATTAAAAACCATTAAATTACATGCTAATACATATTTTGGAGCTTCAACCTCAGCATTAGTGATAACATAAGCTTGGCCTTTATCCCTTATCATTTTCTGAGGTAAGTTCCCCTAATGCTTAGTAAATTCATCTATATAATTCCCCCTTTCTCTATAATTGTAGCATTAAAAATTAACAGCCTCTTTCTTCCCCTTGCAATCAGGATCTTGGTGGCCTTTTTCACCACACTTGTAACAGACTCTCATTCCCTTCAAACAAGTACCAGGGTTTTTCTTTCCACATTTACTGTAGGATAGATATTAAACTTTTCCCTTGTTCCCCTTATTTCCATTTCTAGAGTGTTCGGCAGATATCTTCTTCTCATTCTTTGCTTTAAATTCGTAAGACTTAGAGAATTATTTTTCTATCTTGATATCATATGAGACAATATCTTCGAATGAAAAGAAGGATTGTGAGAATAATGCTCGACGGAGAAATGGTTTTAACCCATCAAAGAAATGATCAATCTTACTTCTTGGGTTAATTATGTAATCTACATCATGCCTCGCTAACCTTGTAAAGTTAGCTTCATACTTTGAGACATTATCATCCTCCATTTTCCTCAGACTCCGAAATTGTCTTTCCATATCAGCTTGATAGTCATAAGGGAAGTATTTTTCTAAGAAAATTTCTTTAAACTACCTCTATTACATATTTGATACTTCATCATCTTCCTTTGTGTTTTTAATCAATGACCTTCGTTGATCAGCATCTCCAGTGAGGCGGTAAACTTCCATGACAACTTTTTCCCTTTCACTACTCCCCAAGGCGTGGAATATTTTCTCTAAGGAATTTATCCATTTCTCAAATACTAATGTATTTGTATCCCTATGGAATGTTGTTGGTTGTTGCCTCATGAAGCGATATAACATTGATCTTCCATGCTGCGGATCAGGGTGCTCCATACGGGTAAGGTTATTATTCATAACCTGAGTGAGTTG
This sequence comes from Viscum album, assembly GCA_963277665.1. Lineage (NCBI taxonomy): Eukaryota > Viridiplantae > Streptophyta > Magnoliopsida > Santalales > Viscaceae > Viscum > Viscum album. Next base: position 1,465,319,451 of record OY728138.1, on the reverse strand, counting down.
TCCCAGTATAGTGATTAGCTGATCAGCACCAGTTGCATCACCATCTCCACTATAATTATCTTGAGTATGAGGTAAATCCCTACATGGAGTGTGTGCATTGATACGGTTTCCATTCCTTCCACTATGTGCCATTTCTAAATAATTTCATAAACTAGATTAGTTTATGAATCAAAATACATAATTCCAAACATGTAAAACACTTAACATAAATTGAATACTTTATGGATACAATCCATAATCATAAAAAATGTTTTCTTTGAGAAATTATATACTCATAAACCCTTCATAATGGTTAGTAAATAAAATAAGAATTATCCTAAGCATATCCCCTGGGAGTGTCATAACCAAGAGTGCAGCAAGTCTCGTTGTCGTGTACCAGGATACCCAGGGTCAAACCCGGAACTCCTTGTCAAAATTTTCACTCCTAGGTACATTTGTGCCAGAGCCTCCTCTACCTTCTCGTTTCTAGATAGGGATGTATTTCTTAGAAAACTCACAAAATCTCTACAATAACAAAATTCTAGGATGTTCTTCTATACTAATCATCAAAGACTATCATAGGGTAATGTGCTCTAATCAGAGTTTATCTAAATATAGCTTCCAAGTTTAGTACTAAAATTCCTCTGATAACAACTGTAATTCCCCGACCCTAGTAACCCAGAGTTGGTGCATTATTACATAACATTAGAATGATCATGAAAGATAAAGTCTCGAAAGACCGATTAGTTTTGTAGCCCTGAAGGTACTAGATATATTCATAATGTTTACATTACATCATAAAATAGAAAACTACAACAACATTGTTTCTATAGAAAACACTGAGATCCCATAGTCTATCTCTGCAGGTCATTCATGATATACTTCTTCACATCCTGGGAAAAATAAAACATTTAAAGGGGTTAGCTTAGATGCTCATTAAGGATAACAATATAGTGGAAACTATCATTGATAAGAATAAATATTTAAGGCAACGTATAAAACAAAAACAAAAACCTTTTCAACATAAACTTCATCATAATATGGAAAATATAAATCAAAATAATATCATTTACTTACTCACATCGATATTCTACTATTCGAATAATCACATGCAATATCAATAGCCATTTTCATAATGATGGAATGTATAATGCCAGAATTTCATAACCACATAGTCAAGGACTTGTTCCAAGACTACAATTAAGATTTTTTCAATGCCTTGTGACAAGACAATAGTTTGTCTAATGAGACCTACCAATGCATCGAGGAGCTATAGCGGGCTCGACCCGTCACTTACTATGTACAATGCATTCCTCATATGAAATTTTTTAAACATAACATAAACATTCGTATTAAAACTAGCATAAAAAATGTAAATACTTTATCCATAAACCATGAATGGTAGAAAAATAACACATTAGTAGTCAAACATATCACAAAACATTCAATACAAAATGGAAGATTTGTATCATGATAAATCAACTTCAAACAAGATTAAAATCTGTTAAAGGTTGTGACATAGATGAAATCAAAACTTTTTGAGAGAAATATCTCATTCTATTTTGAAATCATTTAAAAGTAATGTAATTATAATATAAAACCTTTATTTTGAAAATATTACTATAAGATTTTAAGGGAAGCTTCAATGGTATTATAACGGTGTAATATAGCCGCACTCACCTTATAAGTTAAAAAATATTCTTAACTTAATTTTATCGAAAATGGCATAAAGTTACTTGTTTTGAAAATGACAGAAAGATTCCTTTCAAAACATATAAGGTCAAATAAGGGTATAAATTACTTTAACCCATAGTCTAGTAAATATTAAAAAAAATTGAAATGCATTTTTATGAAAACACAGATTTAAATGATAAAGAGGTTCTAGTAGATAATTACATATAAACAACCTTGAATAATGAAGAGGTTGTAGAGTTAAACCTTACCTTGTATTTTTACTTGGTCAAGGGTACATTAACATCTTATATAATGGTTAAATAATTGTTATTAACTTATATAAGAACTATATACATTAATATGATATCATATATGAACTTTTAATATTGCTTTGTTAATAATATCTTAGTATTATCGTCATTTCGGGTGTTAACTGATTCATTTTCCTTTATATGCTTTGTTATGTAAGTAATTTTTTTTATGGATAGGATGTATCTTATTCATATTAATAATGATATTAAGTCTTTAAAAATTATTTTTAACCATCAAATTAAAATTTTTCTTGAATGGATACGATGGGGAATGAATCTAATTGTGTTCGTGGAGACGGTAATCTGTACGTATGCACGAGCGACAATATCATTATTTTGATTATAAAATCATAAGTAAATACATGTTATATCATATATACAGAATCATTAACATGTTATATATATTATTTACACAAATTATACATCATTATTATACCCATCCAAATAATAATCTATTGAATAACAACTTCCCCATGACGTGGAGACGGTAAGCCGTACGTACGCACATATGGTGACATTTCATTCAAAGGATAAATATAATAATGAATATGGTTATACCATATTTATAATAACATCACAGTATATAGAAGATACTATAGTTATTATTTTAAAATGTAAACAATAAGGAAAGAAGAAGTGGAATAAGAAAAAACATGAAAGAGGTGGTGAGATATTTACCTCTTCTTCGGGTTCTTCCTTTTGATTTGATCAAAAGGTCTTCTTATGTTGGATTTATGACTAAATTAGGGCCTATAGAATGAAGGTAGTTCAGTTTATAGGATATTTTTTAAGGGTTTTTCCGAGCCAAATGGCTTTGAATATGTGAATTAGAGAGAAGGGGGAGTGCCCTTTTATAAGAGGGGTGAGGGGCACCTTAGGAAAAGCTAGAAATATTATTTTCTAATAAAATCATTTTCGGTTTATAATGCATCAAAATTGATTTATTTCAAAGAAAAGGTGGGTATGGGTCGAAATACACTCAACCAATAGGTTTTAGACTGGTTTGGGTCACTATTTTAATCTTATCTTTTAGATTTAACTCTTAGTTAATTAGTTTGGCATTTACCATGTCTCTTTGTATTTTTATATTATATGGTTAATAATCTTACTATATACTTCCAAGAGAACCCCAAGTGGTTCATTACTAATACATGTATCATTATATAAGTCTGTTGGGTGAACTTATATTTTTAGGAATATAATATCAATTAATAATATAATATTTGTTTTAAAAACTCTTTTATGTCAATTTTGACACTATTTGGTATTTTGTTTTTGCTAAATTCATAACAGCATTATTACTTTAGAAAAATTCATCTAACCAACCCTAATATGTCATATTAACCTATAAAATTAGTATAATTTATAAAAAGTCTCAAATTACATTTATTTGAATTTTTATAATATCATTTATTTTAATATTTCATTAATTAGGTAATTATTGCATCATCATTGTGTTATAAATAAATTTAATTATTTAATTTTTAAAATTATAAATAAAATTCCATTATGTAGGAACTATTATTAGCTTTATAATTAATATTTATAGTCAAATTTATCTTATGTGTAACCCTATATTAAAAAAATGTTTAATTATTAAACTTTGAATTTAACACTTTTAATTCTTATTTAAATTAAATAATAATAAATGTCCTAATCTAATCCAAGTGGACCTAAATGATCATATTATATTCCTGAGGTTGTTTTTGGTTGAATTAAACTTATCAAATAGAATTATGACATGTTTTAGGGTAATAATAATATCATTTTTACCTTTAATTGCCTTATTTACTTTTAACCGTGGTAAATAAAAGTAAAAAAGTTACTATTCACCAATAATTATTTTCATCTTGTTGAACCACATTTTACATACTGATATCAACCGTGTCTCTCAGATTTTTGAAATTCAATACACAGAAGCGGTAAAATTATGTTTTATGTAAATTTGAAAATGCTACTAGGAGGTGGGTAAAAGACGGTGAAAAGTTCAATAAAATTTTTATATATCTAAAATTATTATAAACTGGCTCCAATAAATTACATTGAACTTATATTTGTATTATGTTTATATTTTGACCTAAAATAAATTTAAATAAAATAAATAATTATTTGAGTAAAAATTCGGTTTTAAACTATAATTTTGTGTTTTTCAGTATTCATCAAAAATTGAATGTTTTTAGAAAAATACCAAAAATTAACCCTAAGAAAAATTCAATATCACGAATCCAAAAATAAAGTCCATTTTAAAAGATAAAATTTATAGAATTTCATAAAGTGGTTATTACTATTCATAATGGCTAGTTTGATTGGTTTTGGTGTGGTAGAACTCGAAGTTGCGTACATAACATGCTACTGTATTATTAAAAAAAAGCGTACCGTGGAAGCTTGGGGAGTTACAGTGATCTTATGGATATTTTGGTTAAGTGAGTTGGGAAACATGTGGGGTGCATCGTGGAGGCTTTGGTTTGATGTTTTAGTGTTATTTTACCTTATTATAGCTTCTAACCACATAAATTTTGTGATTATGGTCCTAAGAGTATGGTGGGGAGCACCATAGCAGGCAAGTGGTCAATTGATAATGAGATCAGTGTTGCAAATTGGACAGGCTTGTGTAAAAGCCATCTTATATTTTAGTATTGGGAATGGGCATTATCTCACGTTTTGATATATTAAATTATTGATATTAGTGTGTGCTTTAGATGTGTTTCAGATTTTTGGATATGGATAAAGACTGTTGGGCCTCGATTTGGGGACTAGTGTAGGTCGAGGGATGTGTTGGAAATTCATATACTCATTCATTTGACTATAAGTTTTTTGATTTTTTATGTTTTTTAGGGAAAATAAAACTAAGGGTGTATCAATTGGCTCTCCAAGGGAAGTAGTGCTAATCTCTATACCATTTTTTTATACGTTACTTTTAGTGGTCGTACTTGAACTTTTCTCCTTTTTGTTGACATTAATAATGTTGTTCTTGATGTCGGTGCATCGTTTGAGGAGTATCCGAATGGAATTTCGAATCATATAGGGAAGTTTTATGGGGTAATATTAAGATATTATATAAATGTTATGATAACATGGTCATGTCTAAGAGGAAACTTGGGAGATGAAAGTTGATAAGTGGACCTGATGGTGTGACTATTTGTCTTAGAGGCTTGGAGATGCTATAAATTGTAGCTCGAGGATGAGATGTTATAAGGGGGAGGTTGTAATATCCATAACATGATAAAAGGTACACCTTGGTTTTAATTTTAGGTTTATTTAATGTTTATGGGGATTATGGAAGGTCTTGAGGGTGTTCCAGGGGTTGAGGGCATGAAAAAGCAGGGAAAGAGGCCAATTTGTACAGAGAACACGGTTGGGACATGTTTAGTGATAACCTTTTTCCATAACTATACAGCCTGTGAAAGGGGTGTGCAGGGTTAAGAAAATTTTTTTGGGTAGCCTAGGAGACTATGTAAATCTAGCTCCCCTCAGATATTGGAAAACACATAGCCACCGCATAGTTTTCTAGACCGTGAAAACCGTTAATCTCAGTTTCCTCCTAGACAAAGGGAACCACACTGTTTGGTAATAGATTGGAAAACTATGTGGGAAAACCATGCACCTCATTTAAATTGGGTTTTATTGTTTTTATATCCTAATATTATTTCTTTATCACCGAAATTTATCCCCCAATATACCCCCTATATATAAGTTGATGAACCAGAAGTCTCCTCCTCCATGGATATTTCTCCTTCGATTATATAGCATTTGGAGTTCTGTTTAGTGTGAATCAATGATCTGGATAATTCTTTGACTCTATTTACTTTATTTTTTTGGAAGATTCGTGGTTGAATGTTTTCTCTCCTTATGAATACCTAAAAACCTATTTGTATAGTAGAATATATGTTTGGATGTTAAAGGCTATTTGGGCTAGCATCAAGGGATAAGGTTGGATGATTGGTTGTCTTTGAGTTTGAGGTAGGTGTTCTACAATATATTTTCCATAGTCTAAACATTTTATATGTGTATTTGGTTGTTCCTAAGTATCACTTTGCTGAGTTTTAGTATATTGAATTTAGAAAATTAATTTGGGGGTTTGATTATTGTATGATGCCCTTTATAGACCCCATTGGGTTCATTGATAATGTGAGACAAAACCTAGGGCTACCCATGGGGTATTCCAAACCATTGTACAAGATGAAATATTTTAGAGAACTTTGAGATAGAGTAATTGTAAAATTGAATGGGTTGTGAATTGAGATTTGGTATGCAGGCATGGTTTATAGGATAATTTTAATGCTTATATGTTGTATTTTTCAAATTCCCAAGGGGGTTTTGAAATGTTTTAAATGATTTGTTTTGTATTTTTCTTAAGTTATGGTTTTCAATGATGAAATATAATGTTTTAAAGGAGGGAAATTTTTTAAAAGGATATGTTGAACACAAAGTGATATTAAAAGGGGTTTTATTAATACATTCTAATTGATGATTTAAAATGGGGGTGTGGCTTATGTTTTTTTAAAATTATTTAATGACCCTTTTAAATGGTTAGAGATGGAAATGAAATCCTTGGGACATGGTTTAGTTTTTCAAAGAGGGGGACCCATGTTTTATAGGTGTACTTTAGGTTGAATTAAAAAACACTATTTGGTTTTGATTCTTCTTTTCCATAAGAAGATACTTTTTTATTTTATTTATTCCATGATTTGGATTTAAGGGTCCATTGGGACCATGATATGTGTTCTGTTAAATGAGGAAATGGAAATGGTTAAAGGGGTATATTAATTCATTAAATGTTTTGAAGAAGTTTTAATTTTGGTGTTAAATGAGTATGGAATAAAATGGGTAATTGTGATAATATGTTAAGAAATCATGACCATGTGGTAAAGGGTATGAGTAGAGTGTTATACCAAGGCTATACTCCCACAAGTTAGGCTAGATTGATTCTCTAGGCCCCACCGATGTATTGTATGACTATGATGTGCAGCCGAGGATCCTCATCTTTGGGTCATGCTAGATTGATGCTCTAGGCCCCACTAATGTATTTAATGGTTTAGGATATTGGACTGAGGATTCACATAGTTGGTTCTAGTTAGACTGGTGGTCTAGGCCCCATGAATGTATTTCATAGTTTGGGGTGTCAAACTGAGGCTCTACACTCACAAAGTACATACATGATATGGTTACCTGGACTGGTTCTCCAAGGTACATGGTTAATTAAATTTTTTAGGGAATTTTCCTTTGTGAATAAAAGTATGTAACCCCTTTATGCAATGGTTTAGGACCCCAACATGGCCGGGGTGGGTTAGATTGCTTAGATTTCATAATAAAACTTAAAGAGTAATATTCTTAATTAATAATTGTTTATATGTGAGACATGTTTATTTTGTTTCCCTATTTATTTATTTCAAATTTATTATCTAAATACACTATTTTATAGACTTTCTATTTCTTTAAACACCATTGGTGGTGGCCTACTATGTTTTACTCACATATTTCTCGGGCCTCTATGGAACATGGTCACCCGAGAAGATATTACTTGTTTTCTAGTATAGGTTCAGGAAAAAAACCTAGTGTTTGGTTTTTGATTGGGGTGATGGGTTAGAGCATGGGATTTTTGGACCAGGCTTGTTCTTGGGATTGTGTTAGGGATTTTAATATTTTTTGTGTTGTGGTTTTTTACTGTATGACTTCCTAACAAGAAGTGTAATCATCATATTATTATATCATGTGTTAATTGATTAATTTTTGGCTCTTTTCATATGATATCTATTTATTTTTTCACAGGTTATTACTTTTTTTGATATTACTTATATTTTGGGTTCACTATGATAAATAGGTATAGTCTCCCCATTGTACCCCATCAACTCGTGCTGGTAGCCTCTGTCGTATGTGGAGGCGTGCCTGAGGTTATGTGGAAACCAAGCTCAGGGAAGTGTTTATAGTAGATATCAGGCTAGGGCGTTACATTCTACCCCATTGATATGTTTAATCATAACTATCCTTAGGTTAATTGTGTTTAACATTTTATTTAAATTTATTTATTTTATGAGGGTTATAATTTAGAAATTACCACAACGGTAAATATTTTATGTGAAATTACATTTTTTACAAGGATTGTTATGGATTTAGATTTCCTAATGATAAAAATATATGATCTATCTCTCCCAAATCTTATTGATTTTCTTATACTCTAGTTATTTCTAGATATTATATGTTTTCATTTCTTTTTCTCTTCAATAAGTACTCATGAGACTGAAAGAATGTTTTAAGGAAAACTGTCTTTATTTCTCTCTTTAATCAGGAATCTTTTCTTCTATTTCTATATTTTAAAAAAAATCAAGAATTTTTTCACTATTATTTAATGATTATTCAAAATTAATTTTTAACTGTATTTAAATTTATTTTCGAAGGTTTAAAAATAATTTTATTATCATTTTCTAAACATGGTACATTTGTCTTTTTACTGAAAATATGAAAGGAATTTTTGGTTTAACATACACCGTATGAAACTTTTTCCCAACCACCATGAGTACTATTGTATTTTAATATTTATATATAAGTTATTTTTCTCTTCAACCAAAATTTTTTTCTTAATATATTTTGGAAATTTTGGGTTTTAAATAATAGGTTTCAAAATTAAGAGGTGAAATCATTATATTATGTCAATATTTTCATGTGTTTTTATATGCTTTTAAGTTGAATATTAATTTATTGAATCTGATATGATTTCTTGATTTCATTATATGTTTTTTTATCATGGAAGAACTGACATTTGTAACAATATAGAAGAAAACAATACATTTTGGGAAGATAAAGGCACTTCACATTGTGTCACAAAGCAGCGTGACACGACACAGAAAAATGATGTTGAATCCAAGACCAAAAAGGATTTAAGTGTATTAATTTTGGCATCATAATAATACATTCTATGATATAATATTTCTACAGGATGTTCCAGAGGCTCGATACTGAATAATGAGAGTAAAACGAGGCTTTCAACACTGGAAATTGACATTACATGCCATGAAAACATTAGAAGATATGAAAAACTTATAATAAATTTAATAACCACTATATGTGAAGTGAATAAAATAATATTAGTTTGACGCCAAACCTTAAACATTGTGAAAACATTACATGATGTGAAAACCTCAGATAGACCAAAAAATAATGATTTTAACATAGATTTTGATAGGGAAACATATCTTTTGGCCCAAACTTCCATTAAATGATATCATTGACCCATGGAATCATGATGATTATATATGGTATTATAAATATAGGGTTCGGACTAAGTTAAAATGTGGATCCATTCTAGGCATAGAGGTTGGACCATCAGGAGGCTGCCACCAAGGTTCTGACCTGAAGTTCTTCTTAGATAGAGTTTTCTTTCAATTTCCCATTTTTTCAATTCACTGTAATATTTAATGATCTATAGTTTAATTACTATCTCTTTTATTATTTCCCTTTTCATTCATTCTTTTCTAATCTCTCCTCTATGGGTATTAGTTTATTCATTATCATCAATCACCGAACAATTATTGGATAAACACCATAGGGGAGAGAAAAATCGGTTAAAGAGGTTTAATACCAACAAATAATGATTTTTCTTCACTCTTATGATTATTTTATTCAATAATATCATTTTTTACCTTTGTGTTTATTTTATTCATCATTGATTCATGGAACAAATGCTTTAAATAATGAATGGACACCAACATGATTAAGATAATTTATTCAATACCATTAAATTGAATTATTTTTTCTTCTTTGGTAAATATGACCTTAATACCCTTTAGTTATTTTGGTTTGTCAAATCATGGTGAATTAATATCCTACGGAGGATTAATTATTATTTATCAAATCTCGTATCAAGAAAACTGAATGGCTTCATAGCTGTTTATTTTGATTATTTTGCATGGAAATTTGAATTAATTTATTTAGTAAAACCACACTTGCAAATTGGTTATCTTCTTTCTTTTCATTCATTATTAATATTAGTTATTTAATTGACATTATTTAATTATTTTATATAAAATAAATTGAAATAAGGATGACCCAATATTTGGTTGAGAGTTGTTATCACTGCATTAGCCACTCTCTAGGGGATCGACCCTATATGATCACTATGTTATGCCTTTGTATCTTGTGTATTTTGGGAAAAAATAAACACCTATTTTGATTATTTCATAGGATTTCATGAAAGCCATTAGACGTATCAAATTTTGACATCATTGTCAGGGAGTATCTAAGTAGAGTTTTCGATTTGATGATGATTGATTAAGGTAAATACTTTTCTTATCGCATTTTTGTTTATATATTTTATTTTAGGAATTTGATTTTTAATTTTTTTAATTATTATATTAAAATTATGGTAGTTACTGGTGGTATGTAGGATGAGTTTTCATATGAACCATTATTATATCCCCCCACTAGAGTAAAATGTATTCCAAGAGTATCCGGCCACATGGGAAGCACTAAATTCAAAAGGTTGGTCATGTTAAGAAACCATATATAAAAGATCTCATTCACATGAATATGATGAATACCAATACCAATAATTTAGATACACTTTATATCAATTCTATATAGGATACATCAATTTTAAAAACTACCATCATAGATCAAGGGATGACTAGTACTCAGAAGATAGATTTATGAGATTGCTCATGTAGTATGTTCAAGTTATGGACAAAGTGATGGATTATAATGAGGTTGAGAATATTAAACATAGTTAATTAAAAAATCAAATTTCTCATATCATATTTAATTTAAATTATCTTGTTAACAACCTGATAATATTTTCTAATTTAGATATAGGTTGGTTTAAAGAAGAAGAATAAGATTGAGTGGAGGAAGTCAATGTTGTTTACACAAAGAAACCTCAAGAGAAATACATTTATGAAGACCATTCCTACAAAACATACAATGAGAATATCTCAGAAGATATACTTACCAAATTACTCAAAAAGTAAATTGCATTATTGGAAAATAGGTTGGATGAAAAAGAGGCATAACTCAAATAACATGGAGAATTGACTACTCACCTTCCTTAAATTATTTCAATTTTCAATTCCCTTATGAATAATCTTATTTTTATTTACAATACATATATGTAATGGTTTGAAAATTAAAAATATCATTAAGTGAAGTATGTATAATTTTTTGAAGAAAAAATAATAAAAGGAAGGTGAGTATGTAAAAGAAGATTATTTTGGAGCATGCTAAAGTTTCTCAAAGTGATGAACATCTAGAGTATGATGAAGAGGAATCAGAACCTGAGCAATCCATTATATGCATAAATAAATACCATGAAGAATAATGATATCACCTTTCACAACTATAAGAATAATAATAAAACATGATAGAAATTATTGATTTTATGAATGAAGAGAATGAGGATAATGGGGTTAAAGTACAGTAAGTTTCGTAATTGAATGAAGAATAAAAACTGAAGGAACTGGATGTCGATCAAACATGCATAGACCCCAAAGGTATTCTAGATGATGAAGAATAATGGAAAAACATCCTATTATTTCATGAATAATAATATAAAAAATAGGCTCTAAGTTAATAATTTTTTTCTATAATATGAACTTACTGAAGAAATGGTAGAATTTATGGTAAATAAAGTGAACTAAAAACTCTAGTCAGGTTTTGATTTATCTATATTTTTATTAAATTTATCCTCAATATGCAACCTACCACAAGTACTATCTAGGAAGGACCAATAGGGGAGGAAGTAAAGAACTACCACAGATTCAAAACATAGGTATAAGTGGCTAAGTCTAAGATAGTTATCATTATACCAAGTTAAAATTAGCAAAAAAAGGTAAATATTAAGCTAACCTACCATAAAAGGATTATCTACCTAGAGGAAACTTGGATATTAAAATTTCTTTCAAGGAATTATATTTATTTTATATTATTAGTTTAATAAATCTCCCCTTGGTCAATATCTTTAAATATTTGAGCCAAATACTTTAGATATTAAAAGGAACTATACTTTCACTATTTTCTTTTATTTTTTTTAGGCCCATGGAATCAATAAGAAAGAAGAAAATGAAGTGATTCATACAGTACCAATTCACATCATGAGTTAAATTCACATTGTGAGTTCAATTCATGTCATGAGATCATACTTCACGTTGTGAACCTGGGTCAGACAAAACCTTAGAAACTCATTCAAAACTGTCAATGTAAGTAAATTAATTATTATTTGTTTATATTTTCCCAGCACTAGTTTTTTCTACCACATGATTTTTAAAGAAAGATAGAAAAGAAAAAAAATTGAATTGCTTCATTAACTAAATTGAGATAGATTCACCCAAAAAAATTCTAGATTTTTGGGTCTTGTACTCACTAATCTAAGAGACATCAATAGTTAGGATAAGTATTTTAACATGTTAGAAAATTTTAAATATCATTCCCATAAATGTAAAAAATATAAAATAAAACTTTAATAGTATTATTATTACATCAATTTTTATTTTCTTAAAAATGATTTCTAATGTGATTAATTTTCTAGGTGTTGATTCCTAGAAACTTGATTTGAGTAAAAAAATTAAGACTATTCCAGGACTTGAGTTTTATATTTTAATATTCCCATTCCTGAGAGGATTCTGACCAACTACTTCCTTTTTTCTAAGAATATTTCTTGAGTGAAACTTAGGGCATGTAAACCTTCTAGAAACTTCTTTGATATATTTGAAAATCTATTATTGAAAAAACTTAATTTTTAAATGATTGATGAATTTTATTGCTGAGCCCATTTATCCTGATACCCACCTTTACAATTATCCTTCTTTCCCTATATAATCTATATAATACCTTTTTAGTATTGAGAAACATTACAATTCATTATTTCCCTTTCCTACCCTAATCTTTGTATTTTTCATGACATCCAACTGAATGAGTGTGTGGGAGGGACTATTCATGGTAGATATGGGATGTTTTGTCTTGGTAAGAGAATGTAGGATGTTTCTATGGGTTTTATATGTAAGGCTCATATTTACATTCATTTTATTTCATTATTTATCCCTATTATTATAAAAATGAAAAAAAATAGAAAAGTATTGGGACATGGAATAAGAAAAAATAAACATTAATAACCCAATTATTTTTTATCATATGTGGTTAGGTGGTGGAAATGAGGTTTATTCTAATCACGAATTTGAAAATGAAAAAGTAAAAATTGGTTGTTTCTTGGGTATGTCAAAAATCACCACATCCAGACTGATGATCTCAAAATAATATGTGGTTAGGTGGTGGATATGAGACTTATACTGGGTATAGATTTTGAAAAAATAAAGTAAGAGAAAAAAGGAACAAAAAAAGAGAAATTCATTCATTCTGATTATGTTTCTCATAAACCATTGCATTTCACTTTTTGGGGTGTGTGAGATGTCATTATATTTTCATAAGAAGAATTTCGTTGAGATTGTATTTTGAATATCATTTTTTATACTCAAGTGTTTAGCCTATATTTTTATCCTATCTTATTTTCAAACATCAATACCTACCAACCCTCAACCTTAGAAACATTTGATCTTACATGAAAATACCACATGATTAATTGTGATATTTTATTATGGGGTGTAGAAAATAGATTCAACGCAACCCTATATGGTAGCTACCACACCCTCAACATTCTGAAGCTAGTTCCATGATTTATTACATTATTATAAGATATAAGGAATCACATCCCAATGGAATGATCAATTTAGTAGTCTTGATAAACTATATACATATATAATTCACGTATTAAATTTGATTAAAAAATTACAACATAATTTTTTTTTAGAATAACATTATTCCATCAAGAATATCCTTATATATCTTTCATAGTAAACTTCATGAAATCCTTGGGAGAGGAAAAAATAATGGTGAGCTCAAATGATAAGTAAGGGTTATGTATAGTGGAAGAAATAATGAATGAAAGATAATAATAAATATGGAAAGGTAAATAACTAAGCACACATTCCATTCAAATAACTAGACATAGAAAAATCAATATATAAAGGAAAATAACTGAGCACACATTACATTTAAATAATTGGATAAGGAAATGTCAATATGGAAAGTTTAATAACTGAAAACACATGCCATTCAATCAATGAATTGAAAATAAAATTCATCCAAAGATAATATCATAGGGAAAATCTCATGGATATTAATAACTAAATTCTGAATAAATTCATTACAAAAAAATTGGACACCATGTTTTCTAGGTAGAAGTTACCTTTACCATTAAGTATTTTCACAAGAAGGTTTCAAATATACTGGGTAAAAACCCATTTAGCTGAGGCTAGCCAACTGATTCATCCCATGATACTACTGAGGCATCGAGGAACTTACATTAAATGGTTCCCAACCCATGTCATACCAATCCAAATTATTCCTCATATATCAAATAATAGATTTAATTTATAAAAAATATGCCTTATAAAATCTATATATTGAGAAAAGAATACATATTTATCAATATTTAAAAATATAATAAAATAAATTTCAAAGTGAACACCATATGAAAAAATGGTATATGGTTTATGAAATAATCATATGCATGATAAATAATGTGGATATATAGAGAAATTTACTATATAATTATCATAGTAAAGTGAAAATTTCAAAGCAAAGTTATTGGCAAAAAAATTAATTAAGTAATTAAATATCGACACATTACTTATTGACTAAAAATTAATTAAGGAAGTGAATTTAAATACTTTTCTTTGTCTGAGGCTTCTGTCTCACTCAATACTATTCATTATGACTTGGGAACCTCTCAAAGTAACCATAAACACCTTAATTGCAAATAAAGTTGGACATGTTTGATGATGATATCTCCTACTAGAATGAATCTTAAGAATCATTTTGAAGGTCTAGAGTATATTGGTTTAAATGAGGAAAAGGGAGGATTACAGAAGCAAAAACACAAAAATAAAAAGACTAGTAGTGCTATAAAAGAAGTGAATGAGTAGGACCAAAAGGGGTCCTATAAATATTTTTGTGTACTACCTTCTGAGGATGACATGAGTGATTGTAATTATTTAAGGAAATCATTTACTATTGAAGTGGAATTCTCGAGTGAGGAACTCAATCACCCAGGGAGGAAAAATGAATAAATATAGGGAAGAAGGGAAAGTGGTGGAAAGATTATTATTTTTTACTTAATCCCATGAATAAAAGATCTTTAGGTAAAATAGGGGAATTAAAAGGACTGTTCAAGAGGCCCCTCAGCCCGAACCATCTCCAATCATATTTGGAAAGATTGTTATAAAGAGGTTTCTATTGAATCTTGTGAGGATGCTGATCAACTACTGGATGTTGTCGTAAGGGTTGAGGAAGTTGATAACACCTATCCTATGACCTCAAAGGAGGTGATGATGGAATGAATTTTTAATGTTTTCTACTATAGAAGAGGCCCATGACTCTACTTTGGATTCTTTTTAAGATATGTTAATACACTCCAAGGAAGAAGAAATGGTTGAGATGGGGAAGATCAAGGAATCTCCAAAGGATGTTTCCAAAATGTTTGAAAGAAGCCTCCAAGTTGATACCAATGAGAGATAAATGATTTAGATCAAAAATCAACACTATTACTTAGTTCATGGTTTCAATTATGGTAATACTATCCTAGAATATTTTAGCATGACTTGGGACACAGTGGATTATTTCATCCAGGAGTTTATTAAAGATGAACCGGAGATGGTCATCTATATATAATGGAAATTGAAAATGGTGCATGACTATAACAGGTTAAAACTATTTTGGAATGGTTTGACTCTATCATATGGTGTCTAACTTTTTATGGGATTATATTTTACTATTCAGGTTCACACTCAACCATTGAAAGTGGATTTGAAAATAAAAAAAAGGCATTTAAGGAGAAGGATCTTTAAAACCATTCTTTAGGAAAATGTCCTTTTTATTTTGATTTTTTTAAATCCTTTTCTTTGAAAATAAAATATAAAAAATTAATTAAAAATATCATTATAAATTTGTAGAGGAAGCTTCAAATAAATGACGGTCATATTGGCTGGTAATTCTATACATGGTGTAAAGAATATTCCTTGCGTACGGTAAAAAGGTTAGAAAAGTGACTTGTTCAAAAAGAGAAAAAAATATTCCATTGAATTACTTTTAAAAAGAAAAAACGGGTAAAATTTTCATTTAAAAATAATCTTGAAAAGGAAAAAGAAAAAAATTTGAAAAAATTTTTATAAGATAAGTTTTTATAATAAAACGGATTTCTGACCGAAGGGAAAAATAAAATCAAATTTCATTAAAGAATTTTCTTAATAATTTTAACTACCAAAGAGTGAAAAAATGGTAATATCACATAAAAACGATCATGAATATATATAATATAATAAAATAAAATGGATTATTAAAAAAATATCATATAATTTACTTTAATGGAAATTAAAGAATAAGCAATCTCTATTAAAATGAGATTGTAAAATAAATCCATAATATAATCGCAATGTTGAAGTGTGATTTAATGAATGAATAGATTATTTGTGTTAAATGTAAATCCACATAAAACAAGTTTAAATAAAATATAAGATAATAAAAATTCATTACACACATAATCTTATCATTTTATATCAATGAAGTAGAAGTTTAACCCAATGAGTGTAAATTGTGTTAAGAAAATCATTACAACTTGGTAACTACTAATTTAAATCAAATTAGATGAAATAATTAAAAATAAAAAATAAAATACCATTATGAATGTATTATTAATTATATTACATATGAAATGGTTATTATATACACCATTTAAAAGTAATTAGGTGAATATAATTACAATATGCCTCAATGAAATGAAATTGAGACAAAATCGCTTACCTCGCGCTGTAGTTTTTCTCGTTCTTCCTTTAACATCACTAATAGTGGTTTTAAACATTTTATTAACTTATAAAAGAACCATATTAATATTTATGATATAATATATGATTTTTCATGACATATTATCATCTTTTTGTTAATAATATTTCATTATTCTCATTTTGTGTGTGTTAATTGCCTTGTTTTTTGAGTATGTTTTGAATTGTTATTTTTTATTACACTTACTTTGATCATGATTTAATCATATCAAGAATGTAAAAAATTTATTTAAATTTAATATGTAGTCATCATATATGAATTTATGTTAATCCATAAAAAATAGTGATAGGAAATGAAATACGTTGTTCATGGAGATGATAGGTCGTACGTACGCTTGAACATTGTTCCTATTTTCTTGTCGTGTTGAAAGAAAGAAAATTAAATGATATATATATATATTATCATTAAAGTATAATTTTTATGTGATATATATCACATATGTTTATTAAACTCATCCTTAACACATTCCATGTTAAGCGTGAAAAATCACATCGCTTCGCGAGGTGGTAGTCTGTCGAACACATGAACGACATTGTCATATTCCCAAAAAATGAAAAGCAAGAAGGTATCTATGATATAATAATTTAAGAATAATAATAAAATAATAAATAAAATATATATCATATATAAACTATAAATATATCATTATTCCCAACCTTTAACATTGGTAATGGAAAAACAAATGACATCAGTTCATGAGGCGGTTGTCCACTATACACATGAATGATGATTTTATAACCCATTTTTTGGAAGTGTGTGAATTTGTAGGTCATAACATTACCATAAAAACAAATGATTATATTTTAGATAAAGAATTTATTATATAATTATGGTATAATAGTTATTTAAGGACGTGGAGAAGGAAATAAAATAAAAACACATTTAGAATAATACTACCTCTTTTTCAGGTATCCTCTTTAGGTTTGCACTAATTCCTTTATAAGTTGTCCTTATGTAAAATATAACGATTATAGGATGATTTTATAGAAGTTTTTAAATTATTTTTTCATGTATTGTCCGAACCAAAGTGGTTTCAAGGTATGAAGTGGAGAAGATAGGGGGTGGCTTTTTATAAGCGGGGTGAGTGGCACACTTGTAATTTTTTTAAAAAGTGAATTTCGCCCACATTTTTTTCATTTCATCGGGCCCCAATAATGGTCCATTTTTTAGATTATAATGTATAATTTCTAAAAATGGATATAAAATTGGTTTCAGATAAGTTTTGGGTCATTTTTATACCTTATATTCTAAGTTCAACCACTAAGTAAACTCATTTTTACCTTAATCAATGTAAATAATTTTAATTATTATCACTAATCACTTTGGTAAAAAATTATGTTAGACCTATTATAAATTAGAAATTATTATTATTTTGAATATTGAATCCAATTTTCCAAATTCTATCCAAATAACTGGAGAAAATTAATTTAAAATTAATCCTATAAATGTGTCGAGAAGGTGATTTTTTAAAGTGAAAATGTTTAAAACTTTACCATGTTTTTATATATAAATTCAATATTAAAATTAACACAATGACCTAAATTAGATTAATAGAATTATAATTGAACTATTTTAACTGTTATAAAAATTAAAAATATAATCTAACCTTATAAATTATTTATATGAAAATTCAGTTTTCAATTAAAATTTTGTATTGTTCACTATTCATCAAAAAAATGAAACTTCTCAATAAACTACCAAAAATTCACCTTAAGATAATTTTGACATTCCAATTTAAAAAATTAATTTTATTTTTGAAAATAAAATTTATAAAAGTGTTAGAATTTTATTTTAAAAAATGTGTCAATAAAAGGTAACAAAATTGCCTTTGGAAAAATACAACTTTTTATACATAAAATTAGATTTGTGTTTATCTTATGCCTTACAAATATTTTGGATGAATTATCAAAAAATTTATTGAATAAAAAATTTATTGTTTCATGTAATAAAAACTCAACTCAATGTTTCATGCAATAAAAGATATAAAATGTATTGAATTTATTTAAAATATTAAATATATCATAAAGTCTTGGGATGTTATATTTCATTCCATGCTTGGTGTTGCGTGTCATACACACTATCGAATATGATGTACATATTTTAAAATTTTGGGGGTGTTACATATGGATAGGATCATGTAATTGAGGTATGAGTATAACACCATTAAATTTTTTCCTTGAGTTATGAGAGGAAAAATTCATGGTGATGTAAATTATAAATGACGTGGGTGTTGATGAAATTTTGAAATCTATAAGTAAAAATGGGAAATGTCTTGATTTGAAAATTATAAATGAAGCATGATTTTTTGATTCATTATTATGTATGTTTTGTGATTTTATAATCTTCAATTATAAATTTTTTATGAGAATAATAATTTGAAAATAACTTGGTTGATGCATGGACCCTTTTTGTTTTGATGTTGATATATTTCTTGAGAACGATAAAAGAATTGAGTGTGGTTGTATTTGATATCATTATATTATTTATATATTTTCATTTGTTTTTATATTAATTTTGGTTGAATATTAATCTATTTAATATGAGATGCATGACTAATTTCATTATTTGTTGTGTTGTTATTATAGGACCAACATTTTTAACAATATGGGGGAAATCAAATAAATTTGGGAAGAAAAAGGAAATTCTCACCATGACACGAAGCGGTGCGGTAGGAAACTAGAAAATGATGATGAATCCATGATAAAAAAGTGTAAAGTGGATTGTTTTTGGATTTATAATATAACTTTCAATGAAATAGGATGAATAAAGGATTTTCTAGAGGTTCAATACTGAATAATCATAGAAAAACAAGGCTTCTAGTGATTGAAAATGACATTACATGTAATGTAAACATTACATGATATGAAAAAATTACAAGGAATGTAAGAAGTGAAATAAATGAAGTGAATAAAATAGTATTGAGTTTGAACCCACGCATTACACATTCAATAAAAATTATACGAAATGAAAACATAAGATAAACCCAAAAACCATGATTTTAACAATTACATAAATGGGGAAACATATATCTTGGATAAGGATACCATTAAATGGTATATTCGACCCATTAAAACCTAAGGATTATATCTGGTCTTATAAATAGATTGTTTAGGCTAAGGGAAAGGGAGGATCCATTCTAGGTGTAGATGTTTCCAAATATGATGCATGATACATCGCTTTCTTTTGATATCCAAGAGTCAAAATCCATATTTTACCTCTTTCCAATAGCCAATAACCCAAATCTATAATAAATCACAACATTCACACAACATGTGCATCGCTCAAGGAAAAATCATATACAACTGTAACATCACATGTCATAACAACATTCTCATACTCTAGAAATTGGTACATATTACAGGAAGAAGTGTTCTCAATGCACTAGTTTGATATCCATCACAAGTTTTGACACGATCCTAATACTCATATATAACATATCCCAAACAGTAAAGACCAGGAAAATAATAGCCCTAATTCCACTTTGTAAAATCTCAAACTAGATTCCACTAAAATGGAGCCCCAATCCGGTTAGTTATGAGGTGTCAATCATACCTCCTTATATGCCAAAGGCTTCCGACTAGCAGCGTGGGCCTATGGTGTGATAGTGGGGAGACTATACCCTCATATTAGAGCAAGAAAACAATGGAAATAGTTAAGTATCATACACAATAGTAAATAAATATAGGATGAAATCATTAAATAAGATAAAATAGAATATTATGTAATGATAAATGAAAATGGTATAAAATCCTAAACAATTATGTCATACATACAACACTGGTCACCCACTAGGTTGACTATACATATACAGGAGACCAAAAGAAACTGAAATAAAATTATATAGCTATATTACTAATTCCAATCCAGACCACATACACAATCATTAGACAGTTTCAAACTGCACTATCCTAATCAAAAGAACCCCCCTAATCGTCTCCAATCGATCATGAAACATTAGTCCTCAGCCCTATCCACTATGAAACTGTGTTCAACATGAAAATAAGACATAAGGTCTACACGTACACAGAGGTGCACATGTAGGGGTGAAAAATAATCTCAGTAGGCCACCCCAATAATGAACCTATCAATACAATTCTATAACTGCATCAAAATAAAAATCCCAGCCTAGTGGAGACACAACTAAAAAGATAAGTAAAACAAATAAATGTGAAACCATAGTCGAACCCTAGGTCTATAATCTCAGTCAACTAGGAAAGTTCCACCATGGATTTCCATATCTATATATGTATACATTTATAGTCCCATACCTATAATTATATACATAAATATGAATATTCATGAGTAAGGTGAATGAAATAATATAAAACCAATCAGTAGTCTATCTTTAGGTCTGTGATCCCGATCACGTGGACATCCAGTTCAAAGTTCATTGAGCTCAATGTCGTGCCACTCAAGTTGTGTATAATTAAGTCAATCTATGGGTCTGTAATCCCAATTGATATATACCTACTTTGACCAATGCCTGAAATTTATATGAGAAAGCTAAGTCACCATAGTGGTATAGTCGTCCTACACTTGGGTTCACCCATACACATCTCAAATCATTGTAAAGAAGGATTCCAGGTAATTACATATAAACATTCTATAAATGGACAAGATATAGATTCCATACTACTCATTCCATGTAAAATCTAGTCTAATGTATGAGTCCTAGGTCTCAGTCTGTAGGAGGTCATGATATTGAGAGTCATATGAACCCTAAGGGTTTAACCAGCAGGTGATATCCAGGAGACCTCATCGGTGAGACTTCATTCCCACCCCTCGATATCCCAATGTGAATGTCAATCATAGGTGTAATACTCCATGATCAACCACCCTGATAAAGAAAGGGCTCATAATCCTGATCCCATAGAGAACATCTGGATATCCTCATGGTATGGAAAATTGAGGAGACTGTCACCATCCTTCATCAAATGTAGGTCAAGATAACGTAATCATCCTTTATAGACCACAAGTCGAGGAGAGTGTAATCATCCACAGATAACCTCGGGTTGAGGAGAGTGTAATCATACTCATTTAACCCATGATCTATGGAGAGAATAATCATCCTTATCATATATCATAGTCATAGTCTCAATAGCTATATACCAGGAAGCACCTCTGAAAATCCCAATAATATAATAATCAAATATATAGGCTCAATATCCAATTATTAGGTATTACCTCTAGGTATAGAAATAAATATATGAAAAATAACATGGCTCAGAAGACGAATCCAAGGAAGAACATTTTAGTATCCCAAAGAGAAAGAAATACACCTCATGTCAGGCACAAAAACCAAAAACCAGGAAGCACCTATGGCTATCATTGTTGCATCATAAATAAACAAGTGAAATAAAAAACAAAAGAGTGATGTTGGACAAATGTATAAACCCACCACTACTTCCATGACCCCAAAGAATTAATAGTTCAATATGGGTTCTATGGTGACACCCACTACCATCTCTACACAAAAAAAATGTACTAGCTCTGGGTCGGTCAAATAATGAGGCACCAACTAGGTCCCTTAATTCAAACATTGAAAGGAATCCTACTAGGGATCATAGAGGTCTATATATAAGTGAAGGAATCCTACTAGGGATCCTTAACTAAAGAGGTAAATGAAGAATAATTCATGGTATATTCATATGGTAAGTAATAGAGGCATCCAACAAGGGATCCTCAAAATGGAACATCGGAAGGGGGTATCCTAAACTGGACCCACACAACATGGTATGGAGGATGAGGCATCATACCTAGGATCCTTAGAATGGAATGTAGGTAAAAGAGATCCTATTTAGGATTCCTAAGGTAAATATGTAAGAAAAGGCATCCCAGAAGGGAACCTTAGGTAATAGGAAGAAGATAGAGGCATCCTACATGGGATCCTCTAGGTTAAAACATAAGCAAAAAAATCCTATAGGGGATCCTCAAAAACAACTAACTTGCAGCCTCTTAGGCAAGATGGGCTCATCTCGTAAGGGAGATGTACTCAAAAGAAGGCTTCAAGGAATCAGTCATGAGAGATAGCTTATGTATCATCTCAAATCAAGGGGTCTCACTCTCAAGAGACAACTAAAAAATATTAATAGAGGAAGAACCGATCCATTCTAAAAACCCCACCTAGGAGTCCTCAAAACACCTCACAGGTCTTACCACCAATATCTACGTGAAAAGATACATAAAATAGACTACTCATGGGTCTAATTCCAACTCTTTGGAAAAATACACAAAAACCCTCAAATGGTAGCAAAAGAGGAGTACACAATGTGTTACCCTGGTATACAACATGTACCCTCAAGGCCCCACTTATATGTGTACTCCAGCCGGACATGGAGTATAGACACCCAAGTACACGGCGCATCAGCCCTGTACACAATTTTTACCCCACAAAAAGTACCTGTCAATGTACCTCACATGAATTAGGCTAGAATATAGTCTTTTTGTGTGCATCTACATGGTGTTCAACCCACACAGGGTCTGATAGTGTACTCTACACATCCATGTTCCACTTACACGGGTAACCTAGCAGGGTACTCAGCTACACGGCTGAGTCCCTATACATTGCGTGTATAACCCATAAAAAAATGTTTACTTTGAAAATATCATCTTCCCTTAATAGGAAAAACACACGATGTGTGTTCCCTGCACCAAACTTCGTGTAGGTGGTTTTTACCAAATAGAAAACCCCCAATTCACCCTGAAACCCCCATTTCTTCCCCCAAAATAGTAGATCATGTCAGAAGGTTCCATAAGAAAGAATAATAGGTGATAAAAACCTGAAAATGGTAAATATATAGGTATATTTGGTGAAAAAATAAAAAACTACCTTTGGATGGAATCTGCTGAAGCTTCTCCCACTTCTGGGGTCCACAATTGTCACACGACGATCCAGCACGTCCTGAACTCTACGGTAGTACCCTTATTCCCTTATATATCTATATATATATATCTCTATATATCTCCCCATTACTCTATTATCTCTTTCATGTGGAGGAACCCACATGGGGGAATCTGTGGGAATCCAAGGGAGAAAGGAATAAAATAAATAAAAGAAAAAAAATTAAAGAAAAGAAAATGAAAAGGGGGTGCATCCCAACCCTGGTATCCAAATCAAGTTTATATCTTTCCTAGGAAAAAATATCCATTGTAGACTAAACATATAAGATGTAATATAAATATGACACTCCTTTCAAAAGATATGGCTGAATGAACCTGCACAAATAAATTAATATTTAATTTATTAAATATTAAAAACTTTATTACTTCGCTAAAATTTGATTGACCCGAAATTCCATAAAACTCCTTTCTTAGAGTAAAACCCCTATTCTGAGACCAAAAAAATGGTCAAAAAAACATCTGATATCATCTACTAGGGAAAAATAATATTTTACCCCTTACAAAAATCTAAAAGAAAAAATTCAAATTTAGGCTCATAATTTCAGTCCTTTAAAACACATGTCATTATTATTATAGTTATTAATTTATTATCCATTTAATCTAATTAAATTTCTTAATAATGTAAAATTAAATTTTAAATTAAAATATAAGATATAGAAAAAATCGTTTTTGTATAAAAATGTCTTTTTATACATTAAATGTTTTTATTCCTTTTCCCCATCAATTACTAATTAAATGATTGTTAACATATTTAATTATACGTTTTAACATCATAGTAGTGTTATAAAATAGAGATAAATTTAATTTATGTAGATAAAAATTAAACAATGTTTAAAAAAACAATTTTTTGAAAAAAGAAATATTTTACAGTGATAACTAATATTTACTTTGGTAACTTATTTTTATGATAAAAATGAAAATAGACTTATTAAAAATTTAGATATACTGATTGAAAAAATGAAAACCATTTTATTAGAATCAATTTCATAAGTTGATAAAAATCAATCTTAATATAAGTGCTCATAAGGCATAAATATTATTTTAGGAAAAATATATCATTTATTCATAAAATGAATTTACTATTATCACATTCCTAGAAATAATTATTGAATGAATATTAATTTATTTTATTTTATATTTTATTAATAAATTTCATTAAAATCATTCTTTAGTAGATATTAATTAAAAAATACACAACATTTTAAAGAAAATCACTTCAAAGAATATCGCGATATATTTTTAGAATTAATTATTTATATTCAATAATCTTCACCAAATACCATTTAGAATTGATTATTTATATTCTAAAATTTTGATTTTATCAATCCAATAATATTAAGTTTTTAGTCTTATAAATAAATCATATCATTATTTAATACTAATAATAATATGTAACACCTAAAAATATATTTTTTTATAAATAAATATTTAGATTAAATATTATATTTTTATTAAATTATTTATTATTTTTGAATTTTATTATTTTACATTTTTTACTAAAAATACACAACATTAGTATAACTGTTGGATACATTTATTTCCAATCACTATAATTTAAATAACTATATTTCCTTTTATTATTGTCATATTAACCCTATTATATCCTGTAAATTCACACCATTCTAACTTCTTATATCACACTTCTCATCCATTTAATTTTCATTTAGGATTTTTTCATAATTATTTAGACTTTCATGATATTCTTACTCATTTTAGGATTTTTTTTCTTCACTAAGGGTGATTCGCATGGGTGAATATGGTCCAATGGATTGCCTAGTTTTGAAGATATTATTATTGTGTATTCATTGCCCCTTTTAATTTATGAAATTTTATGGGATGTTATAATCCAAGGTATGTAATAATACCTTGAATTTAATACATGGTTTCATGTACTTTAGTCATAATGTTCCACAATGAGTGAATAAATTGTTGTTCATTTGATTCCTGTCATGTATTACTTATTTTCTATGCAATTTTAATGCTACAAAAAGATATAAAAATGTGTTTAAGGGTAATGGACATATATTTTAAGGAAATACAATATATCTTAAAATTTGGGGTGTTATGTTAATCATTCATATGAAAATTTACTTTTGATAATCTCAATTCAAATTATGTGAAATTATTATTTATTAGTTATACCTTTGAAATAAAGGGATATTATTTCTATAATCACACAGAGCATAAAGTGTGTGTAACCCGGTTGACTAAATTCCTTGAGATGGAATTTTTCAATTATGGAGTCAGTGGGAGGAATTTATAACATAGAGAATTTTAAGACCGACAAATAGGAAGTGTTATTGTGGTGGTGGTTGATTTAGTCCCACGAGTTATAGATTAACACACTTTTCATACATGGAAACTACATCTTAATAGATAAATATTCATTACCTGAAATTTTTATCCATGGTAGAATCATTTCGGTATAGTTTCTTTGGAATCAGGAAACATAAATAATATGTTCATAAAATATCTATATAGTCTCAAACTTATAACTTCATAATTATCACCCTTATTATATATATCATACTAAATACCATTCTTCATAACCTTGGGAAAGGAAACATAAGAAAATGGTGAGTTCATATGTTCGGTAAGGGAAAACAAGGGAGATATCAATAATCACATAAGCATAACATGATCATAAGGTTATAATAACATAAGCTTAATGATTCAAAAACATTCCCTATATATAAAAAGTCATAATCTTTATTCATGGAAAAAATCTTGGTAGTTTACAATACATGAATCATAAGAGAATAAAGAAATTTAAGTATGAAAGAATAATATAGGAATAGTACATAGAATTTTAGAATATACATAGTCATAGAAAATTATTTCCTCAATAATCATCATTCATTGGAAAAACTATCACAGTGGAATGGGTTCACTCCCCAAATTGTGATAGTAATCAAGGTTAACTTACAAGACTTTCCTAGTGGAAAAATTCCTTTACTAAACAAGGTTCACTACCCATTCTAGTCCTATTTATCTTATGAGATATCAATATTGACCCAATTCATTGGATGAAGATGTAGGTCCCACCCATCACATAATGAAAATCATAGATATGTGTCACACAATATCAGAAACCAATCAACATATCAGAACACATGAAAAGAAATTAGTTTTATAAACATTTCATTAGAACATAACCCATGGAAAAGAAATGTATTTCATAAACATTTTATCAGAAAATAACTTGTAACACCCCAAGATATTCAAATAGCAATTTTAAATAATTAATTATTTAACATTTTATAATTTAAAACTAACAATGAATGGGTTAAATATAAACTTTTCTGAAAACTAATATATACTGTAAAATTTAGTATTTATTTAAATTATAATAATAATAAAAAAATATTAGAAACAATAATACTTTGAATTATTTTATTAGTTTATAAATTATATTTTTATGAAAAATATTGTTTTCAAATATCATGTTATAATATTTATAAATTATTATTTGAATAAATATTTTAATAAATTTTGTATTTTTTTCAAGAGTGTTTTAATATAAAAAAATAGAAAAATAATACTTATTTTATTATTTTTAATAAACATGAATAAAAAAATTATTTATATCATAAAGTTATATGAAAATTAATAAATAATATTTTGAAAGCAATATATTTTGTTTTATAAAATTTTTAATATGAAAACAAAAGAATATGAAAAATGAATTATTATTTTATATTATAAAATTTATTTAAAATATTAAATAAACAAAACTTAATATATATATATTTTTCCTTGAAATTGAATAAAATAAAAGAAATTATGGTTTTTTAATGAAAAATATATTATATTAATAGAATTATGGATTAATTAGTTTGAAATTTAAATTTAATTTACTGTTATTGTTATTATTTTTTATAAATAATATCTATTTTTTTATAAACATATAAATAATAAAAACATTTATTAATAACTATAATTTATTTCTTTAGTATAAAATTATGGTAAAGTACTTTAAACTTTTATAATTTTGTTTTTATAAAATTTTGAAATTATAATGAGTAATATTAATATATATATGTGTGTGTGAAAAAGTAAGAAATTATAAAACATATTAATCTTTCTTGACTTAAAATATGAATAAAACATTTGAAATATTAATAAAACTATAAATGATAATAAAATTATTATTATAATATGATAAACAATTAATATATAAAATAAGAAGAAGAAATTGGGTTTTTTGTGAGGGGAATAGGGTTTCAATGAGCAGTATGGAGCGGAGGCCGACATCGAATACAAAGGGAGTTATTCCCTAGGAGAGCCAAGGGCTTTGATCTGAGGTTGAGGTTGATGTAGGGAGGAGCTGGAGTTGAGCGAGGTATGGGGTGCAGTCACTGGTATGGTTTTTTCTGGCCCATAGTGAGGGTTAGAACCATGCGAGGGTGGTTAAAGTGGCGTTAAGGTGGTTCGTTTGTGGTGAGGGTTTTCAAATAATGCATTGAAATACAGATATAAGGGTTATGAGTGAGGTTATAAGTTATTAGTCTTCGGTCTTTGTGAGGTAGGTTGTTTTTTTATATTTAGGTGCTTTTTTTAATATGGTTTAGTCATGTTTATCGAATATATTTTGTTTTTACTATCGACATTGGTTATTGTGGTTGATCTAGATACCTATGTCATGGTGTTGTTATTTTATACCTCAAATCATCTATATCTATTATATATATTTTTTATACTGTTTTTTGAAAATTCATTTTTGTATTTGTCTTAATCTATTTTGACCTTTGACCTTTAGCTCGACGTTGATTCTTCAAATTCGACATGAGAATTTTATAAATTATGTACCACCTTTCCCTCAAGCTTCCGAAGGTATCCATAAATATTTCAATATATATATATATATCTCCTATTTTTTAATATATGGAAACTCCACTACAACTACTCACTAGGGACCTGAACCATTATCCCCTCCTTCTTGTGCTCTGTGTTCAGAACCAATACCCTTTGGTCCATCTTCATTCAAGGTAGGGTAAACAATTTAATTTCATAGATTTATTTCTTTTAAAAAAAATTATCATGAAAGTGTTTTATTTTAATACAATTTATTTTTCATTTTGAATGATCTAATCAAAAGTTCGAATTAGTTTCTACATTTTAAATGTTATATGTCAATTTGATTCTTCAATTTCTGCCATTTATTTTCTATTTGTCTTCATGTAATTATTGTGATAGTAATGGATTATATTTTTTTCAATATTATGTTTAAATATAATTTATTTTGGTGTAAGGGAAATCATTTTTACAATATCTTCAACCTTTTGTTTGTGTTCTTCAAAACCAAATAAGTAATCAGTTTTAAATTTTGTTTTTCCAATGTTATATTTTAGTAACCAATTTTATTTATTTAAATTATGATTTAATATTATGTCATAAGGGATATGTATTATGTTGTAATTCATGTTAAACATTCTTCAATGAAAATCTTTATTATTTAATTTATACTTTACTATTGTGTAATAGATTTTATCATCTAATATAAACTATTTTCATATGTGTATAATTTTATTTATATCATTTTTATTTAGAATTATAATTATGAATTATTATTTGAAATATTTTATGCACACAAAATATTTGTCCGTCTATATTTCAAAATGTGATTCTGATTTAATTTATATATATTTTATGGTAAGATATCATTTTTTATATTAAAGTATATAATTTATGTTTTATGTTTATATTTATTTTATCTAAATTATTTTTTAATTATCTGGTGTAAGGGATTATACTTATGTTTATTAATATTTTTATCTGCAGTAACATATTTTATTTTTTAGAATATTTTTAAATAAATAAAATAGTTTCTATATACCACATCATACATGTAAATTTGTTTTCAATCGATTGGTAGTATTTAATTATCGAATGATAAAATAATATTTAAATTATATCTTTATAATAGTAACGAATTTATATTAAAATAACACTTAAATATTTAAATAGGTTTCTAAATTTTATATTTTATATGAAAAGTTTGTTTTAGTCCATTAGCATTATATTTATAATGGTATATGGATTGTTTTATGATGGAAAGGGGGATATTTTTATGTTCTGCGTCAATAATGTATGTTGGTTTTACATTAAAAATTTTAAACATGAAATTAATTTGGCACGTGAAATTTTTCTTCTTGGAATTATATTGAATGATTAACAAACCTCAATTAAGCTCCTATAAATATAATGAATTCTATTAGATTTTAAAAATTATTTATTTAGTAATAATGTTGTAAATTTATGTATATATATATATAAATATATAAAGACACATCATTATATGTTAGAAATCATGTATTCCCAAGAACTACAATTTATTAAATTAAGTGTTTCAAGAATTTTAATTAGTCCAATACAAGTGAAAATGAAGTTATTGAATTTTCAAAATAAAAATTATAGTTCTCCTTTCATGGAAAATTCATGTATATATATATACACTCACACACACATAAATTTATCATATCATATTAAACTTTTTTTAAACATGTATATATATATATACCTACATACACATTATTTTAAGTGAACTGAATGTGTATCCTAACAACAATAGATATATATATATATATATATATTTATGTATGTTTCAATTAATATAAAACTATTTTATTATTGATGTTTAAAACAAATGTATATATTTATATATATTTTTATGTAAACCTATTATATACTTATACATGTATATGAACGTATATTTACATATTTATTTTCATATGAAACCACTTTTATAATGACACGCGTATAACCAAGTAATTCTTTTTATTATGGAATAGTTTAAAAACACATGTTTTTAAAGAAACCGCATGATACATGTTGTAATGTTTATAATTCCAAAGGATCGCACAAGGATATTATCTGAACGAAGTCATGGGTTGGAGAGTAAACTCAAACCCTTATGGGACTTTTATCCATTCATATGATGGGTGTGCCCAAATATCGCTCAAATGCATTGGGTAATGTTATAAATCTCATGAGATGTCATATATGGTGCGTAGAAGGTTATCCTAAGAACGTTATGGGAATATGGAGTAAACTTAATTCATCAAGGGACTATGTCCACCATGTTATGTAGACTTGGGAGTAAACTATGACTTTATAGTATGATCTAAGGTGACATTGGTAATTATGTAAGCTTATGAGTTTTCAAGAAAAAAAATATTTATTATTTTGTGAATGAATGAAATGGATTTTCCAATAGGTTTGATATGTTGAAAACCAATAGTAAAAGTGTCTATATGTCAAATAAACTAATTATTTATATAGATTTTATTATCGATCTTATAACAATTTTTACTCTTAATTTGAATTGAAAACTTTATTTTGTATTCACTTGTTTTTTAATTCCTTAACGAACCTTAATCACTTATCCCATGTTTTAAATTTATTTTCACAGGTTGAGTAGAATTTCTATGAGGTAGTGTACATGAAGACTTTTTGTTTAATTTATTTTATCCTATATAGTCTAGTTAAGTTGGAAGGCATGTATCTAATTATCCAAAACCTAGATTGATAAAAGTTCCTAGTATATAATAAATGTTGTGTATTTTTCAAGCTTATTTTATTTTATAAAAAAATAAAATACACAACATTTATATGTGCTGAACCTGGAAGCACGGGTTAGTGTCATTATAGTTCGTATCAGAGAAATGATCTAGAAGACTTTGGAGATTAGATGTTTTCCTCTAAGTGGTAGAGTATAAGAGTTTATGAGTCCAATTTTTTTTAATTCTAAAGATGAAAATTCAGAATTTCTAGATTCTGATGGACAAATTATGAGGCTGTAATTCTTTTTAAGGGGGGGGGGGGAATAATGTAACACCCCAAGAAATTTAAATAGTAATTTTAACTAATTAATTATTTAATATTTTCTAATTTTAAACTAATAATGAATAGATTTAATAAAAACCATTCTAAAGCTAAAGTATGTTATAAAAATGAGTTTTGATTTAAATCATAATAATACATAAAAACAATATTATAAATAATAATACTTTGTATTATTTTATTATTTTATAAATTATATTTTTATAAAAATAATATTTTATAAAAATAATATGTTATAATTTTCTAAATTATTATTTGATTAAAAATTTTAATAAATGTGGTATTTTTTCAAGATTATTTTAATATAAAAAATAAAAAATAATATTTATTTTATTATTTTTAATAGATCTGAATAATAAAATTTTATTTACATAAAAAGGTTATGTGACAAGTAATAAATAATATTTTGAAAGAAATATATTTTGTTTTATAAAATTTATAATATAAAAAAAATGAGAATAGGAAAAATGTATTATTATTTTAGATTATAAAATTTATTTAATATATTAAATAAAAAAATTAATATGTATATATATTTCCGTGTAATTTTATAAAATTACATCAATTATAGTTTTGTTTAAATGCAAAATAAATTATATTAATATAATTATAAAATAATTAGTTTGGAATTCAAATTTGATTAATTATTATTGTTATTATTATTTTTATTAATAATATATATTTTTTTATAAACATATAAATAATAAAAAATTTGATAAATAACTGTAATTTATTTTGTTATTATAAAATTAAGGTAATGTATTTTAAACTTTTCTAATTTTTTTATAAAATTTTGAAATTATAATGATTATTAATATATATATATATATGAAAAGGTAATAAATCCTAAATCATATTAATCTACCTTGAATTAAAATATGAATAAAACATTATGATTATTAATAAAACTATAAATGATAAGAAAATGATTATAATAAAATGATAAAAATGAATAAATAAAATAAGAAGAAGAAATCAGGTTTTTTGTGAGGGGAATAGGGTTTCGAAGAGTATTAGGGAGCGCAAGCCGACATCGAGCATGAAGGGGGTTCTTTCCTAGGAAAGATGATGGATTTGAACTGAGGTTGAGGCCGACGTAGGGAGGAGCCAAAGTTCCGATGGTCGATCCAAGTGACGTATGAGGTGTTTCATGAGTATGGTTTTTTCTTGCCACCGGTGAGGGTTTGAACCAAGCAAGGGTGGTCCAAGTGTCGTTAAGGAGGTATGTTTGTACTTAGGGTTTCCAAATCACTCCGAATGGCCCAAAGGCCTTCATTTTTATTGATTTTTGATAACCCCCCTTTCAAGGGATGAGGTGGAACCCTTACAAGGCCCGTAGGCTCAAAGATTACATGGCACGTAGGCTTAGGAGATTACAAGACCTGAAGGTCTTAGGGAATTCCACTAGACTATCTACAAGGAACTGCCCCTCCCCAGCATCTGCTTCATGATAGTAGCTCTCCACCTTCGCAAGGTCCTCTGGCTAGGCATCTCGTGCAAGAACAGGCTGGTCCCAATATCATAGCCATACCCACTCATTCTGAAAAATCCTTCTGGCTCTGCTCTAGTGAGTGCACCTGCTCTGAATCCTCTTATGGGGCTGCTCCTTTTTTGTAGTGTGTCTGGGGAAACTGCATGAGGCCCGAAGGCCTTAAAGGTGGCCCAAAATCCCTACTGACCCGAAGGCCTGGGTGGCCTTAAGGACTCCAAGCCCAAAATGGTGGCCCAAGGTGAATAGTTCATGCTACTATAGTACCGAACAGTACCTACTACAGTAACTGCTGTAGTACCCGCAGCGTGTACAGTTCTGCTACAGGACCCGCACAGTGTATAGTTCCTACTACAGTACCTACTACATTACTGCTACAATACCCAAAAATATGCCTCTACCTGGTTTTGAACCTGGGTCTTGTGGATGCACTTAAGGATACCTCACCAACTGGGCTAAGACTCATATGCAAGGGTTTCCAAATCACACATCGGAATCCAGATATTAGGGTTCTTAGGGAGGTTAACTATTCTTAGTCTTCAATATGTGTGAGGTAGATTATTATTTTTATATTTATGTGTCTTTTATCTGAATTTGGTTTAGTCACCTTTATCGAATCTCTTCTATTTTCGCTATTTTCACTGCCTGTTGTGGTTGATCTAGTTTTTTTTTCAAGGTGTTTTTACTTTTTCCCTCAAATAATATATATCGATTAAATAATTTTTTGATATAGTTGTTTGAAAATGAATTTTTGTATTTGTCTTAATCCCTTTTGACACGTTACCTTTAGATCAATTTGGATTCTTCCAAATTGACAAGTAAATTTTATAAATTATCTACCATCTTTAACTTAGGTTTTCAAAGGAATCCATAAAAATATGAATATATATATATATATATATATCACATATTTTTTCATACATGGAAACTCCACTGCAACTGCTCACCGATGACCTAAACCGTTACCCCGTTCTTGTTACACTCTATGTTTAGAACCAACACCCTTGGGTTCAACTTCATTCAAGGTAGGGGAAATTATTTAATTTCATAAATTTATTCATTTTAAAAAAAATTATTATGAAAGTATATTATTTCAATACAATTTAGGTTTCATTGTGAATGATTTGCTCAAAATATCCATGTAGTTTCAATATTTTAAATGTTATCTGTGAATTTGATTTATTCAATTACTAGAATTTATTTTTTAATTCTCTTCAAGTAAATTTTGAGATAGTAAGGGATTAAATTTTTGTCAATATTTTTTTTAAATATTAGTTATTTTGGTGAATGATAATTATTTTTAAAATATCTTCAACCTTTTTTTTGTTTTCTTCAAAACCAAACATGTAATGAGTTTTAAATTTTGTTTTTCCAAGGTTATATTTAATTAAGTAGTTTTATTTATTTAAATTATGATTTAACATTATTCTATAATAGAAATGTGTTATGTTTCAATTCATGTTAAATATTATTCAACATATATATTTATTATTCAATTTATAGTTTATGGTTGTGAAATATATTTTATCATATAATATCAGTTATGGCCATGTGTATTTTATTTTATTTATATGTTTTTTATTCATAATTATAATTATGAATTATTACTTGAAATATTTTATGTACACAAATTAGTTGTCCGTCTATATTTTAAAATGTGATTCTAATTTAATTTATGTATTTTTTAAGGTAAGATATCATTTTGTATATTAATGTATATAATTTATGTTTTATGTTTATATTTATTTTATCTAAATTATCTTTTAATAATATGGTGTAAGGGATTATACTTATAATTATTCATATTTTTCTCTGTAGTAAGGGATTTTATTTTTGTAGAATAAGTTTAAATTAATAAAATAGTTTTGGCATTCCAAATATTACATGTAAAGTTTTTTTCAATTGATTAATAGTATTTAATTATCAATTTCTAAAATAATTTTTAAATTATATCTTTATAATAGTAATTAAATTATATTAAAATAATACTTAAATAATTAAATAGGTTTTTAAAATTTATATATTTTATGAAAATTTTGTTTTAGTCTATTGTCATTATATTTATAATGGTATATCGATTGTTTTATGATGTAAAGGGGACTATATTTATATTCTATCTTAATGATACATGTTGGTTTTACATTAAAAATTTTATACATGAAATTCTTTTAGTCAATGAATTTTATCTTCTTGGAATCATATTAAACAATTAACAAACCTCAATTTGGATTCTTTAAATATAATAGACGTTATTATATTTTTAAAATTATTTATTTAATAATAATGTTGTAAATGTATGTATATATATTTACAGACACACACATATATCATTGTATGTTAGAAATCATGTATTCCTATGGATTACTTTTTTTAAAATTAATTTAATTGTTTTAAGAATTTTAATTAGGCCTCTACAAGTGAAAATGAAGTTATCGAATTTTTAAAGTAAAAATTAAAGTTCTCTTTTGAAATAAAATACATGAATACATATATATATATATATATACATAAATTTATCATTTTATATAAATTTTTTTTAGACCTGTATATATGTGTGTGTGTGTGTGTGTGTGTGTGTGTGTGTGTCTGTGTGTGTGTTTGTGTGTGTGTGTACCTACATACGGATTATTTTAAGTTAACCGAAAGTGTAACATGACAACAGTAGATACATATATATAAATGTATTTATGTATATTTAAATTTATGTAAAACTATTTTATTATTGATGTTTAAAAAAATGTATATATTTATATATATTTTTTGTAAAATTTTTATATACATTAACATGTATATGAACATATATTTACATATGTATTTTCATGCAAAACTACTTTTATCATGACACACATATAACCAAGTAATTGTTTTTTTATGGAACAGATATCAAAGAACATGTTTTTAAAGAAACTTGAGGATACATGTTATAATGTTTATAATTTGAAAGGATCTCACTTGAATATTATGTGAATGAAGGGAGGGGATGGAAAGTGAACCCAAAACCTTATGGTACTTTTGTCCATTCATATGATGGATGTGTCTAGAGAGCACTCTAATGCATTGGGAAATGTTATAAATCTAATGATATTCCATTTATAGTGTGCGGGAGGTTATCCTAAGCACATTATGGGATTAGAGATTAAAACTAATCCATGAAGGGAAAATTTATACAATGTTATTTAGTTTGAGGAGTAAACTTTGAGTTTATGTTATGATCCAAGGTGCCTCTGGTAATTATGTATGCTTATCAGTTTTCAAGAAAAAAATAATATTTATTATTTTGTAAATGAATGAAATGTATTTTACAAAAGGTTTGATATGTTAAATACCAATAGAAAAAGTTTCTGTATTTAAAAGGAATTGATGATTTATATAGTTTTCAATATTGGTCATATAACATGTTTTACTCTAAATTTGAATTGCAAACTATATTTGGTCTTTATTTGTTTTTTTACTCCTTACTGAGCTTTTGTATCTCATCCCAAATTTTAAATTTATTTTTACTGGTTGCATAGAATTTCATTGAGGAGGTAGTGTGTGTGAAGTATTTTTGTTTAATTTATTTTATTTTATATAGTCTAGTTAAGTTTTTAGAGAATGTATCTAATTCTACAAAACATAGACCAGTAAAAGTTACTAGTATGTAATAAATGTTGTATATTTTTTCAAGTTTCTTTTATTTTATAAAAAACTAAAGTACACATCATTTATATGTTCTGAATCCAGAATTGTGGGTTGGGTTCTCTATATAACCCATGTAAAATAAATAGGTTTCATAAAAATTTAATCATTTAATCATAAAAAAATATTATATACAAATAAATAATAAACATGGAATCCTTGGATCATATCCCCTATCAATCTTAAGTAACATAAAATTATTTCATCTTATATGTAAAATTATTTTTAAATATTACTTGTAAAATTTATTGAGGAAAATAAACTTTCCATTTTGAAATCACTTATTTTTTTTAAAAGATACACAATTACAAAGGAAAACATTTTCTTTGACCATAAACATGGTAACTTTTAATGGAAGATTAAAATAAAAAATTATTCAACAAGGTAGGAAACTCTTCTCATGTCATATAAGTTAAGAGAAACATTCCTTTCATATTTTTTGGAAAATCCATGAAATACCTCATTAGGAAAATGATAAGAAGATTTATTTCAAACCATTTTGTAAAAATTAAAAAATGGATAAAAATGACTTTAAATAATCATAGTATAATGATAAAAACTATGTTTGAATTTTTTTTATAAAACACGGATATGGAAGAAGAATATTCCCTAGCAAAGACTTAAATATAAACAATCTTGACTAATGATGAGATTGTGAAATAAAACCCTGTTCACTTTCATAACTTTTGAATCATAATCCCCTTCAAAGAAATAAACATAGATAGATATGTAAATAATTATAACATTAATAATAATAATCATAAAATACATTCTCGGTTAATATATTAACCACAAAAAATAATCAATTAGTGTATAAGGCATGTATCCCAAAGGAATAAAAGTGATATGAAAATACCTTACCTTGAGTTTTTTTTACTACAAAATAACTCTAACCTCCCATATAATAAATCTAGATTTATTATAATTTTATACCATAGTAATTTTTATACTTATATTATCATATAAGATCTCTTTATAACATTTAAACACCTCCTTTATAAATAATTCCTTATTAAAATCGTCATTTAGGGGTGTTAATTGTTTTGTTTTTCATGAGTATTTTAGCTCAATAGTTACAATCCTTATAAATTTATAGTCGTTAAAACATCTCCAAAATATTTATAATCATATAAATATAATATATATATATATTATATATATATATTATATTTATCCATAAAATTTTGATATAGAAAAATGAATTACATTGTTCATGGAGATGATAGGTCGTACGTACACATGAACGTTGTTTTCATTTTTCAAAAGATGAAATGAAAGAAAGTTAAATATTAATTCACCTTTAAAATATCATTATTATATCATATATATTATATATATTCATAAAATTCTTCCTTATTACCATCCATGTAAAATATAAATGCAAAATTAATCACATCGCTTCGTAGAGGTGGTAGTCCACATGTTTGCACGAAAGAAATAATCATTTCACAAAGGATTGGATGATAAGAAGGTAGAAATAATATTATCATTAAATAAGTATAATTGTTTCATAAATATCATATACAGATATTAAACCCATCATAATAACCATCCATAAAATATGGTTGTGAAAAATAAATTGTATTGCTACGTGGTACGTATGCACGAGTGACACTTTCATTTATCATTTTATAGGAAAGATTATGTATAATTTTGTTTTCATAATCATAATAAAATATTATAATATTTAGGATACCTAATTTATTATTTTATAAAAAATAAAATTGATTTAGAGTAGTTAAATAAGAGTATAAAATAAAGTGATCGGTAAGGTGATTACCTCTTCTTTGAAACTACTCTTCTAGATCTCCTCTAAAGGGGTCTAGGGATGGTTTTTTGTGAGGAGCAGTACCTATATTATGTTTATAGTGAATTTTATAAGGTAAATTGGTGTATTTTTGTTGATATAGAAGGTAAAACGTTGTGTAAATTCAAGAGGGGTATGTACCCTCTTTTAATGGAGGTGTGGGGCACTTTTGGGATTTCTCAAAATATTAAATTATATTAAATTCATTATCAAAAAATACACCTCCAAATGGAAATTTATTCTATGATAAGGTATAGTAGGATTGTAATTACATCCAAAAATATAATTTATATAGGTTTTGTTATAATTTTAAACCTTGTCATTTTGATTAACCCGGAATTAACCAATTTTAATTTTAACAACAATAATAACTTTTTCAATATTAAATGGTTGTAAATTTTACTTATAAGGCGAAAATTGGAATAAAAATGGCCAATTTTTGAAATTATAGACCATGTTATATCCATATTGTATTATTTAAATATTATTATGATCTCTAAATAATTTAATAAAATATTATTTTTATAAAATATCATTATTGTCAATTTGGACACTATTCATTTTATTTAACTTTAAATACATTAAGACAAAGGGTAAATTATAATATAATGCATTCAATCCTCCAAAGTAAGTTTTATAGATCTATAAAATCCATATGTCACATAACTCATTCATATTCTATCACTTTTAATATTTTTAAAATCATTTATTATATATTTATATTAAATGGAGAAATATTGCATCTGTGTTGGATAAGAAATTAAGGTCATTATATAATTACTAAAACTTAAAAAAATAATTTTTTTTATCTCAAAATAGACACTTATATTTGTTCATTAAGAACTTTTTTCCCTGTGTGGACCCATAAAATATATTAAAAAAAGAGTGACATTTTGTAACTTTATTTGATTTAAATAATATATAAGCCATTTTAGTGGACATGTGTCCGTTTAATAGCTAAATTTTGAACATGAGGTTTTAAGGGCCCAATTAAATTAATCCAAAAAGAATTAGGATGAAAAATTATAGCCTTATCAATTATTTTTAATCAAGATTAACCTAATTTACCCTTTATCGAGGTGATAATTTTTAGCACGATTACTAATCATATTGGCCAAAAATAAATGGAGAATAATTACCAAATTTGATACTCCTAATTCTAAATATGAAATTAATTTTATCTAATTCAATATCTAAAAATTTTAGAAATTAATTTTGAGTTAAGTGCCCAAAATGATACAAAAAACTACTTACTATAAAATAAAAAAACATTTTTAAGAAAAAAAATATTTATTATTATACTATGCCTATAAAAATATTTTTTTATTATTTAAAAAAATTGATAAAATAAATAACGTATATATTTCATTAAAATAATTCTCAAATAGTGATTAATTTAATTTATTAATAAAAATACATTGCACGCATAAAAAAATGTATAAAAACAACACTTTTATTTTTAAGTAATTTTTGTTTTAAATTATAATAATTTAATAATTAATAATTTTATTTTATAAATGTGTAGAATATATATTTTAAAAAAATTAGTTATTACTATTCATACCCACCAATTTGTGTGTTATATGATAATAGACACAAAATATTTAAATAACATTACACATTTCATCTAAACTTGTTGTGGTGTGTAATACAAGCTATCAAAGAAATAAAATTATTTAAAGAGAAATATTTCATAAAAATATCTGGGTGTTAAATTATACCCCCCTAAAAATAAATTTTTCCTTTGAAATTATTCACTTTGGTATAAATAGATGAGGATACTTCTACCTCATCATATCCTCAGGCTCCCACATAGCTTCTTTAATTTTGTAGATTCTCCATAAAAATTGACCAGGTGAGTTGTCAATATTTGTAGCACTTTTTCTCTACAATACAAAATCTCTACTCGTTATTATTCATAATAAATATCTTACTCCAGTGGTATGATCTCTGAGTTTAGTACATGTGAAGGATTAGGTATGTACTTTCTTAGGAGAGATACATGGAACAAATCATGAACTTGATAAATATTTGGTGTAAGTTCCAATAGATAATATACTATATCAATACGGTCAAGATTTTAAAAAGCACTGATATACCTAGGGATTATCTTTTCCTTTTTTCCAAATCTCACCACCCTCTTATGGGGAGATATTCCTAGGAAGACATTGTCACCAACTTCAAACTCTAGAAATTTTTTATAATTTTCAGCATACATTTTCTATCCACTCTAAGATGCTCTTATGTTATTTTGAATGGATCTAACCTTCACTACCACTTCCTAATCTATATTAGGTCCCAATGGTTTTTTTTTCTCCAACAAAATTTCAACATGTTTTAGTTCTATAATTCTTACCATAGAGGGATTCATAATGAGCCATATGAATACTGGAGTGAAAGCTATTGTTGTAAGAAAAATCCACAAAAGGGAGGTATTGATCCCAATCAACTTTTAAATCTATAGAGAAAGCTCTCAAAAATTCTTCTAGATTTTAAATGGTATTATCAGACTCACCATCTATCTAAATATGATAAGTAATGTTGAAACATAACTTTGTATCTATATCCTATTGAAGACTTATCCAAAACTTCAAGGTAGATCTCGGATTCTGATCAAATAAAATTAATAGTATTACACCATGTAGTATTACAACTTACTTAATGTATAATCGAGTAATTTTATCAAGAGATAAATATTCACTAATGGAAATGAAGCATTCTATCCTCATTAGTTGATCGAATATAACCCATCTAACATTATTCCCTTTATATTTTTTGAGGAGTCTCATGAAAAAATCCATGGTAATATTTTCCCATTTCCATTCTATTATGGGTAATGGTTGTAACATCCCCTTATAATTCTATCTCTCAACCTTCACTTACTGAGATTCTAAGAACTGATAAATATAATTTTCAATATTTCTCTTCATACCATCCCACCATAAATATTATTTCTAATATCTATATATATTCATACTTCTAGGATGGATGGAGAATGAATAACTATAATATTTTTCCATCATCTCATTCTTTAAATATAGTACATAAGGGAAACATGGATGGTTCTTAACCCTTATTATTCTATCATAATAAAGGTTTAATTTAGGAAAATTTATCACCTTCATTTACAGTTATACATTATCCATATGTGGCTCGTTAATCTTCACTTGGATAAATGGTTGAACAATCATTTGAGAAGATAATATTTTTCACCTTACTTAAATATTTCAAGATATATCCTTTAAAAGTCTATAAATATAATTTATTTTGTGATCCTTAACATAGAAAATCTTGCAGGATACTTTCAACTCGGAGAATCTACTTCCTTGTTCACTTTCCCAATGCAGTAATGTATTAAACAGTCATAATCCTTAATCAATTCCAACCATATTACCTGGTACATGTTTAGTTCTTTTTGAGTGAAAATATACTTTAACTTTTTTTGATTAGAATATGTGTCACACTTTTATCCATAGTGATAATTCCTACATATCTTTAACAAAAAATTTAAAATACCTAACTCCAAATCATGAGTTGGGTAATTTTTCTAATGGAACTTCAATTTTCATGAGGCATAAGTCATACCCATATTATTATCCAAAAATCTACATCCCAATATCTTATTTTAAGCATCACTATAGATTAGAAATCCCTCTTCACTGAAGGGTAGTGTAAGAACAAGTGAACAAACTATCATTCTATTCAATTCCTTAAAACATTACTCACATTAATCTGTCTAAATAAAATTGGCTCCTTTATGAGTTAACTTGGTGAGTGGGTTCTATTGCTTTGAAAATTTCTCCGTAAAGCACTGATAATATCCATAAAAACCATGGATCTTAGTCATAGTAGTTGCTTTGGTGTAATTCTTAATAAATTTTATATTTGAATGTTCTACTGATATACCCTCACTTGAGATTATATGACCCAATAATGAAACTTTTTGAAGCCAAAATTCATACTTTGTAAATTTTTCATAAATAATATCGTTCCTTAGGGAATTTTTCATTATTCGCAAATGATCTTCATTATCTTACTTAACCTATAAATAAATAATTATATCATCTGTAAATACTACCACAAA
The DNA here is from genome assembly GCA_963277665.1 of Viscum album. NCBI lineage: Eukaryota > Viridiplantae > Streptophyta > Magnoliopsida > Santalales > Viscaceae > Viscum > Viscum album. The sequence goes on along the minus strand of OY728138.1, from coordinate 1,465,276,810 downwards.
CTGATTACAATAATCTCCAAAGACTCTATTCAATAAATCTAGGAAGATAGTAGGAAAATTAGTAAGACCAAAATGAATCACCATAAATTCATAGTGTCCATACCCTTTATATAATATTTTCCTGGGTATATACTACTTATTAACCCTGAATTGAAGATATATATAAGGAAGATCAATCTTGAAAAAGTATTGACCTCCATGTAGTTGATCAAACAAGTCATCAATACGGGGTTGAGGATACTTTTTCTTGAGAGTGATCTTTTTAAGTTCTCGATAATCAATGAATAGTCACATTGATCCATATTTATTTATAAAATAATAGGTACACCTCAAGGTGACACACTTGGGCAAATGAACCCCTTGTTAATATTCTCCTAAAGTTACTTCTTCAATTTTTACAACTCATTCAGGACCATTATATAAGGAGTCTTGAAAATAGGTGTAGCACTCGGAATGAGTTCTATTGAAAAATATACTTCACTACTCAATTGAAGACCAGGACACTATTCCATAAACATATAAATAAAATATTTCACAATATCCATGTCATTTATGTTGAGTTTCTCCCTAACCATATGAGATAAAAAAACCATTTATAATTAGAATCATGACCCATATGATGGATATAATTTCCATCAGGAGATCATTTTTTCATCACATTGTTGGGTGATCAAATATTTTTTTATAATATAAAATTTAGCATCCCTTACTTGTCAAATTATGTAGGATTTATGTAAAGAAATCCAATCCAGGACCAGAATAACATAGAATTTAACAAGAGGAAGAATAATAAGATTTAAAAAAACAAATTCCCATATACTTCAATTAGAGAAAAATCATAGACTTAGGGTGAAATTCTCACACCATTAATGGTTTTTACTACTAAATCAACATCTATTTTTTGAGGTGGTACACTGATACCCTTAGAAAAATATCAAAATATTAAATAGTAGATATATCCTAAATAAAATAAGACATTAGTAATTCAAGAGTGTATGGTAAGTGTACCTTTCACTGTATTGTTATTTTACCCATCATTAGAAATAGTGATCGGAGGATATTTCCCTTTGCATATGGGCTCAACAGGTTTTTGACATCGATCATCATCATTAGCCTTCATACTTGGGAACAATTTATTATAATTCCCATACTCCCTAAATTTAAAACATTTGAGTGTGGGTGGTGCATTATGTATAGATTTCTCTCTATCTATATCATTAGCTAACTTCTTCTCTTCACTTTAGCATATTACTGCGTGATGACCTTCATATACACACATGAAATATTTACTAGTTCCATTTAAAAATTTTAACCTATGTTTCCTTCCACAATATGATTATAAATTAAGGCTCATCTTATTTACACAATATATTTTATAATTTATTTTGAATACCATTTTATTTTCTTATAAAAACCATGAGATTGGTGGATAACTCCTATCTCCATCTACAAATTGAGAGAAATTCAAAAAAAATATTCATTTTTATTGAAGTCTCTAATGAAAAACACCCTTAAAATACTTGGTTTTAATCTTTTAAAGTGTTGATCAATCTTACTTCTATGTTGGATGATAACACCAGATGCATGCCTCAAAATTCTTGGGAAATTAGCCTCGTAAGTACCAATTTATTCATCATCTTTTTGCATTAACTCAATAAATTATTTCACTATTTTCGTATAAATAATATGATGGAAGTTATTATTAAAAATAAGCTTTTAAATTCATCCCACTAAAAATATTCAATTTCTTATTGTTCTATCATGTTCTTGATAATATTCCACAAATAATTTTCTTCTCCTTACAAATGATAAATATCCAAAATAACGTTTTCATGTTCCAGACATTGGACAATAGAAAATATATTTCCAGTGGTACTGGTCCATTATTCAACAACTAGTGGATCAACAGACCCACTGAAAGAATTTGGATGTTACCTCATAAAGTAATTAACAAAATAGTGTTCCCTCCTTTCCTCATTTTGAATCTCAGTTTGATTCATAGCTTGACAATATAAATGATAATTTTTATTAGAACTCCCATTAAATTTGGTTTCTTAGGAGTACCATCATTTATTAGCCACTTCATTCATTATTAACATGATTACTTTGGGTTAAAACCATTGAATAAAACCAAAAATAATAGTGTGTGAAATAATAATCATAGTGGGAAACCATATAATCTTGATAAATTATTTTTAGGATGTTTAAATATTGAAAAATTCTTCTATGATACCTTAGATTTAACCTAGTTCATTCAGGATAATTTCCAAAATTTTAGGATTTTATCATATACTTAGACTTATCCTTAAACCTATCCCTAGGGATCTCACTAATTTTTTCTCATCCTAGTTTCCAAAGCTTAACTAAACCTTACTATGATACCAACTATAGTGACTCATACTTTTTCATACATAGATATTACATCTTTATATATGAATATTCAGTACAAAACATTTATATCCATGCTAGAATCGTTTAGGTCTAGTATATTTAGAAACTTGAAAACATAAACAACTAGTTCATAAAATATCTACATCGTCTCCCACTTATTTCTTAATAATTATAACCCTTCCTAGATATATCAAACTTAATTCCGTTATTTAAAACTTGGTTAAAGGAAAAATATGAAAATAGTGAGATTAGATGCTTGGTAAGGGTAAATAAGGGAGATATCAATAATCTCATAAGAATAACATGATCATAAGGCTATAAGTACATGATAATAATGTTTGAAAAACATAACTTACTTATAAAAAATCATAATCTTATGTCATGAAATAAATATTGGAAGTTCGTAATACATGAATCATAAAGGAATCAAAAAACTTGAACTACAAAATCTTAACAGAGGCATAAGATATAAAATTATGGAATACAAATAAGAATAGAAAATCATTTCCTTAGTAGTAAAAGATCATTATTAAAACTATCATAGTGAAATAGTATCACTCCCAAACCATAATAGTAGTCAAGGTTCACTCCCTAGACTACCATAGTGGAGAAATTACATTACTAAATTGGGATTACACCCCATACCAGTCCTATTTATCTCTTGATATATCAATATTTACCAAACATATTAGAGGGAGATATAGGTCCCACCATCACATAATTAAAATCATAAAAATTTGTCTTACAAAATAAAAAATCATTCATAAAATCATAACCCATGAAAACAAATGGTTTTTATAAACATTTCAACATAGAATAACCTAGAGAAAAGAAATGGGTTTCATAATCATTTCATTATAGCATATCCCATGGAAAAGAAATGAGCTTCATAAACATTTTATCTTTTCATCATAAACATAAACCATACAGAGAAAGAATAAATATGGTTTACTTGTATCATATCTCCAATAAATGTTATGTAACATCAAATTATGTAACCATATATAGAAAATTATTTTGAAATATTACTTGGAACAATTCTTGAGGAAAATAACTTTTCCATTTTTAAATCACTTATTTCATTTAAAAACTATGTAATTATAATGGAAAAAATTTTATTTGAAAATAACCATGGTAAAATTTAAAGGAATATTTAAATTAGACAAAGTCATAAATATATTAAAATTAATTCATGTCATATAAGTTAAAAATAACATTCCTTCTATATTTTTTTAGAAAATCCACAAAATACCTCATTTGAAAAATGATAAGAAGATTCCTTTCAAACCATTTTCTAAAAAGTAAAACATGGGTAAAAATAAAATTAAAAAATATTATTATAATGGTAAAAAAAATAATCAAAAAATTTTAAATCATCGATATGGAATAATAATATTCCCTAGTGGAGACTTAAACATAAACAATCCTGAATATTGATGAGATTGTGAAATAAAACCATTTCCACTTTGGTAACATTTAAATCATAATCCACATGAAATAAATAACCTTAGAGAGATATGTAAATACCCATAAAATTATTAATAAGAATAACAAAATAAATTAAATTTTAGTATATGCACCACATAAAAGAAACAAGTTGGGTATAATGCACATATCCCACAAGAATAAAAGTGAGACAAAATCCCTTACCTCAGGTTTTTGCTTTATATGAAAGGAAAATAACCACATGTATAATAAATTTATATTTATTATAATTATATACTATAGTCGTGTTCATACTAATAGTATCATATATTTTCCGTTTATAACATTTAAACACCCCATTTTATCAATAATTCCTTATTAAAATCATCACTTCTGTGTGTTAATTGTTTCATTTATCATGAGTATTAGAGATCAGTATTTCTGGTCCTGGTTCAGTTATATTGGTTCCATAATATACATAATATAAATGAATATATAAATATCATATATATTCACCAAATACATAATATAGTGATCCATAAAATTTAGATATAGAAAAAATGAATTATGTTATTCATGGAGACAGTAGGTCGCACATACGCATGAATGTTGTTTTCATTTTCTGTTGGATGGAATAAAAGAAAGATAAATATTAATTCTCATTTAAAGGGATAATTATTATATAATATATATCATATATATTCATAAAATTCTTCCCTATTACCATCCATGTAAAATATATATTAAAAATGAATCACATCACTTCGTAAAAGTGGTGGTCCACACATACACACAAACGACATTATCGTTTTTCAAAAGATTAGATGATAGGAAGGTAGAAGTTATATTATCATTAAATGATTATAATTGTGTCATTTATATTATAAATAAATAATAATTCCATCATAATACACATTAATAAAATATATTGGTAAAATTAATTGTATTGATTCGTCGATACAGTAAGTCGTGCGTACGCACGAGCGATACATTCTTTTCTTATTTTATGGTAAAGAGGTTGTATAATGGTGTTTTGATAATAATAAGAATGTTTCAGAATATTTATAACACTTAAGTTATTATTTTAGGATAAATACCTTATATTTAGTGGATTTAAAGAATTTTAGAAAAGAAAGCAATCAGTTAAGGTAATTACCTATTCTTTGAAATGATTCATTTAGATCTCCCATAAATAGATCTAGGGTTGGTATTTTGGGAAGAAAAGAACCTCTAAAATGTGGATATGGAATTTAATAAGGTAAATTGATAGATTTTTTTATCTATAAGGATCAAAGTGGTGTTAATAAGTGAAGGAGGAAGTTCCCTTTTACAATTGGGGTGAGGGGCCATGTTTGGAATTTCACAAATGACTAAGTTATAATAAATTTATTATTAAGACATATGGCTCCAAATGGAAATTTATTTGAATATAAGGTGAGATAGGGTTTTAATACTAAGAAAAATATAATTTATAAATTTTTTTGTATAATTTTAAACCTTATCAATTTGATTAACACTTAATTAACAAGTTTAAATTTTAACTATGGTAATAGATTTTTAAATAGTAAAGGGGTTTAAATTTTACTTATAAGGTAAAAATTAGCTCATAAATGGAAAATTTATGTCATTTTAGACCATATCATATCCAACTAGTGTTATTTCAAGATTTTTATGGTTTTGAAAATATTTTAATAAAATATTATTTTGATAAAATGTCATTATTGTAAATTTTGTCACTACTCATTTAATTTAACATTAAATAAAATAAGATAAAGGGAGAATGAGAATATAATGTTTCAAAACATCCCTAATAATTCATATAGATCTAGAAAATTTGTGGGTGACATTAAATAATTAAAATTATATCACTTTTAATATTTTTAGAATATTTTATTGTTTATTTTCAATAAATGGATAAATACCGCATCTGTGTTGCATAAGAAATTAAGATCATTATATAATTACAAAAATTAAAAAAAATATGTCATAAAAATTGTTTTATTATTATAAAAATATATAATTATATTCATTTACTAATTACTTTTTTCCCAATGTGGAAACATAAGAGATATTAAAAAAAAAGTGAGGCATTTTTTAACTTTCTTTTCTTTAAATAATATATAAGTTATTTTCATGGAAATGTTTCTGTTAAAAAACTAAATTTTTAACCTAAGGTGTTAATGGTCAAATTAACTTCATATTCTAAGAATTATGACGAAAAATTATGGCCTTATAACTTATTTTTAATCCATATTAACCCAATTTATCCTTTACTGAGGTGATATATTTTACGCTGGTTACTATTCATATGGACCAAAAATATAAGGGTCCTAATTACCAAATTTTAAACTAATGATTATAAATACTTAATTCATTTTATATAATTCAACACCTATAAATTTTATAAAATAATTTTAAATTAAGTTCACAAACTTCAACAAAAAATGGTTTTTAAAAATATATTTTTAAGCATAAAACTGGATTTATTCTTATATTATGCCTCTAAAAAAAATTTGATTATATAAAATATTTGATCAATTAAATAATATATATATTTCACAAAAATAATTCAAAACTTGTTATTAATTTAATTTATTTATAAAAATATGTTGCGCACATAAAATTAATTTTTCATAAAGACATCAATTTTATTTTCAAATATTTTTTTATTCTAATCATTTGATAACTAATGAATTAATTTAATAAATTTATAAACCATATATTTTTCATAAATTATTTATTATTATTCATACCCATAAATATAATGGCTAGGAAATAAAAAACATAAAATATTTAATAATGTTATGTGGTTCATCTACACTATTGCATGTAAAACAAGATATCTAAGAAATAAAATTATTTAAAGATAAATATTTCATAAAAATCATAGGATGTTACACAAAGAGTTTTAAAATAAGAATTGATTTAATTATAAGGATAATCTCAAAGGTATTATAGTAATTTTTTTTATGATCTAATTAGATATGGATTCCTCATAGCCAATGATGATGAGGTAATGTTCATTATAGATGAACCTTCCACCTAATAGGAGGCCATATAGAGTTCTGATTCTAGGAAATGGTTGAAACCCATTGAATATAAAATAGACTCCATGTACACTAACTAAATTTGGAACATTTTAGATGCACCTGAAAGGGTTGTACCCAAAGGGTGTAAGTGGGTTTCCTTTAATAAAATTTGCATGGATAGTATATTTTCTATGTATAAATAATTCCCAATGAAAATACGTTACAATTAAATTCATGGTATGGACTATTAAGAAAACTTTTCACTTGTTATTATGATAAATTCCATTAATATTTTTCCTTCCATGATAGCATATTTTAATTTTTAAATATATCAAATGGATGTCAAAACAAATTTCTTTAATGATAATTATGTTGAGGATGTGTATATGATTCATCCTAAAGGTTTTTAAGTGAAAAATGAGACCACTAAGGTGTGTAAGTTGAAATAAACCATTTATGGATTAAGGAAAGATTCTTGGAGTTTGAATATCCAGTTTGATGTTGCAATCGAAGAGTTTTGTTTCATCAAAGGCAATAATGATTCTTATATATTTAAACGGATTAGTGTGAGAGTTATAGTGTTTCTAATATTGTATGTTGATGAAATACTACTTATCATAAATGAAATTATGATAATTCACTCTATGAAGTTTTTGGTTGGAAAATTATTCTCGATGAAAGACATGGGTGAAGCTACCTACATACTGGTTATGAACATCTATAGAAATAAATCTAAGAGGCTTCCTGGACTCAGTTAATACATTTACATTAGTAAAGTGCTAAAATGGTTTTTCATAGAGAAATCCAATAATGGTTATTGACTAGTGTTAAATAGAAAAAATCTTAAGAAGATTTGGGATATTTATAAAGATTTATAAATGATGGATAAAATTCCCTATGCATCTTTCATAGGATTTATCATGTGTTTCATGTTGTGTAATCCGCTTGACATAACCTATTCTCTAAGTATAACTAGTATGTATCAATACAATATTAGGGAGAGTGATTAGATTACTGTAATACACATTATTAATCACTTCAGAAGGATTGAGGATATGTCTTTGGTCTTAGAGGAGAGAATAATCTTCGTGTAAACTATAACACATATTCTAGTTTCAATATGATAGAGATGATATGGAATATAAATATAGTTTTTTTTTTCCATTAATTATGGAGTTATCAGTTGGAAACATTCCAAAAAATTCACCATATAATACTCAAAAAGAATTTAGAGTGCATCACTGCATCATATGATATAAAGGAATCTATATGGATCACAAATTTCATCTCTAAACTAGAGGTTGTTCCTAGCATCGAGGGATAAATCTAGATTTACTATGACAACAAAGCGATATTTTTCAATCTATATAACCATGGTCTCTCTAAATTACCAAATAAATAATTCCAAAATAATATATTATATAATAGATTGCTAATAGGGGAGATGTAAATATTAGTTGGTTGGATACATATTACAATGTTGTAGATCCATTGACAAAATCGTTATTACAGTAGAAGCATGAGGAAATGCAGATTTTCTTGGTATATGGTACTTCCTAGATTGATGTAATGGTTTCATAATGTCTCATGATATTATGATAAAGGCAGTATTCATTTATTATTCATTCATTTTTACTTAAATTTACTTTACATGAACAATAGAATGATAATGTCACATCAATGTGAGACTTTGAGTTATCCTTAATCAATGATCATCATGAAATATTATGGGTTATAATGAAATTTTAAGATTAGTATGAATAGAATATTTTAATCATTACAATATATTTTATATGAGATATTAAAAATAGATTCATGAGGTAACAATTCAAGACTCGTTACTTGGATTGACCCACCAAAGTAATTCTCATGGTATGTTATACAATCATTAATATACTTACTGGGTGTATGATTATTATCAATCCCTATTTTTTGATGTTAGAAATATGACTAGAATGAGAATATTCATACTTTTATACCTTTATTATGCAAGTTAAAGTTAATTAGCTAATCGGGGTATGGTATCATATAATGTTAATCATGTCATCAATTCTAGTGAAACCAAGATGGGATTTTTCTAGTTGTATAATAATAAAATACATCTTGACCATGACTAATTTAGACTAAGGGAATACATATTCAAGCTTACTTGATTCACATATGATATTTTAAACTAATTGAATGAGAGACATGTGATTTACTAATATTTTAGACGAATGAAATAAGATTTATTTATCAACATGGTAAGTCTTTTTCAAATAAACAAGAAAATATATGATGAACTATACAAGATTGACATTGTTCCATGTCTAGTGGTCAATTTATGCCATGGGAAAAGGGATTATATAGGTATAAATTTGATTTAAATGATACATATTATGGTGGAAATATTTGTATAGATGTATGATTATTTTTTATGGAGATCACTAAAGACCTCTTTGTAGCTTGAGTAGCACTAACACTTTTCTAGAGGATTCTCTCTTCCAACATCTATATAATATGGATTTCATATTTTTTTTCAACACTACTAATCCCCATGTGTTTACATAGTTAGGACTTTGGATAAAGATTAAGTTTTAGAAAAATAAATTGTCCCAAAATGAAGATAGTTTTATGAAACCAACTCCAAAATAAGTTTTGTATGGATTCATAAAGAGTTATGAAGTTTTACATTAACTCCTTATGATATTTAATTGAAAGTGTAATATTGTAGGATTTTCACTTAAAATTATATTTATATTATGAATATGATGTGAGGATACATTGGGCCCAACACATCCTTATGTCCAAAACCAAAATTGCATTGGTGCTAGTGTAATCTGGTGTCATGTGATGCAACCTAAGACTAAGAATCACCCAACATAATACAGGTTGAGTGTATACATACTCCTCCTCACTACCACACAGTTTCCCATGCTTCCTATCCATTATGAATGGATTAAATCATATCATTTATATGTATTTAATAGTTTTAGTGGATCCCCTAATGGGAAGTAATGTGCTTGATGCGTTACTTATAAATAACGCATTATTTATTTAAAGAGTGTTAGTTATGACCTATATAAAGGGAATGATTTCCATCATTGGTAAGTGGTGTTGATCATCATTTTCATGAAAATATTTATTTAAATCTATCATTACCATATATTTTTTAATCACATACATCAAAGACCTTAGTACCCTTCTTTAAGTATGAGATTCCTCATGATATGATCATGTATATCCTTCATCAAGTGTAATCCCTCAAAGTAAGGTATATTTTTCTCAATACTTCCATGGTCTTCATTAATATTAATCCATTAAGATAAAGGTTTCTTAAAATATAATTCACGTATGTTGTATTCTTTATTTTCCATACGCATTGATACTATATAGGTTAGATAGAGAATATATTAGATTTATTTCACTCTGTACGGCCATAAGATGATCCTATAAACCCCATCATGGGTTCCCTTTAAGAACTTTACAAATTTTAAATACAAATTTGAAAACTAGTAAATTAGAAAATTCCATCAATTTCCTAATCAAGGATGATAAAGTTCAAGGAACCACCAGAGGACTACCCCCCCCCCCCATTGATGAGGTAAGTATCATGACCAAAATCATGCCTTTGGTGTTTGTCACCAAAAAGATATTTTTTTTATTGAGAGATAAAACCATAAATTTGAATGATATTATAAATAGTTTAGATTATCAATTCTATTTTTATATACATTTTTTGTCTTTGATACTAATTTTTGTGGGGGTATGTGGGTCATAAAAAACCTCCAAACACAATTAATAGGATACATTAATTATAAAAACAATTTAATGAATTAAAAAATATAAATTTATAAATTTATTTTTTAATACATTTTCTAAAACTAAAAAATAAATAAATAATAAATTAAAATTTATATACATATTTAAATTATAAAAAAATTATAAAAAATATTATACAGTGAATACAAAACTATATACCCAATTCAGTGGTGGTATTCAAATGAAAACTCACATAATTGACTATATATTTCAAATAAATAATATTTTATTATCTATAAAATAATATGATAATAAAATGGGAATTTATCCAGATTCAAAATATTAATTTATAAATATTTTAGAAATAATGCATAGTAAACAAAATAAGCTTAACATAGCGTTGGATTATAAGTATAATATAATCGTGATTAAATAAATATTTTATCCAACAAACAAGTTGATTTTAGTATATAGTGGTTATAAAATCAGTAAATAAAGTGATATATGTAACACTTTTAAATTGTATGAGGTATGATATTGATCTAATTTTTTTTAAACCTCGTGTATTTGAATGAATTGTGAGAATTTGATGTGTTGATGGGGGATTAGGGACCTGTTTTGGGAAAATGGGCCAAGTTTCAGGACATTTTCCTTTGACATATTTTAAAAAGTACTTAGTTCACTGATACCAAGTACCTATTGGGTAATCTAGTGGAGATAACACCTTCAAGTGGGCCACCTAGTGGTCAGTGACTTGTGGTGGATACTTGGTGCTCACCGGGTACCTGGTGGTTGGCTAGTGAGTTCCTAATAGGTTCCTACTGAGTATTTTAAATAAATTTAAATAAATTTAATAATTTATTTATAATTTTGTTAAATGTGGCTTTCATCCTCATCTGGTTAGTAGAAATGACTCTCCCCCTTTGGATTTCTCCATTAGGTTTTCCTCTTCCAATTGTTGCCCCGCCTTCATTCATCATTAGATTCAAGTTCTGTCGAACCCTAGGAGTTTTTGTGGGTAAGTATATTCATCCTCTATCCACTCTTCATTGTTCTTATTATTATTTTATATATTTATATATAGTATACATAAATTTAGGTATTTTTTCTACTTTTAAAAATTCTACCAATTAGAGATGATTCATTAAGTGATGCCTATCGAGTGGGCTTCCATCAAACCATGGTGTTTGGTACCAAAATAATATCAATTATTTATAATAATTTTATAATATATTTGACATGTGTTCCCTCTAACCATGTTCACTTCACCTGGAATTAATCTCAAATTATTTCCATTGACGTTGATTGAATAGAGTACAGATGTTAGGACCATGACAGACCCTATAGTTGTTATACCTTGATGAAATGGTCATTGATGGACATGTACTTGAATCAAAGTATATTATAATTATTACTTGAGATGAATTTGGGATTACTTTGAGTTATTATATGATGCATAGAGTCATGATTTGGTTCCTTTTATCCTCCATAATCTTAGGAGATATGTGGAATTGGAAAGGATTAGCTTGGGAATGGCCTTTATGGAACTAGTGAGGTTACCTCTAGAATTTATATGATTGAACTTTATTGGGGTGAGTCTTACTTACCAAATAATTAGTGTAACCAGTTATCTTGTTCCTAAGTTATGTTTTTTGAATTTAGTTTGTATTTATAGGTACCAAAAAAGCAAAAACATAAATCATGTTAAACAATATTCCAACCTTTAAGAGAGATGTTTAAATAATTATGTTAAACTATTGATTATTCCTATTTGTGACTTTGGTCATTTTTGTGGAAAATTACGACCTTTATGCTAATTATGGATATAATTGGGTTGAAATATTCACTTGGGTTTTGAATTTCATCGTGAGGGATGTTATACCCATTATTTTATATATTTGTAAGTGGGATAATATTTTCATGGTAATTGGATGTAATTACTAGCAATTTGTATTTTTCCCTTAAAAGTGGGGCACACTGCACATGACGTGATGCTTCCAAGGAAGGGAATGATTTACCTATTTGAGGATGTTCATTATGGGATGTGATTCCCTCTCTTGTGATGTGGCCCATAACTAAAGATGCACTTCCCTCCTATGACCATGCTTGTGGATAGGGATGCCATGACCTCTCTTGAAGATGTTGATAGGACATGATGTCTTCTTGTATATGATTTCTTGAGGATGTTAAGGACATGGTTGTGACTTTTTTATCAAGACATACTATTCATGTATTAATGATAATGTTATCATAAGAACATTAGATCATTGTTCTGGTTATGCTTTTAGGATGTGTTTCCCATGTACTGGTCATTATAATATGATGGTATGTTATGATCATTGACTATGACTTGGGATGTGATTCCCAATTGATGATCATGTAACACAATCAGAGACACCTTAGTACTAGATGAAGTAAGTAAGAATGTCTGAGTTTTAAAGTAGTACAAGTGTCCATGATATATTTTTTATTACTACCACTACCTGTTAACGTTTATTATGAGTATATCACACTATAAATTCACTTGCTTATATAGGATATGTTTTGGTATAAAATTTGTAAGATCTCAGAATTTCTTAAGGTATGTTTCAGTTTAAGTCCATTATTTTGGTCAAATAATTGTTTACCAAGTTCATGAGGAGGCTCGGGGGGTGTTCAGTGGGTTTGAGACATGAAAATGGGGGGAATGAGTTTTTTGTGCATGTTGCATGGTTTTCACATAAATAGTGAAAATAGTGCATAGTATCCAAGTTAACCATGCATCCATAGACAGAGGCTTATGCATGGTCGGCGCATAGTTGACAAAACCATGCAGAATCCCTAGGAAACCATGGGAAGGGACATTTTTTGGACAGTGGCTCACGATCCAAGCTTACAATATCTTACAAGAGGTGATTCTCCTTTGAATCTTGGTCATTTGGAGTGCTGTCAATTTCAGATCGAAGATTCGAGTAAGGATAATCCCACTCTTTCTTCTCTTTTTGGTTTAGGGATTTCATCTCTTCCTTCTCTCTAGATGAAGCTCTAAAACATTTCTTTTTCAGAGAGATTTAGGTTGAGGATTCAAAGGGTGGCTGAATCCAGATCTATGGATTTGATTAAGAGTGCGTTCATCATTGGATTTGAGGTAGGTTGTCAACAAGAATTATTCCATAGTTTTATTTTAGATTTGTGCATGGAATCTTTTGTTCTTATTTTCCCTAATTGTGTTCTTGGTTATAATGTATTGTTTGATAAAAATGGGAATCAAGTGACCAATTTTATCCCTCATGATCCTTGTGGGATGCATAGAGGATAACTTGACCATTTTAGGGCCACCCATGGTGTACGTCGACATTTTCAAACCTAAAAAATGGTACGGTTAAATGAAGGTTTATCGAGTGATAACGTGAAGCCCATGTATAACATGTATAAATAGTTTATTTAGTTATAAATGGAATATTGATGTTTTTTCCTAAGTTTTCAGGTAATTTAATAAAGCATTGTTTGGCATGAATTGAAAGTGGGTTAATTGGGTTAAATGGGATTATGTCCAATGGTATATCAATTATGTTGAAATGTCAAAGAGGACTAGTACATATAAAATGTTGAGCATTTTAAATTGGAAATGGCTTGTAAATTGAGAACATGAAAATGGTCACATAAGGGAATTGATGAATATGGAATGAGTTAAAACATGGGAAATCATGTGGCATACCTAATGGGTTGAATGTGGTAATGTGATTGTGCTAAGTATTATAAGAGTCAAACCTGAAATGCATAAGGGGTAAATACTTGTCAAATGGTGAATGGGATAAGTGGGTTATTACATGGTAATTGATGAATATTGGATAAGTATGGGGTTGTTGAACACACTTAATGGGTTATGGAACAATAATGGGAATTTGGGTAAATGGATATGAATTTTAATTTGTAGATGTATTAATGGGTTATGGCATAGTATTAATTCTCATGTTTTTTGTTATGAATTGTGATCTCCAATGGCATTGTTTATGCTTGGTAGTGTTATGGTACGGTTGTGGTGATTGGATAAATAAGCATGTGTACATGCCTTGGTAGAGTAGGATATTGACATGAGGTTCTATGACCATGGGTCGAGTTAGACTGAGGATCTAAACTCCACCCCATAAATGCATAGCTTAGGGAAGGGTATGGACACTCTATTCCCCTAATGGTTACATTCCACCTGGACTGAGGCTTCGAGGTGAGGATAATGTGTTGATATGACATGTGTAGCCCTAGTGAGATCAGGACTTGACTAATTTCCCCTATGAATAATTATTGGTTTCCTTAAACCCCTATAGAGATGATGTATATGTCTAACCCAAATTACATGTGTTAAAAATGGTTATGTAGTAAAAATGGTATAAGAAATTGAAAGGGGATAAATTCTAGTCATGAAATAAATGAACTTTGTTAACTAATGTCACTTGAAATGTCCCTTATTTACTTAACATTTATTTTGTACTTGATTGCACTGTGTATTAGATTGTATATTGTGTAGACACTATTGGTGGTGGCCTATAAAGTTTTGTACTTGCACCCTGCTCGAGCCATCATTGGGTACCCAAGAAGATTTCTTGGTTGAAGGTCAGGACAAGGTAAAAGGCCCTACTCTAGGATGTTGAGTTGGGCTTGGTATGTACATAAAGAAGGATCTAGACATAGAGTTGGGAGATATTTGAGGATTTGGCCATGTTTCTCATTTTGGGTTTTGTTGACCTTGTAGTACTAGTATTTGATGACATTGTTAATGTTGAATTATGGTTTGTACCTAGTTTTGGAGATGTTTAACTTATATATTTATTAGTTATTAATATTATTCCAATATTTATATTGACTTCTACTGTGGATTACTCTGGAAAAGAGGGTATAGTATCCCCACATGACTCACTATACCCTCACCGCTAGTTAAAAACTTTTGGCATATGGGGAGGCATGTTTGAGGTCATGTGGTGACTTAGCTTGAGCACCATTTTAGTGGATTCTAGGTCAGGGATGTTACAAAGTGGTATTAGAGGAGTTCTTTTCTCTTTATTAATATTTGGGTATGGTAGAAAGGAGATTAGAACAGTGTTGGTACTTAGTAATGAGCTCGTTCCTAGGAGTATCTAAGCCAAGTACGGGGGAAAATCAAGTCACCTAGGGTAGGAGTTGATGTTATTGATGTGTTTTGTTAAATTTGAATGATATTTTTCCATTGGGTGATTCACATGTTGTGAAATTTAACTATTTTATGATGTTTTTATCATTTTCGGAATGGAATTAGGTTGAGCATTCATGGATTATTTTAGGCACTTAATGATACAAGTGGCATGCATCATTATAGGCACACATACGGGATGGGTGTGTGGGGTATAGAGAGTAGAATGAATTTTACTTCCTTGATAAATCTGAAGAAAATGATTCCTAATAATGGTAATGTAAGTGGGTGAATTAAAAGAATTCAAATTAATATGTATGAAATATCGTGTATAAATAAATGTTATGAATGAGTTAACATTTTGGGTTGTGATAAATTGTAAAGGTTTATTCGGTGTCTACAAGAAAAATATTACATAATGGTGGTAAAATTGTTAATGAATATTTCCTAATGAAAGGTGTTAATGAGTTAAAATGGTGATTTTAATAAGTTTCGAAATGGGAAATGTGACTGATAGGAAAGGATCATGTTGTAAAACAAGAATTAGTTTAAATAGGTGTTGATAAAAGACTTATGATTAATTAAATCGGTTACCCCATATTGACTGTGACCCACAGTATGTATGGTAGAGAGTAGTTTTATATGTGTGATGATGACCATTATAATAGAGTAATAAGAATTTTTTGTTTTAAGGTTGATAGCATGAGATATCTTCCATCTTTGGTTTAATCCTGATGGTCGTTCTTCGAAGCATCAGGTGAATGATAAGTTTAAAATGATAATGATTAAGTTCAAAAGTGGGTATCCTTTGTGGTTTCAGTTTGAACCTTGTATGTTTGGTTTGGGTCAATGAGATTACCCTAGTTTGAGACTTCATATTTGGATTATGAGGACCTTCTGGTTATGATATGTCATAGGTGGTATGTTTAGGGAACCCTTGGTATGGTTGTGGTTGTTGTCTTACGAGGCATTGTTTGGTAATGTGAGTGTGGAAGCTCTTGTGGTTCGTAACTATACATAGTGAATGTTGGACCCTAAGAAAGGTGATTGGGTCTTGGTGACCTTGTGAGTATAGATCTTATGAGATGTATTTTTAATCCTATAAAGGATGTTTGGATCGTAGTTCCGACGAATGTGTACACTTTTGTTGTGTAACCTAGATTAAATGGTTGTTTTATGCTCTAGGCATAGTGTTCATTGAAACTGGGGTGAGAGTTCCATTCATGAACATTGCTTCGTTCTTGTCATGATATGAATGGTTTAGAGAGAGTACCAATGGATATTCCTTGTAGTGAATCTTTTCTAGGGGTTTGGAATCATTCAACCTTCAAGGTGACCTATGAGAGAGGTTGTATAGGGTTTCTAGTGCTTTTAGTTCTGTGCCACACATATAGATGTTTTGGAATTTGATAGTGGGACTCAAAGTGTTTTATGGTGCAGGTTTGACCTTGAGGGCTAAGTGTTAAGGTTGATTGTTGGTTGTGACACTCGATTTGTGGTTATACGATGATAGTTTTGGAAAATCAAGGGTGACCTTGTGGGAGGTTATCCCAACAGTACATGTTCCTTGAAATATGAAGCATGGGAGATGATTTAGAGGTGGTTTAAATACATACTAAGTGGCACTAGGTTTTATTAAATGGTATAGTTGTAACTAGATATTTCTTAAGGGCACCCTAGTTTTTTTTAAAGGAGGTAAGGTTTTTTCTAAGGGTTGTATCATATAGATTCCTGACTCACCTGTTTGGATGATGATTAATGGAGGACTCAAAGTTGTTTTCAAGTGGAATATACAAGGGTGGTTGAAGTGTGGTTATATTATTTTTCTCGATGGCGATACCCAAGGTGAGGGTGGTCACATGGCTGAACTTGTTTTTATGAATGGTTTGTTTGTTGGGTGAGATGGAGAGGCTACCTCAGGGCTGATGAGGATGACGAACCAAGATGCATGGTTAGGTAAGTAAGTGGGTGATGGTATATACACAGGGAAAGTTTGATTTGTGATAGGATGTTGGTTTGATTGGTGTGGTAGACCATTTTTATTCAGTTGTAAGCTGTCAGGGATGCATTGGAATAACTTTAGTGGTGTGGTGGGAGTATTTTCACATGAAATGTTGGTTCACGACTTCTTGGAGATTTTTTCATGGAGGGATAGTGATACTTGGTGGGAAATCACACATGAGAAGTGGTGGTTAAGTGTTGATGAGATGCATTTGGTAGGGGATCCAAAGATCCTTGGAAGGTCGTGGTGTCCCATAGTTCAAAATTAGAAATGGATAAGTTAGTGGTGGTGTTCTTTGAAAACTTCTTAGCATACCTTAGCCGGTAATTATCCTGCCCGATATCTTGATATTGTATCAGGTACGTTGATAAGATCTGGATTTATGCCAAGAGACTTTAAGGTGTTTGGTTGGATGAGGTACATCACAGAGTTTATTATTATATACATGATACATATGGATCTTGATGATGGGGTGTACACCCTTTATTTCCTTGGGTGAGGTCCTCAGGAAGGACTGAATATCGACAAATTCCATGGGTGTTGTTCATAGAAGTCGGGAATGGTCACTAAGTGATGTTAATTTTATTGTTTTGAAAAAAATCTAGATATCCATGTCTATGTTTTGGGGTTTGGATTTTGATTGAGCATAAAGACATAGTTAATGGAATCCCTCATAGATAACAATGGTAATGACACTCCTACGGTGGGGATTGATAATTCAGACATGGATGTGGAGAGGAGAACATTGAGTCGGTGTAGTGGCATTAATATGCCAATGAGGAACCTGTGAGGTGCATGTTAGGTTCCTCAGTGAGTTCATGTGGGCCTTGGATGTGGTGACTGATGATCCAAGTGTTGGCTTCTAGCATAGGGTGGTTCTATTTGAATCTTGTGATGTCTGTTCTGAAGTAGTAGAAGGGTGTGGTTGGATATGACAGTAGTCTGTGTCAAGAAAGGTTGGGTTCTATGACTCCACTAAAGATCAAGGTCATAATTGGGTATTTTGTTTCCTTGGTTGATTTTAAAACATCTTAAAGTTGAGGGAACCTTGGCCATGTGATGTGGTGTCATGCCAAGGGTGAAGCCCAAAGACAGTCCAGAGGATAGTAATGCCATGATGATGGAATTCTATCGAAATTCAGGGAAAAGACTCAATGAGTGTGTGTGATGATAATTATAGACTACAAGTTAGTGATCACCATGTAAAGGTGAGAGAAGGGTAGTGTACCATCAGTGGAAGGTGGGAATTCTGGGACATGCCAGTCGGGGACGGTCCGACCTGAGATGGTAAACTTGAATGGGTGCGGTGGGAGTGAGCCCCCCTTCGGGTTCATGTTGTGGTATAAAATTACTTTTGAAGTTAAGTTTTACCTAAGTGAGGTCATTTTGATCTTATTACTTGAATGGATAGTATATAAATGTCCTCCCTAATGGTTTAGATGGTGAAGATGGACTCTAATGCAAGGTAATTCCCTATGGATGTTTGGGCATGGTGAGTTGGAACACGTCCAGTGATATGAAAGTTGAGTTTAGATTAAAGTTATTTTCCTTGATAGTGGTTAATCTATGTAAGTTGGGATGTGTGGTTGGATGGACCATGCATTATCCTTTTGGAGATATTAAATCTAGTTACCGTTGGAGTTGGGTAAAACAAAACAAAATGATGCCAAGTGATGTTGGTCTTGAGTTATGTAGAGGATCGAAACGAGGGAGTGTTGATTGGTTCCTCCATTATTATGTGATGTTGTGTGCAAATTTTCCATGTGTATTGAGTTAGGAACTATTGTCTAAGTTTTCTCTGTGAAGTTCTAGTGGTTTGGTATAGTTGAAGTTGATGCATCCTTGAGGAGTTTTCAGTTTGTGTTGTGGTTGTGGTGAGGAAGACTTGTGGGGAAAGTATGTTCCCTTGATCCGTGTTTAGTGGGAATTTTGATGTGTAACCAGAAACTTGGAAGATGGGAATAGATAGGCATACCTATTGGAATAACCTCTAGTTACGGAATCTTAGTGATGCCTGGAACAGCGGGTCAAGGATGATCCATTATAAGGTGGGGAGGTTATAAGATCCTGGATTTTCTTAAGGTATGTTTCAGTTTAAGTACCATATTTTGGAAAAATAATTGTTTCCCAAGTTCATTATGAGGCTCGGGGGTGTTTCAGGGGTTTGATAGATGAAAAATGGGGAAGGAGTTTTTTGGGAAAGTTGTATAGTTTGCGCTTGATTAGTGAAAATCATGTGGAGTATCCCAAGTAACTATGTATCCATGGACAGAGGCTTATGCACAGTTGGAACATGGTTAAGAAAAAGATGTGGAATCCCTAGTAAATCATTTGAAGGGGGGTTTCTTGGATAGTTAATCATGCATGGTTTGCGCATGGTTTGGAAACCCGTGCAGGTAAACCATGCGGCCCAGAAACTTTGAGAAATTTACAAAAAAAACCATTACGGGATTTTATACCCAGCTTAGGATTTCCTCTATTTCTCCTCCCTTGAACCCTAGAAACGAGAAAAGATTCCAAGATCTTCCAAGAGGTGATTCTCCTTTTATTCTTGGATGTTTGGAGTACCGTCAATTTCATATTGAAGATCTGGGTAAGGCTAATCCCACTCTTTCTTCTCTTGTTGGTTTAGGGATTGCATCTCTTCCTTCTATCGATCCTAAGATCTAAAACCTTTCTTTTTAGGAGATATCTATGTTGAGGCTTCAAAGGGTGGTTGAATCCAAATCTATGGCTTCAATTAGAAGTGCGTTCATCATAGGATTTGAGGTGGGTGGTCTACAAGTATTATCCTATAGTTTTATTTCAGATTTTTCCATAGAAGCTTATGTTATTATTTTCCCTGATTTTGTTCTTGGTTCTGTTGGAGTGTTTGATAAAAAGGGGTATCTAAGTGACCAATTGAAACCCTAAAGATTCCCATGGGATGCGTAGAGGATTAATTTACCATTTTAGGGCTACCCATGGCGTGGTCCATTATTTACAGACCTAGAAAATGGTAGGGTTAAATAAAGGTTTGGAGAATGATAATGTCAATCCCATGTAGAACATGTCTATATAGTTAATTTAGTTGTAAATGTAATATTAATATTTGTGCCTAGGTTTTTTGGTAATTGCATATAGGGTTGTTTGGGATGAATTTAAAGTGGTTTAATTGGGTTAAATGGGATTGTGTCCAATGGTATATGAATTATGTTGAAATACCAAAGAGGACTAGTACATATGAAATGTTGAGAATGTTAAATTAGAAATGGCTTGTGAATTGATAACATGTAAATGGTTTCATAAGGGAATTGATGAATATGGAATGAGTTAATACATGGAAAATCATGGGGTATACCTAATGGGTTTAATATGATAAATTTATTGTGCTATGTATTATAAGAGTCAAACCAGAAATGCATAAGGGGTAAATGCTTGCGAAATAGTGAATGGGATAAGTGGGTTAGTACATAGTAATTGATGAATATTGGATAAGTATGGGGGTTTTTGAATACAATTAATGGATTAAGGAATGAGGATGAGAATTTATCTAAATGTCTATGAATTGTAATTGGTAAATGTATTAATGGGTTATATAATAGTATTAATTCCCATGTTGTTTGTTATGAATTGTGATATCCAATGGAATTGTTTATGTTTGGTTGTGTTATGGTACAATTGTGGTGATTGGATAAATAATAATGTGCACATGACTTTGTGGAGTGGGGTATTTACATGAGGTTCTATGCCCACGGGTCGCGTTAGAAAGAGGCTCTAAACTCTACCCCATAAATGCACGGGTTAGGGAAGGGGATGAAGTCTCTATTCCCCTAACGGTTTCATTCCACATGGACTCAGGCTTCGAGGTAAGGATAATGTTTTGATATGATATGTGTAGCCCTAGTGAGATAGAGACTTAACTTATTTACCTTATGAATAATGATTTATTTCCTTAGACCCATGTAGAGATGATGTACATTTCTAACCCAAAGAACAAGTGCTAAAAATGGTTTATGTAGTAAAAATGGTATAAGAAATGGAAATAGGATAAATGTTAGTCATGAAATAAAAGAACTTTGTTTACTAATAGAACCTAAATTGTCCCTTTTTTACTTAGCATTTATTTTTTACTTTCATGAAATATCTATTAGACTGGATATTTTGTAGAAACCATTGGTGGTGGCCTACTGAGTTTTGTACTCACACCCTACTAGGGCCTCCATTGGGTACTTGAGAATATTTCTTGGTTGTTGGTCAGGATAAGGGAAAATTCCCTACTATAGGATATTGAGTTGGGCTTGGGATGTAAATGGAGAAGGATCTAGACTTAGAGTTGGAACTCGTTTTGTGATTTGTTCATTTGTCTTATTTTGGTTTTTGTTCACCTTACACTACTAGTATATCGTGACATTATTAATGTTGAATTATGGTTTGTACCCAGTTTGGGAGATGTTTGAATTGTATGTTTATTAGTTTTTCATATTATTACACTATTTATATTGTGTTTTGTTATAGATTACTCTATTAAAGATGGTACAGTCTCCCCACATGACTCACTAGACCCTCACCGCTAGTCAGCATCCTCTATTGTACGTGGAGTCACACTTGATGTCATGTGGCTAATCGGCTCAGGGCACCAGTTTAGTGGCTTCTGGGTCAGGGATGTTATAAAATTGGTGGTATCCTACTATGTAGTAATCACACATTTCTTTGGTGCCTCTGTACCTGAAAATACTTTATGGTTTATGATTTATATAGGGGAAGGGGCCCTGTTATTGAGGAATGATCTAGGGATCTTGGTAAAATCTTGAAAATAGGAGTGAACTTAGACTCATGACCAGTTTTTATTATCATCTAAATTTCTTTTCTTATTTTTTGGATTTTGGTATATGATATTCCCATGAGATCTATTGTTCATATTTTTATAATTTCCTGACATTACAACTTCTTATTATGTTATATCACATGTGATATTATTACTATATTTGGAATTTACTTGTCATTTCCTTCTTAATTCTTCTATTTTTTTGTGATAACACTTATAATATTACTTCTTGTAATGTATATATACACAAAAGATGGTATAGTTTATCTACTTTACACATGAAACCTCGCCATTGGTCAATAGATTTTGGTGTATAGGGAGTCATACTTGAGGTATGTGGAAGCTTGTTCAGTCATAGTGGATGTGAACTAGATCAGGGATGCTATAAATTGGTTTTAGATCCTTGATTTCCTTTTCTATTATAATTTGGGATATGGTAGATAGGAGATAGTATGTGGTTATAATATGAGATAGAAATTTTATCTAGTCGTAGATAACCCATCTATTGGATAAAGTCCATAATACTAGGGATGTAATTGTTGTTCTTGGTTTTTTCTTTTACAATTGGGTTACTTTTATCAAATATGATGAATTTTAATATTTATTTATGGTTTATTGTTTTTTACTATTGTTCTGGGTTTATAAGAGAGTGTGTGTTCATATATCATTCTTGGTACATAGGATTCACATGGCACATGTGTTCTTCCCTATGTTTTAGTACCCTGATTATGATATGAGGTTTTCTTATTTAAAGTAGAAGAAGAAACATATATAGTGATTTCCTATATAAATTTATGGTGTAATTATATTTAACCAATCCATGGTTATATTCCATTTTTAATACATTAATAAAGTAAATATTTTCAGTATTTGACTCTACCCCTGATAGATAGTGGATAGTTGGGGCTAGAGAGAGCACCCAAGGTTTTGTAAGACCCCTAGTATGATAGGGTGTGCGTACAAAATAGTAAGACCTATTGTTTATTAGATTATATATTATATTTATAACTTTAATATATTTGATTTTGTTTCATGCACTTGTCATTTTAATGAAATTCCACTTCAGAGCCTACCTGTTGAGTGCCCTAAGGGAAGGGATAAGAATACCCCACCAATTGTTGGGTTCAAGCCCCCAGTGTTTCATGTGCATCCTCTTAATCATCAAATCTTTCAAAGTCTGATTTCTGTTATTTATTCTATGGGAAATATAACTCCAAGATATTTTCCTTACTTGTATGATTTGACAAGGGATTTTTAGTTACTTCATCGATATCTATGTAGTGGATAGGGTGGACCTCAGGCTATTGAGATATGAGTTGAGTCTATAAATGCTATATTAAATATTCTAGTGACACCCTTTAAGAGGTGATTGAAACTTTTAGTTTATATGGTTTGAGTAAAAATTAGGTTCTGGTGAGATTTTCTTATTCAAGAAGATTTATATGTATGGCTATACTAGAAGGAATTTCAGACTTACTTTTTCTAGCATTTATTTCCTCAGACGCTGAGAGATAATAAATTTTGAGCGTTTATTAATATTTTATAGTGTGATATTTTTGTGATGGACTATATTAATTATTTTACTAAGTTACTTCATTTTTATTCCTCATTTTAAATTGATGATATATAAATTATTATTCATTTTGAGGATAGTCTAAGACATCTGATTCATTCTCAAGTGAATAAACTCAAACATACATTTTTCAGAGGATATGAACCAAAATCACAATATAGAAAATAACCTAGATGATGATTATCCCTCTAGGTATTTAAGTTCTTACTCATGTTTGGGAGTGTATCCTTAAGTATCCGGAAGCATCATTTTAGTGATTCTCACTAGAGTGGTGATGAGAAGAATATTCAAGATTATGGATCTTATTCTTTTTAACATCAAAGTTCTCCTATAGTATTTTATTAGTGTGGAAAGTTGGGGTATAAATGACCATAGTTCCACCAACCTCAAGTGTATTATTATTCATGTGTAAATATAGGGAATTTGAAACATTTTTGAAATATTTTTTCTTAGCTATCTTGTATCCATGGTGATGTCCAAGCTCCGGGATCAGAGGTTGGATCATGTGTAGTTCCACAGGGTTGGAGTTGGAGTTCTTCCAACTAGTCAATGCATGGAGTTGGTTGAAGTTCCCAAGGTTAGTATAGGTAGTAGACAAGTACTGCTTGGGGTAGTTAGGAATTTGGTCAATAAGGTAGAGGCTTTAGGTTTGTCTAGTTTCATGTAATTAAGGAAAAATATACAAAATGTGATTAGGGTCCTTCAACGATTTGAGGTATTAACTTAGTACCATATACCCATTAATATTTTATATTTAATATGGGTTCATTTCATTCATTTATATCGAATCAATATGCTAGTGATCTAGGGTTAACTATTGAGTACCAATATGGAGTGATGTCTAATGATATACCCTTAGGGTTGAGATGTGAGGGTATTATTTTATTTTTTGAGTTCTCCCATGTGATAAGTAAATATTAGAATCTTTAGGATTTCTATATATCAGAGATTTTCTATTTAACTATGATCCTAGGTATGGATCGGTTGACTTGGTATTGAGAACACATGGAATACTATCACTAGAGGGTATCTTTAACATCATTTGAGAGTGATTATTATACCCTTGCTGGTGAGTTAGATTTATAAGCAATTCATATGAGACCTGATCATTAGAATTTGGGAATTCTTTCAACCCAATTTCTTAGTGTTGTTCTAGATGATGAAGAGACATTTCATATAGTATTTCCTCCCATTTTTGATCAGTTCTAATATTTGTTTCCTAATATCTTCTTAAGGTTTCCACCAGAGAGGTAGATCGAGTTTATGATCAATCTGGTGCCAAGTATCAATCCCATTTTTATTCCACTTTAAAATATAGCTCTTAAAAAACTTCAAGAGATAAAATATTAACTATAGGATTTGGAGGTGAAGGGATTTATTCACCTAACAATTTCCCCTTGGGGTGATCTTATTTTTTTCTAATAAGGTGGATGGATCACTATGCTTATGTGTTGATTTTTATAGGTTTAACCAAGTGAAAGTCAAGAACTGATATCCTCTTCCTTGTATTTATTACTTGTTTAAAAATATAAAGGGATCCAATTGGTTCTCCAAGATCGTATTGAGGTTATATTATCATAAATAACATGTTATTCCTTTTAATATTCCTTATACTAGTTTAAAAGTAATTGTGGCCTTTAAGAGTATCTTGTGATGTCATTTGGTTTGATGAATGCACACAAGATATATATGGCCCTAATGAATCAGGTCTTTCGTCCTTATTTAGAGTTGTTTGTTTTGGTCTCCATCGATGATATTTTTTGTACTCTCATCCAAGGAAGGGCCATTATTGATATTCAAATATTGTTTTGAATATAATAAGAGAGAATCAACTATATTTCGGGCTTTAAAAGTGTTAGCTATGGTCTAGTGAGATCTTCTTATTAGGGCATATAATATCTAAGGTATGCATTTCAATGAACCCTAGGAAGGTTGAGGGTGTGGTTTCTTGGAAACATAACAAGATTTGTTTTGGGATATACATGTTATTAAAAAAGATTCATTTAGGAATTTTCTTGTTTAGAGGATCTGGTGATAACCCTGAATAATAAGGGTTGCTATTTGAGTGGTTTTGTCAATATGAGAGAGCCTTCCATAATTTTAAGGTAAGATTTAAATATATAATGGTTTTAACCTAACTCGAGTTGGGTAAGGAGTATACCCTATATTGTGGTGCATCAAGGTTTAGTATGGGAGATAGTCTGATATAGGATGGTAATGTTATTACCAATGTTTCTATGAAATTGAGGTTGTATGATCAGAATTATATAACTCAATATTTGGAGTCGGAGGAAGTAGTGTAGTAATTATAATGTTGGAATCAATACCTTCTAGGAGAAATATTTATGGTGTATATTACCCACAAGATCCTTAGTTATATTCTTTCCCAATATTACATGAACCTTTAGAAGTGGATATGGGTAGAACACCTTCAGTATTTCTACTTTGAGATGGTATATACCCCTGGAAAGTAAAATATTGTGGTTGATGTGTTGAGTAGGGACACTCAAGTGAAAGTAGTGAAGGTGGATATAAACAATATGATTATAATGAGGCTCTTCGTGGATATGTTCCATAACATTTAGAAGTATTAGGGTAAAGAAACCCTAAAATATCTAGGTATTTCATTCTCACTCCTTAAGAGGTTGAACGAGAGTAAGTTTTCCAAATTAGATTTCCAGGAAATAAGGGGTATTTTATGTGGTTTAGAGTCTCAACTTAACGTGTCCCTTGATATTAATGAGGTTATTTATGTTTTAGATCATGTGGTAGTCTCTATGATAATGTGAAAGGATATTATGTGGATTTCTCATGCCTTCAGATAGGTTATTTACCTAGGGATTATGTAAATGTATCATAAAATTAAAATACATTATTTGTGCCTCTATATGAGGAAGGAAATATGAGTGCTCAATTCACAATGGTTTACCTATCAATAGGTGAATTCTAAGAACAAGTGACCCATAGGTATTCTTTATTCATGGGATATCCTTAAGTGGGGGTGGGATGATATGATCATAGACTTTATAATGGGTTTGTTAAGGTCATCTCATGGAAATTATGTGGCATGAGTTTTCATCTATTAGTTAATTAAGTTCACACATTTCATAACTATTTGAGAGACTTTCTACTTCAATGAGTTGGGAAGGATGTATTTCTATGATATTATGCAACTTCGCTGGGTTCCTCATAGTATCTTTTTATACTATGATGTCAATTTTATGTTTTAATTTAAGATATATCTATCAAAAGAGCTTTATATGAATGTGAACTTGTGAACTACCCACCATACTCAGACCTATGGGTAGTTTGAGTATTCTATCTAGGTGTTGGAGAACATGTTGTAGGAAAATGTCCAAGATTTTGGTGATTCGTGGGAGAAACAATTGTGTTTTGTAAATTTTCCCTATGAAAAAACATTATCAAGCATCAATTATGTTGGTTCCTTTTGAGGTTTTATATGGTATAACATGTCGGTCATCTTTGTGTTGGTTAGAGGTCGGGGTCAACATTTATCAAAATTAGTCACTTTTAGAAGACATAAGATTATATATGGTTGATCTGAAATAGATTAGATATTAATTAAATATTGAAGTGTTCATATACTGAATATAGATTACATCCTCATGAGTTTTTGGAAGTGTTTGGGTTTTCTTATGAGTGTTTCCACATTTAGGACACTATTGTATCTAGAGGAAGGGAAAGTTTTTATCAAAGTATATTGGGTTGTTCAAGGTGGTCATGAAGATTGATATTATGTCATATCACTTAGTTATTTCAAAAATATGCAGTGTTGTGAATGAGGTGCTCTATTTATCTCTTATTTAGAGATACCATATTGACCCTTATAATGTGTTCAAAATTAATGACATTGAGTTATAACTTAATGTTTCATTCAAGGAATGATCCATCCACATAGTGGATAATAGAGGGAGGACTCTCCAATATAATGTGGTCCATATAGTATGGGTGTAGTGGTATCCTAGACATATCTTGGAGGAGACATGGGATTATGAGTCTCATATGCTGGTGCAGTGGTCGGAGTTGTTAATTGATGAGGCTTGATGATGCTTGGTGATGCATCTTGGAGACTATATTCCCTATGGTAGAGAGGTTGTAACACCCTATATCCATATGGGGTGTAGCTTAAATATATTTTTTTTTAAAAACCCATGTATTTAAGGATGTTTGGGGTGTTTATGGGGGCTTGGATCCCATTTCTTGAAAATAAGTTGGGTTCTAGGACATTTTTCCCTTTGAGAGGTTTCATTGAGTACCCAATTGACTGATATTGCATACCCTATGTATGAGGTAGTGGAGATAGTAACTCTAATAGGGACACTAGGTGGTCTGTAACTCTAGGGTGGGTACCTGATACCCATCGGGTACCCGATGGTTGGATACCTATCACCCAATGGGTTTCTTATATGTTTTTTAAACTAATTTAATTTATTTACTTATAGTTTTACTAAATGAGAATTTTTTTCTCATTTGTATAACAGTAGTGGATCGCCCCATTTTATTTTATGCCTTGGGTTCTTCTCTTCGAAGTGTTATACCTTCTTCATTCATCACCAGATTCAAGTGTCTTCAATCCCTAAGACTGTTTGTGGGATATTCTATTCATCCTCTTCCCTCTATTAATTATTTCTCTTTTAATTTAAGTGGTTTCTTTTTGTTATTCCTAAATTCAAGGATTTTGATATGGTTTGAGATTTATATCAATTGAAACTAATTTATATAGTGATACTCTATAACACCCTATGAATGTGTCTATATCAATTACATGACTTAAAGTAAATATTTCATTATAACACATTCCTATGACCTTTTAGGTTAGAGTTTAAAAGAATTAGAAGAAAACATTAACTAAAAAAATCATGTCTTTTTCAACTAATGGATGTTTTTCAATTATATAAGTAAATATTTAATCCAAAATAACACTTTAACATCTCCCAATAATTCTCCACATAAGATACTCTTTTATAAATTTTATACCTTTCTTATCTTTATAACCTATGAAAATGGAAATAAAAGAAAGGGGTGAGTTCAGATGCTCAATAATGGTAAATATAAGAAATAACAAAAAAACATTATAAGTGAGAAAAATATGATCATATGGGTATAATCAAGATACATAATAAAATCATACCCAACAAATATTAGATCATAAATCATGAGTCATGTAATATGACAGGGCAAAAAATAAGAAATGAATCAAGTGAGTGTGGAAACATGAGTCAAAAAACATGTTACATGAATGAATAACATAATAATTACAATAATAATAAGACTATGGAATAAAAATTATCTTAGGGAAACATCACATTCATGAGTCACAAACTTTTACCCATACTTACAATCCAACTTAATTCTAACCATGTATATATCACGCTTGTGAGTCACAAACTTACACTCATGCTGGAGCAAAACTAAATTATTCATGCGTATATGTATCTCATGAGATATAAACTTTTAACCAATTCATTATAGGGTGATATAAGACTCCACCCATCATTCATATATACTTTCCAATACCACTTGAAATCAATCATTCATCGTAATATAAAGAACCCATGGAAATAAAATGGGTTTCATTATTCACATCATAAATACCCAAGAAAATAAAATGTGTTTCATATCCTTTTCAAATGGAATCACATAAAAAAATAATTCATAATTCCATCAATAATCATAACATGATAAACCCATGAAAAATAAATGGATATCCAAAGATATTTGATAACTTTATAGGTAAATACCCTTCAATAAAGATAACTAGTACTCGTCCGTGCATTCGCACGGTGATATAATCCAATGCTCTAAAAAATGATACACTTTTCAATAAAAATTCATGAACCAATGTTCAAATAACATCCATGTTTCAATGCTATAAAAAATATTCATTGCTCAAATTTAATACAAGCTATTAACTAAAACAAATACAAAATGAAACAAAATAAAATGACCTACTGTTCTAAAATATTCCCTTTTCTCCAATCTTCCATGATGGTGTATTTATTTAAAAAAAATTCTTACTCCACCCTGTCACCTTGTATACTGGATCAAAACCCTATAATAATATTTATTATATTGAATATATTGAAAGCATAAATTTGTGGTACATTAGTGGTACATAATACTAAAATAAAAGTGGATTAAACATAAAGATAGTTGAAATAGTAAAAAACATTAAAGATAATCACAATATTTGAGGGACTACATGTGGCACTATATTTCACATATCTGAGTAATAATCATAAGTTACAAAAAATTTAAATTTGAATTAATAGAAAAATATAACACCAGATGTAAGAATCAATATAAGATATGGTGCAAGCTTATAAATTACGCCATGTCATTGATAAAAAACCTCAAAGAAAAATATGGATGCTTAACTAATAACATGATTTATATCATTTAACATATGTAAAATTTAATTTTCTAAGAATATATATAGTTTTTTAAAACAACAAAAAAATTATTTTTTTAAAGTTTACAGCATATCTATACTATGGGTGAGAAGGTGGATGTATGGGGGACCTTACATAATAGATTGACATATGATTCGAAACAATAATTGAATAAACAAATAAATCAAATTTTCATAGAATTATGGAATAATAAAATTAATAATTAAATGTAAATAGATAGGTAGTGACTGAAGTTTCGACCTTATTCTCAATCACATCACTCAATCTTCTTTTAAGACACTTCTCTAGCTACTTCAAGTGGAAAAGATCAAGACTGAAAGATCCTCACCATAATGAATCAATGAAATATACTATGATAAATGATGAATCTTACTTACATAGAATAAAAAGGAATCATTGATGTTTCCAAAGGCATCTCAGTAAGAATGAAAAAAAAAAGTAAAACATATCAGTTTTTGTCAAAAAAAGAAGAAGATACAAGTACATTATAAGTAATTTGTATTAATCAACAAACAAAATAAGATGGGAAAGATCAACGACAATGTAGATTTGATATTCAAAAATGAATGGGAATTCACCATGAAAGAAGTTGATAAAGGAAAATTTTCTGAACTTGAATATTCTTTACCCATTAGGTCGAATGAACGGCACATTGGTAATACTAATTTTATCTTAGGAAGGGAAATAAAGGCCCATGAAACAGCCCAACCCAAGGTTCAAATGGTATCAATCACAACTAGACCCAAATTTCACCATCAATATCAAAATCTCAGACACCAACTTGTATAAAATTTTATTGAAAATGCACATAAGTTGGAAAAAATTATTAAAAATATTACATGACATCTAAAAGTTAATACATGAGACCTAAAGAAATAGTAGAAAATTAAGTGGTTCTAAATTGTTTCTTATAATTTGTGCCACATGAAGTGGTTTTTGATATGGTTTTACTTGTAGAAATCATCATTTGAGAAGGAGTTATTATGGTAGAATTATAGGTAAAATGGCAGGAGCCCACCATCTACAATTCGAATTTTGGATGGAAGGTGCAACAGATTCACACTCACCATGCTGCACAAATGTCTATTAAAAATGAAAAATTAGAGCATGCACAAAGTAATGAAATTATTGAAACCAAGAATTAATGGTTAAGTGAAAATATGGTATTATAAATCCATATATAACTTACATATGAGTCACTTCTTATGCCAAATATAACATGAACTCTGACACTATATCATGATTTATCAGAAAATCAATTGGCAGTATCAAGAAAATGCAACATGATACTCATCATAGACATTTCAATTTTTTTCATTATGGGAATTGAATAAAAACCGTAGGATATTCAATGAAATGGTTAAATTATTCTTCTAATAAAAGGCCAGAAACAAGAATATTTCTGTATATACTCATAACCGAATAAAATCAGTTCGTGTTACCTAAACAGAAACATATTTTGATCTGGTGGAACAAATAAGTTAGTAAATAATAATGTAAAAAAGTAATGTATAGAATGAGTATTGTACATTAAATTAAAAGTTAATGTGTTTGATGGTCAATAGTAAGAAAGTAATGTATTTCAGGCATACATATGCACAGTATTGAAAAATGGACTCTACTCATATGGATAAAGTTCATTGCATTGTATTGCATTGTTTTATATTCATATGGATTTTCCTCAAATGAATTATACTCACAATGAATTCTACTCATATGGAATGTATTTATTTCTGTAATATATATTCATTGTGTTGAGATAGACCGTGAATTTGTAAACATTGATAATGAATTAGAATAAATTAGATAATAATGAGAAAATAACCGTCTAAATTTATAGAATGAAACATAATTTTTTTGAAATGATTTATCAGTAGTAATTGCTGTAAAAAAATATTAAAATGAAAATTAGGATACTATCAATTATATTAGCATCCATTTGTTTCAGAGGCTACTTATTAGGGTTCTTATCAGGTTTTTTATTAAGTGCTACCAAATTCACTGTTCGTGTTAAATTTCAAGATGCATGTATTTTTTGGAATAGTCATAGGATAAAATGTCTGAATTTAACAAATATAACAACATGGACCAATAAAGGTAGGCCAACTCAGCTCTGAATCTATGACAATCATATCACCTCATCATCAAGAGAAGAAAAATTATTATTCATTTCTCCAATGCTCAATATTGTTATGAAGCAAACCCATCATGAGTGTTCATTTCTAACCTATAAATGAATCTTGCATTAACTATCAACCCATATTTAGTAAATACTTATCCAAGATAAGAATCATTAACATCTAAAGGCATATATATTTTTTAAGGAAAATAAAATACACATGGAGAGTGTTCTATTTGTTGGGTGACTATTATATTAGACCAGGGAAAACCCTAGGGATTCAAAAAACTATCTAAGCAGGTATACTGAAAATTCATAGATAAGCTAATAAAAATCCAAAAAAAGTTTGCTAAATGAAAAAAACAGATCAATATACAAAAGTATTAAAAAATTGTGAAAAAAATAATGCAAAAATAAAATAGATTATAGAAAAAGTTCTTGAATGGACCACTATATGTTGCGAAACTAACCATGAAAGAACCAGTATCGGTTCTAAAAGTGATCCTGGGACATATTTCATCCAAATAGGGAAACCACTATACTTTGTAATGAAATAAAAAAACAATCAATGTTTTTGAATTCAAACACGTTAATATATTTTACATACTAAAAACCTTCGAAATTTTCCAAAATTCCATTAGGCACAGACATAAGGCCCAATTCTGAGATGAATGTCTAGGGTTGATTGCTTCTCTAGCTTGAAAAATATGACAAAATAATATCTCCCTTCAAAAATAGTACTGCATGAAAAGAAAACAGACACTAGTTGAAACAAATATACATATCAAACATTACATGAAACACATATTTCCTAGAAGATATAGAAGAATAATGTATCAAAAAATATTGATGTCAAACAACAAAACAATAAATGAAACATTATGAAAATGTAAATAGAAATAATAGTGAGATTCAATTACCTTGAATATTTGATAACATTACATTATAAAGTAGGAGATGGTGATAAAGATACTTGAATCAAAGTGGACATGTAAATTTATTCAACACCGTTTTAATAATCACGCAATGTAGAATAAAAGTAAAGATTGGGAATAATATTGAATTTGGAAGAACATGCTTCAAATAATCAATTAGTGAATAAATATGAGTTAACATAATGAAATAGAACCCCTAGTTTGGTAATGAATATAGAATATTAGAAATATTGTTACAAAAATTGAAACATATTAAACACATATTAGAGGACTGGTGAAAGGGGTTAAAGAAAATACAGATGAATTAGACAATAAAAATGGATGAAAAATAAGTGTTATTGAATAGGGCCTAAAAAATAAGTATATAGGATAATATAAATGATAAATTATCCAGTTAATATTTCATCACTCTAACAACATGTCAGTTTACTGGTATATTTTTTCATACCTTAACCATTCCAGTTCTGTTATCATATAACGAGCGACTAAATGTCCTCTGAATCAGCCATCTTATACTTATCTGAAAAAAAGAATTATTTCATTGATAAAAATGAAAAAAAATACCAAAGGTATCAAGGTAAAAAACATCCCCTCCCACATCCAGATGTTTATAAATTATATAGAAAAAAATTATTAGACAACAGACAATCCTATATAATGGACATGTAGTAAAATTGTCCAATGATTGTTTTTTTCCATTATAATACATTGATTACATATTTTAAGATTTTATTACATATGGAACAATAAACTTATAAATATTTAGTGTCACAAAAAATAAAAAATAAAACGAGTTTCAGTCTTTCGAAAGAAAAATATTTTTTTGGAAAAAATTAATCAAATATAAATAAACATGAAAAAAAACTGTAAAATCATACCGATCTATGTTCAAAAACAAATCAAGATAATCATAACAAAAAACACATCAATAAAGGCATATATAGAATGTGATCTTAGATGACAAACATCCATGGAAGAATCTGCATTTATGGATGAAAAAATGAGTAAAATCACAATAAATGATTTTTTTAAATAAGTGCATGACCTATAGACATGGTGAATTCCAGATTTTATGGAGTTTAGTTGGATATAATTTCTTATTAGAGTCTAAAGAATACTTAAACTAATAAACATAATCTATCATAGATTATAGAGGCAACCTTCTTTAATCAGAATAAGAAAAAGGCAATTAAAGCAAGAGGATCTCACATAAACCCCAAAAAAATTAAAGTAATTGATATGATTCCAAACATGAAAAGGGTAGATTATTTCATAGATTGATTACACAATCAACAGTCTAAAATATATCCATGAGTGGAAGTTGAATAAAAATGTGATAACAATAAGGCTCTCACATAACAGTCAAACAACCAATAATCTATAAATCTTCAGCTCCAATCTCTAAAAGAAAAATATCAAACGACAACAGAAGGGAGGTTAATATTGTGTAACGGAAAATAAAAATGATGTAAACACGGTAATTTAATTTCATAATTTTAGAAAAATATATCTATTGTGTAGATCTAGATATGTAGGCTATGTGAAGAAGGTTTCAGTGATGGTAAATGGGTTCAAAAATAGATTGACCAATGACCTCCATGACGGTTGAAACACCTCAAATAAAAACACATCACGGGTAAATATAAATTATTTTTGAAGATCTGAAGAGAAAATGAAGGATATTGGTTATTTTTTTGTAGATAATATCAAATAGGGGTGAATTTATGGGTTACCAGAGGTAAAACAAAGGATAGTGTTTGTAGAATGCGTTGAAGGACTAAGGTATATCGCCAATGAAGCTGCTGCACACATATCTGGGAACAAAATGAAGTATAAGGGTTAAAATTTCTACAGAATTAGGAGAACATACCTTTTTTAGAGATTTAGATATATAGGATTTCTGAATATGTTGTTGGTGATTGTAAATTGGTTCACGAAGAGGTTGTCATGGGTCATCTTCGGTAGTTAACGGTGGAGAATAATTTGGAACAGAGTAGGTTTTTAGTGGTAAATTGAAGGTTCTGGTAGATGGAGGAGGTGAAGATGAACTGAGATAGGTATCCAAGGTGATTTGAAGGAGTTCCTAAGTCGAGGAGATAGATTTATGTGAATGGAGATGGAGACGATGAGACTATGAGCATCGGAGACTAGCAGAAGGTGGAGATAGAGATGAGGATCCAGGAGTGCCAGAGACGGGGAGACGAAGGGCGGTGTATAAAGACTGAGTTCCAGAGGTGGGATCGAAGATGAGGAATGTAGGTAGATTTATGGGAGGAAGTTGGAAACCCTAGTGTTGTATTAACGAAAATAGATGGTGAAAGGGGTGGTTAATAGAGGATTGAATTAGAGATAAATGCATAGGAGTGTTTTAGAAGAATGTGGTGGTGACATGTTAGCAGGATAAATGAAAACTTTAGTATATCTATAGATAATGAATATATTATTTAAACTGAACAGGTAAAGGGTATATTTTTAAGTCAATAATTTCGAAAATTAATCAATATATGGAATCTAGGTGAACACCCTTCAGTCAAAGAAATCAAAAATTGGGTATTCACCAAGGAAGAAATTGGAAAAAAAATTATATTTATACACCAAAGATGATTAAAAAGGAAAAATGAAGTAATGGATAATTTATAATATATAGATTTAATGTTTCTCATTTTTGAAAACATAGTCCAAGAATCAACCAGTATATAAATAATACTTTTTGAAGAATAATAGAATTTTACTTTGAAAATCATGATGAAAATGAACCTTATTATATGAAAACCTATTTAAATAGAATTCGTAGAATAATGGTAAAATAGTTTACTTTATAAAACCATGAATTATGGGAAATAATATTCAAAATTATGGTAAATTCGTTCTTTTGAAAACATTTTAATAATAAGTTTAATTTATTATTTTTATAAATAATGTCTAACAAACAAAGTCAGTGGTTTCTTTTGAAAATACATTTTAAAAAATGGTTGGAAAGAAAAAAATTGAGATATACTAAAACATTAATTTTTAAAAAATATACAATAATGTATTATTTAAAAAGACATAAAGTTTTTATAGTGAAAAAATAGAGTGGAAGATAAGAAATATATCCATGATATGTAAAACATTTTAATATTTTGATACAAATTTATTAAAACCCCACATCGGGGATAGGAAAAAAAATTCCAATTGAAAAGTGGTGATGAGAATTAATAGGATCACAAGAATTAATCTATATTTGATTTCTTAAAAAGATATGGAAAAATTTATAGGAATTAAAAATATGGTCATGGAAGAAAAGATTCATTGGTAAGAATGGCAGTTATTCTCACCAATGTTGTAATTTTATTTCAGAAAACATTTTATCAAAGTGGTGGTTATTGAAGATGAGAAGTAATTTACCCATAAAATAATATTAAATACTATATAAAATTTTTTAATGGTTGGATCAAATAAATATTGAAAATTATATTCAAGTAAGAAAGATTATGTACTAATTTATATGAAATTGAATTAATGAAACCCTTATAACATTAGAAATTTTCTAATGAGAAACCCTAGAAGGATGTAATTTAAAATGAAACATTAAAAAATCAATATTGAGAGTATAATGATACATAATATTACATGTTAAGTAGATACACTATTCCAAATAAAACATGTTGTATAATAACAAGTATTTCTCAAGGGATTAAAAATTGAGATAAGAAACCCTTACCATGATTCTTGAATTCCAAAAAAGAACTTGAATATATAATATAAAAAATAAAAGAATTAATCACCTATTTTATAACCTTATTAATATTTATAACATTATATAAACTTTATTTACAAATATTATATAAATTTATATTAGTTATTTATTGTCTACTTTAAATATCGGGTGTGAGTTATCATGATCATTTTGGACTAGTTTCGTAATAGCGATGTTGTTATTTTTTATAAAATGTATAATAATTAATATATAATTTTAGGTACTATAATAGAAAATTTATATTTGTTTATAAAGTTATTATCTCATTACACTAGTTTTTTAGTTATGCTTTGTGAAAATGGAATCGGTATCATCTTATTTCAGTAATTTTAGCAATCAAAGATGATATATTAATAATAAGTTAAATACTTAATATAACCTTTATAGAAAAATAAAAAATAATTATTTTTCTTATTAAAATATAATAATATTCTTATTATTTAAGTCCCATAGTTATCCATGATATTGTTTTATAGCATTCTTCAAGAAGGTGGTTAAACCAACCCCAAACATCAACATGTTATATCTCGATGGGTCAGTATGATTATAGAAGTGTATAATATCATTATAACATAATAATAATGATATTATCTATATTTTTTAAGTTGGTGAATCATATTTGATGTTTTTTGATAAATAAATTAAATTAATAAGAAAAAAAATGTTACTTCGTCGAATTGGTAGTCCTCACAATGAATGGTTAACATTCTTTTGTTTTTCTAATTTAATGGGACAAAATAAATAAGTTTTTTCCATTAATATAATAACACCTTATTGTAATAAAGATGCTTATTTCATTATATTACTATTACCAGGGTATCTTTGGAATAAAAATATTAATAAGAAATAGTAATGAGTAAATAATACTCAGTTTGGTACCTAGAAGTTTCTCTTGAAAGTCTCTATGGAAATAAAGGGATTAGTCCAAATAATGGTGTCCAAGAGATTTCGTTCATTAAAGGGAAATATATTAGATGAAAATAGGGTATAATTTAAAGTAAATTTTGAAGTTAATGTGTTACTTTTAGAGGGTTTAAGTGATTCCCTTTTATAAGTTAAGAAAATGGAACTTTTATGAACACCCGTTATTTCTCACTAATGGAATAACACCATATAAGGTTAAATGGTTAAAAAAGTGAGAAATAACAATTTTTTTAGAGATATAAGGTTTATAAATACACCATAATCAAATTCTCCATATGTTTTAGACATGTTTCAAGCATTTTACCAATTATTTTATGTATTTTACCATCTTGGATTTTACCTTGGAAATTATTTTTTACTATAGTAGTTTATATGTTTTAAAAAATAAAAGTTAAACACTATTAAAAAATTTGGGTTAGTTTTAACTAAATCTAATCCCTATTTAATCTAATTTAAATTCTAAATAAGATAAAATAAACTTTAAAATTAAAAAAAAAATTATATTTAGAAAAATTGTTTTTTGTAGAAAAATGATGTTTTAACCATTATGTGTTCTTAATATTATTTTTCAATCATGACCAATTAAAAGAGTGACAATATATTTATATGTAAAATTAAAAATTATTTTTAATTAATTTTTTAGAATATATTTATTTATTTTATTAGATAAAAATTACACAATGTTAATAAAACAATTATTTAAAAATAAAAATTTTACAATTATCATAGTAATTAACTTTAATCCTAATAAGAATATAATTATGGTTAAAATAAAATTAATATTAGTTAATAATATGAAAATTTTGACTTAAAATATCAAGTAATTTTTTTTAGATTTAATATCTATAAGTGATGAAAACTAATTTTTAATATAAGCGAACAAAAATAGTTTTTAGAGTAAGGTATTACTTAAGATTCCAAAATGTTAAACATGGGTTTTTTTAATTAAATATAGTATTATAAATATATATTTTTATAGATATAAGGTTTAAAAAAATTATTTCATTCATATATTATGAAAATTTCATAAAAGAGACAGTATTAGAAAAATTTTTATTTTTCACAAGTCACTTAAAAATTAATTATTTTAGAAAAATCCCAAAAAATAACCTAAAAATAATTTTGACATTTTTAATTCAAAAATGAAGTTATCAGTATCAAATTAAAATTAGGAAAATAATAAAATTTTTCCTTAAAATAAAATTATAATATATAAAGGAAAATACTTTCTATAAAAAAACGCCCTTCGAAAACATTAAGTATTCTTAATCCAATTTTGTATGAATTTATAAGTGATTACAATATTTTTAGCTACCATAGGTTTTATTCTTGTTATAATATTTTGATCTAATATTTATTGGATTATTTTAGTTTATTTTTGTGTGTGGAAAAATCTACCAACATGGTGTTTATTTAAATGAAAAATTATATAATAAAATATTAGGTTGTTACATACTCAGTGAGAAGGATTCCATAAGACTAAGGTAGGTGGTACCTAACTAATCTGAGATATTTTTTCTCATTAAATGTGACATGTGATACATGGTCTCTCCACCAATTCATAATTTACCTAGAATTATTCTTAAAATATTTATTTTGACCCTAATTGTCGCATCCATGACTTATTTTAAAGGTAATTTTCATTTAATTTATATTCTTGTTTTGTTTTGGGGGTTTCTCATGCATTTTGGTGGAAATTGTAGGTTTTCAAAATTTGGTCCAAACAGTGAGCTCATTTCCGTATTTATAAACAAATTTTGTTTCTTTTATAACTCTTTCAGTTTTCAACATTTTACACCCATTCCAATTCCTAATTGGAATCACATGGTATATTAAAACCACCATATCCATTTTGACCTCATACGAATCAATAATCATGATGTATTTGAGTTTTTTATTAAGGTATTGGGCCAGCCTGAAATCTCATTTCCTACTTTAAATTATTTTATTAATTCTTTAATATATCATTCAATATTTAACTTTTTTCAGTGATTCCAACTCTCACCTGAGTCCACTTACCCATGGAGCGCCCCAATGCTCTCCTCCCCCTCTTTATAGACCATATTCAATGCTAATTTGGGTAAATCTTCTCTGGATTTTTCAAATCTCCCAGATTTGAAGAGGTAAATTGTTTCTTTCATAACTCCTTCAATTTTTAATATTTTCCCCCCATTCTAGTTCCTACATGACCTCCTCAGACTTATTCTAACCTCACTTTAATTTTTGGCTATTTTGAAATTCATCTAATAGTATATTTGGGCCATTGTATTCAATATTTATTCAAGTAAGTGTTTCTCTCTCCATTTCATTCCTTATCCTTAGGGTTTAATCCCTCTTTAATGAAGTTATAAAATGTCCAAAAGTTAGGGTTAGTACCTAGGGTTTGATTTGGTGTCTTGTTGGTCAAATATTTGGTTTTTAGGTTGGATTTCACTCCCTCGTGGTGTGGTGGTGGTACGGTTGAAGTTTCGCACAATGAATTGGTGTTTTGACACATAAGGTAGGTGGTTCCATGTGTAATCATCTTAAGATGAGTTATCTTTGCTTCATAAATATTTTTATAATGCTGTTATTACATTTTTTTGGTGTGGGAACCATTTTTTGTAGTATTGATTAAGTGTTTAGTTTCAAAGTTGCATATTTGTTTGAAAATAAGTGTTTTCCATGTGTATATTTTGTTGTATCATTTGAGGTAATTTTATAACATTTGAAAGTGCTTTAATAAATGTTGATAGGGATGAAAAATCTATTTTTTATTGGTATTGCGCTGATTTTGTCCTTAAAAGAGGATTTTAAAGTGGGTTTTTTGTGCAAAATATGGTTATACCACTTGGGATTGTTTTATGAAGACTTTAAGTGATTTATTGAGTTAAACAAAGTGGGAAAAGGATGTATATGTACTTTTTTGGTGAGTTTATTCACATAATATGGGTTTTTTAAAGGTAAATTGGTGATTTAAGTTGTCAAACATTTTTATAATGTTTTATAAATTTCTGAAATGATTTATCAAATTACAAGAAAGGTGCGAAACACATTTGTGGGTTGTTTTGTGTGAGTATAATGTGAAAAATGAATATTTGTTTATGAAAGGAGTATTATGTGACATGTGTGTGGACTGTTCGGTGTGTGTGTGACTTGGAATTGGTATTTTCATGTGAAAATTTTATTTCATGGCTTGTGGAACTTGTTTGAGAATAAGAGGGAAAACTTGGTTATCTAGGTGGGTGGACGTGTTCTAGTATGCTAGTGATCCTGCGGGGTTTGGCCCCAGTTTCATGTAGAAAGTTTGACGATGACAACACTAACTAAACTATGATGACGATAATTATGATGATGTTTGGGGACCACTAGGATATGGGTATGATCCTCACTAGTGGCTTGTGTGCACGAGAACATATATTTGTATGGTTACTTTCACTGAGATACGAGGTACCTAGGACCCACAGTGAGCTAGTGCCTAGGGGTTATTTCTCATTGCTTGTGCTCA
This sequence comes from Viscum album, assembly GCA_963277665.1. Taxonomy (NCBI): domain Eukaryota; kingdom Viridiplantae; phylum Streptophyta; class Magnoliopsida; order Santalales; family Viscaceae; genus Viscum; species Viscum album. The sequence goes on along the minus strand of OY728138.1, from coordinate 1,465,235,061 downwards.
TTAGATACCTAATTCTTACCATCAGCATATGGTATGTTTGGATAGAAAATTAAGTAGCTTTGGAATTCTATTTAAAACTTTTTATTCTTTAAAGTAGCCCACTTGAAAACTGTTTTTATTTAAAGTTGTATCTCTTTAAAATTCTTATTAGCATTTCATGTGTATGAAAACTTGAAAGATTTTAATCCTTAAATGTTTATCACATGGAATATTTTAGTGGTGGTATCCTATAGGACTTTTTATCACACCCTACTCACACCCTTGGATGTAAGTAGACTTGGTTATTTTTGTCGCAGGTTTGGGTAAAGTTTTTAGTGCCACTGGTTTGGGTTTCTAACAGTCATTCTTGGCACAGTATCATGGAGATGGATTAAGGGTGGTGCCCCTTTCCATGATGAGGTTCTTGGGCTGTCCATTTTGGGTTTATTTGTTTTTTATATTTTTTGAGAATTGTTTTAAATTATGTAATTCATTTATGATTTTTTGTAGTATTTGGTGTTTGGCTTAGTGGTAAGCACCCCATAATCCTATATGAAAAATGGGGGTTCAAAACCCATTAGGCGCAGGTTACTGTAGTAGTACTGTAGTGATACTATAGCAGTGGTGACACTATTCATCAGCGGGAACTGTAGTCGCGGTAGGGCACTGTAGCGGTGGTGGTACTGTGTGGTACTGTAGCAGGTGGGTTACTATTCACAGAATGTGAATTGGACAAAAAATTTGGGCATACGGGCTATGTGATGGGCTATAAGCCAATTGAGCCTTCGGGCTATGTTATGGGTTTCCCTCTACCTAGTTAAAAGAGGTCTTTGATTTGATTTAATAATAAAAATGAGACTTCAGCCCCAAACTTTAAAAAAATTAAGATTTTTTGTAAAATATGGTTTGTTTTGAAAAATATAGATTTGTTAAATTGGATTTGTTTGTTGTTTTATGTTTATAAACTCGGGTAAATTGTTCACAGATTCCATTTTGTGATACCTAGAAACTTGTGCCAGCCCGTGGTGATTTGGAACACCCTTTGGGCCTTTCCACAGGCCGGGTCAGGTTCCAGTTTTGTTGGAGACCAGATATGGTTCCTGACACTAATTATATAGGGTAATGATATTATGGAAATGATAGACCCTCATATTTTTTTACCTTGATACAATGACCATTTATCGTCATATACTTGACTAAAACTATATTTCACTTCTTACTCAAAACCTATTGGGGGTTTCTTTGAGTTATTTTATAATTCCTAGGGCTGTGATTTGGTAATTTTATCCTCCTTAGACTTAAAAGAGATATGGAATTGGAAAATTTTGTATTGGTATTGGACTATGTGGAACTAGTGTGGTGAGATTTATCCTTTAGCTAGTTGAACTTGATTTAGGTGACTGTTCTTTCCCGAATAACTAGTGAAACAAGGTAGGTTATATCTTGGTTATATAATTTTGAATTTAGGTCGAGTGTATAGGGACTGACCTAGCTTTAACTTAAATTTTTTAGTATGATATGAAAACCTTTAAAAGAGTTATTTATATTATGACGTTAAATTTTTAATTAGGAATATTTTTTATTTTGTTATTATTCATAGGTATACCTTTATACCAATGGTGGATATAATTATAATTAAATGAACACTTTTGTTATTACTTTCATGATGATGGGTGATATTCCCATTATTTCATATGTTTTTTAAATAGGGTGGTATGCATGAGGTAATGGGATGTAATGCCTAGATATTTGTTATTTCCCTAGGAAGTGGGATGCACTACCCATTATGTGATTATTATAGGTAAGGTTATGATTTTACCATATGAGTATGATCATTTTGGTACATGATTCCCTCTCTCATGATGTGTCCCGATACTAGGGACCCACTACTATGTTGGGATTATACCCACAGCTAGAGATGTTATGCCCTCTATTACTGATGATGACATGACATGATTCCTGCTTATATATTATAGTTTGAGGTTACTATTCCTGCAATTTTGATTGTGTTATTGGATCACTCTACACATTTATTGATGATTAATTAATCACAAAGATGTTATGCATGTTGTTATGGTTATGTTTTTGGTACTTGTCACCCATGTATCAGTCGTTATACTATAACGAGACTTTTTTTACTTACAACATGATTCCTAGTCAATAATCATGTGATATGTTTAGAGACACCCCATCACTAGACTAAGTAGGTATGGTCAAACATGGTTGGATGAATAGTGTCTATGGCCATAACATATTTATTATCAAAACAATTTTCTATTCAATTTTATTATGAGCATATCACATTGTATATGAACTTGCTTATACTGGATATGTTTAGGGGCATTGTTGGTAATGGACAAATAAGTTGTACCCACACATTGATCAAATTCCTTAGTACCTGAATAAACTTTATGGGTTGGGATCCATAAAGGGACAAGATCCCTTCTATTTATGGATGAGTTGGGAGCTTGGTAAAATATGGGAGATGGGATCAGGCCTGGACATTGGACCAGTTTATTCTATCATCTCCAATATTTTTTTTATTTTTGGTATTTTGGTATATAGATTTCCAATGAGATAAATTATTTATATATAAATGATTTTCTAGCATTTTAGCTTTATATTTTGTTATAGAAACAGTGATGTTATTAATATATTTTGGATTTATTTCTAATGTCCTTTTTATTCTGGTTTTATTTATTGATGCTAGTGTTATATTTCTTTTTCTATGTTTTATAACTATATGTGCCAAAGTGGGTATAGTCTACCCACTTTACACATGGACCCTTTCCACTAGTCAATATCCTCTCACATACGGGGAGGCATTCTTAAGGTATGTTGCACCTAGTTTAGTCATAGTGGATGTGAACAGGATCGAGGATACTATAATAGAGGACATATGGATTTATGTTATTCAATACAATTGGACCCATGTGAATGATAAGATCATCACAATATTTTCACTATGAAAAAACAATAATACATATAAAATATATATGATAAAAATAAGAGTCTAACTAAGAAAACTATCTAATATAAAGTTCTTATTTAACTAGGAGCTCATACTAAACCCAAGCTTGAGGTATTGACATATACTACCACCATGGATTTAAGTAATTAGACACAACCTAGATTGATCTATGTATAAACCAAACAATAAAAAAAGTATAAGAAAGTGCTTATATAGATGATTTATTCTCAATAAGAACTCAGTTTCACTTAAAATAGATCAATTGGAATACAAACAAACAAAATTAAATTATAACCAAAGGGTCTGACTTACAATCTTTAAGTTTTAAAGATGAGAGGCAACTAAATATTTTCCAAAAATAGTAAAGTATCTAAATATCTAAGTTACATGAACCTGATGAGGAATTAAAGATAATAAAATATATTTTTATTCTTCTTCTCAACCTATCTATCTCTTTGAAATCTATCTTATCAAAAAAACCCATGAACCAAAATAAACCCACACATAATAGGACAAGTGGAAATTGTAAGTCATGGATTAGGAAACATGAAAGTTTTTATATAGTAATATATAGGTACACATCTTAGGGAATATAATTAACTACCCAAATCTTATAGAAGAATAATGACGGAAGAACGCAGATGGTTTGAGTGGTATGACTAGAAAATAACCATTGGTCCCGAAGTTGTGTGGTAGATAAATATTCCAATGCCCACTAAAGAAACATAATAATAAAACAAAAATGTTTATTTAAATTGATTGGAGATATATATAAATTATAATATAATGAAATGTATCAATTTGAAAAAAAAACCAAAGGAGTAAGCTAAATAGAGGCCCCATAAAGAATCCCCATAAACAATAGAGTAAAAGACAAATCCAAACAAAAATAAAAAACATTCCTAGAATAAATTAACAAAACAATGAATAATTTTAATAAAATGGAATTATTTTTATGATAAAAATTCAATTTCATATTAAATGAAAAAAAATAAAATTAATTTAAAATTATATTAAAATAAATCTTTAAAATCTCCACCTTATAAATTAAATGAATAATCCTAGAAGGCCTAAGGATTTTACTATAGATATTTTTAAATAAATTGTCTTAATAACCCAAAGAGTTATATGTATGAAAATAAATTTCCTTGGTCATATTATCGACTCAATTTTCCTTAATTTATATCATGGTGATATAAAAATTCCTAAAATAATTACATTTCTAAAAAACTACTAAACATGACCAAAATTAAATAAAATTCAAAACACAATGTATAAACTAGAACCTATCCACTATATACTAGAGTGTCCCATTGAGATCATGTAATTGAGGTATTCCATGTGCTTTCATCCACACATATTGAAACAAATATAAAAATATTTGTATCCAAATCACCTAAAAAATATCGCATAAAAATATATCAAACATATTCATATAATAGATATTAATCATGTAAAAAAATTATATATAACATGAAAAAAAAATAACACCAGGAATAAAATACAAAAAAATAAAGCATCCATATCACCATTTATCAAAGTGAACTGACTTGCTCGATCTAAATATAATAATGTACTCAAACAACTATATACCTTAGGAGATAAAATTTCACTTACATATCTCATAGGGTGGTCCATATTAACTTGGAACCTATCTAATTCCATACAACCCTAATCTTAAGGATATTATAATTTCCATGAGATTCCACTAGTGATTCTAATACAATAGCTTATAACTCACATAAATATCGCCTTGATTTATTTATCCTAACATCATTAGTTTCTTTCTATAAGTTACCTTATGATAACATTAAAAATAGTTCTTAATAGTGCCATTATATGGTTTATTCATCACCAATCATCTTCCCATTACTCTGATACTATTAAAAATTCCTTAAATCATTATGTATCTCACTTCTAGTTATTAATCAAGAATTGCAACCTCTTCCTGTGACATGTAAAGCACCTAAAGATATAACCCAACTCTACTTATAAAGTATGTCATCATGATCATAACCATACTCTACAAAGTTATATTGAACTCCATGTAATTCCAAAGAAATTCTATTAATAAATAAATATTTTATTAATGGATTGTGATGTAATATTAATCAAAAATAAAAATTTTCTAATACTTATAAAAATAATGGTAAACATTATACAAAGTTAAATAATTTGAGTAAAATTTAAAACTTTCTGGGCTCTGACTCTATGATAAACATAACATCTATAATAAGTATAGTATAAAATAAAAAATATGCATTGGACAATATGGGAGAGATAAATTTGATAATAAAAAATTATTTTTTAGGGAATTAATTTATAAAAAGTCAAAATATAATCAAAGGTCATTATAAAAATTAGTCATTATTAAATTTGGTAAAAAAGTATTTATGATATATTAATTATAATTTTTGTATATTATAAGGGTAATGACATAAGTTAGTTTTTTTAGAACATAGAAACCATGGCATCAACTAATAGGAACGTTTTTTCTAAATTTTATTTGTCCAAGCTTGGGAATTATAATGCATCACTAGGGTTTTCCCTAAAATGGACTCAATCTAAACTTTAATAATTGAGGTTTGAATGGAATATTTTATCAGATAGGTTTAAGTAAGTGTAAATCCCTATAAGATAAATAGTAACAAATATATCACATAAAAGTAACAATATTTAAAACCTTACCCTTATGTATTATGCAGGTGTAATAATGAGTTATGTATCTAGGCATTATGGTGATGTTTATGTATAAATTATTTTAGTAATAAACTAGAATTTACCCCAATATTAAAAATTATTAAATATATTATACTTATTTTAAAGATAAATTTATCATAATTAGATAATTATTTTGATAAAATAGATTAAATATTTCAAATCACAACATAAAAATAATTCAAGGTCTCAAATTTGGTATTTTTAGTAGAAAAAAGTAAAATGTGATAAAAATGGTGAAATTGTAGTGGAATGAGGTAAATATAACATCATAGATGTGTAATAATGATAATATTTGATTATATTCATTCTCTTGGAATAATTGTGGCACTATCCATTATATTATAAGATTAAGGGAGTTAGGGGAGTATTATAGAGTGTAGTGGCATACTTAAGATAATTGATATTCGACTCACCACACCTATAAACATCCACCCCTCCTATTATTTCTCCTCACACCAATCTCATATTCTATATTTATGGATCTATTAAATTGTCTCTATAATAAATTTATCTTCATTTAGGAAGATTTTTTGTGCTTATAAGGGTAGTTATAAGTTGAGAATCTTAAGTGAGGTAAGGATTCCTAACACTAAAATATTTTTTATATTTAAAGATGGTTATTTATCAACGGTTTAGAAAATCGCTTCTAAATAATTTTGTATTTATTTCATATTATTTTTAAAAAAAACTTCCATGAAATATATTAAATTAGAAAAAACATCATTCCTCCCTCCTTAAACTCCCACATCCATCAAGCCCCAATTCACCCAGAATCAACCCCCTAATTACTTTTGAGGTTCTAGATACATGCAAACTCCCCTCATTTCCGATGATATATAAGCTCCCTAAAAATGATTGATCATCCCAATGATAAGTGATCTTCCTGAGAACATGTGATCCTCTGTCATTTTACGGTATACTCCATGAGAAATATACCTAATTTCTATATTTCCTACATATGATGATTGATTATATATTTATAACATTTTAATTGATTTTTATTTTGATAATATAAATTAGTATATTTATATTAAGTGTATTTTATCACGATGATGAATAGTATATAATACATATGATGTGTGTGGATGTCTATTTTTTTTGAATATTTTTATATTTTCATTACATATGGTAGTGTTTTTATGTATATAATAAGTATTTTTATAGTATAATATCATGTTTTTGTAACATATTTTTTCTATTTTGTTACATATGACTTCATTGTTTTATGTATAATAGATTATTTTCACTAGTATGAAAACATTATCAATTTTAAAATTTTCATATCTATAAGAATTCTTAAATTTTATCTTTATCAAATGTATTCTCATTTAAATGATATATTAAATGAAATATTTATTTAAGTTCCTTTTATTATGATTGTATTTTTTCAATAATGAATTCAATTTGTGGTGAGGTCTTGGGTGATGGATTGAGTATCAACCCAAAGGAAGTGAAATATTTGTTTTCATTGTATTTTTATTTAAAAGGAAAAGAACAAAGTTCCTTGGAATAGATAGCTATATATATTTCTTAGACTAACACAGGAGATGGTTTGTGGTCTAGTTTGTATGTTAATGATAAGTATTACTAAGGTTGAATTCACTGTATCCACTATGCATAAGTAGTGATGAAGATGAAGGAGTATATGGATAATGAATTTGTACAGGAAAATTTTTAAATATTTATTCAACTAGTTCTTAAAAAATTCAAAGTTTTTGAGATAAATCAAAAGTTATAGAATTAATCCTTTGAGTAACTCAAATTCTCATTACTAAAACTAGTGAAAACCACTCTTGGATAAAGGTTGAATTGAATAGAGATGGCTCAGGATTAATTTAATAAATCCTAAACATAAATTGTAATAGGATACCAATGAAATGATCTATTTTTATTATTTTGTATGATGCATCACATTCTTGAAGGATTTTAGAATTATTTTAATAATTCCCATTATTATTTGAGGATGTTTATTAATGGTTTAAAGAGGTTTGAAAAGTCATGAAAATTATTAAAATCACCCTGAGTTCATTTAAGAATTCTAAAATTCCCATTCTTGAGTGAAGAATGGATTAGTAAATTATCCTACACAATAAGAACATAGAAGAATTAATCTATACAGAATATATTTTCTAAGTGTGCATGATATTTCAGTTATCCAGATTTCTAATTTAGAGGAGCCGAAAATGGTCAAGAGAATTAATCTACGTCGGCACCACCTAAGAAGATCCATTTATGTAGAATTAAATTTTAGAGTGTGTGATTAAATAATGATATATGTAAATTATATGTTCCTATATATAATTATATTGATCTATGTGAGTTTTATAAATGGAAAAGTAATTTTACCTTCCATAAGGGAATTTAGCTATGTGAGCCATTGTAAAAGGAAGTTCATATACACACTTGAAAAATAGAAAAGGGATTTAAAGGAATGTAAGATTACTCATGCACACATTTTTAAATTTAGTTACATAGAATCTAATTTCATGCATAAAAGATAAAATAATTAGTGAAAATGAGAGATTCTTGCTGACTGAAAAAATGAGTTTCCAGAATTATGAGATTCTAAAAAATGAATAATATAAATATTATTGTGATGAATATTATTTAGTCACTAATACATAAAGTCATTTATGATTTAATTTATTTCAAAATAAAGATAAATATTGGAGATTTTTTGTTCCACATGAAGAATTATTCAAGTTCCAAGCTAAGTTCCACACCAGAATCTAATATGTTGAATATTTTCATACAACTTTAGAAATGGAATGAAAATTTAAGTAGAGGTATTTTGAGTAAATTAATGAAGATGAATATAATTCTAGAGAAGAATAAAAGGAATAGTTTTTTATTCAAATTTCAAGAAATGAGGTGCATTTATTAGGATATTCTAATAATATCTATTGAGTTGAAAAATGGGAATGAAATCTCATATAGAACAAAAGCAGTTAGTCTTTAATATAGGTTTTTCATTGACAACTGGTTTATCCCCTAAATATAATATTTAATAGAATTTAAAATAAAATAACATATTTAACATATCTTCTCATGCACATGATATAATTATATGATTGAGGAGAAGAAAATAGAAAAGTAAAAAAGGAACCAATTTTGATGTTGTGCATGATTAGTTGAGATCCCAAGAGAATAAGAGCTCCCAAAGTAGAATAAGAAGAACCAGAAGTTGTGTCATAACCTATAGAGAATAATGGTAAGAGAACTAATAATGTGTAACTTTTTGGGTTTTGAAATAAATAGAGGAAAATGGGTGAGTGATCTGAATTGTTTCTGATGGATAATTTTACTTAAGGAATGCGAAAAAAAGAAGAGTGAGCAAGGTTATTTAGAAGGAAGATATTATAAATAATCATTGAAGTTGTGGTAAATGGTTGATCAAATTTTAAATTTACAACAATAAATTCTATAAAGAATTAAAATATGTTGATAGCTTTATAGGTGAAATTCCATCAGTTCTTGTATATATCCTAGAAGTATAATGCACTTTTTGTTGAGGAAGAAGATCTATTTTGGGTGTATAGAAAAATCCATGGATAAAATTTATGATCTAATTAAATGGGATAAGAAAGATATGCAAAGGAAATAATGTCATTATATTATAAATAAGATAAGTGTGATGCTTCATTGATCACATGTGTAATATAGTGATCCCACGCATGCGTAATATAGCGTGACTTGGTTTCAGAATAATACCTGGTCTACTCCACTAGTAATTTGTGATTGGATTTGTAACACTCTAAACCGAACCATCGAGCCTGATCTAGAGGGTCACATGACCTCATGCGCACCTCCCCATATGCAAGAGGCTTTTGAATAGTAGTGAGGGTATAATTTCATCAGTAGGGAGACTATACCCTCAAAATCATGTCCTAAGATCAATATTAAACAATAAACAATATAATAAATAATTATAGTAAACATGAGGAAACTAAATAAATGTCATACATATCAAATAAATAAAACAACTCCCAATTTAGAAATCCTGTATAGTGTAAATAAGAAAGGAATAAATAAATAAATAGTATTGTGGGGGGGTCCTTGAGAGTCATTCCCACTCTTCCACCTACTATATTATCCTATACTCTATCATCCACCACATTAACCTTTCCCATTACCAAATCCCTCAAAAAATATATAAGTGTATGTCAAAATTAAAAAAAATGTAATGAGCATAAACATACAATCTAAAACTGAGTGGTAGTGTGCTAACCAAACTTCAACAGACCCCCAGTTGTACCTTCTTTGGCTCCATGAAAGATGGATTGTCATGGTTTATAGTAATAAGGACTGGTTATAAGCTTTAAATCCATATCTTAGAAATCATATGGCATTAAGACAGATTATGACCTAAGTTCATCAAATCACAATTCCATAATGGGTAGGCCCCAAGGCCATCTTTCCCCTCTGATCAGGCCCCCAGGACATCATGACCCTCATGTCGTGCCCTGAGGCTATTATTACCCTAATACACTACCTTAGTTTAGGTTCCCAGGCCATCATGAATCGTACCCTATTATTAGTTCCATTGTTATCACTATCACAAGTCCTACACACTCCCCCTATAACATATTCACATCACACAATGGTCCACCAATCTCAAGTACCAACACACAACCTCCAAGGCATTGATATCACATATCATAGGGTATGGATTCACGGAATGCATAATATATCATCATGATAAATAAATTAGCAATACATAATAACACATGTGATGATAATCAAACATGAAAAAAAGATACTCTATAAATACTCATGCAATCAAATATCATAGTTGGTCCCACGAGCTATACACATCCACATGTGATCACAATCAAGCACACTCATAAGATATGCCAAAAAAATATGTGTAAACAAGATCCAAAGAGAGTAAGGAACATCCTAACTCAAGTCCTCAATGTTAAGGGAAAGAATAAACCACCCTGCATGCTTCAAAATCTGGAGTGGAAACCTCAATAGTTGAGAACACCTCATAGCATTCTTTTAATCGTTGTCATCGACACGTCAACACTCTAGGTTCTCCAAGGATTCCTAGAACCAAAACCAACTATTTCACTTCAAAAAAAATAATATATCACATGTGATGATACTTTTATCTCTCTTGGATAATTTCTAAATTATTTTTTAAGGCAACACATGTGCTAGAAATATTCTCCATAAGAATAATCATAAAACCAAATTTGATAATTTATATATCTAAATTAATTCAACAACACGTGTGGTTTTTATTATATTTATTATTTAATAAAACCATATAATTATCCTTTGCAATTTCATAATTATTATCTGATAATTTGATATCTTTACCACATGATAATTCCCTTATAATTATCCTTGTATAATTTGTATAATTATAATATAATAATTTTCCTTAAAAATTATCCTTTCATAATTATCTTATGATAATTTGTTTCTAAAATTATCCTTAGATAATTTGATACAATTATCCTTTAATAATTCATGATAAATATTTTTGATAATTTCTATAATTACACTTTGATAATTCTTGATAAATTATCCCTTGAGAATTATCCCAAGATAATTTTTTATAAATTATCCTTTCACAATTTGATAATTTATCTTTTTATAATTTTGATAACTATCCTTTGATAATTCAAAATAATTATCATTTGTAAATTTCAATAAAGTATCCCTTGATAATATTATGTAATTATCATTTGATCAAAACCCTAAATTATACATTGAATATTTTTTTATGAACTTTCCTTTGAAAATTATAAATTTTAATCTTCACAAACTCATGAAATATACTTTGATAATTTTATTTAAATTAACATTTCATAATCTTGTCAAATTTTCTGTGATAAATAATAGGATTTATTATTTAATTACTCAAAAAAATTATAGAATTTTTTTATAATAAAAGAAAAAATAATATAATAATAATTAAATAAAAAATAAAAAATAAAAACACAAACCTGGCATAGTGCTACACAGGAAGGGGGAACCCTACACCTAAAATGGAGTGGAGAAGCCCAAATTGGATCATTAGTGACTCCACAAATCCTACAGAAGTTAGTCCCTAGTCACTTAGACTTTCTAGGATTTTCTGAGATGAAGTCTAAATCATTCGGGTAAAAAAACAAAGCCCCCAAAAAATATTCCATCAATCAAATTCAAAAACCCCAAAGTAATCCACTTTTTCAACAAAAAATTAAATCGGGGTCAATAATTTCACCCATTAAATATTTTGTTGAGTTTTTTGGGTCAAAATGAATTCAATTCCGAGCTTCTGAAGGTCCCATATGTATAGAAATGGAGTTATTGTGGGTAGTGTGGAGGAGATGAACAAAAAAAGAATTTAATATATAATTTAATAAAAAATAAACCAAATGAATAATTTACCCTAATGTTATATTTATCCAAAGACTCAACACAAATAAAGGTTATGTCCTACCTAGGGTAAACCCCACATATCAAACCTAAGAATGATCTCATATTTCTCATATGATACACTGTTTGAGAGATACATATTTTTTTGTAAAAAAACAAGATAAAAATATTAAATAAATTACCCTCATATGTGACATTACTAAAAACCCAACATGCACAAATGTTATATCATACCTAGGGTAAAATCTATATCCTAGACCTAATGGTTAAATTGGATTTCTCATATGAGACACTGTTCAGGTGATATTCCATGATATCAAAAAAAATCATTCATGTGGTATATTATATTTAATATTTGTATTCAGTTTGAGTAAAGACTCTACAGGCCTTAGAATCTCACACTGACTCATCACCTAATTCTAAAAATGTATTACAGAATTTTACTAGGGGATAACTAGGATTTTACCATTACACAAATCCTTTAAATCATTTATTAATTGATTTTTATTTAAAATTTATATTTTTAAACAAAAATACTCATAAATTATTATCCCATAGGATTTTTATTTTCATTTCTAATTGAGGATATTACAATTCCCCCTTTATTGAATTCTCATCCCCAAGAATTATCTCTAGTGGTTTTTCTTTAACAACTCAAACCGAAAAACTAAAACATAAGACCGGCACTCCCATGTCTCTTCTTGGATATTTCCATATTGCCACTGAATCTGGATAAGTGGTACCATCTTCCCTCATAGGACTTCCTCACATCGGTCTATAATCTACAAAAAAAATACTCCTCATAAGATGTGTCAAGCTCCATCTCAACATCCTCACAATAAATGATAGGTGTAGGATCATTCATGTACCTCTGAAGTTGTCACACATGAAACACATCGTGCATACCCCAATAGTAAGAAGGAAGGTCCAAATGAAATGTCACTATATTAACTCATTCAGTGGTTATTAAGGGTCACACAAACTGTGGTTCTAGCTTATCTTGCTTCCTCATATGTTAGTGGTCTAACTGAGGGGTCACTCTCAAGAAAACTTAATCGCCCATAGAAAACTCCAAAGGTCTCCTCTTATGGTACGCATATTTTAGAGACCTAATTTTAACCTTGTAAGACTTTGTAGTATTTCTACATATATTTCCAGAGCTAGGAACTGAAACGACGTGAAATTTTGAGGCCCGGTGTGCCCAGAATAAATTATACAAAAATATTAAGTGTTTTTGTACTATTCGCGCGATGGAAATGGGATATCTTATAAACAGATGATTATATCAGAAATTTTGGACCATGGTTGGATCCTGAATGTGGTTTTTACCCTAAGCACAACATTAAATATGTCAGTGCGGAATTTTTGGACCCCTCGCTCGTTCATGGTGTGTTAAATGGATGAATTAGTTTATTAATTCATTCATTTAATAGCTCAAACCCAAATAACTCTCAAATGGTAACTAATATTAGAAATATGAGGCCATGGTTGAGTCCTCAGCATGTTGTTTACCCTAGGAGGGGTATAATTTTTTTCAGCACAAGCCTCCTTTAGAAAAAGTCCAGGAGGGAAAACCCGTAAATAAAATAATTAAATTAAATTGTTTTATTCAAAACTCTACTTTGAATAACTTCAAAATGGGGGCTCATATTCGAAATTGGAGACCATTGTTGACTTTATATCATGTTGTTTACCCTATGGATGACCTCAGTTGAGAGGGTGTGAGAGATTCAGATTTTGCGTCTGCTGACAGTTTCCTATAAATAGGAGGTTAGAGGAATGAGCCACGGTTGGCTCATTTCTCTTTCAGATGGTGGATCTCTGGCCGACAGTGATGCGACACTCGAACGTCGTCGGATCGCAAAGAAACTTAATACATTGATATATTAGAGCACATCAAATACAATGGCGGAACCATATTTGAGGTATGATTTCTATTTCAAATTCTACAACCCCCTGGTTGAATATTTTGTCATCATTTTCAACTTCTTTCCATTTTCACTGCTATGTAATCCTTTAACGATGGCCAAACAAACAACGGTCATCATTTGTTTCAATTTATGATTGCCCGTTCTTCACATTCTTCATCAAAAAACTTTTCATCTTGCACAAATGACCTCCGCTCGAGGAGTCGGACTCGTATTTGTGAATCCCTTGACCCTAGGAGTCACGATCTGTGCTCAGGTTTGAGTTTTGGGCGCCGGAGGAAGCACAGCGGCGAGTGAAAGTAGCAATTACTTTACACCATGTTGAAACGTAGACAGATCATCTACGAGAGGCTGGCACTATGAAGGTCTCATCTCGAGGAGTCCAGATCTGGTACTGGATCACGATTTGGACCACCAGGGTGATCCTAATGGTCTTCAGAGGCCTTTTGGTGGAAGGTTCCGGTGAAGGGCTTCGGCAGGCAGCGGAGCGAGGTGGTGGCACGGTGAATAGAGCGACAGATGCGGCGGAGCGTGGAGGGAAGTGGAGGACCTGTGGCAGAAGGTAGTGGTGTGGTAGTTCAAGCCAAACTGGTCGATTCAGGCTGGTCCAGGCCGGTCCGAGCTGGTTTGGACCGGGGTTTTTAATAAAACTCTATATCTTTCAGTCTGAGAGATTGTTTGGCATGCCGTTTGCGGCCACACGATCCATTTTCATGGAAGACATTTTGAGGCCATTTCGAGGAATTTTTGTCTCTGGCTCGAGGCTCGGTGATAAAGAACACCCATTTTTAATAATAATAATATAATTATTATTCGACAATTCTCGTACCAGATGTAACTTTTGTGCCTGATGTCTGATTGACGCTTCGTCAGAGGCATTGTGACCCTAGAGTTGAGGCGGACTTTCCAAAGCTAATTTTGGGTGCTTAAACTGAAATAGTGGTGTGGTCCCCACTAGACCCCTTTCGGGCGTTTGCGGTGAAATGTGACTTTTTCACTGGGAATCATTACTGGATGATCGAGTAGTCTATCTTGTTCGTTTTCCTGTCAGGATCACAATAGTGCAATCTGCCTGACTAAATTCAGGACCAAGGCCTAGGCCCCACAGGACGCCTCTTTGAGTGTAATGTAGTGTTTTAGAACTTATGCATTAGAATTCCGTTTGGTGAAAGTGAATAGTCTACCTTGTGTGTTTTTCCACAAGGATATCAATGGTTTGATCTGTTTGGATGTGCAGAGCTATTTCATGATCGGTAGTGATCAACCACTGATTGGGTGTTTGCGGTGAAAAGAACCCTTTTCACCGGTTTTCCATTTTGGATGGATTAATAGATGATCCCGTGAGTTTTCCCTAGGGGATCGTAATGGAACAATGTATGTGTTGTATTATAATATTGAGGTGTGGTCCCCACAGGGCACTATTTGTGCACAACACGATGGAATGAAGCTTCTTCACCGAGATTCCATTTCGGGTGAATGAATAGTTTATCCTATGCACTTTTCTTCCAGGATCACAATGGTATGATCTGTTTGTCTTTCTGAGGTCGTTTTCAAGAGTCATGTCGATTGAATTATGTTTTCTCCCTTCAGATCAGTAACAAGCAACGTACGCTCGTTAGCCTTTTGGATAGAGGTGCCATGTACTCTGGGAGTACACTGGAATGCCTTATGGGTAATAGTTCACAATTTAGTACCCGAGTATGGATAAGTACAAGGATAGATGATAAAGTATGGTCACACATCGTGTGGGCCCCACATGTGTCGTGTACCACTTTAAGAATCTTCTACCTATTGTATCTCTTTCTTCTGGACTTGGATTTTGGCTTGTGAGTAGCCTATCTTGAGTGTTTTTTCACGTAGAACGTGACGGTTCCCTCAATAGTGGATTTCAAGGTATGATGTGAGATGTTATGAGTGTGATGCCTATCTGAGGAAATTCTCAATACTCTGGGCGCAATGCCTATCTGAGGAAACGCTCGAAGAAGAGAGTGATGACATTGATGGACGTGATATTTTCAGAATCACTATAGTAGTAATGGATTACCCACCAGTATGGATAGGCAATGAGGTTTGCCTTTCTCTCTTCAGGAATTACCCTCCAGTGGGTCTAGGCAGTGAGGTTCTTCATTTTCTCTTCTGATATTACTCCCCAATGGGTTTGGGTAGTGAGGTTTGTCGTTTTATCTTCAGAGTGTACCCTCTAGTGTGGCTGGTCAGTGAGGTTCCCCGGTTACTCTTTCAAGACGTACCCTCAAATGGGTCTAGGCAGTGAGTTTCATCATTTACTCTTTTGGTATTACCCTCTAGTTGGGGTGGGCAGTGGGTTTGTCGATGACTCTTTTGATTATACCCTTCAATGGGGTTGGGAAGTGGGTTCACAAATTTGTGAAATGATCTATCGACTATGCGGAATTGAGAAAAGATGTTCTTGACATGACTTTGGACTCTCAAAAAAGAGGGGTGATTTTCCCACCAATACACGTCCTTGTGATGCAATTAAAACCATGCGGGCGAGACAGACCCTCCCAAAGAGGATATTATCAAGGTTTGGTGATTGAACCCCTTTGACTTGTAGTTCAGGACAGACATGTGAAATGTTGGGCATCGATGGTGGCTACTTCTGGAACTGTTGGTTACTATTTTCTTGGGATGAGATGTGATATAGAGATCCCCTTACTCTCTCATTTGGGCCTCTTTGGTTGATCATATATATATCTTATTTACAGTTCCCACTCCTTGGATTTTGGTTACTCTCCTTCCAGAAGAGGTAAAGTCACGCAGGGTATACCACGTGATTTTTGTGTCTAACTTCTCATGATTGGATAAGTATACCCTCCTACTATAGGTAGAAAATACTCAAAAAGAAGTTAATCTTCTCACCGTTTCTAGCTCCTCGTGTTTGGATGAGCATACTTCACTTATTTATTGGGTTGAGTTGTACTCTTTTATTGTACATTGTTATATCTACTGATTCCCTCTTTAGTACCTTACTTTCTACTCACTTGAGCCTTCAAGACATCCTACTATGTATGTTTATACTCACCCCTACTTAGTCTTATCTCACACTCAGTGTTCCCTTGAAGACAATAGACAGACCGATCATGAAATTAGAGGAGCATAGGGATATGGGGTGCTTGGACCGTGTGTAGTGGTCCTATATTGGAATCTATGAGCGAGGCTCTCTCAGCTATTCTACTTTTACACATGTTTTCAGGTTTTGGAACTTTTCTGGTTAGGCATGTATTTTTCCCCTTTCACTTTCAGTTTACTTTTCTATACCTGTACTATTTATAGGTCGATACATATTTGTGGTTTATATTTAGCAGTGTTGTATCTTCATTTTCTTTTCCCTTTTCACTTTTTTAGTGAGTTGGTTGTGTTTTTGTATGGGTACTTAGGTAAAGGCCTCCTTGAGTTTTTTATGCCTTCGGCGCTGGTCACCGGCCCCTGGCTTATGGAGGTGGTCTTGGGGTAGTTGCAGTTGAAGCCCCAGTGCGGGTCAGGTCCTGGAAAAGTTATATAAGAGGTAGTTAATTCCTTGGGACATTATTTGGATGATCCCTAAAAAGGAATTGGTTGGGTTTTAGGGAAATAGTTTCAATGTGCCTAAAGAGCAGATCTCAAGCTAGAAAGTCCAGTGATGGTGCGGCGACTGATGTAGCCATTCACCAGGACCTTGATTACCCATTTTTCAACTCTGTGAGTTGAGACAATTGTTGCAGTGAACATTGGTACTTGAATCATATAGGATTGAGTCTATGAATATCCTTCTTGAGTCATCTTCCCATCATTTTATATATATGTGTGTGTGTGGGTGCTCATTTGACTTCGGTACTCTTTGATTGGATTTAGGATGCCTCCTCAATGAAGGCAGTATATTATCTTGTGTTTGTGATTCCGATTCTGTGAGTGATGAGGCCTCATTCTAGAATCCATCATATAATTCCCATTTCTCCTATAGGGCAGGTAGTAGTACCTCTATAGAGTAGCAGTTAGTACCAGCAGCGTAGGTTGAGGATGACTGCAGGATGAGCACACTCTGTGAGTAACAGTATTAGATACCATTGAGGTTCCATGGTGATCCATACCCTCAAGAAATGAAGGGTTGGATAGAGTTATTGTTTCACATCTTTGGGATTTCTCAAACACTGAAAGGTTATATGGTGGCTTTGACAGCCAATATTTTTTCATATAGCAGCTTGGAATTAGTAGAACCAGGGTACTCAGAAGCACGATGAGTTGAAACTCTCATGGGATGACTTCTAACAGTTGTTTAGTGAGGAGTACTACCCATCCTACTTAAGATCTGAATAGTTTCATAAGCTACTATAGCTTCATTGGGGAGGGATGATGGTTCCAAAGTATGTGACTAGGTTCGCAAGCCTTATTCGGTACTCTTTGGATGTGGTCCATGACAGAAACTTCTGGGAACAGAAGTTTGAGCTGGGTCTCCATAGAGGATATTCATGCCAGCATAGTTCTCTTGTGCATCCTCACCTATCTTGGGGTGCTGAAGCATGTACTGGTAACAGAGTGCTTTTTGTCAAAGGGTTTCCAGTTGGCTGGTTTTGGCAGTGGATCCAACAGAGTTGGGACGTCTACTACAGCTATCGGATGTCAGTTTGTAGGCCCTCGACGTAGGAGGCCTCCCCTTCATAAGACTCAAGAACATGGTCGGGGAGAGCATAGAGCACTAGGATAGCCTAGGGAGGGATATTGAAATGCTTGTTACGGGTTAGGTCAAGTGGCATGATACTACCCAACCAGATGTGTTGTGCTTTCCAGGTAGTTAGTAGATGCACTGCCATGGTAGAGGCAATTTCATGATCAGGAATCCCCCAAGTGAGAATAGGGTGGTCCTCAGGGAGGTAGTGATGGTAGAAGAGAAGGAAGAACTGTGGTTGGTGGATGAGGTTGTGAGGTCCTTCCACTATCACTAGGCAGCCCACATCAGGATTAGGGAGCTTGAGGCCGATGCTGCAGGCAGCTGCATTCTATGGGTGTCTACAATCATGTAGCGCATGATATGATAAGTGGTACTCTATGTTCCTTTTCTATATTTTTCACTAGAACTTGTTAGACATTGCATGAGGTACCCTTTTCTTCCAACTCCTTGCTCGAGGAGTTACCAAGGGTGATGTGGGGCATCGGTGTAACCATCTGTCAGTGTTGTTCAACGTAGATTTTAATACATGATAAAGAGGGGTTCTTCTCCCACTAAGACACATTTTTGTGATGCGAGAAAAAACCGTGAGGGAGAGTCAATGCTACCCAAAGAGGATATTATCAATATGTGGATAAATCTATCTAACTTGCTTGTTAGGGGAAGAGTTGTGCAGTCTAGTGTCAGAGGAGATCCAGGATTTTCTAGTGGGGATTCTCTACTTGACCTCCCTTTTCTTATGGGAGCCACTAGTGGGTTTGGAAAAGTACTTGTTTTGGGGATTACTCTCCTTCCAAAAGGGGTAAAGATGCATAAGGTATTCCCCATCCTTTCCATTTCTTTCCTCTTTTGGTTGGATGAGTTTACTCACCTAACTTGTTTGTGGGCACCTTGCATGATCAATGTCATTCTTGATACTTCTATTATCAAGTACAAGTCGAGGTGATGGAAACCCCATAAATAGAACTATGTGACTCACTATGTGGTGCTTGAAGTGGTAGTATTCACCCTGAGAATGTGGAGATTCTACCTTCTGAGAGAGCACTTTGTGGTTTGTTCATCCCACCAGAGTCTCAGGTGTGTCTTACTTTAGAGAGAGATGAACCTGTGATGGTGGTGTTGGTCTAAATTCCTATAAGACTATGACTTTGAGGTAGTCTATACTTTATAAAAAGGGAAATTTTGTAGAAAATTCTCCTAGAAAGAAATCCCATGCTCTCCAGTTACGGGAAGTTTTGGAGTAGTTAACTTCCCTATAGATGACCCTGGTGAAGCAGGAGGGTACAAATTTTCTTCAGTCAATGGTATTGACTCCTTTTCTTCTTGACCATGTTAGAGAGTCTCGGTTGTGATGCATCGACTATGAAATAATGCATGATCAGATATCCTTGGGTGTTTCTCCAGATGGATATTCTGATGGAGGGAATCACATGACCCTATTCTAGGGACAAACCATGATTCCATTCACAACATGGAATGTAGAGGTTTGGTCAGGGAAGTAAACTATCCCCCAAGTTTCTTCGGGCCATTAGAAATTTTGAAAGAGATTACATGGTTGCCTACCACCTTGCCCTACCCCCCAACAGCTAGAGTGGGTGGACGGTGTCTCCCACGTGTCGTAGCTGATGAGACATGTGGGTGTTCTTATGCACATCCTTGAAATGAGAAGACCATATAAGTATGGATCATCCTTTTAGTTCGTGTTTTGGTCCAAAATGTTTATGTGTAGGTTTTCTTGGGAGTGGGATAGCTAGGTGGAAGCTCAGTATCCCGAGTTTCATTTCCTATTTTTGCTTTTCGGGGAAGAAAAGCCTAAAGTAGGGAATGACGTAGAGACCCATTTTTCACTATATAAGACTTTTTAATATTTCTAAATATATTTCCAAATCTAGGTGCTGATACAATGTGCAATTTTGAGGCTCGGTGTGCCCAGAATAAATTATACAAAAATATTAATTTTTTTTCTACCATTCACACAACGCAAATGGAATATATCTTAAACGGTTGATCAGATCATAAATCTGAGACCACGGTTGGGTCTGGAATGTGGTTTTTACCCTAGGTACGACATAAAATATGTTGGCGTGGGACATTTGGACCCCTTTCTCATTAGTAGTATGTTAAATGGATGAATTAATTTATTAATTCATTCATTTAATAGTTCAAACCCAAATAACTCTCAAACGGTAACTCGGATTAGAAATTCGAGGCCATGGTTGAGTCTAGAGTGTGTTGTTTACCCTATAAGGGGTATAAGTTTTGTCGGTGCAAGCCTCATGTAGAAAAAGTCACAGAGGGAAAAACCATAAATAAAATAATTGCATTAAGTTGTTTTATTCAAAACGCTACTCTGAATAACTTCCAAGTGGGGACTCGTATTGGAAATCTGATACCGTTGTTGAGTTCGTAGCATGGTGTTTACCCTAGCAGTGACCTCAGTTGAGAGGGTGTAGGAGATTTATATTTTATGTCCACTAGCAATTTCTTATAAATAATAGGTTATAGGAATGAGCTAGGGTTAGCTCATTTCTCTCTCAGATGGAGGAGTTATGGCCGAAGACAATTCGACACCCAAACATCATCAGATCACAACGAAACTTCAGACGCTGATAGATCAGAGCGAAGTGAATGCAACGGTGGAACCAGATTCAAGGTATGATTTCTATTTTGTATTATGTATCCCCACAATTGAATATTTTTTCATCATTTTTTTACTTCTGTTCATTTTCACTACTATGGAATCCTTTAACGATGGCTAAACAAACAACATTCATCGTCTATTTCAATTTTTGATTGCCTGTTCTTTGATTTCTTTGCATTCTTCATCGCAAAACTTTTCATCTTGCACAAACGACCTCTGATCATGGAGTTGGACTCATATCTGTTAAGCCCTTGACCCAAGGAGTCCAGATCTATGCTTGGGTTCGAGTTTCAGGTTCTAGAGGAAGTGCAGCGGAAAATGGAAGCAGCGATCATTTTACACCATGCTGAAACATCAACAAATAACTGACCGGAGGCTGGCATTGTGAAAGTCTCATCTTGGGGAGTCCAGATCTGGTCATGGATCACGATTTGGACCACTGGGGTGATCTCGGTGATTCACAGAATCTTTTCGGTGGTGGGTTCCGAAGAGGGGCTCCGGAGAGTGGAAGATTGTGGTGGAGCGCGGGGGGAACAGCAGAGTATAGAGGATGGTGTGGCGGGTGCTGCGGTGGAGCCACGGTAGGCGCAGTGGTGGAGCCGAGGACGGAGCGGCGGGCCCCATGAGGCTTGTTTCGGGTGTTTACGTTGAAATGTGAATTTTTCACCGGGAATATATTTTGGATAATCGAGTAGACAATCTTGTGTGTTTTCCCATTAGGATTGCAATGGTGAAATCCACCCAACTAAATTCATGACTGAGGCATCGGCCCCACGGGATTCCTTTTTGAGTGTAATGCAGTATCTTACAACTTCTTAATCAGAAGTCCATTTAGATAAATTCAATAGTCTACCTTTTATTTTTTTCGCAAGTATAGAAATGGTTCAATCCATTTGGATGTGCTGAGCCTTTTCGTGATTGGTAGTGATCGAGTACGGATCAGGCGTTTGCATTGAAAAGCACCATTTTCACTGATTATCCATTTTAGACGAATGAATAGTCGATCCTGTGTGCTTTTTCGAGGGGATTTCAATGGAATGATCTGTATGATGTGTTAAATGATCGAGTAGTGGGCCCCATGGGCCACTATTTGTGCGCAGTATGGTAGAATGTAGCTTCTTCACTGCGAGTCGGTTTCGGGAGAATAAATAGTCGATCATGTGTACTTTTCGGCTAGGATTTCAATTGTGTGATCTATTTGGTTATCCAATGATTTTTACAAGAGGCATGTTAGTAGAGTTGCTTTTTTCCCTTCGGATCATTAATGAGCAGCATGCGCTCATCATCCTTTTGGCTAGAGGTTCCATGTACTCTTGGAGTACACTGGAATGCCTTGTGGGTACTAGTTCACAATTTAGTACCCAAGTATGGCTTAGTACATGTCCATATGTTAAGGCAGTGTGACACATCATGTGGGCCCCACACATTTCATGTACACTTTAAAAATCTTCTACCTCTCGTATCTCTTTCTTTTGAACTTGGATTTTGTCCTGTGAGTAGCCTATCCTGAGTGTTTTTCTGTGTAGAACGTGATGGTTCCCTTAGTAATGGATTTCGAGGTACGATGAAAGATGTTATGAGTGTGATGCCTATCTGAGGTGACGCTCAATGCTCTATGTGAAACACCTATTCAAGACAATGCTTGATGATTATAGTGATGATAATGATGGAAGTGATGTTTTCAAAATCACTCGAGTAGTACCAGCTTACCCTCCAGTGTGGCTAGGCATTGAGGTTCCTTGTTCTCTCTTTTGGACTTCCCTCCAGTGGGGCTACGCAGTGAGGTTCGTTGTTTACTCTTATGGGCTTACCCTCAAGTGGGGTTGGGTAGTGAGGTTCATCATTATCTCTTCATATATTACCCTCTAGTGTGTCTAGGTATTGATGTTCTAGAGTTACTCTTTCAGGACGTACCCTCCAGCTGGTTTGGGCAGTGAGGTTTTTCGTTTACTCTTTCAGGCTTACCCTCCAATGGGTTGGGCAGTGGGTTCGCTGATGAATCTTCTGAGTATACCCTCGAGTGGGGTTGGGAAGTGGTTTCACAAATTTTTAAGGTTTAAAATGTCATCCATGATCCATTTATGGGTATTTTTCTATTTTATAGTAACTATATAAACCCTCAAATGGTAAAAACTCATGTTGTGATAGTAAATGTTAAAGAGGTTAAAAAGGGGTTAAAATCGAAGGATAAGGGTAGAAATTTAGTAAAAAATTTCTAAATTTTATTTTATGAGGTTATTTAGACCCAAAATAACTTTATTTTATCAATTAATAAGTTTGGTTTCATTTTTAATTAAAAATTAATTTATATTAAAATAATTTTTTAAGAATTTCTTAAACCGCCCCTCACCTTAATTATAAATGGGCACTCCTTCCTCCACTTCACTACATAACTTTTATCCATATATATCAACTAAAATATATTCATTTATATTATTAAAATCATTATACATGTTATAGTGGTTATGGTCCTTCAAAAATACCTACTGTAGTGTCCTTAAGAAGTGATCTAAAGGAAGTTTGTTGAAGAATAGGTAATCATCTTTACCGAATTTTTCAAGTTTATTTATTATTCTACTTCCTCTTCATGTGTACATTGAATCCTAAAATAATTGATCTAGTACCATATATATAATTATATTTTATTTTTGTTATTATACAACCATGTTTCACCTTTTATCCATCCTATGAAAAACAAAATCATTGCACGTGTGTACGTACGACTTACCATCTCCACAAAGTGGTGTAATTTGTTTTTCATCACCAATTTAATTGGATAGTTGTAAAGATAGAAATTACAAATATATATGATATATATTACATAATATTGGTTCTTTAAAATTAATATATCATCTACTTCCTTACTGTTTCACCCATTAATGGAATGATACCGTCGCGTATGCATATGTACGGCCTACCGTCTCGGCGGCGTGATGTGATTCATTTTCCCTGATTAACATTCAATAATGGTTCTAAAAATGTATTTAATGATTAAATATTATATTTATAACGATAATATCATTCATGATATAATGTATCTACATTCTATGCAAGAGAACTAGGATATTTATGAAAAAACTTGCATGAGAAAACATGGCAATCAACACCCAAAAGAGTGAAAATAATGAAATGTTATTAATGAAAGGGTGGTAAGATGTTATAAAAGGATCATATAAGATGTTATAAATATTAATATGGTTCTAGTATAAATTAATAACATGTTTAAAACCATTATACAATAATTTTCAACAATTTTTATGGGATTCCAACCTGAGGCAATGGATTTCTTAACTCAATTTTCCATTAATTGGGTTAAACTTCTACTTTATTAACTACGTCATGATAATATTATGTGTGAACTGAATTTTTTTTATATTATTGTTAATTTCCAAAAAGAATATGTGTATTTATACCAGATACACATAATGGATTAATTTGATTAACTCTCACTTTAATTATATGATCTTTGTAGGAGACTTTGTCCCAAATTTTCTTTCATTAAGGAATATTTTGATATTGTGCACCTATATTCTTTTAGGAGGTGTATATAACACCCCTTTGATATGTTATATCATTAATTTATTTATTCTTATGATATTTAAATTTTTGTTAAATGTTATTCATTCATGAGGAATATGATTCAACTAATTATAAAGGGTAAGGGAATTCATCACAATTTCACTTTATTGAGGCATATTTTAATATTATGAACCTAATTTATTTTCTATGGTGTATATATTACCCCTTTGATTTATTAATTATAATTATTAATTGAAAATAATATTTCTTATAAATATCCATATTCTTGCATCATGGATTTTTTATGCCCTAAGTTATATACAATTTTCACATATGGTGATTACTTTGAATTTTTTTTTAATAACTGGGGATATAATGTTAAATATTTATCTTTTACTCAACATGGATATTTTATGATAAGGAATATTATTTATGAATTAAATATATTATTAAATATATGAGGAATTATTTGAATATTCAAGACATGGGTGGGACTTGGTTAATGATATCCCTCAATGCATCAGCAGTCTCATGAGGGGAATCAAATTAAGCTTGAATTAAACATGTTTTTACATATAGTTTAAACTATCTTGTGAAAGGTATTGATGATAAAGGGATTTTGTTCCTAGGAAACTTGAATTTTGATAATTAAGCATTTCCTTTATTTCCATTATTATTATTATCCATGACATTTTCGCAATGATATTATCTATGGATTCATTTCATTTTTAGTTATTATTTTACTGGCATGTGCGTTCAGTTATTTACCTTTTCAGGTTTATTAATCCTATTTATTCATGATAGCTTCTATTATAATTAAACTTTACTGATCATTTGAGTTCACCCTTAATTTTTTTTCTTTTCTAGGTTATGAAGATAAAATATTTGAATGATTTCAAGGATGTTACTTACTTTCCTTAATTATTTTCTATGTTTTTAACCAATGTAATAAGGGAACCATGTATGTATCCAGTTCATCAAGACTACTGAACTGATCAATCCTTAGTGATGTGATCACTTTTATATTATGTCAATGTAAAAAAGTAACAACCAGATCTGGGCAACTAGATTTGGGGTTGTCATAATTTGTATCAGAGCAAGTTTAGTAGAATCCTGGGCAACTAGATTTCAAAATAAACATAACCAACATGATAACTATGATAATACCTTATAGTATCCAAGAATTTTACCATTAGAGTGATTTTATTTTATGGCTTGATATTAATGATGATTTTGAGCTAAATCTGTGTGTACTATTATTTAGTGATGGTTCCTAATGGAAGAAAGAGAATCAATACTCATAGTCACTATAGGGATTTCCCCACTGAGCAAGACAATACAGTCGGCATTGGAGATGAACATATCACGAAAATACTCGGGAATATGACCTAGGTTATGTCTAATAACCTTACATATATGGAAAAATGTGATATTCCGCAACATTATACACCTATATTAGATCATTTTATTTGACAAAAGACTCTATATTTTAGTGGAAATATTAATCCAGTGGTAGATAAGTAATAGATCAAGCCTCTTAAAAAGAAATTTCTCTCCCTGGGATACAATGAAAGGGAAAAGGTTAATCTAGAAGTGTATTATCTTAGAGGTGATTTTGATAAATGGTGTTCATTGATCTATAATACTAAGGAGGAGGAAAAATTGATCATATGAAGTGGAGATATTTTAAAGTAATATTATTATATAAATATTTCCCCCATGAGAAACAAACTGAAATGAACATAAAGTTCTTAATCTTAAATCAAAAGGAGGAATAAAGTGTTACAGAGTATGCAACTACCTTTACAAGACCAGACATGTATGCTATAGATTATATTCAGAATTTATAAAGCAATATTGGTAATTTCTTTTAAGGTCTTAATCTGAGTCTCTTAAGGGTATTATATTCTCAAACATTTTCATCATATGATGAAATAGTGTTATGTGCCATTAAAATGTGGAAGGAATTCACTATATACTTTATCTTAAAAGTAAATAAAGAGAATAATAGGTTGGCTAAGAACCATAAAAAGGAAAGGCATTGAAGAAGGAGAAGAAAATATATTAATTTCCACTTTGTGGAAACTATGGTAACAATCATCATAGGAAATGCTTGAAGGGAATGGGAGTTTGTTATAAGTTTCAAAAAAGGGGTCACCATGATCATTAATTCAAGATAAATTAACAAATCAATGATATTTATTGATTCATTTGTAAATAAATGGGTCACTATTCACACTAATGCCCCAAGATTCAGGGGAATCTAGCATAAAAAGGTCCTAGAGGAGAAGGCTAAGCTTATGTGATCACTACAACTGAGGTGGAAGTTCTTATGATGTAGTGGTAGGTAGTTTAATAATATCTTTAAATTTATCTAATTCTTCATTTGATTTTTGATTCTCATACTCTTTTATATCTACCCAGTTTTCCAAAAAAAATAAACATATCCCATTTAATTTTAGAAGGGATTTTTTAGTAAAAACTCATAAGGGAAGTCTCATTGTAACAAGGATGTGTCGAGTGGTCCCCATTATGACACATAAACGTGATTTATTTACTAACCTTATTATCATACCTATGGATGACCTCAATATAATCCCTAATATGGACTGGATTTCAAAATATGATTCAAAATTTTATTTTAAAGATGAGGAAGTTACAATTTAGGATGAAGATATGGAATTCCATATCCTTATAGCGGGGATTTCATCACTAGATTCATACCTATACCTACCCCCAGTGGCTCTTCGAAATGGGATTATTGGGGAAGAAGAGAAAACACAATATATAGATTAAAAATGTAATCTCCAAATTGAGTATGTACCAATTGTACAGGAATACACTGATGTATTTTATGAAGAATTACCTAGAAATCCACCGAAGCGTAAAGTATAATTTTTCATTTATTTAATCCCTATCGAAAAACCCCATATCAAAAACTCCATGTAGAATAGACACTATGAAATTAGTGATGTTAAAGAAATAACTGCAACAATTGTGTGATAAGGGATTTACAATCCCTAGTGTGTCACCTCAAGGATCCCTTGTTCTTTTTGTTAAGAAGAATGACTGATCTACAAGTATATGCATTGAATATAGGGAAATTAACAATTTCATAATAAAGAACAAGTATCCACTCTCTTGAATTAATGATTTATTCGATCAACTTCACAGATCTCAATTCAAATATTGACCTTCATTCTGGGTATCATCAATTGTAAGTGAAAAAGGAAGATATTACAAAGAAAACATTCCATATGAGGTATAGACATTATGATTTTATAGTAATTCCATTTGGATTTACTAACACACCCTCTATTTTTATAGATCTAATGAATAGAGTATTGAATAAATATCATGATAATTTTGTTGTATTTTTATAGATGATATCATGGTGTGCTAAAAAATCTATTACAATTATTGAAATAACTTCAAATTATTCTTAAAACCCTTAGAGAAAATGAATTATTTGATAAATTTAGAAAGTATGAATTATGGCTATAGAAAGTTTCTATTCTTGGCCATATTGTCTCTAAGAATATAATCTCAGTTGATCCTTCAAAGACAAAGGCAGAACAATAATGGTCTACACTAATGAACATAATCAAGGTTCATAGGTTCATTGATTTGTTAGGTTAATATTAGTGAATAGTTCAAACATTTTTTTGATTAGATAACTCATTAACCAAGATTACACGTAAAGGGGTCAATTTTTTATGGACAGATTAATGTGAAGAAGTTTTTGAAGAGTTAAAGAGGGGATTGGTCAATGCTCCAATTTTGACTCTACTATGAGGAAATTATGAATTTGTGATATATAGTGATGCGTCAAATAAGGGAATTGGTTGTGTCTTTGTGAAAATGATAAATTCATTATATATGCATCAAGGTAGTTAAAGATTCATGAACAGAACTATCCAACCCATGATCATCAGTTAGAAGCAGTAATCATTACTTCAAAGATATGAAGACACTATCTCTATGGTGAAATATGTGAGATATAAACTGATCATAAGATCCAAAAATATATATTTTCATAGAAAGATATCAATATGAGGCAAAGTTGATGGCTCAAGCTACTCAAGGATTATGATTTCTCAATACACTACCACCTAGGAAAGACAAATAAAGTATCAAATGCATTGAGTATAAAATATAATGGATTCTTAAAAAAATGAGGATTTATAGAGATCCTATGATCATAGATTTAGTAAATACGGATATGCTAATTTTTAAGGAAGGGTAAGGATCACTCATTTTTCAAATGGTTTCCAAACCATCTTTATTAAAATATATAAAAAAGTATCATTCGGATGATGAAAATTTTCATAATAAAATTAAAGCTGGGAATAATGGGGAGTTGATATATTTTTTGTATGAGGATCTTTCTCAAAAATTTGGAAAAATGTTTTGTCTTCCATCTATACTTGAGATAAAAAGGAAATTGTCAGATGATGCTCGTAGCTCAAATTTCCCTATTCATCCTGGAAGCACCAAGATGTGTATTCATTTAAAGGAACATTTTTTGTGGGATAACATGAAGCAAGAAATTATTGAATATATATCAAGATGTCTAGTTTTTCAATGAGTGAAGGTTGAGATAAATCATTCTAAAGGATTCATGCAACCTCTACATATTTCTATGTGGAAGTGGGATGACATTACTATGGATTTCATCACTGGATTACAAAAAACTCATAGAAAGAACAATGAAATATGGGTTATTATTGATCGCCTTACCAAATATTCTCATTTACTTACTTAAGAGAATATTTTCCTCTTGAGAACATTATAAAACTCTATATTAATGAACTTGTATGACTTTGTGGTGCACCTCATTCAATTGTGTAAGATCGTGGTCCAAAATTTACATTGAAATTATAGAAAAGTATTTATAAGGATTTGGATACTGAGCCTCATTTGAGTAATTATTATTACCCTCAAACTGATGTATTGTCCAGAAGAACTATTCAAATATTAGAATTCATTTTGAGTTCATGTTCACTTAATTTTCGAGGAATGTGAGATTAGTATTTACCTTTGGTAGAATTCACCTATAACAATATCTTTCATTAAAGTATTCAAATGGAGACATATGAAGCATTATATGGAAAGAGGTTTCATTCTCCAAGTTGTTGGAATGAAGTTAATGAAAGGAATTTTGTAGTCCTGAGAATTTTTGAAGAGATAACATCAAATATAAAGGTTGTTAAAACTCATATTAAAGTAGCTCAGAGTAGGAAAAATAGCTATGTCGATAACTGGAGGAAAGATTTGGAATTTCAAGTGGTAAATCATGTTTTATTGAAATTATCTCCTTGAAAGTGTGTAGTTAGGTTCAGTAAGAAAGGGAAAATGAGCTCCGGGTATATTAGACCCTTCGAAATATGGTAAATAATTATGGATATGGATTACCATTTGGAAATGCCTCTAAGTCTCTCTAAAGTACATGATGTGTTCTTTATATCATTATTAAGGAATTAAATTCTAGACCCAACTCATGTTATCACCTTTAAAGAAATATAATTGGAACTTAATATATCTTACTATGAAGATCTTATCCAGATTCTTGACAATGGAGTGAAATTATTGAGGAACCGGACACCTCAACTGGTAAAGGTACTTTGGAGAAATCATAAAATGGAGGAAGCGACATGGGAACCATAGGATATTATGAAGAAGAACTATCCTCATCTATTTAAAAGTTAATATTCATGAAAAATTCAAGGACAAAAGTTTCGTATGAGGGTAGAATGTGATACCTCGAGTTTTTAAAAGAATACAATGTTCGATATCGTATAAAACATGCAACATCGAGTATAAACAAACCATAAAATATTATTATATTTAACACTTATAGAAAATTTATTAAATAAAATTAATTTCATTTTTATATTCATAATTTTAAAACTATCTTAGGGTGAATTTGTAATAATTTTCTATAATGTTTGAAATTTTAATGAATGGTGAAAAATACTGATTTTCAATGAAAATTGTATTTTATTTTAAAGAATTTACAAAATAAAATTATATTTTAGATTAGTTTAAAATTTTCATTAGTTCATTTTTATTATGAAAAATATAATTTTAGTCTTTTAAATTAAATTTATATATTAATTTAGTATAAAAAATTTTATATTAAAAAGGATATTTTTCTTGAAAATTATTTTTCGTTGCATTTTTTCATCTTAATTTAAAAAAAAAATTGAAAATTTTGGGTATTGAATTTTGAAAAATTGATTCCATATTTGGAATTATGATGTCCAAATTTATTAAATAGACCCCTTTTAAATTTAGTCAATATGAATAGTAACCTTATTAATTTTTGTTACCACAATAACAGGTAAATCATGTAGTTAAGGGTAAAAATAATATGATAAGGACTACAAAATGGCCATAAAACTTTCCATAATTTTATTATATGATTAATGTTGGTAAATAATGATTAAAAAATTCTATATATAATCATTTTTTCATTAGGGGTGATTATAACCCTTATAATATTTTATTTCAAGAAAATTCAAAGATGTCGCATTCATGATTTTAATAACTATAACATTTTTAATATGGGGTTATCTAGATGATATCTTCAACTATAAATAATAATTGTAAATCTAAAAGATTTATCTTCATCATGGAAATTTATTTTCAATTTTTAGGGAATAAATAATTACCTTAAAATTTTTCACAACGTTGGTAGAGTAATTATTTAGTTAATAGAAAAATAAAATAAATGATATTAAAAATAATAAAATAAATATAATTTGAGATAATTAATGTGATAATATAATTTTATAGATTATCTTAACATGTTAGGGACGAAATAAAATAGTTGGTTCTCATTATAAGTGTTATCTTGATATTATTAAAGTCAAAGTAATAAATAGTTATTAAAATTGACATTATGAATATTTTATAGTAAATAATATTTTATCAAATGAGGTAAAATTAATAATATTAAAAACAATATTTTCACGAGAATAGTTAAGGAGGGAAAATAAGGGTTAAAACAAAATGATATGGGTATAAATTTAGTCAAAACATGTCTAAATTTTATTATATGAGGGTATTTAGACCTAAACTCATCTTATATTTGAAATTAATAAGTTTTTATCCATTTTTAATTAAAAATTAATTTATATTAAATTAATATTTTAATAAATTTTTAAAGTACCCCTCACCTCAATTATAAAATGGCACTCCATCCTTCACTTCCTTACACCACTTTGAGAAATCCATATCAAAAAAATCTTATCATTTATATTTTTAAAATCCTTATACATGTTCTAGTGGTTATGTTCCTTCCAAAAGACCTACCCCAATGTCCCTAATAAGAGATCAAAAGGACGTTCATCGAAGAAGAGGAATTCGTATTTACCGAATCTATCAAGTTTATTTCTTATTCTACTTCCTATTCATGCATTACTTCTATACAAAAATAATAGATCCAGTATCATATATATACTAAGATGTTATTATGGTCATGATAAAACCATATTACACCTTTTATCCATCTGATGACAAACAAAAGCACCAAGCGTGTGTACGTACGACTTACCGTCTCCACGCAGTGGTGTAATTTGTTTTTCAGCACCACTTTACTTGGATGGTTATAATGATGGAAATGGTAAATATATATGATATATATTACATGATATTATTAATTGAGAATTAATATATCATCCACTTTCTTATCGTTACACCCCTTAATGGAATGATATCGTCACTCGTGCATATGTACAGCTTATTATCTCTACGACGTGATGTGATTCATTTTACATGATCAACATTAAAGAATGGTTATAAAAATGTATTTAATAACTAAATATTATATTTATAACCATAATATCATTCTTGATATAATGGATCTATATTCTATGCAATAAAAACTTGAATTTCATGACAAAATATGCATGAGAAAACGTGGAAATCAATACTCAAAGTAATGAAAATAATGAAATATTAATAATACAATGGTTGCAAGATGTTATAAAAGGATCATATAAGATATTATAAATATGAATATGGTTCTATTATAAATTAATAAAAAAATTGAAACCATTATATAATAGTTTTGAACAAGTTTGAATGGAGTCGAACCTAAGGTAAGGGATTTCTTAACTCAATTTTCCATTCATTGGGTTAAACTTCTACCTCATAGATTTTTTCATGATAATATTATGTGTGAAATGAATTTTTTTATTTTATATTGTATTTCCACGTGTTTTATGTGTATTTACATTGAATACACAAAATCAATTCCTTTTATTAACTCTCACTTCAATGATATAATCTTTGTAAGAGATTTCGTCTCAAATTTTCTCTCATTAAGTCATATTTTGATATTATTCACTTATATTCTTTTATAAGGTGTAAATAACACCCATTTGACATGTTATATCATGAATTTATTTATTCTCATGATATTTAAATTCATGTTAAATGTTATTGATTCATGGGTCATGCGATTCAACTGATTACAAGTGGTAAGGGAATTTGGCTCAATTTCACTTTATTAAGGAATATTTTAATATTATGAACATAATTTATTTTATATGGTGTATATATTTCCCCTTTTATTTATTTATGATCATAATTCATTAAAAATTACATTTCTATAAAATATCCATATTATTGTATCATGGATATGTTTGTTGCCTAATTCATATACCATTTCACATGCGACGATTACTTTGAAAGTTATTTTCATAACTCAGGAAATAATTTTAAATATGTATATTTTACTCAAGAAGGATATTTTATGATAAGGAACATTTTTTATGAATTAGATTGATTATTTAATATATGAGTAATTCTTTGTACATGCAAGACATGGGTATGGACTAGTTAATGATATCCCTCGATGCATCGGCAGTCACAAGTGATGAATCAAGTTAAGATAGAGTTAAACAACTATTTACTTATAGTTTAAACTAACTTGTGAAAGTTCTTGATGGTAAAGGTATCATGTTCCTAGGAAACATGATATTTAATAATTAAGCATTTCCTGTATTTAATTTATTATTTTTATCTCGGATATTTTCATAATGATATTATCTTTGGATGCATTTCATTTTCAGTTATTATTTTATTGGCATGTGTGTTCAGTTATTTACCTTACGATGTTGATTAATCCTATTTATTATTAATAGATTCTATTTTACATAACCTTTATTGATAATTTTAGATCACCCTTAATTTTCTTTCTTTCGTAGTTTATGAAGATGAAATAATTTAATGAGTTCAAAGATACTATTTACTTTCATTTATTATGTTCAATTTGTGTTACCAATTTAATAATGGATCCATGTATGTATTTAGTTCATCAATATTAATAGACTAATCGATCCTTGGTGATGTGATCCCTTGTATCCTATTCCAATGTTAAAAATTAACCATTGGACCTGTTCTACTGGAGTTGGGGTTGTTACATCTGATCTCAAACACATTCTGATGATGTGTTTCGGACATGAATGCCTTAACTTTATTAGGGTCTACAGCTATACCCATATTAGACACCACATTTCCTAGGAACCTCACCTCTTGAATTGAAAATTCACACTTTGAAAAATTGAATAAATATGATGTGATTGAAAAAAACTCAAGACTATATCTGGGTTCCTGGCATATTTCTTAGGCATCAGAAAGTAGATGAGTATATTATTAATGAACACTACAAAAGATGATTCTAGGTATGGGTGTATGTTCTTGTTCATGAGATCCATGGACACTTCCAGTTTGTTTTTCAGTATGAACGACATCACCAAGTACTCATACAGCCCATACCTGCTCATAAATACCATATTCATAATTTCATCCTCTCTAAATCACAACTGGTAATAGTTTGATTGTATATCAATCTTGGATAACCACCTATCTCCATGTAATAGATCAAAAAGTTCATCATTATTGGGAAATGGATATCAGTTATTTACCATCACCTAGTTCAACTTCCAGTAATCAACATCGAGCCGAATACTATCATCTGCCTTCTTAACGAAAAAATAGGTGCACCCCATAGTGAAGTACTAGATCTTATAAATTCATTCCTACCTAAGTAATATTTATACACCTTGAGATCCATAATCTTAGTTGGAGCCATATGATATGGGGGGTATCAAAATGGGTTGCACACCTAGTATGAGATTTAAATCAAAGTTAACTCCTCTATCAAGAGGGAGTCATATTAATTCATATGAGAATATATCCTAATAGAGATCCATGATTGGATGAGGATATGAGGGAGGCTACCACTGATCCTAATAAAAGGTCAAATCCCTCCATCTATGTTATGATCATCCTGATTTGACTCAAGTCCACCCCCACTCTTCCTACTACTAGTTCCTACTCTCTAATCATCATGAAATTCTCTCCCTTCGGTGAGGTAAAAGATGACCATCTATGATCGTAATCAATGTGATCTTGAAATATTGTTAGTCAATCCATATTGAGAATCACATCAAAAGTAATCATCTCTAAAATCATGAATTCCTACATATATCTGTAGCCAGAGATGACTGATGGATACTATAGGAATCGGTGAATATGTTCCACTCTCATTTCCATTGGTGTATCAAGGGAGAATAACTCAAAGTTTAACTTAACTAGCACGTCAAGTCCAATAACTACTTGTGAAGATATGAAATAATGTGAAGCACCAGTATTGAATATGGTATTTGACAGAGTGTAAGTGATCAGAAACATACCTCAAACAGTGGATATGCCTTCCCCAATATTTTTTGGAATTTGATCCACCACATAGACACATCATGCATTGACTATATAACCTTATCCTTGAGTCACTATCATTTTAGAAGTCTGTATTCCCTAATTGGAACCCCGACCGGATCCATGGGTTGAATATTGTACCAATCCTCTACCTGTGTGAAGACCCAATCTTAGTGATCTATAGAAAAACTACTGAATATAGCCCATCCTTTCACACTATTGGTACTTTCTATTGGGTGTTGTGAATACTCAGTTGTAGTGTTTAAACTTACCATAATTAAAGCACTGTGATTCACCTCCAGAAGAAACCAAAGATATTGAACTCTACTAAACTTGCAAACCACTGCTCCGCTGCATATTCCTGACCTTCCAATTCCTGTCATCAGAAGATTCACTCACATAATTAGTTTCAGGACCACCTATATGAGTAGTGAATGGTAGGAAAATATTAGTTTCTCATCCGTCCTCTAGAATCCTCTTGATAGTCAAGACCTTTCTCATAATCTATGGGTATGATGTTTGGTCGAAGATCTGGATTAGCTCTTTATGGTTGTGTTGGAGTCTGATTTCAAACTTCCTGGCCTTATAGGCCTCGTTTCCATACAAAATAGTTATAAAACAAAGGATCTCGGTAAATCATGTAGAGTGTGATGATACTGTCATGGATCCAAACTACCGCTCCATAAACTACTATGCTTGATCGATATTTATCATATCAGGGTAAAATCTATAAAATACAAGTCTTTTAATACCTCCCAAGTGAGTCCCTCACATCATCCAAACTATCCCATAACTCCCCACCAATTCTTGTTGGGTCCCTGCAACATAAAGGCTACTAGCTTCACCTTCCTATTTTATGGCGTATCAACAAGATTGAATATATCCTCTATGATATATACCCAAACCTTATAATTCTATGGTCTTCTAGTTCCCAATAATTATGGAGGATGCGGGATCTATAAATCAATGGCGTGTTCTACCTTGTATCTCAGTGGTGGGTGGAATGGAACCACTGCCTGAACCACTGGGGAAGGAGTAGAAACATGATCAATAGAACCCTCCTACTCAGCTAGTGGTCAAATAAAATATATTTGAGATGAAATATTATATAAGAAGGATGGTTAGGAACATAATAGATAATATTTAGTTTTACGAGATCACAAGGTAAGAGTATACCCTCAACCCAAGGCATAACCCTCCTAGAACTTACTCTGGCCTCTATCCATACACTTTATTCACAGTCGTCATAAATATACTAACACAATAGCATACTCAGTTAAAATAAAAAATCTAGTACAGATATATCACAACCGCATGACAACAAAGATATATTACACACATAAAAGCTATCCTAAACTGATAGCATAAATCAGGGAATTTAATTAAAAAACAAATATGCATA
The DNA here is from genome assembly GCA_963277665.1 of Viscum album. NCBI lineage: Eukaryota > Viridiplantae > Streptophyta > Magnoliopsida > Santalales > Viscaceae > Viscum > Viscum album. The sequence continues at coordinate 1,465,198,137 of OY728138.1, read as the reverse complement.
ATAACAATAGGTATATATATATGGATGTGAAATTTTATGATTTTTCAGGATGCATAAACACATGAGAAATCTCATAAATCACATATTAATATCCTTTGAATTACCCAAGGTAAATTTAATCAACTATAATAGCAAAACAAAATTTTCCTCACTTTATGGTAACTTAGAGGTCCACTATATAGTGTTTGACACACACTGTCATAGTTCACTTACTGAGTCCTAGCCACCCAATATTTTGTCTATCCTATCCCATTTGAAGTAAAAAAGTATAATGAGTTAGTGAATTCTGATGCTCTGAAACCATTTTTTAACACCTTAACTTGAACCACTAGGTTTGAACCAGAGGGTCACATGACATCATGCATGCCTCCCCATACGTAAGAGGATTCTAAATAGCATTGAGGGTTTGAGTCTATCAATGGAGAGACTATACCTTTAGTATCATGTTATATGATACTTATTAAACAATAAACAATATAATAAATAATCTGAGTAAACATGCAGAAACTAAATAAATGGCATACATATCATATAAATAAAACATCTGCCAATGTGGAAAACCTATTTGGTGTAAATAAATAATAAATAAATAAATAAATAGCATTTTAGGGGTCCTTTGGATTCCATATCATCCCACCACTTACTATGTGCTCCTCTTCTCAACCATCAACCATAGGGCCCTTACCTTTCACAAGATCTCTCATGAAATCTACAAGCGTACCAAAATTTTCAAGTAGGTTGTGAGTATAAGACTCAGTTGGACACCACCAATGAAACCTTAACCAGATTTTATCAAGTATAACAAGTGTATTCCATAATGAAAATAATATGTGATGAGTATATACATACAATATAAAACTAATAAGTGTTTCACTAAAAAATCTTCAAGAATCCTGACTATACCAGCTTCATCTATATGTCGAAAGGATAGTCATGGTATATCATAATACAAAAGTACCAGTACTAAGCTCGAAATCCATATCCTGATAATCATGAGGCATCAAATTTGAATCATAACCCAAGGACATCATATCACGACTTTGTCACAGGTCAATCCCCAAGGTTGTATTTTACCACAAGTCAGGTCCCCAAGTTATTACACCCAATTTATGCCTCAGTAAAACCCCTCGGGAAATCATTCCCCTCAGGTCAGGCCCCCAATCAATCATGCCCCATACCCTATGCACAGTTCTGTCGATGTCTTCATCGAAATCCGCACACACTCCCCATCTAAGGGATGAAAATAACATGATGTTCTACTAGTCTCACATACCAATACACAAACTCCAAGACATTGATATCACACATCATAGGGTATGCATACAATGAGGACGTAATATATCATCATGATAAATAAATTAGCAATACATGACATCATGTGATCATAATCAAACATGAAAGAAAGCTACTCTAGAAATACCCATGGAATCAAATATCATAGTAGGTCTCACAGGCTACACACACACCCACATGCAATCAAAATCAAGCACGATAATTATTTATTCCAATACAATAATCATATAATGTAAACATGTGTAAATGAGATCCCAATATAATAATGAACATTCTACCTCAAGTCGTTGATGTCAACAACAAGAATAAACCACATTTTGTTGTTTGAAAGTTAGAGTGGAAACCTCAACAGTCAAGAACACCTCCTCGTGGACTTAATATCATAATCTTTGACACGCCAACAATCTAGGTTCACTAAGGGTTTATATAACCAAAACTATTTATTTTATTTTAAAAATAAATAAAATATCACATATGATGACACTTTTTTATCTCTTGGATAACTTCCAAAATATAATTTAGGTCAAGACATGTGAAAGAAATATTCTCCTCAATAATAATTATAAAACCACATTTCATAATTTATATCTCTAAATTAATTCAAGAACATGTGTGGAATTCCTTATAATTATTCTTTAATAAAACCAAGTAATTATCCTTGAAATTTACATAGTTATCATCTAATGATTTGATATCATTATCGCATGTTAATTCACTTATAATTATCCTAGGATAATTTTTATAATTATATTTTAATAATTATACTTATAAATTATCCCCTCACAATTATCTTATCATAATTTTTTTCCATAAATTATCCTTTGATCATTTGATGCAATTATACTTTAATAATTATTGATAATTATTTTCGATAATTCACGTAATTTGTTTTGATAGTTCTTGATAAATTATCCCTTTATAATTATTCGATGATAATTTTTCATAAATTATGATTTGATAATTTGATATTTTATCTTTTGATAATTTTGATAATTATCCTTTCATAATTCAAAGAAATTATTGTTTGATAATTTTAATAAATTTTCACTTGATAACTTCATGCGATTATCATTTGATCAAAGCCATAAATTATCCATCAGATAATTTATTATAAACTATACTTTGATAATTATAAATTATTATCTTCAACAAACTCATGAAAAATCATTTGATAATTTAATTTAAAATTAACATTTGATAATGTTGTGGAATTATCTTTTATAAATACTAGGATTTATTTTTTAAGTATACAACCAATTTATTTTCTATAATTTTTTATAATAAAGGATAAAAATAAAAGAATAATAATGAAATAATAAATAAAAATAAAAAATAAAAACTCAAACCTGGTGCAATACTATACTTGAAGGGGGAACTGCATACCAAAATGGAGTAGAGAAGCCCAGATTGGATCATCAGTTACTCTACTCTTCCCACACAAGGGAATCCCTAATAACTCGAACTATCTGGGATTAACTGAGATAAAGGATAAATCATTTAGGTATAAGAAAAAAACCCAAATGTATATTCCATCGATCAAATTTCAAAATCTTAAAGTAATCCACTGTTTCAACTGAAAACTAAAGTGGGTCATTAATGTCACCCATTCAATACATTTTTTTAGGTAAAATTCATTCAAATATAAGATTTTTAAAGACCCCAACATGTAAAAATAGAAGTTATTACGAGTAGTATAGAGGAGATTAAAAAAATGAATTTAATATTTAATTTAATAAAAAATAAATAAATAAATAATTTACCCTCATATGTGATTTATCCAAAGACTCAACATACAGAAAGTAAATATCGCACCTATGGTGAACCTCATACCCCAAACCTAATAGTGGTCTCATATTTTTCATATGATACACCATTTGGGAGATAATGAAATTTTTTACAAAAAAATATAACAAAAATATTAAATACATTACCTTCATGTGGGATGTTACCAAACACCCAACACGCATAAATATTATATCTCACCTAGGGTAAAATACATATTCTATACCTAAAGGTTGTCTTAGATTTCCAATATGAGACACCGTTCAGGAGATATTCTATTATTTTAGAAAAATAGTACACGCATGGTATAATATATTTAATATTTTTATTCTGTCAACATTGAGGCTCTACAGGACTCAAATTATTAGTTTAACTTGTTACCTAACTCTGAAAATTTACTATAGAATATTTTAAGGGGATAATTGGGATTTTAACCTAACACAAATCCTTTTCATCATTAATTAAGTGTTTTTTATTAAAAGGTTATTTTTTCACATAAAAATACTCATAAATTATTATCAAATATGATTTTTATTATCATCAAAAATTGAGAATATTATAGGATTTTAGTGGATAATCCATGAATTTAACATCCCAGGAATGGTTAAGAGTAGATTTCATATGAGGGATCAAACCCTACAAATACTATTATCCATCTTTACTTGATTTCTATTATTTTACGTGGTGTCGTATGTCAGGTAAAAATGAATAGATACATAAGTATTAAATAGATTCCTAGGTTCAATTCCAAAAGGTAAGGAAGGATTTAAACAATAAATTAGAATTATTAAAATTTGGATAACACTTGATTCACACCCCCTCCCCCCACTCTGGTGTTTCTGTATGGTCCACTAGGAATTAACATATATAAAGAGTGGATAGAAAAAAAATATGGATTTTATAATCAAATAGACCCAAATAATTTAAAATTTATTAATTAATGTTTATTAATGAGTTAAATAGTAAATTAATGGTGTCTATATATATGAATAAAACTATAAAAGATCTAGAGTTTGGGTAAGTCAATATGGATTATATTTATAATTCATAATTTTTTTATCTAAATTGGAGAAACAATATTAAAGTATATTAAATTTGTAAATTAATTTTTAATGTTATTATTATTGAATAGGTATTAACTGAGTCTTCAAGTGATAATTTGGAACCTATAAATAATTTTTAACAATTTAAATTTTTGATATCTTTTTTCTAGGGAAAATATAAGTATTGTGAAACAAGATAGTTATTTTCCCTTTAGGATAAGATAAAAATAATTCCAACACTATATAATATCCTTAGTTTCATGAATTATTGTGATATTTGATTCATTTATTTCTAGGTATTATAATCATAGATACTTTTCAAGAATCATTTTCTTCCCCAAAAAATCCTATGGTGACATGATTTGTGATATTTTCCTAAAAATATTGACTGAAGAGAAATCCACTACTAGATAATTTTTTATGGATTATTCCAACGATGCATTGATAAAAAACCAATATAGTAATTAATTGGTTTATCAATATCCCATATTGTATTTTTTTCAATACCAAAACTCACTATAACTTCAAACTCTCTTGTTTCTAAAAGTGGAGGTAGTAAATGAAATATGGATACATGTTTGATCACATTACATAGGAAAAAAACATGATATTCTAAATTTTGATAGGATTTTTTTGATTTTTCAATTTCTAATCAATCTATGGATAAGATAATTAAATTTCCATGTCCAAACAGTCAATTCATGAGATAGATGAAGAGAGAGTAAATTTATGAACACTTGATATTAAATAAATTCTTTACTCAATTTGTTCATTATATTTTTCATATTGAATAATACATTAAAAAAAGTTTGTGTATAGATGTCAATCAACAGAACAAACTTTCTACTTCCCCAATAGTGAAGAGTGAAATCAAAAACATGATAAATGATTCTTTTGGAATTATAGGGAAATATCATCAAAATAAAAACATATCAATAAAAATAGTTTAGGTTTTTGTAGATATTTATATGGAAATAATTCATTTGTAACTTTAGTACAAGAAGATCAAGATTGCAACATATTAGATGATCCTCTTCTCGATGTTTCATAGACCAACAAAAGAGAAAAAATTATAGAGAATATAATATGTTTCATGAATTATTCAAAGATGGAAATCGTGATTAATATAGAGTGTAACACCCTAATAATAATTATGAAATATTTCTATTTAAATAATTTAATTTCTTATATAGATAGTGATACACACAACACTGAGTTTAAATAAACTACAATAATCTATTAAAATACTGTTAATTAAAATGAAATTTATCGCCTAACCATTGGATTAGAGGGTATGAATTATATTAAAAAAATTACAAAAAGAAAATATGGGTATATATGTATAAAATTAATTCATTTTTTATCAATTGATTATAAATGAAAAAAAAAATCATTCGAAAGAAAAAGAAATATTTTTCTGAAAAACAATTTTTATAAATGCAATGTAATTTTATCTTAATAAATTAAATGAATCCCTATTAGTGGATTATTTTAATGAAATTTATGCATTATTGACAATATAAAATGTTTTAAACATTCAAAAAATATTTTTGTAAGTACATGATAAGAATAAATCCATTTTTATGCTTGAAAAGGGATTTTTTTCTAAAAACAACTTTTGTCGCATTTTGCACACTTACTTTAAAATTAATTTCTGCCATTTATAGGTATTGAATAAGATAAAATGAATTAAATATTAAGAATTAGGAGGTTCAAATTCATTAAATATCCCCCCTTTATTTTTGGTCAATATAAATAGTTTCCGTGGAAAATTTATTACCTCGGTATAGGGTAAATCAAGTTAATCTCGGATAAAACAATGTGGCAAGGCAATAATTTTTCATCGTAATTATTATTATATGAATTTAATTTGACTCTTATCACCTTAGGCTTTAAATTGATTTGTTTAATGGATAACTACCCATGAAAATGACATATATCATATTTAAATCAAATAAAGTTACAAAATGTCACTTTGTTTTTAATGTCTCTTATGTGTCCACATAGGGACAAAAATTAGTTATAAATGAATATAAATGTCTATTTTAAGATTAATAAAATTATTTTAAGGATATAAATTTATTTAAAAAAATTTAAATTATATAATTACCTTAAATGTTTATGCCGCACTAATACAATATTAATTTAATTAACAATAAAAAAAATAAATGATTTTAAAAAATATTAGAAGTGATATAATTTGAGTAATTTATTGTATTACATGAGTTTTATAGGTTAATATGACATATTAGTATTTTTTTAAAATATTATATTCTAATTCAAACTTTGACTTTAGGTTTTCAAAACCAAATTAAATGAATAGTGTCAAAATTTATAATAAAGATATTTTATCAAAATAATATTTTATTAAATTTTTTAGAAAACATGAAATAAGATAAGGTGGATGTGATATGCTCTAAAATGTCATAAATTTTCTATTTAATGCCCAATTATCATCTTATAAATAAAAATTAAAACCCTTCACTACTGCAAATATGGCCTTTAAAAGCACTAGAAAAGTCCATTTACAGCGCTAAAACAAGCGCTCTTAATCGAAGCGTAGATAAATAACCCTTTTATCAGTGCTAAAAAAAGCACTGATAAATGGGTACTTTATCAATGATTTTTTAAATGCACCGATAAAAGTTAAAAAATAGTAAAAAAAATTAAAAAAATATTCCTGCAATTTTAGGAAGCTTCAATAGCACTTGAATCCCCCTTCAACAGTACCGCCCACCCCAGCCTGCACGCCCCAGTAGCCAACCTACCCTTGTCTTTAATAGAGCTTAGCCCCATTTCAACCTGTGTGTGCGCCCTGCCTCCCCTTGGATTCGAACCCGGAACCTCTTGCATGCAAGCCTAAACCTTTACCACTCCACCATATTTCTTTTCTCTCCATTTAATAATATATCTATTGATTTATATATATATAGTTATAATTACTTGTATATTAATATATATTTATATTAACATATATATATAAATATTTATATTAATATATATATTTAGTTATATTAATATATATATATACATATCCGTATATTAATATATATAGTTATATTTATATATTAATATATTTATTCATATATTAATATATTTTTATAAGATCAATTTTAAATACATTTATAAAATATTATTTTTTTTGTGTGTTTATAAATAAATAAATACATATATACAATACACACACACACACACACATATATATATATATAATTTATATGTTTATCTATAAGTATATTTATACATATTTATATATATATTTAAAATTATTATATATTAATATGTATAGACATATGTTTAGAATATATAGATAATATATATTAGTTTGTCAATACAGACACAAACAAATATATATATACACATACACATTATATTGGTATATAAATATTTATATATATTTATTTTAAATAAAATGGATATTAGTTTTTTATTTATAAAATGCTTATATATTGATAAATATATTTTATATGTAAATATGTTTAATTATTTATTTATAAAATTAAATTTTTATGTGTGAATATATAAAAAATCTGTATATATTCTTATATATTTGATTATAAATAACAGTACATTATAAAAAATGATAAAAATTTCAAATACATAATATGAATATCAATGTAATCCCTTGAAATAAATTCATTCCCCACTGAAAAAGGGAAAAAAGACCCCCTTAAACAAGGCTTAAATTCCATTGAATGTTAAAAAATTCGGGTATCCGAAATAAAAACTCAGTTTTGGAGTCTTTTTGGGGAATTTTTGGCCTTGAAAAATGAAACATACGGTTCCCCTATGTTTCAAGAATGTAGAGCTCATCGCAGGCTTCGATTTGATATGCTGTAAAACTCAATCAGACACTCGGATAAAAAGTCATGGTAGTTTGAATTTTGAGTTACGTTTTTAACTTATTTTAAATATTTTGTTTTTTTTTTTGATTTTTGGTGTCTTAAAACTATTATTAAATTATTATTAGTTTATGATAACTAGAAAATTATTAATTAATAATTTTTTAAGATATTTTATAAGTTATTTTCACTACATATCTTATATATTAAGTGAAAATGCTTATTTATAATTATCTAAAACATTTTTTAAAAATATATATTATATTTATATAAATATAAATATACTTATATATTTATATATCAATAAATTATTTTTTATGAAATATAATTTTTTTTGAAATATACACTTTATCAGCGCTAGGGAAAAAGCACTGATAAAGGTGGCCCCTTTAACAAAACTAAAAACTTTGATAAAGAGGTGTCTTTATTATTGCTAAAAAGGAATTGACAAAGGCACCCCCTTTATCAGCACCTTTTTTTTATCATTGTAAAATTATGTCGATGCAGAAACCCAGTTTTGTGGTAGTGCTTTAATAATGAAAAATTTGTTACCGTAGATGTAATTAAAATTGGCTGACTAAAGGTTAATCAAAATGATAAGATTTAAAATGATACCAAAATTTGTATAAATTGTATTGGTCTATGGGATTAAGACCATGTCAAACCTTATCTTAGAATCCTTATACATGGAGTCATTTGTATTGAGAATTAATTTATAAAAATTTAATCTTTTGAGAAATTCCAAAAGTGACCCTCACATCAATTATAAAAGGCCACCCCCTCTTTCACGTATTTACACAACATTTAGCCTTATATATCAAAACAATCTGGAAAAAACTCTTCTAAACTTCCTTATACGCATTATAGAGGTTTTTTATTCTCAAAAGATCAACCCTAGTTCCCTTTAGAGGATATTAAAGGATTCGTTATAAAGAAGAGGTAATTGCCTTACTCGATCACTTTCTTTTCTACTCTTATTTACCTCCAATAAATATATAGAATTTATCATAAAATAATAACATCATTATTATCAATATTTTTAAATGTTATTATGATTATAAAAACATCACTATAGACCCTCTTTCCCGTCAAATGAGAATTAAAATTATCGTTTGTGCGTATGCACGACTTACCATCTCCAAGTGTGTGGATTGCCACTTCCATGAAGTAATGTGATTTGTTTTTCATTTATATCTTACTTGAGTGGTAATAATAAAGAATTTGATTAATATTTATGATATATATTATATAATAACTATCCTATAAAGGATAATTAATATTTACCTTTCTTTCATTCCATTCGTCAAGAAATGAAAATAGTGTTCATGCGCACGTATGACCTGCCGTCTCCATGAACGGTGTAATTCATTTTTTATCTATAAAATTTATGGACAACTATAAATATGTATATAATGAATATAAATTATATTTATATCATTATTAATATTCTGTAGATGATGTAACTAAGATAAATTTATAGGGAACAAAACTACTTAGTTAAAATAGTCATAATCAATGGAACAGTTAACACCTTGAAATGATGATTTTAATAAGGAATTATTGGTAAAAGGGGATGTTGAAATGTTATAAAGGGATAATATATGATATTATAGGTTTTAAAATGAATATATTATATAATTATAATGAAATTTAAGTTTATTAAACAGGATGTTAGAGTGCTTTTTAGTAACATAGAACTCGAGGTAAGGGATTTTATATTACATTATCATTTTTTATAAGGATAGTTTATGATTAAGTTATGATGATGAAATATTATGATTAATCTATCAAGATACTCATTAATTTTATTACCCTTTAGTTATTTATTGAAAATTCATGTTTTCTTTTCATTTTTCTCACCTCTTGTACTCAAGAGACTAAGAATATGTTTTAAGGAAAATCAACTTCATTTATCTCTTCACATAGAAAACATTTTCTTCTATATCCATGTTTTCTAAAAATTATTTAAATAATTTTTTTAATATTCTCCTATGATTTTTTAAATTCATTTTTAAACATCTTTTAATTTCATTAAAATGGTTCCGAAGGAATATTTTTTTCATTTTTAAAACAAGGTACTTTATGACTTTTCTAACAAAAAATATGGAAGGAATGTTTTTTTAACATAAACGGAATGAAAAAAATTTCCCAATATCATGAATAATTTTTTTAAGCTTCCTTTACAATTTTAAATGGTTTTTTGTGAAGATTTTTCCCTTTATATTTACATAGTTTTTTTAATATGTGATTTTAAAATGGAAACTTCATTTTTATAAAGGATTTTTTAATGATCTTTTAATGGTATTTTTATTCATCAATGACAACAACCTTAAATGTTTCTTATGATTTACTAGGAATATTATCCAATTATACCATACTCGTTCTTTCTTTAAATGTTTTATGTTTATAATGTCATTGTTTTATGAAACCTGGTCTTTTTTCATGGGTTTTTCTATGATTTAATGTTAATAAAACCCATTTATTTTAATGGGTTACAATATGATGAATTATTTATGAATTTGTGGAACACATATATATGATTTTCATTATGTTATGGCTGGAAAATATATATCCTTCAAATTAATTGGGTAAATTTTTATATCTCATGAGATAAAAATGATAATAAAAGGGAGTGAACCCAGTTCAGTAATGGACTATGTCCACTATGAAAGTCTTGGGAGTGAACCTTGACTACTAATATGGTTTAGGGAATGAACCCATTCCACTATGATATCCTTGTAAATGATCCTTTACTACTAAGTAAATAATTTTCTTTTCTTATGTGCATTCCATTAATCTATGTGTTATGCCTATATTAAGCTTTGATGGCTCATGTTATTTTATTTCCTTATGATTCATGTCATATGAACTACCAAGATTTATTCCATGACTTGATATTATGATATTTGATATAAAGGGTATGGTTTTAAAATGTTAATAGTATATTCTTATACCCATATGCTCGTGTTATTCTTATGTGATCATTTATATCTCCTTTTTTACCCTTACTGAGCATCTAATCTCACCCATTTATTATGTTTCCTTTCCCTAGGTTATAGAGAAATGTATTAAGTTTGATATGTCTAATAAGGGTTCTAGTTATGAAGAAATAAGTGGGATCCAATGTAGATATTTTATGAACCCATTTTTTGTGTCCAAGTTTCCAAAGATATTAGACCTAAAATTTTCTAGTGTGGATGAAATGTTATGTAATTAATATTCATCTATTAATATGTAATATCTATGTATGAAATGTATAGGTCTATTTAGTTGGAATGAGATCAAGGTTTAGTTATGCATTGAAAAATAGGAGGAGAAAACTTCTGTAAGAACCCTATGGATAAGTATAAGTAGAGGATAAAGTCCTAAAGTTTTATTAATGATCTTGAATGATATCGGTTAAACCTAAGGTGTCATAGAAGAAGTTTCAACATTTTAGACATCCTATAAATTATTTTTTCATGATTATGTGGTTTCCCACCATAATTATTATTTCTCACACTGTGATTTTTGGTATTATTCAATGGATAGAACCTGAAGGAATCATGTTAACATTGAATAAGATGTAAAATGAAATGATTATTCTTCTGAGGAACCGAATGTTATGGCCATTGGGATAAAAAATCTTATTGATATGCTCACACAACTCTCTTAAGATATGAATCACACTAAGCTTCCAAATGAGTAAATAAGGGCACAACATTTTCTTGAGTTCTTTGTGAGGTATATTCCACCTTATTTTAGTGGGTCCAATGATCCACTAGTCACTAAGAAATGGATTGGAACCATTGAAAATATATTTTCCTTTCTTCATTATTAAGAACATTTGAAATTTATTCAAAATATTTATCATTTATAAGGTGAATCATATCAGTGGAAGACTCTTATCAAGAACACAAGAGAACAAAAAAAAGTGAATCTATGGAAGGGGATAGTTTTAAAATCTTATTTTTCAACAAGTGAATTTCTCATATTCTTCATAAAAAAATATAGAAATAATTACTTGAGTTAAAGCATAAGTATGATTAATTAAATAGTAATTATAAGGAAAAAATCACAGGACTTGGGAGGTATGCTTCAAGTATTATCATCCAACCTGAAAGTAAGGTTGATAAATTCTTCAGTGACTTAAAACCAAGCCTCCAAATAGAATTATCCATAAGTTAATTTGGTATCTATGAATAAATTTTTCAATGTTCTCTTTAGGTGGAGATAGATATTGGAGTTACCCATCAATCTCATGGATTTTATAACAATAGAAAAATTGAATTCAAAATGAAATTCTAAAAACCATAGAGTGAAGAAGATGAACTTTACTTTATAATAATATTGTGGATAGAAACATATAGTAAATTTTCTTAAGGTAACTAGTAAATGTTTCAAGTATGGAAAGGAAGCTCATCGGGCAATCAAATACTGAAGTTATGGGAAGAAGTTAGTTAATAATATCAGTAGATATGAAGCTTTACAAGATGAACCACCCACACTAAAGTGTTTTAAATGCAATGGGTATGGGAATTATTATAATTAGTGATAAAATTCAAAGGGTAATGATGATGATTGACATCAAAAACCACTTAGTAATTGAGATAAAGTGAAACCACATGTGATCACAATTTCTGATGAGGGGTATGATGATGATGTGGTCAAAGGTACACTTAACATCCACTCTAGAACTTCTAATTTATAATTTATTTTAGATATACCCACTATTTTATATTTAAAAACTTTTCTAAGGGTATCATAGTACCACCTAAAAAATTAGATATTGAGTTAGTAGTAACAACTTGTAATGTTATGATGATCGCATCCTAATTCTATGCCTCTTATCCAGTTGATGTTTATGGGAATTTGTTCCCTATAAATAATTTCATTATTTCTAAATTTTAATTAAATGATATTCTGGTCATGGCTTGGATTTATTAATATAAATCCCATAAAAAATTTTGAGGAAGGGAAATTATGTTTGATATTTCAATCCAACCTATGATCACCAATCTGTGTGATGAAAAAAATGAACTTCTGGTGAAAATTAAATCCATGTTATGGATCATGATTCATTTTAAAAGGGGGAATTTATATCATATGGTTGGGGAGAAAATAAAAATCTAAGATATTCCTATTGTGTAGGAGTTTATTTATGTCTTTTTGGAAGGGTTTTTTGATCTTCCATAGAATCATGAAGTTAAGTTTTCAGTAAAACTATTACTTGGTGATACAGCTATTTCCAAGTATCTATATAGAATAGCCCCATTTTGGTTTCAAAAATAAAAGAAGAAACTTCTATATAATCTTGATAAGTGATTCATTCCGAAAAGTGTGTCACCTTGGGGTGAACCTGTTCAGTTTATTAATAAGAAAGATGGATTAATGCATCTTTTCATTGATTATTGAGAATATAACAAGATAACTATCAAGAAAAAGAATCATCTACATGGTATTTATTACTTGTTTGATAAAATGTGTGGAGATCAATACTTTTTCAAGATGGATCTTCATTCTGGATATTATAAACTGAGGTTCAAGAATGAGGATATACCAAAGACAATATTTCATACAAGGTATGGACACTATGAATTTATAGTGATGCATTTTAGTCTTACCAATTCCCTCAATATCTTCACGGATTTGATGAATATATTATTTATAGATTACATTGATCAGTTTCTGGTAGAATTTATAGATGATATTCTTATTTATTCAAAGAGTAAGGAAGAGCATGAATATAATTTGAGAATTGTTCTAAAGACCCGAAGGAAGGATAATTTTTATGAAAAATATACCAAGTGTGCATTTTAGCTTTGGAAATTTTTATTCTTTGGTCACATAATCTCAAGTGGGGGTATATCAGTAGACCTTTCAATGATAAATGTTATTGAGCATTGGCCCAAACCAACCACTATGACTAATATCCATAGTTTTCTTGGTTTCACTGGATATTATTGTCAATTTGTGGAGAATATTTCATGGTTATCGAATCCACTCATAAATTCAACTTGGATGGTATCCAAGTTCCTTTAGAAGTATGAATGTGAGAAATTTTTTAAGTAACCAAGGTGAAGTCTAGTCAGCACACCTATTCTTATAAAACCCTATAGTACAGAATTTTTTTCAATTTAATGTGATGAATTAATGAAGGTAATGTGATGCTTCCTTAGAGAGAACAATATTGTTATAGCTTATGCCTCATAAAAACTAAATGTCCATGATAAAAATTATGTAAATCATGATTTAGAGTTAGCTATGGTAATTTTTACATTAAATATATAGAGGCATTATATCTATAGATAAAGGTGAGACCTACCGATGCATCGAGGAGCTATAGGGGGCTCCACCTGTCACTTACTAAGTCCAATGCATTCCTCGTATGAAAAGGTTTAAAAATAACATATACATTCATATTAAAACTAGCATACGAAATGTCAATACTTTATACATAACCCTTGAATGGTATAAAAATAACACATCCATAGTCAAACAGATCACAAAAACTTCAATACAATATGGAAGATTTGTATCATAACAAATCAACTTCAAATAATCTTAAAATCCATCAAAGGATGTTGAAATAGATGAAATCAAAACCTTTTTTTATAGAAATATCTCTTTCTATTTTGAAATAATTTAGAAGTCATATAATTATAAAAGAAAACATTATTTTGAAAATATTATTATAATCTTGTAATTGAAGATTTGACGATGTTATAACGGTAGAATATAGTTGCACGTGCTGTATAAGTAAAAAACATTCTTGCCTTAATTTTGTTGAAAAGGGCATAAAGTAACTTGTTTGGAAAATGACGGAAAGATTATTTTTTAAACATATTATAAAATTCAAAAAATGGTATAAATTACTTTAACCCCTATTCTAGGAAATAGTAAAAACATTTTGAAATACATTTTAAGAAACATGGATGTGGATGATAAAGATGTCCCAGTAGATAATTACATATAAACAACCTTGAATAATGAAGAGGTTGTAGAATTAACCCTTACCTTGTACTTTTACTTGGTTGAGGGTAGGTTAAACTCCTGTATAATGGTTAAATAATGGTTATTAAATTATACAAGAACCATATACATTAATATGATATCATATATGATCTTTTAATATTTCTTTGTTAATAATATCTTAGTATTATCGTTGTTTCGGGTGTTAACTGATTCGTTTTCCTTTATATGCTTTGTTATGTAAGAAATGTTTGTTATGGATAGGATGTATCTTATTCATATTCATAATGATATTAAGTATTTAAACATTATCTTTAATCATCTAATTAGAATTAGTCTTGAATGGATACGATGGGGAATGAATCTCATCGCGTTCGTGGAGATAGTAATCCGTACGTACGCACGAGCGACAATATCATTCTTTTGATATTAAAATAATATATAATTGGATGTTATATCATATATAAAGGATCATTATCATGTTATATTTATTATTTACATCAATTACACATCATTATTATACCCATCCAAATATTAATGTATTGAATAACAATTACACCACGACGTGGAGACAGTAAGTCGTTCATATGCACGTATGGTGACATGTCATTAAAAGGATGGATAGAATAGTGAATATGGTTGTACCATATTTATAATAACATCACATTATATATAATACAGTGTATTTATTTTTTTTAATGGAAACAACAAGTAAATAAGAAGTGGAAGAAGAAAAAACATGAAAGAGGTGGTGAGATATTTACCTCTTCTTTGGGTTCTTCCTTTTGATTTGATAAAAAGGGCTTATTAAGTTTGATTTATGACTAAAGGAAGTGCTCTAGGATTAAAGGAGGAGAGTTGAGAGGATATTTTGGTAGGGGTTGGCTGATCCAAATGGTTTTGAAGATGTTAATTAGAGAGAAGGGGGAGTGCCCTTTTATAAGAGGGGTGAGGGGCACCTTAGGAAAAGCTAGAAATATTATTTTATAATAAAATTATTTTCGGTCTATAATGGATTCAAATTGATTTATTTATAATATAATATGGGAATGGTTCGAAATCCACTCAACCAATAGGTTTTAGATAGGTTTGGGTCACTATATTAACCTTATCTTTTCGATTTAACTCTTAGTTAATTAGTTTGACATTTACCATGTCTCTTTGTATTTTTATATTATATGGTTAATAATATTACTATATACTTCCAAGAGAACACCAAGTGGTTCCTTAATGATACACCTATAATTATATAAGTCTTTTTTTCCAAACCTTAGATTTTTATGAATAGAATATCAATTAATAATATAATATTTGATTTAAAAACTTTTTTATGTCAATTTTGACACTATTTGGTATTTTATTTTTTCAAAATTTATAACAGCATTATTACTTAGAATAAAATTCATCTAACCAACCCTAATATGTCATATTAACCTATAAAATTAGCTTAATTCATAAAAAGTCTCAAATTACATTTATTTGGATATTTATAATATCAATTATTTTAATATTTTATTAATTAGGTAATTACTGCATCATCATTGTGTCATTAATAAATTTAATTATTTAATGTCTAAAAATTATAAATATAATAAAATTATGTAGTAAATCTTTTTATCTTTCTAATGAATATTTATAGTCTAATTTATCCAATGTGTAACATTATATTAAAAAAAATTAGTTATTAAACTTTGAATTTAACACTTTTAACTCTTCTTTGAATTAAATAATAATAAATGCCCTAATCTAATCCAAGTGGACCTAAAGGATCATATTTTATTTATAAGGTTATTTATGGTAGAATTAAACTTATCTAATAGAATCAAGTCATGTTTTAGGGTAATAATAATATCGTTTTTACCCTTAATTACCCTATTTACTTTTAACTGTGGTAAATAAAAGTAAAAAAGTTACTATTCACCAAAAATTATTTTCATCTTATTGAACCACATTTTACTTACTTATATAAACCGTTCCTCTTAGATTTTTGAAATTCAACTCAAAGAAGCGGTAAAATTAAGTTTTATGTAAATTTGCAAATGCTCCTAGGAGGTGGGTAAAAGACGGTGAAAAGTTCAATAAAAATTTTATATATCTAAAATTATTATAAATTGACTCAAATGAATTATATTGACCTTATATTGGTATTATGTATCTATTTTGACCTAAAATAAATTTAAACAAAATAAATAATTATTTAAATAAAAATTCGGTTTTAAACTATAATTCAGTGTTTTTCACTATTCATCAAAAATTGAATGTTTTTCAAAAAAAAACAAAAATTCACCCTAAGATAATTTCAATATTAAAAATCCAAAAATGAAGTCCATTTTGAAAGATAAAATTTATAAAATTTAAAAAAGTGGGTATTACTATTCATAACTGATGGTTTGATTAGTTGTGGTGTGTTAGAACTCGAAGTTGCGTACAACACACGCTACTGTATTACTCAAAGAGAAGTGTACCATGGAAGCTTGGAGTGTTACATTCTCTCCTCATTCAAATAATTTCATCCTTGGAATTTTTAGAATATTACTACATAAAAAGACTCAGGTAGTTCTTCATCATAAGTTCCTTGGGTTCTCACGTTTCATCTTCCATCTTATGGTTTCTCCATAGAACTTTTACCAGATGAGTCGTCTGGTTTCTCAGCACTTGTTATCTTGTATCAAGAATCTTGACAGGATCTTCATAATAAGACAAATCGGGTTCCAGTTCTAATTCCTCATAGGTGAGTACATGCATTGGGTCAAGCATGTATTTTCTCAATAGTGAAACGTGGAACACATCTTGAACTTTGGAGAGACTTGGAGGCATTTCCAAACAGTAAGAAATAGACCCAATTCGTTCTAGAATTTCTAAAGGTCTTATGTACATGGGACTTAATTTTACCTTCTTACCAAATCGTATAACTCCCTTACATGGAGATACCTTAAATAAAACATGATCTCATACCTAAAATTTCAAATCCTTCCTTCGGTTATCGGCATAGATCTTCTGCCTACTTTGAGCTGCTTTCATGTGGGTCTGGATTACCTTCACCTTCTCCATTGTTTCCTCCACAAGTTTTGGTCCTACGAGTTTTCTTTCACCAACATCATCCCAACAGGTTGGTGTGCGACATCTCTTTCCATATAACGCTTCATATGGTGACATTTGAATACTTGAATGGAAGCTATTATTATAGGAAAATTCTACCATAGGTAAATATTGATCCCACATACCTTGAAAGTCAAGTGATCAAGATCTCAACATGTCTTCTAAGTTTTGAATAGTCTGTTCTGATTGTCCATTAGTTTGAGGGTGGTAGGCAGTGCTCAAATAAAGTTTAGTATCCAGGGCTTTCTGAAGACTTTTCCAGAACCTTGATGTAAAACATGGATCACGATCAGAAACAATCGATAGTGTTAGTCCATGAAGTCTTACAACTTCATTAATATATAGTATTTCTAGACGTTCAAGTGGTAAATCATCTCTTATAGCAAGAAAATGTGACGACTTGGTAAGACGATCAATAATGACCCATATTGCATCGTTCCTTCTAGGAGTCTTTGGTAGTCTCATGACAAAGTCCATCGTAATATTATCTCATTTCTATTCAGGTATGGGAATAGGTTTCAGGAATCCTCTAGGCTATTGCCTTCCAGCTTTCACTTATTGACAAACCATACATCTTGAGACAAAATCAGAAATCTCCCTCTTCATGTTGTCCCACCAAAAATGTTCCTCCATATCTCTATACATCTTAGTGCAACTAGGGTGTACAGAGAAATTAGAACTATGATCATCATCCAACAATTCCCTTTTTAGATCAAGTATATCGGGAACACAAAGTCTCTTACCAAATTTCAAAATTCCAACTTCATATACAAAGTCTCTAAATTTCCCATCATTCACAGCTTTAATCTTCTTTTGAAACACTTCATCATTGGCCTGAGAACTCTTTATCCTTTCTAGTAAATTTGGTTTGGAAACCATTTGAAAATGTATTGATGTTTCACCTTCCATGGTGATTCCCATATCCATCTTTACTAGATCCATGTATATAAGATCCTTTTAAACTCTCATCTTGTTCAAAACTCCATGATCCTTTCTACTCAAAGAATCTACCACCTTATTTTCCTTCCCTGGGTGGTAGTGTATAGTGAAATCATAATCCTTGAGTAGTTCAAGCCATCTCATTTGCCTCATGTTCAGTTCTTTCTATGAGAAAATATACTTCAAACTCTTGTGATTGGTATATATCTCACATTTTTCACCATAGAGATAGTGTGTCCAAATATTCAAATAAATGATTATAGCTTCTAACTCAAGATCATGAATAGGATAGTTTTGTTCATGAATTTTTAGTTGTCGTGATGCATAGAAAATAACCCTGTCATTCTGCATAAGGACACAACCAAGTCCTTTCATTGATGCATCACTATAAATAACAAACCAATCATTCCCCTATGGTAAAGTCAATATAGGAGCATTGGCTAATCTTCTTTTCACTTTTTCAAAACATTATTCACACTCTTTTGTCCAAAAAAATTTAACCCCTTTACGTGTGAGCTTGGTTAATGGGTTACCCAATCGGGAAAAATTCTGGACGAAACGCCGATAATAACCTGCTAAACCAATAAAACTGCATACCTCAGTTATACTCATCGGTGCTGGCCATTATTTTATTTCTCTTGTATTATAAGGATCAATAGAGATTCCATCCTTAGAGACAATATGGCCAAGAAAATAAATCTCCTGAAGCCAGAATTCACACTTGCTAAACTTACCATATAATTCGTGTCTTCTAAGAGTCTTCAGGATAATGCGCATGTGATTTTCATGATCTTCATAGATTTTGGAGTATACCAATAAATCATCAATAAATACCACTAAAAATTCATAAAGATATTCCTTGAAAACTCTATTCATTAGATTCATGAAGACAGAGGGTGAATTAGTCAATCCAAAAGGCATTACTATAAACTCGTAATTCCTGTACCTGGTTCGAAATGCTATTTTCAAAATGTCTTCCTTCTTCACGAACAACTAATTATATCCATATCTAAGTTCAATCTTTGAAACGTATTGAGCTCCATGAATTTGGTTGAATAAATCATCAATGTGAGGTAGGGGATAATTGTTATTTATTGTTATAGCATTGATCTCACTATAGTCAATGCACAACCTCATAGATCCATCTTTCTTCTTAACAAAAAGGACAGGGGATCCCCATGGAAAAACACTAGGGAGAATAAATCCCTTATTACTCAATTCCTATAGTTTTTTCTTTAGTTCCACTAATTCCACAGTGGCCATTCTATAAGGGGTCTTTGATATGGACCTTGATCCAGGAATTAAATCAATGTAAAACTCAATTTATCATTCTGGAGGATGTCTAGGTAAATCTTCTAGAAACACATCAACATATTCTTTCACAATAGGTACATCCTCTATTTGAACATTCCTTTCCTCACCCACAATTATTTCACTCTCTTCCTCCACAATAATTGAATTTAGTTGAGCTACTGGGGGTGGATCTAGATAAAAATTATGTGGTGATGATTCTTCTCTAAAGATAAGGTGTTCTTTATCATCTTCATCAAAAAATAGTAACCTCATTCTTCTTACAATAAATTTTTTGCATCATGGTATGAAATCCAATCCATACCAAGGATTATATCAAATTCAATCATGGGTATGATGATGAGATTAGCAGATAAAGAACATTTATATGCACTAATGGGGACTGATTCACAAAACTTTGTAGCAATGATACTTCCCTTAGGAGTTTTGACTGACAACTCCCTTGTTAAATCAAATTGGAAATATCTAATTTTCATAGAAAACTGGGAAGATATGAAACAATGTGATGATCCAAAATCAAATAAAGCATTGTCTAAACTTGAGGAAACCATTAAATTACCTGCTACTACGTCTTTCGAAGCTTCAACCTCAGTAGTAGTGATAGCATAAGCTTGGCATTGATCCCTTGGCCTTTTCTGAGGTAAGTTCACCTAACGCTTAGGACATTCATTTGCATAATGTTACATTTCTCTATAATTGTAGTATTCAACATTAACATCCTCTTTCTTCCCCTTGAAATCGTGAACTTGGTGGCCTTTTTCAACACACTTGTAACATACTCCCATTCTCTTCAGACAAGTACCAGGGTTTTTCTTCCCACATTTAATGTAGGATGGATATTCAACTTTTCTCTTCTTCCCCTTATTTCCATTTCTAGAGTGTTCAGCAGATCTCTTCTTCTCTTGATTTTATTTAAAGTCATAAGACTTATAGAATTATTTTTCTATCTTGATAGCACATGAGACAATATATTCGTACGACGAGAATGATTGTGAGAGTAAAGCTCGACAGAGAAATAGTTTTAACCCATCAAAGAAACTATTAATCTTACTTCTTGGGTTAAGTATATAATCTGAAGCATGCCTCGCTAACCTTGTAAAGTTAGCTTCATACATTGCGACATTCTCATCCTCCTTTTACATCAGACTCAGAAATTGCCTTTCCATATCTGCTCGATGCTCATGAGGGAAGTATTTTTCTAATAAAATCTCTTTAAACTCCCTCCATTCCATATTTGATACTTCATCATATTCCTTTGTGTTTTGAATCAATGACCACCATTGATCAGCATCTCCAGTGAGGCGGTAAACTGCCATGAAAACTTTTTCCCTTTCACTACTCCCCAAGGTGTGGAATATTTTCTCTAAGGAATCTATCCATTGCTCAGCTACTAATGTATTTTTACCCCCATTGAATGTTGGTGTTTATTGCCTCATGAAGTGATATAACATTGATCCTCCACCATGCGGATCAGGGTGCTCTATACGGGTAAGGTTATTATTTATAACCTGAGTGAGTTGTCCCAGTATGGTGATTAGATGATCAGCACCGATCACATCACCAGCTCTACTATAATTATCTTGAGTATGTGGGAAATCACTACATGGAGTGCGTGCATTGATACAGTTTCCATTCCTTCCACTATGCGCCATTTCTAAACAATGGCATAAACTAGATTAGTTTATGAATCGAAATACATAATTCCAAACTTGTAAAACACTTAACAAAAATTGAACAGCTTATGCATACAATCCATAATCATAAAAAAAATGTTTTCTTTGAGGAATTATATACTCATAAACCCTTCACAGTGGTTCTTAAATAAAATGAGAATTATCCTAAGCATATACCCTAGGAGTGTCATAACCAAGAGTGCATCAAGGCCCATTGTCGTGTACCAGGATACCCCAGGTCAAGCCTGAAACTCCTTGTCGGAGTTTTAACTCCTAGGTACATCTGTGCCAGAACCGCCTCTATCTACTCATATCCAGATAGGGATTTATTTCTTGGAAAACTCACAAAATATCAACAATTCCAAAATTCTAGGATGTTCTTCTATACTAATCCTCAAAGACTATCATAGGGTAATGTTCTCTAATCAAAATTTATCTAAATATAGCTTCCAAGTTCAGTACTAAACTTCCTCTAATACCAAATATAACATCCTAACCCTAGTTACCCAGAGTCAGTGCATTATTACATAATATTGGAATGATCAAAAAAGATCAAGTCTCGAAATACCGATTAGTTTAGTATCCTTGGAAGTACTAGATTCATTCATAAGGTTTAAATTACATCATAAAATGTAAAACTACAACAACATTGTTTCCTTAGACAACACTGATATCCCATAGACTATCCCTACAGATGAGTCATAATATACTTCTTTGCATCCTGGGAAAAATAAAACATTGAAAGGGGTGATCTCAGATGCTCAGTAAGGATAACAATATAGCGAAAACTTTCATTAATAAGCATAAACATTTAAGGAAATGTATAAAACTAAAACAAAAGCCTATTAAACATAAACGTCATCATAATATGGAAAATATAAATCAAAATAATTCCATTTACTTACTCACATTTATATTCTACTAGTCGAATAATCACATGCAATATCAATAGCCACTTTCATAATGATGGAATGCACAGTTCTAGACTTTTATAACCACATAGTCAAGGCCTTGTGCTAAGACTACAATTAAGATTTTGTCAAAGCCTTATGCCAAGACAATAGTTTGTCTCATGAGACCTACCGATGCATCGAGGATCTATAGTGGCCTCCACCTTTCACTTACTTAGTCCAATTCATTCCTCATATTAAAAGGTTTAAACATAACATAAACATCCGTATTAAAACTATCATACAAAATGTCAATACTTTATCCATAAAACATGAATGGTATAAAAATAACATATCCACAGTCAAACATATAACAAAAACTTCAATATAATATTCAAGATTTGTATCATAATAAATCAACTTCAAATAAGCTTAAAATCCATCGAAGGATGTTGACATAGATGAAATCAAAACCTTTTTTTAGAGAAATATCTCTTTCTATTTAGAAATCATTTAGAAGTCATATAATAATAAAATAAAACATTTATTTTTAAAATATTCATATAATCTTGTAAGGGAAGCTTCGACGATGTTATAACGGTGGAATATAGTTGCACCTGTCGTATAAGTAAAAAAACATTCTAACCTTAATTTTTTCCAAAATGGCATAAAGTAACTTGTTTGGAAAACGACAGAAAGATTCCTTTTTAAACATCTTATAAAAGTCAAACTAGGGTATAAATGACTTTAACCCCTAGTGTAGGAAATAGTAAAAACATTTTGAAATACATTTTAAGAAACATGGATGTGTATGATAAAGAGGTCCCAGAAGATAATTACATATAAACAAACTTGAAAACTGGAGAGGTTGTAGAATTAACCCTTACCTTGTACTTTTCATTGGTAAAGGGTAGGTTAACCTCCTTTATAATGGTGAAATAATTGTTATTAAATTATACAAGAACCGTATACATTAATATGATATCATATATGATCTTTTAATATTGCTTTGTTAATAATATCTTAGTATTATCGTCGTTTCGGGTGTTAACTGATTCGTTTTACTTTATATGATTTGTTACATAAGTAATGTTTCTTATGGATAGGATTTATCTTATTCATATTCATAATGATATTAATTTTTTAAAAATTATTTTTAATCATCTAATTAAAATTAGTCTTGAATGGATACGATGGGGAATGAATCTCATCGCGTTCGTGGAGACGGTAATCTGTACGTACGCACGAGCGACAATATCATTCTTTTGATATTAAAATAATATATAATTGGATGTTATATCATATATACAGGATCATTATCATGTTATATTTATTATTTACATCAATTACACATCATTATTATACCCATCCAAATAATAATGTATTGAATAACAATTACACCACGACGTGGAGACGGTATGCCGTTCGTACGCACGTATGGTGGCATGTCATTAAAAGGATGGATAGAATAATGAATATGGTTGTACCATATTTATAATAACATCACATTATATAGAAGATACTGGAGTTATTATTTTATAATGTAAATAACAAGGAAAGAAGAAGTGGAAGAAGAAAAAACATGAAAGAGGTGGTGAGATATTTACCTCTTCTTCGGGTTCTTCCTTTTGATTTGATCAAAGGGGATCATTAGGTTAGATTTATGACTAAATGAAGGCCTCTAGGATTAAGGTAGGACAGCTTATAGGATATTTGGGTAGCTTTTGGCCGAGCCAAATGGATTTTAAGAGTGGATTAGAGATAATGGGGAGTTCCTTTTTATAAGAGGGGTGAGGGGCACCTTAGAAAAAGATAGAAATATTATTTTATAATAAAATAATTTTCGGTTTATAAGGGATCCAAATTGATTTATTTATAATATAAGGTGGTAATGGGTCTAAATACACTTAACCAATAGGTTTTAGACAGGTTTGGGTCACTATATTAACCTTATCGTTTAGATTTAACTCTTAGTTAATTAGTTTGACATTTACCATGTTTCTTTGTATTTTTTTATTATATGGTTAATAATCTTACTATATACTTACAAGAGAACCCCAAGTAGTTCATTAATGATACACCTACCATTATATAATTCTTTTGGTCAAACCTTAGATTTTTAGTAATAGAATATCAATTAATAATATAATTTTTTTTTAAAAACTCTTTTATGTCAATTTTGAAACTATTTGGTATTTTGATTTTGCTAAATTTATAACAGCATTATTACTTCGAACAAAATTAATCTAACCAACCCTAATATGTAATATTAACCTATAAAATTAGTTTAATTCATAAAAAGTCTCAAATTACATTTATTTGGATATTTATAATATCAATTATTTTAATATTTCATTAATTAGGTAATTACTGCATCATCATTGTGTCATAAATAAATTTAATAATTTAATGTATAAAAATTGTAAATAAAATAAAATTATGTAGGAAATATTTTAATCTTTCTAATGAATATTTATAGTCAGATTTATCTTATGTGTAACCCTATATTAAAAATGTTTTAGTTATTAAACTTTGAATTTAATACTTTTAACTCTTCTTTGAATTAAATAATAATAAATGTCCTAATCTAATCCAAGTGGACCTAAAGGATCATATTTTATTCCTAAGGTTCTTTTTGGTCGAATTAAACTTATCCAATAGAATTAGGACATGTGTTAGGGTAATAATAATTTCATTTTTACCCTTAATTATCCTATTTACTTTTAACCGTGGTAAATAAAAGTAAAAAGTTACTATTCACCAAAAATTATTTTCATCTTATTGAACCACATTTTACTTAATAATATCAACTATATCTCTCTTATTTTTGAAATTAAACTTATATAAGCGGTAAAATTAAGTTTTATGTAAATTTGCATATGCTCCTTGGAGGTGGGTAAAAGACGGTGAAAAGTTCAATAAAATTTTTATATATCAAAAATTATTATAAACTGACTCCAATGAATTACACTGAGCTTATATTAGTATTATGTATCTATTTTGACCTAAAATTTTTAAATAAAATAAATAATTATTTATATAAAAATTCAGTTTTAAACTATAACGCAGTGTTTTTCACTATTCATCAAAAATTGAAAGTTTTCAGAAAAATACCAAAAATTCACCCTAAGATAATTTCAATATTCCGAATCCAAAAATGAAGTACATTTTGAAAGATAAAATTTATAAAATTTAAAAAAGTGGGTATTACTATTCATAACAGCTAGTTTGATTGGTTGTGGTGTGTTAGAACTCGAAGTTGCGTACAACACACACTACTATATTATTTAAAGAGAAGCGTACCGTTGAAGCTTGGGGTGTTACAAGATGTAGAGCTATAAAATAAGGTGAGAAATGTTCCTAATTACAACCTTTATTGTAATGGAATGATAAGATTCAGGAACTGTGTATGTGTTCTATTCATACTATAATTAAAGAAGGATCATATGGATGAAGATCCTAGTTCCTCATTCTCTATTCATCCTAGAAGTATGAAGATGTATAGATATTTTAAAGAGTATATTTTGTAGGATGGAATAAAGAGAGATATTACAAAGTTTGTATCTTGGAACTTAGTATATCAGCAAGCTAAGGCTAAGATACATAAGTCTAAGGGATGTTATAACCATTACCCATACAAGAATGGAAATAGGAAAACATCATCATGGATTTTATCTTTTGACTCCCCAAAACTTATAAAGGGGATAATTTCATATGGTATGTAGTTGATCGCCTTATGAAGTGATAACACTTCATTTCCATTAGATAATATTTCTATCTTGATAAAATAACTTGTTTATACATTAAGAAAGTGGTAATATTTCAGGGTGTACCACTATTAATAATATCGGATTGAGATCTGAAATTTGCCTCAAAGTTTTGGAGAAGTATTCAGCAGGCTCTGGATAAATAGTTAATTTTCATCACTACTTATCATCCTTTTACAAATGGTCAGTATGATAGGACCATTAAAACCCTAGAAAAAAAATTTTAAGCTTTCTATTTGGATTTCAAAGGTGGTTGTGATCAAAACCTTCCTTTAGTGTACTTTTCTTACAACAATATCTTTCACTCCAGTATTCATATAGCTCCTTATGAAGCCCTCTATGGTGGGATGTGCATAACACCAACATAATAGAATAAAGTTGTAGAAAGAAAGGCATTGGGATCTTATATATCTAATTAAATCGTAAATAAGGTTACATCCATTCAATAGCACATAAGATCATCTCATAGTCGACAAAATAGTAATGCTGACAATCATTAGAAATATTTAGAGTTTGAAGTCGGTGATAAGGTATTCCTATGAATATCTCCATGGCATAGGGTGATGACATTTTAAAATAAGTGTAATATAATCCCTAGGAATATCAGTCCTCTTAAAATTATTGATCATAATAGGATGGTATCTTATTTATTGGCACTTCCTCTAAATCTCTCTCATGTTCATGATGTGTTCCATGTATCTATCCTGACGAAGTATATACATCATCCTTCACATGTACTAAAATAAAAGGTTTTACTACTGGAGAAATATATTTATTATGAATAAAATGTAGAAGATATTATAAATGATAGAGAGAATTTTCTATGAAATAAGACCACTCACCTAGTAATAGTTTTGTGGTGAAACCACCAATTTGAGGAAACTGCATAAGAACGTAAGGATGTGATGAGGCAAAAGTACCCAAATCTGTTTTCATCAGAGTGAATAATAAAAAAGGAAAAATTCATTTTAATGGGGGTATAATGTAGAAAACTGACAATTTTTATGAAATATTTCTCTTCAAATAATTTTATTTCTTCAATTGCTTCTGTTACACACAACAACGAGTATAAATAAACTGCAATATATTATCAAAATATTATTATTTAAAATGACAGTAATCTCTCATCCGTTAGATTGGTGGGTATGAATAGGAATAACTAAATTATGAAAAAATTATGGTTATATATGCATAAAATTAATTCGTTGGTTATCAATTGATTATAAATGAAAATAAAAATCATTTTTAAATAAAAAGAAATATTTTTCTAAAAAATATTTTTTATGTACACAATGTATTTTTATCTTAATAAATTGAATTACTACCTATTGGTGAGTGATTTTAATGAAATTTAAGTATTATTTACTTTATAAAATTTTTTAAATATTTGAAAAAAAATTAATCATAAGATAAGAATAATTCCAGATTTATGCTTAAAAATATACTTTTTTCTAAAAAGAATCTTTTGTAACATTTTTTTCCACTTACTTTAAAATTAATCTATACCATTTCTATGTATTTTATTAGATATAATGAATTACATATTTAAAATTAGGAGGTTCAAATTTGGTAAATAGGCCCATTTTATTTTTGTTCAATATAAATAGTAACCATGGTAGAATTTATCACCACGGTAAAGGGTAAATTGTGTTAATCTGGGTTAAAACTAAGTTGTAACACCCAGGTTAAGAGGTCAGCCCATATTCCCTTTCGATTCAACAATGGATGGCTTGTGCTTCCCGGATGCAGGGAAATTATCTTAGAGGCATGGGGGTCTGAAGCCATTGGGAGTCCTCTCCCAAGAATTGTTGTGAAACTTAAACATATTAAGGGGCTGCTGAGGGAATTTAGCAGAAAATCATTTTCAATAATTGATGAGGATATCAGGCAATCAGAGGAGAAGCTGTCCAAGATTTAGATCGGTCAGGAGTAGCAACATATCCTATCTAGAGAGGAAATAATAGCCTATAATAGACTTGATTATCTATTAATGGTGAAGGAAAGATTGGTAATAAATCAACTCAATGTGAAATGGTTACATAATGGGGATAGGAACTCCATGTTCTTCAATAGAGTGGACAAGGAAAAGAGGGTGTGTGCAAGGAATAAGGTGATCAGCATTGGTGGGCACCTCTACACCAAAAAAAGTGAGATTGATCTAGATGTTATTGATAACTTTAAGAGGATATATTCTGATAATGGGCAGTCCAGTATTCACTGAATGGTAGACAACATCATACCTTGTATTAAGTATCATTCTAATCAGCTTCTAATTACTCCCCCATGAAAAGAGGAGATCAGATCTACTCTCTTCTCTCTCAATCTTTAGAGTGCCCCAAGTCCTGATGGGTTCACTAACCAATTTTTCATGTTCTATTGGGACATTTTTCAGAATGATATTGAACAGGACATTAAAGATTTGTTTTTGCACTCATATATGCCCCATGGAATGAGCTCCTGTTTCATTTCTCTCATCCCCAAGAAAGAGAATGCTCTTGACATCAAGGATTTCAGGCCAGTTTCACTTGGGAACACAATACCCAAAATTATTAGTAAAATTATGGTGAGCAGGATGAATGGGCTGATTGATGTCATGATTACTGCTAATCAATTTGGATTTTTCCCTAGGAGGAGCATCTAAAAGTTTCTCTTCATGTCCTCTAAGAGTGTCAATCTTATGAGAAGAAATACAAAGGATGGGAATTTTTCCCTCAAAATTGATATTTCCAAGGCTTTTGAAACTCTTAAATAGAGCTTCCTTCTTGATTTCCTTAGACGTTTTGGATTCTCGAATGGGATTTTTAATATGATTTGTATCATACTTGGCTAGTCAAGGCTGCCAATTCTTGTTAATCGTGCCCTGGGGGGTTTTTACCCTTGCACCAGGGGGGTACGACAAGGTGATCCACTCTCTGGTATTCTTTTTCCATTGCATAGGATTACCTTAGTAGATGTATTAATGAACTTTCTCAACTGGGACTCTAAAAGAAGATTAGGGTTGGTGTGAGTGAACATGCCCCATCTCACCTATTGTATGCAGATGACATCTTGTTACTTGGTTAAGCTTCGAGGAAACCTATTTGCTCTATTAAATCTCTATTCAGTCATTATGTGGAGGTTTAATTCCAAGCCATCAGTGGGGACAAGTCTTCCATTATTTTTGGGAATGGAATTTTGGTTTGTAAAAGGAATAGAATTATCAGGTATCTTGGGGTGAGGAGGAGATCCCTGCCTTTCCAGTACTTTGGGATCCCACTATTTTGGTGGAAAGTGAAAAGACAGCACTTGGAGGGTATTTATGCTGGTATTGTACATCATATGGCCAACTGTAAAGGTAAGTCTATGTCCCTGGCTGGGAGGATCTGCCTTGTGAACTCAGTGATCACATCGAAGTTTGTCTACTCCTTCTCTCTCTATCGACGGTCGAGATGACTTCTCAAAGAGCTTCAAGGCATGGTACGGAATTTCATATGGATGGGGTCACCTCATGAGATGAATTTGATTACTGTTTCGTGGAAGGAGTGCATCAAGCCTGTAGAGATGGGGGACCTTGGACTCAAAGATCTCTATACCTTTAATGATGTTTTTATTGGGAAATTCTCTTGGAACCTAATTTCTCATGAAAATGATGATGATTTCCTTTCGAATAGAATCACAATGAGGATTCTAAATGGTTACAATTATTATATTTTTTCATCGTTTTGGGCATCTCTCAAGTAAGCATATGTGAGGATTATGCATGATACCAAATGGTTGGTTTGTAGGGACTCCACACTAGACTGTTGGAACACAAAGTGGCTCACACAACCCCTTTGTGATCTAAATGTGACACTTGAAGCTTCCCCTTTGCCTATCTCGGATTTACTATCCCAGATGCACTCTCTTAATCTTCTTGTGAAAGTCAAGGATGAAATCAATAATTATGTTTTTATGGATCATGACACATTGATTTGGACCTGTAGCAGAAATGGGCAGTTAAATTGCAGGGATTTTTAAATGAATCATTATGGGGGTCAAGCTTCTCCACCTTCTTGGCTAATGCAATTTAGAGTTTGATTTATTAGACCTTCCAGGTTATTTTTAATTTGTATAATCTGGAAAAATATCATTCCCACAAATGAGCTTCTCAAGAGGGACGATATTCAGATGGCCTCCATGTGTTCCCTCTGCAAAGCTGAAGAGGATTATGTATAGCACGTTTTCACAGGGTGTATTCAAGCCAAAATATTATGGCCTTATATTGGCTCTGTGTTTGGGGTTACGTTTGATACCTGTGGTATAGTTCTGGAGCTTCTGTCTGACCTACTTCATGGCTGTTTCAGTGAGCAGATTTATAACCTACTGTTAGCGGCGATTGCTACTGTTATTGCAGCCATATGGGAAGTTCAGAATGCTGCTGTCTTCAGTGGTGTGCACTCCATGATACAGAAAGTCACGGTGGCTATACACAGAGAGGTTTTTGATTCTTCTCTTGTGCAGGATGGCGCCATGTCTAACACAGTTTCTGACCTCCAAATTCTGAGAAATCTTGGTGTTTCGGGTCGGCCATGCAAACCCCGAATGCTGAAATATATTAGATGGATACCACCCATTGTTCCTTACCTTAAGGTAAATGTTTATGGGGCTGTGTTGGGTGCACCAGGTCCATTGGGTTGTGGGGGGAGTTTTTCGCACCTATTGTGGGTTTGTAAATGGATGCTTCCACCACACCATTGGAATTGGCACTGCCTTTGAAGCTGAACTATGGGCAATGATCTATGATATCAGGTACGCTATCCAATTTAATTGGGAATCTATGTGGATTGAATCTGATTCTCAGACTGTGGTTCATGCTTTGAGAACAAAGATGCGTCAAGTCCCTTTGTGTGTGCCGCCTCAGTGGGTTGACTACCTCAGCAAGATCGCTCGAATGCGAGTGGATGTCTCACATGTCTACCGGGAGGCCAATTAGGTGGCAGATGCATTGTCAAAGTAGGCACTCATTGATCTTGGGGGGATGTGGTCTTTCATGGCTCCTAAATACTATGCCCCGCTGGTGGAGGCAGATAGATGCAGTGTGATGCACACTAGTTTATGTAACAACCCCTTGTACGCCTGACTTGGTTCCTTATTTTATTTTATTTATTAGGATCGGCTTCCACTGGTTTCTGGATTTTCTAGTAAGTTTTAAGACCATAATTTCTTATAATAATTCTTAATGTATTAAGTTAATTCTACCCTTATCACTTTAGTCTCTAAATAGATAATTTTAATGGACACTTCTCCATGAAAATGACCTATGTAATATTTAAATCTAAAAAAGTTACAAAATGTCACTCTCTTTGTTTTTAATATCTATTTTGTGTCCATAGAGAGACAAAATAAAGTTATAACTTAATATAAATGAATATTTTTAGCCTAATTAAATTATTTTTATAATATATATTTTATTTTATTTTTTATAAGTTATATAATTGCCTTAAATTCTTGTATAACACTAACACTATATTTATTTAATTAATAGAAAAAATAAAATAAATGATTTTAAAAAATATTAAAATCAATATAATTTGATTAATTTATAATGTTACATGAATTATATAGGTTAATATGAAATTTTATTTCTTTGTTAAAAGATTATATTCGAATTATAACTTTGTCTTTATGTCTTTTGAGTCAAATTAAATGAATAGTGTCAAAATTGACAATAATGATATTCTATCAAAATAATATTTTATTAAATTATTTAAAAATAATAAAAATCTTGAAATAATACAAGTTGGATATTATATGGTATAAAATTTCATAAATTTAAATGCAAATTTTTACCTTAAAATTAAAAATCACAACCCTTTAATATTGAAAAAGTTGTACTCTAGTTAAAATTAAAATTAAAATTGGTTAACTAGGGGTTAATCCAAATGATAAGGTTTAAAAAGATAAAAAAATTGTATAAATTATATTTTTATATGGTATTACAACAATATACTACCTTATATTAGAATCCATGTCCATTTGGAATCATTTTCCTTGATAATGAATTTACTATAATTTAATCTTTTTATAAATTCTAAAAGTGCATCTCGCCTCAATTATAAAAGGGAACCTCATCCATCAATTATTTAAAACACATTGAGACTTTTATATAAACCAAACTCTACCAATTTCTCTTTTTAAATTCCCTATATACATTAAAGAGGTTCTTTTCTTCCCAAAATTTCAACCCCAGAGTCCATTAGAGGAGATCTGGAGGAGTCGCTTCAAATAAGAGGTAATTGCCTTACCCAGTCACTTTCTTTTCTACTATTCTTTAAGTCCTATATATCTATTTTATTTATCATAAAATATTAATTTAATTATACTAAATATTATTGAATGTTGTTATTATTATGAAAACACCATTATACACCCTCTTTCCCATAAAATGAGAAATGAAAGTATCACTCATGCGTAAGTACAGCTTACAGTCTCCACATAGTGATACAATTCGTTTTTCATCACCATATTTTATAGATGTGTATTATGATGGGATTAATGTTTATATATAAGATTTATAACATAATTATAATTATTAAATTATAATATCACATCTACTTACTTACCAAATAATTATTTGGAATATGATAGTGTCGTTCATGCGTAGTGTGAACTACCACCTCCATGAAGCTATGTGATTCATTTTTCATTTATATTTTACTTGGATGGTAATAAGGAATATGGTGATGAATATATATTATATATATGATATAATAATGATCCTATAAATGTTAATTAATATTTATCTTTCTTTCATTCCATCCGTCAAAAAATGATAATAACGTTCATGCATATGTACGACATGTCGTCCCAATAAATGGTGTAATTTGTTTTTCTATATCTAACATTTATAGAT
Source organism: Viscum album (assembly GCA_963277665.1). Taxonomy (NCBI): domain Eukaryota; kingdom Viridiplantae; phylum Streptophyta; class Magnoliopsida; order Santalales; family Viscaceae; genus Viscum; species Viscum album. The sequence continues at coordinate 1,465,164,676 of OY728138.1, read as the reverse complement.
GACTAAAAATGTGTATTTTCATACCTAGACCCTATTGGTTAGTTTTTTAAAATTATTTTGATAGTTATTTTGAGTTTCAGTAGCAGACGGGTCAAGTTTTAATTTTTCGAAATCCTTTTCACTTTTTTGTGGTTCCCGCGCAGATGACCAAGTGGGTCTGACATAAGGTGCTCAACTTGTGCACAGTTTATAAAACCATGCAATGAGTGTGGAGCATAACCCTGTTGTGGGAAGCGTCAGGTGGTTCGTTTTGAGTGTGATTCAGTAAGCTACGTGTCTTTCCGCAAGCAAACTGTGCGATTGCCCAGAATTTTAAATAAATAAATTTAATGGTGATAAAATGTGAAATAATATAAAATGAGGTAATTGTTAAAAACTTAATAATAATAATAATAATTTTTATATATAATAATATTATTATTAATGATGTTATTATGATTATATTATTATAAATGTGGTCATTAAAATTTTTTTATTATTACTATTATTAAAATGTTTATTATTATTATTATTACTACTACTACTATATTAATTATTATATTAATTAGGGTTTTTAATTTGTGTTGAGGGAGAATATATTAGAGGGAAATTTAGGGAGAGGTTCATAAGAAGTCCATCCCATGACCCCCCCCCCCTCTTGAGTTCTCCCTACAGCACGTATGAAGCCCTTCTGGCTCCCTCCATGGCTGCTCAAACCCTCTCCCCAGCTAACCCTAGGCATGACCAGCATCCCCCCTTACCATCTCCTCCAGTAAAACACACCTTCTCCTTCTCTCCCTATGAATTGTGATGCACTAAGAAGCGGCCCCTTCAGGTGATGCGCAAGCCCCTAGCCGAGACACATTGGCACGTAACCCCTCAGGTTCACCTTGTAGCGGACACGATCCCACCTCGGATCCTTGCGGATCTTTGTTGTTTCATCTGATTTATTCATGGATCACCTTTGGATCATTAAGGTATGAGTTTCTATCTTCATTTTTAGTTCTTTTTCAGTCTCTCTGGTGTCCATGAAAGGGGCGTCCTAAACTATGGTTGGGTGATAACCCGAATTTCCATTTTATTCCTTCAATAGGGTATTCTATTAATTTATCGGGACTCATTGGTCCATGTTCCAGTATCCTCCTCCAAGGGTGAGGAAAATTCACTTGTTTCACTATGCTTCTAATGTTTTGGGTAAAGTTCTAAACTCGATTTTTGGTGTCGCACCGTTATTTAAGGGTATTAAAGCATTTATGGTTTCTTAATAATTTATTTAGGTGTGTGTTGAACCTTGATGCTAAGTTTTTATGGTCCTTACAATTGTTATAGTGAGTTTTGAACAACTTTGAAGGTGTGCGCATGCATATACTAAGGTATGAATATATGTAATATATATGTATCTTCCATGTACATATTCCCTCATGGTGTGGGGAATACATGCATTGAGTTAAGGGATATATATATATATATATATATATATATATATATATATGAAGGTATGTGCAAGTGTGTGGAGCAGTTCCGAGCAGTCGTTGATAAATCGGTCAACTGTTGAATGTTAAATTGGTCCTTCTTTTGAGGTAGGAGTTTCCATCCATTCTCTCTTTTAGGATCTTTCTATAGGCACTTTCAGGATTTCATTTAATTTATAAATGTTATTTTCACCTTTATAATAATGATATTTAATTCATTTAATGTTTTCATGATGGTTAGAATTGTTAAAAACTGCTTTGAAATAGTTCCTTGATTATGTGTAGGTGTTTCCATGCCTTTGTTCCCATTTTTAATCCACTTAATGCTCGTGTTTTCTTAGTTAAATCTTATATTATTTTTTTCACCTCTATTATGTTTATATTTAACTTATGTTAGTGTTTTCTTGTTGAAATATTTTATTAAAAATGGATTTTAGGATGCTCCTATCTTTACACACATGTTTATGCCTTGCCAACTTGGTTGGAACTAAATGCCTTTATCTTAAAATGGTATTGTTGGATGTCTTGAGTGGTGTTTGCTTCTAGAAACATTTTATAGAACTTCTTTTCCTATGTTGGTTTGTTTTATGGAATTTAGTATTTTTTTGGCAACGATTTTTCATGTCTCTTTGGAGGTTCGATGCACCATTAGTAGTTGCCACATCCATGGGTGCACTAGGTGCACCCATGGATGTTCCCTCAAATGAAGATGGTGCTTTGAATTGGTATTTTTCTCGAAACCCCGGTTTTCTAAGTGTTTCTTGTTTTATAAATGTTTTTGGTCTCTTTGTGTAGCTCTTTAAATTAGTTTGAAAATAAATCCATGAGTATATGTCTGTTTGGATTTTGGTGTATGTTTTGTTGAGCGTGTGGTGTAAGGGGTCATTTGGTTTGTTTTTATGAAATTGTTCATAGAATTACTAAATAATTTTATGGTAATATTTTAAAATTGGAACCTAGAGGCCCATTTGGATTTTTAAATACAAAAGTGGTGTTTAGAGTTGTTTTAAAAGAGCTTGTGCCATATTTTTATGAAGGCATTTGATTATGTAAAACTAAAGGCCCGATTGACAACTCCAAGTGTTTTAATAAATTGGTTCTGATAATAAAATGATGTGATGGAATGGTTGTCACTTTTAATTTTTGACATGTATGCATATATATATATATATATATATGAGTATATGGGTCACTCCTGTCTAGGGTAACCCTTTATGGGTGAATGCATAGGAACCGTCTGTGTTTGGGGTAGGCAAGTGCAGTGACGACTTGTGAGTTGAGTCACGCATGTGAGGGCCTTCCACCTACACAATGATACAACCACCACGGGTTCCTAGACATATTTTAGATGATCAAGTGATAGTTGCTGATCAACCCTGATTAGATAGGTTGGTACCCCTGGATTTTTTATTAGGTCGGGTGGGATTTTTTACTAGATTTGGTCAGTTTTGGCTGGCCAGTTGGTTATAGACATAGAAGATTCACCATACGTCGGCAGGTGGTTCCGAACCGAGTACATCCAGGGGTTTTCTAGGGAAGTTTAGGATCACCCATGGTTACTTAACTATTTACATTACTTGTTTAATTTTAGCTATATCTGCTAGTTTATTTCTAGCTTATACTATTTATTTATTTCTTTTAGAACAACCATGGACTTCCGATCTTGGTTTTTTTTATAAAATGGAAAATGGTTTTGGAAATGGTATGTAGTGTTTGTTTTATATTTATTTTAAATAATAAAAACATTTTTCTTATATTAAAAATTGAAATCCCTATTTTTTTAAGCTGTATTTCAAACTGGTGTTTGTAAACTACTTCGAAAAGGAGAACTTTTGGATTCAGTGGTTTATTATTGGTATAACTACTAAGTATATTGATTCCCATGCCTATTATATATTTCCAGTTGTAGGTTCAGACTATTGTTCAAGTTCCTGGTTTAGCTGTTCAATGTTAGAGAAGTCCTGGTTATGAGTTGGGTGGTGATCTAGAAGGTCACAAGGAGGTATGTGCAGATTATTTTTCTTTCCACTGCAAGTTTTATTTTTATCATTAGTCTTTATTTAATTAGTTGTCTTTTTTTCATGGGACAAATCGTTATGAACGGTTAGATTTTGATTCTCAGTACTAGTTTCCATCCTGGAGAGATCAGGAACGCCCTTCGGGACTTGTTGTGGACTATATTGAGTGACCAGTTCTGGTTGAATCGGGCTGGTTCATGAAAAAATAATATCATAGAATGCCCTTTCTATTTGGGGTGTCTGGTAGATGGAGATTAGGACTGTTGGGAATTGGGAGGTAGGTGCAGGAAGAGCATCACGAACTCTTTCTTGCACTGATCCTCAAGTCGCTGGGGGTAATATGGTATTTAAATATTATCTCTTGGATTGTTTTGGATTGATGGATGAAAATAAAGGCAAATTGGGTCATGTTGTGGCCTTACATGGGGTGGTGACCCATGTGGATTCCAAGTTCCCGGATCAGGGTCCTCTTAGTGTTATGCATTACTTGGGGCATGGCCCACCACCAAGTCACCAAGTTAGGCACAGTCACTAGTTCATCATTCTGGTGGTTTGTTTTTGGTTGTGTTTTATTTTGATTTTAGTTGATGTGAATGTATGTTAAAAGTTAAAGTAGTTTTAAAATGGAAAAAGGATTTCTTTCAAATGGTTTTAAAATTTGTGAAGTGGGTTTTTAAAGATAATATGTTTCGATTTGGAAAATTGGGTATGTGTTTGGATTTGATAAAGAAAAGAGTTGTTTGATCCTTGGTGCTCCTTATGGAGGATCACATGTGAGTGGGTATGTATGGAGAGTGCATGGGGGAACTTTTCCACAGATGATGTAAGTGGTATTTACACACATGTGATAGTTCGTAAGGTTTCATAGGTGTGGTTTAAAATTTAAAAGAGATGGTAGTTTTTGGAAAAGTAATCTTTGCTTGTGTTTTTATATGTTTGTCTTATTATCATGTTTCCCTTGGCTTGGGCTATTTCTTTGATTGGATTTTGGTTAATGTCAATTCCATTTGTGTTTTTCATGTTGTTCTGAATACACCGCCCAGAAAGTATCCAAAAGTTATTAATGAGCTATGCCCAATTCCTGGTTCTTTTCATGTGTTTCCTATTTATCGTGGTAATAGAAGTCTATTAGAGGAATTTTTGTGCTATAGGGAGATTGAATGTGTCTTTGGGTTGCGGGGAACTCCCGATGGGGTTAAGGTTTGTACCGTCTCAGGTTTATTTGAGGGTCCAATTCTTGACTAGTAAATATGGGATGCCCCACCATCATTTAAGTTTAGGGTGTAGTTGGTGGTGGTTGGCTCTCGTGAAGGTTCCCCATTGGGAAATGAGTGCATTCTGGAGGAACTTACCTCAAAGAATCTATCTTTGTCAGAACTGGCTCCTAGTTTTTCCGACCGCTCTCTTGTGCTCCATGAGTATAGCCAATCTAGGAATTCTAACTCATCGTGTTGGATCCATTTGAAAATGTACAACCATTGTGGTTGTTTGAATCATCGATTGGAAGGACTTAGAGACTGTAGGATACAAATTTATGACTGTGAGGTAGGAGATGCTTCAGCCATAAGGGCCCCAGCCATAGGTATCGGGGTAAAGCTCACGCACAGTCAGGAGTTATTGAGGGTGTGTGGAACCTCTGTCAGGATCATGTTTTTAGCTTTGGGATAGATATATCCAAAGTTTCCTTGTTCTATTCATGTCTTCTTTATAAGATCATACCTGTTGTGGTGGTGTGATGAGCTTGTTCTATCGCAATACAAGTGGTCTTATCTTCTCTTAGAGTGGGTTTTAAATAATTTGGATTCTTTGAAGGGTGTGGGGCCTATGGATAAATGGATCGGTTTTTATTTTTATTTGGTCTCAACTATTTTCTTTGGGGTGTTTGGTTTTGTGAAATAAAGGGGCAGTGTTTATGGTCACTTTCTTAGTTCGGACACCTCTCTATGGGTTTTCCTCCAGTGTGTTTCAATTTTGTAGGGGATTCCTCTATCCCAGTGTCCCGGTGTTCCAGTTTTCCCCAAAATGGTTTTAATTCTAGTGGTGGAGTGGTTCTGTTAGTGTTGAGAAAGTGGTTTGAGTTTGGGGTAGTAATTTCCTAGTCTCCAGTTACGATGATGATTTTATTTAGTCGGTGTTGGAGATGCTTGAGTTAATTTATCATCCTCAGGTTTCTTTGTTGTTTCATAGAAAGGTTTCTATTTATGTCTCTGGGGTGTTTGGTCCATGTGGAGAAATTGAATGAGTTCGGTTTGGGAGTTCCCACATTGTCCCTTGGGGTGATGTGTTCGGATTTCAAGGATTCCGTGTTAATGAATTCTTATGGTGGGGAGAACCATTTCTTGTTCACCCCTCAATCTCGGGCGGTGGTTTTTCTTGAATTTTTCGGTTGTGATGTGTGTAGGAAAAGGTCACCCCAAGTATTGTGGTTTTTCTCAGTTTTATGTGGGTATGGACTCAGGTTTTTGTTAACTGGCAGCTTGGTGACTTTCTAGGGGAAAAAGGTTGTGTGGTGGGTAGAATTATCACACCTCGACACTGTTGGTTAATTATTTTAAATTATTTTGATAGTTATTTTGATTTTCAGTAGGAGACGGGTTGAGTTTTAAGTTTTAGGAACCCTTTTCACCTTTTCGTGGTGCCCGTGCGGATGCCCAAGTGGGTCCGAGTTAAGGTAATTGACTTGGGAATAGTTTATAAAACAGTGCAACGAGTGTGCATCTTGACCGTGTAGTGGGCAGCGTTGGGTGGTTCAGCTTGAGTATGGTTCACTAAGCTACATGTCAGGCTACAAGCGAATCATGCGGTTTCCCAAAATTTTAAATAAATAAATTTAATGGTGATAAAAAGTGAAATAATATAAAATGAGGTGAATGTTTAAAACCTAATAATAATAATAATTTTTTATAGATAATAATATTATAATTAATCATGTTATTATGATTATATCATTATTGATATTAATATAAATGTGGTCAATAAATTATTATTATTATTATTATTATTAAAAAATTGTTATTATTATTATTACTACTACTACTACTATATTAATTATTATATTAATTAGGGTTTTCAATTTGTGTTGAGGGAGAATATATTACAGGACAAGTGGGGGAGAGGCACACAAGCAAGCAAGCACGCAACCCCCCCCCCTCGGGTTCTCCTTGAAGTGTGTACAAAGCCCTTCCAACACCCTCCATGGCTATGAAAACCCTCACCCCTACTAACCCTAGACATGACCAGCATCACCCCTTATCCTCTCCTCCAGCGCAACATAGCTTCCCCTTCTCTCCCTATGAAGCGTGATGCACACCAGGCAGTGGACCCTCTAGGAAATTCACAATCCCCTGGTTGAGACACAGTGGGGCACGACCCCTCGGGTTCACCTTGCAACGTCCACAATCCCACCTTGGTTCCCTCCGGATCTTTGTTGTTTCATCCAATTTCTTGATGTATCTCCTTAGGATCATTAAGGTATGAGTTTCTCTCTTCATTTTTTATTCTTTTTCGGTGTCTATGGCATCCCGGAAAAGGGCATTCAAACCAAGGGTTGGGTGATAACCCTAATTTTTATCATATTTCTTTAATAGGGTATACAATTGATGTATTGGGGCCCATCGGTCCATGTTCTGGATTCCACCACCAAGGTCGAGGAGAATGGACTTGTTCCATTATGCCACCAATGTTTCGGGTAAGGTTCTAAACCCTATTTTTGGAGTCTCACTTTTATTTAAGGATATTAAAGGGTTTATGGTTTCTTAATAATTTAGTTAGGTGTGTGTTGAACCTTGCTTCTATGTTTTTATGGTCCTTTCAATTGTTGTAGTGAGTTTTGGAAAACATTGAAGGTGTGTGCAAGCATATACTAAGGTATGAATATATTTATAATATATATTTATCTTCCATGTATGTATTCCCTCATATCATGGGGAATACATTCATTGGGTTAAGGGATATATATATTTTTATGAAGGTATGTACGTCTGTGTGGAGCAGTTCCAAGCAATTTCTGATAAATTAGTCAACTACTGAATGTTAAATTGATCCTGCTTTTGAGGTATCCATTTCCATCCTTTCCCTCTTTCCAGATCTTTCCATAGGCACTTGCATGATTTAATTTAATTTATAAATGTTATTATCACCTTTATAAGAATGATAGTTAATTCATTGTAGTGTTTTTATGATGGTTAGAATTGTTAAAAACATCTTTGAAATAGTTCCTTGATAATGTGTAGGTGTTTCCATGCCTTTGTTCCCATTTTTAATCCATTTAATGCTTTTTTTTTTCTTAGTTAAATTTTAGATTATGTTTCTCACCTCTATTATGTTTATAGTTAACTTATGGTAGTGTTTTCTTGTTGACATATTTGATTAAAAATGGACTTTAGGATTATCCTCTATTTATACAGATGTTTATGCTTTGACAACTTGGTTAGAACTAAATGCCTTTATCTTCAAATGGTATTGTTGGATTTCTTGAGTGGTGTTTTCTTGTAGAAAAATTTTATAGAACTTGTTTTTACTGTGTTGGTTTCTTTTATGGAACTTAGAGTTTTTATGGAAAATCTTTTGCATGTCTCTATGGAGGTTTGATGCACCATTAGATATTGGCACATCTATAGTTGCACTAGGTGCACGCATGGACGTCCCCTCAAATGAAGATGGTTCTTTGAATTGGTATTTTTCTTAAAACCTCAATTTTTTAAGCAGTTATTGTTTTTTAAATGTTGTCAATCTCTTCATGAGGCTCTTTAAATTAGTTTGAAAAGAAATCTTTGATTATATGACTGTTTGGTTTGTTGGTGTATGTTTTATTGATTGAGTGATTTAAGGGGTCATTTGTTTTTTTTATGAAATTGATCATATTATTACTAAATACATTTATGGTAATGCTTTGAAACTTGGAACCTATAGGGTCATTTTTAATTTTTAAATAAAAAAGTGGTGTTTAGAGTTGTTTTAAAAGAGTTTGTGCCATATTTTTTTTAAATGCACTTTATTATGTAAAACTAAAGGCATGATTGACCACACCAAGTGTTTTATAAAGTGGTTTTGATAATAAAATTATGTGATGGCCCGGTTGGCACTTTGTATGTTTGATATATATGCATATATATATATATATATGAGTATATGGCGTGCTTCTATCTAGGGTAACCCTTTATGGGTGAATGCATAGTAAGGATATGTGTTTTGGGTAAGCAAGTGCAGTGATGACTTGTGAGTAGAGTCAAACATGTGAGGGCCTCCTAACTACACCGTGATATAACCACCATGGGTTCCTGGATGTCTTTAAGATGATCGAGTGATGGTTTCTGGTCAACCCTGATTAGACAGGTTGGTACCCCCTGGATTTGTTGTTAGGCCGGGTGGGATTTTCCACTGGATTTGGTTAGTTTTGGGTGGCCAATTGGTTATAGACAAAGTAGCTTCGCAATATGTCAGAAGTTGGTTCCAAACTAAGTACGTTGAAGGGTTTTCTAGGGATTTTTAGGATCTCCCATGGTTACTTAACTATTTACATTGCTTGTTTACTTTCAATTATAACTGTTAGTTTATTTCCAGCTTGTACTGTTTATTTATTTCTTTTAGCACAGCCTTGGTCTTCCTATCTTGTTTTCTTTTATAAAATGGAAAATGGTTTTGGAAATGTTATGTAGTGTGTGTTGGAATATTCTTTTAAATAATAAAAACATGTTGCTTATATTAAAATGTGAAAACCCTATTTTTTAGTTATATTTCATAATGGTGTTTATGAACTAGTTCAAAAAGGAGAACTTTTGGATTCAGTGGTTTATTCTTGGAATCCATACTAAGCATCTCAGTACTCACTCCTATTATATCTTTCCAGTTGCAGGTTTAGTTTCTTGTTTAGGTTCCTAGTTCAGCTGCTCAATGTCAGAGCAGGCCTCGTTCTGAGTTGGTTGGTGACCTAGAAAGTCATAAAGAGGTAAGTGCAGTTTATTTTTATTTTCGCTACAAGTTTTATTTTTATTGTTAGTCTTTATTTATTTGTTTATCGTTTTTTCATTGTCCAAATTGTTCCCAACGGTTAGATTTTGATGCCCAGTACTAGTTTCTATCCCAGTGGGATCGGGAACGCCCTTTGGGACTTGTTGTGGACCATATCGAGTGACCGATTTTGGGTTTACCCGGGCTGGTTCATGAAAAAATGGCATTAGAGGAGGCCCTTTCTATTTTGGGTGTCTGGTAGATGGAGATTAGGACTATCGGGACTTGGGTGGTAGGTGTAGAAAGATTTTCATGAACTCTTTCTTGTATTGATCCTCAATTCTCCAGAGGTGGTTTGGGATTTGAATATTTGGTCTTGGATTGTTTTGGATTGAGGGATGAAAATGGAGAGTGAATCGGGTCATGTTGTGGCTTCACATGGGGTGGTGTGGAGTCCAAGTGCCCGGTTCAAGGTCCTCTTAGTGTTATTATTTACTTGGGGCATGGCCCGCCACCAAGTCACCAAGTTAGGCACAGTCACTAGTTCATCATTCTGGTGGTTTGTTGTTGGTTGTATTTTATTTTGATTTTAGTTTATGTGAATGTATGTTAAAAATTAAAGTGGTTGGAAAATGGAAAAAGTATTTCTTTCAAATTATTTTGAAATTTGTGAAGTGGGTTTTTAAAGAGAAACTATTTCGATTTGGAAAATTGGGTATATATTTGGATTTGATAAGGAAAAGAGATGTTTGAGCCTTGGCGCTCCTTATGAAGGATCACTTTTCTATGGGTATGTATGGAGAGTGTGTGGGGGAACTTGTCTGTGGATGATGTAAGTGGTATTGGATGAATGCACATGTGACGGTTTGTAAGGTGCCATAGGTGTGTTTTAAAATTTAAAAGAAATGGTAGGTTTTGGAAGAGTAATCTTTGCTTGTGTTTGTATATGTTTTGATTGTGATCCTATTGCCCTTGGCTTGGGCTATTACTTTGATTGGTATTTGGCTTGATGTCAATTCCAGTTGTGTTTTTCATGTTGTTCTGAATACACCACCTAGAAAGTCTACAAAAGTTATTAGTGAGCTATGCCCAATTCCCAGTTCTTTTCATGTGTTTCTTGTTTATTGAGGTAATCGAAGTCTGTTAGAGGTATTTGTGTGTTACAGGGAGATAGAATGTGGATTTAGGTAGCGGGGAAGTCCTGAGGGGGTTAAGGTTTGTACCGTCTCATATTTATTTGAGGGTCCAGTTCTTGACTATTAAATATGGGATGTCCCACCATCGTTGAAGTTTAGGGTGTAGTTGGTGGTGGTCAGCTCTCGTGAAGGTTCCCCATTGGGCAAGGAGTGCATGTCGGAGGAACCTACCTTCAAGAAGCTATCTTCATTGGTACTGGCTCCCAGTTTTTCATACCGCTCTCTTGTGCGCCACTAGTATGGCTAGTCCATGCATTCTAAGCCATCATTTTTCATCCCTTTGAAAATGTACCACCATTGTGGTTGTTTTAATCATAAATCAGAAGGAGGTAGGGACCGGAGGATAAAAATGCCTAACTATGAGGTAGGAGATGCTTCAGCCATCAAGGCCCCAACCAAAGATATCGGGGTAAAGCTTACGTACAGACAAGAGTTGCTGAGGGTGTTAAGAACCTTGGTTCGTATTGTGTTTTTTTCTTTGGGGTAGAAATATCCAAAGTTTCTTTGTTCTATTCATTCCATCTTTGTAATCTCATACCTGTTGGGGTGGTGTGGTGATCTTTTTCTACCACAATCCAAGCGGCCTTATCTGATCTCAGTGTGGTTTCTAAATCATTTGGATTCATTGAAGGGTGTGGGGACTATGAATAAATAGAGCGGTTCTGATTTTTAGTTGTTCTCAGCTGTGTTTGTTGGGTGGATGTTTGGTTTCATGAAATAAAGGGGTGGTGTTTATGGGAACTTTCTTAGTTCAAACGCCACTCTATGGGTTTTTTCCAATGTGTTTCTATTTTGTAGGGGATTACTCTTTCCCAATGTCCTCATGTTTCAGTTTTCTCTACAATGGTTTTAATTCTAGTGGTGGAGATGTTCTGTTAGTGTTGAGAAAGTGGGTTTAGTTCGGGCTAGGAATTCCCTAGTCTGGTTGCGGTGAGGATTTTATTCAGTCATTGTGGGAGATTATTGAGTGAATTTCTCATCCTCAGGTTTCTGGGTTGTTTCATAGAAAAATTTATTCTTATGTATCTCGGGTGTTTGGTCCATGTGGAGAAATTGAATGAGTTTGGTTTGGGAGTTCCCACGTTGGCCCCTGGGGTAATGTGTTCGGAATTTAAGGATTCCGTGTTAGTGAATTATTGCGGTGGGGAGAACCCTTTCTCGCTCTCCCCTCAATCTCGGGCAGTGGTTTTTATTGAATTGGTTGGCTATGACGTGTGTAGGAAATGTTCACCCCGAGGCTTGCGGTTTTTCACAATTTTATGTGGGTATGGACTCAGGATTTTGTTAACTGACGTCTTAGTGATTTTTTGGGGGCAGAAAGTTTTTTGGTGGGGAGAATTGTCACTCCTCGACCCTGTTGGTTAATTTTTTTCAAATTATTTTGATAGTTATTTTGATTTTCAGTAGGATATGGGCTGAGTTTTAAGTTTTCGGAATCCTTTTCACCTTTTCGTGTTGCCTGTGTGGATGCCCAGGTGGGTCCAAGTTAAGGTTCTTGACTTGAGCATGGTTTATAAAATCGTGAAATGAGTGTGCATCTCGACCTTGTAGTGGGAAGTGTTGGGTGGTTCAGTTTGAGTATAGTTCACTAAGCTATGTGTCTGGCTGCAAGCGAACTGTGTGGGTTCCCAGAATTTTAAATAAATAAATTCAATGGTGATAAAATGTTAAATAATATAAAATGACGTAAATGTTTAAAACCTAATAATAATATTATTATTTTTTTATAGATACTAATAATATTATTAATTATTTTATTATGATTATATGATTCTTAATATTATTATAAATGTGGTTATTAAATTGTTTTATTATTATTATTATTAAAAAATTTATCATTATTATTATTATTATTATTATTATTATTACTGCTACTACTATATTGATTATTATATTAATTAGGGTTTTTAATTTGTGTTGAGGGAGAATATATTAGAGGGAAAGTGAGGGATAGGCGCACAATCAGCCCCCCCTAGTGTTCTTTATGTAGTTCCCATGAAGCCCTTCCAACGCCCTCCATGGTTATGAAAACCCTCTCCCCCGCTAACCCTAGATGTGACCAGCATCTCCCTCTACCCTCTCCTCCAGCGCAACACACCTTCCCCTTCTCTCCCTATTAAGCACAATGAACACCAAGTAGCGGCCCCTCCAGGTGATGCACAAGCCCCTGGCCGAGACACAGTGGTGCACGACCCCTCGGGTTCACCTTGTAGCGTGCATGAGCCCACCTCGGATCCATTTGGATCTTCATTGTTTCACCTGATTTATTGATGGATCTCATTAGGATCATCAAGTCATGAGTTTCTCTCTTTATTTTCATCTCTTTTTCATTCTCTATAGCATCTGAGAAAGGGGCAGCCAAACCTAGGGTTGGGTGATAACCTGAATTTTTGTTTTTTTTCTTCAATAGTGTATGCAATTTATGTATCGGGACCCGTTGGTCTATGTTCCAGCATCCACCACCAAGGGCGAAGAGAATGGACTCGTTTCGCTATGCCGCCAATGTTTTGGGTAAGGTTCTAAACCCGCTTTTTGGAGTGTCACCTTTATTTAAGGGTATTAAAGTGTTTATGGTTTCTTAATAATTTAGTTAGGTGTGCGTTGAACCTTGATGCTAAGTTTTTATGGTCCTTTTATTTGTTGTAGTGAGTTTTGGTCAACTTTTAATGTGTGCGCCACAAATACTAAGGTATGAATATATTTATAATATATATTTATATTACATGTATGTATTCTCTCATAGTGTGGGGAATAAATTCATTGGGTTAAGGGATATATATATATATATATATGAAGGTATGTGCGTGTGTGTGGAGCAGTACCGAGCAATTGCTGATAAATTATTCAACCACCGAATGTAAATTTGTCCTAATTTTGAGGTAGGCATTTCCATCATTTACCTCATTCTAGAGCTTTCCATAGGCACTTGCATGATTTCATTTAATTTATAAATATTATTCACACCTTTATAATCATGATAGTTAATTCATTGCAGTTTTTTATGATGGTTAGAATTGTTAAAAACAACTTTGAAATAGTTCCTTGATTATGTGTAGGTGTTTCCATGCCCTTATTCCCATTTTTAATACATTTAATGCTTGTATTTTCTTAGTTAAATATTAGATTACGTTTCTCAACTCTACTATGTTTATAGTTAACTTTTTTTAGTGTTTTATTGTTGAAAGATTTGATTAAAAATGGATTTTAGGATACTCCTCTATTTATACACATTTTTAGGTCTTTCCAGCTTGGTTGGAACTAAATTCCTTTATCCTCAAATGGCACTGTTGGATTTCATGAGTGGTTCTTTCTTGTAGAAACGTTATATGGAAATTTTTTTTCCTTTTTTGGTTTGTTTTATGGAACTTATAGTTTTTGTGGAAAAGATTTCACATGTCTCTATGGAGGTTTGATACGCCATTAGATGTTGGCACATCCATGGGTGCACTAGTTGCACACATGGAGGTTCCCTCAAATTAATATGGTGCTTTGAATTGGTATTTTTCTTAAAACCTCAGTTTTCTAAGCATTTCTTGTTTTTTAAATGTTTTGGGTCTCTTCATGAGGCTCTTTAAATTAGTTTGAAAATAAATCTGTGAGTATATGCCTGTTTGGCTTTTTGGTGTATGTTTTGTTGAGTGTTTGGTGTAAGGGGTCATTTAGTTTGTTTTTATGAAATTTATCATATTATTAATAAATACTTTTATGGTAATTCTTTGAAATTTGGAACCTAGAGGCCCGTTTGGAATTTTTAAATACAAAAGTGGTGTTTAGAGTTGTTTTAAAAGAGCTTGTGCCATATTTTTGTAAAGGCACTTAATTATGTAAAACTAAAGGCCCGATTGACCACTCCAAGTGTTTTATAAAGTGGTTTTGATAATAAAATTATGTGATGGCCCAGTTTTCACTTTGTATATTTGAAATGTATGCATATATATATATATATATATGAGTATATGGGGTGCTCCTATCTAGGGTAACCCTTTATGGATGAATTCATAGGAAGCGTCCGTGTTTGGGGTAAGCAAGTGCGATGATGACTTGTGAGTTGAGTCACACATGTGAGGGAGTCCTACCTACACAGTTATATAACCACCATGGGTTCCATGGCATCTTTTAGATGATCTAGTGATGGTTTTTGATCAACCACGATTAGATGGGTTGGTACCCTTGGATTTGTAGTTAGGCCAAGCGGGCTCTGCCACTGGATTTGGTTAGTTTTGGGCAGCCAGTTGGTTATATACATAGGAGCTTCACCATATTTCAGTAGTTCGTTCTAAACCGAGTACATCTAGGGTTTTTTAGGGATGTTTAGGATCACCCATGCTTACTTAACTATTTACATTGTTTGTTTACTTTCAGCTATACTTGTTAGTTTATTTCCAGTTTGTACCGTTTATTTATTTCTTTTGGCACAACCTTGGTCTTCCTATATTGGTTTTTGTTTATAAATAGAAAATGGTTTTGGAAATGGTATGTAGTGTGTGTTGGATTTTTCTTTTAAATAATAAAAACATTTTACTTATATTAAAATGTGAAAACCTATTTTTTAGCTTTATTTCAAACTGGTGTTTATAGACTACTTTGGAAAGGAAAACTTTTGGATTCAGTGGTTTATTATTAGAATCCCTAATGATTATCTTGGTGCTCATACCTATTATATCTTTCCATTTTTAGGTTAAATTTCTTGTTCAGGTTCTTAGTTTAGCTGCTCAATGTTGGAGCAGATCTAGTTATGAGTTGGGAGGTGACCTAGAAAGTCACAAGGAGGTATGTGCAGTATACATTTCTTTTTGCTACTAGTTTTATTTTTATCGTCAGTATTTATTTATTAGGTAATCTTTTTTTCATGGGAAAATTTTTTCCCAACTGTTAGATTTTGATGCTTGGTACTATTTTCCATCTTAGAGGGATCGGAACGCCCTTTAGAACTTGTTGCGGGCCGGCTCGAGTGACCGGTTCTGGGTTGACCCGAGCTAGTTCATGACATGTATATAATAAATATATATAATATTTATATCATTATTAATATTATTAAGATGAAGAGACTAAGATAAATGTACAAGGACCAGAACTACTGATCTGAAATACTCACGATCAAGGAAAGAGTTAACATTCAAAAAGGAAGATTTTTGTAAGGAATTATTAATAAATGGAGGTATTTAAATGTTATAAAAGGATCATATATGATATTATAAGTATTTAAATTACTCTAGTATATAATTAAAATAAATTTAAATTTACTATATAGAAAATTAGAGTGCTTTAGAAGCAAGACAAACTCGAGTTAAGGGGTTTTATGTTACAATCACTTTGTTTATTATGGTTGTTTATGATTAAGTTATAATGATGAAGTATTCTAAACCACCTATAAAGATAATAATTATTTTATTATACTTTGGTTATTTCTTTAAAATTCATGTTTTCATTTCATTTTACTCACCTTTTGTACTCAAGAGACTGAAAATATGTTTTTAAGGAAAATCGACTCCATTTCTCTCTTCGGTAGGAAAACCTTTTCTTCAATATCCATTTTTTCTAAAAATATTAAAAAAAAGTTTTTAACTATTCTCATATGATTTTTTAAGGTTATTTTTAACCATTTTTTTACTTTTTATAAAAAAAATTAAAGGAATACTTTTTTATTTTTCCAAACAATGTACTTTGATACTTTTCTGACAAAAATATGGAAGGAATGTTTTTTAACTTATACAACATGAATAGATTTTCCCACTATCATGACTAATTTTTTATTTTAATATCTCTATAAAATTTTACATGGTTTTTCTAGGAAAAAAATTCCCTTTATATTTACACATTTTTTTAATAAGTGATTTCAAATTGGAGAGGTTTTTTTCTCAAGAATTTTTTAATGATCTTTTAATGTTATTTCTATTAATAAATGATAAAAACCTTCAATTTTACTTATAATTTACTAAGAATTTGATCCCGTAATACCATACTTATTCTTTCTTTGGATGTTTTATGTTTATTATGGCATGAAGTTTATAAATCCCATTTATTTTCCATGAGTTATATTGTGAAAAAATGTTTATAATACCCATTTATTTTCATGGGTTATAATATGATGAATTATTTATGATATTTTGGAACACATATGTATTATTTTAATTATGTGAAGGGTGGTATCTATATCTCCCTCCAATTCACTGGGTAAAGATTGATATCTCATATGATAAATAGGACTGGAATAGGAAGTGTACACAATCTAGTAAAAGACTATGTCCACAATGATAGTCTTAGGAGTGAACCTTGACTACTAATATGGTTTGGGGAGTGAGCCCATTCCACTATGATATCATTTTAAATTATCCTTGACTACTAGGCAAATGATTTTCTATGCTTATGTGTATTCCAAAAATCAATATCTTATGCCAATGTTAAGCTTTCATGGTTCATGTTAGTTGATTACCTTATGATTCATGTCTTATAAACTACTAAGATTTATTCCATGAATTAATATTATGTTTTTTATATGTATGATATGGTTTTTAAATGTTAAGATCGAGTTATTATACTCTTATTCTCATTTTATTCTTATGTGATCATTGATATCTCCCTTGTTTATCGTTACTAGACATATGAGCTCACCCTTTTATTATGTTTACCTTCACAAGGTTTTAAAGAAAGTTATTAAGTATTATATGTCAAATAAGGGTAATAATTTTAAATAAATAAGTGGGAGGTGTTGTAGATATTTTATGAACCAGTTGTTTATGTTTCCATGTTTCCAATGATACTAAACCTAAATGATTCTAGCATGGATCAAATGTTATGTAATGAAAATTAGTCTATTAAGATGTAATATAAATGTATGAAAATATGGGTCACTTTATAGAGGTTTAGTAATTTATTTAACTAAATTTTTTTCATATCAAGTGCTTACACTAAATTATAAATAAAAAAATGTCTACGATATTACAATTGTTTCATGATTTATTTACTAAATCTATGATCATAGGGTTCTTTTATGACATGAATATATTTATTAAAAGTCTTGGGCTATATTATAAAAAAAATGCATATCCAAATTATTATATGTTATATTGGGGAGAGTATTTGAGTACATAATAGTATAAAATATGTTTTTGTTATATATGGAATTAAACAAGTCATATTGAAAGTCTGAATCAACATATTGTTACAAAGAATAAGAAAATGAATAATTCTATAAAGGTTTTTAATTACATCACTTTAAAACACCAATTGAAAATATTATTAATATAAATTAAAATCATTGAGAATATGAAGTGTCATGTTATGGAAAATAACAATGATGGATTCATGCGATATCCAAGAGATTAAAAAGCGTGGAAATGATTGATCAATTCCATCTAAACTTCTCATATTATCCTAGGAATATGTTATTATAATTATTTATCTATGGATTCAACCCATTTATGGATTTTAGTATTAGTTATAGAATTCAGTTGGTTGTTTTTATCCCTCACAATATACCACTATGGATGCCTATGTGGTAAAATTCCTTATTCATTTCAATGATTATTCCTAGAAAATAGTGCCTATAAATGAAATTAATGTACACTTTTATCCAATAATTGAATAAATATTGAGGTTATGGAATATTGATGTCAAAATATATGATGCATATTCTATAAAAATGTTCAAAATGAATGGTTCTCTAATGTGGACCATTGATGAATTCCCTAGACTTGGGAACTTTTCTGGTTGGAACACTTATATTAGTTTGGATTGTATACTTTATAACTTTGGTTTTGAGCCTATTTTTGTCTGTCTACTTTATGAATTCGGTTATGAGCATGATTGAATACCTTATAGTAAAAAATGTTTCTTTTTTATGTCATCATATATTTCTTGAATCATCTCATAGAATTCATTTGAACAAATCAAAAATCAATGGAACCATTGATCATATGCCACCAAAAAAGTAACTCATAGATTTAGAAATAAAGGTATAAGTAGTAAATGTTAAAGGATAATTTGGGAGGATCCATCATTTGAATGGAAGTGAGAAATAAGTTCATTGTACATCATCAATTGAAATTGGAACACAACAGTGGAATAAAAAAGGATTTTTTTTCAAACTTCCATATTGTGAATTTGATTTGTCACATCATAATATTGATGTTATTCATAGTAATAAGAATGTATGAAAACATTATTTTCACAGTACATAATGATCATGGGAAATTTAAGGACCATCTAAATGCTCAAAAGGTCTTAAAAGTAATGAATATATGAAAAAATTAAAATATAAAGTATGTTTCCATAGTTTTCTAATGAAAAATAATGATAAATATATATTCATTTGAATATTAAATAATGTAAAAGTAATTAATTGCTATTCAAGTAACATGTAATGATGTTTTGACTTCAAAAATCAAAGGTTACATAGATTAAAAATTCATGATTCTAATATTTTTCTTAATAATTTACTACATTTTCCGTTACATACATTATTACCTAAAAATAAATTCACTTATAATATAGTTTTTTACATTAATCAAAAAACATTTTGAGAAAACTATACATCCAATTGAGCTTCAAAATCTTAAAGAAATAATTTTACTAACACTTTTCATACATATATGATCTTTCCCCAATTGTTTTTCACTTTTATAATGAATTTGATTGTGAATTTGGTCAAGAAATCAAAATTAGAAGGTTTCATACATTATTTATGGATGTATTGATAGTTACTTTATTAATATGTTTTTATTATTAATTAAACTTTTTTTTATAATTCATTATATTCATTCTTAATTATGATTCATTCATTTTGTTTTATTGATACCTCAATTATTTGAAATCATATTTCAAAACAAAATCAATCAAAAAGATCTATTTCTGAATGTTACATCAAGGTGGAGTGTCTCACCTTTTATTTTAAGTGCTTGGATGATACTGAGAAAAGATTCAACTGATTTGGTTGTGTTGATGAAATATCGTCTCAATCTCAACCTAATTGGAAATCAATCATCTTTCCTACTGATGGATATCTAGTTTGGAGGACACCAAATATTGCACTGACATAACTAGAATTATCACAATCACAAAGATATGTACTATTGAAGAGTGAAATTACAAATCCATTTATTCAATAACTAAGGATATATATGAAGATATTCATGATAATTTAAGAATGATGAGATAGATATAAAAAACTATTAATAAAGATCCAGTTGAATGGTTTTCTCATCATGTAAGTACATAAATAATAAATTTCATATATATAATAGGTTGACTTATATATTACATTAATTTAATAATTTATATTAATTTTTTTAGATCACGATTATTGAAATTTGATTTGAAATCTCAAATGATTTAATGTTTTTGGGTCCTCTAAATCAGGATAGGAAATTCAATGATTAAAATGTGAATGGATTCAAATTTTGTACATCCAATCAGAATAAACGTTTTAAAACATAGAATAACAATATATTTACATTTTATAAAATGATATATTTTAGAAAGTTAACTGAAATTTTCAAATTAAACTACCACAATCTTTTTTAGTTATTTTATTCAAATTCAAGTGGTTTAATATTACCAAGGGTATTAAAACATTTACCTAAAAATTTAATTCTATGAATTTCTTCCACTTTATGTATATTGGTAACCCTAAAGAATATGATCTTTGTATTTTTACATTATAAGAAAAAATGGTATATTATAAGGAAGATATAGAAGATGAAGGGTGGAGAGTCATTCTGCACATGAAACAAAGAGACTTATATGATACGGGTTATTAATAATTAACTTGTACCATTGAATCTCATCAATGATAATGAATTTTTAATTATAATATTAAAAGTATTAGTCTTTTAAGGGAGTACTAAGTAAATTAAGTTGAAGAATTCATGATATATCATGATAATTATATGAGCATTGAAGGAGAAAGGGATTGTTTGTGTAGTCACTCATTATCTTATAAATTAAAATATGCTTAGATTATTTATTTATAGTTATGTGCATTTGTTACCATATATAAATTATTTTTTTATGAATTAAGCATAATTTTTTTATAATTTAAATTTTATACATGTTTTAAATATGTGTTAGGAAGAAAAAATGACTTGTTTTAATAATAATAATTCTGAGGAAGAAATCTTCTAATGAAAATAGATGATTGAAGATAGATGGTCCATCTACCATCTAAACACCATCAACTTTTCTAGCTGATGCCTCATATAATTGTAAAGTATGTTGTTTGATTAAACGTATTTGCATGTATTATATGTTTTGATGATGTTTTTTATGTTGCGTAATGTGGGATACTATCTATTGTAATTAAAAAAAATTAGTTGGGTTGTCTCTAAAATTACTTATTCTAATCAAATACCTAACACCCTAGTATATTTAAAGGTCATCCATTTTTATTACTTAACAACATAACCATTTGTTTTTAAACCCATATAGCTAGTCACTTGTAAGGTAGTTATGTCAAAACTGCTTTCAACTAGGACCTTTTAGACTCATTCCTCTCTTTTTTACGCTATCTTTATTAAGAATTATATTTATTTTTAGTCACTCGCTAATAGAAATTATTATATTATTTATAAAGTATTTTTTTGATGTAAAGTATTATTTGTAAATTTCATTCATGGAATAAGGTAACCTAATGGCATTGATTTTAAAAGGTAAAAAATATTAATTTCTCTATAACATATATAAAAGTAAATTTATGAATAGATATCATACAATATTGAATGATCATTTTATCGTGAGTGAAATGTGTTGAAAATAATAATCAATACTAAAGGAATAAGTAATCACTTACAAAGAAATAATTAAGGTTTTATGAGTATATATATTTCTCTATGATAGAGAGAAGTTGTATCATAATATAATAGTTTTGAAGTTTCACTGGATCATATCACATAAATTTGTGTCATCATACCCAATGTGATAAGGTTATACACATCACACTCAATATAATGGTCACTACAAATGGATTATTTCTCTTGGAATCATTCATATCATTCCCTATGACAATGGTAATGATATGGATATTCCTAATTCATTCCCTACAACTTACGGTATTCAAAAGATATGAAATATTCAAAAAAAAGGTTAAAAAAATATGAGATGGGAGATTCATATTCAATAAATACAAAAAATTTTATATTATCACATGAAAACTGAACCTATAATATATCTATGTTTTTCATTATAAAAACATTAAAGGTATATAGTTTTTTAGTGTTTTTATAGTCATTTCCTCTAACTTAAGGTCTTGTAATTGGAGAGAAAAAATATACTATTCTCTTTTTCTCGAGTATCTGTTTTCCCAAAAAAATTAAAAATCATTTTAAATGATGATTTATCATTTTTAATAGAGTTAAAAAACATAAATGATATAAAAAAGAGGCCCATGGGGCATAAAGTATGATTGGGTTTTATTTTATTTTATGTGAGACATATTATTTTTTGGTGTATCATAATTTTCCTTCATTTATAATCTATATATGAAAAAATATTACCAATAAATAATGGGAATGGATGGGGGTAATTAAAAAGGGGAATTTCTAGTATAAAAAACAGTCTTTAAAAGAATAAAATAAACTAATCAAATTTGGAAGATATTCCATGACTATTCTTCCATTGGATACATAATTCATATAATGATTTATAAACTATAATAATTGATCCATTAATTGTTTTTTGTAGAAATCCTTCAATATAACAACCATGTCTAGAATCCATAGTCCAACCCAAATCACTATAGGACCTTAGGTGTGCTTCTAGACTACCAAAAGTTATCATAAAATCCAAGGGATAAATGAGATTATATGGGAAGAAATTTAAAATGATTATATATTACTAATGAATAAAAAGAAAATATTTCCCTGATTATGATATTTTTAATTATGTGTTAAGTAATATATGTTTTATCTTCATGAAAAGTTATAACAAGTTTATGTTAAGTTGTGATATTTTTATTCAGTAGTAGACTATATTAGAATGTGAGTGATATATTTTATGACATGAAATAATCTTTGATTGAGTCATTATAAAGAATTGAATTGAAATTCAAAATATTAGTAATCTACCGTCTCTTATTTCTATTACATTTTTATAAATATAATGGTGTATATTTTAGAGTGTTACATGTATATAAATTTGCTAGTTTCTTATTTCTATTTGTGCTGGGGAGCTGTTATATCTATTTTTTTTCAAACTTCAGTGCATCATGGTGGTTTAAACCATCATTAAATAATGATAGTCAACCAACAGTAATTTAAACCACCAAAAAATAATATCCACATTTAGTAGTGGTATAAACCACCTCTAGATTTTGAACCAAAATAAAAATGATTAAACACCATTAAATATGTAAAAACACCATGAAACATTCATTTCATGATATTTTCATAAAACTGCCATGAAATATCCTATGATAACACATTTGATATTGGTTTTACTAAATTCTCATAAAACCATATAGTTATTATTTAAACCTCCACTAAATTAAAAAAACACCTTTGGTGACTCTTTTTATTATTGTAATTATATTATTATAATATATTTTAAATTTATATTTATAATGATATTATGCTTCTATATACTTTGTATTATCATTAATTTGATGTGTTATCTATGAAGTATTACTCAATCCCTCTCATTATACCATTTCCATAAGTCGTTGTTATGTTGAAATAATCCCATGATTTATAAAACTCCACCAAGACCCATCATCCAAATTATTATGTATCAATGGAATTTTGGAAATGAAATATATAATAGGTTATTAATATATTAATTGAATTTTTATTTCCTTATCAAATATTCATGATGATAAATTTTCTACTAATACCATTTCATATACTACATTCATAAGAAAAATAATTATTCATCACAATCTTCCTATCTAGTAAGGAGTGATGTTAAGAACATGTATTTTGAAAGTTTAATTCCAGGAAAGTGGGGGATTACTCAAACTTTGTACCTTTCTATAGAAAGATCATATTTTTGTACATATTATATTGGTACTCTAATAAGATTATATACTTTTCTTCTTCTTCTATAATGATACATTTAATTTTTACACAAAATATCCAATCATATGACACTTTAAAAAATCATTTTTATATTGGTTTCCTATAGTATATACTCTGCACTATGAATATCCAATACTTTTAGGGTATTCATCTAGACATTTCATATCATCTTTTAACTAAGGATTTACTATATTGACTCACATATCTCTTACTTTTGAGTTTACCATGATCATGGTTATATACTATGATTTATTTATATTTATGGTGTTATATATATATATATATATTATTTTCAAGTTATTCATTGTATAATATACATGTTATCAAATGGTTGATCATGGTTATATATCCCTCCAATGAAATGGATAATGTTTTATCTCTAAATATACTATGTATATGGCATGATTATGATATCATGGTATTAGTGAATAACATTTCCAAAGGAACCATTATGATTTTGTGAATTTTGTTGGTATCATTTTCATAGGATCTCTTTTAACCAAATTTTTATGATATTTTAGTTATCAATCATTACTTATGTATCTTTTATTTCATATATATATTGTGATCTTTACCATTTTTTATGATTATGAAATGTTTTACATCATGTTATATGGATTTATCTTATTTGAAACACTTTTATACATATTATTACCCTTATTAGACTATTTAGATCTCCCCTTTATTTTTATGTAATATACCTAGGAAATCATGTATATTGGAGAATGGATGATCTATATATTCTTGTATATATCTAGAAAATATTTTAAATATTTATTGATGTATAATTTCTCATGAATTATGTTTTCATTCCCAAATACACCAGACTTAATAATTATGGAAATAATTTTTATTTAATAAATTTGAAGTTATGTAATTAATGTTTCAATGGTGTAACATTAAATATAAGATCATGGGTCTATGTTGTAACACCCCATCATACTTTGAATTGTTTTTCTTCAAATAGTCCCTCTTAAAATGACTCGATTTACACACTAATAATACTTCAAATTCCTAAATTTAGATTAAATATAGTTCTTATTATTTCAAATATTACTTTTATTTTCATCCCTATATTTTTTTACCCCTTACACTAAGTACCTATCCTTGAATCCTCACTCTAATCCAAGATTGAAACTCTCTCAAAAACAAGGTAGACTTGAGTTCTTTTAGGCTTGAATACTTCTTCCTATACATTATCATTTCCTTAATATTATGGTAAGAACTATGGAAGGTGTTCATTAATATAATTGATGGTAATTAATCCTAAACTTTAATTTCAATATTGGTTAAGTCAAATAAGATATTATTAAACTCATTTATATGAACTCATACTGTGGTATGAAGTTGTATTTAAAATTTGTAAAGTTTTACTTTCTTATAAAGTATACCAACTAGGACTTAGTTAGGCACAGATATTATAACATAATCCAAATATATACTTTCATAGGTTTGTATGAAACCTCACAAAGTATATTCTTACTTAATGACAACAAGAGTATGTTGTGATACTTTTCTAGGGTATCATAGGGGTTATTTATGTGAGAAAAAAACTATTATCCACTGGCGAACAACATCACCACGTTTTTCTTAGGGCCACCAAGTTCATCTAAATAACATTTCTAAAAATGTATAAAATGCATCTTAATATTTTACATTTTAAAAACTTTCACCACTAATTTTTTTTATTTTTTATTTTTTTATTTCATTTCTATATTCAATTGTTTCCTAATACTAATTGTTATAGTGGGTTTTGTCAGCCACAAAAGAACCACCACATATAATGAATAGGAGAAAATGATTATAACATGGGTTTAACAAATTCCAAAATTTTAAATTTTAAATTTATTTATTAATAAAAAAATGAAACTAGAAAATAAATAAATAATAAATAAAATTAAATATATAGATTTCAATCAATAGAAAAATATAAAATAGATTTAATGGTGAATAAAAACCCATATTTAGAATTTTTTTACAATATTTAGAAACAATTTCACATAAAAAACTCAATATTTCAGGTAATCAATACTATATTAACCAAAAAATTAAAAATATCATAGAATGAGAATTTATAAAAATAAAATATAAGAATTCATAACTATCTTAGAAATAATTTTCAACAAAAAAAACATGTTTAATATGTAAAAAATTAGAAATAATATAACATAAAGATTTTGGTGTAAAAATAAATAAATTTCAATATAAAAAGTTTATAAAATCAGTTAATAAAGTAATAGAGGACACAAGGATTTATATGTTATAATCCAGTTTTACTTACATACACAACAAGATCACTATAATTTCTTCACTATGTAAAAACAATAAATTAGCTACAATAGAGATTATGAAAATAAGATACTGTCCAAATAAATGGTAATGGACCCTAGTGTTAAACCACTCACTAGTTCCCCAGCTAGGGTTATCACATGACCATAGGCATGCTTCCCCATATGTCATAGGCTGCTAACTAGAAGAAAGGGTCAGGGGTGTAATTATGGGTTGGATATAATCTCACATCAGAGTAAAACAACAGTGTAAATAACCATTCAATATCCATAGAAAACATCAAAGTATGAAAAAACCTAATAAATAAGAATCATGCTATAAAAAATTTAATGTGGTAGAATACATCAATACATCCCAACTGATCACTCATCAGTCTGATCACATATACAAATAAACAAAAGGAAAAAAATACCAAGAGGTTATACTGCCATCCTTGAGCCTCATCTAATCTATCTTCTAACTTTTTCCGTGTTATCCAGTTGAATGATCTAGTCTTAGGCCTCTACCATACCTTAAACTATGAACATGAATTCTGATTGGGTACCAAAGTGTTAGGGTTTCCCGAGCAGGTTTTGAGTAAAAATTAGGCGGATACCACCAATAGTGTCCCTAACATAACTAATAATGTAGTGTATGCACATGTAATATGATCATTATAATAAACACAATATGAAAGAAAAATAAAATAACGATTGTCTATTCTTTGGTTCTAAGGTGACACTCAAGGTTGACTATACTTGATTTTTATAGTACTAGAGTGTTTATGAGAAAGTCATATAATCATGAACCACCCAGGGGCATACCTTATTGCTTCCTTGGAAACATATATTCCATCATATAGAACCCTAGGGAAGACTCTTCCCACCCTAGAATCGCATAATATATTATTAGGAACTTGGGGTAAAACTCTCCCCACCATGGAATTAAGTACCACATTATTAGGAACCTGGTAAAAAACTTTCTCCACCAAAGAATCAAGTAACAAATTATCAGGAACATAAGGGAATATCTACTCCCCATCTAGAAACATATATCGAATCACATGATCAAGAATCTTGGGACATTCTCTCTCCCATCCTGGAAACACATATCACATCATTAGGAAAATCAGGGGCATATCTTCTCCCATATATAAACATATATCGCATCATATCAGGGAATTATCACCCTCTGATGGAATTGAATATCATATTATGTAATTAGTTCCCTATACTAAAATCATGTTACATATCAATTAATTTGTAAACAATACTTAATTCCATCATGAATATTCCCCACATGGGTTGGATACATGCTTGAACCCATCACACATCTCCTAAGATGGACTTTCATACACACAACCAAGACCCATTACCTAAGGCCTAGCCTATGACTTGAGCATATATAATCATCGAACCCACCCCATATGTCAAATCCCTCAAGACCATCATGGTTACACAAGATCATCACGTTGAACCCATTGGCATCCTCATATCATCCACATGGTAATCCACTATGGTCTTATAAACCCAACCCAATATTTATTCATTGGAACCAAGACATATCCAATATCCCATGGTGTTATCAAATCCTAAAGGCTCTATCTAACCCTTGTCAAAATTGGAAAGTCTAAACCCTCATAAAAATACTACATCAAAACCCAGTCCGCTAACTAGGTATCGTCTTGGTCTAACTCACTCCAAGCCTCATGTAATCATGATACCAATCCATCCAATAATCCCCATGACCCATACTCAGGTCTAATTACACATATCTATTAGAAGAGACCTCAATCATATCATTTAAAGGTAAACCTCCTCATTGAACCTCATCTATCCCTTAAGGAACTATCCTAATCATGTTACTCGCCAAGATTCTCATCAACCCTCAAGAGGGTGTCTCTTATCAAAACATGAAATATACGGCCATCTTACCCATTATAACTGGGACTAAACCCCTCATTCATGTCAACTGTCCTTCAGGAAACTAACCTAGGATATTTGTGACTCTTCTCAATTCATAGGGGACCTATCTCAATCTTCTCATAAATCCATCAACATCATTTCTCCCTTTATGACATAGTCAAGTGGTGAATTTGTTCTCTACAAAACAACATTAGAACACTATCTCCAAACCTAGGGCTCAATCCATACTATATATAAGTCTATTATTTCTCATTATACCTATACATAACCAAGACCTTGTACATTGACAATTGAGGCTTCAACTAGTGTTTAAGGGT
Organism: Viscum album; assembly: GCA_963277665.1. Classification (NCBI taxonomy): domain Eukaryota; kingdom Viridiplantae; phylum Streptophyta; class Magnoliopsida; order Santalales; family Viscaceae; genus Viscum; species Viscum album. The sequence goes on along the minus strand of OY728138.1, from coordinate 1,465,136,545 downwards.
CCATTAAATCCCTTCACACTATATTTATATCATGGGAATTTCATAAAATAATTCGTTTATATTTAAGGTTTATCATCCATCAGTGGTTAGACCACATACCACATGCACATCAACACAATGAATATACCATAGAGAGATGTTTATGGGGCTCCTACCTCATATGGATTTACTCCTTTCACTTTCCAAGCTTATACAAGCCCTGTATCATCTCTCGAGCTCCCATATAAAAATATAACATCAAAAATAATTAGTTATAACCATTCATAATTAATTATTTAATTTAATTAAAAAATAAATAATTTATTACAAACTCATTAGTCCATCTTTCCACACTGAAACCATGACCAAATACACTCGGAAGGTTCATAGAGTACCCACAACTCTATTTTGAGAGAAATATATATCAATCAACACTCAAGCAATCACCAATTTCATCCAATTTAATCAAAACACTAAAAAATCATAGGTAGATTTACCTCCAATGAAATAGTAAGAGATAGTGTTCAATCATCCACTCATTAAATCCTCTATCTATGATGAAAAAAATCACCATCATCCACACCTGATTCTACCATGATCTAATGGAATCAGCACTGAAACCCTAGCATAACTATACCAAATCAAAGGCTATGAATGGAAGTAATATTGAAATGAAGAGGAGGAAGTAACTCACCTAGAATCACTATAAAAAATGACAATAAAAACAACCCAAATTAAGGGGGGTCAAGAGAGGAAGAGGGGGATGCCGATTCAAAATGGACTCTCCCTGCTTGCACTTGACCTAAATCTAAAGGGGGTGACTGGTGAATTACCAGTTTTACCCTACTAAAAACCCATCTTATGATTTGGTCAAAGTTAGATTCCTCCTCACTCATCATTATTGAAATGTAATCCTATTAATTCATATAGTGACTACCCTTGGAAGAGGGTTCGAAACTTGGCCTACCTTTGTCATGTCATAGCCCACCTGGCTCATGGTGCATCCACACCCAGGTAGAAGGGACATCCCTTCATAAAACATAATCACAAACCAACCCCTATAGGTCATGGTGAAATGAATTTGTTCCCCAAGATAGGCTAAAACTTTATGGTGAATCCTCCCTCTTTTTAATGGTGTGGTTACCTACGGCCTTCATGAAACCCCTATTGTAACACACACACTCGAAAACCAATTGTGGTGCGATTAGATACCTATAGACAAAAAACAATAAGAGGGTTCACCACAACCCTGCTCAATGTATGCTTCATCAACTAAAATGCCTCATGTAACTTGATCCATATCTAATAATATCTAATAATATATTCCAACTATTGGAATTCTAATCTGAATACTGGTTCTCAAATCATTCCCAACTCTAGGATCAAAGTTCAAATTCCCTTTGAATTTCATAACCCGTAAAGAGACAGGTCTTTAAAATCATTCCAACAAAGAACTTGTCATCCCAGAGAAGTCTTGGCAATCCTTAATCATCAATCTTACCCCACCTTGGTTAATCCTTTACCAATAACTCATCACATTCTAAACCAAAAAACCAAATGATCTTTTTTTGTGAAACTCCAAACATCACAGAGAACTATTCATCAAAAGTCGAGTTATTTGTTCATCGCCCTAGTCAATACTAAGAAAATGATAAACCAAACCTATTTTCTCTAAGACAACACAATATCATTAATCAATTCAAATACAGGATTATAGTTCTCCCCACCATAAAGATCTACTCAAAAATATTGATTCCAAGCCATGGTATCCCCCACCATAGGAATTTCCTATCAATAATTCATTATCAATTGTCCATATACACACATAATGCGATCCTACCTCACCGCATCCAATTTCAAGAAAAAATATTGATCAGACCTCCTCAGACCAACCTTTATTAAAAATGATTGGCCACACTCTCAGACACACTATCTCATCACCCAATCACAATACCGTAATTCCTAAAGGAATATTGAGATCCTCCAAATTTCCACATGAAATTCTAAACCAAATGCTTGGTGTTATCCTATGGTTGGATCACTAACTAACCAAATCCATTTCCAAACTCTCCATGCAATCATTAATACACATCTAATCTAAATCACCCTTTGAACATGTGAAATTACATATTGATCCTAATCCCATTGCATGGACTCCATACAACATCACATAAAAATTTTAAATTTGATACTCTCTAAGGAATCAAATTGGATCAGATCATTCCCACACACCGATATCCCAGTGCCATCTCAATTATCCACCAATTGGTCTTGCCGCATCTATGATCCTTCTAATAAGAGGAACCCACCCTTATGACTGATTTGAAACTCTCTGTATAGAAGTAACCTTATCATCTCTTTGCTAAAACAAAACACTCAATATTAATATCTCATTCTCCATACATTACCGCATGTAATGACTGGACATGGTCTCCCCACTCATACCTAATCACCAATATGAAACACTAATCATTGGTCGTTCTTGGCTCACCAAGAATTAAATCCTCATCATCCATTAAATTTGATTCACAATGAAGGTCACACCCTATAATGGTCAGTAGTGTTCTCTCACTACATGGATTACCTTACAATCCTCCTTGAGCACAACACTTAACTAATTCTGGTATCACATGTGTGTTTCTCCTATTTAGCCTTGATCACGCCTCCCTAACAACTTGTGTCAAGGCACAAGCTCAAATTCACCATACAATGGTATCTTAATCTATCACCATTAATTATAAAGGAAATGTAACACTAGAATATTTTACAGTATATCTTTCCTTCAAATAAATATAATATGATCGATATCTTTCTCCACATGCATCCTTGAATAAAAACAAATCACAACACCTTTTATTAAAACTAATATAACCATTATAAATTAGTCATAGAATTAGTGGTTAAAATAGGGGTAGATACATTATAAAATATATATAGAAATAAAAAAATGTAAATTCACTAATAAGATTCAACTGGCATAGCTAACGACTAATAAAACCATTTCATACATAAAAATATATTTTAATAAAAAATTATTTTTTCTACACTATTTAGTTTATTATATTATGGTTAAATAATGAAATTTATTAACAATATATACAATAAAATAAGTTAAAAATCATCCAATATTTATTACTATATAAGTGATAAACAAAATTATGCTTAGAAGATATTTTTTAGAATTGTTTAATGTGTTATACGTTCTTGTATTAAAATTAATTTTTATAAATTTTTAAAATTTAATCGAATAAAATGATTTGCATATTTTTAATCATTATTTTAAAATTAATCAATAGGTTCAATTTCATTTTTAATTTTAAAAAAATATTTATTATGGTAAATATTAGTTTCCAGAGTAAAATAATTATTTTTCAAATAATGGTACTTTTTTAAATATTATGTATTTTAAAATTTAATGGATATATTTAAATTAAGACTATAATATTATTTATATAAATATATATAAATAAATTATCACTAATTTATTTTATGATTAATGTTAAATAATATTAAAAACGCTTAATGATTAAAAAGACTTTTTGCTAAAAAAAAGTTTTTCAAAACATTATATATTTTAATTTAGAAGTTAGATTTCTCATAATTATAAATTTAATTATATTAAATGGATTACAAATTCAGATTCAATATGTTAAAATTTGATAATAAGTTTCATCTTATATTTTTATTAAAAAAATATTTACTATAGTTAGTTTTTAATAAAGATTAATAAGTGCTAAAATGGGAAATTTAATGTGCCTTGAATTTTAAAAAATCAGCATGACACTTAGAATTTCTAAGATAATTTTATTAGGTTGTAAATTCATACATACATGACTCACCAATATTTTCCCACAAATCTCACCAAACTCTCGTGAAATTCCATTCTTTCCCCTTACCTAACATTCCTTCCTAAGGATTTGTCCCTCTTTTTCACCTATAAAATGAGCTCACCTCCACCCTATTTATCTGATCATTCCATAAAAAATTATCAATGAAAAATATGACCTAGTATCTCCTCCACTCTCTCCCCACATCCTATAATCCTTTTTCCTTCCAAAATACTAAGCTAAAGATCCTTAAGGTTTTCCCTAAGGGATAATATCCAAAGGGTGAGGTAATGTACTCAACCGAGCTATCTTAATCCTTTTCTTATTATAACCCCTCAAAAATTATTTATCCATGAAAGTATAATAACATAATTATTACTAATATTATCAAATTTTATTTTACTAATCTAATATCTATTTTCTACCTTCCTCCAAAATGATTCGAAAAATGAAGATGTCATCGTGTGTACGTGCGGACTACTGCATCCATGAATGATGTGATTTATTTTTCATCAGCACCTTATAAGTATATTTATAAAAGTCTATTTAATGGATTAATATTATATTTAAAACATTTTTTATATTCCAATATTATAATCCATACCTTATATTTCTCTCGATCTATGGAAATTGAATTTTTTATCTGTGCGTATATATGGGCTACGTCCTACACAAAAGTGACATATTTCATTTTTTTCATATGGTATTTATTTATTTATAAAACTCTCTTAAAATATGAATCACCACATTAAAAACATATAAATAATATCATTAAGATTTTTAAACAATTATATTATTCCAAAATAATCACTTTCTCAACCATACTCACTCATAGATTATAGTTTGTTCTTATTTGGGTCGGTTTAACCACCTACTTGAACAATGTTATAAGTTTCTATAATGTTTGAATATGTAAACATAACTAATTGTGTTATTAAAAATTAATGAGAAATTAATTTCTATTTTTGGGTTCTATGAATGTTAAAAAAATATTTAACTTATTATTATTATATCACCATTTTGTTTATTATAAATTACCAAAATAAGCTTTTCACTAACTTCATTATCAAGAAGAATAACTAAAAAAATTATGAAATGAAATTATAACATTATAAACCAATTTAAAAAATATATTACATTACCTTAAATGATATTATAATGATGAAATTTTAATCTTTAAATAATAATTAACATTTTCATTATGAATCTAGTACTAAACAAAACAATTGAAACTAGTGACATCTGATGATGAAAGTAAAATATAACTAACTAATATATTTATAATAAATAATTATAAATTAATTTTATGAAAGTTTATAGGTATTAATAATTTTATAAAATAGTTGATTAATATATAATAATTTTTTATACATGTGTTTAGAGCATGTTCAACTAAGAAAGAATAAAACATAATGGTATTTCATATAAATTTCCTTTCTTTGAGACATGTTTTTTTATGAAAATAATTTCATTTAAATAGTGTGTATACTACCTATTGGATATATAATATCATGAATTATATTTTATTCATGGTATTTTAATTTCAATTCAAAATCCTCTATTTCAAGGGGGTTTTATTAAAACACTTCTTAAGATATAAAGGATATTGATAACTCAAAACTTCTTTCTTTGAATAATAATATTTCTTCCTGAACTTATTGCATAAATTCTTGGGTTATTCCACTGTAAAATTGTATTATATTATATTTTCTCTTCTTCCTTAGGAAAATTTTATTTTTTAATACAAAGATCCTTCCTTTATGGATTTATTTCTCATAAAAGTATAATATTGTCAACAATAATTCTCATTCATCCCAAGTAAGCTCTTTGCCTTCTATATCCATGTTTTTTATTCACACAAATTTTATCCTTTATATTTTAAAACCCAATTATGTGATATATCTTATGATCTAAAAATTTAATTTTTCCTATTTTCAAAAGGAGGTTTTATTTCCCTTTTTAAGAAGTGTTGTTTTAATAAATGTATATTTATATATTAAAAAGGTTTTCCTTCCATATTTTTTTGTTTTATCTCCCACTATAAATTTCCTTAAGATAATATTTATGTATTTTTCAAGGCTTCATAACTAAAAGTTCTATTTTGAAAGTAAATTTATTCAAAATATTTCACTTCACTGTTTTGAAAATAACTTTTGAAAGTAACCCGTAACTTTGTCTTTTCATGATATTATTTAAAAAAATGTTTTCTAAAATCTCTTTTAAGGTTTTTACATGTGAAAAAAATCTTTTTTATTATAACTATTCTTTTAATTTAATCTTCCTTTCCATTTTTTAAAATGGTATTCCAAATAAAACTAATTCAAAATTATTTAAAAATTAAAAGGGATAATTCCTCTTATTTTTCAAGTGATTTACCCAATGATCATGAAAAAAAATTTACATCAATGTCAATATCCTATATTCCTTATTATGATACTATCTAATGATATGATCTATATTATTTCTCTAGATGGATTATTATCATTTCGTGTATTATCATATAACCCATTTCTTGAGTTAATTATTCTTTGATGGAATTTTGTATGATTTTCTTATGTGGCACACATATGCATGTACATTTTATGAATATGAAGTGTGTGCCCTTATAGTTATCTAATTAATTGAGTAAATAATCAATATCTAGTGATTAAATGTTTATGATACCTTGGAATCATGCCTTATTAATTTTTTATGATACCATGGAAACATTACTTGGTAATATTTTATGATACCTTAGTGAAAAACCTTGGTAATATACCATTACAACACCATAGTGATGAACTTTGGTGACATATTTATGAATGTATTATGTTTATGTTGCAGCCACACTTCTATGTTATACCTCGTGTTTTTATCTTCATATTAAGCCTCATGTTATTATGTTAACATTCATATGTTATGCCCCAGGTTTTTGCCTATGAATCCATGATCCCAAGATATCTATTTCCTTATTCTAAAGGCCTCATTCGATGATTCTTGTATTATGACTCCATGTTTTTTGGGAATGAATCCTTTATGATGTGTTAATGTTTCTTTTTTATACACTAAAAAACATACATTTAGCTATGTTTTTTTGAAATTATTTCTAAATTAACCATGTTTTTAAGAAAACATAGCTAAATTAGCCATGGGTTTTAGCAACATTTTAAAACATTAATAATTTTTAATTTAGCAATGTTTTTCTAAAAACATGGCTAATTTAGACACATTTTTAAGAAGGCACAGCTAATAATAATTATGTGTGTGTATATATATATTTATTATTATTAACAATATATATTGTATATATTAATACTATGTTAGTAATATATATATATGGTATATAATAATAATGTAATATATATACAATAATATATTTTATACATATACAATAATATATTTTATATATATACAATAATATATTTCATATAAAATATATATATTGTGTATTGTATATTGTATATATTGTACATATATTATAGATATATTATATATTGTATATATTGTATATATTATATATATTATATATATTTTATGTATTATATATATTGTATATTGTATATTCTCGGGCCTTTGGTAGCAATGTCGCGGGTGGAGCTTGGTGTGGGTATCGACCTTCACCGACACTGATAGCATGGGCCTAGGGTGTGACAACCTCCGACGAGGCACAAAACGGTGGGGTACGGTGATGGTTTGACACTAAGGCACAAACATGGGAAGCGGTGACCTCCATAGGCGGAGTGCGGTGTAGGTCAGGCGGCAAAGCAAACCAGGCATAGGCATCACGAGCTAGGGCCTTTAGGCAATGTTTGGACTTTCGGGTCTAGGTATTTGGAATAGTTTCTTGGGCCTATGAAGGACATGTAATGATATTCCTCTACCCATTATAATTAGAGGTGTTTATTGTATTTAAAAAAGTATGGGGGTTTCCCCCTTCCTACTAAAAAATAATATTTTGTTATATATGTATATGTTTATATTATATAAACAATATTTATGTATATATATGTTTTTATTCATTATTATTAACAATATATATTATTAATAATATATATTATTAATATATATATATATAATATATAACATATATATATATTTGAAAAGGTAGAGGCAGAGAACTTTTATTAAAATAACAAAACAAAAAACAAAAAAGCATGGAGTATGGGGTTAGGTAAAGAAAAATTGCCCTCATCAATTAAAAAAATCATACACCCAACTTATTGATAATCTCAGAACTAACCTAACATTCCTAATTATGAAGATCGCCCCAATTAATTCATCCACACATGCATCCAAAACGTCTTAGATGACAACCTATCCTTTAATTTTTCACTTATTTCCAAGTTCCACAAGGATCATCTAAGTCTCCTAGGTCACTTCCAATGAAATCATCCTAGTTCACTTCTCCACATATTTTGACCTTCTCAATGGGGTTCTAAATATCATCATATTGGAGATGATCACTATATGTGATTACCAGTTCTATTGGGAAAATAGAGTGTTCCTTATGGTTTACTAAGGCTATGTTAGATCCCCTACTTCTAGCCAGCTCATCCAACCCCTTGGAAGGGCTACTACTTACAACAGTTCTAAGTTGCGTTAAAGGAGGTAGAGACATATATTTTCCTTCCTTAATAATGTAACCTTTCTCATGGATATGAGAACAATTGATCACTTCTATAAAATCCTTAGATTCATCAAAAGAACTTGTAAAGGAGGGATAGGGTTGAGCCTCCTTATGACCGTCCTTAGACACTGTAACAACAACATGGATTTACACAACTGCTAAATAATTTAAAGAAATAGAGGTGTGGAATGGAGGCTTTTGGCTTCCCAAATTAGAAGAATCATTGGAGATCTTCAAGGAAGTATTACCATACATAGTTACATCATGAGGATGGATTCCAGCATAGGAGTTCCCAACTAGTGGACCAAATTTTTGCGCTCTCGATGGGACAATCCATAGGTTTCTTTGAATAAACAAAGTTTTTAGCATTAATCCCAGGAGTAAAGGCCTATATATCCTTTAAAACCAAGGAATATAGATCATGTAACTTTGAAAAATTCTTTCCTTTTTCTTATACAATAAAATCCAAGGGCCCAAATTCAACCTAGGTATATGGGAAAAAAATAGTGCTAGAAACATATATATGTCCCTACACAAGGCCATTAGTAGATTAAAAGTATGAGGATTAGTAACTATCATAGCCTTACCTACAAATATCTTGGTATCAAATGCATACAGCACCAATATAAAATTTCCAAGGGGAATTCCACCTCCTTTTTTATTTATCACCATTTTTAATAGGGGTGGAGATCACTTTTCCATGATTTTATTACCTTTTTTATCTCAAGATTTATAGTAATTTTCTTCATAAATGAAAGATATATATGGATCTTCTTCAATATCAAAGTACTAATAAATAAAGTTTTTATCACAAATATCATTAGTGGATAAACTTGAAAATTGATTCACTCTATGATATAAATTCCATCATTGGCTCTAATAGGGACACTATCCAGCTGATTGCTATTCTGATTTATGGCTTCCTCAGCCCTAATTGTGATCCTTTGGGTCACCTCCAACCTCATCTAATAAAGGTATATCTATATTGAAATCTTTCTTTTGATGTTCATAGTTCCCCATGATCCTCATGTTTGATCCTATGATTTGAGGTCCATCTGCCTATGGTGAGTCAATCCACCCATTTATTTTTTGTATTTATAAGAAGAATTCCCTTTAAATTTTAAAAAAAATTATAGACCAATTTCCTTCGACACTTATTAGGGGTGTTCCCTATATTGAAACATCCCTTATAGAACTCATGAAAATTTTTATAATTGATAATCAAATCAAACCTATTATCATCAGAAGTTAGAACAAATGATCGAATAGGAGGAGAGTTAAGGTCTACTTCTACTAGAAATAAATAAAAGTAATCATGCCTAGAATTTTTAGTCTTCTTATCCATATTAACAGGGGTCCAATTACTAAAGTGACCTCGTATAAAATTTGGGAATGCCAAAAGCACCAAATCAGCCTCAAAATTCTAATCCAAAATGAGGTGACAGGGTTCTTTTCATTCAAGGGATTAAAATAAGGATCCCAATATTGGATCCTTATAATTATAGGCTTTAAATTAACAAAACAATATCCCTAGGCTTCATGGAAGTAGAAGGAAAAATAATATGAAATAATCAATTTCTAACAGAGGTAATTATCCAAACATCTGGGGCCCATATATCAGTAAGTCTACTCCTAAGATCAAAGATAATTAACCTACCCTCTTTATCTAGTGAAGATAAGTGAGCTATGATTTATTTCATACATTAATACATCCTCTTTGAAAGGATTTTTTGGGTTTATTTAACAAAATAGGTATCCTCATTCTTTATAATCCTCAACTAAAATGATTCCTTCTAAAATCCATATAATTTTATTTAATGGGAAATATGAGAATCATTTTTCACATGCCCTTGATTCAACATGGTGGTTTTCAAAATGTTTGCCTCAAGGTCCACTGAAGATTTTGGAAAATAAGAACCCAACAAACCATTATTTCTAGAATTTTATCTAGCATACAAAGTAGGGTTCTCATTAACTTTAGGGTCAAGGAACCCCACATTCTTTCAAGAAACATGTTTTCCTAGGTTTGGTGAATTCGTGGTGCCACTCATATCTACCCCCTTGACCTCAATTGTTTTCTGAGGGTATGTGGAAGTAATATCCTTCAATATTCTCTTCCCTTTATGGTTAAATATTCCCTTACCTTTAAAAATATATTTTATTTATTATTATTAACAATATATATTATTATTATATAATATATAACATAAATATATATATGTTTATATAATATATTAATAATAAAGTATTTTTATAATGTATTTTTATTATACTTTATTTTATTATTTTAAAACATATATAACATTTATATGTGTTTATTTTTATTATAATATATATTAATAATATATTAATAATTATATATATATAGTATATTAAGAATATAAATATCATTATGCATGTTGGATGGCAATTACACATCAAAACTAGAAGTAGTATGCTCGACTATTAATAAGAAAAGAGGGGGAGGTTTCTATTTACATGAGTGTGCATGGGTGACTGGACGTTAAAGTTCAATGGTCAATATGATCATGTCGCGAGCAAGAGTTTGACCGTTGGTGGTGGTACTAGTGATCGAAGGTCGATAATATGCGGTTAATGAGCGGTAGAGTGGAGGTAGCTGGTCAGCACTAGTGTGTGGTGGGTGGTCGACAGGTGGTGCAGCAGAGGTTGGAGTGGATTTTGGTAGTGTTGGTGTGTGGAAAGTGGTCGTTGGTCAGCATAACAGAGGTCAAAGTAGATGGGGGATGGTGGTTGGTAGAGCGGAGGTCGATGGTGCCGGTTCATGGAAAGCAGTTGGCGCAACATAGGTCGAAGGTCAGTGCCAGTGCATAGAGGCACTAGAATTTCCACAAAATATATTATTATTATTATCATATAATATATTTTATATATTAATAACAACATTTCTAGATTCCAAAAAAAAATTATCAACATTTCTGAAAATTTTGGTAAATGGATAATTTTCTACATTTATAAACATTACTAATTAGTAACTCCATATTTACCTTCGTTGTTTAGAAAAACAGGTAAATAAAATCCAATTAGAAACATTTCTAAAAACATAGATAAATGGATAATTATCTATGTTTATAAACATAGCTAATTATTAACACCACATTTTCCTTTTTTTAACAAAGTTAAATTTATTAGTTACAGTTTAAAATGTATCTAATATAAGAAAAATATAGATAATTACATTTTCCTTGTAATTATATTCTTATAATCATAAATTGATTTTATGATCACTTATTATATTTTATTTTTATTGCTTATTTTTACACATATTGAGTATTTGAGATCATTCCTTCTTATATTTCTATTTCCTCAGGTTATAAAAAAAATTAATACCTATGATTTATCTAGAAGAGTATCTTATATGGAGAATTTTTGGGAGATGTTGAAGACTTGTTAATGATTAGGTATATCTTAGTATAGTAGAAACAATTTCCATTAGTTAAGAATGATATGAGATTTATTAGTTAATTATTTTTCCTAACTATATTAAACTCTAAACAAAAAAAAAGTCGTGGGAATTTATGTATTTCAATATTTGTTATAAATCATGTAATTATGGGATAGTTATGTCAAGGTCATCATAGTTAGTATCAGATTAGGGTTCAGATAACTTTATTGGTCAATATGTTATAATTAATGATAATTTAAGAGTTATAAATTTCACCAAGGGATGATAAGTTAAGGTTGATTATAATTTCAAATTTATAGTTAACTCTTTAGGTTAATTGAGGTAATATTATATATTTTTATATTTTTTGGGAATTTTTTTGAGATAACATTAGTGAAAATACAAGGAATAAGTCTATCCTAAAATTTTGGTAAATTATCGATTATGTGGTTCTCCTAGAAATTGCATCCTTTCCTAGATACTAAAAAGTGTATGTGATTATGGAGCATATACACTAAGGGATAATCACCCTGAAAACGTTTGTTCAATTATTAAATTGATCTTTACCTGGTGCACAATCATTTAGCCTAAGAGTGAACACCTAGCTAGGCACTCCTTAGGGATATGATTTAGTTAATCATATCTCTTTAAGAACCATTATGATGGATTTTCTTTCTAATTATGTTTGGGATTATGTTAACAACTATGATAGAACAAATCAAAAAGAAACCTAGGGTGATACAAATTGAATAAAAATAACTATAAGCTAATATAATGGTGTTATACACTAGAAAATTCATAATATAGGGTTTTAGAATGTATAAATAGTTGATCTATCATATGTTATTATCTATCACTCATGTTAACAATTTTGGTTTTATTAAAGTTTGAAGCTAAGAATAATCAAGTTAATAAGGGTTGTGATTGAAAATGCATTAGTTTTCCAAAAAAGTTACCAAACGATGTAGAAGTTTTAGTGAGAAATATTATGATTATGCCTGACTATCTCTCTCAAACTATTATTAATAAGTTGAACCGACCTTAATTTTCAAACACACCAAATAATAGAAGGATAGAGTTTCATGTGATTTCATTTGATAAATATAATAAAATAAATAGGGTTTAATTTCCCATGTGTCAAAAATGTGGAAAGAAACATGGGGAAACTATCTTAAAGGATAGATAAATGTTAAAAATTTGTAAATAAAGGTCATAAAGACCACGGGTGTAAAGGAAAGAGATAAACCACAAGTATATATTTCTTTAATAGTAAGGAAATTGGGCATTATGAAAATCATTTCCCCAAACTAAGGACTAACGAGTTAAATATGGAATAATATACTCCTAGACCACAAGAATAAGGAAACGTCTATGCAAAGACTCCAATTGAAGTGAATAGTATTTTTCCTTATATATTTTCAAATGTCTTATATTATGTAATTTTTCACCACATCAACTATTATATATTTAATTATAAATAAAAAAACCCAATTGTATGATTATTATATACAAAGTATATTAATATTCTTCAAGGTATGTATAAATTTACTCCTTAAAAATCTAGAACTTCTACCCTTAGTAAAATTTTATGTGATATTATTAATGGATTATTCCACTTTATGATGGTCTCACCTTAATTTTTGAATAAGTAAATCTCACTTCATACCCTAAATCAACCCATGATGATTTACTAGTTTATGGTTAATTATGAGCTCCCTATTTAAATTAATCCCATAATATGAGTTTTAAAATTACAAGTATGGAATTTATTTAAGGGGGAGAATATAACACCCCAATAATTTCCTATATATATTTCCTCTAAATAAATTTAATCTGCTTGATAGCTTACTCCACATGCATCTCTGAATGAAAAGGAACTGTGATAACTTTTATTAAAATTTGTATAACCATTGTAAATTAGTTTTAGAATTTTTAGGTACAGATATAGGTAAATTCATTATAATATATATATACAAATAAAAATATTGGTAATTTACTAATAAAATTCAACTAGTGTAGCTGGTAACTAATAAAATCATTTCATGCATAACAATTTAATTTACTAAAAATTTTATTTTTGTGTACTATTAATTTTATTAATTATGGTTAAATAATGAAATTTATTGAAAATATATTCAATAAAATAATTTATAATTCATTCATTAGTTATTACTAGACACGTAATAAATTTATTTTATTCTTATAAGATATATTTTTTAAAAATTGTTTTATGCATTGTATGTGCTTATATTGCAATTAATATTTATAAATATTAAAAACTAAATCGGATAAAATAATTGTCATATTTTTAATCATCATTTATAAATTAAGTAATGGGGTAAATTTTATTTTTAGGTGTAAAAATTATGTTTCAAAGGTAAATATTTTTTGCCATGGTAAAATGGTTATTTTTCAATGAATGATACTTTTCTAAATATTTTGTATTTTTAAATTAAATGGATCTATTTTAAATTAAGAGTCTAATGTAATTTTTATAAATATATATATATATATATATTAACACTCATTTAATTTATAATTTATGTTAAATGATATTAAGAACACTTAATGATTAAAATGAATTTTTTCTAAGAAACAATTTTGAATACATATATATATTTTAATTTAAAAGTTAATTTTATTATATTTAGAAAGTGAATTGGATTAAATGGATTACAAATTAAGATTCACCATGTCTAAATTTTTTATTAAGGTCTATAATATATTTTTAGTAATAAAATAATTACCATGGTTAATTTTTAATAAAGATTAATAAGTGTTAAAATGGGTAATCTAATGTAACTCAAGTTTTAATAAATTAGATTGTCACTTAGATCTTATAAAATAATTTTTATAGGTTTTAAATTTATACCTAAATGTCTCACCAATATTTCCCCACCTAACTCACTTAAATCCCATTCAATTTCATTCTTACCCCTTACCTAAAATTCTTTTCCAAGGATTTGTACCTCTTTTTCACCTATAAAAGGAGCTCAACTGCACCCCATTTCTCTACTCATTATAAAGAATTATATTGACCAAAACTCTATCTTATTATATCCTAAAATCTCTCCCTGCATCCAAAAATTATTTTTCTTGATAAAATTTTAAGATTAGGAGCCTTAAGGTGTCACCCAAGGGAGAACATCCAAAGGGTGACATAATGTTCTCAATCAAGATCTCTTCATCCTTTTCTTCTTCTACCCCCTAAAACCAACTCTATAAATGAAATTATGATAACATAAGTATTAATAATATTCTGAAATTTTATTATACTAATAAAATATTCATTTTATACTTTCTCCAAAAACAATTTAAAAAATGAAGATGTCATCATGCATACGTGCGGATTATCGCTTCCAAGAATAGTGTGTTTAATTTTTCATCACCAACTTACAATGAAAGTTATAAATGTCTATTTAATGAATTAATATGATATTTATAGCATTATTAAGATTTTGAAATTATAAACCAATCCCTATCTTACTCCTAATATATGGAAAATAAATGTGTTGCTTGTGCGTACATGTGAACTACTTCCTCCATGAATGTGACGTATTTTGTTTTTCATATGGTATTTTTTTCTTTATCAAAATCTCTTAAAATAATAATCACCACCATAAAAACATATAAATAATATAATTACACTTCTTTAATAATTATATTATTCCTAAATAATCAGTTTCTTAACCACACTCACTCATAGATTATAGTTGGCTGGTTTAATAATCTACTTGAATAATGCTATAAATTTATATCATAGATGAATATGGAAAATAAAATACTAGTGTTATTGTACATTAATGACCAAATATTTTTTATGGTTTTATAATGGTTATTCTAATATTTAACTTATTATTATTTCACTGCCTTTTTGTTTGTTATAAATTACCAAAACATGCTTGTCCCTAACTTTGTTGTCATAAATAATAACTAAAAACATAAGAAATGAAATTATAAAATTATAAATAATTATAAAAATATATTATATTACCTTTAATAATCTTATAATAATTAAAGTTGAATCTTTAATTTAAGAATCAATACTGCCATTATGAATCTAGTACTAAGAAAAACGATCGAATCTAGTAACATCTGATGATGAAAATAAAATTTAAATACAATATTTGTAATAAATAATTATAAATAAAGTTTATAAAATTTTATAGGTTTGAATAATTTTATGAAATCTGTTATTAAGATAGTTATTTTTTTATACATGAGTTTAGATAATGCTCGTCTAAGCAGGAATAAAAGGTAAGGCTATTTTGTATCAATATACTTTATTTGGGAAATGTTTTGTTTATGAACCTAATTTCATTTAAATGGTGTGTATGCTACCTATTGGATATGTAATTTCATGAATTATCTTTTATTCATGGTATTTGAATTTCAAATTCAATCCCTCTCTATTGATCTTAATAGGTTCTTTGATGGTTGTTGAATTTTTGTGAGAGTGATGGTTTTGTGAAGAGGATATGATTAAGTTTAATGGATTTTTTTCAATACATAAATAATATTCTATGTTTAATCAAATGATTCAAAGTGAAATTTTATTAGTGTGTATATCATGAATGAAGTTCATGGTGAAAGGTAATTTAAAGAATCATGAGAATAAGTGGAGATTCTATGAGTGGTGGACCACGCCACAGTGCAAGGGCCACACTATAGTATCAATGACCACTCTATGGTGGGAAGTCCATGCTACATAGGTGAGTTTGATGGAATTTGGAGGTTCTAGAAATTTTTTCACCACCATGCCATAACCACTTGTCTATGTTGTATAGGAGGATGGGTCGATTTTGGGATCCATTGGAAATATTGACACCTCCATGAAAAAGTGTTCAAACCATGTCAAATAGAAATGTAGAAGAATTTTAGTGGTTTTAAAAAATCTATGACCTCCACAACATAGTAAAGAGCCATGCCGCAAGGCAAGGTCTTATTTTTATGGCTCTCTATATTTTGGAATCTTCACACTATAGCCACTTTTCTGTGTTGTAGTCATTTGAAATCATGAATATTGCACAACAACTAAAAAGACAACACCATTGTCAAGATGTGGATAGATTTAAATGGTAGAATAAATATCAATCCCTCTATTCCATATCCATTGGACCACACCATATCCATGCGTATTAGTTACATGAAAACTTCTAAAAACTAAAGGGTTATGTACTAATCCCTATTACCACGATGTAGAAGGTTTTTTCTAGGTATTTTCAAGGGTTTATACTGACTTGGGTTCATCTGATGAATTTTGTGGTTATTTCAGTCTACAATAATTGTCAATTTAAAATTGGATGATTAAGATATTTTGAATTAATATCCAAAGGATGACTTTGAAATAGGGGTTGTTTGTTTAAGTTTTAAATTCAAATTCAAACTTTAAAAGAAAATAAACTTATTGTTTTTAAAGTTTGGTTTGTTGATATTTGGATAGAAATATTGAGAGAGAGAATAAGAGGGAATAATAAGAAAAGAAAGAGAATAATGGTTATGCATATTAGAATAGAGAGAAAAGATCAAACCTATATTTCTATAGGTTGAAGAAGAATTAGAGGAGCGCTACTTCAATAATTAAAGTATATAGTTAAAATTCTTTCTTTTTTATAAAAATGTTTATTTTAAAGTTATTCTAGTGCAGGATTGATTATCACAATCAATATACTTGATGTAATATGAATTTAAGGATAAACCATAATTGTTGTATCTTTATATTGAAACCAGTTAGTTGTATGATCTCAGTAGAATCCAAATCATGCCAAGAACTAGCCTTCACATTTTTATAGGCGGACCTTATAAATATTTTTTCCACTTATTATGTGTTTGTGTGTTAAAAAATGATCAAAATTCAATTGAACCAGTGATGGGGGTTGTTTCACTAAGAAAACATAAAATATTTAGAATCACTTATTCACCCCACTCCCCACACACACACACCTCTCAGTTATTCCTTATTGATCCAAGTGTTTTCATTCCAAGTGGTATCTGATAGAGGTTCCCCTCATTGGGGATTTTTAATTTGAAGTTTGAGATGAATTTTATCTTTTATCTTAGTGGTTGGTTTGGATTTTTTTGGTTTTGTTAATTGAAAATCTTAATTTATTGAATAGAAAGGGGATTCCCACCTTCTATGGGAAAATTTATCATATTTGAGAGTGCAGGATGTTTCCTTATATTCTATCGATCAGTTTGGAAGTTATTGAGGCTATAACTAATGGGTTTACACCTCATGATGAGAATTTATCTTTGATATAAATGGATAAAAGTAATATTTATAATGATGGTAATTCTAGGAATTCTTTAATATTATCTTTATTTGATAAGTAATTTCTCAAATCGAAAGGTACCATGATAGCCAAAGGATTTTGGCCTAAAATTGTAAATATATATTAAGTCAATATGAATGTGAATCAGGCTAAGATACACATTTGTAGATTGAAATATGAAGAACTAAAAATTAGAGAAGATCAAATTGTATATGACTTATTGACAAGAGTTAATGAGATTTTGATTACAATCAGAAGTTATGGTGATAAATTGGAAGATACTGTAGTGGTTGAGAAGATTATTTATATCTTACCAAAGAGGTTTGATGATGATGTACCTTCTCTTAAAGACATGGATCTATAATCACTTCCTATAGATGATTTTAAAAGTATTCTTATTTTATATGAAATGATAAAATAATGTATTATAAATAATAAGGGTAAAGCTAAAAAAGAAATCACTTTTAAGGCATAAAATTAAGAGAAGCAAAAGAAGAAGTTCATTGAAAAATATGTTGATTATTCTGATTCTGGTTCTGATTTGAGTCAATTTTTTTGATAAGATGTTGTATCTTATCTCTATAAATATTAAAAGATTAAATGGACGGTTTAAAGATAAAATTAAACTTAAATTATTTGGGTGTGTAGAAGTCATACATTTTCCAGAAAATTTTCCAAAGTTAAAATAATGTGAATTTAGTGATAAATAAGAATAAGTACCAACGAGAGTCATTAAAATGAGATCATAAAATTTTAAAAAATAAGGGGTATCTTATAAAGGTAAGAATAAAAATTTACCAAAATTCAAAAGGGTAAATTTCTTATTTAAATATGGATGTAGTGATTATAGTGGTGAGGAAGTTTAAATGGATATGTTGAGTGATATTAAGGAAAAAATGATCACTATAAAGATGAATAAAGGATAATTAACTAGAGAAAGTAGTCATGAATTTAAAGACAATGAATAAATTGAAATGTAATTCTTGTTTAAAAGATAACGTAAGGAGTTTCACTCAAATATCTATAAGTTGGAAAAAGATATAAGAAATATGAACAAGGAAAATAAATCTTCTAGAAGCAATGAATCCATTCTTATTGAAGATAAATTAAAGTTATAGGAAGAAGTTGAAGACTTGAACAAGATTTTTTTTGAAATGAAAAATTAAAGAGTCAATATGGAAGGAGTAAAGGAAAGAATAAAATGAGTTTAAGATTTTACAAAAAAAATTGTGAGTGTGTAAAAAGATCTTAAAATTTTGAGATAATTTTTAATAACTCTATCATTATGTTGGGGAAATATCAAGTACAATCAAGGGTCATGAACATAAAAAAATATTAGTCTTAAAGGAAAATAAAAACACTGATGCAATTTTTATTATGTATGAGAAGAATAATAAAATCAAGAAGTCCAAGATTGTAGAAAAATCAAGTGATTTTCTATATTTTGTAAATTATGAGTGTACCTAATTGAATGCAAAAACTGCTACAAATAGTAAAGAAAAAAGGGTTAATAATACATCAGATATGAATAAGGAAGAATCAGGAGTTCATAAAAAAAATTATTTTCATAAAGGATCTAAAATTAATTGTGGGAAGAACATTGAAAGATAGGTTCACATTTCTATACATCATAATGTTTATAAAGGAAAATATGATTTTTATGGATATTGTTGGAACTGTGGAGGATTTGAAAATTTGGATAGGATTTGTTTGTTTAATTACAAATATAATTATTATTATATATGTTTTGGAAGATAAAAATTCAAGGGGATTCATCTCACTCAAAAGAGAACAATTTGGAGATTGCTTGTGAAATTTCAATTGAAAACTGCACATAGATTTCAACCATTGGAATATTTTTTGTGAATGATGTGAGCAATTGGGTCATCTTAAAAAAGGGTGTCCTGTTATGATACTAGCTCAAATTTGATCTAGATATAATTATGATATGTAACTAAATAAATATGAGAAATGCAAATAAAAATATCTAGTTTGTGATATTTCCTATAAAGCATCCAAAGGAGAATGTAAATGGATTTTTGACAGCAGTTGTTCTTCTCATATGAAAGGATATTTGAATCTTATCAAGGGTGTTTAAAATTTTAAAGAAGGATTGGTGACATTTGGAAATGATGATTCACTCAAAATAAAAGTTATTAGATCATTATTGATTGGACAATATCAATTGAAATCCAAAAACACATTTTATATTGAAGGACTAAAACACAATCATCTTAGTGTATCTCAATTATGTGATGAAGGAAATAAAGTGATCTTTCAGAAATATGGGTTTGTTATTAAGAGATTTAAATATTGATGTATCTTGAAAATAGGATAGAGAATAATAAGAAATTTGTTTCAGATTGGTGATGCTGTAAATTCTTGTCATTTAATCATAAAATAAGAAAATAATGTATTAAATCGTAGAATTTTTCATCTTATACAAAAAAACATGTGTAAGCTTATTTATGTAGAAAATTTTCATGATGTTACTAAGTTTAAAATAGAAAGTAATTGGATGCGTTCTGCTTTTCAAAAGGGAATGATTTTGAATACTTTAAACAAAAGGGTTAAAAAAACTACTCATCCATTAGATCTTGTTCACTCATACATTTACGGGCCTATGAGGAAGTAGTAAACAAATAGAGATAAGTATTTAATTTACTTTATTAATTAACTTACTCTCATTACATGTATTATGTTTATGAAATATAAATCAGAGGCTTTAAAAATGTTTAAAAGTTTTAGGAGAAGTTCAGAAAAAGATTATGGTTACTCTTTGAAGAAGACTCAAGTTGATAATAGTTTTGATTATACTAGTGGAATATTTGAATCATATCTTGAAAAACATGAAATTATTCATGAACTTTTCTCCATACACACTACAAAAAAATGGTGTTGTTGAATGAAATAATAGAAGTCTTCCTAATTTGGATCAAACTATGTTTCTAGAGCATGAAACATCTCATTATTTATAGAGACAATCCATTGGATCAGTGCTTCATATCCAAAATTTTTGTCTTTATATAAAAAAATTAGATATGTTATCATATGATATGTATTATAATAAATATATAGTTTTTAAGTATCTATGAGCCTTTAGTGGCCCTTTCATTGTTAAAGTTAAAGGTAAAAATCTAGGAAAATTTAAAAGAAGGGGTGTTTATGGTATATTACTTACTTATCCACCAAATAGAAGAGTATTTCATTGTTAAAACAAATACACAAGAAATATTTTTGATGTTTTTGGTGTAAAAGTGATGGAAAACATAAACAAAGTGAATTGTCGTAGAGAATCAAGTTCTAGAAGTGGTGATGATGAATCTATTTTTATAAAATAAAAAGGTGAAGCTTCAGAAAATTGTAATAATATTGAAGATATTTCAGTTGAATAAGTTTATTTAGAAAATTAGAGTGATTAATAACAATCTTGTTCACATCATCCTTGATTGAGAATACAATTTTAGGTCCAAAATATAATTATAAATCATAGATAATATATTCAAACAAGAAGAAATTTAAGAGAAAATATCATATATAATTGTTCTATCAACTTGAACCAAAAGATATGGAAGAATAAATGAAACATGAATATTAGGTTAATGAAATGAATTAAGATATATATTAGATTGAAAATAATGAAACTTCAGACATAGAACCACAGACCAAAGAAAATAACATTATTGGGGAAAAGTGGTAGTTCTGAAAAAGATGAATGGAAGAGGTAAGGAAGTGAGAAATAAAGTAAGATTAGTGTGTCAAGGAAATTGGCAAGTTAAAGGATTTTAATTCAATGAAACCCTTTCACCTGTTTTAAGACTTGAGACCATATTATTTTTTCTTTCCATTATAGATCAAAGGCATTGAAACATCTATCAAATGGATGTCTAGTCAGCCTTCCTCAATGGGGAATTATAATAGGAGGTATATATTGAACAAACATGTGTTTTATTGATTGGTGAAGATGATAATTGTGTTTTTAGGTTAAATAATTCTTTATATGGGATAAAACAAGCCCTGGGAAATTGGTACTCCAAGATTGACACTCGTCTAAAGAATTTGAATTTTAGAAAAGGGAAATTTGACGCCAATATTTAAATTAAAGATGATAATGAGTTATTTATAAATTTCTTTATTTATATAGATGAAACTATTTTTTCGGTAAATTATAAATAAATTTGTGAATAATTTTTGAAATAAATGGAGAAGATTTTTGAAATTTCCATGCTTGGTGAGATGAGATACTTTCTTGGCTTACAAATTTCTCAAGATAAGGATTATATTTTTATATATTAAGAGAAGTATGCTTTTGAGATATTGAATAAATTAATAATGGAGAATTTAAGACTATTTCTACACCAATATATATACTAATCAAGTTAATAAAAGATTAATAGGGAAATTAAGTTGAACTAAGAGAATTCCAAAAGGTGATTGGAAGTTTACTTTATTTGATAGCTTCAAGACCAAATATCATGTATGTTGTTACACATTGTTTCACATATCAAAGTACAAAAAAAGAGCCTCATTTTTTTATAGAAAGATAATACTTAGTGTTGATTCCCAAATTTACCTTATAGGTAGAAGCAGTCAATGTATTACACGTAGGTATTGAATCCACTGGGACCTGAGAAGAAACCTGCAGAAACTTACATTCTATAGAGGATTGGATATGGAGTTTCCAAATATGGGGTTGATTTTAATCGGAAAAATAGAATACTAAAGTACCTAATATAATGGATTGAATTGAATTATGGAACACCTAAATATTTTAATGTAAAAAATTAAAGAAGATGAGTTGATCCTAGGTTGTCGCTGGGGCTAGATTGGATGTATTTTTTTTCTTATAAAATTTTAGATCACTAATTCAAGATGTATCCAAAAAATGAGATAACACTAAAACAATTTTCAATAATTTAATCCTTACAAAATTCCAAGTCTAATAACCAATTCACTTATAGTATCACTTAAATGAGCACTCCAAAGAATTGCAGTTTACTAGCACTCAAAATGTGTCATCGTTAAAGTTGACAAAGATGAAGAAGAAAATAACCCATCAAATGGAAATCATAAAATAATGAACTGATTGAAATATTATAAAATGAAATAACATCCATTATATTCCCTTTATACTCCCTTGGACAAACCCATAAGATTTTTATCCCTCCATTGATGTTATTCTATCAATACAAGCAGGAAGTAGACTCATGAGAGTGGAGTTGAAGAAGAAAAGCAGTGAAATAATGATCACTCCACCGTTGCGTGAAGAATTTCAAAAAACATAATGTGAAAATATTAACTAAATAAGGGAATGGTATTAACATGAAACAAATAATAATATAAAATTTTAATAAGAAGAACATTTATTAAGAAACAAAATTGATTCAAATAACTTACATTAAAGAAATTGAAGAAGCAATTACAAAAGGACGACGTAACAATATAATTGAAATAAAAACATGAATCACAAAATTACATCACCACCACCATCTTAAGTAGTAATATTGAGATCATATTGTCTATCCCCCATTAATAAATTCCTTCCCTATTAAATAGGAGAGTATAATGTGAGTGATAAATGAAAGGAAATTTGAATTTTCAAAGCAGTCCTAAAAATTCATCCAGATTCATCCCCTTTTCTAACATGTAAATTTTATATTGAATACGGCTGAATATGAAGGGGGTTTGGAAGTGAAATATATTATTATAGGTTTCCTGTAATATCTATAAAAAAATTCATTCCAATTAGATCATCCATTCAGAATTTATGCTCGAAATGGTGGTCTGATTTTATGGGCCTTCAAATCTGGCCCACAAATTAAATGTCAACTAGGTATCTCAGGATATCCTTGAAAATTTATGAATTAGATATGTCCATAGTTTCATGAAATTATACCAATAATTTTATCTTTCTAAATTTAAAATTTTATCTTTGTTGGGATTGAATTGTGGGCTCCACTTTTATTTGATGGGCATACGATCTATTATGCTTTGTCTAGAAATCTCTGCGTTAATTTCCAAAAATCTCCATCTTCCCTTATGATTAAACCATTTACACTAAAAAAATGTTCCACACAAAGTGATAAATAATATTATAAAATATAAAATTCAAATAATCAAAATAATGAATTCCACAACAAAATATTAATTGGGCCCAATTTTACACACTCTAAACATGAATTGCACATGTGATGAGAAATGAAGTTCAATTTATAAAATGAAATAAAATTGGTGTTTATATAAATTGAAAAACATGAATATTAAAATATAATAAATTAATATTATCCTGTTTTAGTGGATAATTACACCCCCTACTTGATTTTTTCTAGTCCCGAGCAAAAATTATCTCAAAAATATGAAATTGAATTCCCTTTTTCAAAAACATTTTAACATTAAATTCTCACAAAAAACATAATTTCAAACAATAATAAAACCTAGAAAAATAATTTAACATAATATAGGTTCAAAATCATATCTCAATCCCAATACCATTCCTTTATTAAAATTCATCATTTCATTTCATCCAATTTAAATAAATCATGATGATGTGGTGTGAATCACAAAAGATATGGGGCCTATTTTCTTATTCAAGGGGGAAAACATAGAAGTTCTAGGTGAGAATCACATTAAACCACAGCATGAGTATACAATTTTATAATTTTATTTTTTCTCCTTTTTTTGTTTTTTTTTACACCAATAGATATGAAAAGACTAACTATGGGAAAGACAATAATGGATTCATGATCCCTAAGTATTGATTGCCTCACATATTGTCAATTACATGCTCTACAATAGAGATGTAAAGCCTAACTATAGGTAAGACAACTATGGAGTCACAATCCCCAAGTTTCAAACTCCACGAATTTGGAAAAAACATTGCTCTACACAATCATTATTTTAATTTTTTTTATACTCAAATTAAACTAAAAGTGACCCCAAACCCCATTCTATGATCAAATGGACCCAATAAGTGAAACTTACACCCAAAATCCATTGGAAATTCATTATTTCATTTTTATTAAGATGATGAAAATGTTAACATTGAAAAATTACATCATAAAACCATACTTTATAAAAACTATGATCATGTACTTAAACTTATATTAAAATAATAATCAAATAATTCAAAATTATTTGACATTCAACTTTAAATTTTGAAATGTGTATTATCATGTTCAAGTTTAATGAAATTTTCCATAAAATTTCAGTTTTTTTCATAAAATTATAGGTTTTCACTCCCCCCAAATTAGAATAAAACTACCCTAGGTTTTGAAATAGAATAGAATAGAGAGATTAGAATTGGGAAGAAAGATGGGTAGATGTGATTTTAAATGAAATAATGTAACAATACCACCTGGTTTTAATTGATGACACGTAAATAAGAAATTGACCACTTTAGCTTTAGGTCATAATTAGACTCCTTGAGGATGATTGATGGTTGGGTTTGAACATTAGAATTCATGGGTTTTATTTGGAAATATTAAAATGCTTCAGCTTCTAAATCTCACACATAAAAGACATTAGATCACATTGTAAATCCCAATGGGATTACCTTAATAAAAAACACCAAAACACCAAAAATAAATAAATAAATTCAGAAGTTGGATTGCCTCTTAGAAAGTTCTTAGTTTAAATTCATTAGCTATACTTAGACCCCTCAACTTACCCAATACCAACTTTCAAATTTTTAAAGACCAGATTTTTCTCTACATAAATTAGATTTAGATTTATTATTTGTTTAGAATTTGTTTCATGTACAATCCTATGTTCTAAAATGAGTGGGAAAATACATGGAATATTAGAAATGGTTGATCCAATTTCTTCTATAGTCTTTCCTAAGGGATCAAGGGTTATTCATACATTATTGGTTTCAAGATATAAATGAATAAAAACTAAAATGTCTTGGTTATCACCTATGAAGGTATACATGAATAGTGAAGGAAGGACAAAATTTTTGAGTTTGGGTGGATTGAAATTTCTTAAAGAATATTGTCAATTTGAATCAAAATCAGTTTCTTCTCCAAAAGATTTAGAAACAATTAGTTCTGTTTAAAAATATGATTCATCGCCAAAATTGGCCATTTGAATGTCTATAGTGGGTATGGACTTAATTTTTATTATTTCTAACAATGGTTCAGTGATCAGTGGTCTTAAAAAACAATAATGGAACAATGTTCAGAAAAATAAATCCATGATATCAAATTATCCTCATTTTAATCCAAAAAATAAATTTCCTCCTAATTTAAATACAATTGAACAATTCATTTATCCTATTTATCTATCCCAAATCCTAAGGTTTTTTATTCAGTACATTCATGTTTGGGTTGTGTGTAACAATATTCTTCTTTCAATATTTAGGAATGGATAGTCTAAGTGGGAATGGAGTATATAACCATTTCAATTCCTTTTAGTTTTGATCACAATGGTGAAACTTTTGAATTAATTTTCACCATTTTTTCACGTAATTTTTCAAGTAATTGATGGGGATTAGGATGGATATGAGTTTTTACATCATGGAATTCCCCAAGATTGATCTCTTAAATCATCCTTGATAGGTATGTAAATTGATCCATTAAACAATCATCATCCAAGTGATTGTACATCTCATCGGGTGTGGGGTAATCATTCAAGGGTTGATAAATTAAATTCCCTAAGTTTGGTGATTCCCATCATTAATTTTATGTTTGATTAAAGCTTGGGTCTGGGAAAAATTATTGTTGAAGATATTCTATTGGAGTAGATAGAGATTTAGATGTGATATTTTTAGGACATAAATAAATATAAAGGGGAAAAGAGAAGATAAATAATGGTGAGAATAGAGAATTTGGGGTGAGAAAAGGATACTAGTGTCTAATATAACTTAATTAGGTCCCTATAAAAGGTTAAAAAAATTTGTGATTCCCAAATTTACCCTACAGGTAGAAGCGGTCAATATATTATAGGTAGGGATCGAATCCACAAGGACCTAAGAAGAAACCTATAGAAACTTACATTATACAGAGGATTGGCTATAGAATTACCAACTGTGGGGTTCATTTTAATTGGGAAAATAGAATACTAAAGTACCTAAGATAATGTATTTAATTTAAATATAAAAAAACCTAAATATTTTAATGAAAACAATTAAAGAAGATGAGTTGATCCTAGGTTGTCTCTAGGGCTCGATCAGATGTATTTATTTTCTTAGAAAATTTCATATTACTAATTCAAGATGTATCCAAAAATGAGATAACTCTCCAAAAAAACACCAATTTAATCCTCACACAATTCCAAGGATAATAATAAATTAACTTATGGGATCACTTAAATGAGCACTTGAAGGAATTGGATCGAACTAGCACTCAAATTGTGTCATCGTTAAAGTTAGAGAATATGAAGAAGAAAATAACCCATCGAATGGAAATAATAAAATAATGAAGTAATTAAAATATTAAAGAACATGAAATAACATAAAATACATAACTTTATACTCACTTGGATCAAACCACAATATTTTTATCCCTCCATTTATGTTATTCTATCAATGGAAGCAGGAAGTAGACTCATGAGGGCGGAGTTGAAGAAGAAAAATAGTGAAATAAAGATCACTCCACCATTGTGTGAAGAGGAATTTAAAAAAATATTATGTGAATAGATTAAATACCTAAGTAAATGGTATCAACATGATATTAATAACAATATAAAAGTTTAATAATAATAACATTTATTAAGAAACAAAATTTATTCAAACAACTTACATGAAAGAAATCGAATAAGCGATTACAAAAGGACAATATAAAATTATAATTGAAAGAAAATATGAATCCAAAAATTTCATCACTAAAACCACATTAAATAGTAATATTAGAAGATTAGTTTCTATCACCAATTAATAAATTCCTTCCCCATTAATTAGGGGATTCAAAGGTGGGTGAGAAATAAAAGGAAATTTGACTTTTCAAAGTTGGCCTGAAAATCCATCCAGATTCATCCCCCATTTTGATGTGTGAGTTTTACATTAAAAATTGAATAATATTAAGGGTTCATAGGATATAAATATATTTTTATAGTTTTCCTCTAATATATTCCAAATTTCATACCAATTAGATAAACCATTTTTATTTTATACTAGAAATAGGGGGCTAGTTTTATGAGCCATCAAATCTAGCCCACAAAATTAAATGTCAAATTAGGATCCCTCCTTGAAAACTTCAAAATTAGATTTGTAAATATTTTAATGAAATTATACCCATAATTTTATCATTAAAAAGTTAAAAAAAATTATTCATTGGGCTTGAATTGTGTGCTCCACTTTTATTTGATGAGCCCAAGGCCCATTATGCTTTGTCTAGAAATTTATCCATTCATTACCAAAAATATCCATCTTCCTTTGTGATTAATCAATTTATCCTAAAAAATAAAATTTCCCACACAAAGTGATAAATAATATCCTAAAATATAAAATTAAAATAATCAGAATAATTGATTCCACAATCATATGATTAATTGGGCACAATTTTACACACTCTAAACTTGAATTGCACATGTGATGAGAAATAAAGTTCAATTTATAAAATTCACTAAAATTGGTGTTTATAGACATTTAAACACATGAATATTAAAATATAATGAATTAATATTAGCATATTTTAGTTTCTAATCACTTAGATACATCAAAGGCACTATAAAATTTGGATTGAAATATGATAACAAAGGGAAGTTTGGTCGGTTTGGTTATTCTGATGTGAATTGGGTCGGTTATGTTGATGATAAGAGGTCTATATCTAGTGTAGATTTATATCTTAGTGAAATATTTGTTTTTTGTAATTCAAGAAATAAAAATTCAGTAACCTTGATAATTTATGAGGTTGAATATGTGGTTTTCAGTCATGTCTCAACATAAATAATGTGGATGAATACTCAACTAGAAGATCTGAAAGTTGATGTGGCTTCACCATTAATTTTGGGATGTGATAATCAAATTTCAGTTAAATTTTCAAAAAATATAGTTTAGTGTTCAAGTTCCAATAACATTTATATAAAATATCACTTAATCAAAGTGTTAGTGGAGAAGAATGATTTAAATTTGATATTTTTTTCTATTATAGAGAAAATTATAGATTTTTTCACCAAGTCACTATTAAAGGAATATTTATAGAATATGAGGATGAATTTTGGTGTTCAAACTCACTCTTTATAGGGATAAGGTATGGTGTTGTTTTCCCCTCTCTCATATTTTCTTTGGATGTTTTTTTAAATGGGTAGAAAATTTGATAACATAAATCTTTCCTTTATGTTTATATTCTTATTTTCTTTCAAAGGGGGGAGTACACAATATAAGAGGAGAATCTATTGATATGTGTTGCCTTTTGGGAGAGAATATTTTTAGAGAGAGTTATTAAAATGGGTAAGCTATGATTTCAGCATGCATGAACTATTTTAACAGTTTATTGTAAGTGGTTGTGGGAATATTTCAAGTGTGAAAGAATTTTTATTGTGATGATGAAACTTAGTTTGAAGGTTGTGAAGTTCATGTTTAAGAAATATGCTTATAGATCACTATTTTATAGAAAAAATTGTATTATTTATTAAATTTTCTTATTTCATACACCGAGTTCACTCGCGTAGGATTATAATTATTTATGGTGATCCATTTCTACGTTTTTATAGTATAATAGTGAATTGTGTTCCTTGGTTTCCAAAAAAATACAGAGGGGAAGATTTTTTAACCCAATAAGTTTTTTGATGGTTTTTGTGTTTTTGTGATAATGAAGATTTAATGGAGAATATATGATTAAGTATTTTTGTATTTTTTTGTCAATACATAAATTATATTCTATGTTTAATCAAATGATTCCAAGTGAGATTTTATTAGTGCTTATTTCATGAATGAAGTTTATGATACAAGCTAATTTGGAGAAGAAAGAGAAGAAGTAGAGATGTTGCAAGTGGTGGACCATGCCACAATGAAAGTTCCACGTTGTAGTAGTAATGACCATATCATAGTGAGAATTCTATTCTATAGAGTTTATTTATATGGAATTCATAGATTTTTGAGATTTTGGTACCTTCATGCTACAGCCCCTTTTCCACGCTGGAGATGAGGCTGGGTTGATTTTTGGTTCCACTAGAAATATTGTCACCTCCATATCATAATGTTCATACCATGTTATGGAGAACTATAGAAGAATTTCAGTGGTTCTGAAAATCTGGGATCTTCATGGAATAGTAGAGAATATACCATAGAGGAGTCAAGGTCATATTTCTATTGCTCTATAGATTTTTGCATCTCCATGTTGTAGCCCCTTGTCCATGTCATAGTTATGTGAAATCATGAAGACTACACAATAACTAAGAATACCATGTCATTGTAACGAGATGGCTGGATTTCAATGCTACTATAAATACCAGTCCCTCCATAAATCAGCAGATATAATATATTGTATCCATGTATATTAGTTACTTAAAAACTAGTAAAAACTAAAGGGATACTCTATAATCCCTATGACCATGCCTTAAAAGCATGTTTCTAGGTAGTTTTGAGGGTTTCTAATAACTTGGAATCATATGATGACTTTGGTGGTTATTTTAGTTTACAATAACTACAAATTTCAAATTGGATGATCAGGATATTTTGAATTAAGATCCAAAGGATAAGTTTGAAAGAGGGGTTTGTTATTTGAATTTTGAATTTAAAATTTAAACTTGAAAAGAAAAGAAACTTTCTTTTTTTAAAGTTGGGTGTGTGGAAATTTGTACAGAAATATTGAGAGAGAATAATCGATATACATATTAGTAGATAGTTAATAGATCATACATGTGTTTCTATAGGTTGAAGAAGAAGAGAAGGATCACTAATTTAATAATTTAAAGCTATGTTTATAAGGATTTCTTTTTGTTGATATCAAATTTTATGTTATCATTATTTCAGTGTGGGGTACACTATTACATTTAGGAGAATTTATGTAATATGAGTTCAAGAATAAACACTAATTATTGTACTTAGATGATGAAATTGGTGGTTCGTATGATCTTAGAAGAATCTAGATCATTCTAAGGACTAAACATATAATTTTGAGAGGTGAACCTTCTAAATCTATTGTCCCCTTATTATGTGTGTGTGCCTTGAATAGCGATTAATAATCACTTAAACTAGTGATGTGGGTTGTTTCACAAAGAAAACATAAAAGATTTAGAATCCTGGATTCCCCCCCTTCCCCACCTCAATGATCCCTCGTTAATCAAAGGGGTGTATTTTCACTCTATTTTAAGAGGTTTTTATTAACACATTTCTAAAGCCATAAAGTTTGTTAATAACTCAAAACTTATTTCTTTGAGTTATAATATTTATTCTTGAACTTCTTGATTCCATGCTTGATTTCTTTCACTATAAAATTTTATTATATTGTATTTTATCTTCCCCTATAGGAAAAAATGAATTTTTAATTAAAATTTCATTTCATGATGAATTTAATTCTCATAAAAGTATAACATTCTTAATATTAATTCTCATACTTCCCAAGTAATCTATTTTGATTCTATATCCATATTTTCTATTCCCACCAATATTATCCATTATATTTTAAAAACCAATTATGTGTGTTTACTTCAACCAAATAAGCATTAGAAAATCTAAAGGGGAAGAAATACCCTAAGTATGGGTGTTGTTTTCTTTGTAAAGAAGAGGAAGAGAAGGTGAATAAATCATGTGGATCATGTAACCTTCAAAAGGACACATGATCACCTGAATTTTGGAAGGTCATGCAAACAAGTCATGCACAGTGCATGATGTTCTTGAGATCATGTGGATCCCCTTTTACAAGACTCCCTATTCTTGGAAAGGCACCCATACAAGCATTGGTGATCGAGTGAGGGCTAACAGATGATTCCCTCTAAGTCACATGACTTTTCAACCGGTAGTTTCCTGATAATCATCCAATACCAATGTAAAATAAAGGATGAAAATATGCAAAAGGTGGATACCTTATAAGGTTGTTGATCTTCATGTGATTCACTCATGAGATTCACAAGACATTGTGGAGCCCTGGTGGTATGTCCATATTATTGTGTAAAAGTATGTTGGATTACCGCCTTCATCGTGCAAAGGGATTTGGAAAATGTATATTTGATTAAGTGTTTCCCCTATAGCTCCATAGACAAGAAGAAGGGTTGTTCATAATAATGATTGTTCATCACCACAAGACCCATTATTGGTCACATGGTGTATCATAGGCAAGTAGAGTGATTGTATTCAAAAACAATCACACAAATAAATGGGATCTCCTATCCTTGTAAAATAAAGAAGGAAATAAAAGGGTAAAAGGTGAAAGACATTTGTGGGGTGAGGATACATTGGCCTTCACATGAAAGGTGTCATATGTCCTAGGATATCATCGTTGATCATTTGAGGTCCCCCTAAATAATACATCAAGATCTCATGGGGTCCTTATACATGTTGGCCTGATCTCACAGAATCCCCCTTCGGAAGATGCTGATGTTTCACAAAAGACCACAGACAAGACATATTCAATCATGAAAAATCCTTTCCATAGGAATCTGGATCTCATGAAGGCCCCTGGACATGTTGGCCTAACCTTGTGGAAGCTCCTTAACATGTCCACATGATTAAATTAAATCTCTTTGATCAGTCTGGTTCCCATAACAATGGAAAATATGGAACATTCAAGTGGTCGTTGTTATCAGGAGGTACCATGGATTACCCATGGAAAGATCATTCAAAAATTGTGATTCCAAAACCCTCCACTGAATCTAGCTTGAATCCTTAAGATATAAATCATGAAATTAATTGTATAAATATGGAAATGATGACAATAAATCCCTCCCCCTCAGCATAAAAAACCATCAAATCCATGATACATCATGCATGGGAGAGTAGGATAGGACTTCTTGGGGCATCTAGTCATGCAATCACAAAGGTATTTCACTATGTAAAATCTAGGGAATGACCTAAAGGATCATACGACATGTATAGGCACTTCACATGATCACTCTATAGATCATGTGAATTACTTATGGCACGTCAACTGGATTATGTGAAGGAGGCCTCGCATGTTGACTAGGCCACATGAAACCTAAATAAACAAACACTGGATAACCTACGGCACGTATGAAATAAGGGTTGGAATAAATACTAAAAAGGATAAGAGGCTTATGTGAAGACAAATACATTGGTCCTTATTCACTTTTCATGACCCTTCCAGATCATGCGGTAGCATCGGAACATGTCATCCCAGTCATGCATCACTCCCTCGGCATTCCATTTTGATCATGTGACATCCCTTGGATATGTAAAGAAATTCACATGACACCCTCCAAGCATGCTACCCAAGTTTTTCAAAGTCCTCCAAGCTTTCCAGCTAAGTCTTGCGTTATCCTCCAAACATGTCTCCCAAACTACATGGCAGCACCAAGGCATGTTAGCTAGATCTCGCGATGTCACCAAGTCATGTCATCCAAGTCTCAAGATTTCTTCCAGACAATTCATCTTGGATCATGCAATGCCCTCTATAAATTCCAACCAGGCCTCATGATTTCCTCTAGATAAGTCATCTTGGATCATGTGATTCTCTCTAGACATGTCATCCAGGCCTTAAAATCTCCTATGTACAAGTTAGCCTAAATTATGTGAATCCCTTTAGACATGCTACCCAGGTCTCATGATGTCCTCTGAACAAGTTACCTTGAATCATGTGACACCCTTTGGATGTGACATCCTTGATCATGTGAAGTATTATAGACATGTCATTCAGATTATGTGATTTCCTTCAAAAAATTCAACTGTATCATGTGATTGTCTTTGGACATGTCTTCTAGAAAACTAGAACATATCCAGACATCCTAATACATGTCATATAGATACCATATACATGTGAGGTAGATAATCATAGCATGTTACATAGATAATCAGGTTGTTTTATGTAGACATCATAGGGCATGATAAACTTTTCCACCAGATATATTTGGTCATACCCCCAACTGAACTATGAGAACTCTGATTCCTATAATAACTAGGATACATAGGATGCCTCTCTAAGGACAAAGATCTAATGGGAATCCACCTTAGTGTAAGTCCCTCAATACCTAAATTGAACTATAATAACTCTGATTCTTTCCATAACTTGGATATTTAGGACATCTTCTTAAGGCCTCATCTCAAATGGACATCCACCTCCATGAAAGTCCCCCCATGTCTCCAACGTTCCAACCATCAGGACATAATCTCTCCCATGGGATAATCTTCCTTTCTCATCCACCAGAGGATTAATAAGTCAAATGAACTACGATGACTCTAATTTATGTAATCCTTCCTTTTATTACATAACTTTTTATTACATTGTACAAATAGAGGATCTTTAAAAGTTTTGTTTCTTAGAAATAAGGCACATAATACATGAAAACTTAAAACATTATTGCAATATACTTAAAATGATTCTTAATTGGTTCATTCTAATTAAATTTATTTCATATCATAACCTAGGGACATAAATCAAATGAAAGGGTGAGAATAATTCCCAGTAATGGAATAATCAAGGGAAACAGTTTACATATGATCTTGAGGAATATCAATAAGAAAATGAGGAATATCATTATGGCATGAGAAAGAAAACATGAGGAATATCATAATAAAAATAACATTAATCATAAAATGGAAATGTGGCTATGAAATTTTACATATAAACTCATAATCATATCACCAAGGTGTCGTAAATGAAAATAACCAAGTTTATTCAATAAGGTATCATAAAACATGTCATATCTAGAGATTAAATTCTTTACCCAATGCATTGGAGTGCTATCAAAGTACATCCTTAATATGAATTAATTAATTTTATCCACATAGATCATAATCAAAAATTTCATAAATAACTCTTGGATAATAAAAAAACAAGTTTCATATCAAAATCATGATGTTTTAAAAGTTCTTAAAAACATGATCGTTATGTCAGTTTCAACCCACGAAAAAGGAATGTTGGTTTTATGTATGTTAAAACCAGAATAAAATAAATAATTTTGACATATATTTTATTACCCCTTGGAAAATTAAGAGGATTGGGTATTCATAAAAAGAAAATAAAAGAGAATTACTGGAGGAAAAGAGGTAAATTTTAAGAAATAAATTCAGCAGCATAATGGGTATAAAATATGGTTTTGAAAAATGATAAAATGAGAGGGGTAAAGGTCTCCCATTGATAAAAAATAATTTTAAAGTAATGGTATGATAAAAAATTTAATAGGTGAGAGTAACCATAAAAATTATAATACATGCATGAAAATAGTTTCTTGAATCGAAAAGAAAACAAGGATAAAATTACCGAAACCTTAGAAACTACAAAATCCCCAAATATAATTGAGAAAAAAGGGATAAAAGAGTAAAACCTACCCAAAATTGATGATAGGTGGACCAAAATGCTCTGAACCACTTTTCCTTCGGTGGAGGATGTCGAAACACACTCAAAGGAGTTTAGGGAGACACACCGTATTCCCTAACAATGGAAGAAAAACAAAAATCAGGTTAACTTAAACCCTAGGGTTTGTCCAGACATCACCTAGTGAAAGAGAGAAGGAAAAATATACAACCAATGGGAGAGGAAGGGAGGAGTAGGATTACCTTGAATTATTGAGCAAGAAATTAGAAGAAAAACCAAGTTAAGTAGCGCACCGGAGAGGAGCGGGGGAGAGGGGGTTGTGTGCCATCGGGTTCCACCAAGGGGGTGTCGTAAGATCTAGTAGGGGGAGAGGGGTATTTTTATGGTTATAACTAATTTTTATTTTTATTTTTATTAATTAATTTAATTTATTTAAAATTAATACAGCACACGATTTGGGTCGCATGGTTAGCCAAATCGTGCGCCAATTGTGTGTCATCCCCTACTATAGAAAATCACCTTGCACTGTTTTTCCTACACAATTAACCTAATTGCACACTATCTATATGGAAAATAGTGTCTAGGTATTGCCTAATTGGCCCAAACCATGCAGACTAGGCACAAGGTTTGGAAAAACTATGTGCAGCCCATGTGATTCACCTTTTCCCCTTGAAACCGACCGCACAATTTTCTATTGTGGGCTGCATGGTTTCAGACTAACCATGCACCCTCTACAGACCCTCAAATTTTATAATTTATGATCCTGGTGCTCCCAAAACTTATAGAGACCTCCAAGGGACCTATCATGCCTTCATCCAAGTCCAAAAAAACACGTTAAAATGTTCTAACCTTCATAATTTCATTTTGAAGCTTAGTTTTAAAAACAACTCGTCTAGTAAATGCAAAAAATCAAATTTCTTTGGATTTTTTTCTCATTCAAAAACATGGGTTGTCACATCCTTCCCACCTTATTACTTCTCATCCTCAAGAATCCTTTGGAAACAAATAAATCATCACCCAACCTAAAATGGTCATGAATTTCCATTAGAATGGTCTTGTTGTGTTTCAAAATTCCCAATGCACCTCTGAGCATTCATTTAAGCACACAATACTCAAGCCATCAAAACTTTATCTAACACGCATTTTCCAAATGAAACACCGAGATGACACTTACCCAAGCTCATTTAGCTAGATTGTAACACACCAAGTTTTTCTAAAAGAAATAAATTGAAATGAATGAAACTTTTTTTTAATTAGATATTTATAACAAGCCTTTAAACATAATTTTTCCACTTTTATGTTTTGAATTTCATGAAACAGTCATCTATAATTGTGATCAGTAAGTTATTTTGAGTCTGAAAGAACCAACGTGTTTTTTTTGGTGAATAGTAATATATATGGATAGTAATATGAATAGTAGTATGACCCTTATTAATAGTAAATCATATTTTTATTTTATTTTCTTAGGTATATAATAAAATGAGACGTTGATTAATTTTTCAAGATGTTAAAAAAGAGTTAAAGATTTAAAAATGTTATTTTTGAATAAATTATGATTTTATTTAAAAATTAAATTCAGAATATTTAGAAAATTATTTTAAAAAATGGATTTTATTTTTGAATTCTAAACTTCGAGAAATGGTTAGGGTAAATTTTTTGGATTTTTCTGAAATTCATGAATTTTTTATGAATAGGGAAATACGGTAAAATACCATATATTCAAATTATAAGTTAAATACACTATTTATGAAATCATAAGTGACTTAAGACCACTTGGTTAGAAATCACATGACATTATTACTATTTTAGTTCACATGAATTAATACTATTCATATTCTAAAGAAAAAATATTATAATAATTATTAAAATAATGTAAAATACCTCCTCTCCTCCACTATAAATACCACCATCATTACCCTCTTCCTCCCACACCTCTCAATCATTGATCCTTACCTAAGTTCTACCCAATACACCTACCAAGGATCTTCCCCACGTCATAGAGCTACTGGTATCACTAAAAGGCCAAAATCAAAGGCCTTAAAAGGATCTAAAGGAGAAGAGATCAAGAGGTAAACATCCTCTTTTATTTTCTTTCTTTTCTTTTCATTTTATTTTCTATTCTTCTTAATTACTAACACCCCCTTATCCAAGAGGAATGAATGATCCAGTATCTTACATATTCTGGATTTAAAAATTTTTATGAAATACTCTCCATTATACTTCTTCTCCTCTCCCACTTATTCATGAAATTAAAACATTGTCTGTGATGTGTCGATTTACTGACATTGTGGATGATGTGATTTCAATTTATTTTAATTCATTAAATACTAGTCATGAAACCATTTTTATGGTTGAACCATAATAAAATTTATGTATTATATCTTATATAAGGTTTTGGATTCATTTTTTACACATGTTATTAATTTATAAAACATAATGAGTTCATTGCGATCGAAGAATCGCCAAAATGACCTAAAAAATATCAATAGTGTTCTAACTTATGAATCATCCTAATGTCAGAATTAAAAATGATAAATGGTATAATTTATTATACTATAAATATGTAAATACCATTCCATTACAATTCTGGAGTTTCACTTCCAATCGATAAGAATATCCATCAGGAACCGATAATGGAAATCATGTAAAGAACGCGCCCAAAAAAATGCAAGGAACAAAATACTAACAATTAAAGGGTGAAATGATGTAATTAAATGATCATATAAGGTATTATAAAGATGGATATTTTTCTTTAAAATATTAATAAAACTCTTTTAACCATTATACATTAGGTTTAAACAAGTTTTAAGTAAGACAAACCTGAGGTAAGGAAATTAATAACCCGATTTCCATTCTTTGGGTTAACATTCTACTTCATTATTTATGTGGTATTAAAATTTTTTTTGAGATGAATTTTGTTTATATTATGTTTAATTATGTTTGTATACATATTCCATCGACTATATTAAGTCTCACCTCAATTATTTTATATTTTTAAGGGAATTTTCTTTTAAAAATCCTTTTTAAAATTCTGTTTTACGAAATTCCAAAGCAATGTTTTTATGGAATTATTCAAGTTGTATGATTATGTTCTGGTTCTTGGTAATTTATTATGATGAAGGTTTTGACCTATATATCCATCCAATTCATTGGTTATGTGTAATTTTGAGGTTAGTCATATGGTTACTCCAAGTGTAACTGCGATGGTTACACAAATTGTAAGGTAGCCATGAGGGTTACAAATTATAAGGTAGCTGAGAGGGTTACATGATTATGTAAGTAATGCCCCAAGATACCTTTATGGTTCTATTTATTTTCTTATGTTTTTTTTTGGAACTTTCAGAAATATTATTTTTCACAATGTAAGTATATATGGGTGACAAGTATGTCTTTTGAAAATGATTTCATACGTTATAAGTGTTCATGGACTATTGTATTCTTTCCTTATTTTTATATCCCTTACTGAGATTTTTGTGCTCATCCAAAGTTTTTAAATGATTTTCATAGGTTATAATTATTTGTAAGACAAATAAGGACTCCAATTAATGTTTTAATAATTTTCAAATAAATCATGTTTTATTTGAAATTTTTTATATTTGGGAAGAAATGAATACTGTTTTTATGGTATCCACTCTGTATTAATGTGAAATGTTATGAATGTATTATGTCCCAATTATCTAAAGATCTAAACTTGAAAATATCCAAAATGTTAAAGGAAGTTATTTCTTGACTAAATTCAAGATTATGTAATATAATAAGGTCGGGTCCTTATAGTTTGTATAAGAGGATGGTTTAGATAAATTTATGGGTTAGGATGATGTTAATAGAATATAATAAATGATTTTTAATCTATGATTAATTTGAAATGTTATAGCTTTTAAATATTACCATGTTGCTTCGACTAAGATATGTTTGTTCATAAGGATGTCCGTAAAAGAAACAGGGAAGCTGAAGAGGAGAGGCACCAACAAAATGACATCCTTCTAAATCTACAACCCGGAATGGTAGGGATTGGAACCAAGCAGTTTGTGACAGTAATGGATCATCTAACGTAGGAAATAAATGGTGGTGTCATCCATGAAATAGAATGACCAGAGGTACCATAATGAAACATGACAATAGTGGAACATTTTATGAGACAACACCCTCCTGCTTTCAATAGATCTTCTGACCCTATAGCAGCTGAAGGATAGATTAAATCCATTGAAAAGATATTCAATATTATGGGATGTTTAGCTAATCAAAGGGTAAGTCTTAAAATTTATCGTTTTGAAGGTGAAGATGATCAGTGGTGGTCAATGGTAAAGAATATCCAAGATATATAGGATATTAATTCCCTAGAGTGGGATGAATTTAAAAGTCTTTTCCTTGAAAAATATTTTCCTAAGGTGATGTGACTTATGATGGAGAAGCAATTCCTTGAATTGAAGCAAAAGTAGGAAGTTTTAGTGGATATGTATGAAATGAACTTCACCCGACTGGTGAGGTATGCTCTATATCTTATTCTGGATCTTGATAACAAAATCAACCGCTTTTATTAAGGATTGAAACCAAAGTATTGAAGGGTATTGGACTCCCGTGAATTCAAAAGTTATGAGAAAATTGTCTAATGTAATAAGAGGGTAGATATGGAATTTGTTGATGATCACATACATTTTTAAAACAAGGATAATAAAAGGTCAAGATGGAAAGTGATGGGTAAGAATCAACCAAATAAAACTGATGGTAAGAAAATCTAGTTCCCATTTTGTGAAAAGTATGGAAAGAAGCACCCTAGGGAATGCCTTACCAAAACTGGGAACTGTTTTTGATGTGGTAAGTTTGGAAATATGGCTCAATATTGTAATGAAAATGATCCTATGATTAATCATGATAAGTAAATTATAAAATGTTTTAAATGTGGTAATATGGGTCATTATGAAAATGTCTACCCAAAGAGAGATCCAAATGATGAAAATAAGTGAGACTATAAGCAGAAAGGTGTAGTGAGATCCTTTGAAACTAAGTCAGTAGATGTCATTTCATCCAATGAAGTTGTATCAGGTACTTTATTTGTTTAATCATATTTTTCTAATGTTTTGTTCGATACGGGGTCCACACATTCCTTCATTTCTAAGAAATTTTCTGGTAAATTGAAAATAACACCTCAAAAAATGAGATCAAACTTATTGTTAAAACACCAGTGGGAAATATTATAGTAAAGAGGAATTATATGAATCTTTCTATTGTGGTCTGTGGAAAACCTTAACCTGAAAACCTTATTTTTTTCCCTTAGTTAAGTTTGATGTTATACTGGGAATGGATTGGCTTTCTGTTTATCATGCTAAGATTGACCGTAGAGCTAAAGAAGCTGTTTTTTAGAAAGAGTTTTAGTTTGTATAAAAGAACAAATCCATATAATTGATAACATATCAGGAAGATGAGAAACTATTGAAATATGGAAATGCAAGTTATCTTTCTCATATTGTTGAAAAAAAAAGAAACTATTCAGATTAATAATGTGCCAGTGGTAAATGAATGCCTTGATGTTTTTCCTGATGAGTTACCCGGTGTCATACCTGATCGGGAAGTCAAATTGAAAATTGACTTAGTTTTCGATACTAATCCAATTTCAAAACCCCCATATCAAATGGCTCAAATATAAATTCTTTAATTGAATAATCAGTTGCAGGATTTTCTTGATAATGGCTTCATTCATCCTAGCACTTCACCATGGGGCGCTCCTATTTTTCTCGTTAAAAAGAAAGATGGTTCCATGAGACTTTTAATTGATTATAAAGCTTTGAATAACATCACAATTAAAAACATATATATTTTTCCTCATATAAATGACTTGTTTTATCATCTCCAGGGAGCTCATTACTTTTCCAAGATTCACTTGAGATCTGGATACCATCAGTTGAAGTTTAAGGAGGATGAAATTCTAAAAAAAAACTTTTCATACTATATATGGGCATTATGAATTTGTTGTTATGCCATTTGGGTTAACTAATGCAACTGCTATATTCATGGATCTTATAAATATAATATTTCACGAGTTCTTGGATAAGTTTTTGGTTGTGTTTGTAAATGACATTCTGGTATTTTCTAAGAGTAAAGAAGAGAATGAAAAACATATAAGGGTTTTTTTACAAACTTTAAAGGAAAAGAAACTATATGTAAAATTCAGAAAGTGTACTTTATGGTTGCAATAGATTTATTTTCTTGGGAACATTGTAAATAGGGGTGGAATAATAGTTGATCCTACCAAAAAAATGGTTGATGAATGGACAAGACTGAAAAATGTTACAAAGATTCATAGTTTTATTGGATTAGTATGTTATTACCAATGGTTTGTTAAAAAATTTGCACAGTTATCTATCCCTCTAACTAAGTTAACGTGAAAAGGGGTTAAATTTATTTGGATAGAAGAATGTGATGTTTGTTTTTAGGAACTGAATAAGAGATTTGTGAAAGCTCCAGTTTTGGCCTTTCCTTCCCTAAATGGTGAGTTTTTCATCTATAGTGATGCTTCATTGAAGGGAATTGGTTGTTTTCTAATGTAGAATGATCAAGTAATTGATTATACTTCAAGACAACTAAAACCTCATGAGTTAAATTATCCTACACATGATTTAGAATTGGCATCTATGGTTTTTTATTTGAAAATTTGGAGGCATCATTTATAAAGATCCAAATGTCAAATATGTACTAACCATAAAAGTCTGAAGTATATATTCACTCAGAAGAAATTAAACATGAGGTAGAGAAGATGGCTTGAATAGATAACGTATTATGATTTCATGATCAATTGTCATCTGGGAAAAGAAAACAAAGTGGCGGATTCCTTGTGTTAAAAACATCACGTATCATTAACCATGTTATGCTTGGAACATGATCCCTTGATTAATGATTTGATGAATTTTGTCTTAGAAGTTATTGGTGCAAGAAATAGCTTTGTTTTGTTTCAGGTTTCGGTTCATTAATTGTTATCAGACAAAATTAAGCAAGTGCAGAAGGAATACCATGAGCTACAGAAAAATGTAGAATTGTTTAAAATGGGTACGTTTCCAGAATTTAACCTTGATAAATATTGTGTTTTAATATTTGGAAAAAGGTTTTGTGTGCCTTGTGATTTACAGTTAAAGAAATATTTGTTGTGTGAAGCTCATAGTTCTCCATTTTCAGTTCATCCTAGCATTACTAAGATTTAAAGAGACCTTTGGGATTATTACTGGTGGGATGGAATGAAAAGGGATATTGGTGATTTTACCATGAAATGTTTGGCATGTCAATAGGTTAAAGAAGAGTGGTAGTTACTGAAGGGGATGCTTCAGCCTTTTCTAGTTCCATAGTGGAAATGGGAGAATATATCCAGGGACTTCATGTTGGGACTACCAAAGACTTCTCAGGGTAACAATGTGATTTGGGTTATTATTTATTGGCTGAAAAAATATGCACATTTTCTTTCTTTTCGAGATACAATGTCTTTGGATCAGCTTTCTTGACTCTACCTCAAAGATATTGTCAGGTTACATGGAGTTCCTCTTTCCATTGTATCTAATCGGGATCTCAGGTTCACTTCTAACTTTTGGAAGGGGCTTCAGAAGTTGTTGGGTGCAGAATTAAATTTCAGCACAGCTTTTCATCCTCAATCAAATGGGCAGTCAGAATGAACGATTCATACATTGGAGGATATGCTTTGATCTTGTTCAATGGACTACCAGGGAAGTTGGGATCAGCATCTTTCATTAGTTGAGTTTTCTTATAATAAAATTTTTCATTCCAGTATACATATGGAACCTTTTGAGGTATTGTATGGGAAGCGGTATCAAACTCTAGTGTTTTGGGATGAATTCAGTAAAACAAAGTTGATGGGGATAGAATTAGTAGAGGACGTGGCTGAGAAAGTGAAGATGATCCAACAACACAAGAGGAAAGATCAGAGCAGGCAGAAAAGTTATGCATGTAACAGAAGGAAAGACTTCTCTTTCGAGGTAGGTGACCATGTTTTCTTTAAAATCTCTCTTTGTAAAAGTATGATGTGTTTTGGTAAGAAAGGAAAGCTAAGTTTGCGGTTCATCGGTCCTTTTTAAATCCTGGATAAAGTTGGACTAGTTGCATACCGAGTAGCTTTGCCTCCAAGTTTGTCTCAGGTACACAATTTTTTTCATGTTTCGATGTTAAGGAAGTATATTCTAGATTCAAATCATGTTTTGAGCCCAGAAGCAGTTCAGTTGGAATAGAATATTTCTTATGATGAGAAACTAGTTCAAATTCTTGATCAAAGGGAACAAGTATTGCGGAATAAGGTAATCCACTAGGTAAAGGTTTTGTGGAGAAACTACATGGTTGAAGAAGAAACATGGGAGTCTGAAAATGCTATGAGGAAAAGGTACCCTCACATATTAAATAAGAAAATAAAATTGCGAGGATGCAGTTTTCGGAAGGTGGGGATAATGTAACATCCTAAGGTTTTATAAAAAATATAAATTGAAATGCATGAAACTTTGTTTTAAGTATATATTTATAACTAGCCTTTAAAAATAATCTATCCACTTCTAAGTTTTGAATTTCAAGAAATAGTCATCTACAATTGTGATCAGTAAGTTATTTCGAGTTTGAAAGAACCAACATGTTTTCTGGGTGAATAGTAATATACCCTTATGAATAGTAATATGAATAGTAATATGAGAGATGGCCAAAGCGGGGTCCCTGTCGGGAAGCGGCATACAAGGCGAAAACCCTAATTTAGGATGGAAGAAGGATGGCCGAACTTTTGCCGAAGTGGTTGAAGGTGAAAATTCGAGTTCTTCTCTGAAGAAGGGGGAGATTATCACGCCAAAGGTTTTCAAGCATCGAGGTTTATCTGCTATTTCCTTCCCAAAAGCTGAGGTAAGATCTCTTGCCTCTGATCTTCATTTTGCCTTGGTTGGGGAATTTTCAAAGCATCGTCCCTCGCTTTAGTTCTTGAACAAGACGTTAGAAAGGATTGGTTTTGTTGATTTTAGCATTGGCTTCTTAAACTCTTGGAATGTGTTGTTTATATTTTCTTCGGACTCTGATTTTTACAGTTTTTGGATGTGTGGCTCG
Source organism: Viscum album (assembly GCA_963277665.1). Classification (NCBI taxonomy): domain Eukaryota; kingdom Viridiplantae; phylum Streptophyta; class Magnoliopsida; order Santalales; family Viscaceae; genus Viscum; species Viscum album. Next base: position 1,465,092,020 of record OY728138.1, on the reverse strand, counting down.
TGGTCTTTTGGGAGGTCAACTATGAAAGTTCATAAATGGTCTCCAGATTTTATTTCGGGCTTTGAGTCCCCCATTGCTCCCATATGGTTAGCTTTTCCTGATTTTCCGATTCACCTGTTTAAAAATAGGGCCCTATTTTCAATTGCCATGCTATTCGGAACTCCCATTAAATTTGATTATGCCACTTTGAATCTCACTCGGCCTTCAGTTTCTAGAGTCTGCACTGAAATTGACCTATCCAAAGATCTTCCCTCTTGTTTCTGGATCCAAAATGGTGAGAGCGGCTTTGTCCAGGATGTGGTTTTTGAGAACCTACCACCTTTTTGTAAAAAATGCTTCAAAGAAGGTCACTCTTATAAAGACTGTGGGAAAGTTGTCACTCAAATACATTCTAAGCCAACATGGGTTGAAAAACAAAAACCAAGTTTGCAAAATAATCAAACCATTTCTGTCAAGAATGCTGCTCAGGATGTAATGGTTGATTCTGTGGATTCTTTAACCTCTAACTTGGTGTCTGGAGATATCTTGAAGGATAATCACATTGATGAGAATCAAGTTGAGGCTTTTGTCACGGCTGTCTCAGAGGATACAGCCCTGACTCTTGATCCTAATCAGGCCACTTTACAGGAACCTGTTAAGGTGGTCCTTGTAAAAGGGTGTGATAATTTCCCTACCTCAAGTAATAATGAAGGAATTGTCTCGAATCAAGATAACACAAAAGCTCTAGAAAATAATGAAGATGAAGTAGATCTTGAGCCCTCTAGTTATAATGATAAACCAGGACAAATTGAAGAAAAATTTATAAATGCTACGGCAAAAAAAGGTAAGAAACCCCTGGTTGATAAGGATGGGTTCATCACCCCACAATCAAGAAGATATAGAAGACGTAAGGATTACTCGAACATAGAACGCACAATTGTGACCAGATCAGTGAATGCTTCCAAGCCTGAACCTATTGAAGTCTCTCAGGAAAAACCTTTGGTTGATTCTTCCAAACCTAAACCTGTAGAGGAAACTCAACAAAATACCCAGGTTGCTGCTTCTAGCACTCTATTGTACTACTTTTCGTAGGATTTTGATGAACAAGATATACAAGTGTGGACTCAGTATATGGATGGGCAACAGGAAATTGCCCATCAAGAATTTCAAGAAAAGAAGATTTCAGCTACTGAATACCTTAGTATAAAAAGATCCATCGCCGAGGAAAAATCAAAGATGAGTATCAAATCATCCTAATTCTAGAAGATTTTTCGCCTTTCGGTTTCAGTTCTCTTGATGTGCTATTTTATTTTCAGGTGAAGCTACTGTTTTGTTGTTTTGATTGCTGGAGTGGTTTGTCTCATGCTTTTATGGTTATTGGTCTCTCCTTTCTCCTCTGTTTTGGCTGAGAGTTATAATCTGGAGATGATTTTTTATTTTTTCGAAGTGCATATTTTCACTTTCCTGCAAGTTTTGAAAGCTGTTGAATCTTCTTTTCTGCTCTGAGACTTTATGATTACATCGGTTGTTGTTTTATCTAGCTTGTTTTTGGTTGATGCCTCCATATCCTCGGGTGAAGCACACTCCTGGTTGTTGCTACAATCCTGGTTGTGCATGCTTTCCCGGGCCGGTTCTGCATTTGAGATGTTGTATTTCTGCTCTGTCTAATTAAGGCTGATTTGGATCTACCTCATTAATTCAGTTTTGAGTTTGTTCTATTTCTATGGTCATCTGCTTCAGCTTCTGGATTTTCAACAACCAGGAGTTTGGGGCTTCACTGCTTGGTTGAGATTCTTAGATTATACTTCCCTATATGATTGAGGTGGAATGGAGAAGGATGAATGGTGAACAAGCTTGAAGATCTGCAGTTCCTCTTTTTTGAATCGATACCTATTTTAAATTTTTTTCCTATCCCCATGTATCCGGTTCCTTTCCTTGTTGGTGTAGCTTCATTACACCTCGAGACATCTTTGTAACTCTTTTATTTTTGAATAAATTCTTCAGGGATATGGGTTGGGAAACCTTCCCATGTCTCACTTTTAAAAAAATGAATAGTAATGTGACCCTTATGAATATTAAATCATATTATTATTTTATTTTCTTATGGATATAATATAATAATATGTCTATTAATTTTTCAAGGTGTGAAAAAAAAGTTATATATTTAAAACTGTTATTTTTGAATAAATTATGATTTTATTTAAAAATTAAATTAATAATATTTAGAAAATTATTTTAAAAAATGGAGTTCATTTTTTAATTATACATGTCGAGAAATGGTTTGGGTGAATTTTTTGGATTTTTTTGAAATTATTGAATTTTTGATGAATAGTGAAATACGGTAAAATATCGTATATTCAAATTATCAGTTAAATACACTATTTATGACATCATAAGTGATTTAAAACCACTTAGTTAGAACTCACATTCCATTATTTATATTTTAGGTCACATGAATTAATATTATTCATAGTCTTGAGAAAAAATATTATAATAATGATTAAAATAATGTAAAATACCTCCTCCCTCCACTATAAATACCACCCTCATTTCCCTCTTCCTACCACACCTCTAAAGCATTGATACTTACCTAATTTCTGAAAAATAAACCTCCCAAGGCTCTTCCCCATTTCCTAGAGCTACTGGTCTCACCAAAAGTCCAAAATCAAAGGCCTTAAGAAGCATCTCAAGGAGAAGAGATCAAGAGGTAAACATCCTCTTTTGTTTTCTTTCTTTTCTTTTCATTTTCTTTTATATTCTTCTTGATTCCTCACCCCCTTATCCAAGAGGCATGAATGATCTAATATCTTACATATTCTGGATTTCATCATATTTATTAAAGACTCTCCATTATACTTCTTCTCCTCTCCCACTTATTCATGAAATTAAAACACCGTCTGTGATGTGCCAATTTACTGACATCGTGGACGGTGTGATTTCAATTTATTTTACTTCATTAAATACTGGTCATGAAAAAAAAATTATGTTTGAACCAGAATATAATTTATGTATTATATCTTATATAAGGTTCTGGAATCATTTTGTACACATGTTATTAATTTATAAAACAAAATAAGTTCATTACGATCGAAGAATCGCCAAAATGACCTAAACAAATATCAATAATGTTCTAACTTATGAATAATCCTTATGTAAGAATTAAAAATTATAAGTGGTATAATTTATGGTACTATAAATATTTAAATACCATTCCATTTCAATTCTGGATTTTCACTTCCAATCGACAAGAATATCCATCATGAACCAATAATAGAAATCATGTAAAGAACGCACCCAAAAACAATGCAAGGAACAAAATACTAACAATTAAAGGGTGAAATGATGTAATGAAATGATCATATAAGGTATTATAAATATGTATATGTATCTTTAAGATATTAATAACACTCTTGTAACCATTATACAGGAGGTTTAAACAAGTTTTAAGTAAGAAAAACTCGGGGTAAGGAAATTCATAACCTGGTTTCCATTCTTTGGGTTAACATTCTACATCATTATTTATGTGGTATTAAAATTTTTTGTGAGATTAATTATGTTTATATTATGTTGAATTATGTTTTTATACATATTCCATTCACTATATTAAGTCTCACCTCAATTATATGATATTTTTAAGGGACTTTTCTTTTAAAAATCCTCTTTAAAAATTCGGTTTTATGAAATTCCAAAGAAATGTTTTTATGGAATTATTCATGTTGTATGATTATGATTTGGTTCTTGGTAATTTTTTATTATTAATTTTGGGACCTATATTTCCCTCCAATGCATTGGGTATGTGTAAGTTGGAGGTCAGTCGTATGGTTACTCCAAGTGTAACTGCGATGGTTACACAAAATATAAGGTAGCTATGAGGGTTACAAATTATAAGGTAACCAAGAGGGTTACAAGATTATGTAAGTAATGCCCCAAGATACCTTTATGGTTCTATTTATGTTATTATGTTTTTTTGGACCTTTTGTAAATCTCATATTTCACAATGTAAGTATATATAGGTTAAAATTATATCTTTTGAAAATAATTTCATACGTTACAAGTGTTCATGGACTATTGTGTTATTTCCTTATTTTTATATCCCTTACTAAGATTTTTGTGCTCATCCCAAGTTTTTAAATTATTTTCACAGGTTATAAGGATGTGTAAGACAAAGAGGTAAACCAATTAATGTTTGAATAATTTTCAATGAAATCATGTTTTATTTGAAAAGTTTTATATTTTGGAAGAAATAAATACTATTTTTATGGTATCCACTCTATATTAATGTGTAATGTTATGAATGTATTATTTTCCAATTCTCTAAATCTATAAACATGAAAAGATACTCAATGTGAAAGGAAGTTATTTCTTGACTAATTTCAAGATTATTTAATATAATAAGGCCAGGTCCTTATATAGATATTGGATCACATTTTCATCTCATTAAATATATGGCCAAAGGTACTTTCCACCTTAGGATTTAACATTATAAAGGGTCAATTCCAAGACACAGTACCTCCACTATTGAAATTTCTTACAAATCACGCCTTTAAAAACTTTTATGACACTCTTAGTGTGATTTCAAGATGGTCAAGTAGTTGATTCACCACCAACCTCATTTATCCAAGTTGATCCAACTTCTCATGAAAAGCCTTGGCTGACACAAACTATACTCGTCTCCACCTAACGATGTTCTAGAAATGGTCCTTCACTAATTGTTCCATTGAACAAGAGATACAACTAGTAGAGCCACTCTAGATTACCATTCAAGAATATTATCAACTTAGACGGTTAGAATTTTAAAAACTAAATTGTGATACATTCTCCCAAATCATCTCACATTACCTCAAACATGCACACCGAATTCTATACCTAACTTTCGGTGATGTTCCTTGGTCAAAACATCTCCTAACCCTTTAGATTCATCATTCCACCGCATGAAAAAGGGTGTAATCCCGATCTATCCATCTAGAATCTGCATCCCTTCTTAAGTAGAAATCATGATCCCGACAACAAGTATGAGATAAACTCAGATTAAAATGACAGGATTCCAAGGAACTAATGCAAGCAGTTTATATTCCATTCTTACAAGTGAGACATTGGTACAAGCCAAAATATCCACATATGATCTTTGACTGAGCTCATAACGGCAACCGTCTAGCGGTAGAGTCAAGGGAAAAAGATGGAATCCAAAAGTCCATTCAAGGCATTCCTACATGGGAACCGAGGGATCACTCAAGACTAACCATGCCTCAATAAGAAGCATGCATCCATAGTGCAACCGGATAGATATTACTTAATAGCCAATAGCTTTTAAAACTTAGCATGGTGTAAGAATGATGCTCCCTTAGTGCATCAAGGATGATTTTAAGATAGGGGATAGATCATATCTTTAAAAATAGTAAACTAAGTTGAAACCAAGTAATCTAAAAGAAGAAAGAATGGAAGAAACACTCCTATTAGACCTCTTGAAAGAATCTTGGCTTCACCTACTGACACACCATCAACTGATCCACGATGCCTTCCACCTAAGTAATCACATGATCATTCAATATTAACCATCGATGTCCTCCAAGAATAATGGTTTTTTTCAGATGTTTCATACATAGACAACCTCATAAACATTATACTTCCAAGTAAGCACCAACATGTATTTAAAACTTGCAAGCCTCGGGTGCATACATGAAAGCTAACCATTTTCAAATGGTCCTATTTGGTTGGGTTTCTTCTACTTGGAAGGAAATGTAACTACTATGACTGATGTGATACTACCTTCCTTAGGAGTATCCTAGTCGATGATAGATAAGATAAGTTAGTCACTCACAATAGTGATAGACCAAAACACATTAAATGAATGTGTGATGATCCTCCGAGCCGTGATCACAATGTCAAAGCATTCAAAGAAATCCAAAACTAGACTGAGTAGAATTTAAAAACACATGAGTCTCTTGAAAATACATCCTGAGAATTGGGATGAACTTTATTTCGTCGCGTTCAGGTCACTCTACTTGGAGATGACCTGAGTGTTGGAACCAGGTTCTTCAAAGCATGATTTGGTGTATGGTTTGTGTTTGTTGTCAATCCTCAGTGGAAGTTCAGGGTGTGAACCAACAAAGCGATCATACCGTTCAGGAAGAAAACAGTAGTGAAGGTGGCGCTGTTTTCCAGTGTTTGCCAAATTTTTGGGCCTGAAAATCCGTAAATAAAGTAAAGTGTTTTTGGCAAAGATACTTGCGCGCCGAGCTCTTGGAGGATGAAAGACTTGCGCGCCATATGTTTTTGAGGATCAGAACATCAAAATTTGGCTAAGGAAAGAAGGTCGCGCAAGTGTTGGTTGGGTCGCGCAAGTGACTTGCGCGACAGAGGATCTGGAGACAGGACTTGCGCGCCGTCGAGGGACTTGCGCGCCGCCGCGCAGGGGGTCCAGTTTGCCTATAAATACTGGACCACCCCTCCTCATTTTGGACGGAGTTCAAGGCCGAGAGATTGTTCGAGCTCTCGTCGCGCAGGTGGTGGAGTCGCGCAGGTGGTTGCTTTGTCGCGCAAGTAGAACTTGCGCGCCCGTGTTTGGCTGTTCTCCCAAGGCAGTTTGGAAGAGAAAGGAAGTGGATCGCGCAAGTATTTAGTTCAAGAAGGCAGTGTCGCGCAGGTGCTTCAGTGACACTTGCGCGCCAGTTTAGTCTTGCGCGCCTGAGACTTGCGCGCCGCCGGGAGACTTGCGCGCCAGGCTTGAAAAGGAGACCTTGACACTATTGAAGCACGCCTGCCTTGCTGGAGCTGCACGGAAGCCGAGAAACTACTCAGTTCATTCGAGGAAAAGTGATATTCTTCTTCTGGTGAGAATCGGACTTCAATAGAGCATCTACATTCAACAAAGGATGCACTCTTATGCAAATGAAGAAGAGACCTACACGTCTATAAACTGAGTGGGACTTCACCAACGGCAGTGAGCCAGGGGGAGTCAACGGGAGTGACCCGAGGGACACAGTGAGCTATCCCTGAACTATTGTAAAGGCAGTGAGCCTGGGACAGAGTGTCTGTACCCGAACTTTTGTATCCGCAGCTAGTGAAGCATAGTGGATTTAGGTACGACCGGCAACCTGTCAGCGTATTCTCCTTGGACGTAGCCCTTAGTGGTGAACCAAGTAAAAATGAATGTGTCTTCTCTGTGCATGTGAATGTTTTCATTTTGATCGTAATCATCATACAGGTTCAACAAGTTCCTACCCACGTGGGAACAAGATCCAACAAATTAAAAGAAAAAGTGGTCACCCTGATTCACCCCTCCCCTCTCAGGGTGTCCCGGGGTCCTTCAAGTGGTATCAGAGGGTAAAGGTTGCTGGCGTTGAATCTGACCTTCTTCGTCATGGAAAACGCGATCAATGTCAGGGGAGTCCCTCACTTCGATGGAAGCAATTTCCAGATCTGGAAGAACAGAATGAGATCTCATCTAAGATCTCTTGGAATGGAAGTTCTTTTTTCTACTGTTCAAGGAATACAGGTCACTGATCCAACAGGTCTGGCTATGACTGAAACAGACAGGAAACTTCTTGATGCAGATGCTAAAGCACAGAATGCTCTCACTGCAGCCCTTTCTGATCAGATTTACCTGAAGGTGATGAATTGCACCTCAGCAAAATCTATGTGGGATAAACTTGAGAATATTTATGAAGGTGATAGCAAAGTGAAGGAGGCAAAACTACAAGTGCTACACAATCGGTTTGATGATCTGAAGATGCATCCAGACGAGAATGCAGACTCTTTCTTCAATCGAATTACTGAAGTGGTTGGAGCAATTCGGGGTCTGGGCGAAGAAATCAAAGACATTGATATTGTAAAGAAAATATTAAGAAGACTTCCACCTCTGTATAATGCGAAGGTGTCAGCTCTTGAGGAAAGAGATCTTTCCAAACTTTCTCTAGATGACTTAATGAGCAGTTTGGTAGCTTATGAAATGAGAGTCAAACCAGAAGATGCTACGACTCGGGTGAGCAAGGAAATGGCATTCAAGGCCATGGATAAATTGAAAATCTCAAAGGATAGTAGCGGTGATGATGACGAAGAGAAATAAATTCTTTCTCTCATTGTAAAGAAGTTCCAGAAGGGGAAAGGGAAATTCAAAGGGAAGTTACCTCTCGCATGTTTCCGTTGTGGAAAAGTTGGGCATATTGCTTCTCAGTGCTTGAAGAATATCAATGATGATGACAGTGAAGATGAAAACTTCAAGAAGCCTCAAAGAAGGTTCTTCAAAAAGGGAGAATTCAAATCTGGTAAGAAAATGCAAAAGAAGAGTTTTGTCTGTGAAGAGGATGAAGATGACAATGAATTCTGTGATGAAGAAGAACCAGAATTCAAAACTGGGAACCATGCTTCTATGATGGCCACTGTTGAAAAGTCAGAAGATACTGATGGTGAAAAACAACTGAGAACTTGTGTAAATCCTGAGGTGCAACTTAAGGATGCAGTTAGTAAGCTTAAGATTAAATGTAAGAGCTGCAATAAGTGGAAATCAATTGTGGAAGAATCAACTGAATATGTTGATCAACTTGAAGCTGAAATTGAACGACTGGAAGAATTTGTGAAGGTACAGTCTAAAATAATTGAAAGCAATGATGATGCAGTTGATCTGAAGCTGAGAATTGAAGAGCAGGAAAAGGTCATCAATGACCTCACATCCAGACTGGATGAAAAATCCAAGACTGTTGAGGGTCTTGAGGAGGAAGTAGTTACTCTAAGGAGTAAAATGGAGACAGAATCAGTTCCAAAAGAATCGAGGAAGAAAATACAGTTCGGAAGATTCTCAGATGCAGAATTACTTGCAAGAGCCAAGTGTGGTTCTGATGGGGTTGGAAAAGTCTTGAGTGATCAAAGACCCGCTTGCATGGGAAAGAGTGGAATTGGCTGTGAGGCTGAGTCATCAACTGTTGGAAGTGAAAAGATCCAAAAGAAAGAAAAGATGAAAGTTGAACATGAAGAAATGTTACCTAGAGTGCTGAAAAAGGAACCCTCAATCCAAACTAAAAGGAGACCTGAAAATTATCCTCAAACTTTCAAAAATGACAGACATTCTTACTATTCTCCTAAGGAAGAAGGTATAAGGAGAAATTCAAGTGAGAAGACATTTCCTCTCATGAAGTGTCAGTTCTGTGGCTATCTGGGCCATACCATGTCTTATTGTGAAGAGGCAAGAAGCTATCTGAATGGAGAAGATATAGATGCTCAACAAAGGAGAACAATCTCATATCCTAATTCTCATAGAAGAAATAATTTCTATGGATATTGTTTTTGTTGTTCTAACTTTGGTCATAAGGCCGTTAATTGCAGGCAGAGAAGAGACATAGACACCTCATACCGAAATTCAAGACAAGTCAAGTCTCATCAGCAAGACAGTGTTGCTCTTTTAAACAGGTTCTCACCTCTCACAGAAGACTTTGACTATGAAGAACCTGGGTATGCGGAAGAGATAGTTGAAAGGCCATCAGTCCTATATACTCAATCTAATGTCTCATGGAAGGAAAGGAAGAAGATTGAGAAATCGAACCTTGCAGAGGTAGCCCTCAAAGCTACAAAGAACAACAGTACCTGGATTCTGGATAGCGGTTGTTCATCTCATATGACGGGTAATTCCGGCCTACTAACAAATATCATAAAGAATGTTGATGGCACAGTGAGATTTGGTAATGATGGGGCTCTGAAAATCAAAGGAAGTGGAAGTACCCAATTAGCTAATGGAGAACTAAAGAAGACTGAAGTCCTTTACGTAGATGGCCTATGCCATAATCTCCTTAGCGTGAGTCAACTCTGTGACTCAGGACTTATAGTTACTTTTAATCAGAAAGGCTGCACTATCAAGGGAAAAACTGGCAATTCTCTCATGAAGGGATGCAGAACAGAAGGAAACTTGTATCAGGTTGATAGTGAAGAGAATGTATGTTACATGACTGTTGAAGAAGAAAACAATCTGTGGCATCGGAGATTGGGACACATCAATCAACAAGACATGGAGAAAATATCAAAATTGAGAATTGTCATGGACATTCCCAACCTGAAGCGTGAGCGTGAAAAATCCGGTGATGCTTGTATTCGTGGGAAGCTGGTCTGCAGTTCATATCGGCCAAAGAAGAAAAAGGCATCTCACCTTCTTGATCTGATTCATACAGATGTTTGTGGTCCAATAAATGTTGCCGGAACTCATGGAGAAAGGTACTTTGTCCTTTTCATAGATGATTACAGTCGAATGGCATGTGTGATGGTCATTCACCGGAAACGACAGGTCCTTGACTGCATGAAAACATATCGGCGAATCGCTGAGAATGATACTGGACGAACAATCAAAGTGTTGCGATCTGACAATGGAGGAGAATACACGTCCATTGAATTTGAAAATTATCTGGAGAAGCATGGGATACAACATGAGGTAGCTGCTGTGAGAACTCCACAACAAAATGGAGTTGTTGAACGAAGGAATCGACAGGTGAACAACATGGCACGAACTATGCTGATTGAGAGTCGTATTCCACGACATTACTGGAAAGAGGCTGTTCAAGCTGCAGTGTACATTCAGAATCGAACAGGACTTTATATGGGTGAGACTAAGACACCATATGAATTGTGGCATGGACGGAAGCCATCTCTAAAATACTTTCGTGTCTTTGGAAGTAAGTGCTTCATCAGGAACAAAGAAGGAAATCAGGGGAAATATGGTGACAACGCAGATGAAGGAATCTTCCTCGGTTACTCAATGAACAGCAAAGCCTACAAATGCTTCAACAATCGTTTGGGAAGGATTGTGGAAAGCAATGATGTTAAGATAATTGAAGAGAAAACCACAAATGCTTCACGGACGTCATATGCTGATGTGATAGAAAGTCATGAAGAATGTGAACATGAAGAACCTACAAATGCAGAAATAGAGGAAGCTGTTCAAAACACTCATCAATCACATGATGATGTTGACTCAGAAGAAGAATCTGAAGAAGAAACTATGGCTGAAGAGAATACTACTGAGCCTCGCAGGAGAAATCGAAGAGCTGAGATTGATCCATCCAACATAATTGGGGATAGGAGTGCACCCACTCAAACCAGAAGGATGAGGAATACCACGCAATCTGCATTTCTATCAGTTGTAGAGCCATCCTCATTCGAAGAAGCTGCAAAAGATGAATCTTGGGTGAAAGCCATGAATGATGAATTAGATCAGATTGATAAGAATCAGACATGGGATCTTGTCCAGAGACCCGAAGGTCACAATGTGATTGGTACCAAATGGATCTTCAAAAATAAGTTTGATGAGCATGGAAGTGTCATCAGAAACAAGGCACGACTGGTATGTAAAGGATACTCTCAGATTGAAGGCATTGATGTTGAAGAAACCTTTGCTCCAGTGGCTAGACTGGAGTCAATCAGGCTATTCCTTGCCATGGCACTCCAAAGAGGATATAAAGTCTATCAAATGGATGTCAAGACAGCATTCTTGAATGGTGTACTCGAAGAAGAAGTCTACATTGAACAACCAGTGGGCTTTGTCTTGGGTACCGATGAAACAAAGGTCTGCAAACTAAAGAAAGCTCTTTATGGGTTGAAGCAGGCACCACGGGCGTGGTACTCACGGCTAGATTCATATCTCAAGAAGTTGGAATTCAAAAGAGGAGGAGTTGATCACAATCTCTATGTGAAGAATTCTCCAAAAGATCAATTCATGGTTCTTGTCTACGTTGATGATATTATATTTGGTGGCAGTAGAAAGAAATCAGTGGATGAATTTGCCAACCACATGAAATCAGAATTTGAAATGTCTATGATTGGGGAGCTCACATATTTCTTGGGGCTACAAGTGATTCAAAAGAAGGAATACACATTCATTTCTCAGGAAAAATATGCAAGAGAGCTGCTGAAGAAGTTCAATATGCAAGACTCCAAACCAATGTCAACTCCGATTGCAGTTGGAACTAAACTTGGAAAGCATGAGGATGGGAACTCTGTTGATCCCACCATGTACAGGAGGATCATTGGCAGCCTACTGTACCTGACAGCGACAAGGCCAGATATTGTCTTTGCAACATGCCTTGCGGCCCGCTTTCAGAGTAATCCAAAGGAGGAACATATGGCAGCAGTAAAAAGAATCATGAGGTACATTCAAGGTACACATAACTTCGGGTTATTTTTTGCTGCAGGCAGGGACAGTGAATTATCAGCATTTTCTGATGCTGACTGGGCTGGTGATGTCGTAGATAGAAAGTCCACTAGTGGTGGAGCTTTCTATATTGGGCAGAAATGTGTCGGCTGGTTGAGCAAGAAACAAGAAAGTACTTCTCTTAGTACTGCTGAAGCTGAATATATCTCTGCCACAAAAGCATGTACTCAACTTCTTTGGATGAAGCAGCAGCTAACAGATATTGGTGATAAGGTGCAGCAACCAATGGTGATTTATTGTGATAACAAAAGTGCAATTGATCTTACGAAGAATCCGGTTCAGCATTCTCGTACAAAACATATTGAAATACGGTATCATTTTATCAAAGAAAAGGTTGAACAAGGCGTGATTAAAATGGATCATGTTGGAACTAATGAGCAAGTGGCTGATATCCTAACCAAGCCATTGTCTGCGGCTGTGTTCGAGAAGCATCGGTTGAACCTCGGTGTTCGACCACCTCCTACTGCATAAGGAGGCTCCGGAAGTCCCCTCTCCCCGTGTGTTTTTGACTCTTTTTATCTGTTTATGGCTGTGATGCAGGTTTATGGGGGAGATACTATCCAGGGGGAGTATGGCTTGAGATGAACGTTGAACAAACTTTTCGGTCTTTGGTTTTATTGTCAATGGGGGAGAAAGGAATAAATTCAAGGAAAGAAATTCTTCTGTGATGAGAAGTGTAAGCTTGTGATGAGAAGTTTAATAAGGATAACATCGGGATGGAGTGTGATGAGAAGTTTAATAAGGATAACATCGGGATGGAGAATTTCGTGTACGATTTCAACACACTAAGACCCAATTCAAGCTTTCTCTCTTGTTTTCTACACCGAGCATTGCTCACGTAGACTTAGAGTGTTAGCTGAGTTGATTCTTGCGTTTTGGAATTACTCATGGTTGGAGATCTATTGAATTTATTCTGATTGCCAACAAACCCAAAGGGGGAGATTGTTGGAACCAGGTTCTTCAAAGCATGATTTGGTGTATGGTTTGTGTTTGTTGTCAATCCTCAGTGGAAGTTCAGGGTGTGAACCAACAAAGCGATCATACCGTTCAGGAAGAAAACAGTAGTGAAGGTGGCGCTGTTTTCCAGTGTTTGCCAAATTTTTGGGCCTGAAAATCCGTAAATAAAGTAAAGTGTTTTTGGCAAAGATACTTGCGCGCCGAGCTCTTGGAGGATGAAAGACTTGCGCGCCATATGTTTTTGAGGATCAGAACATCAAAATTTGGCTAAGGAAAGAAGGTCGCGCAAGTGTTGGTTGGGTCGCGCAAGTGACTTGCGCGACAGAGGATCTGGAGACAGGACTTGCGCGCCGTCGAGGGACTTGCGCGCCGCCGCGCAGGGGGTCCAGTTTGCCTATAAATACTGGACCACCCCTCCTCATTTTGGACGGAGTTCAAGGCCGAGAGATTGTTCGAGCTCTCGTCGCGCAGGTGGTGGAGTCGCGCAGGTGGTTGCTTTGTCGCGCAAGTAGAACTTGCGCGCCCGTGTTTGGCTGTTCTCCCAAGGCAGTTTGGAAGAGAAAGGAAGTGGATCGCGCAAGTATTTAGTTCAAGAAGGCAGTGTCGCGCAGGTACTTCAGTGACACTTGCGTGCCAGTTTAGTCTTGCGCGCCTGAGACTTGCGCGCCGCCGGGAGACTTGCGCGCCAGGCTTGAAAAGGAGACCTTGACACTATTGAAGCACGCCTGCCTTGCTGGAGCTGCACGGAAGCCGAGAAACTACTCAGTTCATTCGAGGAAAAGTGATATTCTTCTTCTGGTGAGAATCGGACTTCAATAGAGCATCTACATTCAACAAAGGATGCACTCTTATGCAAATGAAGAAGAGACCTACACGTCTATAAACTGAGTGGGACTTCACCAACGGCAGTGAGCCAGGGGGAGTCAACGGGAGTGACCCGAGGGACGCAGTGAGCTATCCCTGAACTATTGTAAAGGCAGTGAGCCTGGGACAGAGTGTCTGTACCCGAACTTTTGTATCCGCAGCTAGTGAAGCATAGTGGATTTAGGTACGACCGGCAACCTGTCGGCGTATTCTCCTTGGACGTAGCCCTTAGTGGTGAACCAAGTAAAAATGAATGTGTCTTCTCTGTGCATGTGAATGTTTTCATTTTGATCGTAATCATCATACAGGTTCAACAAGTTCCTACCCACGTGGGAACAAGATCCAACAAATTAAAAGAAAAAGTGGTCACCCTGATTCACCCCTCCCCTCTCAGGGTGTCCCGGGGTCCTTCAAGTGGTATCAGAGGGTAAAGGTTGCTGGCGTTGAATCTGACCTTCTTCGTCATGGAAAACGCGATCAATGTCAGGGGAGTCCCTCACTTCGATGGAAGCAATTTCCAGATCTGGAAGAACAGAATGAGATCTCATCTAAGATCTCTTGGAATGGAAGTTCTTTTTTCTACTGTTCAAGGAATACAGGTCACTGATCCAACAGGTCTGGCTATGACTGAAACAGACAGGAAACTTCTTGATGCAGATGCTAAAGCACAGAATGCTCTCACTGCAGCCCTTTCTGATCAGATTTACCTGAAGGTGATGAATTGCACCTCAGCAAAATCTATGTGGGATAAACTTGAGAATATTTATGAAGGTGATAGCAAAGTGAAGGAGGCAAAACTACAAGTGCTACACAATCGGTTTGATGATCTGAAGATGCATCCAGACGAGAATGCAGACTCTTTCTTCAATCGAATTACTGAAGTGGTTGGAGCAATTCGGGGTCTGGGCGAAGAAATCAAAGACATTGATATTGTAAAGAAAATATTAAGAAGACTTCCACCTCTGTATAATGCGAAGGTGTCAGCTCTTGAGGAAAGAGATCTTTCCAAACTTTCTCTAGATGACTTAATGAGCAGTTTGGTAGCTTATGAAATGAGAGTCAAACCAGAAGATGCTACGACTCGGGTGAGCAAGGAAATGGCATTCAAGGCCATGGATAAATTGAAAATCTCAAAGGATAGTAGCGGTGATGATGACGAAGAGAAAGAAATTCTTTCTCTCATTGCAAAGAAGTTCCAGAAGGGGAAAGGGAAATTCAAAGGGAAGTTACCTCTCGCATGTTTCCGTTGTGGAAAAGCTGGGAATATTGCTTCTCAGTGCTTGAATAATATCAATGATGATGACAGTGAAGATGAAAACTTCAAGAAGCCTCAAAGAAGGTTCTTCAAAAAGGGAGAATTCAAATCTGGTAAGAAAATGCAAAAGAAGAGTTTTGTCTGTGAAGAGGAAGAAGATGACAATGAATTCTGTGATGAAGAAGAACCAGAATTCAAAACTGGGAACCATGCTTCTATGATGGCCACTGTTGAAAAGTCAGAAGATACTGATGGTGAAAAACAACTGAGAACTTGTGTAGATCCTGAGGTGCAACTTAAGGATGCAGTTAGTAAGCTTAAGATTAAATGTAAGAGCTGCAATAAGTGGAAATCAATTGTGGAAGAATCAACTGAATATGTTGATCAACTTTAAGCAGAAATTGAACGACTGGAAGAATTTGTGAAGGTACAGTCTAAAATAATTGAAATCAATGATGATGCAGTTGATCTGAAGCTGAGAATTGAAGAGCAGGAAAAGGTCATCAATGACCTCACATCCAGACTGGATGAAAAATCCAAGACTGTTGAGGGTCTTGAGGAGGAAGTAGTTACTCTAAGGAGTAAAATGGAGACAGAATCAGTTCCAAAAGAATCGAGGAAGAAAATACAGTTCGGAAGATTCTCAGATGCAGAATTACTTGCAAGAGCCAAGTGTGGTTCTGATGGGGTTGGAAAAGTCTTGAGTGATCAAAGACCCGCTTGCATGGGAAAGAGTGGAATTGGCTGTGAGGCTGAGTCATCAACTGTTGGAAGTGAAAAGATCCAAAAGAAAGAAAAGATGAAAGTTGAACATGAAGAAATGTTACCTAGAGTGCTGAAAAAGGAACCCTCAATCCAAACTAAAAGGAGACCTGAAAATTATCCTCAAACATTCAAAAATGACAGACATTCTTACTATTCTCCTAAGGAAGAAGGTATAAGGAGAAATTCAAGTGAGAAGACATTTCCTCTCATGAAGTGTCAGTTCTGTGGCTATCTGGGCCATACCATGTCTTATTGTGAAGAGGCAAGAAGCTATCTGAATGGAGAAGATATAGATGCTCAACAAAGGAGAACAATCTCATATCCTAATTCTCATAGAAGAAATAATTTCTATGGATATTGTTTTTGTTGTTCTAACTTTGGTCATAAGGCTGTTAATTGCAGGCAGAGAAGAGACATAGACACCTCATACCGAAATTCAAGACAAGTCAAGTCTCATCAGCAAGACAGTGTTGCTCTTTTAAACAGGTTCTCACCTCTCACAGAAGACTTTGACTATGAAGAACCTGGGTATGCGGAAGAGATAGTTGAAAGGCCATCAGTCCTATATACTCAATCTAATGTCTCATGGAAGGAAAGGAAGAAGATTGAGAAATCGAACCTTGCAGAGGTAGCCCTCAAAGCTACAAAGAACAACAGTACCTGGATTCTGGATAGCGGTTGTTCATCTCATATGACGGGTAATTCCGGCCTACTAACAAATATCATAAAGAATGTTGATGGCACAGTGAGATTTGGTAATGATGGGGCTCTGAAAATCAAAGGAAGTGGAAGTACCCAATTAGCTAATGGAGAACTAAAGAAGACTGAAGTCCTTTACGTAGATGGCCTACGCCATAATCTCCTTAGCGTGAGTCAACTCTGTGACTCAGGACTTATAGTTACTTTTAATCAGAAAGGCTGCACTATCAAGGGAAAAACTGGCAATTCTCTCATGAAGGGATGCAGAACAGAAGGAAACTTGTATCAGGTTGATAGTGAAGAGAATGTATGTTACATGACTGTTGAAGAAGAAAACAATCTGTGGCATCGGAGATTGGGACACATCAATCAACAAGACATGGAGAAAATATCAAAATTGAGAATTGTCATGGACATTCCCAACCTGAAGCGTGAGCGTGAAAAATCCGGTGATGCTTGTATTCGTGGGAAGCTGGTCTGCAGTTCATATCGGCCAAAGAAGAAAAAGGCATCTCACCTTCTTGATCTGATTCATACAGATGTTTGTGGTCCAATAAATGTTGCCGGAACTCATGGAGAAAGGTACTTTGTCCTTTTCATAGATGATTACAGTCGAATGGCATGTGTGATGGTCATTCACCGGAAACGACAGGTCCTTGACTGCATGAAAACATATCGGCGAATCGCTGAGAATGATACTGGACGAACAATCAAAGTGTTGCGATCTGACAATGGAGGAGAATACACGTCCATTGAATTTGAAAATTATCTGGAGAAGCATGGGATACAACATGAGGTAGCTGCTGTGAGAACTCCACAACAAAATGGAGTTGTTGAACGAAGGAATCGACAGGTGAACAACATGGCACGAACTATGCTGATTGAGAGTCGTATTCCACGACATTACTGGAAAGAGGCTGTTCAAGCTGCAGTGTACATTCAGAATCGAACAGGACTTTATATGGGTGAGACTAAGACACCATATGAATTGTGGCATGGACGGAAGCCATCTCTAAAATACTTTCGTGTCTTTGGAAGTAAGTGCTTCATCAGGAACAAAGAAGGAAATCAGGGGAAATATGGTGACAACGCAGATGAAGGAATCTTCCTCGGTTACTCAATGAACAGCAAAGCCTACAAATGCTTCAACAATCGTTTGGGAAGGATTGTGGAAAGCAATGATGTTAAGATAATTGAAGAGAAAACCACAAATGCTTCACGGACGTCATATGCTGATGTGATAGAAAGTCATGAAGAATGTGAACATGAAGAACCTACAAATGCAGAAATAGAGGAAGCTGTTCAAAACACTCATCAATCACATGATGATGTTGACTCAGAAGAAGAATCTGAAGAAGAAACTATGGCTGAAGAGAATACTACTGAGCCTCGCAGGAGAAATCGAAGAGCTGAGATTGATCCATCCAACATAATTGGGGATAGGAGTGCACCCACTCAAACCAGAAGGATGAGGAATACCACGCAATCTGCATTTCTATCAGTTGTAGAGCCATCCTCATTCGAAGAAGCTGCAAAAGATGAATCTTGGGTGAAAGCCATGAATGATGAATTAGATCAGATTGATAAGAATCAGACATGGGATCTTGTCCAGAGACCCGAAGGTCACAATGTGATTGGTACCAAATGGATCTTCAAAAATAAGTTTGATGAGCATGGAAGTGTCATCAGAAACAAGGCACGACTGGTATGTAAAGGATACTCTCAGATTGAAGGCATTGATGTTGAAGAAACCTTTGCTCCAGTGGCTAGACTGGAGTCAATCAGGCTATTCCTTGCCATGGCACTCCAAAGAGGATATAAAGTCTATCAAATGGATGTCAAGACAGCATTCTTGAATGGTGTACTCGAAGAAGAAGTCTACATTGAACAACCAGTGGGCTTTGTCTTGGGTACCGATGAAACAAAGGTCTGCAAACTAAAGAAAGCTCTTTATGGGTTGAAGCAGGCACCACGGGCGTGGTACTCACGGCTAGATTCATATCTCAAGAAGTTGGAATTCAAAAGAGGAGGAGTTGATCACAATCTCTATGTGAAGAATTCTCCAAAAGATCAATTCATGGTTCTTGTCTACGTTGATGATATTATATTTGGTGGCAGTAGAAAGAAATCAGTGGATGAATTTGCCAACCACATGAAATCAGAATTTGAAATGTCTATGATTGGGGAGCTCACATATTTCTTGGGGCTACAAGTGATTCAAAAGAAGGAATACACATTCATTTCTCAGGAAAAATATGCAAGAGAGCTGCTGAAGAAGTTCAATATGCAAGACTCCAAACCAATGTCAACTCCGATTGCAGTTGGAACTAAACTTGGAAAGCATGAGGATGGGAACTCTGTTGATCCCACCATGTACAGGAGGATCATTGGCAGCCTACTGTACCTGACAGCGACAAGGCCAGATATTGTCTTTGCAACATGCCTTGCGGCCCGCTTTCAGAGTAATCCAAAGGAGGAACATATGGCAGCAGTAAAAAGAATCATGAGGTACATTCAAGGTACACATAACTTCGGGTTATTTTTTGCTGCAGGCAGGGACAGTG
Organism: Viscum album; assembly: GCA_963277665.1. NCBI lineage: Eukaryota > Viridiplantae > Streptophyta > Magnoliopsida > Santalales > Viscaceae > Viscum > Viscum album. The sequence continues at coordinate 1,465,072,750 of OY728138.1, read as the reverse complement.
AATTATCAGCATTTTCTGATGCTGACTGGGCTGGTGATGTCGTAGATAGAAAGTCCACTAGTGGTGGAGCTTTCTATATTGGGCAGAAATGTGTCGGCTGGTTGAGCAAGAAACAAGAAAGTACTTCTCTTAGTACTGCTGAAGCTGAATATATCTCTGCCACAAAAGCATGTACTCAACTTCTTTGGATGAAGCAGCAGCTAACAGATATTGGTGATAAGGTGCAGCAACCAATGGTGATTTATTGTGATAACAAAAGTGCAATTGATCTTACGAAGAATCCGGTTCAGCATTCTCGTACAAAACATATTGAAATACGGTATCATTTTATCAAAGAAAAGGTTGAACAAGGCGTGATTAAAATGGATCATGTTGGAACTAATGAGCAAGTGGCTGATATCCTAACCAAGCCATTGTCTGCGGCTGTGTTCGAGAAGCATCGGTTGAACCTCGGTGTTCGACCACCTCCTACTGCATAAGGAGGCTCCGGAAGTCCCCTCTCCCTGTGTGTTTTTGACTCTTTTTATCTGTTTATGGCTGTGATGCAGGTTTATGGGGGAGATACTATCCAGGGGGAGTATGGCTTGAGATGAACGTTGAACAAACTTTTCGGTCTTTGGTTTTATTGTCAATGGGGGAGAAAGGAATAAATTCAAGGAAAGAAATTCTTCTGTGATGAGAAGTGTAAGCTTGTGATGAGAAGTTTAATAAGGATAACATCGGGATGGAGTGTGATGAGAAGTTTAATAAGGATAACATCGGGATGGAGAATTTCGTGTACGATTTCAACACACTAAGACCCAATTCAAGCTTTCTCTCTTGTTTTCTACACCGAGCATTGCTCACGTAGACTTAGAGTGTTAGCTGAGTTGATTCTTGCGTTTTGGAATTACTCATGGTTGGAGATCTATTGAATTTATTCTGATTGCCAACAAACCCAAAGGGGGAGATTGTTGGAACCAGGTTCTTCAAAGCATGATTTGGTGTATGGTTTGTGTTTGTTGTCAATCCTCAGTGGAAGTTCAGGGTGTGAACCAACAAAGCGATCATACCGTTCAGGAAGAAAACATTAGTGAAGGTGGCGATGTTTTCCAGTGTTTGCCAAATTTTTGGGCCTGAAAATCCGTAAATAAAGTAAAGTGTTTTTGGAAAAGATACTTGCGCGCCGAGCTCTTGGAGGATGAAAGACTTGCGCGCCATATGTTTTTGAGGATCAGAACATCAAAATTTGGCTAAGGAAAGAAGGTCGCGCAAGTGTTGGTTGGGTCGCGCAAGTGACTTGCGCGACAGAGGATCTGGAGACAGGACTTGCGCGCCGTCGAGGGACTTGCGCGCCGCCGCGCAGGGGGTCCAGTTTGCCTATAAATACTGGACCACCCCTCCTCATTTTGGACGGAGTTCAAGGCCGAGAGATTGTTCGAGCTCTCGTCGCGCAGGTGGTGGAGTCGCGCAGGTGGTTGCTTTGTCGCGCAAGTAGAACTTGCGCGCCCGTGTTTGGCTGTTCTCCCAAGGCAGTTTGGAAGAGAAAGGAAGTGGATCGCGCAAGTATTTAGTTCAAGAAGGCAGTGTCGCGCAGGTGCTTCAGTGACACTTGCGTGCCAGTTTAGTCTTGCGCGCCTGAGACTTGCGCGCCGTCGGGAGACTTGCGCGCCAGGCTTGAAAAGGAGACCTTGACACTATTGAAGCACGCCTGCCTTGTTGGAGCTGCACGGAAGCCGAGAAACTACTCAGTTCATTCGAGGAAAAGTGATATTCTTCTTCTGGTGAGAATCGGACTTCAATAGAGCATCTACATTCAACAAAGGATGCACTCTTATGCAAATGAAGAAGAGACCTACACGTCTATAAACTGAGTGGGACTTCACCAACGGCAGTGAGCCAGGGGGAGTCAACGGGAGTGACCCGAGGGACGCAGTGAGCTATCCCTGAACTATTGTAAAGGCAGTGAGCCTGGGACAGAGTGTCTGTACCCGAACTTTTGTATCCGCAGCTAGTGAAGCATAGTGGATTTAGGTACGACCGGCAACCTGTCGGCGTATTCTCCTTGGACGTAGCCCTTAGTGGTGAACCAAGTAAAAATGAATGTGTCTTCTCTGTGCATGTGAATGTTTTCATTTTGATCGTAATCATCATACAGGTTCAACAAGTTCCTACCCACGTGGGAACAAGATCCAACAAATTAAAAGAAAAAGTGGTCACCCTGATTCACCCCTCCCCTCTCAGGGTGTCCCGGGGTCCTTCAAGTGGTATCAGAGGGTAAAGGTTGCTGGCGTTGAATCTGACCTTCTTCGTCATGGAAAACGCGATCAATGTCAGGGGAGTCCCTCACTTCGATGGAAGCAATTTCCAGATCTGGAAGAACAGAATGAGATCTCATCTAAGATCTCTTGGAATGGAAGTTCTTTTTTCTACTGTTCAAGGAATACAGGTCACTGATCCAACAGGTCTGGCTATGACTGAAACAGACAGGAAACTTCTTGATGCAGATGCTAAAGCACAGAATGCTCTCACTGCAGCCCTTTCTGATCAGATTTACCTGAAGGTGATGAATTGCACCTCAGCAAAATCTATGTGGGATAAACTTGAGAATATTTATGAAGGTGATAGCAAAGTGAAGGAGGCAAAACTACAAGTGCTACACAATCGGTTTGATGATCTGAAGATGCATCCAGACGAGAATGCAGACTCTTTCTTCAATCGAATTACTGAAGTGGTTGGAGCAATTCGGGGTCTGGGCGAAGAAATCAAAGACATTGATATTGTAAAGAAAATATTAAGAAGACTTCCACCTCTGTATAATGCGAAGGTGTCAGCTCTTGAGGAAAGAGATCTTTCCAAACTTTCTCTAGATGACTTAATGAGCAGTTTGGTAGCTTATGAAATGAGAGTCAAACCAGAAGATGCTACGACTCGGGTGAACAAGGAAATGGCATTCAAGGCCATGGATAAATTGAAAATCTCAAAGGATAGTAGCGGTGATGATGACGAAGAGAAAGAAATTCTTTCTCTCATTGCAAAGAAGTTCCAGAAGGGGAAAGGGAAATTCAAAGGGAAGTTACCTCTCGCATGTTTCCGTTGTGGAAAAGCTGGGAATATTGCTTCTCAGTGCTTGAATAATATCAATGATGATGACAGTGAAGATGAAAACTTCAAGAAGCCTCAAAGAAGGTTCTTCAAAAAGGGAGAATTCAAATCTGGTAAGAAAATGCAAAAGAAGAGTTTTGTCTGTGAAGAGGAAGAAGATGACAATGAATTCTGTGATGAAGAAGAACCAGAATTCAAAACTGGGAACCATGCTTCTATGATGGCCACTGTTGAAAAGTCAGAAGATACTGATGGTGAAAAACAACTGAGAACTTGTGTAGATCCTGAGGTGCAACTTAAGGATGCAGTTAGTAAGCTTAAGATTAAATGTAAGAGCTGCAATAAGTGGAAATCAATTGTGGAAGAATCAACTGAATATGTTGATCAACTTTAAGCTGAAATTGAACGACTGGAAGAATTTGTGAAGGTACAGTCTAAAATAATTGAAATCAATGATGATGCAGTTGATCTGAAGCTGAGAATTGAAGAGCAGGAAAAGGTCATCAATGACCTCACATCCAGACTGGATGAAAAATCCAAGACTGTTGAGGGTCTTGAGGAGGAAGTAGTTACTCTAAGGAGTAAAATGGAGACAGAATCAGTTCCAAAAGAATCGAGGAAGAAAATACAGTTCGGAAGATTCTCAGATGCAGAATTACTTGCAAGAGCCAAGTGTGGTTCTGATGGGGTTGGAAAAGTCTTGAGTGATCAAAGACCCGCTTGCATGGGAAAGAGTGGAATTGGCTGTGAGGCTGAGTCATCAACTGTTGGAAGTGAAAAGATCCAAAAGAAAGAAAAGATGAAAGTTGAACATGAAGAAATGTTACCTAGAGTGCTGAAAAAGGAACCCTCAATCCAAACTAAAAGGAGACCTGAAAATTATCCTCAAACTTTCAAAAATGACAGACATTCTTACTATTCTCCTAAGGAAGAAGGTATAAGGAGAAATTCAAGTGAGAAGACATTTCCTCTCATGAAGTGTCAGTTCTGTGGCTATCTGGGCCATACCATGTCTTATTGTGAAGAGGCAAGAAGCTATCTGAATGGAGAAGATATAGATGCTCAACAAAGGAGAACAATCTCATATCCTAATTCTCATAGAAGAAATAATTTCTATGGATATTGTTTTTGTTGTTCTAACTTTGGTCATAAGGCCGTTAATTGCAGGCAGAGAAGAGACATAGACACCTCATACCGAAATTCAAGACAAGTCAAGTCTCATCAGCAAGACAGTGTTGCTCTTTTAAACAGGTTCTCACCTCTCACAGAAGACTTTGACTATGAAGAACCTGGGTATGCGGAAGAGATAGTTGAAAGGCCATCAGTCCTATATACTCAATCTAATGTCTCATGGAAGGAAAGGAAGAAGATTGAGAAATCGAACCTTGCAGAGGTAGCCCTCAAAGCTACAAAGAACAACAGTACCTGGATTCTGGATAGCGGTTGTTCATCTCATATGACGGGTAATTCCGGCCTACTAACAAATATCATAAAAAATGTTGATGGCACAGTGAGATTTGGTAATGATGGGGCTCTGAAAATCAAAGGAAGTGGAAGTACCCAATTAGCTAATGGAGAACTAAAGAAGACTGAAGTCCTTTACGTAGATGGCCTACGCCATAATCTCCTTAGCGTGAGTCAACTCTGTGACTCAGGACTTATAGTTACTTTTAATCAGAAAGGCTGCACTATCAAGGGAAAAACTGGCAATTCTCTCATGAAGGGATGCAGAACAGAAGGAAACTTGTATCAGGTTGATAGTGAAGAGAATGTATGTTACATGACTGTTGAAGAAGAAAACAATCTGTGGCATCGGAGATTGGGACACATCAATCAACAAGACATGGAGAAAATATCAAAATTGAGAATTGTCATGGACATTCCCAACCTGAAGCGTGAGCGTGAAAAATCTGGTGATGCTTGTATTCGTGGGAAGCTGGTCTGCAGTTCATATCGGCCAAAGAAGAAAAAGGCATCTCACCTTCTTGATCTGATTCATACAGATGTTTGTGGTCCAATAAATGTTGCCGGAACTCATGGAGAAAGGTACTTTGTCCTTTTCATAGATGATTACAGTCGAATGGCATGTGTGATGGTCATTCACCGGAAACGACAGGTCCTTGACTGCATGAAAACATATCGGCGAATCGCTGAGAATGATACTGGACGAACAATCAAAGTGTTGCGATCTGACAATGGAGGAGAATACACGTCCATTGAATTTGAAAATTATCTGGAGAAGCATGGGATACAACATGAGGTAGCTGCTGTGAGAACTCCACAACAAAATGGAGTTGTTGAACGAAGGAATCGACAGGTGAACAACATGGCACGAACTATGCTGATTGAGAGTCGTATTCCACGACATTATTGGAAAGAGGCTGTTCAAGCTGCAGTGTACATTCAGAATCGAACAGGACTTTATATGGGTGAGACTAAGACACCATATGAATTGTGGCATGGACGGAAGCCATCTCTAAAATACTTTCGTGTCTTTGGAAGTAAGTGCTTCATCAGGAACAAAGAAGGAAATCAGGGGAAATATGGTGACAACGCAGATGAAGGAATCTTCCTCGGTTACTCAATGAACAGCAAAGCCTACAAATGCTTCAACAATCATTTGGGAAGGATTGTGGAAAGCAATGATGTTAAGATAATTGAAGAGAAAACCACAAATGCTTCACGGACGTCATATGCTGATGTGATAGAAAGTCATGAAGAATGTGAACATGAAGAACCTACAAATGCAGAAATAGAGGAAGCTGTTCAAAACACTCATCAATCACATGATGATGTTGACTCAGAAGAAGAATCTGAAGAAGAAACTATGGCTGAAGAGAATACTACTGAGCCTCGCAGGAGAAATCGAAGAGCTGAGATTGATCCATCCAACATAATTGGGGATAGGAGTGCACCCACTCAAACCAGAAGGATGAGGAATACCACGCAATCTGCATTTCTATCAGTTGTAGAGCCATCCTCATTCGAAGAAGCTGCAAAAGATGAATCTTGGGTGAAAGCCATGAATGATGAATTAGATCAGATTGATAAGAATCAGACATGGGATCTTGTCCAGAGACCCGAAGGTCACAATGTGATTGGTACCAAATGGATCTTCAAAAATAAGTTTGATGAGCATGGAAGTGTCATCAGAAACAAGGCACGACTGGTATGTAAAGGATACTCTCAGATTGAAGGCATTGATGTTGAAGAAACCTTTGCTCCAGTGGCTAGACTGGAGTCAATCAGGCTATTCCTTGCCATGGCACTCCAAAGAGGATATAAAGTCTATCAAATGGATGTCAAGACAGCATTCTTGAATGGTGTACTCGAAGAAGAAGTCTACATTGAACAACCAGTGGGCTTTGTCTTGGGTACCGATGAAACAAAGGTCTGCAAACTAAAGAAAGCTCTTTATGGGTTGAAGCAGGCACCACGGGCGTGGTACTCACGGCTAGATTCATATCTCAAGAAGTTGGAATTCAAAAGAGGAGGAGTTGATCACAATCTCTATGTGAAGAATTCTCCAAAAGATCAATTCATGGTTCTTGTCTACGTTGATGATATTATATTTGGTGGCAGTAGAAAGAAATCAGTGGATGAATTTGCCAACCACATGAAATCAGAATTTGAAATGTCTATGATTGGGGAGCTCACATATTTCTTGGGGCTACAAGTGATTCAAAAGAAGGAATACACATTCATTTCTCAGGAAAAATATGCAAGAGAGCTGCTGAAGAAGTTCAATATTCAAGACTCCAAACCAATGTCAACTCCGATTGCAGTTGGAACTAAACTTGGAAAGCATGAGGATGGGAACTCTGTTGATCCCACCATGTACAGGAGGATCATTGGCAGCCTACTGTACCTGACAGCGACAAGGCCAGATATTGTCTTTGCAACATGCCTTGCGGCCCGCTTTCAGAGTAATCCAAAGGAGGAACATATGGCAGCAGTAAAAAGAATCATGAGGTACATTCAAGGTACACATAACTTCGGGTTATTTTTTGCTGCAGGCAGGGACAGTGAATTATCAGCATTTTCTGATGCTGACTGGGCTGGTGATGTCGTAGATAGAAAGTCCACTAGTGGTGGAGCTTTCTATATTGGGCAGAAATGTGTCGGCTGGTTGAGCAAGAAACAAGAAAGTACTTCTCTTAGTACTGCTGAAGCTGAATATATCTCTGCCACAAAAGCATGTACTCAACTTCTTTGGATGAAGCAGCAGCTAACAGATATTGGTGATAAGGTGCAGCAACCAATGGTGATTTATTGTGATAACAAAAGTGAAATTGATCTTACGAAGAATCCGGTTCAGCATTCTCGTACAAAACATATTGAAATACGGTATCATTTTATCAAAGAAAAGGTTGAACAAGGCGTGATTAAAATGGATCATGTTGGAACTAATGAGCAAGTGGCTGATATCCTAACCAAGCCATTGTCCGCGGCTATGTTCGAGAAGCATCGGTTGAACCTCGGTGTTCGACCACCTCCTACTGCATAAGGAGGCTCCGGAAGTCCCCTCTCCCCGTGTGTTTTTGACTCTTTTTATCTGTTTATGGCTGTGATGCAGGTTTATGGGGGAGATACTATCCAGGGGGAGTATGGCTTGAGATGAACGTTGAACAAACTTTTCGGTCTTTGGTTTTATTGTCAATGGGGGAGAAAGGAATAAATTCAAGGCAAGAAATTCTTCTGTGATGAGAAGTGTAAGCTTGTGATGAGAAGTTTAATAAGGATAACATCGGGATGGAGTGTGATGAGAAGTTTAATAAGGATAACATCGGGATGGAGAATTTCGTGTACGATTTCAACACACTAAGACCCAATTAAAGCTTTCTCTCTTGTTTTCTACACCGAGCATTGCTCACGTAGACTTAGAGTGTTAGCTGAGTTGATTCTTGCGTTTTGGAATTACTCATGGTTGGAGATCTATTGAATTTATTCTGATTGCCAACAAACCCAAAGGGGGAGATTGTTGGAACCAGGTTCTTCAAAGCATGATTTGGTGTATGGTTTGTGTTTGTTGTCAATCCTCAGTGGAAGTTCAGGGTGTGAACCAACAAAGCGATCATACCGTTCAGGAAGAAAACAGTAGTGAAGGTGGCGCTGTTTTCCAGTGTTTGCCAAATTTTTGGGCCTGAAAATCCGTAAATAAAGTAAAGTGTTTTTGGCAAAGATACTTGCGCGCCGAGCTCTTGGAGGATGAAAGACTTGCGCGCCATATGTTTTTGAGGATCAGAACATCAAAATTTGGCTAAGGAAAGAAGGTCGCGCAAGTGTTGGTTGGGTCGCGCAAGTGACTTGCGCGACAGAGGATCTGGAGACAGGACTTGCGCGCCGTCGAGGGACTTGCGCGCCGCCGCGCAGGGGGGCCAGTTTGCCTATAAATACTGGACCACCCCTCCTCATTTTGGACGGAGTTCAAGGCCGAGAGATTGTTCGAGCTCTCGTCGCGCAGGTGGTGGAGTCGCGCAGGTGGTTGCTTTGTCGCGCAAGTAGAACTTGCGCGCCCGTGTTTGGCTGTTCTCCCAAGGCAGTTTGGAAGAGAAAGGAAGTGGATCGCGCAAGTATTTAGTTCAAGAAGGCAGTGTCGTGCAGGTGCTTCAGTGACACTTGCGCGCCAGTTTAGTCTTGCGCGCCTGAGACTTGCGCGCCGCCGGGAGACTTGCGCGCCAGGCTTGAAAAGGAGACCTTGACACTATTGAAGCACGCCTGCCTTGCTGGAGCTGCACGGAAGCCGAGAAACTACTCAGTTCATTCGAGGAAAAGTGATATTCTTCTTCTGGTGAGAATCGGACTTCAATAGAGCATCTACATTCAACAAAGGATGCACTCTTATGCAAATGAAGAAGAGACCTACACGTCTATAAACTGAGTGGGACTTCACCAACGGCAGTGAGCCAGGGGGAGTCAACGGGAGTGACCCGAGGGACGCAGTGAGCTATCCCTGAACTATTGTAAAGGCAGTGAGCCTGGGACAGAGTGTCTGTACCCGAACTTTTGTATCCGCAGCTAGTGAAGCATAGTGGATTTAGGTACGACCGGCAACCTGTCGGCGTATGCTCCTTGGACGTAGCCCTTAGTGGTGAACCAAGTAAAAATGAATGTGTCTTCTCTGTGCATGTGAATGTTTTCATTTTGATCGTAATCATCATACAGGTTCAACAAGTTCCTACCCACGTGGGAACAAGATCCAAAAAATTAAAAGAAAAAGTGGTCACCCTGATTCACCCCTCCCCTCTCAGGGTGTCCCGGGGTCCTTCACTGAGACCACACTCAATAGCTCAAGGCTCAAAGATTTCACCAAACTCAACCAGTTTGTTACCACATTTAACACTCAACGGTACTGTATATATCAATGCACACTACCCTAAGGTTACATGAACAAATGGAACATCCTAAATACTACCCATAGGATTATAATTCCTATAAATTAAAATATTGGATGGCATAAACTAGATATTTAGTCCAAAATTGTTTTTCTCATATGATTGTAAAATGACTAATGACCTCCTGATATTCCTAAGGAAAGAGAGAAGGGTCGCGAGACCTAAGAAGTAGCTAAGCATGCTTGAGTCCTATCTAGCCTACTGAAAATGAGCATTACATTATTCTTATGCTTGTAACAAAGGTCAAATAAAATATGACCACCCTTCTAAAAAATGGTATAATTTAGAAACAAAGAGTCCTACTACGGGAATTAGCCTCTGAATGGTACCAAGTGTCAGAAACTCACAGCATTAATAAGGCACAGAATCTCTAAGATTTCTAGATACCTCGGGCTAGCCCCTCATGAAAGAAAAAACATTGACCCTATCACTAGTTAACTCCAACTGAAAAGTCACTAGGCATCAAAGTTGATCATTTAATCCATTGCTAAATGAAAAAATAACACCTACAGAAAACACCTGCAGTTCCATTCCAAAGAAACTCAAAGAAAAGGTCGCACTACCCTTACATCATGGTTTTATCAAAGGACACCACCTAGGGGTTTCATTATTTACATTGATTCAAATTTTAAGTCTTTAAACATCTAAAATATTTAATTCAAAACATCAAGTACCATTTTTTAAAAAACACTAGATACCTTATTTTACCCATCAACTCAAAGAAAAATAGGAAAGTGTCATTAAAATTCCTTTTTAGACATTTTACATTAATTGACATCCCATAATCATTATGAAATTTATCACATAAATTCCTTTTTAACAGATAAGGTAACCTACAAAGGTCCCATTAAGCCAACTTGGGTCCTTTAGAAATCTACCCAATAACATTTTCTTAGTTATAGAAATTAAAAACACCCAAATGGGTCATCTCATAAGATACATGCCCCAACTAACCTACTTGGGTCCAGTTGATCATTTTGTAATTACCCAACTGATTTCAGATCAAAATTAAATATACCTTTACATTTATATCCATTTCACAATATAACATGCTCATACATATAATAGTCCAGTGATATGAGTGGCAATATACCAATCCATAAAGTGCCCATACACTTTACAGGTGTCATTTGGCTCCCATTTAGTCAAATCAATTTCACTTTATCAATTAAATTTAGAATCCATTTTTCATTTAACAACATCCTTTAGATGTATATATATAAAAAACTCAAGATGGTTTGAATATATGGGTTACCCTTTCCTAGTTATAAGGCACCCATTCATCTTACAATCAAAAACTAGTTCTCATTTATTCACAACCCATATATTTCCAGCACATGTAACCAATTACATATCAACAAGACATAGATTTTCTCCATAAGTAGAAAACACATAAGCAAGCTATAACACACAAGCATGGAATATAATCATGGAAACAAGCTAACATGCTAAAACAAAACCCCCATGCATGTTATATATATCATGCGGAATATTATATAAACATCTAAGCATGTTATACAAGTAGGCATGATAAGAATTACCTAAACATTGTATGAAACTAATCATGGAATGGAACTCAAGGCACGAAATCATATCAGAAGGCAAACTAATAGTGAAACTACATGGCATGGCATATTCATGGCATGTTAATCTCTATGTTCCTAATATGATACATGCAATGCTTCATCCTTTTTGAACCAAGCCAAGGGTAAAAATACCATAAATTCATAAATCAATGGGCAATAGAAAAATACACCATTCACTCAAGGTGAAATCACAATCCATTGTAATAGAAAATAGTATGAACATCAATCCCCATCCCTAGCTACTTAGTCTTTTCCTCATGGGTGGAGTGATCAGTCCCAGACATAGATATTTACCAAGCACTGATACATTACTAGTCTCTTACCTACCAACCCAAAATAGTAAGAAAAGGAAAAGAAACCCCTTTGATACCACTTTGTAACGTATCATCCCAACTTACCACTAAACTGTTAGCTGGACAGGTGGTTCACATGGCCTTAAGCACATCTTCCTATATGCCAGAGGTTGCAAACTAGTAGTGAGGGTCTCAAGAGGTGATATTGGATAGACTATACCCTCCTATCAGAGTAGCACAATGGTACAATTATTATGAAACAACATACAATAGTGGAAGTGGTGTAAAGAAATGATAAAGTAGCAGAAGATAAATGTAATCAACTGAATATATAAGTGATTCGCAATGCTAGTTTATACAATAGATGCATGCATGTCATGGTGATGATACATAAACTAAAACAGAAGATATATCATATGAATTACAATACAATACATTACATGACTCAAATAAATAGAATAAGTAAAAGAAAATTCCCAAGGGATATCTCCATAACTCTTAGGTACAAGCATACAATAATAATAAAGGTACAAGGTCCTGTGAACAAAAAGGTCTAATTGGTTACCCCGATGCAATGGCGGCCTGAGTAGGGTGTGAGATAGTAATTTCAGTAGGTTGGAACCCATAGTGTCTAGCCCAATCCATTTGGTGCAATATAAATTAACCAGTGTGTAGGTATAGATAAATAATAAAAAAAATGAATAAATAAACAACCACCTATCCAGGTTTCTAAGGGACACCTGACAGTTATACCTGCTTCAACTCATAGCCAGAATAAGATACTAAACAGGAACTATATATATATATATATGGAAATAATATATATATATATATTATAGTTATATATAGCATCCACCTATATGAACCAAGTGTGTATCGACGCTAAATGGCCATACACCTAGGATACTAGTGTTGGATGGACCGGGACGTAACTCACAGACATCCATCACTAGGGGATGTTCTTACGGTCTATCCCCTGGACCAACTCCAAGAGCTCTCACGGTATCTTGGAAACAAATTATTGACTAGACTGGGACATAACTCACAAACATCCATCTCCAGGGGAAGTGCTCATAACCTGGCCTTTCCATCCTTTATATTTTTAATTTGATTAATTCATGGAATGGAAATCCATCATGCATATCTATTCAATTCAATTCATTCCATTTAATTAAACAAGTCAAGGTAATTCATTTAACTAGTTTCAAGGGACACTTAGAATGCACCTTAGTCAAATGGGAAATTACCTACATGGGTGAATCCATTGCAAGGAAAGCTAAGACCTTAGGAGGAGCTGGGGTCATTGGTCATTTAGTTAGGATATGGTCTAAGGCATTCACTTAGAAGGTGAAATGGTTATATAAACATTTATAAAAAGAAACTCCCTTTTATAATTTCATTAACATACATGAAAAAAACATGAAATGAATCTAACAATATCAAATCATAATTAATCACCAATAATGGTATAAATAACTAATCATTACTTTTTATATTTGAAGGTAGTGTACCTCATCTGAGGGGTTTTATTATAAAAACATGACATTGTTTATCAAACAATTAATTTATCACCATTTAACATCATGTCAAGAGTCTTACTCGATTCACATTTATGAATCATTTATTCTAAAAATGATGCATCACTACTAGAATTAAATATAGGTTCAAAGGAAAATCATTAATGCGTTCTTGAATTAAAGGGGAAAAGGAATGGGATTCTATCTCAAGAGAAGTCCAAGTGAAGCCAAACACTTTGCCACTTTATGTTTTTATTAGCAACCACTTGAAGATTATCCTACCCACCTCCAAGCGTATTCACCTTCACATATACATAAGGAAACCTATCCCCTATGTACATATTTTCATGACCATGAATATGTACAAGGGGATCCTTACATATATGCTTATATATGCATATACCCATTAACACTTACCTCCGTATGCATTTTTTATATTATATATAAGCACACCTAGCCATATATATATAAATATATATATATTCACTTCCATGGGTGAATATATATATATATAGAACGGGTTAAATTACATATTTATATGCCTACCTATGCATACTCAAGTAAGTCACTTTTGACAATGGCATCCCAAAACCAACACGACAAGCTCCAACATACTAAACAAAATTATCAGAACTATAGAAACTACAAAATCCCCAAATAGAATTGAGAAACAAAGGATAATGGAGGAAAACCTACCCAAAATTGATGACAGGTGGACCAAAATGCTCTAAACCACTTTTCCTCTGGCGGTGGATGCTAAAACATGCACGAAGGAGTCCTGGGAGATGCACTACATGCCCTAAGAATGGAAGAAAACCAAAAATTGTGTTAACCTAAACACTAGGGTTTGGTCGAACATCACTAGGTGAAAAAGAGAGGGAAAATGGAAAACCAATGGAAGAGTAAATAAGTATGAGTCTTTCCTTAAAGGATCGAGTGAGAAAATCAAAATAAAAACTGTGTGAAATGGGAAACTGAACAGAAGATGAGGAGAGGGGGTCACGCACCATGGGGTTCGGTCAAGGGGAGGTGTTGTGCGATCCAGCAGGGGGAGGGGTAGTTTTAGGGTTTTAACTTTTTTTTATTTTATTTTTAATTAAAATTAATACAATGCAAGGTTTGGGTCGCACGGTTATCCAAACTTTGCACCAACCATGCGGCATCCCATGCCTTAGAAAATCACCTCACACAGTTTTCCCCACACAATTACCCTAACTGAACAAAAAACGTGCAATGAATAGTGTTGAGGTATTTTCTACTTAGAAAAAATTGTGTGGGCTAGGTTCATGGTTTGGAAAAACCATGTGCATCTTGTGAACTTCACCTTTTCCCCTTAAAACCAACCACACGGTTTTATGTTGGGGGCTGCACTATTTTAGACTAACCGTACGCCCTCTATAAACCCTCAAATTTTAGAATTTAGGGTCTTGAACTCCCAAAATTTGATGAGACCTCCAAGGGACCTATTGGGCCTTCATCCAAGTCCAAAAAAACATATTTAAGTATTCCATCTTTCAAAAATTTATTTCGAAGCTTGGTTTTAAAAATGGACCATCCAGTAAGTGCAAAAAATCAAATTCATTTGGATTTTCATATGGTTCAAAAACATGTTCTATTGCACATAGTCTAGCATTGGTACAGATACAGGGAAAAAAGCATATTCCTATCCCTACAATCAGGGTAGCACAACACTCTAATCATCATGAACAAGTGGTTTCTCTAGCATAAGCGCACATTCTTTCTCATGTACTAGAGGATTATCAGAATATTCTAGTAAAGGAAGAGACACCAAATTGGGTTCATATTCACATTCCAATCAAGGCTCACCAAGAGAGATGGAACATGCCTTGGGATAGGCTCATATTCCTATCAAAAAAGATTGTTTTCATACTCTAAAGGATTAGGATCGAGATCATATCCTAGTTTTGACTCAGGCTCACCAAGTGAGAGTAGAACATGCCTTAGGATAGGCTCACATTCCTATTGAAAAAGACCAGAAAAGTACTCTAAAGGCTTGGTATTGGGTTCATATCACTGTTCTGGACAAGGATCACCAAGTGATAGCAGCACATGCCTTGAGACAGGATTATATTTTGGTAAAAAAAGACTGGCGTCTTACTCCAATGGCTCAGGATCGGTCTCATATCCCCATTCTAAAAAAGGCCCTCTATGTGAGAGTGGAACACACTTTAGGGTAGGCTCATATTCCTATAATTTAAGATAATTTTCATATTTTACTATCTCATGGAAACCAAGCTCATATCTCTACTTCTACCAATGAATGAATACACTAGTATCATTCAAAGGCTATACAGGAGGAGGCTCATATCATTTTTTCCATTCTGGAGGTCTATTGGAATATTCTAGGGATGAATGCGTATTTGAACTGGTCTCATATCCCTGCTTCTGATAGGGTTGATCGACATATTACAAAAAAAACCCATATGAATGCTCATATTTCAGTCAATAATGAATAATCTCATTGGTATACTCCATCACCTTCTCAGCAGTAGGCTCATTCTCCCACAACACCATATGGTTATCAATATATTATGGTATCTTTCATACTATAGTCTCATATCCCTTCACACTACCAAAATGTAGGTCATCATATTCTATCCATGATGTAGAATGAGTCTCATATTCATAGTATTCCCAGTGATAGTGTCCTTGAGGTTGTTTGAGACACATTCTAAACACCCCAAGGATCTGATAACTCTTAAATCAAAACATAAGGTGATCATTACTACAATATTCCTCCTCATGGTAGTGAGGATATAGATCACAGGGATTATACTCCTAACATCTACTGTAGTAAACCTTCCCATGGTGAAATATCCCACAAACAAGGAAATCCTAACCTTTCCCAAGCACCTCCATATAGATAGGTTCTCAAAACTCAGATGCCTTCATATAGATAGGTTCTTGAAACACTAGGGTCAACCATATATAGGTCCCAATCAGCTACCAGAAACACTTCACCCTGGTCAGAAGGAAACCCTAAGAAGAAACTTTTGTGGTCCGACTTGGTGGAGGCATGTTATTCTAATAAAGAGGAATCCAACATTGACATATGGAGATAGTTATCTGGAAACAATCTCCCCACCATGTTATGACCCCTTTCTACTTCTGACTATGAGATCCCTGATGAGATAGAGAAGGAGTTCATTCCTAACCTACATTAAAATATATGGGAAAATCATCAGCGGTTAAAGTCTAAACACCTACTTTATCCAGGATATAAGGGCCACCTTTAGACCATAAATATACTTTGTTTTCAGATAGAACTAGATTTTATCTCCATGGCTCGAGACCCGAAACCAAAAAATCCCAGTGCAAATGTATAACATGATTTCCACCATTACATGAAAACTCTTCAGAAACTATTTATTGAAGCCCTGTCATGTATCTATATCCGAAAATGGGGAAAGTATAGAGAATTTCACTTTATTGAACCCCTAGAATATTATAACTCCTCATATATGGTGTCCTGTAATGTCATAGCCTACAGAAAAATCAGGGGACCAGCTAACATGTGAGCCAATTTGTCACTATAATGGAATTCCCCCACTTCAATGGTGTCAATGCATCACAAATGGAGGGAAAGGGTGGCCATAAGATCTTTAAACTAGGCCCCTTGAAGTAATGGGTACACATTTAATACACGGAAGCTGAAGTTGTGGTCAGTCCAATAACTTCCTATAGAAAATTACTCTCACTATGGACTTCCATTGAACCCAACGCATACATGAGTACAACTATTCCAAATCAAACAAATCATAGTAGTAGCTGCCATAGCATCTATCTAGGAGTGAACCAAGTCCACTGGGATGTGGGAATATTTACCACCACCTCCACCCCTTACATCATCAATCCTTGAGAGGATTCAGTACATATCATTAGCAGGTTCAAATCAACCACAACCCACTGTACTGGGGGAATTTGTATTTCAATCACCATCGCTAGGTTCATCACCCCCCAAGAGGGTCCTGGGGAAATCAATAACGGTTCCATATCAATCCCATCCCACTGGGATAGGGGAATTTATATCTCAATTATCATCCTATGAATCATAAAATCCTTGACTAAAATCATTAAATCATCAATAATATTATCAATAAATTCCAACGGAGGACCTGAATAGTCCTCATCCCATAGGGTTGGGGAATTTTCATCATCATCATCACCACAAAGGGAATCAGTATTCTCCAGGTTGGGAGGTAAATATCAATGGTCGACATCCCATCTGTTCCTCCCATTACAAGATGAACCTCTATTATTTGGGGATGTTTCAGAAAACATGATCGAGAACTCCCTAAAGTTCACTAATCACGGGATTATACGGGAGGAACATACGACAAAGGTAATCAAACCCCATAACAGTCATAAGACAAAAAGTCCCAATATGGCCAAGGGTTCAAAAAATGAACCTGATGCAGGCAGTGAAGAATCATATTGTTGTGTTGAGAGTAATGGGATGACCACCATTTCTATATATACCTCTATGAATTTCATCATTGTCAACACAATAGATAATGTGGATAAAGATGAAAATCCAAAGGGATGTAATATGGAAAATATTACCCAAGAGAAGGATCTGGATGCACCCACTATGGTTGCACATACCCAGAACCAGAGGAGAATCCAAAACCTAGAACCTATGAATATTGAGTTGCCACCTCTATGATGAAACACTGCCAAAGATAAAGGTAAATAAGTGGTCATATCATGCTCTCCCAAAAGATCTAAAATTCCTTCCATGTAGGAGAAGTGGGAACAATATGAGAATGATATTAAAAATCTTAGAAAACTCAATGAGGATCTTCCCAGGGTAAATAAACCCACTAGGTATCATCTCTAGACATGGGTGAATATCCCACCTCCCACATATCAAGAAATAGTTGATTTTCCTGCATGAGCAGCATCTGAGCATCAGACTAGCTCTGGATCTAGGCATCTTGTCTACATAAATGAAGAATTTGAAGATGATAATGACTTCCCTCCATTAAGACAATAGCATATCCCATTATAGGGAAATCACTTATACTTAACATGGATCAAAAATCAATTGGATACAAAAATAGGTCCATCTCATCAAGCCTTTCCCACTTCCTGTAGTTGGGATGCTACTCGGATATCAGTTCCTTTGTAACTACTAAATTTCATCTAGTCCCTATCTACTTGAATGGAAGTCATGGAGGGGAGATGTGCACCTATGCATACTAAGAATAAGCCATGTCATGAATGGTTGGACGACACTTTCCCCCCACCCAATTTATTTAATCTAACCTTCTCAACCTTTGATGGTGCAGGAGACCTAGAACAGCATCTCACACACTTTGTGTCCTGATGCGGTCTGATGATGGTAACTTGAGATTAGTAGAAGGAGACCAAGATGAGGTGTTTTGTATAAAATCTAGTAGGTCCATCCTTTGTTTGGTATAGTAGTCTTCTAGTAGGATCAGTTACAGGATGGAAAGACCTTCATCATCAATTACTTTATCAGTTCATCTCTACAGTAAGGAAAATAACAATTTTTGACCAGACGAATTACAAGAAACGTGAAATGAGAGGGTGTTTAACTTCATAGAAAGATGGAAAGGATTGACCTATTTTCTTAGCACCCCTATCTCATAGGATAAATTGCTAGAACTTTATACTAAAAACCTATGGGATGAGATACAAACACGTCGATCCTAATGAAGTATCCAGGTAGATTCCATGAGTTTGTAGAAACATCATAATGTCTAGAATATTCTATTCAGCAGACCTAATATAATTCTTGAATCATGACCTCATCATAGGGGAAAAGGCTTGGTGAGGAAAAAATCACCATTGTTACCCTCAAACCAGCGACAGAACCCATTCAAGCACCTAAGCAGGTCTCGAATCACCAAGTGCCTCCTATTGAGAAAAAACAACAAAATATCCCTCATCCAGATGAAAAAAGAGATCAAGGTCACCCGGGATTTGAGTAAAAAATTAATAAAACCTACTCATTAGGGAATAAGAAAGTCCCTAGTTATTTCTTTTCATCCATGTATAATAACCTACTCAATCTAACATGGCATAAGAATCCAAATGAGGTCAACCTCACCAATCATCCCAACTACTACCCTTTCTATAGAAGGTTGGGTCACAACATCAAATATTTCTTCTTCTTAAAAGACATCCTACAAATCATGGTCTATTATGGATAGAAGATGTTGTATAACTCCCCATCACAAGTAAGCTGCATAAACATTACCCAGACAGAGAATAGCATGATTATAAAAAATTTCTTATCAAGCATGGGAATAAGTTCAACAACTAGATGACTCGAAAGATAATTGACTAACCTCATTCCACCCTAAGATCACAAACTCACAGACCCATAATGATCACATACCCTAGGTAGGTGATATAAAATATTCCTCCCATATGTGAACATGACTATCATACATAGGAAAATATGTAATATTAAGAGTTATATTCATCTCTAACACAAGCTCTAACTCTTGTATATTTATTCCCCGCAACATCCAAAGCATGGACACCACCCCACCAATCGGAATCCTCATTGGATGAAGAGATTATATTTGGTTATTTTAATGTGACACACTTGGAAGAACCCTTCTCTAATGATGAATATACCTCAGAATATGAGTTCCCTATACCTAACCGGGGGTCTGGAGGTTGAAGACATTGGAGCCGAGGATACAGGGGATAGTGCAGGCGTGGTTGGACCCAATATTTTTTTCATGTACACATAGAGGACATATATTCATACAAAACACATGGTAAAGCACTCTAATAGGCCTAATAGAGACATGGAGGTGTCCCAAAACCTTCCAGAAGTTGTCCAATCCCAGTCGTCTTACATAACCGACTGCCAGGGGTGCGATTGTATGATCATCCCAGACAAAGGGTAAGGTTAGTGTCACTTACACCATAGAAAGAAGATTCTCCCTTGACCTCTACATAAGAAACAGCCCCATCTTGCTCAAATTACCCAGATCTTGGTCCATATAATAGAGATCCTGCCTTGGGAAGTTCTGACCTCTGGCACAAAATTAAGACATTCTGAAATAGTTGGCAGTTTTCCTAGTCAAACTCTCAACCCTGGACACACTCCATCATTCAAAATAACTTAGAGAGGTACTCATTGAATTCCTTCAGATCCCACAATAGTTAGATATAGAATTTTCTACAGCCTAGGTTTATTGAGTGGAGACCATTCCATCAAAATTCCATGTCATCATCTCATTCATAGACCAGGATTAGGAAGAGGTCATTCAGGGACACATTAGACCCCTATATGTTTTAGGCAGACTTGATAATGTCGATATCTAAAGGGATCTGGTTAAAAATGGTTTTGGGATCAACCTCATACTAATTCGTAGCCTCCAATTTTTGGGATACAGAAAAGGGGAATTATCTCTTACAAAGCTGGCCATTAAAGGGTATGATAAGAGTGATAAAATGCATCTCAATAAAATCAAGATCAAAGCACAATTTGGGGATCTCACATATAATGTTGATGTCATGGTTATTCATAAAGACACTATATAAAATGTCTTACTCAAAAATCCTTAGCTTCACAGCCACATGGTGGTACCTTAAACATTTCATCAATGTTTGAAATACCCCATATATGGAAATTTCAGCACACTACATGGTGACAGTGCCCCCTTCAAGTCTTAAAAATCCACATATACCGAGGTAGGTTTCTACAAAAGGGAAGGAAAACAACTAATGGTAAATGGAAATATACAATTTCCATCCCCGAACAGCATGGGGATTTTCCCTAAAAATCCCTAGATTATGCTCAATAGAAATTATGTGCTACCTATAAATCTGATTAAGACAATATACTCAATCCTAGATGTCCAAGCTCTACCTGTCCTCAGTGATAGTAGTGTGAAAGAAAATCATCTTCGGAATCTATCTGCAATAAATTTGATAGTTGGGAATGACAATGTCTCTTCCCATGGCCTCTCTCATCCTGAAAATGATAAATATGACCTCATATTTACAAATTTATCTGAAAATGACTCCACAAACTCAAAGGTGGAAGAAGAAGAGGATGACCTTAAGAACGCCACTCCCACATTTGAGGAAGGCATCTACACCACCATTAATGAGCTCAATAAGGTAAATCTAGGAACAGAAGAATACCCAAGGCCTACATAGATTAGTACCCCCATGCCTCTCGATGAGAAAGAGATGTACATTTCATTTTTAAAGAAACATTTATATGTGTTCACTTGGAACTACACAGAAATGCCCAGGTTGAACCCCAATGTGGTCACACACCACTTAGTCTTTCTTGATAACCATTAAAGTTTCAATCATGAATCTAGGAGGATTCACCCATCTCATGCTACTAATGTAGAGTAATGTGTTTAAAAATTGATCAAATCCGATTTTTTTTGGGAAGTGACATACCCAAGATGGATTTCCAACATTGTCCCTATAAAGAAAAAGAACCAACAGATTGGTATCTACATTAATTTTAGAGACCTTAATCAAAACTATCCAAAGGATGAATTCACATTACTTATCATAGAACTCTTGATCGATAAAACTATTGGATTCTAATAACTTTACTTTATGGATGGATACTCAGGGCACAATTAGATAAAGATAAACCCTAAATATGAGGAATCCACTACCTTTAGAGCTCCCTAAGGGATCTTCTACTATCAGGTTATTCCCTTTGGGTTAAATAATGTTGGTGCTAATTATCAATGTGCCATGAATCATATCTTTAAACCCTTATCTAAGATAATAGTTGAATGTTATGTTGATGATCTAGTAATATAATATCGATAGTGGGGTGATAACTTCATAGATCTTCAAACAGTATTCAACAAGTTACAACAACACATCCTGAAGATGAATTCACTGAAATGTGCTTTTGGGGTAACGTCATGGAAATTCCTTGGATTTTTGATATGTCACCATGGTGTTGAGGTAGACCCTAAAAATACTAGTGCAATCCTAGAAATTTCACCCCCTCAAAATCTCAAATAATTGATAAGGGTCCAAGGGCACCTCACCTACATTCGGTGTTTCATATCCAACCTGTCCATAAAATCCCTCCCCTTAACTAAGATAATAAAGAAGGAAATCACCTATCAATGGGATGGATACTACCAAGAATCCTTCAAAAGTATCAACCATTACCTATTGCACCCACTAGTCCTGATGCCTCTAGTGGTAGGAATGTCACTCATCTTATATGTGGCCACCATGGAGCGATCATTTGGTGCTCTCCTCACATATAAAAATGATGTGTGGAATGAGAACAATCTCTAATATCTTATTATAATGATTATATAAACCGAGATATGATATTATGATGTCGAGAATAACTACCTCACTCTAATCTTTGTAGTGAAAAAGCTGAGGCATTACTTACAGTACTACAAAATCCACCTAGTCTCTCGTATTGACCCGCTCAAGTAATTCATTGGCCATACTATGTTGATCGAGAATTTGGAATGATGGGTGGTTATTCTACATCAATATGACATTCAGTTTGTGTCATAAAAATCAGTGAAATAGGAGGCCCTAGTTAATTTCCTCATAGCATATCTCACCCCAAAAAGTACACTAGTGGGCACCAAACATCCAATTGAGGAGGTTTTCTATACCCATGACATTCCTCAAACATGGGAGATATATTTTGATGGATCCTCCTAGAATCCTATCAGAAAGAGGCTGAAAAACCATATACTCAATCGGGTTGGCTTAGGGGTTGTATTTTTTTCTTTGAAAAAATAAATTTTTCCCTACTCTTTCTCACTATCTGAAGGCTACACTAATAATGAGGTAGAATACCAAGCCCTCATTACTGGCTTAGAGTTATCCCTACAGTTGTAGATAGCCTACCTAAACATTAAAGGGGATTCAGATCTATTTGTAAAGAAACTCAACGGAGAATATTCCATAAAAAAGGAAGAAATATCCCTTATCATTGTCTATGTTAAAGGATTGATAGAATAATTCCCTTTTGAAATTGTGATGCATCATGTCCCCCAATAATAGAATGAAGAAAATAAATGGAGGATATTCCATAAAAAAGGAATAAATATCCCCTATCATTGTCTATGTTAGAGGATTGATATCATAAATACATTTTGAACTCACGATGCATCATGTCCCCTGATCATAGAAATTTCATTCCGACACATTAGATCATGCAGCTACAGTCATGGCCAAACCTGGTTAGGAGGAAGCGATCTTCTACATCATGTATTGAAGGATGGTATCATCAATCACCATCTGTGATGTGGAATAAATCAATCAGGTTAACACTGACTCAGAGCGAGATGAACTAATATCCACCCCTGGATGGATGGAGCCCATAATTGATTATCTCTAAAATGGGACTTTCCTGGTAGACCGAGCTGTAAGGGAATAGATTTGATGTAGAGAATAAAACTTTACCCTCTGGGATGGGCTAAATGTGAATAAATACCTCTAAAAATAAGGATTTGACTGAATCCTCCTCAAATGCATAGTAGAATAAGAGGTTCTCACCATGATGGAAGAAGTCCAGGTCAGCTCATGCGGTGCTTAGCAGTCTAGGGACAGGATCTCCCACAAAACCAGAAGGATAGATTACTACTAAAAAACCATGATGCAGGACTATGTGGAATTCACCAGGAAATTTCATACATGAAAGATTCATGAAAACTTCACCCATCAACCCCCAAAATTACTACATATAGACAAATATTCTTAGTCATTTATTATATGGGGAATGGATTTTTTGGGAATATATCCCTAATCCATAGCTAAATAGTTTAAGTGCATCCTTATTGGTACTGAATTATTTTCCAAATAGGATATGGTGATACCACTCAAGGAATTTAGGATGAAGAATATCATCAAATTCATAAAGTTCAGTATCATCACTAGGTTCAGAGTCCCTCACATGATGTTGCCTGACAAGGGAACCAACATATGTTCTATGGATTTGAAAACAAATTACCAGGAGTACAACATCAAATCTAATCACTAATGGTTTTCCAAAACTATTGGGAAAAGTAGTCTCAAAGTACCCTTTCCCAATAGTTTTCCAAAACCATTGGGAAAATTATACCCTTTTCCAATAGTTTGGGAAAATCGTTGGGAAAAGTGGTCTCAAAGTACCCTTTCCCAATGGTTTTGGAAAAACTATTGGGAAAAGTGGACCCTTTCCCAATAGTTTGGGAAAACCATTGGGAAAAGTGGTGTCAAAGTACCCTTTCCCAACAGTTTTGGAAAAACCGTTGGGAAAGGGGACCTATACCAACGGTTTGTATAAACCGTTGGTATAGATGCATTAGTATAGGTAGGATTTTTAGTAGTGTATAGAACACATCCTGACCTCATGACATTAAATTGTACGGAATGTGTCCTAACCACATGACGCTAAACTGTACATATGATTTCCTCACCACATGACATTAAATTTCATTGGAATCATTGTATCACTGAAGATTCACTACACACAAGCTAGATCTGTGAAAAAGAGGAATGAAGTTCCCTCTTGTCCCTGTGTGTGATTCAGATCCATATAGGGAATTCATCATCCAAGAACTACGTGTGTATTTATTCCTACTATCATAGGATATGTAGTGACACCTAGACCTTAAATCTTGGGTCCAAACACAATATATTCATTCTGGTCACAAGACATCAGACTGTGTGATAATGGTCAAGCCTTCTTTTCCACATCGGATAACCCTCGTCCTTACCACAAGGCGTTAAACTGCACGGCTGATGTCCTATCCACATTACACTAAACTAAACAGTTTCCCAAAACTACATATGGCTTGATTCCTCCCATAAAAGGATAAATAGTGATTCTCATACCTCTATTCTTGGTCTAAGCCACAATATTCATCTTCTTTCATATCAAGTCAGCTTCATCCTTACTGTGTTGCATTAAATTTAATGGCCTATGTCATCTCTACATTATGCTAAACTTCATAGTTTTCCATAACTACATATGGATTGATTCTCATTCCAATAAGATATGTAGAGTTTCCCATATCCTATATCTTATCCCAGCCACTACATGATACAAAATTCCCCTTCCCTTTCTCTGATTGCCTCCATGTTATAAAAGGAACCTTCACTATTATTTGTTTCTCACACTGAGCATATATCACATTGGATTAGGAATTTCAGTAATGAATTCCCCACATGATCAATACATATCATCTCATGATAGGTTTATCATGGTCATGGATGTAAGAAATTTAACGGTACACCATGAGTCATTACCGCATGATGTTAAACTACAGGATTGATGTCTATTTCATGACATAAAAGTGTGCATTATAATGAAACTCGCTTGAGAGGACCACTATCCTTGGTGTTAGTCTCCCACCACACCTCCATTGAAGAACTATTGTGGCTTGATTCTTTTCATTACAGGATATATAGTGACACTTGAATCTCCAATATCAGGTCCATCTACAACAATCAATGGGAACAATACCCCCTCTACATATGGGTTAGACCTGTGTAGAGTGTTTCCCATTCAATAACTATGTGTGTCTTGATTCCTATCATCACATGATATATGGTGACACTCAGACCCTCAATATTGGGTTCATCTATAATATATGAAATGATAAAAATTCACCCCTAACTGCATATGGTCCAGACCTATGTAGTGAATTTCCTAGCCATATGACATTAAACTACATGAAAAAGCAGTATATACCTATTTTCGAATAGGTTCAAGTCATACAAGATAATTTTTTCAACACGTGAGTCATATTTACATATGTATTGCTTGTTCATGTGATAATTGTGTGCAATAATGGACCCAACATATTTCCTGTCACGACCCGCCTTCACCAAGATGAGGGAAGGGACAGCAGATTGCCAGACCCTTCCTTCTTCAAGTTGAAGGAGAGATAATGACCCCTGAGACGCGCCTTCAATAGGTCCCGGAGTGGCGACAAGCACTAAGGGTATAGAATCACACATAGATGGAAGGCATTACCCTTTTTCATTTATAGGATCGGGAGATAAGATAGTAAAACCTGACAACACCAAACTGGGGTAAAAGTAAAACCAAAGAAAATCATTCCCATATGTATGATACAAAAGTAAATGCCACAATGTATAAGGAGTATATAAGGGTAAAGTACCAAAGAAAAGAAAAGCAGAAACTCCAAATTCCCCAACACCCGAGCTAGTACGGGCCTGCATGATCCCTGAAGTCCTCCTGGAAACCTGAAAACAGTTTATATATGTAGGGTGAGCATACAAGTATACCCAGTAGGGAAAACCCAAGACTCTCGTGCACAAGTAGGGAGGCATTCTAAGGCCCTGTGAGAAAAGAGATAACCAAAAAACCTAGCAGGGAAGACTATCCACCCAAACCTCACCAAGGCACACTCCCCAAATAACGCAAGTCAAGTAATATATAGTAATAGCACATCGATGTTGGGTACCCTGTAACACTTTCCCACTAGTTATTGAAGACATCCTATGCATCGAACCAATCTCGCCATTCTCACCGCAGTCCCACTGCCACACCCCACCTGCAAACACCTGGGCCACAACCACACATCCCGACCACAAACACCTGGGCCACAACCATTATCCCGCCCACAGATACCTGGGCCACGACAACCACACGTAACCATGCCCGCAAACACCTATGCCAGAACAACCACTACCACGCCCAAAGACACTTGGTCCATAAATCTACTGTCATGCCCGAAGACACCTGGGCCTCATCCCGAAGATACTTGGGAAACAACCTGCCCGCAACCACCTGGGCTAACCACCACAACTACCCTGCCCGAAGATTCATGGGATAATAATGGACTTCAGGCCATCACAGTCTGCCCGAATATACTTGGGATCTTCGGTAAAGGGAGCAGAAAAGGAGCTAATAACCTGCCACTTGTAGGAGTGTTGAGAAAAACACTCTCCCCCATGAAATGGGGGCGTTCAGCACTAAGTTCTCAACTTGGGTGGGGCGCGAATAAGAACCACAAAAACTAAAATTATATGTATAGATAACAAGCACTCACCCCAACCTAGGGTTTACAAATCCAACCTAAACACAAACATCCTAGTTACTATTCATTCATAAAAGAAAGGCACAACACTCACAGCCAAGTCACAACTCATTTCCCCAAACCAATTCCCCATTTAACCCATTCTGGTTTTCATGTTCAAGTGATCCTATTGAGTAAAATTCTGCACTACTGGGAAACTAGAAGGCATAAGCACAAGCCAAGGGGAAGAAGTTACAGCCAACAGTAATTTAAACATTCACACACAGTTCTCTTACAAATCCACATCATGAAAGAAGTAAAAGTGAGATACCTACAAGTATTGGAACCAAATCAAGCTTCAAGATACAGTCCCACATCCCCTAAAACCATGAACCAACGATTTTCCAACAATAGAGGATCCCACCCCAATTCGTGTTACAAGCAGAGCAACCACACAGCTTCAGATTTACCACCAACAACCGTACCACAATAGAGAATACCATCCTCACCCATATCACCTCGTAAGCAACTAGCAGGAAAACACACCCATTACCAAAATAGATTAAGGAATATTCTGTTGTACCTCTTGTACCCCTCGTGGTTTAATTTTCATGATCACAATAACTCTCTTATTTTACTAATCTTGTTTTAAGTGTTTTTGGATGATAGGCATAATTTCAGGTTGCCAAGGAATTGGGCCAAGAAGGCCAAGAAGGCAAAAAGCCAAAAGTGGACTGAAATTCAGTCCACCGGCCAACCGGTGGCTTCACCACCGGCCAGACGATGGACCCTGGGCAGAAGGGACACCCACTGCCTTCTCACCGGCCAACCGGTGGCCTCCTCACCAGCCGACCGGTGGCACCCAGACAGAAGGCTGAGCCACTGCCTCATCACCGGCCAACCGGTGGCCTCAGCACTGGTCAGCCGGTGGCACCCAGCCAGCACAGTGTTTGCTACTGCCTCAGCACCGGCCAACTGGTGGCCTCCTCACCGGCCAGCCGGTGGAGCCTGAGCCCGACCCCTTCTCCATTTTGCAAGCACCAGCCAACCGGTGGCTCTGCACCGGTCAGCCGGTGGAGCCAGTCAAACTAGCCGTTGGGCCTTTGACCAGACCTGTCCACTTGCCTCCTAACGGCTCCAAAGCCTTTTCCAACGGCTCCGAAGACCTCCAAAGGCCATATGAGGGTTCCCCCTCTATAAATAAAGGACTAGGAAGCCCCGGAACATTGTCGGAACAATTGTGAAGCCAACGGACACATTTTCCATCATTTGGCGAACCTCCGGCGGATTGTTCCAAGGGAACCCCAATTGCTCCAACTCAATTCCACATCCAAGGAGCACCACCATAGAAGCTTGGGAGAGCACTTCATCAACTTTATCAATCATTTGGCGCCCAAGGCTTCTCCCATTACGGTTTTTATTGTTTATCATTTTTGAGCTTTAATTTGGGTTTGTGCCTACAAACCCCATCTCTTTCTCTCATCCTCTTCTTTGGGTTCTCACACCACCTTCAAGGTGTGAAGAGGTTAGTCAAGCCTTCCCTTTAAAAGTCTTGAATCAAAGGTGAGCTAGCCTTCACCTGTAAGAAGGCTAGTGGGTTCTTGCTCAACCATTGAAAGCAAGTGGGTTCTTGCATAACCATTTAAAAGCAAGCTGTAATAGGTTCTAGACTACCTGTAAAGTCTAGTGGGTTTCTTGCTAAAACCATTAAAAAGCAAGCGGTAGTAAATCTCTCAATGGTTGAGTTGGGAGCGGAGACGTAGGCTTGGGTTTAAGCTGAACTCCGTTATCAAGTTTTGTGTTTTGCCTCCTTTATTTCCGCTGCATACTTTACTTTGATTTTTATTGTTAATTAATTTTTTAAAAGGCAATTCACCCCCCCTCTTGCCATCACTTCCTTTCTTTCTCTGCCCAACAATTGGTATCAGAGGAAAATTTGAGTAATACCTTCACCGGTTTCAAATTTAAGATCCATTGTGATGGCATCAACCTCTTTCGCCCCCGAAGGCTATTCATTGGGTCGTGCTCCATTTTTTGATGGAACCGACTATAATTATTGGAAAACCCGCATGACCACTTTTCTTAGAAGTATAGGTTATCCCATTTATAAAATTTTCATGCATGGTTACACTCTTTCTTCTCCCGATGAATCCAAATGGACTCAAGCTGACATTAAAAATTTCAAGCTTGATGGCAAAGCCATGAACGCTCTTTATTGCGGCCTTGATCATAATGAGTTCAATCGAGTTTCCACATGCACCTCATTACATGAAATCTGGAAACTATTGGAGGTTACCCATGAGGGGACCAACAAAGTGAAGGATACTCGATTGGACATGTACCGTCAAGATTTTGAGTCTTTCACCATGCACCCACATGAAAATATTTCTGATATGTTTACACGCTTCACTGACGTTTGCAATGGTAGAAAATCTCTTGGAGATAATATTTCTGCAGAAACGATGGTCAAGAAGATCCTATGGATCCTACTAAGCTCATGGGCTCCAAAAGTAACGGCAATCCAAGAAGCAAAGGACATAAAGAACATGCCGGTCGAAGAGCTCATCGGATCCCTCATGACTTATGAGATTACCATGAGGAGGCAAGCTGAAAAAGAAGGCAACCCGATCAAAATTCCAAAGAACATCGCCTTCAAGGTTCAACAAGAAGAAAGCTCCTCCTCCTCATCATCTTCCTCTTCAAGCGGCGATTCAGAAATGGAGAACCTTGCCCGTAAAATGCACAAATTCATGAAGAAGCACAAGAAGAAGAAATCCTGCAAGGCTCGAAAGGAAAAACCCAACGAAAAATCCGAGCCCAAGGTAACATGTTACGGGTGCGGCGAGAAAGGCCATTACAAGCCCGATTGCCCACTCAACAAGAAAAAGGCCAAGCAAAAGGAAAAGAAGAAGGCATTCAAGGCCACATGGAGTTATAGCTCCACATCCTCCTCCTCCTCCTCGTCAAGCGACAATGGTAACAAATGTCTAATGACATTCCATGAGGTAACCTCTTCCGACTCCTCATCCTCTTGTTCTTCAAATTCTTTCAATCATTTGTCTTATGAGGATCTCCAACATGCTCGAGATCAATTGGAGGATGGTTTTCACGAACTTTCTTCCAAATTTGTTTCTTTAAAAAAGAATTTCAAAAAACTCTCTTCTGAAAAAGAACAACTTCTCAAAGAGAAGGAAGAGTTGACCCTCAAAATCCAAAACCTTCCCGATGTTGATTCCATGGAATCAACTATCAAAGATTTAAGGGAATCCCTAGCTAAGTTCACCCAAGGGGAACAAAATTTGAACAATTTTCTTGGTTCCCAACGCATATCTAGAACCACCGAAGGGCTTGGCTATTCCAAGCAAGCTTCCTCTTCCCATGCTCCAACTGTTTTTGTAAGGGGGAGCTCTCAATTTAAATTTTGAAATTATTGCAAAAAACCCGGGCACATGATTTATGAGTGCAATTGCAAAAATGCTCGGTATGGTAGGCCTAAAACTTTTATCTTCAATGATGAATTTTATAGGAGAAGACCCGCCACTAGACAAGTATGGATTGAAAAATCCCTCTTAGCGAGTCTCACCGGGCCAAAATTTGTCTCGGTTTCAAAAACCTCTCCCCGGTGATTTGTTGTTTTTATTTAGGGGGAGTTAGGATCGTTTAAGCCCTTTTGATTTCAATTTCAAAATTTTCGATTCAAACTTTCAATTTCAACACTTGGTATCAAATTTTTTAATTCCAAATTGTTATTCAATTTTTCACTCAAAACTTTCAATTCAAATTGTTATTCAATTTTTCATTCAAAACTTTCAATTCAAATTGTTATTCAATTTTTCATTCAAAACTTTCAATTCAAATTGTTATTCAATTTTCATCTCAAAACTTTCAATTCAAATTGTTATTCAATTTTCATTTCAAAACTTTCAATTCAAACTGTTATTCAATTTTCAATACAAATTCTCAATTCAAAACTTTCAATTCAAAACTTTCAATTCAAATTTCAAAAATTTCAATTGGTTTAAAAAACTCTATCTTGTTTTTCAACGTTTCCCTCAATCAAGTTTTATGCCCCGTGCTATTTTGATAATCACAAAGGGGGAGAAATTCTTGGTTGATTGGGGGAAAAATCTTTTAAAGCATGCCTCTCATTTCAGTCTTTTTACATTGATTGTTTTGGTGATTGTGATCATCAAAATAGGGGGAGATTGTTGTACCTCTTGTACCCCTCGTGGTTTAATTTTCATGATCACAATCACTCTCTTATTTTACTAATCTTGTTTTAAGTGTTTTTGGATGATAGGCATAATTTCAGGTTGCCAAGGAATTGGGCCAAGAAGGCCAAGAAGGCAAAAAGCCAAAAGTGGACTGAAATTCAGTCCATCGGCCAACCGGTGGCTTCACCACCGGCCAGCCGATGGACCCTGGGCAGAAGGGACACCCACTGCCTTCTCACCGGCCAACCGGTGGCCTCCTCACCGGCCGACCGGTGGCACCCAGACAGAAGGCTGAGCCACTGCCTCATCACCGGCCAACCGGTGGCACCCAGCCAGCACAGTGTTTGCTACTGCCTCAGCACCGGCCAACCGGTGGCCTCCTCATCGGCCAGCCGGTGGAGCCTGAGCCCGACCCCTTCTCCATTTTGCAAGCACCGGCCAACCGGTGGCTCTGCACCGGTCAGCCGGTGGAGCCAGTCAAACTAGCCGTTGGGCCTTTGACCAGACCTGTCCACTTGCCTCCTAACGGCTCCGAAGCCTTTTCCAACGGCTCCGAAGACCTCCAAAGGCCATATGAGGGTTCCCCCTCTATAAATAAAGGACTAGGAAGCCCCGGAACATTGTCGGAACAATTGTGAAGCCAATGGACACATTTTCCATCATTTGGCGAACCTCCGGCGGATTGTTCCAAGGGAACCCCAATTGCTCCAACTCAATTCCACATCCAAGGAGCACCACCATAGAAGCTTGGGAGAGCACTTCATCAACTTTATCAATCATTTGGCGCCCAAGGCTTCTCCCATTATGGTTTTTATTGTTTATCATTTTTGAGCTTTAATTTGGGTTTGTGCCTACAAACCCCATCTCTTTCTCTCATCCTCTTCTTTGGGTTCTCACACCACCTTAAAGGTGTGAAGAGGTTAGTCAAGCCTTCCCTTTAAAAGGATTTAATCAAAGGTGAGCTAGCCTTCACCTGTAAGAAGGCTAGTGGGTTCTTGCTCAACCATTGAAAGCAAGTGGGTTCTTGCATAACCATTTAAAATCAAGCTGTAATAGGTTCTAGACTACCTGTAAAGTCTAGTGGGTTTCTTGCTAAAACCATTAAAAAGAAAGCGGTAGTAAATCTCTCAACGGTTGAGTTGGGAGCGGAGACGTAGGCTTGGGTTTAAGCCGAACTCCGTTATCAAGTTTTGTGTTTTGCCTCCTTTATTTCCGCTGCATACTTTACTTTGATTTTTATTGTTAATTAATTTTTTAAAAGGCAATTCACCCCCCCTCTTGCCATCACTTCCTTTCTTTCTATTCCCAACAATTAGTCAAGCCTTCCCTTTAAAAGTCTTGAATCAAAGGTGAGATAGCCTTCACCTGTAAGAAGTCTAGTGGGTTCTTGCTCAACCATTGAAAGCAAGTGGGTTCTTGCATAACCATTTAAAAGCAAGCTGTAATAGGTTCTAGACTACCTATAAAGTCTAGTGGGTTTATTGCTAAAACCATTAAAAAGCAAGCGGTAGTAAATCTCTCAACGGTTGAGTTGGGAGCGGAGACGTAGGCTTGGGTTTAAGCCGAACTCCGTTATCAAGTTTTGTGTTTTGCCTCCTTTATTTTCGCTGCATACTTTAATTTTATTTTTATTGTTAATTAATTTTTTAAAAGGCAATTCACCCCCCCTCTTGCCATCACTTCCTTTCTTTCTCCGCCCAACATCTTCCAGGTTCAAGCACATCATTTATTAGGTTCTTATTTCTGTTGGTTAACTGGGGTGACCACACAAGGTTTTATGTTCACTGGGCATCCATTTAACCAACTGAGTTTAGGTGATTAACCCAAATTTAAAATTACAGTCATTTAATCATCACAGAAGGAAAGGGTTCATTAGTGCGCAAGGAAAGACCACCAACGGTCATGATTTTCAGTGGGCATAAGCCTAAACAGTTCACAACATAATGATCAAGGAAGAGGATAAAACAAAACAGTAGCAAATCGATCACACCCCTACCCTTTATTATTTAAAGGTCCGTTTGTTATCTTCATTAAGGCTTGGTTTCATTCGTTCCCACATAAACAGTAGCGTACCCACCCCACATGATACATAGGAAGGATAGACGAAGGAAAAAACCCCTACCTGGTTGATCAAGGATCGAAGTTCTTCTCCATGCGCCAAGAATAGGGGATGCGCGACTTGCAGGGGAGGAATTATGTGGACTCCAAGATGTGTAGAAGGTTCCAGAAGAGGCACACCACAAGCCACAAGAAGAGAGGAACTCTAGGTGAACCAGGGGGAAGAAAGAAATCTAGCCAAGAAGGGGAAGGAAGAAACTCTAGTGGGAGATATAAAGAGGAGATCCTATTGCTACGTGATATGGAATTTTGAACACCTTGGAAGTCGGATCGTGGTTTCCTATGCGGGTGGCCAGTTACACACGATGATATTAAGTTGTTATTTAATATCCCCCATCGGGGAGGTTTTTAGGGATTTTTAGGTATTAATTATGGGCTTTAAATGTCTTTAAAAAGGGTATTAAATTTAATTTACATCAAAAGATACGTTGTAGGAGCAGAAAAGTCGGGCACTGGAAAAGGGAACGAAAGGCTCGGCGAGGACACGGTGCCACTGTTTTGGTGGAGCCGTATTTTGGAAAAGTAATGGCCAGGAGGGTCCGGGCCATTACATTTCCATCCACCAATAATCCTATGCATGGATAAGTGATTCCCCTTAAATATAAATGCCTTGGACCAGTGCAATGTGTCCCAAAGAATATCTCGCAAAATTTTCACGATAGTTACAACATACTTACCAAATGCAGTTAAATTGTAAGGAAAGTGTCCATGTTGGTAGGAACTTTTTAAACCTATTTGATAGAATTATGTATTAATTTAAACTTTCACATGTAGAGAGATAACACAGCAGTTTTACTTGGTTCACCACTAAAGGCTAGTCGAAGGAGCATACGCTGACAGTGTGTCGGTCATACCTAAATCCAATACTCTTCACTAGTTGTGGAATATAGAAGTTAAGAAATAGTTATTATGTTCTAGGAACACTTCCTTTATAAGATTTATGGAATAGCATATTGCCTCCCTCATAACACTTCCATTTACTCCCCCTAGATCACTACTTTGAGGGAAGTCTTAGTCAGTTTAATGACTTAAAGGTCACTTCAGTAGATTGGAATTTAAGTATTTTCCCCTTACTAGAACGACACGCTTCTTTCACTGTAGACATGATTTGATGCACTTGAAATAACTATTCACTTAAATCATATGTTCAATACTGTTGTTTGTGAATCTCCTTTGTGAAGCTCCTTTGCGATGCTCAAAACCTTGAAAAAGTAAACTATCTTCACAAAAAACTAATTCATCATAGAATAACCAGTCATCATGAAACTCCTTTTTCAGAGATATCTAAGAATTCTTCTAGACTAAGACAATTTTTTTGCAATGCTCAATATCATAATGAATACCTGATTTATGAAGCTTTCATCCTTCACAAATTTAGACTGATTAAATCTTTTCTCCAAAACATTTTGTGTCAAAAGAAGTGGGGGTAGCTACCTATTTATATGCTCAGCCTTTCATGAAGCTCCAATGCCTCTATTGTATTTTTCTTGAACCTCTAAAAACAAGATCATGAATCTCCTTCATTTGTGAAGCTCCAGTGAAATTCAACCCATTTGTGAAGCTTTCTCATGGTCATGAAGAACACTATCAACCCATCATGCACTTGTGATGCTTTTCACAGTCGCGAAGAATGTTGTCTTTTCATCCTACATTCACATAGCTCCATATATTCACAAAGCTCAAATTTTTGATAAACCCAGTCATCATGAAACTTATGTGTTTACCATATTTTAGAAGAGTCAATTCCAGAAAACTACCTTTTGCAAATATTTCTCCATCCTCCTAATTTTGAGTCCAAATATTTGAAAAATACTAGGAAATGAAACCATCTTCAACATTTTAGTTATCTTGTATTGTAAGATCACTTTCCTTGTAAACTCTCTGATCAATATAGAATGGATTTATAAAAAGCACAAACTATAATCCATTTCTAGAAAATAAAAACCATGGTTCTAACATATAATCCCTTATCAAAGGACTAAAAGAGCCTGACTTTGGTCAACCATAGTATGGTGTTCTTATTTAATCTTTTAAGCTCCTCAGCCCATAAATCACACTTCATGTCTTGACCACCTCGGGTTGCCACAAACCTTTCATAGCCCTTGGAAATAGATACCCATATTTAAGAGACCCTTTATTTGAATATGCATGTATGCCTATGGCTCCTGAATATGAATTTATAGTCATAAAAAAAATTCATTATTGTCTTTCAAAAAGGTATTTATGATCCTTGTGATCTAGAAATCTTCATGGTGGAATGAATCACCTTAGGGTGTTTTAGGTCATCCCTGGTATGATTTTTCCATATCATTACTCATAGCATGAGAATCTTGAGCCATGATTTACAACATTTTCATGTCCTGATCATAAGGATGTTGGGGTACTTTGTACCTTGGGTATTCTAATTTGGCTCTTGTGCAACATTCCCCTAATATTAGGTCCATATGCTTCACAAACTTAAACTTCATGCACTTTGGTCAAAGATGTTCGACCTTAAACTCTAGCCTTTGATGGTCCAGATCACAAGACCCTAAACTGCTAGTAAAAGAGGCACAAAACTTGTTAGGTTGAAAACATGAAAATGGAAGCCTGAGAAAAATTCAAGTCTCCACTTGCTAAACTCTTCACCTCTAGAGTTTAGGAAAAAATTAGAGCATAATTGAACAAGCCATAAAGCTCATAGGTTCAACTTTATGGCCTTGGTAAAAGTAGAACCATGATTGTTGGACCCCATGGTCCAAGAAAAATTTAGATTAATGATTTTTCACATATCCTCTCCACGATAACATGTTCACTAGGCAGTGACACAACTTTTAGGGTTCTCAAACCCTTCTAGGATATTACATTTTCCAAAAATCACACTTCATGATTTGAGCACCTCAAATCATCACAAACCTTCCATGGTCCTTAGAAAAGGATACCCAGCTTCATGAGACCTTTTTTTTACTATGAATGTATGAATATGTCTCATTTATATGTGCCTATGTTCATCAACCAATTGTTCTATACCTTGAAAAAAGGGTATTATGATCCCTGTGAGTCCTAACATCACTATGGTGGAATGCAACACCTTAGGGTGTTTTGGGTCATCCCCAGCACGATTGACCCATAATATCCTCATAACCTGATCACTTTATAACATGATTTACAATCTTCAAAACTATACTATTTAATAATATTTGATAACCTCAATGTTACATTATCATATTTTTTACCCTTTATCAAAGTAGTAATGAAACACTCCATTCTCAAACCTTTTAAAGTCACACACCTAGTGACTCGAAGCCACATAGTGTAGGAACTGATCTTCCCAACTAAGAGCTAAATTTCCCTACGGTGTCAGAACCCTTCCTGGATAGCTTTTCCTTCATACCCAACTTCATCGTGTGGATGTTTGAGAATTTGAAAATATTTCATGCCCCATAAAAAATAGTGGAGACACCTCTGTTTGACCATTCTATCGACATATAAGGGTTTTGATCTACCAACTAGAGGCATCCCCTCCTTGCAGGAAAGGAACTATGATCCTTATAATCCATAGTAACATCGTGGAAGAACCCAGTGCCCCATGGTGTTATGGGTCATTTCCATTATGTATTCACCATTCCATATTCACTGACTCAAACTTTTGGGTTATGACTTACTCAGACCATATTCCAACTATCCTGGTGGATTTAAATTCCCTATATTTTTTCCTCCCACTCGTACCATCTCTAAAATATTTCATGAACCTTGGAAAAGAGCAGGGACACCTCTGTTTGACCATGATAGAAACACATTATGTTTTTACCTACTAAACAGAGGTAGATCCTCCTTTCCAAAAAGGAACTTCAATTCTCATGAGCCTTGGAAAACCACAGTGGAACCCAGCACATTAGGGTGTTTTGGGTCATCCCTGGAATGTCTTCCCTATTCCATATTCATCAATCATGTCCTAGTATAAGGAACTTAAACTACATAGCATATTTTATGTCCTTACCATATAATGTTAAAATTCCTAGAATATGTCCTTTCCACATAACATTAAATTGCATGGATAATTCTACTTCACAAATGATATATTACTAGCAATAAGAGGTTCGGTCTAAAAGACCCTAAATTTCAATGATAGAAGGTATGATTTAAAATACCCTAAACTATATTAATGGAATGTCTGAGCTAAATTACCCTAAACTATAACACAAAAACGATTTATTTTTCAATAATGGAAAAGGTATAAATCTTGTCAGGTTGAAAACATGTAAGAGGGTAACTTGTGAAAAGATCCAAGTTCATGCCCGCTAACCCTTCCCCTATATAAATATTAGGTAAAAATTAGGGTATTATAGAATAAAAATATACAAAGATTGT
Organism: Viscum album; assembly: GCA_963277665.1. Classification (NCBI taxonomy): domain Eukaryota; kingdom Viridiplantae; phylum Streptophyta; class Magnoliopsida; order Santalales; family Viscaceae; genus Viscum; species Viscum album. Next base: position 1,465,035,193 of record OY728138.1, on the reverse strand, counting down.
GAGGCCCATCATATGGCCTTAAAAAATCAAGCTATGATCTCTAAGTCCAATAACTTCATCCAAATATAGATCATTATCCCTCTAGGACATGTATTCTACAAAAATTATCCTTTTGTGAATCAAGTAATCTCAAGATAACTAGAGAAGATACATTGATGAGGAATCTCATGTCAGTGGGCATTCATGATAATTTCTTGAGAAAAAAATATATTATGATTTAAGCATTCAAATCCAGGAATTCATATTTACTTGATATTATGAAAAGGATGGGTATCATTAATGATTGATGAAACATCAGATCAATTAAATGACATGCACATCATTGATAAAAGAAAACTGGACAAATTCATATAAAGTTTGGAAGATATATTCATTGATAACATGAAAAAAGAGGGACATCGCCATTTCATAGCCTCTCTGAGGATTCAATCAAAAGAAACATTGATGATCAAACTATAATAATATTTTATAGGATGAGTTTACCAAGTTGGTAAGAGTCTGACAGGAATCATAAATTGAGTGATGAAGTATTGTATGCCTCACTTGTTCCACTGCTGCCTAAGGGAGAAAAGCCTCGATCAGAGTAGAAAACTACTTAAACCTTTTTTGAGTAGTTTCTAATGAGGATGATGACACCAAAAGGTCATACTTTAAGCAAGTTATGATCTCCTCATGTCTCACTTTCTGTTCGGTCAAGACATATATTTGGGAAAGCAACTCAGATATAATCTGATGGATCTATTTTAATGCCTATGAAGCTTACCTCATTAGTTGATCCAGGGGAGTCCCCTCATTGAAATCGCAAAATCCCGTATCACTAGTATCCAACTCTTGTTGTGTCAGGATGATTTTTTTCATGATTTCATATAATGGATGGAGGTAAAAGTAACCTGCCCCCAAATCATGAAAGATCCAACGAAGACATTATTTTTTCTCTGGAAATGTTTACAAGGGAGTCTTAGTGATCAAGGTGTGAATTTTCTACTAGATTATCCTATTTCATGTTTGATCATATTAAACTACTATAATAGGTATTTCAAAAGGGTGAAAAGTCGGTTGAGTTGATGAAGAATCAAGAGATAAATCCCCATATACTCTTCTCTCAAAAGATGTATCGCTCGTTTCTCACATGGCATATCCAGCTGACAAGTTAGTCTATTTAGCACAACACCCAAGTAGGATTTCACTCAAGACTGAATATAATAATAAGATAGAATAAATTGGTTCTAATAAGAGGAAGGATAATATTATCATTGATATCATTGAAAATCAATATAAGACAAAATTGGTGGATAATCCTAAGATTTTATTCTCCCTACATGTCAACTGATGAGAGGGGAGAAACCCATTGGATGTAGCTGAATTGGTGAGTAAACTAGTAAGGGGTATATGGATTGAAAATAATACTCTCATCCATACTGACTATGAGAACCCCATCCTGAAGGGATGTCCTATATGACCATTCATCAAGAGAGCCACTACCATTACTAGTTATTAGCATGGTCAGTGCATGAAATTGAAATGATCAGATTGGCTTAGCATGTCAGCAACGTCATCTAGACCTAATAGCATTTCCTAAACCCCAGAAATGTTCAGTATCCTGGGGTGGAATTAGGCATCAGGGATATCGGTATTATTTTGGTACTTATAATAGTGTAAATGCTCCCCTATCCAGGAAAATAGAAACTGGAAAGGACCAACAATCTTATAAGAGACATTTCCCTATTAGATATGTCCTAAGAACTGGTAGAGGAGTGAAAGAATCAGTATGTCTAGATTAAGTGGTTTCCCCTTTTCCATTCGAGCTACCATTATCAGTGTTTTGACTCAGATTCTCAAGCATGCATCCCCATCTAGGAAAATACACTCATTCAAGAACATGGCCATGAAACCCACCAGCCTAAGGTTCAGGGATATCTCCAGTCTCTCCCGATAGACCCATGTGGTATATTACCCATCTTACAGGTTTTCCCAATATGAGTCGACACTATCATGAACCTGTCAGGAAGGGCATTGGTGAGGATGTATAGCGATCTTCCGAACTTCACTGTGATGGATAAAAATTTTGATCCAATATTTAAAGGAGACGAGTGAGAACATATTCAACTCCTTCCTTAACTTTTCTTTCAAAATGTTGATCATGCCCCTTTATAAAATGGGATTTTGTGTGGATTTATACCAGATGTTCGTAATGGGAAGGAACTCTTCATACATCTCCCCATTGGGGGATATCCCGTCCAGTCTATAGATATCATAAAGAATAATTCCTACTTCACCATGGGATATATGAAATGAATTGGTTCTAGGGAACCAATGGATAATCAGTTCTCTTGACTGATGGTAAACAATAAACTGAGAAACCCATACAGCCTCATAAATATGTATAACATGTAGCTTATCAGAAAAATTTGAACAGCTCTATCTAACCCAGAATGGTCATGCTCATTCATTAGAAAAATTTCCACCAGGGTGAAAATTCTATTTCGAGTTCCAACCACCACTTGAATTGCTCAAGGAAGAAAAAAATATGCATGATTAGCTTTGAGTAATGGGCTGGTGGGTGAAATCACAGTTGTCTGGACCTAGAGGGGATTTCACCAGCATATAATAAAACCCCTAGGACCATGCTACGACCAATTGGATATCTTCATAAATCACCATCTAGATATAATTGAGGAAAGTTGGTAGCTAGAAAGATGGAAGATTGTAGTCAGGATAATGAATGGAAACATCATCCAACATCCTAAATCTATATAGGGGAAGCTAGTGTGATAAAGGGTAGCTTTGAATTTAGTATGAGAGAAGCCTATTCAGAACCTAATTGTTAGAATGCACGTGATATCGAGGGTCAGTGTTATAGTTCCCAATAATCATGACCCTCTAGCTATCCATAGTGGAAGATGCATGGGATATAAAATCCATCCGAATAAAAGTAAGTGGAATATGTTAGATAAAAGAAAACACAATCTCATCAAAAGAAATGAATTACTCCATGAGCATCATGTGAATCACATGAACCATAAAGGGATTCATGATTGCATGACCTGATATAGATCTCACAGACTTCTTGACCCATAGGACATCTCGTGGCTGCACGACCAGCCATGAGACTCATGATTGTGTGACCCTAACATGGTCATGTGATCTTCATAATGATCAAGCGACCACATAACCGAACCACAAGATCCTGCAAAACTTATAAAGATAACCATATAGACAAGGAATTGCACCAAGGATCAAGAAATTACCAAGATTTGATTTATGATTGATTCGAGAAAGTATTGGGACAAATAAGATCTTGTGAACTGGTTCTCACGAAACAGTCTTGAAAACAGGTCTCATGATCAATTCTCATGGTGAAGGGATCACACAATAGAATTAGATCTCAAGAGCTCTGGAGAGTTGGATTCACTAGTGAATAAACTCCCCTTCGATCCCCTATTTATAGGACACTCCATGAAATACCAAATATCACCCGAAATACCAAATGTAACCCAAGACACTGATTATAAGTGGCTCCAATAACTTGGGTGGGCATTTTATTTACTCATAACCAATCCCTTGTCCCCACAGATGTCTATCCTGAGGGGGTCATTTTTTTATGACCACCAAATGAGAATTGAAAAATCTACAAGGGAATAAATACTCAAATAATGGTTGTTATTTTCTTCATAAATTAGAGGAATAAAAGGTGGTTAAATAACATAGATCATGTAACCTTCAAAAGGACATGTGATCGCATGACTTTAAAAAGGTCATGTGAATGGGTCATGCCCAGTGTATGATCTGCTTGAGATCACGTGAAAATCCTTTGAAAAGCCCCCTTATTCTTATGAAGTCACCCATACAAGAATTTGTGATTAATCAAGGACTTCCATATGATTCCATTTGAGTCACATGACTTTTCAATAAGTAGGCACTTGATAATCATCCAAAACCCTTGTAAAATAAGGATGAAAATATGTAAAATTTAGAGACCTTGTGTGGTCATTGATCTTCATGTGACACACTCATGTGGTTCGCAAGACATTGAGAAGCCCTAATGTCATGTCCAACTTATTTCAAAAAAAACATGTCGGCATGCTACCTTCATCATGTGAAGGGATTTATACAATGTCCATTCAATTATGCGCTGCCCCTCCGTCTCCATAGATAGGCATTAGGGTTTTCCATAATAATGATTGTACATCACCACAAGACCCATTATTGGTCACATGATGCGTCACAAGCAAGGATATTGATTTTCATTGACAACACTCACACAACTATGATAGATATCCTAACCTTGTAAAATAAAGAATGAAATAAAAGGGGGAAAGGAGGAAGCTTCTTGTAGAGTGAGGATATGTTGGAATCCATGAGAAAGGGGTCATATGCCCCAGGAAATCACCATTGATCACATGAGGCCCCATCAACAAGATAGCATGATCTCACAAGGTCCCTTAGACATGTCATATTGATATTATAGAAGATCCCTTGGCAAGATATCTTTGTTTCATGACCCCCCCCCCCAAAAAAAGTTGTCTTTAATTACCCAAAAGCCCTTCCATAGGCATCCTAGTCTCTCAAAGACCCCTGGACATGTCAGCCTGACCTTGTAGAATCTCCTTGTCATGTTCATATGATCAGTAAAAATCCATTTGATCAGCCTGGTTCAATAAAAATGGAAAAGGTGGAACATTCTCATGGTCTCTATCATTAGGCGGCGCCATGTATAACCCATGGTAAGATCATGCGAAGCACATGATACCAAAACCCTCCACCAACTCCAGCTTGAATCCATGAGATACACACAATTCATGGTGGTGTATATCCAAGGGTGAGGTTTATAAATCCCCCCCCCCCATCATAATAAACCATTAAATCCACAATCCATCATGTGTAGGATCATGGGAGAGGAGAGTGGCCAATCACGCGATCGTAAAGGTCTTCTGCCAGGTAAAATCTAGGGAATAACCTAAATGATCACATGGAATGCATAGGCTCTTCGCGTGATCACTTTATAGATCACATGAAGGACTTATGGAATGTCATTCAGATTATGTGAAGGTGGTCCCGCATGTCGACTGGGTTACACAAAACCTAAATAAACATTGGAAAAAACCAGAGGCACATATGAAATAAAGGATGGAAGAAAGACTAAAAATATGAGATACTTATGTGATGATGGATACATTGGTCCTTGTGTTCTTCACATGACCCATCTAGATCATGAATCAGCACCAGAACATGTTTCACTAGTCATGTGTTGCTCCCTCGGCATGCCATTTTGATCATGAAACATTCCCTAGACATGTCAAGAAAGTCATGTAGTTCCCTCTGGGCATGCCACCAAAGTCTTGAAAAATTCTATGAGCTTACCAATAAAGTCTTGATACATCCTCTACGCATGTCACCCAAGCTATGTGGCAGCACCAAGGCATGTCAATTAGGTCTCACGATTTCACCAAGACATTCCAGCCAAGTCTCACAATGTCCTCCGGACAAGTCTGTTTGGATCATGAGATGCCCTTCAGACATGCCAGCCAGGCCTCATGATGTCTGTAAATACCCGGAAATTCCATGTAAATTTTTTTTAATATATGGGAATTTTACGATTCCACGAAAATTGACGGCGCATGATTCTGAGGCCCGGTGTGCACGAGATGAATTTCTGAACTTTTTTTCGGGTACATTCAGTAAACGTACAAATAGGATTTTCTAACTTTTGAACCGGTGCTCGGAATTAAAATTTGAGGGTACTGTTGAACTCATAGAGCCGGTATTCTCTTAAGGAGACCTTCACATCGAACGCAGTAGGTCGAGGGTGAAAGTTAGTTTTTCAATTTTCGTGGGAAAATAAAAATAAAATTATTTTTAACATTTTATTTTTTATTCTTGAAACCCTTCAACATGGGTTATGGAGGTGGGGACCACTGAGCCCAAAACCTCCCAATTTTAATTTAAGGGTGGGGACCACCCGAACCCCCTAAACTCCTTTAATATGGAGAAAACTCTTGAACTCCCCTTTAATGGGAGATAACCTTTGGTATCCTCCCACTTTAATGGTTCCAACCACATCGTAATTAATGACGTTAATTTAATTTTGTGCCAATAATTAAATTTATGAAACACAAAATATTGGCTACTTTTCTTTTTGGGTGGAATTGGGATAAAGGATTGGAAGAGGAGAACCTTGGAGTAATTATTCTTCTCCAACGAAGAACGCTTCTCCAATAAAGAATGTCGACGTTCTCCAACGTCTTCGAATTCTTCCTCTGGACATCCTCCAAAGTGGACGTCTTCAATCGATGATCGTTCTTCCCTCCTCATCGACGTCAACAAACAAACGAGGTAGGGGTGTGTTTTAAATTGATCAATGTTAATTTTTCCCCTCACATTGAATCACCCCCCTTGAGCCGCTTGCTACCGCTCTAACGTGGAGGGTGCGGGCCAAACAAACATGGCCTGACCCCTTCGTCGTTCTTCATGAATGGTGTGTTCTTCGTGATGGAATAAGTCGGCTTTGTGCCACAGCGACGAACAAAGAGTGGTCAACCGAACCGGCCGCCGGCGAAGGTGCGGCGCGCGACCACGCCGCGCGGAGAGGACGGCTGGCCTTTCGGCCATCCGCGGCCTTCGCGCCGCCTCGCGCAGCCCCTTGGCCTCCGTGGCCCCCACAGACTCCCCCGCTCCATGGCCCCCGTGGTTGTCATGACCCCCGTGGCCTCTGCCGCTTCGCAACCCTCACCGCTCCACGACCTCCGCCGCCACGCGGCCCCCGCCACCCCATCACCCCCGCCGCCCCGCCGCCCTCGCCGCCCCGCAGGCCGCTGCCCAGGTCGGGCCACCTAGTGTCCCGGGCCACCCAGCAAGGGTCGGGCCGGACCCAGCGGGTCGGTCCGGGTCAACCCAAACTGGGTCGACCTAGGTCGGGTTTGGCCGGGTCTGACCAGCCCCGGACCAGTTTTGACCCTATACACTCTTTTGGCCATAACATTGGCACCGAGCGTCCGTTTGATGAACCGTCTATAGCTCCGAAAACCTTGGAGCGAGACGGTCCATTTGGTATATCCCATTAAAGATTCTGATAAAGTTGGGGTATGTTCGGGTTGGATCGAGCATGAATCCAATCAGGCCCTCGGGACTAAATGGATAATAACATACAGACCGGCTGTCTGTTTGATGCACCATCTGTTGCATTGAGACCCCCTTATGATGTGACAGTCCTTTGAGATACTTCTTCGTGAGACTTCATGGTAGTTGGGGTATCGAACAGTGGCTTGTGGATCGGACACTCCCGCAGACAAGTGAGCTTAGTGCGGGAACCCTGTAGCTGGATGTGATGATGTAATGACGATGTACTAGGATCCTGTGTGGGTATAACGATGTACTAACAATGTAATAGGATCTTGTGTGGGTTTGACGACGTATTGACGATGTACTAGGATCCTGTGTGGGTCTGAAGATGTACTGACGATGTACTAGGATCCTGTGTGGGTCTGAAGACGTACTGACGATGTACTAGGATCCTATGTGGGTCTGACAACGTACCAACGATGTACTAGGATCCTGTGTGGGTCTGACTATGTACTGATGATGTACTAGGATCTTGTGTGGGTCTGAAGACGTACTGATGATGTACTAGGATCTTGTTTGGGTCTGACGATGTACTAGGATCTTGTGTGGGTCTGATGATGTACTAGGATCCTGTGTGGGTCCGATGAGGTACTAGGATCCTGTGTGGGTCTAACGATGTACTACGATCCTATGTGGGTCTAATGATGATTTAGGATCCTACGTGGGTATTCCTCTTAACAGAGTAAGACGATTCAGTGGTTACATATAATCATCTCTACTACTGTACCTAAGATATACCTGGTGTGAGCTAAGTTTGTACCTTGTGGTACTTTCCTTCATGGTAATACCTTTGTGGTATTCTTCTATGTGGCATACTTGTGTGGTACTTACCTATGTGGTATTCCTTCCTTGTGGAATAGTTGAGCTTTGTGATTTGAGTTGGACTCTGTGTTTTCCTCATGATTGAGATGGGTATACTTGATAACTTAGGTATATGTATGGGCATATACCTAAGTAGGGTTGTTAGTTGTTTTCATTCCTTATGGTTTATCCTTTGTGGATTTTTTGAGACCTTGAGGGTCTCGTGGTCTCTACTGAGTATCGTTATACTCACCCCTGCACGGGCTATGGCCACACCTTATTGTGTTTGGTGCAGACAGCGGACAGTGCTAATCGAGCCTGAGGGTAATCGGTTTGGACGATGCCCGGAGGTGGACCATAAGGCGTGTTAGTACACAGAGGAGATGGGCGGATGTGGAGTGCTAAGGAGCTGATCTTCACCTACCCTTCAGGTAGGAATCTCGGAGGATGACCTAGTAGTTTTCTTTCTCTTTCTTCAGTTGTATTGTATTTCAGTTGTACTTATACCTTTACTGTTGGGCTTGTATTTCGGCCCCTCTTACTTTCAGTACTCTCGTTTCTATACAGTTTTACTTGTGTTTGTATCTCGTTGTGTGCTTAGTTGCATGTGTTTACAGGTTATAAATGAAATGCCTTCCTAGTTTTAGGGAATACGCCTTTTGGTGCTAGTCGCCAGCCCCTGGCCTATGGAAGGCGGGCTTGGGGTAGTCACGGCACGGGCCCCGGGGGACAGGTCGTGACAAATTGGTATCAGAGGAGTCGGTTCTACCATAGAATATAGGACTCTGATATTTTTAACGGCAATAGTGTTAAGTGTAGTGAGTGTGGTTATCAGTTTAGGGAATCTAGTATTGGTGTGGCGGCTGACGTATCCATACACCAAGACCCTGACTTCTGACTAAGTGCACGAAAACATTGATTGTGTGTGTGTTTTCAAGAGTCTTCTTTGTGAACTCTTTGAGTCATCTCACCAGGTATATCTTATTGATCGTGGCACACCTGTGTCTTTTCAGGATTCCTCTACGCAGACAACCATCTAGGGTTCTGGATATAGTATGTGCTGATATCCCACCGAGCAATGAGGCCTCAGTGCAGAGCCCTCTTCCAGTAGAGGCACCAACGGTACCATTACCCGTTGGACCACTGATGCCACAAGCCCTAGCAGAAGAGGGTAAACACTGCTTGAGTGCATTGCACAAGTTCCAGCACCATAGCCCACCCATGTTTAGGGGAGAGATGGACCCACACGCGGCTAAGGATTGGCTGGAGTCTGTGGTGAGAGTCTTCTGACTTGTAGGGACACTAGCCGATCTCATGGTGATCCTTGTCACTAGTCTACTATAGGAAACAGAAGGCATATGGTTGAGCTTGATGCGTCAGGTTCATGATGAGGTGATGCTTCTCTGGGAAGACTTGAGAGCCTGTTTCGGTTAGAGTTTGTCCCAACGACTCTTCGCGTAGTGTGCATACAGGAGCTTCTTCATCTGCAGCAGGGCAGCATGACTGTGGCTCAGTACTCAGCGAGGTTCACTGACCTCTCACACTACTCCACTGATATGGTGAAGGACCCATTCTTTAGGGCTCGGACCTTCGAGCAGGGAATCAGGTAGGATATTAGGGCTTCTATGATTTCTCTTAGCATTCTGACATAGGTGGGGGTGTTAGAGCGAGCCCTCTTAGTGGAGAGTTTTCTTGCTGAGCAGTCACCGGCAGCGAGACCCACCACTAGACATCACATAGCAGAGTCTTCTACAGCTGGAAGTAGACAGATGTCACAGAGGTCCAAGAGGAACATACCTAAAGGTGTACAACTCCATGACTCAGGATCAGTTGTGCGGGGTACAGGAGACAGATCCAGTCATGCGAGTAGGGTCACATGGCTCGTGACTGTCTGACCTGCTGTATAAATGATAAACAGACGGTCGAGGGATCTCCCAGGCAGAGACAGAGGTTTGATCGATGTGGTCTGCAGGGAGCAGGCGGATGTAGCAGAGGAGCTGGTCGTGCAGCTGGCGGTGGGCGACAATTCGAGATGTTACCGCCACCACCATCAGAAGGTCCACCCCGACTGTAGGGAGCATGTGGATAGGGGAGAGCTCATCTCTAGGCAGCTGAGGCCTACGATCATGGTGCTCCGGAGATGATTTGAAGTACACTCTGTGTCTACTCCACCTTAGCTGCAGTACTTATAGACACAGGTGTCAGTCATTATTTTATTGCCACTGCCCTCATTCGGAGCTCGGAGATTCCGACGGAGCCGTTGGCTCGATCCTTATGGCTAGAGACTTCTACGGGAGTGGATTCGACGATTACGCACTAGTACTAGCAGTGTGAGCTTACTCTAGGAGGCGAGAGCTTCGGCTGGGATCTCCTAGTAGCGGTGTCGAGGCCTTACAACGTCATCTTGGGTATGGATTGGTTATCTATAGTTCATGCTTAAATTGACTGTATTCGGTGGAAAGTCCAGTGTGTCTGCACGGATGGGACCAGGTTTACCTTCACTGGCGAGAAGGGATCCTTTGCATCACAGGATGGACTTACCTGGAGGATAGTGCAGTCAATCACTCATCAGTTGGATAGCCTTACCCTCAGAGCGGTTGATGTGGAGAGTCTGAGTTATCCTGTAATGGTGGACCAGTACATGGATGTATTCCCTGATGATGTTACGGGTCTACCTCCTTGCAGAGAGGTGGACTTTTACATTGACTTGTACCCCAGGACGGCACTGATATCTACACCAATGTATTATATGGCTCTTACGGAGCTTCATGAGCTGCAGGTACAGCTAGAGGACTTGTAGGGGAAGGGATTCATTAGGCCCAGTGTTTCTCCATGGGCAGCCCCAATTTTGTTCTCCAAAAAGGCGGATGGGAGCTTGAGGCTTTGTGTTGACTATCAGCGCCTAAATCAGGTGACCATGAAGAACAAGTACCCACTCCCAAGAATTGACGACCTCTTTGATCATCTGAAGGGAGCACTGTGGTTCTCGAAGATAGACCTCAGATCAGGTTATCACCAGCTCAGAGTACAAGATGAGGATGTAAAGAATATGGCTTTCAAATGTCGGTACGGCCATTATGAGTTCTTGGTTATGTCATTCGGCATGACCAATGCTCTAACAGTGTTCATGGGACTCATGAACAGGATCTTTCATCCATACCTTGATCACTTTGTAGTAGTCTTCATCGATGACATTCTAATCTACTCGACTACTGAGGAGGAGCATGATTATCATTTGTAGGTAGTACTGGACACACTCTGAGAGCACCATCTTTATGGTAAGCTCTCAAAGTGCCAGTTATGGATATGATAGGTTCAATTTCTGGGACATGTCATCTCAGAGGCTGGAGTTGCAGTGGATCCAGCGAAGATTGAGGTGGTACTTTCTTGGGATCCACTTAGGAGTGTGATGAAGGTACGGAGTTTTATGGGTTTGGCCGGATACTACCGGAGATTTGTGCCATATTTCTACAGAGTTGCAGCGCCACTATCAGCGTTGATGAAGAAGGGGCAACCCTTCGTGTGGTCGGAGAGATGCCAGCGGAGTTTTCAGGAGCTGAGGAATAGGCTGACTAGTGCCCCCATCTTGAGGATTCCAGAGGAGGGCGTAAGGTACGTAGTATACTACGATGCATTAGGGACCAGGCTCGGATGTGTCCTGATGTAGGAGTGAGCAGTGATCGTATATGGTTCTCGACAGATGAGACAGCATGAGTAGAACTACACTACCCATGACCTGGAGTTAGCAGTAGTGGTCTTCTCCTTGAAGATGTGGTGACATTACTTGATGGGAGAGTATTTTATAGTCTACTCGGATCATAAGAGTATCAGGTATATCTTCTCTTAGAAGGAATTGAACCTGAGATAGCAACGTTGTCTTGATTTCCTTCAGGACTATGACTTTGAGATAGTCTATACTCTTGGGAAGGAGAACATTGTAGCAGATTCACTTAGAAGAAGATCTGGTATACAACTGCTAGGTGAGGCGAGGGAGCAGCTGTCCGCTTTGCAGATATACTTTGTGGACCGGGATGGACCAGCTTTTCTTCAATCTCTTACAGTCACTCCCCCACTTCTTCAGTGAGTCAGGGAGGCATAGCACGGGGACACTGACTGTGAGGTACGACGTGCTCAGATATTCACTGGACAGGTACCTGAGGGATTTCCTGAAGGTGGGGAGCACGTCATCCTCTTCAAAGGACGTACCATGGTACCAGTGTCACTTCAGGAGGAAGTGTTGATAGATTTCCCCACATCCCCTCAAGCGGTACATCCAGGAGTGGCGAAAATGTACCAGGATCTTCGACGACAGAACTGGTGGCCAGGAATGAAGAAAGAAGTAGCAGAGTTTGTCTCTCGGTGCCTCACTTGTCAGCAAGTGAAGGTGGAGCATCAGGTTCTAGTAGGCTTGGTTCATCCTTTAGAGGTCCCAGAGTGAAAGTGGAATGGTATATTCATGGACTTCGTGATAGGACTTCCATGTATATCTAAAGTTCATGACTCTATCTGGGTGATCGTCAACCGACTCACCAAGTCGGCCCACTTTCTAACGATTAGAGAGGAGGGTTCAGTAGAGATCTTGGGATGCCTCTATATCCAGAAGATTGTGCGGCTACATAGAGTACCCTCAATGATTCTATCAGATCATGATACACGTTTCACTTCTCGGATATGGAAGGGGTTGAAGGAGACTTTCAGGACGCAGCTTCGTTTGAGCACCACCTTCCATCCTCAGACGGATGGCCAGACTGAGTGGACCATTCAGACTCTTGAGGACATGTTGCATGCTTGTGTCCTCGACTTTGGTCGCAGTTGGGAGGATCACTTTTCTTTGGTGGAGTTTGCATACAACAACAGCCATCACTCCACCATTGGGATGCCACCTTTTGAGGCGTTGTACGGGTGACCTTGCAGATCACATTTGTGTTGGACTGACCCAGGGGATTCAGCACTAGTGGGACCAGAGATGGTATGGGCTACCACAGAGAAGGTGCAGATCATCCAGGAGTGGATGAAAACTGCACAGATCAGGCAGAAGTATTATGTCGATAGGATACGGAGACCTCTATAGTTCAAGGATGGTGACCACGTCTTTATACAGGTCTCACCTCGAAGAGGTTTGCGGATATTTGGCCGAGGTGGAAATTTATCTTTGAGGTTCATTGGACCCTTTTAGATCCTCAGTAGAGTTGGCGAGGTGGATTACCGCCTAGCACTTCCCCCTCAGTTGCACCGGGTGCACGACGTCTTCCACGTATCCTAGCTGAGGAGATACGTGTACGACCCTTCTCACATCATCGACCATGGGGAGCTGGACGTCGATGATGGGGTGACGTTTACGGTGGTTCTAGTATAGATTGAGTATCGACAGGATCAGGTCCTTCGTGGGCGGTTGATACCTCTAGTGCACATTCGCTGGCAGCACGGGAACCTCCAGGAGATCACATGGGAGCAGGAGGCTTAGATACGTGCTCAATACCCCCACTTGTTTTCTTAATTTTTTGATGTGGATTTCAGGGATGAAAATCCCTAAGGTGGGGATAATGTAAAGACTCGTAAATTCCATGTAATTTTTTTTAATATATGGAAATTTTACGAGTCCGTGAAAATTGATGGCGCGTGATTCCGAGTCCCGGTGTGCCCGTAATGAATTTCTGAACTTTTTTTCGGGTACGTTCAGTAAATTTACGAGCGGGCTTTTCTAAATTTTAAACCAGTGCTCGGAATTGAAATCTGAGGGCACCATTGAACTCACAGTGTCGTTATTCGCTTAAGGAGACCTCCACCTCGACCATAGTAGGTTGAGGGTGAAAGTTAGTTTTTCACTTTCCGTGGGAAAATAAAAATAAAAATATTTTTAACATTTTATTTTTTATTCTTGAAACCCCTCAACATGGGTTATGGAGATGGGGACCACCGATCCCAAAACCTCCCAATTTGAATTTAAGGGTGGGGACCACCCGAACCCCCTAAAATCCTTCTTTAATATGGAGATAACTCTTATACTCCCCTTTAATGGGAGATAACTTTTGGTATCCTCCCACTTTAATGGTGCCAACCACATCATAATTAATGACATCAATTTAATTTTTGTGCCAACAATTAAATTGATGAAACAAAACATATTGCCTACTTTTCTTTTTGGGTGGAATTGGGAGAAAGGATTGGAAGAGGAGAACCTTTGAGTAATTCCTCTTCTCCAACGAAGAACGCTTCTCCAACGAAGAACGTCGACGTTCTCCAACGTCTTTGACTTCTTCCTCGGGACATCCTCCACTGTGGACGTCTTCAATCGACGATTGTTCTTCCCTCCTCATCGACGTCAACAAACAAACGAGGTAGGGGTGTGTTTTAAATTGATCAATGTTAATTTTTCCCCTCACATTGAATCATCCCCCTTGAGCCGCTTGTTGCCGCTATAATGCGGAGGGTGTGATCCAAACAAACATGGCCCGACCCCTCCGTCATTATTCATGAATGGTGTGTTCTTCACGATGGAAGAAGGCGGCTTTGTGCCACAGCGACGAACAAAGAGCGGCTGGCCAAACCGGCCACCGGCAAAGGCGTGGCGCGCGACCGCGCCACGCGGAGAGGACAGCTGGCCTTCCGGCCAGCCGCGGTGGACCGCCCCACCACACCATGATCGCCCCACCGGACTGCGGCCTCCACGCCACCTCATGCTGCCCCGCGGCCTCCGCCAGCCCGTGGCCTCCACGCCACCTCGCGCCGCCCCGCGGCCTCTGTCACTTCGCGGCCTCTGCTGCCCCGTGGCCTCTGCTACCCCACGACCTCCGCCGCCCCCACAGCCACCGCCACCCTGCGGCCTCCGTCGCCCCCGCAGTCACCCCACCACCCCACGAGCCACTGCCCAGGCTGGGCCGCCCAGCGGGCCGGACCGCCCAGCGTGGACCGGGCCAGACCTAGTGGACCAGGCTACCCAGCAGGCCAGTCCGGACCCAGCAGGTTGGACCGGACCCAGCGAGTTGGGCTGGGTCGACCCGAACTGGGTCAACCACGACTGGGTCAGACCGAACCCGGACCAGTTTCGACCCTATACTCTCTATTGGCCATAACTTTGGCACCAGGCATCTGTTTGACGAACCGTCTGCGGCGCCAGAAACCTTGGAGTGAGACGGTCAATTTGGTATACCCCACTAGAGATTCTGATAAAGTTTGTGTATGGTCGGGTTGGATCGAGCACGAATCTAATCGGGCACTCGGGACTAAAAGTCTAATAACTTACAGACCGGGAATCTGTTTGACGCACCGTATATTGCGTTGAGACCCCTATGATGTGGTGGTCCTTTGAGATACTTCTTCATGAGACTTCACGGCAGTTGGAGTATCTACTAGTGGTTTGTGGAGCGGACCCTCCCGGTGACAAGTGAGCTTAGTACGGGAACCCTATAGCTGGTTGTGACAACGTACTGACGATGTACTAGGATCCTGTGTGGGTCTAATGACGTACTGACGATGTACTAGGATCCCATGTGGGTCTGATGACGTACTGACGATGTACTGGGATCTTGTGTGGGTCTAACGATGTACCGACGATGTACTAGGATCCCGTGTGGGTCTAACAACGTACTGAAGATCTACTAGGATCCTGTGTGGGTCTGACGACGTACGGACGATGTACTAGGATCTTGTGTGGGTATGACGACGTACCAACGATGTACTAAGATCCTGTGTGGGTCTGACGATGTACTAGGATCCTATGTGGGTCTGACGATGTACTATGATCCTGTGTGGGTCTGATGATGTACTAGGATCATGTGTGGGTCTGACGATGTACTAGGATCATGTGTGGGTCTAACGAGGTACTAGGATCCTGTGTGGGTCTGGCGATGTACTATGATCCTCTGTGGGTCTGATGATTATTTAGGATCCTAGGTGGGTCTTCCTCTTAACATAGTAAGATGATTCAGTGGTTACATCTAATCATCTCTACTACTGTACCTAAGATATACCTGGTGTGAGTTGAGTATGTACCTTGTGGTACTTTCCTTCGTGGTAATACCTTGGTGGTATTCTTCTATGTGGTGTACCTGTGTGGTACTTACCTATGTGGTATTCCTTCCTTTATGGAATAGTTGAGCTTTGGGCTTTGATTTGGACTCTATGTTTTCTTCATGATTGAGATGGGTATACTTGATAACTTAGGTATATATGGGAATATACCTAAGTAGGGTTGTCAGTTGTTTTTATACCTTATGGTTTATCCTTTATGGATTTTGTGAGACCTTGAGGGTCTCAGGGTCCCTACTGAGTATTGTTATACTCACCCCTACACGGGCTATGCCCGCACCTTGTTGTGTTTGGTGTAGACAACGGATAGCACTGATCGAGGATGAGGGTACCAGGTCTGGACGATGCCTGGAGGTGGACCATATGGCGTGTCAGTACGCAGAGTAGATGGGCGTACGTGGAGTGATGAGGAGATGATTTGTAGCTACCCTTCAGGTAGGAATCTCGGAGGACGACCCAGTAGCTGTCTTTCTCTTTCTTTAGTTGTATTGTATTTCAGCTGTACTTATACCTTTACTGTTGGGCTTGTATTCCGACCCCTCTTACTTTCAGCACTAATTTTTCTATATAGTTTTACTTGTGTTCGTATCTCTTTGTGTGCTTGGTTGTGTGTGTTTATAGGTTATAAAGGCAATGTCTTCCCGGTTTTAGGGAATACGTCTTTCGGTGCTAGTCGTCAGCCCCTGGCCTATGGAAGGCGGGCTTAGGGTAGTCACGGCACGGGCCCCGGAGGATGGGTCGTGACAATGTCCTCTGGAAAAGTCATCTTGGATCATGAGACACCCCCCAAACATGCCAGTCGGGCCTCATGATGTCATCTAGAAAAGTCATCCTGGATTATGTGATACCCTCCAAACATGCCATTTAATCTCATGATGTCCTCTAGACAAGTCATCATGGATCATGTGACACCCTCCAAACGTTCCAACCTTGATCATGAGATGTCTTACAGACATTCCATTTAGATTATGTGATGTCCTTCAGACAAATCAATTGGATCATGTGGTTGTATTTGGAAATATCTGTTAGGCAACCAGGACATGTCTGAATATCCTCAAACATGTCATATGGACACCCTACACATGCTAGGAAAACAATAAGAACATGTCATACAGACAATTAGACTATGTCAAGTAGGAATCTCGGGGCGTGATAACCTTGTCCAGTAGATATATTTGGGCATACCCCCAATTGAACTATGAAAAATATGATTCCTACGATGACTAGAATATGTAGGACGCATCTTTGAGGCCCAAGCTCTAATGGGAATCCACCTTAGTGTAAGAACCTCAATACCTAAATTGAACTACAAGAACTATAATTATTAGAATAACCAGGATATGTTGTATGCCTTCTTAAGGCTTGATCTCAAATGGGCATCCACCTCAGTGTAACTCTCCCCGTATCTCTGGCATTCCAACCATTGGGGACCAATCTCTCCCATGGTATTATCTTCCTTCCTCATCCACCAACGGATTGAGAAGGCAACTAAAATATAATGAATCTTATTCTTTCCATAACCAAGATACATAGGATTCCTTCCTAAGGCCTGATATCCATATCAAAATCCAAAGGGGTATCTCTAAACATAAGCCTTGCATCCATATGCAATGATACTAATTATTTGTTATCCCTTATTTCTCACACCGAGCATGGATCATGTGGACTTTGGGATTTTCAATGGTCATGTCATTCACATCACGAATCACAACCATATAGGGAAACCTCAGTGTGTAATCTCTAATCAATGGAATGATATGACTACCCCCATACAAGGGATTCCACATAGGGGTGAGTCCCAAGGGTGTGATTGAACTACAAGAACTCTTATTCATGCCATAACCAATATACGTAAGATGCCTCCTTGAGGCTCACTCTCAAATACTCAGTGCCTAATTTACCCCATATATGGAATTCCTTCATGACGTTAAACTACACAAGTTTAATGAACTGTGTGGGTTTTGATTCCTACTATAAGCAGGATATGTAGGACGCCTCCTTGAGGTTCAATACCATCCTCGGAATATTAATCACCTCCCTAGATAACGAAAAACTCTGAAGTGCCTGGTTATACAACTTCAACATATAAGCAGCTTCCCATTAATGGGAAATGGATAAATAACCTTGAATAAATATAGATGGGTTCATTAATAGATACCTCTTTACACATGGAAATATTCAACACTTGATCATTTTGTTAGGGTAACCGGTATCATATCGAGGTTATGAATAGATTCTCAAACATATATTAAATATATAAGATATTCTCAAAGTAGGAAACAATTCCCCCATCTATCATGTCATCCTAATATATCACAACTTATCTAAAAGTAATAGGAAAATGTCCTACTACTCAATCATAGAACTCATATCACCAATATCCTAATTTATACCTCAATGCCACTAGGATCTCCCACCTAGCCTATAAACCATGTCTCATAAAGTCCATAGATCGTGAGGAAATATCTCTACTCCCATGTCAAGTATTATAAGGAAACCCACATGCCAATATTCCCATTCTAGAACTCTTGAATATATATATCAAGCATCACATGTCAATTCAACCACCCACTCTTGGTAAACCATCCAAATCGGGTATCCACATACCCGACTACCCCCTCGAAGACCAGGTCACATCTATGTGAGTGTAATGACATCATCCTATAATAATTCATATCAAGTAAAAAATTATCATATGGTTTAGTTAATTATAATTCCACTAAGAATCTATATAGGAAGACACCATATAGGTTATTTCTACAACTTTAAGTAATTGAACTAGCATCATAATCACTGAAAAGGATTCAATTACTTGGGCATCTAATGCTTATATTAAACAACTATAGGTCACTATATATCCCTTACATAAAGGGACTATATAGATGTAATCAGAAAGCAGCCTAACATGAGATATACTTGACATGTCATCAAAAGAAATACTATGGTTCATCTTAGTAGAATTTCACCAACAAGATATATGGGAAAACCTTGTATAAGTTGTTGTTGACACTTTAAAAAACTGAACCCCCAATCATCAATGATATCAATCACACCCAAGCACATGAATGTTATGTGAATCCTATATTTCAAATATGATACATATATATATGCCTCTTTTCACTATGGGAAAATATCCAAAACCCCAATAAAAATATCAAACACACACATCATACTTAAATAAATATCTTAATCGTAACAGTAAAAATAAAGAGTAGAAATCTCATATCCCGGGTAACCTGGACTTCCCACTAAAAAATGTGTCTATGTTGCACAAGTTCGAGGTCCATCAAAATCTCCAACACATCCCAATTCCATGTCAACCATAACAAAAAAAATTAAGACCAAGAAAAAGACACACTGATACCACTTTATAATGTCCCACGATGTTAAACCTCTTACCAGGGCCTCGACTAGGTTCATCATGTGACCACTTGTGTGCCTCCCCATATGTTATAGGTTAGCGACTAGCAGAAAGGTTCTAAGGTGTTATCATGGGTAGGATATACCCTTATATCAGAGTATAATAATGACATAATTAACCAACCAACAACCATAGTAAACATCAAAGTACACAAAAACCTAATAAACAAGAATCATGCTATAATAATGTAATACGAAAGCATGCATTCATGAAACCCAACTAATCGCCCACTTGATTGATCATATATACAAACAAACAAAAGGAAAAAAATACAATAAGTCTTTAATACCATCCCTGATCCTCACATCATCCATCTATTAGCTTCATACATGATATCCAACTAAACAATCCAATCATAGGCCTCTTCCCTACCAGAACCTATGAACATGAGTCCTACTTTGGTACCAAAGTGTTAGGTTTGCTCGAGCAGGGTCTGAGTAAAAATCAGTAGGTTGGTACCAATGGTGTACCTAACATAATTAGTAATGCGGTGTATGCACATGTGACATGCTTGGAATAATAAACATGATGTAGAAGCATAATAAAAAATCATCATTGATCCTTAGTTTCTAAGGTGACACTTGGGATCGACTAAACCTACTTTGATTAGTGTCAAAGTGTCTCTGAGCAAGTCACACAATCATTAGGAACCCAAGGGAATACCCACTCCCTACCTTGGAAACATATATTCTATCCTCAGGAACCCATGTGAAGACTCTCCCTGCCCTAGAATCACATAACACACCATCAGGAACATGGGGGGGAACTCTTCCCACTCTGGAATCAAGTGACACATCATCAGGAACCCATATGAAAACTCTCCTTGCCCTGGAATCAAGTAACACGTTTTCAGGAACCTAGGGGATATTTGATCATGGCATGGAAACATATATTGCATCACATCATCAGTAATATTGGGGGCATGCTTGCTTCCCACCTGGAAACCCAAATCACATCACCAGGAAACTTGGGGGTTCACCTTCTCCCCACCTTGAAACATATATCGCATCATATTGGGGAATTAGTTCCCCACACTGGAATCACATATCATCTTAGGGAATTAGTTCTCCATACTTAATACAAACATACACCATCCTCACATGTGTTCGACACATGCCCAAACTCATCACACATCTCTTATGTCAACCTTTCAAGCACACAACCTAGACTCGTCACTTGAGACCTAGATCGCATCTCAAGCATGTCTTATTATCTAACCAGCCTCACATGTCGATTCCCTAAAGATTATCCTAGTCACACAGGCTTATCACACTGAACCCATCAACATCATTATCTCTCTTTCATGGAAATGCACTAGGGTTCTTTAGACCCAACCCAGTCCTTATTCACTATCACTAAGCCACATCCAACACCCTATGGTGTTCTCACAGTTCGTTGGCTTTATCCAACCCTGGCCTCAAGAAGCAGGTCCAAACCCTCATCAAAATATTACATCACAACCTGGTCCCGCTAACTGGGGACCGTTCTGGGCTAACTCTCTTCAATCCTCTTGGCATCTTAATGCCAACCCATCCAACAATCTTCATGACCCATACTCAAGTCCAATTCCACATATCCCTTAAGAGAGCTCTCAAGCATGCCATCCAGAGGAAACCCTCCTTGTCACACTTCATCTAGTCCTGGAGGGCATATCCTGCTCATGGAACTCACCATGATTCTCATCCACCCTCGAGAGGGTGTCCCAAACGTGAGATGTATGGCCGCCTCACCTGTCACCACTATGAATAAGACCCTCATACATGCCTGAATAGCCTTAGAAAAACTAACTCGGACTATTCACATCTCATCTCAAGCCCCAAGAACCTATCTTGGTCCTCTCATAAATCCACTGGCATTTCCCCCCCTTACTTACATAGTCATCGGGCAACTCTATTCTCTACAAAACATCATTTGAGCACCTGTTCCAGACCTAGGGCTCAAGCTACCCTATCTCTAAGTCTATTGTGTCTCGCAACACCCATATATAACCAAGCCCTCGGCCATCAGCTACCGAGGCATCAACAGGTGTTCAAGGGTCCACCGTGGCCCTTGATACTTTGTTCATTTTATGGGAATTTCATAAATTAATTCATTTATATTTGAGTTTGATCGCCCATCATTGGAGAGACAACATACCATATGCACATCAATAAAATTCACATACCATAGGAATGTGTTTAGAGACCACCTACCTCATATGGAGTTACTCCCTTTAAGCAAGCTCGGTAACCATCCAAGTTTGTCCAAGCCTCATATCATCTCCCAAGATCTTATCTCAAACCATAACATCCAAAATAATTAATTATAACCATTTATAATTAATTATTTTATTTAATTAAAAAAGGCATAATTTCCTAAAAACTCATTGATCCATCTTGTCGCACTGAAACCATGACCAATTGCAACTAGGAGGTCTATGACATACCCTCGACACCATACCAAGAAAAATCTCTATAAACCAACACTCTATCAATTGCCAATTTCATTCAATTTAATCAAATATATAGAAAAAAAACATAAGGCGATGTGCCTCCAATAAAATAGCGAGCAGCTGCATGTGATCATTCTCTTGGGACATCCTTTATCCACATTGAGCCAAAGTCACATCATCCTTTCCCGATTCCACCATGCTCCAGTGGAATCGGCACCAAAACCCTAGTCTAATCGCATGGAAATCATAGGTTGTGAAGGGAAGGAAGAACATAATGAAGAGGAAGGAACTCACCTAGAATCACTATGAAAAATGCCACCAAGGACACCTTGGATTGAGGGGGAATTGAGAGAGTAATAGGGTGGAGAGCCATCCAAAAATGGCCTCTCCCTGCGTATGCTCGACCTAAATCCGAAGGGGGTAATCGGTAAATTATCATTCTTCCCCTACTAAAAAAACAACTCGTGTGGTGGTCACGGCGTGACCATGAAGGTCGTGGTGCAATGCATCCTCGCCCGTATTTGTCGCGATGAGTCCCCCGTGGGTTGCGATGAAACTACCCTTGGCAAAGGACTTGACCCTCGGTCTACCTCCATCGTGGCACGACCCTCCAAGATGGAAGTGCAACCACCCCCAAGTAGAGGAGTTGTAACCTCGCATGATCCCACTTTTCCCAAGTGAGGCACGATCTTTGCGGTGTGGCCTCCCTCTTCTCCATGGCACAACACCCTGTGCAACCCCCACCGCGACACACCCATGTGGCAGGCAGTTGCAGTGTAGCCTAAGGGTCACGATGTGACTGAGGGACCGTTCTGGGCTAACTCACTTCAAATGGATCAATCGAAACTCAAACCTCCGAGATTAAACCATAGTTGTAGTAGATGACCGCCAATCTTCTAATTTGCAAACCACGAGCCAATAAGATCATTACCAGATGCGATGAATGCTCCACAAGTATCAGTAGCATGAGCTTTGGGGAGTTACCAGAGTCTGGAAAATAGCTCTCTCTTCTCCTCTGCCTCTCTCTTTGAAATCTCTATTAGTAAAGAAAATGCATTGCACCAAAATGAACTCACTCCAAAAAGACCAAGTGATGATGGCGTGTTAGGGGCTAGGCGACGTACAAGCATCTACAAGGCAATGTCAAGGAACACGTCTCATGATAGATCATCAACGACCCAGATCGTGTGAAAAAATAGTGAAGGAAGCACATAGATGCTGCAAGCAATACATGCAAAAATAGATCATTGGTCCCCATGATGAGTCGGTCTAGGTTCAAATACCTAGTGAAGAAACAAAACAAGGATGAAACACAACTGTTTGATCAAATTTATCAATTACATGTATAAAGTCATAGTTAATTAAATGGATTAACATGCACACAAACCAAAGGGGTGGGTGAAATAGAGGTCCAACAAAGAAGTCCATCGAACAATAGTAAATAACCCAATAAGAAACAAACCTAGACAGAAGAAAGACATGTCTTGAATAAATCAACAACCCACGAGATCATTTTAATAAAATGGAATCATTTTTGCATGATAAATAATCAATTTCCTATTAAATGAAAAAATACATTTAATTTGCAATGTTATGGAGTCATATTTCACATTTTTTTCATTTTGAAAAATTGATGTTGATCAATATTTTTTTAGTGTGTTGATTTTTGTTGGAATGTTTTGAAACTAGGGTTGACAATTGGTCGGGTACCCATGAAATTTGGGATACTTGAATCTTAACATATTAAATTTTTCAAAACCCAAACTTGTTTACAAGCATGTTTATTTTTTTAATTTCATTACCCTAACCCTATTCTGTCATTAAGGGTGGTTAACGTGTTGGATTGGGGCGGAGCAGGCTAAGGTTACATAGAACAAGCTTAAAAATAGTCATTCTATTTTGGCTCGCATTTAATACAGGTTCATAAAATTGAGTCTAATTTGATCTGCATTTTAAGCGGACTAGTCCATGAGGCAACACACATTTATAAATTAGATTAAAAATATTTTAAAAAAATGAATAAACTCTTATTATTAAGTAATATTTAACATTAAATGCATAATTATTATCAAATAAATGTTTTCTTCTTATTCTCTTTAATGCTTGATTGGAGCATCTGTTTTGTTGATTGCCCATCTCTTATGTTTTTGTGGCTTCCCTCTGCCTTCAAAGAGGTTTTTCAGTAAAAATAAATAAACATATTCATCGCATATTCAAGAAATACATATGTTTTCGATAAAAGATACTATATAAAATTAAAATAACGTTAAAATAAACAAGGGAAAAAATATTCTTGACCTGCATATGTTCATTTTGTAATTTCATATTTTTAAGTCATTTATAAATCTAAAATGAATCGATATCAAATTAAATGAATATCATTTATAAATTTATTATCATTTTAAAATACATACTTAATGAATTGATAATAACGAATTTAATTGGATCTCAATTTAGAATTCATTTTACAGTTCTAATGTTTACAAAACTCAAAATAAATAAACAAAATTTATTATTTTATTATTATTTAAAAATATTAAATTAATGAATCGGTAAAAAAAAATTAATCGAGTTCGGGTATCCTGAGATCTACTTTAAACATATTTAATTGGTTTTTAAGGTAATTATCATTATCATAAATCATAACGACTGTAATTAATACGAGCATACAATAAGTCATATCACCATCAATTTAAACCGTGAGAAATCAGAGACGGCATTTTGGTCAAAAGGTTGGATAAAGTCGAAGGTGAGTGAGGGTTCATTTAAAACGTAAAGAGACGCTCACTGTGCTTTTGACTCCCTGTCTCACGGATCGTTATCCTCTCCATACCGCAATGTCAAATTTAATTTAATATATTTTATAATGTATTTTTTTGAACTCAAATTGTGCATTTTTTTAATCACAAAAAATACTAAAAAATGTCCATATAAACATTTGGCCGAATTTCAGCTTCGTTTAAGACTGTCTTCTTGCTTTTTTTTTCCAGTGGATACTAAATTTATTTCCAAATCTTACATTCATATGAATATTATTGTAACAACTCCGGTTTTTATGATTAAACCCCTTGAATATTTCTAATAATATTTTTGAAGCTAGTCACGGATTATGTGTGGAGTGTTGGGTAGTGTGTGACCAAGATATCAATATATTAAATATATTAACTCATGCATGTGCATGATTCCACAGATTATGGATTTCACGTTGAATGAATCCTCATACGAGGAAACTAATACCACCATTGAATCCAGAATATGAATTTTACCCTAAACATGACATAAGTTTCATTCACAGTGAGTTTCAGGCTGATACACGTTCGTGAGCGGAATAAAAACAAATAAATTATTAAATTGGTTTATTTTGTTAAGTTAACGTCAACCTGGGAATTTTCCTTTTTTTTTAAAAGAAAAGATAAATTACTGGTCAATCAAATCAGACCTACAAAGCCAACCAGGAAACGAGTCTACCCAACAATGATCACCCCATGATTTCCCAAAACACGCCAAACGATGAGCATCAACATTACCAGCCCGTTTGATAAAAGAAAATTTGCATTCAGTGAATCCTTCAGACAAGGAACAAATCTTTCGCAAGATAAGGCCAAAAACCTGAGAGTCCTCATCCTTCTTTGAAAGAGCATTAACCACATCAAGACAACCAGACTCCACCAAAACCTTGGACCAATTTTTTGAACGGACGAGAAGGATCCTATGGAGGATGGCAGAGGCCTCCGCCGGCACAGGACTCCAAGAGTTTTGCACTTCCCAACAAAGAGCTTCCACAATTTGTTCAGAACCGTTATGAACAATGATTCCAATACCAACCATGAAATGAGAAGAGACCGCAACATCATTATTAATTTTGAAAAAACCCTCTGAGGGGGGACCAACAGGGAGCCTCCTGCCGCATGTCGCCCGAAGAAGGCACTGCATCATTTGCTTTCCAATTGTTTATTCATTCCATGACACTCACGACCCATATATGATCTTGGCTCTTCATTCGGAAAATATATTCATTTCTTCTAGTCCAAACCCGCCAAGCAATTGTGTAGACCATCCCCACCACTCTAGGTTCCAATGAAGCCACCCAATTGAGAAGGTGATGGACCAACCCAACTGAAGGATCAAAGAACATTCCAACATTCGACCTCCAAGCCTTCCACACCCCTTCCACCCCATGACAGAAAAGAATTGCATGCAAAAGAGATTCCACCTCTTGGAGGCACAAAGGACAATTGTTGTCCTCCGCAAGATGACGTCTCACCAAAAAATCACGAGTTTGAAGGACACCAGAGCATACTTGCCACAGAAAAAAATCCACCTTAGGCGGAGCAGTGAGCGACCAGAGACTCTTCGAGCGACCGTCGGGAACAACATGTGCCAAGCCTTGAACTCGCATTCTATAACCCGAGCGAACCAAGTACCTCCCATGAGCTTCCCCCGTCCAACAAATCTGTTCATTACCCATACCTAGTGTGAGAGGAATACTTTGGATGAGATGACAGTCAACCTCATTAAATCAGCTGCAAATCTTCCCTCGATCCCATTCCTCCAAAGCGTCATTGATGAGATTTCGCACCCTTGCATTTTCGAAACCTGGAACAACAATCGAGGAAACTTTATGGTTGACTCCATTTTCCACCCACAAATCACTCCACACACTAACATCATTCCCATCAGCAATTCTCCAAACGCAACCAATGTCAAGAAGAGATTTTTCGCCCCAAATGCTTCGCCACAAAAAACTCAGTCGTGGTCCCAACTAGGCATGCAGGAAGTCAGAATGAGGAAAATATTTTGCTCGCACAACCTTTGAGAACAGGGTATTTGGATTTGAGAGAAGACTTTACCCTTGATTTGCCAACAGAGCCTCGTTAAACCATTTTAGATTACTAAATCTGAGGCCTCCACAGAATTTTGAAACACACAGTTTCTCCCAAAACGTCCAATGAGAGTTATGTTTGCCCTCATGGGAGCCCCACCAAAAATTAGCCAACCGAGAATGGATTTGATCAACAAGAGTTTCCGGGAATTTAAATAAAGACATAGCATAAGATGAGATTTCTTGGGCCACTGACTTAATGAGAACTCCCTTTCCTGCCTGGATATCTTCCTACTAGACCAAAGACAGATCAAATTATCCACCCTATCCGTAATCGAAGTGAACACTTGTTTCTTGGACCTACTAACAAGAGTTGGGAGGCCAAGATATTTAGGATGTTTATCAACCATTGGAAAGCCGCTCATCCGCTGCAACTCCTCCCTCTTAGCTGGTAAGACGCCTTTACTGAAAGATAAATTTGATTTTGAAGGATTAAGACGTTGTCTAGAAGTCCTTTCATACAACTTAATAATATTCATCACTGAACTGCATTCTTATGGGGGTAACATAAGAAAAAAGGAGACTATCATCTGCAAAGAAGAGATGAGAGATAGGAGGGGCATTTCTACATACCTTCGCACCATGAACAACTCCTTGATCCACCGCTTTCAAAAGGAGATGCGAAAAGACATTAGCCACCAAAATGAATTTATTCCCCAAACGTACATTCACATGAATATTATTCTAATGGCTCCAGTTTTTATGATCAGACCCTTTGAATATTTCTAATAATATTTTTGGAGCTAGTCACAGATTCTGTGTGGAGTTTTGGGTAGTGTGTGGCCTCAATATCAATATATTGAAAATATTAAATATATTTACTCATGCATGCACATAATTCTAGAGATTATGGATTTCCCGTTGAATGAATCCCTATATGAGGAAACCAAGGCCACCATTGAATCCAGGACATGGGTTTTACCCTAGGTGTGACATAAATTTCATTCCCATTGGGTGTCAGGTTGATGCACACCCATGAGTGAAATAAAAACAAATAAATTATTAAATTTATTTAATTTATCAAGTTAATGCCAACCTAGGGATTTTCCTACATAAACCTCTATATATTTATTCCCTAGGGTTAACTGCACAACTCTGGAGAATTGGGAGAGATCCGTAGGAGAACATTGGTATAAAATTCTTTAACGAATAATCTCAGATTGAAGATTCAATGACGAACACAACAGATTCATCAATGACATCACTCACAGACACATTCTTCTCCAACGATCAATCCATTCTTGAGGTATGACTTTTTTTTGTGGATTTATCCCCCCTTGTGATTTCATTGCAATTATGGATTCTCCCCAAACAATCTAATTCAAAATCGACCATTTTCAAACCTTGGTAATTTATGATTTTTATTTGGATTCATGTATTTAATAATTATCATTCTTGGAATGATTATTTTAATCTCATTTTACCCTCATCTCTTCGAATTTCATCGACGAATGGTGACCAATCCGAACACAGCCATCATTGGATCCTCACTTTTGTGTTTTGTGGATTTCTCCCTCTGTTCTACACACATTCATCACCAGTGTTTGTTTGACGGATGGTTTAACCATTTTCATGGAACCAATTCATTTCATAATTGAGCATTGGTTCCACAGATCGTTGTTGCGGGTTTAGCTTCACGGATTATGGCATGGAAGAGGTTTGATGATGACGATGGGTAATTGAAGAAGGATCAAATGATCATGTTTTCATAAGGTGGGGCGTGCAAAATGATGAATCTTCCATGGGAGGTGACAATGCTTCGTTTTCCTGATGAATGGTGGCCAGAATCCAATTTCTGGCAAGGGGTTGATGATGGTCAACATGCGATTGTAGGCTTTTCGGCACAAATGATGGCAAGGGTGAAGGTGGAAGTGAAGCTTGGGGGAGAAGTTGTCTTCCTAGAAACTTCCTGACTATATGACATGTAGTTTGGAAGAACACATGACATATATTTCAGATTTTCATGGTGCTAGGGGTTTTGGTGGATAAAAATATCACACGACTGTGTGGCGACCCACATGCTATGTGACCCTAGATGACCTGACTTAGTGTGTACATGCCCAGGGAAGTCTGGGTGGCCCACACATTTTGTAAGATGATGCCACACCCTGTGTACCACTCAGTGGGACACAACTCGAGCATTGGCACACACACCGAGTTATGATCCCCAATGACACATGTCATGTGACTAGAATCACATGATGTGTAGTTGAATTTTCATTCCATGTTGGTCGAAAAAGCATGAACAGGTTGATAACTTAGGATAACACACCATATACCCCTAAGAAACATCGTGTACCCCCTCTTGGACTGTAATAGTTTGGTCAGATGTTGATTTCCCCCCTCATTATTCCCAATAGAGGTAGGTATTTCACCATTTGGGACTGGGATCCTCTTGGGGAGTCAGTATTTCTCCTATGTAGACATGATCATGAGATCATCTACCTACAAAATCAAATAGAGTTGGTATTTCATGCACATTATGGGGCATGGATCCTCTATCTATGGAGTTGATATTTCACCCATCTATAAAGCCCAAATAGGAAAAAGATCCTCCACTAGAGTCATTATTTCACCCATCGCCATGGGGAAGGGATCCTCAATATCATTTGGTGGAATGACCATGTAAGTTACTTGAGACTTCCGGATCAGAAGCTGGAAATGCATATTTTTTTTGGCTGGATGAGATTTGATACTGTACAATGAGACTTGAGTACCTCCTATGAGCATATCTGGGTTTTCCTTTCCTTTTCTATCTTGGTTGTGGTTTCGAACTAGATCTTTCTTTTAATGGTTGATTCTTGGTGATTTTGAGGTGTCCTACTAGGTATGTATATATCGACCCTTTCACGGTCTCTGTAACACCCCAAGGTTTTGAAAATAAATATTGAATGCACGAAACATTGATCCCTTACAAAACAACACATTTTATAATCTACCCATTAAACACAAATTTTCCTCTTCTATGTTTTGAATTTTGAAAAACGGTCATCTAGAGTTGTGATCAGTAAGTTATTTGGAGTTTGGTAGAACAAACTTGATTTTTTGGTGAATAGTAACATACCCTTATGAATAGTAATATGAATAGTAATATGACCCTTATGAATAGTAAATAATGATATTATTTTATTTTCATAAGGTAATAAGATAATGAGACCATAATTAATTTTTCAATGTGATATAAAATTAATTATACATTTAAAATTGTTATTTTTCGAATTAACTATGATTTTATTTAAAAATTAAATTAATAATATTTAGAAAATTATTTTTAAAAAAATATAGTTCATTTTTTAATTCTACACATTGAAAAATGGTAGGGGTGAATTTTTGGGATTTTTCTAAAATTCTTAAATTTTTTATGAATAGTGAAATACGGTAAAATACCGTATCTACAAATAATCAGTTAAATACACTATTTATGACATCATAAGTGATGTAATACCACTTGGTTAGAACTCACATGAAATTATTACTATTAGGGGTCACATGAAACAACACTATTGGTTGTCTTGAGAGAAATAATAAAATAATGAATTAAATATTCCAAATTCACTCATCTCCTCCACTATAAACCCCCCTCACTTCCTCTCCTCTTTACTCCTCTAAGCCTTGAAAATCCTCAATTATCTGCCCAATTACCCTTCCCTAGTAACTCCCCACATCCAATAATATCTTGTTCTTACCAAAAGACCAAAACCCCTTCCCTTAAGGAGGTTCTCAAGGAGGTTATTTCAAGAGGTAAAGCACCATTCTTTTTCATTTAGTTTCATTTCAATTTATCTTATTTTGTTATCCTCTAATCCCCTCCTCTATCCAAATGACCATTATAACTCCAATATCATCTATATACTGGAATTATATCATGTGAATGGAAGAACCATCATCAATATTCTTTTTCTCTCCCTTTTATTTTATAAACGAAATCAACGTCCATAAGGTTCCAATTTATAACCTTCGTGGACGACGAAGTTTCATTTCTCAATTTCTCCTTCATTACTGGTCATGAAACCATTTTTATGGTTAAAACAAACTATAATATATGTATTATAACGTAATTAATATTCAGGACCAGTATATGTACATAATATTAAATCAGATGACCAAACTAGTTCCTAATAATCAAAATACCGCTAAAATAATTGAAGTGAATGTCATTAATATTTTATCTAATGATTAATCCTCATTCCATGTAAACAAAATGTTATAAATGAGTGTTAACAATTATATATGTTCATAAATAATATGTAAATTCAATTCTGGTTATTTACACCCATTCCACATGAACTCCACTACTTAAGAACATGTGAACCGATTATGAAAATAAAGAAAATGAACACTCCAGAACGACAAAATTAAATATAATAACTTATCAAGAAGGGCATAAATGAACTATAAATAATTATGATAAACTAAATAAATTTCTAATAGGTTCTTAAATAAGTTATTAATAATTCTAATTTCATATTCCAGGACCTTAAGTTCAAGAGTGGAACACATTCAGACTTAAGGTAAGGGTTTTTCCACCCAAACATCCATTATCATTCAAGTTACTTTCATTGTATCATTACCTCAATTAAATTCTTATGTATTATTATTTACTACTCATAAATTATGTGTGAGTATTCTATATATGTACACCAACCATAATACTTCCTTATTTTATGGATGGTTACACGTTTTAAAAGGAACTTTCAAAATTCTTTCCGAAATACAAGCCCGATTCAAGGAAATTTCTTAAATTCTTACCTATTTTCAAGGGCACTCTATAATATATTTTTGGAAACCATTATAATTATAAAATCACTCATTTTATTATTAAATTACTATCTTACTTTACTTTTGTTTTTATACAAAGATTTTTCCAAAAGAACTATTCTTTTCAAAATAAAAGTGTATTTATCTCAAGAATTGCTTAATGATTTTATAAGAGTATTTTCATCTGTTTCAACACTTTTGATGATTCTTATGTATTATTGGGATTAATAATTTATGATTTCATCTACCATATTTATTGGAAGTTTTATGACTAGTTTGACTATGGATGTGCTATCCTAAAACCATTCACCAATTTACTCCGAATGGTTAGTGTTTATGCTTAATGTTTGGGGGAAGTTATTTACATTTCATATGATAGATTCAATATGAATTTATATGTTGTTTATGCTTATCACCACTCATATGAGGAATGAATTGAACTTATTATGTGATGTTTGGGGCTTTCTATAGCCCTCGATGCATCATTAGGTCTCATGAGGCAAATAGACGTGGAATTGGCCGAGGACTGCCCCAATTTAATATATGGTTTTTGATGAGGCCTTAATATTTTTAGACGTCTTGTCCGAGGCCTTGAAAATATGGTTCAGAATGTTTGGAATATGAACTTACCTCATTATGAAGCTATTAATTGAAAGTTCATGGGGTTATTCAGTAGAAAACCCATGATTATGTTTTATTATGACATTATTTACTAAGCTCGTATTCCTGCCATAATGTGTTCAAGTTTATTATTTGTAAAGGTGTGTGTTTTAAATTATTCACTATGCCCAATGTTTATGTTTATGTTATCTTCTGAAGTATTGCTTACTCTTACTGAGTTTTTGATCTCACCCCTTTCTTATGTTTCATTTTCCTAGGATATGAAGAAGTTAGTTATGAGTGACTTGAAGATTTAATCTAGGAGGTTGGGATGATTCTAATGGAATAAATTAGTGTTGTAATTCCTTTCATGATGTAATGTTGAACATATATGTATCTTGTTTCCAAAATATACTAAACTACTTGGTACTTCAGGATACAAATTACTTATTTATATGCCAATGTAATAAAATAAGGCACCAGATCTAGGTAACCGGGGTCGGGTCCTTACAGTCTCTTCCCGCACCTGTCATGCTAGATGACAATCTTTTTGATAGTGATTTAGGGGGACCTAGTACGGGTGGTGCTATGACAACCCATATCTTTAATAAACTTCATTTAATGATTTATTACATAAATATTTTCTTAATAAAACCCCATAAGATCTTGAGGCCCTATGTATTTGGGTAATTAGGTACATAGAATAACAACTTGTAAGATAAATACAATGACATAAACTAAAACTCCATAACACGCCCTTAAATTTCCTTGATCTTCTAAAACTGTATGGGATAACCTCAGGACATATATAAGAAATGGGTGAACTATAAAGACTAGTAATTGAATAATCAAAGAAAAACATGATGAAAGTAATACATGTGAGTAAATATGAATATAAAGGTTACATAAGAGGGATGGGAATCAAAAAATTGAACATCGAAGCATGATAAAAGATGATGACATAATTGGAAACATGGGAATGTGGAAACAACATAAAAGATGACATCATAAGCATAAGTCAAAGCTAAAAACCAAGAAATCATAACATAGTGTGATTAGGATAACCCCCCGTGCACCATACATGGAATATTGTGAGATAACAAATATTATCCAATGCATTAGAGGCTATATAATTCCGAGATTACCCATCACATTCATATCATATACATGCATAAGTGTGTTACATAGATCTTACAACATAAGGATGTATTTTAGGACTTTTAATACCAAGGGTAAGAATTATGGGTTATATACATGGAAATCCCCAATAAATGAAGGATAGGTACATCTAGGTGAATACTCTTGAGTGGAAATGGGGATGGGTATTCACTACACAAATATTTTACATGGTTACAAGATAATTTCAGCAGCATAAAGTGGCTATGTAAAGATTCATATAAGGGTTTAATAAGAGTTAATGGAGTATATAAACACTTGTAATTCATAAGTTCAGTGATAGAGATGTGTAAAAACATATCCTAACATGAAAAACTAGAAACCAAAGGCATAATATAGAGAAGGCGCTTGAATAAAGAGGAGAAGGAGAGAATCTCTTACCATGAGAGGGAAATTCTAAAAGCTCATAAGAAGATTCTTAAGATCTTGGGGGAACCTTGGTAGGGATATAGAGAGGTAAGGGAAGAGTAAATTCATTCTTTAGGATTTTTGAGTGAGGATGAATGAGAGTTTGGGTGAATTTATATAGAAAATTTGAGGTGAATTCTTTATTAATTTCTAAACTTGGGTTTTGGAATCAATATGATAAAGTAATAAAAACCACAAACCTTAGCATGGTTTCTTACAAATAGGATAGGATTTCATTATTTTATTAGGATAAGAACCTAAATACTTAAAATAATACCCTTGGTGATGTGAAAGAGAGTCATATTTATAAAGAATTGATTTTAAAGCCTTAAAATATCATATAGGTTTTGGAGTATTAATTAAGGGTTTATAAAATTAATAAAATAACTTCAAAAATACATTATTTTAAATGGGAAACATAATTTTGATCATATATACTCTTTACGGTATTTATTCCATCACTTTTAAAATTTTATTATGTCATGATACATACTGTATAATTATACCATATTAATTTTTTAACCAAAAATTTGATTGTCTCATAAAATTATAAAAAATTAACTATTGGATAATTTAGATGTTATGATTTCAAAAATAATATTTATTTTATCAAAATAATTCTCAAAATATTAGAATTTTTACTTTAAAATTAAAAATCCCCATTTATTGAAAAATATTGGTTTTTTTGACAATAATAGTTTTCTGACCCTAATAAAAATCACATCTAACTTCATAAAATTGTATTATAGTTTATATTTAATAAATATTATTTAATAATAATATTTTACTAAAAATTATTTATTTAAAAAATTCTTTAATTCATAAAAAATAGTGTCTTGATTGAAACTATATATTTCCCAAAAATAAAATTTGTGTTTCATCGTATCATAATCTAATTTTTATCAAACCTATTCTTTAATCATTATAAATTAATAATAAAAGATAAAAATAATCATTAATTTATATATAAAAAATATAAAAATTCATATTGTTAGAGTCTAGATACATAAACCTTTATTACACCAGCGAATGTCATAAGGTTAAGGTGTGCAATGTTGAGATTTTCTTAGGGTGCTTCAATGGACATGATTTGGATCATGATCTCAATGAGTTTGAAATTATATAATAAATAGTTTCACTTTTTATTTAGTTGTTAAATCTCATCTTGGTCTTGGTCAAGGTAAAATCGCAGTGATACTATCTTCCTCAGAAGCTTTGATAAATGGGCTTCATAGGGTACAATCCTACTGGTTGAGACCCTCACTTCCTTTATCTGTGTCAATTGGATGTTATCATAACCACTAATATACTAATTTTAAATGTCACTATACAATGAATATATTATCAATGGTTATAATGCTTAATAGTCTTTCAAATCCAATAGACTATAACTGCCAAAAATAGCCAAAGTAATGCATGTATTTTCTATAACTACATTACATGATAATACATTTATTCATTCAAAAAGGGAATAAAAGTTTGTTTAGTTAAATTATTCCCACCTTCATAAATTTCACCCTATAAATTTTCATTTTATACACTAGAATAAATGAGGGTACTTATGTTTCATTGCCTCTTCCAATTTCCATGTCGCTTCCTCAAACTTATGGTTCCTTCACAAAACTTTAACCTGGTGAGTTGTCTTGTTTTATAGTTTTTTGTATCTATGATCTAAGATCTTCATTGGATGATTATCATATAAAAGATCATTATCCAATGGTACCTCCTATGGTTTAGTACATGTGAGGGGTATGGTATGTACTTCCTCAAGAGGGATACATGGAACATATCATGTACTTGTGATAGTGTTGGAGATGGTTCCCTAGAACCAACTTTTGTGTACTTTATGATGACCTGTATTCATATTTTTGAACATTAATAAATATCCTATCACATAATTATTGTTATTCCACGTAACATAGTATATGATAATTTTCCAAGAGTAGTTTTCACACTAAAAGGTCATAGCAATTCCCTACTATGATGAGAACCCAGAAGTGCTATGACACTATTCTTAAATATATGTTCTATAGCTGGATGATATCATTTGAGGGAAAGAAATGATACAAGATATTAGGGGTGGAAACTCATAGGACTTTGAGGAACCTTCTCATGGTGTTCTCCCTTGGTAATATCCAGTAGGATATTATGAGAATGAGACCCGCCGATAGGAAATCCGCATTTATATGTTTCATTGGATGTTCATATCTGTGGACATGTGTATTTATCTTTATACTTTAATATTATTATTAATGAGTATTATGAGTCATGCAATTTGATGTTTTGATGAAAACCGTGATGAAATATGTTCATAGAGAGGTAGGATACGTTGAGTGCATCATGAGTAATATTGCATTAATGAATAATATGAGAAAATATTTGTCCATTATGTTCTCAAAAACGAAAGTTGATATCTCAGGCCCTTTTATGAAAAGGATATAGCCTAAATAAATACATATCCATGGTGTTCTATATGAAAGTTCAATTTCTAGGAAGTCAAATAAAGAAATATCAATCACATAAGTTGATGACACCGACAGGCAACCCACTTGATTTGATATATTATGATAAATAGATTATATTGCACAGTAAGCATTTGTATGAGGTATTATGTTGTTTCAGTATTAACTTCTTTCTCTATGGGTGCCTTGACATGTTTCTAGATGATAACATTGAACTTTAGGCTGCTTCACCTAATGCCACTGAGAAAGAGGTCTAGTGGGTCACACACTAAGTGTATCCAAAATATGAATTAAATAATAATAATATTATTTATTATTTAACAAGTTGAATAAATATTATTCCTACATGTTATTTAATAATTATTCATATTTTTTTGATTGCATATATTCCGTCACTAGTTATTTGAGAGAATATAATGTGAGAATAATATTTAAAAAATATTTATTTTTTATTTAGTGAATATAATATCTATTTATTTATTAATGAATAATGAAGTTATATATATTTAATAAATAGTTATTATTCAAGGCCTAAAAAATATTGTGGAGGAATGTCAGACCAAGTTTAATGGTCTGGTGAGAAACAATAAATATTATTTGATAAAATAATATTTAATTTAATTAACAAGTTAAGAGTATATTGATAAATAATAATATTATTATTATTATTTGACATAGGGTTCCACAAGGATTAAATAAATAATAATGGGTACTTGTGAAATTATTTATTTCTAACTCTAATGATATATAAACCCAATTATATTATTTTCTCTAAGAACCAATTCATTTTTTTGGTTGTGCACAATAGATTTGGATAATTCTCTTAAGCCCTAGAGAACTACCTTCTCCAAGAACTCTCCCAAGAATGGAGATTGAACTTCCTCCACCCCCACTCTCAAGCCAAGAGAGATCCAGGAGAATACTTTGGAAGTGGTTCTCGAGGAAATCAAAGGCGGACAACATAAGTGATAGGATCTATTGTGCTAGAACCTAAAGAATCCTACAATGACGTTTGAAGATTTGTGGAACATGTGTGAATCACCGCTAGAGGGAATCTTCTTTGATTTCTATAACGTAACAACCGTATAACACAAATCTATTGTTAGATTCATCAACGAAGAAATAATTCCATCAAGGTAATTCTTTAATTAATTAAATTAATTATAAATAATATGTGATGATCCTCTATTTGGATCCGGTGCTCTATCCCTTATCTATTTATTTGATTTAATTCCATTGATCATGATGTCCAACATTGTGTAATATCTCAGATTAATCACCGATCATGGAAAAATAAAAGTTGGGCATGACCCATCACATGCTTCCACTGCACTCAGAACCTACAAGTGGTATCAGAGCGGCCACATAATTATTTATAATTATTTAAATATTTTTGATTGATTTATGCATATTTGTGATTTAGTTTTCAATTCAAGTTTAATCATTCTTTTAATCCAAATTGTGAGATCTACTTCTTTATCCTTCTTTTCTCACAAATCTAATCAATATGATTAATTTTATGAATGAAATAAAACCGAGGATCTCATCCAGAGGTGCCAAGAATTATGGCTAAATAACATAGGATTACACGTTGTGTAACCAGAGTTACATGCCATGCACTTGTGTTCAATGTATCAGGAATTAATTTTACAATTATTTTAAACCAAATAGATTGATGACACACAGTGTATTTATTTATTACACCGTGTGTTGACTAGACCAGGGTGGGTCATGGTTAGCTGGAGTGCATGCAGTGTAGCCTACGTACACAGTTTTTAGTCCCTTTGAGACACAGACGGGCTGTGTATTACCATACATGACCTACCTGACTAGTGACTGTGTAATTCAGAGACCACACGCCATGTAGACCATTGTACACACTGTGTACTGCATTTTTTATAAGGTACGATTTACACGCCAAGTCCCTAGGCGCGTACCTCAGATGGATGGTGAGAGACGTACACACTTGTGGCTCACTTGTATATACCATATACTTATACCAAATTACTCATATTTAAAATTTATTTATTATATTATGTAAACCTTATCGACTTGTGCTTGCGTGTGGTCATTAAGTTTATAGGACACACCATGTGATGGGTTATTATATATATATATATATATATATATAAATTTTTAATTGATATCTATGTAATGTTCAGATCTACATATCACGTATGATTCATATTACAATTGTTACTCTATGTGCATTAAATCATGACACATTATAAAAAAAATAATGTAATTCATGTAATCATTAAGTTGATACTACATATAATGAAAGTACGTGATAAGTTGTGTATGCTATATGTCACAAATAATAAACTATCTATGAGTATAAAACATGTTGGGTAGATTCAAATGGGTATTCACCGTGTTTCCTCCAAGGTACATTTATGTACAAAGTTAATTTTAAATGAATTTATTCAATTTGTTTAAAATTATGATGGATGAGAATTAAGATAAATGAATTGATTAATTAAAGAAGATAATTAATTGATTCAAGCATGATTTATCTTAAATAAGAACAATTAATAATTGATGCTAATTTTATTAAATGTGTAATTTTTTGCATGCATGTGGATGATCATGAGTATAGACCAGACCTTTGTATGTGATTGGTTTCATTTAATTTATTATTAAATTAAATTATTGGCATGTGTGCCTTATCTACTCTTATTATGTAAGGGCCTACATGCCCATGGTTTCTTTTATGAAAACCCTTTTTCCCCTCACCTACGTGTGAGTAAAAGAATATGTAAATACTGAAGCTCCCATGTCAGGGGAGGCAGTTCATATTTGGAGTCAAGGTGAAACCAATCTAAGAGAGATACATAGGTGGATAGGTAGAAAGCTATAACATGAACCTTAATTGGTTCAAGGTTTTTTTCCCCTAGGACAGCAATTAGTTTATCAATCACTAGATAAACTAACCAATAGTAAAATCTCATGATCATACCACTTTATTATTTTATTTCTTTCAAGTAGCATGGTTATTTCATTATAGATGTTTTGTTTCAATCACATGAATTAATGAAATTAATGAACATAAAAGATAGAGCTAAAATAAATTGGCTTATACATAAATATTATCTAAGACATGGTTAATCACTTAAGTATATCCACTTAATATTAACAAGCATGTGATAAAGATAATAATCAGAAATTTATGCATAAAGGATAAAATCACTCAATAATATATATTAAGTTGGTATAGCCTTCCACTAATTCAGTTAAAATTGAACCATAGTTTAAAGTGATTGACCAACCAAAGTTGGCGTGATTTCAATTATCGAGGAATTATAACTTGAAGTTTTGGGTTGACTTAAATTAGTTCACATCAAGGGTTGACTTATAAATCAAAACTTGGTGTAAATTAGAGGCAAGAGTTAAGGAAATCCAATTTAAGGATTTTAGGATTGGGGAGTCCATTTAATAGATCAAATAACTATGAGTTAATGCATATGGAATTTGTAATGCCTACCTGAAACAATTTGAGTTGGTTGACCAACCAAATTTTGGGTAATTAGAAGGGGAATATAGATCCTTTCCACCAGAATGTCCAAGAAATAGGATATTCTGAAGCCAATGGTGAGGGATATTGAATTTCATTAAAATAGTGGGAGACTAAGTAAATATAATATCTATTTATTTGTCTAAATTTTATCAGATAAATTACAAAATTTTTGGTCATATTATTTTTTAGAAACAACATTAAAATGAATTCAAACATATCACTGGGATACATACTTAAGAAGGATAAACTTCTCACCTATATAAATTTCCAAGAGTGGAAAAGGTACTTATGTGTTATCATTCACCATGAAAGAAAATTGTATGTGATGGAAGAACATATTCCGGATGAACCTCATAATGAGGCAAGTGATAAAGAGTTATAACTCTATGAGAAACATTTTAACGATTCCACATATGTTCAATGTTTCATGCTATAATCCATGTTTAATGAGATTTTGAAGCACCATGAAGAAATCGATGCATATAACATGATGTATCACCTTCAGGATCTCTATCAAGAGAAAGCGAGACAAGAGAGGTAAAAGATATCCAACACTTTGTTTACAACTAAGCTTAGAGAGTCTATGCCATATGAGCCATATGTAGTCAAGATTATTGTCTATATTGAATGCTTAGACATATTAGGGATTAAATTCCTAGATGATTTTTTTACAGATCTCATAGTTTTATCATTTCCCAAGACCTTATCCAGTTTTATTATTAATTACAATATGAGAAATAATGATAAGAGTCTTTCAGAACTTCTTACTTTGATTTTCCAAGTGGATAAGGACATGGGGCATGATAAAATTGCAGTCCTTATAGTGAATAAGAAAAGTAAGAACAAGGAAAAGGGTACAAGACTCATAACAAGTCTAAATATCCCAAGAACCATCCTTCCAAGAAGAAGAAGATCCAGAGGTAGGGCAAGGAAAAAAAGGCTGTATATTTTTCATGTGGAAAGCCAGACCACTGGAAGAGTAACTGAACCTAGAAGTAAGAGGAAGCTAAAGGTGCCTTCATTATCTAGTATAATATTTCAATATCTACACATTGGGTATTAGATATAGCTTGTGGTACTCACATATGTATCGAAATGTAGGAATCAAGTAGATTCTAAACAATTTATAGAGGAGAGGTGGATCTGCGAGCTGCTAATGTTGAGAGGATGGATTCCCTATCCATTGGTGACTACCACCTTTCATTTCTCATGATAATGATTTTTGTTTTAAAAGATTATTAATATATACCAATGATTACCAAGAACACAAATTCTGTATCATGCCTAGATACAAATGATTTTTTTTAGAGTTTGTAAATAAAAGTTGTTTCCTTTATAAGGAAAACATATGTTATGGTATGGATCATTTAAATAACGGTATTTATGTATTATATTACAAAAACCAAGTATTGTTAATTGATAAAAAATCATGTTCACATGACTCATATAACACCCAGCTATGGAATCACTATCTTCGTCATGTAAATGAGAAGCATTTGACAAAACTCTATCAAGATGGTTATTTAGACGCTTCTAAACTAAAACCAATTAAAATATGTCATGCTTGTTTACAAGGAAAAATGACCAAACCACTATTTGGTGGAAAGGGTGAAAGGGACACAAAGATTCTAGGATTGGTACACACTGATGTGTGTGGACCATTTCTAGTAGAATCTAGAGGTGGATATTCTTACTTCATAAATTTTACTAATGACTTGAGTAGATATGGATATGTCTACTTGATGAGGTATAAGTTTGAGTCCTTTGAGAAATTCAAGGAATTCAATAATGAAGTAGAGAATCATCTTAGAATGAATATAAAGAAGCTTTGATCAGATCAAGGTAGTGAATATC
Source organism: Viscum album (assembly GCA_963277665.1). NCBI lineage: Eukaryota > Viridiplantae > Streptophyta > Magnoliopsida > Santalales > Viscaceae > Viscum > Viscum album. Next base: position 1,464,993,736 of record OY728138.1, on the reverse strand, counting down.
TTAACCAAGAGTTTATCAAATTTCTATGGGAGTTTGGGATTCTATCTCAACTCACTCCACCTTACACACCACAATGTAATAGTGTTAGTGAAAGGAGGAACTATACCTTATTATACATGGTAAGGTCAATAACGAGTCATGCAGATATTCCATTATCCTTTTGGGGATATTCATTACAAACTGCAGTATACATATTAAACCAAGTACCAATTAAAGTGGAAAATGGAATTCTCATAGATATATGGAGTGAAAAGAAACTCGTTTTATCGAATACACATGTATGGGGTTTCATGGTGTTTGTTAAGGCCTTCTCAGGAAACAAACTATCACCCTAGGGAAAAAAGTGTATCTTTATAGGTTATCCCAAGGAAATAAAGGGATACTACCTATACAAACCCTCGATCAATAAACTGACTATCGCCAGACAGTTCGTCTTTCTTGAGAGGGAGCACATCCTCAAAAAGGATAGTGGGAGAAAGATTGACTTTGATGAAGTTGATGATCAATATACACAAGATTTGGTATAGGAATAAATCCCACAAGTCCCCATGGAAGAATTAGTTATTGAAATACAAGTTCTACATAGGAGCATAAGAGAGATAAGAGAACCAGAGAGATATGGTTTTCTAGTCACCGAAGATGGTGACTCATTATTGCTTGACAATGATGAACCTCTATCCTATAATGAGGTAGTAGAGAACTCAGAAGCTACAAGATGGAAATAATTCATGAATTCTGAAATAGATTCCATGTATCATAACCAAGTTTGGGTTCTGGTCGATGCACTAGTTTATATAAATCCTATTGGATGAAAATGGGTATTCAAGAAGAAACTAGACATGGAAGGTAAAGTAAATACCTATAAATAAAGGCTAGTGGATAAAGGGTTTAAACATAATTAAGGAATTGACTGTGTGAAACCTTTTCACTAGTTTCCATGTTTAAATCCATCAGAATTATACATGATATATCAGCTTACCATGACTATGAGATTTGGAATATGTTAATGGGAACATTAAGGAAGATGTCTATATGAAACAAGAAAAAGGGTTTGTGACTCTAGGTGATGCCAAAAAGAACTGAAAGTTGTAGAGATTCATTTATGGATTGAATCAATCATCTAGGACATGGAATATTTGATTTGATGAATCCATAAAAGAATTTAGTTTCATTAATAATGAATGTGAGTCATGTGTTTACAAGAAGTTTAGTAGGAATTCAGTCGTTATCCTAGTAGTATATATTGATTAAATATTACTTATTGGAAATGAAATACTAGCCTTACAGTCTGTTAAGTACTGGTTAAAAAATGTTTCTACATGAAAGACTTAGGTGAATTAACCTATATTCTAGGGATCAATATCATTCGTGATAGATCTAAGAGGCTTCTTGGACTAAGTCAAAGTACATATGTTGACCAGATACTAAAGTGATTTAGTATGAAATAATTCAATAAGGGATTGGTTCTAGTGTCACATGGTTTACACCTTTATAAGAAAATGTATCCTCAGACATAATAGGAGAAAGAGAGAATGAGTAAGATCACATAGACTTATACAATAGGATCAATCATGTATTCCATGTTATGTACTAGACTTGATGTTTCTTATGCACTGATCATGGGAGGTAGATATTAAGTTGATCCAAGAGAACATCATTGGTCTACTATTAAGGATATCCTTAAGTATCTGAGAAGAACTAAGGATATGTTCCTGGTGTATGGAGGAGATGGGGAATTGGTCACCAGGGGTTAAAATGATGCTAGTTTTTATATAGATCAAAATGATTTGAATTCACAGTCAGGATATGTTTGCTGTCTTAATAGAGGATCTATGAGCTAAAAGAGTTCAAAGTATCCAATTTTCACTGATTCTACAATGGATTCTGAGTATATAGCGACTTTTGATGTAGCCAAGGAATCCATTTGGATTAAAAAAATTTCCCATGAGATTGATGTGGTACCTAGTAGTAAAGATCATATCACATTATATTGTGATAATAATACAATGAAGACTCTTGAAAAAGATCCATGGTCACACCAATAGATAAAGCATATACTCTGGAAGTATAACCTCTTGAGGAATTTTTATCAGAGGGGTGAAGTTGTAGTAAGTAGAGTACCCATGAAAGAGAATGTGCTAGACCCCTTAACTAAAGGCCTATCTCATCAGAATCATGAGTATCATGTGAGAGCTGGTGGAATAAAGGTTGCTAGTAGTTGGATCAAGTTTAAGTGGGAGTCTCTTAGAGTTAGTTCCCTAGAACCAACATATGTGTACTTTATAATAACCTATATCCATAGTTTTGAATATTAATAATCTTCTTATCACATCATGATTTTTCTTATGCGTAACATAGTATGTGATAATGTTACAAGAGTATCTGTCATACTAAAAAGTTATAGAAATTCCCTACTATGATGGGAACTTGTAAGTGCTACAAAACTATTCTTAAATATATGTTCTATAGCCAGATGATGTCATTTGAGAGTGTAAGAACCTGGTTCTTCGTTGAGGTAAAAATTTTGTGTTTTTCATCTATTCTCAATTTAATTGATTTAATATGGCCTTTTATGAATGCCTGTTGGGGTCATGGAGGTCTCTGGGGGGTTTGGGGCTGGTCTAGATCCCAAAACCTGAGTTTTAGGTGAAAATAAGGGGATACACAGTTAGTGAAAACCGTGTAGGTTGGGTCGCATGGCCGTGCGGTAGCTCTGCAATTTCAACAAACTTTGACAGAGGCTTGAGGACAGTTACCACACTGTTAGTGCAAACCATACATGGTAATTGTGCGCTATGCCCCAGATTTATAGGAAGCCTTTAACGGTTTCCACCCGGTTTGAAAAACCATATGGATAAACTATGTGGGCCCTGCTTTGTGTTTTTTTTAATATTTTAATTTTAAATTAAAAATCTTATATTAACTTATTTTGGGGTTTCCTTCAACATACAACAGCCTCCTCCATGAGAAAACCTCTCTTTCAAGCCTATTCTTGGTTTTTATATTCCTTCTCCATCCGAACTCTGATTCGAATGCAGTTTATCTCCTTGGATCCATAACTGTAATGCCTCAATTCCTTTTTAGCCTTTCTTGATTCTTATGGATATCAATTGCACTATTTGGATTTGAACTTATATGCCATAATATCCTATTCTTCATCCATTTTCATATTTATTCCAAATCGGGACAAATCAAAGCTTGATACTGGATGAACTATCTAGAATGAGCCTAAGGTAGGTGGTCTCATGCCTTCCATTAATTGTTGAGTTGTTTATATGTACCAGAGTGCCTCACACCCATTTTTGGGGTGTCGATTTGAATTATAATTGAACCCTGTTGTTTCCTATTGTTGTTTAGGTAATGGAATAAGTGTTTTAATGCACGTATGAGTTCCCTTGATTAAGGGAAACCCCATGAATGAGTTCCCTGAGATGACCTTTTATGGATTTTTGGCCTAGGATTCCTATGAGGCATGCCTTGAATTCCCTTTCATGGGTTATTAAAAATGAATTAGATTATTAATGGAATTACAAGTTTGTTAAATTATAAATGAATCGATTGGGTCATGGTATGGTTGAATTTTTCCTTGACCCTTATATGCCTATGCTTGTTTAAGCATGTTCGAATTGATTTTCTTATTCTATTGACCTGCCCACATGAGTTGAATAATGTTAAATCATTGTAATGGTTTAATTTTAATGTGATTCTTGTTATGACAAATGTTCCCATGTGAGTAAATGAAAGTCCAAGACTTATGAGGTTGGTCCTTTCTTAAGACACCCTTCAACAGTGTGTTATATTAGATGCTTTTCAGTTTTTACCTTAGCATGCCCAATGAAATTTTAAATAATATTTTGAATGATGAAATGGTAAATAGCCTTGGGTGAATCATGGATTTAGTTTAGAATTCCATGGATGGGATCATGTGACTATTGTACCTTCCTACATAGAGATAATCATGGATTTAACTTAGAATTCCATGGATGGGATCAAGGGTTAAATATGATTATGTCTTGAGTGATACATGGATCCATTGAGGGATTCCATGGATGGGTTCATAGAGGATTTACTTAAATGTTGAGTGAATCATGGATCTCTATATGACTGACATGAAGGGGATTAAGAAAAATTTGGATTATATGTCATGAGTGATACGTGGGGCTTCCCTATAGGACCACCAAGGATGGGCTTAGTTGACATGGAACTATACCACACCTAGAGTGATACTAGGCTCCTGATAGGTTTTCCAGGATGGGCTTGTAGGGTGTTGGTGGATTTTCACCCAGAGTGTTACTTGAATTCCAACTTAGGAATTTCAAGTATAGGCTAGGGTTATAAATTGAATATTGAATTGGAATAACTTATAACGCATCTACCAAGCCAAAGAAAAATCTTGGATTCAGTCTTCACTTATGCTTGCTTATATGGCCTTCTAAGACATCTGTTGTGATTACAGTTATACGGGGGATGCCGAGCTTGAGCCAGATCTTGAGACTTATGAATTCAATGTAATTGAATTTTTAAATGGATAATGAAATGAAATGTAAATGGAAACCAATTCTTGTACGATTGTTTACTTTTTGAGTACTTTCTAGATTACTGCTTTCACTATTATACACTACATGTTATATATATTCACTGATAGATTGGAATAGACCTTGGGTGGTTTCCTATTGGGATTTAGTCTCACACCCTATTTGGGTCATGTTTTTGACCCAAATAGATTATATGATTATAGGTGTCAATAAGGGAAATAACCCTCCTATAGGCACTTGATATGATGCTTCAGATCAAGAGAGCATGGGACCAATCCAAGGCTTGTGATGATTCTGAGTTTCATTTTATCCTTTTTGTAATTTTGGTACTTGTATTGTATATGAAGGCAATATACCTGTCTTAAATACTTTATTAGAAATATGTGACATGTATCATCATTTTGTGTATGATATGATTTTGGTTTAATTATATTATTGGTCTTCCGTTGTTTAATTCTGTTACATGGAATTACTTTTCCCGATATTGAATTGTTATTGTATTCCACTGTGTTACACTCTGCTAATGAGGGCATAGTCTCCCTAATATCACATCTAGGCCATCACTACTAGTTGGCAACCTCTAGCATTTGAGGAGATATGCTTAAGGCCATGTGGCCAACTGGGCTTGGAGAACTGTTATGTGGCATCTGAGTCTGGGATGTTACTAAGTGGTATTAGAGTATGTTTTTCTACATTTATTTAGTATTTGGTTATAATAGAAAGGGATAGTAAGAAAATGGGATTTTTTAATAAGCTGTGCTCGATAGTAGCTACCCCGCGTACATGGAAAATCCAAATTGTCTCAAATTGAATTGTGATTTTTTTATTTTGAGCTATTACAGTTGATTCGATTTCAGCATTGGGTGACACACTTATATTATGCTGTTATTATTGATATGATTGTGGGTTATATTGGGTTGAAACCTAATGAAATGAGGGTATGACATCTCATTAATCATATAGGAACTTGTTAAAAATCACATGCCATGCATAATTTCCATGCCATTTAGAGAGAATTACTGATTTATGTTGTTGTTATAGATGCTATGATAGATATGCCTACTGTTGTGATTAGTATATTGGAATATATTATGGAATGGAATGGATGGATACCAAGATTTGGACCCTGAGGTGTATGATCCCTCTTGGATTAGAATTTGGTGGATCATGTTGTGGACTTAAAGTGAATTGTGTTACGATGTTCTATATGTGGATGCGAAGATTTGATTCACGGGGAGTATGGGCCCCCACAAACCGGAATTCATCATACCACTGGTTTACCTTTTTGAAAGGGATGTGATAAATATGAAATTAATATGAAATCAATTGAAATTAAAATGGTTTTGATAGATAACTTGACCAGAACAAACCTTAGTAGTGGGATTTTGGTAGTCTCTCATTTGTTTGACACCTAGACCTAACCCATGGGTTGGTAGAGGGGTGGGTTCTTATAGGAAGGTTTTGACCTATCTAGTTTTGATAACTACACTTTTGAGCTGTGAACCCTAAAAAAGATTTTGAACTGAGGCATGTGTTTGACATTGTAAAGTCAAGCCACCATGAAGACCTCAAGATGTACATCGGGAGTGTGGTGACAAACATACCCCAGAGGTGGTAGGCCATGAGCTATCAGTAGATCCTCTAGTTGTTCTAGTTGTGACACTAGATTTTATATCAGATGTAGGTTTTGATGCATAGTTCTGTGAAGGCTTTATAAGGTTCATGAAAACATTTCAGGGAGCACCACAACCTGCCATGTCTATAGAAGAGCTGACGCGGGTGTTCCAGTAGCAGCATCGGCCCGCATTTTTGGCAGACGGTGGAACAGAAGATGCAGAGTCATGGATAAAGGCCATGTTTTCTATATTCGAGCATTTATATATGCCTCCTGATATGAAGTTAAATCTCTCTACGTATATGCTACACGATTCCTCCAAGATATGGTGGGATGTTATCACTTGGACGGAGCGTCATCGAGATATGGCATGGGGATATTTTCAGATAGTCTTTTATGATTACTTCTATCCTAAGATGCTGAGGGCTGATAGAGCCTGAGAGTTTATGAATATGGAGTAGGGTGATTTTTCAGTTATGGACTATTCATCCCATTTTACTCAGCTCCAATGATTTACACCTATTCTGATGGGTGGCGATGTATCAAAGGCTAGGTTATTTAAGGATGGTCTAATGTATGACATATGATCATAGGTGAATGTATTCAGGTTAACTACTATATCTTCTATAATGAATCAAGAACTGATTACATAGCGTAACCAAAGGGAGTCTAGAGGTGCGAGCTAGGGCAGTTCGTCACCTAGATCTGGTACTGTCTCAACCGGTAGTAGGAAGCGTCATCTGGAGCTTCCTCGTGGTGATGTTAGCAGTCAAAACATATCTTCAGGTAGCCAAGTGAGGTTCTACCAGTGTGGTAGGCTAGGGAATACAAGGATGAAATATCTGCTGGACCCAGTCAAATGCCGATCTTACGAAAAGATGGGTCATCTACAACACTTTTGTATGATGTTTCCACCATCAGCTAGTGAGAGAGGGTCTACACTAACTCCATGTTCTGGAGTGGGCTTTGCAGCTTCTCACCAGATAGGGATATGGAGTACATCTAGCTTTTTAGGCTGAGGTGGTGGTCATGCTCATGGTATCCAGACCCCAGGTTCTCAGCGACAGCAGGGTGGACCAGCTTAGGGTATCCAAGCAGTGTCATAGGGCTGCAGTACAGGTCAGGAATATGCAGTGCAATATAACCAGTAAGAGTTGGATCCCAAAAGTTATACTGTTAGAGGTACTATTCTAGTATCCTCTGTTTTAGATTATGCACTTTTTAATATAAGGGATTCACATAGTTTCATATTTGTTCCTGTTGTGGAGAGCCTTAGTTTTTGTGTTTTTTCTTCTAATGGTGTTATGATTCTATACACTTCGTTAGGGATGAGAGCAAAATGTGTGCATTAGTGTAGAGAGTGACCCCTTGAGGTTGATGCATGTCACTTTGCATGGTACCTCTAAGTCCTTGAGATGATAGGAATCGATATCATTCTTAGGATGGACTGGTTGGTTCCCTTTCAAGTATTTGTTGATTGACATTTCCTTAGGGTGAGTTTTACATTACCAGAGGGTGGATTGTTTCTACATAAGGGTGAATGAGATGTTCAGGTGAGCCAAGCTGGACCCAAGCATCATGGGTTGGGAGAGATGAGAACCCATATTATGATTTTGTATCTAGATGATTAGGGAACACATAAGATTGATTTTCCTCCAGTAGTTGACCATTTCAGGGACATCTTATTGGAATACTTTTCAAGTTTACCTCTGATGAGAGAGGTAGAGTTCTCTATCGATCTAGTTCTAGGAGCTTCACTGATATCCAATCCTACATACAGGATAACTACGACAGAGTTCTAAGAGATCAAGAGGTAGCTAGAGGATTTAGAGGTAAAGGGTTTCATCTGACCCATTACTTCTCTGTGGGGTTTGATAGTCCTTTTTATAAAAAAGGTAGATGGTACCCTCAATATATGTGTGGATTATTATAAATTGAACCAGTTGATGGTTGAGAAACGCTATCCTATGCCGTGGATAGATGATCTATTCAACCATCTTCAAGGAGATCAGGTTTTCCCAAAGATTGATTTGAGATCCGATTATCATCAGGTGCATGTTAGATCATCAGACATACCTTGCACAACCTTTTAAGGTAGGAATAGTCTGTATGAGTACTTGGTAATTCCATTTGATCTCACAAACGCATGAACAATCTTTATGGAATTGATGAACCAAGTTTTCCATCCTTATATTGACTTGTTTTTCTTGGTTTTCATGGATGATATCTTGGTGTATTCTCACAATTGAAACGACCATGCCAAACATATTGAGACAATTTTTAATAAAATGAGAGATCATGAGTTATATGATTAGATCTAAAAGTTCCACTTTTGGATGGATTAGATTCAATTCCTAGTTCACATCATCTCATAGACAAGAGTATCAGTGGACCCAGAGAAGGTGAAATAAGTTGTTTCCTAGGAGCAGCCCAATAACACCTTTGAGGTGTAGAGTTTATTAGGGCCGGCTGGTTAATACAAGCATTTCATATAGGAATTATCAGGATTAGCGACACCATTGACATGATTGACTAATAAGGGTGTGAAGTATGTGTTGGTTGGAGTGGATACTCAAGAGGGGGGGGGGTGAATTAAGTTCCAATTAAAATTTCTGTTAAAAATTATTTCTATTAAAATCCCCAATTTATAAAACAAGTTAAACTGTAGTGATTTTGTAGAACTATAAAGGTTCAATTAGGTTCTCAAAAGATTGATTAGGTCTCATTTAATTTAATCAGAAGATTAAATTATCTTTTGAAACTAATCTACTGATTTAAAATAGTTACAAACACTTGCTAGATTAACTATCAAAGTAACTTTAAAATAGTTTTTTATTTAAAAGTAATTAGCAACGGAATATAAAATATATATATAGTATCCTTTAAACTTAATCTAAGATGCAAAGAAGATGTAACCAAGAGCTTCAGTCTCAATCCTTGACTTAGTCCTCTCAAACAATTTATATAAATTTGATCCACACCCTAGATTGGGTTTAACAACAGTACAATACTATCCAGGTCCTAAGACCTCTACCACTATTCTTCGTGGGAAAACAAATCCAACAACACACCGACTATCCATGTCCTACTTTACCTCTACCACTATCCTTATTGGGATACAAGAAAGTATAGAAATTTTGGTGTGAGGATTTAGTATCCTCCAGTTTAGCACACGAGTCAGTGTGTTTGTAAAATATATAGAGTACACACACTACTCGAAAAAGTAAATAATAAATCACTTAGAGAGAGTAGATAAGAGTTTATAATGCTCTAGTGATTAATAGTTCAACTTTGGACTCATTGGATTTAGTAGAAATGCTTCTGAGTCCTTCTCTTGTTTTTATGTTGAAAAAAAGAGTGTCGTGGTTCATATTGTGTTCTTCATGGGTGAATATGTTCTGTACTTTGTGTGTTCTTCAGTAGTGTAGGATTTCATGTATGGGACAAAGATTTTCTTGAAGATCTTGCAATCTCTTCTTCGTGATCAGGATTTCTTTTCTATTTTGTACAGTGCTTGCGTGTATTGTCTGTATTTGCGCGTATTTCTCTTGGGCACACTTCTGTACTGAAGCTCAATCTTCCTTATATTCCACGAGCTCCAGCAATAGGAATGATTACCTTTTCATAGGTACGAGGTATGGTTTCTTAACATTCCAACAACTATCATTAAATATCATTAATTGCATTAGAAATATCAAATATGAACATTAGAATTATTTAAATAATATTGAAAAAAAGGTTAAGAAATGGTGTCACAGTAGTTATGAAAATGGTGTCTCCTTCATGGTATGTCCTTCATGGTAAGTCCTTCACGGTATTCCCTTCACGATATGCCCTTCACGATATTTCCTTCACGGTGTCTCCATGTCACGGTGTCTTACTCATAGTGTCTGAGTCACGGTGTCTGTCTTATGATTTCTGGTTTCTGGTGCCTTGCTCATAGTGTCTGGATTCACGGTGCCTTGATGTCTGAGTCTTGCTAACTGTGTTTGGCACTTAGAAAAACAAAGGGTCTAGCTTACGGTGTCTGTTCTTAGTATCTTGCTTCACGGTGTCAGGCTTACTATGTCACGGTGTCTCGTGGTGACGATGTCTGAGACTTAAGCTTCACAGTGTCTGATTCACTATATCAGGGTCACGGTGTCTGTCTTACTGTGTCAAGCTTCACAATTTCTTGTACTTAGGCAAATAACCGTGTTCATACTTAAACAGTAATATGCATAAAATGAATTTAACGTAACCATTATAAAGTATAAGATAACTTAAAACATAAATACACATGATTGATAATATTTGTGAAATTTGTGATCATGAATAAGATTTGTAATTATTATTGAGATTTTTGATCATTAAAACATGATTAATACATGAGGAGTCCAACAATCTCTCCATTTTTGATGATCACAAATCATGTACAGGTAAAGTATAAATGATATGAAACTATAGAGAAGATAACATATAGAATACCATATAACTGTTTCTCTCCCTTTTGGGATTATCAAAAAGTTAAAAGAAGAGAGGGAAAACAGTGCATATGTCATTAAAAGTGTTCAGAATACAACATTCAGTAGAAATACAAAAAATAAAGACATCCCCATCAAAATAATTAGTAATCACTGGTTTTCTTCAGGGATTGGCCTTTTCTTTGCCTTTATCAACAGCAGAGGAGGTGTCCATAGGGGCAGTTGCTGATGTAGAAGAAGTCATGGAAGTGGTAGAAAAATAAGGTAAAGGTATACCTTCGAAGATATAGGGAGCCAAAATGGGAGCAATAGAAGATCGAGTCTGTGGCTGATCAAGAATTACTGGCCGGATCTGAGTTAGGGCTTGGCTAACTAACATGGCAGTGGAGGATAAGGAAGGGAGTCCAAGTCTGAGAGGGGAAACAGCTGGAGAAACTATTGCTGTACTCTGGACATGAAGGTAAGGCTTTAGAAGATTGATGAAATCTGTAATAATTTCTCCTCCATATTGCATTGCCTTTTCAAAATCATCTTTATTCTCCATGAACTTGTCCAACAATCTGGTAAACTCGGTGAGCTTCTGAACTTGAGTTTTGAAAGCCTAAGTCGCAGGAGGTATTCTCAAATTCTAGACAAGATACTTAAAGTGATTGGTCATATCAGATTTAGTGAAAATCTGGTTGAGATAGAAATCTATCTTCTTGGTGATCTCCTGCTGAACATCATTGGCAATCTTAGAATGAATTTTCACCAGATCAAGCGCTATATCACTATTCTTAACAACTTAAGATAAGGGATCCAAATCAAATCCATTGAAGGCATGCTGAATTCCTTCCTTGATTATGGATCTGAGCGAGAATGATCCAAAGAAGATGTGGAGGTCTGACCAGAGGAAGTAGAAGCCTTGACAGCTACGGTCAGAGACTTGAGCTGTTTCAGGACCTTTTGTAGATAGAAATTGTATTCATCTATAAGTTACATGCTCTCTCATGCGTTGAATTATCTTTGTGTGCCTTTATCCAGTATTTTCATAAAAAGATAATAGGTAGGGATGCATTTGGGACACAATATCTCGATAAATGTTGGAAACAGTAGGTTCAGGAGAAGCAGCAATAGGTGCAGGCTCTGATCTTGAATGCAGTTCTTTCTGGAGGTTTTCAACCATACCTTTCTAATTTGAAACATCAGTACTAAGCATCTTGTTTTCAACCCTTACTTCATGAATTTCATGGATCATCCTGGGTTGAATGTGCAGAATAATGTTTTCTAAAAGCATCGAGGAATCTTCCTGACTTAGTTGAGTCATAGGACGAGGTTGAGAGGACAAGATCTTCTCCACTCTAGATAAGATATTATCTCCAAAAACTTTCAATTCATCTTTACTCACAAACAATTGCTGATCAGGTAAGGGTTCAGGTGAAGGTGGAGGTACAGGTGCTGGTTTAGGTTTTGGTTGAGGTTCAGGTTGAGGGTCAGGATGAGGCTCAGGTTCAGGGTGAGTGACTGAATTCAATTGAAACAAAGAAGAGAGATCAATTCCAGTTGCAGTCACTTGCTGAGATTCAGTCACATCATAGAAGCTAGGGAATTCATACCGAGTGTACACAGAGTATGAATCAGTTGGTTGAGATACTTCAGCAGACTCAGCTTCATTAGTCTCAGCTTCATTAAACTCAAGATTTTGAGTTTCCTCCCCCTCAACATGTGCATCCTTTTCAGGAACTAGAGTCTTAGTAGCTTGTTCAAGATTCACAGGATCTGCTCTAATCTCCTCATCCATTTCTTGCCTAGCCACTTGAAATGATATTTCCATCCTCTCTTCAGTAGAGGGTATGATTTCAAGAACAGATTGTTCCTCAGGTAATATTTCTAGGATTGCTTCATTTACAGCAGGGAGTTCTTCTAAACTTTCATCTAGCACAGTAGAGAGTTCCTCTAAATTTCCTTCTTCCATTACAAGGATTTTTTCTACTAGAGTCTCTATCATGGCTTGCTGCTCAGATTCTAGGGTAATCAAATCTCTTGCAGCCTCAGATTGAATTTCCAGGTTAATATCATCTCTTGGGGCAAGAGTTTCTTTTTCAAGAACAACAGAATGATCAACATTCCTTTCTTTTTCAACAACAACTTCTTCCCTATGAGATACTTCAGCAGGAATAACAGCAGGGACAATAGTCCTTTATTTCTCAACAGGAGCTTCTTCCTTATGAGGTACTTCAGCTAACTCTTCATCTTATTCTTCTTCATCTTCTAAGTATTCCACAACTTCATCTGGTTCTAAACCAGGATTAGTAAATCCCTTTGGCCTTGTTGGATAATCCACAGGATTATACTTCTTATAAAGCTGATCGTTATCCTCAACCCACTCCTTCTTCCAAGGGTTCCAATTTATTTTTATCCTTTTGATGTTAGGTTTGGATAGGCAGTATTAAAAATCCGTAAGCACTTCCTCATTTGGCCCAACTACTCCTTTTGCAACCAGCATTGCTGAAATCATCCTAGAGTAAAAAAGGGAAGTGGACTTGGATGTGACCTTAATCAATTCAAACATATGGTGAATGATATACTTTCAAAGATTAATTTTATAGCCATTCTTCATCAGATGAATCAGGAACACATCCTGATACTTCAAGATAGAAAAGTATCCTTTCCTTGGGCTAATCAAATTCTGAACAAATTTAAACAACAGTCTTGTCTCCCCATCAAGTTCAGCAGCTATGGCCCTTCTCTTGGTGCCATTTCCAGTTATGATTTCCAAAGAATTTTACAGGTCAAAGATATCGGTTTTAGGAGGAGGGTCTCTTTGGTAATCACCACAAATCCCTTCATGAGGAATCCTTAGGCATGCAGCCCATATCCTTGAAGCGAATGAGCATTTTTGTCCACTGACCTAACTTTTCACCATATAGCTTTCACTAGCATCAAAAGAAAACTTTAAATATTGGTAAAACTGAGATACCAACCTCGGGTAAACAGGTCTATATTTTCTGGAGAACCATTAAATCCATCCTTGTTCTCTTAAGACTTTTAAAACCAGAGACTTTCTGGACAACAACCACTCAGGGTAAACTTCCTTCTCAGGAACTATAGTGTGGTTGAAAAGGTTTGGATTCAGGGGTCCTTCGGGTGCAAGCTTCAGTACTATCTTCTTCTTCTTCGAGTTGTGTTTCTCAGGGGTAGATGAAGACATAAACTTCATCCTTGGAATCCACTGAAGGTTCTGGTGAGAGAGAAGGAGATAAGGGTTGCAAGGTTAAGAAGGTTCGGAAAGAGTGAGCAGGAGAGATTTTGGGTGAAGAATCGAGTGAAACCCTTGTGTTTTATCATTTGGGAATGTCAAACATCATAAAAAAAAACGTGGGAAAGGAAATAGCGGTGAAATAAAAAATAACGCAAAATGGGTTAAAATAAATGCATAAATAATCTTCACGGTGAGACTATGAGTATTCTTGACGGTGCGATGATAAGTGGTCGTCACGGTGAGACAGTCAGTGGTCGTCACGATGAGACAGTGAGTGCTCTGTTCAGTCACTGTGAGACAGTCAGTAAACTGTTCAGTCACAGTGAGACAGTCAGTGACAAACCGTGAACACAAAGTGTTAACTGTGAGACCGTAAGCATGAGACAGTAACCAAGAAACAGTGAATATGAAACAGTAAAGTAAAATATAGCAAAATATTAAACAGTAAGACCAGTAAGATATCTATTTGTGATTGATCATGCCAAGATCATGTATGATGTAATCTAATCTCTTAGAATTTAATGGTTTAGTGAATATATCAGCAAGTTGATATTTAGTACCAATTAATTCCAAGGTGATATCACCTTTTTGATAATTATCCCTCAAAAAGTGATGTATTACATCAATATGTTTTGTCCTAGAGTGTGAAACAAGATTATTTGAGATGTTAATAGCACTTGTGTTGTCATAATTTATTGGTACATGTCTGAATTGATATCTATAGTCTAGTAATGTGTGTTTCATCCACAAAATTTGTGCACAACAACTTCCAGCAGCTATGTATTTAGCTTCTGTAGTAGATAATGCAACACAATTTTGTTTCTTACTGCACTATGATACTAGTGACTTGCCTAAAAGGTGACATGTTCTAGAGGTTCTTTTTTTATCTAACTTATAGCCAACAAAGTCAGCATCAGAATAACTGACCAGTTCAAATGATTGTCCTTTAGGATAGAATAGTCCTAAATTGGGTGTATGCTTGAGGTATTTAAAAATTATCTTTACATCATTTAAATGTGATTATTTAGGGTTTGCTTAAAAATGAGCACACATACACACAATAAACATAATATCAGGATGGCTAGCAGTCAAGTATAGTAGACTTCCAATCATTCCTATATAAGTGGTTTGATCAATAGATTTTCCATCTTCATCAAGATCCAACTTACAGTTGGTACATATAGGAGTGTCACTACTTTTAGTGCTATCTAATCCAAAACGTTATAGAATATCTCTAGTATATTTACTTTTAGTCAAAACAATTCCATCATTATTTTTAAAGATTTTAAATCCAAGAAAGAATTTTAGTTCACCCATTAAACTCATTTCAAATTCGTTTTGCATCATTTTAGAAAAATCAACACATAATGAATTTTTTGAAGATCCAAAAAATAATATCATCTACATACATTTGAACAACTAAAACATCATTAGAAATACATTTTATAAAGAGGTTAGGATCATTTATTCCTTTTGTAAAACCTTTGGAAATTAGAAAAGTACTTAATCTGTCATACCAAGATCTTGGAGCTTGCTTTAAACCATATAATGATTTTGATAATTTTAAAATATGATTTGGAAAATGAGGGTTTGTAAATATAGGGTTTTGTTCAAAAAAAACATCCTCAGCTATATACCCATTTAAGAATACACTCTTAACATCCATTTGAAATAGTTTGAAATTCAGATTTGCAGCATATACAAGTAGGATTACAATGGATTCAAGTATTGCTACTGGAGAAAAAGTCTCCTCATAGTCAATTCCTTCTTCTTGACTATATCCTTGTGCAACTAATCTACCCTTGTTTCTAAATATGTTTCCAGCTTCATCTACTTTATTTCTAAACACCCATTTAGTACCTATGGTGAATGTGTCCTTGGGTCTTTCTACAAGTTTCCAAACTTTATTTCTTTCAAACTGATTGAGTTCTTCTTGCACAGTAATTACCCAAAATTCATCATTGATAGCATCATCAATGTTTTTAGGTTCAAGTTGTGACAAGAAGGCTTGATGTTCAACCTGATTTCTAAGAGAATAACTAGTCTGTGTCCCTCTATCAAGATTACCAACAACAGTATCTAAAGGATGATTCTTTAGAATCCTAGTTGATCTAGTAAAAGTAGAACTAGAAATTTCAGGTTCTTCTCTAGGTTCAGGTTCATTAGGAGAAGATTCTGAAATATTTCCAGAACTGGATTTCTTTATAATAGGTTCATTGATTTTATCATTGAGGTCCATGATAGATAAATCTTCTTCAAGATTTTCAAGAGATGACTTAGGTTCATGTGGATCATTTTCATCAAATTTGATGTGAACAGATTCTTCCACACACTTTGTTATTTTATTAAATACTCTATAGGCTTTTCTAGAAATTGAATATCCTAAAAAGATTCTTTCATCACTTTTAGAAGCAAACTTGTCAATATTATCCTTGGTATTGAGAATAAAAACTTTACAGCCAAAAACTCTAAAGTAATTAACCAGTCTTTCTATTGTTCCACAATTCATAAGGGGTCTTCTTGAGAATTGGTCTAATTAATACTCTATTGATTATGTAGAATATTGTATTAATAGCTTCATCCCAAAAGTAAATAGGTAGGTCATATTCACTAAGCATAGTTCATACATTTTCTTAAAGGGTTCTATTTTTTCTTTCTACTACACCATTCTGCTGAGGTGTCCTATGGGCAGGGAAATTGTGAGTATAGCCATTTTATGAGCAAAAGGATTCAAACTCATGATTTTCAAACTCATTACCATGATCACTTCTCAAGTTCTTAATCTTAAATCCACTAAGGCTCTCTACAGACTTGGAGTATTTAATAAAGTAAGAGAAAGCTTAACTTTTGTGAGATAAGAAGTATACCCAAGTATATCTAGAAAAGTCATCTACCAAGACATAAAAATAGTGATTCCTATTTAAACTAGAAACTTTAGAAGGTCTAAACAAGTCCATGTGAAAAAACTCAAGAGGTTGAGAAGTTGAAACTTCTTTCTTTGATTTAAAAGAAACTTTATGTTGCTTTCCCTTTTGATAGGGATTACAAACTTTATCATTTGGAAACTCAAGTGTGGGTAAGTCTCTAACTAAGTTCTTCCTAGTTAGTTTTCTAAGTTAATGTATATTATAGTTTCTCAATCTTCTATTACAAAGCCAATACTCTTTATGAAAAGCATTTAAACAAGTAATATTTTTTTAGCTAAAGAATTCAAATCAATAGCATAAACATTTTCATTTCTCAAAGAAAAAAATACTAAAACATTCTTAGAATTAAAAAAATTAAAAGAATAATTTTCAAACTTAAAATTAAATCCATCATCACAAAACTGAGAGATAATTAACAAGTTATATTTAAGTCCATCAATGAATAAAACTTTAGAAATTAAAACTGAGTTAGTGTTACCAATTTGGCCTAGGTCGATGATCTTTCCTTTAGATTTATTACCAAAGGTGAAATAGTCTCCATCAAACTTTATTATGATTTTAAATCACGAGAAGTATCCTGTAATGTGTCTTGAACATCCGTTGTCCAAGTACCATGTCTTCCTACAGGAACTCTTTAAGCATGTCTCCTACAAAATAGATTTAGATGGAAAATGATTTTGGTACCCAAATCTTCTTGGGTCCAGACAGGTTAGAATTCAAAGCTTTAGGTACCCAAATTTGTCTTATGGGTCTCATATAATTAATAGATTCAACATATTTTTACAAATAAACTCTATTTGATCTATAACTATGTGAGTAACTAGTTGAAGCATATGAATTTCCAGAACTAGAACTAGCAGAATTTTTTCCAGATTTAGGAACAAATTTATTTTTGGTAAACTGTCTCTATCCAGGTTGGTATCCCAAACCAGTAGTATACTTTGGTGCAACTTTTTTACATAAAATTTGAGTTAGTGTGTCTTTTCCATTTGTGGAATTTTATAAGTCCTTTCTCAGTTGCTCATTAGACAGTTTCAGTTCAGTATTTTCCTTAAGTAATTGAGCATTCTTTTCTTTTTCTATTTCAAGGGAAGATTTAACATTTGAAGTGAGAGCATGCTGTTTCTTTAATGACATATATTTTTCCTTAAGATCATTACAGGTTTCTTCTAGCATGTTAAAATATTCAAATATTTACTCACTAGACATGTTTTCAGATTCAGAATCAGAATCAGTTTCAGAATAATATGAATTTAAAGTAGGAGTGTCCAGTGTTACCTCTGATGTGTTTGTCATAAAACACATGTTATCTTTATGAGAGTCTTCATCCTTAGTAGAATCAGAATCACTTGAAGTGTCTTTTGAAGCACTCCAAGTTGCTTTCATTGCATTCTTGTACTTACTATCCTTGTAGTCATGTTTCTTCTTGAACTTCAATTTTGGGCAGTCAGCTTTTATGTGACCTTTTCTTTTTCATTCATAGCAAACAACTTCATCACTCTTATAAAATTTCTTCCAATATTTATTCCAGTGTTCTTTGTTGTCATATTTACCTTTGTAGTTTTATTTTTTAAAGAATTTCTTCTTCTTATATAATTTCTTGAATCTCATGGCTATCTGAGCCATCTCAGCATCACTATCAGATTCTGAACTCTCACTTGTTGAGCTTTCAGTTTGTATGTGAACCTTTTCTTTTTTCCTTTCTCTTCGAAGCAGTAGACTTAAATGCCACTGAATTCCTTTTTGGTTCATCATTTTCCTCCTTATTTACTTTGAGTTCTTCCTCATACATCATAATCTTACCAATAAGCTCTTTAACAGGCAGAGCACCAATGTCACATGATTCTCTTATTGAAACAGAAGTGCCTCTCCATCGATCTGGAAGACATCTCAATATTCTCATGATTTGTTCCTTTTCTCGAACAGACTTTCCCAGTGAGATCATAGTGTTGACGATCTCATTAAACCTGAGATACATGTCAGAGATATGTTCATCAGGCTTCATTTTAAAATTATCATATTTAATAGTATAAGTGTTTAATCTCATTTCTTTAACATTGGTTGTTCCTTCATGAGAAACACCCAAAGTATCCCATATTTCATAGGCAGTTTTTCAAGAAGAGATGCGATTAAATTCCTCATCTCCTAATGCACAATACGAAGCATTTATAGCTTTACATTTATTATTGTAAGCTACTCTAGTAGGTTCATCCCAAGTGGTTCTTTCAGTTTCTGGAATCTTATATTGAGTCTCTATAGCAGTCCAGATATCAAATCCCATGCTCTCTAAGTGAATTTTCATCTTAAGTTTCCACTGGTCATTATTTGTACCATTAAGGAAGGGTGGCCTGTTGGTAGCATCACCTTCTAGTCTATTATCCATAATAAGATTTTAGAAAATATATTTAAAGAGATAAAATTTAGAACTAACAGAAATTTAAGATCTTTAAAGATGAAACTAAAATCATAGTTGAAAAATAGATTATTTCAAAATCCTGTATTAATAAAAACAACCTCTGATACCAAATGTTGGTCGGATTGGATACTCAAGAGGGGGGTGAATTGAGTTCCAATTAATATTTCTATTAAAATTATTTCTATTAAAATCCCCAATTTATAAAACAAGTTAAACTATAGTGAATTTATAAAACTGTAAAGGTTCAATTAGGTTCTCAAAAGATTGATTAGGTCTCAGTTATTTTAATCAGAAGATTAAATTATCTTTTGAAACTAATCTACTGATTTACAATAGTTAAAAACACTTGATAGATTAACTATCAAAGTAACTTTAAAATATTTTTGTATTTTAAAGTAATTAGCAGCGGAATATAAAATATATATATATTATCCTTTAAACTTAATCTAAGATGAAAAGAAGATGTAACCAATAGGTTCAGTCTCAAGCCGAGACTTAGTCCTCTCAAACAATTTATATAAATTTGATCCACACCCTGGATCGAGGTTAACAACAGTACAAGACTGTCCAGGTCCTAAGACCTCTACCACTGTTCTTCGTGGGAAAATAAAGACAACAACACACAGGATGTCCAGGTCCTACTTGACCTCTACCACTATCTTTAGTGGGATACAAGAAAGTGTAGAATGTTTGGTGTGAGGATTTAGTATCCTCCAGTTCAGCACAAGAGTCAGTGTGTGTGTAAAATATATAGAGTACAGACACTGCTCGAAAAATTAAATAATGAATCACTTAGAGAGAGTAGATAAGAGTTTAGAATTCTCTAGTGATTATCAGTGCAGATCTGGACTTGTTGGATTCAGTAGAAATACTTCTGAGTCCTTCTCTTATTTTTCTATTGAAAAATAGAGTGTCGTGGTTCAGCTTGTGTTCTTCACGAGTGAAGATGTTCTATACTTCGTGTGTTCTTCAGTAGTGTCAGATTTATTGTATGAGACAAAGATATTCTTAAAGATCTTGCAATTTCTTCTTCGTGCTCAGGATTACTTTTCTGTTCTGTACAATGCTCGTGTGTATTGTTTGTATTTGCACGTATTGCTCTTGCTCACACTTCTCTACTGCAGATCAATCTTCCTTATATTCCATGAGATCTAGAAATAGGAATGATTACCTTTTCATAGGTACGAGGTATGGTTTCCTAACATGCCAACAACTATCATTAAATATCATTAATTGCATTAAAAACATCAAATATGACTGTTAGCATTATTTAAATAATATTGAAAAAAGGTTAAGAAACGGTGTCACAGTAGTTATGCAAACGATGTCTCCTTCACGGTATGTCCTTCACGGTACGTCCTTCATGGTATGACCTTCACGGTATACCCTTCATGGTATGTCCTTCACGGTGTCTCCGTGTCATGGTGTCTCGCTCACGGTGTCTGAGTCACGGTGTCTGTCTTACAGTTTCTGGTTTCCAGTGCCTTGCTCACAGTGTCTGGATTCATGGTGCCTTGATGACTGTGTCTTGATAACTGTGTTTGGCACTTAGACAAACAGAGGGTTTGGATTACGGTGTCTGTTCTTAGTATCTTGCTTCATGGTGTTAGGCTTACTGTGTCACGGTGTCTCATGGTCATGGTGTCTGAGATTAGGCTTCACGGTGTCTGCTTCACTATATCAGGGTCACAGTGTCTGTCTTACTATGTCAAGCTTCACGGTGTCTTGTACTTAAGAAAATAACTGTGTTCAGACTTAAACAATAATATGCATAAAATGAATTGAACTTAACCATTATAAAGTATAAGATAATTTAAAACATAAATACACACGATTGATAAGATTTGTGAAATTTGTGATCATGAATAAGATTTGTAATTATTATTGAGATTTGTGATCATTAAAATATGGTTAATACATGAGGAGTCCAATAGTATGTATAGATATATTCATACGAGATGACCTTTCAAGATTTGAAAGGGAGATTGACTTAAACACCAATACTGGTTTTTCCGGAGCCATTCAAGGGTTGAACTCTATACTATGATGCATAAGGTATCATTATAGGAGAAGTTATTATATAGAGGGAATGAGTCATTGCATATGAGTCTTGGTAGTTGAGGCCACATGAGAGGAATTACTCGATGCACGATATTGAGTTGGCTATGGTTGTTCATGCATTATGTTGTTAGAGACATTACTTATTGGAAGAACATTTTGTGGTGTTATCGTACCATAAAATACTCAAGTACATATTTACACAGCATGATCTAAATATGAGGCAATGAAGGTGGGTGGAATACCTTCAGTATTATGACTTCGAGATATCCTACATACCTGGTAAGAGAAATGCGGTACTTGATGCACTGAGCAGGAGGACTCAGATATAGGAAGTGAAATAAGCTAGTAGCGAGTGGCAGCTTATGACATTGTTCTCTGAGATGCACATAGAGGTGCATGATAGTCACAGGAAAACGTTTCTTTCATCCTTAGCTATTACCTCTACCCTACTGAATAGAGTGAGGATGAGGCATCTATTGGATTCTGAAGGCCTAGTTCTAAGAGAGAGTGTAGAAGGTGAGGACCCTCCTCTTGGTTGGACCGTAGGAAAAGATGAAGTTCTGCATTTACATGGTCATGTATGGGTTTCAAAAGACATTCACGAGGAGCTGATGTGGGACTTTCATGTCTCTGTATAGGTAGTTCATCCTGGTGTCACCAAAATGTATTGATATTTACATCGTTGGTATTGGTCTCCAGGTATGAAAAGAGATGTAGCTAGTTTTTTCATGAGATGTTCCACCTATCAACAGGTGAAGGTGTAACACCATCGACCAATCAAACTTCTATAACAATTACTCATTCCTGAGTGAAAATGGAATGATGTCACGATGGATTACATGACAAGTTTACCAAGGACACCTTGAGGTAATGATGCTATTTGGGTTGTTGTTTTCAGGATCACAAAGGTTTCACATTTTCTTCCAATCAAGGAAACATTTAGTATTGATGATCTTGAGTGGTTATACATCTATGAGATTGTACAACTACACAGGGCTAAAAAATCTATCATTTCAGATAGGGATTCCTGATTTAATTCTCATTTCTCGAAAGGGCTATAGAGGGCACTGGGTTCACAAGTGCTTCTGAGCACAACTTACCACCCCTATATAGACAGCCAGTCAGAGTGCACGATTTAGGTGCCTGAGGACATGCTGTAGGCATGTGTCCTAGATTTCAAGGGATCTTGGGAGAAGCACATAACCCTGGTTGAGTTTTCCTATAATAATAGATTTTAGGATAATATTCAGATAGTTCCATATGAGGCCTTATAGGGTAGGCTATTCTGATTACCCCAGTGTTGGATAGAGGTAGGAGAGGCAGCTATGTTGGGACCTCGTCTTGTCCAGGAGACCACAGAACATGTGCAGTTGATTCAGAAGCGGATGGATACTGCACAGTCTCGTCAGAAATCTTAATCCGATCTCTATAAAAGACCTCTAGAGTTCGAGGTTGGGGATTAGGTATTCCTACATGTTTCACTGAGGTTGGGACATAGAAGGATCAAGAGATAGGGTAGGCTTTCAACAATATACGCTGGTCCATTCGAGAATTTGGAGAGAGTCAGTCTGGTTGCCTATCGGTTGCAGTTACCTTAGAGTATCGGGATTTTCATGACATATTCCACGTTTCTCAGCTATGAAATTACTATTCAGACATGTTTCACACTTTTCATCCCTAGGAGTCTTAGTTACAGGTATATACGTCCTTTGAGGAGCATCATATATGAATTGTGGATCATAGCATCAAGGTTCCCCATGGCCGGTCCATTTATTTAGTACGGGTGCTATGGAAACACAAAAAGGTGTAAGAAAAGAGCTGGGAGAGGGATGCCGATATGCGATCGTAGTGGCCAGATTTTTTCTCAGATATTTCATCACCACCCTTGGAAGGGAAATTTGGGGGTAAATTGCTTTAAGGGGGGAAGTTTGTAAGAACCCAGTTCTTTATTGAGGTATGGATCTTGTTTTTTCCATCAATTATTAGTTTAATTTCTTAAATATGAAATTTTATGAATGACCGTTGAGGTTATGGAGGTCTATGGGGTGTCCAGGGCTGGTCTAGAGCCCGAAACACATGTTTTAGTGAAAATAAGGGAAAACAAATTAGTGAAAACCGTGTGGGTTGGGTTGCATGGTCGTGTGTAAGCTCTAAAATTTCAGTAGACTTTAGAAGAGTCTTGAGCACGATTACCCCACAGTAAGTGAAAACTGTGTGGGGTAACCATATGCAATTCCCCAAGCTTACAGGAAGCCTTTCATAGTTTACGCACGGTTTGAAAAACTGTGCGGATAAATCATGTGAGCCCTGCTGTGTGTGTGTTTTTTTTAAATATTTTAATTTTCAATTAAAGATATTATATTAACCTATTTCGGGTTTTCCTTCAACACACAGTAGCCTAATTCATGGGAAAATATATCTTTCAAGCCTATTTTTTGTTTTCAGATTCCTTCATCATCCGAACTCCGATCCGAACACAATTCTTCTCCTTGGATCCGTAATAGTAATGCCTTGATTCTTTTTTAGCCTTTCTCGATTATTCTGGATATTGATTGTGCTATTTGAATTTAGGTTCATATACCCTAATATCCTATTCTTTGACCGTTCTTCATATTTGTTCCAAACCGAGACAAATCATAGCTTGATACTGGATGAGCTATCTAGAACCTTTTGTTAATTATTGAGTTATTTATATATTCCAGAGTGCTGCACACCCATTTTTGGGGTGTCTCATTGAATTATAATTGAACCTTGTTGTTTACTATTATGTTTTAGGTAATTAAATAGGTGTTTTATCACATGTATTAGGTTTTATATATTGATTAAGGTCTATCCCATGGGTGAGTTCCCTTGGATGACATTTTATGGAATTTTGGCCTAGGATGCCTACAAGGCATGCCTTGAATTCCCATTCATGGTTTGTTAAAAATGAATTTGATTATTAATGGAATTAAAAGGATGTTAATCTATAACTGAATTGTTTTGGGCATGAGATGTTTGACTTTCACCTTGACCCTTGTATGCCTATGCTTATTTAAGCATGTTTGAATTGATTTTCTTATTCTGTTGACCTTCCCACGTGAGTTGAATAATGTTAAAGTCGTGTAATAGTTTAATTTTCATGTGATGATTATTATGAGAAATGTTCCCATGTGAATAAATGAAAGGCCAAGCCTTATTAGGTTGGTCCTTTCTTGAGACACCATTTTGTGGTGTGTTATATTATATGCTTTTGGGTTTTGACCTTAGCATGGATAATGAAATGTTAAATAAATTTTTGAATGATGAAATGGTAAAGAGCCTTGGGTGAATCATGGATTCAATTTAGAATTACATGGATGGGAACATGTGACTATTTTACCTTCCTAACTAGAGCGAATCATGGATTCATCTTAGAATTCCATGGACGAGCTCAAGGGTTAAATATGATTATGCCATGAGTGATACATGGATCTATTGAGGGATGCCATGGATGGTCTCATAGAGGTTGTACTTAAATGTTGAGTGAATCATGGATCCCTATAGGACTGCCATGGATGGGATCAAGAGGAATTTGGATTATATGTCATGAGTGATACTTAGGTATTCCCTATAAGACTGCCAAGGATGGGGTCAGTTGACATGGAACTATACCACACCTAGAATGATACCGGGCTCCTGAGAGGTTTGCCGGGATGGGCTTGTAGGGTGTTAGTGGATTTTTACTTGGAGAAATACTTAAAATACAACTTATTAATGTTAAATATAGTCATGTTTTATAAATTAAATATTGAATTGGAATGACTTATGATGCGTCTTCCAATCCAAATCACAAGCTTGGATTCGGTCATCACTTATACTTGCTTAGATGGCCTTCTGAGGCGTATGTTGTGCTTACAGTTATATGGGGGATGCTGGTCTTGAGCCGGATCTTGAGACTTATGAATTCAATGTAATTGAATTGTTAAAAGGATAATTAAATGAAATGTAAATGGAAACCAGTGCTTGTATGATTTTTTACTTTTGAGTACTTCTTAAATTTCTTTATTCATTATTGTACACTATATGTTATATATATTCACTAACATATTGACATAGACCTTGTGTGGTTTCCTAATGGGATTTAGTCTCACACTCTGTTTGGGTCATGTTTTGGACCTAGAAAGATTATATGATTGAAGGTTTCGATAAGGAAAAACACCCTTCTACATGTACATGATATGCTGCTTTGGAGGAGGAGAGGATGGGACCAAGTAGAGGCTTGCGAAGCTTATAAGTTATGTGGGGATTAAATAAATAATAAAGGGAACTTTTGTAATTATTTATTTCTAATTCTAGTGATATATAGACCCAATTATATTGTTTTATCTGAGATCCAATTCATTTGTTTGGATGTGCATAACAGATTTTGTGGGGATTAAATAAATAATAAAGGGAACTTTTGTAATTATTTATTTCTAATTCTAGTGATATATAGACCCAATTATATTATTTTATCTGAGATCCAATTCATTTGTTTGGATGTGCATAACAGATTTTGAGAATTCTCTCAAGCCCTAGAGAGATACCTTATCTAAGAAGGCTCCCAAGAATAGAGAGAAACCTTCCTCCACCTCCCTCTCTCAAGCCAAGATAGATCTAGGAGAACACTTTGGAAGTTGTTCTCAAAGTGATCAAAGGTGGATGACACAAGCGATAAGATCTGACGTGCTAGAACCCAGAGAATCCTTTGATGATATTTGAAGATTTCTGGAACATGTGTGGATCATCACTAGAGAGAGTCTTTTTTGATTCCTACAATTAAATGACCGTACAATGTAGATGTATTCCCAGATTCATCAACCAATAAATAATTCCACCAAGGAAATTATTTAATTAATTAAATTAATTATAAATAATATGTGGTGATCCTATCTCTGGTTCTAGAGTTCTATCCCTTGTATATTTCTTCGATTTAATTCTATTTTCATGATGTTAAATGTTTTGTAAGATCTCATATTAATAATTGATCATGGAAAAAATCAAAGTTGGACACAACCCATCTCACACTTCCGCTGTGCCTGGACCCTAGAAACAGGTTAGGTGGGAGTGATAGTCGATAGGCCACCACTCCGATGTGATCAAGGATATAAAAGGGGATGATGTATCTAGGACTAAGATTTCCCATCTTCCCAAACCTCATGAATTTCTTCCACAAAAATATACGAAGGAACACTTTATCTATGACCTTAAACTCTAGGTTTTGTTGAAAATTGTCTGTATAGATTTTATACTGACTTTGTAAGGATTTCATATGATGCTAAATGGTTTGAAAATTCTTAGTCATCCCTCGGATAAGATTAGGTCCCATCAACTTCCACTCTACAACTTCACCCCAACATGTTAGAGTCTGAAACCTCTTCCCATAAAAGCTTCATAATGTGCCACTTGAATAATAGAATAGAAACTATTGTTATATGAGAAATCTACTTGGTAACTGTTTTGATCCCAAATTTATTGTAAATACATTGAATGCGATATCAACATATCCAATAGAGTTTGAATGGTTCTCTCAGACTGATCATCTATCTGTGGGCTATAAGTAGTACTAAAATTCAACTCTATATCCAACGTTTTCTGAAGACTTCTCCAGAAACTTGAGGTAAAGATTAGATCTCGATCAAATACAATAGAGAGTGGGTTTCCATGCAGTCTTACCACTTCCATTATGTATGTCTTGGTGAGTTGGTCAAGAGATAAATATTTCTTGATAGAAATGAAATGCACTGACTTGGTAAGGCGATTGATAACCAATCAGATGGAGTTATTTCCTTTAAAAGTCCTTGGGAGTCCTATGAAGAAATACATGGTTATGTTTTTCCCATTTACATACTAGTATGGGAAATGGTTGTATCATACCCATATAATTTTTTCATTCAGCCTTGACTTTTTGGAATACCAAGCATCGTGGTACAAATTTTACAATCTCTATCATTATTCTATCTCACCATAAGTTTTACTTCAAATATCTTTACATCTTAATGATTCCTAGACGAATAGAGAGGGATGATCTATAAAAATCATACAAAAGTTCCCTCTCTAGTTTTGGTTTTGAAGGGACACATATTTAGGTTCCAAACCTTATAATTCCATCTTTAGAAAATTTAAACTCTGGAATATTCACTACCTTTTTCTGTAGTGCCTCATAATCCTTCTAAGCCTCCTTGATCCTCTCAAGAATAGATGGTTGAGTAGTCATTTGAGAAAAGTAGGAAAAATATCCTTTTATTATTACCATTTCCATTCACTATATGTCCAAGAATATTGGATCCCTTACAATTCTCATCATGGATAGGGTTATAGTATCCTTTATACTTAGAGCATCAACCACTTTGTTCACCTTCTTAGGATAGTAATGGATTGAAAAATAATAATCATTGATAATATATAACAAAATTCATTAGAACATGTTGATATCATTTTTTTGAATATATACTTCAGGATTTTGTGATCCCTATATTTAGAACACTTCTTCCTATGGAGAAAATGTCACTAAATCTTCTGCATGAAGATCACTACAGCCAATTCTAGATCATGCATTGGGTAGTTCTAGTCACATATCTTTAATTTAAGAGATGAATAGGATATTGATTTTTAATCTTTCATGAGTATACAAACCCATCCCTTTTTATGCATCATTGCAGATCAAAAATCCTTTCCCACTAGTGGGAAATGTGAGAACAGGTGAAGTGTTTAGCCTCTTCTTAAACTCTTTACATATTTATTCACATTCATTAATCTAGAAAAACATAACCCTCTTCCAATTAATCTTGTTTAGTGGAATTGAAAATCATAAGAATTTTCTCATATATCGATGATAATACTTAGCTCATCTAAGGAAACTATGGATATCCATCACTAATGTTGGTCTAGGTCATCCTTTGATTGCCTCTGTTTTTTATGGATACACATATATCCCTTTTTTAGTAATAACATGCCCAAATAAAATTAATTTCTCCAAACAAAACTCACATTTAAATTACTTTGAATATAAATTTTCCTTTCACAAGGTCTTCAATACAATATTTCAAATACTCCTCATGTTCTTCCTTACTTTTAGACTAGAAAAGAATATCATCTATAAAGACTAACACTAATTTTTTAAGGTAATCCCCAGAGACTCTATTCATTATGTCTATAAAGATTTATATAGAATTAATGATTCTAAATGTAATCACTATGAACATGTAGTTCCAGTACCTTTCATAAAAAGAAGTCTTGGGGATATCCTTAGTCTTTACCTTTACTTGATTATATCCCGACTGAAGATCCACTTTAGAGAAGTACCAAGCTTTACATAGCTGTCTGAACAAGTCATAAATCCATAAAAGAGGATACCAATTATTTATTGTGATCATATTGACATCATGATAGTTAACTCATAGGTGCATTGATCCATCCTACTTCTTGAAGAAGAGGACCGGTGCACCCCATGGTGAAGCAATTGGGTGTATAAAACCTTTATCTAGATTCTCTTATAACTATTTATTCAGTTCCTAAAGTTAAAAAAATTAACATTATATATAGAGTCTTAGATATTGGAAAATATTTGGGTATAAGATCGATTGAGAACTTAACCTCATAGCTAGGAGAAAGACCAGAAAATTCTTCAAGAACCACATAGGTGAATTCCCTTAAATGGGAATGTCATCAGGGATAATCTTTTCTTTATAATAAATCATTTAAGCTAGATACACTTGCTCACAAGGAAATAATATCGATGTGATACAAAGGGAGATTCATCATACTCCTTGCACTTTTATAGAATCAGAGGGAGTTTTGTGATTGTAAGAACCCGAAGCTTCGGTTTCAGGTACGAATCTCTTTTACGGTATTTTTAAGGAAAAATAGAGAATCTGGAAATTTTCAGAGTACATGCCGTGTACTTATTGAGTACACGCCGTGTACTCCTCGGCCCCTCGAAGCCATGAATTGGCCGAGACTGGGCCACACACATGGTGTGTAGGGGTGACGTGGAGGCCGATTTTGGCGGAGTACGGAAAAACCCACTACACGTCGTGTACTTTAAGAGTACACGCTGTGTACTTTTTTTATTTCATTAATCGACCTGGGGTCGTGCCTAATGACCGTAAACATATTATTCCTCGCCTAATCCCGTCCAAAACGTCCAAGAAGGTTGATTCTTCTCTGAGCCTGTCACGACCCATCCTCGGGGCCCGTGCTGTGACTACCCCAAGCCCGCCTTCCATAGGCCAGGGGCTGGCGACTAGCACCAAGGCGTAATTCACGATAAAAGGGAAGGTATTGCCTTTGTAAAGTAAAAAAACACCACAGAGCAAGAAAGAAGAAGTAAAAACTAAGTAAAAACTGGGTACAACTGTAAGTGCAGAAAAGTAAGTGGGCCAGAATACAAACCCAAACTGAAAGTAAAGTACAACTGGAAAGGGAAAACAACAACTGAAAGTAAAGACGCAACGTCGAGCCGTCCACTGGAAATCCAACCTGAAGGGTGAGTACAGATAGCCTCCACAGCTCCTCGGGTCCAGCCGTCCGCTCCGAATACGTCCCGCCCAGTGGTCCACCTCCAGGTACCGTCCTGCTCCGCAAGCCTCAACCACGATCAGCGCTGTCCGTCGTCTGCAACCAACACAACGTAGTGCGGGCATATCTCGTGAAGGGGTGAGTATAAGCTACTCAGTAGGGACCCTGAGACCCCCGAAGGTCTCCTAGAATCCACAAAGGATAATCCACAAAGTAAAGATACAATCACGACTGACACTACTTAGATATATGGGCATACATATACATAAGTCATCAATTCCAGTTCGGCTCCAACATCCGAGCTCAAGTACAACCCAGTCCACACAGGAAATCACAACCCAGTCCACACAGGAAAGCAAAACGTAATCCACACAGGATAGCACAACACAATCCACATAGGAATGCAAAAAAGATTCAGATCACACAGGTATACTTCTTCGTATGACGATAGAGATGATCATATATTTCCACTGATTCATCTAAGTAGTCGGACCCACAAAGGATCGATAGGTACTAACCCCCGCAATGACCCACAAAGGATTTGACCCACATAGGATCGATAGGTAACTAACCCCCGCAATGACCCACACAGGATCGGACCCACACAGGATCTGTAGGCGCTGGCCCACACAGGACCACTGAGCGCTGACCCACACAGGATCAGACCCACACAGGATCGGTGTCACTAATCCACATAGGATCGCTGAGTGCTGTAGTTGTCGCCGTCGAATCCACATAGGATTTCTGCACAGTCGTCATCGTCGTCGCAGTCGCAGCCAGCTCTAGGGTTCCTGCACACAGCAAGCTTGTTTCAGAGGGTCTGCTCCACGAGCCGAAGGGCCGATACATCAACTGACACATAGTTCGGAGTTGATGTATCCAAAAGTTCCGTATCGTCAACAGGAACTCAACGTCACAGACGACGCATCATTCGGACGCCCGATCTGAGTGTTATTGGCTTTTTCGTCCCAGGGGCCCGGTTGGTTTTTAAGTCAAAACCAACCCGACCGTACTCCAACTGCATCCAAACCTCGAGCAGAGTAAGCCAAAAGTTCCGTCTCACTTAGAGGAATCCAACAAAGTCGACGACATGTCAATCGGACGTCCGGAGCTCAAGTTATAAGTATTTCCGCTCCGAGGGCCCAGTTGGTTTCGTGTACGAACCAACCTAGCTGAACCAAAAGTACTCCAAAAACTTGAGTGTAATATATCGAAACGACCGTCTCTTTCCAAGTATCGCATAGCCACTGACGGTGCATCGATCGGAGGTCCGCAGCCCAAGTTATGGGAAAAAGACCGTGAGAGGTCCGAAAGTGGGGGTTTCGGGCCCGGACCGACCCGGCCCGAGACCCCCTCGGTCGGCCCGAACCGGGTCGACCCGACCCGGTCCGGGTCTGCCCCGCTTGGGCACGGCCCGGACCGGCTGGCGCGGCCCGGCCCAGCCTAGGCGCGGCCAGCGGCCAGGTGGCTCGGCCGAAACGGCCGAGAGGTCGAGGGGTGCAGGGGGGCGTGCTGCCCCCCCCCCCCCGCGGTTTCAATTAATGCGGCCCCCACGCGGGGGGGGGGGGATGCTGCTTTCCGGCCAGCCAGGGGTTACGACCCCCGGCTCCTCCCATGTCCGGCCAGCCCGCTCCGGCCGGCCGGCTGCTATCGCCACGGGACCGGCAATGGCCGGTCCCTCTGCTCCACCACCAGCGGCCCGGAACCGGCCGCCGGTCCCCTTGCTCCGCCGCGGCCCGGAACCGGCCGCGGCCTTGGTCCGTTCGGTGCGGCGTGACGGCACCGCGCCCCTCTGCCACACCTCTCTTCGGCCGCAGTTCTTTTGTGGTTCTCCGGCGTGGCGCGACGGCGCCGCGTCTTTGATTCGTCTTCAATGGTGTGGCGCGACGGCGCCGCGTCTTTGTTTCATCTCCAACGGCGCGACGCGACGGCGCTGCGCTTCTTCCCCCTTTTCTTAAAATTCTCGCGTGGTGCTTCGGCACCGCGTTGCCTTGCTCATGCCACAACAATATCAAACAACCAAAAAGGGGAGGAGAGTCGGCCGTGTTCGTGCGGTCCGACCTCCTCCCGTTATTGCGATAACAGGCGGCCTCAAATAGACGATAAGACAACGTTGAAGTAATCAGGAACAAACGAAAATAATAATTCCCCTACCTCGTCGAATTCGATGAGCGAGGATTCATCACAGAAAACCGTCACAGAAGAAGGCGTCGTAGAGGGAGGATCATCGCAGAAGAAGGAACGTTGCGGAAGAAGTGTCGCGTCGTCGATCTCTGAGGATCCGGCGTTCTTCGCGTTCTTCGCGTTCTTCATCGAAGAAGAAGGATTTTCTCCAAATCCTCTCCATGCAACAAGTTTCAACCCAAATAAAATAAGAGTTGTCTTATTTTATTAAAGCACAATCCAACGTTTGAATTTCAAAAAGAAACGAAACGAACAATTAATTGAGGAGTTTAAAACCACCCAATTAATTGGGGAGTTTAATATCCAGATTAAACATAAGAGTTGACTTCATTTAAAAAGGGGGGTGCAGGTGCGTTACTTAGAAGAAAAGAAACGGTGGGGCTCGTGTGAGCCCCAACTCAAAAATATCCTACCAAGAGGGTAGAATATTGTGGGTCCCACATCATCCACTTAACTTAAGTTAAAATAAAATAAAAATCGGTTGTACCACTTTTATTTTATTTCTTAACTTAACCCCAAAAAAATTAAAATCCACACCCGAGAAAACGCAACTCCGGAAGAGGTGTTTCTAAGAAAATATCGGCGCTGCGATTCCATCGGTGCCCTCGGAATTTGATTCCGAGCATAGGTTCAAAAGTTAGAAAAACCCGCTCGTTCGTTCACTGAACGTACCCGAGCTAAGCTTCGGAAAAAGATTCCGGGCACACCGGGCCTCGGAATAAGGTGCTGTCAGAAACTGCGTTCTTGTAAAATTCCCAAGAAAATTAAGAAAAAAAATTCCTTTAATTTTTCGGGTCTTTACATCACTCCCACCTCAGGGATGTACGTCCCCGTAAAGATACATCATAAACTATGGAAAAAAATATGGGTACTGAGCACACATCTGAGCCTCCCGCTCCCAAGTGCTCTCTTGGAGGTTTCCGTGCTGCCATCTGATGCGCACTAGAGGAATCGATCATCCACATAGGACCCACTCCTGTCGATCATTGATCTCCACCGGGACCTCCGCAATAGTCTCCCCATCATCAACGTCCAGCTCCCCATGGTCAATGAAATGCGTCGGGTCATGCACGTATCTCCTCAGCTGGTATACGTGGAAGACGTCGTTCACCCAGCGCAACTAAGGTGGTAGAGCCAGGCGATAATCCACCTCGCCAATCCTGCCGAGGACCTGGAATGGTCCGATGAAGCGTGGAGACAACTTGCCGCCTCAGACAAATCTCCATAATCCACGTTGAGGTGAGACCCGCAAGAAGACGTGGTCACCATCCTCGAACTCCAGTGGCCTCCGCCTCCTGTCAGCATAAGACTTCTACCGGCTCTGAGCTGTCCTCATCCGCTCCTGGATGACCTGGAACTTCTCCGTCGTGGCCTGGACCATCTCCGGTCCCACAAGTGCTGACTCCCCAGGGTCTGTCCAGCACAGCGGTGATTTGCAAGGTCGGCCGTACAACGCCTTGTATGGTGCCATCCCGATAGTGGAGTGGTAGTTGTTGTTGTACGCGAACTCCACCAAGGGTAGGTGGTCCTCCCAGCTGCGACCAAAGTCGAGGAAACATGCACGGAGCATGTCCTCGAGAGTCTGAATGGTCCTCTCTATCTGACCATCTGTCTGAGGGTGAAAGGCGGTGCTCAGACGTAGCTGCATCCCAAATGCCTCCTGTAACCCCTTCCAAAGCTGGGAAGTAAAGAGAGCATCTCGATCGGAGATGATATATGATGGCACACCGTGAATCCGTACAATCTCCTGAACATAGAGACATCCCAAGCTCTCTACTGAGCCCTGCTCTCTGATGGGTAAGAAGTGAGCCGACTTGGTGAGTCGGTCGAAAATCACCCAAATGGAGTCGTAACATCTGGAAGCGCGTGGAAGTCCAGTCACGAAGTCCATAGATATCCCGTCCCACTTCCACTCCGGGACCTCCAAGTGCTGTACCAAGCCTGCTGGTACCTGGTGCTCTTCCTTCACCTGCTGGCAGGTGAGGAATCGAGAAACGAACTCTCCCATAGCCTTCTTCATGCCCGGCCACCAGTGCTGTCATCTGAGATCCTAGTACATCTTCGCCACGCCAGGATGTACCACCAAAGGGGAAGTGTGAAAATCTCTCAGCACCTCCTCTCGTAAAGAAAATGGTACCAAGGTATGTCCTCTGAAAAGGACATCATGCTCTCCTCCCATGGAGAATTCATCAGGTGCCTGTCTTGAGGATATCTGAGCACGCCGCGTCTCACAGTCGGCGTCCCCACGCTATGCCTCTCTGACCCACTATAGTAGTGGAGGAGTGAATGAAGGAATGCTACTCCATCTCTATCCACGAAGGATATCCTCAAAGTGGCTAGCTACTCTGTCGCCTCCCCAAGTAGCTGAATGACCATACTCCTACTGAGAGCATCGGTTACTACGTTCCCCTTCCTAGGAGTATAGACTATCTCAAAGTCATAGTCATGGAGGAACTCGATCCATCGCCACTGTCTCAGTTTCAGGTCCCTCTGAGAGAAGATGTACTTGAAACTCTGATGGTCAGAATAGACTGTAAAGCGATCACCCATCAGATAGTGTCGCCACATATTTAGAGCGAAGACCAATGCTGCTAACTCCAGGTCATGGGTAGTGTAGTTATGCTCATGCGGCCTCAACTGACGTGATCCATAGGTGATCACTGCCCGTTCCTGCATCAGGACACATCCGAGTCCGGTCCCTGATGCATCGTAGTAGACTACGTACCCTACTCCCTCCTCCGACAACCTCAAGATAGGTGCGTTGGTCAATCTCTGTCTCAGCTCCTGGAAGCTCTGCTAACATCTATATGACCACACAAAGGGTTTCCCCTTCTTCATCAAAGCTGAGAGTGGTTCTGCAACTCTGGAGAAGTCTATCAGAAATATCTGGTAGTACCCAGCTAGTCCCAAGAAACTCCGCACCTCCGTCACGCTCCTGGGTGGCTCCTAAGCTAGCACTGCCTCAATCTTCACAGGATCCACCACAACTCCCGCCTCAGAGATGACATGTCCCAAGAAGTGGACCTCGCGAATCTAGAACTGACACTTCGAGAGCTTACCATAAATATGGTGCTCTCAGAGTGTATCCAGTACAACCCGCAAGTGGTAGGTGTGCTCCTCCTCGGTCGTCGAGTAAATCAAAATGTCGTCGATGAAGACCACGACAAATCGATCAAGGTATGGCTGAAAGATCCTGTTCATGAGGCCCATGAACACTGCTGGAGCATTGGTTATGCCGAATGGCATAACCAAGAACTCATAGTGGCCATACCAACATCTGAAGGCCTTCTTCTGCACATCCTCATCCTGAAATCTGAGCTGATGATAGCCTGACCTGAGGTCTATCTTTGAGAACCATCGTTCTCCCTTGATCTGATCAAAGAGGTCGTCAATCCTCGGTAGCAGATACTTATTCCTCAATGTCACCTGGTTTAGGAGACGATAGTCGACACAAAGTCGCAAGCTCCCGTCTGCCTTCTTGGCGAACAAAATCGGGGAAGCCCAGGGTGAAACACTGGGTCGGATGAATCCCTTTCCCTGCAAATCCTCCAACTGTACCCGTAGCTCTCGAAGCTTGGCGGGAGCCATCCGATATGCTGGTGTGGATATCGGGGTTTTCCTGAGGTACAGATCAATATAAAAGTCTACCTCTCTAAGAGGAGGTAGCCCTGGGACGTCATCGGGGAAAACGTCCGCATACTGATCCACCAATGCAGGAAAACTAAGA
The DNA here is from genome assembly GCA_963277665.1 of Viscum album. Lineage (NCBI taxonomy): Eukaryota > Viridiplantae > Streptophyta > Magnoliopsida > Santalales > Viscaceae > Viscum > Viscum album. The sequence goes on along the minus strand of OY728138.1, from coordinate 1,464,958,047 downwards.
CTCCACACGTCAACTGCTCCTAGGATGGGGCTAGTCAACTGATGAGTGATGGGTTGTCCTCTCCTCTGCGGGGGTCCATCCTGTGCTGTGAAGGATCCCTTCTCGCCGATGAAGGTGAACCTGCTCACGTCGGTGCGTACACACCGCACCTTGCGCCTAATACAGTCAATCTAAGCATGGACGGTAGATAACCAATCCATGACCAAGATGACATCGTAAGGCCTCGACGCCGCTACAAGAAGATCCCATCCGAAGATCTCTCCTCCTAGAGTAAGCTCACACTACCGGAACCAGTGCGTAATCGTCGAGTCTTCTCCCGTAGGAGTCTCTAGCCGTAAGGATCGAGCCAACGGATCTGTCAGAATCTCCGAGCTCCAAAAAAGGGTAGCAGCTATGAAATAACGACTTTCTCCTATGTCTATAAGAACTGCAGTAGGGGTAGAATAGACACAGATAGTACCTCGAATCATCTCGAGCGCATCGTGGTCGTAGGCCTCCGCTGCCTGGAGCTATGCCTGCCTCTGTCCACCAGCTCCCTGTGGTCGGGGTGGACCTCCTGGTGGTGGTGGTGGTAGAGCCTCAAAGCATCTCCCACCACCTGCTGCTCGGCCAGCTCCTCTACCTCGTCCGCCTGCTCCCTGCGGACTGCCACGGTTGACCCTCTTCCTCTGCCTGGGTGGCCCCTCAACCGTCTGCTGCTCCTCGGAATGGCAGGTCAGGCAGTCACGAGCCATGTGGCCCGGCCCGCCGCATGCGTAGCACTGTCTGCCTCTTGAAATACTGGCTCCGCGCTGTGTGCCCCGCACTACTAAGACAATGTCCTGAGGTTGTCTGCCTGAGGTTCTAGTTTGCCTGGACCCATGAGTCATCCGTTGACTACCTGCTGCAGAAGACTCTACTATGTGCCGCCCTGTGGTAGGTCTCGCTGCTGATGCAGGCTCAGCAATGAAGCTCTCGATGAGAAGGGCTCGTTCTAGTACTCCTGCCTGTGTCGGAATGCTGAGGGAGATCAGCGATGCCCTGATCTCCTGCCTCAATCCCTGCTCGAAGGTACGGGCCCGAAAGAATGGGTCCCGTACCATGTCTGTCGAGTAGCACGAGAGATCGGTAAATCTCACCGAGTACTGGGCGACCATCAAGCTGCCCTGCCTCAGCTGTAGAAGCTCCTGGATGCGCACCACACGGAGGGTGGCTGGGACGAACTCCGAGCAGAAGAGGCTCTCAAAGTCCGTCCAGAGGAGAGATGCCTCATCGTAAACCTGGAGCATCAAGCTCCACCATCTGCCTGCTGCCACGTGCAGGAGGCTCGCTGCGAGGATCACCATGAGGTCTGCTGGTGTCCTCACTAACCTGAAAACTTGTACAACAGCCTCCAGCCAATCCTCAGATGCCTGGGGGTCCGTCTCCCCACGGAACCTGGGCGGTCGTTGGCACTGAAAATCGTGAAGTGAACTAAGGCGACGTGCATCGTCAGCGGCTGGGGCTGGTAGCATCGGTGGCTCGGCGGGTAGAGGTACCGCCGGTGCCTCTGCTGTCAAAGGGCCCTGTACCGAGGCCTCGTCGCTCGGTGGGATGTCATCACGCACAACTCTCGGAACCCTAGCTGGCTGCCTTCGTGGGGCCATCCTTAAAAAAAAACAGGTGCGCCACACTCAAACAGTATACCTGGTGAGATGACACAAAGTAATCACAAAGAAAACATGAAACACACATGCAATCAATGTTTTCGTGCATTAAGTCTGAAATCAGAAGTCAGGGTCCTGGTGTACGGATACGTCATCCGCCGTACCAACACTGGACTCCCTGGACTGATAACCACACTCAATACTCTTAACACTATTGCTTCACATAGAAGAAATATCAGAGTACAAAGTTCTGCGATAGAACCGAACTCCTCTGATACCAATTTGTCACGACCCGTCCTCGGGGCCCGTGCCGTGACTACCCCAAGCCCGCCTTCCATAGGCCAGGGGCTGGTGACTAGCACCAAAGCGTAATTCCCGATAAAAGGGAAGGCATTACCTTTGTAAAGTAAACAAACTCCATAGAGAAAGCAAGCAGAAGTAAACACTAAGTAAAAACTGGGTACAACAGTAAGTGCGGAAAAGTAAGTGGGCCAGAATACAAACCCAAACTGAAAGTAAAGTACAACTAGAAAGGGAAAACAACAACTGAAAGTAAATCCGCAACGTCGAGACGTCCACTGGAAGTCCCACCTGAAGGGTGAGTACAAATAACCTCCACTGCTCCTCGGGTCCAGCCGTCTGCTCTGAGTACGTCCCGCCCAATGGTCCACCTCTAGGTACCGTCCTGCTCCGCAAGCCTCAACCACGATCAGCGCTGTCCATCATCTGCAACCAACATAATGTAGTGCGGGCATAGCCCATGCAGGGGTGAGTGTAAGGTACTCAGTAGGGACCCCGAGACCCCCGAAGGTCTCCCAGAATCCACAAAGAATAATCCACAAAGGAAAGATAAAATCACGAAGTAACATCCGACACTACTTAGATATATTCCCATACATATACCTAAGTCATCAATTCCAGTTCGGCTCCAACATCCGAGCTCAAGTACAACCCAATCCACACAGGAAATCACAACCCAGTCCACACAGGAAAGCAAAACGTAATCCACACAGGATAGTACAACACAATCCACATAGGAAAGCAAAACAAGATTCATGTCACACAGGTATACTTCTTCGTATGACAATAGAGATGATCAGATATTTCCACTAATTCATCTAAGCCGTCGGACCCACAAAGGATCGATAGGTACTAACCCCCGCAATGACCCACAAAGGATCTGACCCACACAAGATCGATAGGTAACTAACCCCCGCAATGACCCACACAGGATCAGACCCACACAGGATATGTAGGCGCTGGACCACACAGGACCGCTGAGCGTTGACCCACACAGGATCTGACCCACACAGTATCGGTTGCACTAATCCACGTAGGATCGCTGAGTGCTGTAGTCGTCGCCGTCGAATCCACGGAGGATTTCTTCACAGTCGTCATCGTCATCGCAGTCGCAGCCAGCTCTAGGGTTCCCGCACACAGTAAGCTCGTTTCGGAGGGTCTGCTCCACGAGCCGAAGGGCTGATACATCAACTGACACATAGTATGGAGTTGATGTATCCAAAAGTTCTGTATCGTCAACAAGAACTCAACATCACAGACGGTGCGTCATTCGGTCTCCCGGTCTGAGTGTTATTGGCCTTTTCGTCCCAGGGTCCCGGTTGGTTTTTAAGTCAAAACCAACCTGAACATACTCCAACTATGTCCAAACCTCGAGCGGAGTGAGACAAAAGGTCCTTCTCACTTAGAGGAATCAAACAAAGTCGACGGCACGTCAATCGGACGTCCGGAGCTCAAGCTATAAGTGTTTCCGCTCCGAGGGCCCGGTTGGTTTCGTGTACGAACCAACCCAATGGAACCCAAAGTACTCCAAAACCTTGAGTGTAATATATTGAAACGACCGTCTCATTCCAAGGATCGCATCGCCGCTGATGGTGCATCGATCGGAGTTCTGCAGCCCAAGTTATGGGCAAAATAACATAAGAGGTCCGAAAGTTGGGGTTTCGGGCCCGGACCGACACGACCCGAGACCCCCTGGGTCGACCCGACCCGGGTCCGGGTCCGGCCTGCTTGGGCGCGGCCCAGCCCGGCCTGGGCGGCCCGGCCCGGCGCACTGGCGTGGCCAGCGGCCAGGGGGCTCGGCCGAAACGGCCGAGCGGTCGAGGGGTGCGGGGGGGGGGGGGGGGGGGGTGCACACGGCCCCCCACGGTTTCAATTAACGCGGCCCCCACATGGGGGGGGGTACTGCTGTCCGGCCAGCCTGGGGTTATGACCCCCGGCTCCTCCCCTGTCCGGCCGGCCCGCTCCGGCCGGCCGGCTGCTGCCGCCACGGGACTGGCAAGGGCCGGTGCCTCTGCTCCGACGTCGGCGGCCCGAAGCCGCCGCCAGTCCCCCTGCTCTGCCGCGGCCCGGAACCGGCCACGACCTTGGTTTGTTCGGCGTGGCGTGACACCATCGCGTATTTGGTTTGTCTTTAATGGCGCGGCACGACGACGCCGCGTCTTTGCTTCGTCTTCTACGGCGCGGCGCGACGGCGCTGCGCTTCTTCCCCCTTTTCTTAAAATTCTCTCGCGGTGCTTCGGCACCGCGTTGACTTGCTCATGTTGCAACAATATCAAACAACCAAAAAGGGGAGGAGAGTCGGCCGTGTTCGTGCGGTCCGACCTCCTCCCGTTATTGCGATAACAGGCGGCCTCAAATAGATGATAAGCCAACGATGAAGTAATCAGGAACAAACGAAAATAATAATTCCCCTACCTCATCGAATTCGATGAGCGAGGATTCGTCACGGAAAACCGTCATGGAAGAAGGCGTCACAAAGGGAGGATCATCACGGAAGAAGGAATGTTGCATAAGAAGTGTCACGTCATCGATCTCCGAGGATCCGGCGTTTTTCGCGTTCTTCGCGTTCTTCATCTAAGAAGAAGGATTTTCTCCAAATCCTCTCCATGCAACAAGTTTCAACCCAAATAAAATAAGAGTTGTCTTGTTTTATTAACGCACAAGCCAACGTTTGAATTTCAAAAAGAAATGAAACGAACAATTAATTGAGGAGTTTAAAACCGCCCAATTAATTGGGGCGTTTAATATCCAGATTAAACGTAAGAGTTGACTTCATTTAAAAATGGGGGTGCGGGTGCGTTACTTATAATAAAAGAAACGGTGGGGATCGTGTGGGCCCCACCTCACAAATATTCTACCAAGAGGGTAGGATATTGTGGGTCCCACATCACCCACTTAACTTAAGTTAAAATAAAATAAAAATCGGTTGTACCACTTTTATTTTATTTCTTAACTTAACCCCAAAAAAATTAAAATCCACACCCGAGCAAATGTAACTCCGGAAGAGGTGTTTCTAAGAAAATACCGGCGCTGTGATTCCATCGGTGCCCTCAGAAATTGATTCTGAGCACCAGTTCAAAAGTTAGAAAAACCCGCTCGTTCGTTCACTGAACGTACCTAAGCAAAACTTCAAAAAAAGATTTCGGGCACACCGGGCCTCAAAATCAGGTGCCGTCAGAAACTGCGTTCTGGTATAATTCCCAAGAAAATTAAGAAAAAAATTTCCTTGAATTTTTCAGGTCTTTACAGAGCCACCGATCCATCACCGGTTGTCCGAATCAAACTCCGTCAGTTACAGAAGAATCACAGCGGTGAGTTCTTGGTTCTTCTTTAGCCCCATTTCCTGGTTCTTCCTCTCGTGTAAGTTATCTGAGGTTGAAAGTTTTAGACATTTTTGCATATCTACTCCGTTCTAGGCTGATTCACAGGCCGAGGTTCAAGTATATCGATCTATGAGGATCGAGGTTGGTGGTTTGTCGCCCTATGCTGAATTTCTTTGAGTTTTGGTTGCAAAAGTGCCGAATACCCATGTGTCGGGTATCCCGGATTTAGGATTTTGATCCTATTGTTTATCTGTCCTAGATTTCCTGTTATATTATGATTAATTTCTGCTAATTTATGCTTGGTTGCATGTTTGAGGACCACCCCATGGGTGTTTTCTTCCCTTGTTCGGCTGTTTATCGTTGTTTGGCACCGTTTCCTATGAGGGAACCCTATTGCAATGGTTAGTTTACTTGTTATCACTGATTGCATGTATTGACTGCTATTTAAATGATTTTGAAGTATGGTAGCTATTATTCAAGTAGTTGTTTAACTTACATAGGGCTGCTAACCGTCGATTACGTATGACTAGACTGGTCAGGGCTGTGAGAACCTGGTGCGGGTGATCAAAGAGGGAATAGACTATTATGTGCTTCCCTAAAGGGTATGTTGGTTTTAGTTTTGTACGCAGGACCTACGGGAATAGGACTTTGTGCTTCCCAAGAGTGTTCTTAGTTACCCATGCATCGAGACAACATGAGGAATTAGACGTAAGTGCTTCCTCAGAGAGTCTGTAGCTATCGTTGCAAGACCATGGGGGAATTGACGTGAGAGCTTCCCAGAGTGTCTGTGCCTTGTTTGATTACTGGACTATAGGGGTATTCTAGTTTAAGCCACCTAGAGAGTTAGTGTGAATTTTGATGGTTGGTTATGATGAGTCCACCAATCCAAATAACAAGCTTGGATTTTGTACTGCTTATATTTAGGTAGTCCTTTTAGATACCTATTGTGTCACTTTCTTATCATGGAATAGAAAACTTTGCTGGTTTTCCCTGGTTGTGTAATTAAATAAATGTGAATGGTAATTGGTAGAATTGTTTACTGCATTTATTTACCTTTACTTTTTCTATATCACTCACTAACAGTAGGTCACAAATCTTGTCGTGGTTGCTTCCTTGGATTAGTCTCACACCTTGTTAGGGTCCTTCTTTTTGGCCCAAACAGATTATATGGTTGCAGGTATAGGTAGAGATTGTGGCCCTTCTACCTCGGGTACTTGATTGCTAGTCGGAGCTGGAGAGCATGGGACCAGTCCTTGGCCCACGATGCAGCTGGAGTTGCTATTTACATTTAGTACTTTGGGTTTAGTTGTATTTTAGCACGTTGTTTTGATTACTGCTTTCAATAGATACATGTACCATTCTACTTCATTATTATATCAGATATTGCTTTTACTTTCAGTTCAGTTGTTGCATGCTATTTACTGCTTCCGCTATTGTTTATGCTTATCCTTCCGCTGCATACTTTACCAAATGAGGGCATAGTTTCCCACTGACTCACCAAGGACCTCACTGCTAGTCGGCAACCTCTGGTGTTTGGGGAAACATGCTTGAGTTCATGTGGTGAACCGGGTACGGGGCACTAGTTATGCGGCTCCGAACTCGGGTCATTACAAAGTGGTATCAGAGAATTTTTCTTTCTTTACTATTACTTACTGTTTTGCAACAATATCCAGGGATAGGAAGAAATGGGTAGTTAGTACTTAACTGTGCCCGGGAGTAATTAACCCATGTACAGGGAAAAGCTATATTACATCATGATTGAAATTTTCAGTTTTTTCAAGTGTTATAGTTTATTATATTTCACCATTGGGTGATGCACATGTTTTGTGTTGTTACAGTTTATATGATTATGGTTCTATTTGGTTGCAACCCGATGAGATGTGGGTGTGCCATCTCATGCATAATATAGGCACTGGGTATGAAATCACTTGTCATGCATTTTACCATGCCATCTAGGGTGCATTATAATTGCATGCTGTTGTGATAGATGCCGTGATAGATTATGCATGTCATTGTGGTAGTTGCTGTGATAGAAATACTTATTGTGCTGATAGAGTATTACTTCCTTTACAGCCTATTTAGCATGGGAGCCAAGCTCTGGTCTTGGAGGTGTTATGGGCCCTCGAGGATCGTAATTTGGAGGATCATTGTTTGTTATGCTGTTTACTTGTTGTATGCATTGTTATGATGCCAATCTTTGATTCGCGGGGAGTATGGGCCCCCATGGATCGGAATTTGGCATATAGCTGGTTGTTTTTTAGTGTTTCTGGCGTTCGGAGCAGTTTCAGAGCTACTACCCAGAAAAAACCAGAATACACGGTGTGTACTTTATTCATACATGCCGTGTAGTTTTTAAACCGTGTTACTGAATATGTGAACAAAAACATGGGGTGTCTGAGATTCTTCGGGAACACGCCGTGTTCCTTAGGTACACGTCGTGTGGTAGTCAACCATGTACCCGACCGTGTCACTAACAACACGGGTCAGGGAAACTCATGTAGTACACGCCGTGTGTTATAAGAACACGCTGTGTAGGTTTCTTCTTGGTACCTGGCCGTTTCATGAACAACACGGGTCAGTGTTATCCATCCTTATACACGTCGTGTTTGTTCGGAACACGCCGTGTAGAGGTCAGCCGTGTAGCCAACCGTGTAACCTGCTACACGGGTCACCGAGCCTGTCTAGTACACGCCGTGTGCTATAAGAACACACCATGTAGTTTTCTTCTAGGTACCCGACTGTGTCACGAACAACACAGGTCAGTGTGATCTATCCTTATACATGCCGTGTTTGTTCAGAACACGCCGTGTAAAAGTCATCCATGTGTCCGTCCTTGTAACCTGTTACACAGGCCACTGAAACCTGTCTAGTACACGCCGTGTCCTTAGTGCACACGCCGTGTAGTTTAGAATTAGTAGGACCGTGTAGGTTAGCCGTGCAAAGAGACTCGGGCAGTGTAGTGGAGTTCAAGTACACACCGTGTTTTGGGACAACACTCCGTGTAGTCTGGAACGTTACATGACCAGTGGTGGCAGAATTACGCACCCATGTAAATGGCTTTAACAAACACGCTGTGTAGTTTAAATACACGCCGTGTAGTTCAGTTTTTCAAATTTAAGTGTTTCTCTCTCCTGTTACCATTTTGTATTCCTGTGTTTTCTGTCCTTGTTGATCCTAAATCAGAGGCGTGCTTTTGATCTTTCAGGGTTATGGAACCAAGATATCCTCCCGTTGCACGCCAGGAACCAGGCGGTGACCGTACGCCTGATACGGCAGACCAGGGACTACCAGTAGTTCCACCGATTGTTCTAGATATGGAACCTACAGTGATTCCGGACACTGGTGCAGACGCTTAGTTCATAGAGGGTTTCATGAGGTTCATGCAGACCTTCCAGGGAGCTCCGCATCCTGCCCTGTCTATGGCAGAGCTGATGCGAGTCTTCCAACAGCAGCATCCTCCCACTTTCACGGGGGATGGAGGACCTCAGGTTGCAGAGTCATGTCTAGAAACCATGCTTTCCATCTTCGAGCATCTTTAGACACCCCCAGACATAAGGGTGAAGCTCGTAACTTACATGCAATGAGATTCTTCCAAGAGATGGTGGGATGTAGTCTCATAGGCAGGGCGCCAGCAGACTATGGCTTGGGACGAATTCCAGCATACGTTCTACAACTACTTCTATTCAGCGACGCTGATGGCCGACAGGGCTAGGGAGTTCATGAACATGCAGTAGGGTACTCTTTCGGTTATAGAGTATTACTCCCGCTTCACTAAGTTACAGCGTTTCGCTCTCTTTCTATGAAATGACGAGCTTTTTATGGCAAGGATGTTTGAGGAAGGCCTCAAGCCAGAGATCAGATCGCAGGTGAACGTTTTCCAGTTGAATTTTATTACTCTGATAGTCAACCAGGCGCTGATCACTGAAAGAAATCTGAGGCAGACTGGAGCTGTTGACCAGGGTGGATCAGCATCCAAGTCTGATTCATTTCATACTGACAGCAGGAAGCGCCACTGAGAGTCTACTCGAGGTGACTTGAGGAAGCGAGGTGTATCTTCTGGTAGACGAGATCTTCCATCTAGAAACCCAATGGTGTGCTATCAGTGTAGAAAGAGCGGGCATAAGAAGCCTCAGTGCCCGAGAGATCCAGTGGAGTGCCGAGCTTGTGGAAAGATGGGTCATCTGCCATGTTTTTGTAGGGTATCGTTTTCTATGGGACCTCTATGTCCGGGAGATGATGGGCTATGTCTTCATTCTCGGTATGGACTGGTTGGTTCCCTTCCAGGCAGTCATCGATTTCTATAACCGCAGGGTGAGTTTTGAATCACCAGAGGGTGAATCTTTCCTTCATAAGGGTGAGTGGGATGTTCAGGTGAGTCGAGCCAGACTCGAGCATCATGGGCTATGAGAAGTTATGACCCAGATTTCAAGTCTTTCTCTAGATGAACAGGGGACTTCACAGTTAGATTTTTCTCTAGTGGTTGAACGCTTTCCAGATGTCTTTCCAGAAGACTTTTCAGGTTTTCCTCCGGAGCGTGATGTAGACTTCTCGATTGAGCTCATGCCAGGAGTAGCACCGGTGTCCATTCCTCCTTATAGGATGGATACACCAGAGTTTCAGGAGCTCAAGAAGCAGTTGGAGGAGTTGCAGACAAAGGGTTTCATCTGACCCAATACTTCTCCTTGGGTTTCGCCTGTCCTGTTCACTAAGAAGGCAGATGGAACCCTTAGGCTTTGCGTGGATTATCGGAAGTTAAACCAGTTGATGGTCAAGAACCGATATCCCTTACCTAGGATTGATGATCTATTCGATCAGCTTCGAGGAGCTCGGGTGTTCTCAAAGATCGATTTGAGGTCCGGTTATCATCAGTTGTGCGTTAGGCCTTCAGATATACCTCTAACATCCTTTAGGAGTAGGTATGGCCTCTACGAGTATACGGTTATGCCATTCGGCCTTACGAACGTGCCAGTAGTTTTCATGGCACTGATGAACTGAGTGTTCCATCCTTACTTGGATTCCTTCACCGTGATCTTTGTGGATGATATCTTGGTGTACTCTCACACTCAACACGACCATGCAACCCATATTGAGATCGTTTTGAGTACATTGAGGGAGCATCAACTTTATGCTAAACTCTCAAAGTTCCACTTTTGGATGGACGAGATTCACTTCCTGGGTCATGTCATCTCAGAGACAGGAGTATCAGTAGACCCAGATAAGGTGAGAGCAGAAGTTACCTGTGAGCATCCGAAGAACATCTTCAAGGTACGGAGCTTCTTGGGGATGGCTGGTTACTACATGTGGTTTATACAAGACTTCTCACGCCTAGTAGCACCGTTGATGGGCTTGACTAAGAAGGGGGTGAAGTTTTTTTGTTCAGAAGCCTGTGACTCAGCCTTCCAGGAGCTGAAGGGGAGATTGACTTCAACACCGATTCTAGTTCTGCCAGAGCTGGGCAAGAGTTATACAATTTTCTATGATGCATCTGGCATCGGGCTTGGAGCAGTGCTTATGCAGGAAGATCGTGTTGTCGCATACAGATCTCGGCAGTTGCGGCCACATGAGAAGAACTATCCTACGCACGACCTGGAGTTGGATGCTGTTGTTCATGCTTTGCGTAGTTGGAGGCACTATCTCATGGGAGAGAATTTTGTGGTATATACCGACTAAAAGAGCCTCAAGTACATCTTTACACAGCAAGACTTGAATATGAGATAGCGGAGGTGGGTCGAGTACCTACAATATTTCGACTTAGAGCTTGCTTATACGCCTGGGAAAGCCAATAATGTGGTAGACGAACTTAGCAGGAGGACTCGTTTGCAGGTAGTTCAGAAGGCCAGCAGTGAGTGATAGCTCATGGCTCTGTTCTCTAAGATGCATCTGGAGGTGCACGACAGACAGGGTCAGATGGTTTTTTCTTCTGTAGCTCTTACCTCTACCCTTTTTGATCGAGTTCGAATGAGGAAACTATCAGACCCTGAAGGCCTAGTCCTACGGGAGGGTGTGTCAAATGGATACCCTAATCCAGGGTGGATAGTGGGTGATGACGAGGTGCTACGTTTTCATGGCCGCGTATGGGTTTCAGCGGACATACGGGTGGAGCTGATACGGGAGTTCCACCCTTCAGCTTGGGCAGTTCATACTGGTGTCACCAAAATGAACCAAGACTTGCATCGTCAGTATTAGTGGCCAGGTATAAAGAAGGATGTGGCTGGTTTTATTATGCGGTGTTCCACCTGTCAATAGGTGAAGGCAGAGCATCTCCGACCTGCATGGCTTTTGTAGCAGGTACCCATTCCTGAGTGGAAATTGAATGATTTCACGATGGACTTCGTGACAGGTTTACTGAGATCGCCTCAAGGAAATGATGCGGTTTCAGTTGTAGTGGACAGACTCACAAAGGATGCACACTTCATGCCGATCAAGGATACCTTCAGTGTTGATGAGCTGGGATGGTTGTACATCCGAGAGATTGTACGTCTGCATGGAGTTCTACACTCCATTGTTTCAGACAGGGATGCACGTTTTACTTCGCACTTCTGACAGGGGCTACAGAGGGCTTTGGGTACACAGGTACTTTTGAGTATATCATACTGATAGAGTGCTATCGTGGGCGCCCTCAAATGATTAATGTGATTTTGGGGTACTTAGGTGCAACAGAGTGGCTGACCAAGGTCGTCTCTCAAAGGAGGAAATGAATTTAACAACTTATTAAAGGTATTATAAAAATAAAATAAAAGAGAATAAAATAAAAACACTACTTCAAAGGATTGGGTTTTTTTATAGTTTATGAATCTAGAATAAGTTTTCTGGAAGAATATTGTATATTTTTTTTTGTTTTTAGTTTTGAAATGAATTTTGATTAAAATGACACAACAAGAAGATGTTTTTTTAGAAATATATTTTAAAAGACGTAATCGATCTAACTCTACCTCTTAATTTACTTATTAATCATTATAATTTAAATCAATATCCCCTTAATTATGATCCCCTAATTTTTTATCCCTCTAACCCTAGGAGAGTTAACTTAACCACAAAGATGAAATTACTTAAACCCTAGGCTAGCTTCAGAACACGCAATCGCAGCACCCTGCTTTGATTGTTGTTCTAAGGATAGATTATGGCCAGTGGTTAATTAGAGAACATATCTATTCTAGAAATGAGGATGAATTGTGTTTAGGGATTATATTTGAACTTTAAAAATTTATCCCGTGTGGTCTTGTATTACCGATTAAGATTATGCTCTCACAATTTACACAAAATCCGGACATCACGTGTTTTTGTGTTATTTGTTCAATTGCTTGCTTAGTTTATTGTAATTTAAAAACACAATTCATGGATCATATTGTGTGAATTAAAGTATCTCATTGATTCAAAATAATTAAATGAAGAGGGTAGAAGATAGATCGATTACTAAAAGACTACTCTTCCATGGGTGGCGTAATCATCGTAGAAGCGTTTTGCATGTGCATAGGTTTATAATGGGTATAACCCAATAACGCTTCTACTCAAGAATTACAGCCCAATGAGGAATATTAAGAGAAGAATAAATTTAAACAAAATAGAAGAAAAGAGAAGAAATAAAAGAATAACAAAGAAGTTTATTACATAAACAAAATCATTACAACATGAAGGAGAAGAAGAAGGATTCGTCGAAGGGATCCTTGCTTCAAGAGATACCCTTATTGAAATGGTTGGATAATTTGAGTGTATCCACTTTTCATCTTCCATAAAATTCCCAAACCACGTCCCAACCCCACCAAATGAGAAAAACTCTAATTTATAGAGGGGAGGGTAGGAGAGGTTACAAGTGGTTTCAAGTGTGAATGTGGAAATTTGGCCAAATATTTTAATTCCAATTGAACCACACATTTTACCACCAAAACGCGTGAATTGGCCGACATTCCAGAAGGATAATATGTGAGAATATGGGTCCTATATCTCCTCTAAAAAATTTGGGCTTAATCAAGGCCCAGATGTAGGAGTTATGGCCAAAATACAGAAGCTTCTCCATTCTGGCGAGTCTAGACCAACTTTGACTTCATGACCCATTTTAAACAAACAAATGCACTCTTTAGCTTTAGTGTCATGAATAAAAGTTGTAGATAATTATGTCAGGAACACTGTTACAAAATTTAAAATTCAAATAATAAATATAAAAATATTTACCTTCGAAATACTACAGTGAACTATAAAGGGTAAAACTGGAATTTTCATCAAATATTCAAATGAATGATCTAATCCCAAATACTTTCTAATTAAACATACTTAACACAATGTGAGGAAATTATATAATTTATTATCAATAAAATATTCATTAAAATAGTTTTTTATCAACTCCCCCACACTTACCCTTTTGCACTCCTGGGCAAAACCTCATATCAAGTAAACATCAATATCAAATCAAAACCAATTTCAAAACACATATCCTTGAGATCAAACAATTACACGCCAAGAAACAAAAGATATAATGCCTCATAAAAAACCATTATTTCAAGTTCTTAATTTATATAATTCAATATATTTCCACTTCATTTATCCTCCGATGCACAAAACACTTACCTCGCTTGAATTTTCTCTCATCACTCAAATATCAATTTTTTTTGCAATGTATTTCTCATCCAAACTCATAAAAGGGTCACCATAGGCTTGATAGATTCCTACATCGCTACACAATGTGATTCAAGGACATATGTTTATCATGAGTACTTTTCAGGGTTGTTCTGTGGCTTTCGGTTGGTAGGATTTAGATGTGAAAAATTCTGAGGCTGAATAAGGAGGGATTGACTCTTTTTGAAGCAAAATTGCATTAATCTAATTTTCACTTAAATATGGTCTCCTCATTAATCCCCATAGAATCAATTAAGCTCCATCATCATGAAAAGTCATGAAAAGTTTACACCATTCATCATTTCAGCATAAAAAATGTCAATCTTCTCAAACATGATTTTCTTGGAAGCTCCAGATAGGCACAACTTTCCACCTCAATTAGAAGCTCCAGAAAAGGCACAACTTCACTTGTCTTGAAAGCTCCAGAAAAGGCAAAACTTTCAATATAATGAATTTCTTCAGCAGCAAACACATCTCTTCATAATTTAATTTTCCACCCAAAGTTCCACAGAATGTGGTAGCACAACACAACATAGCTTCCCCCACACTTAAGCTCAACTAGATTATGAAATTTCACTTCAAGAGTTGGTTGGATAGGGAAAATTGGATTGTAATGTGGCTAACCTAATAGGCTGTGCATGGTTTCTAAGGGCTAAAAGGATTTAATATTCAAGGTAGGCCATTATAAAAAAGGATTATTTGAAATAGCGTCTTTAATACCAAACAAATGCCTCAATCATTTAAACAAAAGTACCTCAAACCCTCAAGTTTTGACAGGAATAGATCAAATTCTGGTTAAATCAAGCATGGTTTGGTTCTCTCAAAAAGTGAGGTGAATGTAAAGAATATGAAAATAATGGTTTAGAAGCCTTACAAGAAAGTGATTTCAAATATAAAGATAGTGATATGTGGCATGGGATTCAAAATCCAGTGTACTTTTCATGAAATTACTAAATATTTGAACTTGAAACAAAGTCATTTCAGCATTCATTTAAGCTTAGTTTCAAGGGATAAATCGTTTCACTCATTGATATGCATTTCAAAATTGTGATGAGAATCATTTCAGCTCAAAAATTTCAAAAATACCAAGAAAATTGAAAAATAAACACACAAAATTTGAAAAACACACAATTTTTTTTGGTTTTTTTTAAATAGGAAAACAATTTAAATTACTAAACTAAAAGGTTCCCTCCCCCACACTTAAAATATTTCATTGTCCTCAATGTGAACCCATGAGATGATATATGCACATGAAATGCAAAATTTTTAAATAGGACAAATAATATAAAAGTGAAAGGGTTAGGAACAGCCTGATGTGATCAAGTGATGATGGGGTCATGCAGTGTGATAAAATCCACTACATCAGTAGGAAGTCCCTCAATGTATCTCTTCAAAGGTTTCCCATTGACTGTAAATATCCTTCCAGTGTCCTCTTGTGTGATCTCCACTACACCATAAGGAAAAACATTAGATACAATATAAGGACCTAACCATCTGGAACGCAACTTACCAGGCATCAGCTTCAGTCGTGAACTGTAGAGAAGGAATTTCTCTCCAACATGAAACTCCCTTTGTTGGATCATTTTGTTATGAGCTACTTTTGATCTTTCTTTATAGAGCATTGAGTTCTCATATGATGACAGTCGAATCTCCTCAAGCTCTTGAATTTGCAACTTCCTTTGAATTCCAGCTTGGGCAAAATCCATGTTGCATTTCTTTATAGCCCAATATGCCCGATGCTCGACTTCCACTGGGAGATGACATGCTTTCCCAAAAACAATCCTAAATGGGGACATACCAATGGGTGTCTTGTATGCTGTCCTATAAGACCATAATTCATCATCCAAGTGCTTGCTCCAATCCTTCCTATTTAGCTGCTCGGTTTTCTCTAATATTTGTTTCAGCTCACGATTTGAAACCTCAGCCTGGCCATTTGTTTGGGGGTGGTATGGTGTTGATGTTTTTTGTGTCACCCCATACTTCCAAAGGAGGGAAGCAAAATTCCTATTGCAAAAGTGTGTCCCTTGGTCACTGATGATGGCCTTTGGTACTCCAAACCTACAAAAAATCTGTGCTTTGACAAAGTCCACAACAACATGAGAATCGTCAGTCCTGGTGGCCTTGGCCTCCACCCATTTACTCACATAATCAACAACAACCAAAATATACAAAAATCCAAATGAACTAGGAAAAGGACCCATAAAATCAATGCCCCATACATCAAAAATCTCACAGAATAGTATGGGTTGTTGGGGCATCTCATGTCTCCTAGAAATATTCCCAGTGTGTTGTCAATGAGAGCATGACTTAAAAAACACATGGGCATCATGGAACAAGCTAGGCCAATATAATCCAGAGTCCAAAACCTTCCTAGCTGTCCGTTGGGGTCCAAAGTGTCCACCACAAGCAAGTGTATGACAGAAATGAAAAACAGACTCAAACTCATGATCGAGAACACACCTCCTAATGACTTGGTCACTACACATGCGCCAGAGGTAAGGATAATCCCACACATAATACCTAGATTCACTTTTTAATTTTTGGACTTTATGCTTCTTCAAATTTGCTGGGATTTCAGAGGAAACAATGTAATTAACTAAATCAGCATACCAAGGATGCGTACCTGAGATGGTATAGAGATGCTCATCGGGGAAAGTGTCCTGAAGTGGTACCTGGTCCAAGGTGTCATCCTCTAGTGTGTGAGTAAGCCTACTCATGTGGTCTGCCACCAAATTCTCTGATCCTTTCTTGTCCTTTATCTCAATATCAAATTCCTGAAGAAGGAGCATCCAACGGATAAGTTGTGGCTTTGCATCTGGCTTCTTTAGAAGGTACCTCAAAGCTGTATGGTCAGAAAAAACAACTACTTTAGAGCCCAATAAATATGAACATAATTTATCTAAAGAAAATATAATAGCAAGAAACTCCTTTTCTGTGGTTGTGTAATTTGATTGGGCTGAATCTAGTGTCCTCGATGCATAGGCGATCACATCTGAACGTCCCTCCACCCTCTGTGATAAGACCGCTCCAACCGCGAAGTTGGAGGCATCACACATAAGCTCAAAAGGAATCTCCCACCGTGGGGGCTGTATGATAGGTGGAGTGGTCAGAAACTTCTTTAGATCATCAAAGGAAGTCCTACAAGAATCGTCAAACAAAAAATCAGAATCTTTTTGAAGTAATCGTGACATAGGAAGAACGATCTTACTAAAATCTTTGATGAAGCGTCGATAAAATCCAGCATGTACAAGGAATGATCGAACATCACGCACACATGTAGGATATGGGAGGGATGAAATTATGTCTACCTTAGATTTATCAACTTCAATGCCATGTTGTGAGACTATATGACCAAATACAATTCCCTTTTCGACCATGAAATGGCATTTTTCAAAATTTAAGACCAGATTCTTCTCAATACAATGATGCAACACATCACCCAAACTAGAGAGACATTCATCATATGAGGACCCATAAACTGTAAAATCATCCATAAATACCTCCATGTAGGTCTCAATGAAATCTGATAAAATACTCACCATGCATCTCTATAAGGTACCTGGGGCATTGCAAAGTCCAAATGGCATCCTTCGGTAAGCAAAGGTACCGAATGGGCAGGTGAATGTCATCTTCTCCTGGTCCTCTGCTGCAATGGGAACCTGAAAATAGCCAGAAAATCCATCCAAGAAACAATAGTGTGTCTTCCCAGCTAGTCTCTCAAGCATCTGATCAATAAATGGGAGGGGGAAATGGTCTTTGCGAGTGGAATGATTTAGTTTCCTATAATCAATACACACACGCCAACTGTTTTTTACCCTCATTGGAACTAATTCATCTTTCTCATTTTTAACAATAGTAACACCAGTTTTCTTAGGTATAACCTGGACAGGGCTAACCCATTGTGAGTCAGAAATAGGGTAAATTATACCTACCTCGAGTAAATTTTCAACCTCTTTTTTAACAACCTTCAGAAGGGTTGGATTGAGTCTCCTTTGTGGTTGCCTCACCAGTTTAGCCCCATCCTCCAAAAGAATCCTATACATGCAAATGGAGGGGCTAATACCTGATATGTCAGCCAAGGTCCACCCGATTGCCCTGATGTTCTCCCTCAAAAGATTCAAAAGTTTTTCTTCATGTTCAAAAGGTAGATTGTTAGCAATGATAACAGGTAATCTCTTACCACTCAACAAGTATGAGTATTTCATATTTGGTGGAAATGGCTTGAGTTCCAGTGTAGGGGGGTGGTGTATGGATGGGGTCATAGAAGGAACTGAAATATGTGCACAAATATCATCAGTATCAGAATATACATCATCATAATCAGAGAATAAAGCATCAAATCCATCAGCATACTGAACAACCATGTCATAATTAGAGTTCACATGATCAAAATCCGAATATGAATCCACATCAAAATCAAATCCATGATAGTATTGTGTATCAGAAACATGTGTGGAAGTGCTCTTAGACATCAAACTCGAACCAATACTCATAATCTCCCTAAGCATAGGACAATCCAATTCCATGGTGTTTTTACTTGGTGGTTCAAAATGGGAGATAACAAATGCAGAATGATCCTCTGAGGGGTACTTCATGGAATCCATAACATTAAATATCACAACTTCATCCCCAAATTCCATGTAAAGTGTACCCTCATTGACATTTATGATAGTTTTTGCAGTTTTGAGGAAGAGCCTACCTAAGATAATGGGGGCATGAGAACTTACCTGATAATCCTCCATGTTAAGAACATAGAAATCCTCTAGAAAGATCATGTCTCTTACCTGGACAAGTACATCCTCAAGAACTCCCGCTGGATATTCCATAGCTCTATTCGCCAACTACACCACTACTCTTTTCAGCTTCAACTCACCAACCTGTAAAGAAGAGAATACAGAGTGAGGCATCACATTTATTGAAGCTCCTAAATCACAAAGAGCATCAGAGAAGTGCAACTCCCCTATGGTACATGGGATGGTGAATGTCCTGGGATCCTTGAGCTTTGTTGGCATTGCTAGAGTTGGTGTAATGAGTGCTGAGACATTCCTTCCAAGGTTGATCCTCTCATTTCCCTTGAGCCCTCTTCGATTGGTACAAAGTTCTTTTAAGAATTTGGCATACCTTGGAATTTTCTTAATGGATTCAAGTAGAGGAATGTTGATCTCCACACGCTTGAATGTGTCCAAAACCTCCTTTTATATTACTTCTTCAGCCATATTCTTGGTTTGAACAACCCTGTTTGGAAAAGGAAATGGTTTAGGAGGAACACCATCAATATTTTTCTTACCTTTATCTTTCTCCTTGGATTTCTCATCAGTTGGTTTGGAATGCGGCTGCTCTGGAGTTGAGGTGAATCCCGGTGGAATGGTAGGTACAGATGTATCGTTCATTTGCTTCCCAATTCTCAATGTGATGGCACTGACATTCACCTTTGGATTTGGAGTGGGTTGGGAAGGTAGATTTCCAGAATTCTTACTCACAAGTTCATGGAGGGCGGTGGAAATCTGGCTCATTTGAGTCTTCAACTCCCTCAACTCCGAACCTTGACTCTTCAGTTCATTCTGTTGATTAAGAAAAAATTTCTTCAAAATATCATCAGTGTTAGAATCTACCTTAGGTGGGGGATTCCCTTGTTGTTGGCTTGTTGATGTTTGAGCTTCAAATCTCCTTTGGGGTTATTGGAAACCCTGCTGGTAAGGCGGAGGCTGCTGGAAGTTTTGTTGAAAAGGGGGCCTTTGTTGTTGTCTAGATCCATACCTCATGTCTGATTGATCCTTCCACCCTTGGTTGTATGTTGGAGTAAATGAATCAAACTTCTTTTGGGGATATGGTTGTTGCTGATGCTGAAATGGTCTCCCAGGGAATACTGCTGCACAATCCTCTGTCTCTTGTAGTTGTGGGCAACGGTCAGTTGGATGACTTGTCTCAGTACAAATGCCACAAGGCCTTGAAGGAATGGGCTGGGATGTCTTTTGAGCCAAATCAATCTTACTCACCATATTGGTCAATTATTCCAACTTTGTATCAATCAAATGAATTTCAAGATAATAAGGACTTACCTGATGTACTCCCCTAACATGTGGTGTACCTCTATCACAAAATTGTTGGGAGTTTTGGGCCATTTTGTCGATCAATACTCGTGAAGCTACTGGTTTCTTGTCCACCAATGCTCCTCCAGCTGTAGCATCCACCATGCTTCTCTCCATAGGTGTGAGTCCTTCATAAAAGTACTGAATGAGTAATTGCTCACTGATTTGGTGATGTGGGCAGCTTGCACACAACTTCTTGAATCGCTCCCAATACTCATACATTGACTCCCCTTGTGCTTGCTTGATCCCCGATATCTCCTTTCAAATGGATGTGGTCCTTGATGATGGAAAAAATCTTTTCAAGAAAAGACGTTTCAAATCATTCCAACATGTTACATCTTCAGGTTGCAAATAATACATCCAATCTTTTGCAGCTCCATCAAGTGAGAATGGGAATACTCTTAATTTGATTTGATCTTCAAAAATATTTCTTGGTTTTAAAGTTGAGCAAACCACATTAAATTCTTTAAGGTGTTTGTTGGGATCCTCAACAGATAAGCCATGAAACTTTAGAATAAGGTGAATTAATCTAGATTTTAACTCAAAGTCTGATTCAAGATTAGAGTATGCAATAAAATTCGGTTGATAGTTAATATCAGGTGCAGCCAATTCTCGAATGGTTCTATTAAGTTCATTTCCATTATTTCCCGCCATTGGTTCTTCTTTTATGTTTGAATTTGAATAAATTCCAATTCCAATGTTTCCAGAAGAGAGGAATTCACCAACTGGTTGAATATTGAAACTTCCCTTAGACTGAGAGTGTCTGATTCGTTCCCTAAGGCTACGTTCAATCTCATGGTCAAGATCTAAGAGATCTGTGAGATTAGTTCGTATCATAAATCAAATAAAAATTAAAAGAAAGTGAGTGGACCATAGTAAAATAAAAATGTGAAGTTGAGTTTATGGTCCAAAAAGAAAAGAAGAGGATGAAAAAAAGGAAAACTTGAGAAAGGGGAAAGATGAAAGAGAGAGGTGAAGAAAATAATAAAATGAAAAATAAAAGAAATACCTCTAAATAGTTGAATAAATTACTTGCATCCCCGGAAACGGCACCAATTTTATAGAGCGCTGCCGTGGGTGCCCTCAAATGATTAATGTGATTGTGGGGTACTTAGGTGCAACAGAGTGGCTGACCAAGGTCGTCTCTCAAAGGAGGAAGTGAATTTAACAACTTATTAAAGGTATTCTAAAAATAAAATAAAAGAGAATAAAATAAAAACACTACTTTAAATTATTGAGGATTTTTTATAGTTTATGAATCTAGAAGAAGTTTGCTGGAAGAAGATTGTATATTTTTTTTGTTTTTAGTTTTGAAATGAATTTCAATTAAAATGACACAACAAGAAGATTTTTTTTAGAAATCTATTTTAAAAGGCGTAATCAATCTAACTCTACCTATTCATTCACTTATTAATCATTATAATTTAAATCAATATCCAATTAATTATGATCCCCTAATTTTTTATCCCTTGAACCCTACGGGAGTTAACTTAACCACAAAGATGAAATTACTTAAACCCTAGGCTAGCTTCGGAATACGCAATCGCAGCACCCTGCTTTGATTGTTGTTCTAAGGATAGCTTATGGTCAGTGGTTAATTAGAGAAAATATCCATTCTGGAAATGAGGATGAATTGTGTTTAGGGATTATATTTGAACTTTACAAATTTATCCCGTGTGGTTTTGTATTACCAATTAAGATTACGCTCTCACAATTTACACAAAATCCTGACCTCGCGTGTTTTTGTGTTAATTGTTCAATTGCTTGATTAGTTTCTTGTAATTTAAAAACACAATTCATGGATCATATTATGTGAATTAAAGTAGATCGTTGATTCAAAATAATTAAATGAAGAGGGTATAAGATAGATCGATTACTAAAAGACTACTCTTCCATGGGTGGCGTAATCATCGTAGAAGCGTTTTGCATGTGCAAAGGTTTATAATGTGTATAACCCAATAACGCTTCTACTCAAGAATTCCAGACCAATGAGAAAGATTAAGAGAAGAATAAATTTAAACAAAACATAATAAAAGATAAGAAATAAAAGAATAACAAAGAAGTTTATTACATAAACAAAATCATTACAACATGAAGGAGAAGAAGAAGGCTTCGTCGAAGGGATCCTTGCTTCAAGAGATACCCTTATTGAAATGGTTGTATAATTAGAGTTGATCCACTTCTCCTCTGCCCTCAACTTCCCAAAGCACGTCCCAACCCCACAAAATGAGAAAAAATCTAATTTATAGAGGGGATGGGAGGAGAGGTTACAAGTGGTTTCAAGTGTGAATGTTGAAAATTCGGCCAAATATTTTAATTCAACTTGTGCCGCCCATTTGACCACCAAAACTAGTGAATTGGCCGGCCTTACAGAAGGATAATATGTTCGGATATTGGTCCTCGATCTCCTATAAATATTTGGGCTTAATCCAGGCCCAGATGAATGAGTTATGGCCGAAATACAGAAGCTTTTCCATTCTAGCGAGTCCAGCCCAACTTTGACTTCATGACCCATTTTCAACAATCAAATACACTATTTAGCTTTAGTGTCCTGAATAAAAGTTGTAGATAATTATGTTTGGATCACTGTTACAAAATTTAAAATTCAAATAATAAATATAAAAATATTTATCTTTGAAATACTACAGTGAACTATAAAGGGTAAAACTGGAATTTTCATCAAATATTCAAATGAATGATCTAATCCCAAATACTTTCTAATTAAACATATTTAACACAATGTGAGGAAATTATATCATTTATTATCAATAAAATATTCAATAAAATAGTGTTTTATCACATACCATTCCCAGAATGATGGCCAGTCCGAGCGTACAATCCAGGTGCTTGAGGATATGCTCCGAGCTTGAATTCTAGACTTTGGCGGTTCTTGGGAGAAGCAAATTCCTTTGGTGGAGTTCACCTACAAAAACAGTTTTCAGGTAACTATTCAGATGGAACCTTATGAGGATTTGTACGGTAGGCCATTCTGATCATCTTTATACTGGCTAGAGGCAGGAGAGGCAGTTTTGCTGGGACCTCGTCTTGTTTAGAAGACCTCAGAATAGATAGAGTTGATTCGGAAGAGGATGGAGACATCACAGTCTTGGCAGAAGTCTTATGCTGATCAGCGGAGATGACCTCTGGATTTCGAGGTTGGGGATCAGGTTTTCCTACGTGTCGCACCGTGGTTGGGACACAAGAGGATTTAGAGATAGGGTAAGCTTTCATCGAGATACGTCGGGCCGTTTGAGGTTCGGGAGAGGGTCGGGCTGGTTGCTTACAGGTTGCAGTTACCTCAGAGGTACCAGGATATGCACGATGTCTTTCATATTTCTCATCTTCGACGGTATTTCTCAGACCCGTCTCATGTTTTTCGACCCAAGGAGGTTGAGTTGGAGCAGGATGCATCTTTCGAGGAGCATCCTATCAGGATTGTTGATCGTAGTTCAAAAGTACTATGTGACCGGTCTATTCCTCTGGTACGGGTGCTATGGCAGCACGACCGTATACAGGATGAGACATGGGAGAGGGAGGCTGATATGCGATCACAGTGGCCAGATTTATTCGAGGTTTTTTCTTGTATGCCTTGCTAGGGAAATTCGGGGACAGATTTTTTTAAGGGGGGATGTTTGTAAGAACCCAGAGCTTCAGTTTCAGGTACGGATCTATTTTATGGGCTTTTTAAGGGAAAATGGAGAATCTGGAAATTTTCAGAGTACACGCCATGTAATTTTTGAGTACACGCCGTGTACTCCTCGGCCACTCAAAGTCATGTGTTGTCCGAGACCGGGCCATACACATGGTGTGTAGGGGTGGCGTGGAGGCCAATTTTGGCGGATTACGGAAAAACCCACTACACTCCGTGTACTTTAAGAGTACATTCCATGTACTTTCTTTATTTCATTAATTGACCCGGGGTCGCACCTAATGACCGTAAACATCTTATTCTCCGCCTAATCCCGTCCAAAATGTCCAGGAAGGCCGATTCTTCTTCGAGCCACCGATCTGTCACCAGTTGTCCGAATCAAACTCCGTCAGTTGTAGAAGAATCACAGCAGTGATTTCTTGGTTCTTCTATAGCTTAGTTTCATGATTCTTCCTCTCGTGTAAGTTATCTCAGGTTGAACGTTTTAGAAGTTATTGCAGATCTACTCTATTATAGGCTGATTCACTGGCCGATGTTCAAGTATATCAATATCCGATGATCGAGGTAGGTGGTTTGTCGCCCTACGTTGAAGTTCTTTGAGTTTTGGTTGAAAAAGTGTCGGATACCCATGTGTAGGGTATCCCGAGTTTAGGATTTTGATCCTACTATTTATATTCCCTAGATTTCTTGTTAGATTATGATGAATTGCTTCTAATTTATGCTCGGTTTCATGTTTGAGGACCACCCATGGGTTTTTTCCTCCCCTGTTCGGCTGTTTATCGCCGTTTGGCGCCGTTGCCTGTGAGGCAACCCTATTGCAATTGTTTGTTTACTTGTTATCACTGATTTCATGTGTTTCCTGCTGTTTAAATGATTTTTAAGTATGGTAGCTATTAGAAAAGTTGTTTTTCAACTTACATAGGGATGTTAACAGTCGATTACGCACGACTGGACTGCTCAGGGCTGTGAGAACCTGGTGCGGGAGATCAAAGAGGGAATATATGATTAAGTGCTTCCCAAGAGGGTCTGTTGGTTTTAGGTTCGTATGCAGGACCTACAGGAATAGGACTTTATGCTTCCCAAGATTATTCTTAGTTACCCACGCATCGAGACCATATGAGGAATTAGACGTAAGTGCTTCCTCATAGAGTCTGTAGCTATCATTGCAAGACCATAGGGGAATTTACGTGAGAGCTTCCCAGAGTGTCTGTGCCTTGTTTGATTACTGAACTATAGGGTTCTACTAGTTTAAGAAACCCAGAGAGTCAGTGTGAATTTTGATGGTTGGTTGTGACAAGTCCACCAAGCCAAAGAACAAGCTTGGGTTTTGTACTGCTTGTGTTTAGGTAGTCTTTTTAGATACCTACTATGTTACTTGCTTATCATGGAATAGAAATCTTTTCTGGTTTTCCCTGGTTGTGTAATTAAATGAATGTGAATGGTAATTGGTAGAATTGTTCACTACATTTATTTACCTTTACTTTTTCTATATCACTCACTGACAGTAGGGCACAAATCTTATAGTGGTTGCTTACTGGGATTAGTCTCACACCCTGTTTGGGTCCTGCTTTTCGACCCAAACAGATTATATGGTTGCAGGTATAGGTAGGGATTGTGGCCCTTCTACCTCGGGTACTTGATTGCTAGTCAGATCTGGAGAGCATGGGACCAGGCCTTGGCCCGTGATGCTGCTGGAGTTGCTGTTTACATTTAGTACTTTGGTTTCAATTGTATTTCAGCACGTTGTTTTTCTTACTGCTTTCTATAGATACATGTACAATTCTACATCATTATTATATCAGATATTGCTTTTACTTTCAGTTCAGTTGTTTCGTGCTATTTACTACTTCCGCTATTGTTTATGCTTATCCTTCCACTGCATACTTTACCAAATGAGGGCATAGTTTCCCCACTGACTCACCAAGGCCCTCGCTGCTAGTTGGTAGCCTCTTGCATTTGGGGAAACATGCTTGAGGTCATGTGGCGAACCGGGTACGGGGCACCAGTTATGCAGCTCCGGACTCAGGTCGTTATAGTGATATAGAGGGTGATTTCCATATCTCAACAATTTATGTTGGATCTATACAAGGAAATCCAATCCATACATATAATAGAATCAAATTCCATTAAAGGGAGCATCAAAATATTTTTTAGGAAATTCATCCCCCAAATTTAGACAAGTTAAGAGTTATATTCTTGGGATGAAACAATTGACCCATTTTCCATCTTCACTGATAACTCAACTTCTATGTTTTTAGGTGGTGTTTTAATAACTCTACTAAACTTTTTTGGTATGAAAGAATGCATATAACCATGGATGATATCCCTAAATTTCACTATTTGATTATGGTTTTGATCATTTACTTCATCCAAAATAGACTTAGGGATGTGAGTTTTCAAACTATTTAATATATAAAATGGAAAATATGATCATTGAAGGGATAAATAATCAATGAAATATATTCCTTAACCTATGAATTTTTAGGTTTCAATCTAAGTTATCCCTGATCTATTTTATAACATAAATTATTATGGTCATTTTTCCCATTAATAATGGTTCACAATGAGATTGTGAATTTACCAAAGAATATCCAATGGGAGTGTCAAACTAGGTGTGCAACATGGCCTCTTTGTCATATAACCATTGATGATTGATTCCAGCTTTATACATCCTTTTCATGGATATTACCTCTAGATAAAACTATTCCAGATCCACATCCACTTGTAGTATCTATAAAGGGATTAATTTTATTGGAAAACACTTAATCTATACTTTTAAAAAATTTAGGGATATTTTAATATGCTTATTCTTATCCCCAAGTATTTTCCTAGGGTTTTCTAATCCTAATCCCCCAAAACAACTTGTCTTTTCTCAAATACCAACTATGACAACCCATATCTTTAATAAAATTTATTTCATGATTTATTACATAAATATACACTTAATATAACCCCATAATATTTTAAGGCCTAGTGTATTTGGTTAATTAGGAACATATCATAACAACTTGCAACAAAAATTTAATGGCTTGAACTAAAACTCCATAACATGCTCTTAAATTTCCTTGATCTTCTAAAACTACACGGGATAACCTGACAATGTATATAAGAAAGGGGTGAGATATAAATACTAGTAAGGTAATAATCAAAACATAACATGATAAAATTAATACATGTGATTAAATAAGAATATAAAGGCTACATATGTGGGGTTATAATCATAAACTTGAACATTGAATCATGATAAAAGATGATATCATAAAGGAAACATGGGAATGTGGAAACAATATAAAAACAATAAGTGTGCCACATAGATCATATAACATAAGGATTTATTTCCTGAATTTTAATCCCATGATTAAGAATTTTAGGTTATATAAATATAATTACCCAATAAATTAAGGATAGGTACATCTATTTTAATACCCTTGAGTGGAAATGGGGAAGGGTATTCAGTATATAAATGTTTGGCATGAAAAAGTGAAAGATAATTTCTGTAGCATAACGGTGGTAAATAAAGATGAATGGAAGGGTTTAATGATAGTGAAAGAGGTATATAAATAGTTTTAAATCATATTGATAGTAAGAGGTATTTTTAAAAACATATCCCAACATGAAAATTTGTAAATCAAAAGGCATAATATAAATAAGGTGATTGAATAAAGAGAAGAAGGGGATCCCTTACCTTGAGATGGAACTTATAAATGCTTGGTAAGAGATTATTAAGATCTTGGGGGAACCATGAGAGGGATATAGAGAGGTAAGGATAGATTAAATTCATTGTCCAATATTTTTTAGTGAAGATTAATTGGATGTTGGGTGGGTTTATATAGAAAAGGGAGGAGGATTCTTTATTAATTTCCAAACACAGTTTTTGAACTCTATATGATAAAGTAATAAATTTTTTTTCCATGGTTTTTGACCATGGTTTTTACCAAAGAGGAGAGATTTTAATTATTTAATATGGATAATAACTGAACTCCTTAAAATAATACCCTTGGTGATGTGAAAGTGATCCATGTTTATAAAGAATTTATTTTAAATCCTTAAAAAATAATACAGGTTTTGGAGGATTCATTAAGGGTTTATAAAATTAATCAAATAATGTAAACAAAAAATTTATTTTAAATGGTAAACATATTTTTTCCAGTTATACTCTTTATGTTATCTATTACATCACTTTTAGGTTTTTATGATGTCATAATATATATTGTATAATTATACTGTATTGAATTTTAAACAAAAAATTCATCTGTCTCAGAAACTTATGAAAAATTAACCATTAAATAATTTTTATGTGATGATTTAAAAAATAATATTAATTTTATAAAAATAATTTTCTAAATATGATAATTTATACTTATAAATAAAAATCCCCATTTATTGAAAAATACTATTTATTTTGACAATAACAGTTTTATAATCCTTATAAAAATTAAATTTGACCTCTTAAAATTATATTATCATTTATATTTAATACATATTATTTAATAATAATATTTTATTAAAGTATAATTTATTTAAAAAATTCTTGATTTCATCAAAAATAGTCTTGATTGAAACTTTATATATCCCAAAAATACAATTTCTGTTTCATCATATCAAAATTTAATTTTTACCAAACTTATTATTTAATCATCATAAAGTAATAATAAAATATAAATTTATCCATTAATTTTTATATAAAAAATATAAAAATTCATATTGTTAGGGTCTAGATACATAAACCTTTATTACACTAGAAAATTCCTCAAGGGAAAGGTGTGCGATAGTGACATTTTCTTGGGGTTTTTCGGTGAACATGGTATAGGATGTGATCTTACTAAGATTGAAATTATCCCATAAATGGTTTCAATCATGCTTTAGTTTTTAATATCATCTTAGGATTGGTCAAAGGAAAAACCCAGTGATGCTATCTTTCTCAGAAGCTCTTGTAAATGGGCTTCATAGGGTACAATTTTACTGGTTGAGGCTATCGCTTCCTTTATTCGTGTCAATTAAACTTTATCATAACCCATAATGTACTAATATTAATTGTCACTATAAAATGGATATATTATCAATTGTTATGATTCTTAATAGTATTTTAAATCCATTATATTATAATTTTTCAAAATAGCCAATATTGTGCATGTGTTTCATATAAACACATTACTTGATAAAGAATTTATTCTTTTAAAAAGGGAATAAATTTTTGGGTAATTACAGGTGCTTAGTAGAATTTGGTAGTTGTGGTATTATGGATGTTATCATACTGGTGATTGCGTTCTGAGATTATTTTCCCTCTTATTGTTTGGTTGGACATACTTGCTGGTTGTTGGGTCGGAATTTTTCCCTTTTTTACTTGAATATATACTATCATACTTGGTTGTGGGATATTAAAGGTTATGCATGAATTTATTATTTCAGTTGTTTCCTTTACACATTACTTTATCATGTATATAGATACATGTGCATGTGTATAGGTGAATTAGGTTTAGGTATCTCACATGTGTATATGACTACACGGTGTTAGTCACCAACCCATGGCCTATTAGAGGTGGGCATGGGGTGGCACACTCAGCTTACCACCGAATAGGTAGTCCCCAACGGGTTGGATCATGTTAGAGTAAATATCATAGGATAACGTCTGATGGAGGCTATTAGTAGAATAGTTTTAAGGATTAGTTTGGGATTTAAGGGAAATATATTTAAGTGTCTTGAGTTCAACTCTGATAACCTTCTTATTGACTTAGTCACCGAGGCATTTATTATAAGGAAAATAATTGTACATGAATAATATAATAATTAGTTGTAGTTTCCATGTCCATTTTGAGTTAGTTACACACATATTCTCTTTTTACGATGATATGTATTGACTATTTTAGGATTCTTCCATACAGATAGCCAACCTGGATTCTATGAAAGGATCACGAGGAGGACTATCTTAGTGATGAAGCCATAATTTAGGGGCCTATTCAAGAAGTGTTCCCTCTAGATAGATAGTGAGTAGTATTTCCACTCATTGAACATTGATTAGACCTACCTCTGGTATCCCAAGCCTATATTTTACCTCTTTTTGGGAAGAAGATCATTCTAGATATAGAGGATAATGATTAATGTAAGTTGAGTGTACTTTGTGAGTCTGAGAGGCAAAGACTACCTAGTTTTCAGGGTGATCCGGACCCACATGTGGTAGAGGACTAGTTAGAGTCCATGATTAGAGTATTCTATATCATTTAAAACACTTTAGATCATATGGTGGTGCTCATGAAAATACTTATCTATGTCTTGGTAGAATGATTGCAGAGTTTGATTACATAGACCTATTATGTGGTGAATCTTCCTTGGATTGAGTTCGATCACCAATTTTAGGAGGAGTATTTCCTGATGAATTTATGATTAGTACACATCCAGAAGATTCTTGATATTCAATAAAGAAATATTTTAATGGATGAGTATGTGTTAAAGTTTACCAACCTCACATGATACTCTCAGGATATGGTTCATGATGGGTTTTTACAGGTAATGATGTTCGAACAAGGTTTATGCAGAGATATATGAGCTAAAGTTGTTCCCCTTGGAATACCCACCTATATTAGAGTGTTGGAGTGTACTTTTATAGTAGAAAGATTTTTTATAGGGTAGTCATAGCTGGTTTGTATTGATAGTAATCACAGGGGATCAGATACTTTAGCAGTAAATGGACAATGTTGGGTTTTAGGATTGCGACACTCAAAGCATCGACATGTCCAGTCTCAAGAATTGGGTATGCACCTCATGCTTCAAAGAGAACTTCTAGTTAGCCGAGGGAGAGGAAAATATTTTATTGTGATGGGTGAGGTTATATATCTCAAGACCACCTGACCTTAAATGTGGTGGTAGATATGTAGAAATTGGATGGGTCTCCATAGTAGAGGGAGTAGCACGAGCAAGGTGATACATGGGGAGGAAGACATGGAAGTGATGCTGGGAGAGTTGTAGGATGTGACTGATGTTATGATCTAATATCATCACCATTTCCTCCAGGTGATCCAAATCAAGCTCAGGGAGATGATTGGATGGGACACATTCAATTGTATCCAGTTGAGTCGTGTTACACAAAGTCTCTTGGAATGACCCGAGGTATGATATGTGTCTTTTCTACTTTAGATTCAATTTTTATAGACACAAGTGTGATCCATTCCTTTATAGCCTTATCCCTTATTTGAGAATTGGATATATTAGTAGATCCTTTAGCATAACCCTTATGACTAGAGACTCCCACTAGAGAGGATTCTATGATCACACACTTCTATCGGTAGTGTGACTTGGCTCTTTGTGAAGAGAGTTTATCATGGGAAAGTTTCATATCTTTGATTAGAATGCATGAATTCATTCTTGGCATTGAATGACTATCCACCTTCCATGCCCATATTTATTGTTTCTTTCAGAGGATGCAGTGGACCTGGGTAGAAGGCTTTAGATTTTCTTTCACTTTTGAAAAGTAATTTCAATAAGAGAAAGATAGGATCATATACATGAGAGTTCAAATAAATTCTGTTCAGTTGGATATATTGACCCTCAATGTAATAAAGTCAATAGATGTTCAATTATCTATAGTAGTAAAGGATCACCCAGATGTATTTCACTAGGATTCACCTCAGTTACCCCATCACCAAGAGGTTGATTTCTATATCAAATTGCATCCCAGGACATGTATAATGTCTTTAGTGGAATATTAGATGGCTCCTATGGAGCTTCCAGAGATAAGGGTGTAGTTTTAGAACCTTCAAAGGATACACTTTATTTGACCCAGTGTGTCCCACTAGGAAGCTCTAATACTATTTAGTAAGAGAAGGAAGATGGGAGCCTAAGGTTGTGCATGGATTTTTTTCTGTTAAATTAGCTAACTGTTAAGAACAAGTGTCCACTACCGATAATTTATGACCTCTTCAATCAATTAAATAGGTAAAATTGGTTTTAAAATATTGACCATGGGTTAGGATATCACCAGCTATGGGTTCATGAGGAGGACATACCCAATATGACATTCTAATTTCACTAAAAACACAATGATTACCTAGTTATTCTATTTTTAAAGAGGAACAACTAGAAATTTTTTATAGGACTCATGAATCAGATCTTTCAGTGTTTCCTAGATTGGTTAGTGGTGGTATTTTTTGATGACATTCTCATATACTTGGCATCAGAGGTTGATCATTAAAAATATTTGAGGACCTTCTAGATGTACTTTGAGAGCATCAACTATGTGGTAAAATCTTGAAGTGTTAGTTATATATTATATAGGCCCACTTTATTGGACATTTTATCTCATAGGAGGGAGTAGCTATATACCCAACAAAGATCACGATTGTACTAGCTTGGGATCCACCCAAGAGTGTGGCATAGGTGCATAGCTTTCTCAGGTTGGATAACTACTACTGGAGGTTTGATACATTATTCTTTAGGATTACGACTCCCTTAACTACCTTGATCCAAAAGGGGGAGCCTTTTATATGGTAATAGAAGTTATAGAAGGCCTTTGACAAGTTTTGTCATAGGCTTACTAGCACCCCCATCATAAGATTTCCAGAAAAAGGGGTTTATTATGTAGTGTTCTATGATGCCTCTAGAGTCAGGATTGGGTGTGTGTAAATAAATAAGTAGGCAATGATATCCTATATATCTAGGTAGTTTAGGCCTCATAAGAATAAATACTCAACCCATAACTTAGAGTTGGAAATTGTGATGTTTTATTTTAAGATTTAGAGACACTACCTTCTTGGTGAACAATTTTTCTATTCCATCCACAAGAGTCCCAGGTATATCATTACCTAGAGATATATCAACTCAAAAAATATTCAGTGGTTAAAGTTCCTATATGAATATGAATTTGAGATATTCTATACTCATGGGAAATAATTTTTTTGGAAAATTATCTTAGTAGAAAATATCATTCCCAGTTGCTAAGATATGTGTCAGAGTAGTTGACCTCATTATAGTTGTCCAAGGTGGAAGAGGGAGGAGTAACATACCACCAATAGATGTTAATCACTCATATGCTTCTACAATGAGAGAGGGAATAAAAACTTAGAGATGATGATTGTCAGGTCTTTGATGATAATATATTCACAATACATGCTTCTGATGGATTTTCAGAAGGTGGAGAATATCCCCCTCTTCTAAGGGTGTACAGTGGTATTAGTCATGCTTCGTGAGGATCTGCTAAGAGATTTCCATGCATATAAATTAGCAGTATATCCTAGAGTAGAAAAAATGTACCAATAACTTTAGTGTCAGTTTTAGTGGTTAAGGATGAAGAATGATGTTCAATAGTTTATCTCTTGATGCCTCATCTATAAGCAGGTGATGGCCAAACATCATGTACCAATGGATTTGGAATAACCCCTTAAGATGACAAAATATAAGTGGGATGGTATATCCATGGATTTAATTATAGTATTTCTTTGAATGATTATAGGTCACGATGCTATCTGGGTGATTGTAGATCGGCTAACTGAGTCATCCCACTTCCTCTCTATTAGAGAGTTAAGTTGAATGGAAATCAAGGGATGCTTATATGTGCGGGAGATCGTTAAACTTCATGGTGTCCCCTCAGAAATTGTCATGGACCGTAATTCTTAATTCATGTCTTGGTTATGAAGAGGCCTTCAAGAGGCTTTATGGACTCAGTTATGGATGTGAAAAATGTTCCACCCCCAGATAGATGGCTAGACCCAGTGGACCATTCAAGTCCTAGAGGAAATATTGTGAGTTTTCATGTTTTACTTTGGATGAAGCTGGTAGGATCACCAATAATTAATATATTTTTCATAATATAACACCTATTAATATACTATAAATATGGAACCTTTCAAGTCCATTTACGGGAGACCTTTTAGGTTACCACCATGCTGGTTAGAGTTGAGATAATTAGAACTTATGGGCTTGG
The DNA here is from genome assembly GCA_963277665.1 of Viscum album. Taxonomy (NCBI): domain Eukaryota; kingdom Viridiplantae; phylum Streptophyta; class Magnoliopsida; order Santalales; family Viscaceae; genus Viscum; species Viscum album. Next base: position 1,464,924,538 of record OY728138.1, on the reverse strand, counting down.
ATTAGTTCAAGAAATAATAGATAAGGTGTAGATCATCTAGGAGAGGTTGATTATAAATGAAATCTATCAAAAGTCCCATAAAAATCATTGATAGGGGACTTTAGAGTTCAGAAAGGGAGAAAACGTGTTACAAAAGGTCTCACCTTAGTGAGGGGTTATAGAGATTTGTATGGATAAAAAATATATCTTTGAGGTTCATCGGTCTATTTCAAATTCTATATAAGATTAGTGAGTTTGCATACCATATGGATTTACCTCTTCAATTGGACTAAGTTCAATATATCTTCCACATTTCACAATTGAGGAGGTACATGCATGATCTTTTGTAAGTTATTGATTAGGGTGAGCTAGATATTGAAGGTGAAGATACCTTTTTAGAATACCTGGTGGTGATTGAGGATTGGTATGAGACGATCTATCATGGGTGGATGATTCCCCTTGTGAACATTCTCTAGTAACACATGAATATTTAGGAGGGATCATGATAATGAAAGAATTATATGTGTGGTTAGTACCATCACCTATTTGATATGTTTTTCCTTTTTAGGATGAAAATCCTTGAAGGTGGGGAGAGTGTAACAACATCAATTTTTATGATTATACCCTTTGACTATTTATAATAATATTTTTGGATCTAATAATAGAATTAGTGTAGATTTTTAGGTAACCTGTGGACTTGATATTGATATATTAAAAATATTAAATATACTAACTTATGTGTATGCATAATTTCAAAGATTATGGATTTCTAATTAGAAAAAGCTCTAGATAGGGAAACTGAGACTACAATTGTATTCATAATATGGGATTTACCCTATACATGATATACATTTAATTCACATTGGGTTTCAGGTTGTTGTGTAGTTGCAGGTTAACTAAAAGAAAATAAATTATTAAATTAAATTAAATTGTTTAATTACCACTAAAATATGGATTTTACTATATAAAACTCTCTACAGATATTCTATAGGGTAAACCGAAAAACCATAGAGAATTAAGAGAGAGTTGGAGGAGAAAATTTGTGGATAATTATTTAATGGATGAACCCATATTAAAGAATCAATGAAGAATGTAACGAATTCATTGATGACATATCTTGAAAACATGAAATTCTCCAATGATTGATACATTATTGATGCAAGGCTTATATTTGTGTATTTATCCCCACTTTTTATTTCTTTATGATTATAGATTATCTCATAACAATCTAATATGTAATCCACCATTTTCAAGCCCTGTTAATTTATGATTTCCATCCGGATTCATGTATTTGATAATTTTAATTATTGGAATGACTATTTTAATATCATTTCATCCTATCCTATTTTAATAATGAATGGAGGCCAAGATAAAAAACAATTATTAGATCCCCACTTTTGTGTTTTTTGGGTTTATCCCATTGTTTCTACATGTGTTCATCACTGGTGTTTATCTGACCAGTGGTTTGACTATTTCCATAGAACCAATTCATTTCACAATCAAGAATTTTGTTCCATGGATCATTGTTTTGGGTTTAGATTCATGAATTACTCCATAGAGGAGGTTTGATGATCATGATGGGTAATTAAGGAAGCATTAGGTGATTGTTTTTTCAAAAGGTGGGGCATGTAGGATGAAAAACTTCCATGGGAGGCAATGATGCTTCATTTTCCCAATGAGCAGTGGTTGGAATCCAATTTCCAGGATGGTGTTGATGGCAGTCAACACACAATTATAGAATTTTCAGTGGAGATTGTGGTAAGGGTAAAGATAGAGGTGAAGCTTGTAGGAGAAGCTATTTTCCTGGAAATTTACAGATTACACATGTAGTTCAAAAGAACACATGTCATATAATATAGATTTCCATGACACTAGAGTTTTTGGTGGAGAAAAATATCACACTACCATGTGGTAGGCCCATATACCGTGTAACCATAGATGGTGTGACTCAATGTGTATAAGGAGTGAATGACCATGGAATTATAAGTGGACCACATTCCATATAGGCTGAGGCCACACCTCATGTACCACTCGATAGGATATGACTTAGGTAGTGGAACACACTAAGTTCCATGCTCTGATTCCACACACTATGTGACTAGACTCACATGCCATATGTAGTTGAATTTTTAACTCCATGTTGGGAAATAAAGTATGGATAAGTGGAAAACTAAGAATAGTATACTTTGTACCCCAATAACACACTGTGTACTCCCCCTTGACCTATAATAGTTTGGTCAGACATGCATTCTTCCCACTCATTATTCTGAGGTGGGGTAGGTATTTCACCCATTGGCATTAGGATCCTCTTGGGGAGTCAGTATTTCACCCATGTAAACACGAGGCTAGGATCCTCTACCTATGTAATAAAATAGAATCAGTATTTCACCCACATTATGGGGTAGAGATAATCTATCTATGGAGTTGTCATTTCACCTATTTATAGAGAATGAATGAGATAAGGATCCTCTATTGGATTCATTATTTCACCCATCATCATGGGGAAAGGATCGTCCAACATCATCTAAGGGAATGACCACATAGTTTTCTTGATACTTTTGGATCAAAAGTTGGAAATGGAAAGTTTGTTTAGATAGTTTAGAGTTGATACTCTACAATGGGACTTGAATACATCCTATAAGAATATCTGGGTTTTCCCCTTTCCTTTTCCCTCTTGGTTTTGGTTTTCATATGACTATTTCTTTTGATTATTTCTTCTTGGTGATTTCATGGTGTCCTACTAGGTATGTATATAATCACCCTTTCATGGGATCTACCTGCACATGTCATGTATTATTTAAATTACAAGCTTTTCAATAGTGATCCCAGAAGACTTTGTGTGGGTGGTGCTTAGTAGTGCTTAGCAGCTGTGGTAACAGGACTATTGTCGACCTGGTGGTTGCATGCTGAGACTGTATTCCCTCTTATTGTCAGTTTAAACCTACTTATTGGTTGTTGGGACAATATTTTCCCTATTTAATTGACTATGTACTATCTTAATTATTTATAGGATATTAGAGGTTGTGAATGCATTTATTATTCTAGTTTTTTACTTTATACATTACTCTATTGTGCATGGAGATACATGTGCATTTTTACAGGTTAATTAATCCAATATCTCATATATGTCTGATATGTCTACTCAGTACTAGTAACTAACCCCTAACCCATTGGAGGTGGGATTGAGGTGGTACACTCCACTTACTACCAACCAGGTGGTCCCTAGTGGGTCGAGTCATGTTAATTATGGTGTTGAAATTTTATCGTATTTCATATTATAGTGTTATTTATGAATTTATAAATATACATTTGTATATATTTACATATAAAAAATTTAATTGTTTAAACAAATATTTAAATATATTCACATAAAAAATATTTTTTAAATGTATAAACCATATGGAAATAAAAATTTTCTATTTATTTTATTTAAAATAAAAATTTATCCATTTTATTTACCTCATAAAAACTTATGAATATGTATATACCTATACAAATATGTACAATTTTTGCATATAAATATGTGTATGTGTGTGTATTAATATACAAATATATATTTATGTATATATTAATATATATATATATAAATGAATATTAATATATTTAAATAAATATAAATAAATATTATATATATACACACAAACATGTGTATATATTTATATATAAACACACACATAAATACCCACACACAAACATATATTTTATAAATGAATTTAAAAATAATTATATAAACTTATCTAAATATATTAATAAATATATGGATAAAAAATACATATGTAAATATATATAAATAAATAGATATATTGTAAAATATATAAGAAAACAAATTTGTAAAATTCAACTTATACCAACCCCCTTCTATATAGAAGATTCATTATCCCCTTCGACTTGTTCTATCCTTTGGTGTAATAGGTTCCTACACTTCCTTGCATTCTACATAGATTTTGGTTTGATCCATCCTTATTATAATGATTATTAAGTTAAATCATCAAGGTATGTTGAATTTGTGCCCCGTTTTCTCATATGTTATCCCTATTTTCTGCATTTCATTCCCTAAGTTATGAATGACCTACAATTTATTTTTCTTACCATGTGATTAGATATGAATCAACATAAATATTTCAAATCTTATTTTCTATAAGGGAGTTTTATAAAAGTGTGTTGATTTTATTTGAAAGGTATGAGTTATAGATAATTTATCTTTTAAAGTTGGTGTATATTTAGTTATAATGTAATGTGAGTTTTCATGGGTTCCATTAACTTTATTTTTGAAATCCTAAATTCTTTTTTTAGAAAATAGATGACATTAATTGGTCACCCAATTCATGCACCAAGGAATTTTATTAAAAGTAAATGTAACAATACAAGCATGAGGTGTAAAGGGATTATGCCAACAGGGGATTGAGGGGATTACAAGGTGAGATTTCCAAGAAAAATAAACAAAATATCAAGTTGCAAAAATAATGACCAAAGATTCCTTTCACCAACCTATAGAAGACCTCCACCATAAAGGACATACTAAGATATCATTGCAGAAAATCAATAGCCGAACAGAAGAAGTCTCCAGTACTGATCAAGTTTCAACAACTCGTTTCCAAGTCACCAACAATCATGTTCCAAAACATGCAATAAACTCATAATAACAATATTTGTATTCCAAAGAGCAGAGAAAAGAAACAACATGTCATTGAGAGAAATGTATATTCCTCCACCATAAAAACAATAATAAATATCATAGAAAACCGAAGCACATAAAGCCACCAACTAGGATATTTCCACAAAAATCCATCCATCATCCAAGAAATCACCACATCTAACAAGGACCTCCTCTCCATGAGCATAAACAACAATCATAAAGAATGGAAATGACCCATAATGAAGCATCTCTAAAACATATTATTCTTCATGATTGAAATAATATTTGATGATAAATAGTGGTCTTGACATCAAAATATTCAATACTAGAATCACATCCTAGACAAATGTTTCTACAAAAAATGTATGATACAACTCAACATCCTCCTCAAGAAAATTATGAAACCTCCAAAAAGGGAAGAAAGTTCTTATGTTGTCATTGTAATTTTATAGAGATTATTGATTTAAATGATTCTTTAAGAAACCAAACATTGGTCTAAAAGAACTAAGAACCAAAGATTGAGTTCCAGGCCAAAGAAGAAAAGTATTTCACTTTTAGTTAGATAAGATGAGCTGAAAAAATACACATCCTAGACTGTTGTTAGAGCAGCGATCAAATTCCATAAAGTGGGGAAACCCAAGGAGGCCGAACTGATATAGACTCAAGCTTGTGCGTAATAGTAGCATACTGATGGAGCTGATAAAAAGATAAACTATCTCCCAAATTCAAGGCATGGATTAAAAACCATGAGGCATCTAAAAGAAAAATAATCTATCAAAGGAAACTAAATGGAAGTCAAGAAACCAAAAATACCTAGTTAGACAAGGACCATCAACAATATATAATCAATCATTCCCAAGGAATGTCTTTGAAGTTAAAGTCTAGGTTCTTTTTAAAATCTTCCACCAATTTAAGAAACATCCTCTTTCTAATTTGAAGGTAGATATCAGTAGACATTTCACCATTTTTTTATTGAAAGAATGCAACTGTATCATTCTCATCCATCCAAGAGCCAGGTTCCACAGAAAAGTCCAATTTATCTTCAAGTTGGTAAGCATCCCTAAAAGTAGGGTCATTTTTAGGATCACTATCAGTGTCATCTGAATCTATTGATTTTGAGGAGGTAGAGGAGTGATCAGTAGGCATGGACTTTAGTGGAGTCTCAACCCCCATTGGGAGTGGTGGAGGATCATTAGTTTCCTTCCTAGAGTCATCTAAAGGCCTTTTTACAATCTTTCTTTCAAGGTTATAATAGTGTCTACGCTTTCTTGTTTTTCTTGGATTTGGGGTAATGTAACCATATACATCTACCATTGGTTTTTCCCTTCCTTGCACTTGAATTTAAGTAGGATTCATCAATTTTATTAAGTTGATCATCATCCTACCGTGAGGTTTCACTAGAATCAGAGAGGTCATTGTGACCCTTATGATGGGTGTCATGCTTTTCTAAAAGCTTCTTTTATTCCTCTAACAGAGGTGGATGGTCCGTAATGGGGCTTTTGGTAGTGAGTAAAGCATAAAAAAGCCTAACATTTCATTAGATACGACCGTGTAGCATGCAGTACGAAGAGGCTGGGCAATGTTTTCATAATTATCCTTATTCAAATCTGGGTTAATCCCTTCTGAAGGTACCCTAGAATCCTAGGGGCCGACCTCAATTGTGTTACTCACATTCAGAACAAGTTCCTACTTTCTTTTTTCAACCCAAGTCACTTTGAAATCCTCAATTCATGTACTCTAGATATTTTTAAATAAATTTGTGTTTCAAAGTTTTTTTTTGTTTTCTTATCGGGTTTTAAAACATTTAAGTTCTCATGATTTAAAGTTATGTTTCATGGTCCTGATAAATTGTTATTACACTATATAAATCCACATTATTAAAATTTATTCTATTAATGTATTAATTAAGTTTAAAATTAGTCTAAATAAAATTATAAATAATTATTCACATAACATGATTGAAGCCCCATTATGTGAAGGTTTGTGTAAAAATGATATTATATGATATTAAATGCTCATTATTAGATACTAAATGCGTGTTTTTCTGTAACTATATAGGATTTTTTTGTGTGGTATTATATATAGTTATTAATCAATGATATAATGGATTTAAATATTAAAATTTTATATATATGGTATTATATTATCTCATGGGATAAAGTTATTAAATTAAGGATATGAGTGATAAATATAAATTTTTAATTATTTCCAAATTTTCTTTTCCCTTCACAAATTTTAGCTTTCATGATAAACTATTTTTTATATAATGATGTATTAATGTATTTTAAAATTTGTATTTATGAACAAAAAATAAATAGTGATTTAAAATGGATTTGAATTCAATATTATTTCAGTGTTTTTCCATGTGATTGAAATAAAGGAAACAAATATCATTTCCTTAAATATATTTTGGATTTAACTTCAATATTATTTCAATTATTTTATAACATTACATATAAAATTGTTATATTTTTTTAATAGAATTGATAGAAGTTAGATGTATGATACTGATCAGATCTCAATTGATTTTAAAAAATTGTTGAATTTTTTATATTTTTCATTTAAGAATGATTTATATAGTGGTCATATACATTGACCATGTTATAATTATATTGTAATACCTTTGTTAAGTCATGAAGAAGTTAGCTACCATATAAAAAAATTTAGTTTTAAAATAAACTATCATGTACGATTTCATAATGGAGAGAAAATAAAATCATAAAATGATCATGATATGAATGATAGGAATATATTAGAGAATTTATTGTATGAATGGTTTTTATTTATTCATTATCATGATATTCATCTGGACTCACTGTTCTCATATAACAAAAAATAAAATAAAAAAATAAAAAAATTCCAAAAATCAATAGATATGAAAACGATTTCTCAATCGATCAATGAAACTGTGAGGTTTTTAGATAGAATGGTGGGAACTGTCTAAAAGAGTGCCTTATTTATGATACTTTTGAAGAAGTGGTGTCATAGAGAGTGTCTTCCTTTAATGTTTTTCAAAGAAGTCATTGTCTTAGACAGTGCCCTCCACTACTACAAAATGTGTTATATTAAGTGATACCCTTTATGAGTGCTAAATAAAGTTATAATGGGGGTGGGGATGCCTTTATCAGAACTAAAAAAATCATCGATAAAAACACCCCTTTGTCAGTGCTGATAAAGATCACTTTTATCAGCGCTGATAAAGTGTTGCCTTTATTAGCACTATTTTAGCACTGATAAAAGGTATATTTCTTAGAAAAACTTCATATATCATTAAAAATCATATATTAATATAATAATATATTTATATTGTCATTAATATAATATATTTTATTAAATATGATTTACATAAGAATAAATATGCATTTACACTTAATATATAATATATTTTGTGAAAAATGGATTATAAAATAAATAAAAATTAATATTAATTAACAACATGATAATAACTATTGAGTAATAGTCATTTAATAATAATTGGACGACATAAAAATTCAATAAATAAATGAACAATCTAAGATAATTTGAAAACATGACTTGAATTTCAAACTAAAACAACTTTAATACGAGTGCCAATTTGGGATCTACTACATGTAAAATCAAATATTGTGAAAAGGTATACAAACTAATAACTTTATGGAACCAAGATATGTGTTTTTTCAAGGTTAAAAAAGGATCTAAAGGCCTTCAAAATTGAGTTTTTTTATCAAGATACCATAATATTTTAACTTTTGATGGAATTACAGCCTTGTTTGAGGTGGTATTCTTATCTTTTTTAGATAGAGACTGAATTTATTATCAGGGATTACTTTCATATAGACATTATGGTGTTTAAATTTTTTATTTTTTCATATTTTAGTTTTATTTATAATTAAATAGATACATATATTCATATGTGTACATACAAAAAAATAATTATATAAATAAATATTTAAAAATATTTATATAAAAATGTATTTTTAAATATAAAAACCATTTGGAATTAAATATTTATTATTAATTTTATTTAAAATAAAAAAAAATTATGCATTTTATTTACCATATAAAAATTCATTAATATATATATATATACATATATATACTTATACAGGTGTATATGTAATATTATGTGTATATATAAATATGTGTGTGTCAATAAAAAAATATATATTTATGTGTATATTCTAATATATATAAATAAATACACACACATAAAGGACACCTTGAATATATATTTTATATATACATATCTATATATTCTTAAATATTCTTTGTATAACAATAAATATAAAATTTTATAAATAAAATATATATTCATTTTCAATATTATTTTATAATTTTTTACAATTATATATATATAATTACAATTACATCTATATATTATAAAATATAGTGATATGAACTATACTGATAAATATATAAATATATATGTCTATTCATGTAGTATATAAATAAATAAATAAATAAATAAAAATAAAAATATGTGTGTGTAAAATATAAATATAAATAAAAATATGTGTGTCTCTATGGGAAGTTTAAATTTTTGTATATGTGTCTATACATGCATATGTGTGTGTCAATATTGTGAAAACACATCATATAAATGTTTTTTTTATAAATATATCATGATTATTAAATATATTATATAAATGTATATAAATTTATATAAAATAAATGTCTATAAATATATTATAGAAATATATTATATAAACGTATTGATAATAAATATTTATAAATAATTCATAAAAAAATTATATTTAAATATACAATTGCATGTAAAAATATTAATATATTTTAGAATAATTATATAAATTTGTATAATTATATGTATAAATATATAAATAAATAAATATATCATAAAATATTAAAGAAATCTCGATAAATTAGTGGTAAAGACATTATGAGATGAAAGCAGAGATACCGAGTTTGAATCCATGTGTGAGCAACGATGAAGATGGAATGAAAGTGATGATAAAGGATGTGTGTGTGTGGGGGGGAGCACTTATAAAGAGAGGAGGTGGGTGTGTTATGGGGGGGGCACATAGCGCTAAAAAATGTGGCATGTGAGCACTGATATAAGGGGATTTTGAGCCCCCTTGATATATGAAACATAGAATTCAAAAAAATACTTTCTAGATTTTATTAGCATTAAAAATAAAGTTATAATAAATGAACCCTTTATCAGAGATTTACTTTTAGCGCTAATATAGGTGACCTTTATCAGATCTTTTTTTAACACTGATAAATGTTGGAGGCTTTTAAGCGCTCTTAGCTAGTTAATGTTTTTACCGCTAACAATGCTCATTTTTAGTGCTGAAAAAAGCACCTTTTGCAGTTCTGCTACATTCTATTTTTTTAATTTAAAATTATTATTATATATATATATATAAAATAAAAAATAAAAAATAAAAAATAAAAAATATTTAACTATTTTTATATTTGATATTACGTTAAACAAACTATTCCAAAAATATTACTTAAAATCTCACTCAAACTTCACTTTTATAAGGGTGATGTCATTGAAAACCTTTCCAAATTTTTGATGTGGTATTTAGACAAAAATATTAAATCATTTAATGAATACCATTTTATTTTTAATAATACATTAATGATAATAGATGATTAATCATAACTTATTTTTAATAAATAAAGAGAGGGGGTGGGTACATGCAGGGGGGCACATATCGCTAATAAATGGGGCATGTGAGTGCTGATAGAAAGGGATTTTTAAGCCCCCCTAATAAATGAAATGAATAATTCTTATAAATATTTTACACCTCTTATTAGTGTTAAAAATAAATATATGATAAAACACCCTTTATCAATGCTTTACTTTTAGAATTGATAAAGGCAACCTTCATTAGAGATTTTATTAATGCTGATAAATGTTGTGGGATTTTAAGGGTGCTTAGCATGTTAATTATTTTTTTAGCATTTACAAATACAATTTTGAGTGATGAAAAATCACCTTTTGTATTAGTGCACCATTATATTTTTTTAAAATTTTAAATTTAATTTTTTTGTTTTGTTTATATATATATATATAAACAAAATAAAAAAAATAAATAAAATTAAACAATATTTAACTATTTTTATATTCAATATTACATTAAAAAAATTATTTTAAAAATATTACATAAAATCTCACCCAAACTCCCATTTATAAGGGAGAGGTCATTGAAATTTTTTCCAGATTTTTGATGTGTGATTTAGACACCAATATCCCAGTATTTAATGAATACTATATTATTTTTAATAATACATTAGTAATAATAGATGATTAATCATGATATATTTTTAATAAATAATTATTATCCAATAATGTAATAAATTTTAACTAATAAGGTCATATTAATCAAATACGGTGCAAACCACGAGTTTAAAACCCATGGCCCCAATAATTTATTAAAAAAGAGATAAAAACTGACACACAAGATAAGGGGTTGCAACAAAATAGTCACAACACACTTTCCACCAAACCAAAAATAAGGGTGACCAAATAATCAAAATCCATAAGTAAAATAAGAGCACTAATTTTTAGCATCTATTGCCCACATTCCTTGTATTTCGATGTAACGTCCTGGGTTTTTGAATAGGTTATTTTCCTATCCATTTGGAATTTTTGAGTTTGGTGGATGGTACAACCTTTATTTTGGACATCAGAATATAATTTTGAGAGTTTTAATACTCCAATTCATTGTTTTTAGATGGAATTTAAGGCCTAGAAAGTTACTTGAGAGTTTGAATGGGGTTCAGAAGTGATAGGATCAGAAAAATCAATTTTGGGAAAGACAGATTGAGGCACATGGTTGGCACATAGTTTGTCTAATCATGTGGCCTAAACCATAAAACCTATTTTCAAAGGGACAAATTTATATTTAACCACACGACCCCAAGGATAAACTGTGTGGGGTATGTAAAGCTATTCTCAGAGGGTGTACATGGGTTGTTCTTGGTTTTTAAAATTGTGTGGCTTATCCCAAACACCTATTGACACTTAAGAAGTAAGTGCACATGGTTGGTGCACAATTTTACCAAACCATATGGCGAAACTATGCAACTTGTTTTAAAGGGGTATCCCTTTTGATATAGAGTGTGTACGGTTATCCAAACCATGCAACTTGACAGTGCCCCTCTTTAAAAAGTGTAAAATTATCTTTTTGAACCTCCTTTCTTAAGAATCCTTTTCTTTTTCTTCTCATATTAATGTGCCTTTTTCCTAGCAGCAATGGAGCTCTCCTCTCCCTCTCCTAGGATTTTGCCTTCCTCTTTTAATAGAAATTGTATTCAAGCTCTATTAGTGGCTATAGATTCTTCTCTATAAGGCCTTCAATCCTATTGTTTATATTTCTAGTTTATATTTCCATATAGAATGATAAATTTATGTGATATATTTTTTCCTATTTATAGGGATTTTGTCTAAAATCCCGATATCTCTTGTTTCAGCTTGAGATAGAGGCCTGTATTCAATGAGGGAGTGCCTATGAGTTTAAGGTATGTTGTTCCTAGATTTCTCCTTAATCTTATGGGTGTTATGGGGCACATTATTAAATAAACATGTTGGGTTGTTCAAGGGAAATATTTAATAATTAAATGATTGCCTTTAAATTTATTAACTATTGTTATAGGTTGCAGCTGTGTATGCCCTTATTTATTTAAATCATGATAAGCCATGTAAGGGGATTTTGATCTATTGGGATGGTTAGGAAAGTTGTTTAAATTAATTAATTTAATTATTATACAACTGCTATGGTTCCATGGGAATATGACAGATAATTCCCCAATTATTGAGGTGATGTTGATCACTAGGACTGAGGCGAAAAGGTCATAAGGTTGAGGGAATGACCTGAGATACATGGGGTGATTTTGATCACTAGTTTGAGGTGAAAATGTAAGAGGATGAGGGCATGACCAATGGGACCTAAGATGATGTTGACCATTGAGACTTGGGTGGCATAGTCATAGGGGAACGAAGCGATGGATGATGTGGCTTAGGTATTGTGGGTGTTTTTCACTCACTATTATTAGCTGATGCACTGTTGGAGTCATGTACACACAAATATTACTCAGTTGTGGTGTCTTTGATCACTCATTATAGGTGTAGGCCTCTGTAGATATTGTGGTTTAGGGGATGGTTTTAACCATTTGTTATGGAGGAGGTGCTCGCCATAGAAATCCATAGTTGATGGTGATGGACCATCAGGTGATGGTGTTGAGACCATTGGTTGTGGAATGAGGCTCACCATTATATTTGAGTCCAATGATCTAGGATTATTGGAGGAAGAATATCACCATACCTCAGGATGATAGGATGTGATTCCGACTATGATTACTATTTATTAGAGGACCGATATCATCGTTCCTCGGGACATCGGGTTGTTTAGGTGACAATGACTATTTTATTAGAGGTCCAAAGGACCCAAGATGTTTTTATGGGCATGCTGATTGGATGATGATACTTTCTTGATATATGATACATGTTGTATTGGATGGCACAAGGTTCTTGGTGATATGTTTATGGGTGGAACCAGAGGGTTCACCTGGTATGATATTCTTCATGGGATGCCTGCCCACTAAGCCATGGGTATTCACCACTAAAAATATATATTTTAATACATGTATTGTATTCAAAATATATATTTGGGGGAATGTGTTTAGATATATATCAAAATTTTCTGAAATAGGTAAATTCTTCCTTGTGACTATTGAGAATAAGGTAAGTAGGTTAATTATTAAATGTGTGTGCATCACCTTTCTAATTATATTTTTCATACACTAAATAATTATGGATTTAAGAAAAGTAAATATTGATGGTGACCTATTAAGTTCACACTCACACCCTACACGAGCCCATCAGAATGCATGTAGACTTTATTGTTTTGATATTAGGTAAGGGATCAAGCTCAGAAGACAAAACTCAATGATCGAGTTATACTATTGTTTCATGGGATGGATGGCAGTGGACCAGGTGGTTCCTCTCCATCACGATGGACCTTCTTTTGAGTTTTTTCATGATTATACTTATTTACCTATTTGGTAGTCCATAATAGGCCTTGATTATTTATTTTCTATGACTAATTATAGCATGTGTGTTCATCTACAAAAGGTATTGTGCCTTTGAACTTATTACTACTGATGCTACTTTGGTGATGGTTCCACTAATTTTTTTATTTCTTCTGATGTATGATACTTCTTCCACTGGGTTATATACATATAAAAATTTATTAATACTACCATAAGAGAGTATAGTCTCCTCAATATAACCTAATAAAACCCTCACTGCTAGTCATCAGCCTTTGGTATATGGGGAGGCATGCCTAAGGCCTAATAACCAATTATCCAATAGCATAGTTTGAGTGGGGAACTAGGTCAAGGCACTAAAAATGATATGATAATAGTTCTTTTTTTCCTTTTTTGTCTTACTATTTGCGATATGGTAGAAAAAAGACTAGTATGAGGTCATAACTGGGTAAAGAGCTCATGTTTGGGTGCCTGTAGCCCCATGAATGGGGGATAGACTAAAATTCTAGGGGTGATAAATTGATGTTATGATTTTCTTCTTTACCATTTATTAACTTCTACCTCGAGTAGCACACTTGGGTGTGATATTATTGGATTATGTGTTTTGACCCTTGGCCCAATATTGTACGGGAGGATTATTTATGCATAATGATAGGCTCATAGGCTCATATGATGTTTACTTTTACTGTGATCTTCATTTTGAATCTATAATTCACTAAGAGGGGTTGGGTTGTTTAAAGTGTCAACAAAGAAGCTAAATAGTGTTTTACTGCTTAGATTTTTTGGTTTCATTCTACTCAGCCAGCCCATGTATGTGTTTCCATATGAGATCAATGTGTGATTATATGTGTAGGTATGGTCTTGAATCTATTATTTGTAGGAATGTATAATGAAAGGGGGTGAGTTTTATAAAGTGTCAACAAGAATATAAATAGAATTTTCCATCTTATCCTTTTGGTGGAATTTTACTCAGCTTCCCTATATTAATGATATACAATGAATATGATACATGATGATTAACTTTATTATGGATAGGCAAGGTCCATGAGGCTAGATGATACTTGATACTTGAATCTATTATGGTTAGGTAAGGGTCCATGATATCAGATTTCATGTGACATGTGGGTGGTAGGGGAGTGTAAGGGTGGTGAGATGTGATGGTTGTTACATCTTTCCATATATGTGATCAATATATGATTTTTATGGCTATTTGACCTTGGTATTTGGTCTTTAGTATGATTACACCTAGATAGATTTTAGTGGAGCAATAGGAGGGTAGAGATGTGGTGATGTATGAGCGTGCATGGGATGAGGCCTCTGAGGTTCAGGATGAGGACCCTGAGGGTTGGGATGATTCTAATCCATAGCTACCAGCTTCAGTATATATGGTACAATCATAACAGATGGTAGATTTTGGGCCATGGATAGATGATCATCTCAAGGTAAGCTTGGTGTGGGTCATACATGGTATTGACCGGGGAGCTTAGGGAGTAGATCCATTCATGGAATATTTGACTCATGAGTTATAGTCTTAGCACCCACCATTATTTCAGGGTGAGGAAGGATCATAGGTATAACATAACTGGATTGAGTTAGTTTAGATGATTTTTTACCATATCGATGCACCCCTAGGTTGGAGTGTGAAGTTTTCTAATTACATGTTCATAGGACCGAAAAATCACTGGTGGGACATACAGGTGTAAGATGGAAGACATGTGGGGCTATCTTAGAATGATTTTGAGGCCAGGTTCTTTGAACAATTTTTACCTAGAACATTGAGGGAATATAGATCCCATGATTTCATGAACCTACAGTAGGGAGATTCCTCTATTATGTATTATGTGGAAAACATCAAAGATTATCCTGGTTAGAATCATCTATGGTGGGAGATGAAGTTTATAGGGTGAGGTGTTTTGAGTATGGTTTGCAATATTCCATTAGGGTTTGGGTGAACATCTTCAGCCTAACCTCATTCTTAGATGTGGTGAATCAGGAACTGATAGCTAAGAGAAAATTGAAAGACCAGTCATTTTCGAGCCATGTGATGGCATCAGGTGAGTTTAGTAGTGATGATTTTGGTAATCTAAAGTGACACCATGAGGAGTATTAGTAGGGAATTCAGGCCAAAGTCATTGGTAGGCCATTGAGGAGTGGTTCTTCAATGGTGTGCTTCTAGTGCAAGAATTTTAGGAATTTTCAGACTCAATGTGAGTAGGCTCCAAAGGAGTGTTGGGCATGTCATCAAATAGGGAATATAGGGAGGTTCTACATGAAGTCTTATCAGATATCTGGGAGCCAAGGACCAGGTCAGACCCAAGGATGAGATGTAGGATCAGGAGTTGTACCAAGTGCTGGTACCTGGTATTCTACTGAATGCATAAGTCATGGAAGGGAGAGAGGGAGACTGAGTAGTGGGTTTAGTGGATGATAGCTAGTGCATATCCATAGGAAGGCCAAGCCTCAAGTAGTTGGGATTTAGTCTAGGTTCATGATATTGATCACACAGGTTCAGACCAGGATGACAATTTGATTATGGTTAGAGGTACACCTTGATCTTAGTGCGACCTTCTGTTTCCTTTTTGACATGGACAAGTTTGGTGCATGAGGTGAACATGTATTTTTTATACTATCCAGTCACTGGTTAATATATTGGCATTAGTTAAGAGGTGTGGCTTGTATGAAGTGTGTAGGAATTATGAATATGGTGTCCATACATAAATGCACACACACACACACATATATATACATATATGATGTGGGATTCGTTTGAGCACCAAATGTGATACAATATCTTTTAGAATCTAATGAGATGTGGGTTTTGATGAGTTATATGTATAGAACATGTATGAAATGTACTTCTAATGAGATATAGAACTTTATGGGTGTCATGTAAGACATTGGTATGAACTGATCACTTGATGAGGTGCAGTAATGATAGTATGTTATGGGAGTACTTTTATGTATATGTATGGTTGGTGAAACCATCTTGACATTTAATTTTTAGGTTGGGAAGTAACCAGGTAAGTAATTCCTAAGGTGGGGAGTGCCACAAGGGGAATTGGCCTATGAATTAATAACTAGGGTTGATCGAGGTGATTTTTATGAGATGGGTATGTTTTGGTACCATCTCTGGGTAAGACCTTATAGATTGAGTATGAGCTATCTTAAGGTGGGGAGACTGTAACATCCCATGTTTTTTGAATGGTATAAAATTCCCAATCTTTTTGAATTTTTGAGTTTGGTGGATGGGCCAAACTTTATTTTGGACTTTAGAACCAAATTCTAAGAGTTTTAATGCTCAAATTCATTGTTTTTAAATAGTTTTTTATGGACCAAAAATTTCCTTGAGAGTTTGAATGGGTTTCAGAAGCACTGAGATCCAAAAAACCAATTCAGGGAAAGACATACCTAGGTGTATAGTTTGTCTAACCATGAATACCAAAAAATATAGTCTATTTTCAAAGAGACATTGTTATATTTAACCATAAAGACCCAAGGAGAAATCGTACAGGGCATATACAACACTTCTTAGAGGGTGTGTACGGGCTGTGCACAATTTTTCAAACTGTGTGGCTTAGCCCACACACCTAGTGCCCCTTAGGCAGTTGGTGCACATGGTTTATCCAGACTGTGTGGCCAAACCATGAGACCTATTTTAAAGGGGAGACCCTTTTGACAAAGGGTGTGCATGGTTAGCTAAACCATGGAACTTAATCATGTTACTATTTAAAAATTATGAAATTACCTTTTCCTCTCTACTTCCTTAAGAATCATTCACCTCTTTTTCTTCTCCCATGTATGCAACTTCCTCCCAGCAGTTGAGGAGGTCCCCTCTTCCTCTCCTAGTATTTGGAATTACACCTCTGACCTGACTCCAACTCAAGCTTTGTTGATGGATATGAATTCTTCTTAGTAAGGACTTCAACCCTATTTCTTCTATTTCCAGTTTATCTTGCCATATAAAAAGCTAAATCCATGTGAGATATTTTTCACTATTTACATGATGTTTGTCTAAAAGTCTAATTTCTCTCATTTCATCTTGATTTAGATGATGATATTCAATTAGAAAGAACCTATGAGTCTAAGGTAGTTGGTTCATAGCTTTCTCCTTAATTTTATGTTTGTTATGGGGTGTGTTATTAAATATGAACATTAGGTTATCTAAGGGAAATATTTTATAATTGATTGATTTATTTTAAATTGATTAATTATTTTTATGGGATGTCATTTGGTATTCCCTTGTTTATTTAAATCATACTAAGCTGGGTAAGGGGATATTGACCAATTGGGAAGGTTAGGCCGATTTTTTAATTTAATTAATTAAATTTTTACATGACTACTATGGTTCCATGGGAACGTGATGAGCATGGCCTAAGGTATTGAGAGAATATTGACAACCAGGACTCATTTGAAAAGGTCATTAGGATCAGGGCATGTCTTGAGATACATTGGGTGATGTTGATCAGCAGGTTGAGGTGATGAGGTTGTCAGGATGTGGTCATGGTCCATAGGACTTGAGATGGAGTTGACCATTAT
Source organism: Viscum album (assembly GCA_963277665.1). Taxonomy (NCBI): domain Eukaryota; kingdom Viridiplantae; phylum Streptophyta; class Magnoliopsida; order Santalales; family Viscaceae; genus Viscum; species Viscum album. The sequence continues at coordinate 1,464,906,390 of OY728138.1, read as the reverse complement.
GACTTGGATAATGTTGTCGTAGGGGAACAAAGTGTTGGATGATGTGGATTTGGTATTGTTAGTGATTAACACTCACCATTTTTGGGAGATTCTCTGTTGGAGTCATTTTCACACATATAGGACTCAGTTGAGGTGGTTTTGACCACTCATTGTGGGTAGGGGCCTCTGTAGATATTGCGGCATAGGGGATGGTGTTGACCATCAGTTATGGAGGAGGAGATCACCGTAGAAATCCATAGTTGATTGTTATGGAACATCAAGTGATAGTGTTGAGTCCATTGGTTGGAGGAGGAGGCTCACCATTATATTTGAGACCAATAAACCAGGATTATTGGAGGATGGATATTACCATACCTTGGGATATTGGGATGTTGAGACGACGATGAATTACTATTTATTAGAGGAAAAATATCTTGATGCCTCAGGATGTTGAGCTATTGAGTCGATGGTGAATATTTGATTGGAGGTATGAGGGACCTGGGATGTTTTGACAGGAATTCCAATAGGATGCCAGTAATTTATCGATATGTGATACAGGTGGTATTAGATGGCATGAGGTTCTGGGTGACATGTTTATAGGTGGAACCTGAGGGTTCACATAGTGTGATATTCTTCAAGGGATGTCTGGGAACTAATCTTTGGGTTCTCACTGCTAAAAATATATATTTTAAAACATGTATTGTATTCCAAATATATATCTGTGGGCACATTTTCAAAGATATACCAGTGTTGTCCGAAGCAGGTAAATACTTCCTTGTGGATATTGAACATAAGGGAAGCATGTTAATTATTAAATGTGTGAGTGTCACCTTTCTAATTATATTTTTTCATACATTGTATAATTATGGATTTATGATAGGAAAACATTGGTGTTGGAACACTTAGTTTATACTCATACTCTATATGAACTCCTTAAGATGTGTGTAGAATTTATAGTTTTGAGTCATGCAAGGGATTGAGCTCAGAAGTTAGACCTTAGTGATTAGGTTGTACTATTTTTGAATGGAATGGATGGTAGTGGACAAGGTGGTTCCTATGTATTAGGCTAGACATATTTTGAGATTTTTCATTCTTATACTTATGTACCTATATGGCCATGGGAAAATTTTATTATCTGTTTTGTATGACCTGTTATAACATGTGTCTTCATCTACAAATGGTATTGTTCCTTTGGGATTATTACTATTATTGCTGCTTTGTTGATGCTTCCGCTGAGTTTATTTTATTTCTTCTATTGTATGGTCATTATTCCTCTAGGTTATATATATATGGACTATTATTATTATTACCACCATAGGGTATAGTCTCCCCACTATCACCTAATAGAACCCTCACTAATAGTCGAAAACATTTGGTGTATGGGTAAGCACACCTAAGGCCAAGTGGAAAACCAACCTAGAGCATATTTTGAGTATAAATCTAGGCTGGGCTGCTAAATTATGTGACCCCAAGGGTGAAATCCCCTCCTCCATTTTTGGGTGACCCATGGGAAACCTCTATCTTCAAAGCTCTTATCAGTGTCCTCCTTATCCTCAACCACCCTTGGTTTATTCATGGTAACACATTCTGTGTCAGATGGCTATGCTTTAGCCTAATTGATAAGAGTAATTGATTTATCCATTTCCTCATGCCCTAAAACTACTAGTTCCTATAAAGGATCCTAAACATACTCATTTACATGTTGTACATTAGTTCCATCTTCAACCAAAGAGTGGCTTCCCACTAGAGCTGATTATTCAACCCCCACATTAAACCCTTGTTTAGAGAATTCATCTTTAAGATAGGGTGTATTAATAGTGGCCTAAACCAACTCCAAATTAAAGGAAACACCATGAATATTCATTTTAAATTATACATATAAATCTCTAAATTTAGGGGTGCTAATAGAGTCAATAATAGTGAAGAAGTATGGTGAATTCTTTGCAGCCAATTGGCCATGTTCATCACAAACTAGACTCATGTCATTTTCTAAAACCAATGCCTTACTAGTGTTTTTAGATTACCTTTCTTGGTCATTCACACCATTCCTGTGACTGAGACGGGCTTCTTCACCCCCTTCTTAATTCTTACCTTTAGGAGACATGTGTGCAGTTGGATCTCCAGGATTAACCTCATAAGCTCGTGTGGATTCCTTTATCTTTGGTTCATCCAAATCCCAATACAAAAAAGTTATAAACTTATTGGATCAAACCGAGATATTTACAGTATTAAATTTATCCCTAGAAAAGTATTGATTTTCAAGAAGTCCAATAGGGTACCCTCCCATGTCACTGTCCAGAAACTCAAATTCATTGGGATCACACCTATCTTCCTATTTAATTTGATACCTATCTTCAAGGGAAGTGTTGTGATGGGAAAAATAGAGATTATACTATGAATTTTTAATATCATTAGTGTCAATATATAATTGACAAGAATTACCAGCCTTAGATCCAACAAACACATCAGAAAAAGATAATGTTTATTGACATGGTTGAGAAACTTTATCCCCTGGACCATAAGCTCTGAAATCCTGGTTATTAGATTCCAAGGGAAAACTATATTTTCCTGGTTGATGATCATTAACATATGATGTCCCCTTATCCACAGCTTTGAAAACAACCATCAATTTTCCCTTAGAAGTAGGCCCCTTTTCAGTATTAACCTCTTTATTTCCCTTAGAAATGAAAGCCTCTACCATTGTAAATTTAAAATGACAATTATGGACATTATTCCCATAATTTTTAATGTTGGATCATTTCAGTCCCTTATGGAATATTCCCCTCAAATTCCCTATGTAAAAGAAATTAAATAAAAAATCCGGAAAAAATTCATATTCAAAAGAAATCTTGAATTTGAACTCATTGACAACCAAGAATAGAGTTTCAATAAGTAGAACTAATGTTAATTTCCAAAAGAATTATAACATAGTGACCATACCTTTCAAGCTAGGTCTCCTTGTCAAATTTGATAGGGATCCTAATGACAAAGGTAATATCACATAGAATATGAGGGTGCTAAAAAAACCAATTTATCCCCCTAATCCGAATCCATGATTGCGTAGTCAAAATTTGGTCCTTTTTTAAATTGAACTAGGGATACCAGTCCGAAAATATTAGGGTCCCTGGATTTATGGGAATGAAGACTAAACTCTAAGATTTCAGTTTGAGTTCTTGAGAGTGAAATATTTAATGAAAAAACCCATTCCAATTGATACAATCTTCCATTCATCAAATCCCCAAATATGGTGAAGTTGTGTCCTTAAATCCTCTAGCTTCCATGTATTAGTCTTGAGTTACAGAGAAAACCACCCAATAATTGAATCTAATAATATTCAAGACAATATTGAAAGAACTTAGGGTTGGATTTAATGAAATATAGGGCTCCATTCTTTATAATGTTTTTCTACAGTTGTAAGCCATCAACCCAAGAGCCAACAAAAAACCTAAAATTAGAATATTTCCTAGCATTAGAAGGGAGATTGTTCCTGAAAGTATCTGAATTCTAGTTCAAATCAAGAGACCTAGTTTTGTAGGTCTCAATTCCAATAAGAGTTGATGCTGCTTGAGCCAAGTTTCGATATGTGCCTTCTAGCACGACTTCAACCTTCTTCGAGGGGAAGATTCTTGAAAATGAGTTTTTGTTTGTTATATTTACGAATAATAATACTATTAATAATAATGATGATGATTTAACTAATAGTATTATTATTAAATATTTTCTTATTAAAAAATATAATTTAAATATAATAAAAATAAAATTATTATTATTATTGAATATGAATATTTTTGTTTATTTATTAAAATAATAATTATTTTCTTATTATTTTCAACTAAATAATAATAATAATAATATTTTTAAATATTATTATTATTAAATAATACTTATGTATATAAATTATTATTCATTTAATATTATATTTAATAATAATTGACATTTTGTATTATAATAATACTTTATTTTCATTTATTTTTTATATGTTTAGGTGTTTAGTCTATGTTTTCATTATAATTTTATTAATTCATATACTAATTATGAGTTTATTAAGTAATACTTAATACTTTATTAATAAAATATATTAATTTTTACAACTTATAAAATTAATATATTAATTATTATTACTTTATTAATTATGACTTTATCAATTATGAATTTATTATTATCATTCATCATGGAATTATTAATCATTATTAATAATTAATTATAATTTTTTAATATATAACATTGTTAATAATATAAATTAAAGTAATTATTTATTACTTAATAATATAATTATTAACATATTTAAATATTAGAATATTTATTTATTTATTTAATAATAAATAAAAATATTTTTTAATTTATAATATAATTAATAAATATGTTAAATTAATTTATAATGCCTAATTACAATATAATTCATAATGTAATTAATAATATAGTTAATAATATAATTCAAAATTTAGGGATCTATATATCGAAAGTGAGTTTCACTTGGTTGTGGATTCTTCCATTATTTATTTCCCTTAGATGAACTATTGTAGTGTGCTTGGAGTTCTGGATCCTTGTATCTTATGTTTGGTACTCTTCATTTTCATGAATGGAATATAGATTTTACTTTGTTAAATTTGAGGAATGCTTTTGTGTAGGTATATATTATGATTCAGAGGGTTAAATAGATCCTATGGAAACTAAAGATCCTAAATGAAATTACCATGAAAATAGGAATTCCAATTAGACTCAACAGAGAGACTGAGTAGGTAAGATTCAGTCATTTTGAATGAATGTTGGTGGAGGTGGATCTCAATGCCACCACATTGAGAAGGAAATTCTTTCCACTCTTAGTGATGATATTCATATATGTGTTGAGTATGAGAAATGTATCAATTTTTGTGTGGATTGTAATGTGGTTAGGATTTCTAAATATGTCTTCTGCAAGAGTATAATTTTTGGAAACTATAATTTGACAGGAAACTTGTCCAAGGACTACAACATCAAGACTAAGGGTAAGAGTTTGATGGAGTGTGAGTTAGAATAGGTTATTTCTAAGGTTCAAGGATTCCATAAGCATTCATATTATCCCTATATGTGTGTGTTTCCTATAACCGAACCATCACAGGTTTCTATCAAGGATGGAACAGACTTATAGTCTGTAGTTGGGACTCTAGTTATCCTAAAAACTAAAAATATCCTCATTCTTATGGTGTTGCATCTTAGATGTGGGTGAGGTAGGGATTGGGAAATTTTCTTTGAATAAATTTTCTAGGTTATGGGTTGAACTTGTTTCTGAGAAGGATACCTCTAATGTTGAAGATATTTGGGATAGACTTGGTGAGGATGATAATAGATAAAATGATTATGATATTGAAGCCTAATAAGGAATTGAAATTCAATTATATAAGGAGTATAAATTAGTTTCTTCAAGGAATAAAAAGGGTAAAATGAATATGGACTGATTTATGTCACCAAAGATGTACAAGGATAGATCTAGTCCCATCTCTCAGCTTATTGATCCTAAATTTTTTCTCTCAATGAAGAATTCAATGGAAAATAATCCTTTCTTGGTGTCCTCTGTAGTAGTGGAATAAGAAGATGAGGCTTCAATGGATTCTAGTGGCCGATTGATGGCTGTGTCATCTAGTGGTATAGATCTTGCCAGGCCTACTAAAACGAAGCAAGATGCTTCATCTATGTCTACTAATATTAGTGATCAGATCTCTAAATATAAACCATTGAATCCAAGAAAACACAAAATAAATACTTAAGGTATTACATTGTATACAACTGGACCTGATATGGTATTTTCTAGTAAGGGACTGGATTATAATTTAGGGCATAATAGGGTTGGTATGGTACGCTATCCTATAGATGAACCTTATGCACATGGTATTATATGTGCATTAGTGGAGGATTTTTATGTTGAAAAATATCCTATGGAAGTGGAGAAAAGTGGTGTGGTGATTTCTATCCCTCGGGACACACAATAAGGGTCTCTTATGGTTTCCACAACTGATATCAAGATGTCCAGTCCCTTAGTTAGATAGTAAGACAGGTGTTCTTAGGACATAAAAAAGGGAAAAGATGATCTTATATCTATTGTTGTTACAAGTCATCCTTAGGTAGTTCATAATCAGGTCATAGGTAACATTCACACAAAAAACCTCTTTAAGTTCCTTACCTCAGATAGTAGTGATTAGGATGAAAAAATATGCATTGATGCTTTAGAAACAAAAGAAATGAATTATTCTTTTGAAGATAAATCATTTGATGATCGATGGGTACCATGGTAGTAGGATACGTCATAGAGAATGGGAGTAAATCCTCATGGTTGGGGTGGACATGTTTCTCATCATAGCACGAGCACTCAATCTCATGTGGTCTGAATGGTTCTAGTAAGTGTAAAAATAGGAGGTTTCCCAAGGCTGGTGAACTCATGATATTCTAGCCACTTTTGGATTGTGCTATTGTATACTTTTTTGTATCTTGTCTTTCTTGATTAGGGAGTTTTTTATCTGACCCCATCCTCTCCATTTTACTCTTTTTTTCTTTTTAATAAAGGGTCTTTGACCCCAACCTGGTAAAAAAATACAGTTCAAAACAATTAGTAATAACTAAATATAATTATAAATATTTTATATAATCTAATTATTTACATATTTAATAATATATAATAATATATTCAACAATATAATAAATTTTAAATAATAATTAAGTAGAAACCATGTTACTAGAAAAAATCAAGTATAAATGGTATGTTTTGAAATAAAATTGGCTGTGTTGTTTAAATTATTTCATGTTTACCATTTTTATAATTTTTTTCCATTTTAAATTATTTTTTTAAGTGTTCAATCAATTTTTTAAATTTCACTTATTATGTATCTATAATTTATATTTTATAATCTTCCAAAGTCATCTAGTTGAAAAATTTGTAATACAAAAATGTTATATTTTGAAAGAACATTGTGTTGGATCCTTTAAATTTTTTTGTTTGGAATTTTTGTAAACTTATTTTTAGTTTTAATAATTTTTATGTGTTCATTCAATGTTTAAAATTTCATTCTGGTTATATTTTTAGTTCATATTTGATAACATTTCAAAGTCACGAACATGAAATTATGAAATCCATATTTTGAAACAACAAAGTTTTATGACATTTATATTTTCTTTGTATAATATTTTAATTATTTTTTAATTTCCAATTATTCTTTATGTGTTCAGTCAATGTTTAAAATGTCAGTTATATTGAACCTATAGTTTATATTTTATAAGATTTAAAATTCACCTAACCAAAATATTATTATATATCAAGAAAGTGATTTTTAGAGATTATAAAATAAAAGGCATTGATAAACATTAAAATAAATTTTAAACATTAGCTAATAACATGATGAATAATTGAAAATAAAAAAAATTCATAAAAATATATATTTTTAAATAATATAAAAAATGTTTTTTCATGAGATAACATTTATACACTTAAAAATTTAAAGTGAGAAACATTGAAATCTTATAAAATATAGAGTATAAATACAACTTAAATGAAATCTAAAAAATTGATTGGAGTCATAATAAATTATTGATAATAAAAATAATTTTATTAAAAAACAATAAATAATGTGAATAATTAACTCTATAAATTATTAATAATTAATTTTTCCATTAATATTTATTATTTATGTTATTATTATTAAATATTATCAATTAAATTATTAGTAAATATTAATTATATTATGTAATATAAATAATAATTACTATAATAATGTAATTAATAATATGATACGTAATAATAATTATGCGCATAAATATTTTGAAGTGTAAATGTTATGTTTTTATTAATAATGATTATGTCATGTGAATTAATTTTTTTTATTATATTTATGAAATTATTTTTAGTTTCAATTATTTTTTATATTTTTAGTCTATATTTTAAGTTTCACTTAGACTATACTTATAACTTATATTTTATTATCTTTCAAAGTCGCTTACTTGAAACAAAAAAAACTTTCAAGTAGATAACATTAAAATATTATAAAATATAAACAATATGTACAATATAAACCAAAATTAAAACATTCAATAAACCAATAAAAATAGTTGAAAATAAAAATAATTTCATAAATATAATAATCTAAAATTAATTTACATGACACAAACATTATTGATTAAAAATATAACATTTATACTTTAAGAAATTTATGCACATAAAATATAGTATTAATAAAATTTAAATGAAATTTAAAACATTGAATGTAAAAATAAAAATTAATTGAATACCAAAAAATAATAAACAATAAAATTTTAATTCACACAAAAAATGTTAACCGCAAAAAAATTACAAATGTTATGCTTTGAAATAAAAACATTCTATGTCATTGAAATTCTTTTTCATTGGTTATTTTTATGAAATTGTTTTTATTTGAATTATTTTTTACAAGTTTAGTCAATTTTTAAAATTTAATTTAGATTTTATTTATACTATATAATTTATGGGCATTCAAATTCAACTACTTGAAACATTATTATGTTTTATGTAGGTGACTTTGAAATATTATAAATTATAAAGTATAAATACAATCAACTTCAGCTGCTATGGGTGGAGCCGATCTTGTTGATTCTTAGACCTCTTGGACTCCTCTGGTGATGTATCCAAACAAGGTTGTACAACACCATAATGATATGCAATCTGGATACTCTGATAAGGCCTTACATTTGGAGGGACTGGAGTAGTATGAATCATATAAAAAGGATGATAACCTTGACTCTTTATATTTTATGGGAGTGGATTTATTGGGATATAGAAATAGTAAGGGAAAAAATGGTTTATATATTGTCATATTCATTACATCAATAAAGGATTCTAACATGGGCTCTCATAAGGAACTCAATTATCCTCATATTTCTAGGAATAAATCTATTGACAAAGATTTTGAGTCTTTAAAAAAGGATATTGCTATAGATGATGAATGTTAGAACACTTCTGCTCTAAATTATGCCTTTTTTAAAGGAGAAAAAATGAAATATTATGTCCATAGAAAGATTCAAGTTTCCTATCCTGCAGGTACCATATCACATTATACCGTTCCAACTTCAACTAGAGAAGAAATGGATGATTATGTTTCCATGAAGTCCACTATGGATATTCAGGATCCTATGTCCCATGCATAAGTAGGTTCTAGACAATAGGGACTCCATTCTATGACCACGGTTCCTGGAGGTTCTGCCTTATAATGTGGTTTGGTGGAGGGTGTGTACTAAAGGGATATTCAATGTCCTAAATAGGGGAGCATGGCTTCTGTTGGAGTATCTAGAATACACATAGATGAGGGTTCCACTATCCCACTAGACATTGGTCCTAGTACAAATAGATTTACTTTTTTTTTGACATTTTAAATAGATCTAATAGCAGGGATGGTTTCTGTGAAGAATTTGAAAATGTTGGAGGTCAATACATTGAGCTTCATGACGAGGAAGAAGAATCATTGGGTATGGATGATTAAGATGACACTTGGTAGTATCCTAAGCATTGGAAGAGATGCAGGTACTCGAGAGGTCAAGGTAGCTCTTGTGGAAGGGGTGAAAAACATAAAGGAAGGCGACTGTTGAATGATATTTTGTTTTTGGTGGCATTGTTTGTGCCACCTTTTAACATCCCCCTCCTTCTTTTCTTGTGTATGTTATTTTTTAATAATAAAATTTCCAGGACCATAATTTTTAAACCATGGTTCATGCCATTCTTGGTATATAAAAAATAAATGAAAATAAAAAATAATTTCATAAATACAGTAAACAAAAACCAATTTATATGACACAAATTCTATTATTTTAAAACCTAACTTCTACACCTTCAAAAATTCATGGGAATAATTCTCATTAATTAATATATTAATAATTACATTATTATGAAGCATATTTTATTATGTTATTATTATTAAATATTATTAATTAAATTATTTATAATTATTAATCATATTATTATACTTTTATAATAATTAAAATAATAATTATGAATATTTATGTAAGTAATATAATTAATAATGTCCCTAAAAATGTGTTTGATAATATAATAAAAAATAATTATTAATTAAATTAGTAAAATAGAATATATAGTTAATAATAATAATTTTATATTTTGTAATTTATTATACAATTAATAATCATATATAGAAATCATAATAGTAATATAATTAATATTTTAATTATAAATAAATAATTATTATTATAAATGTTATATATAATCTAATTATTTTTTATTTATAATACTTAATAATAATATAATTAATAATAAATAATTATTAAGTACAAAACATGTAATGGGCAAAATTAATAAAGTAATAATAATTAATATATTATTTTTATGAAGTCATAGTAATTAATATATTATATCAATAAAGTATTAATGATGACTTAATAAAGTAATCATTAATATAAGAATTAATAGTCATAATGAAAACATAGACTAAACACATAAACATATAAAAAATAGATGATAATAAAGTATTATTAAAATAAAAAATATTAATTAATATAAACTCGATCACATCCACCACTACGGAACAAACCGCAAGGAAATAAAACTATTGTAAACATGCAGGCTCAGAGACTTAACCTCACAACCTTCCCCTCACCCACTAAACCTAACCCCCCCACCAACATGTAGGATCAAAATATAGATGCTTAATTACAAGAGGGGGGGGGGTGAATTTTAGGTTTAAAAAAAATTCACTTTTAACCCAAAGGAAATCTATGTTTAACAAAGTTAAACAAGGTAAATCCACAAACCCTATTTGATTCTTAAACAAAGGGATAATTGGAAGGGCCCAAGACCAATTATAAGAAACCTAAACTTAAAAATTTTATCTTAATAAAAATTAAGTAGGTTTTACTTAGAGAAAGATTATACATTAAAGCGTATAAAATATTATTTATCAGAGTAAGTATAAGTATAAGAAATTATAAGAAAGTTATACTTTCTTTCTTTAAAAAAATACAAAATAAATAAAACTTGTAACAAAGAAAGTAAACAAGTAAGAAATATTTTAACCCAAAGAGAAAGGTATCCAAAAACCTTGGATAAAGGTCCATTGATTTATACTTTCAAGAAATTCTATCTTTCCCACACCAGGGTAATCCATCAATAAGAATATCAGAGCCTGTATTACTATTCCCGCAAGCCCTCAAACTTTAAGGTAGTCAGAACCTCTATATTCCTATCCCTAGAATCCCTCAATCTTTAAGGTATTTGACACCTCTATCTTTTTATCACCAGAAGTCCTATAAATTTAATGTTTTTGGAACCTCTGTCTTCCTATCCCCGAAATCCCTCGATTGTACTCAACAAAACTCAGAGTTTCACTAAGCAAGTTTGAACAAGTTGTTCACGGTTGAACAAGACGTTCAGAAATCACATAAGGCATGAGAGTTTCTCTCTCTAGAAATCAATTCACATAATTATAGCATGTAATATCATTATTGATATTGATATCATTCAAATGAGATTCTATTTGTAGGAAAATACTTTAATGGTCAGCTCTATCCTCAAATGCCCATATTTTTCCTTAAATTTCAGTGGGACCTGTACATGTGTCACTCAACAAATGATTAGTTAAAAACATATTGTACGACATCATTTTATATAAAGAAAAACTTAGGAAATATTATCATTCTTAAGAAACAAAAATATTTAAGGAAAAAACAATATTATGTTTAAGAAACCAGGATCCAATAAAATTGAAACAATATGTTAGGAAAGTAAAGTAAGTTTAACAAAAATGAATAATCTGAATCTTGAAAAAAATAGAAATTTGGAGCCTGAATTTGAAGTCAGGATTATGAGGAATTCAGAGTTTGAATTTTGAGGAATTCAGATTCTGAATTTTAGAGAATAAAGAGTCAGAATTCTAAGGAATTTAGAGTCTGAATTTCAGATAATTTGGAGTATGAATTTCCAAGAATTCGGAGTCTGAATTTCATATAATTTGGATATTGAATTTCCGAGAATTCTGAGTTTGAATTTCAGATAATTGAGAGTCTTAATTTCAAAGAATTCAGACTCCGAATTTTAGAGAATTTGGATTCTAAATTTCAAAGAATTTATAGTCTGAATTTCAGAGAATTCAGAGTCTGAATTTCAGAGAATTTAGAGTCTGAATTTCAGAGAATTCAGAGTCTAAGAAACTATATGGATTTAAGATAGGTGAGGATCCAATTATTTGACTTAAGAAAAAAATGGTTAGACTTGGTTTGAGAATACATTAAATAAGACATTCAAAACAAAGGGTAAGGATAAAACTTTTCTTAGACAAATAAAATTTTTCTTAAGAAAATAATTCTTAGACAAGGTTAAATTTTCCTTTAAGAAAATGTGTTTGTGATTTTCAAAACATAAAGGAATAGAAAATTCATAAGGGAACTTATTGACTTAACACAACGGTGGGGAAAAAAATATTAACAAATATTAAATATGATTTCATGTTAAGAAGAATTTATGCACATAACTATTATCTAATAATATGATTATTTAGTAATAATAATATTATTATAATTTAGCTGAAAGTAATAAGAAATTAATTGTTATTTTGATAAATAAACTAAAAAATATTTTACATTTTTTATTATATATTAGAAGACAATAAACATACATGAACCTGAGGTGCACCAGTTGTTCAAGCCTCATCCCTCCCAACTAGAATTGACCAACACCCACTAATACACTTATAATAATATTCAGAATCCTGAAGGCCCAATGGATCAATGTCATTACATTATCTTGAAGACCCCTTGATTTATTGACCCAAAGACCCCTTGAATTTATTAGACCTTATGAAGTTCCTTGATAGTCCGACCTGTAGGTACCTTGAGTTTATGGGCCTTAAATACCCCTTGGATGGCTAGCCCTAGAGGTTTCTTCATTTTTTTATTTCTCTGAAGAGACCTTAGATGGATGACCTTGTAGTTCCCTTGATTTTTTATTGTTATGAATACACCCTTGGAATGGGACCTTAATGATTGCTCTAGTGGGTATGGAACCCTTTGGGGAGGTGCATACCCACTTCATGATGACTCCATCCACAACTAAGTCTGTCGGTGTAGTTGTGCACCAACTCAACCCTAAGTACTATCATCAAGCGGGAAATAACCACCAACCCATGAGTCATGCATATTGACTTCCTCTATGATGGGGTCATAATGACATCTTTACTTCATTGTCTACCTCATACCACAATTGAGGGACCCTAAAGGCTTCCACCACAACCCTAAATCAAAGTATGCCCCACCAAAAGGGGAAAAATTAATTTATTCGCGCATGAAGTGTGATCCAAAATTGTTTTCCAGATTTTTTATATTGGATAATTCCCTCCATAAACACTTATTATGGTGTCATCCATGATTCCACATCCCTTGTATAAACCACCATGAAGGTGATAGTTTGGGGTTTGAACCCCCAACATTTGTGATATGAATGGTAGCACCAAACCAATCGTCTACCATTTAAATTATTTTATTTAATAATGATAATATTATTATTTACATCATCATCATCATCATCATGAATTGTATTATTATTCATAAATATAATAAAAAATAATTTACATGACACAATTTTTTTAATAATAATTAACAATTAGTAATAATAATATTATTATTTTTAACCAAATTGACAATATTATAATTAATATTAATTATATTAATAATATTAATAATTATTTTTAAATATAAAATTAATAATATTATTAATTGCATTATTTATATTTTGTATTTGAAATTATTTGGTGTTTTGTAATCCCCCATCCTGAACATTTGTAAGTATTATAAATTATTAATAACTATATTTTTAATATTAATTAGATTATTAATTGCATCATTTAAAAATATATATTATTAATTATAGTTTTACTAGAATTGATCACATTATTAGTAATCATTACTATAAATTTATTAGTTAATATTTATTACATTATTAATAATTATTATTTATTAAATGTATGGTGTGATTAGTCATTTATATTCATTAATGTGTTATTATAGACAATATAGTATTAATTAAGCGTTTAAAAAGTGGTGTCTTCCTATATTGGAAATTTGAAAAAGTTTTATAAGACTATAACCTTATAAAAATAGAGGTTGGGTGGGATTTTATGTATTTTTTTGGAATAATTTTCTTAAATTAATAATGAATATAAAAATATTTAAATAATTTTTAAGTTATTATTTTAATTTTTTATTTATATATAAATAAATATAAACAATATATATATATATATATATATTAAAACAGAATGTAGGGTGTTGTCTATGACAATATCTTCTTTGATAAATTTTCAAATAAGATGGTGTTAGAGACAACACCTTCTTTAGATCCTTTGTGAAGAAGACACTATCTAAGATAATACTCACCCTTTTTTCTTAAATCCTAATAAAGTTCATTAATAGTTTGGGAAATATTTTTCGAATATACCTATTTCTAGAATTTGTTTTTTGGTTGTATGTGAAAATTTTCCCACCATGTGAGATCTAGATTCAACTTATTATCCCTTAGAGGTGGTTAACATGGGAGAACTATTGTAGCTGGCCACCAGTATTAATGATATTAATAATTTAAATATTATGGTTATTATGATAATAATCTCACTAAAACTATATATTAAAATTTAAACTAACAAGATCAAAGACATAAATGTGATCGATAAAGGGGAATCACAATCTTACTTAGAGAGGACTGTAGGATCTTACTTTTTCCTCTAGATATGTTCTCTTGAATATAGTTATTTAAAAATGAGTATTATGGATATGAATTTAACTATTTATAGAAAAACAACCCCTGGGCTCGACCTGGCTTGAGAAAAAAATTTATGTTTACATTAAAAAAACACCACACCCATAAAATACTACACTAAAAATTTCCCAATCCAATATATGGTTATATGATATCACAAATTTTCTCCAAAAAATGAAAAACATATCCTAATATATTAAATTAATTAAATATTTAATTTCTAATTTTAGTGAAAAAAACTCCACCAATTCATGCTAAACTTCCACCTAATGGTAAAAACATCATTTTGATATAACATAACGATTAATAAATTTTCCTAAGGTCATTTTCTTGGTTATAATGATCATTTTAACTAGTGGCTATGAAATTACCAAAATTCATTTAAAATTTTACACACTCTAAAACTAAAATTTCTCGACCTTAATATTAGATACAACTTCAAAAAATTTTTCCCTACAAAAGAATAACTAAATAACCTCAAAACCTAATAAAATTAACTCTAATAAATTTCATCACATAATATTCACCCAAAGGAACACTTTAAAAAAGATCTAATCCATAATTAATATGTGAATCTTAATAAAATATACAACTTAAAAAGGTACAAACATTAATTTTGGAAATAAATTACCAAAAAACTATGACAATAAATAGTATCCATTTCATTTAATAAACCATAAACATCGACTCATCCTAAATATTTATCAATATAAAAATAAGGGAAACTAAAAACATTAAGGTATTACACTCTCATCTGGGTGGTTCTCTCCATTATATTAATATTGAAACTAAAACAAAACATCATCTACACTCACATGAATTATGTGTTATGGACCCTTAAAGATCTTTACACAATACTCAAACCTAATTACAAATGCAAAAGGGTCTTATAAATCTAAAAAACTCACTTTATAGAAAAACATCCACTTTAATAGAGCAGTAAAGGAAAAATGAATCCTAATTAGACCCTCCCATCATTGAAACTCAACACAACATGAATATATCATCCACAAGAAACATTTCTAAGAAAAAACCAAAATATTAATAATATAGTATAACTCATTATTCTATTTGAGAAAATTAAATACTAATTGAAATTTCACAATACTACAAAAATGGGATAATAACATACCCATTTATCTTTAAAGAATCACTTTTAAACCCCCATTATATCTTAAGAACAATTTTTTCCTTACTATAACAAACCAATATATTAGTGATTATTTTCCCTTAATAAGTATTATTTTGAGTATCTTCTGTTACATGAAATAATATACTACATAAGAAACAATAAAACTTTAAAAAAATTAAATTATTCAAGATGACCTTTATAACCGTTAAACTAGAGGGAAAATATAGTAGTAACTACATATTGAATACATATATTTATAATAAATTTATAATTTGAATTTGAACAAATTAAATTCATTTTTATATTTATTATATCTATATTATCTTTAAATTAATTTTTTGTGTTTTTCTAAAATAATTGTTTTTTAGTGTATAGTAAAAATGGTGATTTTGCTAAAAACTATCACTTTTATAATAAAATAATGTCTTATAAATATAATAAAACAATTTTATATACAAAATATATATTTAATAAGTAATATAAATAATTTAAAAATACTATGTTAAATATATGCTTAACATTTTTGTAACTCAAGTAATATTTCCCACTAAAAACTATTTTTATGCACTTATAATAAAAATTATACTTTATCACTTTTAGAAATTAAATGTAAAAAAATTGATTTACTATTTTAGTTTAAAATTTAAATATTGTTTAACGTGATCAATTTCATTTTTAGTCATAATGATAATATTAGTAAGATTAGTGTTAATTACCAAGATAATGGTGAACCGTTTTTCTATTAATATCTTGTAATTTTTATTTAATCAATAAAATTGGTATAATTCAAATTATGAATAAAATATTATTTTTAAACCTATTTATAATTATATTAACACTCATTAAATTGGTAATCAATACTAAATAATAATAAAGAACACAAAATTGTTAAAAGTCATTTTCCACGAAACTGTTTTTTTATATTATGAATTTTAATTTAAAAGTTTATTTTATTATATTTATAATTGAATTATATTTAATGAAGATTAAATTTAGGTTCCAAAATAATTTTTTTAATATGTTTTACCATATATTTTTAAATAAAATATAAATTACTTTGTTAAAAACTAGTTACCAAGTTAAAAATAAAAATGTTAATATTTTAAAAACCTATGTTAAAAGAATTAAAACATGTTTATTTTTTTGGAAAGTATTGTTTGAGAATTAATCAACCCAATATAACCTCAAAATAAATTATTTATAAATGTTTGAGTCATTGACCAAGGAATAGTGTTTTGATATCATGGATGTGTAAAGGGCATTACAAAAAGTGCTATTTTCTTCACTTATAAAAGGGTATCACTTCCACCCCTCCATGGTTACACTTATTGTAACAGCCCAAGATTTTATAAAAAATATTCTTTTTAATTTTATTAATGTCTTGTGTTGTACGCTACACCAAAAGGAGCTTGCACAACACGCATCCTTGACTTGCCTTGCATTACACGCAATCGCGACCTTCCTCGATAGCTTGCGTCGTACGCAATACCGAGTTTCACTAAACAACAATATGCTATTAAAACTAGCCGTTATGAATAGTAATAACCACTTTTTGAAATTTTATAAATTTTATTTTTCAAAATGGACTTCATTTTTGGACTCAGAATATCGAAATTAGCCTAGGGTGAAATTTTGGTATTTTTCTGAAAACTTTCAATTTTTGATGAATAGTGAAACCACTAAGTGGTAGGTTAAAAACTGAATTTTGCATAAAACTTAATTTTACCGCTTCTGTGAATAGAATTTCAAAAATCTGAGAGACACGGTTAATATCAAGGACTAAAATGTGGTTTAATGAGATGAAAATAATTTTTTTGGTGAATAGTAACTTTTTACTATTTTTACCGCGGTTAATAGTAAATAGGGTAACTAAGGGTAAATATGATATCAATATTACCCTAACACATGACCTAATTCTATTGGACAAGTGTAATTCGACCAAAAACAAACTTAGGAATAAAATATGACCATTTAGCCCCACTTGGATTAGATTAGGACATTTATTATTAATTTATTTAAAGAAGGGTTAAAATAGTTAAAATCAAAGTTTAATAAGTAAATAATTTTTAATATGGGGTTATACATAAGATAAATTCGACTATAAATATTAATTAGAAAGATAAAAAGATTTCCTACATAAGGGTATTTTATTTGTAATTTTTAGACATTAAATAATTTAATTTATTTATGACACAATGATGATGCAGAAATTATCTTATTAATGAAATATTGACATAATTGATGTTATAAACACCGAAATAAATGTAATTTGAGACTTTTTATGAATTCCACTAATTTTCTAGGTTACTATGATATATTAGTGTTGATTTAATCAACTTGGTTCGAACATATAATTCTGTTATGACTTTCACAAAAATAATATATCAAATAGTGTCAAAATTGACACAAAATAGTTTTTAAATCAAATATTATATTATTAATTGTTATTTTATTCCTAAAAATCTAAGGTTCGGCCAAATGACTTAGATAAGGATATATATATTAATAATAAACAATTTTGGGTTCGTTTGGCATGTTATAGTAAGTTTATTAACCATATAGTGAAAGAAAACAAAAAGACACGGTAAAAGTTAAATTATTTAACTTAGAGTTAAATCTAATTGATAAGGTTAAAATAAGAACCTAAACTTGTCTAAATCCTATTGGTTGATAGGCTTTCGACCCATACCCACTTTAGCTTCAAAATAAGACCCTTTGGAACCATTATAAACCGATTTTTACTTTAATATAAAATAATATTTTGAGATATTCCTAAGGTGCCCCTCTCCTCCCTTATAAAAGGGCACCTCCTCCCCCTCCTCCTCACACCAATTTGAGCACTCAAGCTCGGCCAACCCCTGCCAAAATCTCTTCTCCACTTCCCTAGCAACATCCTAGAGGTTCTGGTCTTCCTCAAAGACCAATTTTAGTTCCCTAAGAGGAGGTCTCCAAAAGGCGCTTCAAAGAAGAGGTAATTACCGTTACCAATTCTTTCATCTTTATTTCTTCTTCCACTTCTTCTTCTTAGGTTGTTTCATTATGAAGTAATAACATCAGTATCACTCACATACTGATATGTTATTATAAGTATGAAACAACCCTATTTCACCATCTATCTATCCTACGGAAAAAGAAATCACCGCGCGTGCGTACGTACGGAATACCGTCTCCACGCCGTGGTGTAATCTATTTTCCACCACCACCTTACATGGATGGGTATAATGGTGTAAAGAATAACTATACATAGTTATTAAAACATCATATTGATTCTGATATATTGTATAATCCACTCCAATTCAATTCAATATTTATGGAAATGATATCATCGCTCGTGCGTACGTACGGACTACCGTCTCCACGACGCGATGAGATTCATTCTCCATGTTAACCATTTAAGAATGATTATAAAGTATATATAAGAAATAATAATGAAATATGTGACATTATAAAGCTACTGGATTTATGTATATATATATATGTATGTCATCTACTTACTTCCATTCAAGACAATAGGGAAAGGAAAACAGCGTTCATGCGTACGTACGGACTACCGTCTCCATGAACGGTGTTTTTCATTTCATTTATCTATCTATTATATATATATATATACTGAATATATATGATATATAAATCATATTTTATATTCTGGAAGTAAGTAAATCATGATATAAGTAATAATAATGTCAAGAACAACAAGTCAAAACACCTACGATAAAAGAAACGATTTTACCCAAAACGCTTCTTTAACATGGAATTTACAAAAGAACGGGTAATATAATGTCATAAGTGAACCATATATGATATCATAACAATGAATATGATTCTGTAATAAGTCAATGACATTATTTAAACCATTATACAGGAGCTTCAGACACGTACAAAGCAAATCGGACCTAAGGTAAGGGAAATATCACAATCTCATTTTTATCTGATATTGTTTATTCGTAAGTATTTACTGGGGTGTATTTTATCATCCACATCCATGTTTCATCAATATGTAATATTATTTCCATCCACCTAAAATTGTTTAAATCCATTTTTACCCTTCGGTGAGTTTTTAGTAATATCTATGAAAGGAATCTTTTGTCATACGAGGTACTTTTTGACTTTTCCGACAAAAGTACGAAGAATGTTTTTTTTAACTTATATGGAATGAATGGATTTTTAAAACATTATTTCCAAGAAGCTTCCTTTATAAGTTTTCAAGTTTATTTTTAATCAAATTCTTTTATTTTAAAGTCGTATGACATGTTATGAAAGGAAAAATGTTTTTGAAGAAGAAAGGATATTTTCCTCAAGAATGGAGTTCAAGTGTTTTATCAAAATTATTTTTCATCTAAGTTAATAAAGGGTTCTGTTTTTATCCCTATTATTACATTTATTTGATCATGTTGTGATGGAATTATCTTTATGAATTCCTTTATCTAGTATGAATTGTTTTATGATGTCATGATGTTTAAGAATCCCATTTTTATTACATGGGTTATGAAATGATGTATGGTTTATGATTTTGTGGCACACATAAGAATGGTATCATTATGAGATGGGTGGGACCTATATCTCCATCCAATGAATTGGGTAAAGATTTTATATCTCATGAGATAGACAGGGCTGGAACGGTAGGTTATACCGGTTCAGTGAAACAGGACTGAAACGAGGGTTACTCGATTCAGAAAGGGACTTTGTCCACTAAGATAGTCTTGGCAATTAGTCTTGACTAAAAAGAAATGATTCTCTATGATTATGTGTGTATGCCACAAAGTTTCATGTTTTAAGTTATGATTATTGGGATTACTTTTTCACTGCCATGATTTATCCCATGATTATGAAATTATGCTCTCTTTTGCAGGTTATGATTTCCAAAATGTTATGTTCTTATGAATATGATGTGATTGATATTTATTTTGTTTACCCTTACTGATAATTTGAGCTCACCCTTTTATGTTTTCTTTTCCCCAGGATATAAAGAAAGGTTTTAGGTAAAAAAAAAGGAAGATCTTTATGGGAGATTTTGAAGATCTTTCACCACGATTAGAAGATTATAGTCCGAGTTTCCAAAGACACTAAACTATTACGGTCCTTGTGTGTGTGTTTTTGTAATGTACTAAGTATTCCTCAAAAGTAATGTAATGTCAATGTACATCAAGATACGGGTCTCTACAGTTGGTATCATAGGAAAGGTTTAGTCAACCTTTGGAAACTAGGATGCGAAAACGTTAGTGAGATCCCTAGAGATATTTCTAAGGTATGTCTAGGGATGTCTCTAAGGTTAAGTATACGTATAGGTTATAGTCCTAGAATTGCTCTAACGATCTTAGAATTTAACCTAAGATGTTAGATATTGAGGGTACTACCCCTTTATTATGTTGTTTTCCCTAGCATGATTTTTGCCTCTCACACTATTCTTTTGGGGTTTTAGACGATGGCTGGAACCCGAAGGAACCGTGTTGATCAATGCAATGGACAATGCAATGATTGTCCCCCTGAGCAACCAAACGATATGGGAGCTAGGATGCAAAATCTTGTAGCCATGCTCACACAACTTTCTCAAGCTATGAATCATGCAGGACTTCCAAACGAGCAAAGGAAGGAGCAACATTCTGTTGAATCCTTCATGAGGCAGCGTCCGCCTTCTTTCAGTGGGTCTACTGATCCATTAGTTGCTGAACAATGGATTAGTACTACTGAAAAGATATTTTCAGTTCTTCAATGTTCTGAACATGATAAAGTCATCTTAGCAGTATATCGTTTGGAAGGTGAAGCTGATCAATGGTGGAATCTTATCAAGAATACGAGGCAAAGAGATGAAATTGATTCCATGGAATGGGACGAGTTCAAGAACTTGTTTTTCAGTAAGTACTTCCCTCGTATTCTTCGAACGAAGATGGAGAAGGAGTTTCTTGAACTAAAGCAAAAGGATGATGAATCTGTTGGTATATACGAAGCGAATTTTACAAGACTTGCAAGGTATGCATCTGGCATTATCATCCAACCTGACAGTAAAGTTGATCGATTTTTCAGTGGCTTAAAACCAAGTCTTCGAAGGGCATTAGCTATAATAGACTTCAGTAGCTATGAAGAAATTGTGCGTTGTGCTATCAAGGTAGAAATGGAAGTTGGTGTTACATATCCATCTCATGGTTTTGACAAGAAACGAAAGATGGAGTTCAAGGAGAAATCTCAGAATAATGGTGAAAAGAAGATGAATGTTTCCTTATGCACAATGTGTGGAAAGAAGCATGGTGGAGATTGTCTTAAAGGGACTAGAAAATGTTTTAAGTGTGGAAAAGAAGGTCATCGAGCAGCTGAGTGTCGAAGTAATGGAAAAAGGGATTCTAATGAAGTGAATAAAGCAAACACTGTAGAGAACGCACAACCAACACTTCAATGCTTCAAGTGCAAGGAGATGGGACATTATGCCAATAAATGCCCTAATCCAAGGGTTAGTGATGATCGACATGAGCAACCGCTTAAGGCAAAGGACAAAGGGAAGTCACATGCGATCACTATTGGCAATGTTGAATATGACAACGATGTGGTGGAATGATTAAGTTTTTATGTAATGGGATTCCAAAATAATGTTGTATCATGGAATATTGGAATATTTATGTATTTGTCTAATGTGGTATTCAAAGTGATTGAGATATTATGCGCATAATGAAGGGAAAACGAGAAAATGAAATGTTTAACAGTATTCATGAGCTCATGATTGATATAAGGACTAAGTGATATCATGGTTTGAGTATATAGAATTTTGAGGATTTTGGTATGTAACTGCATTCAAGTTTTCACTAAGGTTCAATGGGTATTCAAGAGAGTACAAGATTAAGGCCTTTGAATGTTTGGAATGTGTCCAACAAGATATATCTTATGATATATGGGGATCAACGATGGTATTAAATCTCTGGTAATCGTTTTCACTATGTTATGAGAATGGACTGCAGTATTATGGATAGGACTAAAGATTGGAATGGATTATGTTGGACATAAGTTAGTATTGTTTAAGGATAGAAGTTTTTTCGATATTATTTATGGGATGTTATAGTAATATAGTTTTAGAAAAAGGACAACCTGCAGGACGGGCGACGGCCCATCGCTTCGGACAAGGCTGTGGGAATCGAACCCACAACCGAAGTGCGACTGGCCTTTATCGCCTACCACTGGCCTACAAGAAGTCCCTGTTTAGTAGAAACTAGTTTTATTATATTAAGCAATATGATATAGGAAGTATAAGTCCATTTTAGGAACTATATATGATTAATCTAACTATAGATCGACTTATGTATATAATTTTTTTCTAACCTTTTGTTTGAGACAGATGGAATGACCCGTCATTCTATCACATGATCTGCTAACACTTCATGAATAACAAATTCAACTTCATTTATTTAAGAGATGAAGTGGAAATTGTTCTAGGCATGAACAATAGTGAGATTGTACCAAAATAAAGAAAGTATTTATTCCAATTCAAATTTTCAACTTTAGGGAAATGATCTTGAAAACCAAAAATGTTGTCCTAGTGATCTTATACCTGATGAATCGGATGGTACCTTAGATCGTCACAAATTTATGGATTTGTGATTATTGGTTTTTCCATAGCCATGTTCTCTACCACTCTCCATCAGAACATGATGGTTAGATTTCTCTTCCATATCCATATTTTCACCTATGTGGAAACCCAATGATTAGTTTATTTGGGTAACCGTTACGTTTCATACTTTTGTTTTTAAAGATTGGTTTTGATATTCCTTTTTACGATGTGGGTTTCTATTAAAGAAACTTTCAAATAGTAAACCATTTATAACCCTGACGAATTTCGAGGGCGAAATTCATTTTAAGGGGGGTAGAATGTAACAGCCCAAGATTTTATAAAAAATATTCTTTTTAATTTTATTAATGTCTTGTGTTGTACGCTACACCAAAAGGAGCTTGCACAACAGGCATCCTTGACTTGCCTTGCATTACACGCAATCGCGACCTTCCTCGATAGCTTGCGTCGTACGCAATACCGAGTTTCACTAAACAACAATATGCTATTAAAACTAGCCGTTATGAATAGTAATAACCACTTTTTGAAATTTTATAAATTTTATTTTTCAAAATGGACTTCATTTTTGGACTCAGAATATCGAAATTAGCCTAGGGTGAAATTTTGGTATTTTTCTGAAAACTTTCAATTTTTGATGAATAGTGAAACCACTAAGTGGTAGGTTAAAAACTGAATTTTGCATAAAACTTAATTTTACCGCTTCTGTGAATGGAATTTCAAAAATCTGAGAGACACGGTTAATATCAAGGACTAAAATGTGGTTCAATGAGATGAAAATAATTTTTTGGTGAATAGTAACTTTTTACTATTTTTACCGCGGTTAATAGTAAATAGGGTAACTAAGGGTAAATATGATATCAATATTACCCTAACACATGACCTAATTCTATTGGACAAGTGTAATTCGACCAAAAACAAACTTAGGAATAAAATATGACCATTTAGGCCCACTTGGATTAGATTAGGACATTTATTATTAATTTATTTAAAGAAGGGTTAAAATAGTTAAAATCAAAGTTTAATAAGTAAATCATTTTTAATATGGGGTTATACATAAGATAAATTCAACTATAAATATTCATTAGAAAGATAAAAAGATTTCCTACATAATGGTATTTTATTTGTAATTTTTAGACATTAAATAATTTAATTTAGTTATGACACAATGATGATGCAGTAATTATCTTATTAATGAAATATTGACATAATTGATGTTATAAACACCAAAATAAATGTAATTTGAGACTTTTTATGAATTCCACTAATTTTCTAGGTTACTATGATATATTAGTGTTGATTTAATCAACTTGGTTCGAACATATAATTCTGTTATGACTTTCACAAAAATCATATATCAAATAGTGTCAAAATTGACACAAAATAGTTTTTAAATCAAATATTATATTATTAATTGTTATTTTATTCCTAAAAATATAAGGTTCGGACAAATGACTTAGATAAGGATATATATATTAATAATAAACAATTTTGGGTTCGTTTGGCATGTTATAGTAAGTTTATTAACCATATAGTGAAAGAAAACAAAAAGACACGGTAAAAGTTAAATTATTTAACTTAGAGTTAAATCTAATTGATAAGGTTAAAATAAGAACCTAAACTTGTCTAAATCCTATTGGTTGATAGGATTTAGACCCATCCCCACTTTAGCTTCAAAATAAGACCCTTTGGAACCATTATAAACCGATTTTTACTTTAATATAAAATAATATTTTGAGATATTCCTAAGGTGCCCCTCTCCTCCCTTATAAAAGGGCACCTCCTCCCCCTCCTCCTCACACCAATTTGAGCACTCAAGCTCGGCCAACCCCTGCCAAAATATCTTCTCCACTTCCCTAGCAACATCCTAGAGGTTCTGGTCTTCCTCAAATACCAATTTTAGTTCCCTAAGAGGAGGTCTCCAAAAGGCGCTTCAAAGAAGAGGTAATTACCGTTACCAATTCTTTCATCTTTATTTCTTCTTCCACTTCTTCTTCTTAGGTTGTTTCATTATGAAGTAATAACATCAGTATCACTAATATACTGATATGTTATTATAAGTATGAAACAACCCTATTTCACCATCTATCTATCCTACGGAAAAAGAAATCACCGCGCGTGCGTACGTACGGAATACCGTCTCCACGCCGTGGTGTAATCTATTTTCCACCACCACCTTACATGGATGGGTATAATGGTGTAAAGAATAACTATACATAGTTATTAAAACATCATATTGATTCTGATATATTGTATAATCCACTCCAATTCAATTCAATATTTATGGAAATGATATCATCGCTCGTGCGTACGTACGGACTACCGTCTCCACGACGCGATGAGATTCATTCTCCATGTTAACCATTTAAGAATGATTATAAAGTATATATAAGAAATAATAATGAAATATGTGACATTATAAAGCTACTGGATTTATTTATATATATATATGTATGTCATCTACTTACTTCCATTCAAGACAATAGGGAAAGGAAAACAACGTTCATGCGTACGTACGGACTACCGTCTCCATGAACGGTGTTTTTCATTTCATTTATCTATCTATTATATATATATATATATACTGAATATATATGATATATAAATCATATTTTATATTCTAGAAGTAAGTAAATCATGATATAAGTAATAATAATGTCAAGAACAACAAGTCAAAACACCTACGATAAAAGAAACGATTTTACCCAAAACGCTTCTTTAACATGGAATTTACAAAAGAACGGGTAATATAATGTCATAAGTGAACCATATATGATATCATAACAATGAATATGATTCTGTAATAAGTCAATGACATTATTTAAACCATTATACAGGAGCTTCAGACACGTACAAAGCAAATCGGTCCTAAGGTAAGGGAAATATCACAATCTCATTTTTATCTGAGGTTGTTTATTCGTAAGTATTTACTGGGGTGTATTTTATCATCCACATCCTTGTTTCATCAATATGTAATATTATTTCCATCCACCTAAAATTGTTTAAATCCATTTTTACCCTTCGGTGAGTTTTTGGTAATATCTATGAAAGGAATCTTTTGTCATACGAGGTACTTTTTGACTTTTCCGACAAAAGTACGAAGAATGTTTTTTTTAACTTATATGGCATGAATGGATTTTTAAAACATTATTTCCAAGAAGCTTCCTTTATAAGTTTTCAAGTTTATTTTTAATCAAATTCTTTTATTTTAAAGTCGTATGACATGTTATGAAAGGAAAAATGTTTTTGAAGAAGAAAGGATATTTTCCTCAAGAATGGAGTTCAAGTGTTTTATCAAAATTATTTTTCATCTAAGTTAATAAAGGGTTCTGTTTTTATCCCTATTATTACATTTATTTGATCATGTTGTGATGGAATTATCTTTATGAATTCCTTTATCTAGTATGAATTGTTTTATGATGTCATGATGTTTAAGAATCCCATTTTTATTACATGGGTTATGAAATGATGTATGGTTTATGATTTTGTGGCACACATAAGAATGGTATCATTATGAGATGGGTGGGACCTATATCTCCCTCCAATGCATTGGGTAAAGATTTTATATCTCATGAGATAGACAGGTCTGGAACGGTAGGTTATACCGGTTCAGTGAAACAGGACTGAAACGAGGGTTACTCGATTCAGAAAGGGACTTTGTCCAATAAGATAGTCTTGGCAATTAGTCTTGACTAACAAGAAATGATTCTCTATGATTATGTGTGTATGCCAAAAAGTTTCATGTTTTAAGTTATGATTATTGGGATTACTTTTTCACTGCCATGATTTATCCCATGATTATGAAATTATGCTCTCTTTTGCAGGTTATGATTTCCAAAATGTTATGTTCTTATGAATATGATGTGATTGATATTTATTTTGTTTACCCTTACTGATAATTTGAGCTCACCCTTTTATGTTTTCTTTTCCCCAGGATATAAAGAAAGGTTTTAGGTAAAAAAAAGGAAGATCTTTATGGGAGATTTTGAAGATCTTTCACCACGATTAGAAGATTATAGTCCGAGTTTCCAAAGACACTAAACTATTACGGTCCTTGTGTGTGTGTTTTTGTAATGTTCTAAGTATTCCGCAAAAGTAATGTAATGTCAATGTACATCAAGATACGGGTCTCTACAGTTGGTATCAGAGGAAAGGTTTAGTCAACCTTTGGAAACTAGGATGCGAAAACGTTAGTGAGATCCCTAGAGATATTTCTAAGGTATGTCTAGGGATGTCTCTAAGGTTAAGTATACGTATAGGTTATAGTCCTAGAATTGCTCTAACGATCTTAGAATTTAACCTAAGATGTTAGATATTGAGGGTACTACCCCTTTATTATGTTGTTTTCCCTAGCATGATTTTTGCCTCTCACACTATTCTTTTGGGGTTTTAGACGATGGCTGGAACCCGAATGAACCGTGTTGATCAATGCAATGGACAATGCAATGATTGTCCCCCTGAGCAACCAAACGATATGGGAGCTAGGATGAAAAATCTTGTAGCCATGCTCACACAACTTTCTCAAGCTATGAATCATGCAGGACTTCCAAACGAGCAAAGGAAGGAGCAACATTATGTTGAATCCTTCATGAGGCAGCGTCCGCCTTCTTTCGGTGGGTCTACTGATCCATTAGTTGCTGAACAATGGATTAGTACTACTGAAAAGATATTTTCAGTTCTTCAATGTTCTGAACATGATAAAGTCATCTTAGCAGTATATCGTTTGGAAGGTGAAGCTGATCAATGGTGGAATCTTATCAAGAATACGAGGCAAAGAGATGAAATTGATTCCATGGAATGGGACGAGTTCAAGAACTTGTTTTTCAGTAAGTACTTCCCTCGTATTCTTCGAACGAAGATGGAGAAGGAGTTTCTTGAACTAAAGCAAAAGGATGATGAATCTGTTGGTATATACGAAGCGAATTTTACAAGACTTGCAAGGTATGCATCTGGCATTATCATCCAACCTGACAGTAAAGTTGATCGATTTTTCAGTGGCTTAAAACCAAGTCTTCGAAGGGCATTAGCTATAAGAGACTTCAGTAGCTATGAAGAAATTGTGCGTTGTGCTATCAAGGTAGAAATGGAAGTTGGTGTTACATATCCATCTCATGGTTTTGACAAGAAACGAAAGATGGAGTTCAAGGAGAAATCTCAGAATAATGGTGAAAAGAAGATGAATGTTTCCTTATGCACAATGTGTGGAAAGAAGCATGGTGGAGATTGTCTTAAAGGGACTAGAAAATGTTTTAAGTGTGGAAAAGAAGGTCATCGAGCAGCTGAGTGTCGAAGTAATGGAAAAAGGGATTCTAATGAAGTGAATAAAGCAAACACTGTAGAGAACGCACAACCAACACTTCAATGCTTCAAGTGCAAGGAGATGGGACATTATGCCAATAAATGCCCTAATCCAAGGGTTAGTGATGATCGACATGAGCAACCGCTTAAGGCAAAGGACAAAGGGAAGTCACATGCGATCACTATTGGCAATGTTGAATATGACAACGATGTGGTGGAATGATTAAGTTTTTATGTAATGGGATTCCAAAATAATGTTGTATCATGGAATATTGGAATATTTATGTATTTGTCTAATGTGGTATTCAAAGTGATTGAGATATTATGCGCATAATGAAGGGAAAACGAGAAAATGAAATGTTTAACAGTATTCATGAGCTCATGATTGATATAAGGACTAAGTGATATCATGGTTTGAGTATATAGAATTTTGAGGATTTTGGTATGTAACTGCATTCAAGTTTTCACTAAGGTTCAATGGGTATTCAAGAGAGTACAAGATTAAGGCCTTTGAATGTTTGGAATGTGTCTAACAAGATATATCTTATGATATATGGGGATCAACGATGGTATTAAATCTCTGGTAATCGTTTTCACTATGTTATGAGAATGGACTGCAGTATTATGGATAGGACTAAAGATTGGAATGGATTATGTTGGACATAAGTTAGTATTGTTTAAGGATAGAAGTTTTTTCGATATTATTTATGGGATGTTATAGTAATATAGTTTTAGAAAAAGGACAACCTGCAGGACGGGCGACAGCCCATCGCTTCGGACAAGGCTGTGGGAATCGAACCCACAACCGAAGTGCGACTGGCCTTTATCGCCTACCACTGGCCTACAGGAAGTCCCTGTTTAGTAGAAACTAGTTTTATTATATTAAGCAATATGATATATGAAGTATAAGTCCATTTTAGGAACTATATATGATTAATCTTACTATAGATCGACTTATGTATATAATTTTTTTCTAACCTTTTGTTTGAGACAGATGGAATGACCCGTCATTCTATCACATGATCTGCTAACACTTCACGAATAACAAATTCAACTTCATTTATTTAAGAGATGAAGTGGAAATTGTTCTAGGCACGAACAATAGTGAGATTGTACCAAAATAAAGAAAGTATTTATTCCAATTCAAATTTTCAACTTTAGGGAAATGATCTTGAAAACCAAAAATGTTGTCCTAGTGATCTTATACCTGATGAATCGGATGGTACCTTAGATCGTCACAAATTTATGGATTTGTGATTATTGGTTTTTCCATAGCCATGTTCTCTACCACTCTCCATCAGAACATGATGGTTAGATTTCTCTTCCATATCCATATTTTCACCTATGTGGAAACCCAATGATTAGTTTATTTGGGTAACCGTTACGTTTCATACTTTTGTTTTTAAAGATTGGTTTTGATATTCCTTTTTACGATGTGGGTTTCTATTAAAGAAACTTTCAAATAGTAAACCATTTATAACCCCGACGAATTTCGAGGGCGAAATTCATTTTAAGGGGGGTAGAATGTAACAGCCCAAGATTTTATAAAAAATATTCTTTTTAATTTTATTAATGTCTTGTGTTGTACGCTACACCAAAAGGAGCTTGAACAACACGCATCCTTGACTTGCCTTGCATTACACGCAATCGCGACCTTCCTCGATAGCTTGCGTCGTACGCAATACCGAGTTTCACTAAACAACAATATGCTATTAAAACTAGCCGTTATGAATAGTAATAACCACTTTTTGAAATTTTATAAATTTTATTTTTCAAAATGGACTTCATTTTTGGACTCAGAATATCGAAATTAGCCTAGGGTGAAATTTTGGTATTTTTCTGAAAACTTTCAATTTTTGATGAATAGTGAAACCACTAAGTGGTAGGTTAAAAACTGAATTTTGCATAAAACTTAATTTTACCGCTTCTGTGAATGGAATTTCAAAAATCTGAGAGACACGGTTAATATCAAGGACTAAAATGTGGTTCAATGAGATGAAAATAATTTTTTGGTGAATAGTAACTTTTTACTATTTTTACCGCGGTTAATAGTAAATAGGGTAACTAAGGGTAAATATGATATCAATATTACCCTAACACATGACCTAATTCTATTGGACAAGTGTAATTCGACCAAAAACAAACTTAGGAATAAAATATGACCATTTAGGCCCACTTGGATTAGATTAGGACATTTATTATTAATTTATTTAAAGAAGGGTTAAAATAGTTAAAATCAAAGTTTAATAAGTAAATCATTTTTAATATGGGGTTATACATAAGATAAATTCGACTATAAATATTAATTAGAAAGATAAAAAGATTTCCTACATAATGGTATTTTATTTGTAATTTTTAGACATTAAATAATTTAATTTATTTACGACACAATGATGATGCAGTAATTATCTTATTAATGAAATATTGACATAATTGATGTTATAAACACCAAAATAAATGTAATTTGAGACTTTTTATGAATTCAACTAATTTTCTAGGTTACTATGATATATTAGTGTTGATTTAATCAACTTGGTTCGAACATATAATTCTGTTATGACTTTCACAAAAATCATATATCAAATAGTGTCAAAATTGACACAAAATAGTTTTTAAATCAAATATTATATTATTAATTGTTATTTTATTCCTAAAAATCTAAGGTTCGGCCAAATGACTTAGATAAGGATATATATATTAATAATAAACAATTTTGGGTTCGTTTGGCATGTTATAGTAAGTGTATTAACCATATAGTGAAAGAAAACAAAAAGACACGGTAAAAGTTAAATTATTTAACTTAGAGTTAAATCTAATTGATAAGGTTAAAATAAGAACCTAAACTTGTCTAAATCCTATTGGTTGATAGGATTTCGACCCATACCCACTTTAGCTTCGAAATAAGACCCTTTGGAACCATTATAAACCGATTTTTACTTTAATATAAAATAATATTTTGAGATATTCCTAAGGTGCCCCTCTCCTCCCTTATAAAAGGGCACCTCCTCCCCCTCCTCCTCACACCAATTTGAGCACTCAAGCTCGGCCAACCCCTGCCAAAATCTCTTCTCCACTTCCCTAGAAACATCCTAGAGGTTCTGGTCTTCCTCAAATACCAATTTTAGTTCCCTAAGAGGAGGTCTCCAAAAGGCGCTTCAAAGAAGAGGTAATTACCGTTACCAATTCTTTCATCTTTATTTCTTCTTCCACTTCTTCTTATTAGGTTGTTTCATTATGAAGTAATAACATCAGTATCACTCAGATACTGATATGTTATTATAAGTATGAAACAACCCTATTTCACCATCTATCTATCCTACGGAAAAAGAAATCACCGCGCGTGCGTACGTACGGAATACCGTCTCCACGCCGTGGTGTAATCTATTTTCCACCACCACCTTACATGGATGGTTATAATGGTGTAAAGAATAACTATACATAGTTATTAAAACATCATATTGATTCTGATATATTGTATAATCCACTCCAATTCAATTCAATATTTATGGAAATGATATCATCGCTCGTGCGTACGTACGGACTACCGTCTCCACGACGCGATGAGATTCATTCTCCATGTTAACCATTTAAGAATGATTATAAAGTATATATAAGAAATAATAATGAAATATGTGACATTATAAAGCTACTGGATTTATGTATATATATATATGTATGTCATCTACTTACTTCCATTCAAGACAATAGGGAAAGGAAAACAGCGATCATGCGTACGTACGGACTACCGTCTCCATGAACGGTGTTTTTCATTTCATTTATCTATCTATTATATATATATATATACTGAATATATATGATATATAAATCATATTTTATATTCTGGAAGTAAGTAAATCATGATATAAGTAATAATAATGTCAAAAACAACAAGTCAAAACACCTACGATAAAAGAAACGATTTTACCCAAAACGCTTCTTTAACATGGAATTTACAAAAGAACGGGTAATATAATGTCATAAGTGAACCATATATGATATCATAACAATGAATATGATTCTGTAATAAGTCAATGACATTATTTAAACAATTATACAGGAGCTTCAGACACGTACAAAGCAAATCGGACCTAAGGTAAGGGAAATATCACAATCTCATTTTTATCTGAGATTGTTTATTCGTAAGTATTTACTGGGGTGTATTTTATCATCCACATCCATGTTTCATCAATATGTAATATTATTTCCATCCACCTAAAATTGTTTAAATCCATTTTTACCCTTCGGTGAGTTTTTAGTAATATCTATGAAAGGAATCTTTTGTCATACGAGGTACTTTTTGACTTTTCCGACAAAAGTACGAAGAATGTTTTTTTAACTTATATGGCATGAATGGATTTTTAAAACATTATTTCCAAGAAGCTTCCTTTATAAGTTTTCAAGTTTATTTTTAATCAAATTCTTTTATTTTAAAGTCGTATGACATGTTATGAAAGGAAAAATGTTTTTGAAGAAGAAAGGATATTTTCCTCAAGAATGGAGTTCAAGTGTTTTATCAAAATTATTTTTCATCTAAGTTAATAAAGGGTTATGTTTTTATCCCTATTATTACATTTATTTGATCATGTTGTGATGGAATTATCTTTATGAATTCCTTTATCTAGTATGAATTGTTTTATGATGTCATGATGTTTAAGAATCCCATTTTTATTACATGGGTTATGAAATGATGTATGGTTTATGATTTTGTGGCACACATAAGAATGGTATCATTATGAGATGGGTGGGACCTATATCTCCCTCCAATGCATTGGGTAAAGATTTTATATCTCATGAGATAGACAGGGCTGGAACGGTAGGTTATACCGGTTCAGTGAAACAGGACTGAAACGAGGGTTACTCGATTCAGAAAGGGACTTTGTCCACTAAGATAGTCTTGGAAATTAGTCTTGACTAACAAGAAATGATTCTCTATGATTATGTGTGTATGCCACAAAGTTTCATGTTTTAAGTTATGATTATTGGGATTACTTTTTCACTGCCATGATTTATACCATGATTATGAAATTATGCTCTCTTTTTCAGGTTATGATTTCCAAAATGTTATGTTCTTATGAATATGATGTGATTGATATTTATTTTGTTTACCCTTACTGAGAATTTGAGCTCACCCTTTATGTTTTCTTTTCCACAGGATATAAAGAAAGGTTTTAGGTAAAAAAAAAGGAAGATCTTTATGGGAGATTTTGAAGATCTTTCACCACGATTAGAAGATTATAGTCCGAGTTTCCAAAGACACTAAACTATTACGGTCCTTGTGTGTGTGTTTTTGTAATGTACTAAGTATTCCGCAAAAGTAATGTAATGTCAATGTACGTCAAGATACGGGTCTCTACACTTATAATTATAATTTAAATTTAAACTATATCCAAACTAACACTTATATATGTACTTTTCTCATATTTAATCCCTATATATCTCTAAGTTATCTTAAGGGCTTCACTTCAAAGGAGATCTCTAAGTGAAGATCATGTCTTCAACGTAAGTATTACCTTCTTTGTAAACATTTATACTTACTCTTTATATTCCAAATATTATATATCCATAACAATATAATGATATAATTATCATTATTATAATAATATTTTGTTATATTAATGGAATAACCTTGATTTATACCTATCCATCTACTAATAAAAACAAAAGTGTCGTTAGTGCATTAGGTGGACTATCGCCTCCACGTAGCGACGTCTTGTGTTTTTCATCACCACCATTAATGGATAATAAAAATGATGTAATGGATAAATAAATAATATATCTATAATATAAATATTATTATAAAATTTAAAAACTATAACTTACTTTCTTTCCCTCTCATTCATTGAGAAACATAAACATTAACCGTGAGTTCGTACAGACCACCATTTCCCCAAGAAATGAGTTTCATTTGACATTACCATCCATAATGGTTGTATTTAAAAATATATTTAATATATAAGAATTATTTATATAAAACTATTAATATTATAGATATTATGAAATTATTTTACAAAACTTTTGACCATGGTCAATATACATAAGGAGTCATTGAAAAATTGACTAAACAGCCTCATGTAATCAAGATAGGAAACAAATATTTATTATAAATAAAGAACATACGATAGTTCGAGGGCCTATAAATATGAAATATTTTTGAATAATGTTATTAATTAATTATTTAATAAACTTAATTTGGTTATTTATGAAGTTAAGTTCAAGTGTAGAGCACATTTAGACACGAGGTAAGGGATCTTTCGTACCACCTTCGTCATTTTTTAGTTACACATTCTCTTTATTTTTATCTATTTTATGAAATATTATTCTTATGAAATTCTCATATTTTTTATATATGTATCTTACATATATACCTAGAAAAATATCATTCCTATTTTCAGGTTTATACATGTTTTTAGTTCCTTTAAAATTTCCATTTTTAAGTAAACCCAATTTAAGGGAACTTTCCTATTTCTTGTCCCATGTCAAGAATCTCCCCATAAAATGTTTTAAAACCAATAATAGATTTTAAAAAACCTTAATATTTTATGCATAAACCTATTGGTTCAATTTTAGTTTTATTTAAAATAATAATCTCTTTCATTATTTAAAAATATCCTATACTTATTTCATAAAAGATCTACCTAAGTGGTATGTTTTTATACTTTCTTCTCTTAGATCATTATTATAAAATATCTATATTGGAAGTAAATGATCTATAAATATGTTTTATTTTAAAATATGATCATCCAAATTATTTAATTCCTTCTTCTCATAGGAATAATTATGATTTATCCTTCAATTATACCTTGAATCAGAATTATGAAACCCACTTCCTTCTAATGGGGTTGATCATGATTATGATTTATATATGGTTTATTTTTCCTTATGTTTCACACATATGAATGATTTTAATTTATGTGATGGGTGGTTATAGATTTATATAACCCTATAATTTATTGGGTAAGGATTTATATCTCCTGGTATGTTATGTAAGGGATTAGGGATTGAACCTAATCCACCATGGGACTTTTCACACTTTATGATGATGGTATTAGGAGTGACCTTTGACTTATATTTATGATGTCATGTTTCATATTGTGGAATTTGTTTTATAATTTTATGATATTATTTTTATTATTCCATGTATACTTTCTTATGATCTCATGTTATGCCTCTGGACTCTCATGTTATGTTTTATTACCATGATTATTTCCTTACTGGGATTTCTAGATCACCCTTTTCCTTATATATTTTTCTCAGTATATCCTCTATAGTTTTAAAATATCTATTGTATTTAGGATTACTATGTAGATTTTTAAATAAATATGATATTTTTATGTTTAAAATGATTCCTTAGTATGTTTAATCTTATAAAGACACTATACTTATGGATCCACATCTTGTATTTATTGAAAATATATATGAAAAATTATGGTATAAAGTGTGTTTAAGGCTTGGGTATATATAGTTTATATTAGAGGAAGTTTTATTTATTTTTATAGATTAGTATTAAAAAAATTAGTGAACATCCTATGGAGAAGTCTAAGGGATAAACCTATGTATAGGAGAGTATCCTAATATTTTGGTATAAAAGATATTATATGATTTTCATAGCAATACATCCCTACTTGGATACTGGAAAGTGGATATAGGATTTGATATAGTTATACCTATAGGCAATAATCCTATAAGGGTGTGTTGGGTATTAACTCAACTATGACCTGGTTTATGTAAAGAGACCTAAATACACACCTTTCTTGACACTCTTAGTGGATATGATTTGGTTAATTCATATTATCTTACAAACCATTATGAAGTATTTGAACATATTTTTTTATGGAACTTAATTATGTTAAAGAACCTAATTTGAAAATGATCATGGATAACATAAATTGAAACTTATTGAATCATAAGTTAGTTTTTTCACATCATGTATGAGTTAATTTTTCTATGTTTATGGTTTACCTATTATACATTTATTAATCAGAGTATTCCCATCCTTAACTATTATTTATTTTATAAAATTATTTATTTTAGGAGGAATCATGCTAACGACATGTGAAATGGGAAATATGATGACCACCCTAATGGAATTCCTAACATCATGGGAGAAAGAATTGAGGTCCTCATGGAAGTACTGGCACAACTGAATCAAGTTATCAATTATAACTTGAATCACATGCAAAACCCTCTAAGAGATAAATCTGTATTTGAGTACTTTATGGGTGAGAGACCTATAACTTTTAGTGGATATTCTAATCCCATAATCTCTAAATAATGGATTATCAAAATTGAGAAGATATTGTTTGTCTCTTAATTATATAATAAAAAGATGGTCATACTGGATGTTTACCACCTTGAGGGAGAAATGGATCAATGGTCGACACTGATCAACACTAAAAATACCATAGAAGATAAAGAATCTATAGAGCATGATGAATTAAAATGGTTATTGATCAATAAATATTTCCCTCACACTCTACATATTAAAATAGATAGAGATTTCATTACACTCAAGAAAAGTAAGATGAATCTATTAGATCTTATGGGGTGAACTTCACAAGGATTGAATGACATGCCTATGGTTTTATCATTGAAACCAAATGTAAAATTGACCACTTTTTTAGTGGGATAAAGTCATATATATTTAGATATTTGGAAATTCAGGACTTTGAAAGGTTTGATGAAGTTTTTTGATGTGCCCTCAGCATTGAGATGGAAATGGGTGATTCTTAGTGGTCTCATGGGATTAGATATAAGTAGTGGAGAATAGATTTTTTCATAGTAATTACAAATAAATCAAAAGGGAATAATTTTATATGGGTTGTGGTGGTTTGTCTTATAAAGACTTCTCACTTAAATTCTATTTGATAGGACTTCTCACTCGATCACCTTGTAAATATATACATTATATAAGTGGTGAGGCTACATAAAACACCACTATATATTATATCTGATTGAGATTTTAGGTTCACCTAAAAGTTTTTAAAGAGTCTTTATCAAGATCTAAATATAGAGTTGAACTTCAGTATGACATATCATCCCCAGACTAATGATCAACCTTAATGGATTATCCAGAAACTTGAGGATATGTTGAGATATTTCTCTATGTAATTCATGGGATGATGATACCAACATATTCCTATTATTTTTTTATCTCACAAAAATATTTTCCACTCAACCATAAATTTGACCACTTATGAAGCCCTTTATGGGAAGAGTTGTAGAAAACTTGTGTGATAGGAGGAAGTAGGTGAACAAAAGTTTCTAGGACCTGAGATGGTTGAAGAAATGATAGAAAATGCTAATACATTAAACATTACATAAAATAATCACTGAGTTGACAAAATAGTTATAATGATATCCAATGATGTGACCTAAAGTTGGAGATTGATTATAAATTGTTCCTCAGTATATCTTGGGGGAAGAGATTCATAAAATTTTGTAGGAAGGGGAATCTAAGTCTAAGATATATTAGTCACTTTGAGATTATTAATGACATAAAATTTGTGGAGTATCAAATAGTGCTCCCACAAATCCTATCTAAAGTACTTGATGTGTTCCATTATCCCTTTTTAGTAAGTATATACCAAATTCCTCACATGTACTGAATTTAAAGGTAGAACAGTTAGATAATGATCTTTCTTATAAGGTGCATCTTGAGAAGATCTTGTCCCATAGAGACAAAGTTCTATGTAATAAGGAAACTCACCTTTTCAAATTAATTTGGAGAAACCACATATATGAAGAGGCAATATGGGAACCTAAAGAGACCATGAAATAAAAGCACCCTCATTTGTTTTCACCATAGTGTATGATATCAAATTTAAAGGGTGAAATTTTTTAAGGAGGGAAGAATGTAAAGACCTAATATATTACTGATT
This sequence comes from Viscum album, assembly GCA_963277665.1. Lineage (NCBI taxonomy): Eukaryota > Viridiplantae > Streptophyta > Magnoliopsida > Santalales > Viscaceae > Viscum > Viscum album. Next base: position 1,464,867,805 of record OY728138.1, on the reverse strand, counting down.
ATTTCACCTTAATAAGTATTATGTTGATTATATTATGTTACATTTAATAATTAAATAAACCAAAAACCTCAAAACTTTAATAAAATTAAATTATTCAAGATGGCCGTTATAATCATTAAACTAGAAGGAATAGATAATAGTAACTACATTTTGAAATATTATATTTGTAATATATTTAGAATTTTAATTTTATAAAATTAACTTTATTTTTGGATTTAGTATATCAATATTAGATTAAGATGAATTCTAGAGTTTTTTCTAAAATAATTTACTTTTATGTGAATAGTAAAAATAATGATTTTGCTAAAAAATATCACTTTTATAATAAAACAATGAGTTAAAAGTTTAAGAAACCCTTTAAATATATATATATATACATATTTAACAAGTAATATAAATTATTCTAAAAACTATGTTAAATTAATGTTTAACATTTTTAAAAATCAAGTAACATTTCACATTCAAAACTATTTTTACACACTTATAATAAAAATTTGACATTATCACTTTTAATAATTAAATATAAAAAATGTATTTCATATTTGAGTTCAACATTTTAATATTATTTAACAATTTTAATTTAATTTTTAGGTATAAATATAATATTATTAATATTAGTGTTAATTACCATGATAATAGTAAAACTATTTTTTATTAATATCGTGTAATTTTTATTTAATCATTAAAATTAATCTAATCTAAATTATGAGATTAATATTATGTTTAAACCTATATATAATTATATTAACACTCATTCAAATGGAAATCAATACTAAATAATATTAATGAACACATAATGGTTAAAAGTCATTTTTCGACAAAAACTATTTTTTATATATTATATATTTTAATTTAAAAATTAATTTTTATCATATTTATAAATTTAACTAAATTAAATAGATATTAAATCAGGTTCAAAACATCAATGTTTGGTAATAGGGGTTACCTTATATTTTTAAATAAAATATAAATTACGTAGTTAAAAACTAGTTACCGAGTTCGAAATCAAAATGTTAAAGTTTAAAATACCTTTGAAAAAAGACTTGAAACATATTTAAAACATTCGTGAAAGCCTTGGTTGAGTCTTTATAAGATTAATATCACCCCACACTCAATTATTTATAAATTTTTGATTCACTGACCGAGGAATAGTGTATTGATATCATGGAAGTGTAATGGATATTCCCAAAGGTGACAATTTCTTTACTTGGGGATCACTTCCACCCATCTATGGTTACACTTACCATTAAAAATTATGTTGAAACTATAAAAAAATTAACTCTCATAGAATTCATTTTCTCATCCTTAATACTCTAACATCAAAAAATTATATTAATGCCTTCACTTCTAAGGAGATCTCTAATAGAAGATTAAACCTCCAACATATAATTATTACCTTATTTTTAATTGTAGCGACCCAACCCTAGAAAGCTCAGATCTAGTGACTACTACTATTACATTGTCATGACTAAAAGGAATAAATTATTGAAGGACTATTCGGTTTAGTAGTATTGGTAATCTAGATACATTTATGAGTCTTACATTACATTTTTAATTCACAAATTACAATATTTTTTAATGATAATAACTTTATTCCATCCAGAATATCCTTTTATATATTTATTAGTACACTTTTTAGATTTATGGGAAATGTAAACAAATAAGGGTGTGATCAAATTCTTAGTTTGGGTTAAATAGAGTCAAATAAATAATGAATCAATGAGAATAATCAATATGAAAATATAAATAACTGAACACACATTTAATGTAATCAATAAATTGATAGGGAGTGCGAAAATAGTATAGAAAGTCAAATAACTAAACACACAAGACATTTAATCAATAAAATAAGAATTAAATATATCCATATTTTTTTCATAGTGAAAATCTCATGGATAATAATAATAACTAAATACTAAATGAATGAAATTCTTAATTATCGAACATCATGTTCCCTAGGGACATGATACATTTACCATTAATATCTATCCTCAGGATAGTTTAAAATATACTGGGTGAAAACCCATTAGTTGAGCCTAGCTGACTAATTCATCCCATGAGAATAACGGTGCATCGAGGGGCTTACATTGGCCAGTCCCCGACCCATGTCATGTATGTCCAAATTATTCCTTATATATCAAATAATTGATTTGATTCATGAACAATGTTCTTTATAAAATATCCATATTGAGTAAAAGATATGGATTTATCAATATTTCCACAATTAATCAAATAATATTCAAAGTAGATACCATACATAAAAATGGTATACAATTTAAGGAATAAAAATATCCATGTTAAATAATATGGATATTTAGGTGAAATTTAATTTCTAATGATAATATAAAATTTAATATTTCAAGGGGACTAAAAAACTAAATCAAGGTAGGGAATATCAATACGATCATTAGTCAAAGAAATCATAAACCATATAGAGAAATAATAAGGATGGAATAAATAAAACATATCCCAATAGAGTAAGGATAAAGGGTTTGTGTCATTGATGAATATAAATACTATAAAAATATGCATAATAAATTATTGAGGGAAATACCTTTTTCATTTTTATTTTATTTTTGAATATCCCATTTCTTTTAAAATCTATTTTAAAAACATTTTCCTTAAAAATATTTTTAAAAAATTGAAAAGTAATCTTCAAATAAATGATGAAAAATAATTCCGTACATGCCATACAAGGTAAAAATTACATACCTATTACACAATAAAAAGGTTATAAAAGTTCCTTATTTTTAAAGAGACAAGAAGATTCCTTTAAAAACATTTTTAAAAGATAAAATAGGTAAAAATGTCATTAATAAATCATTTTGAGAAGGTTAAAAACATTTTCTAAAACATTTTAAGTAACAAATAGAAGAAAAATAGTACAATTACTTGAAATGGATCATGAATAACTAGAGTAGAATAAAATTAAATGGTTTATTAAATAATTATCGAATAATTTTATTTAATGATAATTTCAAGTGTAAACAATCTCGAATAAAATGAGATGATAAAGTGAACCCTAGAAAAGACCATAATTGTTAAATGAGAATCAATCAATGAATATATTATGTGTGTAAAATTTAAATAGAAATAAAACAATTGGAAACACCACAATAGATAATATTTTTTTTACAGACATAATATTGGAATATTAATGATAATGCGGAAGTAATATTACCCAATAAAAAGGAATTGGGTAATGAAATTATTTACCACTTGGTAACTTTTAATTCAAATCCCCCTAAACAAAAATAATTAAAAATTAAACATAAAATACCATGAATAATAAATTATTCATTCTATAACATGTAAAAGGGCATTATATACACCATATAATATAAATTGGGTGCATAATAACAATTAAGACTCAATGGAATTTAAATTGATTTGAAATCCCTTACTTTGCACTTCCTTTTGGGTGAACATCCTTTAAAATACTGTATAATAATTTTAAGCATGTTATTAACTTATAAAAAATTCATAACCATATTTATAATATCATATATGATCTTCTTATAGTATCTTATTACCCATTTGTTAGTAATATTTAATTATTTATACTATTTTGGGTGTTAATCGCCTAGTTTTTTGAGTATGTTTTGACTTGTTATTTTTGTTCCTATTAATTAGATCATGATTTAATCATCTCCAGAATTTAAAAAATTATGTAAATATTATAAATATTAATTATATATGTATTTATAGTAGTATATAAAGTTTGGCTATAGAAAATTAAATACACCATTCATGGAGATGGTAGGCCATATGCACGCATGAATGATGTTTCTATTTTCTTGTTGCATTAAAAGAATGAAAATTAAATGATATATTTTTATATTATAATTTCATTATAATATTTATTTCATATATGTCACATATTTTTATTAAAACCATAGTTAATACATTTCTATATAGTGTGAACGAATCACATCGCTTTGAGGAGGCGGTAGTCCACAGGCCCACAAACGATGTTATCGTATTCCCACAAAATGGAAAGCATAAAGGTATGTGTTATATAATAATTATATAAGAATAAATACATATAAATATCATATATATCATATATAAACTATAAATACATCATTATTCCAAACATTTAAAGTTGGTAATTGAAGAATAAATGACATTAGTTTGTGAGGCGATAGTCCCATGTACACACGAATGATGATTTCATATCCCATTTGACGTAAGTGTGTGCGAGTGTAGGTAATAAACTTGAAAAAAATATAAGTATATTTAGGATACTAGTATTATTATATAATAATGATATAAAAATAATTTAAGGGGTGTATAAAGAAATAAAACAAAAATGTTTTGTTGAAGATCGTTATCTCTTCATTGGGTAACTCCTTTTGGTTTATACCAAAACCATCCCTTGGTTTTATTTATTAAAAAAGTGAGGCTTATAAGATGATTTTAGGGATTTTTAAGATAGTTTTTTAGTGTTTGTATTAGAAACATGTATTGATAGGTGTGTAGAAGTGAGGGGGGGTGGGGTAAGTGCCCTTTTATAGTGGAGGAGGAGTGACATTCTTATAAATACTAAAAGGTAAATACTATTGGAAGGTATAACTTACATAATGTTCCTCAAATAATGAAACAAATTAGAGAAAAGGGAGTATATGGTCTAAATATATCCATAATATATGTTTTTTACAATTTTTTAGGTCATTGGGCTCCTTTAGATTAATGTTTAACCACTAAGAAAACTCATTTTCACCTTAATCACTGTAATTAATTTTAATTTATTTTCATAATATTTTTGATCAAAAACTATGTTGAACTTACTAGAAATTATAAATTAACATAATTATAAAATTTTAATAAGTTTTTCTAAATTCCAATAATATAAATGACATAAATTGATTTGAATTTAATACTACAAATGGGACTACAAAGCACATTTTTAAAGTAAAAACGTTCAAAAGAATGAAATGGTTTTATATCCAATTTCAATATGAAATTGATTAAAATGGTCTAAATTGGATTAATTTATGTAAAATTTAAATAATTATACTTTAAAATCATATTAAAATAGAATTTAGATATATAAATAAATTAGATGAAATGGTAATTTTCAATTAAAATATAGTATTTTTCACCATTCATCAAAAAAATGAAACTTCTTAGAAAAATACAAAAAATTCACCCTATGGTAATTTTGGAATTAATATTTTGAAAATAAAGTTTATTTTTACAAATAAAGTTTATAAAATTGTCAAAATTTAATTTTAAAACAAGAACATCTTTAAAAGGTGGCAAAACTACCTTTATAAAAATATAGCTTTTCTGCATAAAATTGGGGTTGTTCTTATTTTATGCCTATCAGATCTATTGGATGAATGTCAAAAATATTTGATTTAATATATAATTTATATATTTAATCAATATAATTAAATAATATTAATTAATTTAATTTATTAATATAAGATTATTTTGAGAGTAAAAAAATAGTTTTTTTATAAAAACATTTTCTTTATGTTTAATTGGTTTTTTTATTTTTATTTCTAATTAATTGGTAACCAATGAATTAATTTTATATTTTTGTAAACCATATATTTTCATAAGTTAGTTAATAATTTTCATAAGCACCAATTTAATGGTTAGAAGATAATTTTCATTTTATATAACAATAATAATATTCGGTAAAACCGAGTCTTGCGTGTAACACAAGGCAACAAAGAAAGTCATTGTTGCGTGTAACATAAGATAAACCAGTGTTGTGTTAATTATAAGATATATCATATATTGGACTTATTTAAAATATTAAATATATTTTAAGGTCTCGGGATATTATATTTCCTTCTATACTTGGTGTTGCGTATCATACAAGCTATTGAATAAAATGTTATTCTTTTAGAATTTCAGGGTGTTACAATAATCATTTCTCATTAATTTTTATCTTCCAAATATAATATATATAAAAAAATAAAATGAAATTAGTATAATTATTATAATGATATTTTATAATATTAATTTAATAACCATGATTTATATCTCTCCATCTGTTATGAAAAACAAAAGCATTTTTAGTGTGTTGTGCAGACTACCACCTCTACAAAAAAACATCTTACATTTTTCATCACCGCTATTAATGGAAGATAAAAGGATTTAATGGATAAATAAATATTTTATATATGAAATAAATATTATTCTAATATGTGAAAAATATCATTTATCTTCTTTCCCACCCATTCACTGAGAAATGGACACATTAATTGTAAGTACGTGCGTACTACCGCTTCTATGGGAAATGAATTTCATTTGTCATAACCACACATAATGGTTGGATTTAAAAATATATTTAATATATAAAAATTATATCCATAAAATATTAATATTTTGGATTTTATGGAACTATTTTACAATGCTTTCAACAATATTCAATATACATAAGGAGTTACAAAGAAATTGATTGAACAACCTCAATTAACCGATATAGGGAAAACAATATTATAAATAAATAACATATGCTAATTAAGGAAATTTAAATTTAAAATATATTTGAATATGGTTCTTAATTAAGTATTTAATAATATTTATTTTGTTATTCATGATGTTTAGTGCAAGTTCAGATCTCATCCAGACACGAGTAAGGGATCTTCCGTACCACATTCGTTATTTTTTGGTTACATGTTCTCTTTATTTTTATCCATTTTATGCAAAATTATTCACATGAAATTCTATTATTTTTGTATATATTTATATTATATATATACATAGATAAATATACTACCAATTTATAGGGTTATATATGTTTTAATTCCCTATGAAATATCCATTTTTAAGTAAACACAATTTATGGGAACTTTCCTATTTCTTGTCTCATGTCAAGAATCACACCACATAAAATGTATTTAAAACATGAGTAGAATATAAAAACCTCACTATCTTATTTATAATCCTATTTTTTTAGTTATGATTTTATTGAAAACAAGCAAGTATTTACTTTAAAAATATCCATTACTTATTTCATAAAATCTCTACCGAAGTGGTATGTTTTTATTCTTTCATCTCCAAGATAATTATTATAAAATATATATATTACAACTCATTAATCAATACCTATGTTTAATTATAAATTATTAATATCAAAATTATTTAATTACTTATTCTCTTGGTAATCCTTATAATTTAACCTTCATTTATGTCTTAAATCATAATTAGGAAACCTACTTCCCTCTCATGGGTTTAATCACACTTATGATTTATGTATAGTTTATTTTTCCTCACATGGAATGAATATGCATTATTTTTATTTATTTGATTGGTGGGAAAAATATTTTATAGCCCTCTAATGCATTGGGTAAATATTTATATCTCATGATATGTTAAGTAAGGGATTAGGGAGTGAACTTGACCCACCATGGGACTTTTTCCACTTTTTTATGATGGTCTTAGGAGTGACCATTGACTTATGTTTATGATATCATGTTGTTTATTAATTCCACATGTTTATGATCTTATGATATCATTTCTTTATTCCATGTCTCTATTCTTATGATCATGCTCATTATGATATCATGTTATTCCTCTTAACTCTCATATTATGCTTTATTTCCATGCTTATTACCTTAGAAGGAATTCTACATCACGGTTTTCATTATGTATTTTCCCAAATATATCCTATATAGTTTTATAACATCTATAGGATTTAGTTACACTACGCAGAGTTTTAAATAAAGATGATGTTTTAATATTTAATATGATGTATTTGTATGTCTAATCCTCTATACAAACTAGACCTCTAGATCTTTAGCTTGTATTTATTGGAAATATATGTGAAAAATTATGATATAAAGTGTGTTTAAGGCTTAAGTCACTATACGTACCACAAAACTAGCTAATATAGATTGATAGAAAATTAAGTAGTGTTATTTGACAAATCTATATTTTTATAATGTTTTTTTGAAATCCAAAATTCTATATGATAATTATTAATAAATTAATCATAAATAATAACATTGATTATTTCATTACCACCTCTTTACCTCATGATTGAAAATTACTTATTTAATGGATTATCACTCAATATAATAATATGATATTATGAATTGTAAGGAATAACAACCCATACATCCTTTACCCAATCAAAAACATCGTTCTCGAAACTCTTAGTATCACCTTACAATATATAAGTATACCACCAATATGTCTTAAACTTTTTATGTGAATATCATTTACATAACATGATAAATATCACCATTGAAATCCAAGGAAGAATGCTATGATTTATACCTAAAAATAGAAAATACATCAGTAGAATTACCTCAAAATAACTTAACAAATTAAACACCTCATAGATGATGTCTCTTAACTAGACTTCTATCGATAGATAAAAGAAAAAATGAAAGCTATCATCATCATCTAGGGAAGTTTATTTTATTGTTCTTACTACACCATGATAAATCATCATAATATAGTGTCATCAACTCCTAATATATATTCACTCAAGCTTACAACTATAAGATAAATTGGGATATAGAATTTCATAGCTCAATTTTTTTTATAATTTTTGATTGGAAATTTTAATGTTATTAAGAGTTAATGAAACCTAATTGATAGTGTTTTTTGATGTTTTAAAATCATATTAAGGAATTTTTAGGATTTTTATAACATTATAATTGATATAAGTAAATAGAAAAAACAATAAATAATTAAAATAAATAAAATACAATTTTTTTAATGCTAAGGAAGTGAAGGAATGAGATTAAAATGGAAAATAGTCATATATGGCTCAGTTGTGATGTAAAAGGATTTTTAAATTCATGGGGGATAACCATGATTTCTACTAAAACATAGATTAAAATTTTTAGTTTTATTATTGAAGATAATCTAGAAAATAAGGAAGAATCATGGCTATAATATCATTGATCATGGCATAAATATGGGATATAGATGACACCACATCATTATATGTAGGAATTAAGTCATGGTGTGAATATATATTATGGTATGAGATAAAAAATACAACTAAAAATTAAGGTAAATGTCATGGTATGAAGATATTTAAAGATTAAGTTAAGGAGATATGGAAAACACATCATCATTTCCTATACCATGATGTAATTTTGATGGAATGTGAAGAAATAATTTTAGAAGATGAATAATTTATATAAGGTTTTAAAGGATTATTTGAATTATTAAAAGAGTAAATTTTCTTAAATTTAGGTCATGGATAATGTTTAGGTACCATGGGATAAGTTTCAGATCAATTAGAGATCATTTTGGTAATTTATGGAGCTTTCTAAAATAGGCATGTCACTACCACCACATAGTAGTTGCACATTATTTATATTATAGAAAAATATTTTTAAATGTTTAAGTGGATTTTGGATATCTCTATCAATCCCAGGGAGTTCATCCTTGTTTATGAGAATGTCTATAGTAACTTTTTACTACATTTATCTTATTTTTAATGTTTTATATCCATGAAAGATATAGAAATATAGGGTTAACTTTAGGGATATATTTGGCACATCCCACTCAATTTTTAAGGACTATATTGAAGGTATGTTGATAGAAATTAAATTCATGAAGATATGGGAGATGTAATAAGATATAATTACGTATTTTCTCTATAAAAAGGAGGTCATTGCATGGGAATTATATCATTCATTCACCAGAGTACTTAGTTTGACATCTTAGAAAGTTACATAAGTAGTCAGTCACAGATATGATCGTTTAGAACCCTATTTTATGTCTAGAATGGATCATTTATTTGGTTTTTATGAAAATATGAGTGAGTTGATACTTTTTATCGAGTTTTATAATCATGAGTGATTCAGTTATTGGATTATTTTATTTTTTACAGAAATTTTTATTGGCTTTGCGCATTCACATTTTCTTTCACATATTTTATTCTTTATTTATACTTAGATTCTTTATTGATCATGGAGTGAGTTTATGTATACTATATTTTAATATGGTTTTGAATAACATAATTACTAATTTAATTTAATTAATTAATTATATAAAAAGAAAAATTTAATAATTAGAGATTAAATACTAAACCAATGGTTTAATTGGATTTAATTATTAAAATAATAAAGATAATTTTTTAAGAAAATTTGTGTTTTAATTAACTTATAACCCATAATTTATAAAAATACAGTATTCTTCTATAACTAATAATGTTTTTAATTAGATTTATATTAAATTAAATCATTTTTATAGTAATTATTCACTTTCAAAATTGAAGTTTCATGCTTAAAATCATCTGTCTCTCTAAATTCAATCTCAAACTTAAACTATACTACAACATTGTAGTTTCAATTCTATTGAAGAATATATTATAAATTTTAAATTTGATTTTCATGATAATTAACAACACCTCATAGATAGTTAATGTTTTTGAATCATTTATAGGGATATGTAAACTTAGTAAAATATTATATTTTAGATATTCAAAAAAATATTTTCTCACATTATTTTTATTTCTATATTTTTTACTTTTTATTATACTTATTGTGTTTGTGCTGTGATTGTTTTGTTTGATCTTATTGATTCTTAGGTACTCAACTCGGTATAAGGTTATATAAAAATGAAACAAAGTACATTCCTATTATTGAGAAATGCTTGAGGAATTAAAGGAATGAAGAGAACATGGTTTGAGTTGACCAAGTTATTATAGTTGATCAAGTGATACATAGATCACAACCAATGTAAATATATTAATGGTGTAAAATTTACCTTCAATTATGAGGGAAGAAAAAAGTATCATAGTGGCTCTGGTTACTAAAAACCACTTTGAAATAAAGATGGTTATCATCCAAATGAACTAAAATTTTATTTAAATCATTAATCTACCAAATAAATATCCAAACACACAGTTGGGGAGTTTCCTTGAACTTTATCACATTTTTAAATTCAATGGGGTTCCAATAATGTTGTAAGATATAGATTATTCAATATTTATTTATGGGAAAATTCAATATAATATATCCAAATCTTGTAACCATATTCCATTACAACATTAGATGGGATGGAAATATAATTTCTAACAAGATTATTTCCTTTTTTATAATCAATGAATATTCACATCGATATTTTAAATTTTAATCAATTTGATAACCAATCACTTTACACTACATGAGATATATTTTTTAAGTATATTTCCCAATAATTTATTAGATATGTGGTTATTAATTCAAATGTTTTTTCGGATTTTGTAATAAAGTAATAGTTTGATTGTATATATTTTTGTTAGAGGATCATTGATGAAGATTATATGGGGAGAGAGTTATGATTTTTTGGATAAAATTCATACTAATAGTTTTCAAAGGAAAATAGAAGGACTGTATAAAAGTAAAGGAGTTTTTATGATATATTACTATGGGTAAATAGAAGTATAATTTGTATCCTTAACATGGAATATGGATACAGTGATGGATATAAATAAACCCCAGGTTATGTAAATTAAACTAGAAAATTATATTTGTTTTAATCATAAAAATATTTTTTAGGGAGAAGTGCATAATAAAATCAAGGATTTAAAAAATTAATAATATTTTTGGGGTTTAAAAAACAACTATAAATACCAATAATTAAAATTAAAATAGAATTATTGGAGGATAACTTGTAAAATTTTATAGATAACACTGGATAAACTATAAAAAAATTTAGAATTCCATGTTTCAAAAATTTATATATAACTTAAAGAGAGGCCAAAAGTAATCCTTTTAGGTTACATAGAGATCAACCAAATTGGATAGTTTAAATTTATCACCCTTACCAGTGGAATAACCATGGATGAGTTTTTTAAAACAAATAGAATATGATAATAAATTAAATTATAAATAGATAGGAAAATGAGGAAGTGGAAGAGAAATGAAAGGGAATCTAAAAGGGAAGTTATAGAAGAAGATCCACCACCATAAAAACCTCCATTACCATTCTTAAAAATAATTAAATAAGGTAGAATTATGGAATATAGGATCATTTTTATAGAAATATTTAAGAAAATTTATATCAATATTCCCTTTATAGAAGCTTTATATAATATAGTCACTCAAAAGTAAATATTTTTATTATAGGGGAAAATATAGGAAACATCTGCAAAACTATAAGATCACGGGGGTGTGAATTGGTGTTTCCTAAGAGAATACCTTATCACAAAGTATATATAATTATGAGGTAATGAACCAATACATGAGTAAATTTTAAAGTTATCATCCTCTATTAATTTTTAGTAAATACTACCCACTACCATATATCCCTCATTCCACGTGAGTAGGTTCTCTGAATACTGATTGATTAGACCTATATATTCTCTAATGTGATAGGCTATATACTAGTGAATGTGAAATAACCCTTGAATAAAATTGGATAATAAATTTGAGTCAGTTTACATAGTTTCCAATATGATGTTATAATGTATACAAAGAGAGATCCCACTAAGCATTGCATTTTATTCTATATTCAAGGAATCCCTTTGGTCATAATGAGCACTAAAAGCATGAAAACGGATCCCATAGAATCATAAAAAATTCCCACTCTCCTCATCATACCCTAATCACATGGACCATATTTGTTTAATTTGGGACTAGACATAGGAGATTTCCAACATACCCATCATCCATGGGTAACATAACCACTAAAATCCTTCAATGAATTGTATTGAGGTATTATTTTATTAAAGGTGAGAGAAGTGTCGAACCATTTGATCAAATACCTAAGATCCATGATGACGGACCAATCCTTCACATTAACATATTGGATGGAGAATATCCTACCATTAATACTAGTTTCATTCGACACATAAAAAATAATCCAGCAACCTGTTACAAATATCATACCTCATACCTGCATTTTTATAGTAATATATCTTCTATTTTGAAACCATGCTGTCATGAATTTATGAATGGAGTCATTCTAAACCTTAAATCTAACTTAGGCTATGAGGATTATAGAGATGTAAAATGCCTTATCCCATTAGAAGAATATGTGAAAACCATTTTCTTCCATTTAGTTATCACAACATGAACTTTTAAAAGCTAGTTGGATTCATTTACTTTAAACTTATTGATTAGTTAGAATATTACAATTAGGGATGGTCCAAACTAGAAAACCATACTTTTATGGTATATCCTTACACCATAGCATGTTCACATAGTTATCAATATTTTTTTGAACATGACTTATTTACCAAAATATAACCACACTAAAGTTACCCATCACATTTTATATAGAAAAACATTGATCATTTTATGAAGACATCTGAATATTGGAGAACTAATATTGCTTCTCCATATCAATAATTTTTTTAGAAAACCTTAGTTAATCACTAGAAATATAAAAATATATATCTAAAACTAGGAACCCTAAAAAATGAAGTGGATGACTTAGATAATCATAAGACTATAATTTTATGGTGCACCAATCCATAATCCACCTAGAAAGAAGTAAAGACCCGTAAATTTCAAGGAAATTTTTTTCTTAATTTTCTTTGGAATTTTACAAGAACGCAGTTTCTGACGGCACCTGATTCCGAGGCCCGGTGTGCTCGGAATCATTTTCCGAAGTTTTGGCTCGGGTACGTTCAGTGAACGGACGAGCAGGTTTTTCTAACTTTTGAACCGGTGCCCGGAATCGAATTCTGAGGGCACCGATGAAATCGCAGCGCCGGTATTCACTTAGAAACGCCTCTTCTGGAGTTGCGTTTGCTCGGGTGTGGTTTTTAATTTTCGGGCTTAAAGTTAATAAATAAAATAATTTTCGACAACTTTATTTTATTTCGCTTAAGCCACTTGGAAGCCACTTGAAGCCACTTAAAGGCGGCTTGAACTGAGTTGAACTGGATAGGATGCTATCCAGAAATATCCTACCCCCTTGGTAGGATATTTGTGAGGTGGGGCCCGCACGAGCCCTGCCGTTTCTTTCCGCTAAGAAACGCACCCGTAAAAACCCGTCAAAGAAACTGAAAGTCAACTGACGCGGTTTCTTAGTTTCTTAACAGACCATTAAATTGGGCTGTTTCTTTCGTCCAATTAATTGGGCGGTTTCTTTGGTAAATTAATTCTTGGAATTAATTGTTCGTTTCTTTTTTTTATCGTTGCTTGTGCGTTAATAAAATAAGATTACTCTTATTTTATTTTGGGTGGAAGCTTGTGGCGTGGGGAGAATTTGGAGGAGAGCGTTCTTCTTCGGCGAAGAACGCGAAGAACGCCGGCCTCCGGCGAAGAACACCGAAACCGCGGAAATCAACGACGCTTCTTCCGCGACGTTTCTTCCGCGACGATCGTTCCTTTCCAAGCGACGTTCTCCCTTCAGACGCACCTCGACGACAACGGAATCAACGACGTTTCTCCGGCGACGTTTCTTCCGCGACGATCGTCCTCTTCCGCGACGAACTCGCGAGCGACAACGCTTGAGGTAGGGGTTTTAAACCTTTTTAAAGTTGTTGATCTTTCCTTCGATCTTGAAGGTTCTTTTTTTTTGTCGGCCCTTGTTTCCGAATCTTTTTATTTATTTTTTAAAAAGATTGTGATGGATTATCATTCTAGAAAGGCCGATTGTTATCAATCTAATGCGAGGGGGGTCGGGCCGCACAAACACGGCCGAACCCCCCCCCCCTCCTTTATTCTTGTTGTTTCTTGCGGATGGAGCGAGATGGCGTTGTGCCGTCGCACCACGCGGGAATCGTACGGAAACTATTGAGCGGCGCCGTCGCGCCGCGCTGTGGAACGAAATCAAACAAGATCGAGACGCCTTCGCGCCACGCCGAGAAGTCGTTCAAGCACGCGACGTCGTGGCGCCGCGCCAAAGAGGCCGCAGATTAAATTAATTTTATTTTGTTCTTGAGCGCAGATTGACGGGCGACGACAAACGAGGCCGCAAGTTAATTTTGAGGCCTCCGCAGTGAAGGTCGGGTCCCGGGATGACCGTAGGCGCAGACGGGAAGCAAATCGGACCACCGGAGCGGCTCCGGTGGCCCGCGGAAGCCGGCGGCGGCGCGGGTCGCCGGCGCGGCGGCGCCGGCGGCCGGAGGCGGCGGCACCCCGCGGGTGTCCAGCGCGACACCCCGCGGGTGCCGCGGGGTTGTCAGGCGACACCCCGCGGGTTCCGCGGGGTTGTCAGGCGACACCCCGCGGGTGTCCGGCGCGACACCCCGCGGGTGCCGCGGGGCTGTTAGGCGGCACCCCGCGGGTGTCCAGCGCGACACCCCGCGGGTGCCGCGGGGTTGTCAGGCCGCTCGGCCGAGCCGAGCCGGACCGGCCCTGGCCGGGCGGGGCCGGGCCAACCGGGTCGGACCCGGTTCGGCCCGACCCAGGGGGGGTCGGGCCGGGTCGGCCCGGACCCGGACCCCCCCGTTTTCGGACCATTTCGGTCAAATTCACATATCTTGAGCTCCGGACGTCCGAATGACGTACCGTCAGCTTTGTTGAATTACTATCAGTGAGACGGAACTTTTGGCTTACTCTGCTCGAGGTTTGGATGCCGACGGAGTACGGTCGGGTCGGTTCGTATACGAAACCAACCGGGCCCCTGGAACGAAAAAGCCAATAACTCACAGACCGGGCGTCCGATTGACGCGCCGTCTGTTTCGTTGACTTCCTCTTGATGAGACGGAACTTTTGACATACTCCGCCCGAGTTTTGGATGCAGTCGGAGTATGGCCGGATTGGATTGTACCCGAAATCCAACCGGGCCCCTGGAACGGAAAAGCTGATATCTTTCAGCCAGGACGTCCGTTCGACGAACCGTCAGCGGCGTTGGTGATTGCGTTGAGTAACGGTCCCTTTGAGTATACCCTATGGGAGTTCAGGGTACAGTTGTGATACGGCCGGGATTGGTTCGCACACGAAACCAACCGGGCCCCTGGGACGAAAAGGCTAATAACTCACAGACCAGGCGTCCGATTGACGCGCCGTCTGTTGCGTTGAGACCCCTATGATGAGGCGGTCCTTTGAGACACTTCTTTGTGGGACTTTGTGATACTTGGAGTATCGAACAGTAGCTCGTGGAGCGGACCCTCCCGGAGACGAGCGTGCAGAGTACGGAGACCGTGTAGACGACTGAGACCTGACGACTGCTTGACCGACTCGACTTGGAGTGAGTCGACTAGCCCAGTGGACGGAGCGCCCGGTATTTGGCGGCAGACCCACGACGGACGGAGCGCCTGGTAGTTGGCAGCAAACCCGCAGTACTCGACAGGAGGAGTACCTCAGTAGGCTATTTGGGTGAGCGCCCGGTATTTGGCGACAGACCCTCAGCGGACGGAGCGCCCGGTAGTTGGCCGCAAACCCGCAGTACTCGACAGGAGGAGTACCTCAGCAGTCTTAGGTTAATGAGCAGTACCTCGGAGTCGTGACAGGACCACTGTACACTCTAGAGACGGAGCTCCTCAGTAGTTACGGTTTCGATAATGAAAATCCTTGTTTGAGCTGAGTCAATGAATCTTTGCGTTTCCTCATGATTGAGATGGGTCGCTTGATAACTTAGGTATATGTATGGGCATATACCTGGGTGATGGTTATCCGTTGATTTCATGATTTTTGTGTATCCTTGTGATTGGATGAGTTACTTGATGACTTAGGTATATGTATGGGCATATACCTAAGTAGAGTCTGATGTTACTTCGTGATTGCTGTCTTTACTTTGTGGATATCCAT
The DNA here is from genome assembly GCA_963277665.1 of Viscum album. Lineage (NCBI taxonomy): Eukaryota > Viridiplantae > Streptophyta > Magnoliopsida > Santalales > Viscaceae > Viscum > Viscum album. The sequence goes on along the minus strand of OY728138.1, from coordinate 1,464,851,189 downwards.
GTTGGATTTAGTGAGACCTTAAGGGTCTCGGGGTCCCTACTGAGTAGCTTATACTCACCCCTGCACGGGCTATGCCCGCACTTCGTTGTGTTGGTTGTAGACGACGGACAGCGCAGATCACAGTTGAGGCTTGCGGAATAGGTCGGTACCCGGAGGAGGACCACTGGGCGGACGTACCCGGAGTAGACGATAGGACCCGAGGAGTAGAGGAGCTATCTGTACCTACCCTTCAGGTAGGATCCGTGGTGGACGATCCAGGAGCTGAGCCATCTGTACCTACCCTTCAGGTAGGAATCGAGGAGGACGACCCAGGAGCCGCTTCGTTCTTCCAGCTGCTGTTTTTCCCTTTCGAGTTGTACTTTACAGTTGGGCTTGTATTTCCGGCCCTTTTACTTTTCTTCGCTTGTGTTTACTTTTCCGCTTGCTTACTCTGTGGTGTTTGTTTGCTTTTGTAATGGCAATGCCTTCCCAGTTATCGGGATTTAAGCCATTGGTGCTAGTCGCCAACCCCTGGCCTATGGAAGGCGGGCTTGGGGTAGTCACGGCACGGGCCCCGAGGTCGGGTCGTGACAGATTGGTATCAGAGGTGGTCGGTTCTTCCGCCGATTCTGATCTTTCTTTCTGTGAAGCAATAGTGTTAAGGGTACTGAGTGTGGTTTCCAGTTCAAGGAGTCCAGTGTTGGTGCGGGCGGCCGACGTATCCATACACCAGGACCCTGACAACTGATTTCCGACTTTGTGCACGAAAACACTGATTGCGTGTGTGTTTTCAAAGGTTTCCCCCCTTAAAACAGCTCAAACCAGGTCAGCTCACCAGGTATAATCGTTTGATCGTGTTACGTTGTTTCTTTCAGGATGTCTTTTCTCGGACGACCAGCTAGAGCCCGGAGGGATGTGCGTGCTGAAAGTCTGTCGAGCGACGAGGCTTCGGTACAGGGCCCTCTTGCAGTTGAGGCACCAGCGGTACTACCATGCGTTGGGCCACCGATGCCACCAGCCCCAGCAGTAGGCGATGCACGACGCTTGAGTGCGCTGCATGAGTTCCAGCGCCAGAGGCCACCCAGGTTCAGGGGAGAGATGGACCTGCAGGCGGCTGAGGATTGGCTAGAGGCTGTGGTGGGAGTCTTCAGGCTAGTGGGGACACCATCGGACTTTATGGCGATCTTTGCGGCTAGCCTTCTTCAGGCAGCAGCAGGCAGGTGGTGGAGCCACTTGTTCCAGTTTGTCCGTGGGATGGCCTTCTCTTGGGAAGACTTTGAGACCTTCTTCAGGGTGGAGTTTGTGCCAGTAGCTCTACACCCCGAGCGTGATCAGGAGCTGCTGCCTTTGCCACGTGTTTTTCGATCAGAAGCCGAGTCATCTGTGGGCAGTAGACAGATGATGCAGAGGTCCAGGAGGACCAGACTAGCAGTTGGGCGATCTCGGGTTTTAGGACCGGTGGTGCAGGGCACCCGGAGTGGGAACAGAGCTAGCCGTGCAAGGAGCAGGTTGTGTTACTCATGCCGCAGAAAGGGTCATCTGGCACGTGACTGTCCGACTCCCGATCCACAGGCTTTGGGGGAGCCACCGAGATAGAGGCAGCGACAAATGCTTGAGCAACAGTAGAACTCTTGGAGCAGGTGGACAGGAGCGGAACTAGTGGATACGTCTCTTGTACTTCTAGTTCCATGTTTGATGTTGTATTCGTGTCTTTGTATTATGAGCTGCAATAATAAAGAAGACACTTATCTCTTGTGATGTTTGCCTTCCTGTCCTCTTTTGTGATGTTACTGAGTGGTCCCGGTTAAACTGTTGACTTGACCCTCACTTTCGAGATTTCAACTGGAGATGACCCAGTGACCTCACACTGATGCCGACAGTGTGACTCGACCCTTGGAGGCGAGAGTGACAGTTGGATCTCTTAGTAGTTACGTCGAGGCCTTACGACGTCATCCATGGCATGAATGCATCCTTCATGCCAGGATTGACTGTATTAGGCAATGGGCGTGGTTCATCTAGAGAGGGTATGAGACCAGGTTTCTCTTTTCGGCAAAGGAGAAATTTTAGCAGCTCTTCCAGATCATATGCAAAGGAGGTGCAGTTCATCCAGGAGCGGATGAAGACTGCACAGTGCAGTAAGAAACAGGAAACCAGTGCCAGTCTTAGAGACTCGGGCATGTTAAATGTTTCAAGAAGAGGAAGCTTAAAGGACAGATGAATCTGCGGAGTAGCAGACGTGGAAGTGGGGCCTTGAGAGCAGCAGGTGGTGGTGTACATCTCAACATGTTACAACCACCCGCCTTTGAAATCCCCACCAAGCTCAGGGAGAAGGAGGGCTGGGAAGGAGAGTAGCGGCATGCGGTCAAGTAGTGTGACCCAGGGGCTCTAAGAATGATTCAGGGTACGGGCTATGTCTACTATGAGCTGCCATATCTTTAGACATAGGTACCAATCATTATTTCCTTCCACGAATCTTGTCCCAGACCTAGAGGTTCCAGGTAAGCCGTTGACTTGACCCTCACGTCTGGAGATACCTTTGGGAGGAGACTCGATAATCACACTTACGCTGACAGTGTGATCTGACCACGAGGCGAGAGTTTCGGTTGGAATCTCTTGGTGGCAGCGTCGAGGCCTTGCGACGTTGGTCTGGTTATGGATCGAATTCACAGATCATACCCAGGTTGACTGTTTTAGGCAAAAAGGTTGTGGTTTATCTACAACATTGGGATAGGTTTTCCTTGGTCAGCAAAAAGGAAACCCTGGGCAGCTCAAGATAAACTCATGCACAGGAGGGTGTAGCCGATCATTCTTGGGTCGACCCACCTTACCTTCGTGGCAGCAGGAGTTTTGAGTTTCAGTTCTAATCAGAAATGGAGACCTCTGGAGTTCGAGGATGACGACCACGTCTTCTTACGGGTCTCACCTCGACGAGGTTTACGGAGATGTGGCCTGGGAGGCAAGTTATCTCCGAGGTTCAACGGACCTATCTAGGTCCTCAGCTGGGTAGGCGAGGTGGTTTACCGCTTGGCCCAAACACTTCAGTTGCACTAGGTGCACGACGTTTTCCACGTATCCCAACTGAGGAGATACGTGCTCGACCCCCCTTCGCATATCATCGACCATGAGGAGCTAGACGGTGGCGATGAGTGTCTTATACGGAGGTTCCTGTGGGGATCGACGATCGACAGGAGCGGATCCTAGGAGGATGGTCGATTCCTCTTGTGCACTTTCTTTGGCAGCGCGGGAACCTCCAGGTGAGCACATGGGAGCGGAAGGCTCAGATGCGTGCTCAGTACCGCTTTGTTTCCCTAAGTCTGTGGTGAAGCTTTACGGGGACGTAAAGCCCTGTGGTGGGAGTAATGTAAAGACCCGTAAATTTCAAGGAAATTTTTTTCTTAATTTTCTTTGGAATTTTACAAGAACGCAGTTTCTGACGGCACCTGATTCCGAGGCCCGGTGTGCTCGGAATCATTTTCCGAAGTTTTGGCTCGGGTACGTTCAGTGAACGGACGAGCGGGTTTTTCTAACTTTTGAACCGGTGCCCGGAATCGAATTCTGAGGGCACCGATGAAATCGCAGCGCCGGTATTCACTTAGAAACGCCTCTTCCGGAGTTGCGTTTGCTCGGGTGTGGTTTTTAATTTTCGGGCTTAAAGTTAAGAAATAAAATAATTTTGCGACAACTTTATTTTATTTCGCTTAAGCCACTTGGAAGCCACTTGAAGCCACTTAAAGGCGGCTTGAACTGAGTTGAACTGGATAGGATGCTATCCAGAAATATCCTACCCCCTTGGTAGGATATTTGTGAGGTGGGGCCCGCACGAGCCCTGTCGTTTCTTTCCGCTAAGAAACGCACCCGTAAAAACCCGTCAAAGAAACTGAAAGTCAACTGACGCGGTTTCTTAGTTTCTTAACAGACCATTAAATTGGGCTGTTTCTTTCGTCCAATTAATTGGGCGGTTTCTTTGGTAAATTAATTCTTGGAATTAATTGTTCGTTTCTTTTTTTTTATCGTTGCTTGTGCGTTAATAAAATAAGATTACTCTTATTTTATTTTGGGTGGAAGCTTGTGGCGTGGGGAGAATTTGGAGGAGAGCGTTCTTCTTCGGTGAAGAACGCGAAGAACGACGGCCTCCGGCGAAGAACGCCGAAACCGCGGAAATCAACGACGCTTCTTCCTCGACGTTTCTTCCGCGACGATCGTTCCTTTCCAAGCGACGTTCTCCCTTCGGACGCACCTCGACGACAACGGAATCAACGACGTTTCTCCGGCGACGTTTCTTCCGCGACGATCGTCCTCTTCCGCGACGAACTCGCGAGCGACAACGCTTGAGGTAGGGGTTTTAAACCTTTTTAAAGTTGTTGATCTTTCCTTCGATCTTGAAGGTTCTTTTTTTTTGTCGGCCCTTGTTTCCGAATCATTTTATTTATTTTTTAAAAAGATTGTGATGGATTATCGTTCTAGAAAGGCCGATTGTTATCAATCTAATGCGAGGGGGGTCGGGCCGCACAAACACGGCCGAACCCCCCCCTCCTTTATTCTTGTGGTTTCTTGAGGATGGAGCGAGATGGCGTTGTGCCGTCGCACCACGCGGGAATCGTACGACAACTATTGAGCGGCGCCGTCACGCCGCGCTGTGGAACGAAATCAAACAAGATCGAGACGCCTTCGCGCCACGCCGAGAAGTCGTTCAAGCACGCGACGTCGTCGCGCCGCGCCAAAGAGACCGCAGATTAAATTAATTTTATTTTGTTCTTGAGCGCAGATTGACGGGCGACGACAAACGAGGCCGCAAGTTAATTTTGAGGCCTCCGCAGTGAAGGTCGGGTCCCGGGATGACCGTAGGCGCAGACGGGAAGCAAATCGGACCACCGGAGCATCTCCGGTGGCCCGCGGAAGCCGGCGGCGGCGCGGGTCGCCGGCGCGGCGGCGCCGGCGGCCGGAGGCGGCGGCACCCCTCGGGTGTCCAGGGTGGCACCCCGCGGGTGCCGCGGGGTTGTCTGGCGACACCCCGCGGGTGTCCAGGGTGGCACCCCGCGGGTGCCGCGGGGTTGTCAGGCGGCACCCCGCGGGTGTCCAGCGCGACACCCCGCGGGTGCCGCGGGGTTGTCAGGCGACACCCCGCGGGTGTCCAACGCGACACCCCGCGGGTGCCGCGGGGCTGTTAGGCGGCACCCCGCGGGTGTCCAGCGCGACACCCCGCGGGTGCCGCGGGGTTGTCAGGCCGCTCGGCCGAGCCGAGCCGGACTGGCCCTGGCCGGGCGGGGCCGGGCCAACCGGGTCGGACCCGGTTCGGCCCGACCCAGGGGGGGTCGGGCCGGGTCGGCCCGGACCCGGACCCCCCCCCGTTTTCGGACCATTTCGGTCAAATTCACATATCTTGAGCTCCGGACGTCCGAATGACGTACCGTCAGCTTTGTTGAATTCCTCTCAGTGAGACGGAACTTTTGGCTTACTCTGCTCGAGTTTTGGATGCCGACGGAGTACGGTCGGGTCGGTTCGTACACGAAACCAACCGGGCCCCTGGAATGAAAAAGCCAATAACTCACAGACCGGGCGTCCGATTGACGCGCCGTCTGTTTCATTGACTTCCTCTTGATGAGACGGAACTTTTGACATACTCCGCCCGAGTTTTGGATGCCGTCGGAGTATGGCCGGATTGGATTGTACCCGAAATCCAACCGGGCCCCTGGAACGGAAAAGCTGATATCTTTCAGCCAGGACGTCCGTTCGACGAACCGTCAGCGGCGTTGGTGATTGCGTTGAGTAACGGTCCCTTTGAGTATACCCTATGGGAGTTCAGGGTACAGTTGTGATACGGCCAGGATTGGTTCGCACACGAAACCAACCGGGCCCCTGGGACGAAAAGGCTAATAACTCACAGACCGGGCGTCCGATTGACGCGCCGTCTGTTGCGTTGAGACCCCTATGATGAGGCGGTCCTTTGAGACACTTCTTTGTGGGACTTTGTGATACTTGGAGTATCGACCAGTAGCTCGTGGAGCGGACCCTCCCGGAGACGAGCGTGCAGAGTACGGAGACAGTGTAGCCGACTGAGACCTGACGACTGCTTGACCGACTCGACTTGGAGTGAGTCGACTAGCCCAGTGGACGGAGCGCCCGGTATTTGGCGGCAGACCCACGGCGGACGGAGCGCCTGGTAGTTGGCAGCAAACCCGCGGTACTCGACAGGAGGAGTACCTCAGTAGGCTATTTGGGTGAGCGCCCGGTATTTGGCGACAGACCCTCAGCGGACGGAGCGCCCGGTAGTTGGCCGCAAACCCGCAGTACTCGACAGGAGGAGTACCTCAGTAGTCTTAGGTTAGTGAGCAGTACCTCGGAGTCATGACAGGACCACTTTACACTCTAGAGACGGAGCTCTTCAGTAGTTACGGTTTCGATAATGAAAATCCTTGTTTGAGCTGAGTCAATGAATCTTTGCGTTTCCTCATGATTGAGATGGGTCGCTTGATAACTTAGGTATATGTATGGGCATATACCTGGGTGATGGTTATCCGTTGATTTCATGATTTTTGTGTATCCTTGTGATTGGATGGGTTACTTGATGACTTAGGTATATGTATGGGCATATACCTAAGTAGAGTCTGATGTTACTTCGTGATTGCTGTCTTTACTTTGTGGATATCCATGTTGGATTTAGTGAGACCTTAAGGGTCTCGGGGTCCCTACTGAGTAGCTTATACTCACCCCTGCATGGGCTATGCCCGCACTTCGTTGTGTTGGTTGCAGACGACGGACATCGCAGATCGCAGTTGAGGCTTGCGGAACAGGTCGGTACCCGGAGGAGGACCACTGGGCGGACGTACCTGGAGTAGACGATAGGACCCGAGGAGTAGAGGAGCTATCTGTACCTACCCTTCAGGTAGGATCCGTGGTGGACGATCCAGGAGCTGAGCCATCTGTACCTACCCTTCAGGTAGGAATCGAGGAGGACGACCCAGGAGCCGCTTCGTTCTTCCAGCTGCTGTTTTTCCCTTTCGAGTTGTACTTTACAGTTGGGCTTGTATTTCCGGCCCTTTTACTTTTCTTCGCTTGTGTTTACTTTTCCGCTTGCTTACTCTGTGGTGTTTGTTTGCTTTTGTAATGGCAATGCCTTCCCAGTTATCGGGATTTACGCCATTGGTGCTAGTCGCCAACCCCTGGCCTATGGAAGGCGGGCTTGGGGTAGTCATGGCACGGGCCCCGAGGTCGGGTCGTGACAAAAGATCCTTTAAAAGTTGAAGATAAGCATAAATTCTTCATCAGAGAGGAATAAACTATACATTTTCATTGATTAGAGAGTGGTTTTTCCTTCTATACATTCCTTTGATGAAATTTTCCAAAATATAATTACCTTCCAAAACTTTCCAAGAAATTTTATTCTGCATGAAAACCATAGTTTCTTCAACTCTTCTTAAGTTGATTCTACCTTATTTAATCGGTCTATCCATATTTTATTATCTAACCCAATGAAATTTACCTTCCTGATGTAAGTCCTAGATTAAACCATTAAAGGTAATTTCAATGACCTGAATGAATAATTGTTAAACATTGAGGTTGGATAATTCATATATGGGGATTTTAGAAAATAAGCGATTGATAAGACTTATCCCGCCTTCAAATGACATTAACATACTCTTATTGTTATTTTTTCAAGTTGAGATCTTGCTAAAAATCCATTAGGAATGATGTATATAGATTCTTCTAGAGGATATATGAGATCCAAAATTCTCCATTGGGAAGTTTCTACTCTCAATTCCTATCCATCTTGTAATCATCTTTAAACATATAGTTGAAAAATATTTAGATATATATATATATACACTACTATTAGTAGAATTTATTCTCTACGTCCTCTATTTTCCATACTCATCCATGATATTATTAAATCCCACAATTGTGTTTTTCTTATCATTAGAAAAATACAACATTTCAACCATAAAGAATATGTGTGAAACCCTAGTAAAAGAGTTAGTGTCAAATAAGATGAATTTTGAGGATATAGGAACAATACCACTTATAGAAGAGTGTTTAGTTATGGTTTCTTGGAGTATAATAAATATTAAGAAAAAAATTACCAATATTTATATTCCTATTAATATTAGATCATTTTTATTTTAAAATTATTTATAAAAATTAGGTGTGAGTGTGATCATCATGTCTTCCAAAACATTTAAAATTTTAGCGTTGGAAGAGATGAATCATGCACAAGTTTCTATTTAATTGGTCAAAATAATGGTGAGATATCCATGACGGTTTTTAGGATGTAGTATTCAAACAAGATAAATTTTAAATTTTGGTGGATTTTATTTTTCTAAAGATGGATGAAGGGAAAATACCCATAACAATCAAAAGGACATTTTTAGCAATGAAACAAAGAATAATTTATGTTCAAAGTGGGAAGTTTTCTTTGGGTATTGGTTTTGAGAAATTAAAATTCAATATTGTGGAATAAAAAATCACAATCATGAAGGTAAGATTTTGTGAAAGGTTAGTGGGATAAAAACTAAGGATATTTCCACTATTGATGAGAATAAAGAAGAAGACACTATTTAGAAGAAATAATAGGATAAAATAATGAAAAAAGGATAAAATAATATTGGTTAAAAAAATATTAGATTTTTTAGAAACTACTAAGAAAGAGAAGATAAAATAGAGCCAAAATATTTTAGTTTGATTATGATTTATCCTTTGCTTTATTAATATTTACTCTTTATTAATGGATTATCCCCATGGAAGTGGAAAAGTTGTTTCCTTAATGAAGGGTAATTATTTCTTCACAAAAGGAAGAAAACCCATCTATATAATTGAATCCCATATTAGGTCGTTCTTTGATCAGGATCAGGAAAATTCTTTCTATTCTTTTATTACATGGAATAGTGAGGTCATGTCATGTTAGAGGTGGATTGGTCCCATGGAAGTGGGAAATGTTCTACCTCAGTGAAGGGTAATTATTTCTTTAAAAAAGGATGAAAACCCATCTATATAGAGGAATCCCATCTTAGGCCATTCTTTGATTAAGATTAGGTAACTTCTTTTTATTCTTATATTACATGACATAGTGAGGTCGTGTCATGGTATAAGAATTTAGAAAATGTGTTCAGAGGAGGTAACTCAAAATATTTATTGCTTTCTTATGAAGTGGTCTCTAGGAATTAATTTTGGGAATATATTTATGGATGTAGAATTAAATTACCATTATCTTTTTATATTTAATGTAATAGACATTATACGTTCACTTTAGTATTTTTATTTTATAGGTCTAAGGTGATGATGGATGAATAAAAAAGATGATGAAAAGAGAATAAGGATGATCTTTAATGGATAGGTGACTACTGTTTTAAATTCATTATATCTTCATATTCCCTTTAGTTTAATAATAATTTAATTTTTAATAATATCAAATTTCATTACCCACATATATTCCTTGTTATATTTTTAATCCATGATATAAAGAGTTGTATAGGAATACCATCATATGTTATTTTAAATTTCATTTTTGATATAGTTGAATGTGTAAGATGATGCTTAGATAACTAAAGATAAGAATTTTATTTCTTATTTGATAAATCAAAATTTTAGTTGACTAGTTAATTTATGGAAATTAAATTTATCAAACACTTTAATGATTTAATTCCTGTAATTTTATATCAATTTATTGGTGTAACTAATCAAACAATTCTACCCAAAATATAACCAATCCTAGTTTCCAATGTAACATCTAGAGAGCCTCCTCGTACACTAGAGATTGGTGACTAATAGTGAGGGAAAAATCAGTCCTAGGGAGAGTATACCATCAGATATAGAGTAATAGGGTTATGATCAAACCTACTAAAAATTCATCTGAATCATCTATAGAATTAACATACCCCAAACCTATAGACATAGAAAAGGGAGCCAAGAGTTACTCTCATTGTCCAGTATATAAAAATATATAGTTTACATGATGTAACAATTTATAATAGATTACTAGAAGCATAAATATATAAAACCAACATCATCTAAATAAATAGATATCTAGACCATAGGTTAATAAATATATAGTATCATAACTGAAATAAATTAATAAATACCACATCCTATGACCCAACCCACTAGAAAATATCCCGTTGAATCATTCTTCTATACAACCCAACTCATCCTAAGGAAACTCAAGCCCAAATATAATTTATATTCCTGAAATGAAACATAAAGTCTAACCTAATGTATCAAATACCTTTTCAAGTATATTGGTAGGGGGTGAGTCTAACAACCAAGTGGTATTCCCCTACTCGCCTTGACTCACTGAGAGCTAATGATAAGGTGGATGAATGTGCAAGCATGCGGTGTATGAAAGTATTTGCTGAGTACAACTCAACCAACCTTGAAATATAACACATGAATTCACATGAAATTCCATGCCTTTATACCAACCTTGGTAGAAGACACACACTCCCCAATGACCCAACTCATACTACCCAACTCAAGCTAGGTTACATTGGATTATCATTAAAGACATGCATACCCTCATATCCCAGTTAGGTATGTCTCACATTCACTCTTATGCCAAAAGATGCATCCATTAAGAAGAATAATCTCACATATATAAAGACACACTCTCTAAAAGTACCACCTAACACATCTGTCATCTCATCAATAAGAAAAACCTAAAATATCATTGGAAATAACTATGATATCAATAAATATAAAAATAGGTAAGAAAAATTAGACCGAACATCAAAACAATTTATTAAACAAAAAATAAAAAAATAGTAGGTATAGAGTTCATAATGTATCAAATATCATCTGAATAATAATCCCATAATAATTTAAATTTTAAAATTGAAAAATAGGTCCCAACTACATGAAATAATAATTCTAACTCTGAATCCCTACCCCATGTCATCTCATGGGGCCTTGCTAGAGCTATCATCTAGAATACCCATAAAGAATGATCCTAAAATATCACAAGTCATCACAAAGGTTAGATCACACTACATGATTATACATCCCTAAGAATTCACATTAATCTCTCATATACCATATCAATATCCTTATTAACAACAACTGTATGTGTCATCTGCATTGTATTACCACAGTTGGATCCCTAGATGATACACATGTGATCTATCACATACAAAAAAACTCCTTAGATACCCCAACATCACTCATAGAGCCTATCTATACTGTCAATGAATAGATAAATATAACATCAAGCCTCTCTCAACAGAAAAAAAGATCAATACAAGAGATATCCTAAGTAAAAATACCCATGCACCTCAAAAATATAAAGTCCTGAGGCCAACCAAGACAAAAACTCAAGTAGGTTTATATCTTGATTAATAGGAACATCATGATACAACACTACCTCATAGGTTATATTTTAAATCCCTCTATCTTATAATTACATAAGAAAACATCACTAAGGAGGATACCCACTCTCCTATTATAAATACATTGAGGAGGGAATCATATAAACTCATAATCACACATCCAAGAAATATCATAACATGGGGAAAAATCCCCCTTGATCCCTCCTTAGTAATCAATTAGAATATAAAAGGGAATATATCTTTCCTCTGTCATTGATTTAAATTAAAATAAACTTCTACAAGTAACTAATGTGGTTATAATCTTATCAAGAATATAAAATATTTCATGAAATCTACAGCGAATGGTCACATCAATCACTCCATTAATGTCTAGGTATCATATACTATCCAATGTTTATCCACCTACAAGATCACAACCCATGTGTGGTCACTCGATAAACATCTCACTAGAACCCATGACTCACTCTAAGTAGTTAGGATTACTCAATAGTCTCAGTCTTTCCCAAATTTACCCAAGATTTTAGGGTTAAGCGATCGCTTGTAGTTTAGCTTGGGTTGTCGAATCCTTAGAGACCTAAGAAGTAACCTACAGACATACATTCTATGGATTGTTTTTGGATATGAAGTGGCCAACATGGGTTGATTTTTGATGGGTTTAAGTGAACACTAAAAGACTTAAGTGAATTCAAGTAAATAGAATGAGTTGATACTAGGTTATCACATGGGGTGGATTTGATGCATTCCTTTTTCAACTATTTCAATTTCTTATATTTGAGATGGGTTCATTTAATAAGATCAAAAAACATCATCACTTATTGGTTTAATACCTATACCACATAATACTAATCACCTATAAACTTGGAGGATCAAAGTTTTGAGCACTCCAAGGTAAAGATTCATATTAGCATTTGAAGTGTGTGGCCTTAAAATTCAAAAAGGACGAATAAGTTTAAAAATAATCAAATGAAATTATCAATTAAAAGAATTGATTATAAATTAATAGAGTGAGAAATAACACCCAATATATCCCCTTTCTACACCCTTAGATCAACCCATAATAGGGTTAACCCTCCATTGATGATATGGTTTCAATGGAAGCGGGAAGTTGACTCATGGGGGAGGAATTGAAGAAGTAAAAAAAACAATGGAATAACGATCACTCCACCGTTGTGTGATAATTTCACAAGGTTTGGTGTGAAAAAATTCACACCACAAGGCAAAAATATCAACTTGATATGAATAAAAATATAATAAGAGGATAATAAGAATTTTTATTAAGAAAAAAAGATGAATTATAACAACATACATGTGAAAGACAAACTTTAGACAACAAAATTGCAGAATAAAATTACAATGAAATAAAGCATCCAAGATGATAAACACCTCCACCACCACTGCCTTAAATAGTCATTTTGGGAGCCTTGGGTCGGGCCTCCAATATTTAAAGTCTTCTAACTTGAGTATGGTAGGCTTAGGGTGGTGGAAATCTTGTGGAAGTTAGAATTTTCCACCCTTGGCTCGAAGTGGAATCCAAATTGCATCCACCGAATAGAGGCATTTAAATTACCTTTTATATTGGAGAATTTTAGTGGGCTATATAAGAAGAATATGGAGCCTCAGATGTTTCCTGACCTGCTATAAAATTTCACCCCAAAATCATTTATGGTTTACGAGATATGTGTAAAATGGTGGGATGTTTTTCTGGGCCGCAGAATCTGGCCCAGACTTTTATCTCCTAATTGGGCCACTTCGAAATCCATTAAGAAATATGAATTAGATCCTATCACTGTTAGATTAAATGTTCTCCATGATTTCATATATCTTTAGTTAATGTTTTATAATCATTGGGCTTGTATATTGTCCTCTATAGTATCTTTATTGGGATACTATCCAGTTTACTTTTCCCAGAATGCGTTGACATGAAAGCCCATTTTGGTGGTTTTCCAATGTGAATCTTCAAGTTATCATAATGTATTAATTGTTTCTTATATAATGGTACAACTGAAAATAAAATATGAAAATAAAATCAAGACCACCATGTGTCTTAGCATGTGTTAATAAATTTACCATATAAAAGTGCATTTTAATAAAGAATTACAATCATAATGTGAAATAATGTTTAAATTGTAAAATGAACTAAAAATGGTGTTTATGAATAATGAAGCACATGAATATTATAATATATACAATGAATATTGTCCTATTTCAGTTTCTAATAACACCCCCAACTTGAGTTTTACTATTCCTAATCAAAATGTATCTCAAAAATATGAAATTTGAATTCCCTTTTCCAAAACATTTTAATACACAATGATCACCAAGAAACCTTATAACAAATAATCATGAAACTCATAAAAATATTTTAATAAAATATAGTTTCATAAGCATATCCAAATCCCAAGCCCATTCCTTTTTTCAAATTCATCACCATATTTCATCCAATATCAATTAAGCATGATGATGTGTTTTGTATCACAATAGACATGGGGGTTCATATTTATTCAAGGGGGAAATGATAGAAGTGATAGGTGGAATAAAATTTACATATTAAGATGAGTATTAAATTTTTTTATTATATATATATATATATATTTGTTTTTCTTTTTTTTCAATTTTTCCATGGTAATTGAAATTGCACTCAACATAGTCAACCCATGTAGCGAGTCTTTGCCGATAACTCCTAGGATCAAATACCTTAGGGAACCAAGTGAAGCCCACATACTTGGACATAATCTCAAGTTAAATCAATTAAAAAGTTAAGTTATCACAAAAATAGATAAAATTACTAATTCTGGGACAGACAACTATGGAGTCATGATCCCCAAGTGCTGAAAGCCATGCATTAGGTTATTTCATTGCTCTACATGCAATTTTTTTTTATTTTTTTTTTATTTTTTTGAATATTAATATCAAAAATAAAATGATAAACAAACCTATGATATTTATTTGGGGGACCCCATAAACTCAAACTAACACCCCACTTTTTAAAGGATGTGCGTTGTGATTCTTTTTTTTATTTGGATGAAAATATAAACGATGAAATATCACATTAGACAGCCACACTTTCCAAAATCTATGCTCATGAAATATGAATGAATTAAAATCATAATTAAGGAATTCTAAATTATTTGATATTCAATTTTAAAGTGTGTAATGTGTATTATCATGTTCAAGGTTAAAGGAACGATTCCTTCCATTATGGTATAATTTTTGTTCAAATTAATTAAATTTTTTTGCACACAAAAGCAATTTTTTTTACTTCGTCTCCCCCCAACATAAAATAACACTATCCCTAGTGTTTGAAGAAAAGTAAACTTAGAAGGGGGGTAGAGGCAGAACAGAGGATTTATAAAAGGAATTTTAATAAATAAACATTGAACAAAGTCACTTGGTTTTTGAAGATGAAGTTTATGACGTTCCTGATTATTCCTTTGATCTCCATTCTACCCATAGACTCCCAGTGGAAGATGGTAGAAAATTTTGGAAGTTTTGGATATAGTTGATTTCCCTATAAAACTCTTTGACCTCAATAGCCTCTACTTCTCACTCAAAAACTAAATTAGAAACCATGGAAACCCTGAGAGGTTCCCTTAATTAAAAACAAACAAAGACAAAAAAATCATACCTATTTATTTTAGCTTATCAAATACCGATACTAGTATCATGTAAAAAAAATAAAAAAATAAAATATATATATAAGTCAAATATAAGTATATATAAAAAAGTTATATAAGAAGGAAGCGCTATAAGATGTAGGTCAGTGGAAATCATGCGCCCCAGTCTCCCTTCGGTCCCGAGTTTGACTCCCCACGACTTCTCCAGTTGTGATGAGGTTTTCCCCATGACCTATGACATGTCCTTTTAATTTTTTATTTATCATTATGTATATTTTTTGTATATTTTTTTAACCTACAAATACATAAAAATAAACTGATGATACATTGTATTCTTTTTAAATTTCTGGGTAAGGTATTACTCAGGGATCACACCGTGTGACACTGATGAATATGGGGCTCCCCTTTCATACCCATCCATACTCATAATAAAAGAACATGTCAATAGTTTAAGGTACTATCATATTCAAAGTTGATTGATTTTTTTGAGAAAAAAACAAAATGATTCATTAATCCTACTTGAAAAATAAATATGATGCACAAAGATTAGAAACATGAAAACCATGGGTTGCCTCCCACACAATGCTTTTGTTTAATGTCATTAGCTCGACATGGACCCTAAATCTATCAATTTTTTTCTAGTTCATATTTTGGATCAGTAAACTCATACCTTGTTTCTTGTTTATTGAATGATTCAATGAATGGTTTTAACCTATAACCATTGAATTTTAAAATACGACCACTTGTGGGATCCTGAATCTCTACTACCCCATGGGGGTATACATGATGTACTATGAAGGGACCTGACCATCTAGACCTTAACTTTTCCAGGTGTAAATGAAGTTTTGAACAATACAAGAGCATGAATTTTCACAGTTCAAAGTTTTTAGCTTTGGGATTCCTATATTGGTAGGCTTGAAATCCATCTTTATTTATCCTTGAATTTTCATAATCCTCTATCCAAAGTTCCTCATGTTCATTAAGATCTAATTTCCTCTTTTCTTCGGCTAAATAAATTTTGAAATTCATTTTTTTGATTTCCCAAAATGCCTTATGCTCATTTTCAATAGGTAAATGGAATGATTTTCCAAAAACCAACCTATATGGTGACATTCCTAGGATGGTTTTGATTGTTGTATGATATTCCCAAAGGGAATCCAAGAGTTTCTCAAACCAATATTTCCTAGAGGTATTGATTTTTTTTTCAAGAATTTTCTTAATCTCCCTATTCGCTAACTCATCTTGACCATTGGTTTTAGGATGGTATGTAGTGGAAACTTTATGATAAATCCCATACTTAGAAATGAGTGAATAGAATGGGCGATTGTAGAAATGAGTTCCTCGATCCTTGATTATAGCCATAGGAATTCCGAACCGATAAAATATGTACTTTTTAGAAATAAGATCACAACATGATGGTCATTGGACTTGGTGGGAATGGAATGAACCCATTTCAAGAAATAATCTATAGCTAAGAGGATATAAAGGTATTCTCTAGTTTTTGGGAAGGGTCCCAGGAAATCAATTCCCCAATAATCAAAGATTTCAATGATAATAATGGGAGTGAGGGGAATTTGATTCTTTTTGGTAGGGGATCCTAATTATTGACATTGAGGAAAACTTTTGTAGAATTGGTAGTAATCCTTAGTGAGGTTAGTCCAGTATAAACAACTTTTTAGGACCTTTATAGTGGTTTTATTTGTATAAAAGTGGTCTCCACATGCCTTTGCATGACTGAATATTAGAATGGAATCTTGCTCAGACTTAGGAACACATATCCTAATGATTTTATCAGGACAGAACTTGAAGAGGTAAGGATCATTAAACACATAGTGTTTGACATCAGAAAATAATTTCATTCTAGCTTGGGTCGTAAGAAATTTTGTAATGTCACCTGTAACCAAGTGGTTTTCTATGTCAGCATACCATTGAAAATCACTCATAGAATAGAGGTGCTCATCAGGAAATAAATCAAACATAGAAAGGTGATGTGAGTTGTCTTTTAATTCCATCCTAGATAGGTGATCAACTACAACATTCTCAACACCCATTTTATCCTTAATTGTTAAATCAAACTCTTGAAGAAAAAGGACTCACCTGATCAATCTATCCTTGGCATCTTGTTTTTGGAAAATGTATTTCAGGGATGAATGGTCAGTGATGACAATGATGGGTGATCCTAAGAGATAGTACATAAATTTATCTAAAGAAAAGTCAACATCAAGAAACTCTTTCTTAGTGGTGGTGTAGTTGATTTGTCTATCATTTAGAGATTTTCTTTCATAAGCAATGACACGTGGATTTTTCTCACACCGTTGTACTAATACTGCCCCAATAATGAAGTTACTCATATCATACATGAGTTCAAATGGAAGTTTACAATTTGGATCTTTCATGATAGGTGGAGATATAAGAGCTGACTTGAGTGTAGATAATGATTCCTCATAGCTTTATATCCATAAAAATGAAGCATCTTTGAACAAAAGAGTAAAAAGTGTTCAAGAAATAGAGAGGAAATTCCTAATGAACCTTTATATAATTCTTCATGTCCTAAGAAGTACCTAACTTCCTTAACAATTTTAGGAGAGGGAAGGTGGAAAATGATATAGACCTTTGCTTTATCCACTCCAATTCCTCTACCAGATACTTGATGGCCTAGAACAAGTCTTTCCTTTACCATAAAATGGAATTTTTCCCAATTTAGGATAAGATTTTTATCCTCGCATCTTGAAAAAACCCTTTCAACATTCAGAAGGTATCCCTAAAAAGTATCCCCAAATATGGAGAAGTCATCCATTAATACCTCTAAACAACCCCCCACCATGTCTGAGACGATTCCCATCATGCACCGATGGAAGGTACCAAGGGCATTACATAACCCAAAGGGCATGCGCTTAAAAGAAAAAGTACTGAATGGAAAAGTGAAGGTTGTTTTTCCTTAATACTCTAAGGAGAACTTGATTTGATTATACCCTGAGAATCCATCTAGGAAGCAATAGAATTAATGACCCGCCACTCACTCGAGGACTTGGTCACTAAAGGGAAAGTGGAAATGGTCTTTCTTGGTACAAGAGTTGAGCTTCCTATTGTCAATAAAATCTCTCCATCCACTACTAACCCTTGTGGGGAGAAGGTCACCATCCTCATTGGTAATCATAGCGATTCTATATTTCTTTCAGACAATTTGAATTGGTCTTACCCACTCACTCTCAACAATGGGGTAGATGATACCCGCTTTCAACAACTTAAGAAGTTATTTCCTTACCGCATCCCTAAGATTTGTATTGAGTCTTCTCTAAGGTTGGAAAAACGGTTTGGATTTAGATTCAAGAACAATACTATGAGTTCCAATGAGTGGGATAATCCTAGGATTACCAGAAAGGGTCCATACAATTGATCTCTTATGCTTTCTTAGGAAATCCAGAAGCATCATCTCTTGATTGGCTTCAAGAGAGGAATAAATGACAACAGGAAATGATTGATTTTCCCCTAAGAATGTATACTTTAGTGATGAAGGCAGGACCGTAAATTCTAGATCATATTGGTTACCACTTTCCAAGGAAGGATGGGACTTTGTATTGAACTTGGTTTCTTTTTCCATATTTATTAATAGAATTATTTCCTTGTGAATAGAATCTTCATCTACTAAATTATCTAGATAAGTGTCATGAATGGGTATGGACTCAATGTTTTTGATTTCTCCAATGGTATCATTGATTGGTGATTCGAGAAAATCATCAATAGAGCTATCTGAGAGAGATTCAAGCCAAGGAGACAAATTTCCCACATGTGAAAAAATAAAATCAATCTCTTATGACTTAAACATATGTCAGTAATTCCTTGATGTTCCTCGAGTTCACTATCAACACTACCAATACAATTAACCTCATGGATCTCTTCATCATCCCCAATTTTATAGTTATCATTATATATGTTCAAGTCTAGACTCATGTTTCCAAATGTGATGGTCATGTTCCCATTTCGGACTTGGATATCATAGTTGATTTTTGCAAAGAAGGGTCAACCAAGGATGATTGGGGGTTTCTCCCTAGGACCTAAGCTTGGGTGATTGTCAAGGATAATGAAGTCAGCTGGGTAAATGAAATTTTAAACTTTCACCAAAACATCCTTTAAGATCCCCTTAGGAACTTGAACACTACGATCAACGAGTTGAAGAGTGAAAGATGTGGGTTGGAGTTATTCAAGCCCTAACTGACAATACATGGAATAAGTAATGAGGTTCACACTGGCCCCCAGATCACAAAGGTATTTGACAACTTTGTTCATTCCTAACTCAACATTGATGTATGGACATCCTATATCTTTCAACTTTGGAGGAATGGTCCCTTGAATGGTGGTACTCACATTAGAATCTAAAAGGACTTGGTTTTTATGTGAAAATTTACTTTTAAAAGTGCACAAGTCCTTAAGGTACATTGAGTAGGAAGGAATGGTTTGGATTGCATCAAGAAGTGGAATTTTCTACTTAACCTGAGAGAATATTTCCCTCAAAGTTTCATTTAGTTCTTTTTTAGATTTTCCTCTCATGCGTTGAGGAAAGAGCGAAGGTTGTTTGATTGTTTGGTGTGGTTGTAGTTCCTTCACATTCTCATTGGGATTTTCAGAATCTATGGGTTGTTATTCATAATTTTCATTTTTTTTGAAGCTTTTAATGGTTCTAGAATGGTTTTTTCTTTTTTCTCAATGGATTTACCACTTCTTAAAATAGTCACTGCATTGAGTTGTATATGAGAGGTTTGTGTGTAACTGGATTCTCTCCTTAAAGTTAAGGATGGTACTACTTGAGTAGGAATGGGTGCCTTCCCAGTTTTAATGGTTTGTAGTTCATGTTTAAGGGATGAGACTTCTGAGTTTATTTTCTGAATTTGTTTACACAACTTCTCATGTATTAGAAGAGGGACATATTGAGTAGGGGATTGTGCTGGTTGGTTTATCCCAAGAGGATACTTTTGTTGTTGGGTTGGTTGTTGCATGGGTTGCTGGATGGGTTGTTGGTATTGGATAGGAGGGTGTTGGTATTGGACTAGTTGCAGTTGGAACTGGTTATGGTTTTGAAAATTTTGTGGAGGGTAGGGGTTTGGTCCTTGTGGATAACTAGGTTATTGTTTGGGTTGTTGGTTATCTTTCCAATGCAATCCTGTATGGTCATTGTACCTTGGATTGAAAGTTTTTTGATACTGTGGATTCTAAAAGTTCAGAGCATTGAGCTCCGCTGGTGGTCCTCCTAGAAGAACATCTTTAATGGAAGGGATGGTTTGGTAGTTTTCAATCTTGTGGTCATGTTTTTCACAAATTGTGCAAACAAGGTCAACAGTTTGAATTTCATAGACCTTCCTAAGATCGATCTCCACGACATTCCTAATGAGTGAAACAAGTTTCTCCCTAAGGCTTTCATCCTCCCTAAGTGTGTGAATTCCACCAGATTTCGGTGGCTTCTCATAGAAAGGTGATGTTCCCCATGTTTGGTTTCGTTCGGCCAGTCCTTCAAGATACTCATAAGCATCATTTGGGGCTTTGTTTTTGAAGGTTCCATTATACATCATGTTAATGAATTGTTTGTTTTCCGAATCCAAACCTTCATAGAAAATTTGAACTTGATTTGGGATTGAAAATCCATGATGAGGTACCATGTTGAGTGTGTCTTTGAACCTTTCCCATGTTTCATAAAATGACTCCCCTTCTTTTTCAAAACCATTTTGGATACTCTTTTTAAGTTCATTTTTTTGTGATGGGGGTAGTATTTTTTGTAGAGTTCTTTTTATAATTGGTCCCATGAGTGGATTGATGCAGGTCTTAGATTTTTTAACCAATTATTTTTTTGATACTTAAGTGTGAAGGGAAATATCCTCTTCTTAGCTGACTCAAGTTGATTTGTTGGTCACATGGTTTCAACAATGTTGTTGAACTCTTTGACATGAAGGTATGGAATTTCCGACTCCATGTCATGGAAGGTTAGAGGGCGTTTTAGGAAATGAGGTTTGAAAACATAGTGGGATTTTCTTAGGGAATCATGCCTAATGTAAGAGGTTTCATTGGTCCAGGAAGGTGTGAGGTAGTAATTCATGGTTTGATCGACTGTATTCCCTAAGTTTGGGGCTGCCTCATTTGGATTTCCATTTTCATTACCACCCGGGTTTATGAGTTTGTTTCTTTGAAGAACTTCCATTGAAATAGGATAAATTTTTGACTCTGGAGTATTAGGAATATTAGGATCTAATGTAAATAGCTCTCTTGGTGTACTTAACTCCCCAACCCCAGGACTATCCACCTTAACTAGATAGTTTGATTGGTCACAGGTGTAGGCAGACATGTGCCAAAAGAAAAAAAAACAAGAATGGGAAAAGATAAGATAATTTGGATGAGAATAGAAGAAATTGGGGAGAATAGAATTATTGTTAATATTACTTACTTAGTTCCCCGACAATGGTTCCAAAATCTGGTCTCGCCCAAATTTATCCAAGATTTTAGGGTTAAGCGGTCGCTTGTAGTTTAGCTTGGGTTATCAAATCCTTGGAGACCTAAGAAGTAACCTACAGACACATACATTATATGGATTGTTTTTGGATATGAAATGGTCAACATGGGTTGATTTTAGATGGGTTTAAGTTAAATCTAAAAGATATAAGTTAATTTAAATTAAGAGAATGAGTTTATCCTAGGTTATCACTTGGAGTGGATTTGATGCATTCCTTTTTCAACTATTTCAATTTATTATATTTGAGATGGGTTCATTTAATAAGATCAAATGACATCATCACTTCCTTGTTTAATACCTATACACCATAATACTAATCACCTATACACTTGGAGGATCAAAGTTTTGAGCACTCCAAGGTAAAGGTTCGTATTATCACTTGAAGTGTGCGACCTTAAAATTCAAAAAGGAAGAAGTGGTTTTAAAATAGTCAAATGAAATTATCAATTAAATGAATTGACTAGAAATTAATAGAGTGAGAAATAACATCAAATACAGCCCATTTATACTCCCTTGGATCAACCCAGAAGAGTTTTATACCTCCATTGATGCTATGATTTCAATGACAGTGGGAAGTAGACTCATGAGGGAGGAATTGAAGAAGTAAAAAAACAGGTGAAATAACAATCACTCCGCCGTTGTGTGATAATTTCACAAGGTTTGGTGTGAATAAATTCACACCATAATCCAACGACATCAATGTGATATTAATAAAAATAGAATAATAGGAGAAGAATAATTCTTATTAAGAAACTAAGATGAATTAGAATAACTTACATGTTAAAGACAAACATGAGACAAAAAAATTGTAACATAACATTACAATGAAATAAATCATCCAAAATGATAAAATCCTCCACCACCACTACCTTAAATAGGAATTTTTTGAGACTTGTGGTGATCCTCCAATAGTGAAAGTCATCCAACTTGAGTATGGTAGGCTTAGGGTGGTTGAAAGCTTGTGGAACTTAGACTTTTCCACCCTTGACCCGAAGTGGAAGCCAGCTTGCATCCATCAAATGGATGAATCTAAATTAACTTTTATATTGGAGAATTAGAGTGGTACATAGAAGAGGAATATGGATCCCCGTATTTATCCTAAAATCTTGTAAATTTTGAGCCCAAAAGAATTTATGGTTTACGAGATATGTGTAAAATGGTGGGCTGTTTTTCTGGGACGCATAATCTGGCCCAGAATTTTATCTCCAAATTGGGATGCATGGAACTCCATTAGAACATCCTAATTAACTATTGTCACTATTGGATAAAATGTTTTCCATGATGTACTATATCTTTAGTTAAATATTTAAAATCATTGGCATCATATCTTGGCCACTATAGTCTCTTTATTGGGCTGCTGTCCAGTTTAATTTGCCCATATTGCGTTGGCATGAAATCCAATTTTGGTGGTCTTTCAATGTGAATCTTCAAGTGATCCTAAAGTATTAATTGTTTCTTATATAATGGGACAACTGAAAATAAAATATGAAAATAAAATCAATACCACCGTGTGTCTTAGGATGTGTTAAAAAATGTACAATCTAAAAGTGCATTTTAAGAAATAATTACAATCATAATGTGAAATAATGTTCAAATTTTAAAATGCACTAAAAGCAGTGTTTATGAATAATGAATCACATGAATATTATAATATAGGCAATGAATATTATCCTATTTCATTGGATAATCAAGTCTATGATTCACTCACCATATCAAAGGGCACTTTACAAGGTCACCTATAGAACCAACCATCTAGAGTTAAACTAAATCTTGAATCCCAGTATACTTGTAATGACATTCATAGTTACAAGTCAATGGAACCAGAGAATTTTTTTTGGGGGATTCACTAAAATGAAGTTTTTTTTAAGATTTAGAAAATAATAATAAGACTAAAAAATCCTTTGGGGATGATTTTATATTATTTTAGAAGTTTTGATGGAAATATGGAAGTTTAGGTGAAGATTGGGGGTGGAGTGTGGAATCTGCTATAAAATGTAGTAGATTCCTAGTTGTTTAGAGGAGGGGGTTCACTTATATGATCAACACATACTTGGTGTTCATCTATCGAGTACCCTATGACCTCTAGATATATATTTTTTAAAATTTTAATAACATTTTTTTTGTTAAAATGGAAATCCCTGTAACTCTCTTTCTCCAACCACATGTTAGGAGGGGCTCAACCCCTTTCCTCCTTCCCATTTCCCCCAGAGGTATATCTATAAACAAATAAATGCACTAATAATGGTACTGGGTAACTAGTATTAATGTAAAGATAATATCTATAGCCTTTATCGCTATTTCACTCACTTCACAATGTAATAGTAGAAACCCCTACATTTTTTTTATCTCATTTCACAAATTCAGGTGAACATAGTTGAATTAGTTGGTTATAATAGAAAGGGAAATCCAATAAGTATAAGGTATGCTTTACCTTACTAATTAATATATATTATTATTGTTTATGTGTAATATAGTGTGCATTCAAGGGATTTTGGATACATAATACATGATTTGGAGACTCAGAGAATTATAAATTGTATGTTGGATTAGGTAAATCCTCTTATGAATATAATATGTGTTCTTTATAAAAATTGGTGATTTTAGGTTTTTTCTTTGATTAAGTTATCAAGGGACAGTTGTTCTAGTTATGGGAAATGAGACTTAAACTGGTGTTCAGGCTTAGGATAAATTATTAATAGATTAAGATAGGCTCTCTTGGGCTAGTGAAGATGGGTTAGGGGTTGAGGTCTTTCATTTGATTATTAGGGTGACCATTTTTCCTTATATAACATTGAAAACCCACTTTAATGGATAATTAGAGTCTGGGTAACTATTGGGTTGAGTTTTTGATGTATTCTAGACTTTTTTTAGATTTTTTAGTTAGATTAGCTTAGAGTTATTTTATGGGTTGGTGATTAACAATGGTTCCACTTTATAGAAACCATTGGTGTGTGAGAATGAGAGTTAAAATTCTAGTCACATGGGTTATTATTTGAGAATAATAAAAATGGTGTTAAGGGATGGGCCTTATAGTGGGTTCCTAATGTTTCTTGTTTATAATGGAGGGTTCTCTACTTCAGTGCAGACTAAGTTTGGTTTCGATATCATTTTACCAATTATTTTAGTTTATGGGGTGGCTTTGGATATGAACATAGGGTATCAAGAAAACTATAAAATTGGTTGATAAACGTAATACTTGAGATTAAGTACTAGTTTTATCTCATGATATAGGTTTGGGTATGAATTACGACTTTGTAACCACTTATGAGTGATGATAAGAGGTTTAAATTAATAGGTAAGAACCTGAGTATGGTTCTAGTGAGTTGAATATATAGTTATTATTATGTGAGATGTGATAACTAATTGATATCTTTTAGCTTAACTTATGAGATGATATAGGACATTAAAATCGTAGTATATATAAATTAGTGATAATTGGGTCTCATTATGTGAAATGAGAGCTATGTAATTGATAATTAGAGGTTATATTATAAGTCAGAATATGAGGTGTGCAGGTGTAAGAGATTCTATTAGAGGGATATGGTTTGGGCTGTGTATGGATTTTGTATATTGATTTTTACCCTTACCTTGGCATGATACAACATTTTTTGGGGGGGTTAAAGTACTCCTTTGTTATATATTTTGATATTTCATGGTTTCATGATGTTGCGATCCACCACCTAGATGCTTAAAAAAATGGGGGATTTTTGTGTTGGGATCGACCACTTATATTCTTATCTTAGATATTATATGAGATTATTATGTTTTGATCAAACAATCAGATAATCATATATTCCTTGGGTTATTGTGTTTGAAAATATGAAACCCCACCCTAGATCACCAGGTCGAAGTTGGAGGCACCCATAACCTCATGCAAACATCCTTGTATACAAGAGGCTCCTGACTATCAGTGAGGGCCTAGACTATACCATGTAGAGACTATGCCCTCAGTATCATATAACCATCCAAACACACTCAGTGAAAGTAATAAAAATAAAAAATCAAAATAATAAACAAAATAGAGGAAATAGGTAACAACCATATATACAATATCATAATGACAATAATAACCCATACATCAAGCCAAAATTGTTCCCCATATGTAGAGGATCTATATATACAATGAACAAAAGAATTAAATAACAACAGGGGAAACATAAAAAAATACTAGAGTATATCTTGACATTAGATTAATCCTTCCTAACTATATTAACTAATTATTCCATCATATATCCCATTCCATTAGCTAGATCCCCAACCATAAAGTCTACACACACATCTAGATTCCTATAAAGGGTGTGAGAATAAACCCAATAGGACACCACCAATAATCCCTTAACATAAGTTTATTATATGTGTAATGGTGTATAAATTGATCGAAATAAATAAATAACTAACCAAAAACACTCAATAGGTCATCATGTGTTAACAAAGCCACCAATAATTCCATACATACACATTTGGACTCAATTACAGAAGGATGTGTCTATTGTAAATATTAGATCAATCTAGAATAATGCGAGTTCCTTATCACTCAAGAAAAAACCAACTATAAAGTACCCCAACACAACCCATATCATATACCATACCATAAAACCTCACTTAATGTTAGTCACTCTATTATCCATATCTTCTTCGTCAATATAATCTCACAACCACCTCCATCACCCCATCACTATTAGATCATTCTCCTTTACTCAAGCGAGTCTACTCATATGACAAACCATATTTTAATACACATTATTTCGTGATTTATTACATAAAGATACACATAATACAACCTGAAAAGATTTTGAGTCCGAGTTTCCTTGATTAATTAGGTACATAGCATAAAACATTGATACATAAATACAATAACATTATTTAAAATCTCCATATCATGCACTTATATTCCATGGATCTTCTAAAACTTCATGGGATAACATGGGGACATACTTAAGAAAGTGGTGAGATATAAATCCCTATAAGTGAATAATAAAATAATAGAATATGGTAAATAAATACATGAGAGTCAAGAGTCATATCAAGGTAACATAAGAGGGGTGAGAATCATGAACCTGAAAATCAAATCATGATATAATATGATAACATAAAGGCAACATGGGAATGTGAAAACAACATAAAAAATATTATAAGAATGAGACAAGGATAAAGAACAAGAAATCACAATATATTGTTCTTAGGATAACCTACCATTAAACATATAGAGAATATCACAAGATAAAAAATTTACCTAGTGAATTGGAGGGCAATATAATTCCAATCCCACCCGTTACATTCATATTATGTACATGCATAAGTGTGCCACATAGATTATAAAACATAGGGAAGTATTTAATCACTTTGAATCCAAAAATTAAGGATTTTAGGTTACATAAATGGAAATCAAAAATAAATGAAGGATAGATACAACTAGGTGAATACCCTTTAGTGGAAATGGGGATGGGTGTTCACAACACAAATATCTGGCATGAAAAATCATAGGATAATTTCGGCAATATAATGGGGGTAAATAAAGATTTATGAAAGGGTTTAATGAGAGAAAAGGGGTATATCATTACTTGGAAATCATAATGAAAGTAATAGGGATGTGTAAAAACATATCCAAACATGAAAATTTGGGAATCAAAATTCATAATATAAAGAAGGTGCTTGAATAAAGAGGAGAAGGAGAGGATTCGTTACCTTGAGAGGGCACATCTAAAGGCCTAGTAAGAGTTTATTAAGAGATTATGGTCCAATTGTGAGGGATATAGGGAGGTAAGGATAGAGTAAATTCATTATCTAAGGGTTTTTAGTGAAGAGGAATGGGAGGTTGGGTGGGTTTATATAGAAAAAGGGATGATAATTCTTTATTAATTTCCAAAATTTTGTTTTGGACTCTATATGATAAAGTAATCGAAACCACAAACCTTACCATTGATTTTTACCATGGTTTATACCAGAAGACTGGTTTTAATTATTTTATTAGTATAATAACTGAACTCATTAAAATAATACACTTGGTGATGTGGAGGTGAGTCATGCTTATAATGAATTCATTTTGAAAACATAAAATATAATTTAGGTTTTGAAGATTTAATTAAGAAATTATAAAATTAATCAAATAACCTCAAAAAAACATTATTTTAGAGGGGAAACATAATTTTGGTCATGTTTACTCTTTTTAGTATTTATTATAACATTTTATGGATTTTATGATGTCATAATACATATTGTATAATTATACTGTATTTAATTTTTACCCAAAAATTTGGCTGTCTCATAAAATTATAATAAATCCCCCATGGGATAATTTTGATGAGAATATTTTAAAAATAAAATAAATTGTATGAAAATAATTCTATAAATATAAGAATATCCATTTTTAAATAAAAAATCTTTATTTATTGAAAAATATTATTTTTTTTGGAAAATATAGTTTTCTGAAAATTATAAAAATTACATTTTACTTCATAAAATTATATCATCATTTATATTTAATCCATTTTATTTACTAATAATATTTTATTAAAATGTAATTTATTTTAAAAATTCTTGAATTCTTGATAAAGAGTTCCTTGATTGAAACTATGTATTTCCCGGGAATACAATTTGTATTTCATCGTATCAAAATATATTTTTATCAAACTTATTATTTAATCATTATAAATTAATAATAAAAAATAAGATATGTATACTATAAAAAATATAAAAAAATCCAAACTGTTAGGGTCTAGATAAATTTCCCTTTATTACACTAGCGAATTCTTTATGGGTAAGGTGTGCGATGGTGATATTTTCTTAAGGTGGTTTGGTGAACATGGTATAGGTCGTAATCTCGATGAGCTTGAAATTATTCTATAAATTGTTTTTCTCATGTTTTAGTTTATAAATATTGTATTTTTATTGGTCATGGTAAAAACCCATTGATTCCATCTCCCCTAAAAAGCTCTGATAAATGAGCTTCATAGGGTATGATCCTACTGGTTGAGGCCATCGCTTCTTGCATCAGTGTCAATTGGATTTATCATAACCCTTAATATATAATAATCATAATGATAACTATACAATTAATATATTATCAATGGTTAGGATGTGTAACGGTCTTTTAAATTTAACATGATATAACTTATAACAGTCCAAAATAACCAAATTAGTGCATGTGTTTTCTATAATTTCATTATTTAATAATGATTTTATTAATTTAAAAATGGAATTTCATTTATAAAACATTGGTTCATTAAATTATCCCCCATTAAAAAATTTAACCCTTTAATTTTTCATTTCATACATTAAAATAGATGAGAGCATTTATATTTTATTTTCTCTTCCAATTCCCATGTTCTTTCTTAAAACTTGTGGTTCCACCACAACACTTTGACGAGGTGAGTTGTCTTGTTTCTTAGAACATTGTCTTTATGATCTAAGATCTTCACTGGTTTCTCATAATATGAAAT
Organism: Viscum album; assembly: GCA_963277665.1. Taxonomy (NCBI): domain Eukaryota; kingdom Viridiplantae; phylum Streptophyta; class Magnoliopsida; order Santalales; family Viscaceae; genus Viscum; species Viscum album. Next base: position 1,464,822,349 of record OY728138.1, on the reverse strand, counting down.
ATCATTATACAATAGTTCCACCTATTGATTCATTACACATGAGGGGTTTGGTATGTACTTCTTTAAGAGGGATAAATAAAACACATCATTTATTTGAGACAGGTTAGGTGGGAGTGTTAGTCGATAGACCACCACTCCAATGAAATAAAGGATCTAAAAAAGGTGATGTATCTAGAAATAATATTTAACTTCTTCCCAAACCTCCTAACTTTCTTCCACGGTGATATATATAGACAAACATTATCTCTTACCTCAAACTCTAGGTCTCATCAAGGATTATCTGCATAGATTTTCTATTGACTTGTTATGAATTTCATATGATGTTGAATGGTTTTAACCTTATCTATCATTTTTTGGATAATATTAGGTCCCATCAGCTTCCAATCTCTAAATTCATCCTAGCATGTCTAAGTCTAACAACTCTTCCCATAAAAAGACTCATAAGGTTCCATTTGAATTTGATAATGGAAACTATTATTATATGAGAACTCCACCCGGGAAAGGTGCTAATCCCAAAATCATTGGAAATACATTAAACAATATATTCACATATATTATATATTTTAATGGTTATTTAATATTGAATATCTCTTTGAGGGTGATAAGCAGTGATGAAGATAAGTTTTATATCTAATGCTTTCTGGATGCCGCTCCAAAACCTCGAGGTAAACCTTAGATCTCAACCATATACAATAGAGAGCGTAACTCCATGAATTATTACCACTTCCCTTATGTATATATTATCAAGTAGGTTAAGATATAAATATTATTTGATAGTAACAAAATGTTCCAAATTTGTAAGGTGATTGACTACCACCCAGATTGAATTATTTCCTTTTGTGATTCTAGGGAGTCCTACGATGAAATACACGGACTTGTTTTACTATTTGCATACTGGTATGGTAAATGGATTCATCATACCCTTAGGAATATATCATCCACCCTTTAATTATTAGCATACAAATCATCTTGATAAAATTATACAATTTTATTCTTTATGTTATCCCACTAGAAGTTTTGTTTAAAATCTCTATACAACTTAGTGATTCCTAGATCAATAGATAAGGTTGAGATATGAACATCTTCTAGAATTCCCCTATTTAGTTTTGGTTTTTATGGGACATATATCCAGTTTTGAAACCTTATAACTCCATCTCTAGTAAAGTTGAACTCTGAAATATTCACTACCTTTTTCTATAACACCTCATCATCCTTATGAGCCTCCTTGATACTATCATGAATAGATTGTTGAGATATCATTTAAGAAAGGTAGAATTAAGTTCCTTTTATTATTACCATGTATATCCTATATGTTTTCAAGAATATTGGAACCCATTTAATTCTCATATTGGATAATGTTGTAGGATCATTTCTTCTCATAACATCTGCCACTTTGTTGACATTCCTGTGATGGTAATGGATCAGAAAATCATAATCCATGACCAGATCTAACCACATTCATTAGTTAATATTGAGATCTTTTTTGTGTGAATATATACTTGAGGATTTTGTGATATGTATATATGTCACACTTCTCACCATAGAGATAATTTCTCCAAATATTCAGTGTGAAGATCACTGAAGCCAAATAAAGATCATGTGTTTGGTAGTTTTTCTTATGGATATTTATCTGGTGAGAGGCATAGGATATAAACTTTTAATATTACATGTGTACACAACTCAATACCTTATTTCATTCATCAATTTATATCAAAAATAATTCCCCACTAGTGGGTAGTGTGAGCATAGGTGCATTGATTAGCCTCTTATTCAACTCTTTAAAGCTCTCTTATCATTAATCAGTCCAAACAAAAATGAATGCATTTTGATTTATCTTGCTTAGTGGGATTGAGAGTCATGTCAAATTTCTCAAAAATCGATGATAGTATCTAGATAATCTATGTAAACTATGGATTTTTGTCATAGTGGTTGGTATATTACATCCTTCAATTGCCTATATTTTTAAAGGATCCAAAGATATCCCTTTGTTGGTGATAACATGCCCTAATAATATTACTTTCTCCATCCAAAACTCACATTTAATATGCCTTTCATACATCTTTTTTTCCTAAAGGACTTCAGTACATCATCCAAATCTATCTCATGATCCTACTTGCTTTTGAAGTAGATAATTATACCATCTATAAAGGTTACCATGAATTTTTTTAAGTAATACCTAAATAATATATTCATAAAGTCTATGAAGATAACTGGAGCATTAGTGAGTCCAAATGGAATCACTATGAACTAATAGTTCCCGTATCTTGTATAAAAATAATTCTTGTGGATATCCTCCTTCTCCACATTTAGTCAATAATATACCAACTAAAGATCCACCTTAGAGATTTACTGATCTCCATATAGTTGATCAAACAAGTCATCAATCCATGGAAGAGGATAATTGATTTTTATTATGATATTGTTGAGTTTAGGATAGTCAATACAGAGGTGTATTGACCCTTGATTTTTATTGATGAAGAGGACCAATGCACAAGATGGTGAAACACTTGGTTATATAAACCCTTTATCTATATTCTCCTATAGTTAATTTTTTATCTCCTCATGTTCATTAATGACCATTCTATATGGATTCTTGGATATTGGAAAAGATTCATGTATAAGTTAAATCAATAAACAATGTCTCATTTAGGATGACGACCAGATTATTATTTGGGAAAAACATTGGTGAATTCTCTTATAATGGGCATGTCATCAAGTATGATATTTTCCTTAGTCTCAATCATTTGATCTAGATATGATTTATCATAAGGTAATAATATCCATTCTTGATATGATGACACCAACCTAGATTGTTCCTCCTCCTTAAAGTTATATAGAATAAGAAGGTGATTTGTGATACCAAGGGTGATTTTCTTCTCTGAACAATTTATGTTGGTTCTATACATGGAAGGAGAATCCATGCCTAGAATAGTATGGATTTCCACTAAAGGGAGAATCAAAATGTTTTTTGGGAAATTCTTCCCATAAATTATGATAGGGGAGGATTTATATTATTGGGATGAAATAAATGCCCCATTTTCATTTTCACCAATAGATCTTCTTCAATGTTTTGTAGTGGTGTTTGAATAGTTCTACTAAACTTGCATAATATAAAGGAATCCATAGAACTGTGGATGATAAGATTGACTTCCACTATATGATTCTAGTTATAATCATTTACTTCATCCATTATTGGATTAAGAAATAGAATTTTAAAACTATTAAACACATAAAAGGGAAAATATATACAGTAAATAGATAACTCATAAATGAAATATAAAGTTGAACCTATGAATTTCTATTTTTCAATATAAGTTATCCCTGATCTATTTACTATCATAAAATATTTTGTGAATTTTTATTCCCTTTATAATGGTTATTAAATTGAATGTGAATTTACCAAATAATATCCCATAGGAGAGTCAATCGAGGCATGTAGTAAGGCCCGTTTTTGTGCACCAGGTGATGATTGAGTCCAATTCAATACACCATTTTCAATGTTATTACCCCAAGGTACAACTTTTCCAGAGTAAAATTGACTTGTAATATCCATACATGGATGTATTTTATTAGAAACCACTTACTATAAACCTAAAAAATATTTAAGGATTTATTCCTATGTTTAGTTTTATCTCTAATACTTTTACTAGGGTTTTCTAATCCTAATCACCAAAATTATCTAGACTTTAATATAATATTAACTTTGAAAACCCATATATTAATACACTTTATTTCATGATTTATTACTTAAATATATACTTAATACAACCCCATAAGACCATAAGGCCTAGTGTATTTGGGAAATTAGGTATATAATATAACAACTTGGAATAGAAATATGAAAACATTATTTAAAAACTCCATTACATGTGCTTATATTCCATGTATATTCTAAAACTACAAGAGATAAACTTGAGACATATATAAGAAAATGGTGATCTGTAAAGACTATTTTGGGAATAATAAAATCATATCATAAGGTAAATAAATACATATGAGTCAAGAGGAATATAAAGGTAATATAATAGGGGTTAGAATCATCAACCTGAACATCGAGGCATGATATAATATGATAACATAAAGGAAACATGGGAATGTAGAAAAAACATAAAACATCACATCATAAGAATACGTTAAGAATAAAAACCAAGACTTCATAACATAGTGTGCTTAGGATAACCTCTTGTGAACTATAAATGTAATATCATGAGATAAGAACATTACCCAATTAATTGGAGGGATATATAATTCTTGGTCCACCCGTCGCTTTCATATCATGTACATGCATAAGTGTTCCACATAGTTCATATAATATAAGGATGCATTTTATAAATTTTAATCCCATAATTAAGGAGTGTGGGTTACACAAATGTAATTCTGTGATAAATTAAGGGTAGGTACAACTTGATGAGTACCCTTTAGTGAAAATGGGGATGGATATTCACTACATAAATGATTGGCATGAAAAATCATAGGATAATATTTACAGCATAACAGGGGTAAATAAAGATTCATATAAGGTTTTAAAGAGAGTTAAATTGGTCTATTATTACTTAAATATCACAAGTAATGTAATTGGGATGTGTAAAAACATATCATAACATGAAAAATTGGGAATCACAAGGCATAATATAAACAAAGTGTTTGAATTAAGAGGATATGATCCCTTACATGGAGGGGGAACTTCTAAAAGATTGGAAGGAGATGTTTAATAGTTTGGGGGAAATTTGGGAGGGCTATAGAGAGTTAGGGGTAGAGTAACTTCATGATTCTAGGGTTTTTAGTGAATAGGAATGAGAGGCTAGGTTGGATTATATGGAAAAGGAGAGGATATTTTTTTATTAATTTCCAATATTAGGTTTTGGACTCTATATGATAAAGTAATAAAAACCACAAACCTTACCATGTTTTTTTTCACATGGTTTCTATAAAAAATGATTTTCTTAATTATTTTATAAGTCAAAGAACCAAAATCATTAAAATAATAACCTTGGTGATGTGAAAGTGAGTCATGTTTATAATGAATTCATTTTAAAACCTTAAAATATAAGATATGTTTTGTAGGATTCATTAAGGGTTTATAAAATTAATAAAATAACTTAAAAAAATATTATTTGTGGGGAGTCATAATTTTGGTAATGGGTATTGTTTACAGTATTTATTAAAACACTTTTGGGCTTCTATGATGTCATAATACATATCATATAATTATACTGTATTTAATTTTTACCAAAAAACCCAAATGCATTAGAATATTGGGAAAATTCTACATTGAATAATTTTGACATTCTGATTTCAAAAATAATATTTATTTTATCAAAATAATTATCTATATAAGATAATTTACACTTTTAAATAAAAAATACACATTTATTGAAAAATACTACTTTTTTGACAATAACAGTCTTCTCACCCTTATGAAAATTTCATTTGACTTCACAAAATTATATTATCATTTATATTTAATAAATATTATTTAATTATAATATTTTATAAAAATATAATTTATTTCAAAAAATATTTAAATCATCAAAATTAGTTCCTTGAATTAAACTATATATTTCCAAAAAATATAATTTGTGTTTCACCTTATCATATTTAATCATTATAAAGTAATAATAAAAAATAAAATCATTAATTTATAAAAAAATATAAAAATTTATACTGTCATGGTCTAGATACGTAGACATTTATTATAGGAGTGAATTCCCTAAGTGTAAGGTGTGTGTTGGTGATATTTTTTCAGGGTGGTTTGATGAAGTTGGTTTGTTCCATGATCTTGACGAGCTTGAACTTCTCCCGTAAATAGTTTTGATCATGATTTAGATATTAAATATTGTATTAGGCTTGGTCGAGGGAAAATATGAATGATTCTATCTCCCTTTAAAGATCTGATAAATGATATTTATAGGGTATGATCCCACTGGTCAAGGACATAACTTCTTTTATCTATTTCAATTGTATTTATCATAACCATTAATATATATTAATCATAATGATCATTATATAACAACTATATTATCAATAATTATGATATATAATGAACTTTTAAATATGATAGGATGTAACTTATAACGGAACAAAATAACTAAATCCGTGTATGTGTTTTCTATAATTTCGTTATTTAATAAGGACTTTATTCATTTGAAGAGGGGATTTCATTTATAAAACTTCGAGTTGTTACAACTCAACCTGGTCCAAACCAATACCACTCACACAAGGAAGGTCATCCATAATTCGGATCCATCAAACACATCTTCAATATGTCACTCAGGATGAGGCCATAACCAATAATCAAAAAATGCTACATGAAAACCAAAAGAATAAGAACAACAACCTACCAACTGACTGCTCACTTTGGGCCCAAACACCCACCAGGAGAGTCCTAACCATAACCACAATACTAGGATAGTTTCTATTATTTCTAAGTAATTTTTATAACAATACCCTACTATAGTGGAAAAAAACTAGATGGAACTACCTAGTCACTTGATACCAATATTAGGGTCTCATAAGGCTATACATGAACCAACATAAAATTTAAGGCATATAAATTTATACAAAAGTTATAAAATGGTAAGGAACTTATACATTGATACTAACGGAGTGTAATTTATAATATGAACTCTTAAATTCAATCCTCATAATTTAGAAACCTAAAGACAGCCCAAATATTTATATTTATGGTTTAAACAAGTGAAATGATGAAATAGAGGAATAAGGAGACATATAGGGCTAGGATGGTCTTAGACTCTCTAATAGAGTACCACAATAATGAAAATTTATTAAAAAGTCAAAGTATTGAGGATATAGGATAAAAAATTATCTATGAGAGTCCCTTAACATTATCCAAGTCAAGTGGAGGTCGGGGGAGAATGAAGGGAAAATAGGGGGGGTCTAGGGTGAATTCCCAAAACCAACACCTAAAGAAACTACCCAGCAAGTGGGTTATGATGAAACCGTAGGGGTTGTACCATGTTTCTTACTTGACAATAAGTTCTATGGAATAATAATCATACTACCTTGTAGGTTTCCCAAAAATGGTAGATGTGTAGACCCCCCTCAACATTGTCCCTTGGTGCAATGGTCCTTGGACTATAGTGAAAGTGACTTGAAATTGACATAGGGGTTGATATCCTTTACTAATTTCCATTTTATCATATCCCATTGGATTCACCCAAATGAATCCACCCTATAGATCCCTATAACATATCCCATGTGGTTACATTATGAGATCCTTCTCTACTCATGAGACCATGCCACAATTACCTTCCTATAACATAATTTTAGCTACAGGAACCACCAACTCTCAAAACCCACTCCTAACCCACCTCTAATACCCTAAATAGACAGATATCATTAATATTCATTAACAAAAACAAAAAATTAAAACATAACACTCTCTCTTGCTGGTATCTTTTACTAAGATTGGTCTAATCATCATCGACTCACCAATCTCAAACCAATATAGTGTCCAGTGGAAAAACCTCATATAAAGAGCCTCAAATGGATCCCTCTAGATCAAATCATGGAAGATATTATTATATAAAAACTATAACAAGGCCATATGGTTATCCCAAGTTCCAAAAAAATTTAGAAAACTTTCCCTAGGAATATCCTCCAATATCTGAATCATCCTTTTTTACCGATTGTCCATATGTGGGTGATATTCTATACTCATTTTAGTAGATAAACCAAGGATCTATACAATCCTTTATCAATTCTTGATGTGAAGTGTGAATCTTTATTTGATACTTTGAATTGATTAATACCATGAAACTAGACTATCTTCTATATGTACAACCTTCCTAGTTTATTCATAGATTAATTATACCAAATGATCCTGAAATGCATGACCTTTTTCAACTAATAAACTACCATCCACACTGAATCATAACCTCTGAGGGCCCAAGGTAGTACTATGATAAGGTTCAATGTCACCTTATTCCACTTACATATTGATACTATAATGGTTTGAAGTAAAAAATTTGGTCACTGGTGTTTCGAATTCATCCTATGACATGTAAGTTAGAAAGAGGAAAAAACTTGCAATATCATTATACCTAGACACAAGAGGAATCACCTAATATTGTGATACATATTAGTCAATCCTGGATTCATTTCCCATTATGAGTTATGGGAGTCACTCATCATATATTCCCTCATATAAATTGGGATAAAAACTCTACCATATATGTATAATATTTAATCTATTACCTTCATCTACCCCAGGTCAGGATTATCTTCTATGAGTTGTTCTCAAATCAAAAAATAATTTGAATTAGACCCTATATTAGCCTTCACGTGTTCTACTAGAAAAGATGTAATTTTTGAAGGAGTACAAGAAACCCTTTCTTGAACCACTAAAATTTATAAATTTCAGTCAACAAGTAGGATTATAAGCTTTAAATACTTTTTATAAGTCCAACTCATTGATCTATGGTATTTTTACTCAGAGTGTTCTTAACAACATTCCCATTATCTGGGGTATAAAAATCTCAAAATATAAATTCAAAAGATTCCTGAAACAATGCCTCTAATTTTACATATCATTGGGATAATATATAAAATAAACTATTGTGTCCCATGTTGAATAAAAATATCTCATCTAAGATATAATAACACCAAAAAATTAGGACATGAACTAAAACTACTAGAATTAAAATGTGGGCTATGTAGTTATGCTCATGGGATCATAGTTGATGAGACAAAAAAGTGAATATCTGATCTCATTGTGTTAAAATAGATCTTATCATAAGTCATGAAGTATCAAAATATACTTTATAATTTATTCTTGGGTGTCACGAACCTACCCTAACTAGGGCTCAAGCTGCAACTACCCCAAGATCTCCTCCATAGGCCAGAGGTTGGCGACCGATGCTAAAGGCATAAATAAAACAGGGAGTTATTTGCTTAAGTAATTTTATCTACACACACATCCATGATGATGAAGAAGTTTAGGTTAATAATATTTTAAAATATTCAACAACTATAAAGTAAACCAAGTATGAAAAACCTCTAGGGTGTACAAGAGTACGACAGTGAAAACTGATAAGTAAAGGGGAAAAATACACACCCAACCAAAAATATGTCACAACCTAACAAAAATTGAAAGTAAAATATTGAGAGATACTAGTTATTGATCTCCATGCTATGACCCCCATACATGGTTCCAAGCACCAAGTTACCCTAGGATCCTCTGAAGTCATTGTCGGCCTGTCCGTAATCTGCATAAGACATGAAATGTGCGGGCATAGCCCATGCAGTGGTGAGTATAAACATACCCAATAGGATACCCTGAAAGTTTAAATGGGGAGTATTGAGACACACAATAGGAATAAAAAGATAGTAGATAGTAAAACAGATACATAAATCAGTGGAGTAAATCTTAACCCAAACCAAGAGAGATAGTAACCTCATCTAAACATAAGGGGATTAGCATAGTGTTTATATTAACTACATGTTGAGTCTTTTACACCCCTGGTTGGAGAGTAACCTCATCCAAACATGAGAATATTAACATGGAAAGAACTTGTAATACCATTTATTTGTTCACAACCCATGGAAGGAGAGTAAAAAAATCCAATTTGTGGATACATATGTATATATATATGCTCAGTCAAAAGAATCCCAAACAAGTGAGAAATGAAATATCCATATCACAGCATATCCCAAGAAAAATAGTCACCAACAGTTCCAAATTTCCCTTAATGATGGCGAAAATATCTGGTGTCTTCCTAGAAGTAACTGTGTAAAGGTCCATGCCTTTCCACTATTCCACACAACCGATGGGGCACAAAATCCAAGTAGAGCACCCTTTCCCTAGTGTGTCAGGGGGGTTCCAATCTAATGTATCCATAGAGTACCTTTACCCAAACTGATGGGGGGGGGGTCTACTCTAGTGTCATGAGGACCCTAACCCTATCTGATAGGGAGGGGTGGGATTCTACTCTAGTTTCACAAGGACCTTCACCCAATCTGATTAGGGGTTCCACTATATAGGTAGAGGACATGCACCTAAGCTGATGGGGGGGGGGGGGGGTCCACTCTATTAGTCGAGGACCTATACCCTGGTGTGACAGGGGGTTCCACTCTAGTCATTAAGGACCCAAACCCTATCTGATAAGAGGTTCCACCCTACAGGTAGAGGACTCATGCCCGAGATGATGGGGTGGGGGTGGGGGTACCACTCTAGTGTATTTGGTGATCCTCTGCCCGATCACAACCATCATCAGATGTCACCTAAATAAGTGTTTTAGCCAAAAAATTTCATATCATATCCCAAAAACTAAAAAGGTGGAAAAAATCATGTTCTATGTGTAAAAACACTTAGGAAAGGCTACTCGTGGTCCAAAATCCGATTTTAAATGAAAGAGAAATGGAAGATTGAATTTTCCTCAAACAGAACCAAGGGGTACACAGAATGTGAGGGGACCCACACGACATGTGGTCCCACCCCATCACCTATTTGTGTTCCTATAGGTACACATCTCACCAACTACGTAGGTATACATGATGTGTGTGGGAACTACATGATGTGCCCATCCCACTTGGGGTCATTTTCATGTGCTTGGCTATGTCTGTGTATTCATCCCATGTCCGTGTACTTTGGTACATGACGTGCCTCACCGTGCCCATGACCATGTACTCCTATAGTACATGAAGATTATTCTAGCATGAAGTTACATGGAATATTGGGGTCCCATAAGGCGAGTGATACTTATAATATGCTAAAACCCTAGCTTACATAGCTAACGTCTGACATGCCGCGTGTTCTTCAAACTAAACTCCGTGTAGTTAGTATTTTTTCAGAAATTTAGATCTGAACTACACACTTATAATTCATCCGTTATGATGTAGATATCACCCCCAAACTATCCAAAATTTGTGGATCTAGTCCTGATTTTTCATTTTCGACCATCCGGTGGCTAGAAATCGGTTTTGCATTGGTCTTCATAGGTTTGACGCACGTCTTGCAAGCCTCTAGTCCTTATTCCATTAAAGATTTGATCTATAATCATCAAAACAATCACCGAAACCCCATAATATATCCATAAACACCCCTGTATTTTTTATCCATCTCTCCCACATGGATTATTTGCGATTCTGGGGGTTCTATCGGGCTTGGCACCACATGAAAATGTCAAACTGAAACCGTGGGGTCCAACCGGTGACAAATACGAAGTAATTTGGGGGAAAACACAAAACAAAAGTTTATTTACTTTTTTCAAGCATTCTTGGAAAATGATCAAGAACAAGGATATATAGGGTTAGAAAAACAAATAATAATCAATTAAATAGTTACACTGGTGCATATAAAATCGACAATTGACGCAGATCAAAGGAGGGGATTGATTTACTCAATTAATTTTATCAAAATAGGAATAATACAAAAATTTAAGAGTCTTATATGGATATCAGATCTTTTGTCATTAAGGAACATTATTACTAATTATTTAAGGAATTCATTGTGTTCTTTGTGCTCCAATATTCTCCGATTATGAGTTTCTTTGTCGTTCTATGTGATTTCTACAATAGTAGGAGAGGAGGTGAAGCTCTTGATGGTTCTGGGGTTATGAGGCTAACCCTAAGAAAATATCCATGATGATATATTTTAATGAAATCTGAATTAGGTTATTCAATTAAATTATTTAAATTAAATATTTAATTAATTCATTGAATGTACCACCATTGGTTGAGATATCCGAACACCCCACGTCGACCTATTTGAGGTTCCTCCTATGGTAAACAACACATTATGGACTCAACCATGGTCTCATATTTCCGATCCAATATTTTTCTTAAGATTATCTCATTTTCTTTAAAAAACTCTTCATGTGTAATATAAAATATATTTAATATTTTTATAAAATTTATTTTTTTCACACCGGACCTCGGAATTGCACGTTGTCTCCGCAATTGTCCCTGAAAATATTTTCAGAAATATTTCAAAGTATAACATAGAAAAAATGGGTCTCTATATCATTATGTTCTTCAATATTTTTTCCCCAAAAAAGACTAAATAAACAACTTGTGATACTGAGTCCATATATGGCTCTCGCACTCCCAGGAACTCTCTGGCATGTTCCAATGCTACCACAACATGTGAACCAAGGGGATAGTCTATCCATTCTGGGCCTCTCCTGTCCCATTCTCAATTTCTAGCTCTCCCTAGTCTATGAAATGCATAGGGTCATGCATGTATCTCCTCATTTATGGCATGAAGAAGATGTTGTGCACCAGCTCCAGCTATGTGGGTAGGGCTAGGTGATAAGAAACCTTGATAATACTCTACATAATGTTGAATAGCATGATGAATATTGAGGATAGCTTGCCTCCCTAGTAAAAACTCCAAAATCCTCATTATGGGGAGACTCTTAATAAAATGTTGTATCTCTACTCAAACTCGAAGGGCCTACAAAGACAATATGTTTAAGATTTATGCCTACTCTGAGCTATCCTCATCTACTCATTGATGACCTACTCCTTCTCCGTCATCACCTGCACCAACTCTGGACCCAAAAGAAATATCTCACTAATCTTTTTCCAACATAAGGGTGACCTGAAGGGTCTCCCATACAGGGCCTCAAAAGGTGTTATGCCAATGATAGAGTGGTAGTAGTTGTTGTATGGAAAATATAATAAGGGAAAGTGATCCTCCCAGCTTTGTCCAAAGTCTAGCACATAAGGATTTAGAATATGCTACAACACCTAGATATTGTTCTTTATCTACCCATCCTTTTGGGGGTGAAATGATGTAATCATTCTTATTTGGGTCTCGAATGCCTCCTGCAAGACTCTCCAGAACTGTGATGTAAAATTAACTTCATGATTGGAGACAATAATCAAGGGAACCTCATGAAGGAAAATGATCTCTAGTATGTACAACTGCCCAAAAAATCTCCACCAAAATCTACCCCTAATAGCAAGGAAGTACACTGATGTTGTGAGTTGTCCAACTATCACCCAGATGGAATCATGGAACTTCGCTGTCCACAGAATTCTTGTCACAAAGTCCATGGATATGCCATATCACTTTCAATATGAGATCTCAAGGGTCCGCAACAAACCTTCCAGAACATAGTGTTCAGACTTTAACTATTGAAATGTGAGGTACTGAGAGATAAACTTAACTACGATTCATCTCATTCTGTACCACCAAAAATACTACTGAAGGTTTATGTATATCTTCCCCACCCTAGGATGTACTGTTAGGGGAGAAGTGTGGAACTCTCACACCACCTCCTCCCTCATCCTGACTAGGATCACCATCTATGATTAGAAAAGGATTACATTATTACATCCTTAATAATATCATTATGGTGATTCCCCCATGGATATTTGGTCATGCACAATATCATAGTTGATGTATCCCATATGGGAGTCTCTCACATACTCAAGAAGAAGAGGTTTCAACACCATCGACTGCAGAAAAACTGTATCATCCTGCTCCACTAGGGTAAACTACAAGGAAGCCAACCACTCAGAATAATTCTATACCAAGAAATCTTGGGACTTTTTACTAAGGTAATATGCCACTAAATTTCCCTTCTTTGGAGTAGAGACTATCTCAAAGTTATATTCCTATAGGAACTCCAACCAACACCTCTGTCTCAGGTTCAAGTCTCTCTGTGTGAAGATGTACCTGAGACTCTGATGGTATGATTATACCATAATGTGGTCTCCTAGAAGATAGTGCCTCCACATCCTTTGGTAGAATACTATTTCTACCATCTCTAGGTCGTGTGTCACTTAGTTATATTTGTGTGATTTTAACTACCTCAACCCATATGTGATAACTACCTATCACTGCATCAACACACAACTAAGCCCATCTCCTGAGGTATCAAAATACAATAAATACTCTACTCCACCCTCCAATTGTCTCAACATAGGAGTACTCCTTAACAATAGCCTCAACTCCTTGAAATAACTCTAGAACTGCTTGGTCTAGTTTAATGGCTTCCATCTCCACATCTTGGTTGTCAAAGGTGCTGCAATCCTAGATAATTCTACCACAAACCTCCTGTAGTGCCCGATTAATCCATGAAATATCCATACCTTCAAAACACTCTAGGGTGGATCCTAAGAAAGCACTGAATTGATATTTTCTGGGTCCAAGGATAAACTATTCTCATAAATTACATGCCCCAAAAAGTGAACCTTGTGAATATAGAACTAGCACTTAGAGAGCTTACCAAAAATTTTGGTCTCTTGGAGAAAGTCTAAGACCAACCTCAAGCGATCAGCATGATCCTCCTCTCACATAGAGTATATGAGTATTTCGTTAATGAAGAAAATCACAAACTACTCTATATACAGCTAGAAAATAGAGTTCATCAAATCCATAAACATGACAATATAATTTATCACACCAAAGGGAATCACCAGGAACTCATAGTGTTCATAGCGATATTGGAATTATAGATTCAGAATATCAGCCTTGTGAACCATTAACTGGTGGTAGGTATACTGAAGATAAATCTTTGAGAACCATCTCCCACCTCACAACTAGTCAAAGTTGTCATCAATCCTCAGAAAGGGGTACCTATTCTTTGTCATGGCCTGGTTCATGTGATAATAATCCAGGAAAAGCTACAAGATCCCATTAGACCTTTTCAAGAAAAAAACACAGGTTTTGCCTTGGGGAAAACACTGGGCCTGATGAAAACCTTCTCTCAAAGGACCCCCAACTACAACCATAGCTCTCAGAGCTTGGTAGTAGCCATACGATATACCACATAAGATATCAGACCATTCTTTGGATGGAATTTGATACTAAAATACATCTCCTACCTCAGAGGTAGTCCCAAAAAATCCTCAGGGAAGATGTCCATAAAATACACCACAAATTAATGAATATAGATGCCTAAATATTCTTATTAACTAAGGGCTATAATCACCAATTTATGGGTTATGGGCTATAGGATCCTGCGCACAGAACCCACTCATCATGCCATGAGATCTTTCTCACCCATAAAGGTGAATCTCTTCCCATCAGTGTGAAGCAGTATGAATCATCTTTGGTGATATTAAATTTGGGATCAAACCAAGGATAACCAATATATACCCAAGATTATAATACGAGGTTCCAATATGATGAGAAAAATGTCCCACATAAACCTCTCTCTACCAAGCGATAGCACGCACTATTGATTGATAAAAGATACAGAAAAAGCATTCCCTATAAGAACCTCAAGATGAAGCTAGTGGGATAGATCCTCAATTGTGAACTCCAGATATCATACCATGAGTATATATATGAATGAATAACTAGTACCTATGTCTAATAACAATGAATCAAGAGTATAAAATACATATATTGTACCTCTCATCATATCATGAACTTCGGGGTAATAAGACTCCAGATCATGCAGCCGTCTGTGACCTTGACTGGTAGATCCCAGAGCCTAATGTGGGTCACATGGTGGTGGTGATGGAAGCATCTAATAGTGTTTTCCTCCTACCATTGCTCCTCCTTCTCCTAAACTTTCTTCGACTCCCTAAGGTCCACCCTAACCTTTTTTGGGAGATCCCTGATCATGGTGTTGCCTTTGACGTGGTGGTCTGTTAGCTGCTTGTCTGTGCTCCTCAACATGTTTGGTTAGGTAGTCACATGACATGTGACCTCTCCCATCACAAGAATAGAACTTCCCATATCTAGGATCCCCTATACCTTTGTACATCCCCTAACCATGTGCCTAATCCTGATCACGGGGAGGTCTCCTTTGTCAAGATCCTATTGGCTACCACCTGATAGATGCTGTAGAATACTCATCCTTGTAGAATCCAATAATAGATGTATCTGTCTAGAATCCCTATGATAGGAAGAAATATCTGACTAGTCCCCACTCTAACACCCTGAAATAGGTGGGGATGCAAAATGGTACTACGCTGCCACAGATCTCTCTATAGAGTCTCTGCTCAAACTTATGTGCTTTGAAGTATCCATCCTAGACCATGTCAAGGGATTAATTTGAAAGGTCTATGAAACTAACTGTATACTCATCCACTATCATTTGTCCCGAATGCAGCTATAGAGGGTTTTGAATCTAAACTGAGCATAAATAGGAGGGGTAATACTCATCATGGAACAATTTTGGGAATTTGGGCCATGAGAGTGTCGACTCATTGTGTATTTGGGTAACAAGACTCTACCAGAGCCCAACTACTCTCTGGAAAAGGATATATACCAACTAAACCACCCAATATACCTATGTATAGATAAGTATGAAGATATGGACTGCTGACTCTATCCAATCCTTTGATGCCTATGGATATGGATTTCTATGGAACCTCAGCGGCCTCTACTACTAGAACTTATAGAGCATGATAAGCTTTCAAAAATCCTCAATATGCTCTACTAGTATGATATACTAATAAAAATGTAGAGGTGCTTCTAAATTCCCACCTGGAGGAATAATATCATGGGATGGACCCTGAACTGAGGCATGATTGCTCATCAGATCGTTGTCACAATTCAAAACTAGTATCCTAGTTAGCTATCATTGCAGATCCATCCTGAAATTTTAATCAAGATGTACCATGGTCAGATGAAATTATATATATATATATATATATAACAATGTAAAGATGAATCAATAAGGAAAACCAAAGACTTAATCCTATATGATTCATGTATCATTGATCCCAACAACCAATGTCTTAGTATGCTAAGTCGATAAGCAGGTAGTAAAGGTCCTGGTGAATGGATACATCATCTGCCCATAACAACAATTGGTTCCTTGGATTGAGAGCTGAACTTGAGACACTTCGATAATGTTTCCATAGATACCAACCAAATCCTCATAAGGGGATGGGTACAAACACCATATTAAGGATTGAACCACCTCTAATACTAATATTTCATGACCTGACCCTTACCGGGGCTCGATTCGCAACTACCCCAAGCCCACCTCTATAGGCCAGGGGCTAGAGACTAGCATATAAGGCATAACTAACATGAGGAGGAATTTTTATACATACCTGTACACAGACACACAACCATGTCAATGTATATGTATAGAGAAATAATAAGTTAAAAGATGACAAATCTAGAAACTAAACCAAATCTAAAAAACCTCTAGGGTGTATAAGAGTATGATAGTGAAAACTGAAAAGTAAAGGGAAAAAATACACACCCAATAAGAAATACGTCCCAACCTAAAAAAACTGGAAAATAAACTACTGAGATGGCCCTACTATGGATCTCCAAACTATGACCACCATTGATAGAGATTATATTTTTCATATTTTTAAATATGTTTTTAAATGATTTAATATATTCCCATTATTCAATTTGAAATTCTTTGGATAATTTTATGTTTTTTGGTGGGTTTTGAGCTTAAATGTGAAAAGTGGTTAATTCCAGACATTAAACAGATTTATGTTTCATCTGTATTTAGAGAATAACTCCCAAAATATTTATCCAATACATGTGATTACTTTTTTGTAGGATGAAATTGGTCGTTTTATACATATAATCCTTAGGGTCCAGAGCCAACTCGAACTCCAACAGGACAAAACAAATTGGTCAATGTGAACACTTATTCTGGCCGGCAGAACGGACATTACTTCATTCAACGATCCATATCTCGGGCTACCGACCACCAAATGGGGTAATTCTAGATGGTTCAGAAAAAAACTCTATGGGGAAGATTCATATTAAGTTTCATGGAGAAATAATTTCATATATGCCACCCTTCAATCGGTCAAAGTAGGGTTAGTGGAATAGTGATTGGTGTCCAGAATAAGTCAGGTCTACTAAGTCGGCCATAACTCATTCCACACAGCTCAAAATTAATTCAAACATAGTGTATAGATTTAAAACTCCATTTATCACATCCTATAAGAAAGAACCTCGGCGTTATTTGACCAGAGGGTGGACAAACCAAATCATAACTTCTGGTGGACAGATTCTGGAGGAAATGTTCAAGTTCCTCTTTTCCCTCTTTGCTTTATTTTAGTTTTGTAATGTATTATTCTTCCCCCTTATTCTCAATTACCCTTAACATGGCGGTGAAATATTATGAGTGATTGGGGAAGGTTAGTATTTCCATTTTGTAATGTTCCAGTTTATTATCTTAAAGTTATAGAATGTTTTATCTATTCTGCAAAGTTGGTTTCAATTTGTAATAACAGTTTATATTATCTTATGCGATTGTATTTGATTTTATATTCTGTTGTTATTATTTATTTGATTAATGAAAATTATCTCCCTCACTAGGTTCTGTTCTATATACGATGGAATAGATCAGTGCTTAGTGTTGAATTACTTGGTGATTGTCAGTACGTGTTAGAGTTGTAGTGCATATTCAAGATTGTTTGGGATAAACAAGACCCGATTGGGAATTGCCTAAATTAATTGAAATTATTTTCTAAAACTCTTTCAAAAAAGGAAGGAGATTAGAACCAAATAATATATTTTTAAGGTTTACTCTCACCAAAACTGTTGAACAAATAATTGAGAGGAAGCGATTGTGGAATCTCACTTTAATCAGCTTAGGAGAAGAGAAATGGATAAAATCAAAATATGATAACATTGCAATTGGAAATCCAACCCTGACCTGATCACCCGATTCATATTACTATTTTTAATCACATTATTTATCAATTTATCTTAATCTTATACTTATTGCTTTCTTTATTTTTGTTTCATTGTTTTCCAAACCAAACAAATTCAAAAAAAAGTGACAAACATGATTGTTGTGCGCTCCTCTCTGGAGAAAAATTAGGTTAACTATTGTACTATATTTTAACTTAGTAAATAATTGATTTTTCCACACCCCATAATAGGTACATGTCAAAACTTGGCGCTGTTTCCGGGGAGGTAGTGCCACAATCTCATTATAAATATTTAACACTTAAAAAGAACATAAAAAAATATTTTTACATGATGTTTTCAAATGATTATTTCTTTAATTAATGTAACAACTACCCACATTTGGAACAATTATATGAGGCTGGTTATGATATAGTTTAGATGAAATAACTTCTAAATGACATAGAAAAACTAGAGAACAAAGTACAACTTTCATTTGAATATGTCTGTGCAATGATGGAAAAACTAGAACCTATGAATGAACCTGAGGAGGACAAGAAGAAAGAATTACCTAATGAGCTACATGTGGGAGATCAAAAAGATCTAGATGGATTCTAGAATAACTATGAAGAACTACTTGATCCACATATTCCTTAAAAAGTTGAATATTCTGAACCATTGAAGGAAGACACCACTAAAGTGGTGGAATTTAAAGAAAAGATGAAGGAGCCTGACTGCCTAACTTTATCTTGTGAAATTCAACTACAAGAGGACCCCAAATTAAAGAAGAAATTGAAGATGAAAAAACTCAGGGAGATAATAATTTCATATAATCTTTTCATTCTGATTTTATTAAATCTGAATTGAGTATTACCCCCACTTGTTAAAATTTTTTGATTTGGACAACAATTGTATTGTCTTGGTGGATGAGGAAGGAAAAGAAGATACACATCATAAAGAACATATGGGGATCCCTGAACTAGATGAATGCTTATTAGAGGAATTTCAAGAGGAGACAAAAGTGGATTTCCATGAGGAAAAAGAGACACAAGATGCTTACTTTGAAAGGGAAAAGATTGATTTTGATTCATCATGTTTTAATTTTATTCAAATAGAATTACACTGTGATTTTCCCTTTAACTATTCTTTTGATGCAACATACCTTGAGGAACCGATGGAGAATGAAGAAGAAGTTGTAAAAGTGGAAACCAAGAAAGTGGAGGTCTCGTTCTTTATCCTACCCTACCATGCAAGTTTAATATCATTTTTACTAGGGTGTATTTTTTGTACTATATACATGTAGTCCTCAAAAAAAGGAAGAAGTTCAAGATGGAAAGAAGAATTGTTGGTGGTTCATCTCAAAGAAACTTAAACCCACCGTCATATTGGGGATAACCAACTGAAACTGCCCATCTGGAGGCAGTCAAAACCCAGAGCCCACTTGGGGGATTAAACCAAGATCTATCCTTTTATTCTCATTATTTTTCTATTTTCTTTACTTTCATTGAATTTATTATGTTTTATTATCTACCTTTTTTTGTAGGTTTTTATCTGCGTAACACTTAGGAGATTAACTCAACATTTCACTACCAATAAGTCAGGTTGTACCTTTCATTTACACTTTATTGATTGCTATGATTCAATTAAAAATATTATTACATGTTAAATAAATTTTAATTCATTGTTTACACTTCATCATTTAAATGTGGGGGATGGAACCTTTGAATTTTAGTATTTTCAATTATTTGTTTCAAATTTTTTTTTTGTGTTTTCAAATTTGTGTGTGTTGTTTTTTAAAATTTTGAGCTTAAATGATTATCATAACATATTTTGAAACCCATGTCAATGTGTGAAATAATTTATACCATGAAATTGAGCTTAAATTAATGTTGAAATTGACTTTGTTTCAAGTTCATATATTTGGAAATTTCATTAAAAGTACTCTAATTTTTGAATCTCATACCACAATTCACCATCTTTGTATTTGAAATCACAATCCCATGAGGCTTCTAAACCTAATTTTCATAATCTTTTATTTTACCTCAATTCTTGAGAGAACCATACCATGATTGATTTTACCAGAATTTGATTTATTCCTATCAAAACTTGAGGGTTTGAGGTACATGTGTTTCAAATGATTGAGGAATTTCTTTATTTTTAAAGACCCCTGTTCAAAATAATCCTTTTCATTATGTCCCATATTGTACATTTAATCCTTATATCCCATAGAAACCATGAACATCCTGTTATGTTATCCACATCATAATCCAATTTTCCCTATCTAACCTCCTCTTGAAGTGAAATTTCATAATCTAGTTAAACTTAAGTGTGGGGGAAGCTATCTTATACTGTGCTACCAAATTTGGTGATACTTTGGGTGGAAAATAAAATGCTGAAGAGAATAATATACTGCTAAAAAAACCATTCTATTGAAAGTTGTGCCTTTTATAGAGCTTTCATGTATGAGAAGTTGTGTCTTTTTGGAGCTTCTAATAAGAAAAAAAGTTGTGCCTATATGAAGCTTTCAAGAAAATTCATATTTGATATGATTGAAATTTTTTCTACTGAAATGATGAATGGGGTAAAATTTCACCAATTTTCCATGCTAATGGATCTGATTTACTTCTAAGGGGAGTAATGAGGAGACCGTACTTGAGTAAAAATTATAATAATTCAACTTTTCTTCAAAAAGAGACAAACTCTCCTTATTCAGCCTTAGAATTTTTCATCTAAATCCTACCAACCTAAAGACCCAAAAAAACCTTGACAAGTCCACATGATAAACATATGTCCTTGACTCACATCGGGTGGAGATGTAGGAATTTATCAAGCCTATGGTGACCCTTGCATGAGTATTGGATGAGAAAGACATTGTTGAAAAATGATATTTGTGTGATGAGAGAAAATGAATGTTAAGTAAGTGTTTTGTGTGCATCAGAGAAGAAATGTAGAGTATATATATTTAATGAACTTAATTTAGAACTTGAAATAATGGTTTTTTATGAGGCATGATATATTTTGTTTCTTGGTATTAAATTGTTAGATCTCATGAATATGTGTTTTAAATTTGCTTTGATTTGATTTTGATGATTACTTTTCGAGGAGTCCAAGTGCAAAGTGTGGGGGAATTGATAGAGATTACATTTTTCATATTTTTAAATATGTTTTTAAATGATTTAATCTCTTTCCATTACCCAATTTGAGCTTCTTTGGATTATTTTATGTTTTTTGGTGAGTTTTGAGCTTAAATGTGAAAAGTGGTTAATTCTGGACATTAAACAGATTTATGTTGCATCTGTATTTAGAGAATAACTCCAAAAATATTCAACCAATTCATGTGATTAATTTTTTTATAGGATGAAATGGTTCTTGTGATACATATAATTTTTCAGGTCCCAAAGCCAATTCTAACTCCAACAATCCAAAACAAATTGGTCAATTGGAACACTTATTCTGGCCGACAGAATGGACATTACTTCATTCAATGATTCATATCTCGGGCTACCAACCACTAATGGGGTGATTCAAGCTCGTTCAGAAATCCAACTCGACGGGGAAGACATATTTTAAATTTCATGGAGAAATAATTTCATATAGGCTGCCCTTCAACCGGTCATAGTAGGGTTAGTGGAATAGTGATTGGCGGCCATAATAAGTAAGGTCTACTAAGCTGTCCATAACTCATTCCACACAACTCAAAATGCTTTCAAACATAATTGGTAGATTTAAAACTTCATTTATCCTATCATATATGAAGGGAACTCATCCTGATTTGATCAGAGGGTGGAATAACCGAAGCATAACTTCTGGTGGACATATTCTGGAGGAAATGTTCATGTTCTTCTTTTCCCTCTTTTCTTTATTTTAGTTTTGTAATTTATTCTTCTTCCACCTTATTATCAATTACCATTACCATGGCGGGGTAAATCTTATGAGTGATTGGGGAATGTTAGTATTTCCATTTTATAATTTTTTAGTTTATTCACATAAAGGTATAGAATGTTTTCTCTATTCTGCAAAGTTGGTTTCAATTTGTAATAACATTTTATATTATATTATACGATTGTATTTGATTTTATATTCAGTTGTTATTATTGATTTGATTAATGAAAATTATCTCCCTCGCCAGTTTCTATTCTATATATGATGTAATATATCAGATATTAGTGTTGAAGTACTTAGAGATTGTCATTACGTGTTAGAGTTGTAGTGAATATTCAATATTATTTGGGATAAACAAGACCCGATTGGGAATTAAATAAATTAATTGAGAGTATTTTCTACAACTCTTTCACAAAAGGAAGGAGATTAGACCAAAATAAGATCTTGTCAAGGTTTACTCTCACCAAAATCGTTGAACAAATAAGTTCTAGAAAGCGATCATGGAATCTCACTTTAATTAGCTTAGCAAAAGAGAAATGGATAAAATCAAACTATGATAACATTGCAATTGGAAATCCAACCCTAACATGATCACCCAATTCATATTACTATTTTTAATCACATTATTTATGAATTTATCTTAATCTTATACTTTATTTCTTTCCTTAGTTTTGTTTCATTATTTTCAAAATCAAACAAATTCAAAAACAAAGTGACAAACATGATTATTGTGCACTCCTCTCTGGATACAACTTAGGTTAACTACTGTAATATATTTTAACTTAGTAAATAATTTATTTTTCCACACCCCACGATAGGCACATGTCAACCGTATACGGTCCCAAGCACATATTAGTCTTAAGATCCTCTAAAGTAACCACCAACATGTCCATCATCTACATAAAAAACAACACGTGTGGGAAAAGTACATGCAAGGGTAAGTATAAACATACCCAGTAGGACTCCCTGAATACTGAAAGGGGGAGAAATAAGAGACACAATAGAAAGATAGAAGATAGTAAACCGAATGTAGAAAGTAGTGAAAAAGGACAACTCAACCCAAACCAAGAGAGAGTAACCTCATCCAAACACAAGGGGCCAAACATGGTGTGTAGATGAACTACATGTCAAGAATTTTCCACCCATAGAGGGAGAGAAATGGGATCTCCATCTCATAGCTCAGTCCAGGAAAAAGAGTCTCCAATAGTTCTAAAAGTCCATCAATGATGCCCAAAATCTCATGCGTCTATCCAAAAGTAACCATGTGAAGGTCCATGCCTCTCCACTATGCTACACAACTAGGAGAGAACAAACTCAAAGTAGAGGTCCCATGCCCTTGTGCGTTCGGGGGATTACAACCTAATGTATCTATATAGGATATGTGCTAAAACTGACGGGGGCTACACTCTAGTTTCACAAGGACCCATGCCCAATCCGATATGGGGGTTCAACTCTAGTTTCATGAGAAATTGTGCTTTATCTGATAGGGTGGTTCCACTCAATATGTAGAGGACCTGCACGCAAGCTGATGGGGGTTCCACTCTATAGGTCGAGGACCCGCACCCTATTGTGACATGGGGGGTTACACTCTATTCATCAAGGACCTACACCCAATCTGATAGGGGGTTCCACTTGGTAGGTAGAGGACCCACACCCAAGATGACGGGGGTTACACTCTAGTGCCACTGTCGATCCTCTTCATAATGACTACTATTGTTGGGCGTTGCCTAAATAATAGTCATGCCTGAAACATTTCATATCATATTCCAAAATCCAAAATGTAGGTAATCATCACATAATACATGAAAAAACACTTAATATAGGCTACTCAAGGTCCAAAATCTGAGTTCAAACAAAGGACGTATAGAAGATTGGAGTTTCCTCAAAGGGAACCTAGAGGTACATAGTGTGTGAGGGGGCCCTCATGACATGTGGTCCCGCTCCATGACATGGTAGTTTCCCTAGAGATACATGGCTTTCCAACCATGTATGTATACATGAAATGTGGGGGAACTACATGGTGTGCCTATTCCACTCGGGGTCTCGTCCGTGTGCTTGGCCATGCATGTGTATTCATCCTGTGTTTGTGTACTTTGGTACATGACATGTTTTGTCATACTCATGTCTGTGTACTAAAAAAGTACATGCTAAGTTTTCCAGCTGAATTCACATGTCATGTGGGGGTACCACATGATGTGTGATACTTATAATCCACTAAAACCCTAGCTGCTATAGCTAGGGTCGAACATTCCATTTGTTCTTTGAACTATATGGCGTGTAGTTGGGATTTTCCCGAAATACCCATCTAAAATCCATTCCTTGAATCCAGACATTCCACCTTAGATATCACCTCCACAATATCCAAAATCAGTGGATATAGTTATTATTTTTCATTTCTATCCATCCGGTGATCGGAAATCAGTTTCCATTGGTATTTGGATGTTCAATGCACATCCCAAACACCTCTGATCCTTCTTCCATGAAAGATTTGATCTTAGATTGCCCAAATGATCACCCATGTCCCATAATCTATACCTAAACACCCCTAGTTTGTCGATACATCCCTCGCATGATGATTCTTCACAATTATAGGGATCTGATTGGGCCTGATACCACCCGGTAATGTCGAACTAGGACCACAGGGTCCAACTAGTGATAAGCGTGAAGAAATTGAGTGAAAAAATAACAAAAAAAATTTATCAATAATTTCCAAATGTTCTTTGAAAATAATCAATAATGGGGATATCCAGGGTTATAAAACTAAATAATAATCAATTAAATAGGTACATGGGTGCATGAAAAGGCCACAATTGGTGCAGATCCAAGAAGGGGATTGATCTGTGCAATCAATTTAATCAAAATGGGTGTAATCTACAAATTTATGAGATCTATCTGGATGTTAGATCATTTTTCATTGAATAATGCACTTTATAATGATTGAAATAATTATTTATATTAACTGTATTCCTATATACTCTGATCCATAGTTTCATCATCATCTTAGGTGATTCCAACAATGAAAAGAGAGGAGGAGAAGCTCTTTATGGTTCTAGGGTTATGAGGATAACTATGGAAAATCTCCATAATGATATATTTAAAGAAAATCCAAATTAGTTTATTGAATTATATTAATTAAATTAATATTTTAATTAATTTTCTGAACGTACCACCAATGGGAGAGATATTTGAACGCCCCACACCGACCTATTTTAGGTTGCGCCTAGGGTAAAAAACATATTCCAAACTCAACTGTGGTTTCATATTTCTGATCTAAGCTTCCATTTAAGAGTTATACTATCTTCTTTAAGAAAATATGCATGTGTAATATAAAATATATTTAATATTTTAATAAATTAATTCTGGGCACACCAGGTCTAAGAATCGCACACCGTACTAATGCATGGCTATGAAAATATATGTATAAATATTTCAAAGTCTTACAAGAAAAATAATGGGTATACACACTAGGCCTAGAAGAATCAGAATAAAAATGGAAATCAACCTCTTAATCGTCTCCTATAAGGACTCCTATTACCTACATTCCCACTCAAACTTATCCCCATTCTTGGTCAGTCTAGTTATAGGCACTACTAAGCGAGAGAATCCTTGAATGAATAACCAATAATAACCAACCAATCCTTGTAAACACCAGATATAAAAAAAATTCTTAGGTCAATCATAAGATATCACCATATTCACCGGAATGATTGAGATCAATGCCTCTGAGATCACATATCTATGAAATTGTACCTCCTAAATCCAAAAGTGAATGTTCAAGTACTTGGAACATTGTTGATGCACCTGAAGTATTCTCGATAAAATCTCAATTATCTCAGAGTATGACTTCTAGGAACATGAATATAATAATATGTCGTCAATAAATACAATAATGTAGGAGTCCATATATTGGAGTAAAACCTAGTTCATGAGAGCCATGAACACCATCAATACATTTTTCAGATCGAAAAAAATCAAAAAGTACTCATATATACCATAACTGATCCTAAATATTTTTTGTGGTATATCTTATCCCTAACCCACAACTGAAGGTAACATGATCGTAGATCAATTTTGAAGAACCACTGGGGTCCCCTCAGCTGGTCAAAAAGGTCATATATCATTGATAAAGGATATTGGTTCTTCAATGTAACCTAGTTTAGATTCCAATAATCCACATGAAACTTGAGTCATTCTTTTTACTTCTTAAAGAATAAAAATAGGGCACCCTAAGGGGATGTACTTGGATGAATAAATACCTTTTCCTTAAGGTCCTGAAAATGTTCCTTCATCTCCCTCAGCTCAATTAGTTCTATAAGATAAGGGGGAGTCGATATAGGTTCCGAATGCGGCATAAGATCAGTCACAAAATCAATCTATATATTAGTAGGAATTCTCAATAAATCATCTAAAAAATCACCCCAAAATTTATCCACCATTGAAAGAAAAGTGGCTGGAATAATCACATAATCTATTTTACGAACCAAACCCATCATCCTCATTATAATGGATCCTACCTAGATAAAATATAGTCTAGCTATAATAGCCTCAACATCCAAATATTTCACTAGAACATACTTTTCTCCCCTAAGGTATGTGAAAGACACCCACATTATATATAAATCAATGTGATCCCAGATGTGTATTCTCTAATCCATCCAAAAAATGATGTCAAAGATCAGTATATACAAGAATATAATATCGCATAAATCCTCATAACATCCAACCACCAAAACATATGCTAGTAAACTCTTAACATAACCAAACTTTTTCCCAAGAGGTATATCTACTTCAAATTACGTGGGAGAAAACTCCATAGTCAACCCCAACCTAGGTAAAACTTAGGTATAAATGAAGGAATGAGTATCCCCTATATCAAATAAAGTAACTTAAAATGTCAAGGTAAAAAGAACCATGCCTATAATAGTGAAAGGGACCTATACACCATCTTCTAGAACCTAATCCAAAGCATAAACTCATACTTTATTGGATCCACACCCCATCCCTCACGATCATTGAATATCCTTTGTAACGAATTTCATAGGTGTATATTATTATAGATTCCCCCAGAAACCTCCATTAGTTCCATGTTCTAACATCCTAGATGTAACCCTACTATTGGTCTGAGGTCTGCCTACCCAAGCCATCATGGCTCGTGTCTGACCTAAGCTGATGCTTTAAATAATATAAGACACCATCATACAAAAACATAGAAGGTGACCCATCTTAGAAAATGGGTGGAACTTCCTCAGTGGAGTCAATAAAAAACTACATAAATGTATAATTCAACCTCACTAATAACATAAAATGGGAACTCCTCCTATAATATGAATTAAATACCACTACTCTGTCTCATCTGCCATTCACCACCTTAATTCACATCATTAGATATTCTCATCTTATCACTAGAAGAGAAAATGAAAAATACACTAAGAAGGATACCACATATCCCACCAAGATAATGAAGGATCCCCATTTCACTATCTTCCATGAATCCCTTATCAGTAGTGATGGCCTTGAAGACTATATCAGAGTAACTCTTCAGGTAAAATCACTAGACACATGACATCATGTATGACTAAAAACCTATCTTTTACCTCCAAGACCTCTAGGCCTCATTCATAACCAACAATAGGGAAAAATGATTTAGCTCCCCGAAATGAGTTCTGTAACCATCTACATGCATCATTCCCTTCTAGGTCTCCATAAAGACCTGATCACTATATAACCTCAGCATCCATGGATATAAATCCTAAAATAAAAAGTAATTGAAGGATACACTGGAAAAATTATCATCTATATGATCCTTAATCATCACTCACACCACCACCTAGCATGCCTCCATAGCATACACACTGCCAACTTCACCTGTCAGTCATCGAGAATACCATCTAGCTTAAAAATCACCTTATGAATCCCAATATATTCCTCAACATCATGAGTAACACAGGGACCTAGAAATTTTATAGGGTTCTATAACTAGAAATATTGAAAAAAATCCACCATTATAGGACCACACTGATGAGCACATCCACCAACCACCAGTACCAATTTATAAATCCTATTTGGAGAGGCTCCACTTCAAATATCACCAAAATAGTATTAGGATAATTCTCATTTTGACCCTCTAGGACATCTGGTGGTGAATCCAGAACACTCCCTACTTCGGGGATGTCCTCTCCTTGGTCCTTGGGTGTCACTATGGGGTATAAATGAGGAAAAATTCTCTGAAATGAAAAAAAGACATCATAAATGCATTTAATAGATAAAATTAATTAAAAATTAAGTATTTAATAGGCACACACACAAGAAAAAACTAAAGGAAAATAGACCCTAGTGGTCTACCCCTAACCACTAGTCCTAACTCCCAAGTTCCCACCCAAGCCTATGACCGAGTCTTCGGTACCTGCACATTAGTCACAGTCATAATAAATAAATAATAAACATAACCATTAAAATTATTTAAATTTTAGGAATAATGTATTTTTGGAAACAATGAATATATTATTTTGGTAATTTAATTAATTTAAACAAACATAAATCATAGGAAACTAGACACATGACATGTGAACCTATAAGCATATACATGATGCATCAACGTACCCAATATTTCCAATCAAGCCAATAGAAATTTATATAAAATGTAATAGTAAAAAAATATTGGATAACCACATGAAATATTTACGTCATAACCCACAAAATAAAATCCTATTGTACTAATAACTCAAGGGTTAACTATATAGGTGTTTTCTAGACATAATCATAACTTCTCACTTGATTTTTGAACATCCTATCTGCATTCTACTAAGCCCCAAATAGTAAATCAAAAGAAAATTGTCTCTTATAAAATTTTGTAACACCCCATCTTGGATAACCATGTACAGTTTGGAGGGCCCAGTGATCTCATACATGCCTCCCCATATGCAGGAGGCTACTGACTAGTGGAAATGGGCTAAATCATACCATGGTAAGGTTATCCCATCAGTATCAAATAACCATCCAAATGAATCCAGAAAAGCTATAATAATAAAAAATCATAATAATAAACATAATAGAAGAAATAGGAAACAACCATATGTCCAATTTTATAATGACAACAATATTTTGTACGTCAAATCAAAGGAGATCCACACATTCAAAATATCTATATATGCAATGAGAAAAAAAATTAAATAATAAGAGATTAATCATATAAAAACATATTGATATACATCCATAAAATCACCTTAATCCCACCATCCTTTATCTATATAGTAGTATATCATAGGGTCTTTTCCTTTATCCATATCCCTAACCATGAAGTTTATAAATGCATCAAAATTACTGTGTAGGGTGTGAGTATAAACCCAGTAGGAGACCATCAACGAGACCTTAACATAAGTGTATTAAATGTATAAATCTATATGTATTGATAGAAATAAATAAATTAATAAACAAAAAACCTAATTCAATTATTTTTTTCAATATAAACCTCCACAAATCTCAACCCTACCTGCTTCAGATCCATACTAGAATGATTTTTTAGTCTAAAATCTCATAAAAATCCAAAACAATTCCAGTACCTTCTCACTCTAGACACTATCTACAATTATGTATCCCATCAAAATATTTCTCATATGATCGACCATCCCCTCTCACTTGAGGTATACCACTCTATAATCTTTTTCTATTCACCTAGGATAGGTCTATGACTATCATCATCAACCCATCACTCTCAGATTACCCCATCTTACTCCAGGGAGGTCACTCAACCTAGTCCAGATATTTCCCTCTCACTCATGGAAGTTTATATATAATCCTTATCCACCAACATTATCCTCCTCTTCACACTTAGGATGATACCAAAATAAAAAATCATAACATAAAACATGTAAACTACAATAATAATAGCAAAAACATGCCAACTAATAGCCCACTTTTGGCCCAATAAAGCATAAGGAAAACCCATCCCTAACCATAATATGAGGATAAATTATATCATTTCTCAGTTTTCTCACTTTCACTCCCCTTTAAGGATTCAAATAAAACCATACAGATTTACCTTGTTACATGATACCAAAATCAAGGTCTTACAAGGTTTCACACACACCCATATGAAATTCTAGAAATATAACTTTCTATGAAATCTATAACATGGTAAGGAATTCCTACATCATGATTGATGGAGTGTACATTAAAAACACACTTCTAGAGATAAAAATCCTTTTGAAATAAAAAAAACGACCCTAAATATCAATATTTAGGTTTTAAACACGATAAAACATTAAATAGAGGAAGAATGATACATCTAGGGCTAAGATTAGATTTTAATCACAAAGAGAGAACCTGTAAAACAAACACCACTTTAAATGGAAAATTAATAAGGATAGAGGATAATGAATCATCCAAATTAATCTCTCAACACCATTTAATTTGAGTGGGATTTGAAGGAGAAAGAGGGGGAAGTAAAAAAGGAGGTAGAGGAAAAATTTACAAACATGCCCTTTAAAAAAACCACCCAGTGAGTGGGTCACGATGTAGCCACAGGGGCTTTGTCGTGGTGTCTCCCTACTAGGAAGCTCTATGATATGGTACTTGTACGAAGATACATGGGTCCCAAAAATGGTAGTGGGGTCAACCCCCATGCATTGGACCCTTACTTCGTGGTCCTGATACCACATCACAAGTGCCCTAAAATCGGTAGAGTTGTTGTTTCCGACACTTTCGTCGGGGCGCACATGCATCTGTCTATAGGGGAGGACGCGCTGCGCTATTGTTTTGCCCCGCATTCTCGCTTTCCAAAGGCGGTCAGAATTCGTTCCTTATTTAGGGACGTCTGCACCTTGATCGAAACAGGATGATGGGATGTTGGTTCTTCCTTCTGTGGATTACTCCTCGGATCTCATCACCAATTTCGGGTCTCCCTCATAGATTTAATACGTTGTTCGTGAAACTCTTCCTAGTGCCATGTTTCCATGGATGTCGGTTAATTACAATGCTTCTGTCGGGACATTCCAAAGGGTCCGGTCAGGGCAGCAACCTTTAGTCAGGGGAGTAGTCACGTCGAGGCATCAGTAGCATGTCTGGATGCTGGGGAACTGTCATGTCTATCTTTTATCCCTTGTCATAGGGCTTCTCGAGGGCATGGAAGCCCGAGGCATCCCACATCGAGCGCGGGGAATTATATGACATAGACATATATCTGAGGTTTTCCTCAGCTTCCTGTGTTTAACACAGGGTATGCCGCAGGTTTAACATCCAGCGGAGACGGATCAGCCCGATTAGAGCATTAGCTATAATGGATCGGATTGAGGGATTTCCCTTGAAGGGGTGCCGATACCGGGACCAGCCCATGGGCGATTGCGAAGAGGAGCGGAATGGTATGATCTTGCTGGGACATGGTAGTCTGGGTGAGAATCAGGATGGGTGATGGAGAGTTGAATGAAATGGAGGGGGAATGAAATGGGACCATCGCAGGGGCGATAGTGAAGTTGGACTAGAGTCTCGAATAGACCTCCTACGTATCCCCGTGGCAGGGAATCAAAGTCTGTGTAGTTCAAGATGGTGCCGGTGAGCCGGCGTGAAGGTGGACCTTGGCCCAAAGGGCATCGTTAGCGAACCGACGTGAATGTGGACCTTGGTCCGATGGGTGTCGTCAGTGAACCGACACAGGTGAGGACCTTGGTCCGGATGGTGCGGGGCTTACACACTAGGCCGCCCAGGTGCTGGTGACCTAACATGAAGAAGGTCAGAGTGACCAACAGGTGGTGGGCTTGAACCACTGGGAGTATTTCTACGTACCATGCCTTGACATGGATCAAAGACCACGTAGTTCAGGTTGAACGCCGGAAGGCCGACGTGAATGAGGAGGACCAGGGGGTCCTAGTGGTGGTGGAATTGGACCTCATGGAGGCTTCCTATGTACCATACCTTATCACAGATCAAAGACCACGTAGTTCAGGGGGGACGCCAGAAGGCCGACGTGAATGAGGTGGAATAGGGGGGTCCTAATGGTGGTGGGCTTGGACCTCGTGGAGGCTTCCTACGTACCATGCCTTAGCACGGATCAAAGACCACGTAGTTCAGGGGGGACGCCGGAAGGCCGACGTGAATGAGGAGGACCAGGGGGGTCCTAGTGGTGGTGGTCCTGGACCTCGTGGAGGCTTCCTACGTACCATGCCTTAGCATGGATTAAAGACCACGTAGTTCAGGTGGGCTTTGTCGGCGAACCGACGTGAAGGTGAACCCGGGGGTCTACTTTTGGTGGGTGTCGGCGAACCGACATGAATAATGGACCTCGGTCCAATGGGAGATGGGATTGAACCTCAGGGAGGCTTCCTACGTACCGTGTTTTGACATGGATCAAAGACCTCGTAGTTCGGGTTGGTCACAACGGCTTGTCGTCGGACTGGAATGTAGTTTAACGTCATACTGGATGAGGATGAACTCGACGTGAATAAATGATGGGTGGGTTTAAACCTCAGGGAGGCTTCTTACGTACCATGACTTGACATGGATCAAAGACCTCGTAGTTCAAATGATGGAAGTCGTCAGCGAACCGACGTGAAGGTGGACCTTGGTCCAATGAGAGATAGGCTTGAACCTCGGGGAGGCTTCCTACATACCATGCCTTGACATAGATCAAAGACCTCGTAGTTCAAATGGGTGTGTAGTTTAATGTCATGCGGGAAAAGGGTATATAGTTTAACGTCATGCTGGACGAGGGCATGCCGTTTAATGTCATGCAGGATGAGGGAATCCCATGGCCGATGCTCACTCTAAGCTCACGTGAGTCATGCTCGGTGTGAGAAACAAGAGGCAGCAAGGACCTGACAATCACGCCACGAAGGGTGCGTCCGTGAGAAGCGAAGAGGGGCTTATTCATTAGGTAGCCCATGGTGCTGGGACTTACTCCAGGATGGAGGCCCGAAGTGCGGCAAAGCACAACAAAAGAGGTATTTGGGTCCAATGATGGGAGGTGCCTCGTTCCCTATCACGCCCTCCACTGACCTTGGTAGTGGGGAAGTACGGAGATTCAGGGGTGCAGCCTTCTGCAAGAGGTGATAAGGAGCTTACACCAAGGTGGTTTCCATTCTCCCATGGACATAAGCTACTCCGAGAAGGAGGATATCATCCCTTGTGGAGGGGGTGACCCCGTCTCTGTGGAGACGGGTGGTGTAAAAAATGTCCGAGCTAAGGGGACCCTTCGTGCGAGGCACGGGGTCGGGTCACACTTTAACGTCATGTGTTGAGGATATGGTGCTTGGCATTTTAACGTCCTGCAGCTCGGACGAGGTGGGTTCACTCCACACCCCAAGGACTTACATAACTGGTACCCTCTTCTCCTTGGGGGAGGTAAGGTACCAGTAAGGCCGTGGTCAAGGGGGGTCGTAGAGCGGACCATTGAGGGGTCCACGTTAGCATGGCTATGTGAAGAATCAATAGCCGTTAGCGTGCCTATGCGAAGAAGAATTAGGAGATGCAACGCTATGAGTGGTGTTGTCCGTGGGACTTTGAAATCACATCGTGCAAACCAGGAGGGTCGCACAGGAAGAGGAATTTCCAAGCAAAGGAGTGTGCTTCACGAAGTGTGGTGCCTTGGCCTTAGCATGGGGAAAAGGTGTGAGTGGAGAGTGCTTCGCAAAGTGGAACAGTATTCACGGAGCACTGCCTCGCGAAGTGGAGGTGCCTCGCGAAGCAGGGTGCTGCGAAGCAGTGTTCTTCATGATGTGTAGCAATCCTGCCTTAACATGGGTATCATTAGTACATGATGGGTGTTTCGCAAAGCATAAACTCTCAGCGGCTGCCCAAGTTCCCTTGGGAATACCCCTCCTTCGCGAATGCCCTTGAGCTTCGCAAAGGGCTTCCCTCTCGGAAGAGGGGCTCAAAACGAGAAAAAGTGAAGGCGTCACGTGAAGTAGAAGTACCTCGTGGAACTCATGATTCCCGGGGCAAAGGGTGCTTCGCGATTCGGGAGAGGAGGAGCCGTAAGGTCGGATTGTCTGTCCTTTGGGACTCAGGGGGAGCCTAGTATTTATAGTCAAGGGGCGCCGCAAAGTAGAACTCCTGCGCCACATAAGGTGCTTCGCGGCGCGCTCGTGAACGTCAAATTCATTTGCGGAGAGGTACCACCTCCGGTGCATCGCGGCAGGCTCGCGAACGTCAAATTCGTTCGCGGAGAGGTACCGCCTCCGGTGCTTCGCGGCGGGCTCGCAAACGTCAAATTAATTTGCGGAGAGGTACCGCCTCCGGAGCTTCGTGGCAGGCTCGCGAACGTCAGGCCATTCGCGGAGAGGACCGCCTCCGGAGCTTCGCGGGACCGTGATGCTCGGGGGTGCTGCGCGTCGGTGCTTCGTGAGGCAGCGTGCAGGGCTTCTTTTTCATCCCTTCCTTTCGTGCAATATTTTGGCACCAACAAATTCCCCCCTCAGACTTGGAGCCGCGGAGGGATGGAGGCTCAAAGTCTGAGGGAAAATCGCCAAAATTGTCGGCAGTTCACGATGCGACTTCGCGAAGGGGGCCCGCGGTGCTGACCGGGGCCCCGGGATCCGGACGCGCCGCGATGCTCCGCGCGGGCAAGGTGCGCCGCGAAGCTCCGAGGTCGCCACCTATAAATAGGGGGCCGAACTCTTTTGTCTTCATGTGATTTTATTGTCATTTTTCACTCTCGATTTTGTGAAGCTCCGTGTACTACACGCCTGCTCTCCGCGACTCGAGCTTCACGGCGAACCGCGGGTCTCCGACTCCACGACCACGCCAATCGAACTCCTGTTTGCCGGCCTAGGTCAGACTCCGCGGCTTGGTCTCACAACCGACCTTCGCGAGCCGGCTTCGCGATCCAGCTTTGCGATCCTTTTTGAAAAAATTCTTTTCTGAGTGTCGGAACCGAGATGGACCATCGAGAATCTGTATTGGGGGTACTTGCAGATGTCGTCCGTCGGGATGAGATGACCAACTATCCGGGCCTTGGAGAGATGTTCCGAAGCCACTCAGACGACATTTCTTTGATAGAGCTGCTGTCGGAGGGTCAGATGAATTATCCGCAGTGCAAGAAGCTGCCATTGTACGAATTCGGGTTGAGGGATGACGTCTTCATCCATGAGGCGAGTAGGGACGAACCAGCTTGCTGGTTTAGGATCATGCCATGTTAGCACCAATTTTTCAGGGCGACCGATGGTCATGCGCAGGAGGACTTCACACCCGTCACCGCCGACTGTCTCTACAACCATGTGAACAATATTGATGGGAAGCCACTGCAACCGGAGACTTCCCCTCCTCTCCACCGTACCATGCTGAAGGCTTATTTTCAGTATTCGAAGAAAGGGTGGTCCGATGAGTGGGACCTACGCCAGGGTGGAAACTTTACTGATGACTGGGCCTGGGCCTACTGGGTAGGTGCCTCATTCTAGGAGTTTGGGTCCGAGCTGAGGAGAGTGGGTTTATATGAGGCGGCATGGGCCTCCCAATTCCACATTTACCAACTGAAACAAATGATTCCGGAATTGCTGAGCAGATGGTCGTCTAGGACCAATACTTTTCACCTACACCACGGGGAGGTGGGAATCAGCCTGTGGGATGTCCACCGGATTTCAGGGGTTCTGATCTTGGGGGCCATGTATGATGAGTTCCTCCCCATCATGAGCACGTGGGAGGATACAGAGCAAATGCCGCGACTGGCGTCAGTGCTGATGGCACTTGTCCCTGGAGAGGACAAGGAGGCAGTAAGGGATGTCCACTTTAAGAAGTGGTTCAAGTGCTTCCTGAATTTCCAAGAAAATTGAGAGTTTCCTCCGAGGCCTCGAACTTGTCTGAGGGCGGTCCAACGGGGTAAGGAGAACTTGTATTGGAGGGTCTTGGAGGACAGCCAATGGAAGACTTGGGTTTTTAGTGTCAGCACTGAACAATAGCCTATAGTCAGGCTGGCGGCGTTCATTGCGGCTCTCATCTGCGGTTGGATCCTACCAGTGAGGGATACGAGCATGGGGGTGCGACCCAGCTCGTTCATCATGGCGTCCATGCTGGCCATGAGGCAGCGTGTCAATCTGAGGATTCCAATGCTCGCCAAGATGTACAGAATGCTGCGGCACATTAGCGAGGGCAAGAAGCCTCCAAGGATATGCGGTCCCTTCCACCTCTTGTATGGGTGGATTACGGCGCACATTAGGGGGATTTATGAGTATCCAAACCCTATCTCGCCGCCGGGATCAAACTTCTGCCCCTCTATCCTGAATGCAGCCGGGAGCTTCCCGTTCAAACTAACCGTGCCGATGGTGCTGAACCAGGTGTGGAGGGCAGATGAGTTTAATTTCCACCCCTTCCCATTGCTGACAGGGATACTCACTGATGACGGGCGGGGAACGGAAAAGCACCGGGCTTACCTCTTGGCCTTTTGAGGTAGAGTTTTGGTGGAACGAGTGGATCGTGAGCCGCTCTGTGAACCGTACACCCCGCATCGGTTTGCGAGGTAGTTCTGGTGCCTCCAGCGGCTGACCCCGCAGGTCTACTGGGAGGTGCGTCACGAGGAGCACCCGTGTGTGATGAGGCAGCTGCGGCTCATGTTAACACAGGAAGATGGGAATATGCGAATTGCACTGCCTCCATCCACCGCCGCTTTCGGATTGGTGAGGGAGTATGCCATTAGTTGGGAGGCTGCTTACCTAGGGGAGATGCTGAAGCAGCCAACTATTCGGGTTGGTGACGGTGGGCCTCCTCTATCCCGAGGTCAGGGTCGGAGGGCAGCTAAGGCCTCTCGCAGTGGCGGGGCTACCGTGGCGGTGAGACCCGCACCGGCCGAGGGTGTGGCAGTAGTGGCGGATCCGGTGATTCTGAAAGAGAAGGGCCATCCGGAGGGGCGTCCACCGAGGGAATTTCATAGGATATCCACTCAGGCTCTGGGGAAGCGGCTGCGTCATATTGACATGGTAGAGGATGCCGTCTTCCCAGAGGCCTGGGACATTTGGGATGTCAACCGGCAATTCCTCAGTCCACCAGAGATATGGGTGCACTTGAATCGCCTCAGGATGGAGTTACCATGCATAGGCCCAGTCTGGGCTGGTTTCATGGCGTCTCCGGCGGAGGCAGAGTAATACTTGGACGAGCTGGAGGATTAAGTTCACTCCAGTGGTGTCCCTCGCCCAATGACAGACCGGGTGAGGGTACTACTAGATCAAACGGTCCCCCCACAGTTGTCAGCCGCCGATCTAAGGGAGCGCTTCCCCCTGCTGGAAGAATCAGAGGACTCCTCTCAGGAGGATGAGGCTGGAGGAGGGAGCCCGTTGGAGGAGGGCGAGGTCGGAGATCAAGGCTCGGATTCTGATGATTTCGTAGAGACTCTCGAGGTAGCATTATGAACTTCTTTCCTTATGGCCCGTTCTTGGGTCATTATGGACTTCTCACCGATGTTTGATCCATGCAGGAGGAACTTGTACACATGCCTCGTTCTCGTCCCTCGGCGGGTGATGATGCAGCACCTTCAGATCCCGCGCCTATAGCTGCATCCAGTTCCGCATCTGGTGGGACTAGAGCACCCGAGGTGGCTCCTCCGGAATCTCCAAACCTTCCAACAGTATACGGAGGGCCTCGCCTCAGGGTCCTGTCAGTATCAGCTCAAGAGCAGCACCGAGAGGTCGATCTCTGTAAGTTTCCTCTACCGGTTTCCTTGTCTTAATATGTAGACTATGCCCATTAACGTTTATGTCCCTCTATGTCGTGCAGTTCTCCGACTGGCGTGGGCTGCTGTGGCAAGGCTAGTCGGGATTTCTGGTGGCATTCCTCCTAGGGGCATTCTGGTGACGGTGGCGATAGTCCCCCCATCTACCCGAGCTGCAACACACATCATCACTGGCGGGACCACTAGTAGGGCTATGCCCGAGGTCATTGAGGTGGACTCTGATGAAGAGGATTGACCGGCCGATACCACTCCTATCGCGCCTGCTTCGGCGCCAGATGTCGCGCTGGATTCAACGCCAGATGCATATCCTGCCGAGGACTTCCTGCGGGCGTATCCTGCGTACGAGCCTGCCAATCGTGCCGACTGGGACGAAACGACCTCTGATGAGGAAGACAGCAGCATAGTCCGCTGCCGGTCGTGGAAGCTAATCATGCGCTTCATCAAGGACACCCCCAAGCGCTATGGCTGGACGAAATGGATAGACTACGCTCACTGCTGCGTGAACTGTGCGCTGGGGGAGTGGACGCCCAACGTCCTCACGCGCTCGTCCAAGATCTTATGGCTGAGAAGATCCGAGAGCATGATCATGGGCTCAACGTGGGATGGCAGCGGAGGAAGGAGACAAACATCAAGAAGCTCTAGGAGGCTGAAAGTGAGGTCCAACAGTTGCAGACCCGGGCGAATGAGCACTCAGCCTCTCTTAATGCACAATCTGAGTTGATCTCATGGTTAAAGTCCCAGCTGGCAGAGGCAGAGGAGCATATGAGGAAGTCTTCTAGAAAGATGGATGCCATTCAGGCTAGGGTAGAGAGGGCCAGAGCCAAGGCTGACGAACTGCGCCCCGCTGCTGCTGAGGAGGAGTGGGAGCTGAGTCAGTGGAAAAAAGTCTTGGACACCACAAGCCAAAGGGTGGCGGAGCTGCAACGCTCTTTTGAAGGGGTCAACTCGTCCATGGGGGGAGTCGACCCCCGGGTACTGTAACAAACTAAAAACCTTTCATTGGTACTTTCGCGCTTCAATTTATTCCTTATTTGTTTTTAATGTCGTGGCATGTATGATTTCCACTGTTTTAATAGGATCGTTACATCCCTACAATGTTTGCGGGACGTTCGATGATAATTCCCCAAGCCCACGTGGGTCAAGCCCGTTGTGAGAAATAGGAGATAGTTTCCTTCTCATCCCACCTAACATACGAGTGGAGACCATGCTCCGGGAATCCGGGATTTGGATTACCAGTCCGGATTTCTGAAATATGGGAGAGTCTTGGCCAGAGAATTCTCAAAACAACCGAATTACCGTTTCTTCAGCATGCCCTCATGCACGAACGGTGCAATGCCAGGGGCACTGAAATCGATCCGAACATACGGAAATAGGAAGCGTGAATTACGATGCCCAAGATTCGGAGCACTGTGGGGATGGCATGACAATAAAGGACAACCGTTAATCATGGAGTAAAAGCGGTATCCTTACTGCGTTAGCCTGAAATGGGGACAAAAAATGAGGGTCGACCATTGACCATGTTCGAAACACGGGACCATGTCACAAATTTTGTCAGTCAATATTTTGAGATGTTGACCCAGGACAGTTGGCGGACCATTGTTCGAACATTCATACTGTTAGGGGGTCCTTCCAAACATGACCAGTCTTCCGAAACGTTGGCCCAGGACGGTAGGTGAGCCGATGCGGCATGAGACCAGGCCATTAGGGGGTCCCTTCAGACGTGAAAGGGGACGAGGGTATGAATAAGAGGCACGCAAAGCGTGGATTATGAAGTGATGGTTTGTCCGAATAGAATCTGACACGTAGGAAGTTACACCACCGTGGTGGGAGTATGCCAGATGGGAGCGTTGTTTTGGTCATGGATCCTTCCTTCTTTGGGACAGGGCCTCTCTAGTGAGGGGTCCGACCAGGGGGCCGGAAATGGGAAGGATGGGATTGATGATTTCTATGGGCTGGACCCTAGGAAAAATACCAGGGTGTCTCTACGTATCCCATGAGGATGGAAAATCAATCCATACGTAGTTCTGGAAGCATAGTTTAACGTCATGCAGGATGATGAGAAGCCTGGCCATGTTGGTACACATCCTGCCAAAAATACTAAGCCCATGTGAGCCATCCTCAGTGTGGGAAACAAATAGTGGTGGGACTTTCCCAACACAGAAAAGGGGAGGTTAGGGTGGAGAGATGCTTGGTGAATACCGGCCCCATGATACTAACACACCCATGTGGTGCACTTAGATGCGCGAAGAGATAGAGCCGAATATGTTGGAATTCCACTTGAACATGAGGAAGTGGAAATGTGTGAATCATGATGCTCGAGATTTGGATCACAATGACGATGGCATGAAAATAGAGGATAACTATTAACCGTGGCGGAAACACAGCGTCCATATCACGTTATCCTAGAATGGGGAAAAACTAATGAGGGTTGACCGTTGACCATGTTCGAAACATGGGACCATGTCGCAAATGTTGTCAAAGATCCTTAGGGACGTTGGCCCGAAACAATTGGAGGTCCCTTAGGTCCAGCATCCATGGAGAGCCCTTAAGCCTAGTATCCATGTCGTCCGAGGGTCCTTTTGGATGTGGAAGGGGATGAGGATCCAAATAGCAAGCTCTTGAAGCTTGGTCATGGTACGAGGGGAATGTCCCCATGAAAATCACACACTTCAGGCTCTTTGTAAAAATACATCTGAATACGACAACGAGACATATTAGATAGAGGGAGCAGAGTCCTTTTCAATAGGGAGATCTTAGTTTAGGGTCGTAGA
The DNA here is from genome assembly GCA_963277665.1 of Viscum album. Taxonomy (NCBI): domain Eukaryota; kingdom Viridiplantae; phylum Streptophyta; class Magnoliopsida; order Santalales; family Viscaceae; genus Viscum; species Viscum album. Next base: position 1,464,781,509 of record OY728138.1, on the reverse strand, counting down.
ATTCGGACCAAAGGGCGGGTGGAAACATGGGAGGCACATGGTGGAGTAACTCAAACACCTGGCGTGAATGGGAATAGGGGGTGTGTACGGTGAGGTGAACAACCTGACGTGAATGAGGATATAATCCCATATCACACTGCACGACCCCCTTGGGATAGGTTTTAGGTCAAGGGACTCAAAGCGAAAGTTAGGCTGGGCCCACGGGGAAGTGCCCGGGTGCTCCTACGTATCTCATAAGGATGAGAATCAAGCCTCACGTAGTTCTTGAAAGAGTCTTAGTTTATAGTATTAGAACTCAGACCATGAATGGGTAAGGGGAGCAGGGGACACATGGCAAGGTGGTTACAAAACCCGACATGAATGAAGACCTAAGCCCTACATACCATATGTTCTCTAGGGAAATGCTTGAGTCAAGGGATCGAACACGAAGGTTAGGCTGAGCCTGCGGGGAAGTGCCCGGGCGCTCCTACGTATCTCATGAGGATGAGAATCAAGCCATACATAGTTCTGAAGGGCGACATGGTAAGATACCAGTGCCAGGGAAAAAGGGGAGTGCGGGCGTGGCCCTTTCACTAAAAGAAGCGGAATTTGATAAATCTTGTTTGTCCTTTAAGGTGAGTGGTTTTTTTTGTGAAGCGACAGGCCTAGGGTAGCAGGTCCTGGTGTCTCCACAAGAATCAATCTGTGATAGGCATTGAAAAATGGCATGGCACATGACCAATACCCAACGTGATGTCCTCTACAACGAGGTCATCACAATGCAGTTCCGTTTTTCGTCGTGTGGCCAGGACGATAATGTCACAGTTTAGGGTCGTGTGATAGGACCAAGCATGCATTTTAACGTCATGCAGCACAGACGTAGCAGAGGCGATGCTAGGCGGGGAATGTGCACAGTGTCATGAAACACAATTGATGGAGACATGATCCCACATCACACTGTACGCCACTCCGAGAGGGAGGCCTCACGCCGAGGGGCCTATATAGAGGTAAGAGGTGAAAAGAGGGGGGGAGAGACTAGCTCCCTAAATGGGCTGGACCTGAAGACAAGGCGTCCGGGCGGTTCTATGTATCCCATGAGGATGGGAATCAAGCTGAAAGTAGTTCTAGATGGATCTTAGTTTATGGTCTTAGAGCTCGGACCATAAATGACGACAACTTCCCGAGTAAGAGAAGACGTCAAACCGATACCTAAGCCCCGTGAGTTAAACTCGGTGTGGGAAACAAGGGGGGGGGGATCCTCATCGAAATACTTGGGGCGTCCATCAAAGGGGAGTCGGCAGAGAGCCCCGAAGGACACCTTTGACATGGCTTGTTCCCCCAACGCGCAGACGTGCACAGAGGAATAGTACCAAGAGTTCCAAGACTCTACTTGGACATGATGAGACTGGAGAAGGATGTGAATCGTGTAACCGACATTTTGGGATTAATGGGGTTGGCGCGGAAATAGAGGAAAATTGTTAACCATGGTGGAAAAAATAGTCTCCATATCGCGTTATCCTAAGGTGGGAACAACAAATGAGCATCGACCGCTGACCATATTCGCAATGTAGGATTTTATCGATTTGTTGTCCAAAACCCTCAGGGGCATTGGCCCGTAACGGTAGGATATCCCTTGGGCATAGTATCCAGGATGTTCTTGGGGGGTCCCTCCGGGTGTGAAAGATGATGGAATCCCTGATGCAGGGATACACAAAGCCTGGAATGTGGGTGCGGACGTGTCCGAGTAAAGTTTGGCATTCCAGGAAATAAACCAGAGTACCCTTAGGCACATTGGTGAACCACTGAAAAGGGTCGACAGAATACCTCGGGAGGGAGAGGTAAATGGCGTGGTTATGACAAGACTGGCATGAATGAGGACATAATCCCATACCATGCCATATACACCCCTCGTGGAGGAAGGGTAGGCCAAGGAGCCAAGATGAGATGGAGATTCCTGAGAGATGGGGCTAGACTCGAAGCCTAGACATCCAGGTGATCCTACGTATCCCATGAGGATGGGAATCAAGCCACACATAGTTCTCTAGATGCAGTTTAACGTCATGTGGGACAAAAAGGGGAGTAATATACCCCCAAACAAGGGAGGTGTACGATACGGAAAATAAATCGACGTGAATGAGGACATAATCCCACACCACACCATACACTCCTATAAGAGAGTACCTGGGCCAGGGGCCCGAAAAGGCCAAGGGGCCTGAGGCTAGGCCTTGGTGAGGGAGGCATGAGGCTGGGCCTCGGTCAGGACGACCTGACTAACTTGTAGTTTAACGTCTTGCAGCAAGGACGGGGAAAGAGATAACTATATTTCGTTCGGGGATGTGTACAGCATGGCAAGTAAACTGATGTGAAATATGACTTAATCCTACACCATGCCGTACATTCCTTATAAGAGAATCGGGGCCGTGGGCCCGATCGTTGGCACCACCCAGAGGGAAGTTTGTCGCTTCAGGATGGGGCAGAACAAGTTACTGCACTCGATGTTTGGGCCATCTTGGGGTGGATCCGAGGATCCAGGACACTGTTGACCATGTTCTAAACACAGCATTCCTATGGTAACCTGATATGGGAGCAACAAATGAGCGTCGACCATTGAAAAAATTCGCAACGCGGGACTTGTATCGGCTTGTTGCTTGGAAACCCTCGGGGGCGTTGGCCCGTATCGGTAGGAGAGCCCTTGGGCGTAGTATCCAGGCTGTTCTTGGGGGTCCCTCTAGGTGTGAAAAATGATGGAATCCCAGTCAAGGAGTGGGTGAAGCATAGCTGTATCCATCCAAGAAAGAGGCGAACATATCCAGGGGGGACGTGCAGCCGGGTCGAGGCTTGCTCGATGTGAGTTGGGGAAAAAGTGTGCACCCTGCCATATGTCTTGACCCGAGGGGAAGATTTTGGCTTTTGGGCTGGGCCAACGGACGAAGTATCCGAGCGTTCCTATGTATCCCAATAGGATGGGAATCAATCCATACGTAGTTCTTGAAGACCATGCAGTTTAACGTCATGCAGTGAGGACGTGGGAGGATAGAAGAACGGGAGTGGGCACATGGTGCAACCCTTACAATCCTTGTATGAGCGGGGCTGTATGAGCAGGGCTAAGAAAGCCTACTCCTCGCTATGCAAGGACCCTCCAAGGAAACTATTCCCAAGGGGGATAATGGAAGAGAAGAGCTTGGGGATGGGCTCAAGACGAGGCGTCCGAGCGTTCCTACGTATCCCATTAAGATGGGAATCAAGCCACACGTAGTTCCTGAAGCGCAGTTTAGCGTTGTTCTGGACGAGAAATGTGTCTCAACTGGGTATATGTACAGTACGGAGGGTAACCCGACATGAATGAGGATGTAATCCCACACCACATCGTACAATCCCATAAGAGAGTCCGAGTCGACGAAGGCCAAGGGGACCGAGGCTGCGCATTGGTCAGGAAGGCCTGACTGGCTTGCAATTTAACGTCTTGCAGTAAGGACGGGGGACGGGGGCCCGAGGAGGCCAAGGGTCCTGAGGCTGAGCCTCAGTCAGGAAGGCCCTACTGGCTTGCAGTTTAACGTCTTTCAGTAAGGACGGGGGCCGAGGGCCCGAGGAGGCCAAGGGGCCTGAGGCTGATCCTTGGTCAGGATGGCCTGACTGGCTTGCAATTTAACGTCTTGCAGTAAGGATGGGGGCCGAGGGCCCGAGGAGGCCAAGGGGCCTGAGGCTGAGCCTCGGTCAGGAAGGCCTGACTGGCTTGCAGTTTAACGTCTTGCAGTAAGAACGGGGGGGGGGGGGATCTTAGTTTAAGGTCATAGAGCTCGGACCATTTTGCGGTTTATCGTCCTGCAGGACGACGATGCAGTTTAAGGTCATGCATGACCATATAGTTTAAGGTCGTGTTGGACCATACAGTTTAAGGTCGTGTTGGACCATACAGTTTAAGGTCGTGTTGGACCATACAGTTTAAGACCGTGTTGGACCATAAAGTTTAAGGTCCTGTTGGACCATACAGTTTAAGGTCATGTTGGACCATACAGTTTGAGGTCGCGTTGGACCATACAGTTTAAGGTCGTGCGGGACCATACAGTTTAAGGTCGTGTGGGACCATACAGTTTAAGGTCGTGTTGGACCATACAGTTTAAGGTCATGTTGGACCATACAATTTAAGGTTGTGCGGGACCATACAGTTTAAGGTCATGCGGGACCATACAGTTTAAGGTCATGCGGGACCATACAGTTTAAGGTCGTGAGGGACCATACAGTTTAAGGTTGTGTTGGACCATACAGTTTAAGGTCGTGCGGGACTATATAGGATCAGGCAAAGTACTTCTTGAAGAACCTGGCATTGGTGGGAGGAGTTACGCGCTCACCATCCGTGGTCACCAAAGAGTACGCCCTGTTGGGGTAAACCTTATGGATGATATAAGGCCCTTCCCATTTGGGTTCTAGCTTGGGCAGTTTCCTATCGGGGATCATTGGCGCTCGAAGGGCCAGCACTAGGTCGCCCTGTAGAAAAGAAGGGAGGCGAACCTTCTCGTTGAAGGCCCTCACTCTCTTATTCTGATGCCTTTCCAGATTGTGCAGGGCATGGAGCCAGTTCTCGTCCAGTGCTTCTAATTCAGCTAGACGGATTTCGGCCACCTCATCTGGAGCCTGCTGGTCATAGACTGCAGTGCGTAACGATGGTAGCTGGATCTCAATGGGTAGGATGGCTTTATCCCCATACACCAGGGAATATGGGGTCACCTGGGTAGAGTTGCGAGTCGTCGTCCGATAATCCCAGAGGGCGTTGGGGAGCCTGTCTCTCCAACTTTTCTTGTTCTGAACAACCATCTTCTGCAGAATGTTAGAGAGGGTTTTGTTGAACGCATTGATCTTTCCGTTTGCCTGCGCGTGATAGCGGGAGGTATGGTTCGAATGGATGTCATACTTGGAATACAATTTCTTCAGCTCAGCCGCTCGGAAGTTGGTGTCGTTATCGGTGAGGACGGCATGAGGGACCCCAAACCGATGGATAATATTGGATCTCACAAAGTCGAAGATGGAACGAGCCTTGACCTCTTTGAGTGGAACCGCCTCTGCCCACTTGTAAAAGAAATCTGTAGCAGTCAAGATGAACCTACACTGGTGAGCCGTTTCCGGTGGATATAGTCCCACTACATCAAGTCCCCATACCGCAAATGGCCAAGAGTACTTGGTGGGGTGGAGGGGCTCTGGTGGCCGATGCAGGAAGTTGGCGTGAACTTGACACGCATGGCATCTCTTGGAATACCCGATACAATCGTGGATCACAGAGGGCCAGAAGTACCCCAACCACCAGATTTGATGGGACAACATCGGCCTAGCTTGATAGGAACCACAGGAACCGGCGTGAACCTCTTGTATAACTTGAGGAATCTCTACTCCTTGAATGCAATGGAGTAGGACGCCATCGAATCTCCGCTTATAAAGGATCTGTTCAAGACTGGGGCCGCTCTGAAGGGTAAATTACAGCGCACGACGTCAGATTCGCTCGCTCTCGGCCCAGTCATCCGAGAGGCGACCATTTTGGAGATACTAGACAAAAGGTGCCCTCTAGTCGGGAGTGGCTTAAACCACTGTGTCTGACGAACCTAGGACCCCTGACGTAGAGGGCCCAGCGGTGAGATGACTTACCCGCATTCCATCATTGTCCTCTTGGGTGATGGGGGAAATGACTCTCTGGTGTGCCACATGTATGATCAAATCATCTTGCTCGAGTTCTACGAGCGACACAGCTATGCCAGCCAAGGTGTCTTCTTGACCGTTCTGTGACTATGGGACATGGGTAATCTCTGGTCGAGAAGAGAACTAGGCCATTAGGTGGAGGGTTCACTCCAACAATGGTACAAGCTCTGGCTTCCTGACGACATAGTCACCATTGACCTGCTTGATTACCAGCTCGGAATCTACTTTCACATGTAGATGGGGAACGTCGATCTCAAGGGCCAACTCGAGGCCGGTGATGAGAGCCTGGTACTCTGCTTCGTTGTTAGTAAAACCTTCTGACAATAGGAACGAGTATGGCAGGACGGCTTGCGCCGGGGTAATGAAGAAAATACCCAGGCCCACTCTGTTGAGCTTAGGATCGTTGAGCCTCCTACCGGTGGGGCTCCGGGAGGCACCGTCGAAGTGCATTTTCCAACATGGGACGACATGATTGACTAATAGAATCATCTCATCAAGAAAATCCAGGTCCAGGGATTGATCCATAGAGGTTGGATGGGAAGCTAAAATGTCTGCCAACGCATGTCCTTTAATGGCCTTCTGAGGTACGAACCTGATATAAAACTGCTAGAGAATCATTGCCCACCATGCTAATCGGCCAGTAAACATGGGGTGGTTCAGGATGTACTTCAGTGGGTCTACCCGGGAGACCAATTGTACCTCATGGTGCTGCAGGTAATGCCGGAACTTCTGTACAGAAAAGACGAGCACAAGGAAGCTCTTTTCGATAGGGGCGTATCTGACCTCTGTATCGAGAAGCATGCGACTGAGATAGTAGAGATTGTTCTCAGTACCCTCATTATTCTTCTGGGCGAGCAGTGCACCGAGGGATCATTCCAGGGCGGTCACGTAAAGGACCAGTGGCTTTCCAGAGATGGGTGGCATCAAAACCGGAGGTTGGAGCAGATACTACTTGATTTCCTCGAAGGCGGTCCGACACTCCTCATCCCATTCGTAGGCGGCACCCTTCTTCATGATCCGGGAAAAGGGCTTACACTTTCTGGCCAGATTCGTGATGAATCGGCGTATATAGGCTATGTGGCCTTGGAGACCTCGGAGTTCCCGAATATTGCTCGGGGGAGGCATTTGGCTGATGGCCTTGATCTTCTCGGGGTCGATCTCAATGTCTCGGTATCTAACAACAAAGCCAAGAAACTTCCCAGAGGTGACCCCGAAGGCACACTTCAACGGGTTCATCTTTAGGTGATGGGAACAGAGGAAACAGAAAACTTTCTCAAGGTCTTTGAGATGGTCCTGGCGCTGACTTGATTGACCACTGGGTCATCTACATAGCATTCCACCAGCATACTGAGAATCAGATTGAATATGCGATGCATGGCCCTCTGATAAGTGGCACCTGCATTTTTCAAGCCGAAAGTCATAACCTAGTAGCAAAAGGTACGTTGGGGAGCCATGAAGGTAGTGGAATCCTCGTCCTTGGAGGCCATCCGGATCTGGTTGTACCCGGAATACCCATCCATGAAAGAGAGAACTTGGAACCCGTCCGTGGAATCAATCAATAACTTAGTCACCGGGAGTGGGAAGTCATCCTTTGGGCAGTGGAGATTAAGGTCGCGAAAGTCGATGCAGACTCTGATATGCCCATTCTTCTTCCTGACTGGCACAATGTTGGCAATCCACTTGGGGTACTCGAATTCCTTAACGAAGTTGGCTTTGATAAACTTGTCAACTTTGGCCTCAACCATAGCACCATGAGAAGGGTGCATCTTCCTGGGAGGCTGCCTAAACCCATGATGGTTTGTCGGGAGGCCCAGACAGTGAACAACTACCTGGGGATCTAGTCCTGGCATCTCATTATAACTCCAGGCAAACACGTCATGGTGTTGTTTGAGAAATTCTATGTACCGCTGTCGCTCCTCGGGGGACATGGCTGCACTGATCAATGTGGGTCTCGGATCTGCCTCGCTACCAAGGTTCACCTGTACCAGTTCATCAACTGTGGTAGATACGCCTTCCTCAGAGGCGGGGGGAGCATCCTCTAGGTCTTCCTCTCCACCAGTGGAGGGATTTCCCGCAACGGGAGATACTTCTGGGCTATTAAAACCTGAGGGGAAGCTGGTACCGGCTTGGGCAGCAGTGGTCATCATATCAGGAGACTCACTCGCCATTGAGACCATAGCAATGAAGGCAGTCAGCCCTATCCCATCTGGCCTTCGGCCTAAAGGGCCATGTTTGATGACATCAAAGCAGCGGTGACGTGTCGGCCTGAGTCGGTTGATTCCCGCCCGACAGAAGAGACACGTATGGCGTACCGCCATTGTCATAAGCTTGAAATTTCGGTACCACACAGGGGTAGGAGGTTCCAGGATCACCTAATCCTGGTTGGTGTAGGAGTACGAGGTGATTTTCCATCGTCGCTTGGACACGGGAACACATCTTCCTTGCGTACCCAAAACAACAAAACACTTCCCCATGTCGGGGGTCGTGGCCTCCAATCGGTGGATCGAGAGGATGTAGGCGTCATCCATGCTTGCCCAGGGATCACTTGTGACCGGGGAGGGTTCATCCTCACTTACTAGGATTTTCTTATCCTTACTCTTGTAATAATCAGCATCTAGATAGTGGGCCTCACAAGAGGTGAAAGGAGATGCATCTCCTTGGAGCACGCCTAATCGACCATTGAGAGAGTATTTGAGGCACTGGTGATACGACGAAGGGACTACTGCATGCAGATGGAGCCATGGCCTACCCATGAACGTGTTGTAGGTGGTGTCCTGAGAGATGACCATGAACTCAGTGCTGGAAATTAGGCCACTGAACTGAGTCTTCAGGCAGATCTTGCCAACTGGGGTTTTCTCGGTCTTGTCGTATCCCTGGATTCTGAGGTCAGAGGGAGTTAAATCATCTTCAGACAGACCCATCTTTCGCAGTGTCCGAGTTGGGATTAGGTTGATTCCGGAACCCATGTCAACGAGGCAGCGGCATACTTCCACACCATTGAAGTGGCCAGTGATGTACAACGAGCAAATATTCCCCTGTATAGGAAGGTCCCCATCTTCACCGGAGAACGAAATAACCGCCTGACACTCGGCGTTCTCAATTGCCTCGACATGGAAGGCTTCTGCAGCTGCTACCTCCGTCTCAAACTGAAGGGGGCTCCTTAGGGCCTCGGAAAGTGCCTCGCGCATTTCAGACGATAGGTGAAGGGACTCAAGGATATAAAGCCTTGCTGGAATGCCGGCCAGGTGCTTCAGAACATCATACTTTCGTGCCAAACGCGAGCCTCTGCTTATAGGAAGTCGTTCTATAGTTGGAGGCATAGCGGGTCCTGCCGGTTGAACTGGCCGTTGGCTAGTGCCGGGTACATCCTGCTGCCTACTAGTTGAATCCTGGAGAGTAGTCACCGGACTAGGATCAGACAGTGGAGACTGGCCTGTAGCTGGGCAAGACTGACTGTGATACGAACGAGGCAACTCTTCCTGATCTAGTAGCACAAACGGCGATAGAGGTAGAGCTGAGGGCGTCATATGGGGTTGCGCGTGCTGAGCTCTGTTCTGAGCCTTCTGTCTGGTCTCAGTAGCGTGCACGAATTGGATGAAAGTGCCTGCTAACGTGCCTCGACGACCGGCTTGGTTGTGGTTCCGCTGATGTTGACGTCGGCTGGGGATGTTGGGGAGGCTCGGCTGGCATTCCCCTTCGCCGGGAGTCATATAAGTCTTTACCAGCTCCACGATGTTAACCGAAGCATACCCTTGGCTGTCGCTCGACGAGTCATCCACTACCGGGCGGATTCTGGGAGGAATCCTCATTTCAGGGGGCCTAAAGTCGCCAAGAGTGCGGGATGACGACGGCACTGGCAGAGCGCGTTGTTTCTTCTTGCGTCATCGCTGCTTGCCCTTTTGGGAAGAGGTCGACTGTGAAGGAGATACAGAGGTACTGGCTACTTCTTCTGAAGGTTTTGGCTGCTTTAGGCGTGCCCGGATGATACCATGGGCACAGACGACGGTTTTTTCGGGCCATCCAGTCGTCATATCTCTAGGACCCGCGGCTGGGAACCTGCTGCCACTCGCCTTCACTGTCGCTACCGATCTCTGACCCTGCAAAGACACCCGCCACTTGTGTTGGTGCCAGGACCAACCTGACTATGTTTTTGTTGATCTGGTCTTGGATCCAGTCTTTAAACACATAGCATTGCTTGAGGTTGTGCCCCAGAATCCGATGATAAGGATAATAGTTGGGGTGATCGGTAAGATTCTCCTCTTCCAGCCTTCTGCACTCGGGTAGGCGCACAATCCCTTGCTCTAGAGAACTTTGGAAATAACCAGGGACCTGATTCTCGTTGAATGAATAAGTCTGGTGCCTTCTTTCCGGATAGGGGACCATGGGGGCTTGGCCTTGACGAGGGGACGGAGGGGTATGCCGAGGAGGCGGCGCCTGATTGTATCGCCTAGGTGGAGGTGGTGCATTGCGCGGGGGAACCTGTCGATTCTGAGGCGGTCGCTGCTGGGCAGGAGCCTACGCTTGAGGTGGAGGACCTCTGCGGGGTTGCAGGGATGGTGCCGCTGGCAGTAATTCCAGCTGCCTGGGGCTTCTATTTGGGCCACCGCGACGGGTTCGCCTCTGGCAGTCCTCATGGCTGGGATCATAGGGGGCAACGAACGTGCCTAAATAGCCTGTTGCAGAGCCTCCTCAAGGCACTGAGCCTTATCTGAGAAATCCAGGAACCCTCCGGGGTAGTTCTCAGTGATCAGGGAAGGTACCAGCTCCGTTTTAACGTTCCCTACACACATCATCAGTAATTTCTCCTGAGTCAGTGGAATATCGAGGGAGTATGTAAGTCCCTTCCACCGAGTGATGAAATCTGTGACTCGCTCATCAGGCCTCTGCTTGCACTTGAAGAGGTCTGCAATGCTGGTCTTCCGCGTGGTGGAGCTGAATTGGTATAGGAACCATTGACAAAGATCCTCCCATCCGGTAACCGATCCGATAGGGTGCTGGCTATACCAGACGAATTCGGGACCTTCCAATGTCTGCACGAAACATCAGAGCTTGGCGACTTCTTACTGGGCCGGAGTCCCCAGCATGGGGCCACACCTGGAAGAAAAATGGTACAAGTGCTGTGGCGGGTCCCCTGTCCTGTTGAAGGGTGAGAAAGTGGGGTTCCCAAAACCTGGGGGTGTGGGCATATCATCCACCCACGCGGGATACGGCTTGCCATCCGGTGGGATTGCCACCTTCTGCGTTTCCAATGCTTCGAGGCAGGCTATGAGTGCCGCTATAAGATCATCCGGGTGGGGGTCCCTGTCTTGATGGGGATCCCTAATCACAAGTGTGTTGCCAGGTTCTTCGACACGATAGATGGATGCGGTGGCTCGTGGAGCGACTGGCGGAACGGCCTGTGGGGCGACTGGGGGAACCCGGACTGGATTCTTCAAATTGCCCCGTCGTTCAGGAGGGTTTGGCGAGACATATCGCGCCCTCTTTCCAAAAGTTTCGGATTCTGGCCTGTTTGCGGAATTAGCATGATCAGGGTTGCCCAGGGGCATCTCACCAGGGTAATTGTTCCTACCCCTGCTGCCCCATCTTGGGATTACCATAGTCGGGTCGCCGCTCTGCAACGCGCTCGGCCAAGAGTTCGTCAACCAGCCTCTTCTGCTCAGCAAGCTGCTGGCGTAACACGACCTTCTCGGGATCTTCGTCCATTTTCTATACAGAGGCAGACGAGTCGGAGTGCTTGGCAGTTCCGACGTGCTTCTTACCCTTACCGGCATTTCGACTGAGTACCATCGACTCGGTGGGTACAGGGAGGCCTAGAAGGTTCTTCTGCTGACGGGTAACCCTCCCTGATGGGTCCAGCAGTGGTTGTACACCCTCAGGGGGTAATTCTCCATCGAGAAATTCAAGATCGTCTTCCTTTTCCACTACGTCAGCCTTGTGGACCGCGACCCTTCTCGAGGGCATTTCCTTAATGTTTCATAACGAATTGGGATGCCGTCGAATAGGGCTGAAGAGGATAGAGGCATAGTGTCCCCAGACACAGACTTGCACATGGGGGGTAGCTTCCCTGATGACTCTGCGGAGTACTTTGAAACTCTGAACACATTTTCATTGAAGGTTTCTCTGACGGCCTGGTGACTCAGGGTACTGGGCCACAGGGAGTGCGGCCAAATCGATCAGGTGGAATTGCTCGCCGATTTCTTCAAAGTGCTCTCGACTTTTGGGGTACATCACCCACTCATAATGAAGGCGGAATCGTGTCACCCATAGGGTTCGGCAAAATAACCCCACTTCTTCTGGGGTAAGGGACTCTGGTGCGTGAAAGTTCGGCACCGCCGTCGGCCAGAACTTCTCTGGGAAGTGATCTCCTGCGAGAATGCTCCAGAAGCTCCTGGGTTCGGACTCAGGGTCTGGCCCTGTATTGCCCCACTCATCAACTGGGGGCGTCTGATGGACCGGTATCGGTATCGAGGTGGACCACTGGGATAGTAAACTTGGCAGCGGAGAATACGGCGAATGAGCTGATTAGACGCCGAATTCCAGGCCATCCTCTGAAGAGTGAGGTGACCTGACCAAAATATCACGATACGATGGGCTGATAGCCACAGCTTCAAGCACAGGAGTCGCGGTTGCCAGTGACAGGTCATGTCGTTGCTCTACCGCCGTTGGTTCCCAAAATAGCTCTCCGTGATCTCTGGTAGAGGTAGAGGGCGCTTCTGGTGACAGCGGTGGTGATCGCATGGTCGGGACCTGCGGAATTTCCACAATTTCTTCCTCCTAGATGTACTTGCGGAGAGAGGTGGGAATCCGGTGGACCTCACATTCCTGGAGAATGAGGCTGACGTGCCTTGTTCCTGCCCCAGTCCTTGATGTGGAGGAGCGGGGAGAAGGTTCCATCCCTAAGTCGCATTCTGCTTCAGAATCCGTGAAATGAGCCGGTTTGATCTCCACCCGCTCCCCCCAGGATTCTTCCTATGGCGGCGACGACCCGCTCTCCTACCCCGGGGTGGCTCTTCGGGACAGGGTTCATTCTCAATATGTAGTCTTGGGGCGGCGCATGCACCGTGGCGGAGAGGGCTCCCGCTCGAGGTGGCCAGTGTGCGAGGGGAACCAGGGCAAATGTCAAAGGGTACATGGGGAGGACCTCCATGGACGGTGCGGGCAGAGCGAGGCTGACCTTCACTCCCCAAGTTGTCAGGGCGAGGAGGACCTTCGCTAGTTGCACAAAGGACGTAGAGAGGACCCCCACATTGGAGAAGAACTGGATGGACAGTGCCTTCAGATCGGCGGTCAGGGGTAGGAGGAGGGACTCCATAACCTGTATAGTGGGCGCGGGAGAGGTTTCCGCGCTGAGTGTCATTACCGCGGGGCGGGTCTTCCTTAGGGATGGGGGTAGCATGAGGCATACCTCCGTGACGAGCTTCGGAGCGAGGAAAGACCATGCTCTGTGGAATGGTGGTATGGAGAGGACCTCCGTATGGAGTGACGTTACCGCAGATTGGTTCATGGCAATCATCTCTCAGGCCTGTGACCCTAAGAGTCAACCCAGCCTGCCCGTGGGGTGGCTGAGGCCTCGATCCCGGTCAGGTGAAAAAGTTCCCCTACTCAGTGTATGCAAGAACTCCATGATGCACATCGGCGGTGGCTTGGGCCACAGTAGTCGTTGACGTCGACATATCTTGGCGAGCGTCCTCAGCCCGGGCCCGGCGCTGACGTCGGGTCAGATGAGCTGGCGCAGGCGGTGTAGGGGCATGGCCTACCTGCTCTTCCTGTGAAGCCGGACGGCGACACTGACGCGACCAACCGGGAGCCCTTTCCTGGATCCCTTGGATCAGGACTCTAAGCGGGCCGAGCCAGATGTCACCCGTCTCATCAGTATAAGGTGAGGAGTTGTCGAGGTGTTCAAGGACAGGCTCCCGAAACGATTGAACGTCGGGGTGGGGAGCAGGGGCTCCCTGCGCGGCCTGTTAGGACAGTGTTGACGGTAGGGCTTGGATTCCTCTAGGTCCAGGAGGGCCATATCCTGAGTTGGGATGACCCCTTCCTCCTCGTACCTGCGTACATGGTTGTTGATCACCCTTCGCTGGATGATCTCTGATAGGGAGAGGGGACATGGGCTCCCTGTATTCACAGATGTAGAGGCCGTTGTGGCGGTAGCGGAGCCATGTGGGGTGGCTGTGCCAGTATTTCCCCTGCCCCTGCGTAGGCGAGAGGGCGGGGATCGTGTCACCACAACAGCAACCTGGTTCCTAGAAAACAGAGGGATCAACTCATCAGCACTGCGAGGAAAAGGATCGACAACCAGTGCCTCAGCGTCCTTCCATTCTCCACGTCTGTAAGAAGGATCCATGCCAACACATTGCAGAACAGAATGCCCCACGCTCTATTACCCCAACTTCCGGTGAGTTTCAAGCCAGGCCTGCCATTTGCTTGGCGGGACCCGACATCGGATGTCTGGATCCAGTGACACGTCAACCTACTGGTGTCTCAAACGTTACTAATATCCACATTGAGAAGAAGAACTTCACGTCGGGTTCACCATTTCTGTTTCTGACACTTTCTCTGGGGCGCGCACGCATCCGTTTGTGGGGGAGGACACGCTGCGCTGTTGTGTTTCCCCGCATTCCCGCTTTCCAAAGGTGGGCGGCATTCGCTCCTTATTCAGGGACGTCTGCACCTTGATCGAAACAGGATGATGGGATGTCGGTTCTTACTTCTGTGGATTCCTCCTCAGAGCTCATCACCTAGTCCGGGTCTCCCTCATAGATTTAATACGTTGTTTGTGAAACTCTTCCCAATGCCATGTTTCCATGGACGCCGGTTAATTACACTGCTTCTGTAGGGACATTCCAAAGGGTCCGGTCAGGGAAGCAACCTTTAGTCGGGGGAGTAGTCACGTCGAGGCATCAGTAGCGTGTCTGGATGCTGGGGAACTGGCATGTCTGTCTTTTATCCCTTGTCATAGGGCTTCTCGAGGGCATGGAAGCCCGAGGCATCCCACATCGAGCATGGGGAATTATATTCCATAGACATATATCTGAGGTTTTCCTCAGCTTCCTATGTTTAACACAGGGTATGCCACAGGTTTAACGTCCAGCGGAGACAGATCAGCCCGATAAGAGCATTATCTAGAATGGATCGGATTGAGGGATTTCCCTTGAAGGGGTGCCGATATCGGGACCAGCCCATGGATGGCTGCGATGAGGAGGAGAATGGTATGATCTTGCTAGGACATGGCAGTCCGGGTGAGAATCAGGATGGGTGATGGAGAGTTGAATGAAATGGAGGGGGAATGAAATGGGACCATCGCAGGGGGATAGTGAAGTTGGGATTGAGTCTCGAAGAGACCTCCTACATATCCCTATGGCAGGGAATCAAAGTCTGCGTAGTTCGAGATGGTGCTAGCGAGATGACGTGAAGGTGGACCTTGGCCCGAAGGGCATCGTCAGCGAACCAACGTGAATGTGGACCTTGTTCCGATGGGTGTCGTCAGCGAACCAACGCGGGTGAGGACCTTGGTCCGGATGGTGCGGGGATTACACACTAGACCGCCCAGGTGCTGGTGACCTAACATGAAGAAGATCAGAGTGACCAACATGTGGTGGGCTTGAACCTCTGAGAGGCTTCCTACGTACCATGCCTTGACTAGGATCAAAGACCACATAGTTCAGGTTGGACACCGGAAGGCTGATGTGAATGAGGAGGACCAGGGGGGTCCTAGTGGTGGTGGGCTTGGACCTCTTGGAGGCTTCCTACGTACCATGCCTTAGCACGGATCAAAGACTACATAGTTCAGGGGGGACGCCGGAAGGCCGACGTGAATGAGGAGGACCAGGGGGGTCCTAGTGGTGGTGGGCTTAGACCTCATGGAGGCTTCCTACGTACCATGCCTTAGCACGGATCAAAGACCACATAGTTTAGGGGGGACGCTGGAAGGCCGACGTGAATGAGGAGGACCAGGGGGGTCCTAGTGGTGGTGGGCCTGGACCTCGTGGAGGCTTCCTACATACCATGCCTAAGCACGGATCAAAGACCACGTAGTTCAGGTGGGCTTCGTCGGCGAACCGACGTAAAGGTGAACTGGGGGTCCACTTGTGGTGGGTGTCGACGAACCGACATGAATAAGGTACCTTGGTCTGATGGGAGATGGGCTTGAACCTCAGGGAGGCTTCCTACGTACCGTGCTTTGACATGGATCAAAGTCCTCATAGTTCGGGTTGGTCACAACGGCTTGCCGTCAGACTGGAATGCAGTTTAACGTCATACTGGACAAGGATGAACTCAATGTGGATAAATGATGGGTGGGCTTGAACCTCAGGGAGGCTTCCTACGTACCATGCCTTGACATGGATCAAAGACCTAGTAGTTCAAATGATGGAAGTCGCCAGCGAACCGACGTGAAGGTAGACCTTGGTCCAATGAGCGATGGGCTTGAACCTTGGGGAGGATTCCTACGTACCATGCCTTGACCTGGATCAAAGACCTCGTAGTTCAAATGGGTGTGTAGTTTAATGTCATGCGGGACAAGGGCATACAGTTTAACGTCATGTTGGACGAGGGCATGCAGTTTAACGTCATGCTGGACGAGGGCATGCCATGGATGATGCTCACTCTAAGCCCATATGAGTCATGTTCGGTGTGAGAAACAAGAGGCAACAAGGACCTGACGATCACGCCGCGAAGGGTGTGTCCGTGACAAGCGAAGAGGGGCTTATGCGTTAGGCGGCCCATGGTGCTGGGACTTACTCCGGGATGGAGGCCTGAAGTGCGGCAAAGTGCAGCGAAAGAGGGATTTGAGACCAATGATGGGAGGTGCCTCATTCCCTATCGTACCCTCCACTGACCTTGGTAGTGGGGAAGTATGGAGATGCAGGGGTGCATCCTTCCGCAAGAGGGGCTAGGAAGCTTACACCAAGGTGGTTTCCCTTCTCCCATGGACATACGCTACTCCGAGAAGGAGGATATCATCCCTTGTGGAGGGGGTGACCCCGTCTCTGTGAAGATGGGTGGTGTAAAAAATGTCTGAGCTGTGGGGACCCTTCGTGCGAGGCACGGGGTCGAGTCACAGTTTAACGTCATGTGTTGAGGACGTGGTGCTTGGCAGTTTAACATCCTGCAGCTCGGACGAGGTGGGTTCACTCCACACCTCTAGGACTTACATAACTGGTCCCCTCTGCTCCTTGGGGGAGGGAAGGTACCAGTAAGGCCGTGGTCAAGGGGGGTCGTAGAGTGGACCATCGAGGGGTCCAAGTTAGCGTGGCTATGCGATGAAGAAATAGCCATTAGTGTGCCTATGAGAAAAAGCATTAGGAGATGCAACACTACGAGTGGTGTTGTCCGTGGGACTTTGAAATCACATCGTGCAAACCTGGAGGGTCTCACGGGAATAGGAATTTCTAAGCAAAGGAGTGTGCTTCGCAAAGTGGGGTGCCTTGGCCTTAGCATGGGGCAAAGGTGTGAGTGGAGAGTGCTTCACGAAGTGGAATAGTATTCGTGGAGCACTGCCTCGCGAAGAGGAGGTGCCTCGCGAAGTAGGGTGCTGTGAAGCAGTGTGCTTCGCGATGTGTAGCGATCTTTCCTTAGCATGGGGATCATTAGTACAGGATGGGTGTTTCGCGAAGCATAAACGCTCCGCGGATGCCCGGGTTCCCTTGAGAATACCCCTCCTTCACGAATGCCCATGAGCTTCGTGAAGGGCATCCCTCTTGGAAGAGGGGCTCAAAACGAGACAAAGAGAAGGCGTCACACGAAGTAGAAGTACCTCTCGGAGCTCATGATTCCCGGGGCAAATGGTGCTTCGCGATTCGGGAGAGGAGAAGCCGTAAGGTCGGATTGTCTGTCCTTTGGGACTTAGGGGGAGCCCAGTATTTATAGGCAAGGGGTGCCGTGAAGCAGAACTCCCACGCCGCCTTGGGTGCTTCGCGGCGCGCTCGAAAACGTCAAATTCATTCGCGGAGAGTTATCTCCTCCGGTGCTTCGCGGCGGGCTCGTGGACATCAAATTCGTTCGCAGAGAGGTACCGCCTCCGGTGCTTCGCGGTGGGCGCACGAACATCAAATTCGTTCTCGGAGAGGTACCGCCTCTGGAGCTTCGTGGTGGGCTTGTGAACATCAGGCCGTTCGCGGAGAGGACCGCCTTCAGAGCTTCGCGGGACCGCGATGCTCGGGGGTGCTGTGCATCAGTGCTTCGCGAGGCAACGTGCAGGGCTTCTTTTTCGTCCCTTCCTTTCGTGCAATATTTTGGCGCCAACAGTTTTCAAACTCCTTTGATGATTTCTCTCACATCTTAACCCATATGCATTATCATAAGGAATCCACCATGATGATCCCTATAGTATATCCCTCACAGGTTTTCCTCAAGTCTTTCCTACTCTAGTGTCCATTCTATAACCCCCATCTTAATATAATATTTTTTTTCTTGCAATATAATTTTAACTACAGTCCCATATGACTCTCTAAAACCTAATTCCAAGCTAGATTTAACACCCAAAACATCCATATATCATAAATTTTATTTAACATAAACAAAAATTTAAGAAATAAATCACCTTGAATTTTGAGAGGTGTTACACAAAAACATGTCATTGATGCTTATTTCCATGACACTAATTTTGCAACACCCTCCTAGTGATGTTGTTCCTATACAGAAAGATATATTAGTTAATACATGTATTCATATCTTCCAGGGGTATGAATTCATGATTCACCATCATTTTTTAAAGTAGGCAGGGTTGGATGTTATGGTATCCTAGTTAAAATACATCAATCCAATGTGATTTCTTCCATGTTATATGGACCCAATTCTTCATATTTCATATATAAACATTGGTATATGATTTCATGTAATTGGGGAACTATTGGTGGTGTGTTATTGATTTTTTAATGCATACACCATGTACTTGAACTTTAGTGAAAGTATAGACCTTATGTTTGGTATTAAAGTTAGAGTATATATTGTATAATTAGTCAAGATATAGTAAATGAATGAGATGTGGATACGAGAATATAGAAAGACTGAAAATTTATAGTTTGGTATCCATATATACTTCAATTATTCACTTATATTTTCATATGTTTGGACTAGTGGGTGATCTCTTTTGATTAATGTAATTTATTACCAATATATCTCATTTGATATATCATGGGATTATTTTTATTTTTATGGTTATTTTATAGTTATAACTGAAAACGTGTACTCTAATATTTTTTTTCAATGATTTTTTTTTATTTGATATTTTATATTGTGATACTAACATTATAGTCCCACTAACATGGTTCATAGACTCTCACTACTAGTTGAAAACTTATGGCATATAGAGAGGTGCACCTGAGATTACATAGTATCACCTGGCATGGTTACTTACATGAGCTGGGATAAAGAGATAAAAATGGTATGAGAGTGCTATTTTCATTACCTAACTATTTATGTTTTGGTATATTGAGATAAGGTTTGTTGAATCTTGGAGTGGAGAACATTCTAGTACTTCATGAACAATTGTCTGATGAATAGTCCATGTTACCAGGGTTGTCAGATTATAGTTTTGATTTTCACTATTATGCTGGGTTTATTGTTAAAATATAATGTTGTGGTTATTAATTTTTTTTTTACTTTTTTTTCCAGGATGCAATGATGTGTGTGGAAATTCATTATACCCAAAAATTAGTTTTACTATACATGTTCATGGATTCTTATACATGGAAAATGGTTTTTGTAAGGAAAATGTTTTTAGAAAACTGATTTCAGGAAAAAGGGGATTTTAGGAATTTTTTTAAAAAATTTAAGTTAATTAAAGGTCTATAATAAATTATTTAGTGGCTTACTCAATAACATATGAAGGGATTTATAATTTATTTAAACCTATTAGGATAATATTTTTACACGTTTTTATCTTGATATTAGGATATAGAAGTTATAAACAGGAGGTGATGATAACCATATAGTAGTTGGGTTTTTGAATAGGATGCATCAAATTGGGATTTAAACATGAAATATGTGACTATATTATGGTATATAATAATAAAGGAATACATTATATATTTAGAAACCCTTTATAGGGTAGGGAATAACATGTGAGGTGCATTGGGATTCTCAAAGCGTAAATCATGGATTGTGTTGATAGGGACATATTTATGTTTAAAGTGTCAGATTAGTTAGTTTCCTTGAATAAATATTGGAATGTGATCCTATACATTTTAAATCATACCTCGTGTTGTGAGTTGGGGTTTAATAGTGGGGTAGAATGGTGTATATTCTAATAAGGTGGTTGTTGTGGGTTATTCAATAAGTGTGGTAATTCAATCTCACTTTTGATGATGTAAAGTGAATTAGTTTTTTATATCATGTTTGGTATACATATTTAATGATTATATATGAGTGGATCATGGGTATATGGTTGGTAATTTTGAATGATTCATGAGAGAAGTGTGATCATGGGTTTGGTTTTGATATTTTAGAGTTCCCAGAGTGTCTTGGAAATTAATGCACAATTAGTGTTTCATGTGGAATGTGATTAAAATACAAGGGATTCATGGTTAGTTATATTAGTGTGAGAGTTTAAGATCTATGTAATATAAATCATGAAGTCTTGATTTGAGTCATATGATTAGGTATTGTTGGAGTGTATACCAACTCTTGGTGTAAAGTTAAGTGGGAAGAATTATGGGTAAGAACCACTTGGATGATTTTTTTTAAATCACTACAGGCATAAGGTAAGGGATTTAATTCTCATTTAACATCTAAGGTATGGTAATGATAGTGAGTAATAATGAGGGTCAATTAAATGCGAATCTTCATTTTTGAGTGTATTGTGTGGGATGTAGACATGAATTGGTCCTTCAATAACCATGGGGGTTGTCACATCTGTGTTTCCATTTTGAGGTATTATTTTGTTTACTTTTACTCTTGATTTTGACCCTTGGGGTTTCCATGAGTTTTTTATGAAAAATGAAGAATTTAAGAATAATTGTAGGTGGTGAAAATTTAGTGCAAAGTTTGTCAAACAACACACCCTTTCCCTTGAAACTATACAAAATTTGGTCATTTTGGGATAGTGGAGACCACTTGGTTGGAACACGGTTTGTTAAAACATGTGGGTAAACCATGAGACCTATCACTTTTGGATAGTGAGGGGTGAATAGTCATCACACGGTTTGGAAAACTATGTGGGAAAACTATGAACTTGTCTAGGTCAATAAAAATTGGATTTTTACCCTATTTCCTCCTTTGATTTTTAATGCTAAACACCCCTAATCCTCCCACTCAAGAACCTAAAACCTATGTACCTCCTCCACCCATACTTTATCCCTTATATATTCATTTTATTGGTGTATTTGGTGTGGTTTCTTCAAGAATCTTCAAGTAAGTTCCCTTATCCCTTTGTTTCTCCTCTTTTCTAGGGTTCTTCTCCCCTCTTTCATGAGTTCCCATTTTCCAATGGGTAGAATGACCAAATTATGGTCTTATCTTGTGTTGTTGAGTGAGATATTGATTATTAATGTTTAATCTTTCATTGTTAGGGTCTTTTGGTGGTGCGGTTATAGGTTTTCTGTCAGATTCTGGAAGTTTACAAGATTGAGGTTGGTGGTTCCATGCCTTTACATTATTAGATGATTTTAATATACTTTCTTGGTTTCTTATATGTGTTATATGATTTGCTTATGGGGTTTCAAACATGTTTTGTAAGGTTTTTAACATTCATTTTGTAATTCCCTGACCCCAGAAGACTGGAGCCAGTGCATTATTTTAATACATTGGAATTATTACAAGGAATCAATTCCCAAAGGACTGACCAGTTTAGTAGTCTTGGAAAATAGATTATATACATGAAACTTACATTATAGTTAAAAACATAAAATATAACATAAATAATACTTTGAGAATTCCATTATTCTCATAACTTAACCCTACATATCAATCATAATACACATCTTGAAAACATCGGAAAGTAAAACATAAGAAATGGGTGAGGTCAGATGGTCAGTAAGGGTAAACAATATAGGAGAATATATCATAAATATGCATAAAATTTTAAGTCAATGTATAAAAATAAAACACAAGCCTTTTAAACATATTATTTAGCATAATATGGAAAGAATAAGTCAAATAATTCCATTTAAACATTCACATGGATATTATAAAAGTCAGAGAATCACATGTAAATAAAGAAAACCATGATATACTAATGAGGAAATCATGTAGGCTAGTGGTAGGTGATTCACCCGTATCACCCTTCAGTTGTGGGTTCAAGTCTTGTAGCCTTTCAAGATGTGACGGGTTGTCGCCCGACCTACGGGTGGTCCTTTCCTTAAAGATATATTATTATAAAATTAAAAAAACAACGTTAATAAATTTTTTAACCTTGAAAAATACTATCCAAAGTTCAAATTAATCCATTCCAACCATTATACTTATCCAAAATATGTATGTCCAAACTCACAGTCCAAAAATTTATAAGGAAGGTCACTAAATTTCAAAAATCAACATAACATAAGGATATATTTTTTTATCACTTACCAAAAATGTGAATATAATCATCATGTATTCTCTTAAAACATTATAATAACAAAAATTACCATATTAAATTATTGAATATGTTGGTGCTTCCTTATTCCTTATGTAAAACATAGAATATTGGATATACTCCTTAAATCCAAAAATGTTGTAAACTCCGATAATGATGGAATAAGAAAACCATTAATCAATTAAAAGGTAGTCAATAATATCCAATTTACATTATTAAAATCAATCATCTCTTTATTCTAACATCATTATCTCATAATGACAAGCATATTAAGTGTTATATTTCCCTCAACCATATATTTTCCAAAAAGTTTAACCTACTATTGAGTCACTTTTCTTGGTACCATATAATCTCAAATCCTTAAGGAAATAGTACTATAGTACAATCCTTAAATATTCCATTATTATTATAAATTTTCATTGCTAATAAATTATTCAAATTACATAATTATTGAATCCTAAAAACACAAATACATTAATTATTTGATTTCAACTGTAGTAACAACATAAGCTTGACCTTGATCCCTTTGATTTTTCTGAGCTATATTTCCATGATTCTTAGGCTTTTTATTTTTGTAGTTACCCATTTTACTACAGTTGAAACACGTAATATCAATCTTTTCTTTCTTCCCTTTTCATTATTTTTTCTAGTGACCCTTTTTTCTACACTTATAACAAAAACCCAATCTTTCCAAGAACTTTCCAGGGCGATTATTTCCACAATTATTTCATGTGGGAAATCCTTCTTTCCCTTATTCCCTTTACCCATCTCTTTCTCTAATTTCCTATTATTCTCTTGATTTTCCTTAAAATCATAAGACTTAGAGAATTATTTCTATTTCTTGATAGCACATGAGACTATATCTTCATATGATAAGAATTTTTGGGAGACCAAATCCTTTCAGAGAAATGGATTTAACACATCAAAGAAACGATAAATATTACTCCTTGTGTTACATATATAGTCTGTATCATGCCTTATTAACCTTGTAAAGTTGGCCTCATATTTTAAACATTATCATATTCATTTTTCCTTAGACTCAGAAACTACCTCTACATATCAGCTCAATGTTTGTGAGGGAAATATTTTTCAAAGAAAAATTCCTTAAAATCCTTCCATTCAATGTTTGTTATTTCATCTTCCTCCTTCGTGTTTCGAATAAATAACCACCATTTATACACATCTCCAGAGAGATGATAAAATTCCATGATGACCTTATCCCTTTCATTTCTTCCCAAAGCATAATATATATTATCTAAGGAACTTATCCATTGCTGAGATACAAATGGATTTGTAGTCACATTGAATGTTGGAGGCTGTTGTCTCATAAAGTGGTCTAACATTTATCCTCCGTATTCTAGATTAGGATTCTCTATACGAGTAAGGTTATTATTCATAACTTGGGTCAGCTATCCTAGTATAGTTATAAGTAGTTCAACACCAGTTTCATCTCCAGCTCCAACATCATTATCTTGCATAGGAGAGAAATCCCTACATGGATTATGTGTATTGATACGATTTCCATTTCTTACACTAGGTTCCATTTATAGACAACCACATTCACTAGATTAGGTTATGAATCATAATGTGTAATTTCAAAATATGAAACATAAATTGAAAAATTTATGCACATATAATCTCATAATCATAAAATGATTTCTTTGGGGACATATTTACTTTTAAATAGTTCATAATGGTTCATAAAGAAAATATGAATTATCCTAAGCATATCCCCCAAGAGTGTCAAAATAGGTGTGTAGTAAGGCCCATTTTTGTGCACCAGGTTACCTTGAGTCAATCCTAAAACACCTTGTCGAAGTTACTAGTCCTAGGTAAATCTGTTCCAAATCAACTCCCACTTATTGTATCCATATATATATTTATTTTATAATAATACCCACATAATATCTTTATTAAAAAAGTTGTAGGATTTTATTCTATACTTATCCTCAAATCTTATCTTAGGGTAATGTTCCCTAATCTATGTTTTCTAAATCTAGTTTCTAAGTTTGTTGCTAAACTTCCTTTGATACCTAATATAATACGCCGACCCCAGAAGCTTGAAGTTGGTGAATTATTTTAATACATTGTTATGATTATAAGGAATCAAATCCCAAAGAAACGACCAGTTTAACAGTCTTGGAAAATAGATTACATACATGATCCTTACATTACAGTTCAAAACATAAAATGAAACATAGATAATCATTTTATAACACCATTATTCTCCTAACTTAACTTTACATATCAATCATAATAAACATATTGGTAACCTGGGAAAGTAAAACATAATAAAGGGGTGAGATCGGATGCTCAGTAAGAGTATACAATATAGATGAAGCAAATAATTCCATTTAAATATTCACATAAATATTCTAATAGTATAATAATCACATTTAATATCCACAACTGATATCATAATGAGGGAATGCGTAATTAATAATGTATGAAGTATCAAGATATATCCTCAAGATAGCTACTATCAAGATATATCCTCATAAAAATTTAAGAATGTGGGTAAAAACCTGTCTGGCTTGTGTCAAGATATATCCTCGTGACAATGTTAAAATTCATGAAAAAAAACGTGAATGATTTTTCACCAACTAATTTCATCTCATGAGACCTACCGATGCATCGAGGGGCTATAGCAGTACCACTTTTCACTTACTAAGCCTCTATACGTTCCTCATATGAAAATGGCAAAACATAAAAAACATAATCATTCGTATTAAAAACTAGTATATGAAATTTGAATAACTTAACCATAAAACAGGAATGGTATATAAATTTAAAATCCACAATCAAACTGATCATAAACCATTCAATAAAATATAGTAAATAATAACATAAAATATTAACCTTAATTAATCATAATATCCAACAAAGGATGTTGATATGAATGAAAATAATCTAATAAAAACATTAAAAATTTCTTGAGAGAAATAATTTTTTTACTTTGAAATCATTTTAGAGCCACATAATTATAAACCAAAAAATTTATTTTGAAAATAAACCCATTATATTTTAAGAGAGTCTTTAAAATTTTAAACCATCACAAAATTGGAAAAATCCTCTCCTTCCATAAAAGTTAAAAAATATTCTTCTTGTCCTTTGTATAAAAAGTCAAAAAAGTACCTCATAAGGAAAACAGAAAAAAGATTTATTTTATAAAATAAAACATTGGTAAAAATTTCTTTACATTTTTTTAAAATAATAGTAATAATATCTTGAAATATATTTTTAAGAATCATGGACATGGATGATAGATATGTCCCAGTGGATACTTATGTATAAACAACCTCAGATAATAATAAGATTGAAAAATTAACCCTTACCTTGTACTTTACTTTAGTTGAGGGTGAATTAACCTCCTATATAATGGGTAAAGTATGTTATTAAATTATTCAAGAACATATCCATATTTATGATATCATATATTATCCTCTTATATCATTTTGTTAATAATATTTCAGTATTACCTTTATTTCGGGTGTTAACTACTTCGTTTTCTGATGCATATTTTGTCATGTAAGTCATGTTTATTATTAATAGAATATATTTTATTCATATCCAGAATTATATTAAGTTCATAAAAATTATATTTACTCATCATATGAATTTTATAATCATTCTTTAATAGTTAACATGGAGAATGAATCTCATCACATTGTGGAGACGATAGGTCGTGCGTACTCACGAACGACGGTATCATTCCATTAATGGTTAAATGATATGTAATTGGATGATATATTAATTATAAAGAATCATAATAATGTCATTTTAATTATTTATATCCATTATATTGATCATTATTACCATCCAAATAAGGATGTGTTGAATAAAAAATTACACCACATCGTGGAGATGATAAGCCATGTGTACACAAGCATGGTGATATTGTTATTCATAGGATGAATAAAAGGAGTAATATGGATGTCCCATAATCATAATAACATCTCATAATATATATGATATTTTATTTGTTACTTTAGTATGTAAACAAAATAGTAAGAGGAAGTAGAAAAAGAAAGGATTTTGAATTGAATTGGTAAAACAATTACCTCTTCTTCGCGTGTCTCCTTTTGATTTGCACAAAAGGACTACTTAGTTTGAATTTATTCCCAAATTATAGCCTCTAAAATTAATTTAGGGAAGTTGGGAGGATAATTGGGTAGGTTTTTTCATATAAAAATGTCTTTTTAGTTGTGAATAAAAGAGAAGGAGATGTTCCTTTTTATAAGACAGGGGGGGGGGGCACTTTTGGAAACTCCAAAAATATTAATTTATTATAAATTTATTTTCAATTACAAATAGCTCAAAAGTGAGTTATTTATAATATAATATGATTATGGGTCGTAATAATCTCAACCAATTAATTTTAGGCATTTTTTTATTTTATTTCAAACCTTATCATTTTTATTTATCCTTAATTAATCTATTTAATTTCAATTGTAGTAATAATATTCTAAATATTAAAAGGTTATAAATATTTTTTTATATGGTGTAAATTTTCCATAAATTGATATTTTATGAATTTTTAGACCTTATAATTATTACTTTGTAGTTTTTAAATATTTTTATGATTTTTAAATAATTTAATAAAATGTTATTTTTATAAAATATCAATAGTGTCAATTTTGACACTATTCGTAGATTTTAATTTAATTAAAATCCAAAAAATAAAGATAAATTATAATAAAGTAATTTAATATACTCCTAACATATCATATTCACCTAGAAATTTTTTTTATCACCTTAATTAATTCAAATTATATTTCTATTAATATTTTTAAAACCATTTATTTGATATTTCTATTAATAATATACTTTCAACATCCATATTGCATCATCATTAATGGTAATTATTTAACCTTTAAAAATTATAAATAAATTATTTTATTGTAGGTAATTCTTTTATATTTCCATATAATATTTATAATCTATGTTATCACCTGTTTATCCATATATTAAAATTAAAATATTTATATAAAATGAGAGTGTAACATTTTGTCACATTCATTGATTTTAATAATATTTATGTCATTATTAAATGATTCCATTTTGAACCTTAGGTGATACGGGAATAATTTATTAATACAGTGTGATTTTTATAGGCATTATAGTAATTTTATAATATTACTTTTACCTTTAATTACTTGATTTAACCTTAACTATGGTAAATAAAAAATTACTAAAGTTACTATTCGTATTGTAAATAAAATAAAAGAAAACTATTTACATAATTTGGACCCACTGATTCTAAATACGGAATATATTTTTCAAAATTAAAAATACATAAGTTTCAGTAATTAAATTAAAATAAATCCCATTTATGGAATGAGAAAATGAATTTTGTTTAAAGTAAAAACCATCAAAATATTGGACTGTGTTAATATCCAATTTTAATTTGAAAATAATTCCAATGATCTAAATTATATTAAATTATAAAAATATAATCTAATTATAAATTAAAACAGAAAAATGTATAATTTAACACTATAAATTATTTTGATAAAAAAAGTTGTCATCAATTAAAATTTAGTATTTCTCACTATTCATCAAAGCATGAAACTTATCAGAAAAATATCAAAAATAAAAGATAAGTAAATTTTGTTATTAAAATTTCAAATAAGAAGTTAATTTTGTAAAATTGAATATAAAAAAGTGTCAAAAACTAGATTTAAAATGGGAGTTCTATTAAAAGGTGGCAAAACTACATTTTTTTGAAAAATATTCCTTTTATCTAAAAATTGAATTTATTCTTATATCATGTCTATAAAACACATAAGATTAATGTTAAAATTATAAAAAATATATAAAATTACAAATGTGGTTAACACTATTTATAATAACTAATTTAACGTTAAGGTTATATATTATAATAATATTTTATTAATAAATTCTTATTCATTAAAACAGTGCCTTGCGTGTAATGTAAGTTAAATCATTATTGTATGTAGCTTAATCTTAACATGGGGTTTCCTAAAAGCAAAGAAAGAAACAAAATTAAATTTATTTAGAAATGAAAACTCTGTAAAGTCTCAGGGTGTTACATTCTCCTCTCCTTCAATAAATTCCTTCCTTGTAATTTAAACTTAGGATTGAAAGCTAGGGGTTTGACATTTCAAAATAACATTGTTGAAATCCCACATTGGAAAAAAGAGTAATGAGACCCCCACTTTAAAATAAATAAAGGCAAGTATGAAGGTCACTGGAGACGACACATTCAAGGGTTATATGTTGGAAAACATGAACATGAAACAAAAATTTAACCATTAAGTTTTGATAGAGGGTGATATAGCACATGGTTAAGAGAAAATTAACAACCAAAAAGCTATAAATATACAATGATCTAAGGGACCATTTGATTCTTCAGAATAAAGTACTAGGACATCATTTTTGATTTCAAGATCCTTTCTCTAGTGTCGAAGAATTAATTTAATTCATAGACTAAGAACCATAGGAAAATAAGTTACTTGATGAGTATAATTTCATCCATTAATCAATTTCTACCCCAAACTGTTGTTTCTCTCAAAATGATAATAAAATTCAAGAATATTCTATTTGTATTAATCATATAGGGTTCAAAAAATGAACTTGTACTTCATCTTTCATATGGTTTAAATAAATAAAAATATGTTATACTAACTAGGGCATCACATAGGCTAGTGGTAGGTGATGTTCCCTTATTGCCGTTCAATTAGAGGTTCAAGTATTACGACCTTACCAGATGTTACGAGTTATCATCCGACCTGTGGGTTGTCCTTTTTGTAAAACTATATTATTATAACATGTCAGAAATAAACATAGGAAATTTTTTAACCTTAAAAAATACTATCCAAAGTTCAAATTAATCCATTCCAACCTTTAGACTTATCCACAATGCTTCTGTCCAAACTCACAGTCCAAAAATTTATGATGTAGGTCACTAAATTTATAAAATAAACATAGCATAATGCTGATATTTTATGTCACATAATAAACATGTGAATACCTTCATCATGTATTATATTAAAACATAGTACTAACCTAAATTACCATATTACCTTATTGAATATGGCCGTGCTTCCATATTCCTTACATAAAACATAGAATGTTGGATATACCCCTTAAATCCAAAAATGTTGTAAACCCCAATAATGATGGAATAAAAAACCATTAATAAGTCCTAAGGTAGTCAATAATATCCAATTTAATTTATTAAAATCAATCAGCTCTTTATTTCAACATAATTATCATAGAATTAGAAACATATTAAGGGTTATCTTTCCCTCAACCATAGATTTTCCAAAATGTTTAACTTGCTACTGAGTTACTTTTCTTGGTACCATACAATATCAAATCCTTAATAAAATAGTGTTATAGTACAATCCTTATATATTCCATAATTCTTATAACCAGTACATTTCTAATAAAATATTTAAATTACATAATTCTTTAATCCCTTAAACACAAATACATTAATTATTCTATTTCCACTATAGTAATAACATAAGATTAAACTTTTTCCCTTTTATTTTTACAAGACATATTTCCTTGATACTTAGGATATTTATTTACATAGTGCCCCATTTCACTATAGTTGAAACACAGAATATCAGTCTTTTCTTTCTTCACTTTGCATTCTTTTTCCTGGTGACCATTTTTTCCACACTTATAACAAACAACTAATCTTTTCAAGTACTTCCCAGGGTGATTCATTCCATAATTACCACATGTGGGAAAATAATTCATTCCCTTATTCCCTTTATATGTCTCTTGATCTACTATCCTCTTCTTCTCTTTCTTTCCCTTAAAGTCACTAGACTTAGAGAATTATTTCTCTATCTTGATAGTACATGAGACTATATCTTTGTATGATTATAATTTTTTAGGACACCAAAGCCTTTCAGAGAAATGGATTTAACACATCAAAGAAATGATCAATATTACTTCTTGTGTTATGTATATGGTTTGTATCATGACTTGCTAACCTTGTAAAATTGGACTCATATTTCGCAACATTCTCATCTTCCTTTTTCTTTAGACTCAAAAGAGACCTCTCTATATCAGTTCTGTATTCACAAGGGAAATATTTTTCAAAGAAAATTTCCTTAAAATCCTTCCATTACATGTTTGTTATTTTTTCTTCCTCCTTTATTTTTTGAATCAATGACCACCGTTGATCCGCATCTCCAGAGAGATGATAAACTACCATGAAAACCTTCTCCCTTTCGTTGCTTCCCAAAGTATGAAATATCTTCTCTAAGGAACTTATACATTTCTCAGATACAAATATATTTGTAGTCCCATTGAATATTGGAGGTTTTTTTATCATGAACCAGTATAACATTGATCCTCTGTGTTTTGGATCAGGATGCTTCGTACGGGTAGGGTTATTATTCATAACCTGAGTCAACTATCCTAGTATAGTTAAAAGTTGTTTAGAACCAGTTTCATCTCATGATCCAACATCATTATTTTTCATAGGAGGTAAATAACTACATAGATTACATGCATTGATATGATTTCTATTTCTTCCACTAGGTGCTATTTCTAAAAAACAATATTCACTATATTAGGTTATGAATCATAATGCATAATTTCAAAATACGAAACCTAAATTGAAAAATTTATGCATATCTAATCTCATAGTCATAAACATGGTTTATTTGGGGATATATTTACTTTTAAATATTTTATAATGTTTCAAAAAGAAAATGTGAATTATCCTAAGAATATCCCCCTGGAGTGTCAAACTAGGTGCATAGTACGGTGCATTGTTGTGTACTAGGTTACCCTGATTTCGGCCCGGAACACCTTTTCAGAGTTATTACTCCTAGGTACATCTGTTCCAGAACCAAACCTAAATGTAGTATCCAGACATAGATTTAATATCTAATAATAACCACATAATATCTACATTACCATGGTTATAAGATGTTCTTCTATACTTATCCTCAAAGTCTATATTATGGTAATATTACATAATCTATGTTTTCTAAATCTAGTTTCCAAGGTTGTTTCTAAACTTCATTTGATACCAACTGTAATGCCCGGACCTCATAAGCCCGAAGTTGGTGCATTGTTTTAATACATTGTTATGATTACAAGAAATAAAATCCTAAAGGACTGACTAGTTTAGCAGTCTTAGAAAAGAGATTACATACATGAACCATACATTACAGTTCAAAACATAAAATAGAACATAGATAATCCTTTTATAATGCCATTATTCTCTTAACTTAACCCTGCATATCAATCATAATACCCATCTTGACAACATTGGAAAGTAAAACATAATAAAGGGGTGTGATCAGATGCTCAGTAAGGGTAAAAAATCACTACTGGAAATAGATCCTATTCCAAAACTTTGTTCCCAATGGTTAAGAAAACCCATTGGGAAAAAGAACCTATGACAACGGTTTACTTGAAATGTTGGCATAGGCTATTTTGTTGTGGGTTTTCCCAACGGTTTAAGAGAACCATTGGGAAAGAGATGTATTACCCATGGTTTTTATTAATCATTGGGAAATATTAGACCCAAATTAGGGCTCCCTCCCTCAACACATTTCATCCCCGTGCGCTCCTCCCCTCCCCGACCTCAACCTCCTCCCAGTCTCGGCCTCCACCTCCCGGCCTCTGCCTCTGAATCTTCCTCCCGACCCCTCCCTCTCCCCCGGCGACGTTCCCCTTCCCCTCTCGATTCCTTCTCTGAAGATGACCTCCCCCTCCCCTCTCAGATCCCGGCGACGTTCCCCCCTCCCCTCTCGTCTCACTCTCTTGGCAACATCCGAGCTCAATCTCCTCCTCCGACATCCCCCGACCCCCTCTCCAGTCGAGTGTGAGACACCCCATGGACGAACACCCCACGGGACGTCCCCCCCTCTCGGCTCCCTCTCCTCCCGCCTGGGAAATAAAATTGTCAGGGATGACCCCTACCCCCCAAGAGCTAGAGTAGCTACGATGGAGTCGAATCTGGGTGGCTTTCAGCTTTAGCTAATTGGGAGGTCTTAGCCTTGGCTTTGGGGAGCTTCTTCTTCTATTGGTACTACTGTAATGGGTGCAATGTCTGCTTTTTTCCTACATTTTTGGTATCTACATTTTTTCCACTATAAAACAATGATTTTTTTTGTTGTTTTAGTGTTGTTTAATCCACAAAGATCATTTTTTATATCTGAAATGATCATTATAGGCCACGATAGGTTTCCCTAAATATGGGATAGTCCGTGCAGAGCTCCTGGATGCTATAGAAACACAATAGTGTTCCTTGTGGGAGAGAACCCTCAAAACTCACCAGGGATGCTGTGGATAGATGCCTCACATGTCACAGAGATGTCCGGGTGCTATTTATGGGTATTTATCCATGACTCCCATATTACCATCATTTATGTTTGAGAGATTTTATACAATGGAATGGAAGTTAATTGAATGTTTGAGTTATAGTGAAATGAAATGGTTTTATTATACTTAGTGCTCGATTGAGCATCAATTTACTGACTCGACCTCAAGCTTGATCGAGCTACTCAATTAGGCTCGACTTGTTTTGATTAATATGTTTTATCATAATTTTAATTACAAGATATTTCTTGAATTTGAGCTGGATCTTGAAATTAAATACACATATATTGAATAAAAATAACATGTTAAAATATCAGATGTTTGATTAGTCTTTGTGACCAATTTGATTGTGTTATTAGAACAATAAATTTGGATTCACTACTCGCATCTTGAGCTTGAAAAAATACAAACCGAATTCAAGTATTTGTCGAGCAAGTCTAATTAGCTTGCGTGCCCTCAAGGTTGTTTACAATCCTAATTTATAGGGTCAAAGAAATAGGACATTAGATGACTTGGGATGTCATTATCTGTCATTTCATTCCCTCATTAAAAAAACTTCCAGACAACTATTTTATCTAATAAATTCTTCTCTGTCATTATTTTCTATCCATTTTAATCATTGGCCCCATTTGTTACAGAATGTGATGGAACTGGTGAACCCAACAACATAGAACCTCAGATAAGGCCCTCTAATTCCTTAAATACCTCCTCTCCTATTATAATTGTTTCTTAATTTTAGTTTGGGATTTTGTGATGTTTGACTGCTTAAATATAAGCATGGTTTTGTAGTCAATCTCAGATCGCGGTGCGAAGCGGCGAGGTTCTAGCAGGGCTATGTGCACAATCTTCAACTCAACTAATGTAGCATAGGTGCATATTCAATGGCTAAGTGTACTAGTATAGTGTTTCCAGCAACCTGCTATATAATGAACATAATGAAAAATGAAGAGATTATTAAATGGAACTGTTTCCCCCTT
The DNA here is from genome assembly GCA_963277665.1 of Viscum album. NCBI lineage: Eukaryota > Viridiplantae > Streptophyta > Magnoliopsida > Santalales > Viscaceae > Viscum > Viscum album. The sequence continues at coordinate 1,464,748,032 of OY728138.1, read as the reverse complement.
GCTTGCAGGAACATGATTTGACCCATGGGGTGGTGTGGTTCTTAAATGGAAATGTTTCCCCCTTGTGGGAGGCGATGGCCAGAATGTTGCCCCGCCTCCTCCCACTCCCTTCACTCCTGGACGAAAGATGCTGCCTCGCAGATGTCGTTGGACCAGGCCAACATGCCGCAGTTACGCCGCGGTCAGGCCGCGGTCAGGCCGCAGTCACGCCGCGGTCACACCGCCGTCACGCTGCGGTCACGCCGAGGTCTTGCCCCGATCACACCGCTGTCACGCCGCGGTCACACCGTGGTCACTCCGCAGTCATGCCGCGGTCACGCCGCGGTCACGCTGCTGTCACGCCGCGGTCACGCTGCTGTCACGCCCCGGTCACGCCGCTGTCACGCCGCGGTCATGCTGCTGTCACGCCGTGGTCATGCCGCGGTCACACCGCGGTCACACCATGATTTGGCCCTACTTCAGGATGACACGCTGCGGCGGTTCGTAGTCCTATCGGAATTTGATGTATGATACCTAGATAAGGCCCAATCCATCCTCATAATTATTTTCTCATAAAACAATAAACGTACAATTTCCACATCTATCACCATAAGACCCAATCCTCTTAGGAATATTTTACTTGATCTAAACCCCCATCCATTCCATACACATATCATCCAAGTTATAAGACATATTTTAGACCACTCATATCCCAATCGATATCTTATCCACATGGAGACCTAGTGAGAGGGTGATTTCATTTCAATATAATCACTAAATAATTTTATCTAAACCTTTTCAGCTTGTGAACACCATATCTATAGGTCTACTATGTTAATCTATTTACATTCATTTACTGTCCTTAGACTCCATGACTCCCATGGAACATAGTTATAATCAATCCCTTGGAAATCTATTATCAAATAATCAAGTTAGTGTTTAAGGGTCTATTGAGGCTCTTAATACTGTCTTTATATACCTAATAATTCTTATTTAAAGAAACAATTAATTTAAGCAATGGTTGATCACCCATGGAGGTGCTTATACTTCATCTTCTAACTTCTAAATGATGTATTCCCTCCACCTGAATGAGGAATTAAATAACTCCCCTTCCATGTTCATGTAAAACCTATATTTTCCAAATACATCATACTAACCACAAATATATAAGTGAGAAAAATTAGAATACTGGTCCATGATCACATCATTAGTCATAGATTCATCACAAATCTTCATGCCTTAAGACTTATATTAATCATATGATTTGACATATACTTACTAGATTAGTGAATGTTGATTCATATTCAATCACTAACAATTTTTCCTTCTCAATATCTAAGAGATCTCAAGATATAGCTTGTTTAAGCTCATATAGGAAGTTTTGGTCATTGAATATTAGTTGTAATCACTTCTAATAATGTTTTCATCCTTCCATTCCATAATAACTTTACACCACAACCTATCCTGACCCTTTAGTAATGGTGTAGCCATGTAATTTCCCAAACAAACTTGTATTGAACAAAACCAAACTAAGCTAAAACTCAAGCCAAACAAATTATATACCATTTATAGGAAGATTAATTGTTAATTAATAGGAATGTACTTTTTGATAGTATCAGTTTGAAATATGGATTTGTTTCCCCCTTACTTCAGGAACATGATTTGACCCATGTGGCGTTGTGGTTTTTATATATTGGGAGGTGACATGTATAGTCATAGGAGACAAGTATGTTTTAGTTTATTTTTTATTTTATTTTCTTTATCGCATTGGCCACTTAGGTCTTTTACTGGTTTCTATGGACAGGGAGTAGTTATATTCTACGAAGGAGGCCAGAAGGGATTCAGATTGTTTTATTCTACCGGCTTTGATCCGAGGTAAGATTCTATGATTACTACTTGTCTCGCACCTCATATATTTTGGGGATTTCAATGTTTTTGACTCCATATTATATTTTTGGTAGGGTGTTGGATCGTTTTGTGTTGGTTTGGGTGGATTTTCTTCTCGCCAATTGAGGTAAGGGTTTAATGTTGTTGGTTGGTTTTTCTCTGGTTATGTAGGGTCCTTTATGTGTTTTAAGGTTCTTAATATCCTTTGTGTAGTGCATTGATCCCTGCTCGTTGGTTTTGAGTCACCAAGTCAAGATTGACTCGCCTGCGTGTGCATAGGTAATTAAGTATATGTATGTGGGTTCCCCCATTATGTGTATAGTCAACCATGGCAATGATTATACACATAAGGGGATAGGTGTTCCCATGTATATATATAAAAATGCATACGTAGGTGAGTGGAGACTGGTATATGCATATAAGAATATGTGTAAGGATCCCCTTGCACATGCTCATGGCCATACGGGTGTGTGCATTGGGGATATGTGTCCTTGTATGTGTGTGAAGGTGCGTATACCCAGTGGGGGAGCAACAGCTTTTAGTTAGAAAGCTCCAAGTGCCGAAGTGGACGGCTCGGTTCCACCTTGAGGTAGAGTCCCTCTCGTAGCTTCTTTAATTTAAGAATGATTTAAATTGAATTTAGCTTCTTTCTTAATTATGCTTAATTATATTGAATTTCATATCTTGAATAAGTTTTCTTTAATATAATTGATTCATTTGATAAATAAAGTCATATTTTTATAATAAAACCACTTTTAAAAACAATGAATACAAACTATATATCTTTATCATACCACAATCCCGAATCAAGAGTCTGTTTTTTTATAACAAAATCTCGGTTTCTATAATGTGAAGGACAAATAAATATGATTTATTTGGAATCTTGGCTGGAATATGTTACCCCGCGAATATTGCTGGACTGGGCAAACACGCTGCGGTCATGCCGCGGTCACGCCGCGGTCACGCCGCGGTCACGCCGCGGTCACGCCGCGGTCACGCCGCGGTCACGCCGCGGTCACACCGCAGTCACTCCGCGGTCACGCCGCGGTCACGCCGTGGTCACATCGCGGTCACACCGCGGTTATGCTGTGATTTGGCCCTGCTCCAGGAAGACACCCCACAGTGGTTCGCAGTCCTGTTAGAATTCAATGTATGATACCTAGATAAAGTTTTAGATACATTACACACCCATATTTAATTGGGAGGGAGGCGATGGATGGAATGCTTCCCCGCTTCCTCCCACACCCTTCACTCCTGGATGGAAGATGCTGCCCCGCAGATGTCGCTGGACTGGGCCAACACGCTGCGGTCACACTGCAGTCACGCCGGGGTCACGCCGCGGTCACACCGCGGTCATGCTACGGTCACGCCGTGGTTTGGACCTACTCTAGGACGAAACCTCGCGACGGTTCACATTCTTGTCAGAATTCGAAGTATGATACCAATATAGAGTTTTAGTTACATTACCCATCCATAGTTAATGGGGAGGGAGGCGATGGTTGGAATGTTGCACCGCTTCCTCCTGCTCCCTTTGCTCCTTGCTGGAAGATTCTGCCCCATAGATGTCGCTGGACTGGGCCAACACGCCGTGGTCACGCCGCGGTCATGCCGCCGTCACGCCGCGGTCATGCCGCGGTCACGCCGCGGTCATGCCGCGGTCATGCCGCGGTCATGCCGCGGTTATGCCGTGATTTGGCCCTACTCCAGGACGACACCCCATGGTGGTTCGTAGTCCTTTAGAAATTAGATTTATGATACCTAGATAGAGTTTTAGATACATTACTCACCCATAGTTAATGGGGAGTGAGACAATGACCAGAATGTTGCCCCGCTTCCTCCCGCTCACTTCGCTCCTGGCCAGAACATACTTGTTTACAACAGAAATTGGGAAGAGCATTTACATTCGGTATAGGCAATACTCTAGTTATTGATAGAAAACAAGTTGTATGCCAATATTAAAAAATGTTCCTTCGGTAGACAAACTGTGGAATACCTGGGGCACATAATTTTTATTTAGGGTGTGGCTATGGACTAAAAGAAATTGGAGGCTGTTAAATTGTGGCTGAAACATAAGAATGTTAAAGAAGTGAGGGGATTTTTGGGGCATACTGGATATTACAAGAAATTTGTTATGGATTATGGGAAAATATCCAGACCGCTCACGAAATTGACTAAAAAAGAGTGGTATAAATAGACTCCTAAAACTCAGGTGGCATTTGATTTACTGAAAGAGAAGATTACTTCTGCTCCTGTTCTGAGGATGCCTGATTTTTCTAAAGGATTTGCTGTAGAATGTGATGCTTCGGGATTCAGTATTGGAGCTGTGTTGATTCAAGAAGGGAGGCCTTTAGCCTATTTCAAAAAATCATTATCTGATACTAATTTAAAGAAGTTTGTTTATGAGAAGGAGCATATGGACTTGGTTCTATCAATCCAACATTGGAAACAATATTTGATTAGTAGGAGGTTTGAGGTTTTTATAAACCATAGCAGCCTCAAACACTTACTTAATCAAAAGGTGGTGTCAATAGATCATCAATGCTGGAAAGCAAAATTACTTGGGTATGATTTTGTTGTTACTTATAAACCAGGGAGATTGTATAATGATACTGATGCTCTATCCAGGGTGCCGCAAGATAGGAAGTATTAGTAGATCTCAATTTCAGAACCCGGATGGGAGGAACTAGGTGTTCTTAAGAAAGAGTTGGTTCAAGACTCAAATCTTTCAGTAATAATGGAACAGCTCAAGTAGGGTAGGGAGGAAAAACCCATATATACAATTTGGAATGGACTGTTATTCTATAAGAACTGAATGGTTTTATCCAGTGAGTCTTCTTTGATTCCAAAACTGTTACTACATTACCATTCTTCTCTGATGGGAGAACAATTGGGGTATTTGAAAACATATAAACACCTAGTAGGTGGTTTATATTGGTCTGAGATGACTCGTTGACTTTTACAGTACGTTCGGGAATGTGAAGTTTGTCAAAAGAATAAATATGAGGCTTTAAGCCCAGCAGGACTTTTACAACCACTCCCAATTCCCAGTTTAATTTATGAAAAAGTTTCAATGGATTTTATTTCTGGACATCCAAAATCACATGGTTATGAAGTTATATTTTTTGTGGTTGATAGACTCAGTAAATATGCACATTTCATCCCTCTTAAACATCCATTTACTGCAAAATCAGTGGCAGAAGTTTTCCTAAAGGAAGTTGTGCGCTTACATGGAATTCCTTCCGCTATAGTCAGTGACAGGGATCCTCTGTTCACTAGCCTGTTCTGGCGAGAGCTGTTCAGATTACAGGGAACAACACTAAATATGAGTTCCTATTACCACCCACAAAGCGATGAACACACAGAAGTAGTGGACAAATTTTTGGAGGTTTATTTGCGATGTTTTTCTTCTGATAAACCCAAATAGCGGGCCTCCTGGTTGTCCGGGGTAGAGTATAGTTACAAAACTTCATTTCACACCTCTATTGGTAAAACTCCTTTTGAGGTTGTATATGGACGCAAACCACCACATATTATGCATTATACTAAAGGATAGGCTGCTGTTGAAGATATGGAAACAACTTTTGTAGCTCGTGATGATACACCGAAACAATTATAGGTTAATCTAAATAAAGCACAACAACTTATGGAGAAGTATGCTAACAAATATCGGCGGGAAGTTGTTTTTCAAATTGGAGATTTGGTCTGGGTAAAAATAAAACCCAATAATCTTGGTAGTGTGACTAAGGTAAACTCCAAGTTTGCAGCCCTTTATAGGGAGAACCCAGGCGGAAGAATTTTTACCGGAAGAATTTATATAAAAAGATGAATATCCTGTGACGATTCTGGCAGAAAAGACTCAAGTAAGAACCCTATTTTGTCTTGTGTAGTGGAATGGAAGAGCTGCAGAAGAGGAGACTTGGGAAGATGCTTTGGTAATAAAGGCCCAGTTCACTAATATCCACCTCGAGGACAAGGTGGTTCTTCAATAGGGAGGAATTGATAGGCAGCGGGAGGAGTCAGATGGCCAGTGGGAGGAGTTTGGTGGCCGGTCCAGGCCACCAGTTCTATTTACATTTCAAAGAAGGGGGTGGGGGCTTCATTAAGAGTAATATTGTATTTTTTTTCCTATTTCTGTTGAGTCAGTCCATCAGTGGTTATAAATAGGAGGGTATGTTAGTTTGTCATGGAGTCTGGATTTAGGTTAGAAGGAATATTTTCCTGGGACTTTAGAGGAGTTCTCTCTCCTCTGTTGTTTGGTAATTCCAGAATCTTCTCTAATAATAGTCTCTTTCTAAAAATCTTCTTCTCTCAAATATAGAAGCTCTATCATCATATGTGTCTCCTCCTTGGACTGGAGTCTTGACCAAAAACATCCTCAAACCTCATGACCAAATTCCAACCAAACATGGGATGATCTAGCCTTCAAACCACTATCTAAATAGCTGATATAGAAGCATCGATCAACTCACATAAAACAAATAACATACCCTCTACATGGTCCCTAGGATATTATCCTCTAAAAAAAACCACTATTGGCTCTCTTTAACCCACCTTAGTGCCAAACCAAAACACAGGGCTCCCATGGTCCTCAATGTGACAATATAAAGTGATTTCCAACTATAGCGTCCTCAGGTGCACCCAAAATCTTGGTCCAAGCCATTCAAAAAAAACCTCAAATGGGAAAAAGTCCACAGTTAGAACATACACCCTATGAGGGGTGCCTCTAGTACATCCAAAGCACAAGACACACCCAGTGCAAAAATATCCCAAATGCCCCTAAATGGCCTCCAATTGATCATCAGTCAACAACGTCTCCAACTGATCATCTATCAACAATGCACCAAATGTGGTATATAAAAGAAATGAATAACCAATGAATTATCAATGTTCCTTATAACAATCATAAAATTTTTACCTTACAAGGGCTCTATAGTACAAGATGGACCACTCCACATGGGAATTATTAATTAACAGCTATTGAAAACAATGGTCACTCAATCAGAAACAAACCCACAATGGTATCCCCACGAGTCCCTTTGACGCATATAAATATTATAAGGAAATCCTACCATAACTTCTATCCCACAACATCATCCCATCCCAATGTTTCCAATAGTTCCAATCCTAAAAAAAGGAGGTAATCCTCAACTATTCTAACCTTGAGAAATAGGTACCAACATGTCAGGATAAAACAAGATCTCTTCATATATACTACTTGATTATAATTTTCAGTATCTATATTAAAGAACATTGAAAAAAACTAGCTTAGATTTCACAATCCATTCCAACTAATGATCTCATAACCCTCACACATGATTCTCATCTCACAACCCAACCTTCTGGAGGATTCTGAATCCAATCCTTGAAGAAATCATGATAAAGAATTATTTTAGTCCAAAACATCATAAAGACCACATTCAAACACAGAAAGTATTCCACCATGGGAATTTATATGAAAAACGGATCAAAATTGAATACTCATAAGTCGAATTTTGACTCGAGTGTTAAAATAGGGTAAACACAACAAGGAGAAAAAGGTACCCAACCTGTACTTTAGGTACATGATATATAACCCAAAATGTCCCCTCTTTTCATGTGATATATATTTCTCAGTGTGTACTTTTACAAAGTACACATCATGTGTTCCGGTATATGATGTTTACCCCCCACTTGGGTACATTCACATACAAGGCCCCACATAGCATGAAAAATTCCCTACTACATGGAATGTATCACCGCATACACAATCTTTACCCCACATACGGTTCCCATGTATATACATATCCCTATATCCCCCCCAACACAAGGTCTACCCACACACAATGCCTATCCATGTACCTCGCACTAGATATAGCTTTATACCCTACTTGGTCATCTGCCACTAGCACACCCCGAGTCACCACTACATGGCGTGTAACCTACCTCCTTTTATAAATCTTTTTGTTCCCAAAACCCATATTTCCCAAGTACGAAGAACACATGATGTGTGTTCTCAAAAATACAAATCCTGTACATGAGTTCTCCCAAACTAAACCCCCAAAAAATATCCAAAAGCACCTATTTTCTCCAAATTATCCATAGATTGAATCCTGAATGGGTCACCAAAAACCCAAAAATATGATTAAAACTTAAAATCAACTACCCTATGGGAATTTGTGGGCGAGGTGGGGGTGCTTGGTGGGGGTGAGGCGGGGAGGAGGGGGCTGTGTAGGGGGTTTGGTGGGGAGGGGGTGGGCTGGGCTGGGGGTGGGGGTGAGGCGTAGGCTGGGCAGGGGGGTTCTGCAGGTGTGGGGGATGGCTGTGTAGGTGGGGGGCTGGGCAAATTGGGGAGGGGGGCTGGGCAGGTGGGGGAGGGGTGGGATGTGCAGGGGGTTAAGCTAGGCAGGGGGGAGGGGGATGGGCAGGGGGGCTATGCAGGTGGAGTGGTAGCTGTGCAGGTGGGGTAGTGGGGGGGCTGGGAAGGTGGGGGAGGGATGGGATGTGCAGGGGGTTAGGCTAGGCTAGGTAGGGGGAGGGGGGGCTGGGCAGGGGGGCTGTGAAGTTGGGGGGGGTGGGCAGATGGGGGAGGGGGGATGGGTAGGGGGGTTGTGCAGGTGGGGGAGGGGGGCTGGGCAGTTGTGGGAGGGGGTGGGATGTGCAGGGGTTTAGGCTAGGCAGGGGGGAGGGGGGATGGGTAGGTGGGGGATGGGGTGGGATGTGCAGGGGGTTAGGCTAGGCTAGGCAGGGGGAGGGGGGCTGGGCAGGGGGGCTGTGCAGGTGGGGTGGTGGCTGTACAGGTGGGGTAGTGGGGGGGGGGGGGGGGTTGGTAGGTGGATGAGTATGGAGATGAACTTGAGTTCCTTGAACCCAATTAGGGAACTGCAGAACGATTTCGTAGGACTAGAGTATATTGGATAAGGCACATTCGTGGAAGAATCTATAATTCTAGCCATGTCCCTACTTAGACTATCAATGTTGTAGAAACCGTGGAAGACCCATTTAGTGAGTCTAGTATGAGAAGGAAAATCCCCATACATAATTCAACCAGGTACAATTACTATGTAATTTAATAATGTTATATCCATCATAGATCAATATTAATACGTCATTATGTTGAGAAATAATATATATACATTCATTCAACTAATCAATTCATGTCCTTAAAAAAGTTCCACATGTCTCATTACTGCTATGTAAAAAATGGAAGGGATCAATATTTTCCCTCATGTACCTCTTTATTACCTCTACACAAGTAGTAATTTACCGCTTTCAAAATAGTAAATTATCTTCACACATGTCTTTTCTAGCCCAACATATTTATATGTATCCACTACTTTTACCCTTATCAAAGCCCTAGACTAATACTTCTAACTCAATATATCTCATCACTCAACTCCCAACATCTTCCATACGACTAAAGGTAGTGTCTCATACAACTATATATCACATACCAACCTTATCACTCAATAAACATCCATGTTAATACATTATGATCAATGTAAATCCATTTTCTGAAATAATACCATATTAACCGTGGTAGGTCTAATATCACATTCCAAACGCTCCATTATCAGTCATGGTTGGGTTCATCTAGAACCTTATCACTCAAGGTGAGGCCATTATATTGAACACTACCTTATCAATCATGGTAGGGTTAGATATTATGTTATAATATGATAACTTCATTATCACTCAAGAAATGGTCCTTCTAGCACCTTATCACTCAAGGTGTTGTCATTACTTTTTATAAATCACTATACTTGTTAGAATTTATCACCCAACATGTGTATGAAATAACAACAAGGGAATTTGGTCCATATCATAGCTCACCATATAGGTACATGGTTCTAGTCACTCAGGACCTATTCCCCCTACCTTATCAATCATGTTAGTGTTAGATATCATTTATATAATATGATAGCATCATTATCATTCAAGTAAGGGTCCTTCCAACACCAAATCACTCAAGGTGTTGTCATTCCTTAAGATATTTCACTATACTAGTTAGAATTTTTCACACAACATGTGTATGAAATAATAAGGGCATTTGGTCCATATCATAGCTCACCATCTAGTGTACCACCATGAGGACCCTGATCCCATGTGATAAATGGTTAATTTTTATGATCTCCCTATGAATCATCATTAAAATTTCAATGGATAAAAAAAATCATCTATGGAAGGTATATACTACAATTCATTTAGTAATCTACTAGATTTTCAGGGTGGATTATCTAAATGTTTATATTACAGACTGGGGATAGAATATTACCTTGAAATCTTATCCTCTTAGAATATGATAGAAAATTTCCAAAGTGAGCCCAACAGATGATGTAAATGATTCATAACCACTGACAAACACCATGTTGGATGTCATCATATTAGATCCCCTTGAAAATTAGGCAAGTTATATCTCTCATGAATCAAGTAAATATCTATCCCCATAGAATCTATGTGTCACAGAAGCCTGACCAATATCCCTCTCTTAAACACAAACCAATACATTGATAAACAAAACAATATAACTAAATCTCTTAACAGTATAGAAGCCATTGACCCATATTATATGATTCCCCCATCATTATACTCTAGGAACAAAAGGTTTATAATGGTCATTGTGTAAATATCCTTCTAGGTTAGTATATTGAATGATTAAATTCATCGAAAAAATATCAAATTTATCCTGGAGTAATCAAAACCCATAAATTCTTATCTGATAGATCAGGATTGAGGTAGGGGATTCTTCATATATGAGTTATAAACTTGAATTTCCAATATACCCCTCCCTATTTGATCAAAAAGACAACATTTTGTTGGTTCTTGGTCTCTCTACCACATCAATATGTGAACCATACAAGGGGAATGTGATGTGAGTAAGCCTTCAAAAAGGAGATGATTATTTTTATGTGTTTCTTGTGTGTTTTTTGTGTGATTGCAGGTGATTGAAGTAAGGTTTTGTGAGTTTTTTATGTGTGCAGTGTGTTTTTTGTGTTTTCAGATTGTAGTGTTCCTAAACACACAGAACGAGTGTTTTTTTTGTGATTCCTATGTATTTTTGATGGCACGTTTTTCACACAGTTTTAATTGCAACCTGCAGTTGATTGCAGGCTGTTTCATTTTAAATTAATGGGGGTTTAAGCCAACGGTTTCAAAACCATTGGGTTATACCCCTGTGCGCTGCTACATTTCCCAATGGTTCAAAACTAGTGGGTTATACAGGTGCGCTACTTTATTTCCCAACGGTTCAACACCATTGGGTTATACCCCTGTGTGCTGCGGCATTTCCCAATGGTTCAAAACCGTTGGGCTATACCCCCCCAATATGTTTATGCCAACGGTTTTAAAACCGTTGGGTTATACCCGTGTGCACTGATTTTTCTAGTGGTTCAGCTGAACCATTGATATAACAGGATCCAAACAGCCTTCTCCCAACAGTTCACTTTGAACCGTTGGGAAAAGGCATTCCCAACGCCTCACATCCCAACGGTTTCTAAAACCATTGGGATAAGATTTCCCAATGGTTTTAGGGTCTTTACCAATGATTTGAAATCGTTGGGAAAACATGGATTCCCAATAGTGAATATAGTGGAATCTATCATAAATTTCATAAACTTTTAAGGAAAGGTATAAAACTAAAACACAAGAATTTTAGACAAATTCTTTAATATAATATGGTAAGAATAAATCAAATAATTACATTTAAACATTCACATAGATATTCTATTAGTAAAATAATCACATGTAATATCCATAACTAATATCATAATGAGGTAATGCATAATTAAAAATATTTCCACTATCAAGATATATCCTCAAGATAGCTACTATTAAGATATATCCTCATGATAGTTAAAGTCTGTGGGTAGAAACCCATGTGGTTTGTGTTAAGATCTATCCTCCTGAAAATGTTAAACTTCTTGGAAAATAAATGTGAAGGGTTTTTCGCCAAATACTTTCATCTCATGAGACCTACCTATGCATTGAGTTTATATAGTATACCCCTCCTATCACTTACTAAGTCCCATACATTCATCATATGAAAATAGTGAAATATAAACAACACAATGATTCATATTAAAAACTAGTATATGAAATATGGATACTTTAACCATAAACCAAGAATGGTATCTAAATAGCATATCCAAAATCATAATGATCATAAAACATTCAACAAAGTGTGGTAAATGATAACATAAAAGATTAACCTTAATTAATAATAAGATCTAACAAAGGATGCTGACATGGATAAAAATACTCTAATAAAAACATTAAAAATTTCTTGAGAGAAATAACATCTTTTTTACTTTTAAATCATTTAAAAGCCAAAAAATTATAAAAGAAAACATTTATTTTAAAAATAAACCCATAGGCTTGTAAGATAAGTTTAAAATGTTGAATCTTTACAATAGCCTAAAAATCCACTAATGCCGTATAAGTTAATTTTTTCTTCTTCTCGTACTTTGTTGAAAAAGTCAAACAAAGTACCTCGTAAGTAAAATTACAAAAATATTCCTTTTATCCAATAGAACACAAGTAAAAATGTATTTAATTTTTTTAAAAAGAATAGTAAGAATGTTTTGAAATATATTTTTAAAAATCGTGGACATGGATGATAAATATTTCCCAGTATATACTTACGTATAAACAAACTCGGATAATAATGAGACTGCAAAACTAACTGTTACCTTGTACTTTACTTTAGTAGATAGAGAGTTAACCTCATTTATAATGGTTAAATCATGTTATTAAATTATAATAGGACCATATCCATATTTATGATATCATATATGATCCTATTATATTGTTTTGTTAATAATATTTCAGTATTACTATTGTTTTAGGTGTTAACTGCTTTATTTTCCTATGCATGTTTTTTGGTGTAAGTCATGTTTCATATAAATAGAATATATTTTATTCATATCCAGAATGATATTAAGTTCAAAAAAATTATATTTACTCGTCATATTATTTTTATTATTATTATTTAACGGTTAATGTGGATAATGAATCTAATCGCATCGTGGAGATGGTAGACCATACATACGCACGAGTAACGATATCATTCCCTTAATGGTTAAATGGTATAAAATTGGATGGTATATTAATTATAAAAAACACCATCATGTCATATTTATTATTTATATCCATTATAATCATCATTATACCCATCCAAATAAGGCAGTGTTGAATAACAAATTACACCACAATGTGGAGGTGGTAAGCCGTACGCACGAACGTATAGTGATATTTTTATTCGTAGGATGGATAAAAGGAGTAATATGGTTGTCAGATAGTCATAATAAATTATTATAATATATATGATAATTGATTTATTAATTTATTTTGTAAACAACATAGGAATAGAAAGTAGAAGAAGAAAAGAAATTGAATTGAATTGGTAAAACAATTACCTCTTCTTTGAGTGTCTCCTTTTGATTTTCACAAAAGGACTCCTTAGTCTGGATTTATGACCAAATCACAGCCTCTAGGATTAAGTGATGGAATTTATGATGGTAATTGGTTAGGTATTTTCATATCTAAATGGATTTTGAGGTGTTAATAAAAGAGAAGGAGAGGTTCCCTTTTATAAGAGAGGGGATGGACACTTTAGGTAACTCCAAAACTATTAATTTATTATTAATTGATTCCAAATTGATAAACAATAAGTTATTTATAATATAATATTATTATGGGTCAAAATACTTTGAACTAATTAATTTTAGACAAGTTTTTATTTTATTTTAAACCTTATTATTTTTTATTTATCCTTAATTAATCTATTTAATTTTAATTGTAGTAATAATATTCTAAATATTAAAAGGTTATAAATATTTACCTATGTGGTATAAAGTGTCCATAAATGGACACTTTATTACATTTTAGACTTTATAATTATCTGTTTGTAGTTATTAATTTTTTTAAATAATTTAATAAAATTCTATTTTTATAAAATATCAATAGTGTCAATTTTGACACTATTCATAACGTTGAATTTAATTAAAATACAAGAATAAAGATAAATTCAAAAAAATAATAATTTAATATACTCCTAAAATATCATAGTCACCTAGAAATTTTTTGGATAACCTTAAATAATTCAAATTATTTTTATTTTAATATTTTTAAAGCCATTTATTTGATATTTCTATTAATAAAATAGTTTCTCCATCACTATAGTTTTATCATTATTAGAAATTATTTATTCTATAAAAATTATAAATAAATTACTAAGAATTAGGTAATTATTTTATATTTCCATAGTTTTTTTATAATCTATGTTATCTCCTACTTATCCCTATATTAAAATCAATATATTTATATAAAATGAGAGTGAAATTTCGTCACATTCATTGATTTTAATAATATTCATTTTGTATTTTTGGAAAAGTGTCCATTAAATGATTAAATTTATAACCATAGGTGATAAGGGTATAATTTATTCATCCCATAGGTTTTTTACAGATTTTAGGATAATTTTATAATATTAATTTTACCTTTAATTACTCGATTTACCCGGTAAATAAAAAATTACTAAAGTTTCTATCCATATTGTTAAAATATAAAAGAATCCTATTTACATAATTTGGACCCACTGATTCAATGTTGTAATCTATTTTTAAAAATTAAAAACACATAATTTTGAGTAATTAAATTAAAATTAATCCTATTGATGGAACGAGAAAATAAGGGTTTTTTTTAAGTTAAAACCATCAAAATATTGACTCGTGTTTATATCCAATTTTAATGTGAAAATAATTCCAATGACCTATATTATATTAAATTATAAAAATATAATCTAATTATACTTTTAAACCAATAAAATTTATAATTTAACTCTATAAATTATTTTGATGAAAAAATTTGTTTTAAATTAAAATTTATTATCTCTCACTATTCATCAAAACATGAAACTTATCAGAAAAATACCAAAAATTGAACCAAAGTAAAATTTGATATTAAATTTTCAAATAAGTAGTTAATTTTTCAAAATTTAATATAAAAAAGTGTCAAAATCTAGATTTAAAATATGTGCACCATTAAATTGTGGCAAAACAACATTTTTTTGAAAAACACTTCTTTTATCCAAAAAATTGAATTTTTTCATATATAATGTCTAGAAAAAACATAAGATGAATGTTAAAATTATATGAAATATATAAAATTCAAAATGTGGTTAATAATATTCATAATATCCAATTTAATGGGTAGGTTATATATTATAATAACATTTTATTAATATATTATTATCGTTAAAACTATGCCTTGCATGTAATGCAATCCAACTCATTGTTATGTGTGGTGTAATATCAACATGAAGTTGTGTAAAAATAAAGAAAGCAACAAAATTAAATTTATTTAGAAATTAAAATATTGTAAAGTATCGGGGTTTTACATTATCCCCTACTTCAATAAATTTCATCCTCGCAAATTAAACTTGTGATAAAATACTAGGGATTTGACATTTAAAAACAACTTTGTTGAAATCCCATATTACAAAAAAAATTAATGAGACACAAACTTTAAAATAAATAAAGGAAAGTTTGAATGTCACTATATATAACACATTCAAGGGTTCCATGTAGAAAAACATGGGAATGAAACAAAAATTTAACCATCAAGTTCTGATGGAGAGTGATAGAGAACATGGTTAGGAGGAAGTTAACAATCACAAAGCTATAAATCAACAATGATCTAAGGTACTATTTGATTCATTGGGAAAAGTACCAGGATAATATTTTTAGTTTCAAGATAATTTGCCTAAATTTGAAGAATTAATCTACTTCATAGACTAAGAACAAAAGTAAAAATAGTTACTTGATGAGTATTATTTCATCCATTAATCAATTTGTACTGCAAACTCTTCTTTATCTATAAATAATAATAAAATTTAATAATATTCTATTTGTATTAATCATATAGGTTTCCAAAAATGAACTTATAATTAATCTATCATATGGTTTAAATAAATAAAACTATGATATACTAAATTGGACATCATGTAGGCTAGTGGTATGTGATGCACCATTGTCCCCCTTTGGTTGTAGGTTCACGTCTTGTGACCATGCCAGATTCGATGGGTTATCACCCAACCTACAGGTTGTACTTTAATTAAAACTATATTATTATAACATTCAATAAATAAACATAATAAATGGTTTAAACATAAAAAATACTATCCAAAGTTCAACTTAATCCATTCCAACCTTTAGACTTATCCAAAATACATCTATCAAAACTCAAAGTCCAAAAATTTATAAGGAAGGTCACTAAATTTCTAAAATCAACATAACATAATGAAGATATTTTTTTTTCACATACCAAACATGTGAATACCTTCATCATGTATTATCTTAAAACATGCTAATAACATGAATTACCATATTACATTATTAGATACCTTTTTTATTCCTTATTCCTTACGTAAAATATAAAATATTGGATATAATACTTAAATACAAAAATATTGTAAAATCTAAAAATGATGGAATAAGAAAACCATTAATTAGTTCCAAGGTAGTCAATAATATCCAATTTAATTTATTTAAATCAATCATCGCTTTATTCCAACATCGTTATCTCAGTATCAGAAACATATTAAGAGTTATGTTTCCCTCAACCATATATTTTCTAAAAAGTTATAATTGCTATTGATTCACTTTTCTTGGTACCATACTATCTGAAATTATTAATGAAATAGTACTGCTGTATAATCCATATATATTCCATAATTTCTTTTAAATAGTGTATTTATAATAAAATATTCAAATTACATAATTCTCAAATCCCAAAAACAAAAATAAATTAAATATTTGATTTTGAATGTAGTAAGAGTATATGATTGACCTTCATCCATTTGATTTTTCAAACCTATATTTCCTTGATGCTTAGAACATTTATTTTCATAGTGCCCCATTTCACTATAGTTGAAACACAGAATATCAATATTTTCTTTATTCTCTTTTCATTATTTTTCATGGTGACTTTTTTTCCACACTTACAAGAAACACCCAATCTTTTCAATCACTTCCTAGGGTGATTATGTCTACAAATATCACATGTGGGGAAATCCGCCTTTCCCTTATTCCCTTTATCCATCTCTTTCTCCACCATCCTCTTCTTATCTCACATTACCTTAAAGTCATAAGACTTAGAAAATTATTTCTTTATCTTGATAGAACATGATACTATATCTTTCTATGATGAGAATTTTTGGGATACTAAATCCTTTTAGATAAATGGCTTTAACCCATCTAAGAAACGATCAATATTAACCCTTGTGTAACATATATAGTTTGTAGCAGGCCTTGATAACCTTGTAATGTTGGCCTAATATTTTGTAACATTCCCATATTCCTTTTTCCTTAAACTCAGAAAAAACCTCTTCATATCAGCTCTTTATTCATGATGGAAATTTTTTTCAAAGAAAATTTCCTTAAAATACTTCCATTCTATGTTTTTTATTTCTTCTTCCCCCTTCGTGTTTTGAATCAATGAACATGATTGATACGCATCTCTAGAGAGATGATAAACTACCATTACAACCTTTTATCTTTCGTTGCTTCCCAAAGCATGAAATATCTTCTCTAAGGAACTTATCCATTGCCCAGCTACAAATGGATTTGTAGTCCCATTGAATGTTGTAGTATTTTGTATCATGAAGTGGTCTAATATTGATTCTATACGTTGTGGATCAGGAATCTCCATACGGGTAAGGTTATTATTCATAATCTAAGTCAGGTGTCCCAATATAGTTACAAGTTTTTTAGCACCACTTTCATCTCATACTCCAACATCATTATCTTTCATAGGAAGGAACTCACTACATGGATTATGTGCATTGATAAAATTCCTATTTCTACCACTTGGTGTCACTTATAAAAAACAACATTCACTAGATTAGGTTATTAATCATAATGCGTAATTTAAAAATATGAAGCATAAATTGAAAAATATATTCATATATAATCTCATAATAATAATCATGGTTTCTTTGAGGACATATTTACTTTTAAACCCTTCATAATGGTTTGCAAATAAAATATGAATTATCCTAAGCATATACCCTGGGAGTGTCAAACTAGGTGTGTAGTAAGACCTATTGTCATGTACCAAGTTACCCTGAGTCAGGTTCGAAACAGTTTGTTAGAGTTATTACTCCTAGGTACTTCTATTCCATAACCATGTATACTTGTATTATTCAGAAATAGATTTATTTTCTATAAATACCCATATAATCTCTATATTTCCAAATTTGTATGATGTTATTCTATACTTTTCCTCAAATTTTATATTAGCCATAATCTATGTTTTCTAAATCTAGTTTCCAAGGTTGTTTCTAAACTTCCATTGATACCAGATATAACGCACCAACCTTATAATCTTAAAGCCAATGAATTATTTTAATACATTGGCATGATTAAAACACATATAATCCTTTTAAAATTCCACTATTCTCATAACTTTACCCTACATATCAGTCATAATACACATCTTGGAAACCTAGTAAAGAGAAAAGGGTGACATTAGATACCCAATAAGGGTAAAAAATATAACATAATCTGTCATAAATATGCATAAACTTTTATAGAAAGGTATAAAATTGAAACAAAACCCTTTTAAACATGTTCTTTAGAATAATACGGAAAGAATAAATCAAATATTTCCATTTAAACATTTACATGGATATTATACTAGTCGAATAATCACATGTAATATCCATAACTAATATTATAATGATGGAATTTATAATGACGAATTTATGCACTATCAAGGTATATCCTCAAGATATCTACTATCAAGATTTATCCTCGTGATAGTTAATGTCTGTGGGTAGAAACCCATCTGATTTGTGTTGAGATCTATCCTCCTTATAATGTTAAGCTTCTTGGAAAACAAATGAGAAGGGTTTTTCACCAACTAATTTCATCTCATGAGACCTATTGATGCATCAAGAGGATATAGAAGGCCCCAAACATCACTTACTAATTTCAATACATTTCTCATATGAAAATCATGAAACATAAACAACATAATTATTCATATTGAAAACTACTATACAAAATATGAATACTTTAACCATAAACAAAGAATGGTATCTAAATAGAACATCCACAATCAAATTGATCATAAACCATTCAATAAAATATGGTAAATGATAACATAAAATTTCAACCTCAATTAAGAATAATATCCAACAAAGGAGTTTTACATGGATGAAAATACTCTAATAAAAACATTAAAAGTTTCTTGAGAGAAATAAAATTTTTTTACTTTGAAATTATTTGAAATTTGCACAATTATAAATGAAAACATTTATTTTTAAAATAAACCCATAATATTGTAATATAATCATTAAAATGTTATGGTGTCACAATAATGGGAAAATCTGATCATGCCATATATGTTAAAATAGAAACATTTTTCTCATACTTTATCAACAAAGTCAAACAAAGTACCTCATAAGGAAAAAGGAAAAAAGGTTCCTTTTATAAAATAGAACATGATTAAAATGTATTTTTTTTAAAAGAATAGTAATAATTTTTTGAAATAAAATTTTAATAATCATGGACATGGATGATAAATATGCGCAGTATATACCTTCGCATAAATAACCTCGTATAATAACGAGATTGCGAAATTAACCTTTACCTTGTACTTTACTATATTAGAGGGTGAATTCACCTCATATATAATGGTTAAATAAATTTATTAGATTATACTAGTACCATATTTATATTTATTATATCATATATTATCCTATTAGGTCATTTTGTTAATAATATTTCAGTATTACCATTGTTTCGTGTGTGAACTACTTCATTTTACTTTAAATGTTTTGTCGTGTGAGTTATGTTTCTTATGAATAGAATATATTTTTTTAATATCCAGAATGATATTAATTATATAAAAATTACACTTACTCATCATATGATTTTATAATCATTCTTGAATGGTTAATGTGGAGAGTGAATCTCATCACATCATGGAGACGGTAGGCCGTAGGTATGCACGAGTGGCTGTATCATTCCATTAATGGTTAAATGGTATTAAATTGAATGGTATATTAATTATAAATAATAATAATCTTGTTATATTCATTATTTATATACATTATACTCATCATTATACCCATCCAAATAAGGTAGTGTTAAATAACAAATTACACCATAATGGGAAGCCGATAAATTGTACATGTGTAAGCGTGAAAATATTGTTATTCGTAGGATGGATTAAAGGAGGAATATAGTTATACCATAATCATAATAAAATATAATCATATATATTATTCTATATTTATTAATTTAGTATGGAAACAATATATTAATTGGAAGTAGAAGAAGAACATAAATTGAATTGAATTGGTAAAACAATTATCTCTTGTTCAAGCATCTCATTTTGATTTGCACAAAAGGACTATTTATTTTAGATTTATACCCAAAGTATGACCTCTGAGAATAATTTATGGAATTTGGGAGGAGAATTGGTTAGGGTTGGGCTGATCCAAAGGGATTTTGAGGTGTGAATAAAAGAGGAGAGGTTCCCTTTTATAAGAGAGGGGAGTGACACTTTATAAAAATGCTAAACTACTAATTTATTATAAATTGATTTTTGATTCCAAATAGATCCAAAATGAGTTATTTATAATATAATATGATGATGAGTCTAAATATTATCATCCAATTAATTTTATACATGTTTTTATTTTATTTTAGATCTTATCATTTTTATTTATCCCTAATTAATCGATTTAATGTTAATTATAGTAATACTGTTGTAAATATTAACAAATTATAAATACTTACTTATGTGGTTTAAATTGTCCATAAATGGAAAATTTATTACATTATATACCTTATAATTATCACTTTGCAGTTTTTCAATATTTTTATGATTTTTAAACAATTTAATAAGATTTTATTTTTATAAAATATCAACAATGTCAGTTTTGACACTATTCATAACATTGAATTTAATTAATAATATAATTTCTGCATCACCATTGTGACAATGGTGATGAAATGGATTTTCTGAAGGAAAACGGTTGTGTTTTTATCTGCACCCCATTGTTGTGTTTCTTGAAAATGTTAGGATTGTGTAAAACTTGAAAAATATATTTCCATAGGAACTCGAGGTTAGAATTTATTAAACTTGGGTTTTTCAAGAGGAATGTATTTTTCAGAATGTTGTCTACCTTGTTGTGCACTTTTAATGCGATTTGTGAATTGTGAAAATGATGGGAAGAACATTTTAAAAATTAATTTGGTTTATTTGTGGATTTTAAAGGTGACCAAAGCATAGAAATGAATGGATTACTTGTATGTTTTTATTATAATATTTCCAAATAGATTTTTTAAAATGTGAAAGTGGTGATTTACTCGTGTGATTATGGTTCTTGGAATGTAGGTGTGAAAGTGTTGATTTATGTGATATGTGAAATGGAATTGAGAACAAAGGGAATCCTAGGTATCTAGGTGGGTGGACTAGGACTAGTACACAAGTTTACTCAGATGTGTCTTTTCCTAAATTCATCTAGAAGGATTTATGATTACAACACTTACTACATTATGATGATGATTGGATACCCCTAGAACTTTAGATAGATTCCTATATTGTGTCTCATGATAGAGAATGTTATGGGTTATAGTTTCTATACCTTATTTCACCAATATATGAGGTCCCTAGTGTCCCACTAGTTCTAGTACCTTTAGATATTTCCTATGGTGGTATTATGATGCTGTACATATAATCAAAATACAGCAGACCTCACTCTTATGTTAATTTTAAAATCATGTTTCTTGAAATCCTTTTTCTTAAAAATTCTTATTAAAAACATTTCAAAGTTCTTTATTAAAACATACATAGTGTTTTTTATTCTAAGTTATGGAACTGAATCATTCTTTTGGGTGGAATCCTACTGGGATTTGGATCACACCCTACATACACCTTTGGGTGTATGTAGATTTTATTACGTATGAACTAGGTAAAGAAAATATGTATCATAGTTGGGACGGTGGATCCGATTACTAGAGTTCCACTTCTTGCAAGTGTTAGAGGTGGATGCTTGAGGGTGATGCGTACCTTGTCACTTGGAGTTTTTGGAATAGTTTGTTATTACCATCCGGTTATAGCACCTTTGGGGTTTGTTTAAAGTTGAAAACATTGAATCTGGAAAATTATTGCACCTCATTTGGTTATGATAATCAGTTATTGTGTTGTTTATTTTTTTTGATTTTTTTATGATTACGTAAAATGATGAAATCATTCCCAAAGAATATTGGTGATACCCAGGCACTAGTTTCCAGTCCATGGGGATTGGGAATTCCATTTGAGCTATGTATTGGATTGGGTCGGGCATTTGGTTGGATGGAACTCCACCTTGGTTCATGATAAAATTTTATCAGTGTAAAGACCCAAAATTTTCCATGTAATTTTTTTTATTATATGGAAATATTATGAGTCTGCGAAAATTGACGGCACATGATTCCAAGGCCCGGTGTGCCTGGAATGAATTTATGAACTTTTTTTAGGTATGTTTAGTAAACGTGCGAGTGAAATTTTGTAACTTTTGAACTATTGCATGGAATTGAAATCCGAGGGCACTGTTGAACTCGCAGCGCCGATATTCGCTTAAGGAGACCTTCACCTCGACCGCAGTAGGTCAAGGGCGAAAGTTAGTTTTCTGGATTTTCATGGGAGAGTTAAAAGAATAAAAATAAAATAAAACAACAAATTTTATTTTATTTTCTTGAAACCTCAATTTTGAAAACATGGTGGTGGGGACCACACAAACTCCCCTTTAATGTGAGTTAACCCTTGGGATTCCCCTATTTATGTTCCAACTTTAATTTAATTAATGTCCCAAATTTAATTGAATTATTAAACCTTAACATAATTAAGATTGGCACCACACCTTTCATGGGAGAAATTGTTGGAAAAATAAAGGAGAGCTTGGGAGTACCTTTGGAGAAATATCCTCCAATGAAAAACATTCTTCGGATTAAGAATGAGGACGACACACAAGACTTACTTCAGAAGCATGTTACAGGAGCATTGAAAGTTGGCGCCCTCATCATCTTAATCTTCTTCGTATTCTTCCTCACGCCATCTCCAAATGACGATCGAGGTAGGGGTTTTAATTTGAAATATTATTAAATCTATTTGTTGATTCTTTATATTCTGGATTCACAACAACGATGGCCAAAAAAACATGACCATCATTCCGCGCTTATACCTTGCCCCTTTTCTTTTGTTCTTCGCGCATTCTTTGTGCGTTCTTCAACGCCAAATAATTAAGCATGCTAAAAACACAATGTTTTGTTGAGCGTGATGTATGGATGCAGAGTCCTCGACTCGAGGATCACAAATATGAGGTCCTCTTATTTTTCGGGCTTAGAACGAAGTTGCGGTGACCCGCGAAAGAGGAGAGGAGCCGACACGCTGGCCGGCCGCGTGGCGAAGGGGTGGCATGAATCCGCACTGCCAGAGCTGGAGACCACAACCTCTTTGCTACGGCGGAGGCCGAAGGGTGGCCGAAACCTAGCCGGCCATGGAGGTAAGCGGCGCGTGACCGTGCCGTAGGGCGGAGGACTGTCTGGGGATCCAGCTGGCCATGACGCACCGAGCATGACCCGCTCCGGTGGGTCCCGTATGCCAAAACCAAATGGACCTTTGGCCTTTCGGGTGACCTGGGAGGCACCTCCCCTCCTAGGTTTCAACTAGGGAGGACCCCACCCTATCGGTCCACCTGACCGCGGGCCGCCCTAGCAGGCCGCCCAGGCGGGCTGCACCAGCGGGCCGGGCCGGGCTGCCCCATTCGTGGGCCGGGCCAGACCCCGGCCCAACGAGCATAGCCTGATGTAGCCCAAGCCATCTGGCCCAGACCCGAATCGGATTGGGTCAATCCAAACCGGGTCGGGTCGGACCAGGCCGGGTCGGGCCGGGTTGGTCCGACCGGGTCGGACCAGACCCGGACCCATATTCGCCTTTTTTTCCATAACTTGTGATCTGGGTGTTCGTTTGATGAACTGTCTACGGTGCCGGAATCCTTGGATCGAGACGGTCCTTTTGGTATACTCCACCTGAGTTTTGGATAAAGTTTTAGTACATACAGGTTGGATTGAACCCGAATCCAACCGGGCCCTCGAAATGGAAATGCTAATAACATACAGACCGGTTGTCCGATTGACCCGCACTCAGTTGTGTTAGGTCCCTTTTGACATGACCAAACTTTGGGATACTTCTTCGTGAGACTTTGTGGTAGTTGAAGTATCGACCGATGGATTGGGGAGTGGAACCCCTTGGAAACAAGCATACTTAATGCGGGAACCCTGCAGCTGGATGTACTCAAAGAATCTACCGATCCTGTGTGGGTCAGGGCTCAACGATCATATGTGGGTCAGAGCATATTGATCCTGTGTGGGTTAGTTCTCAGTGATACTGTGTGGGTCAATGCATATGGGTCCAATGTGGGTCATCTCCAGATCCTGTGTGGGTCATCTTTAGATCTTTTGTGGGTCAACAACAGATATTCTCGATGAAGTAAGATGATCTTGCAATACAACTAATCATCTATACTTCCATACTTAAGTTATACCTGGTGTGAGATGAGTCTATAACTGTGTGGTATTCTTCTCTGTGGCGTAAATTTTTGCTACTTACCTTGGTGATGCTACCTTCGTTGTATTCTTTAATTCATGGAAGAGTAGAGATTTTTTCTATGGAGTTGGGACTTGTGTTTCCTCATAAATGAGATGGGTATACTTGATAATTTATGTATATGTATGGGAATATACCTCTGTAGGGTTGACTGATGTTTTGTGATTTGTGATTACAATATTGCTTTTTGGTTTATCCTTCATGGATTTTGAGAGACTTTCGAGGGTCTCAGGGTCCCTACTAAGAATCGTTATACTCACCCCTGCCCGAGCTTTGCCCGCACCTTGTAGTGTCTTGTGCAGACGACGGACAACATTGATCAAGGAAGAGGGTACTAGGACTGGAGGGTACTCGGAGGTGGACCTTAGAAGAGGTGTACCACAAAGATGACTGTTCGAGAGATGTATCTACCCATCAGGTAGGATCCTTGGTGGGTGTTCTCAAGAGTTATTTTTCAGTTTCACTTGTACTTTCCAGTTTTACTTGTAATTTTCAGTTGGGCTTGTATTTTGGCCCCCTTTAATTACTGTACTCACTCTCTTTACTATATAATTACTTTGTTCTTGTATCTTTCTGTGTGCTTGGTTGTGTGGGTTTACTGTTTATAAAGGTAATGCCTTCCTGGTTTTAGGTATATGCCTTTCCGGTGATAGTTGCCAGCCCCTGACCTATGGAAGGTGGGCTTGGGGTAGTCATGACAAGGGCCTTAGGGGACGGGTCGTGAAAAATTGGTATCATAGGAGTTCGGTTATACTGAAGAACTAGAACTCTGATCTTTTGACTCGACAATAGTGTTAAGTGTAATGAGTGTGGTTTTCAGTTCGGGGAGTCCAGTGTTGGTGCGGTGGATGACACATCCATACACTTAGTCCCTAAGTTCTGATTTCTGACTCAGTGCACGGAAACACTGATTTCGTGTGTGTCTTTGAAATGTTTTCTTTGAGAAATCTTTCAGTCAGCTCACCAGCTATAACTTATTGACCATGGCACACCCGTTTCTTTTCAAAATGCCTCCACGCAAATCGCCAGCTAGGGTTCCAGGTAGAGTACATGATGACATCCCACCGAGCGACAAGGCTTCGGTGTAGGGCCCCCTTATGACAGTTGTACCATCGTGTGGTATACCAGCAGCACTAACACCCATTGGGAAGCCAATTCCACCAGCCCTTGTAGTAGAGGGTTCACTCCACTTAAGCACATTGCACGAGTTCCAACGCTAGAGGCCACTGAGGTTCAGGGGTAAGACAGACCCACATGCGGCTGAGGACTGGCTGGAGGCCATGGTTAGAGTTTTTCGACTCGTAGGGTCACCAGCTGATCTCATGGTGATCATTACCACCAGTCTCCTTTAAGACGCAGTGGGCAGATGGTGGAACTTGATGCTCTAAGTTCATGATGAGGTCACTCTCATCTGGGTGGAATTCGAGAGCCTTTTCAGGGCAGTGTTCATCCCAGCGACTTTACGCTCTATGCGTATATATGAGATTCTCCACTTATAGCAGGGTAGCATGGCCATGGCTCAGTATTCAGCGAGGTTCACCGACCTCTCATGCTACTCCACTAACATGGTGTAGGGGCCTTTCTTCAGGGCCCGGACCTACGAGCAGGGGCTTGGATAGAATATTAGAGCTTTGATGATTTCTCTTAGCATCCTTACACTGGAAAGGGTGTTAGAGCGAGCACTATTAGTAGAGAGTTTCCTTGATGAGTAGTCACCGACTTCGAGATCCACTACCATATGACACGTAGTAGAGTCATATGCAGCTGGTAGTAGGCAGATAGCACAGAGGTCCAACTTGGCTAGACCTATAGGTGGACGATAGTAGGATACGAGGTCCGTTTTGTGAGGCTCTCGAGATAGAGTAGGACAGGCGAGGAGCATTCAATGTTACTCTTGCAGCGGGCAGGGTCACATGGCTCGCTACTGCCCAACCCGTAGTACGGACAACCAGCAGACAGTCAAAGGAACTCCTGGAAAGAGGAAAAGATTCGATCGCGTAGGTCAATAGGAAAAAGGTAGACGTGGCAGAGGAGCTAGCCATGCAGCAGGCGATGGGATGGGGTTTCCTTCACCGGCGAGAAGGGAACCTTTGCAGCATAGGATGGACTAACCCCGAGGAGGGTGCAACCGATCACACATCAGTTTTCTAGCCTTTCCCTTGGAGTAGTTGATGTTGAGAGTCTGAGATATCCTATAGTGGTGGACCAGTACACTGATGTTTTTCCAAATGATATTCCGAGTCTACCTCCTCGTAGAAAGGTGGACTTTTATATTGACTTGTACCCCGGAACGACACCGATATCTACACCATCATATCAGATGGCTCCCGCAGAGCTTCGAGAGCTGTGGGTATAGCTGGAGGACTTACCAAGCAAGGGGTTTATTATACCCTATGTTTCTTCTTGGGTAGCCCCGATTTTGTTCACCAAGAAGGTGGACAAGAGTTTGAGACTCTATGTGGACAATCGACACCTAAACCAGGTGACCGTGAAGAACAGGTACCCACTCCCAAGTATTGATGATCTCTTTGATCATCTAAAGGGAGCACAATGGTTTTCTAAGATAGACCTCAGATCATGCTATCACCAGATCAGGGTATGTGATGAGGATGTGCAGAAGACGACATTCAAATGTAGGTATGGACACTATGAGTTCTTGGTTATGCCATTTGGTGTGACCAAGGCCCCAGCAGTGTTCATGGGACTCATAAACAGGATCTTCCAGCCATACCTCGATCGCTTTTTGGTAGTTTTCATCGACAACATCCTGATATACTCATTGACGGAGGAGGAGAATGCCTATCATCTGTAGATATTTCTGGACACACTATGAGAGCACCAACTTTATGGTAAACTCTCGATGTGCCAGTTCTTGATATGAGAGTTCCACTTTCTGGGACACATTATCTCAGAGGCTGGAGTCATGGTTTATCCAACGAAGATTGAGGTTGTGCTTGCTTGGGATCCACCCAGTAGTGTGACAGAAGTGTGGAGTTTCCTGGGTTTGTCTAGTTACTATTAGAGGTTTGTGCCTGACTTTTCTAGAGTTGTCGCACCTTTATCAGCATTGATAAATAAGGGGCATACCTTCGTGTGGTCGAAGAGATTCCAGTAGAGTTTCCAGGAGATGAGTCAGATACTAACAAGTGCCCACATCTTGAGGCTACCAGAGGAGGGTGTTGGGTACGTATTCTACTGTGAGTCATCTGGGACTGGGTTTGTATGTGTCCTGATAAAGGAGAGAGCAGTGATCACTTATGGTTCTCGACAGCTAAGATAGAATGAGGAGAACTACACTACCCTTAACCTGGAGTTAGTAGCAGTGGTCTTAACCTTGAAGATGTGGCGACATTACTTGATGGGTGAACATCTTACAATCTACTCTGATCACAAGAGTCTCAGGTATATCTTCTATCAGAAGAACCTGAACCTGAGACAATGGCATTGGCTTGAGTTCCTATAGGACGATGACTTCGAGATTGTATATACTTCTGGGAAGGGGAATGTAGTAGAAGATGCACTTAGCAAAAGATCTGGTATACAGTTGCTAAGTGAGGCGATGAAGCAGCTAGCTGCTTTGTGGATATCCTACAGGGATTAAGATGGAGAAACTTATCTTTAGTATCTGACAGTCACTCCCCCACTCCTTCAGCGAGTCAGGGAGGCACAGGTTTGCGACATTGACTGCGAGGCTCGACGTGCTTAGATATCCGTAGGATAGACACCTTAGGGATTTTCTGAAGGTGGGGAGCACTTCATCATCTTCAGAGGATGTACTATGGTACCAGTGGCTCTTAGGGAAGAAGTGTTGAGGTAGTTCCATACGTCCCCTCTAGCGGTATATACAAGAGTGGCGAATATGTACCAGGACCTTCAACATCAGCACTGGTGACTGGGAATGAATAAATCGGCAGCAAAGTTTGTCTCACGGTGCCTCGCTTGTCTACAAGTGAAGGCATAACACCAAGTTCCAGCAGGCTTAGTTCAGCCACTAGATCTTCCAGAGTGGAAGTTAGATGGAATTTCCATGGACTTTGTGATAGGAATTCCAAGCACGTCCAAGGGTCATGATTCCATCTGGGTGATCGTTGACCGACTCACCAAGTCGGTCCACTTCCTACCTATCAGAGAGCAGGGTTCAGTAGAGGGCTTGAGATGCCTCTACATGCAGGAGATTGTACGTCTTCATGGAGTTCCATCTATAATTTTCTCTAATCATGATACAAATTTTACTTCCCAGTTATGGAAGGGGTTATAGAAAGCATTCAGGACACAACTTCGGTTGAGCACCACCTTCCATCCTCAGACGGATGGTCAGATGGAGTGGACCATTCAGACGCTTTAGGACATGCTTCATGCATACATCTTTGATTTTGGACACAACTAGGAGGATCAACTGCCCTTGGTGGAGTTTGAAAGCAATAATAGCTATCACTCCACCATCGGTATGGCACCATTCGAGACAATGTATTGTCGACCTTGCATATCACCTATGTGCTGGACTGACCTAGGGGAGTCAACACTCATGGGACCAGAGATGGTACGAGCTACCATGTAGAAGGTGTAGATCATCCAAGAGTAGATGAAGAATGCACCGAGCAGGTAGAATTCTTATGATGATAGGAGACGAATTCCTCTGGAGTTCGAGGATGGTGACCATGTCTTTCTATAGGTCTCACCTTGGTGAGGTTTGTGGAGATTTGGCCGGGGTGGAAAGTTATCTCTGAGGTTCATCGGACCCTTTCAAGTCCTTAGCAGAGTTGGTGAGGTGGCATACTGCCTAGCCCTTCCACTGTAGTTGGAGAAGGTGCATGATGTCTTCCACGTATCCCAGCTGAGGAGATACGTGCATGAACCATCTCACATCATCGACCACAGCGAGCTGGACATCGAATATGGTGTGACGTTTTTGGAGGTTCCAATAGAGATTGAGGATTGACAGGAGAGATTCCTACATACGCGATCGATACCACTGGTGCATGTACATTGGCATCACAAGAACCTCCAAGAGAGCACATGGGAGTGGGAGGATCATATTCGTGCTTAGTACCCCCACTTGTTTCCCTAGTTTGTGTTGTGGCTTTCGGGGATGTAAAGACCTGAGGTGGGGAGAATATAAAGACTCAGATTTTTCCATTTAATTTTTTTTATTATATGGAAATAGTACGAGTCCGAAAAAATTGATGGCACGTTATTATGAGGCCCAGTGTGCTCGGAATTAATTTATGAACTTTTTTAGGTACATTTAGTAAAAGTGCGAGGGGAATTTTGTAAATTTTGAACTGGTACTCAGAATTGAAATCCAAGGGCACCGTTGAACTCGTAGCACCGATATTTGCTTAAGGAGGCCTTCACCTTGACCGCAGTAGGTCGAGGGTGAAAGTTAGTAACCCGTAATTTCATGGGAGAGTAAAAAGAATAAAAATAAAATTAAAAAAGTTTTATTTTATTTTCTTGAAACCTCCATTTTGAAAACATGGTGGTGGGGACCACCCGAAATCCCCTTTAATGTGAGTTAACCCTTGGGATTCCCCTAGTTATGTGCCAAATTTAATTTAATTAATGTTCCAACTTTAATTGAATTATTAATCCTTAACTTAATTAAGATTGGCACTACACCTTTTGTGGGAGAAATAATTGGAAAAATAAAGGAGATCTTGGTAGAACCTTTGGAGAAATATCCTCCGAAAAAGAACTTTTTTTGGATGAAGAATGAGGACAATGCATGAGCCCGAATTCAGAAGCGTGTTACGGTAGCAACGAAAGTTGGCGCCCTCATCGTCTTCGTCTTCTTCCTCATGCCATCTCCAACGGACGATCGAGGTAGGGGTTTTAATTTTAAATATGATTAATTATATTTGTTGATTCTTCATATTCTGGATTCACAATGATGATGGCCAAACAAACATGGCCATCGTTCCGCACTTATACCTCGCCCCTTTGATTTTGTTCTTCGCGCATTCTTTCGTGCGTTCTTCAATAAAAAATAATTAAGCGTGCTAAAAACACAATGTCTTTTTGACCACAACATATGGATTCCTAGCCCTTGACCCGAGGATTGAGAATACGTGGTCGTCATATTTTTGGGGATTAGAACGAAGTTTTTGTGACCCGTGGAAGAGGAGAGTGGCTGGCACGCCAGCCGGCCGTGTGCGAAGGGGCGGCACGCGTCCACACTTCCAGTTGAGCAGGTGGCCATGACCCGTTGGCCACAATAAGGCAAGGTGGTGGCAGTCACGCCGGCCGACCACATGGCAAAGCAGCATCGTGCTTCCAAGCTGCCGGAGCTGGAGACCGCGACCTCTTGGCCAGGGAGGAGGCCGAAGGGCAGCCGACACCAGGCCGACCGCAGAGGTCAGTGGCTTGTGACCACGCCATTGGGAGGAGGACCGGCCGGGGATCCGGATGACCATGACGCACTGAGCAGGACCTGCTTCGGCATGTCCGGCTTTCCAAAACTGAACGGCCCTTTGGTCGTTCGGGTGACCTCGGAGGTGCCTCCCCTCCCGGGTGTCGGCTAGGGTGGACACCACCACAATGGTCCACCCGACCGTGGGCCGTGACCAGCAAGCTGGGACGGGATTCCACCTTCACGGGCCAGGTCGGACTATGGCCCAGCGGGCCGGGTCCACCACAGCCCAGGTCATCCGAGCCGGACCCAGACCCATCTGGACCCAAATTCGCCTTTTTGGCCATAACTTGTGATCCGGGCATCCGTTTGATGAAATGTCTATGGAGACGGAATCCTTGGATTGAGATGGTCATTTTGGTATACTCCACTTGAATTTTGGATAAATTTGGAGTACGACCAGGTTGGATAAATCCCGAATCCAACCGGGCCCTCGGAACGGAAACACTAATAACTTATAGACCGAGCATCCGATTGACATGCCGTTAGTTGCATTGGGTCCCTTTTGACATGAAAGACCTTTGGGATACTTATTATTTGGACTTCAGGGTAGTTTAAGTATCGAATGCTGGCCTAAGGAGTGGAACCTCCAAAAAACAAGCATGCTTAGTGTGGGAACCCTACGACTAGCTGTACTCAAAGAATCTGCTGATCCTGTGTGGGTCAGATCTCAATGATCCTGTGTGGGTCAGCTCATACCAATCCTGTGTGGGTCAGCGCTCAACGATATTATGTGGGTCAGTGCATACCAATCCTATGTGGGTTATCTTCAAAACATGTGTGGGTTATCTTTAGATCCTGTGTGGGTCAACAACTGATATTCTCAACGAAGTAAGATGATCTATCAATACAGCTAATCATCTATACTTCCGTACTTAAGTTATGCTTGGTGTGAGATGAGTCTATACCTGTGTGGAGTACCTTTTTGGTTTTACCTTCATGGTATTCTTTCCTTCATGGAATAGTTGAGCTTTTTTATATGGATTTGGGCGTTGTGTTTCCTCATAAATGAGATGGGTATAGTTGATAAATTAGGTATATGTATGGGTATATAACTATGTATGGTTGACTGATGTTCATGATTTGTGATTACATTATTACTTTGTGGTTTATCCTTCATGGATTTTGAGAGACCTTCAGGGGTCTTGGGGTCCCTACTGAGTATCATTATACTGACCCCTGCACGGGCTTCGCCTACACCTTGCAGTGTCTTGTACAGACGATGGACAACGTTGATTGAGGAAGAGGGTACCAGGACTGGAGGCTGCTTGGAGGTGGACCTTAGACGAGGCATACCACTGAGACGACCATTCAAGAGCTGTATCTACTGTTCAGGTAGAATCCTTGGCAGGTGTTCCTAGGAACTATTTTTCAGTTTTACTTGTACTTTCCAGTTTTACTTGTACTTTCCAGTTGGGCTTGTATTCCAGCCACCTTTACTTACTATACTCAATCTGTTTACTATATAGTTATTTTGTGCTTCTATCTTGTTGTGTTCTTGGTTGTGTGGGTTTACAGGTTATAATGGAAATTCCTTCCCAATTTTAGGGATATGTCTTTCCGGTGCTAGTCACCAGACCCTGGCCTATGGAAGGCGGTCTTGGGGTAGTCCTGGCATGGGACCTGGGGGACGGGTCGTGACAATTAGGGGGGAGGTTGTGCTCTTTTTTGGTTAAGTTATCGGTGAATGATTATGGATATAATGGATCTAGGATTATCAGGACTTGAGCTTATATTTATAAGTGGGGTGTCTAGTTAACACCCCTCGCAACAGGACTTGAGTCTCCATGGGATGTTGAGGTTGATTTTTACTTATCCTCTGAGTGAGATGTATAGGATGAATACTATATATGAACACTGGGTGGGGGTGAATTGATTTGGTTGAATTTTTATTGTGATGGTTTTGGGGATGTTTCGATTTATGTAAGTGTTTTTGATTTTTTGTTAGTGCTGAATATTTCCAGAATGTGTGTTGATGGACTTTTCTTATGATTGTTGCTTGTTGTAATAAAATTCATCCTCATAGAATTCTTGTGCAGTCATGGGAAGAGGATGGATAGAGTTATACCTCACTAATTGATCATATATTAGTGAAAATGGTGGTTCGGTCTGTCCAATATTTGGGACAAGGAGCAGGGTCTGGTCCTACTCATGTTAGAGAAGCCGAACCGGGTCTTGGTAAGGACAAAGTCCAGGAGTTCCTAAAGAAAAAGCCTCTTTCTTTCTAGGGTAGTATGGAACCCAAGAATCAGAGGAGTGTCTTGAGAAAATAGAGAGGAAGTTCGAGTTCCTTGATACTTATGTGGTGATTAAGGTGAAATGTTCTTCATTTATATTGACAGGTCCCTGTTGGAAGTGGTGGGACTCGGTGGTGCAAGTTGGAAAGCCTGAGAAAATGATCTTGAAAGATTTCAAGGCTATATTTGATGAGTAATATTTTTCAGAGATATTGAACTTCACCAAATCCTAGGTGTTTATAAAGATTATCCAAGGAGACCAGTCCATGATGGTGTATGCCAACCACTTTGCAGAGTTAGTTTGGTACACACCTGAGCTCATTTTCAATGAGAAAATGAAGGCTCAAATGTTCGAGAAGGGATTGAGGCCAGATATATGATCTTAGGTATTCTTATTTAAGATGAAAAATTATGTTGTGGTGGTTTATTATGCTATTATAGTGGAAATATTTCCTTCCTCGTTACGGATGTATTAAATTTTCCAACTGAGCTTATGCCTTATGTGATGGAGTTAGTAACACTACATGGAAATTAGAAAGAGTAGGGTTTAAGGTGTTTTTCATATGCACTTAACATGTAAGTGGTCAAGTTAGAATGTTTTTTTTTCATTTTAGATATGTAACACTTTGTTGTAATCCTTGGTATGGATTGGATGGTGCATTTTTAGGCAGACATTGATTGTTATAGGTGGTGAGTAAGTTTCCTGGAACCTAATAGAAGTACCCATGTTTTTCAAGGTGAATGAGATCCTCTGTCGGGTCATGATGGGCCTCCACTTCTATATTTGGTAAACCTAATTTTTTAGATCTCATATCTCTCATTAGCAGAAAATAATAGTGTTTTTTGAGAGTGGATTACACCTTGTGGTATATGAGTTCCAATATGTATCCTCAGATGATTTTTGGGTTTTCTACTAGGGTGGGATGTGGAGTTATCTATTGATTTGGTGCCAAGAACACATCCAATATATCTTCTCTTTTACCATATATACCTAAGAAATTTTAGGGAATTAAAGTTACATTTGGATGATTTGGAATCCAAAGGATTCATTTTCCCGAGCATCTCACCTTGGGCCTCCCTAGTGCTGTTTTCTAAATGGACGAAAAATATCTTTGGTTGTGTATTGATTACCAGAAGAAGAATAAGGTGAAAATTAAGAATAAGTACCCCTTTCCTCATATTGATGACCTTTTCAACAATCATAAGGGGAAAGGTGATTTTCCAAGATTGACTTTCATTTTGGTTATCACCAAGTCAGATTTAGAGGGGCGGATGTTCCTAAGACAACCTTCTAAAGTAGGTACGACCATTTTGAGTACATGGTCATGCCTTTGAGGTAAAAAAAGCTCTATAAGTATTTATGTAGATAATTAATAGAGTGTTCCACAAATATATTGACACTTTTGTTGTGGTATTCATGGATGACATCCTTATAGGATCGAAATAACAATGTAGAAGCTCAATATACAAGAGGGGGGTGAATTGTACACTTTAAAATTTCTTTGGAACCTTTAAAGTTAGTTATGGATAACTATGTTTTCCTTAGTCAAGGAAAATCTAGGTTTAAGAAAGTTAAACTAAGCGAATTCACAACACCTCTAATCACCAACTAGAGTATTGGAACCGAGGTTTACAATATAAGATTCTACCTTAAAGCGTATAGAATCTTAAACTAATCAGAGTACAAGTGTAAGGAAATACAAGAAGGTTATACTTTCCTTACAATACAATATGCAACGGAAGAACAAGTAGTAAAACTAAAAGTAACAAGATATGAATCTTTTAACCCAAAGAGAAGGGTATCCAACAACCTTGGATAAAGGTCCCTTGATTTATACTTTCAAGCAAGTCTGTCTTACCCACACCAGGGTAAGCCCTCGATACGAAGATCAGAATCTCTGTCTTGCTATCCCCGCAAGCCCTCAACTTCAAGGTAGTTGGAACCTCTGTGTTCCTCAGCAAGGAAGCCCTCGAACTTTAAGGTTGTCGGCACCTCTGTCTTCCTATCCCCGGAAGTCCTCGAATGTAATCACCAACATCCGGAGTCGCACAAAGCAATCTGAACGAGCGGTTCAGTACATACAAGGCATGAAAAGCTTCTCTCTCTAGAAATCACCTTAACAACGTGTGTTCTCTAGATCGATCAACTTATTCATTTCAGTGTTGATCTCTTTCAAATGATCTCCTATTTATAGAAAAATTTCCAATAGTCAGATCCCTCTTCCAATGGTCATATTTTCGATGAAATTTGGAGGGACCTATACACATGTCACTCAACTAATGGTTAATTAGAAACAGAATAGACGACATCATTTTATAACAAACTATGTATAACTGAATGTACGACATAGTTTTGAAATGAAGCATATGTAAGTAAAATATAATCAATATTTCGGAGTGTAAGCAAGATAAAAGTTCGGAATCTATGTTAAGAAATATTCGGAATCTATTTTATAGGAATTTGGAGTCTGGTTTCACCAGAGATCAGATTCTAAACTTGCAAAACTCGGAGTCGAACCACTTAAGAGTTCGGAGTCAAACTGCTTAAGAGTTCGGAATCAAACTACTTGAGAGTTCGGAGTCAAACTACTTCAGAGTTTGGAGTCCAACTACTTGAGAGTTAGGAGTCGAACTACTTAAGAGTTCGGAGTCGAACTTCTTCCGAGTTCGGAGACGAAATACTTGAGAGTTCAGAGTCAAACTACTTAAGAGTTTGTAGTCGAACTTCTTCAGAGTTCGGAGTCGAACTACTTGAGAGTTCGGAGTCGAACTACTTGAGAGTTCGGAGTCGAACTTATTTAGAGTTCGGAGTCGAACTACTTAAGATTTCGGAGTCCAGAATTCGGATTAAAACTCCATTACAGATCACATCCAGAATTTGGATCCTAAAAACCGAATGCTCTAAATGTTTTCATTATATGGATCCGGAAAATTGGTTATGAATCCGGTTTTTGAATTTAAGAATAATATTGTTATGTGTGAGAAAGTCTAGGTTAAGGTAAATTTCCTTAAAGAAGTAAATTTTCCTTATGAGGGTAAAAATAATATTTTCTTAAGTATAAGGTGTTTGTGATTTTCAAAACAAGGAGGAATTGAAAAGTCATAAGTAAAACCTTATTGACTCAACAATATCCCCCTTTTTGGAAAGCACAAACATCCTTTCGAAAAAGCATATAAGGATTTTGAAAAATTTCATTAGACTTTGAAAATTAAAACTTATCTCCCTTTGTTCATAGATAGAAGTGAATACATCTAACTCCCCCTTAGGCATTGAAACTCTAAGGATTGTATTCTAAGTTTCCGGAGTAGAGTTTTCATTATTTTAAGAATGAAAAAAAACTTCTTAGTGGGAAACTCCCCCTTTCTTTAAGGATATTTCTCTTAAAAAATTTTCCTTTATCCTCTTTAGGAATAGTTTTTTTCCTTCTCCCCCTTTGTGATTTTCAAAAAGAATTGAAGGGAATGGAAAAAAAGTATGCAACCTAAAACATTAGTATATAACAAGATAAAAACCAACCAGATAACCATTTCATTAGAGTTGGGAAAAAAATACAAGGAAAGACAACTACAACAAAAGATCAGAGTGGGTTCATTTGTCTTCCTTTTCCTTCGGAATGAGCTGCTTCAACAAGGCTTTGAGTTTCTTCAAGTCTCTTTGATCTTCCTCTTGTTTCCTTCCCAAGGATTTTACCTTTTCTTCTTGAGCTTTTAAAGCCTCTGCCTGAGCCTCCAAGGTTTCTTTCTGCAACTTCAACAACTCATCTTTCTTTTCCATCTTCTACTGAAACTCAATACCGAAATCTCTTTCAGTTTTCCAATTTTGAGATACTGAGTTAAGCTTCCCATTCACATCCCTGACCTGTTGATTCCGGAAATTTTTATCCTAGGTCAACTTCTCAGAAATTTCATTAACCTTTTTATCCTCCATTTCAAAAGAATTTTGAACTTCAGCCTGAAAATTCTCTAAGTGAACTAAATCTTCATCAACTCTCTTAGACCACTTGGTTACTTTACTGCAGGACTTCCTATGCACGTTATAATCGATCAGAAAACTTTTTTGTTTAGCTTCCAACTTCACAAACTTATCCATTACCATGCATAAAGAATCCAATTTTTGATTCATAGATTGTTGCAGCAACTGGCATCCAAAATCTATTATTGGAAGAATTAGAATTGTGTCCACCAACATTCTCAGAGATTGAACGACAAAATCATTCCCGTGGGATGATGATTCCGAATCAGAAACTTCTTTTTGAGATTCCTCTTCTTCAACTGGCATCAGATTCCTTCTAGAGGTACCACCAACCTCTTTCCTTCTGATGAAATCTTTAATCGGTGTCTCCATGAGAGTTTTCTTCCCTTTATCAGCTCTCGAAACAGTTTCCTTATTAAGGGATACTTCCTCGGATTCAGAAACTTGAACGATCTGATCTTCATCTGGTTTATGTCTTTTTTGACCTTCCTCAAGAAAATTCCTCTCATAGGATTCTTCTTCATCATACAACACATTTTCTTCTTCTTCTTCTTGATGTTGCTTTCTATCTTCCTCATCTCCCTTGCCTGAGGTAACTATCTTTTCGGATTCAGCCTTATCTTTGTAGTTTTGTACTTGCTTGATCAAGGT
The DNA here is from genome assembly GCA_963277665.1 of Viscum album. Classification (NCBI taxonomy): domain Eukaryota; kingdom Viridiplantae; phylum Streptophyta; class Magnoliopsida; order Santalales; family Viscaceae; genus Viscum; species Viscum album. Next base: position 1,464,710,261 of record OY728138.1, on the reverse strand, counting down.
ATCTAGATCTTCACTCTCCTCTTCTTCTTCTTCTTCTTCTACTTCTTCCTCTACTACTTCATCAACTTCCTTCTCATCTTCTACTTCTAGTTCCTTACCCTTGTTCTTTTCCGGAGTGACATAGTTTTTCACTGGAGTTTCTGGTAAAGAAGGTTCAACACCAAAAGTTTCCAGAACTGGAAGCCTTTTGGAAGCCAAATCTGTATCTTTTTGCAAAGATTGCACTAGTTCAGCTTTAGACATCTTATTTCTCAATTTTTTTTCCTTCGCTTGACTCTCTAGCTCCTCAGCATATTTTTTGCTTTAATGCTTTAGCCTTAGCATAGTCCAGTCCGAATTGAGGATCCCCTTCCTTCCTCATTTCTTTATCTTCCCTCCACTTTGCTGCTACTTCATATGTATATGTTTTCTGCTTCTTTGGCTTGGGGGGAGCAGATTGAGTTTCCTTAGCCTGAGTAATTTCTTCATCAGCAACCACTTCCTTAGCCTTTCTCTTCTTCCATTGCTTTTTTGAAGGTTCTGGAGATTGTGTTTCTTTTTCAGCTGCTTCAAACTCCTCCCCAGATAGGGGGTAAAATTCTCCGGACTCACTGGAAAATCCCATCTTCATCCTCTTAAGAGTATCATCACTGACTAGCATGAGCTTGCAATTCCGGATCTTTGATTTTCAGGAAACTTTGAAGGATTCTAAGCATCGAACAATCAACTTAGATAATAAGGCAGGAAACATGATAATCCAAGCTCTCAAATTCCCTTCTTTGATATTCTTGATCATAACCAAGACATGCCTCATCATCTTTAACTTTCATAGATTTACCAAGAAATCTAAGACATATATATCACTCTTCTTTAGATTGTCTTTATCTCCTCTTCTCGGAACCAAAAAACCTTGCACCCATAGTTGAATAATTCTATTGTTCGGAGTGAGCCGAGCAATCTTAATTGTTGAATCATCCTTAAGCCCGAGACACTTCAGTGCCTTCTCCTTATTGAAACTCCCTTGCACATCTGGAAGTTTGTGAGAGCATAATTCTGCTTCTCCTTTATATGATATACCCACCAGGCTTGCTGCCTTAGTGTAAGAAAGTTTATAAGTCTTCCCATAAGACTTTAAAGAAAACCTCTTTATGCCATCTTCCATCAGGAAGGAAACAGACTCATAAAACTCTATAAACAAATCAGTATAAACCAGATCCTATTTATCTGACTTTGCTATGTATACATCTTCCCATCCATTAAGTTTAATACTCTTTGAAATAAGAGAATCAAGCTTATAAAAATCCGGGTGAACTAACCTTTCCCTGAAAACTAACCACTTTGAGATAGGTTTCACAGTTGACATATCTTGGGAAATTGCTTCAACAGACATTCAGAGTAAAGTAAACTGTAAGATTTGGATTGGCTTCACAAGGTTCGGAACCGACCTTAAGAGGAGCAGCAGAGCTTTGAGATGCAAAAGCTTGAAAAACTGATGTGGGACGAGTCTCAGGGTCCCCTTTATATAGGAAAAGAATTTGACCGTTGGTCTTCCAAAAGCCATATAACGGTTGAAAACACTTTGATAAGATCTGACGGTTGAGAATAATTCTGCAAGGAAATATTTGACTCCGATCTGTTGAGGTTTTTAAAGAAAACATTCAGATTTTAGGAAAAACTAGAATCCAAACCTTTAAAAACAAGGAAAATTCCATTAAGAAAAATGTTATTACAAAACTATAAGTAAGAAAATCATAACTTACGGATTAAAAAGAAATATTATTCGTAATTGGTAATATTCTTCATAAAAAAACTTCATTTCGAAAACTGCAGTACAAAAATCTTGTTACTAAAACCCCAGTCCGAAAATGTCAATTCCGAAACTTATCAGTGCGAAGACTTCCATTCCGGAAGTTCTCATTCTGAGAATTTTAGTCCTAAAAATCTTAGTTCTGGTAATTCCCATTCTGGAAATTTTGGTTTCAGAAATTTTCATTCTGGAAGTTTAGTTCCGAAAGGTTTAAAAAAAAAAAATAGTTACACTAACAATCAAATGTACTCCCCCTATAAATAGGAGTTTATTACTGTTAGGAGAATTGTTCAACAAGAAGTTAATGAAGAATGATTACCTTACATTTATCATTCCAAAATTTTGTTTAATGTATTCAAATATATCGGAGGGTAATGATTTTTTGAAAATATGAGCAAGTTGATCTTGCGTTCTGATAAACTGAAGAATGATATCTCCTTTAAGTGTGTGATCCCTAAGAAAGTGATGCATAATATCTATGTGCTTTGCACGAGAGTGATGTACAAGATTCTTACGTTGGGAAATGGCACTTGTGTTATCACACAATATTTGAGTCTTAGTAAAACTCAGGCCATAGTCTGTGAGTTTGTGTTGCATCCATAACACTTGAGCACAACAACTTCCAGCTGCTACATATTCAGCTTCAACAGTGGAAAGTGCTACAAAATGTTTCTTTTTATAGGACCAAGAATCTAATGAATCTCCTAAGAAATAACAAGTTACGGATGTACTTTTTCTATCTATTCTACATCCACCAAAGTCAGCATCAGAAAAGCTTTTTAGAGCAAAATCATTTCCAGAAGTATAAAATAATCCTAGATCCATGGTTCCCTTTAGGTAGCAAAAAATTATTTTTACTGCCTTTAAGTGATATTCTTTAGGATTGGATTGATATCTTGCACATAAGAACAGTAAAAACATTAATTCTGGTCGACTAGCTATTAAGTAAAGTAGACTTACTATCATACCTCTAAAAGATGTTTGATCTACTGGTTTCCCAGCTTCATCAAGATCTAAAGAGTTTGAGGTACCAATGGGAGTACTTATACTCTTAGTGTTGTCATAACCATACTTTTTGAGAAGATCTTTAATATACTTATGTTGAGATATATAGGTTCCTTCTGGTTTTTGATAAATTTTAAAACCATGGAAAAAAGTTAACTCACCCATCATACTCATTTCAAACTCAGACTTCATTAGACTTGCAAAAGAATCAGTTAAAAATTGTTGAGTTGAACCAAATATGATGTCATCAACATAAATTTGAACAATCAAAACATTTTTCTTATCTTTCTTTATAAAAAGGGTTGGATCTGCACTTCCCTTAACATAGTTATTTTGAAGCAAAAATCCTGTTAGTCTATCATACCATGCTCGTGGGGCTTGTTTAAGAGCATAAAAAGCTTTGGTAAGTCTAAAAACATGATCAGGATGTTTTGAATCTTCAAAACCAGGAATTTGTTTAACAAAAATTTCCTCTTGAACATAACAGTTAAGAAAAGCACATTTCACATCCATTTGAAAAAGTTTAAAATTGAATAATGCTGCAAAGGCTAGTAGAATACGAATAGATTCAAGTCTTGCTATTGGAGCATAGGTTTCTTCATAGTCTATTCCCTCTTGCTGATTATGGCCTTTAGAAACGAGTCTATCTTTATTTCTTACTATGACTCCATTTTCATCACATTTGTTTCTGAAAATCCATTTTACTCAAATAAGAGAAGTTTCCTTAGGTCTTTCAACCAAGGTCCATACTTTATTCCTCTCAAATTCATTTAGTTCATCTTGCATGGCTTTGATCCAATCATCATCACCTAAAGCTTCATCAGTGATTTTTGGTTCTAATTGGGAAAGAAATTCTAGATGTTCTACTTCATTTATTAAGGAATTTCCAGTCCTTACAGGTTGATTTACATCACCAATGATACTATCACTAGGATGATTCTTAAGAAACACCTGCTTTCGGTTTTGTAAAACCTGTTCATCAACATGGGGTAGAAAGTCTTCTGGGGTAAATATTTCAGAAGTATCTTCTTGAACATTTTCCTTATCAGAAGGATCTTCTATCAGGGGTTGACAATCAGTTTTTGAAAACACATCTGAGGATGTAGGTTGGGATAGTTTAAAAACAAAAGGATCAGACTCAACAAATTTTACAAGCACTATTTCTTCAACAGTACAAGTGTTTTTATTAAAAACACTATAAGCCTTAGATGTTGTGGAATAACCTAAGGGAATTCCTTCATCAGATTTTGGTGAGAATTAATGTAAGTTATCTTTAGTATTCAGAATGAATACTTTGCAACCAAAAACCCTGAAGTAGGATAGTCTTGGTTTTCTACCATTCCATAACTCATAAGGAGTTTTATTAAGAAAAGGTCTAATCAAAACTCGATTTATAGTATAACAAGCAGTACTTACAGCTTCATCCCAAAAATGTATAGCTATAGAATATTCACTCAACATGGTTCTAGTTACCTCTTGAATAATTCTATTTCTTCTCTCAACTACACCATTTTGTTGAGGAGTTCTAGGTGCTGAAAAATTGTGAGTAATACCTTTCCTACTACAAAAAGTTTCAAAATCAGAATTTTGAAGTTCTCCTCCATGATCACTATGAATAGTTTTCAGTGGATGATTTTTCTCATTTTTAACTTGTGCTCTAAAACTTTTGAAATAAGAAAAAGCTTCAGAATTTTTTTTCTAGAAAATAGACCCAAGTAAATCTAGTGTAATCATCAACTAAAATAAACACATAGTATTTGCCTCCAATACTTCCAGTTTGTGTTTGACCGAAAATATCCATGTGCACTAACTGTAATGCATCAGTCGTTGAGACTTCACCAATTGATTTAAAACTAGATTTATGTTTCTTGCCATATTGACAAGGATCACAAACTTTAGAAGAATCAAATCTAAGCTCCGGTAGATCCTTAAATAGTTTCTTCTTAGAGAGTTTACATAAGTTTCTAAGGTTACAGTGTCCTAGTCTTCTATGCCACAACCAGGAATAATCTTCCATTGCACTTAGTCAAGGTAAATCTTGGCTCCTTAGGTCTTTTAAGTTCAAAGTATAAACATTCTCTTGCCTATTGACTGAGAGAATAAATTCTTCCATGGAATTTGGTACTAAGCACTTATCATTCCTAAAATTCACAAGGTACCCTTCATCACATAACTAACATATGATAATGAGGTTGTGCTTAAGACCCTTAACAAATAAAACATTTGAAATCAAATTTTTACCTAGAAGAACAATATTACCAATACCAACAATTTCTCCCTGTGCATTATCTCCAAAAGTTACCTTTCCTCATTTTGTTTTGATAACCTTTTCAAAATAGATTTTTTTACCAGTCATGTGCTGGGAACATCCACTATACATGTACCATGTATTGTTTTTGGTACTTCCTCCATCTTCCTGAAAACAAGAAAATAATTAGACTTTCGGAATCCAAACTTTCTTGGATCTGGAATTTCCAGACAACAAAATTTTAGGAACCCACATTTTCTTAGAAAAATAGGCTTTATGAAAACCTAGAGATTGGGTTTTATTTAAAGAAAAATTCTTTGCCCAGTGACCACCACATTGACACTTGGTACAAAATAGGGCATTTTGTGGAACAAAGTAGTTGTTACTAAAAATTGGTTTTTCATGGGTATAACCAAATCCAGATTTGTTTCTTAAAGGTCGTATTTGAGAATACATTTTATCAAAATTTTCCTTACCATGGGTAAAGTTTGATAAACACTTTTTTAAGGAAAAGATTTCGGACTTGAGTTTGATAACCAAGTTTTTATCTTCAAAATCATTAGATTTAGAACTAGAGCTAGGCTCGAAAACACTTTTCTTAGAAATTAATTTTTCTAACTCTTTAGAAAGTTTTTTCCTCTCAGAACTTGCTTCCTCAAGATTTTTTGAAATACTTATAAAATCAGCATTTTTCTTATGAAGATATTTAGAAAGATCTGATATCTCATTTGTAAGAATAGAATTCCTAGAGTTTGCCTTATCATGTTTCTTATTGAGTTTAGAGTTCTCAATCTCAAGAAGTTCACCAAACCTAGAAACTTCTTCATAGGTAGGTGAAGTATTTTCTTCATCAGAAGAGGATTCTTCATCTGAGGAATTATAATACTTACTATTATTAGGATTTAAAGATACATTGGTCAATGATTCAGCATTTCGTACCTTAGCCATAAAGCAATGATTGTCAATAGGTAATCTGGCTATAAGACCAAGATTCTTCTTTCCTGAAGATTCATAATCAGAAGATTCATCTGAAGAGTCACCACCACTGGCACTCCAGGTGTCATTTTCATTTAGAACTTTCTTAGCTTTGGTTTTTTAATACTTCTTCCTCATCCTTTCAGAATTCCTTTCTTTCCTTTCTTTATTTTTGAGTAGAGGTCAATCTGGTCTAATATGTCCAGCTCTCTTGAATTCATAACAAGTAACTTCTCCATCTTTTCTTTCTTTCCTTTCCTTTTTCTTATACTTGGATTGGAAGTTTCTCTGGACGGCTATCTTGTTCATCCTTCGAGCAAGATTTGCTAACTCATTTTTTGATATTTCACTTTCACTAGAATATGACTGAACAACCACCTTCTTATAATTGGATCTGGTTACTCTCTCAAGAGTCTTAGATTTCATATGATTTGACATAGTTGTAAAAGCAACAGTACCATTCCAATTCTTCTTTTTGATGTTGTCAGCATCTCTCTTCATTCTGGTTTCATGTTGGAGAAGAGTTCCGAATAGCTCATCAAGAGAAATTTGAGTGACCTTCCTGTTTTCATCTATGGTTGTTCTCTTTGATTCCCACTCATTGGGAATAATATCAATTATCTTATCTACAATGGATTCATCATCTAACCCTTTTTCTCCCATAGAATGTAAGCTATTCACTATAGTCATAAACCTCTGTTGAAATTTTCAGATTGGTTCACCAAACGGAAAATTGAATCCATGGTACTCATCTCTAAGCATAGCTCTCCTAGTTTGAATTACTTTAGAAGTCCCAAAGTGTGTAACTTCTAACTTCTTCTAGATACAGTTAGCTGCTTCACAAGTAGAAATTTGGCTATATATATTTCTAGTCATTGAACATAGTAAAGTATTGCGTACCTTATAATTGAGTTGATACTCTTGCTTTTCTTGGTTAGTGAACGTTCTAACTTCCTTATTAGGAATTTTATAATCACCAGTAAGCATAACGAAATTGTCAACTCCAGTGTTGATGACACAAGTCTTCATTCGATCTCTCCATTATTCATAGTCATTACCATCAAAGTTCGGTGGTCTTGTAGGATTTAGATTGTCTATAGAGCCAACATTGATTCCTGCCATAATAAAACAACTTGGGCAACCAAACTAGTTAGTAGAAAAATTTTGTAACCACAAAGTTCGGAATGAAAAAGTTTGGAATGACAAAGTTTGGAATGAAAATGTTTGGAATGACAAAGTTTAGAATGACAAAGTTCGGAATGAAAAAGTTCGAAATGAAAAAGAGCAAGAAAAACTTATACGTGAGTACGAGTATTTCAGAGACCTTCTCTAATACCAATTGTAGGATCGAAATAACAATGTAGAAGCTCAATATACAAGAGGGGGGGGGGGTTAATTTTACACTATAAAAATTCCTTTGGAACCTTTAATGTTAGTTATGGATAACTATGTTTTCCTTAGTCAAGGAAAATCTAGGTTTAACAAAGTTAAACTAAGAAAATTCACAACACCTATAATCACCAACTGGAGTATTGGAACTGAGGTTTACAATATAATATTCTACCTTAAAGCGTATAGAATCTTAAACTAATCAGAGTACAAGTGTAAGGAAATACAAGAAGATTATACTTTCCTTACAATACAATATGCAGTGGAAAAACAAGTAGTAAAACTACAAGTAACAAGATATGAATGTTTTTAACCCAAAGAGAAGGGTATCCAACAACCTTGGATAAAGGTCCCTTGATTTATACTTTAAAGCAAGCCTGTCTTGTAACGCCCCGACCCCAGCTACCCAGAGTCGGTGCATTAATTACATAACATTGGCATGATCACGAGAAAGATCAAATCCCGAAAGACCGATTGGTTTAGTAGCCTTGGAAACACTAGATATAATCATAAAGTTTTACATTACATTTCAAAGTGAAAAACTACTACAACAACAAAGTCTTCATATCCACACTATTAACCCCTCATAAAATCCCTGCAAGTCACTCATAATTTACTTCTTCACTACCTGGGAAAAATAAAACATAGAAAAGGGGTGAGCTCAAATGCCCAGTAAGGATAACAATATAGCGGAACATTCAAAATAAGCATAAACATTTAAGGCAATGAATTACTAAAACAAAAGCCTTCTAAAATTGAACTTCAACATAGTATGGAAAAAGTAAAATGAAATAATGCCATTTACTTATTCACATGGATATTCTACTAATCGAATAATCACATGCAATATCAATAACCACTTTCATAATGTTGGAATGCATAATGCTAAACGTTAATTTCTTTGTCTAGGCCTCATCCCAAGACCTAGGGGTTACTTCTAACCGGAACCCAACCCGGAGTGCCTCTAATAACCGGACACCAACCCGGAGTGCCTCTAATAACCGGACACCAACCCGGAGTGCCTCTAATAACCGGACACCAACCCGGAGGGCATACTTTTACCAGTCCCTAACCTGGAGGGCTTACTTTAACCAGTCCCCAACCTGGAGGGCTTACTTTTACCGGTCCCCAACCCGGAACATACTTGTTTAGCACATTCATCTGAAGAAAAGTTTGAAATATAACATAAACATTCGGATTAAAAATAGCATACGAAAAGTCAATAGTTTCACCATAAACTATGAATGGTATAAAATAGCACATCCACAGTCAAACATATCACAAAACCTTCAATACAATATAGAAGTTTTGTATTATAATAAATCAACTTCAAATAAGCGTAAAATCCATTAAAGGATGTTGACATAGATGAAATCAAAACACTTTTTAGAGAAATATCTCTTTCTATTTTTGAAATCATTTAAGAGCCATATAAAATAAAACATTTTCTTGAAAATATTCTTGTAAGCTTGTAAGGAAAGCTTTGACGATTTTATAACGGCGGAAAATAACCGCACCCGCCGTATAAGTAAAAAAAACATTCTTATCTTAATTCTGTCGAAAAGGTTAAAAGGACCTTGTTTTGAAAACGACGGAAAGATTCCTTTATAAACCTCTTACAAAAAGTCAAACAAGGGTATAAATGACTTTAACCCATATTCCTGTAAATAGTAAAAATGTTTTGAAATACATTTCGAAGAAACATGGATGTGGATGATAAAGAGATCCCAGTAGATTATTACGTATAATACAACCTCGGATAATGAAGAGATTGTGAAATAACCCTTACCTTGAAATTTTCCTTGGTTGGGGTAGGTTAAACTCCTGTATAATGGTTAAATAATTGTTATTAAATTATACAAGAATCATATACATTAATATGATATCATATATGATCTTTTAACATTGCTTTATTAATAATATCTTAGTATTATCGTCGTTTCGGGTGATAATCGATTCGTTCTTCTTAAATGTTTGGTTACGTAAGACATGTTTGTAATGGATAGATTATATCTTATTCATAATCAGAATGATATTAACATTATTTTTAACCCCAAAATGAGAATAAGACTTTAATGGATACGATGGAGAATGAATCTCATCGCGTTCGTGGAGACGGTAGTCCGTACGTACGCACGAACGCTACTTCCATTTAATTTTTATTTTAAAAGAATCGAATAAAAATGATACATAGGTATATTACTATTCCAGTATAATATAATATTTTATATATGTTACTTAAGTTCATTAACACAATCCTTTATACGTTCCATGTGTGGTATGAACGAGTCATATCATTTTAAGGGGGCGATAGTCCGCACTTCCTCAAATGAAATTATCGTATGTATATACAACATGAAACGAATAATGGTATGAAATAAAATGGAATTACAGAAGCTTATATATAAAATATATATCATTAATATCATATTTAATTACAGTTCCATCATAATGGAAACCATGAGAGGCGGTAAGATGTATTTGAACAATCATCGTTTCGTGAGGCGTTAGTTTGCCATCCACAGAAACATTATGTTCATCATCCATTAGATGGAGTTGTGTGTATGTGTAGTTTGAATCCTTCTTATAACAACATCCTAGTATATTGAGGATACTTGTGTTGTTACAAAATAAAGGAAATAAAAAGAGTTTGGGGGTTGGAGAAGGAAAATCAATGAAAATAATTTAAGAGAAATCGTTACCTTTAATTTAGGTAACTCACTTTGGTTGGAACCAAAGGACTTCTTGAAATGCTTTCTGCCTAAGGGGAAGCTTCAAGGAGGAGGAGAGGGATGTGGGGAGCTTAGTTGGGCAGAGTTTGGACGATCCAAGTGGCTTGAGATGTGTGAAGAAATGAGAAGGAGGAGTGCCCTTTTATAAGAGGGGTGAGGGGCACCTTTGGAAAAGCTAGAAATATTAATTTATAATAAATTCATATTCGGTTTCTAATGGCTCCAAAGTTGACTATTCAAAGGTTAAGGTGGGTATAGGTCGAAAACCACTCAACCAATAGAATTTAGACAGGTTTGGGTACTTATATTAACCTTATCTTTAAGTATTAACTCTAAGTTAATTAGTTTCACTTTTACAATGTCTCTTTGTATTTTTATATAATATGGTTAATAAACTTACTATATACTTCCAAGCGACCCCCAAGTAGTCCATTAATGATGAAACTATCCTGATATAAGTCTTTTGGACGAACCTTAGATTTTTAGGAATTTAATATCAATTAATAATATAATATTTGTTTTAAGAACTCTTTTATGTCAATTTTGACACTATTCAATAGTTGATTTTTGTGAAACTCATAACAGATTGATTACTTCGAACAAAGTCAATTAAATCAATCCTAATATATCATATTATCCTAGAAAATTAGTTTAATTCATTAAAAGTTTCATATTATATTTTTTTGGGTACTTATAATATCAATTATTTTAATTTTTCACTATTATAGTAATTACTGCATCATCATTGTGTCATAAATAAAATAAATTATTTAATGTCTAAAAATTATAAATAAAATATCATTATGTAGGAAATCGTTTTATCTTTCTAATGAATATTTATAATCGAAAATCCAACATGTATAACCCTATGTAAAAATTGTTCTTCTAAAAGATGTAAGCTTATGCCATTTTTATTTTTATTTTAACTTTATTAATATAATGTGTCATTATCACTTACAAGTGGATCCATGGGGTCCCAAAATAGACCCAAAGATGCCCATGGTCGACCATGTATCAACCAATAGGGTTAAGACACGTTTTAGGATAATTTAGTATTATTATAATATTATTTTTTAACCCTTATTTACCGGATTTACCCTTAACCATGGTAAATAAAATATTTACCGCAGTAATTATTCAAAATGTCTAAAAATAAAAGTTACCTATTTACACAATTTGAACATCCTGATTCCAAATATGGAATCCATTTTACTAAATTCTAAACACAGAAGTGGCAGAAATTAATTTAAAATTAATTCCCGCTATCAAAACAAAAAGCGTGTTTTTAAGAGATAATAACTATCAAAAGATTGACACTTGTTTATGTTCGGTTTAATTGTAAAATTATGTCCAATGACCAAAATTATATTAAATGGTAAAAATATATTCTAAATATACTTTAAAACCACTAAAATTCATAATTTATCACTATTAATTATTTTGATTAAAAAAGTTGTTTTTAATTAAAATTTAGTAATTTTCACTATTCATCAAAATATGAAAGTTATCCGAAAAGTACCAAAATTTCACCTTAGGCTAAATTCGATATTCCGAATCCAAAAATGAAGTCCATTTCAAAATATAAAATATATATTATTTCAAAATTTAGGTATTACTATTCATAACGGCCAGTTTGATTGGTTGTGGTGTGTGTTAAAACTCGAAGTTGCGTACAACACACGCTACTGTTTTATTCAAAGGAAAGCGTATCGTGGAAGCTTGGGAAGTTTCATTTTAAATTTTTTGATGTCTCCATTTAGTCAAAAAGTTTAAAATATTGTATTTAAAAAGGTTTCACTAAAAGTTGATAAAAGTGCAATACTGAAAATGAATTTGTTCTTGCATTATGACTAAGAAACTCATAATATGGATTCTAAAATTATAAAGTTTAAAATTTAGTTAATACTATTCATGACCTCTTTTAATGGATTTTTTTTGGTAAGTCATGGTGCAATTGAACTCGGTGTTGCGTGTAGTGCAAGTTATTGAATTATTTTGAAGAAATAACACACTATGAAATCTTGGGGTGTTACATTCTCCCCTCCTTCAATAAATTGCGTCCTCGCAATTTGAAATTGTTCTTCGAAAATAAAAGGTTGAAAGTAGAAAATATATTTGTGGGAAAACCCACATCGGAAATTGGGTTACTAAAATTTAGTCTTAATATGAGGAAAAGAGAAGTCAAAGGGTCACCACCAAATTATGATCTCGATTAGGAGAACATTGGTGGAAATTTGGAGACATATAATCGGAGGAAAAACGTAAATATTTATAGGTAGTCATTGAGGTCATCAATCACAAACAAGTATAAAATTGAGTTCCTTAAATTCATCAATCTATGATGAATTGAAATACCATCGGTTCAACAAAACATAGGGTATTAGGATAACACATTTTTGACGTTTCAAAATATCCTAGTTGAAATCCCACATCGAAAAATGAATTAATGAGGACTCTATTTAAAATAAAGAGTCGAAAGTATGAAGATTACCGAAAATAACACATACTAGGGTTCCATGTAGGAAAATATGGATATGGAAGAAAAATCTAACCATCAATTACCTGATGGAGAGTGGTAGAGAACATGGCTATGAAAAGGCCAACAATCCCAAAGCCATAAATTAGTGATGATTTAAGGTACCATCTAGGAAAACATTTTTGTTCTAATTTTCTTTTCTTAATATTGAGGAATTTTTTATGAGATTGGCTAAGATCATATAGATATATACTTACTTTATAATTAGAGTTTTATCCATTAATAAATTTCTACCACAAACTCATCTTTCACTCTAAAAGATAATTGAATGTAAAAAAATTCTATTTACACTATTCGTATAGGGTTCCAAAATAAACGAATTTATAATTCATCTACATGATCTTTTAATAAAAACTACATTATTTAATCCAGGACATCTCATAGTCCAGTGGTAGGTGATACACCCTTGTCGCCCTTCGGTTGCGGGTTCAAGTCTCACAGCCTTGTCGGACGCGACGGGTTGCCGCCCGACCTCCGGGTTGTCCTTTTATGGCAATCCAAAATAATCCAAACTAGAACTATCCAAAATACTTCTGTCCAAACTCACAGTCTAACATTTATAAGGAAGGTAAACATAATGTAGATCCTTTTTACCCCGTAATAGCATATGAATACCTTCATCATGTATTCTTTTAATACACTGAAACATCCGGATTTACCATAATCTTTATTGATTACATTCATGCTCCCTTATTCTATATAGAATGCTGGATATACTTCATCAATCCAAAAATGTTTTAAACCCCAACAATGATGGAATATACAAATCATTAATCAGTTCCAGGGTAGTCAAGAATATCCAATATAATTTATCCAAAACAATCACATATTATTCCAAAATCACTTCCTCAGTATCAGAACTATATTCTCTCACCCATATATTTTCCAAAAATTTATCCTGCTATTGAGTCACTTTTCTTTGTTCCACACAATCTCAAGTCCTTAATGAAATAGTACTGCAGTACAATCCTTATATAATCCATGATTATTGTAACAAGTACATTGTTGATACAACACTCAATTGACATAATCAACATAAGAACTCTAATCATTCCTCTTCATCTGTGGTAGTATCATAACTTGATTATTATCCAATAGCATCATTTGCGTCATAGTCTGATGACTGGGACATAGGTTCGCGTAGTGTCCAAACTCCTTGCAAATGAAGCATTGTACATTTGAAACCATTTTCTTACCCTTGCAGTCACGTACTTTGTGCCCTTTTCCTCCACACTTATAACAAACTCCCATTCCTTTCAGGCAAGTTCCAGGGTGTTTCTTTCCACAGTTACCACATATGGGAAAATTCTTCTTTTCCCTCTTCCCTTTATCCATCTTTCTCTCTTCTATCCTTTTCTTCTCTTGCTTCCCTTCAAAGCCATATGACTCAGTAATCTCTTTACTTATCTTATCAATACATGATATTATTTCTTCATATGATGATAATACATGGGAGACTATTTCTCTTATAAATTCTAGCTTAAGACCATGAAAGATATGATCCTTCCTTCTCTTTGGATCATGTGCATTTCCGGAGTTCTCATTCCTTCTACTGGGCGCCATTTCTAAACAATGGCATAAACTAGATCAGTTTATGAATCAAAATACATAATCCCATACTTATAAAACACTTAACATAAATTGAACTATTTATGGATATAATCCATAATCATAAGAATGTTTTCTTTGAGGAAGTATATACTCATAATCCCTTCAAAATGATTTGTAAAGAAAATGAGAGTTATCCTAAGCATATCCCCCGGGAGTGTCGTAACCAAGAGTGCAGCAAGGCCCGTTGTCGTGCACCAGTTCCCGTTCGAGTCTAGCTCAAAGCGGTGTTTTCGGGTTTTACCCCTAGGTACATCTGTGCCAGAGCCGCCTCTACCTGCTCGTATCCAGACAGGGATGTATTGCTCGGAAAACCCACAAAATCTCTACAATACCAAAATTCTAGGAAGTTCTTCTATACTAATCCTCAAAGTTCATCTTAGGTCTACGTGCTCTAATCAGAGTTTATCTAAATCTAGTTTCCAAGGTTTGTACTAAACTTCCTCTGATACCAACTGTAACGCCCCGACCCCAGCTACCCAGAGTCGGTGCATTAATTACATAACATTGGCATGATCACGAGAAAGATCAAATCCCGAAAGACCGATTGGTTTAGTAGCCTTGGAAACACTAGATATAATCATAAAGTTTTACATTACATTTCAAAGTGAAAAACTACTACAACAACAAAGTCTTCATATCCACACTATTAACCCCTCATAAAATCCCTGCAAGTCACTCATAATTTACTTCTTCACTACCTGGGAAAAATAAAACATAGAAAAGGGGTGAGCTCAAATGCCCAGTAAGGATAACAATATAGCGGAACATTCAAAATAAGCATAAACATTTAAGGCAATGAATTACTAAAACAAAAGCCTTCTAAAATTGAACTTCAACATAGTATGGCAAAAGTAAAATGAAATAATGCCATTTACTTATTCACATGGATATTCTACTAATCGAATAATCACATGCAATATCAATAACCACTTTCATAATGTTGGAATGCATAATGCTAAACGTTAATTTCTTTGTCTAGGCCTCATCCCAAGACCTAGGGGTTACTTCTAACCGGAACCCAACCCGGAGTGCCTCTAATAACCGGACACCAACCCGGAGTGCCTCTAATAACCGGACACCAACCCGGAGTGCCTCTAATAACCGGACACCAACCCGGAGGGCATACTTTTACCAGTCCCTAACCTGGAGGTCTTACTTTAACCAGTCCCCAACCTGGAGGGCTTACTTTTACCGGTCCCCAACCCGGAACATACTTGTTTAGCACATTCATCTGAAGAAAAGTTTGAAATATAACATTAACATTCGGATTAAAACTAGCATACGAAAAGTCAATAGTTTCACCATAAACTATGAATGGTATAAAATAGAACATCCACAGTCAAACATATCACAAAACCTTCAATACAATATAGAAGTTTTGTATTATAATAAATCAACTTCAAATAAGCGTAAAATCCATTAAAGGATGTTGACATAGATGAAATCAAAACACTTTTTAGAGAAATATCTCTTTCTATTTTTGAAATCATTTAAGAGCCATATAAAATAAAACATTTTCTTGAAAATATTCTTGTAAGCTTGTAAGGAAAGCTTTGACGATTTTATAACGGCGGAAAATAACCGCACCCGCCATATAAGTAAAAAAAACATTCTTATCTTAATTCTGTCGAAAAGGTTAAAAGGACCTTGTTTTGAAAACGACGGAAAGATTCCTTTATAAACCTCTTACAAAAAGTCAAACAAGGGTATAAATGACTTTAACCCATATTCCTGTAAATAGTAAAAATGTTTTGAAATACATTTCGAAGAAACATGGATGTGGATGATAAAGAGATCCCAGTAGATTATTACGTATAATACAACCTCGGATAATGAAAAGATTGTGAAATAACCCTTACCTTGAAATTTTCCTTGGTTGGGGTAGGTTAACCTCCTGTATAATGGTTAAATAATTGTTATTAAATTATACAAGAATCATATACATTAATATGATATCATATATGATCTTTTAACATTGCTTTATTAATAATATCTTAGTATTATCGTCGTTTCGGGTGATAATCGATTCGTTCTTCTTAAATGTTTGGTTACGTAAGACATGTTTGTAATGGATAGATTATATCTTATTCATAATCAGAATGATATTAACATTATTTTTAACCCCAAAATGAGAATAATACTTTAATGGATACGATGGAGAATGAATCTCATCGCGTTCGTGGAGACGGTAGTCCGTACGTACGCACGAACGCTACTTCCATTTAATTTTTATTTTAAAAGAATCGAATCCAAATGATACATAGGTATATTACTATTCCAGTATAATATAATATTTTATATATGTTACTTAAGTTCATTAACACCATCCTTTATACGTTCCATGTGTGGTATGAACGAGTCATATCATTTTAAGGGGGCGGTAGTCCGCACTTCCTCAAATGAAATTATCGTATGTATATACAACATGAAACGAATAATGGTATGAAATAAAATGGAATTACAGAAGCTTATATATAAAATATATATCATTAATATCATATTTAATTACAGTGCCATCATAATGGCCACCATGAGAGGCGGTAAGATGTATTTGAACAATCATCGTTTCGTGAGGCGTTAGTTTGCCATCCACAGAAACATTATGTTCATCATCCATTAGATGGAGTTGTGTGTATGTGTAGTTTGAATCCTTCTTATAACAACATCCTAGTATATTGAGGATACTTGTGTTGTTACAAAAGAAAGGAAATAAAAAGAGTTTGGGGGTTGGAGAAGGAAAATCAATGAAAATAATTTAAGAGAAATCGTTACCTTTAATTTAGGTAACTCACTTTGGTTGGAACCAAAGGACTTCTTGAAATGCTTTCTGCCTAAGGGGAAGCTTCAAGGAGGAGGAGAGGGATGTGGGGAGCTTAGTTGGGCAGAGTTTGGACGATCCAAGTGGCTTGAGAGGTGTGAAGAAATGAGAAGGAGGAGTGCCCTTTTATAAGAGGGGTGAGGGGCACCTTTGGAAAAGCTAGAAATATTAATTTATAATAAATTCATATTCGGTTTCTAATGGCTCCAAAGTTGACTATTCAAAGGTTAAGGTGGGTATAGGTCGAAAACCACTCAACCAATAGAATTTAGACAGGTTTGGGTACTTATATTAACCTTATCTTTAAGTATTAACTCTAAGTTAATTAGTTTCACTTTTACAATGTCTCTTTGTATTTTTATATAATATGGTTAATAAACTTACTATATACATCCAAGCGACCCCCAAGTAGTCCATTAATGATGAACCTATCCTGATATAAGTCTTTTGGCCGAACCTTAGATTTTTAGGAATTTAATATCAATTAATAATATAATATTTGTTTTAAGAACTCTTTTATGTCAATTTTGACACTATTCAATAGTTGATTTTTGTGAAACTCATAACAGATTGATTACTTCGAACAAAGTCAATTAAATCAATCCTAATATATCATATTATCCTAGAAAATTAGTTTAATTCATTAAAAGTTTCATATTATATTTTTTTGGGTACTTATAATATCAATTATTTTAATTTTTCACTATTATAGTAATTACTGCATCATCATTGTGTCATAAATAAAATAAATTATTTAATGTCTAAAAATTATAAATAAAATATCATTATGTAGGAAATCGTTTTATCTTTCTAATGAATATTTATAATCGAAAATCCAACATGTATAACCCTATGTAAAAATTGTTCTTCTAAAAGATGTAAGCTTATGCCATTTTTATTTTTATTTTAACTTTATTAATATAATGTGTCATTATCACTTACAAGTGGATCCATGGGGTCCCAAAATAGACCCAAAGATGCCCATGGTCGACCATGTATCAACCAATAGGGTTAAGACACGTTTTAGGGTAATTTAGTATTATTATAATATTATTTTTTTAACCTTTATTTACCGGATTTACCCTTAACCATGGTAAATAAAATATTTACCGCAGTAATTATTCAAAATGTCTAAAAATAAAAGTTACCTATTTACACAATTTGAACATCCTGATTCCAAATATGGAATCCATTTTACTAAATTCTAAACACAGAAGTGGCAGAAATTAATTTAAAATTAATTCCCGCTGTCAAAACAAAAAGCGTGTTTTTAAGAGATAATAACTATCAAAAGATTGACACTTGTTTATGTTCGGTTTAATTGTAAAATTATGTCCAATGACCAACATTATATTAAATGGTAAAAATATATTCTAAATATACTTTAAAACCACTAAAATTCATAATTTATCACTATTAATTATTTTGATTAAAAAAGTTGTTTTTAATTAAAATTTAGTAATTTTCACTATTTATCAAAATATGAAAGTTATCCGAAAAGTACCAAAATTTCACCTTAGGATAAATTCGATATTCCGAATCCAAAAATGAAGTCCATTTCAAAATATAAAATATATATTATTTCAAAATTTAGGTATTACTATTCATAACGGCCAGTTTGATTGGTTGTGGTGTGTGTTAAAACTCGAAGTTGCGTACAACACACGCTACTGTTTTATTCAAAGGAAAGCGTATCGTGGAAGCTTGGGAAGTTTCATTTTAAATTTTTTGATGTCTCCATTTAGTCAAAAAGTTTAAAATATTGTATTTAAAAAGGTTTCACTAAAAGTTGATAAAAGTGCAATACTGAAAATGAATTTGTTCTTGCATTATGACTAAGAAACTCATAATATGGATTCTAAAATTATAAAGTTTAAAATTTAGTTAATACTATTCATGACCTCTTTTAATGGATTTTTTTTTGGTAAGTCATGGTGCAATTGAACTCGGTGTTGCGTGTAGTGCAAGTTATTGAATTATTTTGAAGAAATAACACACTATGAAATCTTGGGGTGTTACATGTCTTACCCACACTAGGGTAATCCCTCGATACGAACATTGTAATCTCTATCTTGCTATCCTCGCAAGCCCTCAACTTCAAGGTAGTTGGAACCTCTGTCTTCCTCAGCAAGGAAGCCCTCGAACTTCAAGGTAGTTGTCATCTCTGTCTTCCTATCCCCGGAAGTCCTCGAATGTAATCACCAACATCCAGAGTCGCAAAAAGCAATATGAACGAGTGGTTCAGTATGCATAAGGCATGAAAAACTTCTCTCTCTAGAAATCACCTTAATAGCATGTGTTCTCTATATCGATCAACTTATTCATTTCAGTATTTATCTCTTTCAAATGAGCTCCTATTTATAGACAAATTTCCAATGGTCGGCTCCCTCTTCCAACTGTCATATTTTCCATGAAATTCAGAGGGAATTGTACACGTGTAACACAACCAATGGTTAATTAGAAACAGAATAGATGACATCGTTTTATAACAAACTATGTATAACTGAATGTACGACATCGTTTTGAAATGAAGCATATTTAAGTAAAAGATAATCAATATTTCGGAGTGTAAGCAAGCTAAAAGTTCAAAGTCTAACCAAAATGAAGTTTGTAATCTATGTTAAGAAATATTCGGAATCTGTTTTATAGGAATTCGGAGTCTGGTTTCACCATAGATCGGATTCTGAACTTGCAGAACTCGGAGTCGAACCACTTAAGAGGTCAGAGTCGAACTGCTTAATTGTTAGGAATCGAACTACTTGAGAGTTCGGAGTTGAACTACTTCAGAGTTCAGAGTCGAACTACTTGAGAGTTCAGAGTCAAACTACTTCAGAGTTCGGAGTCGAACTTCTTCAGAGTTCGGAGACGAACTACTTGAGAGTTTGGAGTCAAACTACTTAAGAGTGCAGAGTCAAACTTCTTCAGAGTTCGGAGCCGAACTACTTGAGAGTTCGGAGTCCAACTACTTAAGAGTTCAGAGTCGAACTTCTTCAGAGTTCTGAGTCGAACTACTTAAGAGTTTGGAGTCCAGAATTCGGATTAAAACTCCATTACAGATCACATCCAGAATTCGGATCCTAAAAACAGAATACTCCAAATCTTTTCATTATATGGCTCCGGAAATTTGGTTATGAATCTAGTTTTTGAATTTAAGAATAATATTTTTATGTATGAGAAATTCTAGGTTAAGGTAAATTTCCTTAAAGAAGTAAATTTTCCTTATGTGGGTAAAAATAATATTTTCTTAAGTATAAGGTGTTTGTGATTTTCAAAACAAGAAGGAATGGAAAATTCATAAGGAAAACCTTATTGACTCAAAAATCCTGGTCTATTTTGGAAACAAGGAGGAGAATGAGCATCATTTGAGGATCATTTTGGGAACTCTTCAAGATCATCATCTCTATGCTTGGTTTTCTAAATACACCTTCTAGATCATGGTGGTGAAGTTTTTGTGTCATGTAATCTTGGAGAATGTGGTTTTAGTGGACCCCGATAAGATTAGTACGGTGATGTCATTGGAGAAACAAAAGAACATTTTTGATATAAGAAGATATTTAGGCCTAGCAGGGTATTATTGGTTGTTCATTTGAGATTTATCTCATCTTGCTTCACCCATGATAGTGCTCACCCAGAAAGGGGTAAAGTTTAAATGGATCCTAGACTGTCAAGAATCCTTTGAGGAGCTGAAATGATGGTTGACCACAACTCATGTTTTGATATTTCCAGAATATGGAAATGGGTATGTGGTTTATTACAATGCCTCAGGTATGGGTCTTGGGTGTGTGGTTATGCAGGGTGACCATGTGGTGTGTTATGGTTCTCTCCATCTCTGACCACATGGTAATAATTACCCAACCCATGACATTGAGTTAGCAGCGGTGATGTATACTTTGAATAAACAACACCATTATATTTTTTAATAGAAGTTTATGGTGTATTCAGATAATAATATTTTATACTAGAAAGATCTGAATTTGAGGTAGCATCATTGGGTCAAGTACATTCATGGGTTTTATTTTGATATAGTATACACCCCAGGTAAATGTAATGCTGTGGATGATGCTTTGAGTAGGAATGTTCCAATGAAAGCATCGAAAGATTCCATTGGTGAGTGAGATTTGATGGGGATATTGGCTCGAATGAATTTGGAGACCAAGGAGCATAGTGAAGGTATGTTATTAGATAGTTTTTTGATTAAATACTTCTCTTCTAGAACTGATTCAGTGCGAGTATCCTGGTGATGAGTTGTTCCAGTAGTCGATGAAGTTCCTTCATGATGGGGAGACACATTGTGATTGGTCAGTGTCTCTCGATATATTTTTATACTTCAATGATTACCTTGTGGTACCATTATCTATGAGTAAGGTAGTGATACAGGATAACCACCAATATCAGTGGTCCATTCATCCTGGTTCCACCAAGATTTTTGAGGATGTTCTTCGGAAGTTCTGGTGGCCAGGAATGAACCGATACATATCCAACTTTGTATTGTGGTGTTATATGTGTCAGAAGGTTAAGGTAGAGCACAAAAAGTACCTAGGTTTTCTTTATCCTCTACCAATTCCTATATAGAATTGGAATGACATCACCATGGATTTTATTGTTGGATTACCTCATACACCCCAGGGGAGGAATTATATTTGGTTAGTGATTGATCATCTGACTTAATCATACCATTTCATTTCAATTAGGGTTTCAAAAATGTTGATGAGTTGGGTCAATTATATATTTAGGATGTTGTGAGGCTTCATGGTGTACTGCAAGAAATTATTTCTAAAAGGAACCCTCATTTTACCTCATATTTTTGGGAAGGCCTTCAAAAGGAAATGGGGTAATAGTTTAAGTTGAGTATAGAATACCATCCTCAAATGGATGGTTAGACAGTATGGGAAAAATAATTTTTTGGAGGACATGCTCTGATCATGTGTGCTAGAATTTGGCGGTTTTTGGGATAACCATTTATGGTGGGTTGAGTTTGTGTATGACAATAGTTACTAATCCTTGATTCAAATGGATCCTTTTTAGATTCTTTATGGTTGGCCATATGGACCCCCTTTGCTTTGGGAAGAGGTGGGAGATACCTCATTGTTGGGACCAAGCCTTGTGTAGGAGAATTCTGATAAATTCAGGTTGTCAGGTTGCAGATATTGATATCTCAGAGTAATAATAAATATTATTTTAATTAGAGGTGCTAATATTTGGATTTTTCTGTGGGTGAATGTGTGTTTCAGAAAGTGACGCCTCTCTTGGGTGATCATCATTTGAGTAATCAAGGGAAGTTAAAACCAAGATAAGTCGGGACCTTTTGGATTTCTAAGAGGGTTAGTAGAGTGGAATAAAGGTTATATTTTCCCTCATTATTGACATTTATTGATGACATGTTTCATGTCTCCTAGCTGAAAAGTACAATCCATATCCGTCTCATGTACCGAATTGGTAAGAGTTGGAGTAGGAGCCTGATTTATCTGTGTTTGATCAGCCGGTATGGATTGTGGATTCATAGGAGAGAGTTCTTCATGGAAAGTTCATTTCATTGGTCCATGTTCTTTTTAATCATGGTAATGATTCACAAGAGACTTGGAAGAAGAAGACTTGGGTTGAGGAAGAATATCTGGTTTGTTTCTGATCAAGCCTCGAGTTGACTTTTTGAGGATATGAAGTTTTCATGGTGGGGATAATTTTCTCATCCGTGTTTAAATTTTGAGATATTATTTTGTTTAATTTTATTATTTCTTTTTCCCCTTGGGTTTTCCATGAGTTTACGATAAAAAAATGGATAATTTGTGATTTGCAGCAGGTGGGACACAGTTTGTCCAACTGTGCGGCCTTAGCCAGGAAACCATGAAAAATTTGTTCATATCAGGATAGTGTAAATCACATGATTAGAACACGGTTTGTTAAAACATGTAGGTAATCTATGAGGCATGTACCTATTGGATAGTGAGGGGCACATGGTTGTCCCACAATTTGGAAAACCGTGTGGGAAAACCATGCGCCTTGTCCAGGTCAGTAAAAATTATTTTTTACCCCCTTTCCCCCATGATATTTTAACCTAAACAGCCCTAATCCTCCCCAATCATGATAATATATCCTAGTATCCTCATAAATACCCCTTTTATCCCTTGGATCTTTATTTTCTTGGTGTATTTGGTGTGGTTTCTTAAAAAATCTTCAAGTAAGTTCCCTTCTCCCTTTATTTATCCTCTTTTATAGGGTTCTTCTCCCATCTTTATTGAGTTACCATTTTACAGTGAGTATAATGAAATAATTATAGTTAGATCTTGTGTTGTTGAGTGAGATATTTATTATTAATATTTAATCTCACATTTTCAGATTTTTTTGGTGGTGTAGTTGTAGGTTTTCTGCCATATTCTAGAAGTTTCCAATTTTGAGGTAGGTGGTTCCATGCCTTTACACTATTCTATGATTTTAATATGCTTTATTGGATTCTTATATGTGTTTTATGATTTACTTATTGGGTTCAAAAAATGTTTTGGAAGGTTTTTGACATGCATATGTGATGAAATGGATTTTATAAAGTAAAATGGTTAGGTTTTTATGTGTGCCCCATTGTTGTGTTTCTTGAAAATGTTTCATGAATTGTGTGAAAGATTCAACATGTATTTTCAAAGGAACTTGAGGTGATAATGTGTTAAAAATGGGGTTTTCAATAGTAATGGATTTTTGAGCATGTTGTATACCTTGTTGTGAAACTTTAATGTGATTTTTGAATTGTGAAAATGATGGGAAGCACATTTTAAAAATGAGTTTGGTTTATACGTAGATTTTAAAGGGGATAAACCCATGGAAATTGTTGGATTACTTGTATGTTTTTATTATAATATTTCCAAATGGATTTTATAAATTGTTCAAGTGGTGAATTACTTGTTTGCTTATGGTGTTTGGCATGTAAGTGTGAAAGTGTTGATTTATGTGATATGTGAAATGGAATTGAGCACAAAGGGAATCCTAGTTATTATAGTGGGTGGACTAGGCCTGGTACACTAGTTGACTCAGCAGTGTCTTAGCTCAGATTCATATAGCTAGATTTAAGATTAAAACACTAACTAAATCATGAATATGATTGTATACAACTAGAACTTTGGATGGATTTCGATCTAGTGACTTGTGCATGAGAACACTATGGGTTATGGTTACTATACCATGTTTCACCAAGATATGAGGTCCCTAGTGTCTCACTAGTGATAATACCTTTAGGTATTGACTATGGTGATTTTGTGATGTTGTGCATACCATCCAAATATGTAAGACCTTACTCATGTGTAAATTTTCAAAATATATTTCTTGAAATCCTTTTTCTTAAAATGTTTTGTTAAAAAAGTTTCCATGTTATTTCTTAAAAGTTGTATAGTGATTTATCTTCTAATGTTATGGAATGGAAGACTTCTTTTGGGTGTAATCCTATTGGGATTTGGTCTACAGCCTATATAAACCTTTGGTTGTATGTATATTTTGTAATGTATGACCTAGGTAAAGACAAGATGTATCGTAGTAAAGATGGTGGATGTAACACCCCAAGATTTCATAGTGTGTTATTTCTTCAAAATAATTCAATAACTTGCACTACACGCAACACCGAGTTCAATTACACCATGACTTACCAAAAAAAAATCCATTAAAAGAGGTCATGAATAGTATTAACTAAATTTTAAACTTTATAATTTTAGAATCCATATTATGAGTTTCTTAGTCATAATGCAAGAACAAATTCATTTTCAGTATTGCACTTTTATCAACTTTTAGTGAAACCTTTTTAAATACAATATTTTAAACTTTTTGACTAAATGGAGACATCAAAAAATTTAAAATGAAACTTCCCAAGCTTCCACGGTACGCTTTCCTTTGAATAAAACAGTAGCGTGTGTTGTACGCAACTTCGAGTTTTAACACACACCACAACCAATCAAACTGGCCGTTATGAATAGTAATACCTAAATTTTGAAATAATATATATTTTATATTTTGAAATAGACTTCATTTTTGGATTCGGAATATCGAATTTAGCCTAAGGTGAAATTTTGGTACTTTTCGGATAACTTTCATATTTTGATGAATAGTGAAAATTACTAAATTTTAATTAAAAACAAATTTTTTAATCAAAATAATTAATAGTGATAAATTATGAATTTTAGTGGTTTTAAAGTATATTTAGAATATATTTTTACCATTTAATATAATGTTGGTAATTGGACATAATTTTACAATTAAACCGAACATAAACAAGTGTCAATCTTTTGATAGTTATTATCTCTTAAAAACACGCTTTTTGTTTTGACAGCGGGAATTAATTTTAAATTAATTTCTGCCACTTCTGTGTTTAGAATTTAGTAAAATGGATTCCATATTTGGAATCAGGATGTTCAAATTGTGTAAATAGGTAACTTTTATTTTTAGACATTTTGAATAATTACTGCGGTAAATATTTTATTTACCATGGTTAAGGGTAAATCCGGTAAATAAGGGTTAAAAAAATAATATTATAATAATACTAAATTACCCTAAAACGTGTCTTAACCCTATTGGTTGATACATGGTCGACCATGGGCATCTTTGGGTCTATTTTGGGACCCCATGGATCCACTTGTAAGTGATAATGACACATTATATTAATAAAGTTAAAATAAAAATAAAAATGGCATAAGCTTACATCTTTTAGAAGAACAATTTTTACATAGGGTTATACATGTTGGATTTTCGATTATAAATATTCATTAGAAAGATAAAACGATTTCCTACATAATGATATTTTATTTATAATTTTTAGACATTAAATAATTTATTTTATTTATGTCACAATGATGATGCAGTAATTACTATAATAGTGAAAAATTAAAATAATTGATATTATAAGTACCCAAAAAAATATAATATGAAACTTTTAATGAATTAAACTAATTTTCTAGGGTAATATGATATATTAGGATTGATTTAATTGACTTTGTTCGAAGTAATCAATCTGTTATGAGTTTCACAAAAATCAACTATTGAATAGAGTCAAAATTGACATAAAAGAGTTCTTAAAACAAATATTATATTATTAATTGATATTAAATTCCTAAAAATCTAAGGTTCGGCCAAAAGACTTATATCAGGATAGGTTCATCATTAATGGACTACTTGGGGGTCGCTTGGATGTATATAGTAAGTTTATTAACCATATTATATAAAAATACAAAGAGACATTGTAAAAGTGAAACTAATTAACTTAGAGTTAATACTTAAAGATAAGGTTAATATAAGTACCCAAACCTGTCTAAATTCTATTGGTTGAGTGGTTTGCGACCTATACCCACCTTAACCTTTGAATAGTCAACTTTGGAGCCATTAGAAACCGAATATGAATTTATTATAAATTAATATTTCTAGCTTTTCCAAAGGTGCCCCTCACCCCTCTTATAAAAGGGCACTCCTCCTTCTCATTTCTTCACACCTCTCAAGCCACTTGGATCGTCCAAACTCTGCCCAACTAATCTCCCCACATCCCTCTCCTCCTCCTTGAAGCTTCCCCTTAGGTAGAAAGCATTTCAAGAAGTCCTTTGGTTCCAACCAAAGTGAGTTACCTAAATTAAAGGTAACGATTTATCTTAAATTATTTTCATTGATTTTCCTTCTCCAACCCCCAAACTCTTTTTATTTCCTTTCTTTTGTAACAACACAAGTATCCTCAATATACTAGGATGTTGTTATAAGAAGGATTCAAACTACACATACACACAACTCCATCTAATGGATGATGAACATAATGTTTCTGTGGATGGCAAACTAACGCCTCACGAAACGATGATTGTTCAAATACATCTTACCGCCTCTCATGGTGGCCATTATGATGGCACTGTAATTAAATATGATATTAATGATATATATTTTATATATAAGCTTCTGTAATTCCATTTTATTTCATACCATTATTCGTTTCATGTTGTATATACATACGATAATTTCATTTGAGGAAGTGCGGACTACCGCCCCCTTAAAATGATATGACTCGTTCATACCACACATGGAACGTATAAAGGATGGTGTTAATGAACTTAAGTAACATATATAAAATATTATATTATACTGGAATAGTAATATACCTATGTATCATTTGGATTCGATTCTTTTAAAATAAAAATTAAATGGAAGTAGCGTTCGTGCGTACGTACGGACTACCGTCTCCACGAACGCGATGAGATTCATTCTCCATCGTATCCATTAAAGTCTTATTCTCATTTAGGGGTTAAAAATAATGTTAATATCATTCTGATTATGAATAAGATATAATCTATCCATTACAAACATGTCTTACGTAACCAAACATTTAAGAAGAACGAATCGATTATCACCCGAAACGACGATAATACTAAGATATTATTAATAAAGCAATGTTAAAAGATCATATATGATATCATATTAATGTATATGATTCTTGTATAATTTAATAACAATTATTTAACCATTATACAGGAGGTTAACCTACCCCAACCAAGGAAAATTTCAAGGTAAGGGTTATTTCACAATCTCTTCATTATCCGAGGTTGTATTATACGTAATAATCTACTGGGATCTCTTTATCATCCACATCCATGTTTCTTCGAAATGTATTTCAAAACATTTTTACTATTTACAGGAATATGGGTTAAAGTCATTTATACCCTTGTTTTACTTTTTGTAAGAGGTTTATAAAGGAATCTTTCCGTCGTTTTCAAAACAAGGTCCTTTTAACCTTTTCGACAGAATTAAGATAAGAATGTTTTTTTTACTTATACGGCGGGTGCGGTTATTTTCCGCCGTTATAAAATCGTCAAAGCTTTCCTTACAAGCTTACAAGAATATTTTCAAGAAAATGTTTTATTTTATATGGCTCTTAAATGATTTCAAAAATAGAAAGAGATATTTCTCTAAAAAGTGTTTTGATTTCATCTATGTCAACATCCTTTAATGGATTTTACGCTTATTTGAAGTCGATTTATTATAATACAAAACTTCTATATTGTATTGAAGGTTTTGTGATATGTTTGACTGTGGATGTGCTATTTTATACCATTCATAGTTTATGGTGAAACTATTGACATTTTGTATGCTAGTTTTAATCCGAATGTTTATGTTATATTTCAAACTTTTCTTCAGATGAATGTGCTAAACAAGTATGTTCCGGGTTGGGGACCGGTAAAAGTAAGCCCTCCAGGTTGGGGACTGGTTAAAGTAAGCCCTCTAGGTTAGGGACTGGTAAAAGTATGCCCTCCGGGTTGGTGTCCGGTTATTAGAGGCACTCCGGGTTGGTGTCCGGTTATTAGAGGCACTCCGGGTTGGTGTCCGGTTATTAGAGGCACTCCGGGTTGGGTTCCGGTTAGAAGTAACCCCTAGGTCTTGGGATGAGGCCTAGACAAAGAAATTAACGTTTAGCATTATGCATTCCAACATTATGAAAGTGGTTATTGATATTGCATGTGATTATTCGATTAGTAGAATATCCATGTGAATAAGTAAATGGCATTATTTCATTTTACTTTTGCCATACTATGTTGAAGTTCAATTTTAGAAGGCTTTTGTTTTAGTAATTCATTGCCTTAAATGTTTATGCTTATTTTGAATGTTCCGCTATATTGTTATCCTTACTGGGCATTTGAGCTCACCCCTTTTCTATGTTTTATTTTTCCCAGGTAGTGAAGAAGTAAATTATGAGTGACTTGCAGGGATTTTATGAGGGGTTAATAGTGTGGATATGAAGACTTTGTTGTTGTAGTAGTTTTTCACTTTGAAATGTAATGTAAAACTTTATGATTATATCTAGTGTTTCCAAGGCTACTAAACCAATCGGTCTTTCGGGATTTGATCTTTCTCGTGATCATGCCAATGTTATGTAATTAATGCACCGACTCTGGGAAGCTGGGGTCGGGGCGTTACAGTTGGTATCAGAGGAAGTTTAGTACAAACCTTGGAAACTAGATTTAGATAAACTCTGATTAGAGCACGTAGACCTAAGATGAACTTTGAGGATTAGTATAGAAGAACTTCCTAGAATTTTGGTATTGTAGAGATTTTGTGGGTTTTCCGAGAAATACATCCCTGTCTGGATACGAGCAGGTAGAGGCGGCTCTGGCACAGATGTACCTAGGGGTAAAACCCGAAAACACCGCTTTGAGCTAGACTCGAACGGGAACTGGTGCACGACAACGGGCCTTGCTGCACTCTTGGTTACGACACTCCCGGGGGATATGCTTAGGATAACTCTCATTTTCTTTACAAATCATTTTGAAGGGATTATGAGTATATACTTCCTCAAAGAAAACATTCTTATGATTATGGATTATATCCATAAATAGTTCAATTTATGTTAAGTGTTTTATAAGTATGGGATTATGTATTTTGATTCATAAACTGATCTAGTTTATGCCATTGTTTAGAAATGGCGCCCAGTAGAAGGAATGAGAACTCCGGAAATGCACATGATCCAAAGAGAAGGAAGGATCATATCTTTCATGGTCTTAAGCTAGAATTTATAAGAGAAATAGTCTCCCATGTATTATCATCATATGAAGAAATAATATCATGTATTGATAAGATAAGTAAAGAGATTACTGAGTCATATGGCTTTGAAGGGAAGCAAGAGAAGAAAAGGATAGAAGAGAGAAAGATGGATAAAGGGAAGAGGGAAAAGAAGAATTTTCCCATATGTGGTAACTATGGAAAGAAACACCCTGGAACTTGCCTGAAAGGAATGGGAGTTTGTTATAAGTGTGGAGGAAAAGGGCACAAAGTACGTGACTGCAAGGGTAAGAAAATGGTTTCAAATGTACAATGCTTCATTTGCAAGGAGTTTGGACACTACGCGAACCTATGTCCCAGTCATCAGACTATGACGCAAATGATGCTATTGGATAATAATCAAGTTATGATACTACCACAGATGAAGATGAATGATTAGAGTTCTTATGTTGATTATGTCAATTGAGTGTTGTATCAACAATGTACTTGTTACAATAATCATGGAGTATATAAGGATTGTACTGCAGTAATATTTCATTAAGGACTTGAGATTGTGTGGAACAAAGAAAAGTGACTCAATAGCAGGATAAATTTTTGGAAAATATATGGTTGAGAGAATATAGTTCTGATACTGAGGAAGTGATTTTGGAATAATATGTGATTGTTTTGGATAAATTATATTGGATATTCTTGACTACCCTGGAACTGATTAATGATTTGTATATTCCATCATTGTTGGGGTTTAAAACATTTTTGGATTGATGAAGTATATCCAGCATTCTATATGGAATAAGGGAGCATGAATGTAATCAATAAAGATTATGGTAAATCCGGATGTTTCAGTGTATTAAAAGAATACATGATGAAGGTATTCATATGCTATTACGGGGTAAAAAGGATCTACATTATGTTTACCTTCCTTATAAATGTTAGACTGTGAGTTTGGACAGAAGTATTTTGGATAGTTCTAGTTTGGATTATTTTGGATTGCCATAAAAGGACAACCCGGAGGTCGGGCGGCAACCCGTCGCGTCCGGCAAGGCTGCGAGACTTGAACCAGCAACCGAAGGGCGACAAGGGTGTATCACCTACCACTGGACAATGAGATATCCTGGATTAAATAATGTAGTTTTTATTAAAAGATCATGTAGATGAATTATAAATTCGTTTATTTTGGAACCCTATACGAATAGTGTAAATAGAATTTTTTTACATTCAATTATCTTTTAGAGTGAAAGATGAGTTTGTGGTAGAAATTTATTAATGGATAAAACTCTAATTATAAAGTAAGTATATCTCTATATGATCTTAGCCAATCTCATAAAAAATCCTCAATATTAAGAAAAGCAAATTAGAACAAAAATGTTTTCCTAGATGGTACCTTAAATCATCACTAATTTATGGCTTTGGGATTGTTGGCCTTTTCATAGCCATGTTCTCTACCACTATCCATCAGGTAATTGATGGTTAGATTTTTCTTCCATATCCATATTTTCCTACATGGAACCCTAGTATGTGTTATTTTCGGTAATCTTCATACTTTCGACTCTTTATTTTAAATAGAGTCCTCATTAATTCATTTTTCGATGTGGGATTTCAACTAGGATATTTTGAAACGTCAAAAATGTGTTATCCTAATACCCTATGTTTTGTTGAACCGATGGTATTTCAATTCATCATAGATTGATGAATTTAAGGAACTCAATTTTATACTTGTTTGTGATTGATGACCTCAATGACTACCTATAAATATTTACGTTTTTCCTCCGATTATATGTCTCCAAATTTCCACCAATGTTCTCCTAATCGAGATCATAATTTGGTGGTGACCCTTTGAATTCTCTTTTCCTCATATTAAGACTAAATTTTAGTAACCCAATTTCCGATGTGGGTTTTCCCCCAAATATATTTTCTACTTTCAACCTTTTATTTTCGAAGAACAATTTCAAATTGCGAGGACGCAATTTATTGAAGGAGGGGAGAATGTAACACCCCAAGATTTCATAGTGTGTTATTTCTTCAAAATAATTCAATAACTTGAACTACACGCAACACCGAGTTCAATTGCACCATGACTTACCAAAAAAAAATCCATTAAAAGAGGTCATGAATAGTATTAACTAAATTTTAAACTTTATAATTTTAGAATCCATATTATGAGTTTCTTAGTCATAATGCAAGAACAAATTCATTTTCAGTATTGCACTTTTATCAACTTTTAGTGAAACCTTTTTAAATACAATATTTTAAACTTTTTGACTAAATGGAGACATCAAAAAATTTAAAATGAAACTTCCCAAGCTTCCACGGTACGCTTTCCTTTGAATAAAACAGTAGCGTGTGTTGTACGCAACTTCGAGTTTTAACACACACCACAACCAATCAAACTGGCCGTTATGAATAGTAATACCTAAATTTTGAAATAATATATATTTTATATTTTGAAATGGACTTCATTTTTGGATTCGGAATATCAAATTTAGCCTAAGGTGAAATTTTGGTACTTTTCGGATAACTTTCATATTTTGATGAATAGTGAAAATTACTAAATTTTAATTAAAAACAACTTTTTTAATCAAAATACTTAATAGTGATAAATTATGAATTTTAGTGGTTTTAAAGTATATTTAGAATATATTTTTACCATTTAATATAATGTTGGTCATTGGACATAATTTTACAATTAAACCGAACATAAACAAGTGTCAATCTTTTGATAGTTATTATCTCTTAAAAACACGCTTTTTGTTTTGACAGCAGGAATTAATTTTAAATTAATTTCTGCCACTTCTGTGTTTAGAATTTAGTAAAATGGATTCCATATTTGGAATCAGGATGTTCAAATTGTGTAAATAGGTAACTTTTATTTTTAGACATTTTGAATAATTACTGCGGTAAATATTTTATTTACCATGGTTAAGGGTAAATCCGGTAAATAAGGGTTAAAAAAATAATATTATAATAATACTAAATTACCCTAAAATGTGTCTTAACCCTATTGGTTGATACATGGTCGACCATGGGCATCTTTGGGTCTATTTTGGGACCCCATGTATCCACTTGTAAGTGATAATGACACATTATATTAATAAAGTTAAAATAAAAATAAAAATGGCATAAGCTTACATCTTTTAGAAGAACAATTTTTACATAGGGTTATACATGTTGGATTTTCGATTATAAATATTCATTAGAAAGATAAAACGATTTCCTACATAATGATATTTTATTTATAATTTTTAGACATTAAATAATTTATTTTATTTATGACACAATGATGATGCAGTAATTACTATAATAGTGAAAAATTAAAATAATTGATATTATAAGTACCCAAAAAAATATAATATGAAACTTTTAATGAATTAAACTAATTTTCTAGGATAATATGATATATTAGGATTGATTTAATTGACTTTGTTCGAAATAATCAATCTGTTATGAGTTTCACAAAAATCAACTATTGAATAGTGTCAAAATTGACATAAAAGAGTTCTTAAAACAAATATTATATTATTAATTGATATTAAATTCCTAAAAATCTAAGGTTCGGCCAAAAGACTTATATCAGGATAGGTTCATCATTAATGGACTACTTGGGGGTCGCTTGGATGTATATAGTAAGTTTATTAACCATATTATATAAAAATACAAAGAGACATTGTAAAAGTGAAACTAATTAACTTAGAGTTAATACTTAAAGATAAGGTTAATATAAGTACCCAAACCTGTCTAAATTCTATTGGTTGAGTGGTTTTCGACCTATACCCACCTTAAACTTTGAATAGTCAACTTTGGAGCCATTAGAAACCGAATATGAATTTATTATAAATTAATATTTCTAGCTTTTCCAAAGGTGCCCCTCACCCCTCTTATAAAAGGGCACTCCTCCTTCTCATTTCTTCACACCTCTCAAGCCACTTGGATCGTCCAAACTCTGCCCAACTAAGCTCCCCACATCCCTCTCCTCCTCCTTGAAGCTTCCCCTTAGGCAGAAAGCATTTCAAGAAGTCCTTTGGTTCCAACCAAAGTGAGTTACCTAAATTAAAGGTAACGATTTCTCTTAAATTATTTTCATTGATTTTCCTTCTCCAACCCCCAAAATCTTTTTATTTCCTTTCTTTTGTAACAACACAAGTATCCTCAATATACTAGGATGTTTTTATAAGAAGGATTCAAACTACACATACACACAACTCCATCTAATGGATGATGAACATAATGTTTCTGTGGATGGAAAACTAACGCCTCACGAAACGATGATTGTTCAAATACATCTTACCGCCTCTCATGGTGGCCATTATGATGGCACTGTAATTAAATATGATATTAATGATATATATTTTATATATAAGCTTCTGTAATTCCATTTTATTTCATACCATTATTCGTTTCATGTTGTATATACATACGATAATTTCATTTGAGGAAGTGCGGACTACCGCCCCCTTAAAATGATATGACTCGTTCATACCACACATGGAACGTATAAAGGATGGTGTTAATGAACTTAAGTAACATATATAAAATATTATATTATACTGGAATAGTAATATACCTATGTATCATTTGGATTCGATTCTTTTAAAATAAAAATTAAATGGAAGTAGCGTTCGTGCGTACGTACGGACTACCGTCTCCACGAACGCGATGAGATTCATTCTCCATCGTATCCATTAAAGTCTTATTCTCATTTTGGGGTTAAAAATAATGTTAATATCATTCTGATTATGAATAAGATATAATCTATCCATTACAAACATGTATTACGTAACCAAACATTTAAGAAGAACGAATCGATTATCACCCGAAACGACGATAATACTAAGATATTATTAATAAAGCAATGTTAAAAGATCATATATGATATCATATTAATGTATATGATTCTTGTATAATTTAATAACAATTATTTAACCATTATACAGGAGGTTAACCTACCCCAACCAAGGAAAATTTCACGGTAAGGGTTATTTCACAATCTCTTCATTATCCGAGGTTGTATTATACGTAATAATCTACTGGGATCTCTTTATCATCCACATCCATGTTTCTTCGAAATGTATTTCAAAACATTTTTACTATTTACAGGAATATGGGTTAAAGTCATTTATACCCTTGTTTTACTTTTTGTAAGAGGTTTATAAAGGAATCTTTCCGTCGTTTTCAAAACAAGGTCCTTTCAACCTTTTCGACAGAATTAAGATAAGAATGTTTTTTTTACTTATACGGCGGGTGCGGTTATTTTCCGCCGTTATAAAATCGTCAAATCTTTCCTTACAAGATTACAAGAATATTTTCAAGAAAATGTTTTATTTTATATGGCTCTTAAATGATTTCAAAAATAGAAAGAGATATTTCTCTAAAAAGTGTTTTGATTTCATCTATGTCAACATCCTTTAATGGATTTTACGCTTATTTGAAGTCGATTTATTATAATACAAAACTTCTATATTGTATTGAAGGTTTTGTGATATGTTTGACTGTGGATGTGCTATTTTATACCATTCATAGTTTATGGTGAAACTATTGACATTTCGTTTGCTAGTTTTAATCCGAATGTTTATGTTATATTTCAAACTTTTCTTCAGATGAATGTGCTAAACAAGTATGTTCCGGGTTGGGGACCGGTAAAAGTAAGCCCTCCAGGTTGGGGACTGGTTAAAGTAAGCCCTCCAGGTTAGGGACTGGTAAAAGTATGCCCTCCGGGTTGGTGTCCGGTTATTAGAGGCACTCCGGGTTGGTGTCCGGTTATTAGAGGCACTCCGGGTTGGTGTCCGGTTATTAGAGGCACTCCGGGTTGGGTTCCGGTTAGAAGTAACCCCTAGGTCTTGGGATGAGGCCTAGACAAAGAAATTAACGTTTAGCATTATGCATTCCAACATTATGAAAGTGGTTATTGATATTTCATGTGATTATTCGATTAGTAGAATATCCATGTGAATAAGTAAATGGCATTATTTCATTTTACTTTTGCCATACTATGTTGAAGTTCAATTTTAGAAGGCTTTTGTTTTAGTAATTCATTGCCTTAAATGTTTATGCTTATTTTGAATGTTCCGCTATATTGTTATCCTTACTGGGCATTTGAGCTCACCCCTTTTCTATGTTTTATTTTTCCCAGGTAGTGAAGAAGTAAATTATGAGTGACTTGCAGGGATTTTATGAGGGGTTAATAGTGTGGATATGAAGACTTTGTTGTTGTAGTAGTTTTTCACTTTGAAATGTAATGTAAAACTTTATGATTATATCTAGTGTTTCCAAGGCTACTAAACCAATCGGTCTTTCGGGATTTGATCTTTCTCGTGATCATGACAATGTTATGTAATTAATGCACCGACTCTGGGAAGCTGGGGTCGGGGTGTTACAGTGGATCCATTTGATAGAGTTATACTTCTTGTAGGTGTTGGTGGTGGAAGCTATAGGGTGATGCCTCCCTTGTAACATGGAGGTTTTTTGAATAGTTTTTTATTCCCATCCAATTGTATCACCTTTGGGGTTTGTTTGATGTTGTAAAATTATTGCGCCTTGTTTGGTTATAATTATCATATATTGTGTTCTTTACTTTTTTTGGTTATTTATGATTATCTAAATGGGTGAAATCATTCCCAAAATAATAGTTTTGATACCTAGACACTAGTTTCCATCCCAGGGGTATCATGAATTCCATTTGGTCTATGCCTGAGACTAGGTTGGGTGTTGGGTTGGATGACACTCTTGCTTGGTTTACAACATGGGTCTTAGAACCGGGTAGATGATAATTAATTATAATTGAGTATATGAATATTTATTTTATTGATAGATCAAAACAATTTATAGAAATATAGGGCATATTAATGAAGGATCACACATGGGGTGTGGTCATGAATGGGTTGTTACCTCTGAATGTTTCTAACATATAGTGAGTTGAATAGTGAACATAGAGAGTCATCGATGGGAAAGGTGGTTTATAAAATCTATGAGTAAAATGGAATGATAAATTCATCTACAGTGATATAGGATTATTAGTAAAATAGGTAGAATTTTTTGTTATATGGTATACACTCTATAACAATAAGGATCATGGAGATTTAAAGTTAGGAATTATATTCTTTAGTTATAGGGTATGTGTGTTAGAGCCTAGGGGGTAAGGTGATAGATCATCAATGATATTGGGAAACAATTGATTAGGAAAATTTAATGTTTCTAAACCTAGTATGAGGATTGGAATTAGTATTTTAGGATATAATCAGCATTTATTATGAGAAAATATTCTCAAATAATGATGGGATCTTGGTAAGAAAATTCTTGAGGAAAAACAATTAGGGTATTCATACAGTGGGGTGCATACTGTTAACTATTTAAGGATATGAAACAACTTTCATAGGAAATGTGAAGAACATTGATAGTGACATATAGGGTAAATATATATCACTGATATCTTAGGTTTAGTTTTAGTGGTCAGTATAAGAAAATTTAATCTTGTGTGGTCAATACATTCAGTAACTATATGGATGTTATTTTTTGTTGTAACCACATAATCTCATCACAACTTAAGAGAGATTTAAATTAGGGTGTCAAAATATTATTCACTTTAATAAAATATTTTTATCATATTTGAAATAATAACATTAACTTGGAATAGTTATCCATGAATCTGACACACCCATGTATAAGAAATAAATGTAGCAACAATGATTTTTTACTTGGTTCACCACTAAGGGAAACTATAAGGATAATACATTGATTATGTGTCAATATATATGATAATATTATTACTAATTATATACAATTAACATATTTTTAAAATAATCACTATCAATCAAAGGGTTACTCCAATTTTCTTTCATTTTTAGACATTATATCAAATTAGAGTAAAGAGAAAAACGTATAACTTAACACTCTCTCATATTGAAGGTTCACATGATAATAAAAACCAATTAAAAAGGGTTTTATAATTGTGATTTAGTTTCTATAGTAAGATATAGATCTTTATAATGATCCTCTACAAAATATTCCTCTCTTGAATTTGGGATTTATAAATTCCTCCCCCTTCTTTTCTATGAGAATTACTAAAGCTTAAATTTCTTTATTTCAAGACCATATATAACTTCAAAAAATATCCCCTTAATACTTCCAAATAATTTCAACTTAACTTTCTACATGTTAGCCTCTAGTTTCTCTTTAATTTAATCTATTTTAACTAATTAAATCCACTAGTTAAATTATATTAACAAATAAAATTTAATAAGGATAAATCAATGATTTTAAAGAAATAACTATACACCACAATATAAATAATACTCACCCTAAGGGTGGGGAATTCCACCTCATCCCATGGAATTTGAATACTAAATTTTTTTAGCACCATATCCAATAAAACTTGCCCATATTTAATTTCAAATTTTAATATTTCTTTCCCTGCCATGAAATAATCATTCTCTTACCATATGATTTTTAAACTCCTAGAAAAATTACTTGTACAATGGAGCATCTCGAGGCTTATTTATCATTGACAACAAAATTTAGAAAACTTGATAGTTGTAAAAACTTGAACCATTACATATCCACCTCTATAATAGAATTTTTTTATTTATATATGGAGATCGCTAAGGATTCTATTGTTTTTTACTAAGGATCATCCTGCTTCATACAATATTCTTGTAATCCCATCACGCGCTTCACTATAGTGTGTCCATATACATTATCCTATTTTCCCTAAAGATCTCAAGCCATGAACATAGATCCTTCATGTAAATTTATCAAACCCTATTTTACTAATTCAAAATGGTGTTTATTAGAACATGTAGTATTGAAAATTCTTACAGGGATTTCTCTTAAATACATAACTAATTAAAATCCTTTCCACCACGGTAAACTTTCTATTTTCAGCTATACAGTGTCATATAAAACTCCGATATGACTTGGTAAAGTTTACCTTTGTCAAGTTCATTATCAATCTCTAGAAACATTTCTCTATAAACATATCTAGAACAAATAAAAATAAAAATATAATCACCAACAACATATTCCCACACATTATTGATAAAAATAGAAAAAAATAATTTTAACACTCTCAAATTCTTCCATTGAACTCCAAGATCAACATCCCGGGTTCCTACATTCTCCCACTATGAGTTTTTTTGGAAATCCAAGATATCTCTAGTTCAATTTAACTTAATCAAAAAATAAAATAGAAATAAAATTAAGCATCCCACATAATATGTTTATTTGAGAAATTAACAGTGTAGAAAAAACGATATTAAGAGAGATTTATAAATTTAATCGATACCTATCATATTCAAGTAACAACCTATAAATCATAGAAAATTTTTATTAGAATCCCACTATATACATCCATAAAAATAACCTTAAATACACACCCAATGATTATATATCCCCCTTAATATGATATTCCCTACCCAAAATCCTTCTCCACCTTTGTTAACATGTTCATATCTCTAAAATCCAAATTTCACTAATGTATTGAATCTCTCCCAATTTTATAATAAACCCAGAATAAAATATCATGTTAAACATGAGAATCAAAGTTATAAATTAAAATAACACGGGGATATGGTATTATACAAACCTCATCAAACTTGAGAATCTAAATGTATTCTACTTACTAATTTTTTTACGTTGTTCCCATTTGAGTATTGCATTTATTGTAAATAGGTTTAACATTTGTTTAGTACATTGATGATGATTTTTAGATTATTGTTATGAATTTATACCAAGGAATTGGATTTCATTATTTATAAAGAATCCATGTAATTCTATTAGATGATTTAAGTTGTTCTATAATATATGGAAATAGATTCATGAGGCTAAAATTTGAAGAACTCTAGTGGAAAAGTTCAAGACAATGTTGAAAAGTAATGTTATGACTAATGTTCCATTCTTACAATAAATAAATGAAAAGTGATGGTGGAAGTAGACAAACGACCTATGTAAGGTTGTAGGTGTTGTTTTATTTTTTAGATGGTTTATAATTTATTGGAGAAAACCCTGAATTTATTTCCTAAAGATTAGAGTTGATTTGGAGAAATTCTAGACATACTGTGCTGAATCTGAAAAATTATAAAGAAATTTATCTTACATCGAAAACCAACCTATAAAAAAATAAAGAATTTGAAAAAAGTTTTTATCCTGCACAGAACATCCCATAATATAATTGAGATCCCATAAGATAATTATCTTACATGGAAAAACTCGTAAGATGATTGAGGCCTGTAAGATAAATTTATCTTAAATGGGAAATATTCTATGAATAATTATCCAATATATTATTATCCTATGAATATTAATAAAGTGATGAGATGAGTTACACACCATTGGATGGGATTCCATGTATAAAATAGAAGTTATTCCATGAATATGTTATTTTAATGATATTAAAGAAGTATATTTTGAATAAGGAAATACCAGAGTCATATTAAGATTCAAAAGGAACATTTTATTAGGAATTTGAATGAGATATCAAGGAATATCACAAATACTATTTAATATATTGTGGAGATAAATTTGGTGAGCTAAATCTAGGATTCCCTAAAGGATAAAAACCCAATTATTTAAAGAATCCAAAGATAATATAGTTCAAAATAGATCTAGAATGAGTCTTGAGACTAGTAATATTGATGAAGTTCTTGAGGGAGTAAACTATCAAGTCTGATCCTATAGGTTCATGAATAAATATCACTCCAACAGAAGAAATTATACTATAGGATCAATAGAGAAAGTGAAGTAGATTGTAATGGAAGGTATAATTAGTTTCTAAATAGGATCACAAATTGGGAGTATAACCATTTGAGGAAATAATGTGATTGGGGGGTATAACCAATCATTCTCCCATGGACTCAGTGGGTCTTTGTAATTGATAATTAGATTATAGTAGAGAATACATTTTGGGGGGAATAACCAACATAGAATGGAGTTGACCTTTCATCTAGACCATGTAAACACTATATGATAATCTATTTCTTTATTAATACACATGAAGGTGAGGATGTGGGAAATCATAGAGTGGATCAATAAATTTTCCAAGTTCAATAGGTTGGGTTAAAAAAGGGAATAACTCATAAAAGAAAAAAAGATCACTAATTCATGCCTTCCCCCTTTTAGTGATCAAACATATATGAGAATAACAACTAACAGCAGAGGATATGTTCCCTATAAATATACAAGGGATAATTATGAGAGATAGATAATATTAAAATTGTTAATAGATGAAGTGTTCCCACATACTATGGGGATAATTATCATAGATGGAGGAAAAGGATTCTACCCTGCCTCCTATCACCTGGACTAGAAGTGAGACATGCTACAATATTTGGTTTTGAACTCATTTCTAATGGTGTAACTTTAACTCAAGAAGATAAGATAAATATGATGATATATGGGAAGGCTTAGAATTATATCTCTGTGTATCTATCAGGGAAGGTCTACAAGATTCAAAGGGTCTCTAGACTACCATAGAAATCTGGGTAAAATTGATAAGAAACTATGAAGGTAATATATAATTAAAATTATAAATCATCATATTTGGAGGTTAAAATTTAATGAAATTAAAATGGATAATGATGAAGATATTGATAGCTATTTTACTTGTGTAAATAAAATCAAAAGAAAAAGAGGTTGAATAATATAAAAACATAGACAATAACAATGAACATGAATTAAACCAAATTCTTTCTCTTTTATCAATGTGTTTTATAAAGGGTAAATGGAAACTCAAAGGTAAGTATCTTCCTAGATGTTATAATTGTATTAATGTTGTTCATATTGAAAAGTATTTCCCAAAGAAGTAAGTTTATTAATATTAATTAGATGAGGATGATGATAATATACAAAAAATAAGAAGAATAAGAAGTGGTTCAGCAACAAAAGAAGAAGCTTTATGAGAATGAAAAATATGAATCATATTGTGACTGACATAATGAATTCATTCTATTTGATCATGTTGCGAAAAGACCAGATTCATCAAGGAGTTATGATGATGGATAAAAAAGGATAGAACTTTATTGGGATTTGAAAGAAAAAGTATAACTCTATATGGTTCAGATACAATACCTCAATAAATAAAAGAAGAAACTTGATAAATGAAACAAAAAATGTGGCTACTAAGAAGGAGGAGTATCTCAAAAGGGACATGAAATTCATTGATGAGATCAAGAATCACAATCTTATAGAATATGGACATGAAAATATTATCATATATATCAAGGAGAAACTAGATGTAAAGGAAGAAGAACCGGCTGAGACACAATCTTTATGTATAATAGTACAACATGAGTGGAGAAAGGTCATAGAATAATTCAATAAGGTTTCTGAGGTAAATAGAGAATCTTCTTAAACCAATGAGATAAAAATTTCATATGAACAAGGTAAATTTTCACTTAATAATTTTCAAAGTAGACCTCTTTTATTTAATAATACAAATATAAAAATCAAATATAAAAATATTTGCGCCAAGCAAACTGAGAGGAAATATTTATCATCAAATTAGGGATGAAAATGAAAATGAGGACATAGATTCATAAGAAATTGAGGTTTGGTTTTCAATAAAATAATATGATCACAATTCTAGGAAAATTTAGAAACAATACAGAAGAAAAAAGTTTCAAGGGGTTTATTAGTGTTTTAGTAATCCTAAACATAAATCCTATTCTTTTTGGTAAAATATGTATATACGAAGAAAGAGGAAATGTTAAATGGGTAGTTTTAGTCGGTATCTAAGAAAATAATCTAAGATGATACAACTCGTGACCATATCTACACCACATCTATATCCTCAAAAAAAATTAGACTTTGGAAGAAGTTTGTGGAAGGTGTAATTTGGAAGGTCACAAGGTTAAGGTATACATGACAAGGATGGAAGGAAAGGTTCCCTATGTTGTGAAAATAATGATATTTAAAAACAAAAACATTGGTAAGTCATGTGAAGATTATGAGAATATTGAGAATGTTAAGAAATATTTCCTATTTATTTGGATAAATCAAATGAAATTGGATAAATAATTAGAGGAAGCTGAAGAAAATTCCAAGGATAAAATAAAAAAGTACCTTCATAAAATGAGGTAGAAAATGATGAGAATTTATCCTCAAATGGATACTTAAATATCTAGAAAACTGATTTGGAAAAATCTATTCCATATAAAGATTAAGTTCAAGGGAAGAAACAATACAATCAAAAGGATGAGACTAAAAATATAAAGAAGAGTATAAAGAAATATTTTTATGCTGAGGTTGAAAGAAAATGATAGACCTTGTTGAGAAGACTCACATAGAGAAAATGTTGTCTATGAGACATAGATAGGTATCTCCTTATTCCTAGTTATTTTATGTACTTTTAACTAACATAAAGGGAATTAAAATATAATCTTGAGATATGTACATAATTTACAATAAGAGAGATGATATTCTCATGGGATACCACTAAAAATAATTCTCCATGATAAAGGAAAATAGTTTATCCCTTTAGGGGAATTAAAGATGAGGGGGAAGCTACCATTATACTATTTCTATTAAACATGGAATTTATAAACAACTTTGAAAACCTAAATGTTGAGGTATGAGGATCACAATTATATCCCTTTATTATAATGCACATATTAAGGGGAAGTGTTGGTTATTAAAACAAGATAAAAAGGTGGAGTTACATAACTTATAAATGAACCATTTTTATGGTTTGTTGATATGTGTATAAGTTAAATGGTTCTTTTATGTGGATTTATTATATAAAAACCCTATTTTAGAAATGAGAATATTCCAAGCCTGATGTAACATGAAAAGAATTTTATAGAGATAATGTGAAACCTTTAATGTAACGATATTATTTTCTACACAAAAATATCCCACATAGACATATATTAGAGTAATCAAAGTATATTTTTAAGATGAATCTATGGTACCATCCTTCTATTAGATTTTAAAAGGGGATAAGAGAATGAGAGTACATTGATACGAATTAGAAGAGATGAGAATACCCTTATATTGTTCTTTTCATTTGATTGATAATAAGAGAGATAATAAATAATTAAACCAGGTACACATATTTACATTGAAAAATTATAGAATTTATAGAAAATTCAAAGGGTGAGATTTTTGTTCCCAAGTGAGTATTTCATTTGTTGTAAATAGGTTCAATATATGTTTAGTGTGGTGATGATGATGATGCTTGGAGGATCATTAATAATTAATTCAAGGAATTTTATTTCATTATTGATAATTCATCCAAGTAAGTCGATGTAATTTTTGATGTGTCTCCATGATGTATGTAAATAGATTCAAAAGGCTAAAACTTTAAGAACTCTAGTAGAGGAGTTTAAGAAAATTTGGAAATATAATTTGATTATTGATGTTATTTTATTCAAAAAATCAATGAAAATTTATTGTGTAAGTATAGACACTATCTAAATCATGTTGGAAGTGTTTTTTGATTTATTTGAGAAGAGATGGAGTTGATTTGAGAAAACCATAATTGATTTTACAAAGCTCATAGTTTTTTAGAAAAATTATGGAAGTACTATGACAAAGATGAGAAATGTAAAAGGTATTTATCTTATAAAAATAAACAACCTATAAGATAATTTATGTATTTTTGAAAGTAATTTATCCTAGGTAGACCAAACCATAAAATAATTGATAGCTTGTAAGATAATTATCTTATATAGACTAGCTCATAATATGAATGAGGTTTGTATGATAAATTTATCTTATGTGAGAAATATACTTAGGAGAACTATATTATAGAGGATTATCCTAAAGAGATGAATAAAGTACTAATATGAGTTCTGCACCATAAGATGAGACTCCATTTGGAAAATACACATAATTCAATGCATATGATATTTTGAATGAGTTTAAAGAATAATATTGTTTGGATGATTTAAAAGAAGGAAATACCCAAGTTATACAAATATTTAAAAGAAAGATTTAACTAGAGATTCAAATGATATCTTGAGGAAGATCACACCTACTTTTGAAGGTAAAGGAGCTTCTAAATATGAATAGAAAATATGTATGAGAAATACTTCTATTTATAAATATACAAGTGGAGGAGATAACTTGTTTTAAGAGTGAGAGAACTTTTATACATTATTGAAGAGAGATAGGAGAACCTGATACACATCTGTTTCATAGAGTGGAAGATGGTGAGCCAAATCTAGGAGTCCCTAAAAGAGACCAAACCGAGTATTTCAAGAAGCTAAGGTGAATCCATATCACACTAGATCTAGAAGGAGTCTTGATACCAGTACTAATATTGACATTCTTGAGGGAGTATGCAAGTAATTATGATATTATAGTCTCATAGATAAAAATCCCTATGATGAAAAAAGAATAATTTTCATCTATTATTTAAATATAGAAAGT
Organism: Viscum album; assembly: GCA_963277665.1. Taxonomy (NCBI): domain Eukaryota; kingdom Viridiplantae; phylum Streptophyta; class Magnoliopsida; order Santalales; family Viscaceae; genus Viscum; species Viscum album. The sequence continues at coordinate 1,464,665,315 of OY728138.1, read as the reverse complement.
GAATGAGATTGTAATTGGGTGGTATAATTAGTTTCTTAGGAGGATCATGACTAGAGAGCCTAGCTAATTTTTCATGACCAGACCCAACGGGGCTCGATTTGTGACTCCCCAATCTCACCTCTAATAGGCCAGGGGCTGGCGACTAGCGCCGAGTAGACTATCACACACATGGGAGACATTAGCCTAAGACACCTGTACACATGCACCCACATACACCTCCATGCAATAGTGCAGAGATATATATAAAAACTGAAAATAAAATAATGCATACATCTAACCCACAACTAGAGTGAAACAGAAGTACCAAAAGGGAAAAATAGGGCCCACCAAAGGAAAACCATAAAAGCGTCCAACCTGCTCAGAAAAAGGGTTACGATGACAAAAGAACCACCGGAAAGCTCCTTGGCATAACTCCGGTAAGACTCCACGGTCAGACCTGCTCACTCAGCTCCACCTGCTCTGGGTCCTCCTAGGACTCCATCGAATGGCTTGTGGTCTGCACAAGACACAAACATGTACGGGAAAAGCTCATGCAGTGGTGAGTATAACAATACTCAGTAGGCACCCCAAAAAACCCAAAACAAAAGAGAGCAATTGAAAGGCAACCGTCCGCTCATCCCAGCCAGAGCGAACCCATATGAGAGAGAAACTCCATCTCATGACCATCCTTTCCTAAAGACAACTAGTCAGCTCAATCCAGGTGTATTCCCATATATATACCTTGAAAATCCACTCAGGTATACGCCCATACATATACCATGAACATCCAGATATACTTAGCTCACAAACCAAGCCATTTGAGGTACCGACCTCATCACCAGCAATGGTTCACAACCATAAGAGCACGCTCCATGATCACTGTCAACACAGATGACACTCGTCTGAGAGATACACTCCATCGGGTCCCACACAAACATCTCGGATGCTCACTTGAGAGATCATGCTCTTCGGATATCATCACTGAGGAAACCTCGCTGAAACAACATAAACACCAAACTCCTCAGATAAGGGATCACTCCAAGGGTCCGCTAGTTGATACCAAAACCCACACTAGTATACGAAGATCTCACATATACGGGATCACTCCCAGGGTCCACTAGGGGATACCACAACTTGATCTGGAATTCGTTGATCTCAAAAATAGGGGATCACTCCCAGGATTCGCTGGGGGATACCACAAACCAATCTGGAACTCGACAAAAACATGTCACGCAGATAGAGGATCGTCACCTATGTCAGGACGGTCACAACGATACCAAAACTCTATCTGGTACATCTCACGTTGTAGGGGATCGAACTAACGATGTCGAAACCCTACAGACACTACGCGCTGAGTAGGGGATCGTATAACCAACGATACCGCAACCCTACTATAATCCTCATGCTGAGTAGGGGATCGTATACCTGACGATGCCACAAACCTACTGAGCTTGGAACACTGCATAGGGGATCATATTCTCGATGATTCCACAAACCCTATGGGGTTAACCTGCTAGATATGGGATCGTTGCCCATGTATAAGCGGTCACAACGATACCAAGAACCCGGACTAGGGGAACGATACTAGAGGATCCCGCTCCGGGCCCACCGGAGGGATTCCACAACTATAACAGATTAAACATTCCATAGATTGGATCACAAACCTATACTAAGGTTGTGATGCCGCGAGAACCCTCGTAGGAACGAACCAAGGGAGTACCCTCAACCACTGCTGGTCCAAACATCGCTAACCCGAGTGACCCCCCACAATTCCATACTGCACACCTCCAAGGCCGATATTGTGGCCTCCATTGGGATCCATGTGAAAAAAAACACACAGGATAGGCTGTTTACATGCCCAAAGCGGACATTCGGTGAAATAGATACTATTCACTGCCATAGGTCCTCATGGGGACCACGTCTTGATCCCAAAACACATATAACAGATCACACTATTGCGATACTCTTGGAAAAACACACAAGATTGACTATTCATCTATCAAAATCGGACTCCTGGTGAGAAAGTTGCGTTTCTCCTTAAACACCCAAACCGGGCCTCGTGGGCCCCCCATCCCAATCTCGGTCCCAACACCCAAAATCTATCTCAAAACTTCCACCTTACCATCTGGATCGCAATGCCACGGATGGAACGTCAAACAGACGCTCCAGGAAAATGTTACGGTCGGTTGAAGTAGAATAATAATTAAAATTTTGTTATTATTAAACGTTTTGTGACCCCAGATCACAAACCCGACCTGGAAAATTCCATAACCTATCCCAAAAGGTTCGTATCAATCCTAGGGTCATGCTGCCATAGACAGCGCACAAAACGGACACCTGGTTTGCAATCTGTGGGGGTTTATAAAACCCCCGGACGAAAACTAGGCCGGACCGGTCCGCAGAAGCCGAAACCAGCCCACCCCGGCCGGCCCAGCCGCCGCTGCCGCCGACCCTCATCGGACGGCGGCCCTCCGCCAAAATGTGGCCTGCCCCACCATGGGACCGCAGCTGTCCTCCGTGCTTGGTGGCGCGCCAACGCGCCTCATGTGGCCACCATCGCCTCGCCACGCCGGCCCACCGTGGCCGGCCGCCCCTCGTCGGCGCCGACGCTACCTCGCCGGTGCCGCGCTGGTGAGACTCCCTCGCACCGCTGAGACCACCCTGATGGTCTATTTTTTGATCCAGAGGTGTCTGCATGACCCTAGAGACGCCTTCTACACCAATACGAATTCAAAATGAAGAAAATGTAGAAAAATGGGATTGGGGGTTAAAACTTAAATCGCCTACCTCACGGGCGAAACACCGAAGCTTCGGGTGCAGAACGACGCCTGCGACGTGCTAGAGATCGATCTTCAGTCGATCTGCGTAAAAAACGGCACCTAGTGGCACCTTCCTTGGATTTTTCAGTGAAGGGAGAGGGGGTGTCGCCTCCTGCACATCAACTGGTAGAGGGGGGGGGGGAGATGATTGATTATTATTATTATTTTTTAATAAAAACTTCATTTTAGCTCCCCACCAACACGTCTCCGACCTGGCTCCCTGTGCCGAATAAAATTATATCGTGCCTAGGGTAAACATGGCGTTCTAAACGCAATGGAGGACTCAGATTTTCGATCCGAGACTTCGTTCAGAAGTTATTGAAGCCGACGCTCATAAATGAACTTTTCCATTTATTTACGAAAATTCCCCTGGTGGCTTTTCTCATAGCAGGCTCATGCCCGCAATGTTTACACCCTGCCTTGGGTAAACGGCATGCTCCTGACGCAACCGTGCCCTCAAATTCCCATTCTGAGATACCGTTTAGGAGATAAATCATTCCCACCTTGCGCATAGTATAAAAATACTTAATATTTTTATAAAATTAATTCCAGGAACACCAGGCCCCGGAATCCCACGCTGTCTTCTTTATTAGCTCTGGAATTATTCATAGGAATATTCCAAAGTATGATAGGGACAAAAAAAAGATGCTACATCCTCCCCACCTTAGAAATTTTCTTCACCAAAAAGCTATAATCACATGGAAAGCAACTGTACTTTCAACTGGGTCTCCCAGGACAACGAGTTAGCCAATACACACACTTTCCCAAATGAAAAGTCAGAGGGACTCATCCACCACACCTCAACACTATCCAATTTGGATGACACTGAATTTCCCACATGGTTTTGATCGCATAAAAAAATGCATCTTGGTGGGGGAATGATCCCTCTTCCTCATACATTCAAAGCACACCGAAAAACACCCACACAGGGTCTTATTAATGCCTCGAACAAAACTCGAGAAAGTAATGGAAAGAGAAGAGTAACACTAAACAGTGTCTATAAAACTACTTCAGAAATTAGAAAGGACACAAGGCGTACCTCTATCCATCCACGGAGCCTCTGGGTTAACAGCCTCTAGGGAATGCAGCTATCCTCACCCTCACCCTCCAGCTCCTTAAGCTCGGCATGGACCACCTGGGGGTGGTGGTGGTGGCATCTGATACCGCCTACCACCTCCCACTGCTGCACCAGCTCCATCGCCACGTCTGCCGCCCTGCAGACCTCCAAACTCGAGACTTTGCCAATGCCAAGGCGGCCTATCGACTGACTCCCTCTTAGTAGCATGACAGGTCGAACAATCTCTAGCAAGATGTCCCCAACCATTGTAAGCATAACACCACCTCTCATACGGCTGATCAAAACTGGACTGTGAGCCCTGAGCCTCAGATCCTCCATCCTGGGGTATCCTTCTGAAACGTCGGCCACGTCCATACCCTTGTAGCTGCCGCCGACTACTAGTTTCCGACGTCTCATCTTCCACGCACCCAACACTGATGGGAAGAATCTGCTCAGCCAGAAAGCTCTGCACCAACAAGGCTCACTCTAGCACTCCAGCATAGGTGGGCAGACACAAGGAAACCACACCTTCCTAGATGTCCCTACATAGGCCCTTCTCGAAGGTCCGAGCCCTAAAGAACAGGTCTCGAACCATATCTCGGGAGTAGCGTGATAGGTATGTAAACCTCGCTGAGTACTCTGACACGGTCATTCCCTCCTATCGAAGCTGCAGAAGCTCTTGGATCCACACTAACCTCAGCGTCACCGGATAGAACTCTTCCTTGAAGAGTTGATGAAACTATGCCCATGTGAGCATCTCCTCATCGTGGGACTACGTCACCAAACTCCACCATCGCCCGACCGAACCATGAAGAAGGATCTGCGCTAGAACCACCATCTGATATGGAGGTGTCATCACCAGGTGGAAAACTTGGGTGACCGCTTCGATCCAGTCATCAGCTACCTGAGGGTTTGAATCACCCCAAAACCGCAGGGGTTTCTGCCTCTAGAACTCATGCAGTGCACTCAGCCTGCACACAACCTCATCCTGTGCTACCGGCACAACTAGCTACTTGAAGGTGGTGGCTCAACTGGTGGACCACCAGGAGGTGCAACCTCAGAACCTGCGCCCTGGTCCACAGCCTCTACATGGGGCAGATTGTCACCACAATCCCGCTGCGGAACCCTCGCTAGCTGTCATCGTGGAGGAATCCTAAAATACAATCAAGATGATCCATATTTAAAGATTATATCTAGAGAGCTGACTCAATAAGAACAAGGGAAACCCAAAAACCCAGTCCTATATAATGCATGTACTGTTATGTCCCTGCGACTAGTGTCCAAACGTCCCGAGTTGAAAGGCAGGTTATCAGAGTCCTAGTGAATGGATATGTCGGCATCCGCACCAATACTAGAGTCCCTGGACAGAAAGTCGAACTCGAAACATCTTCAAAATGCCGCTATGAAACCCAAACCAAACTCCCATCTAGATCAGCTATGCCTTGAGATCTCAAAGGTGGAACCTCTTCTGAAACCACTCTGTCATGACCTGACCCAACGGTGATTAAGCCGTGACTCCCAAAGCCCGCCTCCAATAGGCCAGGGGCTGACGACTAGCACCGAGTAGGCTATCACACACATGGGAGACATTAACCTAAGGCACCTATACACATGCACCCACATACACCTCCATGCAACATTGCAATGATATATATAAAAACTGAAAAGAAAAGCATGCATACATCTAAAACACAAGTAGAGTGCAGCAGAAGTACAAAAAGGAAAAAATAGGGCCCACCAAAGGAAAACTACAAAAGCATCGAACCTTCTCAGAAGAAGGGTTACGCTGCCAAAAGCACCACCGGAAATCTCCTCGACACAGCTCCAGTAAGACTCCAAGGTCAGACCTGCTCACTCAGCTTTGCCCGCTTTGGGTCCTCCTGGGACTCCATTGAAAGGCATGTGGTCTACACAAGACACAAACATGTGCGGGCAAAGCCCGTGCAGAGGTGAGTATAACAATACTCAGTAGGGACCCCAAAACCCTAAAACAAAAGAGAGTAACTGAAAGGCAAAAGTCCGCTTATCCCATCTAGAGGGAACCTAGATGAGAGAGAAACTCCATCTCATGACCATCCTCAGCTAAACACAACTAGTCATCTCAATCCAAGTGTATTCCCATACATACACCATGAACATCCACTCAGGTATACACCCAAACATATACCATGAACATCTAGATATACTCAGCTCACGCAGCAAGCCACATGTGGTACCGACCTCATCACCAGCAACGGTTTGCAACCAGGAGAGTATGCTACATGATCACTGTCATACCAGATGACACTCATCCGAGGGATACACTCCATCAGGTCCCACACAAACATCTCAGATGCTCACCCAAGAGATCACGCTCATCAGATATCGTCACTGAGGAAATATCGCTGAAACAATATAAAAACCAAACTCCTTGGAGAGGGGATCGCTCCTAGGGTCCGCTAGGGGATACCAGAACCCACGTCGGTATACGAAGATCTCATAGATAGGGGATCAATCCCAGGGTCCGTTGAGGGATACCACAACCCGATATGGCATTCGTAGATCCCACAGATAGTGGATCACTCCCAGGATCTGCTGGGGGATACCACAAACCGATCTAGCACTCGATAGAAACACATCACGCAGATAGAGGATCTTCACCCATGTCATGACGGTCATGATGATACCGAAACCCTATCGGGTAAATCTCGCACTACAGGGGATCGAACTGACAATGTCACAACCCTACAGACACCACGCGCTGAGTAGGGGATCGTATAACCAATGATACCACAACCCTACTATAATCCTCATGTTGAGTAGGGGATCATATACCTGATGATACCACAACACTAATGAGCATGGCCCACTACGTAGGGGATAATATTCCCAATTATTACACAAACCCTACGAGGTTAACCTACTATATAGGGGATCTCCACCTGTGGATAAGTGGTCACAGTGATACCAAGAACCTGATCTAGGGAAACGATACTAGAAGATCCTGCTCCGGGCCCACCAGAGGGATGTCACAACTCTAACAGATTAAACATTCCATTGGGAGGATCACAAACCTATTCTAAGGTTTTAATGCTGCGTGAACCCTCGTAGGAACGAACCAAGGGAGTAACCTCAACCATTGCTGGTCCAAACATCGCTAACCTGAGCGACCCGCCCCAATGCCACACCGTGCACCTCCAAGGCCGATAACGAGGCCACCATCATGATCCACAAAGAAAAAAACACGCAGGATAGGCTGTTTACTCACCCAAAATGGACATTCGGTGAAAAAGATACTATTCTCCGTAAACGCCCAAACCGGGCCTCATGGGCCCCACACCCCAATCTCAGTCCCAATATCTAAAATCTATCTCAAAACTTATACTTTACCATCGGGATCACAATGCTACTGATGACACGTCAAACAGACGCTCTAGGCAAAAGTTACGGTCGGTTGAAGTTGAATAATATATAATATTTTTTTATTATTCAACGTTTTGTGACCCCGAATCACGGAACAAACCCATAAAATTCCCGAACCTATCCCAAAAGGTTCATATAAATCCTAGGGTCGTGCTTCCGTAGACAGCGTGTGAAACAAACACCTGGTTTTCAATCTGCGGGGGTTTAAAGAACCCCCAGACGAAAACTAGGCCGGACCGACCTCACCTTGTCGGTCCGACCTGAACCGGCCCACAGCGGCCCACCCTAGCCGGCCCGGATGCTGCCGCAGCCAGCCCACCCTAGCCTGCGGCCCTCCACCGTGCTGCGGCCCACCCCACCGTGGGACCGCGGCCCTCCGCCATGCCTCAGGCGGTGGCTGCCGCCTCACCGCGCCGACGAGACTTCCGCAGACCCCTGGGACCACCCTGGTGGTCCATTTTTTAATCCGGAGGTGTCTGCGCAACCGTCGGGACACCTTCTACACTGCTAAAAATTTAAAATGAAGAAAAATGAAGTAGAAACAGGATCAGGGGTTAAAACTAAAATCACCTACCTCGTGGGCGAAACGCCGAAGCTTCGGGTGAAGAACGATGCCTCTGACTCGCTGGAGCTCGATCTTCCATCGATCTGCGTAAAAAACGGCACCTGGTAGCACTTTCCTTGGATTGTTCGGTGAAGGGAGAGGGGGTGTCACCTCCTGCGCATCAACGGGTTTGAGGGGAGATGATTTATTTTTATTATAACTTTTAATAAAAACTTCATTTTAGCTCCCCGCCAACACGCCTCCGACTTGGCACCCAGTGCTGAATAAAATTATGTCACGCCTAGGGTAAACACGACATTATGAACGCAACAGAGGACTCATATTTTCAATCTGAGACTCCGTTCAAAAGCTATTAGAGACGAATCTCATAAATAAACTTTTCCATTTATATACGAAAAATTCCCCTGTTGGGTTTTCTCACAACAGGCCCGCGCCCGCAAAGTTTACCCCCTGCCTAGGGTAAACGGCATGCTCCAGACACAACCGTGCCCTAGAATTCACATTTTGAGCTAATGTTTAGGAGATAACCCATTCTTGCCTCGGGCATAGTATAAAAATACTTAATATTTTTATAAAATTAATTCTGGGCACACCGGGCCTCGGAATCGCACGCCGTCTTCGTGCCTAACTCTTGAATTATTTATAGGAATATTTCAAAGTGTGACAGGGCCAAAACCCAATTAACTGCATAATTTAGAAAGATAAAGTGATTGGGGGGGGGGTATAACCAATCATGATCCTATGGACTTAGTAGATCCAAGTAATTGATGATAAGATTATAGTAGAAAATCAATGTTGGGGGGAATAACCAACATGGAAAGAAGTAGGAATTTTAGCCTAACCTTATAAATACTATGTGATAATATAATTCTTTCTAAACATGATGGTGAGGATATGATAAATTATTGAGTGGATTGATAAATTAATACTTAAAGTAAAAATAGATCACCGATTCTCCCCTTCCTCCCCTTAGTGATCCAATAGATTTGGGAATAATAGTTCCAAAAATGTTATATCTTGATCACTCCATTATCTTTCTTATTTTTAATAAAATGGTACTGAATATCGATGTGATTTTAATGAGATAACTGTATCAGATTCTTCATCGACTTATTATCATAATATATTAATATGGGAGATTTAAATTTTTTAAAAGTTCCCATAATTTTGACTTCATCCATAATAATTTTATATATCTCTTTTTAGTTGAAATATAATCCTCTTCTATCATAATAAAATACGTGGTTTCTTTTTTAATACTTAACCAACTAATTCAATTTATTCATATGATAAAAACTCTTCCACTCATCAATTTTCCATCCATAACCACTTCATCTCCATATAAATTCAAATATATATTCAAATCATATCATTTCATGTATTAAACATAAAAATATAATTAATAGTACATTGACCATATCTCATAATTCATTTCATATCTGTGAAACACTCTTTGGATTACTTTGAAATTAATCCACCAAAATTTAGAATAGTAAATGTTTGATCTTTACATATTCAAGTATAAAAAGATTCCAATCATTCTTAGGAATAATGTGGGAAAACCAACCATTCATATTTATACTTTCGAAAGTTGGTTCCAACCACATTCAGAGTTGTAATTAGTTTTATTTTATATATCCTACATTTATACAACAACTCTAAAGAATATTTTTATTGAAAAATAAATTTTTACTTTATCTTTTTTCTAACTTATATCTTTTGAAAATATATAAGCTCTCTAATAAAACATCTCAAACTTTGAGATCAGCATTCTTGTAAATAATTCCACTTAATTTAGATTTATTCCACTTATTATGATATCATCAACATAGATGATCACTATGAACTATTATTGCTTAGTTTATTTCATGTAGCGGTTATGATCACCACTACCTCTCTTAAATTTCATATTCCTAAAATAAGTTTCCAATTGATAATTCCTTTCTTGAGGTTCTTATTTCAAGATACACAAAGGCTTATTCAATCTATCTAACTTTGATTCATTTTCATCGATTGGAAAATCCAATTATTGTTTAATTTATACTTACTCCTTTATCACTCCATTCCATAATTTCATCTTTAAATTCATTTGATAAACCTTAATGCCTCTTTGAATAATAACATCTAAGAATACTATTATAGTATTATGTATTTCCATTATGTAAAGGACACTTTCACATCTATCTCTTCAATGTTTTCATAGGATTTTCAAACTAATCCTTCCTTATTTGAATTAACGATTGCATATTTTTCATATTTATTCTTGAAAAACCATTTATTTAGGATGAAATTATATCTTCTAGCCTCTTCATAGATCTCATTTCCAATTATTTTTTATTTGTTCGAACTCTTTATTCATGTATTTTACCCATGTCAAATCTTTTACCACTTCCTCATATGATAATAGACCCACTTGAAATAATATAGAAGTGTGATTTACACCCCTCATCCTTTGGGTTTGTGTTGGAGTATATTTTTCACTGACTATGTTTTATTAATCATCATTAGCTGTTATATTAATCAATTGAGTGAATATTAGACTCTATTCAAAAATAATTTCATCTTCTGACTCAACCTCATAATCACCTTCTTGTTCTAGACTTTAAAAAACTAGATAATTTGAGTGAATATCATATTGTTTATAAAAAATATATTAAAAAATAAAATTTATAGATTTATTTCTAGATATCTCTATGATAACTTTAACATTTTTTCTCTCTAGGATTTTTTAAACCTTGTTTTGAAGAATTTATAGGACTTACTTTTGGATGAGTATCCTAATTATACTTCTTCATTGGATGTATCTATATACATTAAATTTCTTTCTTTATTACAAATATAAATTTTACTCCCAAACACTCAAAAGTGTTTCAATATTAGATTCCATCCATGTCACATTTCATATGATGTATTCTTCGCTCTCAGACTTATCAAATATTAGTTTTTTTAGAACATATCTTCTTACATAGATTATTTCAAATAGTTACTTGATATGACACTATGTATGAACATACTATTTTTCACGATCTTCATTATGTAGTTTAATATTTCCATGAAACATTTTTTTAGGGTTTCCACACTGATCAAACTTAATGTTTTATTCTATAATTCTCTAATTAGTTTTTTGTTTCAACGAAGGTGTAGTCCATACCATTGTACAATTTTAAATGTTTGACCATTCTCTCAGTTTCATTTTCATGTTTCCTCTGAAAACATTTAATGTGTTCCATGACATCCTTCTTGTTATACATCAACTTGACACCACCCATTTTACTATTTTCATAAACAAAAAATATAAAGTATTTTTCACCTTTTCTTATTAGATGTGTCATTAAAATTTACACATTGATTTATATTTAATCAAATATGTTTTACAACCTTTTATTATTTGGTCAATAAAGATTTCTCACTATCTTATTTCTCATTAAAAAGTCACAAATTCTCTCTCCATCTTACTATAAATTAGGAATGTCAATAACAACCTTTAGTTTAGATAAATACTTCATGCTTTTTTGATTTATGTTCCCAATAATTTTATGTGATAATTTGTACTTTTATTCCACTATAAAGATAAAATTGTTCTTATTGTTTTCTCTTTGGTAAAAATTATCATTTAAAAAAAATTAATTTAATGAATTTCTAACCATTACCTTTTTAGGAATACCATCTAGTTGATAATGAATTTATGTCCCAAATTCTAATTTGGATTCGAAATTATGAGGTTGAGTCAAAGTATATCCTCATAAATCAATTGTGTATTCTTAGATTCATCTCTACATGTCCGTGTATTTTCATTTCATTTGATATTCACAGTTCCATCATTTCCCAATAAAACCATACCATATATCTAATCATTCAAATCCTTCATATGGTTCATGTCCCCAATTATGTAGGATAAACACCCATTATCAAGGATCAATATGTTTTTGTTTTTTATTTCTTTTCGATAAATTTCATCTAGGAAAATTTTCTATTTATTCATCCTTTCCATCCATCAAGTGCTTGACTATGTTGAGAAACAATATGGTCTCTCGTCATTCTATTTAGAATTAGTAGAATAATTATACACCTCTTCTTATAATTGTGTAAAACTATTTTCCAATGGAATTGTATTCATAGTCTTTCTATCCATTCTCTATGGCACTCTATATGAATCATTTCCATTCCACCATTCCGCAAAATTCATATATTTATGATGGATTCTAGAATAGTAAAAATAGCATTCATAGAAAGATTTATTCTTTAAGGTATAAGATATGTTCCCATCATCCTTTTTTTAATTCTAGGTTATTTGTATTGAAATTTACTATTTACCTTATTTCAATATGTTCTCATGTGGCCAAGGTAACCATAAGATTTTCACTTTATCAAAAAAATTATTTTTCCCCCAGTTTATCTTCACATGTCCTTATCTCCGGAAGAGATCTTTAGCCTTTGATAAGTTCTAATTGATTGATAATTATCACTAACATTATTTCTTAATTTCTAATTTGAATCAACTATTCTAATTTTAGATGATTTAACATCAAAAAAATTCAAATGTTACCCTTGAATTTGGCTATTTGATCATCCAAAACCTTCTCAATAGTTGTTGTTCCTCATTTTTCCCATTGTTTTAGTTCATTATCTTAGAACTTTAATAACTATATCTTCTTATTTTAATCACAAGATTTTATTTCAGCATTATGTTTCTCTATAAGAGAATAACATTCCTATTTATGAGCCTCAATATCCTTTTTTCATTCCTTAATACGAGAATTAAGTTCATTGATCAACTTAATGTTTTCATTAATATATTTTTTGAAATCATCCACTTAACTAGATTATTATTTAGTTTATCTTTTATCTTCATAAACCTCTTCTAATTGAGATATTTTATCTAAAATTTAGTCGATATACAACATTTATTCTTTTCGTAAACCACCCATCTTACTATTCTTCTTTCATTAAGTGTCAATATCCTCATGAGAACCTTTATGTTCAAAATTTTGGTTAACAATACCTTTCATTTTTATATTTTTTCTTCATATTGGTCATTATAAATGGTTTACATCATAGAATCATTCATATCTGTAGTGAATTAGTATTCAACCTATTTAAAGCATGCATCATCATCATCCTCTTCATTACTGACTAAGATCTTTTTTTAAAACCTCTTTCTTGATATGTTTCTAGATTTGAGGTTTTATTTAGGGGAAACTTCCCATATTTTTTGTTTTTATTCAACTTTAACTTCTCCATCATCCTTTCTTGGATATCTAACTATAATATGACTGGACTTTCCAGAGTTATAGCATTTAAATGGTAGATTTACTTTAAACCTTACTTTACTATACTTTAACATTCTCACGAAAAGAGATAAAAACATATCACTTAAATCTTTCTCATATTATCTAGATTGATGTATATTAATATTACCCTATGGATTTAAATGGTAGTTTATTTTTTGAATCGATCAATACACTTTTCATCTTCACTCACATATATTATGTGACTAACTAGCTATGTAAATAATTAAGTGATTACTCCATAAGATCTATTTATTGTAAACAAGACACCATTGTATTGTATAATAGTGAACATATTCTTAGAATATTTTTCATATTGTTAACATCCTTCATCTCACCATTGAGTCTATGAATGGATCCACCAACTTCACTGAGACAGTTAAAGATACAGTCAATGTTTTTACTTGAGTTTATCCTCAACTAATAAAACTTATTATAAAGAACCTACAGCTTAACCTCATTTAATTTTATATAAACTTAATTAATATTTTCCATTGATCACAATTTTATTTAATATATGTAAAAATAAAAACTTTCAGGTATATTTGATTAAAAAATTCCATGGATTGGGAATTTTTTGATTCTAAATTAGAGCTTAAAACTTTTATATCCAATTAAGTCATAGTTTCATGAACCAACCCGGGACATCCATCCATTAGACACTAGAGTCAGCCCAATACATACCTAAGGCGTGTTTTGGATCTCCCCAGGCTAGAAACTAGTTCCAACATATCAAAATGTAATCAATGGGAATGATTTTATACTCAAAGTACTATAATAAAGTCAATATTAAATCATCCAAATCACAGTACATAATAAATAAAAGGATATATACAATACCATGAATAAATAAAGTTTAAATGTAAATATACCAAAATTGAAGAATAAAAAAATAATTAATCCAAAAATATTTTGGCAATATGTCGACACATACACATCACCAAAATGAAACAAAATAATACAAAAAAAAAACGCTACCATAATCTCCATGTGACCATCGATCACTCTCCACATAAAAATCCAACCATTAGTAATAACTTGGACACCTAATAGGATTGAGAAAAAATCAAGGCACTAAAAAAAAGACTAAGAGTTGCATACACGAAAATATGTATGCACGGTGTGTGTGAAATAAAGCCTACAATGTAATCACCATAGAGTTTGTGAAAGTCCTTACAAAGGACATTTCATTTTATTCTAGTTTGAAAAAAATTATAAAATAGGAATTTCATACATAATGAAGAGATTCCAATATTATATAAATTACCATTTAAAATGTTAATTTTATTTTTCATTTAAATGAAAATAGTCACTTTAAAATCCATTTTGTCGATCTAAGAAATTTTTAAATTATATCATTCATTTTAAACCAACTTTCACGATCACATTGAAAACACTTGATTTTAAAACACCTTTTAAAAATTTTACTAAAACAAACTAAGAAGGAAATAGTAACACAATAATACACAACGACACCATGTCAAAATAGATGAGTGAAAGCAAGCGAAAGATACAATTCCACACATGTCAATCAATCAAGGGAATAAAAAAGAAGGTAAATTACCTAAGTAGAAAAATCAAGTAAACATGAGAAATTATTAAACTTATTGTGAGGTGATCCTAAACATACTCAAATATGAATCATTTATTGGCCTATTGATTCATTCCCATATCTATAACCATCCATTTCCCCTAAAATTTCCTCATCGATGGTACACCCTTGTAACCTAGGTATATTTATTACCATGGGGGATCTTGTCTATATAATTGGTTCTAGGTAGTATCCATATCTCATCACTCACTAAGACACCTAGGATCCCCATGCAGGTAAAGTAGTTGGAGGTGAACAATCAACAAGGCATATCAAATATAAATGAAACAAATCTTATATCACCTCTTACACCCTCACAAGAAATAGCCCCATTCATATATCATCTATATCATATGCATATATAAAATAATGATTCCCCTAAAACCACCATAAATATAAAATTAATAAATAATGTCACCCTCAAGGGATACAATTTAATAAGGGTCTCAAGAGGGCATCACACACACATACAATATTTTAAAACTATATGAAAGTTCCAAATAGGCCTTTAATAAAAAAATCAGGATTCCAAGCTTCTTTCTTAATGGTTTTAAATTCTATTTCAAACCATTTTTTGAAAATAAAAACATAAAATCCATTTCTATACATTTTTGCAAACCATCCACTTTAAACCATTTGAAAATTACTTAAAGGATCAACACAATTTTCATTAAAAACCCACAAAATCTCAAAACACCAATTTCTAATTGAATTCATAACCCAAATGGGGTTAAATAATTTTTAAGAATAATATTTTATATAAAACAATTCTTTTAATGTTTTAAAAATACTTGATACTTCAAGTACCACGTGAAATAAAAATTGGAAGCTTTATTCCAATTTAAAAATACATTAAAATCTTTATCAAATCCATTTTCACTATTGTACATAGGCATATATTAATAAATAAATAATTTTGAAACACCAAGCATTAAATTGCATGCTAATTTAACGAGAGGAACACAAACACATACCTCATATCAATGTCATTCAAACCAAAATTCATTTCAAATGATGAGGAATGCTCCAAAAAGCATTAAGGGACTCTAATAAATCCATATATATCAAAACACCCATGAATACAGCACCTAAAACCCTTAATATGATCCTAGTATCTCCTTGGGATTTCTAAAGGAGAGGAAATCAAGGGTTATGGGAAGAAGGGGAATTAAAGGAGGAAATAAGGAAGATTGAAGGGATTAATCTCTAGGAATACACAAGAAACAAGGTCAAGGAAGATTTAAAATTAATGGAGAAAGAGGGATTGACACCCCCATATTTCCTTGGATTATTCAAGAAGAAGGAGAAAGAAAAAGGGGAAAACCTCTTAAAAATAGTAAAGGTAAAAAGGGGAAAACCAAAAAAATTAATACTTGGATATTCCATAAAGTTAGACCACACAAATTTATAATTAATGCAAAAAATGTATGAGAAACAATAGAAATAAAGAAAAACTTATTCATGGATTGTCTGAACAGTTACTTTTAATAGTGTTCCAAACATGTGCTAGGTAACTCCCATAGAAGGGTATGACACATGATTTATCCTGAGACTCGAACAAACCATATGGTAGTCATACATGACATATCATTAATGTTAAAAATGAATTACACATAAAGGTATTTAATGTGCACATAAGAGTAATTTCCTAGTTTTCACTACATCGTGCACTCTAAAAGTGTGTCATAGAGAACCCACAGAATGGTTATATATATTATTTCTACTAACCATGTTCTGACCATGCACAAGTCCTGAATAGGAAAAAAACTTATAGAAAAATAAAAAATCAAATCCAAAACTTATAAAAGCGTAAATTTTTCTATGATTAATTAAAATAATATAAAATAAATACCTGTATAGTGAAATGGGGTGTAAAAAATCACTAATATACCACATTATTCCCATAATAAGTCTTTTTAAGGAAGGAAGGAAAGAAGTAAGTTCTTAAGATTAAAACAAAACCACACCCTATAGTACAAGGTGTGTTGGGTGGGGAAAAAACCTAAAGATAACCTAAGGAATAAGATCATTGAGCACAAATGATTACATCAAACCAACTCTCAAGTCCACAGAACCATGAGACCTCGATAAGAGAAAAATATGTCCCCAAACACCATATCTGAGGCTTAAAGAAAATAGAGACCAAGTATAGGTCTCCCCACCATTTCAAATTCTTTTATAATTGTGCGATGGGAAAAAATAAACTCTAATAAACCAAAACACCATCTATAAAAATGTTTTTCCATGAATTTTCAAAGAATCACCCACATCAAACATCCAGAAATGAAAAACGTCACCAATCGTAACATTCATCTCATCCAAAATTATCAAAAATAATAACTCACAAGAATTCCACCACATAGAGAAACATGAGATATTAACCTTGGGTCATAGTAGTTTGCAGGTAAACTAGGAACTTGAATTTGAATGCCATCCTTGGATGAATTCAACAAATCTAGAACCTTGGAGTGCTCAAATACACGAAGAAAAAACTCATGCCTATTAACCATGTTTTGAACCAAAGGTCACCCAAGCTAAACCTAATAATAAATTGACCTCAAAATGATTGAGGTACCAAAAACACAAGAATCCTAGAGAAAAGCAAACAAAAAATAGAAAGGCATGCACAAGAACAAAAAACATGATACCATCCAAAAAATATTTAGGTAATACACTTTGGTCTATAATCCACCACCATTCTCAAAAAACACACCTAGAAATACTTAATACACTCAAGAAATAAATCTTACAAACAAGTAACAAACTAAGGAAAAACCCAAACCACTAAGAGGATACTCCCTAGAATTCGCTACCAAGTCTTCACCTTAAATCAATCCCTCAAAGAGGAGGTCAAAATTACTATAAGAAATAAATGGCACTAAACTAAGAAGTCATATAGTGAAAAGGATATTAGGTCCACCACTCCATTTATACTATGGGAAGAGCCACCAAATTTGATTACTTCACCCAAGAATAAGGAGAATAATATATATTTCACTAAGACCATTCTTGGAGGAACATAGAAACTAACATTGAACATTATCCTAGGTGTTCATGTCCCTAAATCAAATTAAGAACTTACAAGACCAATGAGACAAACCAAAATCACCCATTTTACAAAGAGAACACATCTAAAAAATCACATTTTCTGGAACCTATGTTTCCTCAAAATAAACATCCTTTTAAAAAATCTCTCCACATTTTAATTTTCAAAATAAGCTATCTAAAACTAAATAATACTATGAATTTTCTTCATAAAATCAAAAAAAATAATAAACATTCACTATCACACCAAAATACCTCCCAAAATTTATTTTAAAAAAACCTTTTTAAACATTTCATAAGAATTAAACAACTTTTCATAATAAATTTATTTCAAAATTTGATTGAAATGAAAAACCTTTAAAAAAATTTAAATATTTTTTTAAAAAATCCCATTTTTAAATTTAATCCATCCCAAATTCCTCCATTTAAACCAAATCATATTTTTCACCCCAACCAAATCCTCTACCTTAATTTTAAACAAAATAAATTTCAAGCCATTTAACTCAACTCATATTCAATACAAATTTTGAAATATAAAACCATAACAAATCCTTCGATAACCATTTTAATTTGACTTTCATTTTTTTTCATAAATTTATTTCTTCCATCTCAAAAACCTTTTTCCAAATGCAAAACATAAATTACATAAAGGAAAAAAACCTATAATCTAAAAAAATCCAAAATCCAACCATATATAGTCAACAACAGTTTCTAAGAAGACTCCATTAATGTATATTACACCAATGGTGAACAACATTGAGATCATTTCAAAATGGAAAGTTGGTAAAAAAATTATAGAATAAATGGAATTGTTCACAGTTTGGATGGATAGTCTCATAAAATATATTTTAATCATTTGATTAGATGTTAATGATTCAAGACCCATTCCACATGGTCACAAAATGGTTTACTAGACTGTATAGGCTAACTAAACAACCCTAGATTGTTCACCACTTTCACCTATGATTCTCAAAACAACCCCTGAAATCATTAATGTGTTCCTTGGGGACTAAGCTACTATCACTAACCATCAAAATCCATTAAATATATGTAAAATAAAAATTAAAATCAAGGCTCAAACCCTAATAACTAATGAAAAAATGAAGTTCATTGTGAAGAATATCTATCCAAGAACATTCCAGGATCCTCCACCCAAGCCCCGATGATGATCCTAGTCTCCAGACTACCCAAAAACTCCCCCAAATAAAAAGTGCGAATTATTTGATATGATTTATTCATGAAGAGTCTTGGGAAATCCATCCATTATACATCCAAGTTATCTTGAGACCTACCTAAATCACATTCCTGATCACCCAAGGCTAGAAAATAGTTCTTGGTTCTCAAAAAATAATCATTGGAAATGATTTCAACGTAAAAAATAATAATATTATTATTATTAAAGAATCTAAATCAAATTACATGGAAATAAAATGAGACATATAATACAATGAACAAATAATGTGTAAACACAAAAAATATAAACTAAATAATAAATAAAGAAACAAGACAAGTTGATCTGAGACATTGGACAATACATACACATAATGAAAAGAAAAAAACAAAAAAGAAAAAAAAATGAAACCATAATCTTCATGAGAACCTTAGTCACTCTCCACATGAAAGTCCACCCACTAAAAAAACCTGATTATCTTAGGATATAACTGAGGTGCATTCCTGATCTCACTAGGCTGATAACTAGAACTAAGGACTTAGAATGCAATCAGTGGGAGTTATTTCACCCTCAATAAACAATAATAAAATAAATATTAAATAACCCATATTAAATTAAATACTAAAAAAATAGATATAAAATAAAATGAACAAATAAAGTTGAAATGAAAAAATATATAAACTAAATAACAAATAAACAAATAATGCAACAAGATTTGGGCCATAGGTTGATGCATACACATCTCGAAAGAAAAATAAATTAAATAAAAAAATCTAACACAATATCTATGTAAATGTTGTTCACTCTCTACATGACAAGAAGAACACTACGAATAACCTAGAAACCCAATAAGAGGAAAACCAAGTCAAGGATCCTAGAATGAAACCATTAGAGTTGTATACACTAAATAATGTATGATGGGTTTGATTGAAACTGATCCAGATAGGTAAGTACAATAGAGTTTGTGAAATTACATTAAAAATTAATTTTATTTTATGCTAGTTTTAAATTCAATAAAAAAGAATATTTTATACATAATATACTCAAGCTAATATAAAATACATTACCATTTAAAAACTTTATTTCCTTTAACTTTTAAATGAAAATAATCACCTGGGAAACCATTTTTTTGACCTAATACCTCTTTAAATTAAAGAATTTATTTCAAAACAATTTTGAAAATCACTTTTTAAACCCTAATTTTTAAAAACATTATATTTGTTTTATAAAAAAACTAGGAATTAAAGATTCAAATAAGAGTACACCATGGAACTATGTCACAATAGAGGATTGCATGAAAGGGGAAGACATAGTTTCATGCACATCAATCAAGAAAGGGACCACAAAAGAAGGGAAGTTCCTTAAGAATAATTATTAAGTACACATAATGAATTATTAAAAATATCATGAGGTGATACTAGATGTACTTGGGTTGGAATCATCTATAGGCCTATTGATATAATATTATGTCTATAACCAACTGACTTCTTTCATCTGGCCTCAGCAGTGGTACTCACCCATTTCCTAGGAACATACATCCCCATTTTAGATCCAATTAATCTAATCAGGGTTGGTTTGTAACTATATATCATCCCTCACTATTATTCCTATGATCCCCATGAAAGTCAAGTAGTAGGAGGTGGGAAGTTATTAATTCAAAATCAATATAAAATTAGTAAATATTATGTAACCCCCTACACCCTCACAATAAACATCCCCTTTCATATATCATCCATATCACATGAATATATAACAATAAGGATGTACCTTGAGTCTCAATTCATATAAAATTAAAAAAAATATCCCCCTCTAGTGTCACAATTCAAAAAAAGGTTGAATAGGGTCTCACACACACCCATACTATTTAGAATCCACATGAAAGTTCCAAATATGACTTTATTGAAATAAACAAGAGATTCCAATCCTTTTTGTTAATGTTTTGAAATTCTATTTCTAACCATTATTTATAAATAAATCCTTGAAATACATTTATAAATATTTTTTAAAACCATCCTATTTAAACCATTTATAAATTTATTAAATGATTAACACATTTTTCATAAAAAATCCACAAAATCTAAAAACACCACTTTACGATTTAATTAATGGTCTAAATAGAGACAAATCATTTTCAATCATCACATATTAAATAAAACAACACTATAAATGTTTTACAAATCCTTATAACTTCAAGTACCACTTGAAATGATAAGTAAAATCTTTAGGCTAATTAAAAAACCCATTTAAACCTTTATCAAATCCATTTTTTACTATCATATATAGGAATATACTAAAAATTGAAGAATTTTGAAATATGAAGAATTGAATGTCATGCCAATTTAAGGATAATCTCAAAAACTTCTACATTGCTTCAATGGTATTCAATTAAGAAGTCATCGCCTATGATAGTGACCACTATAACAAGAATCAAGGGACTATGATCAAGTCCAAGATATCAAAATTGTGATGTACTAACCCGGATGACACTAAATAGTGCCTTAAGATAATGGGATACATTGAATCAAGCATTACTCCCCATATTCCAGAGGCCACTAACTAATAGTGAGGGTCTAAGGTGGAACAATGGAGAGAATATACCCTCATGATCGGAGTAGAAAAGTGGTGTAATAAATAGATAAATAAAGGAGTCATAATAAATGAAAAATAGCAGTGGAAGGAAAATTATACAGATGTAATAAAAAATGAACAACAAAAACATCTGGTATCATATAAAAAATTATGTAATGTCATTTATCTATCAAAAAGAAGTAGGAAGGCATGGTAATAGGCATTCAATACAATACATGTGTCAAAATAATTAAAGTGCAGAATACTATGTCCAATAATGTCACAAGCCATAGAAGAGTCTTGTGCTTCCCCATTCCCATGCAATAAACACTAAGAATCAACAACTAGGTAATTTCCACTATCCTTACCAATATCCAAATAATATGACTTGGTACCATCATTATCCCAGATTGGGTGTGAGATAAACTTAGTAGGCCACCACCAAAAATGTTTATAAATACCCAGTCAATATATATAATATGAGTGGTGTGCATATATAATAAATGATATGCAGTAATAGAAATTGTAAAGGGGTCGACTCTATTTCGTGAAGGATATCAGGCTAACACTACTTGTTTTAGCCCATGTCGGATAACCTATGAACAAGTAAACATAAGCATACATATATATGGTCTATATAATTAGTGACATATACAACCATATATATGGATACTACTACTAATCTAGACCCAATTCATAAACTAGGAATCCATGGTTAATACCATGAGTCTCTCAAGTGTCAAGGGACACCACGCTAGGTATCACAAGTATGATGGATACCAAGCCCAATTCATATAAAATTAGGGACTCTATTCCCATATGTTAATAAATTAGGGTCACTATGGCCATACATAAATAAAGTAGGGTTTCCATGCCCATACATCAGTGTAAGGGATAATATACTCATAACTCAATAAAGTAGGGTCACCATGCCTGAATCATATTAGTTGGGTTTCGATTCATGTATCATAACTATAGGGTCACTATTCCCACATCATAACTGTAGTGACATTATTAATAGATCATATCAGTATGGTATCCATGCTTGTATCAGAACTACAAGTTCTCCATGCCCATGTATCAAAACCCAAAAAATAACCCTTCCCATTTATTATTATTAATAATAGTCTCCATGACCATTCATAATAATTCATAAGGGTCTCCATGTCCATTTATCATAAGCTACAAGTGATGTCATACCCATATCTTATAAAAGTAAGGGACACCATGCCCGTTTCTCATAAGTGTAAGGGACTCCATACCCATTTATCATGGGTGTAAGGGACTCCATGCCCATACATCATAATAGTAGTAAGAATTCAAGGATTTAAGAAGATTGAATTAGTTAGTTCATAGTTCAATAGAATTTATACTTAATATGGGTGTAAACATTTCGCTATTTGAACACATGATGTGTCCATACCACTCACATTCCACTTAATTCAACGTAAACAAATAAGTATTATATCCATGATACACAACTAAAATTATCCATTATCATTTATGATATCACCTTATAAGTCAATCCAAACATAATGATGAGTGTTTTGGTTATATAACCAAGAAATTAGAAAGGAATATAATGGGAACACCCAAATGGATGGATCACATTGACGTCGATGACCTCCAATGTCTCTTGGAATCTAAAGAAGTTATTAGGTTCCAAAAAAGAAAACTAATTTAAGACAGATTCAATTTAGGGGAAACACAAACTGAAACTGGTGTGTGGAATACAATGCGAATTAATAAGAATAAAAAATTTGAGGGATAATTACTAGACCACCTACTATATGCTTGTAGAGGAGAACTCATCCTGTATTGGCCTTTGTTTTTGTCCATATATAAAGGAAATGTCAAAATAGATGAATTCCATGGAAATAGGGGATATGATATTGCATCAAAATAGCATTGTTGGTAGGAAGTGAAATGAAAAAGGGAGCCTAATGATTAAACCCCTTATTGATGGCTATCCGTTGAAATGATCAGAAGTTTAATTAGATTCCTTATGGAAGACTTATCTAAGAACCTAGGTTGATAGGAGGATCTTTCAAAGGAGGAGGGAGGACCTCATGTATTCTAGAAATAGATAAGATAATAGGGTGTTTAAATATATAATCCCTAAGTAAAAAATGGTAATTTTAACAAAAAACAATGGGCCGCATGGTTTGGCTGCATGGTTGGCCAAACCGTGTACCAATCGTGCACCCATGTCTATTAAAAAAAGAAACTCGCATGGTTCATATGCACATTTTGTGAAACTATGTGAAAACCATGCAATTTGGATCTATTAAAAATATCATAGCCTCTATAGGGGTGTGAAACATGGGTCATATGATTAGGGAAAACCATGTGGCCCACTGATGAGAATTGAAATGACCCACATTGTTAGGAGAAACCATGTAGCATGGGTGACATAGTTTTTACTAAACATGTGGGATAATTGTTTCTTCCATCATCTGGGGTTTTGGGCTCCAAACAAGCCTCTGGAACCCCTGTTCCCTCCACATACTGACTAGGAATAAACATTAGTTCTAAACTAAAGAATTAAACCAAAATTTAAAGGATCCATACCTCATATAAAAACTGATTTCTTACAGTATTCCCTCCTTAAAATAACTCATCCCTGAGTTTCTCATCCAAGGGTGGTGAAACACTGTCTGAGAAAAAATCCACCCTTAAGCACATACATCGAAATCACTCTCCCAAATCTCATATTGTACATGGAGGTGATTTTATAACACATGCACTTATTGGATAGACCTTCCTCAGAGAGCCTTCATGCTTCGATCAATGATGTGTAAGGGTTACTCCTCAAAATAAGTTTTGACATCTCAAATCATCAAGATCCAATGTATGAGACAATTCAACCTGAAAACTGTGAAGCTATGAAATGTGGAAGACGTAAAGCATGGAATGGTACCTCTGAGGTAAAATCCACCGATAGGATATTAGTCTAACTCTATCCAAGATATGAAAAGGACCATAAAAACAAGGTGAAAACTTTCCTTACCTCTGTATCCATCTATTTCTATGTCTGGGTGATACCTATAATAAAATATGATCCCCAAACTTGAACTCAAGAGGTCATAGATATCTATTAGAATAATATTTCTATCTAGAATAAGTAATAGGAATACATTTTGTGATTAACTTCACATGCTCTAAATATCCTTCATGAGACAAGGACCTAGTACCACTGACTCTTATACATCTAGCCATCACATATGTGAATGAAATGACCTACCATATAAGACCTCATATGAAGAAAACAAAATTATTTCTAAAAGTTATTATTGTAGGAAAACATGATGATAAAGATATGCTTCTCCCAAGAACTGCCTAAATCCTGGACTCATTATTGGATCATGTCCTCCAAAACCTATATAGTTCGTTCAGACTGGCCATAGTTTTAAGGGTGAAAATGTATTCTTAGAATCACCTATGTACCTAAGGCTTTCAATAAACCTTACCAAAACCTCAATGTGAAATGAACATCCCCATCTAAAAGTATAGTACGACAGACCCCATGTGACAATATAATCTCATGGACATGCTGTATTCCCATATCATCAACTAAGAAAGTATCTCCGATAAGAAGGATGTGGGATACCTTCTCCATTAGATCCAAAGATTCCCAAACCACATCTCTACCTTGAGGAGAACATGATAAACCAATAAAAATATCCATCATGATATCTCCCCATTTCCATTTTTGGGACATATAATGACTATAACAAGCCAAAAATCCACTAGATATTTGCCTTCATCAGCTGATAGGTGGAACACCTAGTGATAAAAGCCATCATTTGGTGTTTTATCTTAGGACACCAATACCAATTACACATATCATGATACATCTTGGAGATACCTAGGTGATTTACCCACTAAGAAGCATTGGAATCTCAAATCATATCTTATCTCATGTTTGTAGGAACCCATATATGCCCATGTATATACATGATATCATCTCCATCAATAGAAAAATCCATAGGTGGGTCCTCACCAAAAATAATTTCCCATAGGACCAAGACTTTAGCATCTAAAATTTTCCTCATATTCACTCTCTCCAGAATTGAATATTCCACTATTGTGATGTAAGTATAGACTGTTCATTATGGACCTGAACCTCAATGTGCATCTCAAAAAATAGGGCCATAAACTTCCACTCGCTACTGGCCTCATGAATCATCTGTGTCTGAGTCCTCCTTCTTAGAGCATCGACAACATCATTTCCATTCCTGGATCTGTAGGATAACTCAAAGTTAAAGTAATGTAGGTCTACAACCCACCATCTCTACATAAGGTTCAAGACACACTGTGTGAAAATTTAAATGAGGCTTTTTTGGTCTGTAAAAACCAAAAAATTCTCTCCTAGTAGATAATTCCTCCAGCAACCCAAGGCATGAGAAAATGATGTGATATCAAGGACCTATGTTAGATAATTATGACCATGAGGTCTCAATTAGTGAGACTTGTATGAAATGAATTGATCCTCTCACATATATTGTACACCTATCATAATGCTCGATGCGTCATAGAACATTGTATATATTCTACCAGGTTTTGGTAGATTCATAATAGGTTCCAAATTAAATCTACATTTCAGATATTGAAAGGATTCATCACAGGATTCAGACCATATAAAATTCAAAACCATTTTATTTAAGACCATAAAAGGTGCTTCTATGCATGATAAGTCTTGAATGAAGTGCCTGATATCAAAGAAGATCTTAGGATGATCCAAGGTAACAACAACACTCACCTTATATGGGTAAATTGAGACTCCTAACACTGAGATAATGTGACATGATAAGTGTACATTTTTAATCTAGGAGTATAACTTAGTGATATTGGAATATAGATGGTTCTATCTCATTATATTCAAAACAATATCAAGATGTTTATCATGGTCACTTCTAGTATGAAAATACACCAAGATTTAATCCAAAAAACCAAAAAATGGAATCCATATAGGGATGGAAAACCTTATTCATTGAGGCCATGAAAATAATAGGCACATTCATAAGATCAAATGACATATCCAGATACTTATATAAACCATACTAACTTCGAAAAGTCATATGTGGCATGTTTAAAGGCCTGAATCATACCTGATGTTAACCTAATCTCAGGTCGAACTTTGAGAACACTCTATCTTCTTAGATCTAGTCAAGGAGGTCATATATATGAGGTAAAGGATACCTATTCTTCATAGTAAGTTGATATAATTTTCAATAATCCATAAAAATCCTAATGGTTCTATCCACATTCTTGTTGAAAAGGAATGGTGAACCATAAGGGGAAGTACTAGGCCATATAAAACCCTTAGATTCCAAATCCTTTACCTACATCTTGAGCTCCTAAAACTCAGAAGTATCTATCCTATGAGGAGGAATAAATGCCAGTGTAGCTAAAATAAATAGATCAATAATAAATTCCACCTCTCTTTTAGGAGATATTCTAGAGAATTCATCAAAGAAAACAACCCAGAAAAGATCTACTATAGGAGGGAAATCATCTTGATGTAACCCCTGATCATCCATGTAAAGGCTATAAATCTGGGTGGTCATTCCACATAGCCCAAGATGATCTAGTCTAGTTATAATTTCCAAGACATACCACTCACCCTTGTGAAGGTAACTACAACCCTATGGTTATGTAAACAATACCCAGTGGTGATAAAAATCCATATAGGCATGATAGAGGAATAACTAGTCCCTCTCAATAATGACATCAATGCCCATCATCTTGATGATGAAGAGGTCCCATAAAAAATGATTACTTCCTAAATCAAGTGGGAATTAAATAAATTGGCATACACACTCTGAACATATACCCAAAAGAATGTGAAGCTTAACCACACCACATAAGTACTCAATATCAAGACCAAGGATTTCCACAATAGACAAAGAGATAAAGGAATGTGAATCACATGTATTGAACAAAGATGATATAATAGTATAGTCTAATATAATTTTACATCAAAAATTAGATTAACCAACACCCTTATCCTCTAGTATATACTAAAGTAAATAAATTTAGCATGATCCATGGCCTTGTACTACAACCTGACTACCCTGAGTGGGTTCGCTCTACTGGAACTATGTATCTGAAGCCTACCTTCCTTGAACATGAGTTCCTAATATTCATGTATGGTCAGTACCACTCCAACTACCTTTACAACATGGTGATATAGATCCCTCTCTAGAAGAAGGATATAATATGAATATTCTCCCACTAGGAATAGATGGTAAGGTCAAACAAAAATGCTAAAGATTCCCCAACCTGTCATAACCTCGGCACTCAATGGGGTTTCAGGGACAATGGGGATTTTTATGACTAGGATTCCTAGAATAGTGACAACCCACATAAATATCAGGGGGTGTCACCTGACTACCACTGCTCCCACGTGTAGTCTCAAAGCATCGTTTCTAACTGCTAGTCATACCACTTCCCTTTTTTAGTTTGAAAGACCCATCCCACACCATCTACTTCCCTTAAGTTTTTCTTAGTGATGAGATACTTTTTTACTATATTAGACATGGTATTCAACAAAAAAACATTTACCTAAGATCAAATAGGATTTCTAAGCCTTTCCTCAAATATTTTCTCTTTCACAATATTATCAACATTATAGATAGCTGAAAATCACTAAAGATTTGTAAAACGAACTGAGTACTCCATAATAGACATAGAACCCTGATGTAAGTTCTTGAAATCCCTAGAAAAATCTACCGTCAAGGTCTCAGGGAAGAAATTGTAATAGAAATAGATTGGAAATACCTCCAAATCACATCCTAATACTAACCTTTTGAGTTCATAATATCCCACTAATGTTTAGCGGATCCACATGGAATATATGTAGAGAAATTCACCCTCCTCTTAGGAGATATCTCATGGTGCTTGAAGATAGATAAGACTATCTCCATCCATATCTCTACAACCTAGGGGCCACCATACTCTAAAAAATTAGGCGGATGCTACTTCTGAAAATCCTATGTCACAGATCTCCCTATATAGTCTGAATAGTCTTAGAAACTCCCCACGAAACGGGACATCATTACCCATGTCATAGATAATAGGAGGTCTTATAGGCGGCACTGCTGAAGGTATCATTGGTGGGTCAACGCCCACCTCCTCCAGATCATGGTGTTCACCACCCTCCTAGTGCATGACTAGAGAACATCGTGGTGGAATAGCTCTAAAAATTCCTAATGCACACCTTAGATTGTATTGATAGCGATAAAGATCACAAATACACAAATAGGGTAAGTACAAGACTTCTTATGTAAAACCACAACCCTATACCTTCTCCAAAATCCAGGTTTGGGTGGTAGGAACAATTATTTATAAAATAAGAGACTCTACCTACAACCCACTACTATATTTGGGTCTACGTCATGATATGTGTTTCACTGTAAGGGTTCCAATATATACAATGTCAATTGTAGTTTATAGAGGAAACCACCCTTTAAATTACAATTTACGTACCTATTTAATGGAAACCATTTCATTTCAAAATTCAATTTCAATAAATTTAATTCTCATTTATACAACAATTAAATTTTAAAAGATGAA
This sequence comes from Viscum album, assembly GCA_963277665.1. NCBI lineage: Eukaryota > Viridiplantae > Streptophyta > Magnoliopsida > Santalales > Viscaceae > Viscum > Viscum album. The sequence continues at coordinate 1,464,636,252 of OY728138.1, read as the reverse complement.
CTATATGGATCACCACTTCTAATTTATAAGGCCCCATACACCTTAGAAATTGAAGGGTGGAATCTTTTTAATCATATCCACTGAATTATCAATTCCCTACATTAAATTTTAACACAATTTCATGGACATTGAAATAATGGCACCAAAACATTATATAGGAAATGCACATACTATGTAAATATTTCATGACATAATGCATGACATATAAATCCTAAAGTGCCTATATTGATGCATGATGAAATATTTTCTTGCTACCCCAGGACAAGAGTAAAATTATATAATCATAAGAAACAACAAACATCAATTGTATTGCTTAAAAGAAAAATCAAGGAAACTATAATAAGCATAGTCTAGAACAGCAAGTCCCAACCCATGTAATTTGGACTTTCCTTATATGTGGGTCAGCTACTCCCAATCATAACTCATTACCAAATTCCAACACATTCCTATTATCTATTCTAATATTCCCAAATGATATGGGAAAATTAAATAAATTTCCTATAATACAACTTTGTGACATCCCGACCCAAATGACACTAAATGATACCCCCTACCAGTGGACCACATGCCCTTCGTAGAGCCTCCCCATATGCCAGAGGCTGCCGACTATCAGTTAGGGTAAATGGTGGTAAATTGGAGAGACTATACACTCCAGATCAAAGTATCAAAATGGTGTAATAAATATATAAATAGATTAATAATAATAAATGATAACAAACAATATAAGGTAAATCATCCATTTGTAATAAAAAATCAATAAAAATAACATCCGATATCATATATAAAATGATGTAATGACATGTATCTATCAAAAGGAAACAAGTAGTTATGGCCGTTGGCATGCAATAAAATACATGTGTCAAAAGAATGAATGACCAAAAGATAATCTCCAATATAATCACAAGTCATAACTTAGTCCTTTTCTTCCCCGCTCCCATGCTATAAACACTAAGAAAAGACATCTGGGAACTTGAACCTATCCTTACATGAGTCCACATAATCTTCCCAGGTTTCATCGATGACCCAGATAGAGTGTGAGATAAACTTTGTAGGACACCACAAACAGTGTATATAAACACCCAACCAATATATTATATGTGCAATGTTTAGATATAATAAATGATAACTAGTAATAGAAACTATAAAGGGGTCTACTCTAGTTCATGAAGGATACCAGGATGCCACTACCTACTTCGGCCTATGATGAATAACCTCTGAACAAGTAACCATATATATAAATATATATCGTCTATATACATGGTGATTTATACAAACAAACACACACACACACACACATAATCTACTAATTAGGACCTGAGGCAAAACTTAGATATCCATGGTTAGTAGCTTGAGTCTCTCAAGTGTCATGGAACTCCATGCCTAGTATCATAGGTATAGGGACACCATGACCAAATATTATAAAAGTAGGAACTACATGAACATAAATCAATAAATTATGGTCTCCATGCCCATACATAAATAACGTAGGGTCTACATGCCCATACATAACCGTGTAAGGGATGCCATGCCCGTAACTAAATAAAGTAGGGTCACTATGCTGAATCATTTCAGTTGTGTCTTCATGCCTGTATCATAGTTGTAGGGTTTCCATTCCTATATCATAATTGTAGGGATATCATGATCAAATCATATCAATAGGGTTTCCATGTCTGTATCATAACTTTAGGGTCTCCATGACCATGTATAATTGTCCATAAGGGTCGCTATACCCATTTCTCATAACTAATTAGGGATTCTATGCCCATTCATCATAATTAATAAGGGAAGAGATGCCCATTTCTCATAATCTAAAATGGAATCCATTCCCATATCTCATTAAATTAAGGTATACCATGCCCATTTCTCATTAGTGTAAGGGATTTCATGCCTATTAATCATAAGTATAATGGTTTCCATGCCTATAAATCATAACAATAGTAAGTAGTCAAGGATTTAAGAAGATCCCATTAGATAGTTCATAGTTTAATAACATTAATAATTAACAAGGTTGTAATAATTTTTATATTTAAACACATTATGTGTTCATACCACTCACTTTCCATTTAATTCAGAATAAACTGATAAGTGTGATAGACATGCTACACCACATCAATTATCTGTTATCATTTGTGATATCACCTTAAAAGTCAAGCTAAACACACCAATAAGGCTATTGGTTTTATAACCATAAAATTTGAAAGGAATATAATGAGAGCACCAAAAGGGGTGGATCACATTGAGGTTGATGAACTCTAATGTCTCTTGGTATCTAAATGAGTCATTGGGTTTTAGAAAAGACAACCATTTTAAGGTAGATTTAGTTTAGTGGAAAATCATGGTGAAACCGGCATGTAGAACACAATGTTTAATAATATGCATCAAAGAGTTTTGGGATAATAAATAGACCACCTACCTTGAGCCTATAGTGGGGAACTCTTCTTGTAGAAACCTTTGTTTTGGTCTAAATTTGAAGGAAATTACAACAAAAAGAATTCCTTATAAATAGGATGTATTATCCTGTATCAAAATAGCATTGTAAATTGGAATAAAAATCATGAACTAAGCCTAAGGATTGAATAATTTATTGATATATATCTAATGAGATGATTTAAATTCTAATTTGAGTATGGATGAAAGATTTATCAAAGAAACTTGGTTGACAAGTGGAGATCTAAAAGGAGGTGGGAGGACCTCATATATGCTAGAAATAGATAAGGGAAGAGGGTGTTTAAACATACAATCCCTTAAGATCAAAATAATAATTTTATGCCAAAATAAGTGGTGGTATAGTTTTGATACATGGTTGGACAAATCTTTCACCAACCATGTGCCCATTTCTTTTTAAGGAGGGAGCTCACACAATTCATGCACATGGTTTGGGAACACAGGTGAAAACCATTCTATCTGGCTTTATTTAAAACTACTGATCCTTCCCATGGGAGTGCGTACTAGATCACATGGTTAGGGAAAACAATGTATCCCTCTTCTGAGAAATAAAATTCCTATCATGGTTAAGTGAAATTGTGTGGAATGGGTTTCACGATTTCTACTAATAGTGTGGCCCATTTGTTTCTTCCATTGGACGAGGTTCTGTGATCTGCACATGCTGTAGACACACACTTTTCCTATATATCCTCACTAGGATTTAATTTTATGTCAAAACCAAGGAATTAGATTTAAATTTAAAGGATTCACACCTCATATAAAAATCTTGTTATTATAAAACCCCTATGAATACAACACCTTAAACCTTTAATCTAAACCCTAAAACCCCTTGGGATTATGGTAGAAGTGTAAATTGAGGGATAAAGGAATAAGGGGAAGGAAAAGAGGAATATAATAATAGAAAAGTTATTTCCTTAGGTAAATCCATAATTAACACGGTGGTGGAGTCTTAGAAATCAAATTAGAAAGAGGGAGATACACCCCCATGCACACTTAGTTATGGATAAGAAGAAGAATAAAGAAAATAGGGGAAACCTTTTTAAAACAAAGCAAGGGAAACATGGTAAAACCCAAAAATTCAATACCTAGATAGAATATACGGTAAGGATGTATGGTTTTCTAGACTATATTCCAATTGTGTAGGATCCAATGTAAATAAAAAATGCCAATACATGGTTTGGTTTCATAGTTACTCCTAAACTTGTGCCAACTATATGCTAGCCAACTCCCAAAGAAGGGTAAGCTTCATGGTTTCTCATATTCTTCTTACAAACTATGTGTTACCCATGTAATATTAACTATGAACATTAAAAACGAGCTGTACTTAAGGGTAGTGAAGGGACACATAATGGCCATCTCATAGTTTTTAATAAAACTTGAACACCAACCAAGTTCTATAATGAATATATGAAAGGGATATCTTCATGAGATCTACTAACCATGTGTTGACCGTATTCAAGTTGTTCATTGACTAAAAGCTTTTATGAAAATAAAAAATCAAAGTAAAATAATATAAAAGTTAAAATTTATTAGGAATTAATTAAAATAATATAAAATAAATACCTCTACAGTGACATGGGGTGTGACACTTAGAAAACTTTGTAACATATATTAGATATATCTTATATATATTCACAGACTAAACATTAATATCGAGAGACCATAAATGAAATATCATTATATTATTTTAAATCTAATAATTAAAAATTTTGAACAATGGAACACATTTTTTATTTATAGCATTCAAAATGAGGGTGAATTTCCACTAACAAATTAGCCATTAATAACCTTGTGGATTTGATACCACCTATTATAACAACAGACCCTAAATACATCCTAATCAGGTTAAATTAGTTCATGAAAATCCTTTTAAATTCAATCAAACAATTTTCTCATTTTATAATAAACCGTATAGACATGTCATAATCAAACAAGCATCCATCACATTCAATTATGAATAAAAATCAAAATATCACAAGGGTTTTACTTGGTTTTTCACTATGGGATACTCCAAGGATCATGCATTATGGAATGTCAATGTACCAAGGGGACATCACTAATCCCTATATGTGATTATAATATTTTTTAATAAATTATATTTATCCATGTTTCACTCACCATTTCACTAAATTCGTACACTTCTTCAAAGAAGAGTAATAAGAAAAAATAGAACTCAATGATCTCACATAATGAATTTTGAAATAAAAATCAATGATAATTATATGAGGGTATTATCATCATGCTTCAATTTACTATGAAAAGTTCCTTATCTTCAAATTGTTTCTCAATTAAAGATTCATCTCTCGAATTCTAGTTGTATTAGTTCTTCCCCTCTATTTTCTCCGGTAAATACTAATGATTTAGTATATATTTTTTAACAATATGTTACTTTTTCAATAAAAAATATCATTAAAACATCCAAATTCATATATCTATGAGTAACACATGTTATAATATAATCATTAATTAACAGTTTCCATTTTAACTAATTAAATCCCCCATTTTATGATAATTGATGTCCAAAATCAAATCCGATTTAATACCTGATTGAAAAAAAAAATTATACTTTTAACATTCAAAAATTTAAACTTCTATATCTAATATCATCTTCCTGGGTTCCAATAGTTTTATAATCCAATGGGAAAATTTGAAATTATACTGGTTTTGTAGTAGGACTAGTATTCAAGGGTTGATAAAAACACTTGGGTTATCGGCATGTTAGAAGACTAATTTTATCTGGTTACATTTTATATAAAAAATTGTAATTTCATCATGTGTTTATATTTAAATAGTGTTTCAGGAGACTGACTTGGGGAATAATTGATTTGAGATGGGCTTGGATCTAGAGTGATGTCAATTTTTAAAAAAATGAGAATGTCAATGAGATTTCTGAAATTAGAAACATTTTCGATGTAATGCACCCTAGACCAAGGTTAAACACAGATAAAGGTAGTTTAGTGTTATATATATTTCATTAGAGGTTAATTCAACATGATTTATATGGGTAATTTGGAACTATGGTACACATGTATAGGGTTTTAAAGTAATTCAGTCAATAGATAACTGATTGATGATTTTCAAAATTAATTAGTTATCTTGAAGTTGTAATTATATTGGGAAAGTTTTTTAAAAAATGATTAAAGTGTGTTATTGATTATATGTGGAGTTTTAAAGAAAACATGAGTTTTAATAGATCGGGTGTGAGGATTTTATAGTTGCATCTAATATAAAATTGTGGATGAGTAGTAGTCTTGGATTCTAGTCGGTAGTAGAGAGGTATTCTCACATTCTTTTGGGGGATGAAAATAAAAATGGGTGGGAATTTGTAATAATCCATGTTGTTATAAGTTTATATAACTAGAGAAATTTAATATTTGGTGAATATTCAGTATGTATATTTTAAAATTTTAATATAGGAATTTAATAATGAGGTTTATAATATCTATAGTGGATGTTTTCCAATAAGTTTGGAGGTTTTTTTTTCAAAATTAAAAAGTTCATTTGAATGATCTAAAGGGGTTCAATTTTTTATAAAATGTTAAAAAATTACATTAAGTACTTGGTGGACATGTACTGGGTTCCTGATGGTTGTCTATAATAGGGGTTTCCCCTCAATGAAAACTATGTACTTGGTGACCTTTGGTCAAATTTCATTTTAAAATTTTAATAATATATATATTTTTAAAAAAATGGGGGATCCCCCTCCTTCTCCTTCCCTTTTGAAGTAGAGGTATATCTCTCACATATAAATATTTTATCTATATTATTGGGTTTATCTAGGAAACTATAAGGAATGTCCTCTATCCCATTATCCTCACCATGCTATAGTGGAAACCTCTAAATTATCCATGTTTATCTGATTTATCAATTTTAGGTGAATGAATCCAAATTACTTAGTGATATTGGATTGGTTGACTCTAATATGTACTTAGAAGGTGGTTATTTATATTATAAGAAATATTATTAATCTTTATGTGTTATAGTTTGTGATTTCATTGGTGATCATGTTCTGGATACCCAATTTTTAAACTGAGAGGATTCTAAATTAAGTGTTGGATTAGGTAGACTCTTGTGATCATAATGGGCGATCAACATGAGTTTTAGTAATTTTAGGTTTACTTATAGACTGTGATACCCAGGGTAAATGACACTAATTATGGGTAAAAAGCCTTAAATATTTATTCAGGATTAAGAAAAATTTTATATATCCAAATATAGGTTCTCTTAGGCTAGCGAAGTGGGGTTAAGCGGATGAGGCCTTATGGATGATTATTGGGTTAACCACATTTCCTTGGGTAATATTAGAATCCCATTTTAATTGATAATGAGAGTATTTGGTACTATTTTATTTAGTGATAGTATTATTTTATAATTAGTTTAACAAATTGAGGGGGATTAGTTTTAATGTTTTTTATATATTGGTGATTGATTACGATTCCTGTTTATGGACACCAATAGTGGGTGATCATGAAATATTAAATTTAGGAGTCTTAGGTTCTATTTAGAGAGAAACATGAAGGGAGTTAAGGAATAAACATTAAGGTTAGAGACTCAATTAGTTTAACAAGAATATGTGGGTTTTAATATCCTGATATTTTAAAATAGAATTGTGTTTGATAGTGTATACAACACATCACACTGATCCAAAATAAACCAAAAAATATTATTATTTAAATATGACCATTATAGACTTGCTGTTAAATTGGTGGATATAAAGAGGGCTGAATTCTATAGGATATATATATATAAAGTTACCATTAGATATAATTATATTGATTAATTAGTGGAAGTAAACACTCAATTTTTATTAAAACCATTTAATTCATAAAAAAACGCTTCTTCAAAAGTGGTTATTATTATTTTTTGTGAGAAAATAGTTATAATTAATTTCTTGAAATTTTAGAAATTTTATTTGATAAAAAAATATTTTTTTAAATAATTATTTCAAAATTATATTTGGGTTAAAGTATTGTATTTTTATGAAAAGATTGATTTTTAGCGAATAGTGAAAAAAGCGGATTTTTGTAAAACTATCATTTTATTTTCATTTAAAATTATCATTATTATTTTAATTTTATTTCAAATAAATATAAGTATTAATTAATTATATATAATCAAATTAACTTCATTTTAATCATCATTATAACAGATTTTGGTGTAAGTACATTTATGTGGTTTAAAACGCATTTCTCTAAAAACTATTTTACTTTTTGTTTTATGCATTTATATTAAAATTAATTTCTACAAATTATTTTTATTAAATATTTAAAAATTAATTTAATATTATTAATTAATGGGTCAAACTTTTGAGATAAGTCCATTTTGTTTCTGGAAATTGTGAATAATATCTTTAGTAATTTTGTTACCATGGTAAAAGAGTAAATTAGGTAATTAAGTTTAAAATTAAAATGATAAAGACTAAATAATAACCATAAAACTTAAATTAATTTTATTTTATGAGTATATATTTTTCATAACCATCAAAAATTATAATATATGTACTTTTCTTCAATTTTCCAGGATTTTGACACTTTATATTCTTTTATATAAATAAAAGTAAAAAATCTCATTCTTTTTGTCTTATTATATTTAAAATTTTTACACAAGTATAAATAGATGATATATTTGTTTATACATATTCATTTTAAAAAAATATATTTTTTATTCATTTTAATTTATTTTTAAATTTTAGTGAAGGAATAATTTCCTTAAAATCTTATGCAACACTGACATAGTGCTTGTGCAACTATTAAAAAAAATCAATAAATGATTTTGAAAACTATAGAAATAATATTATTTGAGTATGTTTTTTTATTTAATGACTATTTTAGATAAAAATAACATATTATATAGTTTTTGATTAATTTTATTGAAATTCTATTGTTTTCTTATTGTTTTACAAGTCAAATTAAATTAATAGTTCCAAAATTGACAATAATGATATTTTATAATAAATATTATTCTATTAAATGATTTAAATTTTATAAAAATATTATATTTAGACAAATTAATGGTATATGGTTTTAAAATCATCCATGGATAATTTATAGGTCCTTTTTTTAATTTTATAGTAACATCATTAACCCGTGAAATTTAGAAAAGTTTTATTTTGTGGTAATTGTCAAATGGGTTAACGAAGGGTTAAATCTAAAATATAAGGGGGGAAACAACCAAAAAAAGTCCAAATATTATTTTATTAGAGTATCTAGACTCATAATAATCATATATTCTTATCAAATAAATTTGGATCCATTTTGACTTGAAATATAATTTATATTAATTTAATACTTTAAGAAATTTCACGAATTCCCCTCCACTATCTTTTAAAAGGGAAACCATTTTCTTAATTATTCACACAAATTTGAGCCATATAGGTTGTAAAAACACAGAAAAATTCCCTTATAAAAATATATATATAATTTCTAGAAGTTATTTTCATTCCAAAATACCTAATCTATGTTTCTTAAGAATAGATCTAGAGGAAGTCTATCAAAGAAAAGGTAATCATCCTTACCAAGTCCTTTAAGTCTATTTATTATTATAATTCCTCTTAAAGTGTTTTAAATATCCTAATATACAAAAAATATAGTATAAAAAATATACTAATTTGTAAGTATGATAATGGTACAACCATATTACATATCTTTTCAGTCCAAGGAAAAGTGAAAACATCGCTTACACATACGTACAAATTACCGTCTCCACTTTGTGGTATCTTTTTTTTCATTTCCATTTAAATTGGATGGTTATAAAGATAGAAATAATAGAAATATATTATATTTATGACATAAATATTCTTATTGAATTGTAATATCATATATAAATTCTTACATTCCAATCTTTTGGAAAAAAATAATGTTTCTCTTGCATACTTGTGGACTACCATCTCCACAATGTGATGTGATACATTTTACATATACATTTTAAGTGTATGTAAATAAGGGTAGATTTAATTAATATATATGATATATATTATATAATAATTATTAATTAAGGAATAATTATTATTCAACTTTATTTGATTTCATCATTCGAAAAGTGAAAACAATGTTCATGCCTACGTACGACCTACCGTCTCTATGAATGATGTATTTCATTTTACCGGGTATATATTTTATGGATGAATATAAATATTATATATTAATTATATAATATATTTAAATCTTAAATAAATTTTTTTATATTATGTAACCATGATAAATATTCAAGTGCCGAGACTACTGAATCAAAACATACTTGAAAAACAAAGTAATTAACACTCGAAATAATGATAATAATAAAATATTATTAATGAACAGGTAATAAAATGTTATAAATGGATCATATATGATATTATAGATTTTAATATGATTCTTTAATGTAATTGTAATAAATTTAAATTTATTATATAGGAGGTGAGAGCACCTATGAGGAAAGTCAAATGTGAGGTAAGATATTTCATCATAATTTCCACTCCATTGAGACATATTTGTATTATACACCTGTTTATTTTTATGAGGTGTACATAATGAAAGTTATAGGTATTTAACATGAATATCCATTTTTAATGATTTATAATTATTCAATTCAAGTTAATATTTCAAGTGATATATTTAAAATAAATTCTGATCTTATTCCCTACTTCGATCGGGTATATTTTTCTAGCATATCCATATTTTTCAAAACGGATTTACAAAAGTATTTTTTCTATTACTAAATTGATTTATTGAGTAAATTTTATGTTTTCCTTGTGTTTTTACATATTATGAAAGTATCATTTTTAATGTTTCCCCTAATGGAATTATTTTTAAAATAGTCAAAAAGAATGATTTTTAACTTATACAGTATCAACAAACTTTCCCACCACTATAACCATTTTATTCCTTTTAGATTATTATAAAGATTTTAGTTGGTTTTACAAATAAAAATATTAATTCAAAATTATTTTAAATTTTTCCTTTTTATTTTTCATCTACTCTTTAAATGAATCGACTTTACTACAAAATATTCTTTGTTGATGGTCATCTCTCATATCATTATTAATCTCATAGAAATTAACATAATTTTGAAACATTCACTTTCTTGTGATCAATGGAAATTACATTTCCATTTAATATCCATATTTTTTATATCATGGATATTCTTATTTCATAAATCGAATAATATCTTTGCATTAACTTTTTTAATTTGAATGTTATTTCATTTTTGGGTAATTATTGATAATCAGTATTATTTACCCAATAAAAAAATTTATTAATAAGAAATTTTGTTCATGAATAAAACTGATCATTTCATATATGAGGAATTAATTGGACATATAATGATGGGTGAGGCCCAAAATTATATAGCCCCTCAATGCATTGATATGTATCATAAGTAAAATCAGTTGGCCAAATTAAATGGGTATTTATGTATAGTTTTAAACTATCTTGGTGAAAGGCCTGGATGGTAGAGATATCATGATGTATGAAATCATGATGTCCAATAGTATGAATTTCCTCCATTGAGAATACAATTATTATTATCCATGAGATTACTGCATTGATATTATCCATGTATTCTTTTTTTACTCAAGTTATTGATTAAATGGAATGTGTTTTTAGTTATTTACCTTTCTATATTAATTATTACTTATTTACTCATCATTTATTCCACTACATGTAACCCTTACTGATCATTTGATCTCACTCTTATTTTGTTTTCTTTTCCCATGTTATGAAGAATAAATATTTAAATGAGTTTCAAGGATGTAAAACAATTATTTTTTATGTTTATATTTTATTCCTAATATAAAATTAGTATCATGTATATATCTAGTTCTACAAGACTAGTAAAGGGATTGATATATTGGGATGAAACTCCTTGTATCTTTAACGATATAATAAATTAGACACCATATCTAGGTTACTGGAGGATTGTTACAGTTGGTATCAGAGAAAGTATAGTAGAAAACTTAGGGATGATATTTCAAATAAATATAGATAACATGAGAATCATTATAATCTATTATTGTATTTGATATGTAATACTCCGAGTCTAGTTGAATAAAAAATTACTAAAGGAAATTGAATTTTCATTTCCAGGTAGGTTTAATATTGAATCAAGACTTGGAATGGAGTTTAGAGAGTTGTAATTCATCAAATACTTGTTTTCATATGAGTAATGAGTCTTGGGAGGTAGCCCAAGAATTTATTTGATCTTTGGAGGATTCAGTTAAGTTTTAGGATTTTTGCAGATTTCTGCCAAGATTGCATGGTTTGGTGAACATGGTTTAGAAGAAACCATTTAACACCTTGATGCTTAAGATTTTTTTATTTCATTTTTAACTAATAATGGTTTGGTTTCATGGTTACCTCATAGTTAATGATAAACCATGCATGGTCCAAGGGGTAACCGTGCAAAGTTGAGGAATGTGTGAGGCATGATGCATGGGATACATATGGTTTTATCCAAACCATTAACCTTTCCATAGAAGGGAGGGAATGCTGACAACACAATTGGAATTTTTTTTGACAAACTGTGAATCCAAACCATCTGAGAAATGGGTGTTGGGAAGTAGGGGTGTGCACAGTTGGCACAAAGTTAGGCCAACTGTGAAGACAAACCATGCGACTTCCCAAAATTTCATTAAATTGGTGTTCTTACCATTTTTACTCTTTAGTATTTTAAGTTATCCCTCCACTTTATCCCCCCCTTGCACACAAGAACTAGAGGACAATTTCCTCTCCCCTCCTCCCTTATTCAAGACTCACCAATGATTTGTTTTGGTGGTGATTCTTCTATATTTTGAGGCAAGATTTAACCTCTAGGTGCTTCCCTTCTTCTTCCCCTTATTTCCTTCTGGTCAATGTTTTTTTGAGAATTCCATCAGAGCATGGTAGAATAATCCATTTCTCATGGGTATATTGGTAGACTTGGGTAGAAGAGATCTTGATATGGATTCCACACATTTTTACTAGATGTTTCTTTAAGGTATGTATTCACGATGAATTTTATTAGGTTTCCCTAGTTAAATTATTTTAATTAATGGTAAAAATGGTATCGCCTCTTAGGTATTTGGATTAGAATGTGATCATAGTTGTGACTTGGGGATTGGGTGAGTGGTGGCTTCATTTTTAGTGTGGGATTATGACCTAGTGAGTTTTCCAACATTATTCCAAGTTGGTATTTAGTTAATTAATTAATTATAGTTGTTATAATTAATTAATTATGGTTACTTGGTGTGAGACTAGAGCCCAAGTGTCCGTGATGAGATTGTTTGGGTGCCAAGGAGTATGGATGATACTTGGATGAGCCTTGGTGAGGCCACTATGTTTTGGTAACATAATGGAAAGCCTCTCTAATGAGGTATGTCGTCTAGGAGGTTTACTCATAGTCTTTTTAATTTTTTTTTTCATGTGTATGTTATATGTTCCTTAAATACCATGTTTTGTGTGTTTCTTCATTGACTTAACTAATTTCATTTTGAAATATGGATTAACATGTTAGACCTTCCATGGGCCCCATTGGATCCATGGGTGTCTATAATACCAGACCTATGGTCACCCCTGGGGTGCACCGTTTCATGGAATGTGTAAAGTGGAGTTGTAATGGGATGGGTTGAAATGATTTATGTGTTATGTTTTATGAAAATTTCTATGAGGCTTTTGAAATGGTTTTAAATGTGTGCATTGGGTTCTGACCTTATTTTGGGTGTCAAATGGGGAAATCCATGTTTTAAAATGACATTTGTTTGAAATGTGGGATTGAACTCCAAGTTGTTTAAGAAAATGGGCTTTAAATGGATTTCAATTTTTTATTTGTAATGGGCATCTCGTTCCCTTTTTGTGAAAATTTCTTAGTGACCCTTCTATGTTTTTTGTAGGAAATAATGTTCATGGAACCTTTTAGATTTCTAAAGAGGAAGACCCATATTTGAGGGGTGTATTCTTAGTGTTTGAAAAGGATGTTTGTAATTGTGTTTTATGATATGTAAAAAAAGGATTGGTTTTTATTTCCATGTGTTTATTTAAAGGTCTGATGAATCCATGATAAATGCGATGATTAAGAAAGGAAAAAATGGTTTAATTCTAAATTTGGTTTTATATGATGAAAGTAATAGACCATTGAAGTGTTGATTGAATTGGTAATAATTGATAATGGAATGGTTGGTGATGGTCAAACATGATGTGCTAAATCCCTATTGGATTCATAGACATATGCTACATGTTTTTTGACCTGTGAGTAATGGTTATAGGATATTGGACTGACACTCCATTCTCTAGTTTTGGGTGGGATAGACTGATGCTCTCGGCGCTGCGATGCACTAGAGTTTTTTGAGGAAGGGAATGATGCTCCTAAACCCCAGGGTATGGGAATGGAGTTCCATATCATGTTTGGGATGGTTAGACATGATTTTTGAGTCTCGATTGGATACTTGGATTGATGCTTCTTGTTTTCTGACTTGTGACCTAGTGGTTGGAATGATCAAACATGGTTTACCTGATCTTGGTTGGATACTTGGGTCGAGGCTCCTTTTTTCCAAATAGTGACCCCTATGGATTATGACTAAGATGACTAGATTGGGTTAAGGGCTATTTCATTGAAATGTATAACATTAGGAGAAAAGAATAAAAGTTATTAATTAAAATTTAAAGAATAATAAAACTTGTTTTATTTACCATATTTTCTATAGTTTATTCAGACATGAGTATGATTTTTTATATTTAATGGTATTTGATTTAGACACTATTGGTGGTGGACTAATGTGTCTTACTCACACCCTTCATGGGAATCCATTTCAATTGGGTACCCAGTCAGCTATTAAATATTTATTGTAGGTACAAGTTTGGGATAAGGCTCGTGTTGTGTATTTTTTGTTGATCAAGATTTCATGAGTAGTATCAGATGACTAGATGGTCTTGGCTCTGTGATTCCATAGAGACTTTTTTTTGGTATGTTATGTAATCATCCCAGTACGTAGTGGTTGTATATATGAAAAGTTTTTTTAATACCTTATTGCATTGAATTTTATTACAACATGTTTCATTTTCATTTTATTTATTCTTTAAACATACTGTAATTTGTATGATGTTTGGTTATTTAATTATTGTTTTTCACTCCAATATGGGGGTATATTCTACTAACAATACCAAATTAGACCCTTGATTCAAGTCAGCATCCTCTAGCTTATAAGGAGGTGCACTTAAGGTCATGTGGTGGTCTGACTTGGGGAACTGTTTTAGTGGAATCTAGGATGGGATGTTACAAAGTGGTATCAAAGACCGATTTACTTTCTTTTTATTTCACTATTTGGGGTTTAGTAGACTGGAGATATTGGAATGTGATGAAGATTGATATGGATACAAGGCTGGTGTATCATGAACACCTATTCTAGTATTAACTCTTGGTTACCATGGGATGAGATAGATGTTCAAGATTTGTGATGTTACTATTGTATATGATTTTCACTTCGAGAAATATACATGTTGTTTAGATATGATAACTTATATTGGATTTTTGGTTTTTGTTCCATTAAAAAGTGACCCGTGATTTAGTTTTTACTATTTGATGGTTAAGGTAAGAGGCATATCATGCATCGTGTTAGGAACATAGGATCCATATATTATAGTTCTGTTAGTGTGCAATTTTATGGATTCCTATTGGTGGAAGGTTTTGTGGATCTACATTGAGGTGCTCATCTTTGAGGTCATTGGTGTAGTCATTAAGCACAACTGGTACAGTAACTCTAGTGGGTTAGTGTGGTATAATTTTAGGACTGCTAGAACCCTTGTGGGTGATTTTTTAGGTATGAGTTTCATATCTGGGTCCTCCAAGGATCATTCTAATATGAAGATGCTCAGAGATGATGAATTACCTAGTTTTGGGTAGTTGGTTTGTATATGATGCCTTTATGGTGTCAGATCGTAGAGGTTGATGTTTTGATATGTTGATGGCAGGTGAAGTTGAAATGGGTGTATGTTTTATTCCCCACAAGTTGTTTCCATCTATGAATTGGAATAGACCATAGGGATTGGATATAGTGACTTGTTGTGGATATTTACCAGTGGTGCTTGGTGGAAGAGCCTCATGACCTTTGTGACGTGACTCCTGTATAAGAAGTTAATGTCATGTGGATTTTTTGGTACCTCATGAGAGGTATTGGATGAGTTTTATATTCCTTTGGGTGTGTAAGTATTGGGTATATGTTTTGGGACTTTTGACAATGGTTAATGTTGGGTGAAACCAAGTATGAGCTTTAAGTACTTTGGATGCTAGTTGTTTTTGAGAAATAGAACATGAGTGATAGTGTTTTAGCCTTGTGGTTGGTTGCTAGAGGGGAATGATCATTCAGGTGCCTTGATCAGGTGATGGTTATTTATAGGAGTTATTCCTAATGGTTATGAGTTGGATTAGGAGTAGAGGAGGTGCTCAATACAAAGTGGTTTCATATGCTTGTGTTCTTTTTAGGTGTCGACCATATATGTGAGTTTGTTTTTGGTATAGGGAACTTGGAGATACCTAGTTTCTTTAAGATTAAAAGGTAGTTAGAGTGATTATACATCAGAAACACTGTAAGTGCATAAATGTTCTTAGTGAAATTTTTGTAATGGTGCTCGATATTGAGGGATCAAGAAAGTGGTTTTGGTTCCGTGAGCTTCTTTTGGTTTGGAAAGTACCAAGGGCGATCTTATCTAGATGAGAATGGAATGTGGGGTAGGCATGGATAGTGGATAGGTCTTGTGAGCTGATATTTTGTAATACATGACTCACTGAGGTTTTAAATTGGTTTTATGGTTGGGTTACACAAGGATTTGTAACCATTAAGTGTTAATTGGATATCGGAGGTATTAGCATGATGTGATGTTTTGTGAAATTTGGTTTGTGGATTGGATGTTAGAAAAGTGTATGCCTAGGGTTTTTTTTCTAGTAAAGACAACAATGATTAGTCTAAGAACCAATGTGAATGTGATGATATTCTTACAGGTATGGAGACTAGGGCCTTTGGATGAGTTTTTTATGTCCTTGCTGTTAGATATGACATCAAGGATGGATGAGTTTTAGTGGTATTTATCGACAATATCTTAGTATGCTCTGAATATGGGTATGACCATTCCCAATTTCTTGACATCATATTGGGAATTCTGAGGGATAAATGGCTACATGCATAGTGACATAAAATGTATTTGGGTTCGATATGGGGCCTTTTGGAGGTTATGCTCATGGAGTAGTGTACATGGATCCATATGGTGGGAATTAAACCATCAACCATTTCTGGGTGAGGTCCTCGGGATAGACCAGATGTCAAAAAATTCCATGGGTGATGTTCTTAAATGGTAGGAACAGATGATATTTAATGTTTTGTTTGGTCACTTAGGTGAGGATGAGATGAACTCATCTAATTCTTAGGTTAGAATTGAATGGAACATGGGTTGTGTTTATCCGAGTTTCTTGAGTGATGAGATGAAAAAGAATCTTCTATGGTGGGGAGTTATGTGTTTATTATAGAGATATCCCACTTTGGTTTGAAGGGTTATAGTTGTATGTAATTTCCCATGGATTTCTTATAGTGGAATTGTAATTCTCGTGAATACCCATTGAGTTGTGTTCTTGAATTTCATAGGGAATGAAAACAAAAAATTGGTTATGAAGGATGATAAAGGTGAGCATTGTCAACAGAGTGAAAGTGGTTCCAAAAGTATTTCAAGGTGATAGTATTAAAGCTAAATTGTGTGTTCCATAGGGAATGGTGATGGATTGAGTTAGTATGGGGTCTTACTATTGAATCTCACTAGGTATTGTGTGTGGACACTAGTGGGCATGCTTGTGTGGTTGCAGAATTCATCTAAGTGTGAGGTCATAGTTATCAGGTAGGATGGTTACATATTGAAAATTTGGTCTGGGATTTTTTGGAACAAGTTGGCTGAGGATAGTCCAAATGGGGTTAGTGTATAATGTGGGTTAGGAAGTTTTTAGCTGTGTTCAATGTGAATTTTTGGAAATGAAGGGTGTATTTTGAGTTGAGTTGGGATCTTGAGGAAAAGATTGTTTTTCTCTATTAGTGTATGGTTCGTAGGATCACATCCACTCTAGATGGTTTTAACGATGTAGAAGTGTTCCAAGGATGATTGGAATGCTCATGGATATTTGATAATGGTAGGTTGAGAGACGTGTAGGGTTTGTTGTGGAAGAAAAATTCAAGATTCTTTTGGGGTGTTTTGATGGTGGTGGTTCCAAGTATAAGAAGCTGGTGGTTATAAGTTGAAGCTTATGGTGGGGATCACTATAGCTTGATGAATACTCAGGTGTGGTTGTACGCAATTTTCTAGTCGTATGGTCTTTTTAAAGCTCAATCATTGTGTTCTGGTGTTGGTAACATGTGTTAATTTGGAGTCTTGGCTGATTGAGGGCCTTAAGCTATAGGTTGTACGTTGGTGGTGTTTTAGGCTATCAAAAGTTGAATGTGGATATTGAAAAAAATTTAGTGATTGATGTAGGTTTGGTGGTGTGGTTGGATTACCACCCAGGATTATTGAGGACATGAATTATTATGGTACGGAGGTTATAAGACCCTATGTCAGGTTGAATAAAAAAAATTTGAAGGAAATTGAGTTTTCATTACCATGCAGGTAAAATCTTGAATTAGTATTTAGAATGGATTTACTTGATTTGGAATAAAAAAAATTGTTTTTAGATTATTAATTAGAATAAGGAGGTATCCCAAGTGTTTGGTCGAGATTTTGAGGCTTCTGGTTGAGTTTTAGGAGTTTTGGAGATTTACTCCCTAGTTGCATGGTTTGGTGTGCATAGTTTAGGAGAAACCATGTAACACATTGATGTTCATCATGTTTTTGTTCATTTTGAACTGTGAATGGTTGGGTTTCATGGTTACCACATGGTTAAGGACAAACCGTTCATGGTCCAATGGGAAACCATGCAATGTTGAGGAGTCTCCAAGGCATGGTGCATGGGCTGTGCACAGTTTCAGACAAACTGTGCACCTTGCTGCAAAAGGGAGTAAGCAATGTAATCATGGTTAGCACACAATTTGTCAAACCATGTGACCATACTAGAAATGAGGGTTTTTCAGTAGGGGGTGCATAGTTGTACTACATTTGGCTAACCGTGTGGCCAAGCCCATCGAGTGTGTGGCCTTGGATAGAGAAAACAACACAGTTGGTGCACGGTTTGAAAAACCATGCATACAAACCAGGCATATGAAAACAATTTCATGAAAATAGTGTTTTAACCATTTCTATCTTTTGTATTTTAAGTTAACCCTCCCCTTTCTTCACCCTTATGAGCATGAACTGGAGGAGGGTTTCCCCTCCCTTCCTCTCCTATTCAAGAATCACTAAGGAGGTGTTTTGGTTGCAATTATTTTGAATTTTGAGGTAGGATTTAACCTATACAGGCTTCCCTTCTTCTTCCCCTTATTTATTTATAATTTTGGCTTTATAGAGTTTAGGTTTTGTTGAAAATTCAACCAGATCATGGTGGAATCATTTGTTTCACATGGGGCTTTTGGTTGGGTTTAGTAGAAGAGATCCTAAGATGGATTTTGCACATCGTTGCAATAAGTTTCATCAAGGTTTGATTTCATGGTTAATTTTTTAGGTTCTATTGGTTTAATTATTATAATTATGTGTTGAAATGGTATTACCTCTTTTGTATTTGGCCCATAATGTGATCTGAGTTGTGCCACGGGTCTTTAGTGAGTGGTTGGATTTGGTTTCGGTGTGAGATTAAGACTCCATTGGTTCTACAACATTATTCCAAGTTGATTTTTGGTAAATTAATTAATTATATTTGTTATAATTAATTATTTTTGGTTTCTTGGTGTGATACTAGAGTTCATGTGGTGATGAAAATCTTGGTTGGATGCTGAGGAGTTTGGATAATGCTTGGATGGGCCTTGGAAAGTTCATCGTGTTTTGGAAAAAATGTAAAGCCTCTCTAATGAGGTAGGTGATCTTAGAAATTTACCCATAGTCTAATTAATTGATTTTTTGTTTATGTAGTATGTACCTTAAATCCCATGTGTTGTGTGTTGCTTCATTGACTTAAGTAATTTGATTTTGAACTATATATTAACACCTTAGACCTTCCATGGATCCCGTTGGATCCATAGGTTTTTATAATACCAGACCTATGGTCTCCCATGGGGTGAACCACAACATAGAATGGGTAAAGTGGAGTTTTAAATGGGTAGTTTGAAATTTTTGATTTGTTATGTTTTATGATAATTCCCATGAGGCTTTTAAAATATTTTTAAATGTGTGTATTGGTTTTAAATATGTACACTAGGTTTTCTTGAAATGAGGTGTTGACCACCACATGGTTCAAGAAAAGGGATTTTAAATGGATTTAAAATGTTGATTTGAAGTGGGTGTATAGATCCCTTTTTATAGAATTTTCTTAGTGTCCTTTTTATGATTTTCATAGGAAATCAAGGTAATGGAATTTGTTGGATTTATAAAGAGGAAGAACCATATTTTAGGGTTGGTTTCCTAGTGTTTGACAATGAAGTTTGTTATTGTGTTTTGTGACTTGTAAAAAGGGGGATAGATTTTATTGATCCATGTGTTGATTTAAGGATTTTATGAGACCATTATAAATGTTTTTGTTAAGAATGGATGAAAATATTTAATTCTAAATTTGGTTTTATATGATGAAATTAATGGAACATAAAAATGTTTAATGAATTGGTAATAATCGATAATAGAATGGTTGGGGATGGTCATATAAGATGTTCTGAATCCCAGTTAGATTCATGGACCAATGTTCCATGTTTTTTTACCTGTGAATAATGGTTTTGGGATGTTGGACTGATGGTCCACTCCCTAGTTTTGGTAGGGCTAGAGTGATTCTCCCGATGCCTCAGTGCACCATGGTTTTTTGGGGGAAATGACTGATGTTACTAAACCCAAGGGTATGTAAATGACGTTCCATATCATGGTTAGGATGGCTATATATGACGTTCTAAGTCCCAAATGGTAACTTTTACTGATTCTCATTATTTTTTGACTTGGGACATAGTGGTTGGGATGGCCGAACATGGAATACCAGATATCGATTAGATACTTGGACTAAAGTTCCTTATTTTACAAATAGTGATTATTGTGGATTATGACTAAGATGACCATCTTGGGTTGAGGATGATTTCATGTATATTGGTAACATTGGGAACAAATAAAAAAATTGATTAATTGAACTTTGGAAAATAATAAAACTTGTTTTATTTACTATATTTTCTACAGTTTATTCACATACCTACATACACTATTATACCAGCTGGTATTTTCTTTAGACACTGTTAGTGGTGGCCTACTAAGTTTTACTCGCACCCTTCTTGGCATACCATTTCACTTGGGTACCTAGGAAGCTATCACATGTTTATTATAGGCACAGGTTTTGGATGAGGTCCATGTTGAGTATTGTTGGTTGATAAGGTTTGATCAAGTAGTATCAGATGGATGTATGGTATTGGATCAGTGATTCTATGGATCCTTTCTATAGATTGTTTTATTTTGGTATGTTATGTACCCATCCTATTTTTTGACTAGTTGTATGTATGGAATGGACATTAAATCCCTTATTGAATTTCATTTTATTATATCATGTTTTAGTTTCAGTTTATTTATTATTTCCATGTAATCCAATGTGTATGATTTTTGGTTATTTACATCTAGCTGTTCACTCCGATATGGGGGAATAATATCCTCACCGTACCAACTTAAACCCTCACTTCTAGTCAGTAGCCTCTAGCACATGATTAGGTGTGTTTGAGTTTATGTGGCAGTTCGTTCTGATGAATTGGATTAGTGACACTAGGACTGGGACATTACATGAGACCTTTTACTATTATATATATTTTATTCTATGGCTCATTTTCCATTATGATTATGAGATAACTTATTTTGTACCATTATTCAATCATGGACCTTAATGGTAGAAATAGAATCAATACTTAAAGATAGTGTAGGGATTTCCCTACTGATAAAACTAATATAGTTGTTCTTGAAGTTGAGTAGATCATGATCATATTAGGGAAGATGACCCAGGTTATGTCTAATAACCTTCCACATATGGAGAAACATGATGTTACCTGAAATTATACATGTATATTTAATCATTTAATGAGATAAAAGCCTCTATATTTTAGTATAACTACTAATCCAGTAGTAGCTGAAAAATTGATCATGTCCCTTGAGAAGATATTTCTCGCCTTAGGATGCAATGAAAGGGAAATGGTTATGCTGATAGTGTATTTTCTTAGTGGATACGTTGATCATTATGTCTATTGATCCAAAATACTAGGGAGGATGAATAAATAGAATATATGGAGTGAAGATATTTTAATGTAATATTCTTCAATAAATATTTCCCATGTGAGAAACAAATTGAAATGAAGAGAAAGGTCCTCAGCTTAAATAAAAAGGAGTATGAAAGGATTTAATTTTTTGAGGCTAACTTTACAAGACTATCTATATATGATATAGATTATATGTGTATTTCATAGATCAATATTGACCATTTCATTTAAGGACTTAATCTAAATCTATATAAGGAACTAGTTTCTCAAATATTTTCATCATATGATAAAACAAAATTATGTGCCATAAATATAGAGGAGGAATTTTTAAGATATTACATCTTTAAGGGAAATAAGGAGAATAATAGGTGAGATGAGAACCATGAAAAAAGTAAAGCTTCAAAAAAGAAGAAGAGGAGAGAGTAATTCTCATCATATTAAAATTGTAGAATGAAACATCCTAGAAAGTTCTTGAAAGGAATGAGATTTTAGTAGAAGTGTAGAGATAAGGGTCATATGGATAATAAATGTAAGGGGAAGAAACAAATTAATAATTCCTAGTGCTTTAAATATAGATAAATAGGGCACTATTAACACCAATTACCTAAGAGTCAAGGGAACATATAGTAGTAGAGGATAAAGGAGGTGGGCAAAAGGCTGAACCTATCTGATCACTACAACTGATATTGAAGTTCCTAATGATGTGGTGTTAGGTACTTTAATCATAGCCTTAAATTTATCCAATGATTTATTTTATTCTAGTTATTTATAGTATTTTATATCTACCAAAATTTCCAAGAAAATTATATATTTCCTTAACATATTGAGAAGGGAGTTATTGGTTAAAACTCCTAGTTGAAGTCTTACTATAATAAGGATGTATCAATCAGTTCCAATTATGACACAGAAACATGCCCTATTTAAATACTTGATTATTATACCTATGGTTTATTTTGATATAACCCTTGGTATGGATTGGATTTCAAAATTTAATATAAAAATTTATTTCAAATAGAATGAAATTAAGATTCTTGATGAGGATATGGAATTCCTTATCTTTATAGGGGAGAATTCATCATTCAATTCATGTCTAGATCCACCACTAGTAGTACTTTTGAATGATATTCTTGTAGAGGGAGAGTAAAAACAATCTATAGATTAAAAAGGTAATCTTCTAATTGGAGATGTACCTATTGTATAGGAATAAATTAATGTATCTTATAATGAATTACTAGGACATCCACCAAAATGTAAATTTATGTTTTCTATTGATTTAATCTCAGATGCAATACCTATATCAAATAATTCCTATATAATATCTACAATGGAATTAGTGGAGTTGAAGAAAAAAACACATGAGTTGTGTAAAAATGGATCTATATTCCCTAGTGTTTCACCTTGGGGATACTAAATTTTATTCATCAATAAGAAAGATGGATCGATAAGGCTCTGCATTTATAATAGGGAAATAAATGTTTTTATGAGAAAGAACAAGTATCCTATGCATTTCATTGATAACTTATTAAATAAACTTAATGGAGCTCAATATTTTTCAAAGATTTACCTTTATTTTGGGTATCATAAATTGTGTGTAAAGAAATAAGATATCCTGAAGGCAACATTTCAAATGAGTTATGGACATTACAAGTTTATATTAATGCAAATTGAATTGACTAATTCACCCTCTATTTTTTTATGGGTCTAATGAATATATTATTCAATGAATATATTGATGATTTTTGTAGTATTTATTGATAATATATTGGTGTACTCTTAAAGATATAATGATTATGGAAATAAATTTTTGATCATTATTGTGACTGTTATAAAAAAGTAGTTATATGGAAAATTTATAATGTTTAAATTATAGCTTATTTTTTTATTTTGTTGGATATGTTCTCTCAAAATATGGAATCTCAGTTAATCTTACAAAGAAAAAATTAGTCAAATAATGGACTACCCCAATGAACATAACTGAGTTATGTAGTTTCTTTGGTTTAGAAAGTTACGATCGATGTTTTGTTCAATATTTTCTGTGATTGGCTAACCCATTCACCAATATTACATATAAAGGAGTTAAATTCATATGGATAAAATAATGTGATGAATTTTTTGAATAATTGAAGAGGAGATTGGGAAATGCTACAATT
Organism: Viscum album; assembly: GCA_963277665.1. NCBI lineage: Eukaryota > Viridiplantae > Streptophyta > Magnoliopsida > Santalales > Viscaceae > Viscum > Viscum album. The sequence continues at coordinate 1,464,612,384 of OY728138.1, read as the reverse complement.
TTTACTCTACCATTGAGAAATGATGTATTTTTCATATATATATTTATATATAATAAAAGGGAATTGGTTGTGTCCTTATACATAATGATAAAGTTACTATATATGTATCATGGTAGTTAAATACTCATGAACAGAACTATTAAACCCATAATATTGATTTGGAAGCTATAATATTTGATTTTACAATATGGAGACATTATATCTATGGAGAAATATATGAAATATACATTAATCATAAGATTTTTAAGTACATCTTTCCACATATCAACATGATGCAAAGGTGATGACTTGAGATACTCAAGGAATATGATTTATGAATACACTGCCAGTCGGGGAAGGAAAATAAGGTAGAAGATGCATTAAACAAGAAACTTCATAGAGTCTTGGCCAAAATGAGGATTGGTAGAGATCCTATGTTTTATGGATTTAGTGAAGATAGATAAGAGAATTATTAATATATGAGACACGCCACACCTTTTTCAAATGATTTACAAACCATATTTATTAGAGAAGATAAAAATGTTCTCATCCTAATGATGATAACTTTTAGAATAATATTAAATCCATGAATGATGGGAAATTGTTAGACTTTATATGTGAAGATGGTGATTTAAAATTTGGATAGAGGTTATGTATCCCATCTATATTATATTTGAGAAGGGAATTATTATATAATTTTCATTACTCAAATATCTCTATACACCATGGAAACACTAAAATGCATAGATATTTTATGGAACATTTTTGGTGGGAAAATATAAAGTGGGGGATTACTGATTATGTGTCAAGATGTTCGGGTTTCTAAGAGGTGAAGTTTGAGAGATAACCTCCAATATGGTTCATACAACCTCTTCCCATTCCTATGTGGAAGTGAGATGACATTACCATGAACTTTGTAAATGTATTAACAAATACTCCTAGAAAGAATAATGAAATATGGGTTATTATTGACAGTCTCATTAAATATGAATATTTTCTCACTATATGAATAGATTTACCTATATATATCCTTTAATATATCTACATTGATGATGTTTTATGGCTTCATGGTTCACCTCATCCATTTTTTTTGATCTTGATCCATGATCTACATTGAAATTCTGGAACATTCTTCTGAAGGCTCTAGATACTGAGATTTATTTGAGTATTGTCTATCAACCTCAAATAGATGGATAGTTTTATAGGATGATTCAAATATTGGATGATAATTTTATGTCATTATCACTTGAATTTCAAGGTACGTGGGATCAATATTTTCCCATTCTAGAGTTCTCCTATAATAACAGATTCCATTTAAGTATTTATATGGTGTTGTATTAAAAATTATATGGAAAGAGATGTCATAGTCCAAATTACTGTGAAGATTTTGGTGAAATAATACATGTGGTTATAGATCCTATTGAGTAGAAAATGAAAAATTTAAAGGTTATTCATAATTATATTAAAGCAGTTCAAAGTAGGAAAAAGAGTTATGCTGATAACCAAAGGAAATATTTGGAGTTTAAAGTAAGAGATCATGTATTCTTAAAAGAATCTCCATAGAAGGGTGTTGTAAGATTTTTTAATAAGGAAAAATGATCCCTAGGTACATTGGACATTTTGAAATTCTATAAATAATTTGAGTGGTGACTTATCGACTGGAACAACCACTAATCTTTTATACAGTATATGATGTGTTCCATATCTGTTTATTAAAGAAGTATATGCCAGACCCAACACATGTAATCATCTATAAATAAAATGAACTGTAACCTAATATATATTACTATGAAAATACTATATAAATTCTTGAATCTAAAGATAAATTGTTGAGTAATCAAATGAATCGAGTGGGAAATGTACTTTGGAGAAATCATAAAATATATGAAGGAGTGTGGGAACCTAAGGATAATATGAAGAAGAACCACCCTAATTTGTTTAGAAGGTAATATTTATGAAAATTTTGAGCTTTATTTTTTTAATAGGTAAGAATGTAATGACTTTATATTTTAAATGATTCTTATTTTTGATATAGTATATGACATACAACACCGAGTCTAAATATACCACAAAATATTATTATTTAAATATGAAAATTATAACCTAGCTGTTAAATTGGTGGGTATGAATATGATTAATTTATTTATTATATATATATATATATAAATCTCCTACTTAATACAAATATATTGATTAGTTCTTATAAAAAACACTCAATTTTTATGAAAACCATTTTGTTCTTTGAAAACATGTTTTCTTAAAAAATGGTTTTTATTAATTTTTGTGAGAAAATAATTAGAAATAAATTATTTTACTTTTATAAATTTTATTTTATAAAAAATATATTATTTTTTAAATCATCATATCAAAATTATCTTAGGGTTAAATTTTGGTATTTTTGAAAAGATTGGTTTTTCAGTAAATAGGGAAAACTACCGATTTTTGTAAAGCTCTCATTTTCTTTTCATTAAAAAGTAAAGTTATAATTTTAATTTGATCTAAAAGTAAAATAAGGGTTATTTAATTATATATAATATAATTAAATTCATCTTAATCATCATTATACCTTATTTTGGTATAATTATATTTTTGGGCTTCAAAATACATTTTTTAAAATGTTTTTTGTTACATTTTATGAATTTATGTTAAAAGTAATTTCTTATTTTGTTTTGAATTAAATATTTAAAAATTAGCTCAATATTTTGAATTAATAGATCCAAAATTTATAAACAGGTTACATTTATTTCTAGATTTTATGAATAGTAACTTTAGTAATTTTGTTACCACGATAATGGGGTAAATCTGGTAATTAAGGTTAAAAATAAAATGATTAAGGGAAAATAATGAACCTAAAACTTCACTTAATTTTATTGTATGATTATATCTCATAAATAATAATCTAAAAATAAAATATATGGCCTTTTTTCTTTTTTTACATGAATTTTATACTTTATATTATTTTATATATAGAAAATTGGAAAACATCATTCTATTTATTTTATTATCTTTAATTTGTTTACATAGGAATAAAAAGAGGATATGTTCTATTATAAATATTAATTTTAAATATAAATTAATTTTTTTAATTATCTTAATGTAATTTTAAATTTTAGTGAATAAATAATTTCCTTAAAAGCTTATGCAACACTAACACGATGGTTGCACAAGTAGTAAAAAAACCAATAAATTGATTTTAAAAACTCTAAAAATAATATTATTTGTGTGAGTTTTTGTGTTCCATAATTTATATATATATAAATTAAATATTATAGAGGTTTGGATTTATTGGATTATAATTTAATTTTTTTCTTGTAGTTTTAAAAGTCAAATTAAATGAATAGTTCAAAAATTGACATTATTGTTGTTTTATAATAAATAATAATTTATTAAATGATTTATGTTTAATAAAAATATGAGATTCATAAAAATGAATGGGATATTATTCTTAAGATCAACCATGGTCCATTTATAGGTCTTGTTTTCATTTTATAGACGCATTATTGACCCTTAAAGTATAGAAAATCTCAATTTTGCATTTATTGTTAAAATGGTAAATAAGGGCTTAAAACTTAATGATAAGTTTAAAAACACAACTAAAACTTTTATGAATTTTATTTTATGAAAATATTTAAATATTTAATCATCATATATTCTAATTATATAAATTTTGAGCCATTTTTTAAATGAAATATAATTTATATTAATTTAATACTTTTGAAATTCTAAGAATGGCCCTCACCTCTCATATAAAAGGAAACCCCTTCTCTTAATTCTTTACCCCACTTTGTGCCATCCAGCTCAACCAACCCCTATCTAATTATCTTATGAACATCCTAATATAATCTCTATATGAACTATTCATTCCAAAATACCTACCCTAGGACCCTTAATAAGATATCAAAATGAATCTTATCCAAAAAGAGGTAATTGTCTTTACCAAGTCCTTCAAGTCTATTTATTCTTATAATTACTATTAAAGTGTTGATACCATCCTATTTTAATAAATAAAGTATCACCAATATACTTATATTCTATTATAATTATGGTAAAATCATATTAAATCTCTTTTTTATCATATAAAAAGTGAAAACATCGCTCATGCGTACGCACAACATACCATCTCCATAGAATAGTGTAATTTATCATTCATTACCATTTCACTTGGATGGATATAAATAAATAACTGATGAATATATATGATATAAATTACCAAAATATGATTAATTAATTTTAATATCTATATATCTTCATACCTTCCAATCTATTGGAAAACGATAACGTCGCTCGTGCGTACACATGGACTACCAGATCCATGAAGCGATGTGATCTATTTTTCATTTATGTTTTAAATGGATGGTAATAAGGATATATTTAATTGAGAAATAAATTATATATATATATTATATAATATTTTATCTATAAATATTAATTATTATTAATATTTCTTTCATTTCGTCCATTGAAAAATTAAAAATAGTGTTCATGCATATATACAACCTACCATCTCGATGAATGATGTAATTAATTTTTCTATCTCTATATTTTTTGGATGAATATAAATATATATGTATTGAATATATAATTTATTTAAATATTTAATAAAATTATGGAGATGATGAAAACAAGAAAAATATTCAAGGATCGAGGCTACCAAATTAAAATATACTTGAAAAACAAAGCTGTTAACACCCGAAATAATGATAGCAATAAATGAATATGAAAAAAGGTCATAAAATGTTATAAATGAATCATATATGATATTATATATATTAATATTATTATTTTATATAATTATAATAAATTTAAATTTATTATATTGGAGTTTAGAGCACCTACGTGGCAAGTCGTACTTGAGGTAAGGAATTTCATCTTAATGTCCACTCTATTGAGACATATTTGTATTATGAACCTACTTATTTTAAGGTGTATATACTATATATTTGAGTAATTTTACATGAATTTACATTTATTCATGATGATTAATGATTCAATTCATGTTAATCTTTCAATATATTTGTTTAAAATAAAATCCTATATTATTCCTCCTTTCAATCAGGTATATTTTTCTTTCACATCCATATTTTTCAAAATGGTTTCACAAATCTCATTTTATATTACTCAAATGACTTATTAAGTAAATTTTAAGTTATCCATTTTTAAATAGTATTAATATAATCTTTCAAATGTTTTTCTAAAAGGGTTCATTTTCAACAAAAGAGTCAAAAAGAATATTTTTTTAACTTATATGATGTTAACTAAATTTCTTTCCTCCATAACTATTTTACAACCTTTATCTTATTATAAAATTTTCTAATGGTTTTATAAAGAAAAATATTTAATTAAAATTTCTTTTAAAGTTTTCATTTTAATTTTATGTCTATTCTTTAAAATAATCTATTTAACTATGAAATATTCTTTTTATGGTTATCTCTCATCTCTTGATTATTCACATAAACATTAAATTTATTTTGAAACATTAAATTTCTTATGATAATTGGATATTATATTTCCCTTAAATATACATATTATTTGTATCATGGACATTTGTATTTACTAAACCATATACCATCTCTGTATATGGCCTTTTACATTGAATGTTATGTGATTGGTTAGAGAATTATTAATAATCCGTATTCTCTACCGGATATAGAAATTTTTTGATAAATAATATTGTTCATGAATTAAATCGATCATTTAATATATAAGGAATTAATTGGACATGCAGTGATGAATAAATACCATAATTATATACCCCCTTGATGCATCGAAAGGTCTCATGAGGCAAATTAGTTAGCCAAATTAAATAGTCCATTACACATATTTTTAAACTATCTTGGTGAAAGGTATTTAAAGTAGAGATATTATGATGTATGAAATCATGATGTCTAATTGTATTCATTTATCTTATTGAGAATTCATTTATTATCCATGAGATTACTACATTGATATTATCCATGAATTATTTTCGTACTCATGTTATTGATTAAATGGAATGTTATTTAATTTAGTTACCATTATATATTAATTATTCCTTATATACTCATGTTAGCTAAAACTATACATAAACCTATTTGATAATTTAATATCACCCTTATTTTGTTTCCTTTACCTAGGTAATGAAGAAGAATTATTTTAACCATTTTCAAGGATGAAAAAAAGTATTTTTGTAATGTTTATATTTTATTCCCAATGTGAAATGGGTATCATGTATGTATCTAGTTCTCCAATACTACTAAACGGAATGATCCTTTAGGATTAGGATCCTTGTTCCTATACCAATGTAATAATTTTGACACCAGATTTGGGTTACTAGAGTTGGGGTTTTTAAATGGGAAATATACCTTAGGGAAGGTTAATGGCTGTTTGGCTATGGTTTTTCTAATGAGTTTCATCTATGTGGTGGCTCAGGATAGGGGCTTGGGTTATTTCAACCACTATATAAGTGGGCACAAAATCTCTATTATGGGATTAAGTGTTAGGTTATTCTCTTGATATGGGGTTGGTTATGATATATATATTTTTAATAACATTAGGGAGATTTAAATAGGTTGATATTAATAAGAACCTCAGTCAGGTTTTTGGGATTTGATTAGGTAAGTTCTCTTGTGTGTGAAAGCTTTATTATGGGTACCATTTTAGATAAATTTAGAGTTAAGGCATGGAATTAAATGGGTAGTTTATGTATATTAGTGATGGTTGAGTCTTATTTTGAGAAAATTATACTATGTAAAATTTTTATAGATATCATATTATGAGTCATGATACCTGGTGCATGAGTGTGAGAGATACTAGAAGAAGGGAAATTCACTACAACATATTATATCCTAGGTGAGTAAGGCCTTGGGTTGGAAATGAGAAGATGGGTTGGATGTGAGAACTAAATGAGTGATTGATATCAAAAGTATAATTGGATAAAATGTCATTTTATACTTGGATATTAGAATAGGAGTTGGGCTCTATACCCATCCAACATAGACTTGGAGTGGGCATGGGAAAAAATGACCATCCATTCATTTTGAGGGTAACAAAGTTGGATGATATACCAATTATGATATTCTTTTAAGTGGAGTGGGATAATATGAATATCCTTTCTATGTCACGAATATGAAATGTGAGGTTAGTCCTATCCATTATTGAACTTGGAAAATTTATTGGATGCTTTTCTGAACAAGTATACGGAAATCTATGGTTATGTGAATTTGGAGGCATTTATAACCACATGTTTAAAATTTATGGTAAATGTTCTAATGGGTGATATGATAACTTTAATACCTTTTTTATTTTATTATAGGATCTTGGGAGGATGATATTTTATCCTACTATATTATGGGTTATACTTCTGGACGTGATATCAATACTAGATGAAGCAGGTACGATCTCTTACTAAGTATCTTGTTTAGAACACGATGACGTGATATGTGTTTATTATGGTTATTGTGATTTTCATATCACATTATAAAAGAATATATATATATATATATGTATATATATTCTTGATTTATTTATGGAAACCTTTAGTGGTGTCCTACTGAGTATATTTCTCACGCCTTAAATATTCTTATTAGTGGGTGTAAAATATTCATAGTTAGGGATATAGGTAAGGGAAAAGGCATGGTGATAGATAGTTGAAGAGGTTGGATGACTAGACTGGGAAACATGATGGTAAAAGACTCATATATAGTTTTTGTTTCATGACTCCATTATTTTATTTTTGTATAGTATTGTATTTTATTAAATCATTAGGTAATCCGATTTCTTCATATCTACATTGTATGACATTATAAACGATTCTTGTTATGTTATAACATGTGATATTGGTTTATGGTTATCTTATATCTATAATTTCTATATCATGTGGTTATATTATGGGTAATGTTTATTTATTTGTATTTATATTATTTTTATATATATTATAGTGGGTATAGTCCCCCTATGACATTGGTTAACCCTCTTTGCTATTCAAAATCCTTCAATATATGAGATGGTGTGATTGATATCATGTTGAATATTTGGTTTGTTTAATATTCACGTACTCTAGTTTGAGTTGTTAAAAAGTGGTATCAAAGCCTTATTTTGTTTATAATTATGGAATAATATATGGGAATAAGAGAAGATAGAACTTAAAGTAGACCCTATTCTTATGTGTAGCTAACACCTATATATGGAAGGTGTAAGTAACCAGGGTATGAAGTTGTTTTTAGTTTTTTTAGATGTTATAATTTTAATATTTCAAGAAATATAGTGTGCATTATTTACTATTTATTATTTTACTTTTAGATCTGGGTAATTAGAGGGTTTATTTTCATGAATTATATTATGGACCTTACGATTCCTATGATATTAATATGATTATATATGATTTATGAAAGGTTACAAGGAAGATTTTTATTGTTTAAGGTTTCCATAATAAGTTATATCCTATCTTATTATATAAGTTATTTTTAGAAATTCGCATGACTAAACCCATGATAAATGGTTCTATTTATTGTTACTACTTGATTAATGACTATGTTTTTATTACATGTGTTATATTCAAAACCCTGAGATAGGCTAGGTTAGCCTAGACAATGACTAAGTTGTATGAAAATCTTTAGTAGATATAATGTACATAGAGTAATAGGACACAATTTTTGCTACCAATTTTCTTTAATTATGATATAGAGAACTATTATTGTTGTTTTTTGAGATATTCATTAGTTATTTTGGTTGTATGACACCATAGATACCTCCAGTTGATCGAGGAGGTTAGGGAAGATAATACCTCACCAACAATGTTGACAGAACCACATATTATGCTAGAACTGATTATAGATTACTAGATCCAAGAGATTATACTGAATTCTATATAGTCTATAGATAGTGGGTCTTCAAGATCTATGTTATATATTTTTAATTTGATTAAGGAATTATTGATACAAAATCCACCTCTCTTTATGGGCGAGGGTGATCTGTAGGCTACTATGTTCTAGGTTGAGTATTTACAAATGATTTTTTATTTTATTGAGACACTCTATGGGAGGATGGTAAATTTTATTATTTATATTATATTATGATAAGAAAAACACTTGTGGAATATATTGGTTCAAGAAAACCAATATACAAGTACATCTTGGATAGATTTTAATGATCATTTCTTTTAGTAGTTATTTATTGATACTTTTAGGGTAGATATTGAATGAGAGATTTGGAATATCTTTCAAGGGGGATTGACTATAATAGATTATACTATAAGCTTCAAATATTTTCTTTTATTCTCACCAGTTTTATAAAGTGATTATACTGCTAGGGTCAAACATTTTAATGGTCTATTTAGGTATACGATACCAGAATAGGTATATATATTTTAGCTAACATTGTTTTCTAAAAAATTTAACAAGAACCTCAATAATAAGAGAAACATGTTGGGGTGTTATGTGCTAGAGAACTCTAGTTCAATGGTTGGACCAGGATGTGGAGATTCTAGGGGTGATAAGTGATGACTTGATAATTTTCCAAAGTTATGTGAGAATAAGTCCATCCAAGGTCATGGTTTATCTATTCCCTCATAAGGAAGAACTCATTTTGAAAGTTATCAGTGTAAGTGAGTGGATCAGACCCAATCTCTGAGCCATCGAACACCCGTGGAGTGTTATTCTTGAGAGTTTATAGGATGTATATAGTGTATTTTTCAAATTTTAATATAGTTAGGATGTATAATAGGTCTTAGATAGAATTATAGATTTAGATAAGGACAAGGAGTGTTACCTTAGAGTGGTTTTTTGACGCCCTTCATGTAAATCCGGACATGGTGTAGGATGTGGTGCATGAGGTTAGGTTAATTCATACCCATTAATTGATTCTTAGTTATTTTGTGATTTTTGGTTTTTTTGGTGTATCGAGTGATTGTAAATACTATTGGTACAACCTTATGGGTGTTATTTAAATGTATTAAATGGTTTCTGGGGTGAACTATTATGATTAGTAGTAATGATAATCTTTGGGATTTTTTTTATATTAGAGATGAAAAAAATTTCTGTGATTCTTAGGATGGATTGTATATAGATATGTATCAAGTACACGTTGAAATATACGGTTTATGGGTAGCTTTTATGTCTTATGAGAGTGACTATTAAAATATCACTCAGGGAGTGGGATTTTTAGGTAGGCTATTTGTGACCTAACCATCAATATTATAAAATTTATAAATCCCAATTTTTTAGTATTTCTATATTGAATGAGGGTCAGATGAAATATCTGACATTTTCTCCCTTTTAGATCAATTTTAGGATATTTCTCATAGGTAATTAATAAGTTTTTTTGTGATAAAGATTACATGTTTATGATTGATTTCTTTCCAGGTAAGTATTCTATATTAATTCATATATACAAAGATAGCTCCATGTGATCTAACAGATATTGAGATAAAACTAGAGAATTATTATGTGCATTGATTTATTTTAATAATATATTTTACTTAGAGTACTCCTATTTTTATCACTAATAAAATATATGGTATCTTATATTTTTATATGGATTACCAAATATTGAGCTGAATGATGAAAAAGAACTAGAATCCTACTCATAAAATGAACTATTCAATTTGTTAATGGGAGCCAAGCGGTTTTCCAAGACTAACCTATATGCAGGATATCACAAGTTTTAGATGAGGTTAGAAGATACTCCTTAGGATTATTTTAGGAGTGGGTATGACTTATATGAGTCTCTTATGATTTTTTTATTTGAAACAATATTCCAATGGTGTTTATGGCCATGATGAATAGGGTATTCCATCCATTTTTGTATTATTTTTTGGTTATGTTCACCAATGAAATTCAAGTATACTCTTATATTTGGGAGGAACATAGATGAAATATGGAGACCATTTTGAGCTCACCAAAAGTACATAAACTTTATAGTAAGCTCTCAATGTGACATTTTAAGACCACATATGGTTGATTCACAAGGAACATGATATCATATGTGACTATATAAGTGGATCTTGTGAAGTTTAAGTTTATAGTTTTTTGGGACTTTCCTTAGAAATTGTTTGATATATATAGATTCATAGGAATGGTAGAAAACTGTAGTAGATTTATTTAGGACCAATCCAAATTTGAAGCACTCGTAATAATTTTAATCAATAATTATTGTGAATGTTGATTGGTATAATCCTTTTAAGAGCTCATTCTAGTAATTTAAGGGTTGGTTGATGACCACACTAATCTAGATGGCAATTGATTTGGTTTAAGATTTTATATTGTACTATGATGCTTCAAGAGTTGGTCTAAGAAATTATTTTATATTGGATGGGAAATTACTCATTTATGGTTTTAGGTAATTGAGGTTGCATGAGTAGAACTTCCTGGATCGTGACCTATAGTTGTTAGTATTTTTTCATGTACCAAGATATTGAATTCCTTTCCTATTATAAGAGGGTATTTATAGTGTATGTTGATAATAAGACCTAGAAGTAAATATTCTCACCATATAACCTAAACCTTTGGTAGATAAGGTGGATTAAGTACCTATAATATTTCAACATCATGAATATCTACACCCATTGAAAATGGAAAGATATATATAATATATTGAGTTGGAAATATCATGCTTAAGCAGTGCAAGAGGCTTATAGAGATAGAAAACTGATGTGTCTAATCATTAAGATTCATCTTGATGTTCTGGTGTATCTGGGCAGGCTGACCTACTTATTTGAGGGTCACCTCTTCACTTCTTTATAGAGCAGAGGATAATTTAACATCTAACTTAGACTACTAGGTTATAAATGAAAACATATATAGTGGAGGGATTATACAATATTATTCCTTGGATGAGGACAAGAACCTATATAATTAAAGTAACATTTATGGTCCTATCAAGGATATGGAAGGATATAACTTATGATTCACATTACTCAAGTTGGAAAATTTTCCCAGGTTTTACCAAGATTAATCATGAAATCCCTAGGAAGTATTGGTTTCTCAAGATTAAGGACATGGTAGTGTTTGTATCATAGTTCCCTACTATTCAATAGGTAAATACTAGGATCTATATTCCAATGATTTTCTTTACCCATAATCCATTCTTAAGTATAAATGGGATGAGTTGAATATGGGTTTAATGATAGGATTACCAAGATCACCTCAAGGTAGTGATGAGATATGGGATAGCATTTATTGGTTCACCAAAGTGGTATATTTATTACCAATTAGGGAGACACATTTTATTGATGAGTTAGATAGAAATTCTGTATGGTATATGGTGCATTTACAAAGAGTTCCGTGAAGTATTAAATCAAATTCAGATACACTATTAACTTACCATTTCTCAAAGGAATTGGAGCGGGATTTAGGAACTTAGGTAAATCTGAGCACAACATACTATCCTCAGTTTAAGGGAGTGTCTGAGTGTATTATTTGGGTGTTATAGAAAATTATTGGTGCATGTCTCCTATATTTTCGAAGATCTTAGTAGAGTCATCTGAAATTGGAAGAGTTCAATTACTATTATTAGGAATATTTTAAGATGTAACACTTTAAATCCTTATATGGTTGGTTATTATTTATTACCTTTTTGTAGGCTAGAGGCTACATAGTCTTCTATTGTCTTGTCAAGTCTTGTAAAGAATACATTATAGAATATCCAAGTAATTCAAAGGTTGTTAATAATTCCCCAAATAAGGTTATTATCATAAAAAACTGATTACTTTGACCAATATAGTTTGTGATAGTAAACTAAGTATTCTATAGGGTGTCCCCATAGTTGGGACACATATGAATTTGAAGACATGGGAAGCTAGCACCTAGATTTATGGGTGTTGTTTGAGGTTTTTGAGATTATAGGTAATATAGAATATAGATATTCACTTCCCCTAAGATACCATATGATGCATGATGTTTTACATATATATTACTTTTGAAGATATCATATATCTCTTTCATACATGATCATCATCAATGATTTTGAGTTGGAGGATGATGCATCATTCAAGGGACAACTGATATATATATTGGGACATAGTTAAAAGATCCTTCCAGGGAAGATGGTAGATTTTTCCATGTCTGATGGAATAAAGGATGTATTTAGGAGGAGACTTAAGAGTGAGAGGTGGACACTTGATCACTATCTTCAAAAATTATTAATTGATAACCTTAATGAAAAATCATGATGTTAAATTGTTTTATGGTTGGGTGTTTGTAATAACCCTCATATATCAAGATATGAATTCAATTTTTTTTGAAAAAAAATGTATTTTAGTGGTTTTGGATTGTTTTAGTGGTTAATAGGGGCTAGGGTTAGTATTTAATGAGGTAGACCAGTGGATTGAAAGCTTTATTTTGTGAAGGATTACACTGGTTACCTAGTGTCTAGGTACTGAGTACCCAATGGATTAAAAAGAGAGGGGTACAAGTCCACGTAGGCCACTAACCACTTGGTGGCTTCTATGTATGTATCTATTTTGGTACTATGTACAAGATGAGGGATTACTAGACACTTAGTATCCTATAGTCCTATTTTTTTAAAAATCAAATGAAATCAAAATAAATATTAAGTGTTATCAACCTTTATACCTCCCCAACTCGTTTTTCTAGTCATATAACCCATTTTACCTCTTCATTTATTTTCTATCCTTTTATAGTATAAAACCTTCATTTTTTATCTGAATAGAGTACTAATAATTGTTTTAGGAATAATAGAGGTGAATATAATATTTCTCTTTCATCTATTCTTTCTTTCTCTCATATACTCATACTATTTGTCAAAAATCCCAAATCATGAGAATTTTTAATTTAGGGATTATTATTAATTGTGGTATAATAAACCAATGAACTTTGATGAGTCTACATATAATACCATGAGATTTTTGTCCCCATGATATTTTATGTTGGTTGATCGGATTTCCATGATGCATTTGATATATGATTTGTGGTGGGTTTGGGCACATGCTCAAAATTTAACCAAAATGTGTTTCCTTGTATATTATTAGTCTAATAAGAATCAATAGGGTTGTGAGAAGTCATATGTGTGTTATGAATTAGTATCAAGGTCACCAGTGACAATATTATTAAAGTTAAAACTTATATAACCATGAAATTTGAAAGAAAATTTGGTGTATTGTGATATGATATGACTTAATAGACCATTCTAGGTGCCTTTTAGTATACCTTGATGATGAGAAAATCACATATTTGAGAGGATGGAATGGATTTATCCAATTATTGGGATTTTGATATTGTTTATAGCCATTTTTATTGTTTTAATTATAGTATGGTTGAGGGATTGCACACCATATAATTTGATGTCCCATGTGGGTGTGGAATTTTGTTAAAAATGGTCTGATGGGTTGGATGTTAGAACCAACTGGGGGATTGATAGTGAAAATAGAATTGGATTCATTATTAATTAGTACTTTGATTCTGTAATGTGATTTGGATGTTTTTCCCCTTTATATTATACATGGATGCTGGATAAGATAGTACGCATATCATTATATACCAATTCAATGGGGCAAGACACCAAAAAAATCTAACATAGACTTGGTTGTGGGGTGGGATTTGATGCATATCCATTCCTTGTTATATGTAAAATATAGGGTGTTATGAATATAAATTATTAACCTTATGAAATAGGATGATAGATTTTACAACCAATTATATAGAAACCTATTTTTATGTGATGTTGTATCCGATTCCAACTGCATGTTTCGACTAGAAAATTATGGTTTCAATAGGATATATTCCGAATTTATACCTTGAGTTGTTTGATACGGTATCATAGGTGGATGATATTTCAACCTATGATATTATGGGTGATATATTATAAATTATCATTGAATCTATCCAAACTATATATGTTCACTCATAGAGTTTCTTGTTTTTTGATTGTTTTTATTGGAATATCACATTATACATACACTTATATACTCTAGAATTATTTGAAGAAACCATTTTTGGTTCTCTACTGAGTATATTGTCCACACCCTGCACATACATCTTTGTTAATATGGAAAATTTATGTATATAGAGTTTGAAAGGGAAAGGGTTTAATGATGGGTGATTTAAAATATTTGATGGATAAATTGGGAGATGTGACTGAGAGAATACTAAGAACCTATTTTTTATTTTACACCATTATTTTTTTTTCTTTTTGGAAAGTATTTTATATGACCGACCTATTAGGAAATCTTATTTCTGTATCTATTAGTTGAGTAAAATTACACTTGGTTCCTATTCGATAATATCATGTGTTATTTTTTATGGTGATCATATAAATGTAATGTCAATAACTTGTTATAATACTATGGATGATAGTTTATTATTATTATTTTTATTATTTATGGTCATTTGAAAGAAGGTATTATCTCCCCATGACATATATACACCCTCTTCGCCAGTTATAAGCCTATGGTGTATGAGGATGTGTATATGATGTTATGTGGCATCACCAATTTAGTCACTATTCATGTAAAGATGGTCATGAAGATACAATGAAACAAGATATAACATATATGGAAATCATAAATCTAGAGGGTTCGCATAAGAACTTATGATTTGGATAAATAGGGTATCACCCTTACATGGTCAATTGGGAAAAATAATTTATCAAAATAATTTACCTATTATTTATTTTAAAATACAAGTCAAAATAATATATGAAAAATAAACTTTAAAAAGAAACACATACCAACTGTACCCACATAATTCCCTTAATAAAAATATCATATAATAATCACTTAGATACACTAACTCTTTGTTTTCAAATAAATTTTTTAAAACCATTATTTTAAATCAAACAATTTTCATTTAAAAACTATTTCAAAATGAATTTTCTTTAAAATCCCATGATAAAGGAAAAATATTTCCTTTAGAAAATCATGTCAAAAAATATTTCATAAAACCTAGAAAATCCATAATATGAGTTACCAACACCAGTCCGACCAAGGAACCACTAATGAACTAATTAGAAAGATATAGGGCCTTTGTTGAAAATTAGTACAACTAAATCCTATACCACTTAAGAAGTAATGAAATTTCATATAATCATTCCATGAATAATAATAATTGATCACATGAACATAATGTTCCTGCAATCAAGCCAAAACACTAATAAATCACTATTATCAATTGGAATCGGCTACATACCTTATCCACACATCCAATTTTAATAAACCAAAATTATATTGGTATTAATCAACTATATGAGCAATTATATCATCAATAAACATTAATTAATTTAGAATCAAACCATTTATAACAATATTCCAAATGCTTATTAAAGTTTCTAAATCAAACTAAATGGCATAAAAAAGTTGAAGCTCTGTGAAAAAAAGTATATTCCCCTCCTAATTCACATATATACCTATGACATGAAAAATTCAAAATTATTAAACTTGAATCAATCATAAATTAAACCCAAGTTAATCAATATCCTTATTTAAATCCTTAATGCAACATAACAGAAGTAAAATAATAGTCAATGTCAAGAGTTCATCAATTATAAGCCTCCTCTATGCACCATATAGAAAATCATCATAAATAAATGTGATTCCTCCATGATTCATTGGAAGCACTCTTAAAATACATAATAGTGAATAAATAAAATAAAATAAACATTAGAAGAGGATAATGGGTGGAATAAAACAAGGATCTTATATTTGATTGACATGATGAAATAAACCCAAAACAACTAGAAAAAATGACAAATATGTGGATAAATAGAGGGAGGTAGAGTCAACCTCCCCCTTGAATTATACCTACCAAATAAGAGAGACATAAGTGGGGACTTAAAAGGGTAATAGGTAAATTTCTCTTTTACAAAAATTTAAAAAACGTTCAAGGGAATGTTTGTGGAATAGGTAGTTGGATAATCCTAGTTCCCAACCCATTGAAATTTAGGTGGGGTACCACCAAGATATTAGTGGGGAATACAGTAACCCACTATGCCTCAAGTACTGTAGCTCATGATGAGAGCCATACTGTAGAGTAATCCATCAGCTATTAAAGTCTAAAACATCTATTTATACACTTAAAATATCCCCAAAACATTATACCGTCAATCCATTTTCAAAAATAAAAATTCATTTAGTCACTAAAATAATGGGAATACAACATGCCTTCTATTCTACTGATAGGAGGAGGTATGAGTTTTTATTAATGGTTATTATTATTTATTCCATAAGTGGTTGTCTAATGGTAAAATTTTATTTCTAAATAGGTAATTTAAATTAATAAAAATATTTTTTCTATTTCCTTATTTATTGATAGATACTCAGGACATGTAGACTCCTAGAACTGGATTTTTTATTTATCAAAATTTATAAAGTCAAATAAAATAAAATTTATTAAGGCCATAATTTTTATTCTAAGACACTAAACCTTTGAAACCTAATAACATTTGATCTTTCATTAATACCTTTAGTAACCAAGTAAAATATTTTCTAGAAGTAAACATTAGAAGGCTATTCTCCCTTCCCACCGTACTCCTCATACTTTTACATGGTTAAACAGAAATAAGTATGAGGTATAGAGCTATTTTAAGATAATTATTAGAATTAAAATAATAAAACAGTATTATTATGAAAGGGTTTAATTGGTTATGGGTAACATGTTCGTGAATTATATTTTATTGTGTTATTATGATACCATCTAAAATAGTGATATAAAAAAGAATAATAAATGTTTATTTAAAATAGGGAACGTTTTTCATTGTTTTCATTGTTAAGATTCATGATCCTTTGAGTAAAGATAAAGATTATGATAGTGAGAGATATCATCTACAAATGAAAATTGATGGAGGAATTTTTTTTTGGATTTTTTATTGTAAATTGTTCCTTGTACTTGAGAGTCAGACAAACTCATTAATACCTTATGAATCTTCACATTAATTCTTACCAAACTTTAATGTCAAGAAATTCATTTTCAAAGTTCATTATGATTAATGTTAATTTTTAAAGTAAATACATAAAATCATTTCAAACAATAGTTAGGATGTCTATACTCTAGGATTGAGAATAACTTCAATTAAAGAATCATAGAGTGATGCATGCAAGAATTTTTAGTAAGGTGGATCATAAATTTTCCTTAATATTAATGAGAAATTAAAAGGTGTAAATATAATGGAATATAAGTAATGTTAATTTGGATGAAACGTAAATGAAATGGTAATTTTTTTCTTGATAATTAAAGAGTCAAAATTTGTGTTCATGTAATGCCTAAAAGTCTACCATCACTCATAAGTGTTTGATTTTATTGACCATTATGTTTAAATATTTGACATTATAGGCATTGTTTTTTATGATGAGTATATATATGATTAAAGACAAGAAAGGGATTTTTTTTTGTGGGGGAATTTGATAACTCAAATTTGTAAATAAATTTTTTATAAATAATATAAATAATTTATAAGTTATTTTTACCTAATTAATAGTGTTTTTGATTTTTAAGGTATATTGAACCATTATAAGACATTAGATAATAATAGAATAAAGTGAAGTAAATTGAAAAAAACCTTATCATGGTGTTTAATTAACCATCATGTGATTAGTTCTGAGGAAGTGACAACAAAAAGATTATATGGGAAAACAGTCATAGAAGTCTTAATTATGGTTAAAAAAGTTTTTAAATTCAAGTACGATAACAAAATGTACTTCTATATAATGGATTATAAGTCATGGTTTAATAATTAATGTTTAAGAGGAAAGAGGGAAAACCCATGATAAAAAATACATTGATCAAGGTATGATTATGAGTCATGGAAGATATGATGTCATTATTTAAAGTCATTATTTCATGGTGTGAAGTTATATTGAGGTATAATATAAATACCCTACTAAAAAATGGGAATATTAAGTTATATGGGGAGATTTAATGCTCATGTTGAAGTGATATGGAAAACACGTTGTGGTTTCCTATACCATGACATGGTTTTTAATAAATATGAAGATAAAGCGTGGGAATATAAAGAATATGTGGTGATTTGAATGATAAATTAAGGATTTAAAAGAGAACATTTTGATGAATTTAGGCCATAAGATAATTTTGGCTAACCATATGAGAATTTTCATAGTAATTGGAGGCCATTGAGGCAAATTGGAGATGTTATAAAAAATTACCAATAAAGTACCACATGGATTTTTACCAATTTTTACATACCATGACATGTTTTTTTATCCTTGACCATTTATTATTTTTAGATGGAAATTTTTCCTACCATTTTATAACATATTAAGTGCAATATGATGTGGTGATAGGGGATAAAATATGTTTCTACTATGTTTTTCTTATCTAGTAGGTTTTATATATCTTATAGATATAGAAACTTTAGGATAAATTTATAGGGACATTCAGCTATTCAAATTGATTTTTAAGTATTATTTTTAAGGGATATTAATAAAACTTAAATGGGAGAAAATATGAGATATATAATAAGATATAAGGATGGATTTTCTCTATAAAAGGGAGGTTCCTATATTGTAATAATATCATTCATTCTCACTATAGTACTTAGATGGATGTATTGGAAGGTTGGAGGAACATTGTTTTTAAAAATATAAGGTAATATAAGGCCTTATTTCGTGTCTAACATTGATTAATCCATTTTTTATTGTGAAAAAATATGAGAGTGTCTAATTTATATTGAATTTTATAATTAAGTGTGGTTAATTTATTGATTTTTTTTATTTTTAATGGTGATACTTGTCAGGTTTATGCATTATCATATTCTATTATATCCTTTATTCCCTTTTTACAAGATATATGTTAATTATTTAATGAAATTATATTTAATTAATAAAATTTTTACTTGAATTATTTCTCTGTCTTAGAATGAGTTTGAGTATGATATACATAAATATTTATTTTAATCACTTAGTATCAAAATGAAGTGAATTAATAAATCTTGTGAGAAATAAAATTTAGTATTAAGAGAGTAAATAATAAACCACATGTTTATATGGATTTAATTATAATTTCAATAATGATCATTTTTAGAGATTCAATTATGTCATAGCCATTGATTTATAAAAACTCATTAAAAATATACCATTCATAGTTCATTTAATTAATTTTAGATTCAATTCTGTGATTTTGAAAATAAGTATAGAGAATCAAATTAAAGTGTCATGGGATCACTCAACTCTATTGGTTTAATATTGTACATTAAGTATAAAATATATTTGTATTTTCAATTTTATGTAAGAGTATATTATAAATTATAAACATGATTCTAGTTGGAATTAATGATGTTTCATGGTTGGATAGAATCATTTAAAACCATTTATATTTATTTTTTCAATACAATCCTCATTAATACACAATTAATTCTGATACCAACCATCCTTTATCTCTATTAAATAATAAAATCTTATTCCACTACTTACTACCACATGATCACATATATCTCATTGATTATTTTATTTATTTCTTTATGCATTTGAGGTCTCAAAAGAACAATGATCTAATCATCATCATTTCCCCCCATAAAGGTGGAGATATAGAAAATAATCAAATATTCAAGTAAAATACTCATCATTCCAAAAAGAAAATATACTAATTTATTTACATATAAAAAATTCTAATATCCCATACCACAACAGGTCATGGTCACCCCAATAACCTCAAAATATTCTTCTATAGAACTAAAGAAACCACTTAAATGAGTAAATGACTCACACCGAGACTAGAATTAATCATAACTAAAATCTATCCCACATTATGGAAAAAACTTCAAGGTATTCCTCAATATATTCATCCACCCAAATTAATTTATGGAAATGTTTCAAATATTTTTATCTATCTTGATCTATCATGATGATAGAAAGATTTTATAGACTCATATCATTTAGATTCCAAGTAAACTATCCTTAAAAAAATATAATTTCTAGTATTTGACAAAATAAACATAAGGTAGATAACCCTTAACATGAATCTTATATCACATATCTTCATCTAAAACTCTTACTAGAGTCTCTATTCTGAAATTATTTATCTCAATATGGATCATATATAGTGTTACCTTGAAGTAAATAAATAATTTATATCATCAATCAATACCTTCCAAAAACTCATTGTCACAATTAAGAGTCCTCAAAATATTATCATCTAGTACCCCATAAAAATATAACAACCTTGAATTAAAATTTATAATCTAAAACTATCAAGGAATGTATCAAACGTTTCATATCTTAGGATTTTTTTTCATTATCATAATTAAGGAAAAATCACATTCAAACAAAATGCACCTCCATCTCAATGCAGAGATACTAATCCTCTGAGTACAAATATTATTTATCCAACACCTACCTTCCAAACATGATACAAGATCATTTAGAAATAAGGTCTCATAGATAGAGAAATCCTAAATAGAAAAAAATAACATATTAATAATCCCATCTAGATAGGGACATACTATTTAACATTAGCCTCACACTAGGTGGGTAGCATTAAGTAATGAATCTTAGGTAACATCTTATCATCCTAGTCTATCTTAGCTATAAAAATAGCCCCCAAACTAAGCTTAGTCCCAAGTACAGTACAAAAAAAATCCCTATATACTAGGGTTATTAGATAAATTTTTCATTATTCTCATGATCAATAATGAGTGGTACGTAGATAGGTGTATAGATATTCATACTTAGATAATAAAAAAATTTATACATTTCTACATAATACTATATCACATTCAAAAGTGTTAGAAAACCTCAATAGATCCTCTATCATAAGATTCATTCACATAGATCATATGATGACTACTATATTTTTATAAACTAACCAAATTCTTACTGTGTAAAAGAAGATGAATTTGAGTAAAGGTACACCAAGTGATGTTTGTTTCATAGAGGGGGAGATTATTGGTTAACGATTAAGTAGAGTGGATGTGAGTTGTGACATTGTAATTTTAATTTTTTTTCAACACATTTTTTTATAAATTAATAATATTTAAAATTAGATGAATTATGGTGATTATAATGAAATAAAGGTAATTTGGTGGTTTGGAAGTAAATAATAGAATTTAGATATTTTTGGAGAGAAGAATAGTATTTTTATGACACGATGTCATGATAAACATGGTTTGGTCTATGTTTTAATGGAAAAAAATTACAAAGAAATGGGAATGAGTATTTTGGAATTAATGGTTTCTGGATAATTTTTAAAAAATCTATTTCCATGATTAGGTGTCTGTTTATATTGTAGTCTACGTGGAATTTGTCATAGTGTATTTAAAAAATATATAAATTATTTCATGGTAATTGTTCACTCTACAATGGTGTGAAGAATAAATTGAATTAAATTAGACCCCATAATGATGAAAATAGGGAGTATTATGGTAAATTAATCATAATTTTTTTTGGGAATCAAAATAGGTTGCATTATTTTTGATTTATTTTCTTTGAACATGGTTTGAAAAAAATTAAATTTTTAGGGACATGGATTCAGGATAATGGGAGAAGAGAAGATGATCATAATCCTTTATTGGGTGAAACAACATAGATAAATATTTCATGTTACATATTGATTGAATTTGGTTAAAGGGAAGTATTATAATTATTTAAATAAGTCAGGGATCCACAGTATTGTGGTGATGTCCCGAACATTCTATGTTCATAATGAATTTCTAATTATATGTTTTTTTACTAATATGGTTCAATGGATGATGCATTGGGTACTCTAACTTGATTCCTTAAGTACCAAAAGCATATCATGGGTGATTAGAATTTCTGAATCGATCAAAAAAATCAATTTAATGAGTGGTAAGTTTAAATAAGATGTTGGTTTTGGTATAAAAATTTTAAATAAAAATTCAAAAAAGAGGAATTATAGTGGTAGGTAAAGAAGTGTGTCGTATGAATTTGAAAAATTATAACTGATTATTAATAAGGAGAAGAATCCCATGAAACAAAGTAAATTCACAGGATCTTTATCCATTTAATATGTGATGTTAAAACACTTGGAATTTAAATCTTGATATTACTCTTAAAGATGATGTGGACTACAGTAGTTGGAGCAGTGATATTATATGGACATTCTTATTTATTTAAGTAAAAATATTTTAAAATTCATAAATATAACATATAGAATAAGTGGAGATATTTTTTATTTATCATATATTATTCATTAATTTTATTTGATGAAAAATTCAGTGTGTGAATAAGTGAATTGAAAGCAGACTTCAACTATAAGAAATTAGCATTTTTTTAAGTTTGAAGACTTATTTTTTTTGTTTTAATTAAATATTATCAGTTTGGTTATATAGAATAATTTATTACCAATTGGGGAAATTTTTTATATAAAAATATTTCATGGATAAACCATACACATTTTTATCCATGATGATTAGTGGATCATGTGATCTTGAGTTTTCTAGATCATGATAAGGATGTAATCATTCATTTTGAATAGTAAAACACGTAAATTAATTATTATAACTATGATTATGATATTTTAGTTTTTTGGTTTCTGAAATAATATATTAAAATCCTTAAAATTAATTTAATAAGAAGGAAAAAAATTCAAATCACAAACAAGTTGATCACTTTAATAGGTGTTGATGGTTTTTCAGTGGAAGAATGTAAAATAAATTAATATAATGATTCACCTCCCACCCAATTTCTATATAATTGAGGATCTTAATATTTATTATAATATAGGTATCAATAATTGGCATCATATCACTATTCATGGTTTACTTTGAGGGAAAAAAGGTTTTTGAAGTTTTTAAGTTAAAAGTGTTCACTGTTGGGGAATATTTATTGCTTAAAAAATTATAAATATAATGTATTGTATAAATTAAATGGTTTGAAATAGTATTAGGACATTTAATTATAATAATATTATATTTATAAGGACAAAATTCATTCATAAAAATTATCTATTAATTTAGAGGTGATTTAAGTGGATTCAAATTGGTATATTACTCATAGTTACTGTGTTTCGATGACTGCAGTTAATCATAATACTACAAAGAATGATAGTTGTGTTCATATAGAAATTATATTAAATAATTTAGGGAAATAATTTGTTAAATATATGAAGATCAGGATACCAAAATGATTGTGGGATAAATCAGAAAACATATATGAAGGGAATATGAAAGTGGAAGAAGAAAAATTAAAAATTTAGGGATTGATTTATAACAATAATTGAATAAATGATAATGAAAATTTTAAATAATTATTTAAAAGATTCAATGAAGTGCTAAAAATAATTATAGTTTTTTTAGAATCTTGATGGTTCTATAGTAACTATAATGTTAGTATATGTCTTTCTAGGTAAATTTTAAAGAAAATGTATTAATGATTATATAAGGATTTTACTAACATAATGACTACATATGAAATTAAAATATGAATCAATTTTAATAAAAATAATAGGGATAAGATAATGAAGATGTGGAGTTAATGTTTGATAAATTAATTTCATTTATCTCAACAATAATTCATAAAGATAAAGGAAATTAACAAAGAAGTATTCTATTGAAATATTCGAAATTTAAATTTGTTATAAAATTTTCATCCTATTGCTCAATGTTTAAGGAATAGGAAAGAGATGATGGAGATTAATCATAAAGGAAATCTAAAAAGAATAAAAATTTAAAATTTAATAAATCAATTTTTTCATTATAGAGATAAAGTAAAAATTTAATAAAATTCATAAAGATAAATTTATTTTCTAATTTTGATGATGAAGAAAGTGGATAAGATAAAACAGAAGTTAAAACTTCAAGGGAAGAAAAGGAAAATTTATTCCTCGCTAAAATGAATGAAGATGAGTTCACAAATGATGAATATTATGATGATGAAAATGAGGGAGAAACTTATATATATTTTATTTTAAATCATGAGAATAGGAGTGTGTTTTAAAATTTTAAAATTTAAAGAAAGGGAATAATAATATGAATAAAGACTCATAATTCTAATGATGCTGATTGTTCTCATGGAGAAATAGAATCAAATTTATTGAAAAAGAATTAATATTTTAAATTAATAATAATTAAAGAAAAGATAAAAAAGGAGGTTATGGAATAAAAGGATAAAAATTAATAAAAATGACTTTAAAATGTTCAAAAAATTTATTGGATATTCACAAGTAAGTGATCAATTTCATGGTTAAATTTGAAAATTTTTTGCATGATGTTATAGAATAATTAAACAAAATTGTTATGGGTGAGGAATCCTCAATGGGGTGTAATGATCATGTCAATAAAAAAAATTCCTCACTAAAAAGAAGAAAAATTATATGAATTTATATATGTAATGTGTAATTTGAAGCTAAATTCAAAGGAATTAATGATTTTAGCAAGAGAAAAGTGATTTTAGAAATCTAAAAATTCTAAAATATCAACTTGAATAAAAAATATTTTACGAATGGAATGTTAAAAAATAAAATAAAATTCAATGAGTGTATTAATTTATTGGTAGTATACAATAATTATTTTATAAAAGGTGTCAAAATTATAGGCAAAAAGGTTGACTAATAGAAGGTAACCCTGACTCGATAGTATGGTATTTATATAATAAAATTATCATTTTATGGTTATTAGTTTTACTATAGTTGATCTGAACATGTGAAAATAAGTTGTTAATATTATTAAGGGTATTTTTATGAATATATAATATTTATATGGATGGATTTGAGGTGTATTCAACCCGATCAAATATGAAATATTAAGAGAAAAGAAAAAATTTATGAATTTACAGTGGTGAATAAATTTTTGATATTAAATAAAAATTGTGGAAGATGTGAATACCCTAGTTATAAATATAACATCCCGGATTCTCCATAAAGGTTTTTTTGTTTATGTTTCAGTTTAAGTACCTTTTTGCGGCTAAATGAGTTTTTTCAAAAGTGCATGTGAAGGCTTGGGGGTGTTTCAAGGGTTTGGGACACAAAAAATGAAGAAAAGGGTTTCCAAGGAATGTTGCACGGTTTGCGCATAGTTAGAAGAAACCATGTGGAGCATCCCAGGTAACTGTGCTGCCATGGAAAGAGGGTTATGCGCAGTTTAAACATGGTTTGGAAAACCATGCAGAATTCTCAAGAAACTGTGCGAAAGGGGGTGATTTTTAGGTAGTAGCTTCCACACAGTTTGGAAAACCGTGTGAGTGTACTGTGTTGCCCAGTATTTTTAAGAAAATTAGAAAAATGCCATCCTAGGATTTTAAACCCTAACTCTGGTTTCAATTCCATCTCACCCCCTAAAAACCTAGTGATTATCTTTTATAAACCAAGATTCTCAAGGGTGGTTCTCCATCAATTCTTTACCCTTTGTAGTTCTATTGGTTACATATCGAAGCTCCGGGTAAGTCTAATATCCTCCTTTCTTACTCTTTTTGATAAGGGTTCTCATATTTATTACATATCCTTACAAAACTCTAAAACCCTCTTTTTTGAGTGATATTTAGGTTGAGGCTTCCACGGGGTTCTGAATCTAGATCGAAGGCTATGACTAAGAGTTCCTTCATCTTCGGTTTTGAGGTAGGTGGTCTACAATTATTATCCCATTGTTTTATCTTGGACTTGTGCATGGAAGTTGGTATTCATGTTTCCCCCTTTTTTGTTCCTGGTTCTCTTAGAGGTTTTGATAAAAATTGGTGTCTAAGTGGACAATTGAAACCCACACGATCCCTATGGGATACGTAGATGATGGCTTGCTCATTTAAGGGACACCCACGGGGTGCGTCAGCTTTTCCAAACTTATAAAATGGTAGGGTTAAATGAACGGTTTCCAAGTGATAATGTGAAACCCATGTAGAACATATGTTAATGGATGATTAAGTTTAAATGTAATGATAATAGAGATTCCTAGGGTGATAAGGCATAAGGGGTTGTTTGAAATGGAATGAAAACTGGTGAAATGGGTCGAAAGGGAATATGACTATTATTTGAAAAATTTGGTTAGGAATGCCTAAGTTGATTAGTGCATTTTTAAAAGCAATCTTATAAATTGATAGGGGAATGAGAAATTGGGAAGTGTATTAATGGGTTCTAATGAGAAAAGGGATAAATATATTGAATGGGTTAATACATGGGAATTGTGGGACACCTAATAGTTGAATATAATAAGTGGTTGGTTTATGATATATGGAAAATGTACTTGAAATGAATAAGTGGGTGAATGATAGTGAAATGATAACTGAGCTAAATGGGAAATTGTATGATAATTTATGAATTTGGCTAAGGAATAAGGGTTGTTGAATACACCTAACGGGTTAAGGAATAAGAATGAGAAATGGATAAATGGATATTAATTGAACATGGTAAATTTTTTAATGTGTTATGGAATATTATTAATTCCCACGTTGTTTTTATGGATTTTTATATCCAGTTTCATTAAATATTCTTGGTTGTGTTATGGTATGGTTGTGGTTGCTTGATAAATAAGCATGTACACAAGTATTGGTAGTGCGGGGTATTGACTTGAGGTTCTACGGCCACGGGTCGAGTTAGACAGCAGATCTAAACTCTACCCCAAAATTCACGGGTTAGGGAAGGGGAGAGAGGCTCTATTCTCCTAACGGTTGCATTCTACCCAGATAGAGGCACTGAGGTGAGGATAATGTGTTGATGTGATATATGAATTCCTAGTGATATTGGGACTTTATTTAATTCCCCTATGAATTATGATTGATTGCCTTATACCCTTGTGTAGATGATATTTATGCCTAACCCAGGGAACATATAATTAAATGGATTGAGTAATAAAGATGGTATAATGAATCTCATCAGGATAAATGCTAGGAATAAATTAAATGAACTTGTTAACTTATGGAACCTGAACTGTACCTTATGTACTTACCATTTATTTTTGTACTTGCATGCACTATCTATTAGACTGGATATTTTGTAGGCACTGTTGGTGGTGGCCTACTAAGTTTTGTACTCACACCCTACTCGGGCCGCCATTGGGTACTCGAGAAGATCTCTTGGTTGCAGGTCAGGATGAGGGAAAGGGACCTACACTAATATATTGAGTTAGGCTTGGGATGTACATAGAGAAAGATCCATACTTAGAGTTGGTACCTATTTGGAGTTATGTCCATTTTTTTTATTTTTGGGTTTTATTCACTTGCACTACTAGTTTGGAATGACATTGTAGTATTTGATTTGTGTTGTACCCCATTTAGGAAACGTTTGGTTATACAGGTTTATTGGTTATTACATATTGGTTTTATTATTTTTATTGTGTTCTGTTGTGGATTACTCTGATAATGGGGGTATAGTCTCCCCATGTGGACTATTATATCCTCGCTGATAGTCAGTAACCTATGGTGTATGGGGAGGCGCACTTGAGGTCATGTAACAACCAATCTCAGGGCACCAGTTTAGTGGCTCCCAGGTCAGGGATGTTACAATGTTGTATTAGAGGAGTTATTTTCTCTTTCTTACTATTTGGGATGGTAGATAAGAAATCAGGATAGTTTTGGGCCTTGGTAATGAGATCATGCTTGGGAGTAACTAACCCATGTACGAGGGAAACCCCACATCACCCTAGGTGGAAATTGTTGTTCTTGATGTGTTTTGTTATAGTTGAATTATATTTCACCATTGGGTGATGCACATGTTGTGTGATTTTATTGATTTATGATATTTTGCTCAATTTCGGAATGGCATGGGGTTGTGCTTTCACACATTATTTTGGAACACAAGGATATAATTGACATACGTTATTATAGGCACACAGATAGGGTGTGTGTGTGGGTAATTGTGAATAGAATGTATTTTTTTCATTGATAAATATATATAAACTGATTCCTAATAATTTTAATGAATGTGGAAGAATAAAATGAACGCAAATTAATAGTTAAAGAATATCATGTATAAGGAAATGTTGTGATCGAGGTTATAATTTTGGGTTGTGATAAATTGTAAAAGGCTGACTCGATGTGTAAAGAAGAAATATCGCACAATGATAGAAAAATTGTTAACTAATTTTTCCTAATGAAAGGTGTAAATGAGTTAAAATGATGATTTCAACAAGATATGAAATGGGATATGTGCCCGAGGGGAAGGGATCATGTTATAAAAGAAGAATGGGTTTGAAGAGGTGTTGATGAAAGACTTGTGAATGATTAAATTTTTCCCCCATGTTTACCATGACCCACAATAGGTATGGTAAAGGGTAGTGTTCACAGTGTGATGTTTACCATTGGGGTATAGTATGAAGAGTGTATTGTTTAAGGTTGGTAGCATGAGATATTTTCCATCTGTGGTTAAATTTTGTTGATCATTATTCGAAGTGTTGGGTGAACGATAAGTTTAAAATGAAAATGTTTCGGTTCAAAGGAGGGTATCCTCTGTGTTGTCAGTTTTACCCTTGTATGTGTGGGTTAGGGAAGTGAGAGTGCCCTAGATGAGACTTTGGGTTTGTATTGTGAAACCTTGCAAGTTTTGATATGGCCTAGGTGGTGTATTTAGGCAACCCTTGGTAGGGTTGTGGCCTTGGGGTTGCGAGGCATTGTTCGGTGATGTGAATGAGGGAACTCTCATGAACCGTGACTGTATGGAGTACATGCTAGAGCCTTTGGATGGTGCCTGGGTCTTGGTGACCCTCTGAGTAGAGACCTTGCGAGTTGTTTCTCGAATCTCGGAGAGGATGTTTTTCCATAGTGACGATGAATGTTTACACCTTGTTGTGAACCTAGAGTAGATGGTTGTTTGGTACACTAGGCATAGTGTGCATCAGAATGGGGTGAGGGGTCCATTCACGCACATTTCTCTGTTTGTGTAATGATAAGTATGGTTTGGATAGAGGACCAATGGCTTTTTCTATTTGTGACTCCAGCCTAGGGAGTTGGTATCATTCAATCTTCAAGGTGACCTATGAGGGAGGTCGGACATAGTCTCTTTCTCCTTTGGCTGTGTCTCCCACATGTAGATGTTTGGACCTGAGAGTGGGACTCAGAATGTTCTATGGTGCAGGATTGGCCTTGAGGGATAAGTGGGAAGGTTTATGGTAGAGTTGTACCCAATCCTTTCATAAGTGAACCCTAGTGTTTTCAATAAGAGTTAAGATTTGTTTCTAGGGGTTGTATCATATGAATGACTGACTCACTTGTTGGGTGAGGATTAATGGAGGTCTGAAATTTGTTTTCAGCAGCAGAAAAGACAAGGGTGTCTAAAGTGTGGTTATATAATTTCACTCGATGATGACACCTTGGTGAGGGTGGTCACGTGGCTAAATTTGTTAGTAGGAATGGTTTGGTTGTTGAGTGAGATGTAGAGGATGCCTCAGGGCTAATAAGACTTGCTAACCAATAGACATGGTTAGGTAAGTAAGCTGACATTGGGTTAAATTCAAGTTAAGGGTTTTTTTGAGAACTTTGGTTTGATTGGTGTGGCAGACTGTTATACTTTGATTGTTAGCCATCAGGGATGCATCATAAGAACTTGAGTGGTGTGGTGGAAATATTTCCACATGAAACGTTGGTTTATGGATGTTTGGGGATTTGATCATGGAGCAATGGTTAAACTTGGTTGTCAATCACACCTGAGTGGTGGGGTTAAGTGTTTATGTTATGCGTTCGACAGGGAGGCCTGAAATCCTTGGCAGTTCATAGTGTCTCATAGTTCAATATCAAAAATGGATAATTTGGTGGTGGCATTC
This sequence comes from Viscum album, assembly GCA_963277665.1. Lineage (NCBI taxonomy): Eukaryota > Viridiplantae > Streptophyta > Magnoliopsida > Santalales > Viscaceae > Viscum > Viscum album. The sequence continues at coordinate 1,464,581,829 of OY728138.1, read as the reverse complement.
TTTGAAAACATCTTAGTGTACCATATCTAGTGAAATGTATGCTCAACATATTTACATCATCCTGGGTATATTTAGAAGCTCTGGATCATGCCAGGAGATATTAAGGTGTTTGGTTGGATGAGGGACATTATAAAGTTTACACTCAAGGAAATAGTATATTTGGAGCTTGATGGTGGGATGTACAACCTTGATGTCTTGGGGTGAGGTCCTAAAAATGGATCAAATGTCAATACATGTCATGGGTTCCGTTCATAGATGTGTGGAATGGGAACTGGGTGACATTATTTTTATTTTTTTAGAAAAATTGAGTTGTCTAGGTCAATGTTTTGGGGTTTAGTTTGTGATCGAGTATAAGATGTGGTTGTTGGAATCCCTCATGGTGAACAATGGTGACGAAACTCCAAAGGTGGGAAGTGATAAGTCAGTCCAAGATGTGGATAATAGAGAATCAGATTAACTTAGATGCACCAGGGTGCCAATGAGAAACTTGTAAGATGCTTTTTAGGTTCCTCAAAGAGGCATGTGGGCCTTTTTTGTGGCAACTGATGAGCCAGGTGATGGCTTCAAGGTCAGGGTGGTTCCATGTAAAGCTTGTGATGTCGGTGCTAAAGTCGTAGAAGGGTGTGGTTGGTTATGAAAACAAGTGGTGGAAAGAGAAGTTGGGGTCGTATAACTCCAATGAATATTGAGGCTAGACTCTGGTTATTTTCCCATGAGTGGTTTTGAAACGCCATGAAGTTGAGTGATCCTTGGCCATGATATGTTGTGTGATACTGAGGGTGAAGCCCAATGATGGTCGGAAGGGAGGTAATTCTGTGAAGATGAAATTATACTAGAATTCCGGGAGTGACCTCAAAGGGTTCACGGGATGACAATGACATGATTCAAGTCAGTAAGCACTTTGGGAAGGTGAGAAAAGAGTAGCGTTCCATTAGTGGAAGGGGGTGTTTTGGTACCAGCTAGTCGGGTGTGGTCTGACCTAAGATGGTAAACGTGAATGGGTTTGGTGAGAGTGACACACCTTCAGGTTCATGTTGTGGTAGAATGTGAATTTTTTTAAATGATGTGTACCTGAGTGAGGTCGTGTGGATCTTAGCCCTTGAATGGATAGTGCGGGAATGTTTTTCCGAATGGACTTGACGGTGCGACTGGATTCCAATGTGGGGGTAATTCCCTATAGATTCTTGGCCATGGTGAGTGGGAACACGTTAGGAGATGGGAATGTTGGTTTGAGTTCTGGTGGTCCTTCTTCGATGGAGGAGTTGCCAAGTAACCAGAAACGATGGACAAAACCATACCAGATAAATGGTTTGTTGATGATGTGAGATGGGTTTTGGGTTGGAAGGACTCGAGTGGTCACCGTTTGGGTGAGTTTTCACTGGTAGAGAGACTTATAATGAGTTTAGTTTGTCGAGCACCCAGAAGTGTCGAGTGGCATTTGGTTGTATGGTTGTGGAATGAAATCTTGAAGAAAGGTGGTTGGAAGGATGTTCTACTTTCTTTTGGGTGATACTGGGTTTATCCCCATTAGAGTTGGGTGAACTGGAAAATGATGGCAAGTGATTTTGGTCATGAGTTGTGTAGCGTATTGGGCCGATGAGATGACAATTGGATTTCCCATGATGATGGAATGTTGTGTTTTAAGTTTATATGTGTTGTGAGTAAGGTGTTTCCACTTAAGTTTTCCCATTACATTCTCCTGGTGGGAATGGTTCAAGTGGATACATGCTTAAGGGTGTTTTAGTTCATTTTGTGGTTGTAGTGAGGAAGAAATGCAAGATAAGTCCGTTCCCTTGATCCATGTTCAGTGGGATTTGTGGTATGAAACTAGAAACATGGATTATGGAAAGGTATAGACATGCCTAGTGGAATAAACTCTAGTTACCGTAGCTTAGTGATGATCGGGGAGAGCAGATTGAGGATGATCCATTATAAGGTGGGGAGGTTGTAAGGTCCTGGATTCTCAATAAAGGTGTGTATTTTTAATACTTTAGTTTAAGTCCATTTTGCTACTAAATGAGTGTTTCCCAAAGTTCATGTGAAGGATCAGGGGTGTTATTGGGGTTCGGGACATGAAAGAGGAAGAAAATGTGGTTCTTGGGCATGTTGCATGGTTTTTGCATAGTTAGTGCAAACCGTGCCGAGCATCCCAGGTAACTGTTCATCCATGGACAAAGGGTTATGCATGGTTTTCATGTGGTTTGGAAAACAGTGTAGAATTATTAGTAAACCATACGAAGGGGGTGATTTTCAGGCAGTAGATTCCACACGGTTTGCACACGGTTTGGAAAACCATGAGGGTAAACCCTACGACCCAATATTTTTGAGAAAATTACAAAAGTTCCATCATGGGATTTTAACCCCCAACTCAAGTTTCTCCTCCATCTCACCCCCTATAACCCTAGTGATGAGCTTGGATGAACCAAGCTTCCCAATGGTGGTTCTCCATCAATTATTGGACGTTTGGAGTGCCTTTGGTTGCAGATCGAAGCTTCGGGTAAGTATAATCTCCTCCTTGATTCCTATTTTTGATTAGGGTTCTAATCTTTCTTCCATATCCTTATGAAGATCTAAACCCCACTTTTTACGGTGAAATTTTGGTTGAGGTTTCAAGGGGTGTTTGAATCTGGATCGGAGGCTACGACTAAGAGTGTGTTCATCATCAGTTTCGAGGTAGGTGGTCTACAAGTATTATCCCATAGTTTTATCTTGGATTCGTGCATGGAAGTTGGTGTTCATGTCTTCCCCCCTTTTTATTCTTGATTTCACAACGGGGTTTGATAAAAAGGGTGTCTAAGTGACCAATTTAAACCCTCATGATCCCCATGGGATGTGTAGTGGATGTTATGACCGTTTAAGGGCCACCCATGGGGTACGTCAGCTTTTCTCGACATAGAAAATGGTAGGGTTAAATGAAGGGTTGCAGAGTGATAATGTTAAACCCATATAGAACATATTCTAATGAATAATTAAGATTTAAAGGAATGATAATAGAGATGCCTAGGGTGATAAGGCATAAGGGGTTGTTTGACATGGCATGAAAATAGGAAAAATGGGTCGAATGGGATTATAAAAATTATTTGAAAAATTTGGTTAGGAATGCATAAGTGGATTAATGCATCTTTAATAACAATCTTATAAATTTATGATGGAATAGGAAATGGGGAAGTGTGTTAATGGGTTGTAATGAGAAAAGGGACGAATATGTTGAATGGGTTAATACATGGGAATTGTGGCACACGTAATGGTTAAATATAATAAGTGGTTGGGTTATGAGATATAGGAAATGTACTTGGAATGCATAAGTGGGTTAATGATAGTGAAATGGTAAATGGGATAAATGGGAAATTGTATAATAATTGATTAATTTGGATAAGGCATAGGGGTTTTTGAATACACCTAATGGGTCAAGGCACGAGAATGAGAAATTGGTTAAATGGATATGAATTGAACATGGAAATTTTTTTAATGGGTTATGGCATGGATTAATTACCGTGTTGTTGTTATGGATTGTGATTTCTAGTTGCATTGAATATATTTGGTTGTGTTATGGTATGGTTTTGGTGGCTTGATAAATAAGCATGTGCACATGGCTTGGTAGTGTGGTGTATTGAATTGAGGTTCTACACCCATGGGTTGAGTTAGACTGAGGTTCTAAACTCCACCCCAAAATTAAAGGTTTCGGAAAGGGATGGAGGCTCTATTCCACAAACAGTTGCATTCCACCTGGACTGAGGCTTTTATGTGAGGATAATGTGTCAATGTGATATGTGGATCCCTAGTGAGATAAGGACTTGATTTGTTTCCCCTATGCATTGTTATTGATTGATTAGACTCCCGTGTAGATGATATTTATTCCTAACCCAGGGAACATGTGATTAAATGGTTTGAGTAATGAATATGGTATAATGAATGTCATTAGGATAAATTCTAGGAATAAATTAAATGAACTTATTAAATTATGAAACCTGAACTATCCCTTGTTTACTTAACATTTATTTTTGTACTTTCATCCACTATCTAACAGACTGGATATTTTTTAGACACTGTTGGTGGCGGCCTACTGAGTTTTGTACTCACACCATACTCGGTCCGCCATTGGGTACCTGAGAAGATCTCTTGGTTCCAGCTCAGGACGAGGGAAAGGGACCAACAATAAGATGTTTATTTAGGCGTAGGATGTACAAGGAGAAGGATTTGGACTTAGAGTGGGGACCTATTTGGAGTCATGGTTGTTTGTTTTATTTTTTCGTTTTATTCACTTGCACTACTAGTTTGGAATGACATTGTAGTATTTGATTTGTTTTGTTCCCCATTTAGGAAATGTTTGGTTATGCATGTTTATTGGTTATTTCCTATTGCTTCCATTATTTTTACTGTGTTATGCTATGTATTACTCTAATAATGGGGGTATAGTCTCCCCATGTGGCCTATTAGACCCTCACTTCTTTTCGATAACCTCTAGTGTATGGCGAGGCACGCTTGAGGTCATGTAGCAACCCAGATCGAGGCACCGGTTTAGTGGCTCTTGGGTCGGGGAAGTTACAATAAAGATGAAAATCATGTTAACATATTTATAGATTAGTTTAATATTAAATAAAGTACTTAAAATAATTAATATAAATAATAAAATAAATGCCAAAGTAGATTAAGTGTATGTCTCATTTAATGTTTCTCAAACGGAGAATCCAATGATTCTAAATAGTGGGTTTTTATCTCAATTGAAGGGTGACATGAATCGTATAAAACACTTCAAAAAGTGAAGGGAAGCTTTATTTTACTCAAAAATTATGATTCACTCTAAATTAAAGGATTTGGTTTAGTAGATATTATAGATAATTATTAATATTGAAGAATACATATTACATCAACTAGTTGAAGAATAACCATCTTAGTGTTTCCATAATTTGTGATGAATTAAATGAAGTTATTGTTTTAATATTTTTGATGCATGATGAAAAATCTAAATGATTTTCATATTGTGACTAAAGGATGGATAAAAAGATTTAACTTGTTTCAAGTGTTAGTTGTTAAAAATTATTTATATTTGAGCATAAAAAAGTAGAATGAGTTGTGGAATCAATTATATGAATACCTTGGAAAAAAGAACAGGAATAAGATTAAAAAAGGATAAAATTTTCATGATTTTTCTATAATAATGAGAGAAACAGATTATAGTTTTTTCACATACTAAAATTGAAATATTGAAAAAACTTTACAAAAGAAATTTGAGATTTAATCTTCTTATCTATTAGAGATTTTTCATTAAAATATTTCTGGGCCTATGAGAAAGAGATTGAAAAATTAAGAAAAGTAATTTATCTATTTTATTTATGTATCTAGTCATATTATGTGCATTTTTTATATGATTCATAAATAATATGTATTGAATATGATAAGGAGTTTTAAGATAAGTGTAGAAAATGAGTGTGGTTTTTATTTGAAATGAATTTGAATGAATAATTGAGTTGAGTCTATATGTAACACCCCAAGATTTCATAGTGTGTTATTTCTTCAAAATAATTCAATAACTTTCACTACATGCAACACCATGTTCAAGCACACCATGACTTACCAAACAAGCCATTCAAAAGAGGTTATGAATAGTATTAGATAAATTTTAATGTTTATATAATCCTTATAATTTTAGAATCCATATTATGAGTTTCTTAGATATAATGCAAGAACAAATTCATTTTCAGTATTGCACTTTTATCAACTTTAATAGTGAACCCTTTTTAAATACTATATTCTAAACTTTTTGACTAAATGGGGACATCAAAAATTTAAAATGAAACATCCCAAGCTTCCACGGTACGCTTTCTTTGAATAATACAGTAGCGTGTGTTGTACGCAACCTTGAGTTTTAACACACACCACAACCAATCAAACTAGCCGTTATGAATAGTAATACCTAATTTTTGAAATTATATATATTTTATATTTAAAAATGGACTTCATTTTTGGATTCGGAATATCGAAATTATCCTAGGGTGAAATTTTGGTACTTTTCGGATAACTTTTATATTTTGATGAATAGTGAAAATTACTAAATTTTAATTAAAAACAACTTTTTTAATCAAAATAATTAATAGTGATAAATTATGAATTTGAGTGGTTTTAAAGTATATTTAGAATATATTTTTACCATTTAATATAATGTTGGTCATTGGACATAATTTTACAATTAAACCGAACATAAACGAGTGTCAATCTTTTGATAGTTATTATCTCTTAAAAACACGCTTTTTGTTTTGACAGCGGGATTTAATTTTAAATTAATTTCTGCCACTTCTGTGTTTTGAATTTAGGAAAATGGATTCCATATTTGGAATCAGGATGTTAAAATTGTGTAAATAGGTAACTTTTATTTTTATACATTTTGAATAATTACTGCGGTAAATATTTTATTTACCATGGTTAAGGGTAAATCCGGTAAATAAGGGTTAAAAAAAATAATATTATAATAATACTAAATTACCCTAAAACGTGTCTTAACCCTATTGGTTGATACATGGTCGACCATGGGAATCTTTGGGTCTATTTTGGGACCCCATGGATCCACTTGTAAGTGATAATGACACTTTATTTTAATTTAGTTAAAATGAATACAAAAATGACACAAGCATATATCTTTTAGAACAACAATTGTTACATAGGGTTATATATGTTGGATTTTAGATTATAAATATTCATTAGAAAGCTAGAAAGATTTTCTACATAATGATATTTTATTTATAATTTTTAGACATTAAATAATTTATTTTATTTATGACACAATGATGATGCAGTAATTACTATAATAGTGAAAAATTAAAATAATTGATATTATAAATACCCAAATAAATATAATATGAAACTTTTAATGAATTAAACTAATTTTATAGGATAATATGATATATTAGGATTGATTTAATTGACTTTTTTCGAAGTAATCAATCTGTTATGAGTTTCACAAAAATCAACTATTGAATAGTGTCAAAATTGACATAAAAGAGTTCTTAAAACAAATATTATATTATTAATTGACATTAAATTCCTAAAAATCTAAGGTTCGGCAAAGAGACTTATATTATGATAGGTTAATCATTAATGGACCACTTGGGGGTCTCTTGGATGTATATAGTAAGTTTATTAACCATATTATATAAAAATACAAAGAGACATTGTAAAAGTGAAACTAATTAACTTAGAGTTAATACTTAAAGATAAGGTTAATATAAGTACCCAAACCTGTCTAAATTCTATTGGATGAGTTGTTTTCGACCTATCCCCACCTAATCCTTTGAATAGTCAACTTTGGAGCCTTTGGAAACCGAATATGAATTTATTATAAATTAATATTTCTAGCTTTTCCAAAGGTGCCCTTCAACCCTCTTATAAAAGGGCACTCCTCCTTCTCATTTCCTCACACCTCTCAAGCCACTTGACTCGTCCAAACTCTGCCCAACTAAGCTCCCCACATCCCTCTCCTCCTCCTTGAAGCTTCCCCTTAGGCAGAAAGCATTTCAAGAAGTCCTTTGGTTCCAACCAAAGTGAGTTACCTAAATTAAAGGTAACAATTTTCTCTTAAAGTATTTTCATTTATTTTGCTTCTCCAACCCCCAAAATCTTTTTATTTCCTTTCTTTTGTAACAAAACCAGTATCCTCAATATACTAGGATGTTGTTATAAGAAGGATTCAAACTACACATTCACACAACTCCATATAATGGATGATGAACATAATGTTTCTGTGGATGGCAAACTAACGCCTCACAAAACGATGATTGTTCAAATACATCTTACCGCCTCTCATGGTGGCCATTAGGATGGCACTGTAATTAAATATGATATTAATGATATATATTTTATATATAAGCTTCTGTAATTCCATTTTATTTCATACCATTATTTGTTTCATGTTGTATATACATACGATAATTTCATTTGAGGAAGTGCGGACTACCGCCCCCTTAAAATGATATGACTCGTTCATACCACACATGAAACGTATAAAGGATGGTGTAAATGAACTTAAGTAACATATATAAAATATTATATTATACTGGAATAGTAATATACCTATGTATAATTTGGATTCGATTCTTTTAAAATATAAATTAAATGGAAGTAGCGTTCGTGCGTACGTACGGACTACCGTCTCCACGAACGCGATGAGATTCATTCTCCATCGTATAATTTGATGATTTAAAAATGATGTATAAGAACTTGATACCATTCTGGATATGAATAATATACATCCCATTAATAACGAATATGTCTCACATAACAAAGAATATAAAGTAAAATGAACCCGTTAACACTCGAAATGACGATAATTCTAAAATATTATTAACAAATCAATGATAAAAGATCATATATGATATCATATTAAAGTAAATGATTCTTTTATTATTCAATAACAATTATTTCACCATTATACAGGAGGTAAACCTACCATCGACCAAGGAAAAAGTACAATGTAAGGGTTTTCTTATCTCACTTTTAATTCCGTGAGAATTCCATTGATCGCCACTTAATTATTGCATGTGGTGTATGTGTACTGCCCATGATCGTATTCATTGTGTAAAATACTTTAATTTATGGGTATTTACATCATCATGGTATGATACTTCTTTCATGGGTGTATGTTTCGTAAGTTACCTAATCGATAAGGGAATTTGAGATTTCAATTTCCACTCATTTGGCTTTACACATATTTCATTGATTATATTACCCCAAGATTATGTGTGGAATCACTATTCATTTGATTATGTCATAATTTCCACTCCCCTTCCTGTGGATAGAAGTTTGATACACATAATCACTCCATTGGTAATTCTCAAGTCATTGATATGAATTTGATAAGAGTAATTTTAACTCATTCTCCATTTGTTGAGTTAAACATCCAATTCGTTGGTATTGTTTTTACAAGAATATGTGTGAATGTACTTTGATTGTTTTACACTGAATATCCAATCATATTTAGTGTATTTATATTTGTCACACATAATTATGTCATTGATTTATCCTTAACCTAAGGATACAACCTTTTTGAGAAATTTCATCTCAATTTACATTCCATTGAGACTTCTTTGATGATATACACCAAATCACTTCTATGTGGTGTATATAATGTACTTTGACATAGTATATCATGAATTCCTTTATTCTCATGATATTACAATGTTTTGATTACCTCAATTATTTGTATTCAAGTGTCTCTCTTTTGGTTATAAACTCTAACCAAAATACCATTTTAAAATGTTTTAAAGAATTATTCTTCTAAATCATGCTCATTAATGTCCATATTTTAAAAATGGTTTTAAGGATTTGTTTATATGGACATTAAAGTTTTAAAATTAAAACTCCTTTTAAAAGTTTCAAAGTGGTATGGGACACTTTGATTCAAAAATATACTTTTAAACGGCTTCTTGACAAATAGTGTGACTTTTAAATGTTTTCAAGAAAAGGGGGATATTTCTCTCAAATAGTTTTGATGATTATTTTCATCTATGTCAACATCCTTCATTATTATTGATTGAGGTTAATGTGATACAATACAATCTTCCATATTGTATCGAATGAATTATGTTTGACTGTGGATGTGCTATTTTTATACCATTCATGGTTTGTGGTGAAAGTATTGACATTTCGTATGCTAGTTTAATACGAATGTTTACGTTATGTTTAAACCTTTTCATATGGGAATGAATTGGACTTAATAAGTGACGGGTGGAGCCCGCTATAGCTCCTCGATGCATCGGTAGGTCTCATGAGACAAACTAGTGTCTTGGCACAAGGCCTTGGCAAAATCTTATTTGTAGTCTTGGCACGAGGCCTTGGCTATGTGGTTATGATAGTCTGGCATTATGCATTCCATCATTATGAAAGTGGTTATTGATATTGCATGTGATCATTCGACTAGTAGAATATCCATGTGAGTAAGTAAATGGCATTATTTCATTTTACCTTTGCCATTTTATGCTGAAGTTCAAGTTTAAAAGGCTTTTGTTTTAGTTATAAATTGCCTTAAGTGTTTATGCTTATTTATGAAAGCTTCTGCTATAATGTTATCCTTACTGAGCATCCGAGCTCACCCCTTTCAATGTTTTATTTTTTTTTTCCCAGGATTATGAAGAAGTAATTTATGAATGACCTGCAGGGATAGTATGAGGGGATATAAAGACAAGATGTTTTTTTTATGATGTAATGTAAAAATTTATGGATGTATCTAGTTATTCCAAGGCTACTAAACTAATCGGTCTTTCGAGACTTGATCTTTCTCGTGATCATGCCAATGTTATGTAATTAATGCACCGACTCTGGGTAGCTGGGGTCGGGGCGCTACAGTCGGTATCAGAGGAAGTTTAGTACAAACCTTGGTAGCTAGATTTAGATAAACTCTGATTAGAGCACGTAGACCTAAGATGAACTTTGAGGATTAGTATAAAAAAAAACTTCCTAGAATTTTGGTATTGTAAAGATTTTGTGAGTTTTCCGAGCAATACATCCCTGTCTGGATACGAGCAGGTAGAGGCGGCTCTGGCACAGATGTACCTAGGGGTAAAACCCGAAAACACCGCTTTGAGCTAGAATCGAACGGGAACTGGTGCACGACAACGGGCCTTGCTGCACTCTTGGTTACGACACTCCCGGGGGATATGCTTAGGATAATTTACATTTTCTTTACAAACCGATTTAAGTAATATATACATAAGATGAGAGAAAATGACCTTGGTTAATCCTAATATGTTTCAAATTGAGAATATGGTGACATTTTAATCTCTAAATGATTTTACGACTACTATTACTCATACAATGCCTTCTGGTTTTAGTCAATGGCTGGATTCCAAGGAAGTCATAGTGACTTTGAGAATGATGTACAAGTTGGGAACTGTGGTGGCAATGAGCAACAAAATGGAATGTTGATAGGCGTAAAAGATATCGTCTTTATGCCAAATCAGTTTTCCAAAAATATGATCAACAACATATATATTAACCAACTCCCAGACTCAACAAGGAAGAGAAAGGTGATAAATGATAAGATCTCCAGCAATGGAGACCATGGAGAAAAGAAACCTCAATTTTCATCATGCAGGAATTGTGGAAAGAGACACCCAGGAAAGTGTCTCAATGGGACAACGAAATGTTTTACGTGCGGGAAGGAAGGACATAAAGTGAAGAATTGCCGAAGAAAAATGAAGAGTACTATGGAAGAAGATAAAAATGGTCCCAAGAGTCCATTTACAGTCATTTGTCGTAAATGTAGGGGACCTGGCCATTACCCGAGTGAATGTCCTATTTTATAGGATATTTTCTTGGTCAAAGAAGAAGCTATGTGGAAATAAATGGCTGGAGAAAAATTTAAAAAGTATCAGCACTCCTTGTTGATGAGTTTGCTTTGGAATAATTTTCTCTTGTATTTGTAACCCCGCAGTTTGCCATGTGAGAATGATATTTGAGGAAGAATTATCTCTTCTCTTGTGGATATAGGTATAAATAACCATTTGGTTTTATATGATCATTGGGGTTTGAGAAAATGATAAGTTATTATAATTTGGGATGAAAATGCAAAGTATGATATAACATTTGTGGTTAAATTATGTTATTTTGAGGAATTTATCTCATTTTGGTAATATTATAAAATATAGTTTTTGAAAAAGGACAACACGTAGACCGTGTGACAACCCATCGCGTCGGACAAAGCCGTGGGAATCGAACCCACAACCAAAGTGCGATTGGGATTTATCGCCTACCACTGGACTACGTGAAGTCCCTGGTTAGTGTGACTATTTTTTTTGTTAAATGATTTTATTGATCAATAATAAGATGATTTGGGTTCTTATGTCTTATCAAATGAATACCATTGGTATAGGAAAATGATTTGGTGATTAAGTGATAAATGTTATTTTGGAAGATGTTCGTTTTGTTAGGAACACTATATGCCCAAGGAAAATAGAATACAATGAGGTTTCATTTGTAGAGTAATGGTGGATTTTTATCTACATTTTTATTGTTGATTTATAGTGATTTGGGTTATTTATGGAAATGATTAACCTATAACAGAGAATATGTGATGATTACTTTTAAGTATGTGACTTTATTGTATTTGATGTAATTTGGAGATACAATGTAACATGGGAGACTACATAATCAAATTCTTCTATGTTTTGGGTTTCAATATTAGTTTAGATTATATTAAAGGATTTTAAGGACAATTGGTTATTGAATGGTATCTATTTAACTTTGGGGTATTGTTGGTTTAATTTTAGAAATTAAGATTAGTGCATATTTATCTCAATGAATATCCTTTTGGGGGATCATTAGATCATTCACTAACCATTTTGGTTTTGATTAATATATGGTTTATCCTGCATGGATCATGTGATTCTATAGAAGTTTATTCTAGCTCTTCCAGTGTGACCAAGTCTTCTTGAATACTCATCGTTTAAAAAAAAAAATTGAGTTAGTGGTGGAAATTTATTAAAGAATGAAAATCTACTTAAAATTTAAGTATATCTCATAATGTTCTTAGCCAATCTCATAAATAAATTCCCCAACATTAATAAAAGAAACATAGAACAAAAATGTTGTCCGAGATGGTACCTTAAATCATCACAAATTTATGGCTTTGGGATTTTTGGCCTTTTCATAGCCATGTTCTCTACCACTCTCCATCAGATAATTGATGGTTAGATTTCTCCTCCATATCCATATTTTCCTTCATGGAACCCTAGTATGTGTTATTTTCGGTAATCTTCATACTTTCGACTATTTATTTTAAATAGAGGCCTCATTAATTCATTTTTCGATGTGGGATTTCAACTAAGATATTTTGAAACGTCAAAAATGTGTTATCCTAATACCCTATGTTTTGTTGAACCGATGATATTTCAAATCATCATAGATTGATGATTATAAGGACCTCAATTTTACACTTGTTTGTGATTGATGACCTCAATCACCACCTATAAATATTTACGTTTTTCCTCCAATTATATGTCTCAAGTTGCCACCAATGTTCTCCTAATCGAGATCATAATTTGGTGGTGACCCTTTGATTTCTCTTTTTCTCATATTAAGACTAAATTTTAGTAACCCAATTTCCGATGTGGGTTTTCCCACAAATATATTATCTATTTTCAACCTTTTATTTTCGAAGAACAATTTCAAATTGAGAGGACGCAATTTATTGAAGGAGGGGAGAATGTAACACCCCAAGATTTCATAGTGTGTTATTTCTTCAAAATAATTCAATAACTTTCACTACATGCAACACCATGTTCAAGCACACCATGACTTACCAAACAAGCCGTTCAAAAGAGGTTATGAATAGTATTAGATAAATTTTAATGTTTATATAATCCTTATAATTTTAGAATCCATATTATGAGTTTCTTAGATATAATGCAAGAACAAATTCATTTTCAGTATTGCACTTTTATCAACTTTAATAGTGAACCCTTTTTAAATACTATATTCTAAACTTTTTGACTAAATGGGGACATCAAAAATTTAAAATGAAACATCCCAAGCTTCCACGGTACGCTTTCTTTGAATAATACAGTAGCGTGTGTCGTACGCAACCTTGAGTTTTAACACACACCACAACCAATCAAACTAGCCGTTATGAATAGTAATACCTAATTTTTGAAATTATATATATTTTATATTTAAAAATGGACTTCATTTTTGGATTCGGAATATCGAAATTATCCTAGGGTGAAATTTTGGTACTTTTCGGATAACTTTTATATTTTGATGAATAGTGAAAATTACTAAATTTTAATTAAAACCAACTTTTTTAATCAAAATAATTAATAGTGATAAATTATGAATTTGAGTGGTTTTAAAGTATATTTAGAATATATTTTTACCATTTAATATAATGTTGGTCATTGGACATAATTTTACAATTAAACCGAACATAAACGAGTGTCAATCTTTTGATAGTTATTATCTCTTAAAAACACGCTTTTTGTTTTGACAGCGGGATTTAATTTTAAATTAATTTCTGCCACTTCTGTGTTTTGAATTTAGGAAAATGGATTCCATATTTGGAATCAGGATGTTAAAATTGTGTAAATAGGTAACTTTTATTTTTAGACATTTTGAATAATTACTGCGGTAAATATTTTATTTACCATGGTTAAGGGTAAATCCGGTAAATAAGGGTTAAAAAAATAATATTATAATAATACTAAATTACCCTAAAACGTGTCTTAACCCTATTGGTTGATACATGGTCGACCATGGGAATCTTTGGGTCTATTTTGGGACCCCATGGATCCACTTGTAAGTGATAATGACACTTTATTTTAATTTAGTTAAAATGAATACAAAAATGACACAAGCATATATCTTTTAGAACAACAATTGTTACATAGGGTTATATATGTTGGATTTTAGATTATAAATATTCATTAGAAAGCTAAAAAGATTTTCTACATAATGATATTTTATTTATAATTTTTAGACATTAAATAATTTATTTTATTTATGACACAATGATGATGCAGTAATTACTATAATAGTGAAAAATTAAAATAATTGATATTATAAATACCCAAATAAATATAATATGAAACTTTTAATGAATTAAACTAATTTTCTAGGATAATATGATATATTAGGATTGATTTAATTGACTTTGTTCGAAGTAATCAATCTGTTATGAGTTTCACAAAAATCAACTATTGAATAGTGTCAAAATTGACATAAAAGAGTTCTTAAAACAAATATTATATTATTAATTGATATTAAATTCATAAAAATCTAAGGTTCGGCCAAGAGACTTATATTATGATAGGTTAATAATTAATGGACCACTTGGGGGTCGATTGGATGTATATAGTAAGTTTATTAACCATATTATATAAAAATACAAAGAGACATTGTAAAAGTGAAACTAATTAACTTAGAGTTAATACTTAAAGATAAGGTTAATATAAGTACCCAAACCTGTCTAAATTAAATTGGATGAGTTGTTTTCGACCTATCCCCACCTCATCCTTTGAATAGTCAACTTTGGAGCCTTTGGAAACCGAATATGAATTTATTATAAATTAATATTTCTTGCTTTTCCAAAGGTGCCCCTCACCCCTCTTATAAAAGGGCACTCCTCCTTCTCATTTCCTCACACCTCTCAAGCCACTTGGCTCGTCCAAACTCTGCCCAACTAAGCTCCCCACATCCCTCTCCTCCTCCTTGAAGCTTCCCCTTAGGCAGAAAGCATTTCAAGAAGTCCTTTGGTTCCAACCAAAGTGAGTTACCTAAATTAAAGGTAACAATTTTCTCTTAAAGTATTTTCATTTATTTTGCTTCTCCAACCCCAAAAATCTTTTTATTTACTTTCTTTTGTAACAACACCAGTATCCTCAATATACTAGGATGTTGTTATAAGAAGGATTAAAACTACACATTCACACAACTCCATCTAATGGATGATGAACATAATGTTTCTGTGGATGGCAAACTAACGCCTCACGAAACGATGATTGTTCAAATACATCTTACCGCCTCTCATGGTGGCCATTAGGATGGCACTGTAATTAAATATGATATTAATGATATATATTTTATATATAAGCTTCTGTAATTCCATTTTATTTCATACCATTTTTTGTTTCATGTTGTATATACATACGATAATTTCATTTGAGGAAGTGCGGACTACCGCCCCCTTAAAATGATATGACTCGTTCATACCACACATGAAACGTATAAAGGATGGTGTAAATGAACTTAAGTAACATATATAAAATATTATATTATACTGGAATAGTAATATACCTATGTATAATTTGGATTCGATTCTTTTAAAATAAAAATTAAATGGAAGTAGCGTTCGTGCGTACGTACGGACTACCGTCTCCACGAACGCGATGAGATTCATTCTCCATCGTATAATTTGATGATTTAAAAATGATGTATAAGAACTTGATACCATTCTGGATATGAATAATATACATCCCATTAATAACGAATATGTCTCACATAACAAAGAATAAAAAGTAAAATGAACCCGTTAACACTCGAAATGACGATAATTCTAAAATATTATTAACAAATCAATGATAAAAGATCATATATGATATCATATTAAAGTAAATGATTCTTTTATTATTCAATAACAATTATTTCACCATTATACAGGAGGTAAACCTACCATCGACCAAGGAAAAAGTACAATGTAAGGGTTTTCTTATCTCACTTTTAATTCCGTGAGAATTCCATTGATCGCCACTTAATTATTGCATGTGGTGTATGTGTACTGCCCATGATCGTATTCATTGTGTAAAATACTTTAATTTATGGGTATTTACATCATCATGGTATGATACTTCTTTCATGGGTGTATGTTTCGTAAGTTACCTAATCGATAAGGGAATTTGAGATTTCAATTTCCACTCATTTGGCTTTACACATATTTCATTGATTATATTACCCCAAGATTATGTGTGGAATCACTATTCATTTGATTATGTCATAATTTCCACTCCCCTTACTGTGGATAGAAGTTTTATACACATAATCACTCCATTGGTAATTCTCAAGTCATTGATATGAATTTGATAAGAGTAATTTTAACTCATTCTCCATTTGTTGAGTTAAACATCCAATTCGTTGGTATTGTTTTTACAAGAATATGTGTGAATGTACTTTGATTGTTTTACACTGAATATCCAATCATATTTAGTGTATTTATATTTTTCACACATAATTATGTCATTGATTTATCCTTAACCTAAGGATACAACCTTTTTGAGAAATTTCATCTCAATTTACATTCCATTGAGACTTCTTTGATGATATACACCAAATCACTTCTATGTGGTGTATATAATGTACTTTGACATAGTATATCATGAATTCCTTTATTCTCATGATATTACAATGTTTTGATTACCTCAATTATTTGTATTCAAGTGTCTCTCTTTTGGTTAGAAACTCTAACCAAAATACCATTTTAAAATGTTTTAAAGAATTATTCTTCTAAATCATGCTCATTAATGTCCATATTTTAAAAATGGTTTTAAGGATTTATTTATATGGACATTAAAGTTTTAAAATTAAAACTCCTTTTAAAAGTTTCAAAGTGGTATGGGACACTTTGATTCAAAAATATACTTTTAAACGGCTTCTTGACAAATAGTGTGACTTTTAAATGTTTTCAAGAAAAGGGGGATATTTCTCTCAAATAGTTTTGATGATTATTTTCATCTATGTAAACATCCTTCATTATTATTGATTGAGGTTAATGTGATACAATACAATCTTCCATATTGTATCGAATGAATTATGTTTGACTGTGGATGTGCTATTTTTATACCATTCATGGTTTGTGGTGAAAGTATTGACATTTCGTATGCTAGTTTAATACGAATGTTTACGTTATGTTTAAACCTTTTCATATGGGAATGCATTGGACTTAATAAGTGACGGGTGGAGCCCGCTATAGCTCCTCGATGCATCGGTAGGTCTCATGAGACAAACTAGTGTCTTGGCACAAGGCCTTGGCAAAATCTTATTTGTAGTCTTGGCACGAGGCCTTGGCTATGTGGTTATGATAGTCTGGAATTATGCATTCCATCATTATGAAAGTGGTTATTGATATTGCATGTGATCATTCGACTAGTAGAATATCCATGTGAGTAAGTAAATGGCATTATTTCATTTTACCTTTGCCATTTTATGCTGAAGTTCAAGTTTAAAAGGCTTTTGTTTTAGTTATAAATTGCCTTAAGTGTTTATGCTTATTTATGAAAGCTTCTGCTATAATGTTATCCTTACTGAGCATCCGAGCTCACCCCTTTCAATGTTTTATTTTTTTCCCCAGGATTATGAAGAAGTAATTTATGAATGACCTGCAGGGATAGTATGAGGGGATATAAAGACAAGATGTTTTTTTTATGATGTAATGTAAAAATTTATGGATGTATCTAGTTATTACAAGGCTACTAAACTAATCGGTCTTTCGAGACTTGATCTTTCTCGTGATCATGCCAATGTTATGTAATTAATGCACCGACTCTGGGTAGCTGGGGTCGGGGCATTACACTATAGGTATAAAGTTTGAAGCTTATTTATAATATAATTTTATCCAACATGATTTTATTGCACCATAAACCCCACAATAAAATGCTTCAATTGAATGAAACATTATAATCTTAGTAGAGATTGATTGAATGATATTAGTGGATCAAAATTCTTTCCGATTATTTTGGAGGCAAAAAATTGGGATAGCAATACCTTTTCAAAACAATTATTTATGTCATATATATTTATATATTTGTATATTTTAAATTTACTATATCAAAACTTTTTTCATTAATAATTTAAGTTTGTTTGGTATTCTATGTATCATAAAAAGGTAAAGTAGATAAAAAAGGAAATTTTGAGAAAATGTTTTGGATGTATTTTTCTATATTTATCCTTGAAATATTTGGAAATATATATAATATATAAAAGTAAATAAGAAATATTTAGGATAGTAATAATATTAAGGTGTTTAAAAATAAATAAAATGAGTATTTAAAGTAACCAATGAGTTTCAAAAGTGATAAATATGAAGAAATATTTATTGGAAGGAATTATGATATCTATGAAATGATGAATATTTGATTGATTGTCTTGGTTAAGATGATGAATCAACCATATCAAGTGATGGAGAACTACTAAATTCGGTTTATCCAAGGTTTATAAAGAATTTTTAGCTCAATAATATCATTAGTGATCATGAACAAGTTGTTTAATGCTGAAGAACTTTGGGAATAATAACACATGACTCATTGTTTTCTCAAGTAAAACAATGATATGCTACTAAATTTTGAATCATCATGAATAATATAATTCTTTGAAAGAATAATTGGATTATATTTATAAAAAAACACTTTTTTAGTGGTTCTAAAGTTATTGAATGTTTTTTATTGGAATAACGTGGGTGTTTTGTAACATGTTGATTGAATTGTGTAGAGCAATGAAAAATAAATCAAGGATTATTTATAAATATTTTTCTTAGGTTAAAATAATATACATTGATGAGACATTTTATATAGATACAAATCATAATACCGAAATGATGTTTTTTAAATTTATACTCAAATTTGATATTAAATATTCTAAATAGATGTCAAGTTATCCTTGCTAAATAAAAAACATGAAGTGAGAGTTTAAATAGAGAAACCCAAATGATTATTTCATAGAGATGATGAAATATGAGATTTTAGGTTGAATAAATCACTACATGGGTTAAAAAAATTCTTTAGGGTATGATATTTGAAGATTAATTCATGCTTGAAGACACTAAATTTTAGAAAAATTAGAGTGGAAAATAACTAATATATTAATGAATCTGATAAGATTTCTTGTATTATTATTGTCTATATTGATGATATTATTTTATTTGGTAATGAATAATGTTTTTCAAGGATTTTACCACTAAAATGAAGAATATTTTTGAGGTTTTGATGTCGGGAGAAATGAAGTACTTCTTGGGAATTTAAACATTGAAATATTAGAATATTATATTCCATTAACAATAGAAGTATTCTTGAGAACTATTAAAGAATCTTGAAATGAAGGAAACCAAATAAATTTATACTCCTTTATAAGTAGGAATAAAACTTTCCAAGGATAATAATGATAAACATGTGAATCAAATGGATCTTGTAAGAATTATCGAATGTTTACTATATTTTATTTATTCGACATCAAAAATTATATATTCTGTAAAATTATGTTCTCTTTATCAAAGTGTACCAAGGGAATCTCAATTGATTACAACTAAATGGATTCTAAGATACGTAAAAGTTTCTCTCGATTTTGGGATAACATATTACAATAGAGGGGAGTTAGATCTATATAGATTTATGAAGTTTATAAGTGTTGAAAATGATAAATGGTTGGATTTAAATTTATAATATTTTCATATAATCTCAATGAAATTGACACAAATCCTTTAATAAGATTGTAAGTATTGTTTAAAACTAAATACATATCATGATTATTTTATTTCTTATTTTATTCCTTCTCTCTATGGAAATAAATGACCCCACAATAGATCATGTTGACATTTTCATTACTTTTAGAATCCAACTGATAATTTCTCTACCGATATCCACATGTTTTCCACAAAACCTTGAATTCTTTTCTTGATATCTTGGGTGCTAACATGAGGGAATCATGTGAATCAGAATATATATTTTTTATAGTTTGAAAATATATCTTTCTATATCTCTTAATAATATTGAGAGGATAATTAACATCACAATCTTCTATAATCACTATAACACATACTAGTATTAAAAATTTGGACTATATTAAAATAATAAAAATAAGTTATTCTAGTTTAATCCCAGAAAATGTTCTATGTCAATTTTCTTTCAAATAATTTTAAAATAATCATTATTTTTTTTATTATGAGATATCTTAATGAAAACTCGTTCTACCTATCGCTAAATAATAATACAAACTAATAATATTTTAAAGTGACATGTAATATTAAAATATAAATAATTAAACAATTAAATACTTATTTAAATGATATTGAAATACATAACACATGTTCCCGCAATTAAATAATAAAATTTATAATTTTATTTTATTAATATTGATCAAAAATAATTTCTTAAATAAAAAATAAAGATTTAAATGATAATAAAATATATATATTTCTAAGATCATTGGATCAACATGATTCCAATAATTAAATTATCAAATATTAAATAATAAAATATTCATTTTATAAAATAAATATTTACATACACATAAAATTTGACTAAATTTCTATTTTATTCAATTATAAATAAATAAATATGATATTCACTCTTCTCATGAATATAAAGATATTATATTTATTTATCCCATTAATAAATAAGATAAAAAAATTAAATCGCTTATTCTTGTTTTGAATAATCGTATTATTAAATTTGCAATATATATAACTTGGATAAATATTATTCACCAAACAGGGATTAAATTTATTTTTAAACATTATATTTTAGTGAATCTCATGATCTTATAGATAAACATACTGTGTGTCCCTCAAGGCTCTATTCTAAATGGAAGTTAGTCAGACCCCCGGACCAATATTAGTATCTAGAAACACATCATGAACCCCATACAGAAAAGATGAATCATCAAAATGAAAATCTCTTACAATTGCTACTATGTAATATAATATCACTTTCAATAGATCCCTCTATATAAATGATTAATACATGTTTCATAATCCTTTATATTTGACTGATATTTCTTTGAATTTCTGAAGGGAACGTGAATGTAAATTACCATGGTTGTGGATTTCATTTAGACACTTCTATCACAATAAAGGGACCAAAAATATATTCTTATATATTTTAAAAGGTCAAAACCATTTATTGACATTTCAATTAATATCATATCACTTGTGAAATATAGAACATATATAACCTCATTTCAGGCTCATTTCATTATATTTTTTTTTCAAACAATAAAGTACACGATTCATGATATAAATTAATAATGATCTCATGTCCAAGTACCAAAACCCATAATTCCATATAGGAATTATAATAAAAAAATAATACATGAGAATAAGTTTCAATGATTATGATCCCCTGGTCACTAAAAGTTAGACATCATTTGTGCCTTCTAAATGTAATGTATTTTGACTCTATGAAATATTTATAATATTATTGTCATTGAATATATACATTATCATTGTAGTATAAAAATATTATAAACCTTTTATGACATAATTAATCATTGTAAATAATTAAATTAATGTAATGGAAAAGAATAAACACTGTGATATAGGGGTAGCAGGTATATAAATACATTATCCAACAATAAAATGTATAAATTTAGTTGATTTAGGGACACCGACTCAAACACAAATAATTTTTTTAATGTTGATAGGGGTGAAAGTGTTGATGATATGAATTCTAAATCCTATGGAGTATTATTCTTGGGTGATGTGTTGGTATCTTGGTACAAAATAAAACAATTTCTATTACCTTGAGTACAATGGAAGTATAGTATGTTACTATAATATATGAAAAACCTAATTGATGTCATCTTTTTGGATTATTTTACCATGTGTAGTGTGGGTGAGAGATTTATAAATGTGGACGAGTGATTAAATGTTATGACATCATGATTAAGAGGTGTGGTTCCCACTTTATATTTAAAATTTTATATTTGAAAATTTTATAAATGATCACGTGGAAAATGTCATTACCAAACCATTTCTAAAGGATTAATTTCACAAGATGAGGTTGATAATGGGTTTTCAACTACCTTAATTAAAGGGAAAGGTATATTAATTATCCCATCTCATTTTATCTTTGACTTTATTTTTTAAAAGGTGGATATTACAACATAAGTTGAAATAATATATTTTTTTCTTTAGGGGGAGATTATATATAGGGTGATTTTTCAAATGGTTAAATCTATGAATTCAGTATGTGAAACTATGTTGGTGAATGTGTGAATTATTATAATGTGTTTACAATATATTTTTTATGGAACATATACAAAAATATTTTTTAAAATATTAATTGAGAAGAAATGTTTTGATGGCTGTTTAGAAGTGTGTGCAAGTGACACTTATGGAAAAAATTAATATTATTATTCATTATTGATGTTTTTATATCGATTCAGCTCATGTAGGCTTAAAATATTTGAATTATGATTAATTTTTTATCATGAGAGTTATTTTTATTAGGTGGATAACAAAAAAAATAACAAGGTGGGATTGTTGTGA
Organism: Viscum album; assembly: GCA_963277665.1. NCBI lineage: Eukaryota > Viridiplantae > Streptophyta > Magnoliopsida > Santalales > Viscaceae > Viscum > Viscum album. The sequence goes on along the minus strand of OY728138.1, from coordinate 1,464,559,097 downwards.
ATAAGAAGATGATTTAGTATAAGGGTATCCGATATGGTGTTTGTTTCACAAAGGGAGAGATTACTGGAATAAGATGTAGTATATTAGATGTGAGATTTTACATTGGTGTTGTTTCTTGTTTGAACGACAGTTTTAAATGCATGCGTTACATTAAAACTTAGATAAATTAAAATGATTCAGATTACGTGAAGGATATTTGGTAGTTTTAAAGAGGTTTCAACGAAAATAATGGAATTTGGAGATGTTTAAAGATAATATAAAACTTATTAATCTATGGAGTTATGATTAATATTTTATGCTCTATGTTTTTATGAAAAATGACTTATGGAGAAATAGAAACTGGAATTTTGGAATTCATGGTTAAATGATAACACTAAAACAATCCTTATCTTCCATAGGGAATATATTTATGTCATGGTCTAAGTGGAATTGGTATTGGTATTATAAAAAATGGGATTCATTATATAATGGTAGTTTTTCACTGTGACATTCATTTGTTAAAGTTGAAACACTTTTAATTTGAAACGTGAAGTTACTCTTTAAGAGAAAGTGTAATAAAACTATTGGTAAGCAAAAACAGATTACAAAATGCGAAAGGAGGGGATTTTTTTATAATCTTTATCAAAAAGATATAATAAGTCGGAAGGAATAGCATCCAGCCAAGTCATGCTTTGATGGACACCTTTGTTGGCTAGGGCATCAGCAACGACATTTGCTTCACGATAGGCATGAGTAGTGATAAAATCAATCCCATGGAGGAAATTAAGACAGTTTATCCAACGAGCTATGAGGGACCAGGCTAGGTGGATGCTGCCATTCCAGATGGCATGTATAATAGTGGTTGAATCACTTTAAATCCAAAGCTTTCTCCAGCCTCTTTGAAGAGTAAAATCAACAGCATGAATAACGCCAAGCATTTCTGCCTCCAAAGATGAAGAGTGACCACATCCAGCAAAGAAACAACCCTGACTCACATTGTTGTATCTCTAAAAGTTTATTAGTTTGGTTTTGTGAGAGCACATTATATAATTCAGACAACATTTTTATATAAAATTATTTCAAGGATAATCCCTACTCATTTGTACCCTTTATAAATAGTATATAAGGTGATATTAGGTTTTTCAGATGATTTTAATGACATAATGATTAATTTTGAATATTTAACCTTATAAATTCATTTTTCTCACTATAATTGTTTTTTTGGTGTGTGGTTATAGAAATAAGTGATTAGAATCATTAAAATTGAAGAAATAATAATGGAAAAAGTGATAAAATTATGAAAGTAATTCAATTTAATTGGTGATGAAGGTTATTTTATGGTGTAACATAAAATAAATTGATACATATATTCATCCCCCAATGTATCTTTGAGTAACCTAATACCTATTGGAATATAAATATTGATAATTGTACCCAGCAATCAATTATCCAAGTACTCTGGTTAACTGGTAGATAATAATATCCATTTCATAAGAATGCATCACCTACCAAACCCCTGATAAGATATATTATTTGTTAGATTTAACTATAATTAGAATAATATACTTCCCCAAATTCCTATAAAATGTAAGACCTCACATGTGAAAAACCTGGACTCCATTTTAGATCTCAACTAATGGACACAATATAAATTCTTTATAACTCGATCTCATTCTAATCCCACCTTGGTTAATAAAAATAAATGAGTGTGGCCTAAAAAGACTTCAAAAAGGTACATAGGATGTTGACTATAATTGAAGAAAAAATTTCATAAATGGGAGTATTTAACCTCTAAAAAAATACAGAAATATTATTAAATAGATTTTAATAACCAAACCATCCATAATAAGGAATCCGTAACTATCTAATATCCTTCACTCTAGTAAACATACCATTTGGTTTCTCATCAACACATTGTCTATCACATTGAACATTAATCTAATTCATTTTGGTTTCCTCCATTTACTAAAAGTAAAAATCATAGTGTGAATAACACTATTCATAGTGGGAAACTATATAATCTTGAAAAATAACTTATATGATATCTAATCCATGAAACCTTATTTTAAATATATAACACCTTAGGCTCAACCTAGTCCATTCATTGTCATTATTTAAATCCTTTATGATGGTTTGTAAAGAGTTTTTAAATTTACAGTGAATATCCCATGAGGGTGTCAAACTAGGTGTGTAACAAGACCCATTTTTGTGTACCAGGTGATAATGGAGTCAATCTAAATGTTCCCTTTCAGATTTATTACCCTTTGGCACATTTTTGATCAAGAATAATCTACATGTAGTATCCATACATGGATGTAATTTCTTGTAAACCACTGACTCTATCCTTTTCCAAAATTCTAATACATTTTCATATACATTGAATTATCCTTATAATTATCCTCATACATATCCCTTGATTTCTCCTTAATGTTTTCATATCCTAGTTTCCAAATTTTAACTAAACCCATCCAATTATACCAAATGTAAATACCCAAACTTCTCATACATATATATTACATATTATTAGATGAATATTTGTTATATCACACAAACAAACACATTAATATTATAAAGGTATAATTACTTTGGAGTCTAGAAAAAAAATGTTTTTATTTATTTAATGATCTTCAAAATATCCCATAAATATAAATATATATAGTACTCTTCTTAGAAAAACCCTACATAAAACCTTTCTTCAAAAAATGGTGAAACGAAATATAAGAAATGGTATGCTCAGATGCTTAGTTTGGGTAAATCAGAGGGATACACAAGCATAAATTGATCATAATGTTTTGGGAACATGTGTATAATATTTTAAAGACATACCTTTCATATCATGATTATAATGTTGTGTCATGGATAATGGTAGTTCATAATTCATGAATGATAAGGAAATCAAATACTATGAAACCTGAAAACGTAAAATTGGCATAAGAGCTATATTTATGGAGACAAATAACCATAAAACATCATTACATTAGTAATTAATGATCATTTCCAAGGATATCATAGTCAAATGGGCTTACTCCCCGAACTATCATAGTAGTCAAGGTTCACTCCCAAGACTATCATAGTATAAAAATTCCCTTAATAAATTGGGTTTAGTCCCCATTCCAGTCCTATTTATCCAATGAGATATCACTATTTACCCAATGCATTTTAGGGTGACATAGGTCACACCTATCACATAATGAAAATCATACATACATATTCGGTAAGATAAAAAAATTCATCATATTATAACCATGAAAAGAAATGTATTTCATATGAATTCCATCATAGCATAACTCGTGGAAATGAAATGGGTTTCATATACATTTCATCATTTCATCATAGCATAACCTATGAAAAAATAAGCAGGTTTCATAATCATTTAATCATGGTATTACTCATAGAAAAGAAATGGGTTTCATGAAATTCTACTCATGATAAACATAAACCATTTGGAAAAATAACAATAATGGTATCCTTATATCACATCCCCAATAAAGTATAAGTAAAATCAAAGGATGCAATCTTATATGGAAAATTATTTTGAAAGGACACATAGAAAATTTATTGAGGAAAATAAATTTTCTTTGAAAATAAATTTTTAAAACTACAAATTCAAAAACCATATTTTAAATCACTTTATTTGAAAATATACTTTTAAACTTATAAAGGAATCTTGAAAAATCATTTAGAACATTTTTAGGCTAAAATATCATTTCCACTTTAATTTGTTAAACATAATACATTTTAAAAATCCTATTATTTGAAAAAAATTAAAATTATAAAGGAATATTCAAAGAAAATAATGTCCATGATGATATAAATCATTTTCATGACATAATAATTGAAATAAATATTTATTTCACATTTTCAGTAAAAGACAAATGGGTATTATTTTTGAAAATGACATGGAGATTCCTTTTAATCAATTTTTTTTTCTAAAAAATAACATAGGTAAAATTTAAATTAATAAATCATTTTTGGAATGTAAATTTTTTTTGAAAACATTTTTATTAAATATGTTTTTATAATAAAAAGGGTTTTTGACCGAAGAGAGGCATAAATGCTATTTTTCTTAAAAACACCATTTTGAACTCTTGAGCACATTGAGAGTAAGATAAAGGGAAACATGTATTATATAGAAATAACCAAAGTATAATAAAATATATTAGTTTTTGAGCAATTTATCATAATATTTCATCATTTGAAGTATAATCCTGAGAAATCCGGATAAATGAATATATTGTAACAGAAAACCCTTACCACTTTGGTAACTTTTAATCGTAAGCCCTAGGAAAAAAAGTTAAATGAAACTTATAATATCCTGAGAATAAATAAATTATTTATATTACATGTCAAATGGGATGTATATACACCACACAAAAAAAAGATAGGTGCATAACATAACTTATGTCTCAAAGTAGGAAAACTGTGAAACAAATCCGTTACCGCTTCAGTAATGCCTTAAGTCATAAGCCCCATTAAAGAATTAAATAAAATGAAACTTTAAATATAATAAAGTGAATTATATTCGTGATAAAAATGTAAAAAGGTCAATATATACACCACAAAAAATAAATGAGTGGTGAATATGGTATATGTCTCTCTAAAATAAAAAGAGAAACTAGAAATCCATTACATTAAGTCTCGACTTTCATCGTACATGTTAAAACCTCCTATATAATAAATTTAAGTATATTATAAATCTATTTCAGAAACAAAAATACATACATACATACATACATACATATATATTACTATATATGATTTACTTTTGACCTTTTATTTCTTGTTTATTAACAATTCCATGTTAAAGTCATGTTTTAGTAAATAACTACCTTATTTATCATGTATGATTAAATTTGTTATTTTTTGTCATATTAATTTGATCATGGTTCAATAATATAAATAATTATATACATCATATAAATATAATATATATTCAGTATATATTTACTAGAGTAGTCCACAAAAGTTTTAGATAGAAAATTAAATACTATGTTCAAAGAGAAGGTAGGTCATACGTAGAGATGAATGTTGAATTCATTTTATCGCGAGATTAAAACAAAGGAAAATAATCTGTTTAATGTATAGAATAATTTCCATGTTATATAAATATCAAATATTTTCATTAAACACATCCTTATTACCTTCCATGTAAATTGTGAATTAATCACCTCCCTTCTCTAGGAGGTAGTCTGCCGTATAAACAAGAGACATTATCATATTTCCAAGGAATGGAAAGTAAGAGGGTATATGTGATATAATAATTTAAAAATTATAAATATATCACATATATATAATATAAAAATTTAATCCATCATTATATCCATCTGTGAGAGGTGGTAATGAAAAAACAATGACATCAGTTCATGAGGCGGTAGTCTGCCGTACACATGAATGATGATTTCATAACCATTTTATTCATGGGGAAAAGGATATAGATTATTAAATTCACAAAATAAAATATTTTTAAATGGAATATAATAAGGTTATTTTATCATAGTGTTTTAATAATAATTTAATAATTAGGATGAAGAAATAAAATAAAACTATTGGTTAGGGATGTTACCTCATCTTAAGAAAAATTCTTTTGGTTTAGACCAAGAGGATTCTTAGGTTAGATTTCTGACCAAAATAAGGATTGTTTGATGTGATGAGGGAATTAGGGAATTTATTTTGGGTAGGTATTGTCAGAGGCAATTGGTTTTGTAAGTGTGAGTAAGATAGGTTAGGCGGTGGACATTAATAAGTGAGGTGAGTTTCACACTTGTAATTTTTAAAAATAAAAATCTATGTCCACCTTTTTCATATGAAAAAATGATAAAAAATTGAACATTATAGAGAATTAGAATTTATTAGGTCTAAATATGGTCATAAAATGGGATTTGGAAAATTTTATGTCATTTCTAACCCATATCTTTACAGTTTAACCACCTGATAAACCTATTTTTACCTTTATCATGGTAAATAATTATTACATTTTTTACTATTAATTATGGTTAAAAATTAAGTTGAACTTATTAGAAAATAAATATTATTTTTATTAAAATATGGAATCCATTTTTCCAAATTATATTCATAAAATTTAAAATAATTAATTTAAAATTAATCCCATAGACATGATGAGAAAGCAGGTTTTCAACGACAAAATATTCAAAATTTTAAAAAGTTTTTATATAAAAATTAAATATGAAAATTATTAAAATGAAATAAATGGGATTAATATAAATATTACTGAACTAAATTTACATTTAAAACTATAATGAAACAATTTTTATGTTTTAATATGATTTAAAATAAATGAAGATTCTAAAAAAACCTGTATTTTTCACTATTCACTATAAAAACGTTCTTTTAATAAAATTATAAACAATTCCAAGATAATATTTTCATGTAAATTTCAAAAAAAAGGATTATTTTTTAAAATAAAAATTATAAATATATTAAAAACTACTTTAATGATTTTTTCATAGAATGTAATAAAAACATTTTTTGAAGATAATTGTATTTTCAAAACAGATAAATACTTTTCTAAAAATTATATACCTTTTTATCAATATATTTTAATTTATGTAAAACAATTATACATAATATTTAAAAATTAGTTATTACTATTTGTATCACTAAGTTTAATTGGTAGGTTATAATATTCATGTCTAAATAATAATATTAATAATATATAATGATTTGTTAAAACTGAGTATATCGTGTAACAAAAGATAAATTTAGTGTTGTTTGTAATGGAAGCTTAACTCGATGTTGTGTGTAACACAAAATATTTAAATGATAAAATTTATTTTAAAAAATATTTCATAAAATATCATGGTGTTACATTATACACCCTTATAAAAAATTACATCCTTATAATTTGAGTTGGTGCTTTGTGGGGTTTACATTTGAAAATTTCTTCAAGGGAAAACCACCTCATAAAAATAGGTAATAAAATTTCATATTGAAAAGAGAGAAATAGATGTGATGAGGTCATCTAGAATAACTCATAATAAGTTTCTAAATAAGATAATATAAGCAGGGAGTGAAAATTTGGACATAGAAGAAAACAGTAATTTCTAAATAATGACACAGAGTTACAGAGATCATTGATCATAAGAAAGTGAATGATCATGTGAAAATCAACAACCATAAAAACATATACCAAAAAGGTGTGAAAAAGGTCATTGATTTCATAAAAAATGATGTCAGTAGGAGAAATATTTATTTCAAGATAAATTTCCTAATGTTTAGAAATTTTCATGAGAATATATACATAGTTTATTCCATTCCATTTGATACACACAATATCATCCTTTGGTTGTTCCTTGATCAATTTCCATGTCATCACTTAGTATAAGAGATTATTTTTTCATATCTGAAGCACTAATGAATAATAATATCCATAAAAGAATAATAATTCATTCTTTCTATCTCTAATTATTATAAAAAAGCGTTAGCATAGGTTATGTATACATATTCATATGGTGAAATAATTCAACTTAAACTGTACCATGAATGGTTAACATTATGACCTTTCCAAAATTAATTTCTTTTAAACATGGTAAATAAATTTCCCAAAATCAACTTAACATTAATTCCATAAACAACATAAAGTATCTCTTAATTTCACATAGAAAATATGTGAATATATTTATCATATATTATTATAAAATATGGTAATATCCTAGATTACCATAAAATTTTAATTAAAGCATACATACTTCCTTATTACACGAATAAAATTACATATTGTTGAATATATTCCATAAATCCAAAAAACAATTAAAATCCATAAATAATAACATAAAACACTTTTACATAAAATCATTAATCAGTTAAAAGGTAATCAATAATATCAAATTTAATATTTACATATCAATCATATCTTTATCAAAACTACACATAATTTACTCAACACTAAGAAAATATTAAGTGTTATATTCCCTTAATTAAAATGTCACCTTACCCTTAAATCACTTTTCTAGATCATCAGAACCATTTAACATATACTTGAAACTCATTAATTCAAAAATAATGTGGGAAAATCCTTTCAAATTTCATGATTTTAATAAAAAAATACAGTTGAAAAAAATATAATTATTTGAACCCTAATACATAAACAAATCAATCACCCCACTTTATTCATACACCATTAATGGGCCTTCATTATATTATTCCTGAACACTTGTTTCCTTTAATATGTCATTTTTAGTATAATTATCATCAATAATATAACCATTACTCATACAAAATTTCTGATTATCTTCATGAGGATTCCCTCTAGGACATCAAACAAGTTCCTTATAAGGATATGAGTCACTGAGGCTGGTGTGTGTGTGTGGGGGGGGGGGGTGAATCCTTGATCAATATTTTTTTTATAAGAAAGTTCCTTACATTCTTTTTAAGAAAACATTCTTAACCTATGAAATCGTTTTTGTGTTATGGTCCACTAAAATATAAATGTGAACCTCACATATTATATGCTTCAAATATAACGACAAAGAAATCGATGATATTTATAAGGTTCAGTAAAAGGAAACACTCCTTTCTATGTTGGTTAGTTTCCCCAACATGGGTTCCTTTTATAACTTTTTTATATAATACAATGGCATAGGTAGAAAATAGTTTTACATCCTATTAGTCAACTTTACTGCTATATTTATTCATACCCCTAACTATCCTTTTTAACATCCCCCTTCTTTAAAACTGGTTATACACCCCATCAAGGAAGCATTTTTAGAAACTAGTTATACCCCCATATACAAGACCCTTTCTTATTTTTTTGTGATCCACTTTAGAATGTTCTTCAACTCCTCTATAAGTAAGGTGGATCAAATTTACCTGTGTAAAATCTTCAAGAACATCAAAAATTATTTTGATAATTTTTTGGTCCTGAAACTTTCATCAGATATTTAAAAAATCTAAATATGATCAAACTCTACATTCTATAATTTCAGTCAAGAAAAATTATAAAATGTAAGTTCATTCAACGTCCATCCAGTAACCTTTGTATGATGGTCTCCATTCTATGTAGCATGTCTGATCATGTTCTATTCCTTCTTCAACTGAGTATAAAATAAATCGGATACTGAAAATTGCTCTAGCTTATAGAACTCTATCTTATGAAATATCGTCCAATGGATCTCACTCTGATGGAACTTTCTCTAGTGGCTCTCCATTTAGTGGATATGTATTCGATGGATCTCACTCCGATGGATCTCTCTTATATTGATCTCACAAATGATTGATCTTCAATTTTCTCAGCTTCAACGTAAAAGAAAACTTTTGTTAGGATCTGAATCTATCACAAAAATGTTATAGCATCAACTTTTCACTGATTTGAACATCGTACCATAAAATGTACTATGTAATTATATTTACAGGTTCTCCATAGTGAAATTGGTGGAAAAAATATTCTTTTCATGCTCACTAAAATATTTATAAATCTAAATTTTCTGTTCATTTGAGATCCATCTTTTACCACTTCAACTCTTCTCAACTCTTCTGATGACTTCTCCAAACTTATAGAATCTTCAAAACTCTTCCCAAATTCAAAATCATCATTATAAAAAAAGATAATTCCCAAAACACATCATCTATAAAGTCTTCTTGACTCACTTGAAACATAATCACTAATCAAATAAAATTTTGTAAAAAAAATGTTTGAAATGTATTTTATATTGATCTTGAATCATTGATGAAAAACAACTTGATTTCTCACTTTGATGCATCAATCCAATAGAAAATGGTTGACTATATTATTTTAGATTCTAAATAAATTTGTTTCTTTTAACCAATTTAGTAGAAACTCAACACTTTTGGAAACTAATTTGTCCATATGCTTTGTCTACTCATATGAATCTGATCAAATTGTGTCTGATGGAACACATATTCTGATTCTTTATCAGTGTGATTGAAAACAAAAACATTAATTTCTCTCATTCTGCATCTTTAGAGGATTTTGTATCTATAAGGTAGATGGATCATCTAATGGTGCATCTGATTTAGCATCCAATCCAAAATCAGATGGTGCATTCAATGGTTCATGTGATGAATTGTTTTTATGAATAAAAATAGAAACCCTAATTCTCACACTTTTCACCTCTAAATCATTCTGATGAATTGGTTCATTAGATTTATTATTTCGATCATAAAGATTTCAAATTATCAGAATTCTAAAAAATTATCATTTCCAATTTTTTGGACAACTTCTACATTCAGTGCTCCTTGGTCCAATGTACTGTTCCTGTAACACTTCAATGTTTGAAACTTTGGAAACTTGTATTTCTCTTTCCTTCTAAAAACTACATCTATATAAAAATTTAATTTTAGAAATTATAGAAACATTTATTTCTCTTTCCTTCTACAAACTTCATCTTATATCATGATACTTTTGTGATTTATTAACATTAAATTATCAGCAAAGTATCATCATATTTACTTTGATCAGAACTTGTGTATGATCTTCGGATTTTAGAAATCATTGTATGAATGGTTTTAACAATTTTTTTTCCATTTTCCATCACCTACAACTTCCAAAATTCTTCATATTTATCTATTTACAATAGATACAAAAAAACACAACTTAGGCCTTACAATATCCACCTTTTTGTTTTTTTCAATAGCCATTTAAAACATCAAACAATGTCATCATCAATATGTATACTCATCTGAATCCCTAACTGATTTTTTCATATTATTTATCCCCAAACATTCTTCTCTATATTATTGACAATCAAATTCAAAGGGTTCACTGATTAATTTTTCAGATTTTCTTTTATTGAACAATAGTATCACTTGATTCCCTTAAAAATAACCTTTTACTAAACATCTCTAAGTCAACATTGGTGAACTAGGTGTAGAAAACACCAGTGTGTAAGAAAAGTGATCAATGCTTTCCAGGAATTTTTTTCATCTAATAATTTTCCTTATGCTTGTTTCCACATTATCATATCAATATAAATGTAAGAAAAATTGGTTATGATAAAAAAATAACATTCACCTATCTCAAAAAACATGTAAAATAATTTAAAGTGTATAAACACAACTTTCTAAATTCGATTTTTCTTAACCACATTACATTTTTTTGCAAGAAATGTAAGCGACTCAGACCTCAACTTCAAATTTACTCACCCTCAATGGTATCCCTAAACTTATTTTTGTGAAACATATACAACACTCACCCATCTTCCTTCCTTTAAATCCTCCAATTTCATATAAATGAGTATAAATAATCAAGTATATTGGGAATAAGAATGAATATCAGTAGTTTGTTAGAAGAAACATTTAGAATGAGAATATTCTCTCAGTCATAACACTTTCTTCTTTCTCTTGAAATTTTCATTAGATTTGTTTTATTCCTTCTATTCAACCATCTCATATTTAGTAATAGATTTATTTTGATTTATAGAATCTTTAGATGAAGCTTTCAACACTTCTTTAACTCTTTTAACATCATTGTTACATTGAGTTTCTAACATCTTCTTCATGATTTACTCATGGGATGTAAATATAGTCATACAAAGTTTAGTGACATTCCCATCTTGATCACATCAATTTTAATTTTTTTGAATATTTAAACCAATATATTTTGATGTATTTTTATTAAATTTATTCTTATCTTTATAAAACCTTTTATTCTATTTTTATCTAACTATTTTTAGTGATTTTTATAACTTTATATCCATAGAAACTTATTATGGAAAAATAAATAATAATTTTTTATTTTCTTTCTCATTATTTTTTACTTTGATCAAATTTATTGAAGTACTAAACTCTCTCTAGTTTTTAATTTTTCATTGTTGAGGATTCAACATTTTTCACCTTTTGAATTATTTTCCAGTACGAATTTGTTTTTAGTAAAATTTGATATTATTTTCTCATAATAACTCCCCTTGAATCATACCTATTTCTTAGAAGATACATGTTGTACCAACATGAATAATCTCTTTGTCCAAACATTCCACAACAACAATAATGAACTATGAATCTTGATCTTTTGGACTGATAGTAAAATATCTTTATACTTTTTTTTGTTGCTTATTCATAAATCATGGTACACTTTTCTTAGGGGGATACTTTCCCTAAGAATTTCATTCCTTTTTAGTGGATGATGATTTCTCACAAATATTCATTTTTAGCCTATTATATTAGTAGAAACAGATGTAAATTGTGATTATGTTTAAGAAGAAACAACCCGCTTCTTTGAACTTTTATTTTCACCATCTTTGGAAGTTTCACATTTATAATCTAATACATTGGTGAAGTATTCTCTCATTTTTTTTATCACAATTTGTGTTGTAAGAATCATTTAGTGTGATTCTAAAAAATCCTCTTATTTCATAGAAAAACTATATTTCAAAATATTTAATATCTTCTTAAATATTGTGATATTAAACTTGTTATATTTAGTTTATTAAGTAATTTTAGTTTCAATTATGTTATTATTCTTATCACAAACTTATTTTTATTTATAAATATTCAATTTCATTTAAATATCACAATTTTGTATTTTCTATGTTCTAATCAAAATGTTGTTTATTTCTTATATCATGATTTGATCACCATTCTGAAATGTTATATCTTTAACATCATCCTTAAAATTCCATCTTTCTTACTTTTATTGATTATTCTAATCAAGTGTTATTTCCAATTTTTTTCATAATAATCTACTCAATTTGAGTTATTTATTCACAATCATTATCACTTCTTGATGAAATACTTCCTTTTATAACTTGATCTATAGATTTGACTTAATGATGAGATTCATCACTAGATGAGGAATCATCCTTCTTTCTTCTACTCAAATAACTTATATTCTTATTTCATTAGTATGTTTTTACTTATGTTTCTTCCACTTTTGTTTCCAATATTTCTTATCATCTTATTCAGGCTCATACTCGATTTTTTTCCTAGGATTTTTTTTTGTAAAATTTCCTTTCCCTTCACAATTCCCACATTTGAGATAATTTTTACCGTTTCTCCTCCAATTTCCCAGGTTGAATATTTCATAAAGGAGATCAATAATTTTGATGAAATCATATGCTTCTTTTTCTTCTTATGAATTACTAAATTATTTTACAACTTATTTATCTCCATTATTTACCTTAAAAAATGCTTTCAAGGAATTTTATTTCTCATCCATTTTCTTGAAAGTAGGAGTTTTTATCATTTTATATTCCATAAGAATATTCTTATGTTCCTCCAAGGATAAATATTCATGATGTTATAGTGCTAAGACTTTCGCATCAAATTTATCTGGAAGTTTTCTCATAAATTTATTAACAATAGTAGTGTCTTCCAACTACTCACTAAAACCACTTATGTTGTTTACAAACCTATTTAGTATTATAAATTAATCATCAATAATTTCTTCATCAACATTTTTTGTATCTTTTAATATACTCCTCCATATTTGTAACATGGATTCTTTAACTTTATCATTTACTTCATAGGTTCTTCACAACTTATCCCTCATATTATTAGATTTTGGAAAACCCATAATCTTTTTATAAACACTTTTGATAAGGGCCATCAATATAGAATTATAATATTTTCCACCAGATTCTAAACTTATCTAATCAATCGACTTCATAGTAACTTCATTAATGGGAGGAAATCCGACTATTTTTGCATCTCTAACTTTAAATCCAAGAGAAATAAGATAGGGTAACATCCTATTATTCTAACTATGATAGTTTTTCCATCAAAAATAAGAACACCCCTATTGTTTACTAAATTGAAATTCTCCATTCTCAGATATGTATATTTCAGAGGGAACCTTATTTTATACCAATTGAAGTTCCCTATAAGGATTGAGATCACTGAGTGGGGGGGGGGGTTGAATTAGTGATCAATTTATCTTTTATAATAAAGTTTATTAACTTCTTCTTAAGAAAACTTTTATAACCTATAAAAACATATTAAATTGAAGATACTCCCAAATAAAAATCTCAAACCGACCTTCTATATGAATAAAATAGAAATAGAAAGTATCACACAATATTTACATGGTTTAGTACAGATTCCTACTTCTTTCAATATTGGTTAGTCGCCCCAACATTGATCCATTTATTAACTTATTTCCAGAATAAAAAGGAATAACCAACAAACAGTTTTACAACCCAGTAGTAAATTTTACTACTATATTTTGGTATACCTCCCCAACTATACCTTTCATATCATCCTTATTCACATTCCATTATACACCCTAGAAAGAAAAACATTTCTATAACTAGTAATACCTCCCCAAATACAATATTCCTTCTTACTAATTTCTGATCCACTTTAGGATGTTATTTAATTCATCTATATGTAAGATGGATCAACATCACCTATGTATAATCTTCAAGAACCTCAAAAATTCTTTTGAAAATATTTTGTCTTGAAACATCCTCTTGATATTTAAAAAATTTGAATATTTTCAAACTCAACATTCCAGATTTTATGCCCACAAAACATACTTAGAAAATGGTAGTCTATTGAACCTCCATTTGGTAACCTCTATCTGATGGTATCTCTCTGATATAGCAAGTCAGATCCTATGCTCTTCCTTCTAAAACTGAGTAGAAACTCAATCGACAACTGAAAATTTATCTTACTGGAAAAACTCAATCCAATGAAACAATGTCTGATGGATCTTTCTCTAATGGATATTTATTTGAAGGATATATATATGATGGATCTCACTCAGATATATGTCACTCTAATGAACCTCTCACTACATGAAAACTGCCACTAAAAATGTTTCCGACCGCCATTTCACGGCGGTTTAAAAACCGCCGCAAAATGTGTTATTTTATTTATAAATTTTTAAATTTTTTCAAGGATTAGGGGTGGTTTAAAAAAAACACCACGAAATGAAAGAAAAAAATTAAAAAAAATCACGAAAAATAATATATTGTTATATAAATATATTTATATTGAAATAAATATAATATTTATATTTTAAATATGTTTTAGATAATTATAAATAGACTACCACATTTAATATATATGAAATTTAGTGAAAATGGATTATAAAAAAATTTAAAAAATATTTTTAATTAATAATTTGCTAATTATGATGGAGTAGTAGTCATTTAATAACAATTTGAAGACTAAAAAAATTAAAAAATTAAAAAAAGATCCAAAATATGTTGAAGATGGAACTTGAACTTTAAACAACCATAACTTTTGATCTGGGTGTCCGTTTGAGCTCTACCATATATTAAATCGAAACCTGCGACGAACTATATGCTGTTGTGACCTCGGGGAGCCCAAGTCATCGTTTTTTGTGGCCAAAATAGGCCTAGAAGGCCTCCAAAACTGAGTTTTTATTCGGGGTACCCCGATTTGTTAACATTCAAAGATGTATAGCTTCTAATCCGGATGTCTGTTAGGCCTCTACCACATATCATATCAAATATTGTTTCATTTTATTCAATTTTACTAGTTGTGGAGTTGAAATGGGCTTCTATATTAGAAGTTATGGTTTTTTAAACATTCTATGGCTTTTTAAATACACATATATTTTATTTATTCGTAAATATATATATCTGTGTGTGTGTCTCTGTGTGTACGTTATATATATGAATTTATTTATTTATTTATTTATAAACACACATAAAAACTATTTTATAAATGTATTTAAAACTAATATTATAAATATATATTAATGGTTGCTCTATTTATTACTATTTATTTGGGTTTCCATGACTTGTTATCTTTATCAATGGTTTTTTGGGGTTATTATGATGATTGTGTTGAATTCTTAAGGGGTTTTCCAGAGTTGTTATGAGTTGTCATGAGTTTTCATGCATTCTCATGCTTTCTAATACTTCTTCATGCTTCTCTATCTGTTTTCATGCGTTTTCATGATTTTTCATCCCTTATCACACCTTTTCATACTTTTTCATGTGTTTCATATATTATATATTATATATTATTATTTATTTATTGTTTATTATCTATTATTTATTATTTATTATTTATAATTATTAATTATGTGTTATTAATTATTAGTATTATTATTTATTATTTATTATTTATTTATTATTTAATATATATTTATTATTATCTCTTATTAATTTTTGTTTATTATTTATTATTTATTATTTATTATTTATTTAATTATAATTATTAATTATGTGTTATTTATTATTATTTATTATTTATTATTTATTATTTATTATTTATTATTATTTATTGTTTGTTATTATTTATTGATTATTATTGATTATTATTTATTAATTATTATTATTTATTGTTTGTTATTTATTATTTATTATTTGTTCTTTATTATTATTTATTATTTATTATTTATTATTTATTATTTATTATTTATTTATTTATTTATTACTATTTATTATTATTTATTATTTATTATTATTTATTTATTGTTATTTCCTATTTTTTATTTATTATTATTTATTGTTTATTATTTAGTATTTATTGTTTATTATTTATTTGTTTATTTATAATTATTTATTATGTGTTATTTATTATTATTATTATTATTTATCATTTATTATTTATTATGTGTTATTTATTATTTAAAATTATTTATTGATTATTGTTTATTATTTATTATTTATTATTTATTATTTATTGTTTATCATTTATTGTTTGTTATTTATTGTTTATTATTTATTATTTATTATTTATTATTTATTATTTATTATTTATTATTTATTATTTATTATTTATTATTTATTATTTTAATTTCATAATTTTATTATTTTATTATTTTATTATTTTATTTTCACAAATAATATAATTTCTGTAAATATTATTATAATTTATTTGTTATTTATTATAATAAACCGTAAATAATAATAAATAACCCAATAAATAACTAATAAATCAATAATTATTAATTATTAATTATTAGTTATTAATTATTGATTATTGCTTATTGTTTAATTATTATTGTTTTTATTTCTATTAGTTATGTTTTATTTGTTTTTTCAATTAGTATATATAAGTATATTAAATTCTGTTTATTAACCACATGACAAGCTTACTAGAGTGGTAAAGCCTTTGGAAAATATGCTAGAGGTTAGGGGTTCAAATCTCAACAAATACAATATTTCTTTATATTGCATGGGCATGTGGCGGTTTAAACTGCTGCTAAAAACCACCGCAAAACGTTCTACGACGGGTTTAAAAACCGCCGCGAATAGTTTCCCGACGCACGATTTAGCAACGGTTTTTCAAAACCACAACCAATAGATTTAGCAGTGGTTTAAACTGCCACGAAACGGGGAAAAAACCACCGCTAAATCCTTATTTTGTTGTAGTGTCTATCTGATGGATCTCTCTATGATATATCTCACTCCAATGGATCTCTTAATTTCTCAACTTCAACCTAAAATCAAACTTTGGTTATGTTCTTAGTATTTCACAAAAATGTTAGTGAATCACCTTTCCTTATATATGAACAATGTTACTATACAATGTAATGTGTACTTCTATTTATAGGTTCTCTAAAAGTGAAATTCGTAGCTAACCAAATTATTTTCCTCCTAACTAAAATTTTTATATCTATAAATTTCACATTCATTTGTACTTTATCTTTGTCTATTTCAACTCTTCTCAACTCTTCTGATGACTTCTCAAAACATATAGAATTATCAAGACTCTTATCAGATTCTGAATCATCAGTCTAAAAATGATAATTTGGAAAATGAATCATTTTTTAATTCCCCTTATCTCACTTGAAAATATTCACTCATTATATCACATTCTATAAACAAAAATATGTTCGATGAATTTTATTTTTCTCTTGACTCATTGGATAAAACAAACTTGAATTGCCACTCGGATGTTACAAGCCTATTGAAAAATAGTTAACTTAATTGTTGAAAATCCTAAAGACTTTAGTTTCCTCTGACCACTTTAGAATTAACTAAAAACTTATGATAACTTTATTATTTTTAAGATCTGTCTACCCATCTGTATCTAATCAAACTATGTCTGATAGAACTCATACTCTGATTCTTTATCGGTGTGACTGAAAGCAACAACTTTAATTTATTTTATTATTCATATTTATAGGATTTTATATATCTAAGGATGATGGATCATTTGATGGTGCATACAATCATAAATCCCATGTTGAATATGATGTATCACCCAATTTCAAATCTGATGGTGCATCCAATGTAGTATCAGATGGTGCATATGACGCCTTATTGGTAAGATTGAAGCCAACAACTATGATTTCTCACACTTTTCATCTTTGAATTATTATGATGGATTGGTATATTATATTTAGCAGTTCTATTATGAATATTGAAAACTTTACAAACTCCATCAAATTCCTATTTCCAGATTTCTGACAACTTATACATATGATGCTCTTTGGTCTGATGAGCTGTGTCCAGAATACATTAATGTTGAAAAATCCAAATTTTAATTTCTATTTCCTTCTAAAACTATATGTAATGCCCTGAACTGAGAAGCCTAGATCCAATTTATTATTTTAATACATTGGCATGATTACAAGGAATCAAATCCTGAAGGACTGACCAATTCAATAGTCTTGGAAAATTGATTACATACATGAACTTTACATTACAATTCAAAACATAATATGCAACATAGTTGATTATTTGAGAACAAAATTATTATTCTATAACAACCCCTCATATCAATCATAAAACACTTCTTAGAATCTTAGTAAAATAAAATGTAAGAAAGGGGTGAGCTCAAATTCTTAGTAAGGGTAAACAATTCAATAGAAGCTTTCACAAATGAGCATGAACTTTTAAGGAAATATATAAAACTAAAACAAAATCCTTTTAAAAATAATCTTCAACATAATATGGAAAGAATAAATCAAATAATTCCATTTAAAATTCACATGGATATTCTACTAATCAATTATTAACATTTAATAACAATAACTAATCTCATAATCAGGGAATTTATAATGTTAGACATCACAACTAAACCATCATGGCCGCCTACCAAGACCAAACATAAACGGGTAAAAACCCAAACTAGTTTGTCAAATGAGAACTACTGATGCATCAAGGGGCTATAGTGGGTCCTGCCCATCACTTACTATGTCCAATACAATCCCCATATGAAAATAGTGAAACATAAACAACATAATTATTCGTATTATAAACTTGTATACGAAATATGAATACATTAACCATAAATAAATAATGGTAATGTAAATAGCACATCCACAATCAAACTTATCATAAACCATTAAATAAAATATGGTAAATGATATCATAATATGTCACCCTCAATTAAGCATAAAATCCATCAAATGATGTTGACATAGATGAAAATACTCTATTAAAATCATTAAAAATATCTTGTGACAAATACCCCTTTTTCTTTGAAATCATTTATTAAAAAGTTGTGCACTTATAAAAGAAGACATTTAAAAATATATTTTTGAATAAAAGTGTCCCATACCACTTTGATATTTTTGAAAGAAATTAAAATTTTAAAACTTTCATGTCCATTTAAATAAATTCTTAAAACCATTGAGAAATCATGGACATTAATAAGAAAGATTTAGAAGAATAAGTCATTAAAACATTTAAAATGTTGTTTTAGATAAAGAGTCTGTTACATAAAAAATTAAAAATATTTATTTGGAATTTTTTTAATTAAATTAAAATTATACATAAAATTTTATTTATAATCCTTTATATACATAAAAATAAATATTTATGACAATATCAAGAATATTGAAATAGAGAAAGGATTAATTCTTTAAACATTTGAAGTGTCCCATACCACTTTGAACATTTAAATAATAAACCAAATATCTTCAAATGAATATTTAAATACCATGAAGATAAATTGATTCATTATATCAAATATAATAGGGTTAGTACATACCCCACACACAATAAATTGGTAGTGAACATTGCTTATATCTCACGAAGATTTAAAGTGAGATGAAATTCCATTACCTTAGTTTCAATAATCTTTGTATGTGTCCAAAACTCCAGTATAATGGTTTTAAAAATATTATAAACTTCTAAAAAAATCATAATAATATCTATGATATCATATATGATTTATTTATTATTTTATATTTCCCATTTATTAACAATTCCAAGTTAAAGCAATGTTTCGGGTAATAACTTCTTTGTTTATTGTATTTGTTTTGACTTGTTATTCTTGATCATATTACTTAGATCATGATTTACTTTCTTAAAGAATGTAAAACACGATTAATATATAATATATATTTAGAATACAAATATATATAATAGATATATATATGAAATGTAATACACCATTCATGGAGACGGTAGGCCATACATACGTACAAACACCATTTCTGTTTTCTTATCATATTAAATTGAAGATAGTAAATATGTATATATATATATATATATTATTACACTAGAGTTATTATGTAATATATTTCAAACTTATTCATTATATATATATATATTTATAATCATTCTTGAATGGTTGACATGGAGGATGAATCTCATCGCGTTGTGGAGACGGTAAGGTGAACTTACACACGAGCGGAAATATCATTTCCTTAATGGTAAAGGGGTAAGGAAATAGATGATATCTTAATTGTAAATGTTGACCTCGCCTATTTTGATAATCCCAATTATGCTTTAATATCTTTTGATAACCTCAATCATGTTTTAATATGTGTATAAAATCCTATATATATATGTTAAATTAAGTGGACAAAAATATCAAAATAATCATTGGAATATGTTAATCAATGTTTATCTATGTTTATACATACTTTGAAATAATTATAACTCGATCTGGATATGTTTTTCATAGAACAGATAAGTGTTAAGTCCACCGATATTCCCATAGCTACCGATACAGACAAAAAGATACACAACTACTGATAAGGTCACCGATATGGTTAAGGTCACTGATATGCAAAACAGTTACCGATAGAAGAAGAGCTATTGATAGAACAAGTCTACCGGTATGCACAAGTTGACTCATACAGAACTACCGGTACTTAGTCTACTGATAAGTAAAGTTCACTGGTACATTGTTACCGATACAATGTCCACCGATACAGAAAGACAAAGTCTATCGGTATGCAATACTACCATTAGTAAGTCCACCGGTACAAGGAAGTCACCACTACTAAAGGCTACCGTTACACCAGAGCTATCGATAGGAGATCACCACTACAAAAAGCGCTATCGATACAAAGATCTACTGATACATAGAGCTACTATTATAAAGAATTACAGCTACCAACCTAAGTTAACTGGTACAATGAGCCACCGACTGATACAAGGAGCTTCCGTTACAAGGAGTAACAACTACCATTGGAAACCAGTCACTATTTCCCTAAACTCTATTTCTTTATGTTTATTTAGAAACGGTCATATTTGATGTTTTTAATGCACCTTCTATTAATTAATGATAGTGGTTGGCATTTCAGGAACAGTACCTTGTACCTAGATAAAGGTAATCATTCACATTGCCAGACCTGAGGTTATATATATAAGAGTGAACCTTGAAGACATAAAGTGGGGTGTGCAGAACACAAGAATTATTTTATCATGCACGTACGAAACAATCTACAGAAGGATTTACATACATAGAAGAAGAAGGAAGAACACTTGATGAATCTATAGAACCTAAACTTTCAAGAAGAAAAGAACTTTAACGAATACTATTACCCCTCAAGCTGATCAAACTGAAACTGGAAGACAAATACAAAAACGACACTCTATTTTTTAGACAAAAACCAGAGAAGGACTCAGAAGCATTTCTTATTAATCAAAAGGATTATAGAGCTGCACTTCAAATCACTAGAGCATTCTAAACTCATATCTACTCTCTCTTAGTGATTCTTTTGATTTCTTTTTGAGCAGTGTGTGTACTCTGTATATTTCATACACACACTCACTCCTGTGCTAAACTATAGAATTTCTAAATCCTCACACAAAACTTCCATAACTATCTTGTATCCCACTGTGGATAGTGGTAGCGGTCATGTAGGAGATGGACATCCTGTGTGCTGTTGTTATTTTGTTTTCCCACGAAAAACTATGGTAGAGGTCTTAGGACCTGGATAGTCTGTGTACTGTTGTTTACCTCGATCTAGGGTGTGTATCAAGTTTATATAAACTGTTTGAGATGATTAAGTCACGGCTTGAGATTGAACCTCTTTGTTATATCTTCTGTGAATCTTATTTTTAGTTTAGGTGATTTTCTATTCCACTACTAATTACTTTAGATATAAATCTTTTTTATAGTAACTCTGATGGACAATATAGTTAGTGTTTGTAAGTATTGTAAATCAGTAGGTTAGTTTCAAAAGCTAATTTAATCTTCTGATTAAATTAACTAAGACCTAATCATTCTTTTGGGAACCTAATTGAACATTTACAGTTTTACAAATTCACTACAGGTTAACTTTATTTATAAATTGGTGGATTTTAATAGAAATCATTTTAACAGAAATTTTAATTAGAAATCAATTCACCCCCCTCTTGAGTATCCACTCCGACCAACATTTGGTATCAGAGGATTATTAATTATAAAAGGATTTCCAAACACTCTGTTTTTCAACTGTGATTTTAGTTATATCCTAAAGATCTTAAATTTATATTAGTTCTAAATTTAATCTCTTTAAATATATTTGCTAAAATATAATCATGGATAATATACTAGAGGTACTGCTACCAATAGTCCAATTTTCTTTAATGGTGTTAATTATGCCCAATGGAAACTGAAAATGAAAATTCATTTAGAGAGTATGGGATTTGACATCTGGACTACCATAGAAACTCAGTATAAGATTCCAGAAACTGAAAGAACTACTTGGGATGAACCTACTAAAATAGCTTACAATAATAATTGTAAAGCAATTAATGCTATGTATTGTGCTTTAAGAGATGAAGATTTTAATCACATATCTTCTTGCAAAATTGCATATGAAATTTGGGATACCATAGATGTTTCTCATGAGGGAACAACCAATGTTAAGGAAATGAGATTAAATACCTACACTATTAAGTATGATAATTTTGAAATGAAGTATAATAAACCTATCTCTGACATGTTTCTCCGGTTTAATGAAATTGTAAATACAATGAGCTCACTTGGAAAAGTTGTTCCTGCAAAATAACACATCATGATGATACTAAGATGTCTACCAGAAAAATGGAGATGCACATCAGTTTCAATTAGTGAATCCTTTGATATTGGTGCTTTCCTTGTTAAGGGGATGATTGGTAAGTTAATGATGTATGAATAAGAGCAAAAAGTAAATTAGGAGGAATATGATGAACCTAAGAAGATATCGGTGGCATTTAAGTCTACTGCCTCAAATAGAAAGGACAAGGAGAAAGTCCACATACTGACTGAAAGCTCAAGTAGTGATGAGAGTGAATCTGACAATGATGCAGAGATTGATCAGATAGCCAGAAGATTCAAGAAATTCTACATGAAGAATAAATTCTTTTGAAAATAAAATTACAAAGGAAAATATGACAACAAAGGTCATTGGAAGAAGGATTGGAAAAAGTCTGATAAAAGTGATAACAAAGTCTGCTATGAATGAAAAAGGAAAGGAAATGTAAAAGAATACTGTCTAAAGTTAAAATTCAAGAAGAAATATGACTACATAGACAATAAATAAAAGAAAGCAATGAAAGAAAATTGGAGTGCTTCAGAAGACAGTTCAAGTGATTCTGATTCTACTCAGGATGAAAAATCTCAAAAATATAATTTGTGTTTCATGAAAAACACATCTGAGGTAACATTGGATACTCCTGCTTTAAATTCATATTATTCTGGAGTTGATTCTGATTATGAATTTAAAAATATGTCTAGTGAAGAATTATTTGAATATTGTAATACGCTAGCAGAAACCTATAATGAGCTTAAGGACAAGTATAAATCCTCAAAAAAACAGCATGCTTTAACTAGCTCGGTTAAATCTGCACTTGATATAGAAAAGGAAAAGAATGCACAATTACTTAAGGAAAATACTAAACTGAAATTGTCTAATGAGAAATTAAGGAATGACATAGAGAAATTCACAAATGGAAAAGATACACTTACAAAAATGTTAGGTAGACAAGTGGAACCAAAATATACCACTAGAATAGGCTATCATCCTGGACAGAGACAGATTACTAAAACTAGATTTATTCTTAAATCTGGATAGAATGCTGCTAGTTCTAGTTCTGGAAGTTCATATGCTTCAACTAGTTATTCACATAGTTATAGATCAAATAAAGTTTATCTTTCAAAATCTATTTATTCTATAAGTTATGTGAGACCCATAAGACAAATCTAGTTACCTAAATCTTTGCTTGCTAACCTGTTTGGACCCAAGAGAATCTGGGTAGAAAAATAATTTTATGTTTAAACCTGTTTTATAGGAGACTTTATTAAAGAGTTCATGTAGGAAGACATGATACTTGGACATTGGATGTTCAAGACACATGACAAAATACTTTTCTTGATTCAAGAGCTTAAACAAAGTAGACGGAGGATATGTCACCTTTTTTGATAACTCAAAAGGAAAAATCATCAGCCTAAGCTAGATTGGTAACACTAATTCAGTTTTAATTTCTATAGTATTATTTTTTGATGGATTAAAATACTATTTGTTAATTATTTCTTAGTTGTGTGATGATGGTTTCAATTTTAAATTTGGAAATGATTATTTCCATGTATTTAATTCTAAAAACATTTTAGTATTTTCTGCTTTGAAAAATTAAAATGTTTATACAGTTGATTTGAATTCTTTAGCTAAACAAAACATTACATTCTTAAATAATTTTCATAAAGAATCTTGGCTTTGGAATAGAATATTAGGACACTGCAATGTTCATTCACTTAGAAAACTGACTAGGAAGAACTTAGTTGGAGACCTACCTCAACTAAAATTCCCAATGGCACTGCAAATTTAAATTTTTATTATCAAACAGTTTTAAGGAAGAAAGTGAGAAACCGAGTCAAGCACTGAATGAGAAAACAAAGTCATGAAAGTGAAATTGCAACCTGCCCATTTTAACCACTCTAAGCAGTTTCCAAGATATGGTGTTTACCTGGATATCCGGTTGCTCCATCAGAAGATCTTCAAATCTGAATGCCAGCTTTCCCCAAGACTGGATGTACTCCTCTACATTGATCTTTCCATTGTTAAACCCCCGAACCAGAATCAAATCCTGCGTGTCCATCCAATCACTCTTCTCATCATTGGTTTCCACATTAATCGTCTTAGTCATCATTCTTTCTACCTTCTCCTTAGGAGCGTTGGAAATCAGACTAGTTTCTATCATAATCTCATCCGAACTCATAAGCATCTCAAGAGGGTTAACATCCATCTCCCGTTGCTGGCTTTCCCCCTTGGGGGGGAGAGGGTCACAATCATTCGGTTTGTCCTTTGCCTTCTTCACCGACCGGGTCTCCATCGGTAAGGGTAAATACGAATAGTAATTTTTCTTCTTCCGTTTGCCCCTTCTATTCTTGCTCTGCCTAGGACTAGGATACCTTCGCTCTTGGTCCTCGTCCTCTGTTTATCCAATGAAACGGCTTGAATGTTCATCACTAGAAGCTCCCTTCGAAGACTTCTACACTTTCTCCACATACTCAGGATCCTCAAAAACCAGAGCATCAAACCGGTTTTCCATCTCAATACCGTCAACCTCTACAGAGCCCCTGAAGGCAATCGTACTCTTGCTAGCCTGTTCAAAGAGCTTAACACCTCTATCACTCTTACCACCGTCTGAGCATAAGACCTCAGCATCAAAGGCCTTTCCTTGCAAAATTCAGACTCCCTCATCCACCAATTGTAGAACCTCCCGGTTGTGGGAACCTCCAGACATATCCTCTGCCTCTCCAGATCCCCCAAGCCCCGAAATGTCCTTCATCTCCTACGGATCGTTCAGAAAACCCCTTTCATCAGCACATCTAGGCTCCCAATGGACAAAGTATATACTCTCTATCAAAAGGGAAAGCAACATAAAGTTTCTTTTAAATAAAATAAAGAAGTTTCAACTTCTCAACCTCTCGAGTTGGTTCACATGAATTTATTTGGACCTTCTAGAGTTTCTATTTTAAATGGGAAGCATTATGTCTATGTCTTAGTAGAAGACTTTTCTAGATACACTTGGGTATGCTTTCTTGCTCACAAGAGTGAAGCTTGTTCCTACTTTATTAAATATTCAAGGTCTGTAGAAAACATTAGTAGACTTAAGATTAAGACCCTGAGAAGTGATCATGGCCGTGAGTTTGAAAATCATGAGTTTTAATCTTACTACTCACACAATGGATATAGTCACAACTTTTCTTACCCTAGGAAACCTCAGAAAATGGTGTTGTAGAAAGAAGAAATAGAACCCTTCAAGAAATTGCAAGAACTATGCATAATGGGTATGACCTACCTATTTATTTTTGGGATGAAGCTGTGAATACAGCTTGTTATATTATAAATAGAGTCTAGATTAGACCTATTCTTAAGAAGACCCCTTATGAACTATGGAATAATAGGAATCCTAAAGTCAGTTACTTCAACGTTTTCAGTTGTAATGTCTTTATTCTTAATACCAAGGATAATCTTGACAAGTTTTCTTCTAAAAGTGATGATGGAATATTTCTAGGATACTCTATAACCAATAAAGCCTATAGAGCCTTTAATAAAAGAACCGAATGTGTGGAAGAATCTATTCACATCAAATTTGATGAAACTGATCCACATGAACCTAAATCTTCTCTTGAAAATATTGAAGAAGACCTGTCTATTCTGGACCTTATTGACAAAATCAACGAACCTGCTGTAAAAAAAATTATTTCTGGAAGTTTTCCAGAATCTGCTCCTGGTGAAATCGAACCTACAGAAGAACCTGAAATTTTTAGTCCTACCTTTACTAGATCAACTAGGATTCTAAAGAATCATCTTTTAGATGCTTTTGTTGGTAATCTTGATAGAGGAACACAGACTAGAGCTTCTCTAAAAAATCAGGTTGAACATCAAGCCTTTCTTTCACAGCTGGAACCTAAAAATTTCAATGATGCAGTCAATGATGAATTTTGGGTAATGGATATGCAAGAATAATTAAATCAATTTGAAAGAAACAAAGTCCGGGAACTAGTTGACAGACCTAAGGACACTCTAACCATAAGCACTAAATGGGTTTTTAGAAACAAAGTTGATAAATATGGAAATATCATTAGAAAAAAATCAAGGCTAGTTGCACAAGGGTATAGTCAAGAGGAAGGAATAGACTATGAGGAAATTTTTTCACCTATAGTTAGATTAGAATCTATTAGGATTCTAATTTCCTATGTTGCTCATCTGAATTTCAAGTTATATCAAATGGATGTTAAAATATATTTTCTAAATGGTTTTATAATTGAAAATGTTTTTTTTGAACAACCACCTAGAGTTACTAATCCTCATTTTCCAAATCTTGTTTTTACGATTTCGAAAGCTTTATATGGTCTAAAACAAGCCCCATGAGCTTGGTATGATAGGCTTAGTAATTTTCTTATTTCAAAAGGTTTTTCTAAAGGGATTTCTGACCCAATTATTTTTATTAAAATAATTTCTAAAGATGTTTTGATAGTACAATTCTATGTTGATGATATTATTTTTGGATCTTATAAAAATTCTTTGTTTATTGATTTTTCATAAAGTATGAAAAATTAATTTGAAATGAGTTTAATGGGAGAACTCAAATATTTTCTTGGATTTAAAGTTTTTTTAAATGACAATGGTATTATTGTGAATCAAAGTAAATATACAAAGGATCATTTAAAATGTTTTGGTTTGGATAGTAATAAGGTAAGTGATACACCTATGAGTACCACCTGTAAGTTGGATGCTGATGAAACTGGAAACCAGTTGATCAAACAAATTACAGAGGTATGATTGGAAGCTTACATTACCTTACTTCTAGTTGACCAGAAATTATGTTTAGTGTGTGTATGTGTAAAATATTTCAAGCCAATCCTAAAAAATCTCATTTTCTTGCTGTTCAAAGAATTTTTAAATATCTTAAACATACTACTAACTTAGGATTATTTTATCCAAAAGGACAGTCATTCGATCTAATAAGTTATTCAGATATTGACTTTGCTGGTTGCAAGTTAGATAGGTAGAGCACTTCTGGAACATGTCACATTCTAGGTAATTATCTAGTATCATGGTGTTGTAAAAAACAGAACTCAGTTGCACTGTCTACTACTGAAGCAGAATATATAGCTGCTGGTAGTTGTTGTGCACAAATTCTATGGATGAAACACACTCTACTAGACTATGGATATCAATTTAAGCACATATCTATAAACTGTGATAACACTAGTGCAATTAATATCTTTAAGAACCCTATATCTCACTCTAGGACTAAACCCATTGATGTAAGGCACCAGTTTTTGAGATTTCATTCCCAAAAATCTGATATTACTCTTGAATTCATAGGTACTGAACATCAATTATCTGACATATTCACCAAACCCTTATGTTCGGATAGGTTATGTTACATTAGACATGAGTAAGGAATGATATATCACCGTTAGAAACCTCACCATCAGAAACCTCACCGTTAGAAACATCACTATTATAAACCTCACTGTTAGAAACCTCACCGCTAGAAACATCACCATTAGAAACATCACCGTTAGAAACATCATCGTTAGAAACATCACCATTATAAACCTCACCATTAGAAACCTCACCGGTATGGACCTCACTATTATACCTCACCGGTATGGACCTCACTATTATGCCTCACTGTTAGTGGACCCCACAAATAGATAAACCTCACTGTTAGGAATCCTCACCGGTACATATTACCATTAGGTTGTGCTGTTTTCAAAAGTGTTATCTATAGCCACCAGAATCTGTATCATTTGTGTTATTCTTATTATGTTATATTTATTTGTTTTGTGACTCCTAAATGAGAAACCATAAGTCATAAACTCATCTCAATCCACCTCAACCCCTTTCCCTTTAACCCTTAGCTCCCAAAACTTTTGTTTCTCTCGAACCCTAAGCCTCAAGATTCGAAGAATGGAAAGAGTGAAGAGACCATCAGTCAGTGGAAAGGATGATGAGCCGAATGCAAAGAGACTCAATGGATATTCTAGTGTTGGAAGTGAAGTGAAGAAGCCTACAAATCCGAATCTCGTTCATAGAGAGATAGTAGTTGAGAAGGAGATGTGCGTGGAATGGCTAATGACCAGTGAGTCTCTAGTTCTAGAAGTACTGGAGGATCAAAATGGGTGGAATACTTCTCGAACAACAATGGACCTTATTACCTGAAGCTAGTAAAAGAGTTTTATGAGTCTATTCATTTTTAGAAATCAGGAGTTGAGAATAGAATGATATCAGTAGTGAAAGGAAAGGAAATATCTTTTTCTTCTATTGAGTAGGCTGAATGCCTGAAGGATCCACATGAAGGAGAGTTTGGGTATTTCTCGAAATCAGTACCTCCCACCAGTAACATATTTGAGTATGAAACTGCCTTGAAAGAATTAACAGGAGATAAAACTCCTAGTAAAGTAGTGGCTGAAGAAATGGATGGAGAAAATAGACTCCTTTTCAATTTTATTCAACATGTGCTAAGTCCAAGGGGAGGGGACTTTACAAATCTGAAGTACCAAGATATTTATTTGTTACATTTGCTGAGACATGGTGTTAATGTAAATATGTGCAGACTGTTAATGATTCATATTGAGGATATGACCAGGAAAAAATCAAAAATGAATGCTTTATTATTTTCTATGTTAATTTCAGTTATGATCAAATTAAAGGTTGTAGATGAGTCTCAGGATGAGACAGTGGTGTTAAGGAACAATTTTTGCATCACAAGAATAGTTTGTAAATACATGAAGATCAATTGGAATCCATGGAAAAGAGAATGGGTTAGGGATAAAGAGAAGATGTATGATAAGTTCAGTCATGTAGATCATCCTTCCAGGACTAAGGATGTGAGGGATCCAGGTCTAGGACCTGATGAAGAGGAACCTCATTTTAGTGATGATACTAATGAGGAGGATACCTCTATAGTTGATGGAAGGGATCCAGACTTGCCTCCAAGTCCTATTGTTGAAATTGTATCATCATGAAAGGAAATAGTGTTGGAAGTAAGAAATGAAGAAGAAACCCCTATTGATGAGGAAGACCACCCTGCTATAGAGAATGAGGAAGAATAAGAATCAAAAACAGAGAGTCTTAGTCCACTAATTGGGAACTACTTAATGCCTACTAAGGAAATTGATGAGGTAGATAGTCCTGCACCTATTCCTGAGGAGCCTCCTGCTATTGGAGAATTGGAGATGGTTGTAGAGGATTGTTCTGAGGAAGAAAGTGCTGTTGAAGGTATTATTTAAATGCATATACAATAGAATGCACCAGTTGATGGGGAGCATCCAATTAGGCTTGGAAATGTTTTAGTAGATGATGAAATTGAAGACTGGGAAAAAGACCCATGTTTTTTGGTTTGTGTATTGGATCACCCTAATTTTGAAAATGAGGCATCCCTCAGTAGACCAAATGTTAGATATAGTATTCTTTTGGAGTTGTTCCCTGAGGATGTGGTCAGAAAAGGTGATCTGGATAACATAAAGTCTGATCTTAAGGCCAGTTTTTTAGAAGAGGTAAGGAGAATTAAAAGTTCATTGATATCTTCCATTCAGTCTGTTATGAATTACTATGTGGCTAGTATTGTGTCAAAAATAGCACCTGTAGTTGTGCCTGAAAATCTGGTTATTAAGGCTTATTTTGAGTCCTTAAAGGATGAGTTGAAAGAGATCTGGACTGCATCTATTATAGATTTAAAGAGTTTCTTTGTTAAAGAGATGAGCAATTTGGAAAAATATTTTGAACTCTCTCTCAGGTGTATGGTGTCAGGCCCTATAACAGAGATGATGAATGAGATAAGAGTATGTCATTCTCAGATTGAGATCTGGACAGGAGCTATTGTTTCCCTGAAGCAGTCTGTTGCTTCACTAACTACCTTGAGTAGTTATCAGGCTCAAATGAGTGGTGATATCAATTTCATTAAAGGTGTACTAAGGAAATTTATGGATGTTTTTGAGGGATTTAAGTATTCCATGGAGAATCTGGTCATCACCCAAGACTCTCTTGTTAAGAATATTATTAGTGGGATAACTAAAAGTTTCAAGGAAACTGTGGATTTTTCTCTTAGTTCTCTTACTTCCAAACATTCAGTAGAGTTGGAACAAATTCGAGCCTTGATGAAAGTGGAGCTTGGTTCAGCATCAACAAGTGGCTTTGTGGACTCATCTGTCCTGACTCAAGTGGTGACTACCACTCGGGATAGCAGGAAAATTGTTCAGAACTTCATGACAGAGGATACTGCTTCTCAGAAAGAGATAAAAGACAAAGTGGATTACTACTTAAAAAGGGTCTATACCAAGCATCAACTGAATAACCATTTCAAGCTTATGTTAGAAAACATGAAGCTACCCCTAGTCACTCAATATTTCTAAGAAAAAGTGAGCAAGCTCAGGGATTCAACTCCTGCTCTAGACAAGTTTATAGAGAACAAGGATGACTTCATTTCTGCTATAGAGAGAGGAGGAGGCATCATAATGTACTTCAAAAATCCGTTGCTATCATTTTCACATGTGGAAAGTAATCCAATCATTGCACCTCCAGCTCTGCCTACCTCTGCTGAGTCTTCTTCCATTCCTCAGATGACTCATGTTCAAGCAATTCAGAGCCTCACTCCTATGATCACATAGAGGACTACTCACTACAGGCCAGAAACATTCTCGGTTTCCCAACCTACCATAGTGCTTTCTGGAATTCCAAAGCCTTCTACTGAAACTACCCCGCCCGAGTCTACCTCTGCATCCAAAGACAAATCCGAAGTATACATTTAGGAGGTGGATTGATTAGTGGCTAGGACCTTTGATAGGAATCCCTTGTATTATTTTTGGTTCAATTCTTTATTTCTATATACGTTTGCATCAATTCATATATAAATGCTTTTATTCTCTCTTACTTTATGTTCCTTTTATACTCTTTGTTTCCTTCTTTTTTATAATCAAAAAGGGGGAGATATAATATAAAGGATAAAGGGGGAGATATAATTTAAAGGAAAAAGGGGGAGACATAATCCTCAGGGGGAGAAACATGAACATTATGAGAACTATGAACATAAATATGAGTTTCGTATATCTTTACTCTGATACATGTATATTTTATTTTTTTACCTCTGATAAAATTTCTTTTAATACTATATACTTTGATACATTAATAATTTCTTTGGATTATGATACCATAAATTGTGATTATCAAAAATGGGGTGATTGTTGACCTCACCTATTTTGATAATCCCAATTATACTTTAATATGTTTTGATAATCTTAATCATGTTTTAATATGTGTTTACAATCCTATATATATATATGTTAAATTATGTTGAAAAAAATATCAAAATAATCATTGGAATATGTTAATCAATGTTTATCTATGTTTATACATACTTTGAAATAATTTTAACTTGATCTGGATATGTTTTGCATAGAACAGATAAGTGTATAGTCCACCGATATGCACATATCTACTGATACAGACAAACAGATACACAGCTAATGATAAGGTCACCAATATGGTTAAGGTCATTGATATGCATAACAGTTACCGATAGAAAAATATCTACTGATAGAACAAGTCTACCGGTATGCACAAGTCAACTGAAACAGACCTACCAGTACATAGTCTACCAATAATTAAAGGTCACTAGTACATAGTTTCCGATACAAAGACCACCGATACAGAAAGAAAAAGTCTACTGGTATGCAAGAATACTGTTAGGAAGTCCACCGATATAAGGAAGTCACCACTACTCAAGGATACCATTGCACCAGAGCTATCGATAGGAGATCACCACTACACAACGAGCTACCGATACAAAGAGCCACTGATAGAAAGAGCTACCGATACATAGAGATACTTTTATAAAGAATTATAGCTACTAAGCAAAGTTAACTGATACAATGAGCCATCGACTGATACAAGGAGCTACCGTTATAAGGAGTAATAGCTACCATTGGAAACCAGTCACTGTTTCGCTAAACTCTACTTATTTTTGTTTATTTTTGAACAGTCATATTTGATGTTTTTAATGCACCTTCTATTAATTAATGAAAGTGGTTTGCATTTCAAGAATCGTACCTCGTACCTAGATAAAGGTAATCATTCCCATTGCTGGAACCGAGGTTATATATATAAGAGGGAACCTCAAAGACATAAAGTGGGGTGTGCAGAACACAAGACGTCTTTTCTCATGCACGTACGAAACAATATATAGAAGGATTGACATACATAGTAGAAGGAGGAAGAACACTTGCTGAATCTATAGAACCTGAAATCTCAAGAAGAAAATAACTTCAACGACTACTCTTACCCCTCAAGATGATCAAACTGAACCTGGAATCCAAATACAAAAACGACACTCTGTTTTTCAGAAAAAAACCAGAGAAGGACTTAGAATCATTTTTGATTAATCAAAAGGAGTCCAGAGCTACACTTCAAATCACTAGAGAATTTTAAACTCATTTCTACTCTCTCTCAATGATTCTTTTACTTACTTTTTGATCAGTTTGTGTGTACTCTATATATTTCATACACACACTGACACCTATGCTAAATTGGAGAATTTATAAATCCTCACACAAAACTTCTATAACTCTCTTGTATCCCACTGTTGATAGTGGTAGAGGTCAAGTAGGACCTGGATATCCTCTGTGCTGTTGTTCTTTTGTTTCCCCACGAAAAATTGTGGTATAGTTCTTAGGACCTGGACAGTCTGTGTACTGTTGTTTACCCCGATCCAGGGTGTGGATCAAGTTTATATAACCTGTTTGAGAGGATTAAGTCTCAGCTTGAGACCGATTCTCTTTTTTATATCTGATGTTCATCTTGTTTTTAGTTTAAGTTATTTTCTATTCTGCAGCTAAGTACATTAAATATAAATCTGTTTTAAAGTAACTCTGATGGTTAATCCAGCAAGTGTTTCTAACTATTGTAAATCAATAGTTTAGTTTAAAAAGTTAATTTAATCTTCTCATTAAATTAATTTAGACCTAATAAATCTTTTGACAACCTAATTGAACCTTTACAATTTTACAAATTCACTATAGTTTAACTTGTTTTATAAATTGGGGGATTTTAATAGAAATCATTTCAATAGAAATTTCAATTGGAACTCAATTCGCCCCCCTCTTGAGTATCCACTCCAAAAAACAGCAAAGAATAAATTTCATGTCATATTTATTATTTATATCCATTATATTCATTATTATACAAATTTAAATAAAGTAGTGATGAAAAACAAGTTACACCACAGTGTGGAGATGATAAGACGTACGTACACAAGCATGGTGATATTTTTTTATAAGATGGGTAAAAGGTGAAATATGGTTATAACATAATCATAATAATATATAAGAATATAGAAAATATTAAATTTGTTACTTTATTATGGAAACAACATAGGAAGAGGAAGCATAAGAAGAATAGAACTTTGAAAGAGTTGGTAAAATAATTACCTCTTCTTCGAGTGTCTCCATTTTATTTGCAAAAAAGGACTCCTTAGGTTATATTTCTTCCAAAAGTATGACATATAGGATGAAGTGAGGGAGGTTGGGAGGAGAATTGGTCAGGTTTTGGCTGAGAAAAAAGGATTTAGAGGTGTGATTAAAAGAGAAGGATATGTGCCCTTTATAATAGAGGTGAGGGGCAATCTAAGAAACTCTCAAAATATTAAATTAATATAAATTAATTTTGAATTAAAAATATCTCAAAATTGAATTATTTCTAAGATAATATGATTATGGTTCAAAATCAAATAAACCAATAATATTTATACATGTTTTTATTTTATTTTAAATCATATCATTTTGATATATCCATATTTAATCTATTTAATTTTAATTGTGTTAATAATATTCTAAATATTAAATTGTTATAAATATTTACTTATATGGTGTCAATTAATCATAAATGAACACATTATGAAATTTTATACCGTATAATAATCACCTTTTAATTTTTAAATATTTTTATGATTTTTAAATAATTTAATTAAATGTTATTTTTATAAAATATCAATAGTGTGAATTTTGGAACTATTCATTAATTTGACTTTAAATAAAATCCAAACAGAAAGATAACTTCTAACCAAACCATTTAATACACTCCTAACATGTCATAGTAACCTATATAATTTACGGATCACCACAATTATTTCAAATTATATATATTTTAATATTTTTAATATCATTTATTTGATATTTCTATTAATAAAATAATTAATTTTTTAATATTGTCTATTTATTTATGGTAATTATTTATTCTCTAATAATTATAAATAAATTAATATTATGTATATAATTATTTAATATTTCCATAGAATATTCATGATCGAATTTATCTCCAGGTTATCCCAATATTAATATTTTTCAACTTATAAAAAATGAGAGTGTGACACTTTGTCACATTCTTTAATTTTAATAATATCTATATAATATTCATGGAAATGTGTCCATAAAATGATTCAAAATCAATAATTATGATATATTTAATATTATTATAGTTAGTTGACCAAAATAAAGTTTTTTTATGAATTTTATATCATATAATAAAATATTATTTATTTTAAACTATATTAAATGTCAATTTTGACACTATTCATTGTTTTTTCTTATAAAAAAATAAAATCAACAAGATATATTTGAAGAAAGACTTCTAAAGCATTACTAATATGTCCAATTAATCAATAAAAATCATGGATGACATAAACTTACTCAAATTTTGTTAATAATAATATTATGAATATCATTTATTTGATTCTTATTTTAGAAAATAAATTACTACATCTTCATTGTGTCACAATTTAATTTAATTATTTATTTTTTAAAATTATAAATAAATTTGCCTAATTTAGATAAAAAATTTAGTTTTCCAATTAATTTTTATAGTTTACCAGAACACTGACATAACCTCATATTAAAAATATTTTACTTGTTAAAAATATAAGTATAATAAAATTATATTTTCTTTAAATATATTATTATAAATATATTAATGTCATAAAAGTAGCTCCAAGTGGTCCCAAAATCGACCTAAGGATGATTTTCGTGGAAAAATAGTCATCTAATTAAACTAAGACATGGTTTAGGGTAACTTTATAAAAATATTATACTATTTTTACCTTCAATTACCCTATTTACCATTAAATATGGTGAATAAAATTACTAAAATTACAATTCACCCAAAATTATTTCGATCCTATTGGAATAAATTTTTCTTACTTATTACGACCTCGTATGTCCATTTTTTGAAATTAAATTCACAGAAGCGATAAAATTACATTTAATGCTAAACCTGCAAATGTGGCTAAAATGCAGGTAAAACGATGTTGAAAAGTTTAATATAATTTTATATTTAATTTCATTATAAGAATAGTTACAATGAACTACATTGTATTATTATATTTATTATTTATCTATTGTGAATTTAAAATAAATTTAAATTAAAATAATTATTTAAATGAAAAATTCAGTTATTAAAACCAATGTAGTATTTTTCATTATTTATCAAAAATTAATTGTTTTTAAAAAAATACCAAAAATTCACCGTTAGATAATTTTGATATTGTGAATTAAAAATTGAGGTGTATTTTGAAAAATAAAATAGATAATTTTTATATTGTGGTTAATATAAATTATAAACATTTTTTAAATGTCTAGTTTGGTAGCTCATGGTGCGCTCAAACTTGGTGTTGCGTGCAACATAAACTATCAAATTTCTTTAAAAAAACAATGTATCGTGAAATCTTGGGGTGTTACACTATAGCTCTAAAAAACGTCAATGTCATAAACTCTAAAAACATTATTTTCTCTTTACTTCTACCAAATCTAGCTTGTATTATTAGACTTTCACGATTTATTAACATTAAATGATCACCAAAACATCCGTATAATTACATTGACCATAACTTGTGTTCAATATTTTTCATATAGAAATAAGTGTTCAGATGGTTTTTCTAAAAATTATTTTTCCATTTTTCCTCTTTTACATCTTCCAAATTTCTTCATATTGATCTATTAAATAAAATATAACTAAAACACATCTTGGGACTTATAATCAATTTTCATAATGCTAATACTTTTTATATTTGAAATATTTAATTATCAAAGATATCATAGGGAGACCGTTATTCTCATCCATTTTGTTTACCCAAATTTTTATTTTTCATCTAGAATTACATTTTTTGAGTCCTTATTTTACACACTCAAAAAATAAACCCTTTCCTACGATATATTAAATTGAGTGCTTCTTCCCACATTCTCAATATATAGGAAACAAGATCTCCTTTCCTCTATGATCTCCACCACCTGAACTCTCAATGAAATATATCCTTCTCTTCTTTGGTGAGTTCAAGAGTTGGTTAAGGTGAAATTTTTTAATCATATATCATGATAACTAATTAGGAACAATGAAAATATCCGTTACTCTAGTCATAATACCATTTAGTTTCTTAATAACACAATGTCTATAACATTCAATGTTAATCCAGTTCCTTCTAGTTCCTACCATTGAATAAAACCCAAAAGCATAGTGTGAGTAATAGTAAAAAACCACCTAATCATGAACAATCACTTATAGGATATTGAAATCATAACACCTTTTTCTCTATATATGACACATTATGATTAACCTAGGTAATTCATGGTCATTATTTAAATCCATCATGATCTTTCGTAATGAGTTTGTAAATTTTCAATGAATATCCCCCATGAGTGTCAATTTAGGTGTGCATCAAGGACCATTATTATGCACCATGTGATGATTGAGTCAACCTCAATTCACCCATTTTTGGAGTTATTACCCCTAGGTACCTCTATAATAGAGACATATCTACTTTTAGTATCTATATAGGGATGTAATTTCTTGTAAACCACTTGATCTATCCTTTATCAAAATTCCCAAAAATTTTCCTATAATTTAACTCATACTTAGACTCATCATTAGACGTATCTTTATAGTTCTTACTAAAATTTTCATATACTAGTTTTAGAAGGTTACCTAATCCTATTATCTGAAACCCACTGTAAATACCCAAAATTCTCATACATAAATATTACATATTTTTAGATGAATCTTCATTACATTAAACAACCACACTTCTGAGTATTGTAAAGTTATAGTTCATTTAGAGACTAGAAACAATATCTTTTTATTTCTTGAAAGATATTAAATATATCCCATAAATATCTTCTCATATATAACTCTTCTTAGATATAAACTACTTAAAAACTTCCTACATAACATACGGAAATGAGACATAATAAAGGGTGGGAACATATGGTTATTAAGGGTAAAAAAGGGAGATATATAATCATAACACGAGAATAAGTCTGTGAGAACATGAGAATAAAATTTAAAAACTATACCCTGCACATCAAAGATAATAATATTGATTCATGGAATAAATATTGGTAGTTTATAAGAAATTAATCATAAGGAAATCAAAGAACATGAACCCTGAGATCATAACACTGGTACAAGACATAGATTTGTTTCATACGAATTAGTATAAAACATCATTTCATTTGTAGTCGAGGCTCATTTTGAAGGCTATAATGGTGAAATTGGTTTACTCCCTTAACCATCGTAGTAGTCAAGGTATACTCCTATAACTATCATAGTAGAAAAAGTACCTTATTGAACAATTTACACTCCCTATTCAAGTCCTATTTATCTCATGAGATATCAATCGTTACCCAATGCATTGTTGGGAGAATCAGGCCCCTCCTATCATATAATGAAATTCATATATATATATATATATATATATATATGTACCAAAAGATCATAAAACACTCGTCATATCCCAACCCATAAAAAGAAAAAGGTTTCATAATCATTACATCATATCATAACCAATTAAAATGAAATGGTTTTCATATACATTTCATCATTTCATTATATCATAACCTGTAGAAAAATAATTGGGTTTCATAAGAATTTTACTATGGTATAACCCATAGAAAAGATACGGGTTTCATAATCTTATTATCGTTATAAACATAAACCATTCAGAGAAATAATAAGAATCGTATGATTGGATCATATCCCATGTAAATAAAAAGTAACATAAAATAATTTCATCTTAGTTGGAAAATGATTTTTAAAAGACACATGGAACATTTCTTGAGGAAAATATATTTTCATTGAAAATCAATTTTTAAAACTAATAATATATTAAAAGTTTTGGAAATCCTTAACTTTGAAAATAAAATTTAAAACTTATAAAGTAATATTTAAAAATATTTTAAAACATTTCTTGAAGAAAATATCCATTCGACTTTGAAAAATAGTTTTTTAAAACATAAGAGATTTTAAAATTTTATTTCATTAAAAATAACCCTCTGAAACTATAAAGGCATATTTAGAGAAAATAATATTCATAATATAGGGAATCCCATTCATGTCATACATGTTAAAAAAATATTCCTTTCACATTTTTACTAAAATCCGAACATGCATTATTTTTAAAAATAACACGAAGATTCATTTAATTTTTTTAGAAAAAATTATAAAATGGGAAAAAATTTCTTTAATAAATAATTTGGGTAGTGTTAAAAATATTTTTATAAAACATTATTTTTGAACAAAATGGGTTTTTGATCTAAGAGTGGAATAAAGATGATTTTTCTTAAAAACATCACTTTGAACTATTTAGTAAATAAAGAGTGGAAAATGAATGGAAACATGTATTCTATTAAAATGAATATAGTATAATAAATCAAATTAGTTTTAAAATATATAGATCATAATATTTCATCATTGTAAGCATAATCATGAGAAATCCTTATAAATAATGAGATTATATCATAAAACACTCACCACTTTCGTAATTTTGAATAATAATCCCCATGAAATAATAAAATTAAATGAATGTTAGAATATCCTGATAATATATAAATTCATTAAATTAAATATCAATGGGTCTGTATATATAAATAATAAAATAATATAGGTTCAAAATATAATATATGTCTCAAAGAAGGAAAATTGAGACAAAAATCCCCTACTGCTTAGATAATCTCCTGAATCATAAGCCCCATTAATGAGTAACATAAAATGGAAATTTAAATATCATTAAAAGAATCATATTAAGTATATAACATGTATAAATTTATGTATATACACCACACAAAAATTTACATGTGGTGAATATAAAAAAAGTCTCCCATAAACAAAAGAGAGAATATAAACCCATTACTTAAAGTTTCAAATTTATTCATACACATTAAAAAATAATATATAATAAAGATACATTTATTATAATTTTATTAAATAACCACATATATATATATGATACCATATATTATTTACTTATGACCTTTTATTACCCTTTTACTAACAATTCTATTTTAAAGTAAAATTTCAGGCAATAACTTCTTTATTTTTCGTGTTTGTTTTAATTTGTTATTATTCTATTCCTATTTTTTTTAAAATGGTTCCATAATCTACATAATTTCATTAGGGATATAAATATATTATATATTTATTACATATATGTTTCGATTATTCCATAAAAGTTATCGATAGGAAATGAAATACACCATTCATGGAGACGATAAACCCTATGTACGCTTGAATGCTATTTACATTTTCTTGAAAAACTGAAATAAATGAAATTTAAATAATATATTACCATTTTTGAATAATTTTTATGTTATATATATATCAAATAAAATCATTAAAATCATCTTTATTAACTTCTATGTAAAGCATGAACAAGTCACATCACTTCATGAGGTGGTAGTCTTCCGTACACATGAGTGACTTTATCGTATTCCCAAAAATGGAACGTAAGAAGGTATAAGTGATATAATAATTAAAAAATTATAACAATATAATAAATATAATATATACACATTTAATTCATCAATGTATCTATTCGTGCGAGGCAGTAATGGAAAAAGGAATGACATCAGTTCACGAGACGGTTTTCCATTGTACACACAAATGATGATTTCATATCCCATTTGATGGAAGAGGAGAATGATTTATGTTATTACCTTAATATAATAACATATTATTATATGTAATATACTGATATTGTTATATCATCATGGTTTAATAATATTTTAAGTAGGTGGAGGAAGAAATGAAATAAAATGTTCGGTTAGGGATATTACCTCTTCTTTAAAATACTTCATTTGGATTGCATGATAAGGATTATTAGGTTTCATTTATGACCAAAATAATGATTCTATTATGATATTATGGAATTATGGAATATTGTCACTATTATTTTTCAAAAACTGGTTTTTTGTTGTTTTAAGAGGATATGAGAGGGGTGACCTTTTATAGGTGAGGTGAGTGACAATTGTAATTTTTGAAAAGAAAAATGTGTATCCAAGTTTTTCACATGCCAAATGGCTAACAAATGGACCATTATAAAAAATTAGACATTATAAGGTCTAAATATGTTAATAAAATGGGTTTTGGATAGGTTTTGGGTCATTTTAACCGATATATTTATAGTTTAACCCCTAGTAAACCCATTTTTACATTAACCATGACGAATAATGTTTACTAATTTTATTATTCATTATGATAAAACATTAGTTTTAAATTATAAAAAAATAATTTTTATGATTCTAAATATTGAATTCATTATTCCAAATTCCATTTATACAAGTGAAAAAATTTTAATTTAATGTTAATCCCTTAGAAGAGATGAGAAAGCAGTTTTTCAAATAAAAAATGTTCAAAACTTTTTAAAGTATTTTAAATCAAAATTCAATATAAAAATGTTTCCAATGAACTAAATTAGATTAATATATATATATATATATAATTATACTAATTTAACTTTTAAAACCATATTTAATTTTTTTTAAGTTTTTAAAATCATTAAAATAAATAAGAATTCTCTATAAAAACTAGAATTTTTCACCATTCACATAAAAATTTAACTTTTAAGAAAATTATCAAAAAATCACTCCAATATAATTTTGACATGTATATTTAAAAAAAATTCAAATAAATTTTCTAAATTTGGTAAAAATTACTATTTTTATTTGTTCTCAAAATTTAATAAAAACATTTTTCTGAGAAAATTGTATTTTTGAAACATACAAATACTTTCATAAATATTAAATACTTTTTTATATAACTTTTTTCTTATATAAAATCATTATACTTAATATTAAAGATATTTTTATTTATATTCATATTGCTTCGTTTAGTGGATAAGTTATAATGGTCATGTTTAAATAATAATATTTATAATATATCATGGCTTTGTAAAACTCGGTGTTACGTGTAACATATGCTAAACTCATTGTTGAATTCATCAAAAGATTAAATCAGTGTTGCATGTAATTCAAAATATAAAAAGATTAAATTTATTTGAAAAAAAATATTTCAAAAAATCTCATGGTGTTACATTATTCCCTCTTAATAAATTTACATCCTCCAAATTTGAATTTGTGTTCTATGGGTTTTAATTTGGACAATCTTTCATGGAAACCCCACATCATAAAAAGAGACAATAAAACTTCCTCTTGGAAAGAGATAAATGGATGTGTGAAGTTCATCTGGAATAATACATATTAGGTTTCCAAATAAGAAAACACAGGAGTGAAGTAATGATTTGGAAATGTAATAAAGGAATAATTTCCAAATAATGATGGAGAGTGGATGAGATCATTGATCACATAAAGTGTATGATCATGTGAAAATCAACAACCAAAAAACCATAAACTAAAAATGTGTGAAAAAGGTCATTGATATCATCAGAAATAATGGTAGTTGG
The DNA here is from genome assembly GCA_963277665.1 of Viscum album. Classification (NCBI taxonomy): domain Eukaryota; kingdom Viridiplantae; phylum Streptophyta; class Magnoliopsida; order Santalales; family Viscaceae; genus Viscum; species Viscum album. Next base: position 1,464,516,342 of record OY728138.1, on the reverse strand, counting down.
AATAAATTTTATTTCATGATCAAATTCATAATGTTGTGTAATTTTCTGAGAATATATACTTACTTTATTCCATTCCATTTCATAAGCACTATATCATCCTTTGGTTGTGCCTTGATCAATTTCTACTTCATCTGTTACCTTAAGAGATGAAATTTTCATGTCTGAAGCACTAACGGATAATAAGATTCATAAATTAATGATAATTTATTCTTTCTATATCTGTTTATCATCAAAAAATGGTTATCAAATGTTATAAATAAATATTCATATGGTTAAATAATTCAACTTAAACCATTTCATGAATGGTTAACCTTATGACTTTTACAAAATTTAAAAATTATAAATATGGTTACTAAATTTCAAAAATTGAAGTTAATATTCTTCCCCCAAAGAACATGATGTAGCTATTAATGTCACATACAAAATATGTGTAATATCCTGAACTTCCATAAAACATTAATGTGATCATCCATACTTACTCATTCCTTGAATTGAATCAGAGATTACAAAATATATTCCAAAAATCCAAATTTTTTGTAAAATCCATCAATCATAACATAAAACACTTTTTTATGAAATCATTAATCAGTTCAAAGGTAATAAATATATACAATTTAATATATCCATATAAATCATCTATTTATCCAAACTAAACAATATTTCCTTAACATCAAGAACATATTAAGGGTTATCTTCCCTAAATCTATATATCACCATGACATTAAATCACTTTTCTAGTACATCAATACCATTAAAAATATTCATGAAAATCAATAATGAAAAACTACTATGAAATAATCCATTGATGTATCCTAATTCTAATAACCAAATTACATTAATAAAAATAGAATTCTTTGAGTTCCAATACATAAAAACATCCATCATTCCACTTTCTTCATACACCATTAACCATGATTTATTATCTTATTCCTTATAACATATTTCCTTTCATATATGATTTGTAGTCTCTTCATAATCAAGAATAAAACTATTAATCTTATAAAAATTCGTATTCTATTAATGATATTTCCATTTTGGACATTTATTTTCATAATTCCCATACTTTCCATATTCTAAACATTCAACCACCAATGATATCTTAGAGAGTCCATTATTCTCATCCATTGCATTGACTGTAAATTTAATTTTCCTTTACAATTACTTTCATTGTTTCATTTTTTTCTTCACTCATAACATCATCCCATTCATATGAGACATTAAATTAGGTTATTATTCCCACATTATTAACATATATTAAATTAAATCTTCTTTCCTCCGTGGTCTCCACCACCCAAAATCTTAATGAATTCTATCCTACTGCTATTTTTTGAGTCTAAGAGTTGGGTAAGGTGAAATTTATTAATCATATATCTGAGGTAGGCGGCTCGCCCATTCGGGCGGTGGTGATGGCCACCATGCCCACCCTTCATCGGCAACACTAGGTAGCTCTGGCGTCCCCCTCTCCGTTCTCTGATCCTTCTCTCCTACCCGACTTTCCCCGGATTACTCTTTGCCCTAAAGTCCCGTCCCTTCACCGAGGAGCCCCATCGCTTCCACTCTCCCTACAAGAGTTTTCAGAGGCCTCTAATCTCCACGGGCTATCTCTAATAGCTCGATTTGGTCATAAATGCCCTTCCCTGGAAAGTTTCGCTCGCTTCGCCAATGAATCTATACCCCTTCAAGATCGCGTCGTTGTCGGACTCCTGGACTCTCGTCACTTCTCTCTGCGGTTTTCCAATGATGACGATCTTGCTGCGTTTTGGTCTAAAGGTTTCCGTTCTTGCGGGGGTCTACGTTTCTTCCTCCTTCGGTGGAGCTACGACTTTCATTGGAAGAGGGATTCACCATCTGCGGCCATCTGGGTGAGTTTTCCGAGTCTACCCCTCCCCTTCCAGAACCCCGCTATTCTGCAACACTTAGGTAATCTGGTTGGACGGTTTTTGGCCTTTGATGAGCGATCGAGAACGTTGTGCCATCCGATGGCACCCTGAATCTGTGTGGAAGTCGACTTATCCAAACCGCCTGTTGAAGAAGTATGGATCGAGGTGGAAAACGAGCTTCGGTGCCACCAACCGGTGACTTTTGAGAACTGGTTTGATTATTGTACTTCCTGTTGCCGACTGGGTCATCTTCAACAGGTCTGTCGTAAGCTGTTTCAGAATCCTTCAACCTTGGGCGATAGCAGAATTGACCCACCAGAGTTGCAAGCAGTGGGCATCATGGAATCCATTGGCCCTAGTGTTGCATTGCAGGAGGATGCGGCTGCACCCCATGTGGACAATGGTGTGAGTATGCTTGAGGGAAATTTGGATTCCCCTGCGAAGCAGGTTGTCTCAATGCCGAATTACAGTACCCAAATTGAAGAGTATTCAAAGCCAGCTCCTACCTCACCCGAAGCCAGGGTCAAGGATGTATCCAACAGGTTGATCAGAGAAATTAATGGTATGAAACAACCATTAGCACTGTCTTCTCATTGCAATGCTGCGGGTACAGAAACTGAATCTGGTTCAAATGGTACTCATTCTGATATTTAATGGGTTAATGTGGAAACTCATGCGCTAATTCTCATGGATCCTAGTTCTTGTCCTGATGAGGAGGCTGTTTGGTCACCCAGAAATGTTAAAGGTGCTGCTTCTTCGAGAGACACCAAGTCACCAACAGGGAAGTGCTCGACTCAAAATGGTGTTGAGACATTCAATCCCTTTGACTGTTTGGACACCACTAAGTCTCTTCAGGTTGGAAGGTATGGGCAGACTGAGGGGGGTTCGGGAGTTGACAAGTTCCAGGAGGAGGAGATGTTACCTAAGAAGAATAAAGGGAGAGAACGCAAGGATTACTCATTTTTACCGAAGCCGATGGAAACACGTTCAGGTAAAAAATCTAAACTAGGTGAGAAGGGAACATAACCGGACAAGGCTCTCTTGCAGGAGGATCCCCAGGTTGGGGCCAATGTGAACAATAATGGAATGGGCAGCAGTTCTAAATCGGGAAAGAGCATTAAAGAACCTATCATCTGCTCGGAAGAGGATATGGTAGAGGAATTTCTCTATGTCAACATCCCTCAGGAAGATGCCGATATGATGGGAAGAACTATCAAAGTGGAGGTCAACAGTGAGCAGGCCAGGTGGATTGACAAACATGATTTGATCCTAATGAGAGGCTTCAACAATCGGACAATCAGCAAAGTTGAATATATCCGAACATGGGACAAAATGGATGATCGATATGAAGACATAATTGGGGAAGACCCTGATGCCAAGGTATGGTTAATGAAGTGGAATCTGTATAGAGAGGAAAGCACTAACAGGCTCAGATTATGCTTTGGTAATTTTTCTTATTCCTATGAGGCGTCACCTCTGAACTAATTGGGTTTGTTTCTCCTATTGATGTCAAGTGTTTGGTGGTTTTTTCTATGTCTGCGGTTTGGTGGTTTTGTTGGTTCGTCGCAGGGTATCTTCGTTGGGCTCGGTTTCTCTGCCATCAGCTTTGTAGGCCATTTGGGACATGGTTGTTTTGGAGGGATGGCAACATCGGGAGGGACCATGCTTGCATGGGATCGTCGAGTGGCCTGCATGGGGATAGTGGTTAATGATGTTACTTGAATGAGGTATCCTGTCTTTTGTCATGTTTTGTTTGGGGTCATTTGGAAGTTTTCTGATCCCTTTGGTTTCTCGCTTTTCCCGTAAAAGTGTTGCTCTTAATAAAAAAAAATAATTTTCAGTCATTAATTAGTCATAATCACAATATCCTTTATTCTAGACATTATACTATCTAGTTTCTCATCAAAATATTCTACATCACATTCAATATTAATACATTCCCTTCTGATTACCACCATTTACTAAAACCAAAAAGCATAATTTGAGTAAAAATATCCGTAGTTACAAACCGCATAATCATGAAAAATGACATACAGGGTGTCTAAATCACTTGACCTTATTTAAAATCTATTACACCTTAGTCTTAACCTTATTCATTCTTGGCCATTATTTTAATCCTTCATTAGTTTTCATAAAGAGTTTGTAAATTTCCAAATAATATCCCCTTGGAGTGTCAAACCATATTTAAAGCAAGTTCCATTTTAATGTAACAAGTGATGATGTAGTGCTGCACAATACACCCTTTTTTGAGTTATTACCCCTAGGTACCTCCTTGTTAGAGTAAAATCCACTTGTATTATCCATACATAGATTTAATTTATTGGAAACCACTCACTATTTATTTTACCTAAATTCTAGGACATTTTCCTATAATTTTACTCATCCTTAGACTCATCCTCAGACATATCCTAAGTTCTCCTTAAATTTTTCATATCCTAGTTTCCAAGGTTAACCAAAACTATCTTCTGATACTAACTGTAAATACCCAAAATTATCATACATAGATATTACTTATTTTTAGATGAATATTCATTACATTAAACAAATACATACTGGAAGATCATAAAGGTATAGTGCCTTTGGAGACTAGATACAATTTTTTTATTTCTTTAATGATATTCAACATCTCCCATAAATATATTCATACATAGTAATATTCTTTGACATACCCTACTTAAAACCTTTCTTCATAACCTAAGAAAGGAAACATAAGAAAGGGTTAGATCACATGATCTATAATAGTAAACAACAGATATATATAATCATAACATGAGAATAAGGGTATGATAACAAGAGAATAACATTTCAAAATAATACCCTTCATATCAGAGAACATAATCTTGATTCATGGAATAAATATCGGTTGTTCATAATACATGAAAGGAAATCAATGAAAATGAACCATGAGAATATGAAATTGGCATAATAAAAAGATTTATGGAATACATATATGCATAAAACATCATTTATATAGTAATAAAGCGTCATTTTAAATGAAATTATAGTGTAATGGGTTCACTCCCTAAATGATCGTAGTATTAAAGTTTCACTCTCACGAATATCATAGTTGAAAAGTTACTTATTTAAGAGGGTTCACTCCCTAGTCCAGTTTTGTTTATCTCATGAGATATCAATATTTACCCAATGAATTATAGAGAGATATAGGGACCACCCATCACATTATTATATTCATACATATGTGAGACACAACATCATAAAAAATTTATCAAATCATAACCCATAAAAAATGTTTTTATAAGAATTACGTAATAGAATAATCTATGGAAATGAAACGGGTTTCATATACATTTAATCATTTCATTATAGTATAACCCATTGAAAAAGAATCAGGTTTCCTACTCAATTTATTATGGTATAACCCATTTAAAAAAACAAGTTTAATAAACTTCTTGTCATTATAACCATAAAACATTTAGATAAAGAATAAGAATGGTATCATTGTATCATATCCTAAGTAAAAAACAATGACATCAAATGATGTCATCGTAGATGAAAAATGATTTTGAAAAGACACTTGGATAATTTATTAGGGAAAATAAATCCTTAAAACTAAAATCTAATAAAATATTTTTGAAATCATTTTATTTAAAAATAAACTTTCAAACATATAAATAAATATTTATAATCATTTAAAACATTTCTTGAGGAAAATATCATTTCCACTTTGATTTTTTTTTAAAATAAAACATTTTAAAAATAATTTTATTTTGAAATAACATACTAATATTATAAAGGATGTTTCAAATCAAATAATAGTCATGAAAGTGTAAATATTATTCATTCCTTACACGTTAAAAAATATTCCTTTCACTTTTTCACTAAAATCCAAACGTGCATTATTTTTAAAAATAACATGAAGATTAATTTTAAATAATTTTTTTAAAAATATTTCATGGGTAAAAATTTATTTAATAAGAAATTTGTGTAATGCTAAAATAATTTTTTATTTTTTTTTATAAAATAAGGTTTTGGAAGAAAAATGGTTTCGTCAGAAGAGAGAAATAAAGATGATTTTTCTTAAAAACATCATTTGAAAATATTAAGAGCATAAAGAGAGGAAAATGAAGGGAAAAAATTTATTCTTCCAAAATAACCAAAGTAAAAGAAAATACATGAGTTTATTGATATATATTTCATAATATTTCATCATTATAAGCATAATCATAAGCAATCCTAATAAACAATGAGACTGTAACATAAAATCTTTACCACTTTGGTAACTTAGAACCATAAGTCCCATGAAATATTAATATTAAATTTAACATAGAGTATCATGAGAATAAATAAATATATGATATTAAATGTCAAAGGGGATGTATATACACCTCATAAAAGAAGATAAGTTCATAACATAACATGTGTATCAAAGAAAGAAAATTGAGAAAAAAATCTCTTAGCGTATTGGTAATCACTTTAATCATAATTAAAATTAAATAATAAAATCAAATGAAAAATTAAATATAATTAAAACAATTAATTCATGGACTAAAATTTTAAATGGGTATTATATATACCATACAAAATAAATGAGTGGTGAAAATGACATAAGTTTCCCAGAAATGAAAGAGAGACTAGAAACCCCTTACCATAAGTCTTGAATTCATTCATACACATTTAAAACTCTTGTATAATAAATTGAAATTTATTATTAATATACTATAGAAGCATAAATATATATATCATTCCATATATTATTTACTTATTCCCTTTTGTGACCTATTTATTAACAATTCCTTGTCAATGTCACAATTCGGGCAATAACAACTTTATTTTTCATGTATTTTTTGATTTGTTATTTTGATGGTAATCTTTATTTCATCACGGTTACATAATCTATATAATTTTATCCATGATATAAATATAATATATATTCATTATATATGTATTTAGTGTATTCCATTGACTTTATAGATAGAAAATGTAATACACCGTTCATAGAGATGGTTGGTCGTACACAGGCGTGCATATTATTTCCATTTTCTATGTGGATTGAAAGAAAGAAAGGTAAATAATATATTAACATTAAATAATAATTTTTATGTTACATATATCACATATTTTCATTAAACCCATCCTTATTACTATCCATGTAAAGCGTGAAACGCTTCATGAGTTGGTAGTCCTCCATACACATGAGTGAAGTTATCGTATTCCGAAGGAACAGAATGTAAGAAGGTATATGTGAAATAGTAATTAAATTAGTATAATAAAATAAAAAATATAATATATAGAAATTTAATCCATCATTATATCCAATTGTGAGAGGTGGTAATGGGAAAATGAATGACATCGGTTTGTGAGGTGGTAGTCCACCATACACACGAATGATGATTTCATATCCCATTTGATGGAAGAGTAGAAGGATTTATGTTATAAAATTAACATAATACAATATTATTATATGTAATATACTAATTTTATTATGTTATCATGGTTTAAAAATAATTTGAGTAGGTGGATGAAGAAATAAAATAAAATGCCCGGTTAGGGATGTTACCTCTTCTCTGTAAAACATATTTTGGTTTACACCAAATAGATTATTAAGTTGATTTTATGATCACAAAAATGATTATAAGATGATATTAGGGAATTAGGTATCTTTTTTGGGTTGTGATGTTCTGAAACATTTCATTTTTCAAGTGTTAATAAGAGAGGAGAGGCAGTTTCCTTTTATAACTGAGGCGAGGGGCATACATGTAATTTTCAAAATGAAAAAGGTGTGACCACATTTTTCACATGAAAATATGATTTAAAATGGACCATTATAGATACTAAGATATTATAAGGTCTAAATATGACTATAACATGAGTGTTGGACAAGTTTTGGGTCTTTTTTAATCCATATCCTTATAGTTTAACCCTCGGTAAACCCATTTTTAGGTTAACTCCGGTAAATAATTTTTATTATTTTTACTACTCATTATGGTGAAAAATTAATTCAAAATTATTATAAAATATAAATTATTTTGATTCCAAAAATGGAATTCATTTTTCCAAATTCCATTCACATAAGTGGAAAACATTAATTTAAAGTTAATCTCCCTAACATGATGAGAAAGAGGATTTTCAAAGGAAAAATGTTCAATTGTTTAGAAATTTTTTTTATAAAAATTAAATATGAAAATGAGTACAATTACCTAAAATGGATTATTAGATATATAATTAAACTAATTTTACTTTTAAAACCATATTAAAACCTCTTTTAAATTTTTAAAAGGTTTAAAATAAATGGGAATTCTTAATAAAACCCGTTTTTTTCACTTTTCATTGAAAAATTAATTTTTTCCAAAAATTATAAAAATTAACTCAAATATAATTTTGACATGTTGATTTAATAAAAAGTTTAATTTTTCAATTTTTTTTATAAAAGTGGTAAAAATTAGTTTTATTGTTCATCCACAAAATGTAATAAAAACATTTTTCTTTGAAAATAGTACTTTAAGAACATATAATGAATTTTATAAAAACCAAGTACTTTTCTATCAATATTTTATTATATAAAACCATTATATTTAATATTTAAAAATATTTGTTACTATTAATATCACTAATTTCAACATCCCAGTTATAATGGTAACGTTCAAACAATAATATTTATAATATATCATGGTTTATTAAAGCTTATTGTCACCTATAATGCAAGATAAACTCAGTGTAACAAAAAATATTGAAAAGTTTAAATTTATTTGAAAAAAACATTTCAAAAAATCTTAGAGTGTTAAAAAACCTCTATATATCGCTTATGAGGTATGAATTATAATAAGAATTCCATGAAAAAACCACTTAAGATTTATGTTTATAGGATAACCACTAATATAATTCCTCAATATATAACTTGTAAGTTTATCGCTATAATATTTAGTATTAAAGTACAATTACCATAGAGAAATTGAAACCTTTTTAGAGTATAATAATGATATGATTATACTATGTCAAAGTTACAACCACAAAATTACCATAAAGAAACGTCCAACATGTTATAAAATGACATTGGGTGTGTAAAGTAACTCAGAATATGGTTTACAAAACATTAAGGTATAAGGGTATACACTAGGTAATACATCAAATGTATAATAACCAGGTGTTATTCAATATAACCCATGCCCCTACATTATACACAATTTATAGTATATTAGGAAGAGAAGAGAACGAACCACTAAAACCTATAAAGACATAAATACCTTAGCTCAAAAGGAGAGATATTCTACCATCAACTAAATTTAGAACATCAGGAAAGATAAAAATAAGGATTCAGTTAATGAAATAATCATGAAAATAAAAATATAATCATACTAGGTATTATTTTACCTCAATAACATCATCAACGAACACTCGGAATATCCTAGAGGAAGTCTAATTTGAGAGAAAACTCAAACCCAAACCCTAACCTAGAGGATAGGTTAAGGTTGAAATGAAACTAAAATAAAATTTATATAAAATTAGAGAAAATGAGTATCCAAATTCAATACCCATATGCAACTATTGAGGTATTTTATTTTATTTTGAGCTATTTATGAGTTCTCAAATGTTTATTTATGTTTTGGGGTGGTTTGGGGGGATATGGGAAGATATAGATCTAAATATATAGTTGTTCACCCTATGAACCAAAGGTTCATCCCATGAAATTATAGAGGGAGGCCATCCAACATATGACTGGTGGTTCACCATGTGAATGTGTGTCACCAATAACCATTCACCCCATGAAAGTCGTTCATGTTGGGAACCAACCATTCTAGTGACCTATGTGTTTGACTCGTTGTAGTTCACCCTATGAAAGTGGATGACCAGAAGAAATTCTTAGGAATGGGGGAGACCATTCACCCCATTTAAAATGGTTTACCCTATGAATGTTTCTACCCATTTTTTTTTGTTTTTTTCCCTTTTGACCTCTTCATATATTAAGGGGTTTATCCCCTTTATTCGCATTTATCATGTTTATTTTAATGGTGGGATATCTCATTGAGATATTCCATCTCCTACCTCTTTCTCCTTGGTTTCTTGGTTATTTATCATTCTATTTTGAGAAGTCATTTATAGTGAGTTTCCTTCTTCCTCCCCTCTATTATGGGACGATTTTAGGATTTGGGATGGGGTTTAATCATTCAGGTTTTTATTTCTTGGGATTGTGGGAAGTTTCTCTTTTCTTACTAGTGAATTCTCCATCAACATTGCCAACTTCCAGTTTTATTTTCATTGAACTAAGATAGGTATTATGTTGAATTTTGTTAAATTGGCACAAAATTGTGTTCTTGGGGTTTTATAAATTCTTTAATTGTTAAATTAATCATATTTATGATAGTTAAAATGGATTTAATAATCGTTTTAATGGGTTTTTCACTTTTCATAAGGGGTTTACATGGTATTTATATAAGTAAGTGAAATTAAAAGTTTTGATAAACTGTTGAAAGAATTTTTTAAAAGAAAATTTTATTTTTGAAGTTATTTGAACCAATTTTGTTCCTAAAACAAATTCTAAAATATATGGTTTGGATATTTAGTGACTTTGAAGGGAGAAAATGAGTTAATTATTTAATGAATTTTCATATAGACTTTGGTAAATTATTTTGAAAGATATTTATAAATGTATTTTAAATTATTTATTTTAAATAATGGTTTAAAATGTTATTTCAAACCTATAAGATGTGTCTTTACATCATGAGTATATTTTACCAAAGGGCCATTTGGAACTTTCAAATGGGTTTCAAATGGTGTGTGTGTGTGGAACCCTATTGAATCCCCTTACCGATTATGTATGACGTGAATCATGGTTTGGGGGGTATGTTATAATCTATTTCTTCTGTTATGGATTTTAGGCCAAGGGAAATTCTTATAATTCTGTGACATGGATGATATGAAAAAGGGGTTGTTTCTTTCAAAGGTGTTGGAGGGGAGATGAGATTTACTGCTTATGGTTTATTGACATATGTGTTTTTCAACTCCTATTCATTGACATGCATCGAGATCCTAAGAATCTTTGTGATGTATGACATATGGTTAGTATATAGTCATGAATAGATGGACTAGATATGATATGGTATCAAAGGCTACGTGGGAGTGCAAAAAATGAGGCTGCTATAGATCATTAAATTTGTTATAGACTTGGTAATGCATCGATAAGCTAGTAGATGGTTTCAACCTGAGTACATCTAGGGTTACCTCATCATATTTTTAATAATTTACCATGTTTACTAGATAATTCTACTTAGGTAAATTTCCTTCTATAGTGTTCCCTTATTGAAACACATGTTTCCATGACATTCAGTTTTTTACACTCTCCCCTATATATATTTCTCCATGGTTTTTTATTTGTTGATTATTAAATTATTTTATTTTATTAAAATTTTTATTTTTATTTTGTAAAAAGTGTATTTTTAATGTGATAAAAAAAGTTGTTTAAAAATTAGTGTTTTTAATTTGAAAGGGGTCAAGTCCTTTTAAATGGTCTTCAAGTGATTGTTTTCATTTATAAAAAAGAAATAAGATTTTAAAACTTGGGTTGAATGTGATATAAAATTATATATATATATATATATATTTATATGTATGAAAAATATATTTTCCAAGTTATACCTCAATCTAGCATGAATAAAGTTTCATTTGTAAAGAAGTTGCATGAAATCCTATTAGGCTTGGTTTTTCTCACATGCTGTATAAACCACTAAATGAAAGCAGTACTTATGGAATTATTTTAGGTTGACCATATATGAAATTTTTTATTTGGATTTTTGGGTAACATGGGGATAGTTGATTTGGGATGTGGAGTGTGGTCACGGTCATAAGTAGACAGTAGTAGTATTCTTAGATATTTATTTTATTTTATTTTTTGATGTATATTCATCATCCTTAATTACATGGACCTCATATTTTATTTTAATTTGTTGTCCTTTCCTTATTCTCTAGTTTAGATGACGTTTTATCTTTATATTTTGTTCATTTATTTGGATGTATAATTTATTATACTGCATAATTTGATTGGATGTTTTATTATTGATCTATTTTTATTCCATTAGGGTGAAATAATTCCTAATGGTTATGTTCTAAGACCTTGACACTAATTTACTTCTTGAGATGATTATGAATATCCCTTGGGTATGTGACCTTACAACATAGGCACCCAGTATAAGATTGGACTATGTTGGTTTGTGAAAAATGGTATTAGTGCACACCCACTTGATATTTAGGTGTGTCTCGGTAATATTGTGACTAGGATTTTCATTGGGACATGGGTGGAGGGAGAAGGAAAGTGTTTATCTAGCTCTTCTTCACACTAAACCTTGATTTTATATGGTTGTTCTAGGGTTGAGTCTTTATTTTGATTTCTTTTTAGTACCTTTGATGTATTTTGATATGTTTTGATGATACCTTAGTCCCAAATGTCTGCATCATAGATTTCTGGGGCTATTTGAACTTCAAATGAAAAAATGGTGAATAAACCAGAGACGGATAGTTTTCTTGCATAATATTTTAATCCATACAATTCCAACGTTGAATGGATTTGGAACCATGATAGTTCCTATTACACTGTTAGGGAATTGTTTACCAGCTCATGTGGCCAAACTGTGAACAATGAAGTTTCTTCCCAGGATATTCTAGTTTTTTTCCTTTTATTTGTTTATTTTTCCCAATGGTTTTTACCATTATAATTATATTAATTAATGGAATTTTGTGGTAAATTGATGTTGATGAATGTTTCTTGAATAATATTTTTTATCATATTCTTGGTCTCATCCCATAGGTATTTTATGTTCCATGTTTAAGAAGTAGTTTTCAAGATGGAGAATGAATTTTATATGGTGTTTTTTCTACTCATTTTATAATGGTTTTGGAAAGATGTTTTGTCTTTTATAAAATATTGGTTTCATATTTTTCAAATTGGTTATGAATTCAGTGGTGTTAAATGATATGAAATTGGGTTGAAAAATTTTAATTGCATGTTTTGTTTAAAATATGATTAAGGGATTTTATTTGGGTAAAAAGGTGTTTTAATTTTTTTTAAAGTATAATACTAAATTTTAGAATAAGACTTTTTAAAATAGGTGGATTTTTTTTGTTTTTAAGTATAATTGATTTTAAAAAAGAATTTCGAAATTATTTTAGAAACAATAGGGTTTTTTTTGGAGGTTTGTTTTTGAAACTTGTTTTATAATGATTGTAATATAATTTAATGGATACTCTATTTTGAAATGAATTTTTAGAAGTATTATTAATTTGAGTGAGAGTTTGGATGTTTTTATTTTATGATGAAAATTATTAAAAAAATTTGTTTTTGAGAATGAGTTTTTTCTAATAGTTTAATATGGGATGAATCATTTCAAAAGGTCGTTGGTTTTGAGAAATTTTTTTTTTGAAAAAAAAATGTTTTAAAACACGTGTTTTTGGAAAAAATAGGTTCTTTTTTTTATTTCTTTTATTGGATTTAATGATTTAATGGGGGGCATGAAAAGATCAAATCACATTTCTTATTATTTGATATATTCGTCCTAGAAGGGTATTAATAAAATATTGGGAGTTTCTCATAATTATTAAGTGTATTTATTCTATGTGGTGACTCTACTGAGACTTGGGATATATTGGAAGAGCATAAATCCCTATTTATTTGGTTTTTATTCTAGATTCCTAAAATTATGGACTTTTGGTTGTGGTTTTTGGGGATGCTTATGGTAGTGGAGTTGTAGTAAGGTGTTTGGTTAACTAAATGATTTGGGAATTCATCATGTGTTATTTCCTTAGGTGGTTTTATGCTTAGAAGATTCTATTTTTGGTTTGTATCAAGGATTTATTTTCCATTCTCTCTTCGATTTTAGTAAATTCATATTAGTGTGTAGGCCTCTAGTATTTTGTGTATGGTATTGGGTTTTTAAATTTTGTTCTTAAATTACTATTTTTTATTACTCCCTCTTGGGGATTCAGGTTTTTGTTGTGTTTATCCCACTTTTAGGTTCTTTTAGTAATGGGTTGAGAATGGGAGACCTTTGGTTTAGTGTATGGGTAACTAAGATGGTTATTTCCTTTGAGATATTGATCACTCAATGGTTCTTACTTTGTTGGGTTTTCCATGGGATGCTGTTTTTTGATTCAGGTATAACTTACTCACTATGTACTATGACCTAGGATCTAGATCCCATGTTATTTATTTTATTATTTCATGGTTTAAAATTTTTATTCATGATTATTTTGGTTTAAATGTGTGTAGATCATGGTGATGGTTTATATTTTTTGATGTTGAGTTCTCATAAGGTTGTGTGTTCTTTTAGGCTTTCAGAGTTGGTATCTTGGTGGTTGCTCGTTTTGCTAGAGTTGTGGAGTTTTGGTCATTCTTTAATATTATCTGTCATTGTCAAGGTTTTGGTATAATAATGTGTTTCTCTTATTATCAAACAATTTAGAGAATTTATAAATAGTGGGGACACCTTTACTTGGTCTCTATTCCATATAGGATTTTTCTTTATGATCATAGTTTCTTGGTTCTTAGAGACACCTCATAAATTTATGTAATTGATCATTTTTAGAGAAGTTATTAGTGTCTAAATGTTTTCTTCCTTAGGTCATTTCTAGGCATTTCTTGTCCAACCCACCTCACACCACATGGTGTGGTTGTGACTTGTTTTAGAATATTTTATTTTTACTAAGGACTTTCTTGGTGAAGAATGTTTCTTGGTGGGAAGAATTTTCAACCCCACATGTTAATGTTGAGTGTTTTTAGATGTTTTTTGGGTTATTTTTTTAGTTTTGTCAGATTCTTAATGTTTTATAGTGGTTTGAGAGGGATCAGGAAGCTACAAGTCTGAACCTACAATGTTTTAACCCCTAAACCAGAGGTTCACATAATGAAATTATTAGGGGAGACTATTCCCTTTGTGAATATTCATTAAGCATGTGGATTGGACTTCCTAGTGACCAGTCTCCCCATGAAGTTGGTTCACCCCATGAACCATCTCTCCCAATGACCTTGGTATTTTTTCTAATATAGTTTACCCCAAGAAATATGGTCCACCCCATGAATGGGTCTTCACAGTGAATACACACTCTATAAAATAGGGTTCATCCCATGAATGGAACTAAACAACTATTAATTTAGTTTCATCTTTACCAATATTTATAATATAAGAGTTTTGGTCCCTTTTTTACCATTTATCATATGTATTCCAACGGTGAGAGTTATCATGGGTCTTCTCCCTCTTCCTATTTCTTCTTCTTAGTTTATTGGAAGTTCCTCCCTTGTTTTCTAGTGCTTCATCAAGGTTAGTTTCCTTTTCCTCCCCTTATCTTCTATTTTCACCCTCCTATTTCGTTCTTCCTTCTATGATGAACCCTAACCACTATGTATGATTATTTTAGTTTTCAATAAGGGGTTTAATCATGGGGATTTTGTTGCTGCGTCTTGTGGGAGAATTCTCTACTAAAGGTGTTGACTTATTTGATGACTTTCATTAAACTAAGGTTTGTGTTTTCATACGTTTAATTAAATTTGAATTTAATTGTGTTTTAGGAGTTTTATAAATGATTTAATTGTTAATTTATGACACTTTATAATAGTTAAAATGAATATGATAATTTTTTGAATGGTGTTTCACTTGGGATAAGGGTTTTACATGAAATTCCCAGTGGTACTTAAAGATAAAAGTATTTAAAAAGATTTAAAATAATTATTGTAAATAAAATGTGACATTTAAATAGATTTGACCCTATTTGGATCATTTAATAAATTGAAAAAGTGATGTTTTATATTTTTAGTTGTCTTAAATGGAAATAATGAGTTAATTCTTTAATAAATTTCTAAATGATTTTTATGATTTTTTTGGAATATGTTTAGCAATGGATTTCAAAGTTTTTATTTGAAATAATTATTTGAAATAGAATTTCAAATCATTAATAAGAGTCTTGGTATCAAAATCCTATTTTAGCGAAGGCCTGTTTAGAACTTTTAAATGGTGTGGGTGTGTGAGACCCTCTTAAATCCCTATACCTATTGTATATAATGCAAATTAAGGACCAAGGGACATGTTATAATTTATTAGTTATGTTTTTTATTGTGGACCAAGAAGAATTTATATATTTTTTGTGTTATGGATGATGTAAAAAAGGGAGTTTTTATTATGAGGTTATACTAGGTGTGATCTGATTTAATGCTTATGGTTTATTGGTTCATGTGATTCCTTGACATAGATGGGGATAATAGGTATCTTATTGATGGATGAAAGATGGATAGTATATAATCTCGATTATATGGACTAGATTCACTATGAAATTGGAGGCTATAGGGGAGCGCCACTAGCGAGTCCGAGTATAGACTATCTAGTTGGTTATAAACTTAGGAATGAACTAATAGTCTAGTAGATGGTTTCAATTAGTGTATGTATAGGGTCGCCTCATGGGATGTTTCAGAATTTCCCATGATTACAAGATGATTATTCTTAGTCAACTTTTCCAAACTTATGTTCCTTTATTTTACTAGAACACATGGAACCTTGAATTTTGATTGTTTTCACACTACCCCATGTGTCATTGTTCCATGATGTTTTATTTTTTGATTCCTTAACTCATTTTGTTTTGTTAAAAAGGTTATAATGATCATTGGAAGGTTTTTTTTTAAATTTATTATCAAAAGTGATTAAAAATTATTGTTTTGAAGTAAGGAGTGGTAAAGGCCTAAGAAATGGTTTTTAAGTGATTGTTTTCATTTAAAACTAAGAAATGAGATTTTTCCAAATGGGTTGAATGTGATACTAGATTTGATATAAGTATGTATAAAGAATATATTTTATAAATTATATATAATACTAGAATAAATTAAATATCATTTTTAATAAAGACATATAAACACCTTTGTGAATTCTTATAGGTATTGGTTTTTCTCACACCCTACATATACCAATCAGTGCATGCAGTTCTTATATATTTCTTTCAAGTGATTTGGATCTATTCTTATACTTCACGATGTTTGGGTTATTTGGGATTTAGATAATGGTTATTATTCAGAAAGATATGGTAGTAGTTTGGTTATTTTTTTTAAAAAAGTTTCTTTTTGGATGTATATGTGTCGATCCTAATGGCATGGAACCTTGGTTTATTATATGATGTTTCCATTTTTTATTCATCGATTTTTTTTTGATTTTTATCTTTTATTAATTTATTTGTATGTGTCCATTATTATACCATGTAATATGATTTAACATTTTATTTTTGATCTGTTTTCTTACATGATGTTGAAATCATTATCATTGGCTATGTTCTAAGACCCTCACACTAGTTTCCTACACAAGGAGAATGGGAATAAACTTGGGTATGCTATGGGTTGTCTTGATCAATCGACGAGGGGTGTATTGGGTTAGTTCTCGAAACCCTACTTTAGGTTATCTGAATAGAGACTCCCATGTCAAAATTAATATAGGAAGATATCTGAGGAAGAGCTATGAAGGTGTTCAAATTGGATAATGAGAAGTAGAATCCTTAAGAAAAAAATTATGAAAATTAGTTATAGTAGGTAAAACATAAGTATACCACTTCCAATGGTGCTTCCACCAAATTTTATACCTCATACATTGTAAAATTCCATTGAGTACGGTTTCTTTCTAGTAGAATCACCACACTATTAGGACCCCCACCAAGTACCCAATGAAAGTCTACTAGGTACCAGGTTCCTTCTGTATCACTGAGGATCCTGCATCCTCCTTTCCTTTTACCCAAAATGAATTTAACCACAATTAAAATTAAAATATCCCCAAAATATCCTTAGGAGGATATAATTGAATAATGAAACTTTCTAGGAAAGATAAAAGAATTTACACTTTACCCACTATTGGCATTACATCCCTGATAATCTTCAACTATTTATTTAAGAAAAAAGGATAGGATATTGGGAATTCATTTTATATTCACATTCCCAAGTCTTTTTATAATTATTAACATGCTTCCACAACACTCATAAAAAAGTAATGAACTTTCCCCTCAATGTCTTATCACTTAGACAAATTATAATAACTGTCCGATTTACAAAATAACTATCTAAATCCGACTTCATGGCATCCTACCAAACACCATTATTTGGGTTGGGAACATACTTTATCAACCTTTAAACATGTAAAATATTATTCATTTCACTAAACCAAGGTGTAATATCCAACCTATAATCCAAATCCCCTGCACACACTAAGATCTTGAATGGTCTAATGAAGTTGGGAGTATTCTTTCATTTCTTTCCCATCCATCTATAATCTAATTTATGGGAAACATAACGAAATAAAATATCATTAAAATGAAATACCAAGGGTCATCATCTTTAATCAAATTAGTGTTTCTTGTGACTTTAATCCATCAATAAACTCTTCTAAATTAGTTTAACCAACTCTATCATATCATTGACTAAGGTTGTACCAATAAATGAGGACACCTCATTCTTCATTTAGCATAGTGGGAAATTACATGGTATATCATAGTGTTCATAAAATTGTGTTATTTGAATGGATTATTGGTAATAATTATCTTGGAAGAATCCCTAATATATAGTTGAATATCTTAATATCCACCAAAATCAATAATTAAATCACTTGATATATATTATATAGTTTATATAGTTCTTTCCCATTAACCATATATCTGATGGATATGTCATTCTTAGTTTCACCTAAGTCCCATGATTTTTCATCATACCTTATAAAAAACAAGATTTTTTCCTTGGGTCCTTCTTAGATACAATAAATTTGATCACCCCATGGAGTTGCACAATCATGACCACATAGAGATTTCCTAACTCATCGACTAATGATGCTTCTTAAATTGAAAAATAGTGAGCGATCTGGGATAAATGATATACTATCACCCATACCACATCCATTCAATTCAGGATATGAGGTAATCTCATCATGAAATTTGTGGTGATTTAATACCATTTAAAAATGAGTATAGAAATTGGTTGAAACTTTGTAGTAGGTTTCTGATTCTCTAACTTTACCATCTCACATGTATCGAATCAAGATATAAATCCTGAAAGCATCCATTTCATGCCATGCCACAAAAATTTCTAATGGATTTATTGATACGTTATGGAAACTCTTGGGTGTATTCCCTATTGATAAGACTTATACACTTACAAAAACCAATTCTAATATGATAATAAGAATCAATAATCTCAAATAGACATTAAAGAATAAATTAGGGTCTTAATACCATAAAACAAGTATCTCCCTGCCATTGAGTCTCTCTTAAATAATGACACCATCCAGGATATAGAACTAAGAAACCTTCAATCATCCCAAAATATTGATTTAAGATTGATAAGATAAAAATATACCACATTATGATCATTAAAGAAATTATGGAGGAGGTTGGACAATATAGGAAAATGTATCCATTCATCTTTAGTATCCCACATATTATGAGGTTGTGATTTCTTATTCAGGGAATTTAACACAACATTTCATTTAACATAATCATAATTAATCTCTAAATTAAAGTACTACATGCATTCCACCAACTTACCTTGCCTTATATTAAGTTTAATGACCCATACATTTATATATGAAATTCCTTATTTTAAATTAATTTTTTTTCATGTATAATAATATAATATAGTATAAAAGTCATGTAATAGAAAATATAAAAGGAAAAAAATTATTTTTAGTAAAATAACTCTTATTTTACATTGAATATTTTATTATAGAATCACATTTAAAACTATTACATATCATAAAGAAAATTACACACAATTAAATAATATTTTATAAAATAAAAAGAATAGTACAAGGAGATCAAATATAATAATTTACACACTAATGTAAACTCTATAGACCTAAATTCTCCCATGAGGATAACTATTTCTATAAATAATTTAAAAAGAAATAGAATCCTTAAAAATATGGTTTAAATTATCAATTGAATTAGAAAACATTTGTAAATTAAGTAATGAATGATTTGGTACGAGAATTGTATAGTATATATTGGTTACAAAGAGAAATGTGACCATTAGGATCTGATTATTACACAAATGTTACCTAAACATTACAATGTAACTATTATATTATTTTTGGAATAGTAATATTACCCAACAGAATAGTAAAATACTAGTTTAAAAGTTAATTCACAATTATAATAATTATATTCTATGTATGTTACAATACGTCCATATACTCTTTATGAATCAGTACGTATAATATTATAAAATTTAGAATTCCATAAAATGAAAAATGATGTGATTTACTTTAAAAATAATATTTTATAAAAAATATGTAATTTTTTCTTAAGATAATTATTTCTCATACTAATGAATATTTTTTTATAAAATAAAAAAAAATCGTAAACAATTAATTAAGTTTTTCCTAACATATAAAAATATCTTCCCAAATTACAATTTGGAAATTATGTTTTATAAAAATATTTTTTGGAATAATTAATTTTCATTTCCCAAAGTAATATTAAAATTTTATTTTGTTTCACTCATTAATAGAAGTAAAAAAACCCTTAAATATACAAAACCATGATCTAAAACCATGGGTAAGCCAATGGTTCTTCGTTTTTGACAACCAGGATTTCAGAGATCTATTTTTAGAAATTAATAGACAATTTTCCTAATTTTTAAACAAAAAACCACATATCAACCCCCTTTTATTCACTCCCATGATCATTATTATATCAAACCCTCTCTTAGAATCTCATTAAATTCTTTTCCTAAGCCCCCAAGATCCCAAATATTTTCCCCTCTAAGATTAGGAAGCAATATTTATGGTAAGGTATTGTATCCCTCTTCTTTTCCATTCAAGAACTTCCATTTTAATAACCCCTTTGATTCTTGATTTATTATATTTTATTATTTTTATGAATATCCTTTTATAATGAAAATGATTCCAAAATAATGGGTGAATTCCTTCCTATATGATTAAACCATTCCATGGACTTTTATGCACAACCGTCATGTTGACGAACTTACCCCTTGGTTATCCCTAACATATTTTTTATTATAAATACCAAAATATATTTTCATTCAAGGGTATTCACCAGTATGTAACTACCCATTATTTATTTTGTAGATCCATTTATGAAACATAAATTCCATAATCATGTAATTTAAATGATGAAATACATTATTATTTCATATGATCAATGCAGCATGCTTAAAGTTTGATATATGAATGGTGTGACCTGATAAAGCTCTCACACATTGGGTAACATTTTCATCTCCTAAGATACTATGTATGGTGGATATGTGTTTATACTAATAACACTATGTTATTTTTTCTTATCGATTAGCCTTGACTTATGCTGATGATGTCACACTTATATTATTTCTAATTCCCATGATTCCATGATATCGTGATGTCGTCCTTTAATATAATGATTTTATATTTACGTATAAGATTCCCAAATTTTTATGTTATCATGATATGAATATCAATTCACATATGTTACCTTTCATCATATCATACTTTATTATTACATTACTAGGCTTGGTATCACACCCATTTTCTTATATATGTCCCCATGTTATCCTCTGCAGTATTAAGAGATTAAAGGAAACTAGGATAACATTATGGATATTTCAAATAATGTATTCATTTTTATTTTATGTCAATGGTTTAAGTATTTAATCTTCTAAAGAAACTAGGCCTCTAGATTTTTGGGTTGTGTTTTTGAATTATCATGTAATAAAATGTGTAATGAAATTTTGGTTGTTATAGTTGGTACTAGATCATGGTCTTTTTATTTTTGGAGATTAGGATTGAGAAGAATTAGTAAAACACCATAGGTATAAGTTAAAATATAGGAAACCCTTCTAAATATTGGTAAAGTATAGTGTGTGTGGATTAATGGTAAATAAATTCCTATCTAGATACTATAAATTGGGTGCGGTTATGGTCCAAATTCACCTAGGGGTAATCACTATAGAAATTTTGGTTGAGTATTATATCTAACTTCACTCGGTGCATGATGAGTGGGCCAAAGACTGCAGTCCTAGCATCAAAATCCTAGGGGATATGCTTTAACTAATTCACAATCTCTTTATGAACCATTATAAAGGATTTCAATATTAGGTTAGATAACTAAATAAGAAATATACAATGGATAAATTTGATTGAAACATAGAGATTTACAAGTTAGGTAATATTTTATATTCTATATAAATTAAGTTTTTTTCATTTATATATACTTATTGAATCATGTATACCCATCCATAAATTTCCATTATTTTAGGATATGGATGGAAATATAATTAACCATTCCAAAAACATATTTTATGGGAAATTTTAGGACTTCCCTAACCAAATGCCTAATATGATGTGAGCATGAGTAGAGAACTTCATGACAGTACTAGCATGACTAACTCAAGTTATGAGTAATAACATGAACCATGTTGAGTTATATCCCTCTAATAAGAGATAAAAACTTTAAATTGAATCCTTTATGTGAAAAATTCCTCTTAGTCTTAGTGGATCTTCTGATCCCCAAATTACAAAGAAATAGATTAAGTTCATTGAGAAAATATTTTATATGCTCAAATGATCTTAGTAGGAAAAATTCAATTTGGTTATCTAATAACTATAGGGATATGCTGATTAGTGGTGGACATTGATCAATAATACAAGTCCTAATGAGGATATTATATCCAAGTAATGGGATGGATTCAAGAATATTTTTTTCAATAAATATTTCTCTTAAACTCCATATCTTAAAATACAGATGGAACTCCATTGACTCAAGTAATAAGAGGATGAATATATTAGATAAAATTAATAAAACTTCACATTTATTCCAATATATACCTTAATATCTTTCATATATGATGAAATTAAGGTTTACCTCTTCTTTAGTGTACTAAATTTGACTCTTCTAGAGGCCTTAGCGATTTAACACTTCACTGGCTATGATGAAATTTTTTGTTATTCCATTAATGTTGATATGGATATTGATGATTCTTAGTGGTATCATGGAACTAGAAATAATAAGTATATAATGAACATTAACTTTATAGGTTCATTGGATAATCCTCTTGGAACAAAGAGGATCCAACTTCCCACAAGCCATAAGTGTGAGAAGGAGCATCTTGGGAACTATGTTAGGGAATCAAGGAAATTTTCAAAGTGTGGAAGGGAAGGAAATAAGGATAATGAATTCCAAAAGTAGATAAATAATTCCACGAAGTGATGGAGTAAAATAAGGTTATGATATATAATAATCCCAATGTTCAATGTTTCAACTATAATAAACATGTATACTATGTAAAAAATTTCCCTAATCCAAGGGTTGTTAAGGTTAGAGGATGTTAATAACCTCTAAGTCCAATGGTGTAAGAATTATCATATTCCACCACTACTACTGAGGTGAATCCTTACAATGAAAGGGTGAAATGTGTGATTTTTATTCATTAAATAACATTTAATGTAATATATTATTTTGTTCATATCCATTCATTCATATAACAAATTTTTAGTATAACTATTAAAACATTATCTCAAAACACAAAGCTTTAGTTATTGATAAAAACATTTAATGGGGAAATTATTATATCTCAGTAATACAACTACCACCTAATCAATATTTTTGTCCTAAACCTCCCAATAAACCTTGTCATAGTCTCTTTATGGGAATTAAATGTTATAGTTGGAATAGATATTCTATCCTAATATAAATCCTATACCAACTATCGGGTAGAATCCATTTCCATGTCTTAAATCATCATATGATTATATATAAGTGAAAGGAGGTGAATGCATATCCTTTTAAATATTATTCCAGGCATCAAAACTATTTCCTTATCAAAAATAATATCTATCTAAAATGATTTACATAGAGGAACAAATCACCCCTGAATACATTCTCATTATAAGGGAATATAATGATGTATTTCTCAAGTAGTTTCTTGATCTTCCTTCTATTTGTGAGTTTGATTTCTTAATTGAACTTATACCTAGAGATCTAACAATATCTAAGAGTCCATATAAAATTTCCATGATTTAAATTAAAGATTTGAAGAAATAAAAATATAAGATAATCTAGAAAATGGTTTCATATTCCGAAGTTCCTCACCATGGGGTGCACCCGTTTTCTTTGTCAAAAAGAAGGATGGGTCGATGTGTCTCTGCATTGATTATAATGAAATCAAAAAGATCAAAATATAGAACAAGTATCCCCTTACATAGATTTATGTTTTATTTAATCATCTATGTATCTGAGTATGTATCTAAAGTGGAACTTAAATATGGTATCATAACATTAATGCAAGGAATGAGGATATATCCAAGACTTCCTTTCATAGAAGGTATAAACAAAATGAGTTCATTTTAATGACTGTTATACTCATAAATACACCGATAATATTCATGAACATGACAAATATTTTTTTTAGACATTACCTTGACAAATGTTTTGCTGTATTTATTTATGATACTCTCATATACTCTAAATTCAAAGGGGAATATGAAGAGAATTTTAGAACTATGCTAAAGACATTAATAAAGGAAAAATTGTCTACCAAGTTTAGAAAGTGTTAATTTTGGCTACAAAAGTATCCTTTTTGGTCATGTTATCAAATATAATGGTATATATATGGATCCTTAAAAAATATAGGTGATTGATGAATGGACCATTATGCAATCTATAATAGAGATTTATAGTTTTCTTGGATTATTTTGGAAGTATTAGGGATTTTCTAGATACTTTTCACGATTGTGAAACTCATAATATAGTCTAACTCCAAATGATGTAAACATTTTGTAGACTAATGAATGTGGAGAGTCCTTCAATGAGTTAAATAAGAGGATAATCACTATACCTACACATACACTTCCCACCTATGGGGAAGGATTTTTGATCTATAGTGATACATCAAAAAAGATATTAGGTTGTTTTCTCATGAAAAATGATAATGTGATAGTCTATGCCTCTAAAAAATTGAAGGTTAATTAGTATAAATATCCACAAAATGATATAGATTTGATTGGAATTATCTATTCATTAATTATTTAGCAACATTATCAATATAGAGAGAAGTGTGACATATATATGAATCATAAGAGCTTCAAGTATATAGTCACATAGAAGGATTTCAACATGATCCAATAAAGATTGGTAGATCTAGTCAAGGATTATGATTTCTCAATACACTACCATCCTGGAAAAGAAAATAAAGTGGAGTATTCTCTAAGCAGAAAGAATCATAAAATCCTATACAAGATTTGGGTTTTAAAGGATCCAGTATTCTTAGAAATGAAAAGTAAATACATGGGTATTATTGAGGAAATAAAATTATCCTAACTTTCTCAAATAATTTCTCAAAAATCCATTCTATAGATGATTATTGAATTAAAAAATAATTATGTGGAGATACATGGTAAAGTTTCTTATATTATAATGGTAAAATCCTCGGAGTCTAATATTCATGAAAAAGGATTTGTGAGATTTGGGTCATGATTGTTTGTGCCATTTTACCCTAAGGTAATGGAGGAGAGAATAATTTAGGCTCATAGATCAACATTCCCTATCCACATAGGGAGTAAAAACATGTACAAATATATCTGAGAGAATTATTTATGGGAAAAAATAAATAAAATTATAGTGGAATATACATCAAAGTTCTTGGTATGTCAACAAGTTAAGGATGAAAGAAAAAAATCCATGGGGATGATGGAACCTTACCCATACCTTCATGTAAATAAGAGAACATAACTATAGATTTTATCATGGATTATCTGAAGAAAACCAATAGAAATAATTCCATATGGGTTGTGCTATACCTTATTACAAAGAATCCTCATTTTATTTCAATTTTTGCGGATTTATCATTCAGTCAACTTGTAAGGATGTACATTAGAGAATTGGTGAGGCTAAAATGGAATACCACTATGAGTTTATCTAATTGATATACAATATTCAAAAAAATAAAATAAAATTATATAAAAATATTTGAATATATATTTGATTATTTTTACAACCTATCACCCTCAGAATGATGGCCAATATAATTGAAAAATCATTAAACTTGAAGATATGTTGAGAGCTTACTCAATGGACTTTGAAGGAGGATATGATCAACAACTTCCTTTTATTGAGTTATCATATAATAATAGCATTCATTACAGGATTCATATGAATCCTTATGAATCCCTCCATGGAATGAAATGAAAAAATCTAACATGTTTGGAAGAAGTTAGAGCATGGAAGATATTGGTGACCAAAATACTGAATGAAATGACTAAGAAGTTCAATACCATTAAATTACACATCATAGAATCAAAATATTGATAGAAGTGTTTTGTTGATAACTATCAATGAGATCTAGAGTATGAGGTTATAGATAAAGTGTTCCTTTATATATCTCTATGGGAGAGAGTCATGAGTTTATGAATAAAAGTAAATCTATATACGTGGTATATTGGTCCCTTTGAGATTATTGACCATGACATTTATATTTTCTATTGACTATAACTCCCACAAAAATTGTCTCAAGCACATGACATGTTCCATGTATCCATCTTAAGGATGTATATACCATATCACTCATATGTATTAAATCCATAAGTGGTATAGTTGGAGTATTATATTTATTATTAGGATAATCTATTGAAGATATTGAACTGTAGAGACAAAGTTCTATGCAATAAGACCACTCACCTACTCAATGTTATTTGAAGAACAATAAGTATGTGGAAGAAATGTAGGAACTATAAGAGTTAATGAAGCAAAATAACACTAATTTTTTTCACCTTAGTGTATGAAATAAAATTCCGAGGGAAACATTTTCAAAGGAGGAAGAATGTTGATACATATATATCATGAATAATTATTAGTATTAAAATACATAATTTTATGGTTTAAATGATTAATTCTTTCCCAAATATTTAATATACTTTTTCATATTTCGTAGAATATATATTTTTTGTGCTAAATGAGTAAAATAAGCCAAACGTGACCATGATTTCTGCTTCAATATTTCCTCCCATGACGTTAGATGTATATAAGAAACTTTCAGGGCACACAATTGAAGAACCAGAAAGAAACATAGCTTTTGGAGCTTGAAAAACATGATTCACATCATGAACATAGTTTAGGATATGAAAATAATACATTGCTTTAATTATATGTATGACATGAAGTGAAGAAACCACTTTCATATGGGGATATTGAATGTTTTTTTCATTAAAGTGACTATAAAACCTTGAATGTTCCTGAACATGCTTAGATTCAAAATAATTTACATATCATCTACCAGAATATTTTCCTTATATCCCTAAATGGGAATTTAATACATGGAAATATCTGATCCTCCATTATTATCCATAATAATGGTAAACTGTGTGAAACTCAATCCCCTGGAGTTTTATAAATAGAGGGTTGTTGCACTACTGCAAAGGAATGATTATGGAGGCCAAATCTTCGGGATAGAAGATGTTCCATATAGGGCCCTCATTGGTTGAAATCTCCTCTTTCTTTATGTCTTATTTTAATCTATTTTATCCCTTTATTCAAACTATTTCAAAAACCGAAACTGCTTTATTATTTATTATCCCTCTTCTTTAATCCAATCAAAAATATTATTTCTTTTAAAACCTAAAAATAGAATTTTACTATATCATGGTTTTCACCTTTAATACCACTTAATTTAATTTTAATTAATTAATCAAAATTTTCTTAATTTTCATCAATTTTTATTTTAATTAACCCCTTAGGGAAATAAAAATGCCCTTAAGGGATATCAAAAGTACACACATGAATCCATACTTTTCCTCAAGGGTGGAATATAAACATACTATCAAATTCATTCTTCCTACCATGATTTAAACTAAGTTTTAATAAATAGATTGATATAGTGAGAAATTAATTGTTTAATCATATATTAAGAAAATACATTAATTCCTAACTTTTAAAAGAAAACAAAACAACTAAGTATTTTAAATTTTTATTTTTTGAAACATATAATCCTTTTAATTCATCCATTTTTGTTTTTCAATTAATTATTAATATGTAATACATTTATAATTTACCTCAAATTGAATTTTTATTCTCATCATCAAGGAAACATTGTGAGAAGAGTTTAATACATAAATCAAGAACATTTCACTTACTATAGGATTACAAGGAATCTAAAACATACTCCTCGTAAAGAAAAAAATCATACTTATCCATGAGGGATTCACCATTTAGGATCAAAAAACTTTGATTATTAGGGTAGGTTAGAAAATGGTTTAGAAAATAATAAATCTAAAAAATGTGGTTTGAATATAAATTATAATTCATGGTATCAAAAGATAATCTCAATGAAAATAGCCATTTATAGATGTTATCACTCTCTTTACCCCTAAATATCTCAATGTGGGATCATGAAAAAAGTAATTATAACAAATGATTCACCCTCTATTTCTCTCTTTTTTCTTTTTTTTTTCTAAATCTAGGCTTATGATAAATCTCACAGCCATCACCTAACCACATACGATCAAAAAATAATCAGTGTAGAAAAAGGTGATTTTATTCGTTATAATACACAACCCTTTATATATATATATTGAAAGAGAGGTGAATACTGATGAATTACAATAAATTACATAATGGTCTCTCCCAAAATTATAGTGAAAACCATCATTGATTTCTTCCCAATTCAGTACATCCCTATCCAACATTGATATCATCTCCCACACACTTATTCATTAAGATATCATGAAATATACTCAAAGGAGGTTATGAATGGATAAAATAGGCTTGTAACTAGGCTCATTTACTAACAAGATTGTCCATGAATTTTATAAGCTTAAAACTGATTAATGTAAGGTGGTTCCATGGATAAAGTGTTAAACCAAAGAATGAATCAAACATATTAAAAGTGATTCTATATAGTCATAGCTTTGATAATATTCCAAGAATATTCTAGAAGATAAAAATACCAAGCATATCAAGAAATATATGATAGAAATAATTGGAAATATTAGGCTTATAGGATGTCTTAAGAATGATATGATGGGGTGGTAAAACTTATCATGGTAATATATATGAATAATTAAATCAATTAAGGAAAATATAAGAGATTCAAGGTAGGCCAAATTTTAGAAAAAAATCATTTAGAAAAAATTAACATGCTCTATAAATCATGATTTTAAAAATACAATACCACATTGTGATATCTATAAATTTTTTCCCTATTTTTCTCATTCAAATTAATTGATAAAAAAATTAAATTCATGGCATGAAAATAATCTTAAATTGTTTTTCTCAAATAGTTTAATTTATTTAAGAAATAATTAAATATAGGAATTTTAATTGGAAGTTTAAATTTGTAAAACAATTAAATGTGGGGAATATATTATAAAAATTCAGAATTAAAATGCTTAATCCAATTTTAATGATGCTTTGAAAATAGGTACATAGTTTTTGTCTGCTCTGGATCTAAGACGTGAGTACCTTTAATGATATTTATTTTCTGGATTTCACAGTGTGCATGGTGTTCACAATGTGTGTTGGTTTTACAACTTCTTCTCCTACTTCTTAATAGTTTCTTAATGGTTATTCAAAATAAAAAGGAACAACTTAAATTTCAGGACATTCTTAATGAAAATTTAATGATTTGGGCTGAGTGCATGAACCTAAAAATTGAAATATAAAAAAAATTAAAAAATCAAGTTTCCTCCCAGAAGCACTTTTAAAGGACATAATTGGATTGACCTTACCTATTTTAGCTTAATCTTAGTTAATATATTATGGGAAATATTTCACATATTTTGAGTTTAAAATCAACTTCAACTATGACCTGTCTTTGTAGGGAAGTCCTTGTCCATATTCTATAAACATTTTAACTCTTCCAGTTGGAAGTACTTGCTCAATCTCTATTGGGATAATCACCTATTTCTTCTTTAATCTTGAAAAAATAAACATAAGGTCATTTAAAAATCCTTAAATATTTCCCTTTTTCAAATTTGGTGGAGTTGTTCATTCTTCTAGTTTATTTGTTCTTCAGCTTATCTTTCTTGATTTTTGTAATTTTAATTTGATTATTCTATTTCATAACCATAAATACCTTATGCACTTGTTTAATCTCATAAATATAATAAACTTCATGTATTATTTCTCCTCCCATCTCATTATCTTATCTTACATAAAATTTTTTCATTTCTTAATGGATATTGAAACTCACTTGTTTATTGACAACTTTTAGACATAGTTCTTTAATTTTTATATCAATGAACACTTTCCTATTAGCTAAAAATTGTCATTCTAGAATTATTATTTTTCACTCATCTTACATATCCCACACTAATAAGTATATGAGGAAATAGAATTTGTTGACTTTTGTTAGAATATCTTCGATGAACCCTCAAGGGTACTTTAATATTGAATATTCCAATTGAAGTGAAACTCTTGTAGGATTCAGTCCTTATAGTCACAGAGTCTTGAAATTGGTGTATGACATGATGTTATAATTCACACCTAAGTCACATAAATCAATTCCAATTTTATTAGCTCTAATAAATACTTGTATGTAAAAACTATATAGATCATGTTCATTCTTAGGCAGGTCCTTTGATACCACTATTGAACACTCTCTTGTGAGTGGAATGGTTCTAATCTTCTCTAGATTCTTCTTTTTGGTTACCAATTATTTCATGAATTTATCATATTTTTTCATGTTTATTAGAGGCTTTAAAATTGTATATTAATATATTTTTTTAATGTTTTTGAGAAATTTACATTTCTATACATCAATATTTTAGTGCATTAGTCATTCTGGAAATTGCAGTTTTCAATTATACTATAGTGGTTATTCATCACCTTATTTCTCTTCAGTTAATTTATTTTATCTATTCTTTTTCATCTCTTCCTTTTCAGCTTATTTTTCATGTTTTATATTTATTTATTTATTATTTCCTTTGGTGATTTTTTAATTTCGCCCAGAAGTGACTTTCAAATCAACCTGTTGATGCACTCAGGGGAATCCTAGTAGTACTTATCTTGATCTCTCTTTGAGATGATCATCGATTTTTCTTGCTCGACTCTCAATATTTCGTAATGAACCCATTCGATTAACTAAGACTTATTTTGTTTATTTGATTACCACCCCGATTATGGTCATAAATGTAGACAATGTCTATTCTAATGTATGAACTTGACTAGTCAGTGATGGTACATGGTGATGTGGCTGAAAACTTTATTATATTGGCTTAAATACTTGTACTTGGTTCTATTGTTGTGGTCACTGACCATAAAAATTGATTACCATGATTATAATCATCATAATTTACTTCTTATATATAGGTAGATTGTGGTTGTTGTATTTTTCCCATTATTGTGTGTACCTTTTTTTTAAATGATTCCATTTACCACATCATCCACTCTTTGTTATTGATCTTGTGGATGAATCTTCATTGCATTCCTTCATTTTTACACTAGAAGTTGTTGATTTCCATTTAAAATTACAGGTTGCAGCTCTCCTATGGATACTTACTCATTAGTGACCCAACAATTGAAGCATCTATAATTGACCAGTTTTCCTATGACAACCTTTATAGAATGTTTGAATTAGTAGAAATAGCTCTATACTGTATTGGGGGAATTTATGAGTCATACCCTTGAAACATTCCAATGAATTGTAAAGTGATTCAACCTCAAATTGACTAAAGCTAATAGTATTTAACCATATATCCATCTCCTTAGAAGGTGGGAAGAAGTGAGGGAGAAATTTACTTTCCAACTCATCCCATGTTGTGATGAAATGAGCAGGAAAACATTGAATCAACTCATGATATAGATCCCTTAATGAAAATATAAATTGTAAAAGACTTACCTAAACACTTGAGATATTCTGGAATTAGAAGGTGTTGCAGAGCTTAGGAAATATTTCTATTTTCAAGTTCATATATTCATGAGGTAGTACAATGAATTTCATGTTGTTTGATATTATCTGAATGATGGTAGAATTAGTTTTTTAATGACTTTTTGTAATCGGAGGTTCAGTGATGCTTGTTTATACTCATGTGTTTGATGGTCACCTTCAATATATGAGATTATGATTACTTGTATCTCAGGTTTTAATTTACCCTTACAGCAAGATGTTGCACTTCACCACCCACAATCACAACTCTATTCTTTCCTAGGCTCTATTCTAGTTTAGGATCAAACACAAGAATTTCCTTGACTTCTTTTGGAGTTCAATGGGTAAAATTGACTTTAAATGTTTTTAGAAGAATAATAATAATTTTAAATATTATAAGAAACATGTACGTGGATGATAAATATACCCCAGAAAATACTTATGTATCAAAAATATCAGATAATAATGAGATTGAAAAATTATCCCTTACCTTAGGTCTGATTTTTTTTGTATGTGTATGAAACTCATGTATGGTGGGTTTAAAAATTTTATTAACTTGTAAAATAATAATAATAATATTTATAATATCATATATGATTCATTTATAACTTTATATTACCCTTTTATTTATCGATTCCATGTTAAAGCAACATTTTTGGTAATAGTAGTTTTATTTATCATAAGTGTTTTGACTTGTTATTATTGATATTATTACATAGATCATGATTTACTAACTTAAATAATGTAAAACATGATTTATATATCATAAATATTCTGTATAGAAATATATATAATAGATAGATAAATGAAATAGAATACACCGTTCATGGAGACAATAGGTCGTACGTATGCATGAATGTGTTTCCTTCTTAAATTGAATGGAAGAAGGTAAATGACATATATATATATATATATAAATCTAGTAGAATTATTATGTAATATATTTCATTATTATTTATTCTGTATACTTTATAATCATTCTTGAATGGTTAACGTGGAGAATGAATCTCATCGCGTCGTGGAGACGGTTGGATGTACATACACATGAGCGAAAATATCATTCACTTAACAGTTAAATGGTATGTAATTGGATGATATATTTATTATAAATAATAATTATCATGTTATATTTATTATTTAAATCCATTATAGTCATCATTATACCCTTCCAAATTATTTATTTTTGAATAAACAATTTCACCACGGTGTGGGGACGGTATGCTGTATGTATGCACACATGGTGATATTTTTATTCTATGGATGGATAAAAAAAGTATAAGTTTTTACCATAATTATAATAACATATCATAATGTATAGGATACTATATTTATTAATTTAGTATTGAAGTAATATAAGAAGTTGAATTAGAATATGAAAATAATTTTGAAAGAGATAAATGATCAATTACTTCTTCTTCGAGTATCCCCTTTTGATTTTCACAAAAGGTCTCCCTAGGACATATTTATTCACAATGTGTAGCCTCCATGAGTAAGGGAGGGATTTTTTAGGACATTTGGGTAGGGTTTGGATGATCCAAAGTTCTTTGGAGGTGAGAATAAAAGATAAGGAGAAGTTCCCATTTATAGGAGAGGTAAGGGGCACTTTAGAAAAGTCTTTAAATATTAATTTATTATAAATTTATTTTCGATTTATAATGGTCCAAAAATCATTAATGTATAAGATAATATTATTATGGGTATAAATAATCTCAACCAATAGGTCTTATACATGTTTAGGTTACAAAATTAACCATATCTTTTAGCTTTAACCCATAGTTAAAAACATTAACTCTTACCATGTCTTCTTGTATTTTCATAATATATGGTTACTATAGTTACTATAAAATTCCAATAGAACCAAAAGTGGATCATTAATTAAATTTTTAACATTATATAAGTAATTTGGCTGAATATTAATTTTTAGGATTATTATCTCATTTAATAAAATAGTATTGTTTTAAAAACACATTTATGTCAATTTTGACACTATTTAGTAATTGATTCTTGTTAAAGTCATAACAACTTTATTTATTCATAAAAACTAAATTAACTCAAATATAAAATGTCATAATATTCCATAACATTCGTTTATGGTATCTAAATGTTTATATTAAATTTATTTTAATATTTATATTATCATTTATTTGAATCTTTCTATAATAATGTAATCACTGCATCATCATTGTGTCATAACTAAATTTAATTTTTGAATGTTTAAAAGTTATAAATAAAATAACATGATGTACGAAATATTTTTATCTTTCTAATGACTATTTATAGTTGAAGATATAATTTATATTAACATAATTAATTTTTTTTAGTAAAATATACATGTTTATGATATATTTCTATTTACTTTATATTAATTCTTATAACATGTAATTATCACACCTAATTGGCTCTATGGGGTCCCCAAATCGACCAAAATATGACCATTATCTGAAATATCTCATCCAATATAATTAGTACATGTGTTAGGGTAGTTTAATATTATTTTAATAATATTTTTACCCTTATTTACGAAATCTATCCTTTAACCATGGTAAATAAAAATAATTACTGAAGTTACTATTCATTATGTCAAAAAATAAAAGGTAACTACTTACACAATTTTAACATTTTGATTACAAATATGGAATTTATTTTTCCAAATTCAAAACATAGAATTGGCATAAATTAATTTTAAATTAATTTCTGTTGTCAAAACCAGAAATCGTGTTTTTGAGAAGGAAAAACTATCAAAAGATTGTCATGTGTTTATGTACAATTTAAATGGAAAATTTCTTGAATTTAGCAAAATTATATTAAATGATAAAAAATAATCCAATTACACCATTTAAAATAAATAAAAAATATAATATTTCAATATAAACGAATTAGATGAAAAGGCAGTTTGGAATTAAAAATGCAGTATTTTCACTATTCATTAAAATATGAATTTCATTATAAAAATTCCAAAATTTCAACCAAGGAAAATTTTGGTGTTTCTATTTCAAATAATAAGTTCATTATGTCAAATATAACTTATAAAATATTCATAAACTATATTTAAAAAGGTTTCTCCATCAAAGGACGATAAAATTGTTTTTTTTGAACAATTCATTTTTTATCCGAAAAATTGAATTTTTTCTTATATAATGTCTATAAAATAAATAAGATGAATTTTAATGTTATATAAAATTAAAAATGTGGTTAATAATATTCAAAATGTCCAGTTTATATAACATTAAATAATAATATTTTAATATATATCGTTGTTTAGTGAAACTCGGTATTGCGTACAATACAAGCTATCGAGAAAGGTCGCTCTTGCGTGTAACGTAAGCCAAGTTTGTGTTTCCTATAGTGCAAGATTACTTTGGTGTTATGTATAAGATAATCAAAACATATTTATTTTATACATTGAAGAAAATCTATACTCAGTCTGGCGTGTATTGTATGCCAACTCGGTGTTGTGTGTAACATACAACTTGTTAGTTTAGTGTAAAAGGAATGTTTGACTTAGTGCATTGCGGGATATAAATAAAAATGTTAATTTATTAAAGAAAATGGTTCATAAAAACTTTGGGTGTTACAGGGATGCCGTATTTAAGTGGAAATCATGGTCTCTTTTGGCTTCTCATTATCATTTCACATAGACCATGTCATCCTCTTAAATATGAACAAATTCATTAAAAATCCTAAAAGGAATTAATCATTTAAAACATAAAATTTATGTATTTTAATAATAATTTTTTTCATGAAATGTAATTATAACAACCCAGAATTTTGCATATGAAATTACCCCTTTCAAATTAATTTTCAAAATATTTAATAATATTATAAAATATAAAACACATTCACTAGATAATATTTGATGTCCCAAAATTTCGTTCTTATTAAAAGAAATTAGGTAAAATAATTACTTTTTTATTATAGAATCACCTAGAAATATTATTAAATATCATAGGAACATGACACTTATTGAATTAATATTTTATATAATATAAAATAATATTACATGTAGATAAAAAATAGTCTACACACTAATGTAAACTCCATAGGCATGAATTCTCATATAAAGATCACTCCAGTAATAAATACTATAGAAAAGGGAAACATCAATAATATGATATAAATTTTCAATATAAGTGTAGAACCATTGTAGTAAAAGTAGTGAATGATAAGGTATGAGAATGGTGTAGTATATATAGGGTGTAAAGGGAAATGTTATCATTACATGAGCATTGCATTGTGACCATTATATTACTATTTGAATAATAATAATACCCAATAGAATAGTCAAAGACTAGATTAAAATTAAATTCAAAATTACTATAATTATATTTTAAGTATGTTATTATATGTCCATATACTATTTATGAATTAATACACATGATATTATAAAGTTAAAAAATCCTTAAAGTGATTCAATAATAAGTTTTACATTAAAAATAATATTTTGTAACAAAAATTTATCTTTTATTTAAAATAATTATTTCAAATACCAGGGTTTTATTTTCAAAATATAAATAGGTTATTTTAAATCCAAACATTGACATTTGGTTTGGGTAAAACTTGGAGAATTTTCAAAAAATACTTTATTTTTTAGTGAGCGGTAAAAAATACAGTTTTGTGTTTTTGGTAGGTTTTATGAATCCATAAATATGTAATAATGACATTAAAAACTATTAGAGACTTCAAATCCAAAACTTATTTATTTTACTAAATTAATTTTTTTAATTAATTTAAATCATTTTACAAAACAATAAAAAACATTCCCAACTCTAAATTAGAAATTAAGATTTTAAAAATAATATTTTTTGAAAATTTTAATTTTCCATTCCCAAATTAATATTAATTTATTTATTTAGACCCTTCAATCACAAAAAGTATAAAAATTATTTAAATGTCCTAAACCATGATCTAAAACCATTGGTAATCCAATGGTTTTTCATTTCCAGAACCTATATTTCTGAGGTCTATATTTAGAAATTAATAAACTATTGTCCTAATTTTTATACTAATGCCCACCTCTTCACCCCATTTCATTCACTCTTGTAATATTGGTATAGAGTATGATGTTTGAAACCTCTGATACCAATTGTAGGATCGAAATAATCAATTTAGATGCTCAATATACAAGAGGGGGGGGGGTGGTGAATTGTACACTTTAAAAATTTCCTTAAACAAGGAAAGATCTAAGTTTAACAAAGTTAAAATAAGAAAATTCACAACACCTCTAAAACCAATTAAGATTGGGACAAATTATGAAGGTATAAACATCTAGTTATATGTACATTATTAAATCTGGAATGTGATTCTGAAAATAGGTTCTGAAAATATGGATCCGGAAATTGAAACTTAAACAAAGATTACAATATGAGATTCTACCTTATAGCGTAGAGAATATAAACTAATCAGAGTACAAGTGTAAAGAAATATAAGAAGTTTATACTTTCCTTACAATAAAATATGCAGTGGAAAAAACGAGTAGTAAAACTACAAGTAACAATATACAAATCTTTTAACCCAAAGAGAAGGGTATCCAACAACCTTGGATAAAGGTCCCTTGATTTATACTTTCAAGCAAGTCTGTATTACCCACACCAGGGTAAGCCCTCGATACGAAGATTGGAATCTCTGTCTTGCTATCCCTGCAAGCCCTAAACATCAATGTAGTTGGAACCTCTGTCTTCCTCAGCAAGGAAGCCGTCAAACTTCAAGGAAGTCGGAACCTCTGTCTTCCTATCCCTGGAATCCCTCAAATGTAATCACAAAAATTCGGAGTCGCATGAAGCATGTCTGCACAAGGCAAAGTTTGAACAAGTAGTTCAAAATTTATGCACGAATCTTAAAAGTTGATAAGAGACTGCCTCTCTAGAAATCACTTCAATATCATGTATGCACAGATGTCAAAGTTGTGTTTTTGAGCTCGTTCAAATGAGCTCCTATTTATAGGCGAATTTCCAACGGTCGGCTCCCTCCTCCAACGATCACATTTTCCTTAAATTTCAGAGGGACCTGTACACATATCACTAAACCAATAGTTAGTTAGAAATAGATTGGACGACATCGTTTTATAATGAAACAGGTTTAAGCATAAGCAAAACTAATGTTCAGAATGTAAGAAAATAAAAGTTTGGAGTCTAACCAAAATGGAATTCGGAGTCTATAATAAATATGATATTCAGATTCTGTTTTATAGGAATTCGGAACCTAAATTCTGTATAAATCCAGAGTCTGAATTTCTAAGGAAATTCAAATCCTGGTTTCACCAGATTTCGGAATCTAAACTTAGAGAGTTTGGAGTCGAACTTGTAGATGTTCGGAGTTGAACTATTAAATGTTTCGGAGTCAAACTTATAAAAGTTCGGAGTCAAACTTATAGGAGTTCGTATCCAAAATTTGGAGTCGAACTATATGAGAGTTCGTATCTAGAATTCGGAGTGGAACTTCATTACAGTTCTCATCCAAAATTCGGAGTGGAACTTCATTAAAGTTCACATCCAGAATTCGGAGTGGAACTTCATTACAGTTCACATCCATAATTCTGAGTAGAACTTCATTACAGTTCTCATCCAGAATTCGGAGTGGAACTTCATTATAGTTCACATCCAGAATTCGGATCCTAAAATCAGAATGCTTAAATTCTTAGCGTTATATAATTCCAAGGTTTTGGGTATGAATCCTATTTTTAAACTTAACAAAAATATTGATATGTATAAGGATATCTAAGTTAGGGTGAATTTCCTCAAGGAAGGAAATTTTCCTTATAGAAGTAAAATATAGATTTGCTAAATTATAAGGTGTTTGTGATTTTCAAAACAAGAAGGAATGAAAAAGTCATAAGGAAAACCTTATTGACTCAACAATCTCCCCCTTTTTGGAAAGAACAAACAACCATATGAAAAAGAATATAGGGTCCTTGAAAAATTTCACTAGACATTGAAATTAAAACTTATCTCCCTTTGTTTATGGATGATAGTGAATACAACTAACTCCCCCTTAGGCATTGAAACTATAAGGATTGTATTCTGAGTTTCCGGAGTGGAGTTTTCATTATCATGGGAATCAAAAACTTCGTAATGAGAAACTCCCCCTTACTTTGAGGATATTTCACTTAGAAATTTTTTCTTCTCCATTTTAAATTTTCCGTCTCCCCTTTTAAGTAGTTATTTTTCCTTCTCCCCCTTTTTTATTTTCAAAAAGAATTTATGGGAATGGAAAAGAAATAGAGTACCTGAAACATTAGTATATAACAATACAATATTCAACTAGGAAAAATTTTCATTAGAGTTGAGAAAATTTTTACAAGTAAAGACAAATACACCAAAAGATTAGAGTGAGTTTATTTATCTTCCTTTTCCTTCGGGATTAGCTTCTTTAACAAGGTTTTCAGTTTCTTAAAAGCTCTTTGATCCCCCTCAGCTTGCCTCTCCAAAGCTTTTATCCTTTCATCTCGGGCTTTCAAAGCTTCTGCTTGAGCCTTCATGACCTCTTCCTGCATTTTTATTAACTCCTCTTTCTTTTCCATCTTCTCTTTAAACTCAATCCGGAAATATCTTTCCCCTTTCCAGTTTTGTGAAACCAAGTTAAGATTCCCATTTAAGTCTCTGAGATATTGATTCTGAGAACTTTACTAAATGATCATCTCATCCTGAAGATTCTTAATCTTGTTATCCTCGGTTTCAAAGGCATATTTTACCTCATTTTGAAAACGATCAATGTCAGCCATGTCTTCTTCTACTTTCTTAGACCATAAGGTGATTTTGCTACAAGATTTCATGTGAACATCATAATTGATAAGGAGATTTTTATGGTTAGCCTCAATATTTATACACTTATCCATCACTATGGATAAGGATTCCGACTTTTGATTTAGGCTGTGTTGCATCATCTGGCATCTGGAGTCAATGGTGGGGAAAAATGGAATGGTGTCCACCAACCTTTTCAATGACTCGACAATAAAATCATGACCATGTGCTGATGACTCCGAATCTGATAACTTGCTTGAAGATTTCTCTACCTCAACCAGCACTAGTTTTCATCAAGAAGAACCACCAATCTCTTTCTTCCTGATGACATCTTTTATTGGTGTATCCATGACCACTTGTTTTCCTTTATCAGTTTTCAGAATGGGTTGCTCATCTGGAGATTCTTCCTCACTTTTTTTGAGTTGAACAATTTTGTCTTCATCAATTTTCTCATTCTTTGTTCCTTCTTCAAGATAATTCTTCTCATAGTATTCTTCCTCGTCATACAAAACATTTTCTTCATCTTCATCTTTCTTATCATCATTCTTTCTACTTTCTTTCTCAAATCCCTTTCATGGAGTGAATAATTTTTCTGATTCAGCCTTTTCTTGTTAATCTTCTACATGTTTGATCAAGTCATCCAGATTATCACTTGATTCTTCTTCTTCTTCTTCTTCAACAACCTCTTCATCTATTTTTTACCAGCTTTTTTTCTTGTTCTTCACCCTTAGACTTCTCTGGGGTGATGTATTTCTTCCCAAGAGTATCTGGTAAATATTGTTGGACATCAGTGGTTTCTAAAATGGGAATCTGATCAGAAGCTATTTCAGTTGCTTTTAAAAGAGATTGAACAACCTCGGCTTCAGACAATTTCTTCTTTAGCTTCTTCTCCTTTGATTGTTTTTCTAATTCATCAGCAACTCTCTCTTTTAAGGCCTTAGCCTCAGCAGGGTCCAATCTGAACTATGGATCATCTTTTTTCATTTTCTCTTTGTCTTCCCTCCACTTAGCAGTCACTTAATCTAGATATGCTTTTTGTTTTTTCGGCTTGGGATGTGCGGACTGAGTTTCCTTAGCTTTGGGTGTTTTGTCCTCAGCAACCACTTCCTTAAGCTTCCTCTTTTTAGCGACTTTCTTCACTGGTTCAGCTTTCTCCACATTTTTCAGAATGGTCTCAGCCTCTGCCTCTGGAAAATTATAAAACTCTAATGTTTCTTTTGAAAAGGCCATATTCATTCTTTTCAATGTGTCATCACTGACAAGCATAAGCTTGGAATTTTGAACTTTGGACTTACATGCAATGTTGAAGGTATCTAAACACTGAATGATCAGATTTGATAGTAAGGAAGGTTACATAATAATTTGAGCTATTAAGTTTCCTTCTTTGATGTTCTTGATTGTCACAAGGATATGCCTCATCAGATTTATTTTTTTTAGATTTACCAAGAAGTCTAAGAAATATATGTCACTTTTCTTTAGGGTATCTTTATCACCCTTTTTCAGAATCAATAATCCTTGTTCCCAAAGTTGAAGAGTCTGATTATTAGGAGATAGGTGAGCTATCATTGCTATATTGACATCAGCAAGTCTAAGAAATTGTAAGGCTTTAATCTTAACAAAACTACCTTGAGCATCCAGGATTTTGTGTGACAAGAATTCAGCTTCTCCTTCGTATGATATCTCTACCAAGCTTACTGCCTTGGAATAAGTAAGTTGGTAAGTCTTTCCATAAGACTTGAAGGAAAACTTTTCTCTTCCATCTTTCTCATAAAAACTTAATGATTCGTTTAATTCTACAAGTAACTCTAGATAGATAGGGTCTTGATCACTCGTCTTGGATATACATACATCTTCCCAACCATTCAACCAGATGTTCTTGGAGATGATAGAATCATACATGTAAAATCCAGATGAACCAGCCTTTCTCTATACACTTTCCATTTTGAAATCGGCTTCGTGGTAGACATATCATGGGAAGTAGCTTCAACGGACATTCAGAATGGAGAGTTCTGGAGGATTCAGAACGGGCTTTAGAAAGTTCGGAATGGTCCTTAAGAAGAGAGTCAGGGCTTCGAGATGCAAAAGCTTTGAAAAACTGATGTGGGATGACCCTTGGGTGTCACATTTATATAGGCGTTGAGACAACAGTTCAGTTTCCATGGTTTATCAAACGGTTGAGATACATTGAGATTTGATCTGATGGTTGAGATACATACCACAAAGAAAACTTGACTCCGTTCTTTTGAGGTTTTAAGAAAAACATTGATATTTAAGAAAAATAGAATCTGAAAATATTAAAATACATAAGAAAATACCAGCAAGAAAAATATGACTACAAAAACCTAAGAATGGAAATCATACCTTTTGGATTGGCCACGATGTTTGTTCGTAATAGGTGATATTCTTCTTGAAGAAAAATTTGACTACGAAAAACCAACTTTGAAAAAATCGATTCGAAAAATATGAGTACGAACATTCTCATTACAAAAATTCTCATTACGAAAATTATCATTATGAAAATTCTCATTATGAAAATTCTCATTATGAAAATCCTCATTACAAAAAATTGAGTACGAAAAACAATTTTCATTACAAAAAGTATCAGTTCTGAAAATTTCCATTACGAAAAGTTTCAGTAAAAAAAAATCATTACGAAAATTCCAGTACGAAAAACTTATTACGAAATTCAT
This sequence comes from Viscum album, assembly GCA_963277665.1. NCBI lineage: Eukaryota > Viridiplantae > Streptophyta > Magnoliopsida > Santalales > Viscaceae > Viscum > Viscum album. The sequence goes on along the minus strand of OY728138.1, from coordinate 1,464,474,233 downwards.
TGAAAAACTCATTATGAAAATTTTTGAAAGACTCGTTACAAAAAAGTTTTGATTACAAAAGCTTGAAAAAAATGACTATGAAAATTTCGATTATGCTAACATGCAAATGTACTCACCCTATGAGAAGGAGTTTATTACTATAAGGATAATTGTTCATAAAGAAGTTAATGAATGAGGATTACATCATATTTATCATTCCTAACTTCTGTTTAATGTATTCAAATCTATCGGAGGGTAAATATTTTGTGAAAATGTCAGCAAGTTGATCTTGCGTTCCGATAAACTAAAGAATGATATCTCCTTTTAGTGTGTGATCCCTAAGAAAGTGATGCCTAATATCTATGTTCTTTTCATAGGAGTGATGTGTAGGGTTTTTACTAAGGGAAATGGCACGTGTGTTATCACACAAAATTTGAGTCTTAGTAAAACTCAAGCCATAGTCTATGAGTGTGTGTTGCATCCACAACACTTGAGCACAACAACTTCCAGCTGCTACATATTCAGCTTCAGCAGTGGAGAGTGCTATAGAATGTTGCTTCTTGCATGAACAAGAAACTAATGAATCTCCTAAGAAATGACAAGTTCCAGATGTACTTTTTCTATCCATTCTACATCCACCAAATTCAACGTCTGAAAAACTTTTTAAGATAAAACCATTTCTAGAAGTATAAAATAGTCCTAGATCCATGGTTCCCTTTAAGTAGCGAAAAATTCTTTTCACTGTCTTTAAATGAGATTCCTTCGGATTGGATTGATATCTTGCACATAAGAATACTGAAAACATTAAGTCTGGTCGACTAGCTGTTAAGTAAAGTAGAATTTCTATCATACCTCTAAAAGATTTTTGATCTACTGGTTTCCCAGCTTCATCAATATCAAGTGTGTTTGAGGTACCAATTGGAGTACTTATACTCTTAGTGTTTTCATAACCATACTTTTTAAGAAGATATTTAATATACTTATGTTGGGATATGTAGATTCTTTCTGGTTTTTGAGAAATTTGAAAACCAAGGAAAAATGTTAACTCACCCATCATACTCATTTCAAACTCATATTTCAATAGATCCTTAAAGGAATCAGTTAAAGATTGATGAGTTGAACCAAATATAATGTCATCAACATAAATTTGAACAATAAAAACATTTTTCTTATATTTCTTTATAAAAAGGGTTGGATCTTCATTTCCCTTAACATAGTTATTTTGAAGAAAAAATCCTGTAAGCTTATCATACCAAGATCGTGGGGCTTGTTTAAGGCCATATAAAGCTTTGGTAAGTCTAAAAACATGATCATGATGTTTTGGATCTTTAAATCCAGGAGGTTGTTCAACAAAAACTTACTCTTGAATATAACCGTTAAGAAAATCACATTTTACATCCATTTGAAATAGTTTAAAATTGAAGAATGCTGCAATGGCATGTAAGATACGAATAGATTCAAGTCTAGCTACTGGATCATAAGTTTCTTCATAGTATATTCCCTCTTGATGATTATAGACTTTAGCAACAAGTCTAGCTTTATTTTCAATGATGACTCCATTTTCACCACACTTATTTGTGAAGACCCAATTTACTCCAATAACAGATGTTTTCTTAGGTCTTTCAACCAAGGTCCAGACTCTACTCCTTTTAAATTCATTTAGTTCATCTTGCATGGATTTTATCCAATCATCATCTCCTAAAGCTTCATCTGTGCTTTTTGGTTCCAACTGGGAAAGGAATTCTAGATGTTCTACTTCATTACTTAAGGAACTTCTAGTCCTTATAGGTTGATTTACATAACCAATTATTCTATCACTGGGATGATTCTTTAGAAACACCTGACTTGGGTTTTGTAAAACATGTTCATCAACGTAGGGTAGAAAGTCTTTTGGGGTAAATGTTTCAGAAATATCTTCTTGAACATTTTCCTTATCAGAAGGATCTTCTATTAAAGTTTGATAATCAGTTTTTGAAAACAAATCCGAGGATGTAGGTTGGGATGGTTTAAAAACAAAAGGATCAGTTTCATCAAATTTGACATGTACTGTTTCCTCAACAGTACAAGTGTTTTTGTTAAAGACTCTGTAAGCATTAAAAGTTGTGGAATGGCCTAAGAAAATTCCTTCCTCATATTTTGGTGTGAATTTTTGTAGATTATCTTTAGTATTCATGATGAATACCTTGAAACCAAAAAATTTGAAGTAGGAAAGTCTAGGTTTTCTTCCATTCCATAATTCATAAAGAGTTTTATTAAGAAAAGGCCTAATCAAAACTCGATTTATAGTGTAACAAGCAGTACTTATAGCTTCAGCCCAGAAATGTCTAGCTATAGAATATTAACTCAACATGGTTCTAGTTATCTCTTGAAGAATTCTATTTCTTCGTTCAACAACACCATTTTCTTGAGGAGTTCTATGTGCTGAAAAGTTATGAGTAATACCTTTTCTACTACAAAAAGTTTCAAAATCAGAATTTTGAAATTCTCCTCCATGATCACTATGAATAGTTTTCAGTGGAATGTTCTTTTCATTTTTAACTTGGGATCTAAAACTTTTGAAATATGAAAAAGCTTCATACTTCTTTGCTGGAAAATAGACCCATGTAAATCTAGTGTAATCATCAACTAGAACAAACACATAGTATTTTCCTCTAATGCTTCCAGTTTGTGTTGGACCAAAAAGATCCATGTGCACAAACTGTAATGCATCAGTTGTTGAGACTTCACCGATTAATTTAAAACTAGATTTATGTTTCTTTCCATATTGAAAAGGATCAAAAACTTTAGAAGAATCAAATCTAAGATCCGGTAGATCCTTACCTAGTTTCTTCTTAGAGAGATTAAATAAGTTCCTAAGGTTATAGTGACCTAGTATTCTATGCCATATCCAAGAATGATCTTACATTGCACTAAGGCAAAGTAAGTCTTGGCTCCTAAGATCTTCTGAGTTCAAATTGAAAACATTTTCTTGCCTATGGGAAGAAAGAATAAACTCTTCCTTGGAATTGTGTACTAAACACTTATCATTCCTAAAATTCACAAGGTAACCTTCATCACATAATTGACTTATGCTAATGAGGTTGGGATTAAGACCCTTTACAAACAAAACATTTGAAATCAAAGTTTTACCAAGAAGAACAATATTACCTATACCAACAATTTCTCCCTGAGCATTATCTCTGAAATTTTCTTTCCCTCCTTTCGTTTTGATAATCTTTTCCAAACATATTTTGTTACCAGTCATGTTCCGGGAACATCCACTATCCATGTACCAAGTATTGTTGTTGGTACTTCCTTTATCTTCCTGAAAATAAGAAAAGAATTAGATTTTCGGAATCCATACTTGTTTGGATCCGAGATTTTCAGATAACAAAATTTTGGGTATCCAAATTTGTTTAGAGAAATATGCTTTATGAAACCTAAGAGATTTAATTTTATTCAAAGGACAATTTTTCTTCCAATGCCCACCACTTTGACACTTAGTGAAAAAAGGGGCTCTAGAAGGAACGATATAGTTGTTTTTAAAAACTGTTTTTTGTGAGTATAACCTATTCCAATAGTGTTTCCTTTAGGTTTAATTTGAGAATACATATTGTCAAAATTTTCCTTCCCGGAGGTAAATTTTTCAAGAAGCTTCTTAAGAAAAAAAATTCAGATTTTAGTTTAATAACCAAATTCTTATCCTCAGGAATCATTTCCTTAGAGTTAGATTTTTCCTCAAAAACATTTAACTTTAAAGTAGCATTCTTAAGATCTTTAGAAAGTTCTTCCTTATCAGAATTTTCTTTCTCAAAGTCTTTAGAATGTTTTTATAAAAGCTCTTCTTTATCTTTAAGATCTGACGAATGATCTGAAATCTCTTTTATAAGAACTACTTCCCCAGAATTTGCCTTGCTAATTTCATAGAAATATTACAATTTTTTGCTTCAAGTAACTTGGAAAATCTAGATACTTCTTCATATGAAGTTCCTTCATTTTCTAAGGATGAAGTATCTTCATTAGAAGTACTATTTTCGGAATAGTAATTCTTATTAAGTGATAAGTTTGTTAAAGCCTCGGCAGAGCGTACCTTGGCCATAAGACATGTATGTGGAAAAGAAGTATTAGAAATGAATCCCATATTCTTCTGAGATGATGAATGATATTATGAAGATCCACTTTCTGAAGAGTCTCTATAGCTTGCACTCCGTATAGTATTAGCTTTCAGACTTTTATTAGATTTGGATTTATAAAACTTCTTCCTGTTCCTTTCTAAATGCCTCTCTTTCCTTTATTTCATTTTAATCATAGAGCAATCAGGTCGTATGTGTACACTTCTCTTGCATTCATAGCATGTGACCTCTGAATCTTTCTTATCTTTCCTTTCCTTATTCTTATATCTAGATTGAAAATTTCTTTGACTAGCTATCTTGTTCATTCTTCGAGCAAGATTAGCTAACTCATTCTCTGAGACTTCACTATCACTAGATTCGGATTGGATAGTAACCCTCTTAGGCATAGATTTGGTTACTCTCTCAGGAGTCTTTTCTTTCATGTGATTTGATGTTGTAGTAAAAGCAACAGTACCATTCCCATTCTTCTTTTTGATGTTGTCAGCATCTCTCTTCATCCTTGTTTCATGTTGGAGAAGAGTTCCAAACAACTCATCTAAGGAAATTTGAGCAACCTTCATGTTTTCATCAATAGCTGTTCTCTTTGATTCCCACTCGTTGGGCATAATATCTATAATCTTATCAACTAGTGCTTCATCATCCAGACCTTTATCTCCCATAGATTGTAAGCTATTAACGATAGTAATAAACCTTTGTTGTACATTACTTATTTATTCTCTATAAGGAAAATTAAAACCATGATACTCAGCTCTCAACATAGCTCTTCTAGTCTCAATCACTTTATATGTACCAAAAAGAGTAACTTCAAGTTTCTTCCATATACAATTAGCTGTTTCACATGAAGAAATTGGCTATATATTTTCCAAGTCATTGAACATAGTAGAGTATTGCGTACCTTATAGTTTAATTGGTAATCATGCTTCTCTTGGTTTGTGAAAGCACTAACTTCCTTATCATAAATTTTATAACTTCCAGTAAGCATAACAAAATTTTCTACTCCAGTATTGATAACGAAAGTTTTCATTCGATCTCTCCAGTAATCATAATCATTTCCATCAAAAATTGGTGGTCTTGTAGGATTTATGTTCTCAATGAAACCAACATTTAAACCTGCCATCTTTAAGAAACTATTTCTACACAAAGAAATGTTAAACACAAAAGTTCGGATTCAAGGAAAAATATTCCTAAGCAAGGAAAATATTGAACAATGAAAAACTGAGAAAGAAAAAAAACTTATATGTGAGTATAAGTGTTTCATAACCTGCTCTGATACCAAATGTAAGATTGGTATAGAGTATAAGGTTTCCAACCTCTGATACCAATTATAGGATCGAAATAATCAATGTAGATGCTCAATATACAAGAGGGGGGGGGGTGAATTGTACACTTCAAAAATTTCCTTCAATAAGGAAAGATCTAAGTTTAACAATGTTAAACTAAGAAAATTCACAACACCAATGAATATTGGGACAAAGTATGAAGTTATAAACTTCTAGTTCTATGTACTTGCTTAAATCTGGAAAGTGATTCCAAAAACAGGTTCTGGAAATTTGGATCCGGAAATTGAAACTTAACCAAAGTTTATAATATGAGATTCTACCTTATAGCATATAGAATATAAACTAATCAGAGTACAAGTGTAAGGAAATATAAGAAGGATATACATTCCTTACAATACAATATGCAGTAGAAAAACGAGTAGTAAAAATACAAGTAACAAGATACAAATCTTTTAACCCAAACAGAAGTGTATCCAAACACCTTGGATAAAGGTCCCTTGATTTATACTTTCAAGCAAGTCTGTTTTACCCACACCAGGGTAATCCCTCGATATAAAGATCGGAATCTCTGTCTTGTTATCCCTGCAAGCCCTCAACTTCAAGGTAGTTGGAGCCTCTGTCTTCCTCAACAAGGAAGCCCTCAAACTTCAAGGAAGTCAGTACCTCTGTCTTACTATCCCCGGAAGCCATCAAATGTAATCACCAGCATTCGAAGTTGCGCAAATCACGTCTGCAGAAGGAAAAGTTTGAACAAGTAGTTCAATCTTTCTGCACAAAGCTTGAGAGTTGATAAGAGCCTCTCTCTAGAAATCACTTAAACAACATGTATGCACAGATGTCAATGTTGTGTTTTTGAGCTCATTCAAATGAGATACTATTTATAGGCGAATTTCCAACGGTCGTTTCCCTCCTCCAACGGTCATATTTTCCTTAAATTTTGGAGGGACGTATACACATGTCACTAAACCAATAGTTAGTTAGAAATAGAATGTAAGACATCGTTTTATAATGAAATATGTGTAAGCATAAGCAAAAATAAATTTTGGAATGTGAGAAAATAAAAGTTCATAGTCTAACCAAAATGGAATTCGGAGTCTATAATAAACAGGATATTCGGATTCTGTTTTATAGGAATTCAGAACCTAAATTCTGTAGAAATCCAGAGTCTAAATTTCTACGGAAATTTGGAGTCAGGTTTCACCAGACTTCAGAATTTTAACTTACAGAGTTCGGATTCAAACTTGTAGATGTTCGGACTCGAACTAGTAAAACTTCTGAGTCGAACTTATAAGAGTTTGTATCCAAAATTAGGAGTCCAACTATATGAGAGTTCGTATCCAGAATTCGTAGTGGAACTTCATTACAGTTTTCATTGAGAATTCGGAGTGGAACTTCATTACAGTTCATATTCAGGATTCAGAGTGGAACTTCATTACAGTTCACATCCAGAATTCAGAGTGGAACTTCATTATAGTTCTCATCCAGAATTCGGAGTGGAACTTCATTATAGTTCACATCCAGAATTCGAATCCTAAAAACAGAATGCTTCAATTCTTAGCGTTATATGATTCCGAGGATTTGGGTATGAATCTGATTTTTACACTTAATAAAAATATTGATATGTATAAGGAAATCTAAGTTAGGGTGAATTTCCTTAAGGAAGTAAATTTTCCATTAAAAATAATATTTTTTAATAAAAATTTAGTTTTTATTTAAAATAATTATTTCAAATACCTAGGTATTTATTTTCAAAATATAAACAGGTTATTTTAAATCCACAATTGAAATTTGGTTTGGGTAAAACGTGGAGAATTTTCAAAAAATACTTTATTTTGTAGCAAGCGGTAAAAAATAAAGTTATGTGTTTTTGGTAGGTTTTATGGCTCCATAAATATATAATAATGACATTAAAAATTATTGGGGAATTCACATCCAAAACTAAGTTATTTTACTAAATTAATGTTCTTTAATTAATTTAAATCATTTTACAAAAGTATAAAAAACATTCCTAACTCTAAATTAGAAATTAAGTTTTTAAAAATAATATTTTGTGAAAAATTTACTTTTCCATTCCCAAATTAATATTATTTTCTTTATTTTGACCCTTCAATGACAAAAAGTAAAAAAATTCCTTAAATGTCCCAAACCATGATCTAAAACCTTTGGTAATCCAATGGTTTTTCATTTTCCACAACCTAGATTTATGAGGTCTATATTTAGAAATTAATAAACTATTGTCCTAATTTTTATAATAATGACCACCTCTTCACCCCATTTCATTCACTCTTGTAGGATTGGTATAGAGTATGAGGTTTCCAACCTCTGATACCTATTGTAGGATCGAAATAATCAACGTAGATGCTCAATATACAAGAGGGTGGGGGGTGAATTGTACACTTTAAAAATTTCCTTAAACAAGGAAAGATCTAAGTTTAACAAAGTTAAACTAAGAAAATTCACAACACCTCTAACACCAATGAATATTGGGACAAATTATGTAGTTATAAACTTCTAGTTATATGTACTTTCTTAAATCTGAAAATTGATTCCGAAAACAAGTTCTGAAATTATGGATCCGGAAATTGAAACTTAACCAAAGGTTACCATATGAGATACTACCTTGTAGTGTATAGAATCTAAAATAATCAGAGTACAAGTGTAAGTAAATATAAGAAGGTTATACTTTCCTTAAAATAAAATATGCAGCGGAAAAACGAGTAGTAAAACTACAACTATCAAGATACAAATAATTTAACCCAAAGAGAAGGGTATCCAACAACCTTGGATAAAGGTCCCTTGATTTATACTTTCAAGCAAGTCTGTCTTACCCACACCAGGGTAATCCCTCGATACGAAGATCAGAATCCATGTCTTGCTATCTCCGCAAGCCCTCAACTTAAAGGTAGTTGGATCCTATATCTTTCTCAGGAAGGAAGCCCTCAAACTTCAAGGAAGTCAGCACCTCTGTCTTCCTATCCCTAGAAGCCCTCGAATATAATCACCAACATTCAGAGTCTATAATAAATAGGATATTCGTATTCTATTTTATAGGAATTCAGAACCTAAATTCTGTAGAAATCAGAATTCTGGATTTCTAAGGATATTTAGAGTCTTGTTTCACCAGAGTTCGGAATCTGAACTTATAGTGTTCGGAGTCGAACATGTAGAAGTTTGGAGTTGAACTAGTAAAATTTCGGAGTCAAACTTATAAAATTTCAGAGTCGAACTTATAAAAGTTCGGAGTCGAACATATAAGTGTTCATATCAAGAATTCAGAGTTGAACTACATGAGAGTTCGTATCCAGAATTCGGAGTGGAACTTCATTACAGTTCTCATCCAAAATTCGGAGTGGAACTTCATACTGTTCACATCAGGAATTCTGAGTGGAACTTCATTACAGTTCACATCCATAATTTGGAGTGGAACTTCAATACAGTTCTCATCCAGAATTCGGAATTGAACTTCATTATAGTTCACATCCAGAATTCAGATCCTAAAAATAGAATTCTTCAATTCTTAGCATTATATGATTCTGTGCTTTTGGGTATGAATCCGGATTTTTACACTTAAGAAAAATATTGATATGTATAAGGACATCTAAGTTAGGGTGAATTTCCTTAAGGAAGTAAATTTTCCTTATAGAAGTAAAATATAGATTTGCTTAAGTATAAGGTGTTTGTGATTTTCAAAACAAGAAGGAACGAAAAAGTCATAAGGAAAACCGTATTGACTCAAAAAATCCCAGGTTCATTAGTATGTCTAATCCTCTATTATCCTCTCATTAATTCATTTTAAGAATCCCCCATTCCCTAAAGGAATCACCTCTCTAATATTAATAAGTAACATTTAAGGTAAGTGATTACCCCCCTCATTTTTCCATTCAAGCACATCCATTATAATAAGACATTTGATTCTCAGTTTACTATTTTGTCTTGCCTTTATTCACATTCATTTAATATCCAAATGATTACCAAATAATTATAGACAAGATTCACTTCTAAATTAACACTTCCATTATCTTTTACATACACCTATTATGGTGTCAAAATTATCCATTTATTTTTCATGCATTGTTTTTTTTGAGAGTACCATACCCTATTTTCATTCAATGGCATTCACCTTGATATTTTTGTAAATCATTTACTTGGGAATTCCATGCATTAAACCCATATTCCTTAATCATGTGATTGAATTGATGAAATATGATCTAATGTTATATGATCAATGTGGCACCCCTAAAGTTATACAAAAAAGGGTGTGCCATGATAATTATCTAATGCATTGGGTAATATTTTCATCTCATGAGATACCATGTGTGGATGTGGGTAGTTATCCTAAGATCACTATATTATATCTTCTTGATGGTTATCCTCAATTAATTCTTATGATTTAACATTTATTTCATCACAAAATTCCTATGATGCATTGATATTATGATATCATCCACTCATGTCATGCTTCAATATATATAAATAAATATATATATATATATATATATATGATTTTCACATTTTTTATATTATCAGCATAGGGTTCTTGGATCCCATGTATTACTTTTCATCACGATATTATTGATTATTACATTATTAGGCTTTATAGCTCACCCATTTTCTAATGTATGTCCCTAGGTTATCCTATATAGTATTAATAGTTAAAAGGAAACTAAGGGAACATTATGAAGATTTGAAATGCTGTTTTTTATTTTAAATTAATTATTTATGTATCTAATCTTCCAAAGAAACTAGACCTCAATATTTCTAGGTCATGATTTTTTATTATCATGTAATATATTTTTTAAATAAATTTGGGTTTTTATATTTAGGTCCTTTTGAGAAATTATTTACTTGAGGATATTATGGTCAAAATAACCAAAAAATATTTACTGAATAGGAAGACCATCATGTACTTTAAATCCTGAACCACTGTAGTTAGTTCTAGGTCATGGGTTGGGAAATTATTTTGGTATATTCTTAGATTCATATAACCACGAGCTGCGATATGATATTTCTTCATGATCACACAGACAATGCACATGAAATAAGTATCACCATTTACCACAAAAACCTTACATGAATTTGAAAAAATTAGGATTGGTTCCAATATAAGCATCTTCTACAATTCCAGAAAATCAATCTCAAATTTATCAGACTAAAAAAATGTCACCTCTGTATGTTTTAGTGAATAAATGAAAGAAAAAATACTAGAAATTTATTCGATGAAATAATGGTAAAACCTAGACAGATTTAGGATAATTTGAACCGCAATGAGATTCTTAACCACTTCCTAAGACTTCAACTCTTCAAATTTATCGTAATAAACTTGATTCCATCTTGTAATACCACGTGGCCTATGAATTTAAAATTGAGAATCCAAAAATAAAATTTTAAAAGATTTATATAAATCTTATTTACACTTATCATTCCTAAAACCATATGAATATATATTTCATGCTCTCTTAGGTTTGTGACTATACTAGTATATCATTCAAAAAGGCGATGAAAAAAAGATATGAATGGATGGAATACCATAGTAATGAGATCCATGAATATTTTGGGAGTATTGGTTAAGTATAAATAAATAAAAAAATATTTAAAATTACTATAATAAATCCAAAATGTAATTTTTATAATATTCTTGATTCTCCCATGAAGAATATAATACCTTGATGTCGTGTAAATTTTTAAAACCCATATTGAAACATTAAATTGGTAAAAAAGTCATCAATTCAAGAAAATGGTTAAAACTTCATAATGGTTTCCTAATTCAATTTTTGATAATCCATTCAACGGTGTGGACTCCCATCAATATTCTTGGTGAAAATGACTAGAGTTTCCCTAGGATACGTAATGGGTTGTATAAATCTATTAGACTTAAGATATTGAAGATGAAAATTCAATTCTATTAATTGTATTGGTTTTATATGATATAGTGGAATTTTAATTAACATGGTTCTAGGCACTAGATCAACTAAGGAATCCACCCCATGCTTTGGATTCACCCTAGAAAACTTTTCAAGTCACACATCATGGAAAAACCCAATCACTAGAGGCACTAATTCAGACATATTTGTCTCTACTACTTTGATAAACATATACTTCATAAAAATGGTAACAGTTAAAAACTAATCATGATCCTATGGATATATACTTTCATGTAAATCTCACTCTCCCACAAGAGTGTATTATGTGTCATTAGTATAATAGAATGAGACTCAACTCATAAATTAATCGATAAGAGATTTGAAATGTGTGAACTAATCTACACTAATAATACCAAAAACATTTTTCATATCAAGGTTATATAAATCCTAGAGATAGTGGAATGATCACCATATAAGAGTATATGAGATATATTACTCACTCCTCTATAACTTCTTACATAATAAGGTGTTGCTACACATAATAACCTGAGACGATTCCTCTTCCATTCACAAGTGAGACCCCAAAATTTTAAAAATAAAAGTATAGGAAACCCCAATATCAATAAAATCATAAAAAATTTGAATATACAAAAATAGTAACTCTTAACATCGAAGGGTAATCCACAACATTGAGCATTGATAGATTTTCCATGAGAACCCTCCTTAACCCATCTTAATAACCATGTGCCTAAAATCCCTATCATGTTGAAGGTGCCACTGATTTCAAGATCTTCCCTACTCATCTGTTACCTCATCTAAAACTACCTGAATGAGGTCATGATCTGGTATTATCTTTCCCATTGTCCTTTACCTATGAATTATGGTTTTGTGAGTGTCACTGTACCACACTCATAGATGGTGTATATCTGCAAAACTTATGAGCATAACCATACCTACCACAATGGTCTTACTTTTTCAATATATAGGGATATTTAAGATTATTTTTTCCGGATTAACAACACTATAATAATTGAAAATAAGATCCTCCATAAATTATAGGGTGATAGATTCACCTAGGACTCCCCTACTTGGATCCACCATGGCTTGACTCCTCCCGGTGAATCTTCTTACCACTAGAAGAACCACTATCCCCCATGATTATAATGGAACCAATATTAAGCTAATATTTTTTTACCCACTTAATAAAAAGTTAAAAGATTAAATATAACTACATGGGACTGTAATTATTTTCTTTTAACCATCTCAAACTGTATAAATTTTGACTCATCATCACTGCTCATAGAAGGAATGAAGTGGTGTATGTCTGGGGACTATGAATCAAAATCCATCAAAAAGATTTATCCCCACATACGACCTAAAAATCCTTTATATTTAAACCTAATAAGTGTGTTAGTAAAAAATTTATTGAAAAAGTGTCATGAAAATGCTTTTAATCAAGATTCTTCTCTTTCCTTACCAAGATCATAATATCCCACCATCAATGTCCAATAATTTCTATCATGAAAGTGGTGATATAAATTTTATGAAACTATAGAGTTTTGATACTACCAAATAATTTATGGATATGATACATCCACTCCTATGATTAATATAGTGGCACCTCAATCTTGAATGTAAGAGGGTTATATAACTAAAAATACATCATAAAATTAGTATTCGGGGGTTCTCATCATGGTTCTACCTAAACCGTTTCTTAGTGAAGTTGATATAAACACTTTTGATGATCTATTGGAGTCCTTGTAGATAAATCATGTTCAATAGTCTATCACTACAGATCAACTACATGTTAATGTGGTTCCATCTTCTATATTAAATAAATGATCCACATTAGACCAAATTTCAGGAAATAGGTATCTTGGATTTTATAACTATATAATGTTACTCATATCTTAATCCTTATCCCCTCCATATAATATGTTATTATTTTAATAAAACGATTATCACTTTGTAAAACACTATTTAAAAGATATATCTAAATACCACACATTAAAGGTAAACATGTAGTGTATATCTTTTTTTTATTTTTAAGGAGTCTATAAAAGGAATGACTAAACTAACTCTAATGATAAGTAGGTAATCATATAAAATTTAATAGAAAGGGATTATAATTATAATTAAGTCACTTGAATATATTATATTAACTTACACATCATTAATAAATATGTTGGAAACCATCATGTATTTACTAATTGGTTTTTTACTAATGGTGTTATTATTATTTTTTTATTTCTCTTATTATTATTAGTAGTATTATTTTTATATTATTATTTTTTGTGTAAAAATAGGTAATATTTACCAATATATCCTCTCATACTTTACTACGAGTTTGTTGGAGAAAACATCCCCTGTCATCTCCTATTCCTCTCAATTTGATAGAGGAATATAACATAGATTCAGTATATATATTATTTTCACCTTAAATATCCCTTTCCTGCCTCCTTTTCTCAACTTATTCTCCCATTTTTTCAGCATAGGGATCAAATTTTTTTTCCAGTGTTAAAGGAAAATACCAAAATTTCATTAGGATTTTGTTTTCAAGATAATGTGAACCCCTTCTCTAACTCTAATCCCTTGTTATTTGGTAAAGGTGATGAGGTTTCATCATTTTTCAAGATAGTGTTTTAACCCTATCAATTTTTATGATAAAAATATGGATGATTGGATGTTTCAAAGTGATTTTTAAATAATGAAATGTTTATATAAATTATAAATAATGGGTTTTTAAATTATTTTTGTAATTTATTTATCAATTCCATTGAATGAAAAATTGTTTTTCATAGATTTTTTATATAAAATTATTCTTAAATGTTTTATTGAACATAATTTATAGTATCTCTAGTCTATTTAACCTCTACTATAACCAAACCATCTGCTACATAACTCAATAATGCCTCCTTATATGCCATAGGATACCATCTAGTGGAAAGAGCCTACAAGTAAGGTGGGGAAACTGTACCCTCTTGGGTATATTTGGTCATAATTCATAACAGAATAATTATAATAACTAACATCACATGAATAAACATAGAATAAAGATTCTATCATAGTTAAATCCATATATAGTAATAACATAAACTATAACACAAAAAAATGAGTATTTGTAGCATCAGATAGACATACATGTATTATAATATTCCCAAGGGTATATCATATAATATAATTCCAAAAAATAAGGAAAAGACTGAAGATTATGGAAAAAACTTGTTGAAGATCCATGATTGATCATATCTCCTAGATTATACCAAGATATTCATCTCTTAAATCAACTATAGAGTCCCTTACGTTACTTGGATAATGAACCATAAAGTCTTCTTGCATACCAAGGCACTCGAGAAGGGTGTTATTACAACTTAGTAGGACACCAACAACTATAACCCTAAACATATCCAATTGAATAATGTCAATATTCACCATAATATTATTGGAAATAAAATTAAATTGGAAATGGTAATAATAATAAACATGTCACATTGACAGGATCTACTCAACTACTTAGGTGTAATCGTACCTCCTTCGACTAGTGAAAGGGTGTTATTGAACATATCAAATAATCATCGACTAAGTATCACATCCCAAGTCATAGTAAATTCACATAGCATCCCAACATAACATAATGACCAATATGTGGGAAATGTTCCATAATAACACAACCATGCCATATCTCACATCATATCTATGAATCAAAATCATTAATACTTAGCCAATACGCCCTAATAACATAGTCCCAACCATGGGAATAGTTTCCACATTTCAATATATACAAATGGGAAACACGTCTTGATCACATCATTAGAGAGAGGGCATGACATCCCTTTCCATGAGTATAGTCTCAAGAGGGAAGATATTCCATAGTCTTAAGCTAAATCACATGGGAGTGGCATCATGTCTCACTATTGAAATCTCAAATGGGAAACATATCCCCTTACTTTTAATAATCTCATTAGTTTATAAGAATCATAATTCTAAGGGAAATAATAAATAGTCATTCATAGTGTCCCATTTCCATGAGCATAGAATCTTAGTTACAATATAAATAAATAATGGGCATAACATCCCTCATCCTTGATGTCCTATCAGAAGTGTCCATTTTATCATAATTATATCTATTATTAGGATAAATGTCATAAAATACCATATAATTTACCCAAATAACACATTTGTTTAATAAAGAGATTAACATTGTAAAGTAAAAAATATTTTTTAAAGGTTATAATATCATCTAAAGCCCTTGAAATTATAGATAAGAAAGTTATTACACACTAAAATTAAATTCCTACACATAATTGTGGCATGTCCTACTGGTTTCAATTATCTAGTGGGAAACGAACACTCACCATGGAAAAATTTAACTAGCCAAAGGATAAATAGAAACTAAGTAGTTCCACATAGACCAATCCCAATTTAGTACTTTATAATTTCATATATATTTTAATTCCAAGTAGGATAAAAGAAACCAATAATGGTCCATGTCGTTGTAGCATTTCTCAAGGGGATCCCGAATGAGTCTTGAGTAAAAAATTATATTACCCTTTAAATAAATTACATGGACAACACTGACCATTATATCAAGGTATAATAATTGGAAGATCATTATGAACATAATGGTTTATATCCAACTCAAATAGGGTCAAGGTAAACCATTTCAGTAAAATTTACGTCAATCAAACATGGGTTTAGTGACCATATATCACATGTGACAGAAAATTAGAATAAAACATAGGGATAGTTAGGGACTACCTACCATGGTGTACTATAATCTCATTCATTGAGTATCATTAGATGAATTGTATCCAATTATTATGAATTTTAGAAACAAAAAATTAGGAAAAATAATGGAACATGATGAAACAATAGAAGAAATGGATAATATATTAGATAGGAGTTAAATATTTACTATAGGAAACTAACTATGTACCATGCCACTTGAAACTATAAAGAAACACCCCGAATCTAAAACTTGTAATAAAATAATATAGAGGGAAGGGGATTGAGGTTTGATCTATTAGATGGATCAAATTAAGTAAAAAATTCTTAATTAATTAATTTATAATACTATAAATTTATTGAAATCAAAATTTTTAAAATAAAAAAGTTAGCCACTTGGTAACTGGTAACCCATAACTGGGTAACTAATGATTTATCAGGCATGCATTCGGAGGTCACCAGGTGGCCACTCATCCACTTGAGGCTTTATTCTCACTGTCTACCCCTCTGAGTGTGATATCTAAGAAACTTAATACCCAGTGGAATATTTCAAAAGATAAATGTCCTGATCCTGGGTTTTTTTTTCAGAAACGGATCCCCTAGCCCCCATAAACACCTCAAACATCCATAATTAGCTTAAGACATGAGGATTAGTGAAAATTAGATAGAAATAAAGTATTATATGTATGTTGTATGTTACAGCCTCCCCATCATAGGGAATATTTCCCTCAAGATGTACCGATGAGTGTGATCGATCAATTGTTGGTTAACAATTATGGCCACCGTGCTCACATATTAGACTTCCTCTCCCATGCATCATCTAGGATACAACAATTTTTAAACTACAAGTATTCCCATGGAACCATATTCCCATGAAGATCCTTATCATTTAAATCTAAAATATGAATCAGTCACTCCTTTTATGATGCATCTGTATCAAGACCAAATTCCTCGACATTGACCACATGGGAAGGGTCGAGATGGTATCAATAGAGCTATGATACATAGAAAATATCATTCATAATATTTTATATTTGAGGAGGCACTAGTAGATACACCAAAGTAATAGTCCTGTTGATAACCTCAAATGACTTCACATACCTTGGAACTAACTCACCATACATCCAAATAGACCTACATCCCAAATGAGGGAATAGTCACAGAAGTACATGGTTTCCCATTTCATAATCAATAAGAGAACACCATTAGTCAAAATAATATACCTTCATACTTTGAGTTTTTTTAACTACATCCTGATCACCTGAATATTATATGACATCTCCTATAAGAGACTCATCCCAATAACCAATGACTCCCCAAATTCTAGAAAACATAGAGGTGATCAACCTAGTCTTCCATACAGGGCCTCAAATGGATCCATTTGAATCAAATTTTGATAAATTTTATTATAATAGAACACTAATAAGGTGATATGATTCTTCCATAAACCTCCAAAATCAAGGATACATTCCCATAATATATACTTCCAAATCCGAATAGTACACTCAGGCTTCCCATATGATTGAGTATTTAACAAATTATCTAGTGAACATGCATATGAAGTACCTTATACATATTATTTAAGAAACTATATAAAAAATGGTAATCATGGGCCGAACTGATACTTTAAGGAACCCTTTAAAGATGTACAATATCAAGGACACACAACCTATCTAACTCTTCGATAGAGAAATTCTCCTAGATTGGTATGAAATACGTGACCATCATCAACTTATCCATAATAACGCAAACCACATCACTACCTTGGGGTGACCTCGATAAACCCATAATTAAATACATCATCACTTGATCCCACCTCCTCTCCAGAATGGTTAGTGACTAGAGAAGAACTTCATGTTAGTGGTGTTCAACCTTTAACCATTAAAAAGTAATGAATTGTGAATCGAATCCAACTAGGCCTTTTTTATCTTGGGCCACTTGTACTTCCTACTAATATCATGGTATATCATAGTAAGCCCTAGATGAACAACTTATATTGAGGTTTGTGAATCCCATTTCATCTCCTCGTGCATGATTATAGGGTCTAACACAAGGCCCCAAAAATAATTTAATACATCAAAATTATGGGACCAATCAAGTGGATTCTACCTACATTATATATTTCTCATCATCAATAAAAAATCCAAGTAAAAAATTAATCTACTCCACTCTTTCAAGGAGTGAGAATTAAATACACCAAGATTTCAAGGATACTCCACCATGATACTGTTGAACATCAAGGAACATGTCAACAAATTGGACCATTATCCGCCACTTACTACTATATCCATGCACCACTGGATCCTCAATATTTTTACTTAGTATATCATCCCCTATGGGTGTATTCTCTCTTGAAATTGAATGACTTCTGGTACTCAACCCACCTTCTCTATACAAGGTTCATGTAATTCTGTGAATAAATATTCCTAAGGCTCTTATGGTCCTTATATAAGGTGAACCTCTCTCTCAAAATATGGTGTTGCCAAAAAACCCAATCAAGCACTTCATTTATATCTCCATCTCGTGATTTGTGTAATTAGACTCCTGAAATCTCAACTTTATCAATCCAAAGAAGACATCATTCATGTCCTATACCAAAATAGCACCCTCAACAACACCTAATTAATCATAATATAGGGAATAATCCTTACCTGGATTATGTAAATTCAAATATGGAATTGATTTTAATGTACAATTAAACTCTCGGAAGGATCACTCATAATGATTGAAGAACTCAATCATCACACCCTTCTTGATTCAGGTCGTTATCATCACTCTCAAATATAAGAATTCATGAATGAATCTCTTGTAATATCCTTACAATCCGAAAAATATTTAGATCCTGAAAAAATTATTTTTTAACTCCTAAGAAACCATATCCTCAACATTATGAAGTTATACTGATATGAATAACTAATATATCACATTTACTAAGGATAGGACCCAACTATTCTAGAAATAATACATAAAAATATTATAATTGATTCTTTATCATTGTTATTGAAATAATATATAGATGTTTAACACAGTCCTATCTGGACACAAATTAAAACAAAATATCCTCAAAAAAAGTAACAAAAAGAAGAACCTAAATGTTGATAAAAGACCTGTTTCATTAAGGACATAAACATTAGTGTTATCTTTGTTAATTTGAAAAAAAATAACTATATACACATATATAACATACCTAATCTTGAATGATGTTAGTGGACTATTTGAAGAACTCACATGCATTTGATGATAACCTAACTCCTGTAAATATTGAATAATCACTTGACTCCCCTCTTATACTAAAACATATCATCAATAATAGGAATGAGATATTGTTTCTTCATCATCACCTTGCTAATTATTTCGTAACTCACACATAAGAATTACATACCATAAATTATTTTGGTGAACCAAATGGGAGAACCTAAGGGGTCATGCTTGGGGGAATACATCTATTCACATTAAGATCCTCTCATTGAGTGTTCTACTATGTATGTTGTTTATCATCTTCCAATAAGCATTAATTGATATGGTATCCTTATATGGAATTAACTTGATCATAAACTCTACCTCTCCCTATTATATGGAAACCTCGATGTGTCTTTAGGAAACATTTATTGGAATAGGTTAACAATAAGAGGAAATACTATCATATTTACCTTCTCATAATCTAGAATAACATTATAAAACTAGGATACAATAATCCCCATATGCCAATGGATATGTCCCTAATGACCTTTCTATAAATCACACTCACCAGTAAGGGTATAGCTATCACCCTTACTGAAGTGAAATATTCTCATTGATGGTAGTGGTTGATGTGTGCCCGATAATCAATAAGTGTTAACAAATTGAAACTAAATTCCTATAACATGAATAAATCATAGAGATATAGATATCCAATAATAATTAGGGAACACTCATAACATAAAATAATACCCTTATATTACAACCCTAAGGGAATATCAATATATATCACTTCATATAGGTACTCGATATTCAACCCAAAATCATAACAATACTATAAAGAGACAAATGGATGTGATTAACCAATATAAAACAATGTAAATAAATGGGTAGATGACACTAATATTGTTCTTTGAATAGTCAAAGGTCCCTCATCATGGTTAAAAAATATCGGCTCAACGACATGAAGATAGCCTAATCCTGAGCCTCTTCCCTGGCCTCTAGAACCCATACAACCTTGAGAATCACCAATATAGTACCTATGATAACCTATTAGACCTCAAACACCTACACACCAAGACTATTCAATATGACTCCAAATACCACCCTTCGGTACAACAATAGATCCCACTACTGATCATTGGGCATGACCCTCATCACAACTACTAGCAAGCTAAAAAAAACTCTGGTAGAAATAGCATGGATACACCATCCGCCAACATGAATGAAACCCCACTCAAGTTTGGTAGCACCATGGTTTAGTATGCCTTAAACTTCCACATTGATATAATACTATCAGATACATTCCATTCCAAGAAACAGAAGATCTAAGTCCTTAACTTACTAACGCATCACCACACATATACGAATCACTAAAACAATAATTTTAGAAACATGAAGATCTCCTCTCAAACCCCATATAAAAAATTTATTGACCATGAAAACTATATTTTTTCAACTCTCTCTATGTAATAAGATCCATAATCGTTGACGAAGAGAGAGGTATAATTTGTAAAATATTCACTAGCAGACTAATTTAATGTATAAGTCTGTACATATAATGGATAATCTTGTGGTATCATCACTCACAAATAATGGAGTGAAAGTAATTTACTCAGTGAAACATGTTACATAATTTATCATCAACTTGTTACCATAAACCAAATGCATAAACTTCCAAGATCTATAAACTCATTCCATATAATTAATGAAATTCTATATGAAACAAGCCTAAAATTCCTTCTAAGATATCTTCACATGATAATATACATAGACAAATACATCCCACCATCTCCTCCCTAGTACCTAAAAAATTTACACCATAATATTAACCCAATTCTCAAGTGGTGTATCTAGATGATCGAAGATATACTATGTAGAATCATCCCACATCTCAACTATATGAGGCCCACTATCTGCAGTAAATAGAATTGAATTCATCAACTGCAATTCCCTACCTTGATTCAACATTAAAGGATCACATCTCAATGATTTATATCAAATATTCTAAATATCATAAATAAGAATCTCATGGGGCTATGATCAAGGTGATATATAAATATAACTGGGGACTTAGACTCAATAACCGGTGGGGTATTCTTATCCCTGCTCCTCTAGAATTCAATAGGAGGTCACCACAATGAAAAGTTTCTACAATTGGAAACAAATAACTCAAATCATATATATAATAGTCTTGAATATAATATATATTGTAATAAATGACAGGAAAAGAGTCTTGTTATGATAGAAACACACCCTAGTATTCTAGGGATCTCATAAAACATGGTGTAGTCTATTTAGAAAAAACTACACAATCTATCTCAGGTGTAGATTCAGAAACATCTAGGATTAAATTTATCTATTTAATAATATAAGAATTTTATTATTGATCGATTAACTATAATTCCATCATCAAGTCATATAGTAAAACACTATATAAGTTACCACAAACACTATATATAACTTAACCTCATATCATAATTTGGCACTCATCCATAATAAAGCACATGAATTTCATGAGAATGTTACACACCAAATATGATGCATTAACACATTCTATATTGAAACCTCAAGTGAAGAGTAAAAATTAATAAAATCAAAATCAATAATATGATGCATCATATTATATATAAATAGACCAACTTTTAAAGTAAAAACCAAGAATAAAAATCTAATTGCTCGTAATCTAGGATTTCAAAATATATAAGTTAGCTATGAACATGAAAAATATGTATATTAGATTCAAAAAACATCATATCATTTATCTACCATATCTCAAATAGTAAGACTAAAGAGACATAGGTATTTGATAAAACTCAATAGCAAACCCAATATAGTTCAACTCCACTATGGCCAAACGAAGTTCCACATACCGCAAGCATGCCTCCTCGTATGCCAAAAGATTTAAACTAGCGATGAGGATGTGTGTGTAATGTGGGGAGAAAATAAACTATTTGGCAAATATATCCACAAATCATAGTAGAAGAAATTAATTAACATAAATCACATGAATAAAAATATAATAAATAGGACATTAGATCTAAATTCTATATAGAGTAATTACATCACCCATGTCAAAACAAAATGATAAATGAATGTATCATAAAGTCACACACACACACACACACACACACACATATATATTAAGACTCCCTAAGGGAGATCATATAATATAATTATCAAATATGAGAAAAATATTAGAGATTTAGGAGAAATTTTTCCAAATTCAATTCCCTTCCCCATACCCCAGCTTCAACTAAGATCCAAAACTCATACATTAATATGAATTATGTTTCCCCTAATTGGATCATGAATCATAAAGCCTTCAATGGTACCAAGGTTCCTAATCGAGGTGTGAATACAACTCAATTTTACACAACTAATAGTGTCCCTAAACATATACTGTACGATCGAGTCCATGTATATTGTGATATTCTCATAAATAAAAGTAAAAAATGGATTAAAATAATTAATAAACTTTTCATATTCATGAAATCCACTCATCCAATTGAGTGTAACCATAATTTCTTTGGATAGTGTTAAGGTGTCACTAAACATAACATGTAATCATTGATTGGGTATCACATCACAAGTCATAGTCAATGGTTATAACATCCCATTATTATATAATTTCTAATATAAGGGTAATGTGTCCCAATAACATATCCAAAGAAAGGGAATATCATCCATATTATATCATAGTCATAAATACCTGGTTAATACATCTAGATAACATAGTCACAACAATAGGAATATTGTTCGCATGCCAAAATATAAATATGAGAAAAATATCATGATCATATCATTTGTGAGAGGCCATAACCTCCCAAATTTATGGAATAATCTCTAATGGGAAGATCATCCAAAGACCTAGGATACATCACATGGTAGGGAAATCATGTACCACCATTACCATTATCATATGTGTATGCCATACCCTTCCTTGGAATAATATTATCATGAGAAATACATCCCACTTCTATTGGAAATGACAAAGATATGGTCATATCATCCCATTACTACTGAAATTGCTTCTTGATTACAACATATGAAATAATCGGTATAATTTCACTCATCATGAAAGGTATATCATAAGTGTTTATTTAATACTAACTATTTCCATCACTGTAATAAAGAGGTTAAGTCCCCTTAAACACAATAAAAACCACAAATAGGCATGATAAGTAATTCAATATCACAATGTAAACAATTCTCTTAATGGTTGGAATATAATCTAACATGAATCAAATTATTGGTAGGTTATTCCTTACATAATTTACATAAATTCATAAACCTAATTAATCCATAACCAAAATAGTTCCAAAAATAGAGTAGGGTATGACCACTCACCACAAACTAATTCAAGTAGCCAAAGGCTAAAGGTAATCTCACTAGTTCCTCATAATCAAATCTAAAGACAACCTTTCTCAATTTTTCATATCTCCTAAGTCTAATTAAACTCAAAAATCATAGTCCTAGGGATCATATCATAACTGAGGGGAATCCCCACCAGAGACTATGTAAAATAATTTCACACCCTTTAAGTTAACTACATGGTCATTAAAGACCACTATATCAATATATAATAATTATAGGGTCTATTTTGTCCAAAAACATCCATGAAAAACTCAAATAGGTTCAAGGGAATCCATTTTAGTTAACTTTGGTCAACCATAGATGGAAGGATAAATTTCATATCACACATCAAACGAAATGACCATAAACCATACAAACTAGTTATAGACCACCAACCCCGGTTTAAGGGAATCCCACTCATTGAGTGTTACTAGATGAATCTACTCCAATTGACTACAAAATCTATAAATACTTTAAAAATGTTTATAAATGATAAAAAAATAAATGGTAGAAGAAATAAAGAATTTGCTGAGGTTATTTTGAATATTTATCATAGTTAACTCACCAATATCGATGAGACCACATGATGGTAAGAAACTAGAGGAATCTGACACTTATAATAAAAGAATGGAGAGGAGAGGGGCTTGATGGTAAAGTTTCTACCTAGATAAAATTGGAAGAAAAGTTCTCATTTAATTAATTTATGAAAATATTAAATTTAATTATTTTTAAAAAGGGAACTCATGAGTATCCGATCACTTATCACTAGGTACCTAGTGCCCTAACGAGTACCCTCTTTAGAGTGACTGGGTGGCTAGTGACCCACTTGGAGCTTCCAGATGATTGTATTCCCCACCATGTACCTCATTATTAGCCATTGGATAGTCGATGGAAACTTTCAAAAGAACAATGTCTCGGTCCCAAGACAGTATTCCCAAACTAGTCCCCCTAAGCCCTTGTTAAAACCTCAAGCATTCTTAATGAGATAAAATACACGATGTTTGGTGAAAATTATATCAAAATTGTACCTCATATGGATTCAAGGTGTTACATAATCTGTTAAATGAAAGTCTAATGTAGTTTAATTATGTTATAAAAGATTATAAATTTATAATTCTATTAATAAATTATTTAAAAAATATAAGTTCATTGATTATGTATATAATAATTGGGTTTTAAACAAATATTTATATTTATATAAAATATGAATTAGTTTATAAAGTGTTTCACACTTGGTGTTTAGATAAACTTCAGCTGTGGATTTAATGTGAAATGATGAAAAAAATTCATGGGAGTCTTTTATATGAATTATTAAGAATAGATTAAATGTCTTTCTGAGATATTACAAATTGTAAAATGGTATATGTCATATTTCAAATGTTCTTACTATGTGACATGCCTCATTTTGAAATTTTCATGCATTTTTATAAGATTATTATTTTAATAGAAATTGAATTATTATGAATGGATTGTTTTTGTGATGGCTGTTCAGAGTTAACTTGAGAATTTATGTCATGTACTTTATTTGAAAAACCTAATGACGTTGATTATGAAAATTTTAAGTGAATATTTTTTGTATATAGAAGGGGTTATAGGATAAAAATAACCTTTAATTGAGATTATATAGTATCTATATTTTCCCAAATTTTATATTATGAATTTGATTGGATATACTAAGATAGGTTTATATGTTGGTTAATTCTATTTGTGTTTTTCCACTATATTAGATTGTTCACTAACTAGTGGATTTACTAATATTTTTGGTTTAGGCTCTGGCTAGTAACCTATGTGCATGTTATTTTGAGGTGAAATATACAGATCCTAGAATTCTCTTTCCTTATTCATATATGTTTTTTCCCATGATTCCTTGATAAGATCATTTTTATAAAACTATTTTAATTTATGATTTTTTTTGGGAATGTACCTTTTTTACATACATGGATAACATGTATTATTTAAAAAAAGGTATAAATGATCATTCCATGTTATATTTTTTCTTCAAAAACAAAATGTAATTTTCTTATTTATATTTGAAGATAGATTGATTTTTTTAAATGAAATGTAATATATAAAACCTTGGTGGAATCTAATTAAGATTTTGTTTACACCCTATATACACACCTTGTCAAGTATGTTTACTTATATTCCCTTGATATATCTTGTATGTGTGATCGATTATCCCATTCATTAAGAGTGATATTTGGCTCAAATTCCACACTATGGATGTGGTAACATATGTTGGACTTAATCTATCCCATAGATATTATTAGGCATAACATTTTAGTTGTGATATGTTTTGTATAGAATTTTATCTTTATTTTATATATTTAATTATTTTTTTTATTTTTTTTGTATATGGAATCTTGTATGGTATGTTTATTTACCTTCCTTAATTTTTAACCATTATTCATTATAATTTATATAGGGTAGATCATCCAATTTTTTTTATCACATTATACCCTTTACACATATGCTATTATATGGTGATTGAGAATATACATTAGGTTTATTGCATATTGGCTCAAGTAATTTGGATATATATTTGGTCCCATATGTTATAAAATAATTTTGGTTTGATTTCATTGGTTTAACATAATCCATTTTTCCTCTTCATCATGTTGTTTTTCTCTTTCTTACTCAAATTTAATTCCAAGGTGAAATTCAAAATGATACCCTTGGGTATTATAGAATGATTCTCCCTTCCTCAATTCATAATAGTTCACTTGTACATAAATATTAAAGAAGAGTAATTATTCCTCATTTTATTAAAATTTCCATTTATTTTAACTTTATTCTCCAAACATAATCATAGACCAATTATATTCATTTCATATTGATATTTTTATTTCAATGTTTTATTTCTTACAAACATCTTTATATTTCCCTAAAGATCCATTCATTCAAAAATCATCAAAAACACATAACATTATGCAATATATTTCCCACTTAACAATAAATTTTTTAATGAAAAGATATTTAAAAATTACGATTATCAAATTACCCTACTTTTAAATATTTTATTTTTCTAGGAAAAATATCAACATTCAGTCCGATATAAAACATACTTTGATAAGTTAAAAATAAAATCTATCATACTGATAAATATATACTTATAACTAATAATATTTCATGAATTAAATTCTTAAAAACTGGAGTGATACATCATACATCCCACATGACTAAAATTCCTATCTCCTCTTCTCGGTCAGTCACATATTTCAAACTTTTATTAGTATTAATGCTCATTTCCCATCCAGTATATCTGAAATCAATTTTTTTATCACTAAAGGATAATTTTATTGGAGTTATTATCGATCTTTGTGTATATTAATTCAAACCATAATATTTTATTAACTCTAAATATCTTGTTCCAATGAAAAAATCACTCCAATCACGAGGAATTACAATTAGGTTAGTTTTGGGGTAAATTGTTAGTTGGAATTATATATGAAATTGAAAATAATTCAATGAGGATTTTAGTTTTTTAAGTATAGAAATGAACAAAAAAATATAGATATGATAAATTTCCCCCTCTAAATATACTTTTCATATAATGTATAGTATAAACCAGTCACACCACATAATAAAAAAATCATTTTATATCATAATCATAAAACATTACCAAAGATATATAAATATACTCTATAAAGTTGAAAATAGTACAATGCAGTAATAAACACATAAAAATAAGATAACTAGATTTTGAATATATTATGTTTCTTGGTCTATTAGAATTATCAAAGATGTTATTAACATTCTAAAAATAAAAAAAACTATTAGAAATATGAATATAATTTTGAAATATAAATAACTTTTATAGAAAATTGATTCTATGAATAATGAATGTATTAAGATATATTAATAGGAATGATATCAATTATATGAACATTGGAATAATATCCAACCATTGGGAATAATAACAGATAGTTGAAATAGTAACCCGATTAATGAGATTAGTAAAATTCCTAAAATTCAATATTTAAAATTGGTAAAATAAGTAACTATAAATATCATAATTCTAAAACTAATTTCTCAAATTATATGATGTAAAAGGAGAATAAGTATAAATTTTAATAATGTATGTTTTAACTTATTTTTTAACATATTACAATTTATGTTTAAATTTAATTATTTAATTATGAAACTTATTTTGGTTGAAATATATATAATAATTAATTAAAAATTTTATAATAATTAAAAAATAATAGTAAATAAAAATGTAAATTCTCAGAAAAATAAATAAGTATTTACTATATATTTTTTATTAGTATTATATATTTTATTTAAATGTAGAATTTATAATTTTTAGAATTTTGATTTGAATGTATAGACATCATTATTAGAATGAATCATTGGCGATATATTAGAGTACTTTTTTTTCATTTTGTTCTATTTTTTTTAAATTTTTCAACCAAAAAAAATATTGATTCGATGAATATAATATATTTTATGAAATCATCATCATATAAATATGACTCTAAAATTTATAAAAAATAATTAATTTATTCAAATGTGTTTAATGATTAATATAATTCATTTAAAAATAGTAAACATAATTTCTATACATATAAATCATTTATGTCTTTTGACATCATTAAGTTAACCATTAATTTCTCATGGGTTTATTACATGTTTATGATTTATGTATGCATATTTTATATGTTTAATTCATATTTATCATGTTTTGGAATAAAATGAGTGGGTAATGAATTATTTTCCCCCACAATTTATTATGTGTTTCTTAAATCTCAGGAGATACAATGTGTGGTGCATGTGCAATGAGCCTAATATATTTCTTATGTTATCTCGGTAGTGTGCTTTGACATATAATTTAATGTATCATGTTTATGGTATATTATTATATTTCTCATGGTTACCATGGTTCTATGAAATCTTTCCACATATTATATGATTCAATGTGATGGTTTAAGATCCTTTCCTTTATTAATTTAATGTTATGTTTATTAACACATATGATTTTATTTCCCCCATGCGTGCCTTATTTTATCCCATCACTAAGATTTATGGATCCCCACTTATTTTATATATTTATTTACAATATCCTATCAGGTGATCAGAATTGTTTTATATCTAGGATAAATATATGAATATTTGAATAAATATTACATTATTTATTTAAAGAGTGTTGTACTATGATCTTAATTTCCCAATACACCAGAAAAAATATTTATAGGTATGTTTTATTAATTATTATGATTGAAAATGTTGAAATGATATGTTTAGGTGATGTGTGTTACTATAGATAGTATTATATCAAGTTCTAGTAATTTTAAGGGATTAGTTTATATAATCTTATAAAAAATACCTAATAAATAAACTATATTGGGACTTATTAATTCATAATTTTGCATTTTCATGTGATTTATGACTTATTTTTTCTTTTTAAAAATTTTGTAACTTATATGATTCTTAATTGAAGTATTATCATTCTTAACTTAATTTGGTTATAGTAAATGGATGAAAATGTAAGGAATAAATCCAAAAACCACTTTGATAGGGAACATAATGATTGCATGAATGAGACAACTCAGATTATTAGAGAAGGATTGAAAAACCTCATAGTGGTTCTTACCCAATTAGCTCAAGTAATGACCAAAAGTTTGAGATGTATGGAGTGAACAATTCCTACATATATGGATCAAGTATTTTTGGATTCATTTATGTAATACTGACCACCCTCTTTTAGTATACTCTTTGATCCATTAATCATAGAGGAATATATAAATTACATTAACAAAATATTTTACATGAACCAATAATCTGGTAAATAGAAATTAATCATCTCCATTTATAACCTAGATAAAGATGATGATTAGTTGTAGAAACCGGTTAAAATCTTCAATTCTAAGGAAGATATTGAATTGGTGGTGTGATAATAATTCAATTTTTTAAATAAATATATTTATTAGAATCTCCTTAATAAAATAGAGAGGTAATTTTTTGGACTCAAGGAATGGGAAGAAAATTATATTAGGTCAATCATTGAAAAAATAACAAGGATTTCTTGGTACTCTTATGGATTGGATATTATTCCCGAAATATTTGTGAACACTAATTTAGTGATATAAAACCTATTTTTGGAAATGATTTATCAATTAGAGACAATGAAAACATTAAGTAAATAGTATAATATGTCCTCAAGGTTGAGATGGAGATAATTGAATACTAATGGTATCATGGAAAACGTGGTAAAAAGCAATAGAGTTTAACTCAAGTGATTTGACTGAAAACATCATGGATAGATGAAGATCGAATTGCCCACAAGAGAAGAATGTTTGAAAAATCCTCCTAAAAAATAAATCAAGTGAATGAGGAAATTCTTAAAGTATGGAAAAAAGGGAATATAGCTAATGAATTATTTATTTATATGATGAATCATGTAAATATTATAACACCATAAGATTTTATGATACAGTTCTCAGTAGATAAATTTTGTTTCTTTGATTTCTTGATTTACACACAACACCAAGTTTAAATGAACCATTATATACTATTATTGTATATCCATTGGATTAGAGGGTATGAATAATACTAACTAAGATATGAATAATTTATAATTTATACATATAAAAAATGAATTCACTGGTAATAAATTTATATTAAATGAAAATAAAATTATTTGAACATAAAAGTGATGTTTTTATGAGAACCTATTTTTTGCATAATGTGTTTTTATCATAGTAGATTAAATTAATAACTGTAAGTTAATTATTTTAATTGTATTTATATATTATATATTCAATTAAATATTTTAGCTTTCATTTTTTCTCTAGGAATGAGAAAATAATCAATCCAATTTTTTGATTAAAAACACATTTATCTAAAAAATATTTTTCATTTAATTTTACATGTTTATTTTAAAATTAATATAATCCAATTATAGAAAATTAATCATGAAAAATTGATTCCATAATTAGAATTAAGGGGATAAAATTTGGTAAATAAGTCCCTTTTATTTTTGTCTTTATTAATAGTAACCTTGATAAATATTTTTCATTTTAGTAAGGGTGAAATGGGTAAAATGGGATTAAAACAATGAGAAAAGGATTTATAATTTCTTTAAAAATTAAAATTTTCTTATTATATGAGTTAATTTTTGAAATTACCATCTATTTTTAAAAAATATAGCATCTTGGTTCCATTTTAATTTGATTGTGACCTTTATATTATTTTAATAAAAGGATAAATATAAAATGTTACTCTCTTGAAATTAATATCAATTATTTTTTAAATGATGATAAAAATTTGTTATGGTAAGTTATAAATTTTTATTTAAGATATTAGTTAATTTTTTTATCATGGTAATTTATTTTTCATTTTTTAGTGATTGAATAATTACCTTAAATTCTTATGCAACATAGATACAATATTTTCTCTGGTAATAGAAAAATAAAATAACTAATTTTAAAAGTATTAAAAGTAATACAATTTGGATGAGTTATTATGGTACAAAAAAATTGTAGATAAATATAACATAATAGTGATGTTTTAGAATTTTGGATTTTAATTCCAATTCAATCAAGTAATCTTTAAAGCCAAACATTGTAAATAGTGTTGAAAACTACTTTAAATGCATCTTTTGTTAAATAGTATTTTATTAAATCAATTAAAATTCATAAAAATACCATATTTTTACAATTTATTGAGATATATAATATTATATAAACAATTTTACACTTATGGGTAACTTTTCATTTCATCGTGACATTCTTGACCCTTGAATAACAAAAACGTAGATATTGTAGTATTTGTTTAAAGAGTTAACAAGGGTAAAACCTAAGATATTTGGGATAAAACATCACTTAAAATTGTATAAATATTATTTTATAAGATTATTTGGTCTTAAAATCATAATATATTCTATAAATATCAATTTATTCCTCTTGAAACTAAAAATTTATTTATATTAATTAACAAATTAAGTAATTTTAAGGGTTCCCCTCCCCTCACTTATAAAAGGGCACATACTCTCCTCCCTTATTCATAGTGTTTGGGATTTTAATCTCAAAAAATCCATAAAATAATTTACTACTTTATTCCTTTATCATTTCCTATAAATTTTATTCTCTCCAAAATACTATCCTTTCAAGGATTAAAGTGCGAGACAAAGGAGGGTTCTCAACAAAGAGGTATAACTCTTAACTGAGTACTTTCAATTTTATATTATTTTTACCACTTATAAATATATTGTATAGATTATAAAATAACTAACTTAATATATTAGATATAATTAATTGTTATTATTACTATGTAACAACCATTATTTACCCATTTTACATCATATGGTAAAAGAAAACATTACTTGTGCATACCTGTGGACAACCACCACCAAAAAGCGATGTGTTTCATTTTTCATCACCACTTCATATTGAAGGTTATAAATAATAATTTAATGATTATGTATGATATTTTTTATAGAATAATTAATATTTATAGACAAATTATTACAGAACCTTATTTTGTTCCATCCATCAAAAAATTGAAATATCACTCGTGCGTATGTACAAATTATCATCTCCATGAAGTATTGTAACTCATTTTTCATTAAACTTAATTTGAATAGTTATAAATGTTTATATAATTATTAAGTATTATAATCATTAAATGAATTAAATTATAGATATTATGGAAGTATAATAAAAGTACAAGGACTGGGACTACTGAACGGAAACATACATGAGAAATGAAGCAGTTATCACCTGGAACGATGATTTGAATATATTTTTTAATAAATGGATGATAAGATGTTATAATTAAATAATATATGGTATGATATATATTATTATAGTTATTTAATACATGTATAATAAATATATATATTTTTATACAAGAGTTTTAAACACATTTAAATATATACGAGACTTGAGGTGAGGGATTTTCCCCTCACTTTTTTTTCAATGAGACACGTTCCATATTCACCACTTGTTTCTTTTATATGGTTTATATAATAACCATGAATATATTTTATTATAATTATCATGAAAATAATGGGGATATGAATATATATATTAGGATATACCTTTCATGATGTTTTTATTTTAACATTAACAAAGTGCTAATGGATTTATATTTCAATCCCATTTTAATCAAGAATGTTTTTGATTGAGTTTATGTGGAGGTAATTATATAATCCATATTTTATAAATCCATTAAATTTTATTATCCTCTAATTATTCTTGTAATTTTCAAGAAATAGTATCATTTTCTTCTGTATGGTGTATAAAATGATCCGGAAAATGTTTTTTGAGAAAAACAATCTTCATTTCATCTTTGGTTGGGAAACATTTTATTCCATGTCCATGATTACATTAAAATGTAGTCAAGTATTTTTTAATATTATACTATGAAATTTTAAATTAATTTTTACCCATTTTTTAATTTTTATAAATGTGTTTTAATTGTATCTTCTTATTATTTCCCAAACATGGTACTTTAGATGTTTTACCAAAAATGTGAAAGGGGTGTTTATTTTTAAATACTCAGCATGAACATAATTTCACACCATCATGACCAATCAGTGATTTGAATGATACATTCCATGTTTTCCTGATTTATTTTCAAATAACATGTTTTAGATAATATTTTATAAATATTTTTATTTTAAATATGTTATTTCAAAATGAAAATGGTATTTTCCACAAGAAATATTCCAGTGATCTTTTAACGAAATTTTTTATCAATGATAAAATCATTTGATATAATATTTCCTTTCTTTGGATATTATCAAATTATATCATCCTCATTATTTCTATATATGGGTTATGATTATGATGATGATATTATTACAAAATCTATTCATTTGCCATGGGTTATTCTATGATTAATTGATGAAATGTTTATATTTTCTAAAGTTTACGCTATAATGAAATGATGAATGTTTTGTGATATTTTGAAAAAATATTTATGGTTTTCATTATGTGATGGCTGGGTCTATTAAGTCCCTCTAATTAATTGGATAAATTATTATATCTCATGAGACAATTATGGGAAACACGTTGATGATATTGATCCACTATTGGAAATATGTAGGTATTCCCAATCCATTATAGGAAAATGATAGTGATTCCTGGTATTTTTTGATATAATAAACAGTTGTTGATTCATGATCCAGTAATATTTAATGATCACATTAGTTAATCTTGATATATGAAATGGTTTCTATGCTTATAATGACACCATAATTTATGAATTTTTTTATACTTATGATTCTAACTTGTGTTTCATGATTAATTTATGATTATTTATCACTATTATGATTCATGTATTTTTAAATGAAACTACCTTTTACCATGACTCATGATTATGATCTATGACACATTCAGTGTAAACTTTGTAAGTTATGATCATAATATCATACCCTTATTATTATATTTTTCTTGTTTATGATCATTTATTGATATCTCTCAGGTTTACCCTTACCAAGAATTTGATCTCACCATTTCTTATGTTTCATTTCCCCAAGTTATAAAGAAAGGTTTTAAGTATGGCATATCAATAAGGGTACAAAGTGAGAATAAATTTATGAGAGATGATAAATAATTTAACTAAATAATATGTTTATGTATCTAGTTTCCAAGGACACTAAACCTTTACAATTCTGTTGTGGATCATAATGTTATATATTGGATATTCATCTAAAGAGATTTAATATTTATGTCTGAAATGATTGGGTTTCTCAAATATGATACATGAAAACAAATCTATGCTCAATCCCCCCATGATCCAATTATTTAGCTTCAAGGAACATTTTCATTATTAAACTCAATGAAATAATCCAAGGGTCAATGAGGATAACCAAAAACCACAACTTCTAAATCCATGAGAAAAAGGAAGATCATGTGATATGACCACAACTGAGGTGAATCCTAAAAAAAGTGGTGATGAGGACATTATCTATTCCTTCAAGAATAATGAACGATTCATTTGATTTTGGTCCTATTCATTTATTAACATAAAAAATCTTCTCTAGAAATATTCAAACACTACCGCTTGACACGGAGGTTGAGAAATCAGTAAAAAAACAAAGAGGTTCAATAATTTACTCTAAAGTATATATCTCTTCCCTAATTAATATTTTTTGGAAAAGATTTCTATAAATCCAATTGTTCACCCTTTGGTAGAATTCAATATTATATTTAGAAATATACCGGGGGTCCTTATGTAGTGAAAATATAAACTATTGAGATAAGTAAATCAATTTATATATCATAAAACATACGTTAATTATATACAAGTTATTGAATAATCGTGATTTTTTTATAAACTCCTTCTCAAGTATGAATATAATTTCTTTATGAGTAAGCATATCTGGCTAAAATATGTTTGATTAATTAATGAATTATCCTTGAAGATATTCCCATTTAGGGGGAATGTGCATATTTATTCCCTAAATATTTAACTCACATTTCTCTTAATTGAGAGGATGAGTCTTTAATTAAACTTGTACCCATATATCTGAACATATTCAAGAACACTTATAGAATGGACCCCATTGAACTGTAACAGTTAAATAATAAACTACAAGAGAACTTAGATAAGTGTTTTATATTATCTAACTCTTATCATTTGGATTATCCTGTCCTATTTTTCAAAAAAGAGGACGGATTAATCAATATGTATTAATTATCATGATATTAAAAAGATCATGATAAAGAAATAAATTATCCTCTATGGATTTATGATTTTTTTTATCAACTATATAGAGACTATTACCTCTCTATGGTTGATCTTTGATCAAAATATCAATAATTAATAGTGAAAATGAGAATGTTCTCAAGATTTTCGTCTGTATAAGATATGGACACTATAAATTAAAAGTGACTACATTTATACACACTAATTTTTCAAAAATATTAATATAATTGATTAATAGTGTCGTTTTGAATACTTAGAAAAAATTGTAATGGTATTTATAAATGATATTCTTATATATTTTAAAATAAAGGAAGAGCATGATGAACAAGAGAGTGTTGTTTTAAATCATTTATGAATGGGGAAGATTATGAAAGGTATTGTAAATGTTAATTATGTATGGAATATGTAAAACTTTTAAGGAATTTTATCATCATAAAATGGTCATATGTTTTTTTTTCGGTTAATACTACTGTAATTGATGAGTTCCCCAAAGAAATAATATTGAAATAGATATATGGTTTTATTGGATTTGTTGGGTATATTTTATTCACCATTTTTGTATTTTATTTGTTTCTAATGATTGTCAATGAATATGTGGTTTTACTAATACTTGATTTCAGTATGGAAGGAAGTGGAGTTGAAGTAAGAAGGATATATTGGATGTTTAAAGAAGAGGGAATCTCAAAAATTGTGTCATCTTTATTAAGTGTATAAAAATTTTATAGAAAATCCTAGAATATTGGTTTAGATTAGATTTTCATATCTCTTATGAAAAAGGAGAAGTTTGTAACTTAAATTATCATAGAATAAATATGTTTAAGGAATTTTTTTAGGGATTTGAAGTCCCTTGGGGAATTTAAAATGAGTATTATTATATCTCTATGATGTATTTTTAAGGTTTTTATAGAATAAGAGGAAGATGATATTGGAGTTAGTTTCCAACAATGACATTCTATGTTCTTTATGAAAACTTATATTCATTTTTTAATATTAATAAACTCTTTATAACATCATGATTATTCTTCTCCATATCATAGTATGTGATAATGTCCTAAGAGTAGTTATTATAATGAAAGGTCATGGTTGTTCCCCGCTATGATGAAAACACAAAAGTACCATGACAATATTCTTAAATATATGTTCTATATCCATATGAAATCAATTTATGGGTGAAAATTATATATGAAACCAAGGGTGGAGATTCATTGGACTTTAAGGCACCTTCTCATGGTGTATGTCCTTAGAAATTTCTAGTGTAAAAAATTAAGAGAATGAGACCTGTCAATAAGTAATACCCATTTATATGTGTCATTGGATGTTCTTATTTATGGATGTGTGTATTGTTAATTATACTTTTTGATTATTATTAATGGATTTTAGAGTTGCGTACTTTTATATATTGATGAAAATCATGATGTCATATATTCATGGTGAAGTAGGATCTGTTGAGTGTGTCATGAGTAATATTGCATTAATTAATAATGCAACAAATTATTGGTATCTTATGTTCTTTAATAGAAGTTGATATCTCAAGAACATTGATGGAAATTACATTACCAAAATAAACCCATGGCCATGGTGTTCAATTGGAAAGTTCAATTTCCAAAAATTCAATGAAAGAGACATCAATCACATAAGTTTATGGCGCTATCATGCATCCTTCTTGATTAGAGAAATCATGGTAAAGGGATTATGTTAGAAAGTTGGAATCCAAATTTGGGTTTTTTTCATTGTTAAATTAAATTATTTCTCTATATGTACCATGGCATGTTACTAGATGGTGACCATGGACTTTAGGCTGCTTTACATAATGATACTTTGAAAGATTCTTATAGGGTCACTCACTAAGTGTATCCATAACCTTAGTTAAATAATAATATTATTTATTATTTAACAAGTTGAATTAAAATTATTTCCGCATGTGGTTTAATAAATATTCATGTTTTCTTGATCACACATATTACATCACTAATTATTTGAGAGAATATTTTGTGATTATAATATTTAATAAATATTTAATTTTATATTTAGTAAATATAATATTTATTTATTTAGTAGAGAATAATGAAGTGATGTTTATTTATTAAATAAATAGTCAATGTTCGAGGTCCAATGAATATTTTAAAGGAATAGTAGACCCAAATTAATGGTTCCGTGGGAAATAATATATATTGAATATTATTTGAATAAAAAATATTTAATTTAATTCATGAGTTTAGCACATTTTGATAAATATTATTATTATTATTATCAATGTCAAGGGGTTATTTATGAATTAAGAGAAATAATATGGGCGCATTCACAACTATTATTTTCTGACCGTAAAGGTATATAAGCCCAATTATATTATTTTCTTTATGGGTTATCAATTTCTATTTGTTGTGCACTATAAAATCTGAAGATAATTATCTTGAATACATAAAGGGATCCATATATAATAATAATCCCAATAATGTTGAGGGATCCTCCTCCACCCCCACTTTCATGTCTATAGAGATGAAAGAGTGTGTTTCTTCAGTTGATTATCAATGTGATCGAAGGATAATGATGAAAATGTTAACATTTACCACTCTTGAACGTGATGATTACTCTGGAAACATTAAGAGGTTCATGGAACATGTGTGGACTATCACTAGAGGGAATCCAATCGTGATTACTACAATGTAGTTATGATACAACATCAAGATGTTATCAGATCCATCAATGAAAAAATAATTTTTTATAAGGTAATTCATTAATTGTTTAAATGAATTATAAATAATATGTGGTGATCATGTGTCTTGGTTCTGGTGTTCAATCATAAATTATTGTTTGATTCAATTTCATTGATCATGACATTTATTCTCTTGTAAATCCTAAATTAATCATCGAAAATGAAAAAAATCTAAGTTAGGCATACCCCATATGGCACTCCCACTACACCCAGAACCTTCAAGTGGTATCAAAGAGGATAAATACTTATTTATAAATATTTAGTGATTATTGATTGATTTATGTATTTATAATTAGTTTTCAATTCCAGTGTAATCATTTTTTAATCTGAATTACGACATCTTCTCTTCTTTCCCTTCATTATCACTTATATAATCAATTTTTTAAATTTTATGAAAAAATACATTCAAAGAAATCATCAATAGGTTCCAAGTATTATGTCCTATCAACATAAGAATACATGCCATATTTCCCATTGGTTCATGTTGTGTACCAATACTCAATGCACCAAGAATTAATTCATAACTAATTTGATCTATGTGCATTTTTTACAAAAAGTGTGTGCTTAAATAATCCATTTGTTGACTAGGCTAGTCTAGTGCATGGTCATCCAAACTACATGACCTATAAAATTTATACATAATTTATAGTCCATTATTCAAAGACGTTCCATGTATTATATTACATGGCTTACATAACCAGTGACAATGTAACTCAGAGACCACACACCATGTATTTCATGTACAAATTGTGTGCTCAATTATTTTTCATGGAATGATTACATGTTGAGTTCCTAGGAATGTTGCACAGATAGAAAATGATAAATATACATGTCATGTAGGTGGATAATACACTCCTTGTATATTACCAGATTACACATAATTTAAATTAATTTATAATACTACTTAAACCTTTTCAACATGTGTTACTTGTGTTGATTAGGTTGATAGTACATGCCATGTAATGGATTATATATATATATATATACTATATGTGTTGGAAAAAATCACTCAATTTATCATTGAAGAATTTTTGAGATGATTGTGTTTGTTGACAAAGCGGGCCTCCATGTGGTGTTTGTTAGCAAAGCAGACTACCATGTTCAATTTATTGACAACGGGGGTTTACATGGTGTGTTGCTGAGTTCATAAGATTTTTTTAACAATCCATGATTCAAATAAGAACCTCTAAAAAGGGATGTATGATCTAATGGAAGTACAAAAATAGAATATATAAGGTGGTGTCATTTTCCAGTGTTTGCCAATTTTTTTGGCATCAAAATCAACCAATGGAGAAGTATTTTTGGAAAAGGGACTTGCATGCTAGTGTCTTGGTGGCTTGGAAAGTTGCGCACCATATTTTTTTTAAGATCAGAACATCAAAATATGGAAAAGGAAAGAGGGGTGCCCAAGTTTTGGTTAGAGCGCGCAAGGTGACTTGGGCAACAGAGGCTCTGGCAGCTAGACTTGCGCACTGGGATGAAACTTTTTTATGGCCCTCAGGGTGTCCAAAATCCCTATAAATAGAGGGCTACCCCTCCTTATTTTATGATGAAGATCATAACATAGATAATTTTTGAGGTCCAGTCACACAGGGGGTTTGGGCACACAAGTGGTGGTTTGGACGCACAAGTATAAAGTTATTCATATGTTGCATGCCAGTTGATAGTTGCATGCCAATATTGGTTTGGGCATAAAAGGGTGTGATTCGCCCATGTTTTGAGTTAAATAAGGCAGTTTCACAAAAGTGATTTGGTGACACTTTTGCGCTAGTCTTGGAGAAGTGCGCCTGTCATTATAGGGTTGCGCAAAAGTTGAAATATTTCCTAGTACACCCATGGTAAAGTTGTATTCATTATTGAAAGAGAGTGGAACTTCAATAGAGCATCAACATACAAAAAATATTCATTCATTTCTGATAATTAAGGGACTTACATGTCTTCAAACTATGAGCAGATCTTCTAAATAATCAGTGAGCACACTTTAGTTGAGAGAGTAGTGAGATTTCATATTGTGAGTGGTTGTAAAATAGGATGGATAGTGAGTCTACTCCAAACATTATAAACAGTAGTGCAGTTTTAGTGGATTTTGTACATCAGCATATCATCGATGTATGATCCTTGGACGTATCCCAATGAGGATGAACCAAGTAAAATTGACGAGTCTTATGATTGCTTTAATATTTTTCATACTCTGCAATGGGAAAGAGGGATAAGAGAGTTTTGTCTAACAACGAGACAAGATCAATAGGGGCAGTTGTTTTAATCTTTCATACCCTGATTCACCCCCCCTCTCAGGGTATCTAACCAAACTGACCTACCAAGATGTCTAATTAATTTTTTTATAATGATAAAAATTTTATATCGTGTATAAGTCATAAGACATTAATTACTCCACATTCATTGAAACATAACACACTAGGTAACACTATGTGTTATCTGCGGTCATTAAGTTGATTTTTCACACCATGATATTTCATGTTAAGATGTGTATGCCACATGTTTCATGAGTAAACAATATATGAATATAATACATGTTGTGTACTTTGGATGGGTACTCACCATATTACATCCAAGATACATTTTTTACACTGTTAATTTTAGATAGATTTATTTTTATTTTAAATTAATATTGATGAGAATCTCAAGAAAATTCATATGATCATTAATATAAAATAATTTATTAATTGAATAAGATAATTAATTTTTTGAGAATGATTTATCCAAAATAAGAATGATTAGAATTGAATTTTATTTTATTAGATTCATAATTAGTTTCATATATGTGGATGATCATGAAAATAGACCCAACCAATATATGTGATTGGTTTCCTTTTAAATAATTATTAAATTAGGTTTTTTGCATGCATGTCATCCCTCCTCTCCTTATATAAGTTCCTGAAATCCCATGGTTTCTTTTATAAAAACCCTTTACCTAGTCATTTGGTTCCCCATAACTAGAATCGAGGTAAATAATATATAATAAATATAGATACCAATATTGTGAAGGTGGTTCAAGTTCAGAGCTAACGTGGAACCAATCCAAGAGTTACAAGGGTAAACATGTGGAATGTTGTAACATGAACCATAAAATGGTTCAAGGTTTTTTCCTCTATGTCAAAAGTAAGTTTATCAGCCTCTTGGTGAAATAACCATTAGTAAAATATCATGATCATACCACTTAATTATTTTATCTCTATCAAGATTTATCATTATTTCACTATAGATGTTTTTCCCTAGTTTGATAAATTAATGACTTAAGGAGCTTGATAGATGGAACTAAAAAGATTGGATTATATATAAATTTTATCTAATACATGGTTAATCACTATAGTAAATTCTCTTTATATTAAAAATAAGGAAATATAGATAAAATGGGAAATTAATGCATAAATATATAATCCCTTAGTTATATATATTAAGTTGATATAGACTTCCACTTATTAAGTTAAAATTGAACCATAGTTCAAAGTTACTGACCAACCAAATTTTGGATGATTTCAATTATCAGGGAATTATAACTTTAATTTTTGGGCTGAATTAAATTAGTTCACATCATGGTTTGATTGTGCAATAAAGACATGGAGTAACTGAGAGGTAAAGGTGGTGGAAATCCAATTTTTGGTTTTCAGAATTGGGGAGTCCACTTAACAGAATAAGGAATTATGAGTTAGTGTAGATAAAATTTGGAATGCCTTCAAAAAACCCTTAAAATTTCTTGATCATAAAAATTCACGATGATGATAAGTGGAATATAGATCCTATCCACAAGAATTTACAAGAAAAATGAGATTTTGAAGCCAATGGTGATGAATATTGTGTTTTGATAAAACAGTGGGAGATTAATAAATATAACATTTATTTATTTATATAATTTTATTAGATAAAGTAAAAAAATAATTTTTTATTATTTATAGAAGTGATAATAAATATGAAGTCATACATATCAATGTGATCTATACTTGATAAGAATAACCTTCCCACCAAAATAGATTTTCAAGAGTGGAAAAGGTGCTTACACATTATGCTACACCATGAAAGGTAATTTTTGTGCTGGAAGAACCAATTCATGAAGTTCTTAGTAAATAAGATAGTGGGGGATAGTTATATCTCTGTGAAAAATATTTGAAATATTCTACATATTTTAAGTGTTTAATGCTATCATCCATGAATAATAAGATTTTAAAGCAATGTGAGGATATGAATGCATATAATATGATGTCTCACCTTCTTTATCTCTGTCAAGGGAAGGTGAGATAAGAGAGATATGAGATATCCAATTCTTTATTTACAAAAAATATTGGAGATTTGGCACTAGATGGGCATCATGTATTCAAGATTATTGGATACATTTAATGATTCAACATCTTATGGGTTAAATTCCTAAATGAGTTTCATATATATCTCATAATTTCCTCAATACCCATGATCTTATCCAATTTTATTGTCAATTATAATATGAGGAATAATGAGAAGAGTCTTTTGGAAGTTTTTACATAGATTCATTAAGTGGACATGACTTGGGGATTGAAAAACCCACAATCCTTATAGTGAATACGAAAAGGATGAAAAAGGAAAAGGTCACCGAGATTGATAACAAGTATAAATACCATAAGCACTATCTATACAAAAAGAGGAAGATCTAAAGGCATGGAAAGGAAATGGAAGTAGTATGTTTTTCATGTGGAAAGAAAGGCCACTGAAAGAGGAACTGCAACCATAATAAAGGAGAAGCTAAAGGTTTGTTAGTTACCAAGTAGAATCTTTCAATATCTACACATTTTATTAGGTATAGTTTTGGTGATCACATTTGTATCCAACTATAGGAATCTAGTAGATTCCAAAATATCTCCAGAGAATAGGGGGATTTGTGAGCTACTAATAGTACAAGGATAGTTTCTCCTTCTATTAGAGATTCCCACTTTTCGTTTCCAAAACAAATGGCAACGGTTTTAAGATATTGTTATTATTTACTGACTATAAGAAAGAATAAAATTTCAACATCCTTCCAGCATGTAGATTTTTTTTATTTTAGAATATATAAATAAAAGTTTTTTTATTTTTTAAATAGGACATAATTTATTGCAAGGAATATTTAAATAATGGTATTGATGTATTAAGTTATAAAAACCAAGTATTGGAAATAGATATCCAATCGTGTTCACACAACTTATATAACACTCAAATGTGGAATCACTGTCTTGGTCATGTAAATGAGAAGTGTTTGGAAAAGTTATACCAAAAAGGTTATTTAGAATCTTTTGAGATAAACCAACTTGAAATATTTCATTATTGTTTACAAGAAAAAATGACCAAACCGCCATTCGGTGGATAGTGTGAAAAACCCACAAATATTCTAGGACTGGTACACATTAATGCATGTGGACCATTTCTGGTAGAATCTAAAATATGGGTATTCTTAGTTGATAAATTTTATTAATGAATTGAGTAGATATGGATACATTTACTTAATTATATATAAATAGGGGCCTTTTGGAAATTAAAAAATTCAATAATTAAGTAAATAATAAAATTGTAAAGAAGATAAAGAAGCTTCAATCAGATCAAGATAGAGAATATCTTAACTAACATTTTATTGAATTTTGATGGGAGTTTGGGATTTGATCTTACTCACTCCACCTTACACACCATAGTGTAATGGTGTTAGTGAAAGGGGGAACCATACCTTTCTAGATGTGGTAAGGTTGATGATGAGTTTTTTATATCTTCCAGTATGCTTTTGGGGATAAGATTTACAAAACTATAGAATAAACATTAAATTAAGTACCAACTAAAGTGGAAAACAAAATTTCTTTTGAGTTATAGAGTAGAAAGAAACCTATTCAATCACATACACATGTATGGGGTTGTGATGGGTTTTAAAGGAATTATCAGGAAAAAACTAGCACCCTAAGGCCTGATATGTATATTATTTGGTATCCTATAGAAATAAATGGATACTACATATAAAACCCCTCAGATAAGAAAGTGTCTATCTCTAGAAAAGTCATATTTCTTGAGAGGGAGAACATCCTCAAGAAGGATAATGATAAAAATATTGATTTTGATAAATTTGATTCTCAAGATACACACGAGCTAGTATAGTAACATATTCTATAGGTCCCCATGGAAAAAGTATTTCCTGAAACACAAGTACCATAAAGAATCACCAGAGATGTAAGAGAACTAGAGAGATGTGGTTTTTTGGTCCCTGATGATGGTGAATCATTATTGGTTTACAATAATG
Organism: Viscum album; assembly: GCA_963277665.1. Taxonomy (NCBI): domain Eukaryota; kingdom Viridiplantae; phylum Streptophyta; class Magnoliopsida; order Santalales; family Viscaceae; genus Viscum; species Viscum album. The sequence continues at coordinate 1,464,430,131 of OY728138.1, read as the reverse complement.
AACCTCACTATAACAAAGGTGTTATAGAGAGCTCATAATTTTCAAGATAACAAGATGTCATGAATTCTGAAATGGATTCCATGTATTAGAACCAAGTTTGGGTTCTGGTTGATTCTCCAGTTGATGTAAATCCTATTGGGTGAAAATGGGTTTTTAAGATAAAAGAGACATGGAAGGTATAATAAGTACCTATAAAGCAAAGCTAGTTTCTAAAGTGTTTAAAAAAATCTTGGTATTGACTATGATATTAAATTTTCACTAGTTTACATCTCTAAATAGATTAAAATTATACTTTTTATAGAAGCTTATCAAGACAATGAAATTTGGAAGATCTATGTTACAACAAAATTCCTTAATGGGAATCTTTATGAAGATGCCTACGTAGCAAAACTATAAGGGTTTGTGACTCTAGTTGATGAAAAAAATATATACAAGTTGTAGAGATCCTTCTCTGTATTGAAGAGAGCATTAGAGTCCTAGAATATTTGATTTGATAATGATATTAAATATTTTTGTTTTATTAAGAATGAATGTGAGCCATGTGTTTAAAATAATTTTAGTGGTAATTTTTTTATTATCCTAGTTGTTTACTTTGATGACATATTACTTATTAGAAAATATATACCAGTCTTACAGTCTATTAATGACCAATTAAACAAGTTTTTCTCTATAAAGGACTTAAGTGAAAAAACCTATATTCTAGGGATCAAGATCATTCATGACTGATCCAAGGGGGATATTGGAATAATTCATGGTTCATATATTTAAGAAATACTAAAGATATTTAGTATGGAATAATCCATGTGGGGATTAGTTACTATGTCGCATTTTATACGTATTTCTATGAAAATGTGTCCTAAAACACAACAGGAGAAAAAGAGAATGAGAAAGATCTCATACACATCAGTTATAGGCTCATCCACGTATTATATGTTATATAATAGACTTGATGTAAACTATTCATTCATCATGGTATGAAGATATCAAGTTGATCCATGAGAAAATCATTAGTCTAATATTTAGGCTATCCTTAAGTAGTTGAGAAGAACTGAGGATATGTTCATTGTGTATAGAAAAGATGAGGATACAGTAATCATGGATTATATTGATTCTAGTTTTCAAACATATTAGAATGATCTGATGTAGTTGTTAGGATATGTTTTCTATACCAATAGAGGAGCTGTGAGTTGGAAGAGTTTAAATCAACCAATTATCACCGGTTCTATAGTAGATTCAAATAAATATTAACTTATGATAAAAACAAATTATCAATTTAGATCTAAAACTTTTTACAAGATCATGATTTGGATCATAGAAGCAAATACTATACCACATTGTATTTTGATAATACTTTAGTGGTAGTTCTTGCAACAGAGCCAAGGTCACACCAATGTACAATGAATATACTCCAAAAGTATCACCACTTATGGGATTTTTATCATAGGGGTGAAGTAGTAGTCAAATGATTTTCCATTGAATAAAATGTGGCATAACCCTTGAAAAAATTTCTATCACAGTAGAAGCATAAGTATCCTTTTAGGGATAGTAGATTGAAGGTTGTTAACAGTTGTCTCTAGTTCAAGTGGGAGTCTGTTGGAGTTGGTGAAATAGAACCAACTGCTTTGTACTTTATGATAACTTATATTATTTATTTTGAATATTAATAAAAGTCTTATCACATCATGATTGATCTTCTATATGACATATTATTTAATAATGTCCTAAGAGTAGTCACCATATTGAATGGCCACAATAGTTCCTTGCTATGATGAGAAACCAAAAGTGACACAACAATATTATTAAATATATGTTATATAGTCATATGAAATCATTTTAGGGAAAAATATCACTTAAGATATCAGGGGTGGAGACTAACAGGACTTTGAGGAACCTTCTTATGGTGTACAGCCTTGGTAATTTTCACTATAGAAAATTATGAGAATGATACCTACTAGCAGGAAATCCACATTTTTATATTCCATTTTATGTTACTTTTTTCATATGTTTTCATGGTTCCATAGACTTTAATATTATTATTAATGGATGTTATGAGTCTCATACTAGGATATTTTGATGAAAATAATGATGATATATATTCACAACAAAGTAGGATACATTTTGTGTATCACGAGTAATATTTTTTTATGGAATAATGTGAGGAAGGTTTTTTATATTTTGTTCTTTAATAGAATTTTATATCTTATTACCTTTTATAGATATGATATTTCCTAAATAAATCCATGGCCACAGTGTCCTGTATGAAAGTTTAATTTTCATAAAGTCAGAGAAAGAGACATAGAGCATATAGTTTTATTGAAACAACATCCAACCTTCTTGATGAAATATATAAAAATAAAGGAATTATATTACATAGTAAGTATTAGTAAGTGTTTTTATATTCTCTTGACATTAAATTCATTCTCTATGGGTGCCTTGGCATATTTCAAGTTTATAACCTTAGAATTTCAGCTGCTTCATATAATGCCACTGAGAAAGATCCCTAAATGGTCACACACAATGTATATCCATATCCTCAGTTAAATATTATTATTTATTATTTAACTATTTGAATAAATGTTATTCTTGAATGTGGTTTAATAATTATTCATGTTTACTTGATCACATATATTCTTTCACCTGTAATTCAATAGAATATTTTTTGAATATAATATTTAATATATATCTATTTACTATTTAGTGAATATAATGTTTATTTATTTATTTGTCAATAATATAGTGATATTTTTTTTAAGATTAATGAGTTCATGTATAAAGGAAAATCCTCCAAAAATAAATTAATGAAAGATTACACCAGTATAAAAGAATTGAATTTATATTTATTCTTTTGGAAAAGGGGAAACCACTCATCAGGTAGGGTGTTAGAGAAAATGGAATTATCACAAATCACCCCTTTATTTGCAATACCATTGATAAGAGAAATAAATTCATTATATGAATGTGTGATAAATTAATTTATAGAGGATAACTTTTCCAAGGGCCTGACCCATTTAGAAATCATCCTCTAATAAAGGTGGATGTTAGCCATTCTTAATGCATGCACAATTGTGGAAGATCCACACTCAATCTATAAATTTTCTAGAACTCTTTAATTTCCATGTTCACTATTTTTATCAGAATAAGAATTTCAGAATAAAAAGAATAGGTAATCCCACAAGGGCCCTAAAATAGACTAAGGAAATCACCAGTATGATCTCTAAAAATATCCCCATAAACTACATGGTCTGTATTTCCTCTGGAGGATCCATTAGAATTTAATTTGATACAATATAGAAATGGTGAGTTCAAAATGACTTCAAAACTACCTAAAAGAGAGTTATTGTTACCTGTAATCTTATAAAATTTTATAGATGATAAATCATGGAAATAATTATTGAAATTACCCCACTGAATATAATTGGCAGTCTGTACTACCCGAATGATTTTAGTGATGGGAGAATGAATGATCAATTTTTTGATCATGCATGATTTTATTCCTTTCATTCTATATGACATGGATGAGAAATGCATAGGAATCCTTGAAATGGTTTATGAGTAATTGGGAGAATGAGAGCTGGAATTATTCCTTGAGGTGGTCCATAATCAGGCCCATGTTTGATAGGATTGTCTCAAATATGCTAGAAATTGAATTCAAGAGGGTTTTGTTAGTGTGGAAGTTAAGGAATAGGTTTTCCACATTCTCTCTATTTTGGTTACGAAAAATGAATCTTGAGTATAGTGAAATACCGATATATTATAGAGTGGAATCAATGGGAATTTTGGAGAAGTAAAGCCTCTATAAAATCATGATCCTTGATGGAATAATCCATAAATTATTAAGGGACCTGATCTAATTATACAAGCCTTATTTTTTATTGTTGTAGAATAGTTTCTCATTTAGAATTTCGTTCATATCCATCTCCAAAATCAGAATATTATCCATGTCAATGAAATCATAATTATTGAGAATTGATCTAATATCAAAAGGAATTAAGTAAAGACAAAACATTTGAATAATGGTGGTGTTAGGGTTTTCCATAGGAATATAAGAATCAAACAACTCAAAAAGAGACATACTTATCTATTTCTAAAACAAAAAACTAAGAGAATAGTTCTTATTATCCAACCTGTGAGATTGGTTTACGATTATGTTAAAAATAAGTGTGAAGGTTTGCTGGATGGAGGAGCCAAAATAACTTGAGTTACAATATTTAATTATTCTAGGGAATCTAGCTCTGATAATTTCTAGAGAAGGTGATTTATCATGAACAATCATTCTTATGAATTGATATTTAAGGGAGTGGTTGAAGAGGCAATGGTTTTTAATTCCATGCCCTTCGAGTTCATGTGGCTTGTAACATTGCTTCTAAATAACCATGGTGATCATTCTCCCAAGAGTGCTTCCGGACTAAAACAAATATTCATGGAGGATTTTATGTTTTTGAGTGAGGATACATGCCATTTCTATAGTATATCTGAGTAAAAAATTTATAAAACGAAGTAATCCACAAGAAAAATTCTTCCAATAATAGATAGAGACTGACCATTCTAAGAGGAGAAATGCATTTAAATTTTTCTTTTAATGTGATTGAATTCCCTAGCTTAGGGTTTTAACCAATGAATGGGAACTCCTAATTAGATGAAATTAAGAGTTACTTGTTTGATTCCCAGCTCACTAATGATGTTTAGTTTTCTATAAGTGAAAATGATTTTCCCAAAGTAAATGAAATATTTATTCCAACTGATCTCTTAGCCCCAAACTCTTTCATAAAGAAGGAGGTAATTTTTTAAATTATTTATATTTATCTTATCACCCTAACTTATGTGAATTTTTTCATTGGAATAGAATAAATTTGTTGGAGCATACAACCCTTTAGAATCTCTAATGGTCTTCAATTCGACCCTATCAACCATTTGGAGAAGAAACATACTAATATAGTCCTATAAAATAGAAAATGAAATAGTATATAGGGGTTACGTTGCCTAAACCATCTCAATAAATTGAAATATCCTTCATCACATCCATTAATAAGGATTGAGATGTGGGAAGAGCCAAGAAGAGTTTCCATCCAATGAATGAATCTCGAATCAAATCTAAATTCAATAAAGACCCTACCAATGAAACCCCAGTCCATGGTGTCAAAGGCTTTATTAACATCAAGATTTAAATAAAATATTACATCCCCTAGTAGTCTTCTTGAGTAAGTTTATACATTTAGAGGCATTTATAAGGATGTTTGGAATGGTTGTCCCTTTAATAAAGCCAAATTGATTGACATAGATAATTTTTTTCTGAGACTTTGCAAAGACTAATTTTCAGAATTTTACCCATTGTGTTATGAATGGTGTTAACAAGGGAAACCAACCTGAATTGATCAATATCAATTGAATTATCCCCCTTTTTATGAGATCAATTAATTGAGCATTAGTGAAATTCATCAAAGAGACACCCCTGAAAAATGATTGATCAAATTATAGAAATCAGGATAAATAATATCTCTATTTGCATGAAAGAAATGATTAGTGAAACCATCCTGTTATAGAGATCTCCTTAAAATTTAGGCCAATGTTCAACTCCCTTATTTCAAATTCCAAAGGGATTATGGTGAGAATTATATTATCTTTATCGATTACCATTCTGGTAATGATTCCCTCAATAAAATCCAAGCCTATGGGAGGGCCATTGAATTGATTCATGTAGTAAGAGAAAACATGGTTGAAAAGGTATTTCCTATCTTCCAAAACTTGATCACCATTTTTATGAAGATAAGTACTCATATTTACCATTATAACATACTAAATAGAATTGAATAATTTAGTGTTTATATCACCATTATTTATATGTTTAGTTCTGAAATAGTTCTTATAAATATTCTCTTTGATTTTGAAAATATAACCAAGCTTGAAAGACATCATAGTTTTCGGGTCAAGTCCTTCATAGAATTCATTATTCATAATGGATTCTTGAAGAAGATGATGAGAATTTTCAAGAGAATCAATATCCTTATCAAGGGAGATTAAGAAATCTATCCTCCACTATTTTATTCTCATATTTATAAATTTCATCTTGAGGAAACATGATAATGGATTGTATTTATGTTACACTAAATTCTAGGTGTCATAGAAAATTTTACCACACTCAGGATATATAGTCTACAAATTATTAAACCTGATGAGAAGTGTATGCTTCCTATATTTTTAAAGGAGACTCATAAGGATTGCATGGTGATTAGAGTTGGACCAAGCCAAGGAGAAACATGAATTGGATCCCCATGTAGAAAATGTGACTTCATTAGAAAAATCTCTATCAATTATACTAGTTTACATTGTATTTAGATGTTTCATGTTCCGAGTAAATTTAGAACCCACTACATTTATCTCAATTACCTTACTAATTTCGATACAGGATCTGAAATCCCTGGTTGAGATGGAGTGGGAGACATGGACAAGCTTCTCATCAGGGTCAACGATAGAGTTAAAATCCCCAATAAGGATCCATGGATTAATAATGATATTTTAAAGGTAACCAATTTATAGACATAGAGACCGTATATCTTGGTATATTCTAAAATAATAAACCATTGAAAAAAGTATAATATTAATTCACTAAAAAACCACATGTTATAAGCTATTTACTAATACTAAAAATAGAGGGGTTTTTAATGCTACCATACACCTTGAGAAATAGACTATTAATTTCATAAGGAGGCTGATTCATCCCAAGCAGGTAGTATCCTATTCTCTCAAAAGAGGTAATTTTGGAAGATAAACCTATTTATTCTTCAGATAGACCAATGATTTTAGGTTTATGATTTTGAATGAGAATCCCTAGGGAACTTATTGTATCAGGGTTGGCCAACCCCTCATTGTTCCAGAATGGAATCTTCATTTTTGTTTGGACTTAGGGGCTTTTCCCCATTCTCATTTTCACCCAACTTACTTATTATGCATGACTTTCTTGTTGGTACAATCCATTTTTATCAGATTTTGTAATTATTTTCCTTTTTCTATGTATAGAGGTGTGAAATTATGGTATTCCCATAGTATAAATACTTCCTAAGGGAGTGGTTGGTAGAGAAACTGTCTTTATGCAAGAGGAGTCTTTAGTGATAGAGAATTTATCTTGACAATCCAGACCAAAAGTATCGTGATACATATTTTATCTACTTGTTTCTAGAGTCACGCAATTAGAATATATGGAAACAACACAATTAATTTGAATAACCTTTAGCATATCCTTTTCAAACTGGAGGGATGTCACAATGTTTGTGATCTCAGAAAAAAAATCATATAAATTTCACAGTCATCCACCAAAGGTAATCATTCCATATCATTGGGAATACACATATCCTTAGAATCCTTAGATATCATAAGGGAGTGGGATCTTTGTTATTTCTCTTCTTCCTCAATAATCATATCCCAAAAGGTTTTTTCATTTTGGTTGGATCCATTTTTATCATCAGCCTACACAGAGGATTCACCCTTATCTAAAACCATGACTTCGTTTTTTCTTTGGTTAGGAATCTATTTCCATGCCATAGAAGACTATGAAGTATTGACCTGTTTGTTAGTTACTCAGAAATTGTTAATAGAATGTACAAAAATCTTTCATACTTCACAGTAGGGAGGAATATGCTAATATTAAACATTCACCTTGAATTTATGCTCATTGGAAATAAGACAAATTAATTTTTGGGGACTTTTTTCCTTGTTAATTTCAATGAGGAATATATTATAGAGGACATAATCCTGATTTAGAGTTCTTTTTTATAATTTTAAATGAATCCCAATACCTTATTTTAGATCATTGGGAATTTTTCGGGGCTAAAAGACCTAGAGAATGTCCTGAAGCCTTTCCCAGACATGGGAATTTGAAAGCATCTGGTAGAAGGGGTAAAACTCATGTCCTAGTCAAAAATTTGAATTACACCAAGTTTCAAGTTTATATTACTATATTTTCACACTACGTTTAAATTCTACAAGGATTCTGGAATGATATGGAAATACCCATTTCAAATCAGTATCAATCACTAGTGCATAATATTGTTGTAATGAGAAATCATGGATTTAAGATCTGAGTTTGACAAGGGATTATCACCAATATAATATGATATTTGGAAAAGTATAGAGAACATTCAAAAATAAATTCTTTACTGGACCACATCCTAATCAATGACAAAAGAGAAATATCCATACTCTGATTTTTTGATAATAGGAGACTTGAAAAGGTAATCCCTAGGGGAATCATAGCTAGAAAGATATTTGTTAAAGGATATACCTTTTTGGATAAATGAAGGGATAACCTTCATTAATTCCTTTTATTTTGTTCTTAACAGGGTTGGGCCATCGTTTTCTAGGGAATTTTTCTACACATATTTGAAATATATTTCCCATTCACGATGAATCAAATCCACAAATAAATGTGAAAAATAAGTGGTTCAAAGATTCAACATCATCAATTCAAAAATTTAGGGTTCCAACAATTTATATCCTCCTCTCACCCGAAATTTAGTGATATTTATTTATTAAATAAATAGTCATTATTAATGTTCTGATAAATATTATTGAGGAATGGTGGAATCAGATTAATGGTATGGTGAGAAATAATATATATTGAAAATTATTTGAATAAATAATATTTAATTTAATTAATGAGTTTAGAGAATGTCAAGAAATAATAACAATAATAATAATAATTACATGGTTTCTATAGGAATTAATAAAAATAATAAGGGTGAAAGCACAATTATTATTTTTCAACCCCAACATCATATAAAAATAATTATATTATTTTCTTTATGGGTTTCCAATTTCTCTTTGTTGTGAACAATGACATATAGTGATAATTCACTTGACGCCCTATAGAGATCCCTCTCCAATAAATATCTCATGAATGGAGAGAGATACTCCTCCTCCACCACTCCTGATTATAGAGAGATAAAATAGAATCCTTATACATGATATTTTTGGGGTTATCATAGGTTAACGATGCAAGTGTTATGATCTACCATGATACCAGCCAGATATTCCTATGAAGATGTTCAGAGGTTTGTGGAGCACATGTGGATCACCAATGGAGGGAATCTAATCTTGATTCATACAGTGCAATGATGGTACGATGTAGAGACATTTTCAGATCCACTAATGAAGAAATAATTAATTACAAGATAATTCTCTAAATGTTTAAATTAATCAAAACTAATATGTGTAAATCCTAATTCTTTGTTCAATAATTCAATCTTCAATTTTTATTTGATTCATTCTAATTGATAACAGTGTTTATCATTATGTAAATATCAGATTAATCACCAATTACAACAAAAATCCATCTTGGTATGCCCTATCTGGTGCTTCCATTTCACTTGGAACCTTTATAGGAGGGTAGAGATTAGATCTTGAATCTTGGAAATTATTTAACTGACAAAAGAAAAGTTAAAGGAGAAAATGAAAATAAAATAAACCAACTTTTTTCTACATATCCTGTTGATCATTCAGTGATCACATGGACATGAAAGATCAAAGGAGGTTTCTAGAATAGAGATATGTGTAAAATAATAAGATCCCATACATGGTCAGTATAGGATGATGGCTATAGAACACTCATTTCAGGTGAAACATGAGTGAACCATTAGTGCAGGATAAAACCTAAGGTATTATATTTATATTCCATAATGTTCCTTATATGATATACCATTGGCAGGATAGAGGATTTATTGATATAGGATGTGTTTTTAAGTGAAAAAGTTCATCATTTAAAATAGACGTGGTATTAGGGGAGAAGTGATTTCATATGATTTTTAGTATTCAATGATCTCCCTAACACATGTTGACCTTCTGATTCTCAATCCACGTTCCTCAATTAGATTAAGATTAAACTAGAAATGCACTTCCTTGAATCATATAAGGATTCTAAGTATAACATATAAAATCCATTCATTATTATAAGGGGACTTGTAGAAAATACTGAAGGATTTCTTATGGATAATCTAAGGCTAGATGTAATTTTTTTTGTAATAACAGAATAATAAGAATTTCATTAGAAGCTAAAAATTTTAAGATTTTTTATATGACACTATGACCATATTTTTTAATAATAGAATAATAATAATTTCATAAAAATCTTAAAAGTTAAAGATTATTCATATTTATTTGTGATCATATGTATTTTTTCATATGTCTTAAGAATAATCCTTTAAAAGAAAAACATAAGACTTGTAAGTATAACACATCTGAGCATAAAACTTTAGAGAATTACCTAATGGTAGAAATTTGTGAAAGTCCAGTGAAATATAAGGTTAATACAGTACATTCACTAACTATATAATGGTCATTGAGATCTGTATAAAGGTAATATTAGAATGAAAATACCTAAATAATAGTAATTTTCTTTGTTCGACCGATGTATTTGGATTTCATGTTAAGGTAAGTTATGAAAAGTGTGCTTTGTGTAATGGTAATCTCACTAATGTGTAAGGGTAAATGTGAAATCCATGTTCTATGTAATGTTCATTCATAACTACATAAAGGTAGTCTAGGATCCGTGTAAGGGTATATTCCCTTCCAATAATGGTATTCTTGAGTTATATAAAGGTAATGATCCCTCTACATAAAGGTAAATCGTATGATGTTGTATATTCCATAATTTTAAAGTTTCTAAATATAAAAATCTAATTATATTGATTATTATTATTATATGAATATTAATGGAAGGATATAAGCCAATTTATTCTAGGTGTGACGATATTAAATGAAAACAAATAGCATGATTTTTTCATCATGATTCAGGAATGTTTTGAGGATTTGAAAAAGGATTTATAAATAGACTTTCACTGTAAAGATAGAATATGCGACTGTAACTTTGATTTCCAAAAATCATATTTTATACATGGAGTTTTAATATGTGTCTTTTTTAAGAGAATTAAAATAATAACACATACCATTTAAATATATATTGGTATAAAAATACAGAAGAGGTTGTGAGTATTCAACTGAGTTTTCAACAAGTCTTGAATAAAATCACGGATAGAAGAATATAGTGTTGCAAAGGTATTAGATTATTGAAGTTTAAATGTTATGATTTATAAAGATTCAATGTTTTAGTATTATAAAAATAATATTATAACGATGAAAAAAATAATATGACCTAATAGTTCTAGATATATTTTTGAAATATATATTTAGTAGGTATAAAATTTTATAAGGGTGTTTTAAATCGTTATTATTGGAAGATAATATCAATGTTAAGAAGAAGAATTTAAACTAAATCTATGTTCTAAAATAGTGGGTATCAAAGAAAAGATACAAGGATATGTACTAGTGTATCCCTTTATCACAAAATATATAAGAAGACTAAGAGGGAATAAAAAATTATTATTGTGCACACCAGTTTTCTCATAAAGGGATGATGGAATAAAGAATATGATACTTACATTTGTATAAGTATAGAAAGAAGGAGGTTGTTCTATTTATTTCAATTTTCATAGGGAAGAAAATATACTATCTATTATTCAAATTTATGAAGTATAATAAGGTGTAATTTGATGCTACTATTTAAGTAATAGAAAATAAATAAAAAGGGGAAGACCTGAGAATAACTACGATGAAGTGAAGTGTCAACTAGTTGCACATTTGGATGCTATTACAAAGAAATTTCAAAAGTTTTACACTATCAGTAAGAATTAAAAAGATCTAATGGGAAGCTATGTTATGGATATTCTTTCACCAATTGAAAGGATATAATATATTTTTCTATCACCCTTCTAATGTTTAGGGAACCGCACTTTAGTCTTAGGTTACTATTAATTATAGGTGTTTCATTATAATATAAATATTCTTATTTTCCACTTATAAACATATAAATTATTGGAGAGTATTATTGAGTACTAAAACTTATAAAAACACTATGTTATTTCATTCACACTCTTACATCTACTTGCATACAGAATTATAAGATAATGAGATAATCAAAATTCTAACTGATCAAAGAGGTAAAGGGATACAAATTTAAAATTGACAAAAAGCACACCAACATTCATAAACCCCTTCCCTCTTAGTATTGAGAATATCCTAATATGACCCTACAACTAGTATTAGAGATAAGTAAGACCTTTGATTAGATTCTCTATTTTGTGGGTTTTCTTATAAAATGATTTATTTTTTTCCCTGATTTATATTTAATTTAGGTTTTGATGATGATATATATTTTTTTATTAGAATTAATTTTATAAAAATAATCTATTTTACTTGATAAATAATGCAAACAAGGAGCTTCAGTTTCCCCTTATACTAATTCTAAAGAAGTCGGATCATTCTTTAAAGTGGGTGAATATTTGGTTAAATCTACCACTATGGGATTGGAAAACCATTCTACAATTAAAGAATTATATAGTTAATATGATCACAAGTTACGAGATAATTATTTATAAAACTATCCTATCAAAGATCCAAGAATCAATGACGGTGATCACATTTTAATAGATTTATTTTTTGATGCCTTATATGCTTTACTACATTTTTTTCAAATAAATTATCTATTTGTTTTGGGGAGTTGTTGAAAGTAAGTAGGAAAAGATAAAAATACTCAAGGAGGAATTAGAGAAAATAGATAAGTATTTGGAAGAAAAGGTTCTATCCTCTATAATTTTATTAAAATATACTGGAGGCAAAGAAGCTATAAATGTGATTACTGAGGAAAATTTATCCATGTTTTAATAAGAATGTCTTAATTAAATATGAGAAAAGGATGAGGTCACTAAATCATTTGAGAAGAGGATCCATGCATTTAAGGAAACAATAAAAAATTTAATTTATGTTAAGAATATTCAATTTGATGTTATGTTAAATAAAATCAATGATCATGACACATTCATACATGGAAAGTCAAAATTCATGATGAAGACGCTGAAATGGTTAAGAATAAATGTAACAAAAAATTAAAACCATAGGATAATGAGAAATATATTATCGATATGAAAATTTTCAACCATAAAGTGATACAGGAAAATCAATAAATTAATTAAGTGGTTTCCTAAAAAAAGTGGAGGGAAAATTTTTATATTTCCACAAAACACTAGAAGATGGATCATTTTATAAAAAGTGTGTATTATGTAAAAAAGACTTTGGAATTATCTTATGGTCAATCATCATCAATGTCAAAGGAAAATTTACAATCCATTTAAAATTATAATTCTTGTACTAAAGTTGTTTCTATAAAAAATAAAAGGTTTATATACAAAATACATACATATATAGATGAGTAAAATAGATGAGAACCCTTTCACTATGTCATGGTGTAAATAAAGAATATGAGTGTTGGTTTCCCAAAATTAGATCAACCAGTGATGAAGAAATCCTAAAAAGGACATGATATACAATCTGGAGAATATAAAAAACATGGTATTTAAAAAGGGAGATCCTGTTTTGTTGGTTATTATTGTTGTTGTTGTAATGTGTTTAGGCATAGAGAATTGGATTTTTAACACAATACATCAACTATAAAAGTGTAAAAGTTTCTAATTTTCTGGGGTAGAAAGTTATATAAGGCATAAAATCCGAATATTATGAATCATTTTTCTAACTCCAATAGGTTTGAAAATCATGGAAATATCTATGATGTTTTCTATGGGTGTGGTCAAAGGAATAGATCATGCTCTTCTCATAATGTATCAAAAGAAAATTTGAATAAGTTATCATAAGAGAAGACAAAAAACTTTATACCAAATAAGGGAAGGAATCTAAAGAATAATTCAAATAAAAAAATATAATGAAAATTAAAAAGAAGGCAGAAAGTTCATCCTTGGCTTATAGATATAATACATTTAAGACAATCGCTTCATCTAAAAGGACTCATGTGAATAATAGCACACTAAATAATTCATTTGGAGACTTTTATAAGGCTAATAATTTACCCAAACATCATTCAGTAATTTTTTCCATCTAATTTGGAGAGTGAAAGAAATATATAGAAAGAAAAATATAAATCTTTTTCTAAAAGAGAAGAAAATATTCCATATAAATATATCTGATTTCATGAGTGGTATTCAACAAATGACAACACTAGTGTTGAATAAGAGTTTTGTAAAAATTGAAATATATTTAGACACAATGTTATAGTTCTTCAACCATGTTTCTATAAAAAGAAGAATCCATTAATGTAGTGATGATTTTTTTAGGTGATTCATTTAATTTAATCGATAAATAAAATTGGAGTATCATGAAGGAACTTGGGGTGCAGTAGAAGCATGATGAAAATGAAATTTCAAATTTTGGGTTTGTATTAATGTTTAAAAAACTAAATTGACAAAACCCATTTCTTGTATTTCTTAATGTATCACAAGAAATTCAATTTAATCACAAAAAATAAAATCAAACAAAATATAAAACTGTACCTTGTTCATTTCACATTACCAGTTTGATTCAATCACCATCAGAATGTCATGTCACTAAGGTTCCAATATAGAAATCCCCTTGATCTTACACTTGTGAACCAAAAAACCTAGATTATTTATGTATGATTCTCAAGTTCTAGCATGGAAAATCGAAGAACTTTAAAACATTTCATTGATTGCTTTAAGAATATAAACTTGATCAAGAAGACGAGATCAATATAACCATTTTATTCCTTAGGAATATCTATCTAAGAGATTAAGAGGATATATGTGGATAGTTTCTCTCTCTAAATTCATCCAAATGGTGGATATTTAAATTACAGAAGCTAAAATATGAATTTATAGCTAGGTTTTACATTCAAAAATTTGACTTTGGTCCCTGGATACTAATAACATTAATTTTAGAAAATTTTTAAAACTTATGAATTATTAATATTATTATAAATGACACATATTTTATCACTCACTTGTAACATATCAACATGTAATATGATTAAATAAGAACCATTAAATTGACCCATAATCTTCCAAAATAATTTAATAAACCATTAATTATTTATGTTCGTCAAAAAAAAATATATTTTTTCATATTCACTTTTATGATAAAAAAACTTTGAATGCCTTGAGAAATAAATTTAGTGATAATTATTCTAAACATGAATAATAAATTGAATTATTTTTACTTGATATTGACCATAGTCAGATGTTCACTAGTCCCTACGCATGGGGCCTATTTCATCATAAAGTCATATTCATCTATATAGATGGAACCTGTGGATATACTTATTATGTGACCCTACAGGTATTTATATCAATATCAGGGAGTCTAACCCATAGAAAAAGAGTGGATTCTAGAAACCCATCATGGCCCCTAAGGATATAAATAATTTCATTGCTAAAACTGTCACCTATGAACACATTTTATATAATTTAATCTCCTTGTTTCATGATATCTCATAAAGAAGGATGTACAATAGTTTGATTATGCATTTATTTTTTTATATTTCATGATCTTACTAGATGGACTTACATTCTTGTACCATGACTGTATATTTAATGTAGGTACTATAATCATAGTAAACCTGGGCCCATGAGATATCTATTCCTCAACTCAGAAGGGAATTTTTTTTCTCAATCATTTAACCAATGCCATACCACCAATGAAACACCCAATACACGCTACGTCACTGTGAATTCAATTCCATAGTATTTACCTTTCATCAAATTATGTGGTCAAATGGTAAAAATCAATAAAAATATCAAGTCTAGATACTGATTCACATGTTGATATATAGGAATAGCCAATGACACCCAAAATATGTGGTGTTCCTATTGGAAGGTCAGTCCTCATGATCTCATCTACTAAAATTCACCAAGTGAGAACTTAATGAAAAGAAGTCCAAATAATTATGATTCCCCATCACAAGTCAAACATCATCTATGTCCTATCAGTATAATGTATGTAGACCATAGTATATTCATTTAATATTATAATCACAGTATATTGAGTTTGTCATTACAGTTCGGAACTACTATAAACTTTGGATACAACATGTAATATGATGACATTAATCTCCTCTAATATCCCATACAATTCTTTTTGGATATATTTATGCCATGTGATAGTGGTAAAAATTCTCTCTAAAATTTTTCCTACTTGTATTTTTAAATACCTTGTTAGTGTATGTACTTTTACTTGGTCTAAGAAACCCATTACATCAACCTTAATAGATCTTATTCTCTAAAACTTTGGTTGCTACTTTAAGTAAATATATAGAGAAATAATTTCATTATAGTTTTACCTCACTATAATGCCAATGGATATTTTCCATATGTTATTAAGCATATTTTACTTAGAAAATGGCAGTTCACATACTAACCACTTGTATACACATCGAAAATAATTCTTTCTAAATAAATGTTCTATGATATTTTTGGTTGCTTTGATCAAAAACTAGATTTTAGTAACTTAAAGCCATTATTGGAATTTTATGGTGTCCCCAACCCATTTTGGTTGTACCATATAGACACCTTCAAATATTGGTGGTCTTGAAATCCAATTTCCACTGTGAAATGATCAAAGAAAGTTACTATGATAAGAAAAATTATAATGGATTTAGGCATGATGACTCGGTATAACCAATAGTGCCTTATTGGTACCACACAAGTACCACCCATGTAATGTTTATCCGGAATACCACCACAGTATCAATATTTTAAGCATTAAAAATAAAAAGAACATGTAATTTTTTATATAGAATACACTCTTGAATTTTAATATATTTTTTTCAATTTTCTTCTTACTTTTAGGATTTATTGTTGTCAATGAATAATTTATCACCGACCATGGGGAATATAGAACCACCACTATGGTTTTAAACTTCCTAATCAGTATGTGTCTCTAGAAAATTTCATTCCCATGTTCTCTTTAGAAACTTATTCCCATGTAAAATATATATAAATTTTCAACATTGATTATATACAAGTTAATCATTCTGCCACTATCTCAAATATATAAGTACACCCTTTTATAGAAAAATAGTATATTACTTAACTACAATTTTTCTTTTTTAGGTATTTCTTTAATATCCTCAGAAACCTTTAGGATAATTACCTTAGATGAACATTATGATTTTTTGATGCAATTTTTATTATGTTCTTAATTATCACATTTCATTTAAACACATTTTTATGATATAATTTATTAATATCATACTATAAATCATATGATATTTATTTTCTATTATAGATGGAATATGGGTAAGAGATAACACTACTATTTAAGAAACATGTCTAAAAAAATAAAGGATTTTAGTTAATTAAAATAAATTTCAAAATTGATTATCCTTTAACTAACATCATGAATATGACGTGTACAATGAAACGTGTATTGACGAAGTACTAAACATTAAATTTTATTGATCAATTTTTTCATGTGAGAATCATCGTTGATCCTTTTTACTAGCATCATAGTGTTAATGTGTTAGAAAATATGAGTTTAGGAATAATTCCATTTTACATTTCATGATTCATGAATGATTGGTCAAGATATTAATTGGTACACATGACCAAAACAATTGATATATTGTAAATATAAATTTCTCACAGTTTAATTTTACATTAATTAATAACACTTAATGGAATATTATAAAGTATATTTACCTAGAAAAGATAAGGGCATAGAACAGTCCCTAAAATTTATTAATACAAACAAAAACAATAGATTAATAGTTGTAGGGGGTTTTAAAAATATGGGAGTGGATCACACCCCATATACCCTCATCAACATTTGAGAAAGAGAATATGGAATCCAAAAAGACCATGTTCAGATCATCTCAATAATTTGACTCTTTGAAAAGATATATGCAACCTAATTAGAATCACTATAAGCAGGTCAGACTATCAATTTATGATGCCTAATGCTACGTAAACATTCAATCCAATAAGGTAGCACCATCCTTGGTACATTCATATTTTTAGTCCTCAAAGATTTGATGTCCATCATTAAATCATAATCAACTTAAATAATGTTTTGTTCATATTGAACCACAAATTTGAAGTCATGTTATTCTCACCACTGACATAGATTCATTAATCCTTTAAATTATAAGTTGTGTACCTCTCACCACTGACTTAGGAATCACCCTTTCTCATCCACTTGGATAATTTACCCTAATTATTGAAACATTAATTTTATTACTTGGATACTGTGTTTTATTAATGATATGTGATATTCATATTTTATTTGATAACCAAGTAGTATAACATAAATATTTCATACATTTTATGAATCTACTTGAAGAATAAGCGACTTCTTTATTCTTTAATGAAGTTTATATCATTTTATCTTCCATAGAATTATCAAATGAAATGAAAAGAAATAAGGTTATTGATAATGATCTTCCTCCATTCATGAAAGTTACTTTGGAATCATACTTTCCATTTTACTTCTCACCTTTTCTTATAAATTTTTTACCATAATAACTAAATGGTTAATGTTTTTTAAGTTCTTATCAAATTGGAGAACCTTACCCAAATGTAATGAAGTGTTTTATCCATTTGTTGTTTGTATTTTAAGATTAAATGAAACTGGGGTAATTTGGGTGATAAAGGGATTATAAATATATTTAAATTCCATGATCCATCTTTAAATTTACATGTATTCCGTGTAGTCATAACCCATTCATATATTTCTTCACTTTCTCCTCACAAGATTCTTAGAGTTAAGACAACATGTCAAATCATCGACGTCTTTATAAATTATCCATAAATCATTGGACATTAACAAAAAAATTATAAATAAAACACCAATTGAGATATAAATGTGTATTTTATAGGCATTTTCTCACCCTTACTTTCAAAGGTGGCTGAGTAGGTATTGGGGACACCAACATATAGAATTTCCTATATTGTAGTACTTTTCCCAGGATCCTATACTACTCATGGAAATTTACAGAAGTGAGGAAATGTTTTTTTTCAATAATAATCATAGTGGACGTGTGGTATTACTTTCAATTGTTCTACAAAAAATAAAAAATATCATATTAGTACTTTACTATTTATTACCAATGTATAATTTCAAATTATTAATTTTAAATTTCCCCCACTATTTTATCAAATCAAAGTATCCCTCAACAAAAGAAATTAGGAACACTCATTCTCTTGTGTATTTTCATGGAAAAGATCCTTAAACCACTATTAATTGCCCATGATATGATATTTCCACTACTCTAAGAGTCTATGTAATGCTTTTCACTAGCCAACCACATTAACTTATAGATCTGTGATCTGTTGAGTGGATTCCCATCTCCTATAAGGAATTACTTTTCGTTTCTCAATATTTTGAGTCTAAAATTAAGAAAACATATGTATGGATATTTATTTGTTACTAAATTTAGTTATGTTTATCCACCACTCTCATAATAACTCCCTAGTAATAATAGGAATCCTCAACTAGGGTTGAGGATCACCTTGAATATTCGTTTGTGTAACATCCCAGGTAAACAAAGAATATGAAATTTTCTTATTTATTAATATTTTTGAATTGAATAACAATTTTACTTTAATGGGGATGATATGTTCGATGGTATACCTGATATGAAACAATAGGTTTCTTTGAAATCTTTCGTTTCAAACAACGTTGAGTCATACTAAAAAATAATAATATAATATTATTATTTTAAATGGTAGTTAATGTCGAGCTGTTGTATTGGAGGGAAGGAACATAACTGACTAAAATATGGTTACACATGTTTGTTAATTTTTTTTACATTTATCTAATAAATTTTAGAGGCTTAAAATGGGAATGAATATAATTTTAAGCTTTAAATACTCTAATATTCATTAAAAGGCCAATTTACCACCTTTTGATGGAGAACGCTTTTTAAATATAGCTTTTGTCACTTTTATATGGTCTGTTTGAAAAAATAAAATTTTTATTTAGAATCAGGACATCAAAATTTACATTGGATGAAATTTTGGTATTTTTCTGATAATGTTTAGTTTTTAATGAATAGTGAAAAATTCTGCATTTTAATTCAAAACTGCCTTTTAATCTAATTTATTTGTACAATTAGATTATTATATAAATTGGTTTTAAAGTGTAATTAGATTATATTTTGACCATTTAATGCAATGTTGGTCATTGGAAGTAATTTCATTTTCAAATTGGATATAAACACGTGTCAATCTTTTGATAGTTATTATTTCTTAAAAACATGCTTTTTGGTTTTGACAACAGGAATAAATTTTAAATTAATTTTTGAAACTTCAGTGTTTTGAATTTGGAAAAATGGATTCCATATTTCGAATCAGGAGGTTAAAATTATGGAAATAATTAAATTTTATTTTTAAACATTATGAATAGTAGCATCAGTAAATTTTTTATTTACCAAGGTTAAAGGGTAAATCCGGTAAATAAGGATTGAAAATAATATTATAATAATATTAAATTACCCTAAAACATGTCTTAATCCTATGTTCTGATACATGTCCGAAAATTGGAATCCTTGGGTCGATTTGGGGACCCCATGGAGCCACTTGAAAGGGAAAATGACATTTTATAAAAATTTATTTAGAGTTAAGGAAAATGTAACATAAACATATATCTCTTAGTAAAACAATTTTTATAAGATGCTATATAAGTTATATTTTAGACTATTTATAGTCATCAGAAATCTAAAAACATTTACTAAATCATGGTATTTTATTTATAATTTTTAGACATTAATTAAATTAATTTAATAATGACACAATGGTGATAGAGTACTTGCTTCATCAATTAAGTATTCAAATAAATGATATTATAAATTTTAAGATAAATTTATGTTGAAACTTTTTATTCCATCAACGAATTTTATATATTAGTATGACTTGTTATATTTGAATTAATGAAGGTTTTTTAAAATAATAAAGTTGTTTTGGATTTTTAAAAAGTCATGATATTAATAGTGTCAAAATTGACATAATTCATATTTTAAAATATAAAATATTTTATTAAATATTATAAAAATCCAAAAAAATAAAATATTCGTCAAAATAGTTATAATAAGTCTAAAATTTTATTATTAACTATTTAATTGGATATTTTTATTATTTTGGTAACTATTTTGATTCTCAAAGTTTTAGATACTTGATAAAAAGGTTAGAGTAAAAAGTGTTTAAATAAAAAAGACAAGGATTAAGAAACATCCAAAACCTATAAAATTATTATTTGATGGTTTTATTTAGACTTATATGATCATTATATTATAACTAAATAAGTTTTGGACATTTTGAAACCGAAAATAATTTTATAATAAAATAATACTTTCAAACTTTCCTAAAGAGCCCCTCCTCTCTCTTATAAAAGGCCACCACCTATAACCCATTACTCACACCTCTCAAGCCCCTTGGCTCATCTAAACTCTAATAAAATAAGCTCCAAAAATCCCTATATTCCTCCTATAATCCTTCCCATAGGAAGAAAGAAATTCAATAAATCCTTTTGGTTCAAACCAAAGGGAGTTACCTGATTTAAAGATAACGTCTTCTCTCAAGTTCTTTTCTTTTATTTTCCTTCTCCAACCCCCTACAGACTCTTTATTGCATTATTTTATAACAACACCACTATATTAAATATACCAGAATGTTGTTATGAGAAGGATTCTGACTACACTTCCACACATCACTATGTAATGGATATGAACATAGTGTTTCTGTAGATGAAAAACTACTACCTCACGAAATGATGATTGTTCTATTATCTCCTACCACCTCTCATGGTGGCTATCAAGATGGAACTGTATTTATATGTGATATATATTATATTTATATTTTCTCTATGCTTCTATATTTGTCACTTATATCATACCTTTATGGTTTTCATAATGGGTAAATATGATAATTTCATTTGAGGAAGTGCGGACTACCGCCCCCTCAAAGCGACATGACTCGTTCATGAAATACGTGGAATGTATAAAGGGTATCATTAATGAAATTATATATGATATTATACTATAATTATAAAATACCTATGTATCATTATGTTTTCATTACATTATATACGAAATATAAATGAAACTAGAGTTCGTGCGTACGTACGGCTTACCATCTCCATGAACGGTGCATTTCATTTCTTATCTCCAAATGTTATTTACTATAATAAATACAAATATGTACTCGATATAAATGATATATATGATATCTAAATCATGAATATAATTATTTAGATAATTTAATTTTGACCACATTGACAACTTGTAATTATACGAATTTCATTTTTGACTCAAGTCCCTAATATCAACCAAACGACCATTATTAACTTTAATGATTATGTATTGTTTTTAATGTGGTAATAAGTGATATAAAAGTAATAATAAACTTGAAAAAGGTTCTGAAGAAATTAGAAATTAACATTAGTTTATTATTCAGTAGATCAAATAACGAATGAGTCATGTCGGACATGAGGTAAGGGACTTCGTCTCAATCTCCTTTCATTGAGGCATACATTGATTTATACAAGACATTCCTTTATACGATGTATAAACCCCATCGAATTTTAATTTCATTAAAAGGGAATCTTTTCTCTATGAATATTTTTACTAAATGAGAAAAAGAATGTTTCTTTTTAATGTACGTGGTGACAACGACCTTTCCACTGCCGTGAGAATTATTTGATATTTGGATTCCTTAACAAGATGTAATGTTTTTAAAAGGAAAATAGATACCATATACTACTTTTACATATTTTTGTATTGAAAATGGGTTTGGTAATGGATTGATTATGTCAATATATTGAATGTTATATTGTGATTACAATGTGGAAATTTTATCTTTCCTTTATTCTAGTTCATGTGTTATGATTATGGTATGGTTCTTGGGAATTGTTTATATATACAGGTGGTTCCGTGATAAACCTAGGGCGGGTGAGCCCGAGATAGCTCTTCAATGCATTGGGTAACAGGAAATAGGTAAACATTAATGTTTCTCCTAATATATTTAGGGAATATAATGTGATGGTTATTCCAAACATAACTCCCTACGTAGCTTTGAAAGCTACAACATAAGTATTTTTTGGATGCCACAAGTCACCTTTATGATTTTTCATTTCTATAGGTTATTCATAAATCTTATTTTTTTATGTTGTAGGTTAAAGAGCTTATTTTTTTTACATATTGATGGACTAATGTTTTCTTTCATTATTTTATAACCCTTATTGAGATTTTTATGCTTATCTGATGTTTTTGAAATATTTTTCACAGGGTATAAGGAAGGCTAAGAGAAAGGAAGAATTAAAGAAGATTTATCTCAAGAAATTTTTTCTTGTTTTCATATAAGGGTTTTTATTTTTTTGAAAAAAATTGATATGGAGTAAGAATGTCTACTTTGTAATTTTTGATATGTAATGTAACAATTATGGACTAATTTAATAAAACTCTAAACCTAAAAAGATCCTCAATGTGAATTATTAACTTATTTCAAGATTATGTAATGTTTAAGGCAGGGGACTTATAGTTGGTATCAGTGGTCAGTTTAGATAACTATAGGAGTTAGGATATTATTAAATTAATATCCATAAATTCATTTATGATATTATTGAAATGATATAGCATTTATAGATTATCGTGTTGCTTCACCTAAGATATTTCTGTGTTTAGAATGGTTTTTCGCAGAATAAATAGGGCAACTATGATGGGGAAACATAATGAGGAAGAAAACCTTCCAAATCAGCAACCAGAGATGGTCAGAATCAGAACTAAACAATTTTTTACAGTGATGGAACAATTGAATTAGACTATAAATGGTGTTGGTATCTATGCCCGAGATTATCCAGATCAAACATAGAGGGTCATGTCAGTTGTAGAGCATTTAATGAGGAAATATACCTCATCATTCAGAGGATCATCTAAACCTGTAATAACTGAAGGGTGGATTAAATAACTAGAAAATATTATCTATGTCATGGGTTGTTCAGAACATCAAAAGGTTATTCTTGCTATATACTGTTTTGAAGGTGAATCCGATTAGTGGTGTTCGATGGTTAAAAATATTAGTGATAATGAGGATATTGATGCACTTTATTGGGATTAATTCAAAGGTATGTTTCTTGAGAAATATTTTCCTAAGGTGGTTCATCTTAGAATGGAAAAAAATTCCTAGATTTGAGGTAGGAGGATGACTCAGTGGCTGCATATGAATAAAAATTTACTTGAATGGCAGTGTATGCTCCAAATTCCATACAAGAAATTGATAGTAAAATCAATCGATTTTACTTAGTATTAAAGCCAAAGTATTGAAGTGCTTTAGCTTATCGTGAGTTCCAAATTAATGAAAATCTTTTTAAATATGTGGAGAAGGTGGAAATGGAGTTTGCTAATGATCCGATCTTATTTAAAAAACAACATAATAAGAGGTCAAGGTGGTAGACTAACGGGAATAACTCTTCAAAAATGTATAACGGTAAGAAACATAAGTTTACAGTCGGTTAAAATTGTGGTAAAATCACTATGAGGAATGTATTTTGAATTTTGGTAAGTGCTACCTATATGGTAAAATGGGACATAAGTCTTGTAATTTCACTAAAAAAGATTAGGGTAATGGTAAGACAAAATATTATTTACATTTAGTAAAATATTTTAAGTGCAATGAAATGGGTCAGTATGCAAATGAGTGTCCAATAAAGAACTCAACAGAGAGAAAGCAGCCAGACTACAAGTAGAAAGGGGTGGTGAAATCCTTTGCAACTAATTTAGTAGATGTTGGTCAATCAAATGATGTAGTATCAGTTACACTGTTTTTTTATTCAGATTATCCCAATGTGTTATTTGATTCAGGGTCTATACATTCTTTAATTCCTGTGATGATTTCTAGTAAATTGGGAATTCCATCTCAAGATATGAATCTTGAACTTATGTTAAAAACATTGGGAGTAAATTTTGAGACAAAAATAAATTATAAGATCCTTCTTGTCCTTATGTGTAGAAATAATCTACCTACAAACCTTATTATTTTGCCTCTAGTAGAGTTTGATGTTATTTTGGGTATGAATTGGATTTCCGTTTATCATGATAAGATTGACTTCATATAAAAAGAGGTTTCTTTCCAGAAATAGTTTCATTTTATGTAAAAGAATGGACCGTTAATTTTGATAACATATCACGAAGCTGAGAAACTAGTAAAATATGGAAATGAATATTACCTTGCACATATTTTTGAAAACAAACGAACTGTTCAAATTAATAATGTGCCAGTGGTAAATGTGTATCTTGATGTCTTTCTTGATGAGTTTCCTAGTATAATACATGATCCAGAATTTTAATTTACTGTTGACTTAGTTCTTAATGCTAAGGCATTTTCAAAACCCCATTATTGAATGGATCAAATTGAACTTTTATAGTTAAAGAGGAAGTAGCAGGAGTTATGAGATAAAGGTTTCATTTGACCTATCACATCACCATGGGGTGCTCCTGTCTTGTTTGTTAAGAAAAAAGATGGTTCAATGATACTTTGTATTGATTATAGAGCCTTGAATATTATCACTATTAAGAATAAGTATCCTTTTCCTCATATCAATGATTTGTTTGATCAGCTCCAGGGAGCTCAGTATTTTTCAAAGATTGAATTGAGGTCGGGTTACCATTAGTTGAAATTAAAGGAATTAGACAGTCCAAAGACCGTGTTTCAAACTAGATATGGCCATTATTAATTTGTATCTATGCCTTTTGGGTTAACCAATGCACCTAATGTATTCATGGATCTTATGAATAGAAACTTCAATGAGTTCTTGGATATGTTGGTGGTTTTTTTTAATGATATTTTGGTTTATTCCAAAAGTAAGGAAGAACATAAAATTCAATTAATGGTTGTCTTGAAAACCTTAAAAGAAAAGAAACTTTATAGAAAATTCAACAAGCATGAGTTTTTGTTACAATAAATTTCATTCCTTGGTCACAATGTTTCAAAAAATGGCATAACTATTGATCCTTATAAAACAAAAGTGGTTGAAGAATGGCCAAGGACAACTAATATTACTGAGATCCATAGATTTCTTGGTTTGATAGGATATTACATAAGGTTTGTTGAAAATTTTTCATGGTTATCTATCCCAATTACTAAATTAACTCGACAAGGTGTTAAGTTCATCTGGACAAAAGAATGTGATGATTGTTTTCAGGAATTGAAAAGAATATTGGTAAATGATCTAGTTTTAGAAATGCCTTCTAGAAATTGTAAGATTGTTATATACAGTAATGCTTCATTGAAAGGACTTTTTTGTATCCTTATGCATAATGATTAGGTAATTTTCTATGTTTCATGTTAGTTGAAACCTCATGATTTAAATTACCCTATACATGATTTGTAATTTTCTACTGTTGTTTTTTGCTTTAAAAATTTAGAGGATTCATTTTTATGGGGTAAATTGTAAAATATATATTGACAACAAATTTTTGAAGTATATATTCACTCAGAAATAATTAAACATGAGACAGAGGAGATTGATTGAATCAATCAGGGATTATTATTGCACAATCCATTACCATTCGAGAAAGTAAAATAAAGTGGTCAATGATTTGAGTCGAAAAAGTAATGTTACATTAACCATGTTACATTTGGAACAAGGTACTTTGATTAAAATATTTTATGAACTTTGGAATAGAAGTTGTTGGTGCAGGAGATTCCTATGTTTTGTTTTAGGTGTCAGTGAAATCATCCCTATTAGACAGAATAAAGCAAGTGTATAAGGAAGACAGTGAGTTGTAGAAAAAGGAAGAGTTGGTTCAGAGTGAAAGTTTCCTGAAGTTAACATTGATAATGATTATATTTTGAGATTTGGGAAAAGATTATGTGTGCCTTGTGATTCAGAGTTGAATAATGAGTTGTTATGTGAAGCTTATAGTTCTCCGTTTTTAGTTCATTCCACTAGTACTAAGATGTACAGAGAACTTTGAGAGTATTACTGATGGGATGAAATGAAAAGAGATATTGTTGAATTTACTGTGAAGTGTTTGACTTGTCAACAAGTTAAAGCAATGTGGAAGTTACCAAAATGGATGCTTCATTTTTTACCAGTACCAGAGTGGAAATGGGAAAATATATCCATGGACTTCATTGTTGGGTTAAAGAAGACATCTAAAGGTAACAATGCAATCTGGGTTATTATTGATCTATTGACTCAATCTACTCATTTTATTTCTATTAGAGATACTCTATCTCTATATCAACTTTCTTGGTTGTATATTAAAGAGATAGTTAGATTAAACGGAGTTCCCATATCCATTGTATCTGATCATGATTACAGGTTTACTTATAACTTTTGGAAATGCCTTTAGAAGTTGTTGGGTACTGAATTAAATTTTAGTAAAGATTTTCATACTTAATAAGATGGATAGTCAGAACAAACAATTTAGACATTTTAATTTATGCTACGTGATTTCACAATGGATTTCTAGGGAAGATGAAAACAACATCTTTATTTGGTTTAATTTTCTTATAATAACAGTTTTCATTCCAGTATACAGATGACTCCATTTTGAGGAATTATATGGAAAGTGATGTTGAACTCCAGCTTTTTGGGACGAAGTAGGTCAAAGGAAACTGATGGGACCATAATTGGTAGAAGAGATGGCAGAAAAAGTTAAGTTAATTCAGAAGCACATGAGATCAGCTCGGAGTAGGCAGAAAAGTTATGTAGATAACTGAAAGAAGGATCTCTCATTTGAGGTAGGTGGTCATTTCTTCTTCAAATTTTCTCCATGGATTAGTGTGATACGTTTTGGTAAGAAGGGAAAGCTGAGTTCGTGGTTCATTGGACCTTATAAAATCCTGAAGAAATTAGGATTAGTTGCATACATAGTGGATTTACCTAAATGTTTATCCTAGGAACACAATGATTTTCATGTTTCAATGTAGAGAAATTCTATGTCAGATCCATCTCATGTTTTGAGTCCAAAGTTAGTTCAGTTGGAAGAGAATCTTTCTTATAAGGAATAATCAGTCTAGATTCTTGACTGTAGAGAGAAAGTGTTCCAGAATAAGATAATCCATTAAGTGAATGTTTTCTGGAAAAACCATATGGTTGAAGAGGAAATGTGGAAATCTGAGAATGCTATGAGGGATAAATACCCCCATTTATTTGAAAAGTGAATAAAATTGTGAGGACGCAATTTCTAAATGGGGGGAATGATGTAACATCCCAAGTAAATAAAGAATATGACATTTTCATATTTATTAATATTTGTGAATTGAATATTAATGTTAATTTAAAAAGGATTCTATGTTTGATGGTGTACCTGATACGCAACAATGGGTTTCTTTCAAATCTTATGTTTCACACAATGTTGAGTCACACTAAAAAATAAAAATATAATATTATTATTTTAAATGGCAGTAAACACCTAACCAATTTATTGGAAGAAATAAACAAAACTGACTAAAATATTATTACACATGTTTTTTAAATGGTTTTACATTTATCTAATAAAGGTTAGAGGCTTAAAATGAGAATGAATCCAATTTTAAGCAAGAAATACTCTAATATTCATTAAAAGGTCGATTTACCACCTTGTGATGGTGAACCTTATTTAAATATAGTTTTTTTACTTTTATATGTTATATTTGAAAAATTAAAATTAAAATTTAGAATCGAGAAATCAAATTTTACTTTGGATAAAATTTTGGTATTTTTATGATAAAGTTCATGTTTTTAAAGAATAGTGAAAAATACTGCATTTTAATTCAAAACTACCTTTTAATCTAATTTATTTATATAGTTTGATTGTTTTTATCGGTTTTAAAATTTAATTGGATTTTATTTTAACTATTTAATCCAATTTTGGCCATTGTAAGTTATTTAATTTTAAAATTGGATTTAACATGTGTCAATCGTTTGATAGTTATTATTTCTTAAAAACAAGCTTTTTTGGTTTTGACAACGGGAATTAATTTTAAGTTAATTTCCAAAACTTCTATGTTTTGAATTTGGAAAAATTTATTCCATATTTTGAATCATGAGGTTCAAATTGTGTAAATAGGTAACATTTTTTTATACATTATGAATAGTAACTTTAGTAAATATTTTTTTTACCTTGGTTAAAGGGTAAATATGGTAAAGAAGAGTAAAAAATAGTATTATAATAATATTAAATTACCCTAACACATGTCCTAATCCTATTTTATGATACACTTCCAACCATTGGAATCCTTGGGTAGATTTTGGGACTCCATGGAGCCACTTGTAAGTGAAAATGACATTTTATAAAAATTAATTTAATGTTAAGGAAAATGTAACATAAACATATATATCTTAGTAAAAAAATTATATGAGTTTATATAAAGTATATTTTTTACTATAAATATTCATTATAAAGATAACAATATTTTCAAAATCAAGGTATTTTATTTATAATTTTTTTATATTAATTAAATAAATTTAAGTATGACACAATGGTGATGCAATAATTTCTTCATTAATTAAGGATTCAAATAAAATTTTTTATAAATATTAAAATAAATTTATTTTGAAACTTTTTATGCCTTACATGAATTTTATATATTAGTATGAATTTTTATCTTTTAATTAATTAATGTTTTTCAAAAGAATCAAGTTTTGTTAGATTTTAAAAAAATCATGATATGAATATTGTCAAAATTGACATAATTCATATTTTAAAATATAAAATATTTTATTAAATATTATAAATTTTAAAAACAAATCTAAGATTCATAAAAATAGTTATCATATGTCTAAAATTTTATTATTGACTCTATAATTGGATATTTGTCTTATTATGGTAACTATTTTTATTCTCAAAGTGTTAAATAATTAATAAAACGGTAAGAGTAAAAAGGGGTTAAATAAAAAAGATAAGGATTAAAAAACATCCAAAACCTATCCAGTTCTTATTGGATGATTTTATTTCAAGTTATATTCACCTTATATTCTAGGTAAATAATTTTGTGACATTTTAAAACCGAAAATAATTTTATAATAAAATAATACTTTCAAACTTTTCTAAAGAGCCCCTCCTCCCTTTTATAAAAGGCCACCACCTCTAACCCCTTACTCAGACCACTCAATACCCTTGGATAATCCATAATATACTTCAATAAGCTTCCAAAATCCCTATATTCCTACTAGAATAATTAAATTAGGCAGAATGAAATTCAAGAAATCCTTTTGGTTCAAACCAATGGGAGTTACCCGATTTAAAGGTAACGTCTTCTCTCAAGTTATTTTCTTTTAATTTACTTCTACAACCCCATAAAATCTCTATATTCCATTATTTTATAAAAACACTAGTATCTTAAATATACTATGATGTTGTTATGATAAGGATTTGAACTACACTTCCACACACCTTCATCTAATGGATATGAACATACTGTTTCTGTGGACGGTGAACTAGTGCCTCACAAAATGATGACTATTCAATTGTCTCCTACCGCCTCTCATCGTGACCATTATGATTTCATTGTATTTATATGTGATATATATTATATTTATATTATCTCTATGCTTATTTATTTTTCATTTATATCATACCTTAATGGTTTCCATAATGGGTAAATACGATAATTTCATTTGAGGAAGTGCAGACTACCGCCACCTCAAGGTGATATGACTAGTTCATTCCATACGTGGAACGTATAAAGGATGTAGTTAATGAAATTATATATGATATTATACATTAATTATAATATAAATATGTATCATTATGTTTTCATTCCATTATATATGAAATATAAATGAAATTAGTGTTTATAAGTACGTACGACTTATCATCTCCATGAACGATGCATGCCATTTAGTATCTCCAAATGTTATGTACTATTATAAATACATATATATACTTGAGTTATATGATATATATAATTTCTAAATCATTAATATCATTCTAGAGATAATGTAATTTTGACTACATGGACAACTTGTAATTATATGAAGTTCATTTTTGACTCAAGTAATTAATATTGAAAAAATGGCCGTTATTAACTTAAACGATTTTATACTGTTTATAACGTGGTAATAAGTGATATAAAAGGAATAATAAACTTGAAAAATGTTCTTAATCAAGTATAAATTAACTTTAGTTTATTATTCAGGAGATTAAAGAATGAACGAGTCAAGTCAGACACGAGGTAAGGGACTTCATCTCAATCTCCTTTAATTGAGGCATACTTTGATTTATACACGAATTTCCTTTATACAAGGTATAAACTCCTTTGAATTTTAATTTTATTCATAGATAATCTTTTCTCTATGAAGCATTTTACTAAATGGAAAAAAGAATGTTTCTTTTTTATGTACACATTTACAATGACCATTCTGCTGCCACGAGCATTATTTGATATTTGTTTTCCATAACAAGCCATAATGTTTTTAAAGGAAAATAAATACCATATAGTAGATTTATGTGTTTTTGGTATTAAAAATGGTTTTCAAAATTGATTTATTATTTCAATATATTGAAATGTTATATTGTGATTTCAATATGGAAATGTTGTCTTTCCTTTTTGCGTGTTCATGTGTTATGATTATGTTATGGTTCTTGGGAATTGTTTACATATACAGGTGGTTTTGTAATAAACCTAGGGCGGGTGAGCCCGAGATAGATCTCCAATTAATTGGGTAATGTGACAGAGTTAAACGTTATTGTTTCTCCTAAGATATTTAGGGAATATACTATTATGGGTATTCCAAACATAACTCCACACGTAGATGTGAAAGCTAAAACGTAAGTATCTTAAGGACTCCACAAGTTACCTTTATGATTTATTATTTCTATGCGTTATTCATAAATATTATGATTTAATGAGGTGGGTTAAAGAGATTATGTTTTATATTTATTGATGGACTAATTTTTTCTTTCTTTATTTTATAAACCTTACTGAGCTTTTTATGATCATCCCATGTTTTTGTAATGTTTATCAATGGGTATAAGGAAGGGTAAGAGAAAAGAATAATTCAAGAATATTTATATCAAGAAAAGAGTTCTTTTTTTCTTTTAAGGGTTTTTATGTTATGAAAAAATGGATACTGAGAAGGAGTGTCTACTTTGTAATTTTTGAGATGTATTGTAATAGTTGTGGCTTAATTCTCTAAAAATCTAAACCTGAAAAGATCCTCAATGGGAATTATTAAATTAATTCAAGATTATGTAATGTTTTAGGCTGGGGCCTTATAGTTTGTGTACAAATTCAAGTGATAGAAGACGTTTAATTACTTAATTATTTCATTGAGGGATTTGGTAAGTTAATCTCAAAAAATAAAATCCTTTCCCATTTAACAATTTTATTCTATGTAATCTCACTCAGAACATTACCAATATTTAAAATATAAAAAATTTACTTCAAATGTTCATTTTATATTTGAATGATTTTTTATTATTATACTATGTGATCACTCATTACAAAATAATAAACCACAAAAATGATAAACTAAATAAATAATGACCTGATCATGAGCCGTTAACTAATGGTAAATCTATATAGTCAATCATGGATTAACCGAGGCCTTGGAAAATTAATTAAGTCAATACCAGACTTGAATTGTAGCACCTATAACTCCAATTCACTTCACTTGTTTTGTTTACACCGGCTCTCAACTAGAACTTCTTTTCTATAAACCCCTCCGATCTTTACAATGTATACTCACACATATGTGAGGGGAACTTAGGGCAAAAAATACATTTTACCACTTAAATATGGAGACACAAGCCCTTATAAAAATTAAATATAGAGAGATGATATATTGATCACCAAAATAATATACTTACTAAATAGGGATTGTGATGGGATAACGTTTTAGGAAGATCGAACTCAGACTATACCAGTCTATCCAAATTCTAATTTGGGCATCCGTTTAAAGGAATATATATATACATATACAATATATGTATATATCATTATAATATATCTATTATATAATATATATTAATATATATATGTATGTATAAAGGAAAAATCCATCATCCCCCCCATAATTGGGGAGGAATTTCAATTCCATGCCTAAAAACTTGGGGTGGATCTTGTCCCCTTCTTGTTATTTTTTTATAGATACGATTCTAGTGGAATATTTTTCTTGTTTTTTTATTTTAGTAAAATGAAATGAACTTGCATAACAAGATTTTGTTTCCAATGAAATGTTGTATGGAGTTTGGTATCTTTGGTTAATACACAATAATATCGCACTGTGATCTGGTTTAAAATTCCTCATATCGATAACCAATAAAGTGAATCGAAAATTAAAAAATAAATTTCCATCATAATTTACACGAAACCCACCAATATTCTTCGGTCATATATTTCACATACGAACATGGATATCTATTCCATCAATTTTATTGGGAGAATATCAAATTTCTATTTTTGAATCATTTTATGTTTAATTAATATTTTCAAATTTTAAACATAAATATTTACATGCTCACTTTAATACCAATTAAAGGAACCCAGAGCTATAAAAAAGCATGAGAAAAATGCTATTTAAAATGATCCATTTTGATTAATGTTGAAATAATAAATCCAAAAAAAATACCTTTCAAAAATTCTTAAAATGTTGCATGTAATTCAATTTATTTATGAAAAATAAAATTGAACAAAATCGAAAATAGTACCATTTTTTTAAATATCTGGTTTGACTCACTTACTATAAACCTGACATGGCTCAAAAGTGCCAAGTTAGGAAACCTATAGATGTTCCAAACATGAATTATAACTTTTAGATCATTCATATATGATTCAAAGGTTCTAGTATAGGAAATTGAAGATCTTTATAATTTCCCTTTAATCACGTGAAGAATAAGAACTGGATTGAGAAGATGAGATCGATCTGAACTTGTTATTTCTTCAAAATCACCCTCTTAGTGCTTGAGATGGGATTAAATGAGATATTTTCTCTTTAAATTTATACAAATAATTTATATTTAAATTAAATAGGATAAAATGAGCTTTTTACCTAGGTTTTACTTTACCAAATTTCACTTTAGCCCCTGAATAATAATACCTTTCACTATAAATATTTTTTCACACTTATAACTTATTATGTTTGTCATGAATGTTAGAAATATTTTCTCACTCACTTATAAAAGGTAAACATAATATTTGGTAAAATAATAACTATTAAAATGGCTCATAAGTTCCATAAATAATTTAATGAACCTTGAATTTGATATGTTCATTGAAAAAATTATATTATCTCATATTCACTTTTTTGATCAAATAATTGTGTATAATTTGAGAAATAAATACAGTCATCATTATTCTAAACTTGAATAATATAATTGAGATAGATCAAAATCATATTTTCACCGACCTGTACACATGGATCCCACTTCTTCCAAAATTCATATTGATCTGAATAAGTGGAACTTCTAGATACACTTAGCGTGTGACCCTATAGGTTTTTATCTAGATAGTAGTTAGTCCAACCCATAGACACAAATAATAGTCTAGAAACTTATCATGTACCCTAAGGGGAAAAATAATCTCATAGCTATTACTACCTGATATGAACACATTATTTTTAATATAATCTCTTTGTCTTGTGATATCTCATAAATTAGGATGCAAACTTGTGTCATAATTATTTAATTGCTATATATATTTCATGACCATAATTGATATAATTACCTTTTTGTGTTATCGATATGGATTTGGTGAAGGTACTACTATCCTAGTCAACCTAGAACCATGAGATATCTCTTCCATAACTCAGGAGATAAAAATTATGTGTTGAACATTTAACCAATATCATACCACCAATTAATCATTTAACACAAGATACCTCACCACAGCTTCAATGCCATGATATTTTTCTTACATCGAAGTATGATGTCAAATGGTACACATCTATAATGACCTAAATACTAAAGGCCAATACACATGTTCATAGATAGGAATAATCAATGACATAAAAAACAAGTGATGTTCTTATTAACAGGTGTGTCCTCATGATCTCATCTACTCAAGATCACTAAGTGAAAGCTTCATGAGAATAAGTCTCAATGATTATGTGTCCCAACACCTAATAGTAAAAAATGATCTATGTCCTGTCAGTATGATGTATCTAGGCCATATGAAATATATTTAAGATTATTTTCACAGTATATCTAGGTCCTCATTATATTTGGGAACTACTATAAACTTTTTATCTGCCACATAATCTAAGTATGTTAACATATCAATAGTGTATGGAGAAGTAGCAACATATTTATGGTATGAATAAACACATGTATATATCAAATTATAATAAATAAAGGTAATAAATGTACATAAAGGAGTTGGGTCTAGGGTACCCATTCCCAACATGTCACAAATAAAGAAATGGAAGTTGTGAAGAGTATAATACTCATCAATCAAAATTAGCTTTAGAGAGGAAATATGGAAGAATAAATAAGAGGGTAACATGGTTTAGAAGTTCATCTCAA
Organism: Viscum album; assembly: GCA_963277665.1. Taxonomy (NCBI): domain Eukaryota; kingdom Viridiplantae; phylum Streptophyta; class Magnoliopsida; order Santalales; family Viscaceae; genus Viscum; species Viscum album. The sequence continues at coordinate 1,464,394,841 of OY728138.1, read as the reverse complement.
CCATGCTATTAAAATTGAGGAATAAAAAGATCCACCTTATTACCCCACCCTTATATTGTTTATATATTCTAAAAATGTAGGGAATTGAACATTGAAGAATGTTCTCAAGGGGAGAACCTGGGAAGGTGTGCATGCTATCATAAATGTAAATCTCAAAGTAAATAAGAATCTATCATATATTGATATCAAATTTAGAAAAATATATTAAATATGATCATTATTGATAAATATATTGATTTTTTCAAATCTGGATAGCCACTTAAATTTGAATGGAATGTTTAATTTTGGTGGATACAAAAGAAGAAGATCAGGGAGATTCTCCCAAAATTATTCTTTCATGCATATTCGAATATTCATGAATGTTATGGAAGGAGCATCATTGGAAAAGTTAGGTTTTCTTAATGTGTCATAATCAATAATAAAAATCATAACCTTACATAATGGAGGGATTATAGAAAAGGAATGACTTAGAAGTGAAAGTGTGAAGATGTATCTGGGAAATTTCATAAAATTAAAACCTATTTTTTTAAAATTTAATTTCTTAACATGTCTATTGAATTGAGTTCTGGAAATTCAGGTTGATATATTCAATGAGAAATTTGTATCACAGCAAGAGTTAACAATTTAAAATTCCTGAAAAATATTGAAAAATTTATCTATAATATTATAAGGTCCCCATTTCATTTGGTATCATATTAAATTTTTAATGCATAGCTTTGTTGTTAAAATCAAACCCTCTTTTTTAATACACTAATCATTCATCAAGTAGACTTAGAGTGGAATGGATGATGGAAAATTATTTGAGTATGAATTGATATTATTATTTCCTAAGAACTTTCTATTTATTATTAATAGGGGGAAGTGAAATGAAATATTGATGGGAAAGGGGGAGAGAAGGAACAAAGCTCATCTTGACATATATTTTAGAATGTATTTCAAAAAAGGGGTTGATTGTTGATCCCAATTTGTGTATATTTTATTTTTCTTCAATGACTATCAATGAATATAAAGTATCATTAATGAATCATTTAAATTTTAAAGGAAGGGTAATTTATGTTGGAAGGGGATCTTGTAAGTTAGAATAAGTGGAAATTCCAAGAATTGTGTCATCTTTATTAAGTGTATAAAAATTGAATAAAACATCTTGTAAGATCATCTTAGAGTTTCATTTAAAATATCCTATAATAAATAAGAATTTATCTCCATAGATGAAATAGGAATATATATGTTGAATGAAAAATGTGTTTGAGGATTTTAAATCCCATGGATAATTTATAATGAATATTTTTATATCTCTATGAAGTAGATTTGATTTTTTATAGAAGAATAGGGAGAGGAGGAATGAATTTATATCATGAATATTTGACATTATTTAACTAATAATGTAGATTTAGGATGTGTAAATATAAAACAAATACCAACTCAGTAAATAATATCCACTTAATCAGTTATGGAATCATTAGTACACCCAAGATTTAAGGTTCTAGCCTATATTGATCATTGTATGATAATGGAAGAGACTTTATGCCAGTCAAAAATGATAAAGGCTAGAGATCACTCATGCGTGGGGTTACATGAGTGACCCACTAGTGTGGGGAGACACCTAATATATTTTATGTCCAATCTATATCATGCCTTGTATGATATAACATTAACAGGATGTAGGATTTATAGATGTGGGACATGGTTTGAGGTCACAATTTTCATCACCTAAAATGCACATCATATCAAGGGAGAAGTGAATCCATGGGATTCATCATTTTCACTAAGTTAATAAATTCATGAAAAGATTGTTATTTTCATGGTGTGTACCTTCATTTAAGCATGATCAATGTTTAGATATACTACCATCATATTTATGATGATTTAAGGAAGAATAAAGAAACTCCACACATGGCTATAATGGGTTTCAAATAATATAATGAAGGCATTCATAATGATAACATGAGATTGGATTCAAATTTTTTTAAGAACTGAATAAGAAGAGTTCCATTGGAAGATGAAATGTTGAATATATTTTGAATAACTCTAGGATTGGAATTAATTTTCTATATTTGTAACACCAAAGATATTTAGTTTAAAGGAATACTATTATTGAGAGGATTATTAACACTTAACACCAAGATTTAAGTGAATTCTGATGAACAATTGAATTATTATTATTTAAATGTTTTCGTTATAACCAATATTTAAAATTGGGGGTATGAATATGAATAAAAAAATTATACAAAACTATGTAATGAATTGTATTTTCATGATTTTATTTTTAGAAATTATTTGGGAAAATTATGAGACCATACATTGAGACGATGTGCGATTCTGAGGCCCATGGTTCTTGGAATAATTTTTTGAAAAATGTTAATCTTTTAACAGCATGTGCACATGAAATTTCTGAAAAAGTTAAATAACTCTTAAACAGGGGCCCGAATCAAAAATAGGAAGGCACCATCGAGCTCAGAACATTGGATTACCTTTGGTATGACCTAATATTGGTCGGTGCGGGTCATATAAAGAAATCGTCACCAAGGATGTAACCGTAAATAAAATAATTTTATATTATAATTCTAATAACACATGAATGGTAACTTTTATTGGAAATCCAATACCACCATTGAGTTTTTAATGTGGTGTTTTCCTTATAAGAGGCTTAACGTCGACTGTTGGGGGTTGGCCCTGAAACATAATTTTTGGATGTTTAAAGAATAAAATATAATAAGTTTTATTTTATTTTCTGTTCTGTTGACGCAGTGACCAAAAGTCATTTAGTAGACTGTTATACAAGAAGTATAGGTTAAGTAGCATAACCCTAGAATTCACTAGAGATACTAGAGAGAGAAACTCTAGAGAACCCTCTACGACAGACGACGACGATCACCGAAGGATCAAGGATTGACGATGATGTAGACCTCTATTCATTGCCAATGACTGATCAAAATTTGAGGTAGGATGTTGTTTTCTTTGTAATCTTTGCTTGTTTATGAATTCAACAATGAACACAGTACAAACCATAAATAGGATGATCTGTGGTTCGATCACTTATGAGATGGGTGTTAGGTTTAGAGGGATTTAATGCGAGATAGATCTGTGTGATTGTTTTATTCTTCATTAATCCTTCTATCACGGATGAATCCAGGATAACATGAACAAAGTCTATGATCCATCATTTAGGAATTATTATGCTCTTTTTCTCCCTTTTTCATAGCATTCTTCTCCATTGGACCCTCATGGTCACAGATCGACTTTTTGGGAGGCTCCGAACGTGATCAGACCCCCATAGTGATGGAAAGATGAATCAATTACCAAGGTAGTAAATATAGAAACCTAAGGATCACAGAACTAGTTTTGTTTTAAAAAATCCATCATAGAATAATGTAAGGCCCGCGGAAGTAGGCGGACCTGCTACCAATGTAGGCGGCGGCGTGGCGCACCAGTGCTGCATAGAGGGAGGCTCACCACCGACGGCGGTAAGGACTTGGGGTTTGAAGAGGATGTGGAGAGGAGGATATGTATGCAGAGGGGAGGTGGAGTGTGACTCAGTGCCACAATAGAGGATCCTGTGGTGGTGAGGCTGTGAGGCCGATGGAGTGGTGGGATGGCCGTGTGGAACGCGATATGACATCACGTCAACATAGTAGTCACATAGTTGGGGCAGACGGCATGTCACGACCCATCGTCGAGACCCGTGCCATGACTACCCCAAGCCCTAATTCCATAGGCTAGGGACTGGACACTAGCACCAAAGGTGTAAATCCTGATAAAGGGAAGACATTGCCTTTATAAAAGTAAACAACACGCAATAGAGTACGCAAGTGAAGTAAGCACTAAGTAAAATTGGGTACAAAAGTAAGTGCTAAAAAGCAAATGGCCCAGAATACAAACCCAACTAATAGTACAGTACAACTAAAAAGGAAGTACAACAGTAGTAAAGTAATCAACAACCACACAGTCATCCTCCAACTATCCCACATGAACGGTGGGTATAGATGGTCTCCTCAGCTCCTCGGGTCCGGCCGTTCGCTCCGTGTGCGTCTCTCCAAGTGGTCTACCTCCAGGTGTCGTCTAGCTCCACAAGACCCCACCTTGATCATTGATGTCCGTGATCTGCATCTAACACAACGTAGTGTGGGCATAACCCGTGTAGGGGTGAGTATACGATACTCAGTAGGGACCCCGAGACCCCCGAAGGTCTCCCAGAATCCACGATGGATAAACTACAAAGGTAAGATACAATCACGAAGTATCAACTGACTCTACTTAGACATATGACCATACATATACCTAAGTTATCAATTCCAGTTCAGATCCAACACTCGAGCCCAAGCATAACCCAATCCACATAGGAATGAACAACCCAGTCCACACAAGAAAGTAATTCAATCACATCGATGATAATGATTGAAATTCAAGACTCAGCTCACAAAGGTATACTACTCACGAAGAGGGGTGGAGATGATTAGATGTAGCCTCTAAATCATCTCCTCTGCTGAACCCATGTAGGATCCAAGTACAGAAGTCATTGCTGTTGAACCCACGTATGATCCAATTATAGTAACCATCGCTGCCGAACCCACGAAGGATCCAAGTACATTCTTCATCGCTGACGAACCCACGAAGGATCCAAGTACAGTCGTCATCATTGCAGAAGCCATGGAGGATCCAAGTACAATCGTCCTCGCTGCCGAACCCACATAGGATCCAAGTACAGTCGTTATCGTCACCGTAGTCGTAGCCAGCTCAAGGGTTCCCACACACAGGATGCTCGATTTTAGGAGGGTCCACTTCACGAGCCAATGGTTGGATACAAAAACTGTCACACATTACAGATTTGATGTATCCCAAAGTTCTGTTTCGTCAAAAGGAAGTCAACGTGACAGACGGCGCGTCAAACGGATTCCCAGTCTGAGAGATATTGGCTTTTCTGTTCCAGGGGCCCGGTTAGAAATACCCTTGTTTCTAACTCGACCGATTTCCAAAGTCATCCAAAACTCACTTAGAGTATAGCAAAAGAACTATCTCGTCGTAAGGGTCCTAGTTCCGCAGAAGGCGCGTCGATTGGACACGTAGTATTTATGTAATTCACGTTTAAGTGAATAATGGGCCTGGCCCGTTAGGGCCGGTGGGCTGGTGGGTTGGGTTGTTCTGGTTTTGGGAGGTCTGACCCGTCTGGTGTCAGACCGGCCTTGTGAAATGTCTGGCCTGACCGAAGAGGCACGACTCGACACGAAGAGGCGTGGCCCGGCCCAAAGTGGTGCGGCCCGACCCGAAGTGGTGCGGCCCGACCCGAAGTGGCGCGGCCCGACCCGAAGGGGCGTGGCTCATCTCGGTCTGGCGTGGCCTGGCTCTGCCCGGCCTGGCGCGGCCCGGCCGGCTCGGCCAGCCGGCCGAGCGGTCCGAGGGGGGGGGGGGCTTGGCCCCCGGGTGCTCGAACCGGCCGCGCCAAGCGACGCCGCCCTTCCCAAACCAGCCTGCTAGTCTGGCCGACCTTCTGGCGCAAGCGGCCCGCATGGGCGGGCCGGTGGTCTTCTAGCGCGGCGCCTCCGCCCGGCCGGCCGACTGACCGGCTGGTTTTCCAGCGCGGTGCCCTCCAGGCGTCGCGGCACCCCTTCACCCGGCCGGCCTATGGGCCTGCCGGTTCTGCCCCCAAAGCGGCCCGTGAACCGGGCCGCGGTTCCTTTCCGCACAACCAGCACGTCGGCATCGTCTTCCTCCGCCGCATTCCCGACACGGCGCGCCGGTGCCATGCTTCCTCCACCTTTGGTCAAAATTTCCAAAAAGATCAAGAAACGACGGAGGGTCATCGGGCCGTGTTTGTCCGGCCCGCGGCCTCCGCATTAGGCGGTAACAATCGGCCAAAGACGAACAAGGTTTCAACAAGCATAACGAAGCAATTTTATTTTCAATAAAATTGAAACAATTCACCCTACCTCAATAAAAGACAGAGAACGTCGAGTGTCGGGGAAGAGGACGTCATGGGGAAAGAATTCGTAGGCGATGTCGGAGTGCGTCCGAGGAGGAAGCGGCATCTCCTCACTTGTTGCGGTGAAGAGAATGGTTGGCGTGTCGTCGTTGGCGAGTTCCCCATGCCGGTGTCTCCTCCCTTGCCGCGGAGGAAGAAGAGGATGGAGAACCGTGTTCACCGAGTCATTCTATGTTGAAGAATCGATGTTCTTCGTCGGTGAAGAATCGTTCTTCGTTGAGGATGACGTTCTTCAACAAAGAGGAATTTCCTTCTTCTATCACAAGAGCTCTCTCCCAAAAAGATTTTCCCCAACACAATATGCCAACCAAATTAAAATAAGGCTACCCCTTATTTTAATTAAACATGCCATGCATTAAAAATTTCAAATTTAAACACTTAACTAAATTAATTGAAGAGGTTCAATGAATTAATTATAGTGTGTGTTGGAAATAATTAAAGAGGGAGAGAGAGGAGAGGAAGAGTTACTCCATTAAAGAGGATTTAACAATTAAATAAGGGGGTTTAAAAGGAGTTTAGGGAAAATGAAAGGTTGGGGGTCGTGTGGGACCCACCTCACAAATATCCTCACATGGGTAGTTAGGTGGTTGTGGGTCCCACACCTAACTCCCCCATGTAGGATATAACAGTGTAGATATAAAATAATATTGTTCTACAATTTTATTCACTACTTAAATAATCCACAAATTTTAACTTCTCCTCCCGTGCAAACGCAACTGCGGTAAAGGTCTCCTTATGAATTTACCGGTGTTGTGAGTTTATCGGTGCCCTCAAATTTCAATTCTGGGCACCGGTTCAAAAGATAGAAAAACCCGCTTGTTCGTTCACTGAACGTACCCGAGCTAAACTTCAAGAAATTATTCTGGGCACACAGGACCTCAGAATCAAGTTCCGTCAGAAACTACGTACTCATAAAATCCCAAAGAATTTAAGAAAAAAAAATTCCTTGAAATTTACTAGTCTTTACATTACCCCCACCTCAGGGATTTACATCCCCATAAATCTACAACATAAACTATAGAAACAAATGAGGGTACTGAGCACACATTTGATCCTCCCGCTCCGATGTGCTCTCCTGGAGGTTCCCATGGTGCCAACGAATGCACACTAGAGGAATAGACCATCCACAAAGGACCTGCTCCTGTCGATCCTCGATCTTCACCAGGACATCTTTGAATGTTTCCCCATCATCGATGTCCAGCTCCCCATGGTCGATGATAGGCATTAGGTTGTGCACATATCTCCTCAACTGAGATACATGGAAGACGTCGTGCACCCAGTGAAACTGAGGTAGAAGGGCCATGCAGTAATCCACCTTGCCTACCCTGCTAAGGACCTAGAATGGTTTGATTAAGTGGAGATATAATTTTCCAACCCTTCCAGATATCTGTAATTCACGTTGAGGTGAGACCTGTCTGAAAACGTGGTCGCCATCCTCAAACTTCAGTGGTCTCTGTCTCCTATCAGCATAGGACTTCGGTCTTCTCTATGCAGTCTTCATCTGCTCCTGGATGATCTTCACCTTCTCTGTCGTAGCCTGAACCATCTCTAGTCCTACTAGTGCTAACTCCCCAGGGTCAGTCCATCACAGTGGTGATCTACAGGGTCTGTGGTACGGTGCCTCGTATTTTTCCATCCCGATGGTCGAGTGGTAGCTGTTGTTGTACGCAAACTCCACCAAGGGTAAATGATCCTCCTACCTGCTACCAAAGTCTAGGACACATGCACGGAGCAAGTCCTCAAGTGTCTGAATGGTCCTCTCCGTCTAGGCATCCGTCTGAGGATGAAAGGCAGTGCTCAGGCGTAGCTGCATCTAAAATGCTTCCTACAACCTCTTCCAAAGCCGAGATGTAAAGCGAGCATCTCTATCGGAGATGATAGATTATGGAACACCATGAATCCATACGATCTCTTGAACGTAGAGGTGTCCCAAGCTCTCTACTGAGCCCTTCTCTCTGATAGGTAGGAAGTGGGCCAACTTGATGAGTTGGTCGACGATCAACCAGTTGGAGTCGTGTCCTCTAGAAGTACATGGAAGCCTCGTCACAAAATCCATGGATATCCCATCCCACTTCTAGTCCGGGACCTCTAAGGGTTGTACCAAGCCTGCTGGTACCAGGTGCTCCACCTTAACCTACTGGAAGGTGAGGCATCGAGAAACGAACTCTGCTACAACCTTCTTCATACCCGGCCACCAGTTCTGTCATCTGAGGTCCTGATATATCTTTGCCACTCCTGGATGTACCGCTAGTGGAGAAGTTTTAAACTCCCTCAACACTTACTCCTGTAATTCAACCGGTACCATGGTACGTCCCCTGAAGAGGATGACAAGCTCTCCTCCTTCAAAAAATCTGTCAGGTGCCTACCCTAAGGATACCTGAGCACATCGTGTCTCATAGTCAACATCTCCACGTTGTGCCTCTCTGACCCGCTAAAGTAGTGGAGGAGTGACTGTGAGAGATTGTAGAAAGGCTGCTCCATCTCTATCCATGAAGGATATCTATAAAGCGGCTAGCTGGTTTGTCACCTCTCCATGTAGTTGAATGCCTGACCTCCTGCCGTGAGCATCTGCTACCACGTTCCCCTTCCCAGGTGTATAGACTATCTCAAAGTCATAGTCCGAGAGGAACTCGAGCCATCACCATTGTCTCAGGTTCAGGTCCTTCTGCGAGAAGATATACCTAAGACTCTGGGGGTCATAGTAGACTCTAAAGCACTCTCCCATAAGATAGTGCCGCCATATCTTCAAGGAAAATACCACTGCTGCTAACTCCAGGTCATGGGTACTGTATTTCTACTCGTGCTATCTCAACTGTCGTGAACCATAAGCGATCACTGGTCACTCCTGCATCAGGACACACCCGAGTCTGGTCCCTAATGTGTCGTAGTAAACTACATACCCTATGCCCTCCTCCAGTAGCCTCAACATAGGCGCACTAGTCAACCTCTAACTTAGCTCTTGAAAGCTATACTTAAATCTATATGACCATACAAAAGGTTTTCCCTTATTCGTCAAAGCTGAAAGCGGTGCTGTAACTCTGGAGAAGTCTGGCAAAAAGGTAAATCTGGCTGACTCTTGACTGATCGACTGTACCCTCTTATGCATGATTCCATCTCGTGCTTCCTGGGTTTTCCTTTTCATTGACCAAGGAAATCCCCATCCCAATGTTGTAGATAAGCCACAACCTTTTTGCCTAATACCGTCAATTTGTGTATGAACTGTGGTTGCCCAGTCCATACCCAAACTAACGTCATAAGGCCTCAATGCTGCCACCAAGAGTTTCCGACCAAAACTCTCGCCTCAAGGGTCAGATCACACCGTCGACATAAGTGTGATTATTGAGTCTCCTCTCAAAGGTATCTCCAGAAGTGAGGGTCAAGTCAATAGTTTAACAGGAAACTATAGGTCTGGAACAAGATTCATTGAAGGTAGGAATGATTGGTATCTATGTCTATTGGTATGATAGCTAGTAGTAGACACAGACCATACCTCAAATCATTCTTAGAGCCATTGGGTCATACTTCTTGACCGCATGAAGCTATTCTCTTCCCATGCCCTCCATCTCCCTAATCCTAGAGGGGAGTAAAAATGTGGGTGGTTGTAACATGTCGAAATGTTCACCACTTCATGCTACTCTCTTAGCTTTGCTTCCATGTCTGCTGCCCTGCAGATTCATCTGTCTTTAACACTTCCTCTTCCAGAAACATTTCACACGCCCTAGTCTCTAAGATTGATGCCAGTTTGTAGCTTCCCACTGCTAACATTAACTGGTTGTATTCGTTCAGCCAAAGAACATTCAACCACCAAGGTTCTCTCTAGCATTCTAACTTATATGGAAATGCAAAGAAAAAAAGTGCTTTCTCGGATATCCTTAAACACACCTCTCCCATAGGTCCGAGCTCTAAAGCACTGATCAGATAATATTCATCGAGTACCAGGAAGGTTTGGTATTCCTCAATGAATAATCAGCTACCGACACGTCGTTCTGCTGAAGTTGTATAAGCTCTAGAAAACTCTCATCCACCTCTTCAAGCTAGTCCTCAGCTGCCTGTGGGTTGGGATCGCCTCGGAAATTGAAGGATATCTGGTCTTGAAACACATGTAAGGCACTAAGCCTACATGTTTCCTCTAACGGTACCGCTGGTAGTGTCTACTGTCCAACAAGTAGTGATATAGTTGACACACTACCTGAAGGTACATCTCGGGCAACAGTCCACATACTGATTCCTCATCACTATATGAACCAACCTCATGGTCACTCGCTAGAAAACACTAGTAGATAAGTCCACCATCCACTCCAATAGTGTCTCAACTAGGAGGAAAGCTCTAGCAATCACCTCCAGCCAGTCTCTACTGTCTGGGAATCTGTCTTGCCTCGTAACCTCAGAGGCCTCTACTGCTGGAACTCGTGCAACACGCTCTATCGGTGTGCACCGTCTGCTAGTATGGCTGGTGGCATCTACTGTCCAATGGGTGGTGGTGCTTCTGGTACACCACCTGAAGGTGCCAACATAGTAAGATGGCCCTGCACCAGAGCCTCGTCGCTCGGTGGGCCGTCATCATGTACTCTCTCTCAGGAACCCTAACTGGCTATCTTTGCAGCGACATCCTGATAAGGAACAGGTGCACCACAGTCAATAAGTTATACCTGGTGAGCTGACTCAAAGGGACCATAAAGGAAACTCTTGAAACACACATGCAATCAGTGTTTTCATGCACTGAGTTGGATTTCATAGGTCAAAGTCCTGGTGTATGGATACGCCGATCACCGCACCAACACTGGACTCCTAGGACTGAAAACCAAACTCAATAATCTTAACACTATTTCTTCATAGAGAATAAATTATCAGAGTCCTGAGTTCTGTGGTAGAACCGAATCCTCTTATACCAATTTGTCACGACCCGTCCTCGGGACCCGTGTCGTGACTTCCCCATGTAATCATTCCATAGTCCAGGGTCTGGCGACTAGCCCCAAAGGCATAAATCCCGATAAAGGGAAGAAATTGCCATTATAAAAGAAAACAACACACAACAGAGTATGCAAGTGAAGTAAGCACTAAGTAAAATTGGGTACAAAAGTAAGTGCTGAAAAGTAAATGGGCCAGAATACAAACCCAACTGAAAGTAAAGTACAACTGAAAAGGATGTACAACAGCAGTAAAGTAATCAGCAACCACCGAGTCGTCCTATGGCTATCCCACCTAAAGTGTGGGTACATATGGTCTCCTCAGCTCCTTGGGTCTGGTCATCCACTCTGTGTACGTCCCTCCAAGTGGTCCACATCTAGGTACCGTCCAGCTCCACCAGACTCCACCTCGATCAATGTTGTCCGTCGTCTGCATCCAACACAACGTAGTGCGGGCATATCCCATGTAGGGGTGAGTTTACGATACTCAGTAGGGACCCCGAGACCCCCGAAGGTCTCCCAGAATCCACGAAGGATAAAATACAAAGGTAATATACAATCACGAAGTATAAACCGACTATACATAGGTATATTCCCATACATATACCTAAGTTATCAATTCCAATTCAGCTCCAACACTCAAGCCTAATCACAACCCTATCCACACAGGAAAGCAAGTTAATCACATCGATGATAATGATTGAAAGTCAAGACTCATCTCATATAGGTATACTACTCATGAAGAGGGATGGAGATGATTAGATGTAGCCTCTGAATCATCTCCTCTGCCGAACCAACGTAGGATCCAAGTACAGAAGTCGTCGCAGCCGAACCCACGTAGGATCCATGTACAATAACCATCGTTGCCGAACCCTCGTAGGATCCATGTACAGTCATCATCACTGCCGAACCCATGAGGGATCCATGTACATTCTCCATCGCTGTCGAACCCATGGAGGATCCATGTACAGTCATCCTCGCTACCAAACCCACGTAGGATCCAAGTACAGTCGTCATCGTCGTTGCAGTCGCAGCCAGCTCTAGGGTTCCCACACACAGCATGCTTGATTCCGAGAGGGTCTTCTTCATGAGCCAAGGGGTCACTATATAAACTGTCACAAAGCCCAGAGTTGATGTATCCCAAAGTTCCGTCACGTCAAAAGGAACTCAAGGTGACAAACGACGCATCAAATGGACGCCCGGTCTGAGAGATTTTTGCTTTTCTGTTCCAGGAGCCCAGTTAGAAATACACTAATTTCTAACCTGGCTGATTTCCAAAGTCATCCAAAACTATCTTAGATTATTTAAAAAGAACCGTATCGTTGTTAGGGTCCTAGTGTCGCAGACGGTGTGTCGATCAGACGCACGGTCTTTACGTAATTCACATTTAAGTGAATAACGGGCCCGACCCGTTAGGCTCGGTGGGCTGGCGGGTCGAGTCATTCTGGTTTTGGTAGTTCCGCCCTAGATGGTGTCGAACCAGCCTAGTGAAATGCATGGCCCGACTCAATATGCACGACTCGGCTCGAAGAGGTGCAACCCGACCCGAAGGGGTGCGGCCCGACCCAAAGTGTCGCGACCCAACCCGAAGTGGCGCGGCCCGGCCCGAAGGGGCGCGGCCCGGCTCAGCCAGGAGCGGCCCGACACAGCGCAGCACCTTTGGGCATGGCCCAGCCAGCTCAGCCTGCTGGCTGAGTGGCTTGGCCAGAAGTCCAACCAATTTGAGGCGGGGGCGCGACCCTCGGTTGCCCGAACTGGCAGCGCCAAGCGGCGCCGCCCTTCCCAAACCGGCTGGCTAGGCCGACCGGGCTTCTGGCGCAAGCGGCCCACTTGGGCGGGCCCCGTGTCTTCTAGCGTGGTGTCTCCCGCACCGTGGTTCGGCTCCGCCCGGCCGGCCGACGGGCCGACCGGTTTTCCAGCGCGGCACCCTCCAGCCGCCGCGGCTCCCCTTCGCCCGACCGGCTGACGGGTCAGCCGGTTCTTCCTCCGAAGCGGCCCATGAAGCGGGCCACAGTTCCATTCCGCACAACCGGCACGTTTGTGCCGGCTTCCTCCGCTGCATTCTCGGCATGGCGCGACGGCGCCCTGCTTCCTCCACCTTTAGTCGCCGATTCCAAAAAGATCAAGAAACGACGGAGGGTCGTCGGGCCGTGTTTGTTCGGCCCACGCCCTCCACGTTAGGCGGTAACAATCGGCCAAAGATGAACAAGGTTACACGAAGCAAAATGAAGCAATTTTATTTTCAATAAAATTGAAACAATTCACCCTACCTCGAAAAAATATGTCGAACATCGGGCATCACAGAAGATGGCGTCACGGAGAAAGAATTCGTAGGAGATATCAGAGTGTGTCCAAGAAGGAAGCGGCATCTCCTCACTTGTCGCGGAGAAGAGAATGGTTGGCACATCATCGTTGGCGAGTTCCCCATGTTAGTGTATCCTCCCTTGTCGCGGTGATAGAAGAGGATGGAGAACCATGGTCTCGTAGTCCTTCTACGTTGAAGAGTTGATGTTCCTTGTCAGAGGAGAACCGTTCTTTGTTGAGAATGATGTTCTTCAATGAAGAGGGATTTCCTTCCTCTATCACAAGAGCTCTCTCCCAAAATGATTTTCACCAACACAATATGCCTTCCAAATTAAAATAAGGCTCCCCATTATTTTAATTAAACTTTCCATGCATTCAAAATTTAAAATTCAAACACTTAATTAAATTAAATGAAGAGGTTCAATCAATTAATTAAAGTGTGTGTTGTCAAGAATTAAAGAGGGAGGGATAGGATAGGAATAGTTACTCAATTAAAGAGAAGTTAACAATTAAATAAGGGGGTTTAAAAGGAGTTTAGGGAAAATGAAATGTTGGGGATTGTGTGGGAATCACCTCACAAATATCCTCACATGGGTAGTTAGGTGGTTGTGGGTCCCACACCTAACTCCCATATGTAGGATATAACCACTGTAGATATAAAATAAAATTGTTCAACAATTTTATTCACTTCTTAAATAATCCAAAATTTTTAACTTCTCCTCCCGTGCAAACGCATCTGCGGTAAAGGTCCTCATAATCAATTACCGGTGTTGCGAGTTCATCAATGCCCTATGATTTCAATTCCGAGCACCCGTTCAAATGATAGAAAAACCCACTCATTCGTTCACTGAACGTACCCGAGCTAAACTTTAGAAAATTATTCTGGGCACACCGGGCCTTGGAATCAGGTGCCGTCAGAAACTGCATACTCGTAAAATTCCAAAGCATTTAAGAAAAAACATTCCTTGAAATTTACAGGTATATAAACCACATTCAGTGAATAAATATGTGGTATAACATGGGTTGGACCAGAGGAATCTAGGAAACTCTATTATCTCAATGGGATGAGCTGGTTCCGGTCAGACTGGACTAGATCTGGGTCCGACCAGACCATACCAGAGTGAGAATTTTTTACAAAACCAGTCATAACATCTAAATTGTGTGTTCATTTGACGATCCATTTGTGGTATTGGGACCCTTTTGATGATAATTTACTTTTGATATAATCTAAGTGATTTTTTTTTGTAATTTCACATTTGACCTAATGGATTGAGGAGTAGGTTCCCACAGAATGAGTGCCCTATTAGCAGAATCCTATGGGTAGTTGTGATCTCGGGACTACGTGACTTTGAGAATACATGACTTTAAGACTATTTGACATTTTGATACAATGTAAATTACTGAGACTACATGTATTACTGAGACTGTGTGACTTCCTGAGACAATGAATCTTATCGGTACTACATGTCTCAATAATACTGGGTGTTCTGTGGACTATGTCTGATAATCCTTCTATTCATGATATAGACTTATAACTATGTGAGCCAGCCATGTTTTTCTTTTTTGGTATACTTTTTTCATTTATTTATTGTATAATTTATGTATTTATTTGTGGTGTACTCTATTTATTTCTTTGTGGTGTACTTTGTGTATTTCGTATTGGTATTCCATTGCGGTTTCAGAGAGTTCTATTAAGTATTGTTTTCTCACCCCTACACGGGATTTGCCTATATGTGTCATGTCTTTTTTAGAGGATCGACGCTTTGACAGAGTCCTAGGTGGACCAGGACCAGGTGGTTCTTAAAGAGTCCAGATAGTTTATGTGTTCTCTTACAAATTCTGACAACTATCCCTATACCTACCCTTCAGGTAGGGTTTTCTATAGATGAGTTTCAGGAACTTGAAATTTGATTTTTCCTAATTCTTTTTTGTGTGAGCTTGTACCTGTCCTTGTTTACTTTCTAGTATTCCACTATCATACTATGTTGTTGGTATCTTAGTTGTATGCATTTGTGTTTACTTAGTGTTTTTACATTTCAGCAATTTGGGATTGGAGATGTGTGCATGTGTATAGGTACTTAGGAAAATGTCTCCCATTTGTGGGATATTCCTACTTGGTGTTAGTTTCCAGCCCCTGGTATATTGAAGGTGAGATTGGGGTAGTCATGAAACAACCCCCGTTGGGATATGTCATGATAGAGTGGTATCAGAGGTGTTGTTTATACCTAAAAGACCAAGAGTTCGTGAGATTGGTTTGGGGAAACCGTATTAAGTGTTCCTTTTTCAAAATTTAGACTATGGAATCTAGTGTTTGTGTGGAGTTAGACGTATCTATATACCATGAATTTGAATTATTCTTTTTGAAATAGTACATGAAAACAATAGTTATAGGAAAAACAATGGTACATGACTCATATAGGATTTCGGTGTGTTCTAATGTCATTATTGAGTCATCTCATAAGGTAGACACTATTGACCATGGTACATCTTGTTCTATTTTAGGATTCCCTTCAGGTAGACAACCAGCCTGGATTCTATTGAGTGATCAAGAGGATGATCCTCCTAGAGACGAGGCGTTGGTATAGGGGATTGTACTATAGATAGCACCTTTGTGTGGTTTACCAATGATACCCCCACCTGTTCAAGAGAAGTTACTACTAGCACTACCATTTGAGAATGTATTAATACCAAGTGCATTGCATGAGTTCCAGAGGTAACGACCTTCTAGGTCTTGGGGTGAGACAGACCCGTAGGTAGCTGAGGATTGGTAGGAGTCAGTTACTCGTGTCTTCCTCATTGTGAGTAATCCTTCTGACCAAATGGATTTCCAAGCCACAAATCTTCTTCCAGACTTAGTGGGGTGATGGAGGAGCTTAGTGACCTAGACACTTGATGAGGTTACTCTCCCTTGGACAGACTTCAGGAATCTCATTATGGAGGATTTATTTCCAGCTATATTGAGATCAGTTCACATACTAGAGCTTCTGTATCTATAACAGGACAGTCAGAAAATGGCAGAGTACTCAATGTGATTTACTAATTTTTCTTGCTATTCCATTAATATGGTATGAGAACTGTTCTTTAAGACACAAAATTTCGAGCAGGGCTGACACCGGGGAGATCAGGGTATCCATGATAACCCTTAGAATTCCTACATATGTTGAGGTACTGAATAAATCTCTATGAGTGGAGTGTTTTCTAGCAGAGAAAATACAGGAAGTGGGAGCTACCACCAGGAACCAGGTAGATGGGTCTTTAGTGGTAGGTAGAGGAAAATAGTTGTAGGGATCCAAGTAGGCCGGACACTCCAAGAGATGACCCCATGACATAGGAACAATAGTGTGGGGTTCCCAGGGCAGAGCGATTTAGATGAAGGAAAGGTTTTTTCCATCGAGTGGTGGTCAGGGACATCTCACGTGATATTTACCTTCCTATTGTATGAACAATCTGGAGATGTATGAGGGACCACCAAAGAACAGGTGGAGTTAGAATAAGAGTGGTATGTAGGGTGTTGGATGTGGAAGAAGAACTAGCAGAGCACCAAGATGTGGGCGGAGGTTTGACGTATTACCACTACCACCCTCGGTGGTCCACACCAAGCTTAGGCAGTTGGTGGAAAGGGATGTAGACAACTTTAGGCGATGGAGGCTTATGACCCTAGTGCTCTTGGGATGATTAGAGGTATGATCTGTGACTTTTTTTGTCTTAGTTACAATTTTTATAGACAAAGGTACCGATCATTCTTTTATTTCCATGACCCTTGTTTGAGAATCAGATATTATAGTGGGACCATTGACTCAACCTAACATTTAGAGACTCCGATGAGAGGGGGTTAGATGATCACACACTGGTTACAATAGTTTGACTTTAATCTGGGATGTTAGTGTGTTGGTTGGGATCTCTTGGTAGCAACGTCGGCGCTTATGACATCATTCTCACTATGGATTACTCATCCATATTACATGCTAAGATTTATTGTTTTAGGCATAGTGTGTGGTGTTCCTATGGTGATGGGACCATGTTTTCCTTTGTTGGTGAAAAGGAAACACGTGTATCATTGGATGGAATCACATATAGGAGGGTGCAGATGATCACACATCAGTTGTCTAGCATGACCCTTAGTAAAGTAGATGATATGAGTCCCCAATTTCTTATAATGGTGGAGGAATATGAGAACATTTTTCCTGAGGATGTTACATGATTACCTCATTGTAGAGAGGTAGACTTATGCATTGATCTATATGCTGGGATGACAGATATATCTACACATGCATTTTAGATGGACCCCATAGAGCTTCGTGAACTAAGGACAATGTTGGAGTACTTATAGAGGAAGGGCTTTGGGAGACCTAGTGTTTCACCATGGGTATCCCCATTTTTATTTTCAAAGAAGGCATACGGGAGAATGAGGTTATGTAAAGACTTATAGTTCCTGAACCAGGTGATCATGATGAACAATTATCCACTACCAATGATCGATGATCTCTTCGATCAGTTGAAAGGGGCGTGTTGGTTCTAGAAGATAGACCTCAGATCTGTATATCACCAACTTTGATTATGGGATGGGGATACCCAAAATATGTATTTCAGATGTTGTTACAGACATTATGAGTACTTGGTAATGCTATTAGGCATTCCGAATGCCCCAGAAGTGTTCATGTGAGTCATGAATAGGATCTTCCAGCCTTACATAGACTGGTTTTTGGTGGTCTTCATTGATGACATCCTAGTGTATTCGATGTCCAAGGAGGATAATGTGATACACTTGAGGATGGTCCTTCACACACTTCGAGAGCACCACATTTATGAGAAGGTCTCAAAGTGTCAGTTCTTGATACTAGAGGTCTATTTTATGGGACATGTCATTTTAGAGGCATGAGTTGTAGTGGATTCAGTAAATATTGAGGCGATGATTTCTTGAGAGCCAAGCCTGAGAGGTACCAATGTAAGGAGTTTGCTTTGTTTGGATGGGTACTATCGAAGGTTTGTACCTGAAGTTTCTAGAGTAGTAGCACCCTTGACAACTTTAATTAAAAAGGGGAATCCTTTAATGTGGATGGAGAAGTTCCATGAGAGTTTCTAGTAGTTGAGGTATATATTGAAGAGCGCTCCCATTTTGATATTTCTATAGGAGGGTGTCGAGTACGTAGTATTATGGGATGCATCAAGAACTGGGCCAGTTTTTTTCTTGATGCAGGGGAAAGTGGTGATTTTCTATGGTTCATGATAGTTGATATGACTTGAGCAGAACTAGGAAATCTATGATCTTGAGTTAGTAGGAGTTGTCTTTGCATTGAAGATGTGGTGACACTACCTGATGGGCAAGAAGTTTATCATCTACTCTGAACATAAGAGTATTAAGTATATCTTCTCTTAGAAATATCTTAACTTGAGACAGAGTTAATGAATAGAGTTCCTCCAGGAATATGACTTTGAGATTGTCTATACTCAAGGGAAGGGGAACGTGGTGACAGATACTCTCACCAGAAGGTCAAGTTCACAGTTGCTGGATGAGGAATCAGAGAAGCTATCCTCATTGTAGATATCCTTTAGGGATGGAGATGAAATAGATTACCTCCAGTATATAGTTTTCACTCCTCCACTCTTACAATGAGTGAAGGACACACAGCTCATAGATACCAACAATCAGCCTTTATGTGGTTATATGTCTACATGGCATTCCACTGATGGATATTTGAAAGGTGGTGACCACGTTATTATTTTCATAGGACACACAAGGGTACCCGTGGAATTGTGGGAGGAGGTCTTAATGGATTTATATACATCCCCTTTAGTGGTACATCCAGCTGTGGAGAAGATGTACCAGGAGCTCTGACATCAGTTCTGGTGGCTGGGGATAAAAAAGGTAGTGGTAGAGTTCTTCTCTCGATGCCTCACTTGTCCGCATGTGAAGGCTGAGCACTAGGTACCAATGGGTTTGAATCAACCCCTTAAGGTGCTAGAGTGGAAGAAGGATGGGATATCAATGGAATTCATGATAGTTTTACCATGTATGTCCATGGGGTATGATACCATCTCGGTGATCATTGACTAACTCACTAAGTCGGCCCACTTCCTAGCGATTCAGTAGCATAGTTTAGCAGAGATCATGGGATGCATTTAAATGAAGGAGATAGTTCGACTCCATGGAATTAGATAGATGATAGTATCATATCATGAGGCTCTCTTTATATATCGGTTGTGTAAGGGATTGCATGAGGCATTTCTGACTCAGCTACGGTTGAGAACATATCTTCACCCACATATGGCCAAAAATACTGAGCAGACTATACATGTTCTAGAGGACATTCTAGGTGTGTGAATCCTATATTTTGGTTGTAGTTGGGAGGATCACCTACCTATGGTGATGTTTTCATACAAAAATATCTACCATTCCACTATAGGTATGAGATTATTCAAGGACTTTTACAGGTGACCATGTATGTCACCACCTTGGTGGACAGACCCATGAGAGTTATCTCTCAGGGGCCCAAAGTTGGTGTATGCTACTACAGAGAAGGTGCAGGTCATCCAAGAGCATATGAAGGCTTCACAGAGCTATCAGAAATCTTATGTTGACTTGTGTTGGAGGCCTTTGTAGATTTAGGAGGGAGACTATGCGTTTCTTCAGGTCTCTCCTCAATGTGGGATACATAGATTTAGCTGGGGCACCAAGCTATATCTGAGGTTCATCGACCCTTTCCAGATACTACATATATTTTGTGAGGTTCCATACCACTTAGATCTACTTCTACAGTTAGAATTGGTGCATAATATCTTCCACGTTTCACAGCCGAGGAGATACGTGCATGACCCATTGTACATCATTGACTGGGGTGAGCTAGACATTGACAATTGGGTGACTTTTGTGGAGTGCCTAGTGGGGATTTAGGATCAACAGGAGAGGATCCATTCTGGGAAAATTATTCCTCTAGTTCACATTCGGTGGAAGCACGAGAATATCTGGGAGAGCACATGGTAGCGGGAGGCTCAGATTCATATTCAGTACCCTAATTTGTTTGTATAGCCTTTTTTTAGATTTTAGGAATGTAAACCCCTATGGTGGGGAGAATTTAATGACTCTTATTTTCCTGATTTTAGTTTTATAAATTATTTGGGAAAATTATGAGACCCGATGCAAAGAGAGCGTGTGATTATGAGGCCTGGGGTGCCCGGAACAATTGTTTGAAAAATGTTAATCATTTAAAAGCACGTAAATATGATTTTTTTTGAAAAAGTGAATAAAAATATTTAATGGGTGCCTGGATGAAAAATTTGAGGGCATTGTTGATCTCAGAGTAGTGACACTACCCTAGGCATGACCTAACATTGGTTAGTGTGGGTCATCTAAAGAAAAAGTCACCAAGGATGTAAGCGTAAATAAATAATAAAATAATTTAATTTAATTTTCAAATCCTAATAAGTCATGAATAATAAATTGGATTGGAAATTTGAGACTACCATTGAGTTTATAATGTAGTGTTTTCCTCAGGCAGGGCCAAACATCAACTGACACGGTTTGGCTGTGAAAGTTAGTTTTTGGACATTTGAATAATGAAATAAATTGGGTTTTATTTTATTTTCTTTTGAGTTGATGCAACGAACAAAATTATTTAAGTAGGCCATTATTTGGGAATTATAGGGATATCCAGATAACCCTATAATTCTATAGAAATACTAGAGATAGAACCTTTGGAAAATCCTCTCTGACAGATGATGACGAATGCCAGCATATTGAGGATCAACGATGACACCAACCTCTGTTCTTCTTCAATGACAGGTCCATCTTCGAGGTAGGTTGATTTCTTCTTTGTGATATTTTCCCATTTCTAAATTCAACGAATAATTCGGACCAACCCACAAAGAAGTTGATCTGCAGTTCGATCACTTGTGGGATGAATGTTAGGTTTGTGAGGATTTAATGAGAGATAGATATGTATGATTGTTTTATTCTTCATTAATCCTTATAATAATGAATAATTGAGACCGAAATTTACAAATTCCAAGATCCATCCATCTGGAGTTTTTTTGCTTCTTCCCTCCCCCATTCTTGGATTTCTTTACCATTGGACCCTCATGGTCACAACTTGACCTGTCGGGAGGCTCTGAACACGATTAAACCCCCAGAATGATGGAAAGACAACTCAAATCCAAAGGAAGTGAATATCACGATCTGAGGATTGTGAATCTGGTCACATTTCAAAAAATAGACCATAAGAGAGGAACCAATGGCCTACAGAAGAAGGTGGGTCGATGGTGAGGTGCGATGACACTACGTAGAGGGCGGCTCAGCCGCATAGGAGGTTATTCCATTGGGGAGGTCGCAGGGAGTGATGGGGATTTAGAGAGGAGGTTGCGTAAGCAGTGGGGAAGTGTAATATCTCTCAGAGCCGCATTGGAGGAGAAAATGGGGTAGGATGAGTGGGGGTCAAGATGCATGGAATGCGGCACTGTAAAACATCAACATATGAGGCATCTGGTCCGGGTAGACCACGTACGGAACAGTTAGCTAACCTAGAGTGTAGACTAGACTAAGGGAAGTTGGGCTACTCCAGAAGACCCGTGGGCTATACCCATCAGGCCAGGCCAGTTTGGGTCAGACTAGATTGGACACAGGTGTTTCGAATCAGGTTTCGAAACCCCCAATGGGCTTCGTATCCGACGGTGCATGGACCTACTTTCCAAAGGCAGGCGTTCGCTGGGTGGTTTGGCCAGCGACGCTTGAGAACTCGCATTGGTCGAGAGGATGGGAGGATGGGCTCATCGCACCCTTTGGGGGGGGGATTATTGCCTGTTCCGGGACTCTCTTATAGATTTAAAAAGTGTTCATATGTTTTTGAATCTTTGGTTTATACCCAAGCGTAGTATCCACATATTACTCCTAGTTGGCAATGGTCAGCTGGGCGCAAGGATTAAGAATCATTTAGGCCCGAGTTTTACCATCCCTCATTGGATTAATGACTCAGGGGGGTTTGGACCCACTGGGGGTGATGCTGGTTTAAGGCCTCAAAACTAGGCACTCTAGAATCTATTGTCATCCAGGGGGGATAGAAAATGGTTTGGATTGAACATGGGAGATGAGCTTCCTACGTATCCCCATGAGAGGAATCAGAATCTATGTAGTTCAGTTTGGTATGGCAGAGGGCCGATGTGAACGTGGACCCGAGATTCTGATGGTGATTGGTCTTGAACCTCATCGAGGCTTCCTACGTATCCATATAGAGGGGAATCAAATTCCATGTAGTTAAGGTGGGGAATTGGGGCTTACACTCTAAGGAGGCCTAGGAGATGATTTCATGGTCAATGCTTACTCTAAGCCCACGTGAGTCATGCTCGTTGTGAGAAACAAGAGGCAGTAGGGACCAGACGATCACGTCGCAAATGGTGTGTCCGTGGGAAGTGGAGTGGGGCTTACGGGTGGAGTGGCCCAGAAGGACAGGGCTTACTCCGATATGGATTCCCATGGCGATAAATCCTAGAGGGAGAGGGAATTGGCTCCGAAAAAGAACGGATTATCACCCTTCCCCACTACACCCTTCCTTGGCCATGGCCGTGGGGAAGTACAGAGGTGCATGGGGGCTTCCTTCAGATGGGTAGCCTGCCACTCCCTGAGATAAGGAATACGTGCCCTAGTCCTAACAAGTGGAGGGGAAGAAAGGGGACCCCCGGGCTTTGACCCTGCACTGCCATGGGAATGTGGACCCAGGAGTGAGTCGGGAACCCACTCAAGCGCTGGGGCAACCCCTTCACCCCCACCTACCATGGGTATGTGAACAAAAAGTGGAACTCTGATGCGCCTGAAGGTTTCATCATACGGGTCCGGTGGATTCGGTAGAGGCCTTGGCTCAGGGACGATGAATAGGCTGATGAAGGTGTTGCGAAGGATCAGATCGAGTCGGAAGTGTTTTATCTGGATCAGGGAACAGGAACGCCGAAGGGGTTGGCGGACTGTAGGGGTGCATGAGGAGCGGTTCCATTCTCATAGGAGGGTGCTAGACAACTAAAGAGGTTGTCCGCGAACCAGGGTGGTTCATGGACTGATTGGTATCCCGCGTACCAAGGTGGTACGCGGCTTCGGGTTCGGCCCGTATACCAGGTTGGTACGTGGTAGAGTCCACGCGAGCAGCAGCAGCTGGGGGCATTGTTGGTGGAAGGTTCATCGGTAAGGTCTTCTCCCACGTAGGAGGGTTCTACGTGGTGTGCTGGGTCGAAGAAGAGGCATAAACTCTCTGGTCCGCGGGGAGTACACCCACGGAGGGGCCATGGATCGCGGTTTGTATTTTTAAGTTCGCAGTTTACCAATTTAATATGTGTTCTTTGGTTCCTTATTAATTTGTTCCCAGTTTTATACCTGTTCTGGTTTGCGAATCAGAACATCGCTGTTTTTTGAAACCCTAAGCTTCTCCAGGAATCCTTCCTTCAGAAACCTTCCACCCAAATCCACTCGATCTCCTTTCTCCAATCTTCGATCTTATATCTTTTTTTCAATGTGATATTATAGAGGGGGGGAAAGGGAGTTTATGTGGCCATGTGGAACCTTATGTGGAGGCCCATGACCGAAAACTCGGTTCACGGACAACTTGGTCAATCTGCAACTCACGGGGCATTGGATGCAACTCCATCATGAACCAAAGTGGTGTTTGCGACCGCGAAGGGACTTCGCATCCGTTCCGTGAACGACGACGCATGCGGTCCACAGATGATTGGTGTGATCCGCAGTTGGGAGGGTTCATGGTGATGGACCGACCTGGGGTTCATCATTATTTGTGCACGTGGAGGGTTTCCACCTCCATCTCGTGAATGAAGTTGGTTCACAGAAGGGGTGGCTCGCAGGACTGGCCGAGAACCACCTAGACCGGTTCGCGGACCGGTTGGTCCTTCTCCAATTTTGAGTCTTGGCTTTCTTCCATTTCCCAATTCTTAGAGGGAAATTGGGTAAAATAATCTCTCAAATAAAGGGGATTCCTAATATCCTTTGTGGATTTTTCAGGACCCTACAGATGCCCCCCATCGGAACGGGGTTCAATCGGAACAAAGAGGAGGCTATTCCGATGTAGAGTGGTCCTGAAAATCGATGAGTGTTTAGACAATGTTCTAAATTTTTCCTGAGACAAATGACTCAACGAGCATAGTTCAACTATTTCTAGGGTTTTATATTAAAACCCCACGAACATTTTTTCTTTTCTGTTAATACCTCAAATTTGACCAAGCCCATTTAAAGTGGACCCAGTGGTTATAGCTCGGATTTTTCTTAGGTCTCCCTTTTCGGGTTTTCAGCCTAACGGGATTTGAGCCTCTTTTATTCGTAAGTGGTTTAAATTCCCATCAACAAGAATATCATTACTAATGTTTTAGGTCAAATAGATTTGACCAGATATGGTTTGGTGAGGGCCCCAATGAGGTTTGGTTGATTAAGAGATGTCTTAATACCTTTCTGACACGCGTGGGGGAAACACGTTTAGGTTCGAATAACATGCGAGGCATGCCACAAGGCATGGGAGCCATATCGGCATTTATAGGTTGGAAAAGCATTGCCTAAGGACGACTTTCATTTGTTAGATGGGCCAAGGGAGATCAACATGCAGAGCCACTTAGGACATGGTATGCATGTTCATGAAAAGGTATCCTTAAGTCAATGACTATCCATTTCTGATGGCCTAAGGACTTCATGGAGGTCCGGATCATGGGGACCACCAGGGGTGGCTTGGAAAAGTACGAAAACCACTAGGGGGCTCGGAAAGGGTATGTGACATCTGAAAGGGGTTTGGTAACATCTATATGAACCAGGAGTGTGGACTCCTTGTCCCACACATTTTGTTAGCGTGAAGGACGGTTGGTGCTTAACGCAGTTTAAAGTCATGTAGCTGAGACCTTTCTTAATGTGGGATGACTTTTCCTGGCTCCTGGTAATCTAATCAAAGACGTTCCACCATACTCAGGAAGGGTTGTGGAGGAAGCTGGTAAACTGCAGCTCGGAGGGTTTCCAAATCTCGAGATAGATATGGGGGCTCAAAGGCCAAGAAGCGTACAGAGAGAAGAATTGCCTTAGGAAATCTTGAATTTGGTAGATGAGTCAGGGGTGATCAATATGCAGAGCCACTGAGGGCATGGTATCCATAGTCATGCAAAGGTGTCCTCAGGTCAATGATTTTATTCTTCCTATAGCTAGTCAACTTTAGGGAAGTTGACATTCGGGGCCACGAGGGGTGGCTTCCAAGCGTTCGGCTCTTTCTGGGTGTAGAGAATGGTTTATGAAAAGAGGATGCCTAGACACGTGAGAAATGTCCCGACTAAATTTCCCAGGAACGGGTAAAGTCATCTCTTCTCACGCAGGTGTGAGAGGGTAGTTTATGCAGGTCTGGCCCGTGCATTTGAAGGAAGGAGGAAAACCTTTGTCCCTAATTGAACTCATGAGGAGTTCATCCAAGTAGTTTAACATCGTGCAGTTAGGACAGAGGGAATTATTGAAGGTTTTGTGCAGTTTGACGTCATGCAGCGAGGACAGGGGGAAATAATAAAAGATACTATGCAGTTTAACGTCATGTAGCGAGGATGGGAGGCATTTTTAAATCTGTGAGAATACTTGCAGCTGGAGGCATTTTCTTGGATGCTTAATGCTTGGTATTTTCAGCTTTACACCAAGCGGAAAAGGCTTGTTTAGTGCAGTTTTAATCATCATGCGGTATGGACAAAGTTTTAAAGGACACTCTTGATTAGGATGCAATTGAGCTCAAATATCTCAGTGTGTCTAAGATGTGGAGAGGGGTTGATGGTGTAAACCGTGGCTCCGTGGATTCTTGGATCATGAGATATGATATGGGGGCTCTGAGGCTCGTAAGCGTAGGGGGTTAGGAAGAGTATCGCCTATGTAAATATTTCCTTTGGTAGACGGGCCAAGGGCTATCAATATGCACAGCCACTGAGGGCATGGTATGCATAGTCATGCAAAGGTTTCCACAGGTCGATGACTTTCCACCCCCGATGGCCATGAATGATTATGAGGATCTGAAATTATCCGGGCCACGAATTCTGTCATCTGGAGAGGAAATATCTGGACATGTTGGGGATATTCGTCCGTGGTTTATATTAAAGATCAAAGAGTTCCCTGCGCTAATTTATCCTATGCATAGGATGGACCATTACTCCCTTCATTTTAACATCGTGCGGTTAGGACGAAGTACTCTTAGTTTAATGGTCATAGAGTTCAGACCATTGGGTGACTATTGCTACAATCACCTGGAGGGAAATTAAGATAGGATGCTCCAACATAATTTGAACAAATGTGGGGGAATGAGTGTGTAAACTGTAACTTTGGGGTCCCCCAGATTAGGAGATATGGTGTGGGGGCTCTGAGGTCGGTAAGCGTATGGAGATAGGAAAAGTATCACCTGAGGAAATCTTGCCTTTGGTAGATGAGGCAGAAGCTATCATTATGCAGAGCCGCTAAGGGAATGGTATGAATAGTCATACAAAGGTGTCCCCGGGTCGATGAATTTACACTTCCGATGGCAGTGACTGTTTATGAAAATCTGGGATTCCTTATAGCACAGAGTTTGACATATGGGGATAATGGTGTCTGAGCATACAAGAGGCATCTTCACGCCAGTTGCCTGCTGAGTCAGAGTAGCCTAGTTCTGGCTTGATGCGTGTAAATGTTGATCGTCATATGAACCACTGGTGGATACATAGGCTAACCATGAAGGGGTACCCTGGCAGCATTTGGATGTGAAAGGGGGAAGAACTTGTAAACAACTACTCAATAGATCTTTGGATCGGGAGACATGACATGGGGGCATTGGGGCCGGTGGGCATACAGAGATTGGAAGATTATCACCTGAGGAAATATTTCCTTTGGTAGATGATCAAGGGGCTATCATTATGCAGATCCGCTGAGTGAATGGTTTGAATAGTCATACAAAGGTGTCCACAGGTCGATGGCTTTCCACTTCTGATGGCCATGGGTGGTTATGGAGATCCGCAATCATCCGGGTCGTGGAGTTTGATGTATGGATAGGATGGATCAAATTGCGCGAGGGGTATTCCCTTCCTGTTTCACCATATATCTTGGGTGGGTCATGACGAATTCCATGTGGTTTAGCGTAGCACGACAGGATGTATTCCTTATAGTTTAACGTCATGCGGTGAGTATGAAGGTAACCTGAGATAAAAAGGGGTTCTATGCAGTTTAACGTCATGCGGTGAGGTTGAAGAACACACCCCGTGTAGGGATGGTCTGTGCACGGGGGGAGAAGGCATTGTTGATATCATTTGGGGAGGGCTGGGCTAGGATGTGGGGTCTTGGCGTCGCTACGTATCCTGAAAGGGCAAGAATTAATCCATACGTAGTTCTTCTAAAGAGCGTACACCCCGTGTAGGTCTGGTCCTTACATGGGGGAAAGATAATTTTTTTTATTTGGTGTGGCTAGGTTAGGATGGGGGATCCTGGCATTGCTACGTATCCTACGAGGGCAGGAATCAAGCGGTACGTAGTTCTCTGGAAGAGAATACACACTATGCAGGTCTGGTCCTTACACGGGGGAAAGTGGCATTTTCTTTTTCTTCTATCTGTTCATTTTAACATCGTGCAGTCAGGACAAGGAATACACCCTGTGCGGGGCTGGTCCGTACACGGGGGAAAGAGGGAATTTTTTAATCTGTGTTCGGGGGGATGGGCCAGGATAGGGGATCCTTGTGTCACAATGTATCCTGCGAGGGCAGGAATCAAGACATATGTAGTTCTCTAAAATCCATGCAGTTTAACATCGTGCGGTCATGATGAAGTACTCTTAGTTTAGGGTCATAGAGTTTGGACCATTGGGTGATTGGAAGTTTAATGTCTTGCAGCTTAGACGAAATAATGCTTCTGGTTACACCCCGTGCAGGTCTGGCCCATACACGGGGAAGGGGCATTTTTAACCTTATTCGGGGGGATGGACCAGGATGTGGGATCCTGGTGTCTCTACGTATCCTGCAAAGGTAGGAATCAAGACACACATAGTTCTCTAAAAGATGGTACACCTCGTGCAGGTTTGGTCCGTACGCAGGGAAAAGGGAATTTTTAATCTTTGTTATTTTCCTTCCGTGTAGTTTAACGTCATGCGGTAAGGACTTGGAATACACCCCACACAGGGCTGGCCCGTAAACAGGGGAAAATGGCATTTTTAATCTTTATTTAGTTTGGCTGGTCCAGGACGTGGATCCTTGCGTCGCTACATATCCTGCAAGGGAAAGAATCAAGCCATACATAGTTCTCAGAAATCCGTACAGTTTAACATCGTGCGGTGAGGAAGAAGAACTCTTAGTTTAGGGTCATAGATTTTAGACCATTGGGTGCTTGATAGTTTAACATTTTGTAGCTTGGAAGAAAGACTGCTTTTGGTTATGTGAAATACTTCTTAAAAAATCTCGCGTTCGTGGGAGTGGTGGTGAATTGCCCGTCCATGGAGATCAGGGCATATGCTCTGTTGGAGTAGACCTTGTGTATAACATATGGTCCCTCCCACTTGGGTACCAATTTTGGAGGTTTATTTCCGGGTATCATTGGGGTTTGGAGGACCAACACTAGTTCACCTTCCAAGAAAGACCAAAGATGAACCTTTTTATTGAAGGCTCACGCGATCCAGTTCTGATATATTTCCAGATGGTTCAAAGTGTACAACTGCTTCTCATCCAGCTGCTCCAATTCACCTATCCATTTTTCTGATTGCTCATCGTTGGATAACTGGTCACAAATGGCAACACGGAGCGAGGGAAGTTGGAGCTCAATGGGCAGGACCGCTTCTGTTCTGTATACCAATGAGTATGGAGTAGCCCGCGTAGCGGTGTGGATTCGGGTTCGATAAGCCCACAATGCATGGAGGAGTTTATCTGGACATGATTTCTTGTCTTTATCCACCATTTTCTGGAGAATTTTGGACAGATTATTGTTGAAAGCCTCTATTTTTCCGTTGGCCACTGCATGATAGGGGGATGAGTGGCTAGCCTTGATACCATATTTCAGGTATAGTTTCTCCAGTTCAGCAGAGCTGAAGTTGGTGTCGTTATCCATCCGTATGGTATGAGGGATTCCAATTCTGGCGATGATATTGGATTCCACAAAGATGGAAATGTTTCTTGACCTGACTTCCTTGAGCGGTACAACTTTCACCCATTTGGAAAAGAAGTCGGTTGCCGTAAGCATATACTTCAGTTGTTTGGCCGTGGCAGGTGGATATGGTCCCACGAAGTCCATACCCCAGATGGCATATGGCCAGAAGTACTTGGCCTGATGAAGTAACTCTGGGGGTTGGTGAATGAAGTTAGCATGAATTGGAAGGAGTGTCATTTTGTGGTAAAATGCTCGCAATCTCATGCCATAGTGGGCCAATAGTACCCAGGCCTTCAAACATGATGGGAATGCTTGGACCCTAACTGGTGGGCGCCACACACCCCAGCGTGTACATCATTCATGACAGTGGTAGTTTCTTCTCCATCGATGCATCTGAGGAGAAATCTTTCGAGGCCTCGTATGTGGAGGACCTCTTGCTGGCTCGTGCCACCATACATGACAAATTTGATTGCCCTTTTCTGTATTTGCTCTCGTTCATCCCTGTCTCATGGAAGTTCTCCTCTTTGAAGGTAATTTACAATGGGGGTCATCCAGCCAGTGGCAGGAGCATATGGATCAGGGACATGGATCACTTTGTTGATTTATTCCATCTTAGCTTGAATAAATGGCAAGAAAATCCGGTGATGAGAGATACTGATAATCGTTTAATCCTGGTCTGGGTCGGCCAGAGCTGTGGCCGCATTAGCTAGTGCATCGGCTTGGGCATTCTGAGATCAGGGAATGTAGGTTAACATTGGTTCTGTGGAGAATTCTTCCATTAACACTTAGACATGGTCAAACAGGGGATCAAGATCCTCCTTTTTAATAGCATAGTCACCATTGACTTTCTTGATGACCAGTTCTGAGTCACCTTTTACCTTAAGGTGCTGTATTTGTGCCTGGAGTGCGAGTTCTAGGCCCACAATGTGGTCTTGATACTCTGCCTCATTGTTTGTACTTCATTCTGATAGGAGGAAGGAATATGGAAGGACTACCTTTTCTGGGGACATGAGTATGATCCCCAACCCTACTTTGTTGGACCTAGGATCCTCCATCCTCTTCTTTGTCGGGCTTCGGGATGCGCCGTCGAAGTACATTTCCCATGATGGGAACTCCTCTTGGACAAAGAAGATGTCTTCATCGGGTAGTTCAATGTTCGGTGTAGCGGTCCCTGTCGAGGGGTGTTCCACCAGAAAATCTGCTAATGCCTGGCCTTTGATGGATTTCTGAGGCACAAACAGGATGTTAAACTGTTGTAGGATGACTGCCCATTGTGATAGGCGCCCGGTTAGTATTGGGTGGCTGGGGATGTACTTGAGGGGGTTACTACACAAGACCAAATGGACCTCATGATGCTGCAGATAATGTCACAATTTCTGGACTGCAAAGACCAAGTCCAAACAGCTCTTCTCAATGTATGAGTATCGAGTTTTAGCATCAATCATGGTTCGACTGAGATAATATAGACTGTTCTCACTACCGACATCATTCTTCTGCACGAGGAAGGCTCCCATTGACCACTCCAGGGCCGTCACATATAGGATGAGAGGTCTTCCTTCGACTGAGGGAATGAGCACCGGTGGTCTTAATAGGTACTTCTTCGGATTTTCAAATGCCTCTTGGAAATCATATGTTCATTGATACGTAACACCCTTTTTCATTAGCTGGGTGAAGGGAAAACATTTTCCAGCCAGGTTGGGTATGAACAACCTAATGTAGGCCAGGTGTCCTTGGAGTCCCCTCAATTCGGTGAGATTATGGGGAGGTGGTAAACCAAGGATAACCTTCATCTTTTCAGGGTCGACTTCGATGTTGCGATGGCGTACGACAAATCCAAGGAATTTCCCCGAGGTAACCCCGGAGGCGTATTTCAAGGGATTCGTCATCATACTATGTTGTCGAAGCTTGTTGAAGACAGTTTTAGGGTCTGACAGGTGATCCGAGCACTGCCTTGATTTGACCACCAAGTCATCTATATAGCATGCGACGAATCTCCCCAGGAATGGTTTGAAGAAACCATGCATGAAGCATTGATATGTGGCACCAGTGTTCTTGAGACCAAAGGGCATGAATTTGCAACAGAATACTCCTATGGAGGGCCCTAAAGGCAGTGGTTTCCTCATCTTCTTAGGACATTCGGATTTTATTATACCCAGAATATTCATCCCTGAAGGAGAGGGCCTCATATCTGGCCATTGCGTCGACTAATTACTCGGGGATCGGGACCAGGAAATCGTCTTTCGGGCAATGCCGATTGAGGTCTCTGAAGTCGATGCAGACGCGGATTTTCCCATTCTTTTTCTAAAAGGGGACAATATTGGCTAGCCAGATAGGGCATTGAACCTCACGAATGAAGCCTTCTTTAATAATCTTTTCGACTTCAGCCTCTATTTTGACAGCATGGGTGGGGTGCATCCTTCTAATGACTTCTTTGCTGCCCCGGTGGCCTTCTGGAAGACCTAAATGGTGCGTCGCCACTTCGGGTTTGAATCCTAACATCTCCATGTAATTCCAGGTAAAAAATTCTCGATGATGCCTTAGTAAAGAGGCATATACCTCATGCTCATCGGGAGATATGGTTGCACTAATGAGGGTGGGCCTCGGGTCCTCCTTGGTACCCAGGTTTATTTCCCTGAGCTCGTCCACGGTGGTGGAGATTCCCTTTTCTAATGCGGGAGGTGCGTCCATGATATCTTCCTCCTCTTTTTCTCCCACGTTCTGGTCTTCTTGATCCAACGGAGGGAAAGATCCTGGCATGGGCTCCTAGGAGTCCATAGGCGAGGCATTGTGGACATCCTTGTTCAAGCATTCGCCCTCAGATTGAGGGTCATATATCGTTTCTGTACCACTATGATCGGGCGTAACGGCCGAAGTCATGAGGACAGCTGAGCACGTGTCCGAACATGGACCCCTGCTCTCAACATGGTTGATGGGCAGTACGTAGTCTTCACCGAGATGCTTGAGGGGGTCATCAGGAACCATTTCCAGCCCGTTTAGAGCAGGTATCCAGTCGATACCATCGGTCGAGGGATTCTTCTTCCTCTACTCATAAAATCCGGCGTCGATATAGTGTGAATCAGAGAGCTCGAAAGGGGCCTTGTCAGCGTGCAATGTCCCACATTGTCCATTGACACAATACTTAATACACTGGTGGTAGGACGAAGTAATGGCCATGTGCTTATAAGGCTACGACCTTCCTAGAATGGCATTGAATTTTTTATTCTACCAGACCACCAGCAATTCTGAGTAGGAGACAAGGTCTCCAAAATGGGTTTTCAGCTTGATTTGTCCCATCATCTTCTGCTCACTCTTTTTGTAACCCAACAAGGTTTTGGATGAGTGTCTTAGATCGTCCTCACTGTAGCCCAACTAACGGAGTGTCTGTATGGGAAGGAGGATAACTCCAGATACATTGTCAATAATGACTTTACAGATCTCAACACCATCTAGTGTACCAGACACATAGAGTGGTTTGATGTTTCCTTGCATGATGGCGTCTTCATCCTGATCGGTGAAGGAGATCACCACATTGCATTCAGTCGGGCCAGTCTCCATTTGGTAAATCTTGGTGGCAGCTACCTTGGCTTGAAACTCTTGGGGCTGAGCAAAGCTTCTATGATTGCCTCCCTGAGATCTGCTGACAAACTCAGGGCTTCCAGGATTGATAGTTTGGTCGGTACTGATGCCAACTGTTTAAGGATGTCATATTTCTGCTCCAACGGCTGAGGCTTCTCCATTGGAGGGAGAGTTCTAGCAGGTACTTTGGGAGCTGGAGTGCGTGACAGGGAGGGACTGGCTGCGGATGTCGACAGTGTTCCCGTGTTCTAGGGGATCGGCCCGATCGAGCTGTTTGGGCGCACTTGGCGAATAGACACCTGTTCCTCCTTTGATGGGTATCGTAGAATGATGGGGCCAGAGTGGCTACTTGTGGTGGTGGAGGGGTGTTTCCCCTCCTGCTGAGTCCACTAAAGTGCTCTCCCATGAGTTCCCGCGATACTAATGGTTTGGGCCATGGTGAAACCATATGGTTGGTTTCAGATGTGGCCACGCCTCTTCTGGTATCCTCTGCCTCTGAGGTTCCTCCTCCCGGCCCCCTGTGTTGGGAACTCGGGTTCATAATCGTACCCTTCGTCCGGGAACAATTCCATTAGATGGATGACGTTGAAGGAACAAAAGATTAGTTCCTCATCCTCCAACAGGTCAACCTAGTCGGTTGCCCTTGATGGTGCTGTTTGGTGGGTCGGTGCCCGTGGCGCCAAATTTGTGGGCACAAAATCTGACAATATCAGGGCTAACTTCGGAAGTGTTATGGATTTATCCTCCTGTTCTTGTCTCCTACCTCTTTGATAACGCCAAGATGACCATATCGTGGAGCGTTGTGAGGACGATCTCGTCGGCTGTGCGGTATTAGGTGCTATTGGCGGCAACACCGGCTACTGTAGTTGGGCTCAGAGTATGCCTTGGGCTCGGTTGATGGTCTTCAGAGTCATCCAGTCATCAAATTTATTCCCCTTCTTATTGGTGACCTCCTGCCACCCCTCCCCTTTGTTGGAGTCGGTGGTAGAAATGTATGTCACATGTGCTGGGGAAGGTCCCAGCTCTACCTTCCTGGAGTCTACCATCCTTTGCAGGAGTTCCTTGAAGATGAAGCATTCCTGGATATTGTGCACCAAAATTTGGTGGTAGGGGAAGTAGTCTGGCCTATCATTGCGGCTGACCTCTTTAGACGTCCTTGGCTTTGGGAGGCGGAGGAGGTTTCAATTCATGGCAGCGATGAAGTAGTCGCGGACCTGGTCCTCTTGGAATGAGTATACATTGCGTCTTCGTTACTCAAACTGGTTTGGCCTCGATCCTCTCTGGTCGTCCCTCTTGGGTAGAGGCCTCCGCTGATATGCAGGGGTCCCTTGACGATTCGGCGGAGGACTTGGAAGCAAAGCAGACATAGGGGCTGGCTTGAGCATGATAGAGGATGCTTCACCTCTAATTGATATCTTTACAAGAGCCTGTGAGGCTATTCGAGACTTCAGATTAGTCCGCTGCAGGGAGTCTTCAATTCTCTGGGCAACGACAGAGAGTTGGCGGAAGCCAGTGGTGCACTCCACCGGTATGAGCGGGGTCCGCAACTCATCCCAAAGGTTATCAATGTATATGGAAAGCATCTCATCTTATGGAATTGGCCTATTCAGAGAGTATGTTAGACCCTTCCATCTGGCGATGAAATATGAGACTCTCTTGTTCTCCCTCTTTTTTCAATTCATGAGGTCGCTTACCATTGTTTTGGGAAGCATCGAAATGAAGTGGAACGAGAATTGTTGCTGAAGGTATTCCCAGCCCTTTACTGACTAGGCTGGTAGACTCGTATAAAAGACGAAGGCAGGTCCTTGTAAGGTCTACACGAAGCATCTGAGTTTCACTTCTTCTTGTTGCTCTGGAGTTCCCATCATAGGGTCGCAATAAGACACGTAGTGCATCAAATGCTGTTCTGGATCACCCGATCCATTGAAAATATGGAATATAGGGCTCCCAAAATTGGGTGGAGGAGGTGTATTGATCACCCAATATGGGTAAGGCCTTTGCTCTTGCTGTACTGGGTTGCGTAGACCTTCCATTGCTTCCAATCGGGCTGCCAGTGCCTCGATGGTGTTGGAAAGACCCTGGTTTACATCATGTTGGGCCTGTTCTTTGGTAGGTGTAGCTTGAGGCATTTCTTGAGGACCTGGCTTGGCTGGAACCAAGGGTTCATATGCCGTCTGTGACGCCTTGGGAGGGTTTAGACGTACTTGCTCCAATTGCTTCCTGAGTGGAGGGAAGTCTTGGTATTTGTTCGAATCCACGTTCAAGTAGTTGGACGGACCGGGCTCCGCATTGGGCGGGTGCCCTGACCGCGCCTCGTCCTCCAGGGAAAACCACGACCTTTAAGGTGCACTTGCTGGGAGTGCAAGATATGGCTCTTCTTGGGAAGCACTTTCAATAAGGCGGTCCCTCTGGAGTAGCATGGCGTTAAGAAAAATCAATTCTTTCATCTCCTATTCATGTCGAGCGAACCTCTCTTCGAGCGTAAGTGGCTCATTTTTGTCAAGAGTGGGAGGTGGATTAAGGGTAACCGGCCCTTTTTTATTATCTTTTTTCAAATCTCGCAGGGTAAGTGGAGGAGGGTTAGTTGGAGGAGCAGCCATGTTTAGGGCGACCCTCTGGTTCCGGGTGTGCACACATGATGGTTTGTTGTGAAGCACATCCTGAGCGGAACCGTTGTCTCCCGATCCCTATGGATTTGAATCTTCTTTGGCTTCAACCATGGGGTTGGCCTCTATGGAATTGATGGATTCAAACCGCGGGGTGGAGGGGATGTCATCCTCCAGATAGGAAGTGGATCTCCCACTTCTTTTACTGGTCTTCCTTCTTCCGTCCTGGGATTCCTTTCGGGCTTCTTGACAAAGGGTGATGTAGAGAGTCCATTGATGCGACCTTACGATATGCCTTCCTCTTGAAGGGGATGATGATTCAAAAGACGGGATAGGGTAGGAACCTCCTCTTATGATTTTCCTCCCTAGACGAGAGAATACAGATTCTCGTGGGGGAGGTTGTTGTTGAGGTGGTAAAAATTCCCCCATCCCTTAGGGATGGGGTTGGTTCCGTTCCCTGGACGTTGAGTCTCTTCCCATATTTATGGGTCTTACGGGGGCATTTGTTGTTAAAAATGCCCCCAGCCTTGCAGGCTGGGGTTGACCCTAGATTGCGGTAGTGGCTGCCGCTATTGCTACCTACCTGATCTCGCGCTTCCCCATTCGGGGGTGAACTGGATCCGATACTGAGTTCAACTATGTATCAATCCCCTATGGGGAGGAAAGCAATGACTACTGATTGGCCACCCTTAGGAAAGAGGCCTACCATATGATTTCGGTGGCCTGATTTAGGAGTTTGTGAATGGATTGTTCCCGTCAGGCCTGATGCTTCTAGGACTTACTCAATGCCTATCTCTGTTGGGTGCGTTGCCTTTCCTGAACAGGGGCCCCGCTCGATTGCTGTCTTGATGCGATGATGTTAGAAAACACTACGCCAAACTGGTTCTTCTGGGTGGGGAGCGGAGTGAAATGCAGAGCTCCATATTCTACCCATCCCCTGATATGGACTACCATCAGGGAGTCGCCGATGAGGCGGTGCAACTGGTGCAGTGCACAGAGGTAGGCTAACTCGGGGTTTCCTTTTCTCCACTCAGATCGCGGTTTCCACGCCGGAGGAAGAGCTTACAAATCTATGTGACGTAAGAGGTATTCTATTTCCTTGACATGATCTACATACCCATCGTAGGGAAGTAAGGTTGATTTCAACCGGCGGAGGGTTGTCCATATGTTGGAGCAGATGTCGTGCATGCATTCTTCTGACAACATTCTGGGTATGTCGAATTGAGAGGTGGATGTGGGCCAAAACATAATTGGTATATCATCTCTGGTCAGTTGTTTCCTCAGGTGCAGCGTGTCACCATATTCCTCTACTAGTGATACTTCTACCTGATCGGCCCAAATGATCCACTCACTGATAGCGTGATTGGGGGAAGTGGGGCTGGTAGGTGATGAATCATCATTTGGGCGGTTCCGAGGTGGTTCAAATGATGAACGTTGCCCCAGACCGTCTCTCGATTGAAGAAGGGTGTTACTGGCGACTAACTGGGAATCTGACATACTTGATCCTGGCCTTCTGAGCGCCTCG
This sequence comes from Viscum album, assembly GCA_963277665.1. Taxonomy (NCBI): domain Eukaryota; kingdom Viridiplantae; phylum Streptophyta; class Magnoliopsida; order Santalales; family Viscaceae; genus Viscum; species Viscum album. The sequence goes on along the minus strand of OY728138.1, from coordinate 1,464,357,859 downwards.
GCATATGAGGGATTTTCTATGCTTGATTCAGCAGGGGAGGACCTTCCCGTCAATATGATATGCCACTACGGGGAGGACCTACGCAATGGTGGCTGCAATGGCAAGGACTACCATTACATCTTGACGCCTCACTGCATAGAGTACTTTTGCAGCGCATACACTAGGGAGGACCTCCAAGGCATATTACAGCAAGGGGATGACTTCTTGGCTACGTAGCATTTTTATGGGGAGGGCCTCTGTGAAAACTGCCATCATGGTGAGGATGATCATCTTGGTTTAACGTTCGTTGTGTGTCCTATGGAGGACCTTCAAGACATACCGTGACAAGGGGAGGACCTTCATGTCACTTGGAGCCATTGCGGGGAGGACCTTCACAATGGTGGTCATGGTGGCGAGGACTACCATCACAGCTACTGAAATGGTGAGGACTACCATCACAGCTACCGCAGGGAGAATATCTGCGGGGCACACCCTGAATAGGGCCTTCAAGATGCACCGCAACAAGAGGAGGTCCTTCTCGTTGCTTAACGTCTCTACAGGGAGGACCTCCGTTATCAGAGTGGCTAGGACTACCACTGTGATCTGATGCCCGACTGCGCTGAATATCGTTGCAATGTGACCCCCAGGGAGGACCTTCAGGGTAGGCCACGACAAGGGGAGGAACTTCTTGTTGTGATGAGATGTCACTATGGGGAGGGCCTCCGCAATTGTGACTATGATAGTGAGGACTACAATCATAATTTGTGGTCCCACTACATGGAGAGTGTTTACAGTGTATACCCTAGGGAGGACCATCAAGGTGGACCGCAGTAAGTGGAGGGACTTCTTGCTACTTGATCTTCTGGTCACATGGAGGGTTTCCGTGACTCGCATCAAAAGAGGAGCTCTTGTGATCGATCGTTATAAGCCCGTGGGGGAGGCCCCCACAGGTGCTCTGGGGAGGACCTTCAGAGCTGCTAGTAGCGAAATTTCGGGGAGGACATTCACAACTGCTACTTCCACTCCCGTAATATGGTAATGGGTGGGAATGGTTCTGAGCATTTGATATGTGCTTAGTGGCATTGGGAACCCCAACTTACAGCAGAGCGGAGTCATGAACCCGCTCTTTATTCTTCGACTTCCTTCAGCACATTCAGAATACGTTCTTACTGGAAATGGGGACTGTCTTCTGTTAATAACGGCCTTCACATTTGGTTCCCTTTCTAATTGTGTCTCGTGATGTTTCCAGGATATGCTGACAAACATCTTGACTTTTAGAAGGGATATATTCCTGCTCTGGAGAATCCACCGTGATGGACGGGTGTCCCCCTGTAGGAACGAGTGAAGCTACTGTGTCTGGTTGCCCTTGCGTCGCATAATATGGCCGGAGACCCTCCGGGGCGAGAGTAGGGATGCAGATCTGCTCTGAGGCGGCTATCTCGTCTCTTAGATGAGTTGCCACAATTGGGGAGATGGGCCCACAGGCCCGAGTCCTTGCTTTTGCCGCCGATGAAATTAAATTCTGGAAATTCTGCAAGATACGATCTAGGACCAATACCTGCTCCTCCACCATAGCCAGGATATGCATAGATACATCTTTATTTGGAATGGGTATGAAGTCCCATTCCGATATCAGAGTAGGAATATCCTGCTCCAGTCCTCCGTGAGTCAGTCGGTACTGAAAATTCTCCTGTTTCCGGGGAGGTGAACGAGACTGCCCCTGTACCAGGATATGCCGGTTTATCTCTCTGTTTTCCACCACATCGGGGTGGAGAATGTTACTTTCATCCACAGGGAGCTGGCCCTACATATTTTGGTTTCCCACCGTATCGAGTCGGTGGCCTTTGTGAGCAGGGAGACGTGCCCGCCTATTAATTTCTGCCATGTCTGGGTGGTGGACTTTGTTGATCGCCACCACTTCGAGATGGTAGGCATTAGAATCATCTGCTAGGAGTTGGTCCTACAGGCCTTGGGTCGTCACCACATCTGGGTGGTGGGCTTCACGACCCTGAGCAGGGAGAGGTACCTGCTGGGTAGGTGTCGTCTTGTGTGAGTGACGGGCTTAATGAAGCTCGGTGGGGATGCACACCGGCTCATGTGATGCCGCCATGTCAGGATGGCAGGCTTTGGAGGAGCGGGAAGGTTCATATGCCGGTCCGCGGTACGTCTTCGTGACTGGGCAACAGAGCTCCTCCTCAGGGACCAGGGTGATGACGGGTCCCTGGTTGTACGGCTGCCGCCCTCGTGGGGCGGTCCGAGGGGCCGGAGTTCAGGGAGCATGGGCCTGGATCCTCGGGGAGGCATCCTCCCTAGCGGGAGGAAACTGGGTCGTGGGGTAACCACGACAATGTCTTCTGGTAGGGGCCTCAGAGTAGAACCCCCGTTCGGTGGGGATGAAGTCCTCAGCGTCGACTTCATCTGCCTCCCAAAGATAAGGGAGGTACACATCATCTCGTTCCATAGGGAGACTCCTGAAACGGTTTGAGACGGAAACTGGGTCCGTCTCGGTCTGCCTTCGTGGCCGTTGTTGGGCGGGCGTCCAATAGGCCTTGGCAGATTGGAGGGCGTGCATGGCTGCCTCCCCCGTCGAGAGAGTACTGTTCGAGTGGTACTCTTGGATCTGTGCATATGAGACCCAGCGTTGAAGACGCTCGGTAGGTGACAGGGTCCTCCGTTGGTGAGGATGCTTGGTCATGGCATTGTTGGAAGCAGGTGTCTGCGAGTTCCTTTGGGTGTCCATTGGATCGAAGGGAGTTCTGCTTATCACCTATAAAAAAAATATTTAAACAAATACAAATAGAAAACCCGTCAAAGCAGCATCTCACAATCCCATGCATAACTAACGGCCTTGTTCAGCTCTCCTTGTGAGTATAAGGGGGCACAGAGTGGTATTAGGTTGAATCTTTCATTCCTAGTTAAAGATTCACGTCGGGTTCACCATTTTTTTGTTTTGAATCGGGTTTTGAAACACCCAACGGGCTCCATATCTGATGGTGCGTGGACCTGCATTCCCCAGGCAGGCGTTCGCTGGGTGTTTTGGCCAGAGACGCTTGAGAACTCTCATTGGTCGAGAGGATGGAATGTCAGGCTCATCGCACCCTTTGGGGGGGGGATAATTTCCTATTCCGGGACTCTCTTAAAGATTTTAGACGTGTTCATATGTTCGTGAATATTTGGTTTATACACAAGCATTGTATCCATAGATTAGTCTTAGTTGGAAATGGTCAGCTAGGAGAAGGGATTTGGAATCATTTTGGCCCAAGATTTACCATCCCTCATTGTATTAATGACTCCAGGGGGATTGGACCTATTGGGGGTGATGCTGGTTTAAGGCCTCATAACTGGGCGCTCTGAAATCTATTGTCATCTAGGGGGGAAAGACAATGGTTTGGATCGAACCCCGGAGATGGGATTCCTACGTATCCCCATGAGAGGAATCATAATCCACGTAGTTCAGTTTGGGATGTCAGAGGTCCGACGTGAACGTGGACCCGGGAGTCTGATGGTGATTGGGATTGAACCTCATGGAGGCTTCCTACATATCCCTATAGCGGGGAATCATAGTCCATGTAGTTCGGGTGGGGCATTGGGGCTTACACTCTGAGGAGGCAAAGGAGAGGATGTCATAGTCGATGCTTATTCTAATCCCACGTGAGTCATGATCACTGTGAGAAACAAGATACAGTAGGGACCAGATGGTCACGTCGCGAATGGTGCGTCCGTGGGAAGTGGAGTGGGGCTTATGCGTTGAGCAGTCCAGAAGGTTGGGTCTTACTTCGAGATGGATACCCATGGTGATAAAGCCCAGAGGGAGAGGGACTTGGCTCCAAAAAAGAACAGAGCAAAACCCTTCCCCACTACATCCTTCATTGGCTAGGGCCATGGGGAAGTATGGAGGTTCATGGGGGCTTCCTTCGGATGGGTATCCTGCCACTCCCCGAGAGAAGGGAGACGTGCCCCAGTCCTAACAAGTGGAGGTGCAGAAAGGGGACCCCCGGGCTTGGACCCTGCACTACCATGGGTATGTGGACCCAGGAGTGACTCAGGAACCCGCTCAAGGGCCGGGGAAACCCCTTCGCCCCCGCCTATCGGGGGTATGTGAACACAAAGTGGCGCACTGATGCGTCGGAAGATTTAATCATACAGGTTTGGTGGCTTCGGTAGAGGCCTTGGTTTGAGGCCGATGAATAGGACGATGAAGGGGTTACAAATGATCGGATCGAGTTGGAAGGATTTTATCTGTCTTGGTGAACAGGAACACCAAAGGGGTTGGCAGACCGCATGGGTTCATGAGGAGTGGAGACCTTCATGTAGGAGGGTGCTACATGGTTGGAGAGGTCGTCCATGAACCAAGGTGGTTCGCAGACTGATTGGAATCCCGCGTTACCGAGTGGTACACGGCTTCGGGTTCGGCCCGCGTACCAGGTTGGTACGCGGTGGAGTCCATGTGAGCAGCGACGGATGGGGGCATCACCAGTGGAAGGTTCATTGGTAAGGGCTTCACCCGCGTAGGAGGGTGCTACGCGGTGTGCTGGGTCGAAGAAGGGGCATAAACTCCCTGGTCCACAGGGAGTACATCCGCGGATGGGCCATGGATCGCGGTTTTTATTTTTAAGTTCACGGTTCGCCAATTTATTATGCATTCTTTTTTTCTTTATTAATTCGTTCCCAGTTTTATACCTGTTCTGGTTTGCGAATCGGAACTTCGCTGTTTCGTGAAACCCTAATCTTCTCCCGGAATCCTTCCTTCAAAAACCTTCCACCTGAATCTGCTCGATCTCCTTTCTACAATCTTCGATCTTCCATCTTTTCCTTGATGACCTTTTATAGAGGGGGAGAAACAGTGTATCTGTGGCCATGAGACACCTTTTTCAGAGGCCCATGACCAAAAACCCGGTTCATCGATGAATCTGTCAATCCGCAACTCACGGGGCATTGGATGCGCCTCATATGTGAACCAAAGTGGTGTTTGCGACTGTGAAGGGACTTCGCCTTTGTTCCGGGAACGACGGCGCACGCAGTCCGTGGATGATTGGTGTGCTCCGCGGTTGGGGTGGTTCAGGGCGATGAACCGGTCTGGCGCTCATCCTGATTCACGCACGTGGAGGGTTTTCGCCTCCATCTCGTGAACAAGGCTGGTCTGCAGAAGGGTCGGCTCACAGGAATGGCTGCGAACCACCTAGACCAGTTCATGGACAGGTTGGTCCTTCGCCAATTTTGAGTCTTGGCCTCCTTCATTTTCCCAATTCTTCGAGGGAAATTGGGTAAAATCCTCTCTCAAATGAAAAGGATTCCTAATCTCCTTTTCAGATTTTTCAAGACCCTACACCAGGTTAGACCATTTTACGAAAACAACCGTAACTTCCCAACCATGTGTCTGTTCGATGATTTATTTGTGGAGTTGGGACCATTTTGTTGAGTTAGTATTTTTAGATAATCTATGTGAGTTTTTCTAGAAGATAACATATTACCTAATTTAATGAGGAGCTGGTTATCCCATAATAAGAATAGTACAAGTGGAATCCTATTATTGGTTGTGACCTCAAGACTACGTGACTTTGAGACTACATGACTTTGAGACTATATGACTTTCTGAGGCTATGTGACTTAATGATACTATGTGTCTTACTAAGACTACATGTCTTACCAGGACTACGTGTCTTATCAGGAGTGAGTGTCTCATTGGAACTACATGTCTCATCGATACTGGGTGTCATGTGGACTACGTTCGATAATCCTTCTATTTGTGCTATAAACTTATACATGTGTGAGCTGATAGTATTATTCTTTTGTGGAATGCTTCATGTATTTCATTATGGTATACTTCATTTATTTATTTTTGGTATACTCCATGTATTTGTTTGTGGTGTACTTCATGTATTTCTTAGTGGTATTCATTTATAGTTTTAGGGTGTCCTACTCAGTAATGTTTTACTCATCCCTGCATGGGCTTTGTCGACACATGTCGTTTCTTGTATAGATGATCAATGCATTGATGAAGTCCAAGGTGGACCAAGAAATGGTAGTTCTTAGAGAGACTAGACTATCGGGGTGTGCTCCTACAACTTCAGACAATAGTCCATGTACCTACCCTTCAGGTAGGGTTTTCTACGGATGAGTTTGAGGAACTTGTACTTTCACTTTTCCAGACTCCTTTTTTGGTGGGCTTGTATTCTGTCCCAATTTAATTTTCAGTATTCTACTATCGTATTATTTTGTTGGTATCTTATTGGTATGCGTTCTTGTTTACTTAGTGTTTTACATTTCATAATTTTGGGCTTGGAGATGTGTGTATGTGTACAGGAACTTAAGAAAACATACCCTAATTATTTTAAAAAATTAATATAATGTTTTTGGGATTTTTTGAAAAACATTGTTTTTTAATAAATAATTAATATTAAATATTTTTGTTAAACTATCATTTATTTTATTTAAATAAATCAATTTAAAAGAAAAATTATGTTTTGAATTTATTTTTAAAGTAAATAAGTTCAATTTTAATAGAAATAATCTAAATAATTCTATAGGAATTTGTAGTATATTTCAATTTTTTATAAGTTTATTTTTAATCTTAAAAAAGAATTTTTCTGAAAACTATTCTTAGGTGCATAATGTTTTTACATTTTAATTAATTAAGATGTTACCTAATGATGAATAATTTAAATTAAATACATATATTATATATATAATTATATCAATTTTAATTCATATAATGTTGATTAATAGTCATAGAGTTAATGTAAGATCATCTTATGCTTAAAAATGTATTTTCCCAAAAAAATCATTTTTCATCACATTTTAGGTGTTTATTTTTATTTTTTTCAGTCATATAAATTTCATCATGAAAAATGGATTAAATATTTTGAAATTACCAGGTTTAAATTTGATTAATATGATCCTTTTATTTTTTTCTGTATGAATAATAATTATGGTAAATAATTATAACCTTGGTAAAAGGGACATCTGGTTAACTAAGGTTAAATATAATATTAAAATGTGTTAAAATATACCTAAAACTTGAATTTACACTATAGGATGAGTTTATTTCATATTTAATTATCTATTTTTTGAATTTATGGTCAATTTTATCATTTTTTCTTTGATAACAACCTATATAATATTTTAAGTAAAGAAAAATATAAAATGTCACTCTCTTACTTTATAATTTCTCATATATGTACACGTAGGGATACAATTTTTTTGAACAAATATTAAATATTTTACTGAGAATAATTAGATTATTTTTATGATTTTTACCCATTTTTAATTTTTATTAATTATATTATTACCTTAAATTCTTATAAAACACTGACACGGTTCTTGTGCAAGTAGTGGAAAAAATAAAAAGAAATAATTTAAAAAAAATTAAAAGCAATGTATTTAAATAAATTACGGTTCAAAAATAATTTTATAATCAATACTAAATAATGTATTATTGATGTTTAAATGTATTATATTCAAATTACATTGCATTATTAATGTATTTAAAGTCTAATTATTTGAATAGTTTTTAAAATGACTATAATAGTACATAAGGTTAAATAATATTTTATTATATTATTCAAAAATTATGAAAATAGTTAAATATTTCAAGTATTATGATAAATTGTATAAAAGGTTATCTTTTGGCCTTATAAGTAAAATTATAACCCTTTAAGATTGAAAAATTTATTACCATGATTAAGGTTATAATTGATTAACAAAGGGGTTAAACCAAAGGATAAGATTTAAAATATCACATAAAACTATCCAAAATTTATTTGTTGAAGTTATTCAAACCATATCATATATTATATTTTAAATTATTTCAACATGGTTCCACTTTCACCTGAAAAATAATTTATTATATTTAAATCCTTTTATTAATTCCATGTGTGTCATTTCATTCTATTATAGAATGACACCCTTCCTCTCATTTATTTACACTACTTTGACACTTCTAAATTGCATAAAAACTACCAAATTTTATTATAAAATTCCCAAAAAATTAATTATAGGTGATTTAATTCTTAAACTCCCATTATAAGGGTCCTTAATATGAGATCTAAATGAAACCTGCCGAAGGATCGGTAATCATCTTACACAATCTCTTTTGATTTATTTCTTCTTATACTTACTTTAAATTGGTGGTATTCATCATAAAATAATAAATTAATTATTATCAATATAATGAAATATCATTTTTATTAATTAAGCGCCATTATCCAACCTCTTTTCAAACAAATGAAAAATCAATGTATCTCTTGTACGTACGAGTAGACTACCACCTCCACATGGAGATATATTTTATTTTCCACCACCATCATTAATGGTTTGTAATTATGTTGGGTTTAATTTTTATATATGAAATTTATGACATAGTTATATTTCTATAAATATAATAGCATATTTACATTTTACCATCCCATTCGTTGTAAAATAATAACACTGCTCGTGCACATGTATGGACTGCCACCTTTATAAAGCAATGAGATTATTCTTCATTTCCACTTTACATGGATGGAAATAAGGATAGATATAATGAATATACATTTTATATTGTATATGATAATTATTTTATAATGGTGAATTAATATTTAACTTTCTTTCATTCCAACTATCGAAAAGTAGAAACATTACTCTTGCATACGTACAAATTTCATTCTCCATAAAGTCATGTAATTCATTTTTCATCATTAATTTATATAAATAATTATAAAAGTGCATATAAAAGATCTATATGATACATATTTTTTATTCTATACATTATTAATACGTTATAATGGTGAAATAACCATATCTATTAAACTAAAACATGAATAGAAAATAGACTAGCGTTCCTCTGACAGTTTATTTTAATGATGAAATTTGAAATAAAAGGGTTATTGAAAAATATAAAATAATGAAAAATTGTAATTTATGAATTAATATGGTTTTAAAATATATGTATAATAAATATATATTTATTATACAGGATATTTTCAGGCATACAAAGAAAGATGGAACTTCAAGTATGGGTTTCCCATCTCACTTTTATTTTTCTGAGACATATTCCATATTCACTGTTTGTTTATATTATGTGGGGTATTTATTTTTAATTAATTTATTTTATGAAATGTATCCTTAAAATTATTTGGATTTAAAAATCCAAAAAATTCACTCTCTTTCATAGTGTTTTGATTCAAAGATTACCAACACAGTAAGGGTACTTTGTCTAAATATTGTTTCATTGAGACATGTTTGATATTATGCACCTATTTATGTTTATGAGGTATATATACTACCCATTTAACATGTTATATAATGAATATACTTATATTGATGATATTTAATGTTTGGCTAGAAATTATTCTTTAATGTGGTTTATTTTTTAGAAGTTACCAAAGTTGTAACATATTTCAATCCCATTGTAATGGGGATTATATATTATTGAATTTTTATTGAAGAATTTAAATGACACTTCGTCTATTATCCCATTAATTTCTTCCTTTAATCTGTTTATTTTTGTAATTTTTATGTTTTTGTACCATTTTTCACTCTTTGGAACTCAAAATGATTTATAAAATGTTTTTTAGAAAAGCCGACCTCATTTCTCCTCTTTGGATTGGAAAAAATTTTACTTCCATATCTACATTTTCTTAAATGTTTCCAAAAATATATTTATTATTACTCAATTATTGTTTAAATTCGTTTTCACACATTTTGTTTACTAAAAAAAGGTTTTTAAAATAATCTTTTTATTTTATTTTTTGAATTATGTACTTTTTACTGAATATGCGAACAAAATCACTATTTAAACAATTATCGAATGAACATAGTTTACCTCCATCATGAACTGTCAATGATTTTAATATTAATTTAAATTTTACTATGTTTCATTTCAAATAAAATCCTTTCCTTCATATTTTTGAAATATTGGGATTTTAAACAAGTGATTTCAAATTGAAAACTGTACTTTCCTCAAGAAATATTCCAATGATATTTTAATGAAATATTTTATCTCTGATAACTTTTTTTGATGTAAATTATTCTTTACTAGGGATATAATCTAATGATACCATCCTTATTATTTCTCTATATGTTTTATGATTATGAATAAGACATGTTTATAAAACCAATTTACTATTGATGGGTTATGCTATGATGAAATGATGAAATGATTAGGAAAAGTGTTTTCTTTTCAAAAGATATGATATGATGATAACATGAATGTTTTGTGATGTCATAGAACACATGTATTCCGTTTTAATTATTTTATGGGTGGGCCTAGAATTGTAATGCACTCAAATTCATTGGGAAAAGATTGATATCTTATGATATAGTAAGAACTGGAATGGGGAGTAAGCCTATTTTAGTAAGGGACTGTGTCTACTATAACAGTCTTGGGAGTAAACCTTAATTAAGTATATGATGGAATGAAGAGTGAATCCAATCCACTATAATAATCTTAGAATTTATCCTTAACTATGTAAATGATTTTTTATGCTTATGTGTATTCCAATAACATATGTCTTATGCTTATGATATGTTCTCGTAGGTCATGATTGATTATTGATGACTCCTAACACTTATGTCATATGGATTTATATTGAAAAAAAATTATTCAATGATTCATGATTAAATATATTTTAATTATTGGTCATGATTATTATAAGTTACGATCATATTATAATTCCCTAATGCTTGTCTTATTCTTTCATATGATCATCGATTGATATATCCTATATTTTTCCTTATTGAGCTTCTGATCTCACCCATTATTATGTTTACTTCTACCCAGGATAATATAAAAGTTTTTTGTATGATGTGTCCAATAATAGTGCTACCTATTAGAATGTTAGTGGGAGATAATAGAAATATTTTATGTACGAGTTTTGTATGTATACTTGTTTGAAAATACACTATAAATTTATGGCTATGGTGTGGATCATAATGTTATGTGATGCATATATATCTAATAAGATGTAGTATCTATGTATGAAAAGTATGGGTCACTATAGTATTTATTGATCATTGGACTTATGAATACCTATGTAGTTATTTTGAAAATAATCCTTTGGAGCACTACATAATGGTATGAATTTGGAAAATTATAGTGGTATGTAAAGGTAATCTAGGAATTATACTGACTATTTAATGGTCATTAATACCAATATAAAAGTTAATATCATAATGATAAGTACTATTTAAAGGTAATTTATCTATATGTGTAAATATATTTGGATTCTCCATCAAGGTAAGTCATGAAAATTTCATTATGTGTAAATGTAACATGATCCATCTACAGAGTGTCTTGCACGAAAAATACAGGATCGATGAAAATAATTCTGATTTTCATGCATCTTTATTCCTATATAGAGTTTTAAAATGATTTTATTATGGAGATAATTAAAATAGGAACATGTTTTATTTCCATATATCATGATGAAAAAGGAAGGTAGAGCTCATGAGTCTTTATCGGAGTTTTTTGTGAGACATGAATAAAATAAAAGACTAAAAAGTAAATATTTTCAAAGGTTGGAGATTTTTTAATTTTAAATGCCAATATTTATGTAGATATAATTTTTAAATTTTATGAAAATAATATTGATACGATGTGAAAAAGAAGATGACTTGATGCTACTTTATAAATTCATGAAATATATATTCTATAGATATAGGATTTTGGAATGGTGTTTGATAGTGTTATTATAAGGAAGATAATATCTATGTCAATAAGAAGAACTGATAATGCATCTAAGTTCTAAAAAGATAGGTTTTAGAGAAAAGAGAGAAGGATAAAAACCAAAGAAACCATTGTTAAAAAATATATAATAATAAGAACATGGAAGAGAAGAATACCCATGTGAACCCAACTTTATGTGGAAATGGAATATGGTATAAGAAATTGGTGACTTTCATTCGTGTGTATAGAGAATAAAGGATACTGTTTTGTGCATTCATGTTGAAAATGGAAAGAAGGTGTAATTTATCTAGTGAAAATTTAAGAATAATTAGAAGGGTAACATTCATGATTTTTTGTAAGTAAGATAATGAATAATAGGAATACCCAATCAACACCATGAAAACGTTAAGTATCAACTTGTAGAAAACTATGTTATTCATCCAACTAACTTCAAGAAGCTTCACACTATTGAGAGGTAGTATAAAGATACAATGGGAGTCTATGCTTGGGTTAGGGTTTTATTAGCCCAAATGATTTAGTATTGTTTTATGTCCTCTCTTACAAATTTTAGGGAACCACACTTAGGGCTTCAGTTACTCATTGGAAAACCCATTATAATTGGTTTTTCATTTAGTAGAAATATGTGTATCAGTCACTCCAAAACATAAAAGAACTATATACTCTTATTGTTTAGTGAACCTTAATAAAATAATTTATTCCATCATTTATATTCTTACATCTACTTTAATATGTAAAGCTGAAAAAATGATAGAATTGAGACCCTAATTATTCAAATAGTTAAAGGGGAAACAAGATAAAATTATCAAAAAGACACTAAAAAAGATTCATCATTCACTTCTTAGTGTTGATTATATACCAATGTGATCATATAGATACTAGAAATTATTTTTGTGGAATTTTTTATGATTTTAAAATCTAAAAACAAAGCTAACTCAAAAAGAGTAATGTTTTCCTCAATAGACAAATATGAAGTGATGATTAAAGAGTTAAATAAAAGGCTTGTCACAACACTTGGAGTAACAACACCTTGATGTGGGAAAGTATTTTCGATATAGAAAAACTATTGAAAGAATGGATTTGGTTTTTAAATCATTGAAATTGATAAATTTATAGCCTAGAACTTTATGAAATTTAATTTAGAAGACAAATATTACCCAACTCGTGATCTAGATTTAAAAGTGGAAAACTTTTACTTAATGATTTGGGGTAATTATATATATAGTTTAGAGTGTGACATATAATATAATCATAAAAATATAAAGTACATATTCTCTTAGAATTAAATCAACATTATCAAATCCCATGACTGCTCAATCCATTACCATCCTGAAAACATAAACATTGAGGTATATATATAAGAAAAAAAGATCATGAAAATTTATCCATAATAAGTTTTTAAAGGGATCCAATCTTATTAGACATGATAATGATGTACATGGAAATCATTAAATAAGGTATGACATCATACCATTCTCAAATTTTTATTCAACCATCTATATTGGATAATATTAAGGAGGATTAGAGGGATGGTATAGAGATTTCAAATAATATAGTAGAAATCAGTAATGGGAAAATCTCAGAGTTCAGTAATGAAAAAGACAGAGTTATAAGATGTATGATATGATTATGTATATCATATAATCCTAAGATAAATAAAGAGATATTTTATAATTCCTTTATCTCATTATTTTCCATCTATTGAAGAATCATAAAGATGGGTAGAGATCTCTAAGAGCACTTCTGATGGGGTCATTTGATGAATAACTTTTTTGAATATACATTTAAGTGTTAGTGTTCCAAAAAGTTGTGGAATAAAAGTAGAAGTCCAAGGGGATTATGTAACCCTTACCCTTACCAATATGAAAATATAAGAACATCACCATGAAATTTATCACACATAATCTAAATAAATATAAAAGAGATAATGTCAAATGAGTTTTGGTAGGTTTTCTTATAAATACACCTTAGATCATCACTATTTGAGAAGACTTATAACATGATCAACATTCCAAGATATATATTATATTAGTGGTGTGGTTTCATGGAATATCACTATTGATTATATCTGACCGCGATACAAGGTTCACCTTAATGTTCTAGAGGAACCACTATAAGTAATTGAACACTCAAGTAAAATTTAGTATGTTACATCATACTCAAACAAATAACAAAAATGAATGGTTTATTTATACTTATAAGAATATAATTATAGATTTCTATATATAATTCAAAGTTGGTTGAGAATAACACCTTTCTCTAGTAAAGTTCTGATAATACAATAACCTCAACTCATGAATTTACATGGCTCAATATAATTCCCTCCATTTAATGAAATATATAACATTAACCTTTTGAGATAAAGTTGATGATATGAAACTATTGTGACAAGAATTGGTAGAAAATATGAAAGTGAATGTCAAGTCCATTAAAAAACACATCAAATGAGTACAATGTTGATAGAAGAACTATGCCAGGAATCATCAACATGACATAATTTTTATCATTAGGGATAAATTATTCCTTAGAGTATTTCCATTGAAGAGAGTTATGATGTTTTATAAGAATGTAAAGATATATCCCAAGTATATATAGCACATTAAGATTATTGATCATGTTTTTGTTATAGACTATCAACTTTCAATTTTACCATACTTATCTTAAGTTAATTATGTGATCCATATAACCCTCGTGAGGAATAAAATATAAAGTCCCATGCATGTTTTAAATCAAGAGGTTGCACAATTGGATATTGATATCTTTTATGAGGAGAAACCAATTAAAATATTGTGTTTTAGAGGTAAATTATTATAAAACAATGCCATTTCTATTGTCAAACTACTATAGAGAAATCATCATTACAATTATTCAACATTGGAAGGTGGGGATATAATAAAATAGAATTAACATCATATATTTTCATCTTAGGGTTTGATTGGAAATTTTGAGGATGAAATTTATAAAAAGTGTAAGAATATAATGACCCAAAAAATATCAAATATAAAACATTACTATCTCTAAATATATGTTTGATATAATTTGTAGTATAAATCATACACATTTCATAATAAAAACAAACAAAATTTTATTTTTTAGCATAAAAAAATACATAAAAATAATACATGTACTCTATAAAATTGAAAATTGTACATTGAGGTAATAAACACATAAAAATAATAAAACTAGAAGGTGAAATTTTGGTGCATATTGGTCTCTTGGAATTATCACAAACATGAAATAAACTATAAGAATAAAAACAAAATTATGACAAAGATTCATATTTTAAAATATAAATCACTTTGATAGAAAATCGAGTAAATATATAATGAGGAAATAATAGATATTTATAGGAAGAATAATAATTATATAAATGTTTGATTAACAGAAGACCGTTAGAAAAAATAATAGATTATTGAAATGATATCCTGATAGATGATATTAATAAAATTAATAAAAAATAATATTTACAACGAGTAAAATAAGTCAATATAAATATTATAATTCTCTAAAATTATTTCTCAAATGGTATAATTTATAAATAAAGTAATTATGAAGTTTAATAATTTATGTTTTAACTTATTTAGTATCATATAAATTTTATGTAAAAATTTAATAAATTAATTATAAAACTGGTTTTGTTTAAATATATATAATAATTAATTATGAGTCCTATAATAACTAATAAATAATAATAAATATAAATTCAATCACTCATAGTAAAAAACGAACTATTTACTCTAGAAAAATTATTATTCTCATGTATTATGTGATTTTATTTAAATTTATAATTTATAAATTTTAAGATTTTAATTTTCTAAAAATTTAATTTTTATAATATTCATGTTGAAATTAACTCAAAATGAATTTTTGATTATTTTTTGAAAAAATTATATTTATAGTTAATCATAAAAAATATAGTTTCTATAAATACTAAAATTTTTATGACATCATCATGATATAATTTATATTCCAAAATTTTTGAAACATTTTTTGTGGATTAAAATTCATTTATTTAGAAAAAATAATTCTTTTAAAAATAAAAAAAAATTAATTTCTAAAACTATTGCCCAATTTTCAAAACCTAAGTTGTATTTTTTATGAATAATTTTTTTAATCATTAACTAGTATAAAATATATCCTTTATTTTTTTGGTTGCTTATATTAAAATATAATATAAATATTTATATTTTAATTTTACACTAATAAAAGTCATAATAATCAACACTTAATATTCATTATGCTAAATAAAAAACAAAGTAAAATCCAAATTATGAAATACACCTAGTTATATAAATACCACTCCATCAATTTCTCCCCACTTCAAAAAAACATTACTTTACATATATCTTCTGAAATAAGACTCTAAACTCTCCCAAATTCATTTTTAAGGCTTCTATGTGACCAAAAATCTTTCCTCTTAAGGATTTACACTAAATCTAAGAGGCCACCCATGGTACGAGTATAGGGTTTCAAAACCCATGTTCTCATTTCAATTCCCCTATTAACCATTAAATAATATAATAAATCATAAAAAATTCATTAATTATTTTTAATAAACCTTTATATATATATATATAACTATAACATTTACTAGTTTACTTAATATTTTTAAAACTTTCGTAAAATATCATTTTAACCATGGTATATTTATGGTATCTAAGTGATTGATGATGATCTATTTTTTACTTATGCCTTTCAATGATATTATTTAAAATATATTTTAGTATTTAATATAAAAATATAATGAAATAATTCAATTTTTATGGGTTTTAATTATAAAATAGGCATATTAATATTGATACTAAATGTACGTAAAGATTTGAATTTTTAACCATAAAAAACAACTTTACCAAGGAAGATTCATAGAATTTTTATTGATCATCTGATATTAAAATCAAAAACTTATGTAATTATATAAACTATATAAATTTAAACATATGGTGATTTTTTAACCATTGGTTGGTAGAATTTGGTCATTATGATTACATTAAGGCTGTTTTGAAACTACGAATTGAACAACCTCAAAACAATCGATAAAAACAATATTAATTTAATAAATGAAATAATAATGATAAAAATGATTTTTTTATGTTAATTAAATATGAAAAACGTTAATAATAAATTAAATAATTAATGTAAAATGACTTTTTAGGAGCTTATTAGAGCATATGAAGCAATCCAGGGCTCATACCCATATGAAACGTAAAAGAGAATTCTTTCCAGTATATTTTGTTTTTTTCTAAATTCTCCTTATACTATTCCCCTACCTTCATTATTTCATTTATGGAAAAAAATATTTTATTTTATTTTGATTATAACAATAATTCATCCAATATTATATATTCCCTTATTGTTTGGGTATTAACATGACTCATCATGACTAATACTTTTAACATCATTATAAAACCTATTTCTTTATCATGAGATTATTTCATGTTTATACTTGATTTATGTTTCTTTTCTATGTTTTACACATATGTATTATGTATTAAGATGTAAAAATTGGTCATAAATTATATATCCCCCAAAATAAATTAGTAAATAATTACACCTCCTTAGACACTATACGTATTACAGGACCAGTGAGCCCATCAGATTATGTTATTTTGTCTTGGTAGTGAGAGTTGACTTTTGATTACATATATTATGTTTGTTCCAAATTTATTTGTATCTTATGATTACCATTATATTTTGACAACTTTTCTCTTATTCCATATTTCTGTGTGATGGTTTATGATCTACCCATTTATTAACTCCATGTTATTTGTATTGGATCTTATGATTTTATCACCCCAAATTTACCTTGTTTCATCCTCTTATGCTGATTTATGGTTCACCCATTCTTTTATGTATGTCCCAAGGATATCCCATACTTTGATAGGAATATGGGGAGCTCAAGGAATAATATATTAAGATAGAAATAATGATGATGTAGTATATTTAAATTTTTTTGTATTATGTATTTAATTCCACAAGACCTTGTACCTATATATTTTTGGTGTGTTTTATTGATTTTATGTTATTTTTTTGTAGTAATATATTTAATATATTAATGTCATAATAAATACAATGCTTGATTTTAAATTCAAATTCTATGTAGAAGTTATTTCATCTTCAATTCTATTTCAAAATAAAGAATCCATGTAAATAATTTTTCAAATAATTTTAATACATGAGACTCATTAATCAAATCAATGAAAATAATAAAATAATTTCTTTAAATTATTCATATTTTCTTGATTCTATATTAAGAGGGAAATCATAAATATATAATGAATAAAAAATGGGAACCTTAATTTTTCAACCAATTATAATTCTTTATATCTTCTCTTTTCAACATTATTCTTCCCATGAAATTTCATGAAACATGATTCTCCCTCCACACTTGTATATCATTTATAATCTTGAAAAATACTATTATTAAGGTAGGAATGGAAAATTAGTATTGAAATATGGCTCTTGAAGGACCCTAGACCACCCTAATATAGGGGGGGGGGGTGAATCAGGGTGTCAACATTTTATCTTCTTCACTGGATCTTGTTGCCACATTGGTAGAAACTTGTTTAAACCTGTATGATAAGTATGTGTAGTAATTAAAACATGTAAAAGGGGAAAAACACTTTTCAATTGGTTCACCACTAAGGGCTAAATCCATGGAGCATACACTGATAGGTTTCCAGTCATAAAAAATTCTACTAATCTACACTAGCTGTGGATTACAAAGGTTTGGGCCCAGTCACTCAATCCCAGGAACATTGCCTTTATAATGGTTTAGGAATAGAACAATACTTCCCTCAGATCACTTCCATTAACTCCCCCTAGCTCTCTGACTTGGGAGAGGTCTCACTCAGTTTATCGACTTGAAGGTCACTCCAACAGATTGGCATGAAAAGCCTTTGTCTCTATTTAGCATGAGACACTGCATACATCAATGTCCTGAATTGATACCCTTTTATATTAAATTTTCTCTTTCACTGCAATTACTGAATGCAGTAGAACTTCTTCCCATTTTATTTTCTAGAATAAAAAACTCCCTTTATGATGTTTTCATTTCCAAAAATTGTCCCTGATTTTGGAGGCTGTCTCAGATCTGTGTACTACACTTTCACTCCGTACCACACCTGGTTTGCATACTGCACCTATTTTTTCTACCACCCATGCTTGGCATACAATGCATGATATTCCTACCACCTTTGATCAGCATATCGCTCCTACTCCACGCACTGCCACTGCTAAGCATACTGCGCCTGCTCCACGTACCACCCCTGCTCCACATACCACGCTTACTCCGCATAGCGCCTCTACTCCGCATACTATTTCTGCTCTGCATACTGTGCCTGCTCTGTACACCGCGCCATCTCTGCACACCATGCCTGATCCATGCACTACCTCAGTGTACCACCTCTGGATACCGACTCTGCATACCTCCTTTGAGTTCTGCCTTCACGTACTTCCATTCATGTACTACCATTGTGTACCAACTTCATCCTATGCAGAATCTATCCTACGTACCACTTTCGGACTTAGCCAAGATCTTCTCCAATGATGGTATTTTCATATAAAATTCATGATACCTTATTTATGGGATTATAACTCGTTATATACTCAAATAACTCCACAAATTTTACTAATCTATTTTACCCAAATTTTCAATGTGGGAAAATATTCACCGCATACAAAACTCCATCCACATACAATGTGCCTCCACCGCGTACAGTGACCATCAGATGAACTATGAACCTTCACCATGTATTGTGTGTCTTCCGGTCCACATACTGCATCTCTTCCACCAAGTTTGAGCCATTCTATGTGCCGCAACTCCTTCCATGGCGAACCAATTTTGTTACCGTGACCCATTCCACAAACCGTTCCATGTACCTTTCCCGATTACCACATTCCTTGACCATGTACCATCGCTACAAACAATTTTTGGTTATGTGCGCCGCTCCCTATACCATTTCCTCCTTTCACCGCATACCGTCACTATGAACAATTTTTGGTTCTGTGAACCGCTCTGTGTACCGTTTCCGCTGCCAGGTACGCGACTGTGAACCACTACTAGAACATGGTATGCGGTCCATGTTCCAAGGTACGTGGTTTGCTTACTTTTCCAATTTCCTTCATCGTTCTACACCTCATTCACTCTTATGCATAAATATTTCCATTTCCAAAAACAAAATCCCATTTTTGAGGTCCAACAATGTGGTAAACACTAGGAAACGACACCACCTTAAATATATGTTTCGGAAAGAACACCCATGTTAATTCACTGTCATAATTCTTCTTCAACAGTCAAAAAATTTCATCATGAACTCCTTCCACCAAGATATATACTATTTGAATGATCAGTTCCAGCAACATCAGATTCTCCAGGGAAAGTAATACAACTTACCAAACAATGAATATGACTTTCATAATTTTCTCATCTTTGTATGATCATTCTTAAATATTCAAATCCCCACATGATCACTCCTACAATAGTGCATGTCTCTCAATAACTTTGGAGTTCTTCTTCATATCCTTCTTCATTTTTATCTTAATTGATAACTGTTTACAACAAATACAACATTATATAATAAGGTTTGTATGATCATTCTTAAATATTCAAATCTCCACATGATCCCTCATGAAATAATTCATGTCTCTCAATAACTTTAGAGTTATTCTTAATCTCCTTATTCATTTTTATCTTCATTGAAAACTGTTGACAACAAATAAAACCTTATACACAAAGTGGTCCCAACAATCTCCCCCTTTGTATTTTGTTTTTAATACCATAAAGTTCACTTCAAATGAATGTGTCTATATAAAAATTAGAATCATCTCTCTTCCCTTACTTTCATTTCACTTCCCTCCCCCTTATTGACCAGAAATAAAAAGGTAATGGGAAAAGGGTATCAATCCATATTTAAGCAATGTGCCATCAATCATTTCACTCTATGTATACTTGGGGAATGCTTGGTGTAGAAATTAAGATGATTTGATTTATAAAAAAGGTTGTCCATTATTCACTGATCATAATACCACATGAGATAAGAACTCATGTAATTTGTCTTCAAGGGTTTTCCACTTTCATTCCAGGCTGAGTAAATTGAATGTGATAGGGAATAATAATCTGGAAACTCTATCACTCACTTTAATAAACAAATCAAAAACATTCTAGTGCAATTGGAAGGATATGTGACTTTGGGGAAATTCCATTCTTCTTATGTCACTAATTAATTAAGTTACTCCCCTTTATAAAATGATCTTCATTATGAGTAACCAAGGACAAGAGATTGAGAAATGACATACCTTTTACAATGACATGTTCTTCAAGAAATTTCAAGAGTAATTTCATTTAATACCAACTAAAGTTGATACTGATTGAAATAATAACTCTGGAAGATTCTTCATTTGTCTCCCCTTGAAGGGAAACATTCTTCATCGTATTCATCAAGGGTGATCTTTCAGCATTTTAATACTTTAATATCAATTGAATAATATTCCAAGTATAGAAAATTATTCAGCATAGCTATCAATAGTTGACAACATTCACTACTTATTAGGTTCTTCCCCTGAGAGAATGCTTCACCTTCAATTCCCTATATTATTAGCAGAAATACAATACACAAATGATTAAGGGAATAAGGTGGTTCTTCTTTGCTTCATCAATAGGAGCTTCATGGATGAGATTTTTTCTCAACCAAGTTCCTCCATTTACTCTAATATTCATGCTTTCACATATGAACATATGTTCTTATCTGTGTTGATATGGCATGGATCTCTTCTCATTATCTTCTTCTTTGCGTAGAGAGTTGTTCTTATTAATAGCCATCATGAATGATACATTCTTACTAATTTTAAGGATTTATACTTGATCTGGTATCAAGGTCATACAACCTTTTAAAATGTGACCGGATTTCATACAGATCTTACAAAAACATCTTAACACATGTTTTTCTTTTAGTTTCCATTCTCTCATGTACTTTATCTTTATGAAGTTAAAGTTTTCTTATTCCGTTATCACTATAATTTTCTTTTTCATCTTCAAGTTTCTTTATTGTTTTCAAATCTTCTGGCCAGATGGCCGACATGTCATTTGTAACTATTGTAGAAGGTCTGGATCTTTTACACGGGTTCATCTAAGTGCCATTCCTCTTAGTTTATCTTTTGGATGAATTGACCTTAAATTTCATGGATCTAAATCTAAGGTCTTATCAT
This sequence comes from Viscum album, assembly GCA_963277665.1. Taxonomy (NCBI): domain Eukaryota; kingdom Viridiplantae; phylum Streptophyta; class Magnoliopsida; order Santalales; family Viscaceae; genus Viscum; species Viscum album. Next base: position 1,464,336,015 of record OY728138.1, on the reverse strand, counting down.
CTTTCATACTTGATATCTTCTTGGGGAAATTTGTGTTCACAATATTCTTCTGATTTCTTCCCAAGGTAGCTACTTCATACTTATCTGGAATCAGAGGTCTTATTTTCTTATCAAAAGTGAAGGTATGCTGATATGGGAATGTACCTACCTTGTGACCACTGTCGTTGCATACATCACAGACGTTATCAAGCATTCCAAATCTGTTTGCAGTAAATAGATGATTCTATACCTATTGATGTTAATTCTTATTTTCGGTATTTATTCCCTTTGATATAGGCTTTATCTATGATTTTTCATTTAAGGGATTTTATGAACAATCCAGTGCACAATTCCCAAATCTGTAGTAGTACCAACACTGACCCAGAAATCATTCCTTCTTTATATCTTTTGTATAAGGTTATTGGAACTTCTTCTTAATGTGCTGTGCTCTATCTGGGGATCTATCTTCTACATTTTTCTTCTTATCCACCCTATCCATGGTGGTAGGATTATTCTTCTCACCTTTCCTTATCCATAATTGTTTATGATTTTTCTTCCAACCTACAATTTTTTGTAGAAACATATTTAGAAACAATAGTACAAGTTTGTAAGGATGGTACCCTTACTTTCTCAGCTGCTTGCGATAGATCAGTGAGTGATGTCATGATCTTCTTATCAAATTTTGGAGGTCTTTTGATAGTTGAATACTCTAGTGAGCATTTTGTACCAGAAACAATTGTTTCATTCTTTTTTGAAGTCTAAATATGTTAATTCTCAAGATTAGCCAACTTAGCATCCAATTTTAGACATTGCCTATTGAGAAAGGCCTTATGATCTTCAATCATAGTCATATTCTCTTTCAGAAGACTTCTTCATTCAAATTTTTTTTCCTCATGCAACATCATTTTATTCTGAATCAATTAGTCATGTTCTATGATCTTCTTGGATATCCCTTCCATTTGTAGACCCTTGAAATTAGTTTAAATTTTCAATTTCCCTTCAATCACATGGATCTTTTCTTCAAGATCCATTTTAACTCTCTCTTCCTCTTAAACTTTGTTGAACTATTTTGATGTATTTATTTCATTTTTCCTTCTTGTTTCTTCAAAGTATTCAATATATCTAGAGAGCTTATAACATTATGATATTTTGTTTACCAAGACTTTTTCCATAGAATCTACTTCTTTTCTTAGTTGGGTGACTTAATCTTTCATACATTGAAATATTATATAAGAAGAAACAACTCTTTCTTCAGGAATATAATGGAGATATATTATTATGTTCTCCTGATCACTGGAAAGGTCATGTGATGTAAATATTTGATCAACATCACCACTTGTTATGGAATCCAAATGTTTGTTGGAACCCTGAGCCACCTTCTATTTACTTTTCAAGCCTGATATTTATTCATTATTGGAAAGTATAAGAGAACCAAAAACTTCATCTTCATTAGATAAGAGGGACTTATTCAACTTTCTCTTCTCTTTCTGTTTCTTGTTCATCATGGTATTTCTTGGCATAGCCTTATTTTAGAGATAACTAATCTTTCATCAAGACAGTTCTTAATTATTGACTCAGGAAAGAAAAATCAAATCCTCTTCTAAATAGAATTACTGAAGAGTATCCAACGTATGTAAAAATTCTCCTCTAATACCAATTGAAGTACCCTAGACCACCCTGAGAGGGGGGGGGGAGGGGTGAATCAGGGTGTCAAATTTTTCTCTTCTTCACTGGATCTTGTTCCCAAATTACTGGGAACTTGTTTAAAATTTTATGATGGATATGTGCAGTAATTAAAACATACAGAAGGACAACACATAACTTTTTTACTTGGTTCACCACTAAGGGATATGTCCAAGAAGCATATACCAATAGGTTGTCGGGAATACCAAATTCCCCTAATCTATACTAGAGGAGGATTATAAAAGTTCGGTCACAACCACTTTGTTCCAGGAACACAGAATTTACAAAGGTTTAGGGATAGCCCACTACTTTTCTCGAATCTCTTCTGTTGACTCCCCCTAGATCACTGCCTTAGGAGAGGTCTCACTCAATTTATCGACTTGAAGGTCGCTTCTACAAATTAGCATGAAAAAGTCTATCTCTATTCAGAACGAGGCACTGGTTGCATCGTAGTCCCAAATTGATGATATTTATATTCAATTTTATTCTATAGTGAAATTACTGAATGCTGTAGAACTTATTCACTTTTTATTCACTATAATCAAAAACTCCATTTATGATGTTTTCATTTCTACAAATTGTCCCTGATTCTATGGATTGTCTTTGATCTGCATAACATTCCTACTCTGAGTACCCCACCTGGTCTGCATACCATGCATGTTCCACGTACCACCCCTGGTTGGCCTACTGTGCCGACCCCACGTACCGCCCCTGATCAGCGTACTATGCCTACTCTGTATACCACCCTGCTCGGTGTACCACGCCTGGTCTAGGTACTGCCCCTGCTCGGCGTACCTATCCTACTCTGCATACCACCTCTTCTACACATACTGCCTATACTCCGCACACCGCACCTGCTCCGCACACCGTGCCAACTTCGTGCACTTCCTCAGTATACTACCTCTGTGTACTGCCTCTACGTACGGAATATGTGTACCTCCTTCGTGTACTACCTTCACGTACCCCCTTCGCATACCACCTTCGTGTACCGCCTTTTTCCTACAATGAATCTCTTCTATGTATCACTTTTGGACTTAGCCGATATCTTCCACAATGATGATATTTTCTTATCGAATTCATATTGTCTTAGTGATGGGATTATCACACCTTATATTGGAAAATGACTCTACAAATTTCTCTATTCCATTTTACCAAAATTTTCAATGTGGGACAATATTAACTGCATACAGAACTCCATCAGCATACGGTGAGCCTCCACCGCATACTGCGACCCTCCAATGAATTGTGAACCTTCACCACATATCATGTATCTATCGGTCCCCATACTGTATCTCTTCCACCAACATCAAGCCATTCCACGTACCACAACTCCTTCCAAAATAAACCATTTTTGGTACCATGACCCGTTCATTGAACCATTCTGCATACCTTTCCCACTTACCACACGCCATCACCGCGTACCATTACTGCAAACCGTTTTTGGTTCTACGCACCGCTCTGTTTATTATTTTTGCTTCTAGGTATGCAGCCATGAACCACTCTTGGAACATGGTACACAGTCCATATTCTGAGGTATGCAGTTTTCTTCCTTTTTCAATTTCTTTCACCATTCCACATCACATTCACTCCTATGCAGAAATCCCTCCATTTCCCAAAAAGATCATGATTTTGAGGTCCAACAATGTAGTAAACACTGGGAAACAACACCACCTTAAATATATGATCCAGTAAGAACACCCATACTAATTCACTATCATATTTCTTCCTTAACAGTTAGTGGATTTCATCACGAACTCCTTCCACCGTGATATATACTCTTTGGATGATCTGTTCCTGCATCATCAGATTCTCTAGGGAAGGCATTACAATATACAAATTTCCATGTCTCCTAGAAAAATCAGTCTTTCTAGAAATAATGAATATTTTTGGCATCATATTATCATATTTTTATGGTCTTTCTTAAATCTTAAAATATCCACATGACCCCTCATTCAATAATTCATGTCTCTCAATAACATTGAAGTTCTTCTTCTTATCTTTCTTCATTTTGATCTTAATTGGCAACTGTTGAAAACAAATACAACCTTATACAATATGGTTTGTTTGATCATTCTAAAATAATCAAATCTCCACATGATCCCTCATTCAATAATTCATTTTTCTTAATAACTTTGGAGTTATTCTACATCTCCTTCTTCATTTTGATCTTCATTGCCAACTATTGACAACAAATAAAACCATATACACAATGTGGTCCCAATAGCTCTCCTAACATGTTCTTCACAATTTATAAGGAAATATTAAAAGATAATAATTTAAAGGAATCCTCAAAGGTTTTGGGGATAAAAATTAACAATGATATCCTTAATCACTTCAATGTGTATTTACTTCTATAGTTTTTTACAAAGAAGAAAAATATAGTTACAGTTGTTACCAAGTATTGATATTATCTCGAGAAAGATGGTTTTTGGAATAATATTTCAAAAAATATTAGAATATCCCTTAGTATATGCACTTTACCATTTTTCATTCACTCTTGGAAGTGATAAAAAATCATTAAATTAATACAAATTTTAGAGAATTAAATTTAAGGGAAAGAAAACATATCATCAATTAATTAATAACTTAATCTTAAAATTTTAATAATTATGTAGTTTTAAAAAAAATTACCCCATATATTTAATTTTTTCTCAACATTTCGTTTATATTTTATAAAAAAAGAAAATATATAACCTAGGTAATCATGTCTCCCAAATTATAATGTAAAACAATTTCACATGGGTTCCAAATATCCATCCCTTATACTTAAATTAATCCATTTAATCATTTTTTATCTATGTTAAGTTAGTTGTAATGAATTTTATAAATTTTTTATCAAAATAGAAACATAGAATAATTTAAAGTAAATAGAACAATCTACAAGGGTCTAGAGTCCCCACAATGTTTAGAGTTATGGATTTGAATTTTCTATGAATTACTCATGAGATTTTTTGTAGTTTTCAAATCCCCTGATTTTTTTCATGTTAGGTTCTATACTTATGGAAATTTATTAGTGAATTAATATAAAAATATTTCCATTAAGACTATTTAAAAAAAATTATATAAAATTTTATTTCCTTACAAAATATTTCAGTAACATTAATACAAAATAATGAATACATTTAAATGAATGATAAATAAATATATGGGTGTCTAAATGAATAATTAAAAATAATAAAAAGTATATAAAAATTAAAAAGATAAGATATATTAAGACTACCCAATAGTTTCTCAACATCTTTTCCATTATCTCATTCTATCTACACCTATATTAGGGGTTATCAAGTTATATATTCTCTTAATTTTTTTATGTTTTACTCAACTAGTTTATCAAAATACTATTTATCAGATAGGGGGTGTATTGATGGGTATTTCACCACTATATAAGATAGTTTCTTATGAGGGAGTCTATTTAAAACGTGTATGTGGTGCTTGATAGATTATGTGGTCTATAGTAATGGGGGGGGGGGGTCCTTTGGGGTGGACGAGGGTACCATGGATTTCATAGTAATAAAAAAATATGTGAATCATGACAAAATCAATGGTAGGGGTCCTATTTTTTTTGAAAAAAACTATTTGATATTTAAGGTTCCCTTAAAGGTTTTTCTATTAAAGGGGATATTTGTAAAGTGATGTAATGTGATATGTATTTCATATAAAATTTTGGTATTTTATATGATAGCTCTATATAAGATTAAAATTTGTTTATTTCAAAAGATATCATTCCAAGATTAAACATTCAACAACATGATTTTTCTCTCAATAATAAATATTAGTAAGTTGGACCTTCACTGTATGAAGATAAAGCTATAGTGAACATATCATGAATCTTTGTGTTTAGGAATTTTGATTAAGTGAAGGGGTTTCCACTATGGGGGTTATATTTTTCTATGAATACTCATGGTTATAGAAAAATATAAGTGGCTATGAAATCCTTGTAATCCTTTAGATTAAATATTTACAAGGTTACACAACAATGTTTAGTGATCACATTGTAATGTCCTTAAGAGTCAAGTAGTTGGAAGGTAATCAATTTTTGAAGACCTTTATATCAAATTTCAATGTAGTATGTTATTCCATGAAAATAACAGTCATAATGAAATTATATTTAACTTGTAATGATTTGTTTTAAACATCAGTTTTGATTATTTTGATGATGTGGAATCTCGTATAACTCAAAAAACACTCAAAATCTACCATAAAAGCTTCTAAAATATATCAAGGGTTATTATATGGTATATATCGATCTAGAAGTTTGAATAAAAGTATTAATAGTTGAATATAGAAATTGGATTTTTTTTCAATTTGAAATTTGAATTCAAAGGATAGTGGTTGAAGGATATTGTATATGGCTGGGGATAATTTTGAGAAAATGTGTTTAAGGAAAATATATAGTAATTTTATAAGGATAAGTGGGAGGGAATAAGTAGAGACTCCCAAATAAGAAGTTTATCAACTAATTATCATAATTATTTGAGGATAAATATTTTTAAAAGTAGAGATCAAAGTATTTATTTTGAAAATTATATATAGTAGTTGTTTTTTGATGGGTTCTTGTGTTAGTTTTTATTTTTTTTATAATCAAATAATCATCAAAACATTAATAAATATTTTTTTATAAAGGAAGAATATATTTGATGTTCTAGAGGAAGCTTTGTATTTTTGAGTTGTAGGTTTTCAGTGATCATAGAGGAGAAGAAGAGGAGATACTATATTGATAGTGGATCTACAGACTCCTGTTAGTTTGATAAGACTCTTATTTATGTTCATTTTATGAGATATCATATCTTTTGTGGGATAATATTTTATTTTTTCAGAGACATTTATACACACATGAGTTCAAGGATATCTCATTCTCATTGTAATCCTATTGGTAATTATAGTAGATCATGACATGATGGATAATCCCACATCATTTCAAGTATTTATCCATCAATTTTGATTGAAAAATATTATACATAACTAAGATTTAATTTTTTTGAGGATTTTAAAATCAAATCATTAAACTGATTTGATTAACATAAAAAAGGTTCAACAGTGAAGAAAGAATATTATTGATCGATTTCTTGTTCTATCCTAGTCGGTGATGATGGTTGATTAGGGGAAGAATCATAAAATATCATTATTCACTTATTTAACCTACCCCTACCCCTAGTTAATACAAATTTTCTGAACACACTATATTTGAAATAATTCCCTCTATAATAGGTATTAGCTTAGAATGAAATATTTGAAGACATCATGGTTTTTTAAGGTACATTGAGAAATTATCATCACTATTATTGTTGATTATGAATTTCTATTTACATCACAGAGAAAATTAGTCATAAAACAGCTAATATATTCCCGTATTTCTTATGATAAATTAATTTTTTGGAAACAAATTATAGTGACATACTTTTTTCAACTTTGTATAGAAGTTCTCAACATTGCAACTAAAGGTTTTAGTCTAGTCGGGAAAGGTGTAGTGATGAATCCAAATTATAGGTAGAATACTGATAATTATGGGAATATATGGAATGATCTACTATGCTTACTTAAAAAACGAGTTTATAATAGTTATAGGGATTAAAAAAAGAAAAATATAGGATAATACATGAAAAATTAATAAATGAAATACTAGAGTAAAGGAAGAGAAAATAATATATGGTATGGGAAATTTAATCATATATAAATATTAAATAGATAATAAGTATATGATTTATATACTAGAGTTAATAATATAATTATTTTATTCAATGGTTATGGAGAAACACTATAGAATTCAAAAACTTTATAGGATTTTCTTGTCATTGTCATATATTTCATGCTTATTTTAATATAAAACATATTCCGTAGGCATGCTAAATAGATAAACTTTTCGATATTTAATTTTTTTGTGATTTATTATAGGATTCAAAAATTATTTATAAAATTAAAAAAAGACATAAATAATCCTCTTGAATAAACTTCGCGTTACCCCGCTTCACAAATTGCATGAAACCAGATTTTTGAAGCATGATTTTTGATTTAAAATCATCAAGGATAAGTTAATGCCCAAACCTGAAGCTCACAACTAAAAACATATACAGATATTGGGTGTGTTTTAATTGAAATTCCCATTTCATGTCATGAAACAATTATTCATGATGTGAAAGAGTTTAGAAATCAAAGTTCCAATCTCACATATTATATTTTGTGAATATCTTTCATGAATTGAAACCCTCAGATGGGACAAAAAATGAGAAACTCTGATATAATTAAAAGTGGATGATTTTTTAAGAACCCATTAAAGACTTGCGAATATATTTAACCTTTAATTAATCCAATTATGGATACCAAGGGCTACCCTTAATCTATATAAATAGTAGTCTTGGGGATGGAAAGAAAAAAATGGATATGGAGAATTCAACACGAGGAAACCCTTATACTGCACTAATTTTCTATTTTATTTTAATTATATTTTTTATGTCAAATTATTAAAAATATCCCCTCTAAAAAATCAACTTGAATTCCCCAACCAAATATCGGTAGTGTATTTGAGTGATCAGGAAAGGGGGATAATGGAAAAATGTTTTTGTTTTATTTTTTGTACATAAATGAATAAAACAATTTAAATCTTTATATTAACTGGTTTCAATTCTTAATTAAAATTTTAATATTCAAATCAACAGTATTAAAGTTATATTCTTTTATTTTTAATTGTCTTATTTGATGATCCATATCGCCTTCCATTTGATTCAAATATATTTGTTATTAAATATATTAGGGTTGGGTGGTGAGGGCATAGTAATTTCCAAAACATGTGCAAAATTGTGGCACAAAATATTTATTATTAGGTAATAACAACAACAAATTGGGGATTTCCCTAATTTATCAAGACATTCCACTGTTATTCTACAAATATTGGAGGGTGTAGAAAATGGATACTTTTATTAAAAATATCTTCACTAACACCATCCGACTGTGAGAGAGAGAAATCAATATGGGAATCTCTCTCTTACCAACCTATAGTGAAAAATTGTGTAAAACATTTATAAAATGATAGCATAAGACTATGTCTAGAAAAAACAAATAGGATCATCTATTTATATATTATTTTAAAATCAATTAAAATAAACTACTTTATAGTTTATTAAACTCACAACCAAAGTCATAAATCATTTGTTTTCCTAAAAATAAAAAAAAAGTGACAAACCGTTCTTGTGTGCACTTATCTTTGAGAAACTAACTTGGTTAACAACTATAATATACTAGGTAATATAATTTTTTTACATGTCCCATGACAGGCATGCATCATTTATGTACATATTTATAGATAGGTTAGATTCTATGGTTTTATCTCTTGAAGATCAAGATTTGAATTCATTTTCACTTGATGACCTACACAATGTTTTAATGGTATATAAAATAAGTAATGTTACTTTTTATAAAAAAAATAAGTAAATGTGATAATGAAATTTATTTTGAATCACTGAATAATTAGATAAATTTTAAGAATATTAAGGAAAAGATGACGAATCTGTTTTGGATCAAGATATTAATGTGAAGTTTAAACATTTTATATTATTCATTATAATGAATGTATAAAAATGTATAGGTATATATCATGGTAATATTACATTTATTTTTTTCATTTGTGTATAAATTTTACATTTTTCTATAAATTTTTCTAGGTTGAAGGATGATGAGAGTGAAATTGAAGACTCATTGCCAAGGAAGCTCTCTATAAATAAAATTTCTAAATTCACTAAGAAGATGTCTCCTTCTATGGGAGAAGAAAAAAATCTATAAATTCAAAAGGTAGAGTTAGTTTTTAAATATTAATGAAGTTGGATGTGATGAAAATGTAAGTAGAGTTGATTCATTATCTAGAAATAATAGAGAGAATTTATTGATTTCCCATGTGAATGAAATGGTGTTATTTAGTTATGGGGAAGATGAATATACATACATTAAATTCCTAATAAATCATGAGTATAAGTAATGTCTTATTAATAAATCTAATCTTTACAATTAGAATAATATATTGGGTAATGTCCTTTAAATATCAAACAATACTGATAAAGACCATGGAGAAATAGAGTTAAAGTTAGTGAAAGAAGGGGAAAATATATGTTTCTCAGTTACCAAGGAGAAAAAATTTAATGAATCCCTAAAATATGACATTAAATTAAGATTAATGTTTTTATTTTCAATATAATATGGTATAGGTTGAAAATAAATTGATGTATATCAATTTTGATGATTAAGGATATATGACTGAATTTAGTGATAGTCTGAAGACTAATGAAAAGACTAGTGAAACACTTGAGGGTATTTTATTATCACAAGAATAATTATAATCCCCAATCTATAGATTAAAAAATTCATGAAGTTATGGAGAATACGAAATTTGAATCATGGAAAAATAGGAGGAAGGAGAAAGTTGTCTAAAAGGAGAAAACATAAAATTACGAAACATCTAGGAGTGGTGACTTGAATATTAAATTTTCTACAAATAAAAAGAGAAATATCCCAAATAATAAAATAAAAATAGAGGTAAATATATTAATAAAAATAATATATTTATCTCATTAAAATAATCAAAAATCATTGGTTTATAGGCATAGAAATGGAAGTGTCGTTGTCCAGACAATGAGCAATTCGTTCTAGAAATTTCTAAACATTTTTTCACCATTAGTGTTTTGGTGGATGAAAACATGATATAATGGATTTTTGGGTTAATGTAATATGTTTAACTAATTGTATAAGTCTTGGAATGTAGAAATGGGGGGGGGACTCGACCTACTCAAATAAGAATGGTCTAAAAAGATGCTATGAAATCAAGTCTTCCAATAACAAATTATTTTCTATCTATGAATGAATTCATTGGAATATTTGATCACCTATATCAATTATATGATGAATTCTTAAAAAATTTCAATGTAAATTAGGTATGATTTTTCATAAATACATCCAAAAAAATCAAAAAAGGAAAAATATATCAAGGAGGAAGTTGTTTTGAAGGCATCTCCAAAGAATCCCACATGGATACTTAATAGTAGGTGTTCATCACATATGATAGGTGATAAGAGATTTCTAAAATTATTTTATAATTATAGATAAATATTGGTCACATTAGGTAGTGGTGAAACATTTAAAATCAAAGGAGTTGGAACAACAAATTTTGGTGAAGAAAAGATAAATTTTCGGAGTATTCTTTTTATCAGTGCATTGTAGTGAAAAATCATAAGTTTTTCTCTCAAATGTGATAAATAAAATAATGTTATATTTTAGAAAGATACATTTTTATTGATGATATTAAAATATGGATGTTTCTTAAATAAAGGAAAACAAAAAATGGGAAACCTATTTTAAGTAAGATAAACTGAAAATTACTTTTACTTAAGCATGAATGATAAGTATTGTGTTGTAGTTAAAGTGAAACTTACAAATTATCTAAATAAATAACTATCACAAATTATTATATAAAAATATCATGAAATAGTTTAATATAATGTTGGATAGAAAAAAAAATTCGTAGAAAGTTATGAGAAATTTATAAAACAAGAAAATTATTATATTTTTTTAAAGAACTCTTACTTTGAACAAAAATATGATATTATGTGTGAAGTTAAAAACTCAGAAAAAAAATCAATGATAATTAGGGACATGTTTAAAGTATTTATATATTTTCATTCATCAAATTAAATATATAAAATATTTCATCCTGATGAATTTCATAGAAGGTTTACTACTATATAGATTTGTAGTTTTCCAAGAATATTTTCATTTAAGGGTTATTTTTTATGTTGTGGAGGATAAAAACACATTATGATATGTTTATGGTTTTTAGGAACCAAATTTTAGTATGTTATAAGAGATATAATGATTACATGTTGTGTGATAAGACTCTTAGAAACTTGTAAATTCAAGAAAAATGTTATTAAATAGAGGTATGTTAAATTGAAGAATCATTTTAATGACTTGAATGCTGTGTGTGGAATTTGTTATTAATAGGATCATGTTGAGGCATTTATCATTATCTTTTTATCTCAAAATGTTAAATAATATGACCCATGGAGATTTTATAAAAGAGATAGAATAATAAATTCAATGAATAAAGAGTTTCCTCACATGAATACCAATGTTGTTAATGTGGAGCCAATGGTCAAGAAATGATAAAAAAATAAATCTATTAATATATCATAAACAGTGATAAAAATAAAATATTTATAATAATTAATGTGAAAATAAGTGTTTAATAAGAACCTATCGCTTTTAGAGAAGAAATTAATAGCTCTAATGAAGAAGAAAAAGTGAAAAGTAGTGAGAAGGAAGAGTCCTCAATAGGTCTTCTTGTTGACATTGAATTTAATTGATGTTCCCCTACTCTAAAATAGGTTTTGAAGAAATTTTTGGTAGATCAAATTCATTTTCAGTAAATGGGGAAGTTTTCTACCAACTCTTGTTATATTAATAAAAATATATAGCCTTTATTATTCAAATGAAAAGGTATAGAGAATCTTTCCCCTCTCTCACTTATTGTGTTGATGGTGTTGTGAAATAGGGAGAAATATAGGACTATAAATCCAAATATATATATTTTAATAAATGGGGAATACATCTATTTTTAAGTGGGGTATATATTTAGAGTGATTTTTTCAAAAGGGAAAAGGTATGAAATTTGAGTGTGTGTTTTGGTATTTATGTTAGGGAATGTTTAAAATATTTTCATATTTTTATTTAGTGTGTGTGATGTAAAAAGTGTTGTAACGTATACACAACTAATTTAGTGAATATTGTTAGATTCTAGTTGTGAAATATGGATACATAACGTGGATATAAGTTACCTTAATGAAATATTTTAAAATTATTATTCATGGTTCTTATTTTTCGGTATGGAGTATGATCTCATTGGATTAGAATGAATTAATGGTGATTCATTACTAAATTTAAAGTGTGAATTACGTTTTATATTTGATAGAAATATCTAGAGTGGGATTTTTTTGTGACTTGGAAGTTATTTGATGATGTAGGTTAAACTAAAGGTGTTACTGTAAAAGTGTTGGATCTTTAGTGTGAAGTAATGTGTGAAGTGTATGTGATACAAGATGTTAGTGATGTATTTTGTTGTAAACATATCCACATAATTATCAAAACATGAATAAAATTAAAAATGAGACAAATTAAGTTCATTCAAATGATGTGGATTCCATTTAGAAATATGGAATATATTTAAATATGATTTATTTTTAATTGTTAAGACTTTGGAGGAATTTTTTTACTGAAGGGGAATTAACACTACAATGGATTCCTTCATTCCATGATGGTCGGCTGTAAGATAAAAAAATAAATCAAGACACAAAATATCATAATTATATGTTTCAAATATTGATTTGGTTTTGAATTATTAAGATACTTGAATTGGTCCTCCATGACATAAAGATCAAGCCACTATTGTCATGTTGTGATTATTAATGTCTAGGTTATTTTGTGGATTTAAATATATTTCACCATGTGGGGTAAGATTTTTCTATGAGTAATCATGGTACTACTATAATATATGTTTCTATGAAAAGATATTTATCCTTTGGATTGAAGGGTTAAGAGGTCATTCCATAATGGTTATTGATAATTTTGTAATTTCCCATGGTGTTTATTAGTTATAAGGTAACTTATTTTTGGAATCCATCTTATCACATCATAGTATTGTGAGTTATTCCATAAATATAAGGGTCACACAACAATAATCATGGTTACACTATGATTGGTTCCAAATTCTTGCTTCAAATATTTTGATGATTTAGATTTTAGATAAAAATATATACCACCCAGAATCAATAATTAAAGTTACTAAAACAAATATAGAAGAACTAGATGGTCTATATTTATCTAATGGGTTTACTTGAATCATGTGTATTTAATAATAAAATTTGGGTTTGTTTTTATACATTTGAAAATCATATTATTATAATTGTGGTTGAAGGCAACTATATATGGTAGAAGAGATGAGTGAGAAAAAGTTTGGTGATAAGGGATACACAAATTGAGAAAAAATAATTAAAATAGAATAAGGATCTAATCCCAAAAAGGATGTTTAGCTACTAATTATCAAATTTATTTAAATAGGAATTTTTATAAAAGTGAATATATATGTATTTTTTTAAAGAAGATATATGTTAGTTGTTTTATAGTGAGTTCCATAGTAAGTTATTGTTACTTTATTATCATAGATTAATCTACACATTAATAAATATTATTTAAATAAGGAATAAGATACTGGGTGGTCTATAGTATTGATCCTATTATTGAATTTATGGGTATTAATGATCAAATAAGAAAATATGAGAAAATACTCTATGGATAGTGTATTTTGAGAAATTGTTTGAGAATAAAATTTATAATTTTTATTTATATAGATATTAAAATGTATGGGGATCATATTTTACCTACGGATAGACATTTTTACACACATGAGTTCAAGAATAGCCATGCTCTTTTTATTCTATTTAGTGATTCTAGTTGATCAAATGGTAATTTATAATCAAACAACATTACAAGGATGTGGTCATTTTTTTATTGGTGAATTTTTTACATCACTAAGTTCTTATTTGGTTATGTAGATGTGAAAATATAATAATTGAACTGACATGATTAACATTAAAAAGTTTTAGTGGTGAATAAAGAATATGAGTGATTGAATTCTTGTTTCCTCCTAACTGGTGATAGAGATTGTTTGATCGAATAATTGAAAAATGTTTTCGTTCACTAATATGCTTCCCCTAGTGAATACTCATCATGGGAAAATACTAAAGTATCCATAACATCTTCTATATAATATTTTATAGGAGACTGTTTGATAGAAAGGGAGGTTTTATGTCTCATTGTGGAATTAATTAAACGGTTCTCTTATAGGGCCTCGACTAATTTTACCTTTCCCTTCCTTTTTATAACATTCAATTTCTTTCAAGAATCTTCTAATGTATATATATTCTCCAAAAGTGTCTGGGACGCCATATTTAAACTCATTGGTTATTGGGAGCATGGTCTTAGGTACAACCTATGAAGTAGTGGCTTGAGGTTAGGTGGTATGGATTTCTTTGGTAGTAGTCTTAGAAAGTGGAAAGTTATGTGTTGATAATTTTTTTAGGGGTTGTACTCTAGTGAAGTGTGTAGGATGGGTTTATAAGTTTGTGTTAGTATAATTGATAGTTTAAAAGGAATAACCATCCTCTTAAAATTTTTTACTTTGATTCCCATGCTATATACCTAATCCTTCTAAAAACTAGTACATTGTTCATTTTGATTTGGAAGGGGTTAGTACATAGGGTTTTTTCAAGGAATGTGTGGGTTTCTAGTGGTAAGTGACATAAGAGTGAAAATACTCATCATCATCCTCGTAATCATATTCTATACACAACAAAAAATACATCCCCATATTTTAAAATAGTCTCATAATATCCAATAATGGTCGATCAATGAACTATATCTTACCAAAGTATTTGCGTAGAAATGATTAATAAAAAACACACAATTTCATTACCAAATATGTGCTGAAGGTACCCCTCCTGATGGAACCATTCTTCTTAATTCTCACCCATTTATAATTATGAATTAATTTATTCTCCACATTAAATAGTGTCTCTGTAATAGTGGAATAAAATATAATGAAATATATTATGCTCACAATAGATATTCAATCACACTTTACATGTTATTATAGGTAATTGTTCAATAATTAATTCGTAGCATCAATCTCTTTAATCAAGTTCTTTTAGTCTTTTTCCACTCATGATAAGTAGTGTGATCATTTTTCACATTTTACAACTTATAAAAAGTTAGTTTTTTCTATATCTTCACGACAAACATCTATTGGGCTATTGTCTTAAAAATTATATAGTGATACACCGCATGGATCATTAAAAATCCAGTAAATTTATATTTTAGTATTTATTTACTATATAAGATTACATTTTTACATTATCATACTCAAAATTAACAAGGAATTATAAAGTCATCTTTAAATATATATCTTATATAATAGACAAAATTTACTAAATATGTAGTTGTTTTAATATCTTTAGTACATGATCATCTATCCAAGTCTTATCGGAGGTGGATATATCCGAAAACATGTTGGTTTTATATCATTATAGAATCCACCTCACTCAACTTCTACTTATTTTCCTTATATTTAAATATAATTCCTAGATGATGGAAAGAAAGATTTTCATACTCACCGGATAAGGTGTGTGAAAGGTATAGGGTTGTTTGGGTCTGATTTTTAATTAGTGGTTCCTAGAGTTGGTTGGAGGATTGGGGTCAGATATTATTTTTCTCAACTTCTATTTTTGGTATATGAGTATTAGTATTGGTAATAACTATATATGATAATTCTTCATAGAGTAATAAAAGGGTAATTATCAAAACCTATTATGTGTTCATGGAAGGTAATTTTGGTTATAAAAGATATGAATGAAGTTTTAAGATGGGTTAAGGGTTGTTTTAATTGGTAATAGTGGTTCTTGGTGAATGTAGCAGTGTGTTTCCTTCAACACAATGGAAAGGGTGTCATGAGAATTAAAATGGTATAGTTATAATGAATCAGCATTTGGATTGATTTAAATCCATAAAATAATATATATAAAGGGTGAACCTGTTGATTGTGAGTATTGAAAGTTGTCATAAGATGGTTTGAGATTTTGAAGTAGAAGATAACTCTAATTTTTAATAAAGGGACCACATAACAATATAGGGTTTACACCTCTATTTTTAAAGTGATATGAGGTGTTAAAATCCATTTAAGGGTGGTAATACATAGTTTAAATTGATGAAACCACATGTTCTAAATTTTTTACATACATGGAAACTACATTATAGTATTTATTTTACACTGTACTAATCCATTAATGAATTTTATTTAAATTACACACCTGAAAAATTATTTATGGAATAATAAAAAATTATCATGATAAAACCATTGGTTAAAAAAATGTATGGTTTAGGTTTATTCAATGTATCATGAGTGTTTTAGTATACTTGGTACCCTGATTTTTCTTTAGATATGTTTCAAGAAATTACCGTAAAAAATTATGGTCTACGTGGCTCGCATGATTCCAATGCTGCTAGTTTTCACTCAATTCATGCGGTATATTATAGCATGATTGGTACCCTATGATTTTTTTGATATGATAAATTATTTATGGATTTAAATTAACGAATCAATTAGATGTTATGATTAGTACTTATAAATTTTAGTTCTTTAGTGAATGGGGTATTGTGGCATAGTAGTAGGATGTGATTTCAATTGTTTTAAACTAATTAATAAGATTTATACTTTATGGAATAATTTTAAACCAAGTTTTTTATAGATGGATTGTTGTCCATTATAATTTAATAATTTTGGTTTAATAATATTTTTATATTTTAAAATATGTTTAGGGTTTTTAAAAAAACATTATGCTGTAACAATAATACATTTCACCTTTCTTTTTAAACTATATAAAACATATACATTTTTATTCACCCATTGATTTCTAAATTATATTAAACTTCACCATTACAATATTCCTCATAGTATAGGGGTCTTAGAACAATATAGTTTAAATTTCAAATCAAACACTAAAGAGACTCTAAATACAACGAACCCATCATAATGTCACATTATTCTTCCCTAAAAATGAAATTTAATGATCAATAGAATATAGGGACATAAATGGGTTTCCTTAGGGTTAGTTATTTATTTTAATTAAAAATATAGAAATTATTTACTTTATTCAGTCAAATTTTCATTATACGATGATCCCAACCTATGAATGGTCAACATAGTACTTTAAGAATTGTCCATTCACCTTGAATGGGGTCTCCTAATTTCATGAAGTAAATTCTTGTCCAAGGGAGTAAACTTTAAATACAATGAAATGATTTATCCATCTTGAGTTGATTACCCCTAGAGAAAAACATAAATATTATTCAATTATAAGATTTTTTTTTTATTTCATGTAAATCCTTTATATTAATTTTCTATTCATGAAACATCATTTTATTATCCTTTTAAATGTTGAAATTTTCTTCGACATCCACATATATCTATTCTATGTTATCTATGTACATCATACTCTTCTTTTGAGAATCATCTTCATTTCAATTGAAAACATTAGTAGCATAATAAAAGAAATACATATTCTCTCTATATCCATATTTAAAAATAATAACTATAAAATAAACAATTATCACCACATAGTATAGTTTTTGGTTAAGGAATTGTGGGTATTAGTAATTTAAGGATAGGTTTATAGACACAGTTGAAAACAAATTGTGACTGTTGGACAAATATAATAATGGTTTCGTAGAACCATGAAAATATTTGTCTAGAGTAAAATTATATCCATGGATATTTGAAAAATTACTATAGATAAGATAAATTTATGGTCTTTTAAAAATAGTGACTATATAATAGCTATAATGACAATTTTAAAACTCCTGACTATAGGTTGATGTTTTTCAAAAATAGGGTATCCAAAAAACACCTTAAATTTATCAAGAAAAAAATTAATATATTATGTTAATTTAACTATAAAATAAAAACCAATATCAAATAAAAAAATAACTTTAGAATTAAAACCAGTGCACATAAAAAAATAATGCGTAATTAAAAAGAAAATAAACCAAAAATTTGCATTCATAACTACATTTTATTTCATATTTTGATATAATAATACATGTATATGTTGGTAAAAATATAAGTTACACATAGAATATATTCATTATAAAAATTCCTCAAAAATATAAAAAACTCATTACAATTTATCGTTACAAAAAATATTCCATGTATATATACACATCAAAATATAAGTTATAACAAAAATTAAATGACCAAAAAATATATGATACACCTAAAACTATTCATATATTCACACATAAAAATACATGTCATAATTATCATAGTATGTTATTAATATTTTTTTCTTGAATAACATAGTATTAAACATAAAACAAATCAACAAATCACTACCCTTAAAACAAGTTATAAAAATTTTAAAAAAGGAAAGCTACATGAAATTAACACAAATACTTCCATTCTAGTATATTGTAGAATACATAATTTAAAATATATTTTTTGAATGATAAAGCCACCTTAATCACAACAAAAGTTTAATTTATATTATCTATAAACTTTATAAATTTTTTTATCCCAAACTAATTATAAAATGGAAAACAAAAAAATCATTTTCTTTTTTTAAATGATAAGAATATTTTAAAATGGTATATTAAAAATTGAAATTACAATCATATTTTAGTATTAATCCATGATAGAAACCTTTAAATCAATATGAAAACATTAGAAATCGTAAGGTTTCAAAATACTTCATTTTTTAATTATGATAGTTCAATATCATTATAATATTATCTTAAATTTTTTATAAGTATTATATTTATAAAATTTATTTGAAAAGTTTCAATGAAAATGTTGTTTTATATAAAAAATTAATAAATTAAAAAATATAGTCACATCCATAAAGAAATTTACTAAATATTTAAAATTCAAAAAATTTGATTTCAACTAAATGAAACTAAAATAAAATATTCAGGATTCAAAATGAACTTTAAATCAATCCTAAAACATTTATAACCTAGAAATAACCAAATATTTTTTACCCAAAGAATCTTATAAATATTCTTTAAATATATTGTTTCAATTTAAATATTGGTAATACATTTTAATTGAATCATTGGAAAACTCTTCCATATATATATATATAGGTTTATTTTTTCTGAAAATTTTGAACACCAATTAAAAAAGGGTATTTATTGTAACCTTGCATGTAAATAAATAATTCTATAAATAAAGTAATTAATAAATATTCACTCACACCAAAGAACTATAAAATAAAATATATCAAAGACACATTAATAACTCAAATTTAGTATAAGAAACAATTCCCCATATCCATTTCATTTTTAACTATAAAAAAAACTTATTGATATAGTTATTTTAACAAAATTAAATAATTATTCCTTGAAATTTCTTTGGAATGTAACTAATTTATAAACCCTTTAGCTTAAAACTAAGGCATATGATTTTTTACCTATTTAATTTTCTATCACATTCTGTACCCTTAAGCATTAGTAAAAAATTAAATTAATAAATATATAAATTGAATGGTATATTCATTCTCAAATTACACTATATACATTTTACTTACAAAACAGAAAATCCAAAAAATATTCATTTCATTAACATGCTTCAAACATTTGGGGGTATCCAAAATTACATAAGAAAATAATTATCATGTATATAAGTCAACATACAACAAATTACTATCAATTATAATTCAACATACAGTAAATCAATATCAAATAAGTTATATAATTAAAGATACTTTTCCAACATTGATGTTAATTTTCTATTAATACATCATGATCAAGTTCTTCTCTATT
Organism: Viscum album; assembly: GCA_963277665.1. Taxonomy (NCBI): domain Eukaryota; kingdom Viridiplantae; phylum Streptophyta; class Magnoliopsida; order Santalales; family Viscaceae; genus Viscum; species Viscum album. The sequence goes on along the minus strand of OY728138.1, from coordinate 1,464,315,948 downwards.
AATTGAAATTTTGTTATCATTATATCCATGTACGGGATGATCACTCATAAGAACAATATATATGGAAATATAATTGGTAACATCATCTAAAATATTTCATAATATTGTTCAAACAACACCAAAATGATAATTTAATGACCCTTTTATATAGAAATGTTATCTTTCCTAAGAATAAAAAATATACATTTTATCAGTTTGAAGATTAAAATTCTTGTCCACTACTTCCAAACCATATTTTCTAATTGGAATTGATTTTTAATTCAATATATCAAGACATTTAAATTTAAATATAAAAAAATGACCTTTAGAGTAATATCTAAATATAATTATTTTCCCTATAACTCAAAAATATGATACATCAGTTGATTGTGGTTTCCTATCATCTTCTATAAAATAATAGTCTATTTTATAGATTAACATGAAACTATCAATTTTAGATATTAGGTTTAATGAATGATTTTTAACAATGAACTTATTTTTATTGTCTATAGTTAGTTCAAAATCACATACCACCATATTAGGAACAAATGAAAGTTCTATAACATCTTGATATTTAAAACACCTTATAAAAATATGAACATTTAATATATATTACTTTCATTGATATTATTATACATTTACATAACATAAAAAAGAGTTAAAAAAATTATGAACAGAAGTGAGAATTTAACTCAGTATGAAAATTCTAGATTTGTAACTTATCTCTCCATCTAACAGGTAAACAATGATTCATTATATTTATAATTTCCTTAGGTTTTATAAATAATTTTAAAATAAAACATAAATAATATAAATTTTAGATGAAAATAATTTAATGTAAATTATAATTGATCTTACTTATTTGATGTATTTATCTACAACTATGGAATAAAACAACATAGTATGATGTGACATCTATCTCCCCTCAAGCCTAAAATTTATCAATATATATTAACTTATAACTCCCCCATGTGGTTTAAGGGATGGATGTATTGGATAAATTGTGTCATTTTTCTCTTCCACCTTACATATTTGTTGACTTTACCTCATACTGACATTATTGAAATACATGAAATAAAATGTCATGAACTTCTGGTCCAAATAAAATTTAATAATGGATCTATTAGGATATATCATATTTTTTAAATAATACTTCTTGTGGTATATTATTCTTTCAATGGATTACATCCAATGATAACAAAAGAGACCACCCAAGAATAAATTCTTCAAGAAGGTGCATAATTAGATATATAATGTAAATAAAGATAGATGATAGAAATAATTTCATAATTCATAAAGAATTATCGACGTATTTTATTTTATTTTAGTCACATTATTTTATGTCAATTTTTAGAAAATATATCTCTATATAAGATACACAAATGAATAACTATGTACATTAAATTTTTTATAAGAATATATTAAATTATTAATAAACGAAACTCTTGTAACATGATGTGATTATCATAATATTACAATGATTTTAAATTTATCTCTATAGTATTCACTCATTTAGATATGTTACTTGAATAACCATCTAGAATCATGAGATTATTTGACACATACATAGCTTGAATTATCTCTAAAATTTTCTTCACATAATATATATAATCAACCAACAATTTATTTTTACCACAAAGCTACAGATGAAGTTTCTTATTAATACCTTAGTCCTTAAAGTCACAATGTTATCTTAAGTAATGCATTTTTCCTTTGATATAAATAATTAATATATGTAACAATTAATATATATTTTCAACATGCATAGTATCTGACCCATATTTTAATATATTCATTATCCAATTAGTTAAAATAAAGAATTTAATTTTTTTTCTTCTAATTAAAATAGTAATAATTGCACACACTTGATATCCTTACCACGATAAAAGAATCCTTACCAAATATAAAATTGAGCCCCTAAAATCTTCCTAAATTAACTTACTAACATATGAAAGGGTATGATCTCTTTTTAAAAAACATTTTTAAAATGATTATCATCATTTATTTTTGGGTGTATCTTTGGTTGGAAATAATGATGTCATAGGAAAATAAAACTATAAAAATGTTTTAATATTTGTTATCATATATGTTTTTTCACATATTATAAAATATAGTTTCCCCTTCATGATCCAACCACACATCCTTCCATTAGTTAGAAAATCATTTATGGTCTAAAAAATAGTACCATGACTTTTAAATGACTCTGTCGATGAAGAATTATATATTATCACACCTATGATCCATAACTAATTCAACACTAATATAATTTTTGAGGATATATATTTATATTATTCCCATAATCATTTCACCCGAAATATATATTATCATGAAATTATATTTATTCTTCACATACATCTAAGCTGGAAGATTGCATATATAAGTGAATATAGTGTATTTTGTGTGTGTTTTTTTTAAAATTATATAACAAACATCATTGGATAAACCCAATATGAAATTATATATCATATATTAAAAAACTATATCCTTTAGTAAACTCTTTTTGTGTTAATACATCTTTTAAGTGAATAAAATCCTTCATATATTGATTTTATTCTATATTTTGTATAATATCTTCTAACACTTTTAAAAAAATAAACAATCATTGTATCCCCCATGTTAAAGGAATGATATAGATAACCTTTTAAGGAACTCTAGATAGTGTTTCATATTTATAAAATATCTACCTATGTATACCATACTCCTTATAATAATTTAAATATGCATAATCATTACAATATAGCATACAATCATTAGGTTAGGCATTTGTTTTATTAAAAGAAAACCCCAAGCATGTCAATTAACTTAAATTCCTTATAATAATTTTGTTATAATGTTTTCACCATCAGGAAGTAATTTCCTTAAAAATTGAAGCATTTAGTTAGAAAAACTATTAAAAAATACATACATCATTTCCCCATGAAATAAATGCACCCAAAAAATAAAAAATTTCATCATAAAAAAAATGATACATCGGTGTCTTAGAATCCTCCACCAAAAAATAAATAAATTTGAAAATTTTATCATTCAAGATATTTATGATTTAACTAAAAATTGAATTTCTAGTCATTCCTTTATATTCTATTATAATTGTGATGGAATTGTGCACAAAAGGCACCACTATGGTGTGGTGATTAAAACCACATCATGGTTTTCCTTTGGATACACCACAACATGTAGAGTATCACAAAACCATAGTTTCATTCATGTAAATAACCCATATTATATGATAATGCATGGATCAACTTCCTTATTCCAATATGTACTAAAATATTTGACACAGATCATCATATGATTATGGTTATAAGAGCTTTAAGGTACAAAATAATTTTTAAAAGATTAAAAATTGATTAATAGAATTAATTTTTACTTTTAAATGGGTTTTAGAATTTTTGAATCTAAAAAAAACCTCATTAATATGGTAAATTTTTTTGGTTCCAAAGTGGTTATTTTATTGGGTATATTTATAGAGTTTCAATCATTAGACATAACTTGGAGATTATATCATGGAAACTCTTTATATGAATCTATCTTTCTCTCTCTCTATTTTAACTCGAGGTCATAGAAAAAAGTGAGAAATAAGGGATCCCTCCCCAACATTAAGAGATTTATTCAACCCATATATAAACTATAATGAATAATTTTGTCATCTTATTCTCAATGAAATTTTAAAATGCCCCACATGACTAATGGGAATTCATTGAGGGGGGGGGGTGAATATATAAATTTATTTCATTTCAAATTTCTACTTTAAAAATCCTTCAAAACCTATTAAATTGAATGAATATATTATTATCTAAGATTACAACACATAACAATTCCAAAACACAAATAAAAAATTATATTTTAGAAGGTTTTATACTCAAAATGAGCATCTATATTCTTGGTATGATCTAAAATCACCAATGATCATATGATCCACTAGTTTAAACATGTTGGATACAATGATAAGGGTTTATCCTTGAACTAACAATACATAATGTGTCTTTAAACTTTTGTAATGTGCTTCTATTAAAACAATGATATGATGATTTGATAAAGAAAAAATAAGAGTCTTCAACCAAAGTATACTTCTATCAATTTAACATTTTTAATACTATTTATTCTCTTTTATCATTATATATTCTTCTTCCACTTCCTATAAAATATATTCTCTATAAAATCTCATTGAACAAAATCTCCCATTAATCTTCTCATTTTATGTTATTCATTTCACATTAACAAGCCTCTCTCACTTCATTAAAATCTAAATTCCCAATTTAAATTAAAATAATTAACATTAATTTCAACCACTCCCATAACATTTTGTGTTCTCATATCAATACATGAATTCTATCCATCCTAAATTTTCAATGAGGGTCCTAAAGGAAAAATTTTGCAAAACACCATAAATCACCAAGTGGTCGATATCAACAAACACATTGAATTATATATTTTTAATAGAATCATTATATGAAAATAATTCTTGCATCATGATCACTAAAATAAAGGTGCAACCCAATGTGTCATGGTGCAACCAAGAATTTGTCTTTCAACCAATTATAAAATCACTTATTCATTAATAATATAATTGATTCTAATATGGAGTGAAATATAAAACCCCAAAAATATATAGAACTAAAAAACATTCAGAATCTCAACATGGTAGAATGATACAATGGTCGATGTTACAATCCACGTATTTATAGTTCATGCTATGTTTCATGATCCACTCAATTTTCACATCTTGGTTCTTTATAGCGTGACTTTGATATATACGGGTGGAACCAATTCTTATAAAATAATTGAAAAAAAACTCATGGAATTTCATTGTATCTCGACTTCCATGTTAGAAAGAACTAACTCTAACATCATATTGTTTTTTATTTAAATTATGATATAAGCATATAGTTTTGGGTGTTATTTAATCTTACATCAGATAATTTTAATCTTATGTATCATGTATTGTGGGGTGATTTATTTCATTGTGGTAAGATTGAATATATAGGACTAGAAATTATTTAAAACTATATATTATTAATTCCATACTTCCTAAAAAAATTTAAATACTCTTAAAACTTCTTCACCTCAACTAAAACCCCATAAATCACTTAAAAGAGAATATGATTCACTCATTTTTCAATTATGTAGATATGTTAGAAAAAATAGATAACACTTATAAATACCACTTCACCATCACTTTACATCAATAAAATATCTATTAAACAATTAATTCAACGGATGAGGAATAACCTTCCACAACTTCAACAACCTACACAACTCATTGGTCTCAACAATCACCCTTATCTTGGTGTCAAACATCAATTTTTTATTTAAATCACGGTGTATCTATCTAGGTTTGGGTGTGATTGAATATTACTTCATTGTTTTTTATTCTTATAGATTATATATTGTGGTGTGATATATTCCATTGGATTATTATTTCATCTAAAATACGATAAATTATTTAAAACTATATTTTTATACTTCTATAATTCCTCGAAATATTTATAAACTCTTAAAAAAATCACCTCAATTGAAACACCATAAATCTATTGACATTGAATATGATTCATTAATTGATCAATTTTGTTGGTATGTTAGAAAAAAATATATCCCTTATGGGGACCACTTCACATTCACTTCACTTAACTTCAATAAAATCCCCCTTAAAGAAATAATTCAATTCACGAGGATTCATACAATATCTAGAGATTTTGGTCTCAATAATCTCCCTTATCTTGGTATTCTTAATCTCACCTTTTTATTTTTTTCAACCTTAAAATTCAAATAGTCATCAGATACATAAAATTTCTATGGACTATATAATATAAATAACCCTTTCAACCTATAGATGAATCATCATTTTTTCATTCGAATCACACATCATGGAAATCAGTGTAGCAAACAAGAACTCTAAATAAAAATCCCAAAGATTTCCAATAGGGTAACTCTCATTCAGTTATTATATGAAATATTTTAAAACTCCCACATCTTTAACAGATAAAAATTGTCCTTGTACATTAAAAACACAAAATTATTACACATATTTAAAACAAAAAATATAAAAACTGTTCACACACATCACTAACACACAAAAATAAAAATTTCACAGCTTTACCATTTTTAAAAAATCCCTTTAATTATATTATACCTTATAAAGAAAAATATAATCTTTTAATTTATGTTCTTATAACCCCCCCTTTGAAAAATATATACAAATAAAATAATATTGGGGTTAGAATCACCATAACATAGCCCTAAAATAATTGACAACAAACTACCATCCTCAACCTTAATTTTTGAAAGGATTATTTTGGCATTGGTTTGGTGAACCCATCCGATATTTGATCCATACAATGAAAAGAGTACAAAATTAACATAATTTTATCCACTAAATCAATGATAAAGTGACACTTTATATTAATATTCTTTGATCAAGTACTATAAGCTTTATTTATCAATAAAATGATGGAACTGTGAGTATCACATCCCATGGTTATTAATGATTTCACACCCACCTTGATATCTTCCAAATTAGCATTCATCCGCATAAATTAGGTTATTTTATGAGTTTTATCAAAATACTCAACCTCACGAGTACTCAAGTTAACCCAATTCTTCTTTATTATGTATTATTCAACACAATTTTATCTGATAATGAAAACTCCACCAGAAATCCATATTCAATCATTGATATTTATATCCCAATATATGTCTTTATATAAAAATATATAGATCATTCAATTGGTTTATATTTCAATACATGATCAATTGTGACATTGATATATCTAGGTATCCTCTTTGTTTCAAAATAATGTCACTATTTCTGTGAACATTGAAATATAGAATATAAGGTAATAGTATATACAAGATCTATTTGCGAAGGTTTCAAGTCTTGTGATACCCCAATTAGTTTTTGTAACTCTCTTGGGTAAACTTATTTTCTATATTCATGCTGTTATAGATTTGATCTCACTAAAGTTAGTGTTTACACCTTTTTTTAATCCGTCAATCCAAATTTCCTAGATTTTTTTAGGAAATTTGTATTATGATAAAAATATAAGATCTTCCCCTTGAAAACTTCTGAAAACATACAAATATTTCATATATCCAATCCTAGGTATCTCAAACATCTTATTCATCTATATATAGAAATTAAAATAATCACATTCATCAATTCCATAAAATACTATATCATCTATAAAGACATTAATAACAAATTATAACACTTTGTAATCATTGATGTAGAGATTGATTTACACTCTTCTCATCCTGAAATTCAATGAGTACGATAAAGTGTCTAACTTGGAACACCATGATCTTGGGTCCTATTAGTATAGTCTTCTTGAACCTGAAAATATATCCTTTATCTTCATTAAGAAAGAATCCAATGGGTTTTTGAATACACACTTCTTCTTCTGAGTCTCTATTGAGGAAACCTAACATAACATCCATTTTAAATATTTTATAACATATTTACATCATTATATAAAATAAAATCATGACCATGTAAATATTTATAATGAATTAATTTTTTAAACATAATTTTTGCATAATTTTTAAGATAAATAACATTAAAATAATATAATCCAAAGTCAAAATGTTTAATGTGTTGGGAAAATTAGGTTCATACAATAGGATTATATGTGGAGTATTAAATATTTTTTAAATCCTTTATAATGGTCCTCATAATTTTTTTTATAATCCTATTAATAATGTTAATCACCTGAGGTCATACATCAAATAAAGGTTGAGCTAAAATCCCAGTATTGGGAGGAATAATAGGAAGGTGCATGAGATATGTAACAATATAGTACATGGTTGAGAATCATAATCATCGTCATATCATATGTAATGAATAATCTGTATAGGAATGTGGGAATCAATTTATGGATACATTAAATGTGGAATATGCATAATAATTAAACATCATATCATTGTGGTTAAATACAACACATAAATTGTAATTGAAGATAAAATCATGCTCATGAATAACATATTCTAAAAATCATCACATCATAAATTTGAAAAATATAGAATATTTTCAACACATAATACACATAATATAATGAGATATATCACATTAACTAATGAATTTTAGGAATATATAATTTTTTCGGCAACCATTGTGCCAAAGGGGGTTATTGCTGCTATTGATAAAATATTGGAAAATTTTATTTGGGATGCTCATCTTCTGGGGAAATGTCATTGGTCTTTGTGGGATAGGTTGGAAGGCTGGTTTATGAGGGTGGAATTAATGTCAGGAGTATAGGGGATATGGCGCATTGTATGCATGCTAACCATTCATGGGAGGTTGTGGAGGGAGCTACGCTTTTGGGTAAAATTCTGTATTTACAAGGTAAAGACCCTGTGGAAGATAGTAAATAGTATTTTCCTTTCTAGTCTTTAATCTATAGTATTATAACTATCATTCATCAACATTCATGATGGATTATAGGAAGGGGTGATATTTCTTTTTGGAATCATAATTGGGAAGGCTCAGATATTGGTTTTCTAGGCTATCCAACTCCCATGATTTCTTTCAGGGAGGCCAATAGCGTTCCTAATTTTATTAGCACTATTCTTAATGAAGATAAAATAAATAATTTTGACCTTATTGTTTTATATATCGATCTTGACAAATGTCTGTTTAATACCTCTAATTATGGAATTTTTTCTGCAAAAGAGTTTATAAAAATTTCTATTTCTCAAGGGAAATATGATATCTAGAATAATATGGTGTGGTGTAGTAGTATTCCCATGAAATTAAATTTCCTTGTATAAAGAATTAGAAACTAGGCTATTTCCACGAATGAGAATGTGAAAATAAAGGGAATTAATCTAGTTTCTAAATGTAATTATTACAGAGTGAATAAAGAGGATAACTCAAATCATTTGTTCTTTGAGAGTGAATGGGCCATGGTTGTTTGGAGTTATTTTGGTGATTTCAAAAATTTCTTTGGATCTTTTTCTGCTGAAAATTCTTTTCTAGATAAATGGTTTCATGGTTTGAATGGTGTAGGTCCGAAAAAGAAAACTAGAGCCGTGATTCTTAGTGTAGTGTGCTGGTTTATTTTTAAATCAAGAAACAAGTCTCATTTTGAGGGTATTCATTCCACAATTAGGTTTGTTATCTTTAAGACATTATTTCTTCTAATCTACTTGGTTAGTTGCTCAAAAATTTCGAGTGATACTCCTTCTTTGTGGAACATGCACTCCTATGATTCTTTATTATACCCTTCAAGATAAGTGATAAGAGGGAACTGGGTTCGCTGGTTACCTCCTAACCTGGGATTGAAACTTTTTCTTTGATAGATCTTAAATTGGGAGAAGCATTAGAGGTGGTAGTGTTGTTTGGGATGGATGTGGAAACATTCTGCTTGCGATTAACACATATTATGGGAGGGGGCGTTCTATCTAGGTAGAGGTTGAGGCTATGTAAACAAGTATCTTATTGTGTGCTCAAAAGAATCTAACTCTTAGTAAATTTGAAACTGATTCCAAGATCATCCAGGACTCAATGAATGGTAAGATTTCTCCTCCATGGTTGATTTCTTATGTTATCAGGAAGTGTAGAGACAACCTTGGAAGCCTCAATATACAGTTTATTCATAAATTTCATGATGGTAATAATGTATCTGATTACTTGTGTCCATGGCAGTTGATGATCAAGGTCCAACATAATTCGTTTTTCTAGTTCTCTTCAAATGAATCTAGAATTTGTGAACTTGATTAGGGGTTACCAGCTTGTCCTTAATTATTTTATTCCACCTTGAACTTGTTTTGTATTATCTTCACATGTTGTGATGGGTCTTTTTTCTTATATAATAAAAAAAATACCGAGTTCAAGTGGAGGAATATATAATTCTAGGACCACCCATCCCATCATAATACTCTTATATTCATGAATACCACCTGGAAAATAAATAGTATATCATTCCCAAACATTATATAAATCCATGAGAAAAGAATGGGTTCAATAGTGATGTCATAAATAATATTTCAAATAATTCACTTAGAGGTTCCAAAAAGAGTAAGGGAAAATAATTTTTTGGTTATTAAAGGAAAGAATTAGAAAATAAGAGATCATATTTACTATTGAGAAGAAGAATAGTCATTAGAAGAATAAATAGGTTATGTAAAAAAAGGTATTCATTGAAATCTATGAAGGGAGATAATAATGCATTACAATGAAGTAAAAACATGAAAACCTCCAAAATAACTAAATAGAAAGTAAAATGAGAATCATATATAATATTGAAGAATCATGGTGAAAAGATAAAATAAGCGAATATTAAACCATAAGAATAGTTGGATCCATGAATCACCATTTATTCTTCTCAACTATGTTATTTTGGATATATATAATTTATTAGATTTTTTGTTAAAGATGAAATGGATTGATGACATGTTTTCTTTAAACTTCCTCATTTCTGTTTTGGTTTTTTCATTTATATTTATTGTATCTTATATTTAAAAAAAATTACACTAATAAGATTAGAATAAATTAAAAAAATTATAAATATAATATATATTTTGAAGTAAAAATACATAAAGTTGGTGATAAGTAACACGTTGACAATATCCTCACATGCAGATAAAACCGACTGCTAATGGGACATATTAAATTAAGGGTAAATTGTGTTCATTTATATATTAAATTTAATAGAATAATTAAAACATATCATAAGATAATTAATATGCCATAAATTATTTAATTAAATTGTTTTGGAAACTAAAAAAATAAAATAGATATGGAATGTATAAAGAAGATGAGAAAAATGAAAATAAAGGATCATAGGATTGCCTATTCATTGAAATCTAACTCCTTTTCTATAGAACTAAATCCTTGTGGGTTTGGGATTGGATGAAGCCAAATCATCCCTAAGGTTATAAGGAGAATTAGAAGTGTGAAAATTTATAGATTTTGGGATTTTGGAAGTGAATGAGAAATTTTTTTTCCACGAGAAGGTAGAGGGGATATTTATACCTGTAGGGAGGGGTATTTGGGGGTTGAAATAATAAATAAATTATAATGTCCAAAGTAAAACATTAAATAGAGAAATTTTTGAAATTATGAACAATATTTGATTAAAAATCTATTTTTTTGGAATTTAAAACCATTAAAACCTTGAATTTATTTTTTATATAAATTATTATAGGAAAATAAAAAATTGATTACAAATAGAATACTTTACATTTTTAGAATTTTGAAATTAATTTTAGATTTTGAAATTAATTTTGTGGTTTAAAATGTGTTATTTATATAATTAAATTAATTTTTTTTGATCTAATCATTTTACGATATATTAAGTCATTATTACATCATTAATATTCCATAAATCATTTAGTATTTGAAAAACTATATTTTTACTATTCACCAAAAAAATGATAATTTTATGAAATTTATCAAAAAAATTAAACTTAGAAAATTTATATGTGATTATTCTAAAAATGGAAATTATTTTCTGAAAATAGTTTTCTAAAATATTAATTTAATTATTAATATAAAAAATAAGTTTTTTAAAAATTTCATTAAAATATTCTTTATAAAAAATGTACATATACATTTGATGAGTTTCTAATTTAAATATTCTTTTTGAATTTAAATATTTAAATTTTGTAAATTTATTCTTGTTAAATGTTATTTATATTTTGTTTTAATATTATAAGATTCAAATTATAATTTTGACAACTACGTTGTTTTTCTAAATGGTCAGGTTAACATTGCAAATGATTGGGTTACAATTAAAATGCCCATATTGGTTATGCACTTCATATAAATATTTAATATTATATTAATTCCCCATCCCCTTCAATTCCTCTCAAAGTTACATATCCTTTATTTTCAAAAAATTTATTACATCACAAATTTTTTGCTACTTTTTAGAATGTTTTTCACGGTTCTAATATATCAAAGAGATAAAAATAATCCAACATTTTCTATTCGAGTTGTTTTATTTCTTTATTTCTATTTTCCCATTTTAATAATTTTAATTTAATGGATTATATTTATCCTTTTTATGTAATTTTATTTTATTTATAAAAAATCCATTTTGGTTTACTCTGAATGTGTTTTATTCAATATCCATACCTAAATATGAAACATATATATTCATAAGGAAAATATCGAATCAAAATGTCTGGGTCATTACATTCTTCCCCTCTTTAGAAACATCAACATTAAAATTTCAAATCACATTCTTGGTTGGTAATATATCTGGGTACTTTTATTTCATTTCATCCTTAAGTTCCCATGTTTCCTCTTCATAATTTTGGTTTTTTAAATAAGGATAACAAGGGGAGTATCTTGTTGCATTATAATTTATATCTATGTACCAAGATCTTAACTATTTTATCCTCATAAGATATTTCATTATCCACTTGTACCACATACAGATTTATTACATATTAGGTATTGGTTATATACTTCCTCAGGATAGATATATCAAACACCTCATGATCTTGAGTGAGGTTTGCTAGAGGTTCTAGTCAATAGGCCCGGAATAACATTTTTTCAAGGATCTTGATTGGGCCAATGTACATAGGAATTATAATTAACCTATTTTCAAACCTCGTGTGTCTCTTCCAAAGTGATATTCAATGGAAATCATTATCTCTAACATCAAACTCTAAGTATATTTGATGATTTTCAATATAGATAATATGTTGAATCTAAGAAGCTTTAATATATTAATGAATGGATTGATCATTCTTTTTCATTTCTTATAAAATTTCAGGTTTAATATGCTTATTTTCACTAATTTTATCAAAAAATGTGAAATTTTGAAATCTATTTGCATAAAGATATTTGTATATAACCATATTAATGCATAAGTGGAAATTATTATTGTATGATAACTCAATTAATTTATGAGGTTGATCCTAAATTACTTATAATTATATCAACTAATAATTGAGCACATTTTTTATGTTTTAATGGTCCTTTCATATTGGATATCTATCAAGGGTGATTGGACATATTGAATTTCAAATCAGTATTTAGGGTATATTGATGACTCCTCTATAACATAGAGTAAAACCTTATATCATGAACATACATGATTGAAATGAGTTCCCAAATAAACCTCATTTCGTCCATGACATATATAATGGAAATTTAATCAAGGAAAAAATATTTTTGAATACTGATTAACTTAGTAATATTGGTGGGTCGATCCACCGTAACCCATATTGCATTGTAAACAGTATATATCTTTGGAATACCTATGAAAACTTACATAGTGACTCTATCCCATTTCCATATAAGTATGGGTAATTATTGTACTATCTCTTTGGACTTATTATTATCTTCTTTGAATTTATATCCTACCATGAGATTTGATGTGTCCGTAGTAATCTCTATCTTAATTGTGACCCACTAGAATTTCTCTCAAAGTTATTGATACATATTGATACTTACAGGATGGAAAGATAATGGTGAGATATGTGTAGTAACCAATAGAATTATTTATCCCTGGCGATTATGGAACATATATTCTTATTCCAAACTAAATGACTATGTATTTTTTATGTTAAATTCAAAAGGATTACTTTCCTTTTTTTTCTATCACCTTTTTTGAAGATCTAAATCTTCCATATATGCCTCCTCAATTTTAAATATAATTTATGGTTGGTAAATCATTTGGGATAGGTAATATATCTTAATTTCCTTTAGTATTTACATTACCATTCATTTGATATCCCTAAATGTAGGAACTTTCTCAATTCTCATTATGGGCAGTGTATCAAATTCCATTCTTCTAAGAGAATCAAGTACCATATTTTCCATTCCATTATTATAATACTAAGAGATTTTAGTATGAATTTCCATTTCAATGGATACAATTTTGAATAGCTTGTTTCATATACAACACCAAGCTAAAAGGAAGCAAGAAACAATTTATAGAGATAAAATATTACAAATGAAAGATAAAAATTAATAAATTTTGAGAATATAATATGAATTATCCTTAAGAAAAGTACAAGAGGAATAAATACAAAAGTAAATAAAAAGAAAATGAAAATGAAATCTTTATACTCATGGTTCTCCATGAAAATCATACCCCTAATTATAATTATTGAAAGAATAAAAAGCATTAAAGATATAATAAACATGAAGAGATATAAGTAAATGAATAATGAAATGAAATTTGATCGTTATATATATGGTCACTGGATATATGGTCCTTGAATACGCATGTATCAAATAGGTATATTAAAATCTTGTAGTTGTTAGTAAAATAATAAAACTAATAAAACTTTCAACTTATAAGAAAAGGAAAAAAGATAAAATAAAATTAAAATATTTTATTACAAAAACATATTTTTTTGTGGTACATATTATTATTATTAAAATTTTATTTAATGTATTTAAAAAAATAAAAATATTATAATTAATTGATAAAATATAATGGTTATATCATAAATAATTAATTTTAAGGAGATGTGATTAAAATCATTTAATGATAATAGGATATTTTTTTTAAAATTATTACATTTTTAATTTTTTGTATTTATATCTTTTTAAATTAGATTGTTAAATTTAAAGGACCATTCTAAATAAACCCTTAAATTTATAAACCAATTTATCAACACTTATTTAAATGGTGATTGATATAAAAGAGGAAAAACATATAAAGTTAAAAAATTTACTTTTCTATAAAAAATAGTATATATATATATATATTTTGTATTCAATTAAAAGATAATTTTTCTATATTTAGAAATTAATTACATTAAATAGGGTCAAAATTTATAATAAATATATCAAAATTTGATAATTAATTGAATTACATTTTTAGGCATAAAAAAAGTTACCAAGATAAAAAATGGGTTGCCACGGTAATGGTAAAATGATCTAAAAATGGTTAAACTACGTCATAAAGACTTAAAATATCATAAAATTATTTATCTAAATGTATGGATACGTGATTAATCATAAAAAACATTTGCCTAATCCATTATTTTTCTACTTTATATCCAATATCCTTTTAAAATGACAACCTTATACAGTAAGGAATGTGAATTTATGAAACTTTTAGTCAAAACATACCTATAAAAGGACCCCTATTATACCCCTTACCGAAAAATGTTTTCCTTAAAATATATCTTAATTACCCAACCATTTATCCTCTATTGAAGCCATATTAGACATGTTGTATCATATATCCCAAATAAGAAAACCTCAATCATTTATTTTGAAGGCACCCATTTCAGGGAGAGAATTCATCAAAGGATATACTAAGTTCTTTATTGTCTTTTTCAATTACCTTCTCAACCCCACTCTTTATTGACATGACCTGACCCACTAGGCCCACCGTCTAGAAGTAAGTCAAGTGTTCCACCCCAATCCCACTTCTTATAGGTCTAGGGATGGTGAGTACCACCGAGTAAACATATCCCACATATGGTATTCCTTAGAGAAATACACTTGCACACACACACACACACACAAATCTCCAAACACAACATAATATGAATGCACATAATAAAAGTAAATAAGGAAAAGTATAGGTCTAACAACTATATGGTAGGTGTTTCCTAGACATAAGAGAGAATATTGTATTATCTGTTAACCAATAATCCATCAATAGTCCAACTTCCATAGCCTCCAATCACCACTACACACCACATGCACTAGGTCCACCTAGATCTTCATCAAATAGTTTATCATCTGCATAAGACCTGACACATGCAAGTAGAGCCCATAAAAGGGTGAGTATAAGAATACCCAAAAGAAAATCCCTAAATAATCATGAAAAAATGAATCAAAGGAGAGTCAACATTGAACCAAAAACAAGAGGGTAAATATGGGAGGGCCCAAATATGCTCATAGAAGGATAAAAATCATCTATTAAGATCAGATAACTTACATTCAGTAAAAAAAATCAGTATTCATCACACAGTTTCATGAAGCCATATTCTCAAAAGGACGTAGGTGAGAGCTATCAGTGAACTCCAAAAGGGAATACAAACCTTGCTATAATACACCTTAGATAATGTTATTCAATTCATATTTTAGGGATCATGCCTGAGGATCATAGGGAAGCTTGATCCCATTAGAGTTCAACTCATAGATAGAAGATCATTCCATGGGCCACATGGGGTTACCTAACTCCATGTGTATTTTCCCATGGGATGGGATCACATTTCTTAGATATAAGTGATATGATAACTAACCTTAAATATAAATAAGGTGTATAGGATCACAATGCCATGAACTGTGGTGGAATACCAAACTCTATCCATGATTGGATCATAGACAAGCGGTCACACAGTTCGGGTACTAGTGTGGGATACCTAACCTTACCTAAGGTGTCATAGACTCACCCAATAAATCCCATTTAGAGGTTGAATCAACCCCAATATAAACAGAGCTTAATTAATACATTAATTTACTTATTTAGATAATATGTCTCCTAAAAAATTGCACAACCCAAAGACCAAAAGGTTTAGTGTGTTGCAGATTTTATATATAAACATAATATTTTAGAATTCTTACAAACATTACTCAGTAATCATGATTCTCTAGAACTATTTCTATACATCTCACATGATATATTCATTATCATAATTTTGGTAATATAAATATAATAAAGGTGTGAGATCAAAAACACAAAAGGGGAAAATAAAATCATAATGTATTAGAAAATAAACATGAAAGAGAACATGAGAAAGATTATTAATATATTATTAAAAGATAATAAGAACATATATGATAGTCATAAAACATGACAAATCCATATAAAAGAATTAAAATTTAATTAATGAAGCATACAATTTATCACATGGATCAAAATACATTTCAATAATCATAAAACATATTAGCAAAAAATAAGTATATGGATTACTTTAAAAATAAGGTTTAATATGGAAACATAGAATATCATAAAAATTAAATGAATCTTGGAATATGGAATAATTTAATAAACATATTGTAAATGTGAAACAACTATAATCATAGGAATTTTTTTGAGAAAACTCATTATGCCCATGCTTATGTGAACAAGATCATTATGACCGTGCCAGTGTGAACAAACACATTATATCCATGTCTGGATATATTATGAGATATAATTTTAAAATAACTCATTAGTGGGTGATATATGACCCTAGTCATTATTATCTATTCACAAGTGTTCCACTAAAAATTTATAATCATCATACCTTAAAGAAAACATGAGAAAGGAATGTATTTATTAAACTCTTCAAAATAATCACATAATATAAACTGAAGAAATCATAATCTCTCTAAAATATAATTTTAAAAACTAATCACATTATAATAAAATTTATAGGGTGATCAAAACATCACTTCATGGTAGGTAAAGGAATTGGTTATTGTTGATGAGAATTAATTTGCTGAAAAAACAAAAAAAATGTAAATACAACATAAAATAGGATAATGTAGATATAAAATAAACCTCAATAACTATATTCATGTAAGTAATACTCTGACCCGATGAATCAGAAACTAATTTAATGAAACACTTACAGTATTAGAAACATAAGAATTATATAATCTTATGAGTAACCTTAGGAAATGAACATTAAAATCTAATGAAATTGAAGATATTTTAATATTTGAATGGAATAGGGTAGTTAATACACCATATAAAATAAATTATGGTTTACAATATCATACTTATACCATGGAGTTGGAAATGAGACAAAGAAACACTTATTGTGGTTTTCATTAGTTCTGTTCATGCACCTTTTATCCCAAATAATCAAATAATGTTTATTTGAAACTCTAAAAGGAATCTTATTCATAAATATTACATTTAATAAAGAAAATTAATTATCATATTATATTTATTTATTATATAGTTTTTTCTTCTATTGGTGTGAAATTGTAATTGGTGTCAGAATATTTTGTAAATTTTAGCAATAAAAGATGATATTTTTATACTATAATAAATACATAATATAACCATTCTAAAACCATGAACCAATAATTAATTGATTATTAAATTATAATAATGTTATTATTTATGTTCCTAGAGTAATCCATGATATACTTTTATAACATCATTCAAGTAGGTGTTTAGAAAAACCCAAACATGAATATACCATAATTCAATGGGTGAGTATTCTAAATTAATTGTTTAATTTGAAATAATATCATTATAATAGAAAAATAATAATAATATTTATATTATTCTAAGGTCTTGAATAATATTTTATGTTTTTTTAGAAATAGTGGAAGTCAAGATGAAAAATGAAAAAATTTACTTTGTGGTGGTGGTAGTCCGCACAATGCACGATTAATATGATTTGATTTTTTTATAAGTTGATGGGAAGGAGTAAATAATGATTGTTATATTATTATAATAACACTTCAGTATAATAATGATTCTTATGTTCTTATATAATTATGGTTAGGTATGGTTTTTATGATAAATAATAAGACAAAAAATATAAGGATTACATAAAACTAACATCGAGACCTTAAACTTTATCTTAAAAGTATCCTTAAAAATAAAGGGAATATAATAACTAATTGAGAATAGGGGTTATAAAATATAGTTATTTTTATATTATGGTCATAATTTTATAGTTTTAATAAGAAATTATAAGGTTTGGGTTTGGCATGAAGGGGTGAAATTGTCCCCTTCTATAAGTGAAGAAAATGTCACTTTTACGAACACCCATTATTTTTCAATAAGGGAATTACACTAATTAATGTTAAATGGTTAAAAAATTGATAAATAATGAATTTTTGGGTGAAATAAGGTATAAAAATCCACAATATTAAATTTTAGTGCATTTCTAAAGCTATTTACTATTAGTTTTTTAACATTTTAGAATTTCAATTGTTACTATGGTAACTGGGTTTTAACCAACTAATTCAAATTTTATTAAATTTACAATTTAAATACTATTAAAAAATTTGTTTTTAATAAATCTATATATTAGTCTTCATTTAATCTAATTTATATTATTATTAATATATAATTAATTTTTAAATCAAAACATTTTATATAAAGAAACCCAATTTTTTGTATAAAATGGATGTTTTAATGATTACGTGTTCTTAATATAATTTATATTTAATTACGAGATAAATGTGATTTAATATATTTTTTTATGTTTTTATAAATAATATTAGAATAATAATTTAGTTTTTCTTAATTTAATTTACTATATAAAAATTAAACAATATTAACAAAAAAATTCTTTGAAAATATCAATTTTGTAATTATCATGTCATCAACACTAATCTCAGTAATATTTTATTTACTAGAAGTAAAATGGGCCATTTTAAATTATATTTGACTAAGTATTCCAAATTTTTAATACATTTTACCAAATAAAATTTCATTATTTAATAAAAATCAATTTCAACTTTAGTGTTTGTGACGCGTACAAACATGTTTTTAGAAAAAGTTATATTTTTAAGCACTATATATATGTGTAGATTAAAATTATTCATGTATTTTATTATCATGATATAATTTGTCTTATTATAAAATAAATAAATTTTATTTTGATTTCAAAGCAACTAAGAAGCATATTTTACCAAAATATTAATTAATTTAAAAATGACCAGAAATAGTTTTTATTAAAAAAATTTATTTCAGTTCATAAATTTATAATCATAGGTTTGTTAAATTAAACATGATATTTTTAGAATGAATATTTTTTATTAAATGAATATTTTTCAAATTAAATTATATTATTTACTTTTAGGTTTTCCTTATAAAGTCATAAATTTATAGTTTTAGAATAAAATATATTTTTTAATATTCATCAAAAAATTAAATTATTTACGAAAAATATCAAAATAAGTTTATATTGGAATGATTTATTTTAAAATCATGTTTATTTCATAAAATTAAAATTATCAAATTTATAAATTTATCATTAAAAAATGAAATATAAATAAAAATTTATTTTATAGAAAAATAAACTTTTTTCCTTAAAAATATTAATATGAAATATTTAAAATAAATTTGATAAATTACTGATTACATTAATAATTACACATTTATATCATCCTAATTTACATTTAAAAATCCCATCATTATCTTTGTTTAATATTTATACATAAGGTAAGATTCAGTTGCTATTGAGGTTGGTGATTCCGCTATCATATATCTCATGGAAATTTTTATGAGCATAAATTTCTCCCTCATACAATTTATTTAATACCCTAATTGTTAAAGTTATTCTTAAGTTTGGTCAATATAAACCCATATTAAATCTACCTCCTTCCCATTATTGGATAAATGATCTTCATAATGGAGACTTATGCTACTTGATTCCATTTCTTTCCTTTGTAGATTTAATAATATAATCACTTCTGTTTATACCCACTAATTTGACATTTGTATTATAAAGTTCAAATTTTATTTTCAAATATATTTGTTTTTTTAGTTTGGTATTATGACATTCCCAAAAATTTCATTGAATTCAAATGGGAATCATTCATATTAGAATTGTATTTGTTTTTCCAAACTTCACTTTCTAATAGGGCGTAGTATAATGAAAGTCCAGAGTCGATCCCATGGGGAATGTATGATGGTGATAGAAATCAATGGATTGGAACTTTTGGGGTTGGAGTCCTTTCAAAGAGGGTTGATTTTGGGAGTTATATTTCTAAGGGTTAATGGATTTATTCCAGAATGAGAGAGGGTTCAAGATCAATTTTGGGTATTTATAGAAATAATGATCTTAATTCTAACTTGGTAAGATCCTAAGATATAGGCTATGAAGCACGTGGAGGTCACCAGTTAATTTTTTTCAAATCAACTAGTTCTACCTAAGAGTTAACTGTTATGTGATCAGAAAATATTGAAAACCTAGATTCATTAAGGTTTGATTCTAAAGAATGAAGAATTTTAGGACAATGGTCATAACCTAATAGACTGCAAAAAGGATAGGGTTTTTTACTTGAATACCCCATAGTGAGGGATTTTCAAATGAATTGGGTAGATAATGAACTTTATCCTGATTATTATCACTTAAGGTTACCATATTTATAATTAAAGATTTATTATGTTCAGATACACATACTCTCAGTACCTACCTTGGGTGGTTTATTCACTCATGGTATGAATGAATGTGAGTGAATAGAGAATGGCTACTAACAATATGCGTAACATGATAAGAATAATTGAATTTAAATAGTTAACACACATACAATAATTCATATTCACTAAATGAGATCAACGTGAAATCAATATTAAAGAAATTTAAATCACAACATAATTAAACACTTAGTTGAAATAAGGGTGAAAACAGATGAAAAATGAGTTTGAAAATTAGTGATGAACAAAAGTGATGATTAAAAAAGAGAATGAAGGAGATGATGAAAATATATCCACGAAACTTTTACTTAAAACAAAAATAATGAAAGAGGTGAAGAAATATAGAGTTTATGGGAGAGGGAATAAAAGGTAACTAGAAGTTAATAAAAAAAAGAAATCACATACTCTGGAATCTCTCTAGATTGTTGGTGCAAGCTGTGTGTCTCAAATCTGCTGGCCTAGTGATATATTTATAGCCAAAATATTACACGACATGTAATGGGATTTCCATCATGTAATGCTAAATCCATGTATATCTCCAGGTTTTTTATCTACATGTATATCGTGTGTATATCGTCTAAAATTTGAATGTTTGACTACTTTCACAATGTGGATCCTTGTATAATGGCATGTTCTGGACTTCCTACTAAATATTCAGGTGGGTTTCTCAGTCAGATAGTTCATGACGTGTATTTGAAACTCACGACATAAACTAGATTCTTCTCTTGAAATCTTCCTGATTTGGTTCACATATTGCGGGATATTGTGAAACCCTACTTCATGATTTGAACATCTATTTGATAATGTTTAATAGGAAATTTATAATCTTTTTATACAATTACTCCTATGAAACCTAGGAAACTTTATTCTGGAAAAATTTAGAACATACCATGTGTATTATCAATTAAATTAACCAAAGTAATTAACTAAATGAATAAAATGTAAATATAATTTAAGTTTATCAAATTCCCCCACATTTGAAAAATGTCTTTTCCTCAATCAAAAAGGTCCCCATAGTGATTTCAAAAAAGATAATAAATTTTTAAAATAAGAAATATTCATTATGTCTAGGAAAATAAAACTAAATATAATAAGAAAGGGTTAGTCTCTAAAATCATCCCCACATTGGAAATCAGTAATACCTCAATGCATAGTTATTTAAAAAAATTAATCTTTTAATTACAATATTTTAACCATTCCTTGAATTTTATACTTGTTTTAAATTTACATCACAATGAATTTTCTATCAACACTTAGGGTAAAATGATATTGGGGTTGTGATCATAACCCGGTTAAAAGATCCGAACCATAATATTTCATTTGTTCTATCATATACACTTTCTAAAGAAAAGTAAAAAATTAATCATGAGGGCTTCAGTAATTTGGTTCTGATGACTCTGAGGCTATGGGTAGGTGGGTAAAAATTAAAAATCAATCTCAAAAGGAGGGTATTATTTGAATTATAATGCATTAATTTCATCACATGTGTAATATAATGAATCCTCTGAGCTAATCAATTATACACTTTTAATATCTCAAATTTTATCCATGCATATGAAAAGTATGTCCAAAAAGAGTATCCTTTTTCCCTTTTTATTTTTTATTTTTATTTTTTGAAAATATTGTCTAGGTAAGCTCTCACACCCATCCCCTAACCACATATGATCCTTTAGTGGATTCATCGATCTAAAAATTGCTATTTTTGACCTTCCTAATACATGACCCATTTTAATTTTTCTTTTCATTTTCATTTTTCAAAGAATATAAATAGAAGTAAAATTATAAAAAGTATAAATGGATCGCAATCAGATTGTCTAATGAGTAATATAATACATCTTCACAATTGAATCATCCCATGTTGTCTTAATGCTTACCACACACATGTTCAATAGTAAAATCATGGATTACATAAGAGGAGGGTAGGAAGGGGAAATCGTATTAGAATAGATTCATCCTAAAAGGTCATTCATGGAAACAAAAAGATTTATAAAAGAAATATTCAAGGTGGTACTCAAGAAAAAGTGGCCCAGTAATGACTTCGATAATCATTTTAAAATTTTACTTGTTCGGTCATAGAATCAATGAGATCTCAATGCAAGTTATTTTAGGTTTACATGTCCCAAGTATCACTCAAGAAATATGATCTAAATAGGACATGAAATTATAGTCATATAATATTCTTGAGTAATGAGAATAATAATAGAAAATGGAAATCACAATGGGTATAAAACCAAATACTAAGTGAATTGACCATAATTTCCAAAATATTGAATTTGAATTAAATTTATAATCTTATCAATCATTCTAAAATTATAAATAGGGAAAAACATGTATTCTTTCAATTCCAACTAAAATATTCTTTTTTTTAAATGGGTATAATGTTTTTCAGGTTTAAATAATGCATATAATTTTGAAAAATTTCTCTTAGAAGGATGAGAACATGAAATAATTCAAGTGTATCTAAATATAAAATCATGATAAAATCCCCACACTAAGGATACATTGTCTACACTATCCAGGGAATTATTGTTGGGGTGTTATAGTAAATAAAGCTAAAAACGTGAAATGGAATTTGAAAATTGGAAAACTGAGGGAGTCGAGAGCTCCCTGTATGAAATGGAATTATATGAGGGAACATGGGCCATCTGTTGCTAAATATGGGTGACCTAAAAAATGGTTTATAAAACAATTACTATACTATATGACACATTATTCCTTAGGTTTAAAAAATTTATAAGAAAAGTAATAGTCAGGTGCACAGTATGATGAACATGGGAAAATAATTTTATTTAAATTCAGCAGATTTTTACAAAAAAGTTCAAAGGGACTCAAAATGAGATAGAAAATAAGTCAACAATGAATAATCAATCTAGATAATGATTTACTATGTCTTTACTTTCATAAATCTCTATGTAGAGGCCCGTAGCTTGACGTACATGGACATTACATTACTTTTGCGGAATACATAGTACATAACAAAAACACACACACAAGGATCGTAATAGTTTAGTGTCTTTGGAAACTCGGACTATAATCTTCTAATCGTGGTGAAAGATCTTTAACATCTCCCATAAAGATCTTCTTTTTTTTTTACCTAAAACCGTTCTTTATATCCTGGGGAAAAGAAAACATAAAAGGGTGAGCTCAAATGCTCAGTAAGGGTAAACAAAAGAAATATCAATCACATCATATTCATAAGAACATAACATTTTGGAAATCATAACCTGCAAAAGAGAGCATAATTTCATAACATGGGATAAATCATAGTAGTGAAATGAATTCCCAATAATCATAACTTAAAACATGAAACTTTGTGGCATACACACATAAACATAGAGAATCATTTCTTGTTAGTCAAGACTCATTGCCAAGACTATCTTAGTGGACAAAGTCCCTTTCTGAATCGAGTAACCCTCGTTTCAGTCCTGTTTCACTGAACCGGTATAACCTACCATTTCAGCCATGTCTATATCATGAGATATAAAATCTTTACCCAATGCATTGGAGGGAGATATAGGTCCCACCCATCTTATAATGAATCCTTTCTTATGTGTGCCACATAATCATAAACCATACATCATAGCGTAACCCATGTAATAAAAATGGAATTCTTAAACAACATGACATCATAAAACAATTCATATAAGATAAAGGAATTCATAAAACTATTTCCATCACAACATAATCAAATCTATGTAATAATATGGATAAAAACAGAACCCTTTTATTATCTTATATGGAAAATAATTTTGATAAAATACTTGAACTCCATTCTTGAGGAAAATATCCTTTCTTCTTCAAAAACATTTTTCCTTTCATAACATGTCATACAACTTTAAAATAAAAGAATTTGATTAAAAATAAACTTGAAAACTTTTAAAGGAAGCTTCTTGGAAATAATGTTTTAAAAATCCATTCATGCCGTATAAGTTAAAAAAAACATTCTTCGTACTTTTGTCGGAAAAGTCAAAAAGTACCTCGTACGAAAAACGACAAAAGATTCCTTTATTATTCTTTACCAAAAACTCACCGAAGGGTAAAAATGGATTTAAACAATTGTAGGTGGATGGAAATAATATTGAATATTGATGAAACATGGATGTGGATGATAAAATACACCCCAGTAAATACTTACGAACAAACAATCTCGGATAAAAATGAGATTGTGATATTTCCCTTACCTTAGGTCCAATTTGCTTCGTATGTGTCCGAACCTCCTGTATAATGATTTAAATAATGTCATTGACTTATTACAGAATCATATTCATTGTTATGATATCATATATGGTTCAATTATGACATTATATTACCCGTTCTTTTGTAAATTCCATATTAAAGAAGCGTTTTGGGTAAAATCGTTTCATTTATCGTAGGTGTTTTGACTTGTTGTTCTTGACATCATTATTACTTATATCATGATTTACTTACTTCCAGAATATAAAATATGATTTATATATCATATATATTCAGTATATATATATATATAATAGATAGATAAATAAAATGAAAAACATCGTTCATGGAGACGGTAGTCCGTACGTACGCATGAACGCTGTTTTTCTTTCCTTATTGTCTTGAAATGGAAGTAAGTAGATGAAATACATATGTATACATATAAATAAATCCAGTAGCTTTATAATGTCATATATTTCATTATTATTTCTTATATATACATTATAATCATTCTTAAATGGTTAACATGGAGAATGAATCTCATCGCGTTGTGGAGACGGTAGTCCGTACGTACGCACGAGCGATGATATCATTTCTATAAATATTGAATTGAATTGGAGTGGATTATACAATATATCAGAATCAATATGATGTTGTAATAACTATGTATAGTTATTCTTTACACCATTATACCCATCCATGTAAGGTGGTGGTGGAAAATAGATTACACCACGGCGTGGAGACGGTACTCCGTACGTACGCACGCGCGGTGATTTCTTTTTCCGTAGGATGGATAGATGGTGAAATAGGGTTGTTTCATACTTATAATAACATATCAGTATATGAGTGATACTGATGTTATTACTTCATAATGAAACAACCTAAGAAGAAGTGGAAGAAGAAATAAAGATGAAAGAATTGGTAACGGTAATTACCTCTTCTTTGAAGTACCTCTTTGAGACCTCCTCTTAGGGCACTAGAATTGGTCTTTGAGGAAGACCCGAACCTCTAGGATGTTTCTAGGGAAGTGGAGAAGAGATTTTGGTAGGGGTTGGACGAGCTTGAGTGCTCAAATTGGTGTGAGGAGGAGGGGGAGGAGGTGTCCTTTTATATGGGAGGAGAGGGGCACCTTAGGAATATCTCAAAGTATTATTTTATATTAAAGTCAAAATCGGTTTATAATGGTTCCAAAGGGTCTTATTTCGAAGATAAAGTGGGGATGGGTCGAAATCCTATCAACCAATATAATTTAGACAAGTTTAGGATATTATTTTAACCTTATCAATTAGATTTAACTCTAAGTTAAATAATTTAACTTTTACCATGTCTTTTTGTTTTCTTTCACTATATGGTTAATAAACTTACTATAACATGCCAAACTAACCCCAAATTGTTTATTATTAATATATATATCCTTATTTAAGTCATTTGGCCGAACCTTAGATTTTTAGGAATACAATAACAATTAATAATATAATATTTGATTTAAAAACTATTTTGTGTCAATTTTGACACTATTTGATATATGATTTTTGTGAAAGTCATAACAGAATTAAATGTTCGAACCAAGTTGATTAAATCAACCTTAATATATCATAGTAACCTAGAAAATTAGTGTAATTCATAAAAAATCTCAAATTACATTTATTTTGGTGTTTATAACATCAATTATGTCAATATTTCATTAATAAGATAATTACTGCATCATCGTTGTGTCATAAATAAATTAAATTATTTTATGTCTAAAAATTACAAATAAAATACCATCATGTAGGAAATATTTTTAGCTTTCTAATTAATATTTACAATCGAATTTATCGTATGTATAACCCCATATTAAAAATGATTAACTTATTAAACTTTTATTTTAACTATTTTAACTTTTCTTTAAATAAATTAATAATAAATGTCCTAATCTAATCCAAGTGGGCCTAAATGGTCATATTTTATTCATAAGTTTGTTTTTGGTCGAATTACACTTGTCCAATAGAATTAGGACATGTGTTAGGGTAATAGTAATATCATATTTACCCTTAGTTACCCTATTTACTATTAACCGCGGTAAAAAAAGTAAAAAGTTACTATTCACCAAAAAATTATTTTCATCTCATTGAACCACATTTTAGTCCTTGATATTAACCGTGTGTCTCGGATTTTCGAAATTCCATTCACAGAAGCGGCAAAATTAAGTTTTATGAAAAATTCAGTTTTTTTTAACTACCACTTAGTAGTTTCACTATTCATCAAAAATTGATGTTTTTCAGAACAATGCCAAAATTTCATCCTAAGCTATATTTCATATTCCGAATTCAAAAATGAAATCTATTTTACCAAATTCATAACATAGAAGTTGCATTAATTAATTTTATAATTAAATCCTGCTGTTAAAATAAATAGCGTGTTTTTAGGAAACAATATATATCAAAAGATTGACACTTGATTATGTCTGGTTTAAATGTGAAATTACAACCAATGACCAACATTGTATTAAATTGTAAAAATATATTCTAAAT
This sequence comes from Viscum album, assembly GCA_963277665.1. Taxonomy (NCBI): domain Eukaryota; kingdom Viridiplantae; phylum Streptophyta; class Magnoliopsida; order Santalales; family Viscaceae; genus Viscum; species Viscum album. The sequence continues at coordinate 1,464,288,269 of OY728138.1, read as the reverse complement.
ATAATTTAAAACCACTCAAATTAATAATTTATCACTATTAATTATTTCGATTAAAAAAGTTGTTTTTAATTATAATTTAGTAATTTTCACTATTCATCAGAATATGAAAGTTATCCGAAAAGTACCAAAATTTCACCTTAGGCTAAATTCGATACTCCGAATCCAAGAATGAAGTTCATTTTGAAAAATAAGATTTACAGAATTTTAAAAAGTGGTTATTACTATTCATAACGGCTAGTTTTAATAATATTTTAATAGCACATCGTTGTTTAGTGAAACTCGGTATTACGTATTACACACGCTATCGAGGAAGGTCGCGATTGCAAGGCAAGACAAGGATGCATGTTGTGCAAGCTCCTTTTGGTGTAGCATACAACACAAGACATTAATAAAATTAAAAAGAATATTTTTTTATAAAATCTTGGGCTGTTACACTCTAACCAGAAGTTGTTATCCAGATGAATTGACTAAATTATCCTATAGTTGGGTCTATTAGCTCAATTTCTCCTATTGCGTTTACAACTACTAGTGGAAGTGTCCTCCATATCACAAGGTTACATGATCGGATTGAAAACTTTAGGGGTAGTGTGAGCATGATTCAGATGTATAAGGAATGAAATCATAGATTTTTGTGGTTTCTGTCGTGCATGAATCCCTATGGAATGTTCCTGAAGTAGATGTTTTATTTTTGTGATGCATTGGGTCACCCTTTGGATGAGAAATAATGGTGTAATGGGTCCATCGATAACCATGGATGACATAGTAGAGATAGAAATGGTTATCCAAAAATTTAATGAAATGATAATCAAGCCCATTAGAAGTGACAAAAAATCAATTCCCATAAATAAAAATGAGGAGTACAAAACGTGTGCATACAGAGATGACAAAATAAAAATAACCAACCCTATCACAAAAAGTATGTTACCAAAAAAGATAAAAATGGATGACTTAGATCAGTCATTATAACCAAAAATTCACTCTAATTTCAATCCTCCATCTAGTGGTGACGATGTTAGTCTGGTCAAATCAGTTGTAGTGGATATAGTAGGTATAGGTGGATCAGTGAGAGAGGGTGGGGTGACATTGGTAAAGAGATGAGCTGGGGTAGGTGATGGAGATGTTCTGATCAAAATAGAGACTATGGATCTGTAATCTAGATCAATGAAGTGCGACTATGTCCATAGAGAAGTGGCTGACCCATTTCTATGTCGGTCCTAGTCAGCTATGAACTCTTGTTGGGTAGCAAGGTTAGTGATATCGGCAGGCAGGTCGAGATGTGATGTAGGTGGTACAGAAATGGTAGAAGAGGAGGAGTTAGTTGGGGATGGTGGTGTTGGAGTTGTGAATTCAGTAGGATCTATGAAAGGAAGTTGCAAATGGGTGTAAATTTGGCACATGTTTTCTAGGATGTATAACTGCAATGTCCAGAGATGTGTCAGGGTGGGATTGGTGGGTGGAGTGATGGTAGATGTGGTGGTGGTAGTGGTAAGAATATGGGTGGGTGGTGGAGTTGGGGATGTGGTCGATGGATCAGCTGGTGGGTCTACTATTATTGGTGGATGCGCCTCTGCTGGTGCTTCCTAATGAACATCATGTGCCTAGTGGTATATATCATACTCCCTCACCAATAGCTTCATCTTTTGCAACATCATGAAATCAATGACCTAAATGGGTCCTAGAGAGGTAATAGGTAGGGATGCATTGAAACCTACATGGTATCTAGCTTGGTGGGTAATGGAATATCCACCCATCAAAGTCCCTTGAGTCCACTATGCATGATCCTTGTAATATTATGTGAAATGCACACCCATGTTAAAGGATGGGGTGCCCATGGTTGTTGCTAGAATAATAACATCTATATGGCTAACACTACCCTATGACTCAACTCGTGAAAATCACTAGTGTTTCAAATAACATTGAATTATACACAAACATGTGCTCTGTAATTGGGTAGATAGGGTGATTTGGGGGTCATGGGGTATTTGAGGGTCAGATGCAATCATCTTCTAAAGCCACTAAAAATTGGACCAGAGCAGCTCCAACTGAAGTGTAAGAAAGACATTTGATGTGAAAAAATCATCTGAATAAATGCTGAGGCCAATACTGAACTTAGCGAATGAAATATCATGTGTTCGACCACCCAATAGAAAAATAAGGCTATCAATAGTGACCTCGAATGTGGAAAATAACCCTATAGGTATCCTCTCATACGTCAACGATGCAGTCAACATGCAGTATATCCATGAGGTCTAGGATGGAATCACTGATGTTTAGTCGAGCCAGGATGGGTAGGTCTAAGGTCTTGTTTGTCCATATAGGCTTGGCCTACATCCTAATGGGATTCACACGATGCATTGGGTTGGAAAAGCATAGGTTGGAGTGTAGATGGAGGTCATCATCACTGGACGATTCCTCAAATGTGTAGTAGGATTCAGCTTAAGCATCTAGCATGACACGAGATGTTGTAGGAGGTGTAGATGATGCTGGAGGTATAGTGCCTCATGGGTACTTGGGTGGCTGTTGTTCTTCATGGGATGATGACGAGTCAGAAGGTTCATTCCATAGTTTTTTTGTCCTTTACATCGCAAGAATGAGGCTTTTAAGGTGGTGTTTGGTGGATAACGAAGGATGAGGGGGCGGTTTATGTTTGTGATTGCGAAGGGGGTTATAGGTGTATAGATGAGGGAGAGGAGTATGAGGGGGTTCAGTTTTAGTTTTATGAGTGAGAGGAAGGGGTGGAGCTATTGTGTTCATGGGCTTCCGAGAGAGGAGTATGAGGTGAGGTATGGGAGGTTGAGTAGGGGGAAGGAGGTAGAGAGGGAGAAGAGGAAGGAGGTGAGTGACTGAGGGAGGAGGAGGTGGTTTGGGTGGTCAAGAGGAGGAAGGTGAGGGGTTTTTGGGTCATGAACCTAGGGTTCATGAGTTATTTTGGTTAAAAAAATAGACCCATTGAGTTACATGACGTGTAACCAGAGTTCACATCATATATATGTGTCTTAAAATGAAATTTTGGACAAAAAATGTACACGTTGTGTAATAGCGTTACATGATGTGTGTTGAATATTTTAACTTAAGAGTTTGTTTATCCCTAGCCTTCAGCTTCTATAACAACCTAAACTTTCCTAAGGCTATCCTAATATAATCTATCCAAAAATGACCTACCATGGTTTGCCTCCAAATCAATGTTTCCTTTAATTTAGATAGATTGACTCAATTAAGGCCCAATCGAATGTGAGGTTGATGAAACATCCTTCATGGAAGGGTTTTTGAAATATTTTGAATCATTTTCCATTCACTTTAAATGGTTTTCCACCCTCTCTCTAAATTTCTATGTCCCCATAAAAGAAAACAGTAATTCCTTTGAATGGGATAGCCATCAAAATTTGAGCTTACCAGGGAACAGTTTCCGTATGGAGATGAATATGAGGAACTTATTCCCTGGGTTAATGATATTCCTTTCAATGCATCGATCATACCATTTCATTGTTATTTCTTTATAGATCGTATCAGTTTTATAGGCATCCTTCTGGATTACTTTCAACTCAGTCAACTATAGAATCCTAGATTCTCCAGCATTCTCAGAATCCAAATTCAGCTTCTTGATTGCCTAATACAAATGATTCTCCAGTTAAACTAGAAGATGACAAGGTTTCCCATAAACTAATCTAAACAGTGTTGTCCCTATTAGTGTTTTCTGTGAAGTGTGTTACACCCATAGTTCACCATCATTTTTAGACTCCAATCCCTTCGAGTGGTGTTCACCTTCTTCTCCAGGATTTTCTTGATCTCCTTATTTGACAGTTCAACATGGCCACTTGTTTGTGGGTGGTAGATTGTTCATGTGTTGTACCGAATTCAGTACTTTTCATGAAATCATTTTACATCATGGTTGGTGAAGTGTGTTCCTCCATCCATGATGAGTAATCTTTGAAATCCAAATCATGATAACACATTATTTTAAAAAAAAATTCATGACCACTTTTATTGAATCATGTGATGTTTCTTCAGCTTCTACCCATTTTGAGATATAGTCAACGCCAACCAGAATGTAGGAAATACCATGTGAAGTAGGAAATGGTCCAATGAAGTCTATTACATATATGTTAAATATTTCCACATCCATCATGTGATTTTAAGTCATTTCATTTCTTTTCCCAGTATTCCCAGTCCTCTACCACCTATCACAGCTTTGAAAAAAATCCCCTTGCATATTCCTATAGCATGGGCCCAAAAAGTCCTCTTTGCAAGAACTTTTCTTCAGTGTTCTCAGGTCCATGATGTCCTCCTTTTGGTTATTTATGACACATTTATACCATATTTGGGATTTCCTCTTTGGGAATGCAATATCGTAATAATCCATTAGTGTAACCCTTGAACAGTAGTGGTTCGTCTTAGTAGTAGTGTTTTGATTCAGCCAAAAAACATTTACACTATGATATGAGAGGTCTTGATGTAAAAATATTATGGCATGATAATTGGAAATATTATAGAACCATGGTTTCACCTTAATTCTAAGTAGGATTCCCTCAGGGAAATCAACTTTGATATTAGTATCATCATCTTACTTGATGATGGGAAGAGGAAGTTGGGATAATTGATCAATGATCACATTATCCATGCCTTTTCTTTCTTTGATCACAATATCACGTTCTTGTAGCAGTAGGATCCTCATTATCATCCTTGGATTGGAATCCTTCTTTTTGAATATTTACCTTAGGGTGGCATGATAGGTATGCACAATCACCTTAGATAAGACCAAATAAGAATAGAATTTATTAAAGGCATACAAAATAACTAAGCGTTCCTTATATATAGTTGTGTAGTTCTATAGGGATTCACTCAGTGTGCATATGGAATAGTATATAAGACAAAATATGTTACCAACTTGTTTTCCAAAAACAGTGCCAACAGAAAAATCGTCGGCATCACGCCTTAATTTGAATTCCTTATCCCAGTTAGGTGAAATATTCATAGATACTATTATAAAACTTCTTTTAAAAGTTTTTAAAGCCTTTTCACATTATTAAATGATATAAAAGTGAACTTATTTGGATAGAACGTGTATTAATGGGTAAGAAAAATTTTCAAAGTCTTTTACAAATCACCTATAGGATCCAGTAAAGCAGAAAAATATTCTTATACCCTTAACTGTTGAAGGTTCGGGTAAATCATTGATGTCATTGATCTTATATTGATCAAATTTTATAAATTATCTATAAATTTCATGACTTGGTACAATTCCTCATTGAACCATAAAATGACACTTCTCCCATTTCAATACTATGTATTTCTCTTCACAGTTTCGCAGGACTAGTTCCAGATTGTTTAGGAAAACTTCAAATGATCATACCTAGACTGAGAAATCATCCATGAATATTTCTTATAATTCTTATTCTTATATCATGAAATTTATGTTCCATCCATCTCTAAAATGTTGATAGATCATTAAAAATTCTGAATGACATGTTCCTATTTGTGAAAGTTACAAATGGAGAGATGAATGTGGTCTTTGAATAATCAAATGGGTCGACTAAAATTTGTTTGTATACTGAATATCTGTATCAGAAATAGTATAATTCATTTCTTACAAGTCTTTACAACATTTAGTCCATTAAGGGTAAAGGGAAATGATATTTTGTTGTTGTTATATTGAAGCTTCTGTAATCCACAGAGACTATCAATCCAATAATAGTGTGTGTTGATATTAATTCTTTCTCATTAGTAATCCCCATTGTATGTCCAACTGAATTATTCACTACTTATAATAGGTCACCCATTCAATATTAGATGTGGAAAATATGATTCCTACATCCAAAAGTTTTAGCACTTCCTTTTTCAGAACTTCCTTCATGGGTGTTGTGATTCGCCTCTGAGGTTGGGGTTTTGGATTTTCATCTTTCTCTAGTAGAATGTTATGAGTGCATACAGTTAGAATAATTCCTTTGATGTATTGTAATCCCCAAGAAATTGACTTCTCGTGACACTTCAGGACATCAACCAAATTTTCTTCTTCTTCCTGAGATAGTTCAGAGTTGATGATCACTGGTAGGGAGGTTTAAGTTCCTAATTATGAATACTTAAGGGCACTGGGTAGAAGCATAAACTCCAATGATGGTGGTTGAACGACTTAGGTGGTGAAGGGTGGGAATGTATCTCTCATGAGAGGTTTAATGAAACTCAGTTACCCAAAATCATATTCTTCTTCTACATCTGAGGGTGTCTCCTCACTCCCTTCTATTTCCATGTATTCATTTTCTTCTTAAGTAAGTGATATGGCATTTCAATCAATGAAATCCTATAATTTTTTAGAAGCTTTGACAATGTTTTGGACTACATATTCTTCTCTGACTCAAAATACCATACATCCTTTACTCACATCTATTAGAACATTTCCTATTTTTGAGAATGGTCTCCCAAGAATGATGGGGGTGTCACCGTCTTCGTCCATGTCCATGATTGGGAAGTATGCTGGAAAGATGAATTTTCTGACTTTGACTAGAATATCATTAATAATTCCTCTAGTATACTTCGCTAATTGATCTTCATGTTATAGGGATACGATCTGGTTTGATCTATTAGAGTCCTAGATTGATAAATACACTCATTGAAATTAAGTTGATGCTTTCTCCAAGATCCAATAGAGCTCTTCCAAACATGCACTCTCTAATAGGACATGAAATTGAGAAACTTCTAGGGTCTCTCTTCTTTGGTTGTATTTTCTAATGAACAATGACAAAGAATTCTTCGTTCAATGAGATAACACCAAGATATTCCATTTTTATTTTTTTGGAAAGTAGATGTTTAAGTTTTTTTGGTGGTAATTCCTTAGCCTAAATGGCCAAAGAACAAAATTCTTTAAAATAAAGATTATAGAAGTCTACAGTATGGGATCATATTACAATCTTTTTCATGAAAGGGAATAAGAGTAGCTGGGTGGTCTTCACACTATGTGATGTCTTGATTAAGTCCCAAGTTTTCCAAGCCGTTGGAAACTATGTTTGCTTCCTGATAAACATGTGTGAGGATGTAGTTCAGGTCAGCGAGCAAAAAGTTTCATTCCATCCAACGGGTAGTGATCGACCAAGCTAAATGAGTTATGCCGTTCCAAATTTTTTGGACTATGGTCATCGAGGCACTTTCAATCCAAAGGTTGTTCCACCCATTTGAAGAGGTCATTGTACCTCCTATCTACCTTATCTTAATCTTTCTGGGAAAGAATGAGGTGGCTTGTATGGTGGTGTGGAAACAGAAAATGGTTCTTTCGGTTGATTAGGATTTTGGGAGTCTACACCAGGTGATAATTCTGGAGGTGTCATTTGTGTGGTTTTATCAACTTATTTTTCAAATAGTGGGTTTTTGGATATTTAGGTTTTCTTTCATATCTTCTTCCAGGTTGTCAAAATTCTAGGATCATTCCACTTCCCATCACTACAAATTTTTCTTCTTCCCTTGGGGATGTCTCTATATTACCAGGTAGAGTAACTGGTAATCTTTCAGTCAAGGTCTTTGAGATCAGACCCATTTGAACGTTTAGATTTTACAAAGCTACTCATTGGTTATTCATTTCCATCTCTTGAGTTTTCATTCAGTAGTTTTATATTTGAAAAATGTTAGTCATTTGGTTCTCTAAGTTACTTTTGAGAGGAGCAGGTTATTGTTGAGGTCTTGGCTCAGCTTCTTGAAATAGTTAGTACGATCTTAGGGGAAAAGGCTATTACTTCACTTGTTTTTGAGGTCTTGTATTAGGGTTTATATATTGATAACCTAGTGTTACTTAATTAGGAAATGATTCTTGACCAGTTTCCTACTGATAGTATCGTCGATTATTCTGAGTTGTCTGCTGGGAAGGGATCTGCTAATAATGTTGATGCTGCTGTTGGAATGGTGGGTTATGCTGATTGTAACTAATGTTATTAAAATATTTACCTTTCATTTCGTAAAGTCCTTCCTTACAGTCTCGGTATAAGTATGGGCAACATCACACTTCGCATGATTGTATTTCCATTACTAGAGTAGGAGGGGGTTGTGTAACAAGAATATGAAATGAGTCTAGTTTTCTTTATTAGAACTTCGACTTGCATGGATAGTCCTGTGTTTTCACCCACTAGGTGGATACCATTCTGATGTTGTCCACATTCACTTTTCCATAGGATGTAATTGTGTGGGACTCTATCTAAGATGGATCTTCAAGTTTTTATTGTCTTGAAGATGAGTCCTCCATTAGTGGTAGCATCAATGACTGTTCGTACAACTGGTTGGAGGCATTGGTAGAATGTTTTTATCTAGGTAAACATGTTCAAACCATGATGTCATAACGTCCTCTTCAGATCCTTGAATCCATCCCAAGATTCCCATGAAGATTCTCCATTATTCGGGTCAAAGTTATAAATGTTATTTCTGAGTTTCCAAGTCCATATTGTAGGTAAGTATTTATTAAATAACATCTTGGATAGATCATCTGATGTCATGATTAAATTTAGAGCTTGAATTTTTATCCAATACTTGGCTCGATCTCATAATGATAAGGGAACTACACAGAGTTTGATATCATCTGAGGATACTCCCTAGTTGTAAAAGGTATCACATAATACTAGGAAGTTAGATATGTGCTTGTGAGAATATTCACTTTGAAGTCCACTAAATTAACCCATGTTTTGGATCATATGAACGAGTCTGGGTTCGATTTCAAAAATTTGGGCTAGGATTGGAGGACGCACTATGCTTTGTGTAGCCCCATGGATTAATGGGAATCTATAATACATGATGGTCATTTCATGATGCATCGGGTGCTCTCTAGGAATCAATTGAATCATATTCAATGGGTTTGGTGGGTCAGGTCCCGCTTGACTATTTTGATCATCGCCAGCTGCCCAGCGGCATGCACAAAGGCAACATTCAATCTTAAGATCCAAGTCTAGCTATTCTCATGTCTCAAGGTTCCTTGAATGGGTTTTAGGTCCTTGAAACATGCACTATGCCATAAGAAAATAAAATTAATGAAAGGGAATGAGGGAAATATAATATAGGGTCCTTGTCGATTGTTCGAATATGCGATGCATAAATTTACATGGTCCCTGAAAATAGCAACAAAATGTGTTGCACCCACATGTGTTGTTGAATTAATGTGGGCTATGGTCAAATCAGAATTATATTTGTTTTCCCAAACTTCACTTGATACTAGGGTGTAATATAATTAATGTCCAGAGTCAATCCCTCAGGGAATATAATCAAGTAATGGAAATCAATGGCATGTACCTTTTGGGTATTAGACCTTTTAAAATGGGTTGTGTTTGGGAGTTCTATGACTAAGGGTTGATTCTTTTCTTCAAGAATTAAAGAGAGATCAGGATCAATCTTGAGAATTTGTTAAAAGGATGATCTTAATTCTAACTTGGTAAGATACTAAGATTTATTTTGTGAATCAAGCAGAGGTCACTCTTTTTTTTTGGTCAGATCAACTAGTTCTACCTAAAAGGTAACTATTCTGTGATCGGGAAATAGTGAAAACCTAGATTCATTAACATCAGATTATATATATGAAATACTTTTAGTCTATTAGTCATAATATAATCTACTCCAACCAAGATAGGGACTTTCACTTTAATACCCCTTGGTCTGGGATGTTTAAATGAATTCGATAGATAATTAAATTATACCCTGATTATTATCCATTGATTTTTCCAAATTTAGAATTAAATATTTATTATGTTCATATACACCTACTCTTGATCCCTACCCAGGGTGGTTTATCCACTCATGGGGGGAACAAACATGAGTGAATAGAGAATTGAAATTATCATTATTCTTAACATTCTAAAAATACTTAAATATAAATAGTTAATACACATATAATGATTCAGATTCACTAAATGAGATGAGAGTGAAATCATGATTAAATAAATGTAAATCACTACTTAATTAAATACTTACTTTAAATGAGAAAAAAAATGGATACAACACATGTTCGGAAATCGATGAACAATGAAAGTGGTGATGTCAAAGGGGAATGAAAAAGATGATGAAAAATCATCCCCAACACTTGTATTTAAAAAAAATAATGAAAGAGGTGAAGGAATTTAGATTTTAGGGGAGAGTTAACAGAAAGGAACTTTCAGGGAATAAAAATCAAGAAATCCCTTTCTCTGAAAGATCTTTAGATTTTTGGAACAAGTTGTGTGTCTATAATCTACTGGCCTGATGTTGTATTTATTTCAATAAAATTACACATCATTTAATGGGATTCACAATAATGTAATGATGAATTCATGTATATATCCATATTTTTTGAATCTACACATATCTCATGAATATCTCATCCAAGATTTGAAAGTTTGAATACTTTCATCTTGGTCTCATGACGTGTTCTGGACTTCTAAAAAAATCTCTGGGTGGTTTTCTCATTCAAATGATTCATGATGCGTATTGGACACTCATGATGAGAACCTCTATTTCATGATGTATAATCAGAGATTTCTTCTCTTTTTCTGCATTTCCTCTTTTGAAACCTTTGAATCTTTATTCCTACAAAATTCTGTACATACCAAGTGAACTATCAAATAAATAAATCAAAATCATTAACTAAATGACAGAGAAAATTATATATGATTTAAGCTTATGATGATACAGGTAGAACAACATATTAACATACAATTTATTTAAGTAAAATTATTAGATAAAATTTTGGATGATACAAAAACCTTCTTAGAATAGTCAACTCAAATGTCCAAATCTAAGAAAAGGGGGAGTACACGATGTATTAATGGGGTACACAGGTTGTTAGCTGAAGTAAAAAACATGTCCATGTGTGTCCGGTCTGCTTCGAATTCAATAATACCAACTACACTATGTGATATTTGATTCACATAGTATATAAGTTTGTTTCCTACCCTTAGTGTGTTCCTCAACTACCAAAGTCATTTTCCTTCAATATCACATGACTTATGGATCCACTATATAGCATGTGAAAGTAATTAGCTTTTATGGGAATGTACACAAGAAACATTCTGGTTTTCTCATCTAGGGTCACATGGAATGTGGGTCTTGACACTTGGATGAGTGATATTGTTCTCACATGGAAACCCTAGCATTTTATCAATGTGACACATGGTGTGTGTTCTACCAAAATACACACCATGTAGTTAGATAATTTATAGAATATCTACCTTATAAATGAGATCATGAATCCCATGGAACATACATTAATTTATCCACCAATCTCCTCAAAAAATAATTTCAACACATTATTCTTAATTGGAACACTGGTGGAGGATAGATTCTATCCACCTATTTCTTTAAAAATAAAATCATCTCCCCTCCATGTTTCTTGCATGTCTTATCTTGTGAAAATGGTCATACTCATTACTTCCTCAAAATCTGTTACAGTGAATGATCCTTCACCATTCCATAATCCAAAAAATTAACTTTCATCAATGATACATGGAAAAAATATTTAACCACACAATGAATTGGTCTATATAAATTGTTGAATCACAAACCCAACCAAATATCTGTGATAAACATGTGAATTAAGGAGGGAGAAATTCCCCAACTATAATGGTATGAATAAAAAATGGCCATATGTGACCAGACATCATGTATGATCAAATAATATGAAAAAAAAATATTATATCTTCCAAAATCAATCATTCCCAAATCATGGGTTAAAAAAATATAAATTACCATGGTTTAGAAACATTTTTCATGGAATCAATTATAGGTGAAATTAATCCATGAACTCAATAAAAAAAGATGATAAATCAAAAAAAACTCCCTACCTCGATATCAGATCAATCGATGATGAAGAATGAAGATAGCGTCATTGTCATTGAAGATATGGCTGAACTCTAACACTTTTGTGATTGATTGATGATTCCAAGATCACTGAAAACTTTTTACCCTATAAATCCCTTCTCTATTCACCCTCTTGGTTATGAAACTAAACCTAAAGTTATTTTTAGTGAGGTATAAAATAGAAAATTATTAGTTTCTCTAACAATTTAAACATTTAGGTAGTTAGTTAATTAATTCACTATTTAATCTTCTTCTTTTTGTACAGCATCACAGAAACCAATCAAAACAACACTAATATTTCACCCAAGGTAAAATCTATGTTTTGGATTCAAATAAGGTATTAGTTTCCCCATACAATCCTCCATTCATAATGAAATCCATTAATTCCAAAATTAGGTGACCTTGTTAATAAATATATTCAATATTTTAAATATATCAGCATTGAGGATATAGGGCACACAAAAATATTCTTGAAATCCATAAATACCTCTAAAAATATTATCTAAAATATTCAAATGATCGGATTTCAAAAAGTAGATCCTTTTCATTCTCCCCACCTTCAAATACTTTCATCCTAAGATCTATTTCTACTCAAATAGGTTAGGATACTGAGCTCATATTTTGTTCTCCCACTCCCATGCGGTTTTCTAAATATTTAAATGATTCTAGGGAGAACATATACGGTTAAATATATTCCCATAAATGATCTAATCCTTCTGATCCTCAATATCCACTAGCTAATTAGAAAAGGTAGCTCTTCTTTAATGTCCATATCACCCTAGTCAATAACATCTGATAGATCATGTATGTATATCATCAGATGTTACACATGGGAGACTTAATGAACTCGGTCTAAGTATGTTGGTAAATATAAGTGGTACACAAACTTTTTTGCCATACAATGAAATGGAGAAGAACCAATTAACCTTGGAGATAGCGAATCACCCTAGATAAATCTCTATAAATCATATTGGGTAAAGACCTACAAAAACACATAGTCTCCCTTGCTAAAATCCAAAGGCCATTATCCTCAGGCTATATAGGATTTATGATAGCTTTGAAATATCTTCATGCACTCCTGGTTGATCTTCTCTTTATTCATTATTTCTCTCACTAACTTTGACCACCTAACTGTTGATTCTACCAATTCCAACCATTAATGTAGTGACCTACAAAGTTAGGTCCTAAAATGAATCATACCAATAGTAAAGTGAAAACTATTTTTGTATATAAAATATAATCAGGGTAATAAATATTATCAGGTTCTCTTAAAGTCTTTCATGAAAAACAATATCATGTGCTCCAGGACCTAAATGGCGTGCTCGTTCTGGCCCTCATTTTGGGGGAGGAATGTTGTGATAATCAAAAATTAGTTCCAGAAAGCCTCCTATACACATTTACACAACTAATGCATGAAGCAAGGGTCATGGAAAGATATAATCATTGAGGTGACATGATGATTCTAAATGATCTCTTGCATATACAAATATCTCAATATCTCCACCAAACTCCCAACTTTTATGGTGAAGATGTGGGAAAATATATTGAGTGGATATACGATCATCTATATAACATCTATACCTCTCAAAATCCCTGGAAACCTCATAACCACTCTATGGATATAAAATTACACTTTCAATCTAGAATCTCAAGGTTTCATTTCAAACTCACTAAATCCCAATTATTAGCCTTTACCCACAGATAGGTGGGGCATCAATTAATGAACTCTAAAACAATATTATTCATCCTTGTCCACCAAAATTATTATTTAAGGTATTACTATATATTTTCCACTATAATGTGTACTGCTATGGGATATGTATGGAACTCTCTCAAGACACCTCTCAAAGTAAAATTGGCACCACTAACCATCCATAGAAGATGATGATATGCTCCCCACCACCAAATAATCCATTAGGAGCATTTTTTTATGAATATATGTTCTAATAATACCTTAAAATTAACAATTTTAAGTTGCACTTACCTCACCCACTATAGAAGAATATGGGTCACAACTATAAATCATAGGTACATTTCTCATACCTAGTTCATTAGGGATGACCACAAAAAGGCCAACTACATTGATTCCTCACATAAAAACTTGGAATGAACTTTCCTACTGAGATCATCTACCACCGTGTACTTCTTCTTATAAGTATATAATTTATAAAATTCAAATCCCTATAGTACCTCTAGAAATAAACTCTGTCTTAGGTTGATATATCTTTGACTGAAGATGTACCTGAGACTCATATTGTCATAATAAATGACAAATCAATCACTATAAAGGAAATGTTTCCAAGTACATAGGTTGAACACTATATCTTCCAAATCCAAGTAATGGTTTTCATAGTTCTTCTGATGGGGTTTCATTTGACTAGACCTATAGGCTATCACCTTCTACCTTTTAATTAAAAAGTGCCAATGTCTGACTCCAGAGGCATCACAAAATAATATATACTCAACCCCCTCTTTTAGAAACCATTATATGGGATCACTAGTAAAACTATATGATAAATCATTAAAGTAATTTTGACACATTTCTAATCAAACAAAAGGCTTCCCTTTTTGGTTCAACATTTCAAGGGATTTTCAAAATAGGAAAAATATATCATGAATCTATATTAATAACCTACCAACCTATATAAGTTCTCAACCACTATTAAGATGTTGGGAACATCTAGGGAAATTAATATCTTGATCATCACTGGGTCCACTACTACTCCCTCCATGAGCTAACATGTCCCAGAAAGTGGGCCTCTCTAATATAGAACTGTTATGTTGAGAGTATCCCGTACATATAATTTTCTCAAGGTACGTTCGTGTCCTTCCTCAAATGAAATAAATACCTAGCCTCTTAAGTTGATTAAATAAAAATTCATTTATATAAACCACTATAAACTATTCTTAGGAATTTTGAATGATCTGGTTCTTGAGTCCGAAAAATATTGCATAGGAATTCCTCGTTCCAAATGGATTCACCATGTAATTGTATGAATATAAATACATGATAATGTTTTATTTAGTATGTCCTCTACGTGAACTCACATTTGGTGATATCCTAACCTAAGGTTGATCCATGAGAATCACTTTTCCCCTTTATTATTATTGAAGATATCATCGATTATTGGCAGTGGATACTTATTCTTGATGGTAACCTGGTTTATGGAATGATAATTTACGCACAACCTTAGGCTTCCATCCACCATCTTGGTGAATAATATCATATCTTCCTAAGGGGGCTCACATATTCTTATTGATCATTTCATTTAAATGTCCTCAAACTACAAATTTAGATATCGAAGTATATAGTTTTCCATATAAAATGATACTCAAGATATCAAAGGTTTTTTTGAATGTATGTTAATATAGATTTAACTCTCCTAGTAAGAGGGTAAACTAGTTATATCCTCAAGGAATACATTTAAGAACTCCTTTACCACTATAGGGAAAAAACATATTCTATGTTTACGATACCAAGATTAAAGATATCCAATTGATGGTAAATTGGTTTTAATCCCCTACACATGAGCCCAAGATACTCTAGTTTAATTTACCTCTCTCCAATGATGAAAAAACATGACCCATCACTCTAAGTACACTGCCTCCTCCCTTGAAAAAAAAGTTGGTTATCGATGTTAGATATCCAATCCATACCATGAATAACATCACATATTATAATCACATCCATGAAGATATCCCATAAAAACTATCTTCTCTATGGTATAAGTGACACTACCAATAAAATAGTGTGATAATAGAATCCCCTCAAGTAGGAGCCTCCGTCCTCAAAGGATAGGCTATAGGATCCACTAGAATATCCAGTTCTAAAAATAGAGTTGAGTCTATGAAGGATATCTTGAACCTATGTCCAAAAAAACTTATGATAATGTGTAGAATACAAAAATCATTCATTTAGTCAAGTTAGAATATTATAGAGCATATTCCTCAACTACTGACAACAATCTAGGCCCCTAGACACCCGCCCTTCGATCTTGTCATTATCTAACAAGGGGTTTTGGTGGTGGTAATATCAGGTCATAGCATTGATCATATCCTACAAATATTATAGCTCCTCTTTAATGAACACCTATTTGGGGATCTATATGACCAGCTATTAGAGGTTTATAGTTTCCTCGCTTCCTATAACATGATGGTATGTATAAAGTCTACCATCCTTATACCATAGGATGGTTCATGTAGTCCCTATTAATTTTATCATACCTGTATTAAGAAAACAATCCTCTTCATTCTGGTTGGATAGACAACCTCTATGAACACTAATTCACTGATCCCCTAGTATGGGACTGTGCCTAATAGAATATGAGTCATCTAGGTACTAAAGTATTCCATTGGCCACCTGATACTAAGGTCTCATCTCCTAAGTGACCACCCCCAATAAATGATATTTTTTATCTGCTAAAAAGTTCTCTACCACATGGTCATGCTCTAACACCCAATCATTTCTCACAAT
The DNA here is from genome assembly GCA_963277665.1 of Viscum album. Lineage (NCBI taxonomy): Eukaryota > Viridiplantae > Streptophyta > Magnoliopsida > Santalales > Viscaceae > Viscum > Viscum album. The sequence goes on along the minus strand of OY728138.1, from coordinate 1,464,272,005 downwards.
AAAAAAAAGAACCACACCAGCTTTAACAAATCTATGAATCAACCTATCAAACATCCATTCTCCAATATAACCATAACAAACCATGTCAAGAGAGTGTCATTTGGAGTCTGTAAAACTTGATATATACTCAGTCACAAACATTATTCCATGCTACAACTTGAGGATGTCATTTATGTGCAATAAACATTGAGTCATCGAGAAATACACACCAGGAGAGGTGTTCAAACTTGGTCCAAATAAGAGTCATCTCATCATGTGCATGGATCACAAAACTCCACCAACATCCTACCGAGCCATATAGGAGGATATCTACAAGGGATACCATCTATTTGGGAGGGGTATGAATCAAAGGAAACACCTTGAACATCAATACTAAACATTCCACTAAAATATGTGGGTATAGCTCACCTTAGATCCTAGGTGATCCATGGCTTTGGAACTCTTGAAGTGTGATCAACCTATATGCATCATCGTCTAGTATTTTTGACACAATATAATACCTTTTGTGAAGAAAATAATCAGTTTGTGCAACCAAGGGTAGGTCTGCTCATTTATTGACAGGTGGGAGTCCTACCACTATCTACCTAGAGGATACACCACATGTAGAAGCCCCTATACTGAGGCCTCATCACTAAGATAATCATCACTGTGGTCCTATCAAGGAATCTATGATAGATATCTATATCGATTAATCCTCAAATAATTAGGATTTATTATAGTCAAATGATCATATTTGTGGTGCAAAATCAAGAAGGAAATGGAAAACATATCCTATTACTATATGATGCAGCTACCATTGTTTTCACTATTATTGATTTCTTATAGTACCAAGTCAAAAAATGGATAATGAGAATCCTGGTTAATGGTTATGCCAAATGCCACACAATAATAGGGGTCCCTATACCCAGATCAAAACTCAAGAAACCTTAACACCACCTCCCTAAATTTCAAACCAATTCTCATAACTACACTATCTTCAAACTCTATCCTAAGACAACCTAGGTTCTAATAACACTCTTATTGGACATGAACCAATGAGGTTATCCAGGATGGTGAAAATATGTGTGTGCTACCCCAATCCTACTTTGAATAGGTTATGGGATGGTGAGTAGCACCAAGTAGGAGTATCACAAAAATTGGATGCCTTAACCTAAGGCACATATACACATGCACACATATCTCCAAACACACCACAGTAATGTGGAAGTGAAATAAATTAGTATAAAAAATGAAAGAACAACCTATAACATCCTACAATAAAATAAAATAATAAATAATCAAAATAGAGAGGTGAAAATATAGGTCCAACCACAAAAGGTAGGTCTAATATAGCTATAATAGAGAATAATATCTCAGATGGAAACCACCAGTTGATCGACAATCCAAATACCACAGCCTCTAAGAAACACTATTCAACTCCCACACTCGGATCACCAAGATCTATGCTAAACGTTATGTGTTATGCATAAGACCTGGAATCTAACATAAGACCCCATATAGGGTTGAATATAAATATACCCCATCGGATACCCAAAAATCAATGAGATGTAATGTTAGGCCCAATAAGTCAAATACCCAGAGGGGGGTGAATCAGGGTATGATAGATTAAAACAACTACCCCTTTTGATTTTGTTTTATCATTAAACAAAACTCTCTTCTCGCTCTTTCCCATAGAAAAGTATGAATAGAAAGTAAAAAATACATGAGACATAGCAATTTTTACTTTGTTCACCTTCACTAGGCTACATCCAAGAAGCATACACCAGCAATGTGTCGATGTACCAAATACACTAAAAGCGCACTGTTATTTACAAAGTTTGGAGTAGACTCATTGTCCCTCCTAGTTTAAAACAAATCACAGTTTTAAAGCTAACTAGTCTCTCAACTAAAGTGTTCACGCTGCTTCTTCAGAAGATCCACTAAAAGTTTATAGACTTGTAGGTCCCTTCATTATCTCTAATAAATGCATCCTCTATTGTATATATATTCTCTATTGATGTCCCACTTTCATCCACTGATGAATACCACATTATCTTAGAATTATAGGGCAAATCCAAATATTTTGTGAAACCCTTACTGCCTCTTCCACACATCTTTAATACATGGAACGCAAAATTACACTTTTGTCGTGAAACAACCATTGCACACAGCATCAATCTTACTCACAACTCAAATATTACATGCAACATCCTTATCTCACAGGAAATTACCAATATTTCATGCAACTCCCTTTACATAAAAATAGTACGTGATCTAGATCTTGGATTCTATCTAAGTGTTGAGCTCTATCGAATGAGGGGGGTCACCTCTTATTTATAGGCATCCCCGACCCCTGCGTAGAAGATTCACCATGTCATGAAAGATTCCCTCTGTGCACGCAAAACCACATTTTATGTCGTATTGTCCATGCAAGTTTGTTTTATGAAACCTCATCTTTCGAAAAAATTTCCTAATCTTTCGCGCACTTCATGCCTTTTCTATTTTTTGACGTTCATATCCCAAAACATGCCTTACGTGCATGTTTCCAAATCACTTTCAATCTTGCGTTCCACCTTGTATCTTTTATTTTTGTACCACCTCTAGATCATCCATTCCTTTTTCATGGTTCTTTGTCTACATAGAATGTCAAAAATATCTATAGAACATCACAACTGACCAAGTAAACACTCATTGTTAACAAGAAAAATTGGTTTGTCAATAAACATAAACACCTCAAAAATTCTTCAATGTTACCTTAAGGAATTTTTTCCCAAAAATATCCCCCTTTGGGTTGCTTGAAAACTCTTTTATAATTTGATACCTCTTTAGTTTCATCCATATTCTTCCATAATTCTCTTCATTTGATACAGATAGTGATCAAGGATTTAATCAACACATACTCTAAGCCCACACAAGCAATGCTCGGTGGGAGAAAAAAGAGTATAATGAAAAATTAATCAATGAATCAATTCATTCTTGACACTAATTCTTAAAACCAATCAATTTATTTCATAAAGTACCTCAGTAGTTATGATATATCTTCTTTGATTGATCAACGCTTGCATCATCATATTTAAAACTCCTACTACCCCTATCTTATTGTTCCCCCCTATTGTGTTGTTCCACCTGTTATATTCTCTCCGTGTCTTTGATGAAGAAATTTTCTCCCATCTTTATCCACATTTTCTCCACTTTAGAAGTCAGTCTTTCTTCCCCTTTTTCAATGAACCTAGAGGTCACTCTTTGGCCAGAAACAGAGTAAAGAACATATATCGGTACATTAGGAAAAAACACATCATACCTCCAGGAGAAGGGGGAGTCCAACATCCACACTTTTTCAAGTACAAGGTGTCTACTAGATTCCAAGATCCATTCTATGCCTCTAAAACTCTTATTTGAGTAAGTCCTTTAGAATAATGTCTGCGACCTGTAGTTATATAGGCACATACTCCAACTTCACAAGCTCATGCTCCGCCTTCTACTTGATAAAATGATATTTGATTTAAATGTGCTTTGTTTGTGAGTGATGGAATGTATTTTTTATAATAATTATAGCACTTGAATTATCACAATGGATTACGATCAGAGACTTAACTTTTACTCCCATATCCTCAAGATAGAACTTCATCCACAATAACTGTGTGTCTGCTTGAGTGACTTCAATATACTCAGATTCTACTCTACTCAAGGAAATGCAATATTGTTTCTTGCTTAACCAAGAAATAAATAATCCACCAAGATAGAAACCACATCTTAATGTTGATTTTATGTCATCTACTAAACCGTCCCAATATGCATTTGTATATCCCAAAATCTCTAACTTAGATTTTTCATTACACATCAGACTGAAATCCACAGTGCATTTGATATACAAAAGTATTCTTTTTCACTACAAGCATGTGGATTTCATTGGGATTTAATTGATATCTTGTGGCTTAGCATGTGGAAAAAAAATATCAGGTCTTGTCGCTATCAAGTATAGGAAGATTCTGATAATTTTCCTATATTCAGTGATATTAAGTACCTTTCCATCATCATCTTTTGAATTTTTTGACTGGGCTGAAACTATAGTCTTCGTCTCCTTGGAATTTTCCATTCCAAACCTTCTCAAAACATCATTGGATTATTTTTATTGAGAAATGAATGTCATTCCTTCCTTGTCTCACATGTAAACCAAGGAAAAATTTAAGTTCACTAATGATTGACATTTCAAACTCACTCTTCATGAATTCAAAAAACTATTTGCACTGTGCTTCATCTGATCCACCAAATATTATGTCGTCAACATACACCAAAACCATCATCCTTTGATTACTATCATTGTTAAAATATAGATTGTAATCAACTTCACCAAGTTGAAAACCAAGATTTTTCAAAAAATGATATAGCCTTTAATTCCATGTTCTTGGTTCTTTCTTTACCCCATATAGAGCCTCCATTATCATAAAATCATTAATCTCATATTTATGAATGAGAAATATTTTTATTTCCTCAATATGACCTTATTCTTTTATGACCCCATTCAAAAATGCAGACTTGGCATCCATCTGAATTTTTTTTTAACTTTCATGGAACTGGAATGGCCAAGAATAATCTGAATATCTCCAACCTTGCAACAGGTGAAAATATTTCATTGACATTGATACCCTCAATTTGGGAGTAACCTATGCACAATACTCATGATTTGTTAGGTATCACTGCTCCATATTCATTGATCTTGTTACAAAATAACCATTTAGTCCCAATGAAATTTTTATCTATTGGCCTCAGAACAATCTCTCATGTCTAATACTTCTAAATATGGTCTAGCTCATCATTCCTCATATTCATCATCAATGTCTTCTTCTGAATCAATATCTACTACTTATGCTCCCCCTATGTTGCTTTCCTCCTCATCACCTTCATTGGGAAACTGTTCAAAATTTTGTCTCATATTCACTTCATCTTCAACCACAGTGACATCATTTATATCAATTAATTTTCCTTAAATGTTATTAAATCATTTATATGATTTTCGTTTTCATGAGTATCCTAGGAATATCCCCTCATCTCTATGTGATTCAAATTTCATATGTATTTCTTTATTAAAAATAAAGAACTTAATTCCAAAGAATAGAAAGTATTTTCATGTTGGATTCTTTATGTACGACATCTCATATGAAGTCTTTCCTTCCATTGGAAACAATAAAGACCTATTAGAAATGTAGATCGATGTCAAGACAGCTTCCATCTAAAAAATTTCTATTATGTCTTTTCCAATAAGCATCATTCTGGCCATGTTATTGATGATCTTAAATTTACTATAAACCACTCCATTCAATTTATGAGTTTTCGTTGTTGAAACTTGATTCCTTATACTATGTTTCCTAAGATATTCCTTCATTTGACTGTTTGTGAATTCCATACCATTGTTAGTACAGATCTTCATAATTTTCTGTCCAAGCATCCTTTTAGATCCCCTCTGATATTGTTTTATGAAAATAAACACATCAAACTTATGGGAAATGAAAAATAACCATGAAATTATGCTATAATCATCAATGAAAAGAATGTAATATCTCTTTACATCAATTGATCTTGGTGAGATATGTCCACATACATCAGCATGCACCAATTCGAGAACTCTTGTTGACTTCTGTTATGTTTCCTTGCACTCCTTTCTAATGATTTTCCCTTGTTGACATGAATCACATGTATGAGTAATATCACGTGATATCTTAGGTAGATCTGTAGCTGAACGAAACTTTACCAGATACTCTAGGGATGGTTGGCATAGATGACCAAGTCATTTATGCAACATATTTTTCTTCCTCTCTCGATAAAAAGTACATATCTTCTTCCCCACTTACAAGGTATAAGTTTACCTTTGTTCTTTTCTCCTATGGAAAAACTAAACCATATCTTCCTTTGATGACACAAATATTCTTGGTAAATCTTATAGAATGTCGTGAGTCACATAGTTAACTAACACTAACCAAGTTGTCAGTGAGACTTTCAACTACAAATACATTAGCATGTCCCATTTCATCACCCCCAAACCTAGCCTTTCCTGAACCAATTATCTTTTTTCCTTCATCATTTCCAAACATGAAAAATATTTATTTTTCAAATATTATGCCTGTAACAAGATCCTTATTACTTTTCATATGGGATGTTCAATTGCTATTAGGGATCCATACACTAGAACGGTCTGATGCTTTAAGTGAAATTTCTACAACCAATTCCTTCTTAGAGCTCTTCTTATTGGTCCTTGTTTTTTCTTTATACTTGGTATATATTGGAAATCACGATCTTCCTTGGAGTATGATGGACTAGCTTTATCCTACGGAGCTGAAAATTGATTTTGAATTCTAAGATCACCTGTTGATTCATTGATTTGCCTCTTGAGACCACTTTGATTCTTCTTTGGAACATTCCTCTGCATGGTCGATGTACAATATCTATCTATGTGCACAAATACTCCACACCCTAAGAAATGTCCCTCAAAATATGTTTTATTATATTGAGATATGTTTGGATTCCATTATTTTTCTTGCTCCCCTTTATATCTCTTAACTATGGAGCATACATTTTGTGAGTGTCCCATCTTTCCACAGCAATAGCACTTGATGTGAAGTAAATTCCTGCATGTCACATCAATAATAAAAGTTGTACCTTGGGTTATCTTAATCGTTGATTCTGCTTCATACCCAAAACAACTTTTAATCTCAGAGTGGGTTCTTACAATCTGACTTCAGCCATGACTTTTTTCAATTTTTGATCAAGCCCTATACCAGACTTATCGCTTATATTTTACTATTTCTTTTATTCTGTTGGACCTCTATCCTTCACTTCCAAATTTTCCATATTTTTAATGATCTTCTTTCCCGATGTCATATTGGGGGTCAAGAGTTTTTCTTGATCCTTAACTTTTTATCACAGACTGACAAAATCTTCTCTATGTTCATTAATGTGTTTGATTTATTTTCTGTGTTATTCAAATAATCAATCTCACTTCTATGTTCTTCAACCTTGATTCATTTCTCACTAACTCTTTCTGAGTCCACTCGAAATAAGACATGAGATTCTTAATTTATTCTATTAACCCAGACTTCTCTTCATCCTACTACTGCATGTAGAGTTCATCATCATGAACCACTCTGGTGGAATTCTTCATTTTGGATCTCCAAACATCTATCTCCTCATGAGCTGCTTATAATTCAACCTCAATATGAACTATTCCTTCAAATTATTCTTCATCAACATCTATTTTTTCATTTTCTTGAGTGATACTGAAAACTTCCACCATAGCGTTTTCTCCACCATCGTTATAGTTCTCGATCTCTTTAACCTTTTTAACCTCCTATTTATCTAAACTGTCACCTTTTAGTAAAAGAAGATTCTTTTCCTTAAGGAGATTTCTCTTTAAATGTTTCTTTCCTTTCACAAAGGATGATGAATTATTTATAGGTATTTTAGCTTCATCCTCATTATATTCTTGAAAATTCTTGGGGAACCTTTCTACAATATGGCCAAAAATTTTACATATAAATCAAGAAAGTGGTAGTCTCCCCTTGAACATTCCTTTTCCTCTTTGAAGATTTGAAGAAAGGAATGACATCACCTCATTTGTGTATTCTTCTTTTCGAGAATATTCAATACTGGGATTCTTTATGGAATTGATTATGACCTATTTAGATTCCCCTTTTCCATAGAATCATTATTATCATTTCTCATTTCATATGATATAAGGGTACTATTCAAGTTATCTAGTGTCACCTCTTTTAGATATTTATATTCCAAAACTAAAACATTCTGATTGAACCATGGAGGGAGTTTCCTCAATATATGATTCACAAAATTTATATCTTCAAGGACCTCTCCAAGACCTCACATGTCATCCACTACAACATTAACACCATAAAATAATGCATCAGCAGACTCATTTGGGTTCATTATTAGATATTTATACTTGTTATATAAAACCTCCATATTTGCCTTTCTAACCTTTGAATTTCCTTTATAAATATTCAATATCTTTTCTGACATATCATGTGATGTTTTTCATGACATCACGTTTGTATAGATTTCACTGGATATGGATCCCCCTAAAGCATTGATTCCCTTGGTGTCTATATCCAATTCCCTTCTTTCATCTTCTGATAAAGAACCACTATCGATATCAATTAAAATACCATGCATCACTGCTATAAACACATATATTCCCAAATATTGAAAGTATTGTTGCATCTAAATCTTCCACAGATAAAAATTATTCCCCAAAAATATCAGAATACCATTTTTATTGATGCCATCCATTGAGAGATAAAAACTGATATTAACATTTCCCTTTGATACCAATTGTTAGGTCCATTAGGTGAAATACACAGTGATGTTGGGGGGGGGGGGGTGAATCAGGGTATGATAGATTAAAACAACCACCCCTTTTGATCGTGTTTCATTGTTAAAAAAATGCGCTTCTCTCTTTCTTATTGCAAGTTATGAATAGAATGTAAAGAATGCATGGGACACATCCATTTTTACTTGATTCACCCTTGTTGGGCTACGTCCAAGGAGAATACACCGACAATGTGCCGATGTACCAAATCCATTAAAACCACACTGTTGTTTTCAATGATTGGAGTAGACTCACTATCCATCCTGGTTTATAACCAATCAGAATTTGAAAGGTCACTACTCTCTTAACTAAAGTATGATCAATACTTCTTCAGAAGATCCACTCACAGTTTGTAGACTTGTAGGACTATTCATTATCTCTAATGACTACATCATCCACTATATGTAGATGTTCTATTGATTTCCCACTTTCATACACTGATAAATACCCATTTACCTCAAATGTACTTGGAAACTCAAAATCTTTTGCGCAACCCTTACTATGTCTTGCACACAACTTTAATGCCTTGCGCACAACATTCCAATTTTGTCACAAAGAACCCCTTTCTCAAAACTCCATCCAGTGAGGTATCATACCTTATAACTAGTGAAATTATGATTATTAATCTCCAAACTCTATAAAGCCATAGTCTGAAAAGGAGGTCTGTGAGAACACTCAATAAATGCCTGAAGGTAAAACATGCCTTACTGGAAGGCACCTTAGACAAGGGGATTCAACTCATGGACAAGGAATTACACCCTGGGATCTAGGGGATACCTAAACTCATTAATGTTCAACTCATAGATAGAGGATAATTCCTCATTATAAAGTCATATAAGTGACTCCATATGTTTTGTCTCTTAGGAGAGGATTACATGCCCCTGATGTAGTGATGGGAAACCAAACCCTACCTACGGAGAAAGAATAAAGGATTGAAAAATCAGGCCCTATGGGGGATAAATTGTTCAATTTGTGATTGGACCATAGATAAGGGATCAGAAAGACTATATAGGTGGGTATGATACATATCCTTTCCTAGGGGGTCAGAGACTATAGCACCATATCCCACATATAAATCTCCCTAGAAAGGACCATTTTAATATCTTAATCTGAGAATAGGGGAGTAAAAATCATGTCCAACGTGTATAAAAGGTGTTACCCAAAGTAAAAAAATGGACATATTACCTCAGTAAATATCAAATAAAAAAATATAGGCAACATAGTGTGGAAGTCTAGTTGTTTAGTTTGTAGGTACATGTCCATCACTCAGTACATGCCTCAGCTTCTCGAGTCATATTCTAAAAGGTCAAACAACATGTGGCTCTTCTAAAAGGTGTGAGGGAGAACCTAGGTTTCCTAACATTGTAAACTTCACATATACCATTTTCAACATAAATTTTTACATGGAATGTGGTTTGGCTGCATAGTTGTGTGATATCTTTCTCACTCTAAAACCCTAGTGTCATATCAATGAAACATATAGTTTGTGTTCTCCCTAAATATATGCCACATAGTACATAAATTTTCACAACCTATATGTTTTAAACATGGATTTGATTCTAATTATTCTTGTTTTAATTTTACCATAGTACCATCCATAGATCATTTTAGAATGTGCTTCTGTAATTACAACCCCATTGTAGGCCGAAGTATGATCTCTTCGTTCCCATAAAACAATAATCACCACCCATCTGTATTGGCTGCACATCCCATCTCTAGAGAAAAGACATCTAAATTCCTTCCCAAAACTCCATTGTTGTGAAAGATACTCTATTTTTTCATTATCTTGAAGATAACACATTAAAAAATATCCAAATAACCAGTGTTTGATCCGACACTGAATTGGTATGTGGAAATAAAAATATCACTATCCAAACCAAATACTACTTATGAATTTTTTATAATTGGAGGGAGGAATTCAAAAGACCCAAAGTTGTGAGTCAATGATTGCTATATGTTATTGATAATTATCTATGACCATATAATCCAATAAATCAAATAAATATTACATGTTTTAGAATAAAATATTCCCAAATTAAGAGTTCAATAAAATATAAATTAACATTCCATTACATTGGTTGTCATGTACTAAATTATAAGAGAAATTATTATATAAACACAATGATATCAAAATGGGTCAAATCCAGAAAAATAAACTCACTACCTTGATATTGAATTGATCACTGATGAAGATCAAATATCACATCATTTTTGTTGAAGACATGGATGAAATTTGATGTGTTATTGATCAATTTCCTATTCCATGACTTTATCCAACATTCTCCCTCATGGCTCCCCTATCATGACACCATAGAGGTTATGTTTATAACCATAGAGGATTTTATTATAATTTGTTAAATATAATAATTAGGTTAATTAATTAATTATAGATTTTTTTAATTAGATAATTAATTCACTCTTTATTTTTAATACTACCCCACACCATCACTGAACCCGATGTGAACAACACTAATGCCACCACTAGTGTAAAACCTATGTTTATGATTGAACAATGATCCAAGTTTCCTCATATGGGGAACTATTTTTAAGGATATCTATTAATTCATAAATTAAGTTTAAATTTTATTTAGTATTTTAAATATTTTTTATATATCAACAACATGGTTATTGGACACCCAAAACTCCTTGGCAACTCCACGACTTGCTCCAAAAAGGTCATTTAAAATATTCAAGGGGTATAATTTAAAAAACAGAAGTTTTTAAATTTATAAATCTTATTATCCAATTTAATGATGTTATATTAACAACACTATTATTCTAATAAATTAATAATATTATTTTATACCTCACAACTCTTACACATTCATTAGTATAGGATGTTTTTGTTCAGGTTATTTCAACCACATACATAAACAATGTTATACCAACATATTCTCTTTCATCCTGAATAAGTATCAAGGCATTAATACTGGTAATATATTATATTAACAATTAATTTATTCCATTAATACAATTCTATAAGTATTATATAAAAATTAATGTTTATTATAAAGTAACTTATTTTTATTGAAAAATTACTTGAAATATTATCACCAGGGACACCATTTTCATAAACCAGGAAAATAATTTCCATAGAATTTATGTGGGAGTAAATAAATAAATATAAAAAAAATCATTCCACTTCCTTGAATAATTTTATAATAGTTAACATGGTATAAGATAATTAGGATCAACGTCTCCATTATAAAACTTATACAAAACAATCAAAATCAATAACAGTTGATGATGAAAATAAACAATGAACTACTAGTATATGTACAAGGAATGTTTATAATTAAAGTGTATAATAGTTAATGTATATGAATAATATTATTAAATATTTTATTAATGTGTTTATTTTTATTATACGGGAGTTTGAATCACTTCTATGGTAGTTAAGAGTAAAGTTAGAGGGTTTATTTTAAAATCTTATAATGAAATCAGGATTATTTATATTTGAACTAACATTGGGAAAAATTTTATTTTTCATTCTCTTTAATACCTAATATATTTTAATATAATTATTTAATTTCTTGGTATTAGATGTCTTCATACCATTTAACTTCCATTTGGTTCAAAAAGTTAACTGAAATGATGTTTGTAATTGGGTTCGACCTTATCTACTCTTTTTGGTAAAGAATCATTTCCCCCTATATCCATATTTTCTATATTGGTCTAAGTATTTATGAATATATAATTATATTATTTATTAAATTTTTAAATGTAAATTAATTAATTTTTAAAAATAACATTCTTTTAAAAAAAATTGTATTCTTTTTAAGTCAACTTCAACTCTCTTTACAAAATTATTAAAAGAATATTCATTTTTAAATATTTCTATCTAAATTCTTTGTCCCAAAATTATATACTTATTTATTAATGAATATTCCTTTCTATTTTTTCATTTTTTTTAAAAAATTATTATTATTATTATTTAAAAAATATTTCCTTTTGAAAAAATCTTATAAAAAAGTAAAGGATATTGCTACAAAGTTTTTCAAAGAAATTTTCATAACACAATTATAAAATATATTCATCTAATTTGATATCCTTTAAAATATCATTTGATTCACTAGGGATATGATCTAATGATACCATCAACCTCCTCAATTAGGATTTATTATGATCATTTTTTTCGGGAATCTTCCTAAAAACCATTTCATTCCAATGGGTTAATTAAACTATGATGCAATTATTAATGTTTTCAAGTTCTTATGACAGAAATATGTAAAATTTAAAATTATTTGATAGGTGGGTCTGATATATCCCTCTAATTAATTTTGTAACATTTTCTTTATAAAATTATAAGGTTATGGTATATCGGTGGTTATCCCAATACCAAAAAGGTCTAGAGGTGGTTATCCCAAGCATAAAAATTCACACTAGTGGCTACCCCAAGTCTAATATTTTATGGAAATAGTGTTATCCTAGTCCATTATGTGATGAATGTTTTGATGGTTAATATTCAACCATTTTATATTCTCATATGTGTGGAATAATATTATGTTATGAAACAAACTTATGTTAGGACTTCTGATTATATACTCATGTTTCCACACTACAATTACTCATGTCTTATGATATGCTAAAAATTCTTTCTCCAAAAATCATAATTTGTTATTTATGTTTTAATGGGAATGATACTACTATATTATTACCATGTACTAGGATTATATTCTCATACCCATCGGTTCATCTTATTCTCACTTATGGTCTTCGATTCTTATCTCTTATGTTAACATTTATTAAGCATCTGAGTTCACCCCTTTCCAATGTTTCCATTCTCCATGTTATAAATATGATTATTGTGTATAATATTTCTAAAAGGGTATTCACATGAGGAGGATATTTGTATGAAATTTAAAATACATTATTTAATTTAAGAATATCATGAGGCTAATATCCAAAGAGACCAAACATTTAGATTCATGTATTGTATGAGTTTGTGATATGTAATTTTTAAATTATGTAAATGAAATAAAATATATGTGTTTTACACTCAAGTCAGATCACATAGTATCAAATAATATTTTTTATGTTTATATTTTGGAATAATATTTGGGAGTGTGGGTATGTGGATCTTCAGTTGGTATTAGAGTAGGATTTATTTATTTTTGGGGATTGGGTTGTGAAGAATGAGAGGGTAAAACCTAAAAAAACCTATAATGAACCAAATATTCTATAGGATGAAAATAAAATGTCATCTTTTTAACTAAATATATTATAATTTATGATTTATATGATTTATTTTTCTTTCCATATGATTGTTTACATTGAATATTGTTTTTTGATACTCACACTAACCATTCTGTGTTTTGTAAGAACATTAATATAGAATAACAAAATTGTAGTTCTAGTGGTATAATGATTTAATCCAATGATTATAAATACTATGAGATATGTGTTTTTTTGAATTTAATTCCTATGAATCTTTTTACTCTCCATTTAGTTGAATTTTATGTGACTTTAAGAAAGTATTGGATCTCTCAATAAGGAACCCATATCAATTTCTAGAATAAGGAAATCATATTTCATATCTCAAATCAACCTATGATCATATACTCAAGAAAGAATGACTATGAACTCCCTATGGAAATTAATTCCATTATATGGGTCTTAATACCCAATCAGGAGGGTCATTTAGCTCAAATTATTGGGGAGAAACTCAATTTTGGGTATAGGAATGCTATGAGGGAAGAATGAGTTTCCTCAACATTCCATGTATGATGAATTTTAAATATAATTATAAATTATATCATGATTAATGTTTATATTTTCTATACCATCAACTTTGTTAATTTGTGATAGAAAATTGCAATTGGGAAGATGTGAATTATTTTAGGTGGTAGAATGCAATACACCAAGATTTTATTATAAATTTCCCTTCAAATAATAACTATATTTAATATTTTGTTTCATATGAAACATTGAACTAAAATGAAGCGTTATACTTTTTATTGATGAAAAAAAGACAATGAAATATTATCATTAATACATTATGAGAATAAAATAGGAATATTCAATAAAAAATTTCAAGAGGAATAAATCCATAAGTATTGAAAATACATTGAAAACAGAATTTGTATCCTCATTGTTCACGCTGAAGAACATACACCTAACTATAAATATATAAATAAGTAAAATCATTATAAATATAATATAAATTTATTGAGATATTTAAATGATTTGGATTTATGGTTTTAGTGATGTTTTTAGAAATATATATAGGAATGAAATATAACTTTTATATATAAGTCATTAGGAATATTGTCATTGGGTATGCTTATATTATATAGTTATATTGAAAATGTTTAATTTTTTGATTTTAAATGAAAATAATATAATTCCAAAGTGATAAAAAATTAAACAAAAGTGTAAAAAAATTAAAATATTTAATTATAAAAATATATTTTATGTATTATATATTATTATTATTATTAAATAATGATATTATGTATTTATAAAATTTAAATAAATGAATTGAAAAATTGAAATGTTTAAAATATAAATAATTAATTTTAAGGTAATATGATTAAAATAATTTAATAATGAATTTGTTTTATTTTTCAAATGATTTGTTTTAAATGTGTTGTGTATTTATATCATAATAAATTAAATTTATAAATTTAAAATTATTAGTCTAATAATATGATTCTATTTTTAAAACAATATATTAACACACATCTGGTTAGTAATTTATATGAAATATGATTAAGAACACATAATTTTTAAAAAAGTTATTTTTCTATAAAACAATTTTTTGACATATTTTATGTTATCATTTAGAAGAAAAAAAATATACATATAAATTTAATGATATTAAATAGATTCCAAATTTTTAATCCAATCAATGAAATTATGTAACAAAGTCAATTTCATTTTTATGCATAAAAATAATCCATCGAGGTAAAAGTTTGTGTTACCATAGTAATGGTGAAATGAGGTAAATGGGGTTAAAGTATTTGGTAATGTCGTAGAATTTGAAGAAAATAAATCATTAAATGTATGTGTGATGGATTTATCAAAAGATACATTTCTATCTTATAGTATGTTTCAACGTTTTATCTGCATGTATTTTAAACTGAAAACCTTATACATTAAGTAATGGGAATTTTTAGATATGCCACTCAAAACTCACCAATAAAATGGACCCTCATATAAGACTTCAAAACCACTATTTTACTTCAAATATATCTAGATTATACACTAATTTTACCTTTCATAAATAAATCTTAGACTTTTGGTAGCCTCTAGTCTTAATAAGGAAGCCTAAATCATCTATTTCCATTGAACCCTTTTCGAGAATGACATAATTAATCAAAGTAAGTACATAGTTTTTTTTCATATTTTTCATTTAACTTATAATATCAACTCTTTATAAATCTCAATATATAATATAATTATATTATATTAACTTAATTATTCTTCTAGGAAAATGATATTACTATTACATAATGAATATTTCTTACTTAATCATTTGTATAAAATGTTCTTGTTTAGGTCCGTTCAACCACCTAAATGAATGATGTTATACCAATATCATCATTTTTATCTTCAATAAGTATAAATAAATTAAAAATTATTAGATATTATATTAATGGATAATTTATTTCATGAATATGATTCTGGTAGGATGAGACAAAAATGAATGGATATTATAAAGTAACTTGTTGTTATTGGTAAATTACATGAAACCTTCTCATCATGGATTCTATTCTCATGAACCATATAGATACATCTGATAAATTGTACATGGGAATCATCATAATACAATTATTATGATGCCTTGAATTATTTTTGAATGATTAACTTGGTGTCAAAGAATAATGATCAACATCACCATTACAAAACATGTACGATGTAATCAAAATCACTAACAACCGATGATAAAAATTCACAGTAACTAAATATTATATATATATATATATAAGGATTTATTACAATTTAAAGTTATTAAATATAATATATGTGAATATTTTTCTTAAATAAGTTATTAATATTTTTATTTTTATGACACAATATTATAAACCACTTTCAGGGATGTTTGGATTAAATGTTAAGTTTTATTTTCAAATATCACTTTAAAATAAATACTTTTTCAGTTTAAAATTCTATTAAGGTATTTTTTTTATTTATATCTAATACCCCATATATTTTATTATACTTTGGTTATTTTTTGGGTTTATGTGTCATAATTACATTTCAATTCCCTTTGCTTCAAAAATTTAAATGAATGAATGTTTATAACTTGAGCCAACCTTACCTCTTCTTTTTAGTTGGGAGTAATTCTCCCTCAAGTACATATTCTATATATTATCTTATGAGTTAAGTTATATATAATAATCTTATTTATTATTGAATTTTTAAATTTAATTTAATTGTTCACAAAAGTTATTTTATTTTAATATTTTAGCTACGCTTATTTTCTACCAACAATGACTTTATTTACAAAACCATGAAAAAGTATCCTTTTATATTATTTTCAGATGAATTCCATTTCCATACCTTATATGATTTTTTCATAATAAAAAATACTTTATAGGTTTTCATGTTCTTTCAAAACAAATTGTTATTCCCATTATTTTGAAAAAATATTTCCTTTTAAATAAATGTTATAAAAAAGTAAATGATATTTCTTTCATTTTTTCAATTTAATATTACTAATTATCTTATGAAATTATTACCATCTCTATCAAAATAATTTAAAACATAACATTATTTAATAAGGGTATGATTTAATTATATCATCAATATCCCATATTTGGATGTATTATGATCATTTTTTGTTGATATCATCCTGAAAATAATTTCTTTCTCATGGGTTAATCAAGTCATATCAAAATTATGAATGATTTCAAGTTCTTATGGCCCATATATATATGGTTAATCATTATGTGATGGGTGGGTATGATATAACCCTAAAATTAATTTGTTAAAGCTCTATATTTCATGGAATATGGTTTCGGTACATGTGTGGTTATCCCAAGCCTAAAAAAGTACATGACTAGTTAGCCCAAGCCTAAAAAGGTCTATGGGAGGTTACCCGAGAAAACTATATTATGGGTATGTGGTTAGCCTTTTCCATTATGTGACAAATGTATTAGTGATTAATTTTTACATAAGATAAATGAACATATTCATGCCACATTCATATATTGTGTAATGTACTAATGTTATGACTCGTGGTTATGAACTCATGTTTTAACACTCATATTACTCACATCTTTTTTTACGTCAAAACTCCAAATGACATGGCTCGTGATTTATGATCTATGTTTTATTGAGAATTTTTATCTTATGTTATGACTGTGTGACAAGATTATATTCTCATACCAACATTACTATCTTGTTATCAGTCATGAACTGGGATTCTTATCTCTTATGTTTACCCTTACTGGGAATATAAGCTTGCATTTTTCTTATCATTCTATTCCCCAAGTTATAACGAATAGTGTTATTTTTTATGTATAAAAAATGGTATCATATTAAAATATTATTAGTGGGAAATATTGAGTCCTTATAATAGAATAATAAGATCATGATGCTAATCTCAAAAGATACTAAACCTTTGGTTTCTGGGATTGGAGTTTTTTTGATATGAAATGGTTAAATTTGGGAAATTATGTAAAATATATGTGTGTTATGCTCGAGTTATCTAACTTGGTATCAAATTATAAGAGTTATGATTTTATTATATTGTCAAATCATTAATTAATATCCCAAGGCTCTTCAAGGATGGCATTGAATTGAAATATCACAGTCATTTAATAACTCGAACCATTTTGATTGATGCATGTTCTACTCATTCTATGTGAATATATAATTTAAACTCTATTGATCTATATATCTGTCAAAATTCATTCTATAAAAGTATTTTATCCAAATATTTAATGTAAATATCATATAGTCTAGCTCATTATCATGAATATAGTATTTTTGAGTATAGATATTAAAATATTTTAGAGGTATAAGATATTACTTAATAAATTTATATAAGTATGCAACCCCAGAATTTATTTAAATAGTAATTGTTTATAAAAAACACTTTTCACTTGAGGGGTGTGTGATTAAATGTTAAATTATTAAACTCTTCTTAGGATCCTAAAATATTTCCTCACATTATTCCATCTAAACATAATTTAACCATTTATATGATAACTTATTTAGGTGGTTAGAACTTCATGAGAAGTTTCTCACAAAGCAATCATAGTACATAGAAAATCCAATAAAATCCTGAAACTCCATGAAACTAGAGTGTTTGGGAAATTATAATTTTTTTATTCTTTATAAGGATCTATATAAATTCATTTTCGTGTGAAAACATGCCCCAAGAATGTGACCTGGTGTACCCAAAAGTCACACTTGTTGAACTTAGTATAGAAATTATCCTTCCCTAAAGTCTTCGGCACAATTATTAGATGTTATTCATGTTTCTATTTTATATTAGCGTATATGAGAATATTTTCCATAAATACCATCAAAAATTTATCAGGATAGTCTCTAAAGACTCCATTCATCAAGTCCATGAATATTTTTTGGGAATTTGTAAATCTAAATACCATCACTATGAACTCATAGTTTCTATATCTTTAATGGAAGGATATATTCTAAATACATTACTTAAAAGATCTTATCTAATGATATACATAACAA
Organism: Viscum album; assembly: GCA_963277665.1. NCBI lineage: Eukaryota > Viridiplantae > Streptophyta > Magnoliopsida > Santalales > Viscaceae > Viscum > Viscum album. Next base: position 1,464,252,996 of record OY728138.1, on the reverse strand, counting down.
AGATAAATTTTTGAGAAGTATTGATAACCATTATGTTGATCGAACAAGTCATGAATTCTTAGTAACAGATATTTTTTATGGATATCTTTTTAAGGTCAGAGAAATTGAAGTGTAGCTACATTGATCATCCTTATTCATGAAAAATATCACTGGTGCACTAAACGATGATGTAAAAGGGAATATGAACCCTTCATTAAAATTATTTTTTAGTTTCTTCTTTAACTCATTTAGTTATATCATGGACATATAATAGGGGAACATGGATATAGGTGTGGCTATAGTTACGAGTTTGGTTGAGAACTCTTTCACATGATATAGGGGATGAAGGAAAAATTCATTGAGGAATACATAAATTTATTTCCTTATAATTGGAATATCGTCATGGTTAATTCTCCCCTTTGTCTAAATCATTTTAGTAAGACATGCTTGTTCATTGGGCATCAACACCCACAATATTGAGCGAATTGGTTTGTAATCATCCATGAATTTATATAGGGGAATGGGATGGGTTGGGATATGTAATGATATTTAATTTTATAGATATTTAATGTATGATCCATATAATGAGATACAATCTATGCCTATTATACCATCAAATTCTACCAAAGTATGGATTAAAATATTCACTATAAGAATCTAACCATATATACCTACTGCGGAAGAGTCTAAAACCTATTTTAAAATGATTGCACCCGCATGTGTTTTCATAGATATCATTACATCAATGTGATGGGGAGGTGGTTCAATATTTATATAAATCTTTCTAGAAATAATGTAATTCATAATACCTAAATAAAATAAATCTTTCACCATTATTGAGTGAGTAGTATGTGTTCCTTATATTGCTTCATCTCCTTTCTCTACCTTAGTGCTGGTGATGGAGTAAGTTTCCCTTTCTTTCTTAGATTAGTTTTTTTTGAAATTTATTACACTTTAAACCCTTTTATTTTTTAAAACTATCTTTCATAGTTCTCATGTTCCTTATGATTGAAGCATTGTACCATGGGTGGTGAATTGGGTGGTTCATTCCTCTTCTATTTAATATATATTGTAATATTAATGTCTCTTAGACATTTATGAGATTAATTCCCTTATCCTCTATGATTGAATCATTTCCTTGTTCCTTTGAGTCAATTACCTGGGTATTACCTTCCATATATTTGACATGTTATTGGTTATACCTTCTTTCCTCCTTTATTATTGGATATTTCATCTTTAAACTACATCCTTCATGTCTTATATCCATCTAAATATGACCATTCCTCAAACCGAATATCTAATTTAAGAGAATCCCTCACTACTTCTTCTTAATTTTAAAAGTCTCATAAAGGTATAGATTTTCATAATTTAATTTTTAATATATAATAAATCTATCTATTTTGTTATAATTATTAATAATAACCCATAATAATACCTTCCATGTTTGGTGATATTTTCTTTGTAAGTTACGAGAAATTCAATCTCCTTACACTTAAGATCAAGAAATTCCCTTTATATATTTGTATAAAGAGTTTGATGTAAATAATTTTTAAGAAATATTTTCTAAATGTCATACAACTTCATTGATTCCACTATATCATTTGGATTCATATTCTTGATAAATGACCACCATCGATTATTTTGTACTTCTAAATGGTAGATGTCCAAATTAACATTCAACTTCTCAGAACAATGAATCAGGGAAAATATCATTTCTATGAAGTTGACCCTTTTTTAGTAACATGTGTCTTATAAGACCCACAAAATGCCGATTAACATTGGTGGATAAAGAAATTAAGAGATTGTTTCCCCTTATTTGTTAAATTGGGATATTACACATGGTTTAGGTTATTATTTCTAACCTAGGACAAAGGGATAAGTAAAACCATAAGGTTTTGTACTCCTTGAACTATTAAATTGGGAAGGTCATTCAGATAATCATTTAACTATCCAACACATGGGTTGGTGGCCAGGTTTCTCCTGGTCCCCAACATTTTCTAAAACTAAAAAATATTGAATAAATCATAAGTCAATAAATCCCAAATAAATAACTTATTCACATGTTTAAATCAATAATAAATCTTCACACGTGGAATACCTAAGTTTATCCTAGGTTATCTTTTACTAACCTAATTCCCAAATCAATTAAAACATTATGTGATACCAACTATAGAAACCTACATCATTTATACATGATTGATAAATAATTTTTAAGATTAATAAAATAATTGAAATACTATACAAAATATAAATTTTTTGAGTCTTGGGAAAATTAGGTTCATACATTATTATTAAATATAAAATTTAAAACATTATTTAAATATTTCGGCATGGTACTACAAAAATATGACACAATACCTTTAATAAATGTATTCACTTGAGGATATATATCAAAGAAACAGTTATACAGAGGCCCAGTGAGGTTAGGTAAAATAGGTAAGGTACACGAGAGATGAATAAATATTGCATATGGATGATAATAATAATCATCACTTTGTAATAGGCAAAGTATAATCATTATAAACACAGGGGAATCCATTAAAAAAGACATGGAATGCAGAATATTCATAATAATGAAACATCATAATGTTATGGATAAATCCCACACAAAAATTCTAAACAATTATAATGTCATGTTCACTCATAACATAAGTGTATAATTCATAACTCTATAAAATGAAAAAAAATCTAGCATCATGATCACCCCTAACACACATAACCTCAAATGATATATCACACTACCTAAATAAATTAGGGGATGAATAATTTTGATCCCATATATGACATCATAGTATTGTTATACTAATGCATGCCACATAGATAAAAAAACATATATAAATCATAAACATGATATGAACCCATGAGAATTAAATGGGATCTATTATGATGTGATAAATCCTATGTCAATAAATATATTTACAGCTTCCAAAAAATGATGGGAAAATATTTTTTGGTTATTAAAGTGTTGAATTATAAAATAATAGATCATATTTATAGAGAGAATAATAATAAACATATGAATAATCAGTAGTATATTTTGCTTAAAAAGAGTATTTATTGAAAACCAAGATGGTAGTTAAGAATTAATTTCCAAAAATTATTAAAATTCACATCTCAAGTATAAAACAGTTGAAATAAAAATTAAATACCTTTATAATAAAATTTTAAAATAATTATGGTTTTAAAATATAAGTAGATAAGATAAACCCAAAAAAAACGATTTGGGTTTGAGAGTCACAATATGAACAATATAATATTTTTAATTGATTATAATTTTTTGAGATTTCAATGAGTAGGAATGTAAATAAATATATTAAATAATAAAATTATTATGGGAAATTTTGAAGATCATACATAAATTTAATTTCAAATAATATTAGATAAAAAGTAAGAATCTCAAAGGGAATTGTTAAGATAGAATACCCTTAACATAGGTCCAATTTTGTTTTATCTCATTTTTACCACCTGTATAATAAAATTATTTTTATTAAAAATATAATAAATTGTTTAATTATATTAATTTATGTTATTATTTATCAATAAAATTTTGGTTGTTTTTTCTAAAGGTGAAATGTTATGATGGAAATATTTCTTTCATTTGTCCAATCTTAATTTTAGTTATATAATTTTGATTCATTATAACTTATATTTTTTCCACATTACATATATAATATTATAATAAATTTAAAAGAATTTATAATTATTATATATAGTTAGAACTAAATATATTTTTATGTGTTGATAAGTAAATCATTTACAACGTCCTCATAAGCATATGGAACGAATCATTAACAAGATGTGTCAAAAAGATGGAGAGGAGATGGTATATATAATTTAAATGAAATAATATTGTTATATCATATTATAATAACATTAATATGTTATATAATTATAAATTCAATAGTTTTATAGGGTATAAAAATAAAATATACTTAGAGAGTTAAAATAAGATGAGGAAAAAACTGAAAAAGTGAGGATCTTGGGATTACCACTTTATTGAAGTTTTACACCTTTTCTATGAAACTATATTCTTACAGGATTTCTATTGGATAGAGAAACAATGTATCAAAGTTTATAGGTCCCCATAAGGGTAAAATTGACATATATTGGAATTTTAAAAGTAGATTTTAAGTAATTTACAAAGGGAATGGAATGGGGTTATTTATACTTGAGTGGAGGGGTATTTTTAGGTTAAAATATTAAATGAACTATTATTTCGAAATTAAACCATTAAATAGTGGTGTTTTTTATATTATGGACTATATTTCATTAAATATATATGTTTTTTGTACATTAAAACAATTTTTACACCAAATATTTTTGTTTATATAAAAGGATAGCATAAAAAAATCAATAGAATACATTACATTTTTAGAATTTGAAAATGAATTTATAAGTATGGAAATTAATTTTAATGATTTTAAATTATTCATTTATCTTATAAAATAAATTTTGGGTCAAGATAACCAATTTATTATTTATTATTTCTTTATCGCATCATTATTTTGTAGTAAAACATGTAGTATTTACAAACTCTATTTTTACTATTCACATAAAAATTTAAGCTTTTAAGAAGATTATAAAAATTTATTCCTTTAAAATTTCAATTTAATGATCCTAAAATTAGAATTAATTTTATCAAAAAAAATTTATATAATCGCTAATTCTTTTTATTAACATAAATATTACGATTTTTGTAATATATATTAAAATATACTTTATGAAAATGTACTTATTATTTATTTTAGTTTATAATTTGAATATTTTTTTTATGGAATTATAGTATTTATATTTACTTAATTTAATCATAGTAACAATTATATAAAATTAATTTTAATATTCTAATGGTCTAGTTATTGTTATAACGATCATGTTACTATTTCTAATGTCCAGACTATTATTCCTAACGATGAGGTTATTATTCCAACGGACATATTAGTATTATAATTCTTATAAACTCATAATATTTTATTATTTAATAATTAAAATAAATTCCTATCATGGTTCTATATCCTTAATTTTGAAAATTCAATTACATTACTAATGTTTTTTCCTTTTTATTATGTTGTTTATGGGTGTGAAAATAAGTGGAGATCAAAATGATTCAAATTTTTACATTCTAGGTGTTTTATTTAATTTATTTTTATTGGAACACTATATTATGTTAAATTTTATAGAGTATATTTATCTTTTACATTTAATGTTCTTGTATTGATGAAATAAAGTACAGTTGGATTATTATTCTCGTGTTTTGTTTTATTACCTATACCTAAAATATGAACCAAATATATGTTGAGAAGGAAATTAACAAATAGTAATGTAAAATTTGTTTCAATCCAAGAAACTAGAGTGAATGTATCATAAAAATCTATTTTTTCCACTATCATATAACCTTTTCACACAAGTATTGACATTTTCCCCATCACCACTCTGATTTTATTAAATTTTTTATAGAATATCAACATTGTTCAAATAAAATTACTACTTGTAGGTTTGAGTACCATCCCAAAAGTACCATTATTATTTATCTAATAAACCTAATCATTAATAAAAATAATATAATCTTAATTATCTAAAAATAATTTCACACATATTGGATTAATCCGAGAACACAATGAGGCATGTGTTATTATTCTCATTGTTCTCCTAGTTTGAATTAATTTTCCCAATCACTTTTAATAATTTATATATCCACTTACTTTTATGGTCTTGGATGAGTATAATAATTTTTTACTCCATCACTAGTAATGTAGGAATCATCATATTTACCCTATGCTTCTTCACAGTTTCCATTATTTTCAAAATATGAATTCTTTTTCTCAAATAATTCTTCTTTATCATCTTCATTTTCTGGAACTTTATTATTGATATACAACTTCAATATTTGTATATTCCAACAATTTCACATCAGTACTATCCACAACATTATTTAATTGTTTTTTATAGTGATGATAAGCACATTAATTTTTAGGATAACCAAGAAAGATACCTTCAACTTCTATTTTCATGAACTTACCCAAGTTTTCATCTTTACCCTTGAAAATACATTTTCTTAAAAAAATACCAACCTTTTCAATCCCATATAATTCTTATAATACATCTAATATCAAAATTGGGACATCAAAAATAATAGTATTGAATCCAAACCACCATATTAATTGCTTGCCTCTAAGAAAATGAGATGTATTGATTCATCTATATTTTTACACATTTTTTGTACATATTTTTGTTAATAATTAAAAATATTTTATATGAAATATAGAAAATAATTGTGTTTTAGTTTCATAGAGAAATAATTTACAATAATATGAAAATATCCTAAAACATAAATTTTTGTGATTTTATTAATAATCTTTGTGATACGAGATAAATCGACAATCTAAAAATATATATTGTTTTTATTGGTTAGTGCCATACACTTTATGTAAAAAGGGTAACATCCATATCCAGTTAACACCCAAGAACATAAAACATCCTATGAAGTCTAGTTGACAGAGGCATGGTGACCAGTTTAGGTGAGAAAGATTGTGGGCCACGAGTAGGGTTAGACCACATCATTTCTTTGCATTCAAGTAAAATTTAGAGCCTATATGTTAGAGAATCCTTAGAAATGTGGTTAATTACCAATTGATATTTATCTCATTACATGAATTCTTTTGAAAAAGTGTTAATGCCAAGTGAAAAGATGATTTGGGACATACAAACATACATACTAGCTCTAAAATAATTGGTTTCCACTATCCTTGTTCTCCCATATGCATCTGATCCAGCAATGCAATCTATAACACCCAGATGTTTTTATGAAATATTTTCTTTAAATAATTTTAATTCTTTAGTAGACTTCACTACTTGCAATCATCAGTTTAAACAAACCATGAGATTACCTTAGTATAAAATGACAATTATATCCTAGTTGTTAGGTTATCGGGGATAAGTAAAACTAATATATGAGAATATATTGTGAATTCAATAGAATCCAATTATTTTATGAAAAATATAAATCAATTATATTTTTTTATTTTTGTATTAAAAAATTTAGTGAATTAATATTAGTAATTAAATTGAAAAATATATAGATTTTATATACATGGTAAAATATTTTTGATGTTCATCCACTGGATATTTTAGTCATAGGGTATGAATAAACTATATTAGATTTTAAAAATCCTATTTTTTTTAAAGGGTAATTTGATGCCATTGAATGGAGAACGCCTTTTAAATTAATATTTTGACACATTAATAATTTTTATATGACAACATAAACCTTTTCATTGGTAGAGGAATATAAAAAATTACTTTTAATGAAATTGTAATATTTTTCTGATAACATAAAAAAAATTGAATAGTAAAAATAAACTAAATTTTAATTAAAAACAAAATTTTCACTGAAATAATTTATATGGTTAAATTATAATATTGAATGGTTTTCAAGTATAAGTATAATATATTTTTATCATTAAATATAATTTATGTTATTAGCATTAATTTTACATTGAATTCAAATGTAAACGCATTTCCATCTTTTTCAATTTTTTAGCTTTTAAAACATGTTCCCTATTTCTGACAAGGAGATTAAATTTAAATTAATTACTGGAACTTCTGTATTTTTAATTTTAAAAAATGGAATCCATATTTTGATTCAGTAGGTCCAAATTATTGTAATAGATTTATTTAATTTTTTAGTATTTTGAATAGTAACTTTGATAATTTTTATTAATATGGTAAAAGGGTAAAAAGATTAATTAAGGGTAAGAATACAATTATAAAACTACACTAAAAGTTGTCCAAATATTATTTTATGAGATATAACCAACCAATAAAACCCTTGGGATGAAAATTTGGCCTTTGGAAGCCATTTGAGTGTGATTATGACACTTGGAACTTTTAATTTAATTTAAAGGAAAGTATGTTATAAACATATATCTTCTTACTCAAACAATATTAATATGGGGTTATATAAGTGATATCTTCAAATGTAAATAGTCATTAGAAATATAAAAATATAAATTATATTATGGTACTTTATTTATAACTTTTTGACTTTAAATAATTAAATTTAATTTGAGCACAGTGATGATGCAGTGATTGTTTTATGTAAGAAACTAGATTTTAACTTAGGTATTGGTCCTTTAATTTTCATTATAAATATTTAATTTGGACCTAAAATGGATGTCTAATGTGTTAGTAATGGTTCTGTGGGTGTCTGGGGATTGTTCAGAGTCCAGAACCCATTTTTTTGGAGAAACAGACTCTGCGCACGGTATAGAGTAAACTGTGCGGATGTTGTTTTTTCAGATAGTGGCACCTTGAAAAAATGACGCACAGTCATGTGGCCTAACTGTGTGAGAACCCCTTTTTCCCAGGTACCTATGCATGGTTAGCGCACAGTTTGATCAAACTGTGTGGAGGATGTGATTTTAGGCAGAACCATTCTCCACAGTTTGAGCATGGTTTTACAAACTGTGTGGAAAAACCATGCATAGGATAGAATCCTATGTAAAATTTCTTAAACACCCTTAATGATCTAATAATCCTCTCCTTCCTCCCTAATCCGAGGACCTAGGGGATTTTCCTCCTTTGTCTACCCTTTGGATCTTTTTGAAGGCCAATTCTAGGGATCAAGAGTTCTTCTTCATCCGACATCCGATAGAACTTCCGCTCATCACGTTGGATGTGCAGTGGTAAGTTCTCAAGTTCTCTTTATCCATTATTCTTCTCTTTTTATCTCGACCTAGTTGTCTCATTATAAACGTTTTACACTTTTTCTTAGATCTAATTTGATATGAGGAAAATCTAGGGCCAATACAGGACGAGGAGGATCGTACAACCCCAAGGTTTGTTGTCTATAACTCATCCCTAAAGTTCGTTGTTTTTTGAAAGTTCATGTGGGGCCCACCAGGTTCATTGTAAAGCATTTTTTAAATTTATGTTCCATGATTATAATTTTTATAATTTTATGGTTATTATCTTTCCAGTTATGTGATTAGTTGTTAGTGGTTAGACCCACAACTCAATCCACCTCATGTCGAAGGTTATTCTATAATTGGGTTTTATTATTTTTTCATATTTGATCCACCATTCGAGTTTTCCTTTTCATGACCATTCTAAATACGAGTCTTCTTATCATAAATTACTTGTTATCACTGAGTATTGCATAATGGAATGTACTATGTATGGTCCCCGGTTGACCTGCCTAGGGTAAGTGCTTTCAAATGGTTATTAAAACTGAAATTTGAAATGGAAAGTATACTAAGTATATAAATTGACCTTATTAAATGTGATTTAATAAATTCCATATGTTCATAGCACCCCTTTCCATGTTAATGGAAGGTAGCGGAATTAACCTTTTTAGTGTAATATGCCTCAATGGTTAACTAAGACTTGATTTAATGGTTGCAAACTACTTGGCCTATCCACTCTAATGGAAGAAAATGCTTGGACCAATAATTAAATGGTTCAACTCTACTTGACTTATCCACACTAATGGAAGGAAATACTTGAGCCAAATGAATTATCTCATGATTGTAATATCAAATAGGAATGGACTTACTCGATTTCACCTTGGATTCTAAGAGGATAATACCTTGGGTGTCAGGAACCCCATTCTGATTCAAGGATATAGTTTTATTAGGTTTATAAACACCTAGAATATAGTTATTGAATATTCCTTGGATGCCCGGTATACTACAGTAGGGTCCTTTCACTATTCTATGATACCTTGGATACACTCCTTGGATCCATCATTAACAAGTAGGTTCCTTGGATACACTCCTTAGACCCAGTCCTTGATTATCCTTGTTCTACATTGGACACACTCCTTGGACTTGGTAGGCACCTTATTGTGGAATGGCTTGGATTACACTCTTACCCCTTAACTAGACTTAGACAATACCAAGTTAACTTTCTTCGAGTTTACGTTACCTTGGGTTTTACCCATGAAATCCCTCACTAGATATCATTAAGAGGATGCCTTGTTACATCTTGGGACCTTCAATACATATATTATCATGAGGTGATGTCATTTTTGGCTATGCCTCACGTGACCTATTAACATTAAAGGGTAATTTTATAATTAATGAACTGGTTACATGTTCAGACTCCAATAAAGGGATGAACTAGGTACTTGGGTATTTAGTTATTTTGTATGTTTTTCTTTACTTTATATATGCATGCCTAAACACTGTTATGTTCCATTACATGGGTCAGATTTTATAACCATTATTGGTGGTGGCCCATTGAGATTTATCTCACACCCTCTCTGGGAATTTTTTGGTACATGGAGTAGATTACATGGTTGCATGTGTTAAAGAAGGGAAGCATACAACTTCAAATAGATGATTACTTTTTATTTAGAATGGATCTTGATAACATATGATCGAGTTGGATCTTAGGATGCCTGGTGTAGACTTTCTTTCCTTTACTTTGTGGAACATGTTTTTCCTACTGCTTTGTATCCATGTTTTCCAGTTTTCTAGTAAAATGAAATTACATCATCATTGTTCAGTTGATACAGTTATTGTTATTCTTTTTTATCTATAGCATCAGTTTATTTCAACTGTTTATTATGTTTTCTATACTGAATTCATGGTTTACTATCCATTTACATTATTTCTATTGTGATACACTTTGTTTATGAGGGCATATTCTTCCCATGGACACACCTTAGGCCCTTACTTCTAGTCCGCAGCATTTGGCATTCGGGAAGATCTGCGTGAGTCCATGTGGCCCACCAGGCTCAGGGCACCCATTAAGTGGCATCCGGGTTAGGGTCGTCATAATGTAGAATCATAGGTGGTTTCCTTGTTGCATTACTATTTAGAGACAATACATTGGGGAATATTAATTCTTGGGACATGGTCATAATCCATGCTTGGGTGTCACAAACCAATGTTCTAGGTATAATAAACTTTACCCAAAATGCAATTGTTTTTCTATTTTTCCTATTACAGTTGACATTATTTCACCATCGGGTGATGCACATGATGTGTGGTGTTGTTTATTTTTAATATGATTGAGAATTTCTTTAATCCTTAGCCCAATGATATGCGGGAAACAATCATTGTAATATGGATCATTATAGGCACCTAGAATTCACATGTCAGGCATATCACCATGCCATATAGGTGAATTTAACTACTTTGCATTGCTTGATATGCTTGTGATTGATGAGTGATGTTTTCATAGTTTTCTTGTACTTGTATTACTTTGGCTGTAATTGAGTGATTTCCAGTCTCAATTCTTGAGGAGTAGAGGCCCTCATGGGTTGTGATGAGTAATTAACCGTGTCGATCCATTATTATATAAAGAAAAGTGTGTCGTTTTTGGTGATAGGTGTATGTGAACTAATTCATCGGAAATGACTATCCATTATAAAGTAAATCCTAAAAACTAAAATTAATTGGTTTCACATCTTCATCCCTCTTTGACATGTTTATGACAGGTAAAGGGGTGAACTTGGAAATTAATTGCAATGTAACATGAAACTTATACCTGAGCACTTACCGATACCTAGACGCCTAAGTAGGTAGTTTGGGTAGTGTACCTTGGGTAGTGAATTTTCATGCATTTAGTTTCCACTAGTGATGTAATCTTATGATCCTAAAATTATTATAAGGTGTCCTTGGAAATTTTAGACCAATACCGCCATGACGTACTCGTGTTGTTCGCCAGGAAGGTGGTGACACTCATGTTCCAAACATGGTGGGCCCTGAGCTTCCAGTCTTAATTCCAGGAGTGCCACTTGAAGCACTTCCTGCTATACCTGAACTGGGCACTAATTTCCAAGTTTGTGATAGTTTCTTATGACTGATGTAGTCCATGAAAGGTGCTCCATGAGTTGTACCTATGATGGCTGATATAACCTGTGAGTTCCAGCAGCCACATCCTCTTACCTTTTCAGGGGATGGTGGTCCTCCGGCTACCGAGGCATGGCTAGAGGACATTTTTTCTATCTTTGAGCATTTGAAAATGACTCCATAGTGGAGAGACAATATTACTAGATAAATTCTTCGGGATTCGTCCAAGTGTTTGTGGGATGTAGTTAACCAGGACTATCAGCATCAGGGCATGTTATGGGTTGACTTCCAGATGGCCTTCTAAGGTCAGTTCTTTCCTCATACATTGAGAGCTGATAAAGCCAAAGAGTTCATGCATCTCATGCAGGTTTCTATGTCAATTATGAAGTATTCCGCACTTTTCAATGATTTACAATGTTTTTCACCACTTCTATATGGTGATGAGATTTCGTGTGCTAGATGTTTTTAGGATGGGATTAAATAAGCCATCCAAACTCAGGTGAATGTATTTCACCTTCGTTTCTTTTCTTCAATATTTGATCAGGCCCTTATCACTGAGCGAAATTTGAGGGATGCCGCAAGTACTAGATTTTAGGGATCAATGCCACGTCAGGCCAATAGTTTTTCTAGTGGTAGGAAAAGTTCCTTTAAGGCTTATCATTAGGTTAGTGGTAGATAGAATGTCCATTTTGATTGCTTTGTAGTCTATCATCAGTCTAGACAACCATGGCACAAGAATCCCAAATGTGAGAGAGAACCTATAGTGGGTGGAGCTTGCAGCCGTATGGGGAATCTTCAACGTTTCTACAAGACCTTTCTACTAACTAATAGTGGAAAAGGTTTTGTGCACGCTCCACCTTCAGGTGCGAGTTCTTTTACACCACGTCAGACAGGGAGTTGGAATCTCACTGGCAAGTTTGGACGAGGAGGAGGTCATGGCCATGGTAGTCTGATCCCAGATCACCAGCAGTGCCAGCAGAGCAGTCATGTTCATGGTAGTACATATGTTACACATGTTCATGGATCAAGTCCGTTTCATGCTTTACATCTGATACCCGAGGATCAAGATGCAATACCATCTACAGTACGCGGTTCTATTCTAATAGCATCTACTATTATCTCTTCTTTGTTTGATACAGGTGATTCAAACTCTTTCATTTATATATATATTTTGGAAAGTCTCAGACTAAAGATACAGTATCACTATAGTGTAATAACCCTCGATACACCGTTGGAAATAAAGACGGAAGGAATACACTAGTGCAGGGACTTCCCCCTTAAGGCATGAATTTACCCTTTCTTATGGAATATCTTTGTTCAAGAGATGATGTGCTTAGATATAATTCTCGGGATGGAATGGTTGGTACACTATTGTGCCTTTGAAGTCTGTTATCACTGAAGGTTTTATTTTACATCACTAGATGGTAGCAGTTATCTTTTCAAGGGTGAGTGGGAATTCAAAGTTGGGACAGCTGGACCGAAGCATTATGGGCTAGGTGGAGTGACCATCCAGATTGAAAATCATTTCATGGAGGATCATGGTTTTCTTCAATCTGATTTCCCTCTAGTAATTGATCATTTTATGGAAGTATTTCCTGATGAATTTTTTGGATTACCTCCAAGGAGAGATGTCGAATTTATAGTTGAGATTTTTCTAGGAGTAGCATCAGTGTCCATTCCTCCATACATCATGGAACCTACAGAGCTTCAAGAGCTCAAGAGGTAGATAGAGGACCTTTAGGCCAAAGGTTTTATATGCCCTAGTACAACCTCTATGGGTTCACCCATGATTTTATCTAAGAATTTAGATGCAACTCTTCATCTATGTGTAGATTACATAAGGTTAAACTATCTTATGGTCAAGAACTGATATCCACCTCCTTGAATAGATGATCATTGGACCAGCTCTGAGGAGAAAAGTTTTTCTTTAAGATCTACCTGAGATCAAGTTATCATTAGGTGAAAGTTAGACTATTAGACATACCTTGTACTACATTCCATATTAGGTATGGTCTATGTGAGTATATTTTTATGCCATTCAGTCTTACAAACATGCATTCCATTTTAATGGATTTGATTAATAGTGTTTTCACCCCTATCTGGAAACTTTTTCGTGGTCTTTGTGGAAGAAATCTTACTGTATTCTCGCACTCATAATGACCATGATAAACATCTTGAGATTGTTCGAAGTACACTGAGAGTGCATCAGCTTTATTCCAAGATTGATAAGTGTGACTTTTGGATTATCAAGGTACACTTCCTGGGTCATATAATTTCAGAATCAGGGGTATCTGTTGAACCTGAAAAGATTAGTGTTGTAGTTTCCTAGGAGCATCCAAAGAACATGTTTGATATAAGAAGTTTCTTGTGGTTGGATGGGTCTTACAAGCATTTCATATAGGAAATCTCACATATTTCTTCAACTCTGACTGTTCTTACTAAGAATTGTATCAATTTCAAATGGTCAAAAGGATGTGAAAAATCATTTCAGGAGCTAAAAGGGAGGCTTGCCTTGGGATCAATTCTAATTCTTCTAGAACCAGGTAAGGGTCATATCATCTTCTGTGATGCATAAGAAATTGTCCTAGGAGAAATGTTGATGTAGGAAGATGAAGTAGTTGGCTAAAAATCTCGAAAATTGATTCCTAATGAGAGAAATTATCCGACACATGATGTCGAGCAAGCAGCAGTTGTCCATGTTTTACGTTACTGGAGACACTATCTATTGGGTGAGAACTTGTGGAGTATACAAATCACAAGAGCCTAAAGTATATATTTTCTCAGCATGACTTGATCCTCATAAATTTGATATGGGTCAAATATCTACAATCCTTTGATTTTGGGATTGCCTATAAGCCGGGAAAGCTCAATGTGGTTGCAGATGCACTGAGTCAGAAAACTCAAATGCATGCCATACAAGAATCCTGGGATGAATGGATGTTAATTGAACTCTTTTATAAACTTCATCTAGAGTTCTGTGATAGTCATTATAAGTCTTACCTCTTAGCCTTAATATTTACCTCTCCCCTCCCTGAGAAGGTGAAGGGTAGACAGTTTTTAGATCCTGAAGGTTTACTTTTCTATGAGAGTATATTAGGTGATAACCCACCTCCAGATTGGTCTGTGGATAGAGATGATGTCCTATGTATACATAGACATATCTGGGTTCCTAAATATGTGAGAGAGGAGTAGATGAAATATTCCCAATCATCATAGTGGGAAGTTCATCCAGGAATATCAAAGATGTATCGAGATATGTGATGTCGTTGTTGGTGGCTTGGGATAAAACGTCAGATTGCAGGCTTTATCACTAGGTGTTCCACTTATCAGCAGGTGAAGGCATGGCACTAGAGACCTATAGTCTTGTTACATTCTCTTCTAGTCCTAGAATGGAAATGAAAATATGTTTCTATAGGCTTCGTGGTCGGCTTACCTAGGTCATCGAGTGGTAGAGATGTATCTGGGTAGTCATTGACCAACTAACGAAATCATCCCACTTCATTCCGATTCAAGAAACATTCTCAGTTGATGAGCCGGGAAGACTGTGTGTTCGGGAGATCATATGACTATATGATGTTACACATACTATTGTTTCAGATAGGGATGCTTTTTTCACTTCACGGTTCTGGAAGGGTTTGTAGAAATCTATGGGAACTCAGGTTCTTCTCATCCCAACTTTTCACCCTCAGACTGATGGACAATAAAAATGGACAATACATATTTTAGAGGATATGCTCCAAGCATGCATCCTTGATTTCGACGGTTCATGGGAGAAACATGTCCCTCTTATCGAGTTCTCCTATAGTAACAATTTTCAGACAATGATTCATATGGCAACTTTTGAGGGCTTATATGGTAGGACATACCATTCACCCTTGTTTTGGATAGAGGTAGGTGGGTAAGCCCTAGAAGGTCCTCATCTTGTTCCGGAGACTTTAGAACAGGTCCAGATGCTCAGGAAGCATATGACTACTAATCAGTCTAGATAAAAATATTATGCCTATCTCTATCTAAGACCTCTTGAGTTAGAGGTTGGGGGTAATGTTTTCCTTTTTGTTTTACTTAGACTTGGTTATAAACGGTTATGGAAGTAGAAATATTTTCACTTCGTTACATCGGGTTGTTTTATGTTATAGAAAGAGTCGGGCCAGTAGCCTATTGGTTGCTACTACCTCGAAGGTACCATGCCATGCACAATGTCTTTCATGTCTCAAAACTTCACCAATATCATGCTGACCTGTCTCATACCTTTGATCCAGATGATGTTGAGTTAGATGCCAATGCTACCTTTAAGGAATATCTAGTATGCATCCTTAACCAAAATACAAAAGTTATCTAAGGCATGTATGTCCATCTCGTATGGGTGCTATGGCAGCATGACTGAGTACAGGATGAGACTTGGTAGAGGGAAGCCGATGTATGTGCTCAGTGTCCAGAGTTGTTCTCAGATAGTGTTTCCTTACCCTGGGAAAGAGAACTCGAGTGAGAGTTCTTTTAAGGGGGGAAGATTGTAAGAACCTAGTTTTTCACTTAGGTATGGGTTCTTAAATATTCAGTCTAAATATTTACTTTGGACCTAAATTGGATGCCTAATGTGTTAGTAAATGTTATGAGGGTGTCCGGGGCTCGTTCGGAGCCCATAACCAATATTTTTGGAGAAAAATACTCTGCGCCCTATTTAGAGTAAACCTTCCGTATGGTTTTACAAACCGTGCAGATGTTGTTTTTTCAAATAGTGGAACCTCACACAGATGGTGCACGACCATGAAACCTAACCATCTGAGCACCCCTTTTTCCCAAGTACTAGTACATGGTTAGTGCATAGTTTGACCAAACCATGCAGAGGATGTGATTTTGGACATAACCATTCTACACAGTTTGACAAACCATGTGGACAGACTGTGCATAGGCTAAAATCCTGTTTAAAATGTCTAAAATTCTCTTAATGATCTATTAATCCTCTCCTTTTTCCCTAATATGAGGAACTGCATGATTTTACTCTTTTTTCTTCCCTTTGGTTCTTTTTAAAGGCCAATGCTAGGGATCAAGAGTTCTTCTTTGTTTGGTATTCGATCGAGATTATGTTCATCACGTTGGATGTGCAACGGTAATTGCTCGAGTCCTTTTTATATGTTCTTCTTCTATTTGTCTCTCGAACTAGTTATCTTTAGGTAAACTTTTTACACTTCTTCTTAGATCTACTCAGATATAAAGAAAATCAAGGGATGATACCGGAGGATGAGGATTGTAGAACCATAAGGTGGGTAGTCTATAAATCATCCCTAAAGTTTGTTGTTTTTGGAATGTTCATGTGGGGCCCACCGGTTTCATTGGAAACCTTTTCTTAAAATAACATTCCATGTTTACTATTTTTAGAATACTGTGGATATACTCTTTCCAGTTATGTGATTAGTTGTTAGCGGTTACACCCACAACTCGATCTGCCACATGTCGAAGGTTATTCCATAATTGGGTTTTATGTATTTTGGAATATTTGAGCCACCGCTCGGGTGTGAATTTTAATAACCTTTCTGAAGTCGAGTATTCTTATCATAAATGCCTTGTTTTCACTGAGAATTGCATAATGGAATGTTCCATATATGATCACCATTGGACCCGCCTAAGGTAAGTACTTCAAAATGGTTATTAAAAGTGAAAAGTGAAATGGAATGTATACTAAGTATATAACTTGAACATATTGAATTTGTTTGAATAAAAGTTACATGTCCGTAGAACCCCTTTCCATGTTAATGGAAGGTACCAGAATGGACCTCTTTAATGTAATATACCTTAATGGTTATCTAAGACTTGATTTAATGGTTACAATACTACTTGGACTATCTACTCTATTAGAAGATAAGGCTTGGACCAATAATGAAATGGTCAACTATACTTGACCTATCCACACTAATGGAAGGAATGAATTGAACCAAATGAATTATCTCATTATTTTAATATCAAATAGTAATGGAATAACTCATTCTCGCATTGGATTATGATAAGACAATACCTTGGGTTTTAAGAACCCCATTCCAATTCAAGGATATAGTTTCCTTAGGTTGATACCAACCTAGACTCTATTTCTTGACTATTCCTTGGAAACCTAGTATACTACTGTATGGTCCTTTTCACTATTCTAAGAAACTCTGGATACACTCCTTGGATCCAGCATTAACACGTAGGTGCCTTGGATACCCTCCTTGGTCCCAGTCCTTGCTTAGATCTGCTTTACCTTGGATGCACTCCTTGGACTTGGTAGACACTTTATTGTGGAATTCTTGGATTACACTCCTTCTATTACACTCTTACCCCTTATCTAGACTCAGATACCACTGAGTTAGCTTTCTATGAGTTTATGTTACCTTGTTTTTTACCCTGGAACTCGCTCACTGGATATCATTAACATGTTTCCTTGTTACTTCTTGGGACGTTCACTACTTATATTATCACGAGGTGATGTTAGTGTTGGATTTGCCTCATGTGACCTTCTAAAATTAAATGGTAAATCCCTAACTAATGAACTGGTTACATGTTCAGTCACCAGCCGAGGGCTGAAGTAGGTACTTGGGTGTTTAGTTATTTTGTATGTTTATCATTAATTTATATATGCATGCCTGTAAACTGTTATGTTCTATTACACATGCTAGATGTTAAATACACCATTAGTGGTGGCCCCCAGAGATTTATCTCAAACCCTCTCTAGGAGTTTTTTTGGTACCCGGAGTAGATTACATGGTTACAGGTGTTTAAAAAGGGAAGAAAACGGCTTAAAACACTTGATTGCTTATTGTTTAGGATGGATCTTGATAGCATATGATGGATTTGGATCTTAGGATGCTTGGAGTAGCCTCTGTTTCCTTTACTTTGTGGAACATGTTTTTCCTGTTGCTTTGTATCCATGTTTTCCAATTTTCTAGTAACTTGACAATACATCATCATTGTTTAGTTGATATAGTTATTGTTATTCTCATTTATCTATTGCATCAGTTTATTTCTGTTGTATATTATGTTGTCTATATTTGATCTTCTTTTTACAATCCATTTACATTCCTTCCTCTATGTTACACTCTTCTAATGAGGGCATACTCTTCCCACAGAAACTCCATAGGCCCTCACTTCTAGTTGGCAGCCTATGGCACTTGGGGAAGTTGTGCTTGAGGTCATGTGGCCCACCGGGCTCATGACACCCGTTAAGTGGCATCTGTGTCCTGGTCATCACACTTTATTAATGAAGGAATCAAATAAATGATAATAATAATATTAAAATAAATATTATTTGACTTAATTTATGTCATAAATGATTTTTATAGGTTAATATGGCATGTTATAAGACTATGAAATGGTTTTTTCTATGTTATATCTCTATTTATATTTTATTTAAATTCAATAAAATGAATATTGTAAAAATTGACATAATTTAGGTTTTATAAAAATAGTAAATTATTAAAATATTTAAAACCCATAAAATCATTTAAAATTAAAAAGGTGACTATACTAAGGTCAAAAAGTTCATTAAGTATCCAATTATCGGAAATTTACCCCATATAATTAAAATTTATAGCTTCTTAATACTTGAAATGTTTTTACCACAATTAAAATTAAAAGATAATAATTAAGAGTAAACCAAAAAATTAAGGTTTAAAATAAAATAAATACGGGTCTAAAAATTATTGGATGAGATTATTTATAACTATAATAATCTTATCTTAAACATATTTCAATTTGCAAACATTTTTATACAAAAATTAATTTATATGAGTTTAATATTTTAAGAATTTCTAAGGGTGCCTCTAAACTCAATTATAAAAGGCACCGTCATCCTCACCTATTCACTTAATTTTGAGCCTTTATGCTCCGACATCCCCTTAAATATTTCATGTTAAACCTCTCTATTTACATTATTGAGGTTTTGGTCTTATTAAAAGTCCAACTTTAGTGATCTAAGAATATATTTAAAGGAACCACATTGAGGAAGATGTAATCACTTCTACTGATTCATTCAAATTTATTTGTTCTTCTACTTACTCTTAATTAGTTATTATATTTTAATGTAATATAATATAAATAAATAATATACTAACATGTTAATATAATTATTAAACAACCATATTCTACGTTCTATCCATCCTATGAAAAATGAAATCACCACGCGTGCGTAACTACGACATACTGTCTTCACACCACGGTGTAATAAATTTTTCACTACCACATTAAGTATATGGGTATAATGATGGAAATACTAAATGTATATTATTATTATAACATTATACTGATTATTAAATATTATAAACCATCCACTCCAACACCATTCAACAATTATGGGAATGATATTATGGTTCTTGAGTACTTACGACCTACCATCTCCACATTGTGATGCGATTAATTCAACATTATATTCCTTAACAAATGATTATATAAATGAATAGAATGAATAAATATGATATATATTATACTAATATAATTCTTTAAATTATATAACTATAACCTAATAAGCGGAACATGAACTTATCTGACAAAACATGCATAAGATCCTAAAGTAGTTAATACCTGAATAATGAGTAACAATGAAATGTTACTAACATATAGATTATAATATGATCATATTTTATATAACTCTGTAAAAAGACAATGACATTATTTAAATATTTATATTGGAGGTTGTGATACATATGAAAGATATTGGATCTAAGGTAAGAGATAATTCTACAATCTCATTATTATCTGAGATTGTTTATTTGTAAGTATTTACTAGGGTATATTACTCATCCCCCTCTATGTTCTCTAAATATGTAATATTATTAATATTATTCTAAAATTGCTTAAGGTGAATTTTATTCATTGTTTAATTTTCATTAAATGTTATGAAATGAATCTTTTTTTGTATTTAGTATAAGTTACTTTTTGACTTTACTAGAAAAAGTATGAGAAGACGGGGTTTTTATCATATACAGCATGACTAGATTTTTACCCTTTTGTGATGCCTTATTTCCCTGAAGATTCCATTAAAATTATTCAAGTTTATTTCAAAAAAATATTTTATTTTCAAATTGTACGGAATTTTGAGAAAAGAAAACGTTTTTTAAGAAGAAAGGATATTTTCCTTAATAATTAATTTCATGTCCTATATCAAATATATTTTCCATCAAAGTTGATATTCTTTAAATATGGTTATGTTTATATCCCTAATATTAATACGATTTAATTGTGTTTATGGATATTTATGAAATACATTTCTTTTACATGGATTATGTTATGATGGAATGGTGTTTAAGAAACCCATTTTATTTCTTGGGCTGTGGTATGATGAATGATTTTTATTTTTTTGGAACTCGTAAGAATTATTTCATTATGAGATGTGTGGGACCTATATCTCTCTCCAATGAATTGGGTAAAGATTTATATCTCATGAGATATACATGATTATAATGGATAGTAAATCCAGTTTAGTAATACATGGTTATAATGACATGTAAACCGAATTTAGTAATGGACTTTGTCTGCTATGATGGTCTTGGAATTGAGCCCCGACTAATATGATATGATTTTATATGATAATTTGTATTCCAAAAAATCTTATTGCTCATGTTATGACTTTTTTGATTACATTCATTTATTCTTATAAAATTTCATGATTTTTCCAATGGAATTATATCACAATCTTTCATATACAGGATAATATTTTAAAATGTTAAGTTTTTTTCTTGTGATTATGATACGATAGATATCTCCCCTATTTACCCATTATGAGAATATAAGCTCACCCTTTCATATGTTTATTTTACCCAGGTTAAAAAAAAGGGCATTAGGTAAGATTTTTCAAAAATGGATCCAGTTATGATGAAATAAGTGGGAGAGAATGAAGATGTAATATAAACCAGTTGTTTATGTTTCCCTATTTATAATGAAAATATAAATATATAGTTCTAATTTGGCTTTATTATATTTTGTAATTAGTATTATTCAAATTTGAATTAATATCGATTTATGTAAGGCATGGGTCATTATAGTTGGTATCAGAGGAAATTTATAGTTAACCTTTGGAAACTAGGATGAGAAAGCCTTAGTAAGAACCCAAAGGATATGTCTATGTATAGGTTAAAATCCTTGTGTTTTATAAATAACCACCAATAACCTTGGATAAAACCTAAATTTTCTTGAATTGAAATTTTATTCTGGATGATGTGGTTTTCTAGTTTTAATTAGTGTTTCTCACACTATGTTTCTTGGTTTTAGTCAGTGGATGGAACCCGAACAAACCACATTAATGCTGAATGAGATGGGTAATGCAATTATTTTCCTTTCAAGCAACCATATATTATGGGATATGGAATGAAAAATCGTTTATCTATTCTTATATAACTTTCTCAATCTAAGAATCATACATGAATTCCAAATGAGAAAATGAAGGAGTAATATTCTGTTGAGTCCTTCATGAGGTCGTGTCCACATTCTTTTAGCGGGTCTTATATTCCATTAGTGGATGGACAGTGGATTAATACAATTGGAAAGATATTTTCAGTTATTTAATGTTTAGAACATGGTAAATTTATCTTAGAAGTTTATCATTTGGAAGTGAAGTTGATAAATTGTGGAACCTTATTAAGAATGTGAGGCAAAGAAATGAAATTGAATCCGTGGAATGGGACGATTTCAAGAACTAATTTTTCAATAATTACTTTCCTCATATTCATAGAACAAAGATAGATAAGGAGTTCCTTAAACTTAAGAAAAAGGAAGATGAATTTGTTAGTACTTATGGATCAAATTATACAAGACTAGAAAGGTACACATCTGGAATTATTATCCAACTTGAATGTAAAATTTGTCGATTCTATAGTGGCTTAAATCCCAATATTTGAAGGGTATTATCCATAAGGGACTTCAATAAATATGATGAAATCATTCTATATTTTCTCAAGGTTGATATGAAGATTGGAGTCACCCATCAGTCCTATGGGTTTAATAAGAAGATAAAAATGGTATTCAAGGGAAAATCTAAAGACCACCTTGAAAAGAAGATGAGTTTTCCATTATTCTTAAAGTGTGGAAGGAAAATGGAGGAAATCATATTAAAGGGACTATCTTATTTTGTAAGTGTGGAAAATAAGGTCATCATGTAGTAGAATGCTGAAGTGAGGGGAAATATATGACTAATGATATGTGTAAAGAAAAGGCTACATAGAAATAACCTCCTACACTTCAATGTTACAAGTGTAAGGAAACGGGGCATTATTCTTATCAATGCCCTAATCTAAGGGTTATTGATGATTATTGACATCATCAAACTCTTAAGGACAATGATAATGTCAAATCACATGAGATCACTATTGGCGATCTGGTGTATGATAATGAAGTGTTTAATGGTACAATTACCATCCACTCTAAAGTATAAATTTTTTATTTGATTCTGGATCCACCCACTCTTTTATTTTTGAAGAATTTTCTAAGGATATCTCCATATTTACTCAATAATTAGATGATGAGTTGGATGTGAAAACTCTTAATTACACAACAACCACATATAAAGATTATAATTCTTCTCCTGTTAAAGTTTGTGGCAAAGTGATTCCTATAAATCTTGTGAACTTTCCTACAGTGTAATTTGATGTGATTCTTGGCATGGATTGTCTTTCTCTATATGCATAACATATAAATTGACAAGGAAGGTAAGTCACATTTCATATTCATGATCAATATATGATCATATATCAATGAAAGGCTAAATATAACCTTCCAGTTGAAATTTCATACATCTTATGGGTATTGATTCCTATAAATGAAGGTTATTTCTCTCAAATGGTTAGGGAGAAAACTCGAGATTAAGAATACAACCATTGTATGGATGTTTGATGATTTATTTCTAAAATAATTTATAGGTCTTCCACCAAATTTTGAAGTTGAGTTTTCAGTAGAACTCATACTGGGTGCAATGCCAAATTCGAAGACACCTTATAGAATGGCCCCAATTGAGTTGCAGGAATTGAAGAAGAAACTCCAAGAGAATCTTGACAAGTTATTCATACACCCTATTGAATCACCTTTGGTACCACATGTTATGTTTTTAAAAAAAATATGGATCAATGATACTCTAAATTGATTATCGAGAATATAACAAGATAAATATCAATAAAAAATATCCTTTTCCACGCATTGCTGACTATTTTGTATAATTATGTGGAGTTCAATACTTTTCTAAGATTGATCTTCATTCATGAAAATCATTAATTAAGGGTCAAGATGGAGGATATACAAAGACGACATTTTATATAAGGTGTGAACATTATGAATTTATAGTGATGTCTTTTGGTCTTATTAATACCCCTTCTATCTTCATGGATATAATGAATAGAGTTCTTAGAGACTATATTTATCAGTTTGTGGTATTCTTTATAGATGGTATTCATATATATTCAATGAGAAAGTAAGAACATTAAGACCACATGATAATTGTACTAAAGACCCTGAGAAAAGAGAAGCTTTAATTTTTTTACCAAGTGTGAAGTTTGTCTTCAGAAAGTTTTAATTTTCGATCACATAATCTCAAAAGGGAGGATATCTATGGATCCATAAAAAAATATGTTTTTGAAAGTTGGTCAAGACCAAAATGGTAATTGATATTGGATGTTTCCATGGTTTGGATTGATATTATTGACGTATTTTGAATGTTCATTCATGACTATCTAATCCATTCACCAAGTTGACATGGAAAGGAGTTGAGTTCATATGGATGGAAGAATGTGGAGAGAATTTCATAGAGTTAAAAAAAAGTATAGACATTGCACATGTGATCACACTACCTTGTAGTGGAGAAAGGATTGTGATCTACTACGACACATCCAATAAGGGGCTGGAATGTCTTCTCATGAAAAATGATATGGGGATAGCTTATACCTCATGATAGTTGAAAATAAATGAGAAAAATTACCCAACTCATGATTTGAAGTTAGCTGTAGTAATCATTTCATTAAAGATATGGAGGCATTATCTTTATGGTGAAAGGTGTGATATTTATAATGATCATAAAAGTTTAAAGTATATTTTCACACAAAAGGAGTTGAATATGAACAAGAGAAGATGATTTGAGTTGATTAAAGATTATTACTTCTCAATACATTACCACACTGGGAATGTGAACTAGGTGGCATATGTTTGGAGTCAACAATACCATGCTAGCCTATCCATGATGAGGATCCCAAAAGATTCAATATTTATGGATTTTTAAAGGATGGATCTAGAAATTTTAATGGAAAGGGGGAAATCATATCTTTTTTAAATTAATGTTCAACCATCTATACATGTAAAGATTAAAGAGTTGTATAAGGAAGCTATAGAGATACAAAAGAAGGTGAGAAATTTTCCGGAATTCAACCTTGATTGTGATAGAATAATAAGGTTCAGGAATCAGTTATTTATTTCTCCCATACCATAATTAAAGGATATATTGGATGAGGCACATTTTTCTTTATTTTCTATTCACCCTATAAGCACAAAGATGTAAAGGGTCCTAAATGAGTATTTCTGGTGGGATTCCAATAAAATATATGTTGCTGAATATGTCTCTTATTGCTTGGTTTGTCTTCAAGTTAAGTCTGAGAGACAGAATTCAATGGGGATGGTACAACCATTACCCATACTGAAATGGAAATAGTAAAAAATCACTATGGGATTTATCATCAGACTTCCCAAAACATACAAAGTAAATAATGCTCTCTTGGTTATTGTTGATCACCATATGAAGTCGGCACACATCATTTATATTAGAGAGGATATCTCTCTTAATCAACTTAACAGGATATATGTAAAGGAAGTGGTAAGATTGAATGGATTACCACATTACATTATATATGATCGGGATATGATCTTTTCCTAGATGTGTTGGTGAAGTCTTCAATAGGCTCTGGATACAGAGTTATGTTTCTACCTTGCTTATAATCCTCAAACAGATTGTCAATCTAAGAGGAAAATTAATACTTTTTGATGGAATGTTGAGATCTTTCTCTATGGATTTCAAAGGGGGTTGGGATCAATATCTACCTTTGAGGGAATTTTATTACAATAATATCATTCACTACAGTATTCATATGGCTCCTTATAAAGCCCTGTATAGATAGAATTGCAGAACTCCAACATTCTATGATGAAGTTGTAGAAATAAATTTATTAGGACCTGACCTTGTGGATGAAATGGTAGAAGAAGGTCAGATCTATTAAATAACACATAAGAGAATATTAGTGTCGAAAAAACCGTTCTGCTGACAACTGAAGGAAATACATAGAGTTTGAAGTGGGTGATCAAGTGTTTCTAAAAATATCACCTGGGGAGAGAGTAATGATATTTGGAAAGAAGGGAAAGCTGGGCCTTAGGTATTTTTGTCCTTTAGAAATTTTGGATCATGTTGGGAATGAATCTTACCAATTGGCGCTTCAACTAAATATCTATCAAGTTCATAATGTGTTCCATGTATCTCTCCTGAGAAAGTAAATACTTGATCCTTCACATGTATGAAACTCATAAGTCATACCATTGGAGAAAGATCTTTCTTATGAAGAACAAAAAATAGATATTTTGAATCGTATTGAAAAATTTATATGAAACAAGACCACTTTCTTGGTTAATGTTTTATGGTGGAACCACTAAATTGAGGAAGCTACATGAGAACTGGAGGATGTGATGAGGTATATGTATCCCCATTCGTTTGTTTCCAAGTGATGAATTTCTAGGGGAAAATTCAGTTTAAGGGGGGTAGAATGTAATACCTGGATGTTTTTATGTAATATTTTCTTTAAATAATTTTAATTTTTCAATAGTTTGACTTACACCCAATCATGAGTTAAAAAACATGAGACACCCTTGGTATATCATGACCATTATAGTCTATCCATTAGGTTAATCGGAATACGTATAACTATATTTTGAAAATGTATTATGAATTCATTGGTTGCTAATTATTTATGAAAAATATAAATCAATTAGATATTTTTATTTTTATTTTAATAAATTGAGCTAATTACTATTATTAATGAATATAATGAGATATATATGTTATATACTTAGTAAAACATTTTTTATATTCATCCAATGTATATTTTAGTCATAGGGTGTCAATAAACTGTATTTGATGTATGAAAACTTATATTTATTAGAAGAGTAATTTTACACATTTGAATGGAGAACCCATTTTAAATTAATATTTTGACACATTAATAAATTTTATATGATAGAATAAAAATTTTCTTTGGAATAAGAATATAAAAAATCAATTTGGAGGAAATTTTAATATTTTTCTAATAACTTTCAAATTTTGATAAGTAATAAAAACACACTAAATTTTAATTAAAAACAACTTTTTTTCATCGAAATCATTTATATGGTTAAATTGTAATATTTAATTGTTTTAAAGTATAAATATAATATATTTTTATCATTCAATATAATTTATGTCATTATCATTAATTTTACATTGAATTCAGATGTAAAAAAAATTCAATCTTTTGCAATGTTTTAGATTAAAAACTTGTTCTCTCTTTCTGACGACCTGATTAATTTTAAATTAATTATTGCAGATTCTGAGTTTTGAATTTTGAAAAATAGACTCCATATTTTTTTATCATTAGTTCAAAATTATGAAATATATTTATTTTGTTTTTGGGAATTATGAATAATACTTTTTTTTAATTTTTATTAATACGATAAAAGGGTAAAACAGGTAATTAAGGGCAAGACTACTATTATAAAACTACCCTAAAATATTTCTTAATATTATATTATGAGATATGGTCGACCAATACAACACTTTTGTGGAAAATTTGGCCTTTTTAATCCACTTGGGTGTGATTATTAAACTTATAACATTTAATTTAATATAAAGGAAAATATGTTATAGACATATATCTTCTTACTAAAATGATGTTAATATGGCGTTATATAGGTTATATATTCGACTATAAATAGTAATTATAAATCTAAAAATATTTCTTACATCATGGTACTTTATTTATAAGTTTTAGACATTAAATAATTAAATTTAATTATGCCACAATGATCATGCAATGATTTCTTTATTAATGAAGGAATCAAATAAATGATTTTATAAATATAAAACTAAAAATTATTTGACCTAATTTATGTCATACACAATTTTTAAAGGAGAATAAGACATTTTATAAGACGATTAAATTGTTTGGTTCTAATTTATCTCTCTTTTTAGATTTTATTTAAATTTAATAAAATGAATAGTGTAAAAATCAACATAATTGATGTTTTATAAAAATAGTAAATTATTAAATTATTTAAAAACCCTAAAAATATTTCAAAATATTGAAGTGACTATGATAAGGTCTAAAAGTACATTAAGTTTTCAATTATTGGAAATTGATCCCATAAAAGTAAAATTTATATCCTCTTAATACTTAAAATGTTGTTACCACAATTAAAATTAAAAGAAAATAATTAAGGGTAAACCGAAAAGATAAGGTTTAAAATAAAATCAATAAAAATATAAAAAAATATTGTATGAGAGTATTTAGAACAATACTCATCTTATGTTCTACATATTTCAATTTGGAATCATTTGGATTAAAAAATTAATTTATATTTATTTAATATTTTAAGAATCTCTATGGGAACCTCCTCCCTTACATATTCACTTCAATTTCAGCCTTCAAAATCGGCCATCCCCTACCATTTTCCATTATAAACTTTACTATTTACATTCTATATGTTTTGGTATTATTCAAAGACCAATTCTAGTGCTCTATGAATTGAGTTAGAGGAATCACGTTGGGGAAGAGGTAATCTATTCTGTCAATTCTTTCAAACTTCTTTATTCTTTTACTTCTTCTTCATTAGTTGTTTAATAATAAAGTAATAACATTAGTATCACTCCTATAATGATATGTTATTATAATTATGAAACAAACATATTCCATCTTCTATCCATCCTATTAAAAATGAAATCACGACATGTGAGTAAGTACGTCTTACCGTCTCCACGTCGTAGTGTAATCTGCTTTTCACAACCACCCTACATGGATGGCTATAATGATGGAAATAATAACTATATATGAATATTATAACATGATACTGATTCTGAAATATTATACACCTTCCAATTAAATATCGTTTAACAATTATGGGAATGATATTGTTGCTCATGCATACGTACGACCTACCATCTCCCGGATGCGATGTGATTCATTCTATATGGTCTTCATTAAATCATGATTATATAAATGAATAGAATGAATGAATATGATATATATTATACTAATATCATTACATAAATTATATAACTATAACCTAAAAGTGGAACATGAACTTATCCTACAAAACATGCATAAGAACTTAAATCAGTTAATACCCTAATAATGAGTAACAATGAAATATTACTAACATATGAATTATAATATTATAACATATGATATCATGATGGTAAAATTCAGTAAAATTATTTAAATATTTATATAGGATGTTTGGATACATATAAAGGATATCAAACATAAGGTAAGGGATAATTTTGCACTCTCTTTATTATTTGTGATTGTTTATTCGTATGTATATACATGGGTTTATTTATAAATCACCTCCATGTTCCAAAAATAAGTAATATTTCTTATATTATTCTAAAATTTTTTAAGGTAATTTTTACTCAATGGTGAATTTTTATCAATTGGTATGAATGTAATATTTTTTCTTTTTTGGTATGAGGTACTTCTTGACTTTACCAGAAAAAGTATGAGAAGTATGTTTTTTAAACTTATACGACATGAATAGATTTTTACAATATCATGACACATTATTTACATGAAGCTTCCCTTAAGAATTTTCAAGGTTATTTTCAATTAAATTATTTTCTTTAAAAATTGATCGGTGTTTTCAGATAAGAAATGATTTTTTGAAGAAGAAAGGATATTTTCCTCAAAATTTATTTCATGTGTAATATCAAAACTATTTTCCATCTAAGATGAAATTCTTTAAATAAAGTTAAGTTCTATCCATATTATTAGTATGATTTGATTTTGTTTATGATAGAATTATATTTATAAAATACATTTCTTTTACATGTATTATTTTATGATGGAATGATGTTTAAGAAACCCATTTTATTCCTTAGGTTATGCTATGATGAATGATTTTTGTTTTTGTGGAACACATAAGAATGATTTAATTATGAGATGGGTGAGACATATATATACCTCTAATGAATTGGGTAAATATTTATATCTCATGAGATAAAAATTACTATAATGGATAGTATATCTGGTTCAGTAATAAAGGGCTAGAACAACACATAAACCCAGTTCTGTAATGGACTTTGTCTTCTAGGATGGTCATAGAGATGAGCTTTGACTAATATGAAATACTTTTCTATGCTTTTGTGTATGCCAAAAACATCTAATGTCTTATGTTATATCTTTTGGAATTACATTAATTGGTTCTTATGAACTTTCATTATTTATCCCACGGCATGATATCACTATCTTTCATATCCAGGATAAGATTTTCAAATGTTATGTTCTTTTGTCTTATGATTATGATATGATTGATATCTCCCTTGTATACCCTTAATAAGCATCTAAGCTCACATTTTCAGATGTTTTTTTTCATGTCAACAATAAGGGTATTAAGTAAGATATGTCAAAAAATGGACCAGTTATGATGAAATAAGTGGGAGACAACGAAGATGTCTTATGAACCAATTGTTTATGTTTCCCAGTTCTTAAAGACACTATACCTATACAGTCCTAATGTGGATTTGTTATATTTTTTTAATTAATATTCACATATTTGAAGTAATATCAATGTTATTAATGTATGATTCATTATACAATACGCATTCATGAAACCTAGAACCAATATCTAATATAGTTTATGATCTCTTTCTAGTTGATTTTTATCCCTCCAATACATCATGTTTCATCCATAAAAATTACTTTTATCACAATAAAACATGTGAATTAAAACCAATAATTCCTTGTGATTTAGCACAATATATGTTTTGATGAAACATATCCTTATCTATACGACACAATATCTAAAATTCCATCAACATTATTTTATGATACAACTCAACATCTGTCACATCCCTAATTCTTTATGAATCCCAAAAGCATAATCCATTGGACCCAATATAATATCAATCCATTTCTTCACTCATATGATTATAGAACACTCAATACATTATAAAATCTAATTACATATGTTCTCATGCATTTAATTATGTATATAGAGAATAGTTCTATATTATAATCATGGAAAAATTGGGTAACAACTCAAAAATATTACCTCATGTTCTCGTTATGTCAAAATTTGACATGATGGATCATGGGGAGGGAATAAAAAACTCATGAATAAGAATTGAAAAATAGTTATGTGTATGAATGTAACCATTTTAATGATGTAATTTGGGATCCATAAATTTCATGGAGGATTATCAAATATGGTTGACAATGACTATAAAAGGTTAATTAAGTTTCCATGGTCTGAGTTATTCCTCAACCTTATTCCTTAATAGCACTTAGCCTTCAATCATGTTCTTAATTAGTAGGTTTCTTTTCACTGGTAATTTATAACTATAACTATTTTTATGATATCTAAAAATAATATATTGTTTTAAATTTCTAGTATATTGTTTCATATTATTCTTTTCTCCATCCCCGTGTTTTCCCAATTGTGAGTTTATAACTAATCAATAGAGGATTACTAACCAAGGGAATTTATTCTTAGGTAATTCATGTTATTCATGAATACCATTCTAACATATATTAGAAGTTTTTATTCATTTTTTTAGGAAGGGAGAATTAATGGTTTATAGTTTGGTATTGCCCCCATTAATTCCTTGCAGGACTAGATCCATACTCTTTTTTTCCATCATCATTTATCCCTACATTATCTTTACCAAATCATCATATGATGGAATTGGGTTGATCAAGGTATTAAAAAAACGATTGATTCAAATTATTATACGGTTCTATGTTGTTGGTCGAGGTGTTTGACCTTCCTTTATATTGTAAAGGATTTTGGGCATGAGATTCATGAGGGATATTCCATGTATGTTTAGTCCCACAATATTGGTCAAGAGGGCAGTAATCGACTAGTGATATTAAGTCATTTATTGAAATTAATTCAAATTTTAAATAGTATGTTAAAGAATTAAATAAAATCATTTATATAATTCCACTTTCCCAAAAACTTTCATAGGTTTAAATCCTTCATGTTATATTATATTCATTCACACCACAATCAAAACCAATATTTACCTTGAATTAAAGCTACTATAAAAAATAAATAAGTGAATAATAAGTGTGTTATTAGAAAATTATCCTCATTAGATGACCCATAGGTTTCATTATATAACACTACAATTTATAATAAATATTTATATTTATTTGAGGTTAATAAATTTTCATCAATAAACTTGTTTTCATTGTTGGGGAGCTAATTTATTCATTAATTTTTCTCCTTTAACATTCTAAATAATCATTCCATTTATTTAATTTAAAATAAAAATTAAAAAAAAGGAATAAATATTTGAATCACCCTATCATTATAATGAAATTGTTTACATATAACATAAATAAGTGAGGAGATTTAAAATATTACATTATAGTGGGGAGGTCTTTAGAGAACTCACTGAGGACCTCAAAGAAGGCCCCAAAAAACTACGCTTAAAACCATTACCCTATGAGATTATTGAGTTCCCATAATACATTAATGAATTCTACCAAAAAGTGGCGAAATAAGATATGGAGACTTTATTCCTAATTACTTTAAAAGATGATATTGAGGATGAAAAAAATAAATTGTTGGATAATTCACTCCCTAAAATCTTATAATTCCTTTCAACAACCTTTAAAGGAGAACCAACTCTTTATGAAGATCAAATAAAGTGGTTGGAGATAAAATTGTATTCAAATATTTTTTTATTATTAACAATATATTAATACCCTTTATAATAATTTCATAAATTATCACCTTTAATATCCAAAAGATATTGAAGAATAAAAATAAAAAAATCCACCCTATAAGGATATGGTAAAATTTGAGTTTGAATAAGTGGCTACCAAAGTGGAGGTAAAAAGACAAAAAATACTCAATTCATGAAGTGTATCCTCAAACTCCTCAACATCATCAAAAAAATATAATATATTAAGATTATTTAATAAGGTGGACCCCTTCCCCTCCCCCCCGACAACACATCTCTTATTGTCTTATTATATGGAATAAGACATTCATGGTTTATTTTGGGGGTCTACACTCTCAATGTAAAATTAAAGAAATATAGAAAAATAACATGTGATGATTTAAATCACACAAACCTCATCCACATTAATATTGTGGATAACTAATTAATTTCCTTGTTTTGGTTAGTATAAACACAACACCACCTGGGGGATGTGAAACAAGACTAACCACGATTGAAATATTATATTATAAATAATGTAGCCATTGGATTGGTAGGTATGAACTATACCAAAACTATTATGAAATATATTAATAAAATATTTCCATAACATAAATTTATTGATCAATTCTGAGGAAAATGGGCACCCAATTTGTTATGTTAAGAATAAGATCATTTAATGTTAAAGTATTTATTTTCAAGATATTTTGTTTTTATATACATTACCTCTGATAATCACTAATGAAAAATTATTTTGATGAAATATAATAGTAATAAATTAATTATAAATCATTAATTGGTTATTAATTTGGTAGAAATAAAGACAAAATAATTTGAAGGTAAAATAGATTTTTTTTAGAAAACGGTTTCTAAGTGCACAATATATTTCTATTTTAATAAATTAAAATTGTATCTACTTAATAATGATTTAAATGTAAGGATTAAATTATATATTAACTAAATTGAATCTACACTCATATAATTATTATTTCTAGGTAAATAATTTGAGTATGTACATTTTATGCTTGAAAAATGTTTTTTTCTAATAATATTGTTTTTATCACATTTTATGGGTTTCTTTTTAAATTAATTTACTCCACTTATAGGAATTGAGTTTGATAAAATGGATTATATATTTGAGTCTTTTTTATACATTCATTAAATAGGAAAATTTTATTTTTGGTTACAATGTATAGTAACTAAGATAAAAATTCATTATTACAGTAATGGTTAAAAGGGTTAATGAGGGGTTAAACTAAAGAGATAATGATTAAAATAACATAAAATTTTTTTTAAATACTATTGTTTGAAGGTATTATGACCCTATATAATTAAATATTCAAAATTGATACAATTTATATCCATTTATCCATGATAGTGACTTAATTATATTTTAATGTTATTAATATTTACAAGTTTTCCACCCATCTCACATATAAAAGGGTATATCCTCTTCTCTATTATTCACACCTTATTTAGAAAAATAGATTGAAAAAACTATAACTAAATTTATACATGATCTATCTAGATTTGTTTTAATGTTTCTGGTCTTCTTAAGAGACCTACATAAGGCTTGTAAATACGATATCCAAGGGATGCTTCTCAAAGAAGTGTTATAAATCATAACCCATAGTTTTCATATTTATTTCATCATTTAAATATTTCAAATCATAAATAACTACAATGATATAATGACATCAGTATAATAAGTATACTAAAATGTTATTATATTTATGGAATATCCCTTTTTCATATTTTTTTCAATTCAATGTGAAATGAAAGAACCACTCATGCATATGTATGGACTACCATCTCCACATAGAGATGTTATTAGTTTTTCATCCTCATACCATGAATAGTTATATTAATGGATTTAATGATTATATTTGTTGTTTATGAAATTATAAATATTTTACAAAAAATTAATATTAACTACCATATTTCTCTCCCAGCCATTGAAAAATGATAATGTCACTCATGCATATATGTAGACTACCACCACCACAAAGTAATATGATTTTTTTTCATTTATGCTTGATATGGTAAGTAATAAAAAAAATATTTATAAATATATATTATATTTATAATTTAAATATTATTACATAAATTTGAATGATTATTTACCTTTCTTTTGTTTCATCTATTGAAAAGTGGAAACTGAACTCGTGTGTGAGTACAAGTCTTCACGAAGTGATGTAATTCAATTTTCATCACCACCTTATAGAGATTTTTATAAAAGTGTATATAGTGAATAAATATTTTAATTATGAAACTATTATGACTCTATATATTATTAAACCATGACCAAGGTGAAATAATAGGAACCTTAAAAAAACAGATGAATGGAAAATAGACTAGTTTTCACTCGAATAATGATTTAAATAAAATAATTTAAAGGAAAAGTAATTAGAAATTATAATGGAATGATATAAAGTAAGATATATACGCATATTTTTTTAAGATATGTATAATGCATATATATTCAATATATAGAATTTTGTTAATGTGCATGAAGAAATATGGGACTTGAGGTAAGGCTTTATCTGACATTGTCTTTTCTTTTCTAGATTATCTATGATAAATTTACATTGATGTAAATTATATAACCCTTATCTTAAAGACCTCATATATATTAATATCCTCTATTTGAACATAATTTTTTCAAGTATTATTTCCAATTTTCTCTCATCGTTACTTAAAATGATCTAAAAAATATTTTAAATAACATTCGACTATAATTATTTTTTTATTGTTAAGAATTTGTCTCATCTATATTCATGTCCTCCAAAATATTTAATTAAACTTTTTATATAGTTAATTTTTTGAGAAAGTTTATTTTTAATACCTTTATTTATCTTTAAAATTTAATAAAATGAATATTTTAAAATGTTTTTTTTATGACCTACTTTTTATTTTTAAAAAAGT
Organism: Viscum album; assembly: GCA_963277665.1. Classification (NCBI taxonomy): domain Eukaryota; kingdom Viridiplantae; phylum Streptophyta; class Magnoliopsida; order Santalales; family Viscaceae; genus Viscum; species Viscum album. The sequence continues at coordinate 1,464,217,395 of OY728138.1, read as the reverse complement.
GTGAAAATAATCTTCTTTTCTAAGGTATAAGACAATATTGTATTGTGTTATCATCATTCCATTCCTTCACCATAATGTTTATATTATAATTTTCAATTTTTTTTACAAAAATTACAATAACCATTTTTCTATGGATTTTACTTTTTTATGTTATCAAATGAAAAGGGATGTTTTTTCATGATTTTCATAAACTATTTTAAATGATTTTATAAAATAAATTTTTCTTCTATCTAAATAATGTTTAAGGACTGTTATAATTAATTTGGATTAAAATAATATGATATAATCCAATTTTACTCTCTCTATATGTGTTATGATGATGATGTTTTAAGTATGATTCTATAAAACAAGTTTCTTTACCATGTGTAAATTATGTTATAATTAAATCATTATGAAACATATTTCTTTTCCATGGGTTATGATATAATGAATTGATGAGTGTTTTTATGATATTGTGGAAAACTTATTATGGTTTTATTTATATGATAACTGGGTTCATAATTATATAACCCTATAATTCATTAGGTAATGTGATATAGATGTATTATGAGATGATGATGGTAAGCAAGGACATAATTGCAAATAGCTATGTTCACATCTTGATGCATGAGTATGATTATTGATAGTTTTGATAAAAAGATTATGTTTAGGCATGATTACTAATAGTTATGTTCAAGAGATTTTGCATGGACCTAATTGCTAAAAGATATATTCAAAAGATTATGAATGGACATGATTTTGAATAGTTATGTTCACAATATTATGATTTTCCATTCCCGTGATGCCACATGCCTATGTTAGGACTCATGAATGACAATTTGTTTCATTGAAACTCTTATAAATCATGATTTTGAATATGTAATGATTTTTTTGAAATTATATTTTATTTTATGGTCATCTATCTTTCGGGTTGAGAAAATGAACTTTATTATGTTACCATATCCTTATGAAGATCATATACTGAGTTATGATTTATATCTCTCATGTTTACCCTTATTAATAATTGGAGATCACTCATTATTATGTTTACCTTCCCTAGGTTGTGAAGGAAGTTTCTAAGTATTATATTTCAATAAGGATACTAAATAAGAATAATTTTTATGTATTATTTTGAAGATTGTTTACAAATAAGATGATTTTGTATATAGAATTAAAAGACACTAAACCCTTTCAGGTATGGAGTGTGTTTGTATTGAATCTTCATCTAAAATGATATAATATTTATTTATTTATTTATTAAGTCACCTCAGTAGGTATCAAATCATGATTTTTTGAGATTAGGTTATAAGGATAGAACCTAAGAAACATATGACTATAAGAGATCCACTAAGAATATGTTTTTTAGAAATGTGTTTCCCCATAGAATCCTTCAAGAATAAAAAGTTATTTATCTCACAGAAAACGTGATTTTGTCAAAAGTTCATTTTTTTACAATAATTATTGAAATTGGAAACTTTTAAAGGGTGTAAATGAGTATAAAATTATATTTAACTCAAAAATAAATACATATTTTTACCTCAAGGGGAACATAATTGCAAAATGATAAACACAAAATAACTAGACACTATATTTTGATGAAAACCTCAATGATTAAAAGGAAGCATGAATAACCCATCCAAAAACTTAAAGACAAAAATAATGTAAGAATGATGGAAAAGTGGTTTAACCTATATTAGTATTTTTGATTAATATCTCATTTTAATACATAGGTTAAAAAATTAAGACACATTTTAAATCATCAATACCATTGATGATTTTAAATCCAAATCCCAATGTTGGACCCCGAAAAATCATGATAGAAAAAAATTGTGAAAATAAAAAAAACTATGGGAAATAATGACAAGGTAACCTCCTCAAATTTGTAAATCAAATGTCAAACATCAGAAAAAATTTTACCCAATAAATAAGAAAATTTAATTTTGAAAATGAATCAATTTTGAAAAAAATAGGTAATTTTATGGGTATTCATTAAATTGAAAAATTAATCTCATTTAATAATACCCCTACCACACACTTAAAACATAACATTATCATCAATGGTGAATCAAAGAAAGATGAAATTTTTAATGATAATGTTCAAAAATATTTACCACATTGATGTTAAAATGGATACACAAGGGTCATAGAAATTTCAAATAACATGTTTTCCCCAAAATTCAAAACCACACTTCAAAATAATTTTCTAAATGTAAATGAATTAACATCAAATGAAACAACATACATATTTTCAAAAAATACCAATAACAAGGAATGTTTAGAAATTATTTCATGTGGGTAATAATTGAAGGTACCATTACGTTTATAATTTATTTAAAATTATTTTTTAGATAAAAATAAAAATTAAATGAAAACAACAACATTTAAAAATTAGATCATAAAAATTTTCAATAATTAAAGTTATTACCCCCTCCCCCCAACACACACTTCATTTCAAATAGTGAGAAAAATTCAAAATATGAACTTAAATAAATTTTTCAAGGAAGTATGAAATTATTTAAAAATATATGTAATAATTGATAATAAAAAAATTAACTCCCCTAAAAATGATTCTTTGTTTCCTGACAACTCAAAATAATAATCACTCCTTTTTAAATTACATTCTCTTGGTGGTCTATCTATAAAAGTACTTTTATGAGAAAAAAATTAACCATTAAATCCACATTAAAGAAATAAGAAAAGATAAGACCAAGGTAATTGGGAGAGGATGTGGTTGAGAAAATTCAATGCTAATGAAAAATACTTACCAACACTAATTATAGAAAAATTAAAGCATAGGTGCATGTAAGGTGAAAAAGATATTAATTGAGGGATGTTATTTATTTGAAAAACAATAAATAAAAGAAAATTTAAACCTTTGGGTTTTTCCTAAGAAGTTATAAGTTTTTATCTTTCATCCAGACTCTAATATAGATCTTACCATATTTACTTGGGGGTATCTAGTTTCTAAAGTAAATGTGTTTTCCCCAATTATGTTTAAATGAAATTTTATTCAAGTGGGCCTAAATATTTTTTTTCAAGTAAAACATACCATTATAAGTCTAAAAATACGCTAAATACACCCTTTATCATCAACATATTAGTCAAGGAAGTCTCCTAGTAGAGAAAACTATTCATCACGTAGATCCACTTTAATATTAAATTCAAAACACTTAGAATCAAGTTTAAATTAAGAGACACCTTCCAAATTTTACAATAAATCTCTAAGATCAACAATAAAACATAGTTCATAAAAATTAATCTTAGATAGAAGGTTATAATGTTCTAGATTCAATACATATTTTAAACTTTTAATGTTATATCTAAAGTTTAGAGTATATATAGGTGATTTAAGGGGTTATTAATTAACCTCATAGATCACAGAATTTATCTAACCATGTGGTGATTGAGGTGGTAACCACCCTTCAATGTAAATATGATTTTATGAAATTACCGGCCTCATGGATATTGAGGTGGCAATCTCTATACATCATAGATTTGGATGGAAGAAGTCAGCTGATCATGTGAAGCTTCAGGTGGTAACCTCTAAAAATAATATGCATGTTCGCAGAACACCCTCCCTTTATGAAATCTATAATTTCCCACTAAAGCCTATATATTTCACAAAATTTATCATATCCCCTCCTCTGGTCTTATAAATACTACACCATGTATGTATTTAAAGGGATGTGACCTTTTAGCTTCCGAGAAAATATCTAAACATGAAAAACTCAAAAGCTTCGCAAGAAAGAGAGGATATGGATGTAAAAAAGGAATCTATATATCACAAAAACACATATAATTGGGGGTTTAAAACCTCAAAAGATAGTAGAGACACATTTCATGAATTTCAATATCCTTAACATAAGAAGAAGTCTATTTGCAGCTCTTGGATTTTCACGAGAGTGTTATCATCAGTGAAAACAATGCCATGGGAACCAAGACTTCACTCCGAGGTAAGGTCTCCGTGTTTTGTAAAACATGTTCTTTCATGAGACCCCTAGACTTTTTGAATCAGAAAAACAACATAAAACCCCAAACTTTGTGAAACTCATCCAATTAGCCTCCCTATGGTTCATACTTTCAAATAAAACCCTTCTGTGAAAGTGCAGTTTCTAGGAACCCTATTCTCATCTAGAACTGGTTCATTTGCTCCAAATATTACTAGGTATTCAAATTCACCAATCCATATGTTCTCCATTTATATTTCAAGAACACTGTAGACCATTACCTTTCCTTTTAGTCCAAATCATAGTCACCTTAATTCTTTCTATCCTAAGCAGAGGTACCCTAATGTCACAACCCTTAATTTCCACTCCACCACTGTAGTTTATATGCTAGTACCCACCAAGTGGCGCATGACCAGTATGCACGTAATACCTAATGGTGGAATCATCAAGGGAAACTGGTGAAATTTACTGGTAGGGAGTCTTTTTTTTTGTATTTTCCTCTCCCCCTTTGAAATGGTTTCCTTTAGTGTAGGCTCAACCTATGTCCTAGCTAAATGATGTAAAAATACCTAGTCCCATGTCCCAGTCATTAAATGTTAAACTATATGACATATCCCTTGTCACATGACATGAAATAGTAGCCTTAACCCATGTGATGATCAAATGATTCCCTGTGTATGATAATCATGGGATGCCTCTCCTCCCCCTCTATGGGATGTCACCCTACAGCCAGCACCCCCATGTTGTTCATATGTTTAAGACCCACACTATCCCTCTTTGTCACTCCTTTTATGACATGAGTTTCATTACTGAATGACATTAATAAATATAGACCAGTCCTGTCACATGAACTTAAACTGACCCATCAAACTATGTGGGGTTTTATCCTCGTTTCCTAACATGGTATGTAAGGCACCCCTACTATTCAATCATTACACCCCCAACACCACCATTTAATCCCATGTGTGAAGTCTTATCCACTAGGGACAGAGTCCACCAAATACCAAATTTGAAATATTCCCCCCTAGGGACACACATAACCACCCACCTGTCCCCACAAGACATTAAACATATGACCCACCAGTCCCCATAAGATATTAAACATGTTCCCCATCTATCTCAATATGATGTTAAACATATGACCCATATTTCCACATAATACATTAAACTTGTAATCATTTTATCCCCAAATTTCATTAAACCTATAAAAACCATGTTCCCACAAGACATTAAATGTATGATCTTCCTATCACCAGAAGACGTTAAACCTATGAACCACCTATCCCAACAAGACATTAAAATTGTGACCCAACTATTTCCACAAGATTTTTGACCCATGAACTACCCCAGAATCTCTCCCCCATATAATAAACATGGGATTAATGATGTAAAATCCTTGGAGGACTTACACCCCTGGCGTCAACAACCTCTAGACAGATATAGGATTCCTTAGGTTCTACACCTAATATGACTCATATGAGATTTCTCTAACTTCAAGATAAGAAGCCTTTAGAGGTTCCCAACATACCCAACATCCAGAAATTCCTAGAAATTCCCAAAATTGTTGTCTTCTCTAATCTAAAGTTACTACACTTTCAAGATAAAAGAATTATAATAAACTAGTATCCACCTAAAGATGGAACCCAGAATGATTCTAAAAAACATGACTTAAATCTATGGGGGAGACTCATATTAGATGAAGATCTATAAGGAAGAATTCATGGAAGGAGTAACTGACATTCCATTATCCCATTTCAATCAAGGGGCCGACATCACTGATTAAAGTGAGGAAATCCACCATCTTTTGAATAGTGGTAAAGTGGGGCAACGAGTGAGCGCATATCACCTATACTGGAAGATAGTGTTCATCCACAGTTTATAATTTCAAAAAAATGTTGAATCATACATAAATCTCTTCTCCTTAAACTATGAAAACTAGTAACATTGGGGTATCATCCGATTTTCATATCACCTGATCTAGATATTCAATTCTAATCCTCACTAAACTAGTAGTGGGAATAGGATGGAACTCTTCTACAACTTGGAATATATAATGTTGGGTATCTCCATTCTATGAAAACATCAATATAGAAACATCCACAGTTTTATAAATAATGGAATATTTGATGAATTTGGAACTAACTTCATCAAATATATACTAATAGATAATTTCATATACTTTAACAGAATTAATATATAAGATATCAGTGATGAAATTACAACAAGATTGGAGGTAGGTTAATGTGGGTGAGGTAATCCCATGTGACCATTTCCCTCCCATAATAGCCACTGTTTCATTATCTTATGTGTTCCCAATCCCTATATAACCCCATGAGGTAATTCAGATAAGGGTGATTGACACCCTCATTCATTGATATGAACATGAATGGGTTATTATAACTAGGTATATGATCCCCATGAACTCAAAGAATCAACACCCCATTGAAAATTCCACCCTTAAGGGCCATGTAGGGGGAACCCCCCTCCCCTATTCCAATAGAAAATTACTTTGGGATCCTTTACCCAAATCGCGTAGATAGTTCAGTCCCCTATGTTGAGGAGGTAGGGGAAGTTCAAGTCATAAACAACAAGGAAACCTCTAGGGAGTATTCCAATAGGTATCTCAATCATCTATTCCATTATTAGAACTGACTGCTCCCACGTTCTAAAGAGAAGGTTGAACCCATCCCAGCTTCACCCGGTTTGTTCTATAGCATCCAACATTGATGACAGGGGTAAAACCAGAACATTTACTAGCATGGGACATATTTTTTATCTATATTTTCCCCTACCACCACTGGAATATATCATCACACCCTTTCAAATACTATGTAGGGATCTGTCTTCACCCTCCTAGGATTGAGACTGCAACCTCCTCTCATGTAAGCCGGGTTGAATCTCTCATTCGTTGATGCCAATGAAAACTGTTACAGGATGTACCATGATGAATAATTCAAAGATTATAGGATATCCACATATTAACATATACCAGAACAATGTTAATACCCGTGTTGAAGACATTATCTGCTTTTAAGGTTCGTTAGGAGACAAGAGATAAAATATCCATTGTGGGGTCATGCCCACAATATAGGTTATAATAGACATGTTTGAAACCCAAGAGACTCTTAACAGCTCATTATTAGGGAAGTCCCATGCCTTCAGAGGTGGAACCCAAGAAATTATTGTGTCAATATCGACCTCTAAGACTCCTAAGTGATGAATGACTAAATGAGGTAACCTTCAACCCCACTGCTAGAGTCTAGGGAAGAAGATTTTCGACTAAAGATTATAATCTTGAAGGAAAAGGTAGAAAATATTTTCAAATCCCTCTAAATGTACATGCATGTGGAGGATGTTCTAACCTCCTTTCAAGGAATCATAGTGCAACCATCTCTGTCTCCATTATTTTCCTTCCCCTCTACCTACATGCTAGAATTTGGAGAGATGTTAGGGTCTTAATTGATGCCTTTAGAAAGTGGTGAGAACTCAACTAATTCTTAAAGGTTTGATTCGTCTGTCACACAAGAGTAGGTATTAAACTACCTGTACTATATGGATATGATCTCGATGTTGGTCCCACCTCTCAGAGTCATTATAGAATACAGTGATTGCTTACACTGTGTGATTCCCCATATCCCAGAGAATCAAAAATAAAGAAGATCTATGTTAGTGAAACCATTTATTTCTTGGTCTATTCCAAACCTGGATTAGGCCAACTAGATGTATGATCACCCATGATAATAAACATGAGATCATTTGGAGAATCTTGGCTTCAAAGCAACTATCAGTCACATTTTGGTTGTCTAAAGCTCTAAAATTGTTATTCCATAGTCCCCCACTAAGGACCAGGAAGTTTGTTTCTAAAAAAATATATAAGCCACCTTCCACCGTATTTGGGAACATCAAATTACCTACTTAGGGATCCATGAGCACCTCGATGTCATTCATCAGTGGTGAAATAGGGTTGAGATCGTGATGATCCTAGTATCTTATCATCTTGATTCATATGGATACCGCTAGAACCTCCATCAAAAATATATTAGGAGCCTCACTATTCTTTAATGGGTCTGGAAATATCCATCTCAACTTGTGAAATTCAGTTGATGGGTGCAGTATGTTTCTCTGAATTTTATCCATATCCTATAGAAATGATGGCTTCATCAGTCAAGTCTTCCCATCGACACTGAATGTTCCTCTCTGAATAACTCCTCGATTAATGTCTTCACCATAATCCCTATATAGGATTGGAGGGATAAGACCATCGAAAAATGGAATAATAGAGAAAACCCACTCTAAGGGTTGAAATAGTGCATAGAGGACCCCCAATAGTCTCCCATACACATAAAAAATAATGGATATTATTGTAGGGAGTCCCCTTAATGAGACATTTTACCTTTTTGTTGATATATTGACAAAGAAAAGGGCACTTATGAGCTCATGAGTCCATACAAGATTGTTTTCAATGATGAGTCAGACCTCAAGAAACAAACCTTGCTTCATGAGATTGAAATATATAAAACAATAACTACTTATTTCATTGTTGTGTAGTTCTTAGACCTTGAAAATTTTAAATGGGACACTATTTATCCCCCAGTGGGGCACCCCGTCCTCCTCGGCCAGTTGCCTTGATCTGAACCTGGTGGCCCCATGTTCACGGTCAGGGTTGAAACCGAGGGCTATAGAAAATGACTGATATATGATTCCCAAAAAACACATGAGGAGAATGATTATCGGCCTTAGGATTAAGGAATTTCTAGTCCCCCAGTTGATGATCCGGTAAAGGAATTAGGGACCACAAATCCTTATAAAGATAACATAATTTCTATTCACTATGTCTGTCTTAAGGACATAGTAATGCAACAGGTGGAAATTCCACATGACAGAAAGTCATACCTAGCTTGGGAAGACCTTGTTTGAGTGCCTCTTGAATTAATTAATTGGTGATTCAACCCATTTAATGGAATGGGTGATCCACTATAGCATCTGGACCACTTCAGCTCAATGTGTGGTCCAATGTTGGGGACTCCTTAGTAGTATAAAGATACAAAAATTTGATTCTTTATGAAACTATGTAAGGAACGTCATTTGTTTAGTACACTCATCTTCCCACATGGTCAATTTTCTATTATAAGGACCTCTGTGGATAGTTCCTCTAGTAGTTCAGTTCCAACTCATGGATGTCCGACATCTTCAAACTCTTCAAATAAAAACATAATCAAGGAGAAGGAGTCACTGAATACATCCCCCAATGGAAGGGACCCATATATATGCCTGATATGATTCTATCCCATGAATAAATACTTCTGATGTCTATAGATAACTTTAGAGAGGAGGTTATCCCTAAGCTTATGTCCTTGAACTATATAAGAGGATTTAATTAGTTCCTTGAAAAAAACACAACATCTAGAAGAATCTTTGTAGCAGACCAAACAAAGATCATGCCCATTTCCCCTTACAAGTCTTATGAGAAGGCCTATAAAAGAAAATATAGTTTATGTCATAAACATAGAGGTTCTTGAATAGGTCCACTTGTTGGACCTTTTATGAGATGAACCAAACCAACCTCACAGGGTGAAACCCCGCCAGACACAACCTCACTAAGAACAACATCCCTATTGAGAAAATATGGCCCTAGACCCTCGTAAGGTCCAGAATCCCATGGTGCCTTTCCAAAAAATGGGTAACAAGACATAGTCATTTAAGGATGTGTAGGTCCTCGGTTATTTTCATCTTCACCCTAGAAAAGGATGTAAGAACCCAGATCTTCATTTCAGGTGTCGATCATTATTTCGAGTTGTTTTTTAAGAAAAATGAAGAAATATGAATTTTCTAAGTACACAATGTGTACATATGAGTACACGAGGTGTACCTAGGTACATCATAAAACCACGTAATGGTATTTTACCAGCCGAGTACATGGCCCTGTAATGGCCGAGTACATGGATGTGTGGTGACCTGGAAGACTGCCTAAATCAGGGGCCGGTTAATGCTACTAGAGGATGTGTACATTTAATAAACATGTTGTGTACTTTTCCTTTTATTTGATAAATCAGAGAGGGGATGTGTCTAATGTATATAACCTATTTATTCTCCCCTCATTTTTATAGGAGAGTGATGGAAAGACCATGAAATTTGATCCCCTCCCGGTTCTCTGTCTAATATCCGATTGAGATGTTGTCGGTTTGTTGGATTCCCGCCGGTGAGTTCTCAATTCCCAATATATCATTTCTTCTAGATTAATTCTCTCTTGTGAGCTATAATGAGATGATTTTTTACACATTTGTAGATCTATTACATTCTATGTAGATTCAATGGACGAAGTTCAAGAGTATTGATCATGAAGCATCAATGTGCGTGGTTTGTTCCTTTCATTGATTGTTTTTGGATTATATATGTTAAAAGTGTTCTATACCCTTTATTGGGGTATTTATCCTTTTGATGTTAAACCCTATTTATCACCTATTATGTTTGGTTTATTGATAAAGGGTAGTTTCATATGTATGTGGTTAGATAACTTGGTTATGGGAAACCCCGTGGGTGTGTTTCCCTTATTTGATTGATTATAGACCTTTGGTCTAGAATGACTATTAGGCTTTCCTTAGTTTCCACGCCTTGTGTTTTTAGGATGGAGTTTTTGATTATATGAGATTTCTGTGATATTCATTTTTGTAGTTTGAAAAAGGGAATTTTGACTATGAGAGCTTCCCGAGGTAGGGTCATTTATGTATGTTTTACTATTGTGTGACCAAAGGGCATTGTCGTGAGAGCTTCTAGGTGGTCGTCGAACTAGGGGTTTAAACTATGAGAGCTTTACCAAGTGGTTGTTTATAATTGTTTGATAGCATTTTGGACCCCAGTTCATTGACCCTGAGAGCTTCTAAGTGGTTGTAATATTTATTTGATTCTATATTGGCCAAGGGGTATTGACCTTGAGAGCTTCCCAGGTGATCATTTGAAAATGTTAATGCTATATTACCACCAAAGGGGTTAGACAGTGAGAGCTTCCTAGAGGTTTTTTGTTTAATGTTTCGGTTCTATGTTAAAACAAAGGGATTAGGCTGTGAGATATTTCCCATAGGGTTGTTTATGGATGATTGAACGATTGTGATGAGCCTACCAATGCAAAGCACAAGATTGGACTCGGTCATACTTTATTTATTTAAATGACCTTTTGAGACATATATTTGTTACTTTTACATATGGGATATAGAGACTAGGGAAGATACCAAGGTTTACATGATTCAATGTCTAAATAATAAATATAAATGAATTTAATTTAAAACTACAGGATTGTTTTATTTTGAGTACTCCACGTTTTTTTCTCATTTCTACATATTTCCTGCTATATATATTCTCTCAAAGTAAAAAATATATCTTTCGGTGGTTGCCTAATAGGATTCATCTCACACCCTGTTTGGGTCATGATTTTGGACCCAAATAGAATACATGGTTTCAAGTATAGCTAAAGGCAAGCACCCATCTTTATTAGGTACTCGAATTGTTGTTGGATCTAGAGAGGATGTGACCAAGCAGTGGCTTCCAATGCTTTTGGAGTTTAATTATTTTTTGTAAATTTGTTTGAGTATTGTATTTCCAGTATTGTGACTCGTTTGGGTACTTTCCTAGACACATGTGACATGCATCATTTATATATATGCTATACTTGTTATATTACTATTAGTCTTCTGTTGTTTATTTTTTCTGTATGGTATTACTGCTTCCTCTATTGTTTACTATTTTATTTCCACTGTGTATACTCTATAAATGATGGAATATCTTTACCATTATCACACCGTGGCCCTCACTACTAGTTGGTAGCCTCTGACATTTGGGGAAATTTTCTTGAGGTCACGTGACCAACCAGGTTCAGGGCACCTTTGGGCGGCACCTAAAACTAGGACGTTACAAAGTGGCATTAGAGGGGTTTCTGTTCTGCTTTGACTTAATATTTGGATCCTATAGACCATGATAATAAGGAACAAGTTTTTGGTAATATGTTGTGCCTAGGAGTAGCTAACTCGTGTACATGGAAAATCCAAGTTACCTCGAATATCGATTTTTTCTGGTATCCAATTGTTACAATTGATTTGATTTCACCGTTGGGTGATTCACTTTTTTGTATTTTTATTATTTATATCATTGTGGTTCTATTTCTATTAAATCCCGAGGAGATGAGGGTATTCCCTCTCATTCATCATATAAGAACTTTCTAGTGATCACATGTCATACATTCTTGTCATTCCATTTAGGATGCATTACTAATTGAATGTTGTTGTGATAGATGTTCTTCTAGATATGCATGATGTTGTGATAAATTCCATAATAGAATACATTCTATATTTTTAGGGTATTGATATATATAAGTTTCATTTGGATGGATGCCGAGCTTTTCTCTTTGAGGTGTTATGGCCCCACTTGGATCATAATTTGGTGGATCATGTTTGAACTTTAATTGGATTCTGTTATGATATGACATGAAAGAGGATTCCAATCATTGATTCGTGGGGCATATGGGCTATCATGGATAAAAATTTATCCTGACTTGCCTAAATTTTAATTTTTTAAGGGTTCCTGAAGAGTTTTGGAGGCTTTATATCTAGATAACCAGACAACATAGTGTGTGATGTTACAAACACATGCCATGTGTTCTTCTATTCTGGAAGAACTAACTTTTCTTAAAGTACATTTCATGTATAATATGTACACTATGTGTAGTTGTTGACTGTGTGACTTAATCTGTGGGTAGAGACATAGGGATGATAAAAATTTGGTAGAACAAACCTTGTACTAGGAGTACATATCGTGCTGTAAGAGACCATGTGTCCGGCCATGTGACGAAAAACATGGGTGAGTGAATTTCAACTGGTACATGCAGTGTCCAGCTTGTAGACTCCATGTGCTAATCGACCATGTATCCGTGTGTGATACTAATGACATGGGTGGATGGAAATTAAGTCGTATACTCCATGTCTAGAGTGAACACTCAGTGTAGTGTTACACGAGGATAGAACCATACAGTTTTATCCATGTAGAAGAACCTGGGAAGGATAAAAATTCAAGTACACATCATGTCTCATGATGAACATGCCGTGTGTATGGGGTGTTACATGATCAGTTTGGAAGAGTTATATGCGCTTGTTAAGGTAAGGGAACACATTTTTTAGTGGTTTTACACGTTGTGTAACCTTATTTAGAAAAACATGGATGTTTCCTTCTCTAGTTCCTTTATTTCACTTGTAAGTTTAATTCCTTGATTGTATTGAGTTAAGGTGTGAATTTGAACTTATAGAGTCATGCCACCAAGAAGTACTCTAGTTTTAAGCTAGGTACAAGGAAATGATCAAGCACAAGAAATGGTAGATCAGGGACTACCAAAAGATCCTCTCACCATGCCTGTTTTGGCACCAACTGTTATACCAAACACAGGTGCGGATGCACAGTTCTGTGAAATCTTTTTTAGGATGATAAAGACTTTCTAGGGAGCACTAAATCATACCCTCGACGATTGAAGAGTTATATAGGATGTTCTATCAGTAGGATCCTCCCAATTTTTAAAGGGATGGAGGACCATAGGCTGAAGAGTCTTGCTTGGAGTCCATGAATTCTATCTTTGAGCATCTAGAGACACCTCCGGAGAGGAGGGTGAATCTCTTGACATACATGCTACAAGATTCCTCAAAGAGATGATGGTATTTTATCTCATAGGTGAGACGTCATTGGGATATTTCTAGGGAAGAGTTTTATAGAACCTTCTATGATTACTACCACCCCAAGGCATTAAGGGTTGATCGAGCCCGAGAGTTCATGAATTAGGAGCATGCAACTTTTTGGTGATGGATTATTATAATAGATTTATAGATTGTTAGTGATTCACACCAGTTTTTTGAGTTGATGAGTTATCATTGGCTAGTATATTTGAGGATGATCTCTGTTGTGACATCTGGTCACAGGTGAATTTTTTCAGGCAGACTTATGTGACTGCTATAGTAAACCTTGTGCTGATTACAGAGCACAATCTGAGGGAGTTGGGAGATGCGAGCCAGGGTGGTTCCGCATCCAGGTTGAGTACTCCTTTGATAGATAGCCAGAAGAACTGACTGGAGCATTCATTCAATGTTTATTCAGGTAGCTAGGTGGTATGCTACCAATGTGGGAAGAGTGGGCATACGAGGCCACATTGCTCGAAGAACCGAGTCAAGTGCTAATATTGCAGAAAGATGGGACATATTTAGTGTTTTATAGGATGTTCTCATTAGAAGTGAGTGATATGGGATCTATTATGACTCAATATTTAGTAGAATAACCACTAATTTATCATCAGTTAGGGAACTAGAGTTTGTCAGGCCGTTCTGGCCGAGGAGGTGGTCATGGCCGTGGTAGCCAGATAGAAGGTTTTCAGTGACAACAGGGTTGATCACCTTAGGGTAGTTAGGCAGGGTCACATGGTCGTGGTAGAGTTCATAATATTACGACGGAGACGTCCCAACAAGATCAGGATCTTGGACCCTCTACGGTTACATGTATGATTCTATTTGCATCAGTTTTAGCTTCTTCTCTTTTAGATATAGGGTATTCCCATTGTTTCATATATATTTTCATTGTGTAGATCCTCAGGCTCTGTTTCTGTACTTCTGATGATGTTATGATGCTAGATACTCCAAAGGGGATTAGGACTACTAGTGTACATTAGTTCAAGGACTCCCCTCTTGAGATTGGATGGTGTCACTTCTTATGGGACCTCTCTGTCTTAAAGATGACAGGCTTCGATGTCATTCTCTAAATGGACTGGTTGGTCTCTTTCTAGGCCTTTGTTGAATTTTATCGCCAAAGGGTGAGTTTCACATCACCATAGGGTGGGTATTTTATAGACAAGTGTGAATGGGATGTCTAACTAAGCAGAGATGGACCCGAGCATCATGGGTTGGGAGGAATTATATCTCATATTTCTAATTTATATCTTGATGACTAGGGGAATTCACATATTGAATTCCCTATAGTGGTGAATCATTTCAGAGATGTCTTTCTAGATGAATTTTTAGGTTTTCCTCTGGATATAGAGGTATATTAACCTATTGAGCTTGTACTAGGAGTGGAACCAGTGTCTATTCCTCCATATAGGATGGCTACACTAGAGTTATAGGATCTCAAGAAGCAGTTGGATGAGTTTTAGGAAAAGGGATTCATCTGATCCAGTACTTCTTCTCGATATTTTCCTATCCTTTTTGCAAAGAAGGAAGATGGAACCCTCATACTTTTTGTGATTTATTGGAAGATGAACTAGTTGACGGTCAAGAACCGATATCCCTTTCTGAGGATTGATGATCTCTTTGATCAGCTTCGAGGAGCTCAAGTGTTCTCAAAGAATTACATGAGATCCTCTTACCATCAGTTTCACATTAGACCATTAGATATACCTCTTATAGCCTTCCAGAGCAGGTATGGTCTATATAGGTATTTGGTTATACCTTTTGGTCTCACGAACATGCCAATAGTTTTCACGACACTAATGAACTGAGTTTTCCATCTATAATTGGATTGTTTTGTGGTAGTCTTTGTGGATGATATCTTGGTGTACTCTCACACTCAACACTACCATCCGAACCATCTTAAGATTGTATTGATTACACTTAGAGATAATCAGTTATATAGTTAATCTCTCAAAATGACACTTTTGGATGGGCCAGATTCATTTCTTGGGTCATGTAATAAAAAATACAGGATTATCAATAGACTTAGAGAAATTGATAGTAGTAGTTTCTTTGGATAATTTGAAGAACGTCTTTGAGGTACAGAGTTTTCTGGGGCTGGATGGTTACTAGAGATTCTTTATTAAGGACTTTTCAATCTTATCATTGACACTAATGGACCTGAATAAGAAGGGTGTGAAGTACTTGTGGACAAATTCTTGTGATTCAGCCTTTCAAGAGCTAAAAGGGAGGTTAACTTCATCACCAATACAGATTTTCTCGGAGCCTAGAAGGAGTTATACTATTTACTACGATGCGTTTGGTATTGGGTTGGGAGGAGTGCTTATGAAGGGGGGAGGATTTGTTGCTTATGGGTCTCAGTATTTGAGGAAACATGTGAGGAATCAACCAACACAGTATCTCAAGTTATATGTAATTGAAGATGTTTTACGCTATTGGATACATTATCTTTTTTGAAAGAATTTTGTGGTATAAACTGACCACAAAAGACTATAGTATATATTTAATCAGCGTGACCTGAATTTGAGAAAGTAAATGTGGGTTTATTACTTTCATTATTTTGAATTTGATAACTCCATCATGCATGAGAAAGAAAATGCAGTGGATAATGTGTTGATCAGAAGGACTTGGATATAGGCATTTCAGGAGGCCAACAGTGAGTGGTATCTTGTGGATCTATTCTCTAAGAGGCATTTGGAGGTGCACGAAAAATAGGTTCAGATGTTTTTTTCTTCTGTAGTTGTTTCCTCTAATCCAATGGATCTTGTGTGAATAAGGTAGCTGTCATATTCCAAAGGTCTAGTCCTAAAGGAGAGTGTGTCAGGTGAGGACCCTACTCCTGGGTAGAATGTAGGTGAGGATGATGTCCTCTGTTTTCATGGACATGTATGGGTGTCTGTAGACATACATGAGGAGTTGATCAGTGACTTTAATGCATCTGTATGGGAATTCATCCTGGTGTCACCAAGATGTATAGATATCTACATCATCAGTGTTGGTGTCTAGGTATAAAGAGTGATGTTTCTAGTTTAGTTATGATATTTTCCACCTGTTAGTAGGTTAAGTAGAAGTATCAGTGACCGGTAGGGATGTTATGGCAGTTAACCATTTCCAAGTAGAAGTGGAATGATTTCATAATGGATTTTGTGATGGGTTTACCAGGGTCACCTCAAGCAAATTATGTTTTATGGGTTTTTTTTGATAGACTCACGAAGGTTGAAAATTTTCTGCCGATTAAGGAATCCATTAGTGTTGATGGCCTTGCAAGGTTGTACATCCAAGATATTTTATGTTTCCATGGGGTTCCACACTCTATCATTTTAGAAAGTGATTTACAGTTTACATCTTATGTATGGAAGGGACTACAGAGGGCTTTGGGTATATAGGTACTTTTGAATACAAATTACCATTCCCAGAAAGATGGAAAATATGAACACACGATTCAGGTTTTGGAGGACATGCTTCCAGCATGCGTCCTAGATTTTGGCAGTTCTTGGGAGAGACAAAGACCCCTAGTGGAGTTTTCCAACAATATTATATTTTAGGCAATGATTTTGATGGAACCATATGAGGAATTGTACGGTAGGCCATTCCCATCACCCCTATGTTGGCTGGAAGCAGGAGAGGTAGTAATGATGGGGTCTCGTCTTGTCCAGGAGACCATTAAGTAGGTGGAGTTGGTTTAGAAGAGGATGGCTATAGCATGATCTTTCCAGAAATCTTATGCTGATCGATAGAGATTACCTACGACGTTTTTTGTCAGAGATCAGGTTTTCATATGTGTTGCAACAAGGCTGGGACATCGGAGGATTACGAGACAAAGGAAGTTTTCACCAAGATACATCGGGCTGTTTTAGGTTTTGGAGGGAGTCGTGCCAGTTGCCTATCGGTTGTAGTTACCATATAGGTATCAGGATATGCACGACGACTTCCATGTTTCTCAGTTACGGTGTTACTTTTCTGACCCATCTCATGTTTTTTAACCCAAGGATGTTGAGTTAGAGATGGATTCCTCCTTTTAGGAGCACCCTATTCGGATTGTGGATCGGAGCATGAAGGTTATCCCCGGTCGGTCTATTCCTTTGGTAAAGGTGTTATGGCATCATGATTGAGTGTTCGATGAGACTTTGGAGTGGGAGGCCAATGTACAATAATTGTGTCTAGTGTTTCTTGAAACTACTTCTTCACCACACTTGGATGGGAAATTCAGGGACAAATTTCTTTAAGGGGGATGTTTGTAAGAACCCGAATCTTCATTTCAGATGTGGATCTTTATTTCGGGTTGTTTTTGAGAAAAAGAATGAAATGATAATATTCTATATACATGTTATGTACTTATGAGTACATGATGTGTGCCTAGGTACTGCATATACTATACTGGCCATGTAATGGGAAAGTACATGGAAGTGTGGTGACCTTGCAGACCGCCTAAAGCGGGGTCCGGTTATGGCTACTATACGGCGTTTACATTAAATGAACACACCATGTATTTTTTTATTTGATAAATCCGAGTGGGGTCGAATCTAATTTCCAGAACATATTTATTCTCCCCTTTGTTTGTACATGAGAGCGACAGAATGACCTCAAACATCAAGCCCCTCCCGGTTCTCTATCCGAGATCCGATTGAGACATTGTCGGTTGCATTAAATTCCCACCAGTGAGTTCTCAATTCCACTATATCATTTATTCCTGATTATTTCTCTCTCGTCAGTTATCATGAGATGATTGTTTTGCCCATTTCTGTAGATCTACATTGTTATAGGATGATTCAAGGGAAATTTTCAATAGTATTCATCATACGACATCAAGGTAGGTGGTTTGTGCCTTTCGTTGATTGTATTTGGATTATATATGCTAAATGTGTCATATAACCAAGCTTGGGGTATTGAGTGTTTTGAAATTAAACCCTATTTATTACATTATATGGTTGATTGATTGAAAATGGTAGTTCCATATGCATGTGGTTAGATACCTTGGTTATGGGACACCCTATGTGTGTGTTTCCCTTATTTGATTGATTATGGCTGTTTGGTCTAGAATTACTGTTAGGTTTTCATTGTTTTCCATACATTGTGTTGTTAGGACGGATTTACTGATTATATTAGATGTATGTTATATGCATTGTGGAATTTTGACCCAGGGGAATTTGACAATGATAGCTTCCTGGGGTAGGGTCATTTATGTCTTTTTTACTATTCTGTGACCAAAGGGAATTGACCATGAGAGCTTCCTTGTGGTCATCGACCTAGGCGTTTAGACTATGAGAGCGTGCCCAAGTGATTGTTTATTATTGTTTCATATCATGTTGGACCCTAGTGCACTGAACATGAGAGCTTCTAGGTGGTATTTATATTTATTTGATGCTATGTTGACCAAGGTGTATTGACCGTGAGAGCTGCCCAGGTGGGCGTTTGTAAATGATAGTGATATATTAAACCAAAGGGGTTATACCATGAGATCATCCTAGAGGTTATTTATTTAATTATTTGGTGATATATTAAACCAAAGGGGTTGGACCATGAGAGATTTCTCAGAGTTTTTTTATGAATTATTGAATGATTGCGACAAGTTTTCCAAGCCAAAGCACAAGCTTGGACTCAATCATAATTGATTTATTTAGATGGGCTTCTGAGAAATATATTTGTTACTTTTACATAGGGGATACAGATCTTAGGCTAGATCCCATGGTTTAAAAGATTCAAGTGTTGAATAATAAATTTAAATGAATGTAATTGAAAACTGTAGGATTGTTTACTTTTGAGTACCCCTAGTTTATTTCTCATTTCTATATATTTCTTGCTATATATATTCACTAACAATTAGTAACATATCTTTTGGTGGTTGCCTACTGGGATTCATCTCAAACCCTATTTTGGTCATTCTTTTGAACCCAAAAATATTATATGGTTACAGGTATAGACAAGGGAAAGCGCCCTTCTTCATCAGGTACTTGAATTGTTGTTGGAGCTAGAGAGCATGAGATAAAGCCAAGGATTGTGATGCTGTTGGAGATTATTTTTTTTACTTTGGTTTCAGTATTTTATTTCCCACATTTTGACTTGTTTGGATGCTTTCCAAGACTCATGTGACATGCATCATTTATATATATGCTCAAGTTGTTATATTACTATCAGTCTTATGTTGTTTATTTTTGTTGTATGGTATTATTGATTCTGCTATTATTTACTGTTTTCTTTCCACTGTGTATAATATGCCAATGAGGGCATAGTTTCCCCATTATCACACATTTTCCCTCACTACTAATCAGTAGCCTCTAGCATTTAGGGAAATGTGCTAGAGGTCATGTGACCAATCGGGTTCAGAGCACCTTTGGGTGACACCTGTAACCATACGTTACAAAGGGAATCGTGAAATTTCTAGAATATAGTAGATCCTAGGAAGATAAAATCACTAGCTAGGTCAATCACTACCCATACCATTAGATCCTTGGACACACTAGAAATAAATTATTTGTCTTAAAATATTGTTTTGTGTACCAAGTATATTATGGATTAGTAAAATCGGGAAATGACCTAACATGGTGAAATAGGCCCCCGGGGGACCACTATGTGATGATTAATAATGGATAAATGTCATGTGAACCTCTCAAGAAACTTTGGACAATTTCGGTGAAGGATATGTGAGAGACATGAAAGCTGGAAGAATGCTCATGATGTCACTACAAACAATGGTGTTCAAACTAATGAAACCAGAAAACAAGTCTCTTATAAATCTCAATAATCACAGTCCTCTTGGTCCACTCTGTTTGGTATGGCCCCACCACTGACTGTATTAGTTGACTATGAGAATCATCCATGGAAAATGTAGAAATCATCCACATCCCTCAGGAGTCTGACCTCATCAATCTTGTACCTATCTATCTGTTTTTCATAGAAATATGGATAGCCTGTAGCAGAATATTGTCAGTGCTAGTTAGGACTTAGTGTCTCATGCAATGGAACTTGTTGTACCCCAATCTAAAGAATGACCCTCTGCATGAAAAAATATGCCCCTAACAAGAAATTATGATATGTTGAATCATCTCAACAACATAACCACAAGGATCACACTTCTCAAGGCTCTCTATCTAATAAAGGATATGTGTGTGTCCCTTTTCAAATCCTTGAAAACTCCCATTCATTTGGAATTTGAGGTATCTATCACTGACACCTTCAATGTAGAAGAGTCCAAATGATTGGAATATTGAACCATTGTCTCATATCCTAAAGAATATAATGGTCTTTCCATTTAGGGGAATATATGTCCACTATATATCACAGGAAAGTACATTGGAATAGAAATTCTCCATTTCCTAGTGGATAGTGGCTCTAAGACCAAACACATCCTAATGTAAATGCTTCATAATATGGGAATTATATAAGTAGATATTAGTCTTTCCAACCAAATAATTAAGGTTTATGATAAGAGTGGAGGGGATATACAAGGAAAATTTTGGCTGAATATTAATTTTTTTTCCTAGTATGAAACATTACATTTATTTTAGTCTTACAAGATATTGCCTACAACAAAACATTGAGAAGTTCTTAGACTCATTTTCATGCACCAGTACCCTATTCCTACCACCGGTACCTCATATACTACCTTGATGGTTGAGTAGGGGTACTATAGGGTGATGTTTCACCCTTTGACTCATGTAAGGACCATTATTTGTATTTAGATTTCTATAAAGGGGAGGAAAGTAGGTCTAAACCAATAGATTGAGAATTTCAATTTCCCTAATGATGTAACAGCTACTACAGTGGATCCTTAGTCACACCTGAAAGTTAACAGTGTTCTTCCAATTCAATGGTTGGAACCTATGACACTGATCTTGGAAGGGTGTTTCATAGTCCCCTGAAGGAATGATTACTCACATATTACAACATAACCCTACATAGGACATGTCAGACTGATACCATAAGATCATAACATTGTAAAATACTAAGAATATATCCCCATGATCACTAATATATGACACCCTCACATGTTCCACAAGGCAAGGATGACTTAGTGGAAGTTGAACTATCATAATTTCATTGATATCAGGAGTGGAACTCACGGTTAGAAATCACATGATATTGTCTCAAAATATTTTGTTTCCATAGTCTCTCTAGTTCAAGAACCCCTCATCATAGAACTATATATACTGTAGTAGAAACTAGTGATACCCCTTATGTCAACCATCTTGGAAGAGTCACCTCTTCCCTATAAACCCTCTATTTCAGATAGCAAGGAGGATTTGGAAGATTCCCCTCCTGTATTTTAAGAGGGTGTATCCACCACTATAGGTGGACCAACTTACATACATCTAGACACTAAATAAGATTTGAGAATGACACTAATTAGCGTAGATATATTTTTATAGGAGAATTATTATTATTTGGCCTTCATAAAATAGCACCGTAAATTGTTTTCCAAGATCTATGAGGAGATACCAAGGCTTGATACCAAATTTTGTTTCCAATGACTTAGCCTCACAATGGATCATTTGGGTTTCATGAATCCTCCCATAAAAATGAACCCTTCCT
Organism: Viscum album; assembly: GCA_963277665.1. Taxonomy (NCBI): domain Eukaryota; kingdom Viridiplantae; phylum Streptophyta; class Magnoliopsida; order Santalales; family Viscaceae; genus Viscum; species Viscum album. The sequence goes on along the minus strand of OY728138.1, from coordinate 1,464,195,233 downwards.
ATGGTTCCATGGTCAAGGAAGACGTTGAAAATATTATTAAGGCCAACTTCATTAGGGAAATCTAGTACCCAAAATTGTTGGCCAAAATTAATCTTGTCAGAAAAAGGAATGGGCATATGAGAGTCTACATCGACTTATGGGTCATCAAAAACCATTGTCAAAAGGTTGAATTTTTCCTTCTAGTGGAAGATCTATTTATTGATGTTATATATGAGTTATAGGCCCTCTCCATCATGTATGGATTCTATGGGTATAATCAAATATGGATGGACCCCATGAAGATAAGAATACCACATTTTGGGTGCCTCAGGGAACTTTTTTCTACTAGGTGATGACTTTTGGCTTGAAGAATATTGGGCCCACTTACTAGTGTTCCCTGCACAGTGTCTTGAAACTTCCACTTAATAAACTGGTGGCATGTTACTTGGATTATTTTTTGGTTTAATCCCCTAAATATCAGACTATCTCATAGATCTTGAGAAATTATTAGGCTTCCTTCATTCCCCCCACTTGAAGATGAACCCCTTGAAATGTGCATTTTGGGTCACCTCTATAAAATATATGGACATTGTCATAAGATACAAGGTAATAGATGTTGACCCATATAAAATCAAGGAAATCAATTAAATGTGTTCTCTAAGAAACCTCCAGGATGTGTAAAGAATCTAAGGCCACTATGCCTATATTTGTGAATTTATTGAAAATCTGGCCAAAAGTGTAAACCCTTCTAGAGGCTCATGAAAAAAGGAATTGTTTACAAGTAGTATGAGGACTAACTGGACTCATTTGATGATATTAAGTAGTACCTTTCAATTTCTTTCATTATGAACCCACCCATCTTAGGGAAGCCTTTGGTCATTTATGTGACTTCCCTGGATCGAACCCTTAGTGTACTTCGATCCAAGAAGAATAATGAGGGTGGGGAAAACATCTTCTTTTATCTTAAAAGCATGATCCTCGACAAAGATACCAAGAACTCCCCCATTCATAATACTTTCCTAATGTTAATCTATTTATTGTATGAGTTTAAACATAATTTTTATCACTAATAGATATAGTTGGTGTCTCTAGTTGACCCACCAAAGCACATCTTCAATCACCCCAAGTTGATGGGATGATTAGAAACATGGGAGGTAATATTCTAGAAGTTCAAAAATCGGTTTTTCCCAAAAAGGATGTTATAGAATAGTAAATGGAAGAATATCCAGTCTCATAACCAGCCTCTAAATAACTTCCCTTGGATGTTGATTTTTGGGATTAATCCATTCTCTTAGTAGACCAGGTTGTACCTTGTTCGCAAATGCATTTTGATGACGTCTCTCAAAGTCCGACCGGTAGAAGGCTCATCAACCCCAAGATAAATTAGGTAGGAATGTGGTTCATCTTAATAATTCCAACACAATACATTCTACCATACTCATTCATGTTTTTAGAAGGATTCACAGACAATGAGTAAAAGTACCAGGCTATTATTATTGGTCTCATGTTGGCCCTCAAGATCGATATACCCTATTTATAAAATAAGAAAGAATTTGATCATGTAAACAAAAAGATAATGGGTGATTACATTGTTGGTATGTAATAGATTGTGCTCCTAACAGAGTCAAATAATTATTTAATGGCTCAGTTCCCTTCTCAGTTGATGGAGACCCATTTTTCACATTCGTAGAATGGTTAATCCAATGATTTGGACAACCTAACTTTATTTCTTGTAGTACCCGACTAGGATGACCTATTCATTCATATGGGACACTAAATGGTCATCAACCCCAGAACCCCAAATGATAGAAATAACATGTATATCGACTGGTTTATATTACTTTTCTTCCAGGATCGTAAAATCCCACCATATTTGAGGAAATTCCCAATTGGAAAACTCTTTTTGTCAAGTATCTCCAACTTAGAATTCTACCTCTAAGATGAGATAATAATGAGAGAAAATACTAATGTACAATATATTTTATCCTCTAAAGTGGAGATAACATTTATAAAACCCTCTACATTCTTGAATTCGATGGATTTATCATCCATTCTATCAAAGGAGACAAGGTACATCAAGTTGTGCAAGACGTCAGTGCAGGGTCCTATGGATACAATTAGATCAGATTAAAGTTATCCCTCTAAATTAAAATTTTTTGTTCCTTATGTACCACCATGGTTCATGACTACATTGAGTTTACCAATATGTGTTATTCATTCTTGTTCCATGATAAATTTGTGCATCAACCACCTGGGCTTCTCTACACTACCAAATATTCTTGTCCATTTATAGTTTTGGGACACGAGTTGTGAAACCCTACCCACAAGTGAAAACTAGAAAGCGATGGATCATTTTCTACAACACTAGAATTCTTTTCCAAATGATTATATGTTAATCCCATCAAAGAATTCAAAATCCAGTCCATGATTGAGTTCATCAACTCCCATATCATCCATTACTTTGGGGTTCCTCACACTGTTATCACATACAACGATCCCTACTTTTGGAGTATTTAATGGAAGAAGTTATATTCCAAATACCAAATATTTTCCAAGAACACTTACCACTACCATGTACTATAAAATGGGTAGATTTAGTCATTTGAAAAGACCCACTCTAACATCATGTAGAGAATAGTGGGCTAGAAAATAAGAGTTGGCCTAATAAGATCCCTAATTACCTTTGGGACTACCAAAAGATGACTTGAAATTCCACCCAAATGACCCATACTCCACGAGTTATGGAAGAACGGTAGTTTTACCTATTTAGGTTTAGTTTCCATCACTCCAAATGACTTTTTAGGAGAAACAGTTTCCAGATAAAATGGTGGAATTCCATCTAGCTAAGTTGGAATCTATTAAGGAAAATATGATCCATGCCTTAAAAAATGTAGAGAAGAATAAAAAATGGTTAGTGAGAGCATTAAAAAATAAGGTCTTCATCTAATCCTTCCTTTAGGGTGACATGGTACTGGCTCTCAGAACGATGATGATACCTGGAAAAAAGTTGATGAAGCTACAGACCAAATGGGAAGGACCTTATATTATCCATATGGTCTATTCTAATGAAGGGTACTATATAATAACTATAGATGAGGATAATATCACACCTACCACCAATGAAAAGTTCCTCAATCAGTACTTCATGTGAAAATTATGTTCATAGTTCTACATCTTTAAATTTAAACACATCATGTGGTCAAATCTCAAGAACCTTAAATTACAACACATCATGTAGTCAAAGCTCTTAGACCTTCAATTGCAGAAAATTATTTGGTAAAATATCTATTACCTTAAATTTTATCATATGCTGTGGTCAAATATCTATGACTTTAAATTACAACACATCATATGGTCAAAGCCACAAGTCCTTAAACTACAACAACTAGGGTCCAAGATCTATGCACATAAACTAATAAAAACCCCTATGGTCCAAGAATTATGACCATAAACTATTTTTAGTCATAATGGTCAAATAATTATTTCTTAAACTATTTTTAGTCTCTTTGGTCTGATCATTATGATGTAAAACAATCTGCAACATTCTTCAGTCCGAGGTCTATGACCTTAAACTAGTAGCAGCCATAGTCCAAGATAAATGAGTTTAAACTATAAATCTCGACAACCTCAACACATGACCTTAGACTGTAGAATTTCCTTTTGTAAAATTAAGATACCTCATATGAAAAATATAGGAGGAATAAAAACCAATGTTCTCAGTGCATGATGTTAAATTGTACCCATACACTATTTAAATATGAGATGCATCTTACAAAAAATATGGGATGAAAAAATAACAATAATCCTATCCACATAAAGATAATTATAGCCTTAACTAGATGTAAAAAACAGGATGCCCCGTATGACAAATAAGAGATGAAAAAAACCAAATCCTCTATACATGACATTAAACTATATCCATAACCCATGTAAAACAGGGATCCCTCATATGAAAAATATAAGATGAAAAAAAAACCAACACCCTCATTGAAAGATGTGAAACTGTAGCCTTACCCCACATAAAACTGGGATTCCTCTGGTGGAAAATATGTGTCAAAACAAACCAATATCCTTAGAACATGATGTAAAACCATATTCTTAAGCTATGAAATAATTAGAGGATGCCTCATATAAAAAGTATGAGATGATTCAATATCCACAACAGAGATTAATTCACCCCTCCAGTGTCAGTATTCCACCACATTAAATACTAGAATAAAATGTGGTTTGATTCCCACACATAACGGGATATGTAGGGAATCATGGATCTAACATCCCAGCCCATCCTCAGCACCAACCTTCATTGGGGCCTTCCCCTAGTCCATGCCTTATGACCTAAAACTATGTGCATCTAGTTTAAAGATTTATTTCTATGGAAAATAGCCTCCTTGGATCCTTCCCGTCAACTATTAACCCTTATGCACACCAACTAATCCTCAAAGTACTTGTACCACTTTAGGTTCAATCAGTATGAAATTAAACTATGTGCACAAGCCCCCTTATGGCCCCTTCTTCACATAGTTTTCCTCACTCCTAGTTCTTTAGCGAACCAATTCCCCCATCACTTTTTCATTTCATCCTTTCAAAAAAGGACATCCCCCAACTAGTACCATTCTTCTACCATTCCATGCTCAAGAACTACATGTGCGTTAATTCTCATTCCCATGGGTAATGTAGAAACACCCAGATCTCATATCTTATGTCCACCCTCCACCATCAACTCATCGCAGGGTTTTTCCTTCCTTGACATCATGACATTAACTTGGGTACATCTTGAATTGGAATTTTTTTTGGATATGGGATATTTTTCCCGATTTTCATGTAGGATTGTCACTTGGTCGCACTACATAAGAATCTTTATGAAACCCACACCCTATCGTCCAAGCCTTATAACATTAAACTAACATTGGCCATAGTCCAAGCTGTATGAATCTAAACTACAGAGCCTAACATCCTCAGTACATTATGTTAAACTATAACCATAAACTATATGATGAATATGGGATGCCTCATACAATAAATATGGAATGATAAAAACCAATTTCCTCGTCACATGTTGTTAAAACATAGCCTTACCCTATGGGATGAAAATGGGATGCCTCAAATAATAAATATGAAATAACTTAAGTCAATTTCCTCATGACATTATGTTAAACTATAGTCTTACCCTATATGAAAAATATAGGATATATCATACAATAAGTATGGGATGATTCGATGTCCTTGATATAGAGGTTTCCACCCTTTCAGCATTTTCCACCTACTATGACAAGTCCTAAAACTATGTATGGCTTGATTCCCATTCCCATGGGATACGTAGTGACACCCGAATCTCTTATACTAGATCCATCCCTACCACTAGCTCATTTTAAGGTTTTGAACCTATGGTATAGGCTTAATCTTTTCTTACTAATGTTTTCTTCTAGTTAATTTGATCACATGGTGGAATGGACCCTAGGTAACTCAGCATTCCCTCTAGGACATTCCACACTTCTATTTTCACACTTCATGCCTTATTCAATTTGGATAGTCCTCAGACATTCGAACTTGGAGGGCTTCCTAACAGCAATGGTGCATAGCCACACCATCTCACCTACCATCCTAGGTTTACACCTCAAAGGATCCATGGTAACATATGGTAGTTCCTATTTTTCTAACTTGATCACTATTCGATCTTGCATTTTGTTCTCCCCATACTTGAATGGTGTTGGTGTGGAAATAGTGTTTTGAATGTGGTCAACAATTATTACCCACCCATAGGTCCCTCCCCATCCACCATCCAAGCCTTAGGTGTCCCGATTTATCCTCCCTTCAATTTACCTTTTCTTTTGTGGGGATCCTAGCACTCTGTGAATCATTTCCCCACACACATGAACATGGTTACCAGATAAGATAACACTTTTTAGGTCTTTCCATTGTTATCCACTTCTTCCACCATATTGTGATATCCCTATAAACAAGGGAAACTAAATACCACTCCTTGTTTCTCACACTGATCATAACCTTCATTGTATTAGGAGTTGTGTAGAATTTTTCCTAAGAAAGGTTGACACATACATATTCCCCTATGGAATGAACTCCATGACCTTAAACAAAGATCCTTGGTCCAAGAATCAAGACCTTAAACTATGTGCAAGTTGACTCATAAATTCTCTATGTGGCATTGAGTCTCCTTGGCCCTCAATTCACGTTAGGCAACCCCTCCTCTATGCCACACAAGATCCTTTGAGACACATTTCCCATGGTCCAACCATTATAACCATAAACAAATTTCAATCAATGGTCCAATAATTATTACCCTAAAATATTTTCAACCCATAGTCAAAGAATTTTGAACTAAAACTATTTTCAACCCAAGGTCCAAGCATTATGAACTCTATATATTTTTAACCCATGGTCCAAGAATTATGACCTTAAATATTTGCAACCCATGGTCCAAAAATTATGACCTTAAACTATTTACAACCCATGGCACAATCATTCTGACATTAAACTATTTCTATTTTAAGAATTATTACCTTAAAGTGTCAACCCCCTGGCCTAACTGTTCTGGAATTAAACTACCTAAGGAAAACCCATAGGGGAAACTTGATAAAAAGTTAGACTCTTACCTATCAGGTCACTTCTATGACCGAGGAAAATGTAAGGGCATAAGAAAAAGGTACAAAGATAGTTGGAACCACCATGAAACCTAGAAAAAACTAGGCTACACTCGCTAGACCCTATTTTTTGGGGAATATGTTAGATCCAAATCCATGCTCCCTTTTCCCCATGAGCTCCTCTACAAGGTACCTCCCATTGGGTTTCCTATTTATCCATCAAACTAAAAAGAATGGGAATGATTTATTCATATCAATTAACACATACAATTCATTAGTCATTAAACTATTTTGTGAAAGTCTTGATTACATGACATTAAACTATATGAAAAACTATCCTCATAATACAACATTAAATTGCGTGTTCAACATCCATTCCATTAGATGCTAAAATGAATTCCCTTGTTACTCATATCATGTTGTAAAACTAAAAAGTGTCATAGGCCCTTTCCTAAGAAGCCATTTCCTTCCATTGGTGATGGTCTCCTACCACACCATTTGAGTTCTTTGGATGCCTCCCAACATCTGAGATGATGGTACTCTTGGAATATGTTTTTAAACTTTTCTTAGACTGATATGCAATCAAAATGTTCTCAAAGCGACATTGGAATGATTCCAAGAGTGTTGAACTCCATTCGAACAATCCATCAATTCATTCCCACACTTCATGTCCTCTTCGATTTGGATCCCCATCATCTTTTATGTCTGAATTCCCGTAATGGAAATGGTTTCTAGCCATAATTGATTGCCTATAATCATAAAAACATACCCCAACAGACTTTTAGTAACATTTTTATTGGTCTTGTGTTTTAAACATGGTTAACCAATGACTCTTATTTTTTATTCCCCATCCATGATGGAGCGATAGTACAACCTGTGTTTCAAACAAGTTCAATGGTCATCCTATATCGAAAATTCACCCACTTTTATTTATAGATCCTAGTCATATAAATTCATACTCTCTACCCCCTTATTTAGGCATAATTTAACACCCCTAGTGTTACCCAATTTGTGCACCAGTTCATGTTTAGAAATAAAGTTGGTTCTGTAGAGAGTCTCAGACTCCATCCAAATTTGTTCTTATTTGGGACACCCTTGATAGTCAATAAACAACCTAGACCCTAATTGTTGGACCCTTTTTGGGAACTCTCATATAAATAAGAAATAGTTCTTCCATTGATTCCTAGATCGATCGTGACTCGCATGGGTTTAGGGATTCATTGTTGGTTTCCATGTTGATATGATTGAGATGTGAAAAAAAAACACATTTGGGCACACTTGGAATTTAAAAAAAACCATTACAAAAGATTAGGAGGTTTATACACATGTTGTATCCTCTTCTTTATTTTAAGTTAAGATAAAAATATCTAGGGTTAAACCCCAGTTATTGAGTATTCATGCCCATCTAGCCAATGTTGAGTAGGATTGAAAGTCTATTACCTCTCTTTTAGATCATCCACCTTCTCCTTTGATGATGGGTGTGCTTATTCAACCCCAATTCACACATGATCCTTCTTATCTTGGAACTCAACCACATGATATACTTCCCTCACTAACCTAGGATCGGTTTCCACTAAATGATCCCTCAATTTTCGAATGATCTGTGCTTGATCAGTGATGATGACATCATGCTCTCATTTCTTCTCTTCAAGACGTGGGATATCCTCTTCAGCCACATGGAGTTCCTGATTTCCCTTATCCTTCTTCTTGTTCCATGTGACATCTGACACTTAACACTCAAAATGTGCCCGTTTGATGAGGAAATCCAGATCTAGTGCATGTAGGCCACTAGAATCCACCCCTCTAGTCCCCATGTTGATTAACTAATATTGGATATATCCCACCCGTTTTGGAATATCATATAGTAAAGTATGATTGATGAAATTGTGCACACTCCTCTATGAATACATCAGATGAATCTATTCTCTTAAGAAATATTTGAGATGATGTCCCCAAATTTCTCATGTAGAATAACCTCAAAATGGGGTAATAATGCCAAAACATGGTATAAGGGTCATTTGTAAGCAAGTCCTTAGGTGCACTAAGTCCCAATCTTGAGAGAAATGCATCAGTTCCAAATTCATAACCAACAATGAGAGCCCCAACCACATCTCTTAAAACATATGAGTTAGACATGGAAACTAAAACCTCCTTGACCACCTCTATTAATGGCATGATCTTGACCACCTTCACCGAGGTCTTAGCACTAATAGCCATTGTTGATGTAAATAATGAGGTAGGAATATTCATCATGGACCCCTCAACTCTCCAATTTTTGGAACAGTTTCAACCCACTACATTGAGGCTTCGGTCTCAGAAACTCCCTCCTATGGTAGCTCTGTGGTGGGCCCAATAGCCACAGCCTCGCAACCATCTCTGTCGAGATTATAGTGCTCTCTATCACTGCATTGACTTCAAGATATGTTGACTCATGTGTCGGTGCTAATAACTAATCCCAAATCATGGTTTGAACTTCCATTTAAAATATGGGTTTAAGTGAGTGTAAATCATGGAGAGACAAAAATGGTTGTTCAAAAGTGAATAATGTTTAAAGGAGTGGTTCAGTCTGATCATAAAATGAAAATGTCCCACAAGAAAATTCCCATGGTGATGAAATTCCCCTAGTAGATGCCACCCCAGTAATCAGAATTCACCCTATGGTTGGATGTGTTGATTATGTCTAGATGAAAATGAATTAATCATCACATTTTCAAGCATTAATCCTTGAACCCATGTGAGGAAGGGAGGGTTACTGGGTAGTTTTTTAGATCATTGAGACATTGCCTTTGGTTCTGGTGACACATCAACCATTAGTTGTCCTCCTGGGACCACAACATCAGGGAGATGCATTATGCCCACCCCCTCAAGTGTTAGGACTCCCATATCCTCTACCTGAGGTTCATCATGAACCTCCCCTCCTATATTCTCATTTATTCATATGAAATTGAAAAAGGTTTTAGGTAGTGATCCTAGGGATTTTGAAATAACCATGACATGCAAGACCAAAATATGTACCTCATTAACAGAATGATCTACATCCTTAGGTGAGTACTGATAGGAATCGCTTCACCAATACTCATACTGTAACACCTATTAGAGAGATGTGTTCATGGATATCTCACCTTTTGAAGATATGGGGGAGAATTCATGCCTATAAACACCTTCACTTGACTGGTAAATGGATTCGCAATGCTGCGATAGTGGAACAAGTCTACCATATCCTAAATCTATTGCACCACCTTAGACCGGTGGACATGGAAGACTACCCTTACATGACCCAACCTATAAATAATATCCCCTCATAATTGATATTATTCTATACCCCATAGAGACAGATGATTTTTCTATGTATCCCCCAACCCTCAACAGTGCAAGTGAAAATAGAATCATTAGGAACATTTGTACAACTGAGTCGCTTCCTCGTAACTTGAATGTGTGACCTCAAAATTTCTCTAGAGGGTCCACCATCCTCCTACAATAATTTTCCCAGGATAATTGATCTTCTATATGCTTCTGTACCTACAGATTCTACATATATATGACCATTAATTTCTTGATATGTGGTTAATTCTATTCCCACCAAACCAAATCTTCCTCCACATCATGAACATCCCACCAATCTCCCTTGACCCCATGGTTGTGGGCCCCCTCCTTTCTATTCATCCCAAGTGGTTTTATACCTCATCATATCCCTAGGTTACTTGTTCTCCCAACTCAAATCATTTCATGGATGTTCCCATAAGTAGTGGTGAGCAGTAACAACTGGTTTCACCCCCATCCATCTTCATGTGCAAACCTGCGCCATATTTTTTTTGAGAACCAAGGGGTTGAATTCGCTACCCCACCCATGTATACCTTTAGTTTGATCTGATAGGTGAACTATAATAACCTCTAAAACAGATATGGGATTAATGATTCCAATATCACCTTGAAGTATAATCTGGGTATTAGTACCCCACCATGAAAATCCAAGAGGTATGGCTGCTACTCGATGTCCCCTATGAAAATGTCAGTTACCATTCCCATATGGGGGAGAAATAGGTAGAAGATAAAGTGTTCTACAATCCCTACCCTCACTAGAATGTAAACTGAACCCATTTTGAGAGGTAAAATCCCCTTGATATTGAGGATCAATTTCTAGAAGATTGTACCTAAAGGGGATATGGGCTTTGGATACTCATATCCCCTATGTGTGTGGCAATCCATCCATACAAAAAATGGAAGGTTATACACATATGGAGGGGGTTTTTCCTCTTGATGATGTTACATAGAACATTTTATAACTTTCCAATAACCAATACCACTAGTTTGGTGTGTTGAATCATCTCTAGCATCACCTCCTTGATAAGGGTGCTCAGTCACACCCCCATGTGCACATCCTGAACTAAGAGCATCCACCCACTGATCAACTCAATGATAAATACTTCTAGCCTAACTATGTGTTCCTCAAGAATCACACTATATCCCCAAATTTTACATTGTATCACTGCCAAGATATTCTAATATGAATGATTCTTTCCTTGCATTGATACCTTTGGACATTGGTCTGGCCTCCTAGAGAGCTTGATCATGGGCTTGTTAGAAAAATAACTGAACCATTTCTTGAAGGTGATATCCCTAATCTGTGATTTTTGGGCACTCTTCACCAATATGAAGAGAAAAACACCCTTTCAATTACTGGAATCCACTCTTGGTCATTAAAAATGTTCTAAGATGGAAAATCTCATCATACATATCCCCTTTTATGGAGATCCCAAAGATGTTCTAGAGGTCCAATAAACCAATGATGACCTCATCATGATGTAGGTGAAATGTGTTGGTCCTTGGTGACTACCTCCTTAGTAGATCAATAATGATTTATTTATGATGGTATACATGGAACTTTGATCACAATACCACCTCATAGATCCCAACACACTTCATATCCCCTACAAAATCATGTTTGGAATGGATTACCTTGTATTCCATGTCCCACTCATCCATAATTTTTCCACCCTATAGAAGGTACCAATCCTTGGTCCATCCATTGAGGTGGTTATTCAAAACCCCCTTAAAATTATCTCATATTTAAGGGGAGATTCCTCTTCCTCCATTTCTTCCCTATTTACATTTTTCACATTGTTCTTTGGGGTATGCATGATAAGAGATACATGGTCCTTAATAATGTGACCTCTAATAGCCTTGTTCCACTAGTACTACCTCAGTGTTCTCCTCAACCAGTAGGTGAGTTGATCCAAGTTCGTACTGGGGATAAAAAATATTCCCTTAGGCCAAAACCATATTGTGTAAGCCTCCAACACAATGGGTATTCTTGTTGAGCCACTATCAATAATGCAGCGAGTGTTTCATGATTTGACTCAGTCTAAAATCTCTCCCCAATCATGATATTCCCAGACACATCACTTCATCGATCGTCAAAATCCTTGAAACCTAATTATAGGCATAAGGTCAGGCCACGTTTTGTAAATAGGGATTTCCAATCACCAATTTTAATCAATTTTTATTCATAATCTCACCAACCTTTCCCTTGTATGATACAATTATGAGGTAATTCAAAAATATATGTGTTTCATGGGAGGGATCAAGGAAGTAATGGTTAGTTTGAAGTAAATTTGGGCCAAACTAGCTCAAAAATAAACTTAAGGGTTTGGGTTGTCAAAGGTCAAAACCATCATGAATGGTATTGGATAATGGAAGTTGGCTAGCCGCGCAAATCTTGAGGTGGTAACCTAAACACAACATAAATATAGTTCATGGAATTCATCCGGAAACAGATATCTTATGTCGATAACTTCCGTGAAATATATGTCTATTCACAAAACACCCCTTCTTTAACAAAATCCATAATCTTCTATAAAAGTGTACTTTTTTTGTGAAATTTATTGCCTCACCTCCTCTATGCCTATAAATACCTCCCAATGTCTAATTTTTAACAGATGTTACATTCAAACTTCTGAGAAAATCTATGAACTCATGAAACTCATAAATTTCATGAGAAAAAGAGGATATGGATTTCTATACGTAGAAATATTTTGTGAAACCTCCTCCCATGTGTTTTTTAGAAACTAAACCCATGGTATAGATGCTTTCCATTAAGTTCCATATCTTTTTTTCATAAGAAAATATCCCTTTGTGGATCTTGGGATTTCACAAGGGAATTAAACTTCATTAAATGAACCGAATGGGAACCATGACTTCACTCTGAGGTAGGGTCACCATGTTTCCTAAAACATGCTTTTTTGGGAGACCCTTATCCTTTGTGAATCCTTGGTTCTTCAAAACCCCATCCTTAATAAAACCCATCCACTGGGCCTCCCAATGGTTCCTCTTATCAAAAAACACCCTTTTGAAAAAAATTAGTGGTCAGGGGGCCTTTACCTATCCATAACCAATTCATTTGCACCACAAATTCTAGTACGATCAGAAAAAAATCCTTATGCCTAACTTTTGTGTTTCAAGCACATCCTAGACCATTAACTTTCCTTTTACTCTTAATAATATGCACCATAATTATTTTTTCTCCTAAGTATAGTTATAATAACATTATGACACCAGATTTCTACTCCTCCATTGTAGTTTTTAAAATACACGCCACAGAGAGGCACATGAGCGGTAAACACAAAATTCCTAAATATTTCATCATCAAGGGAAACTTCTAACCTTACCTGGTATAGAATAATTGTTTCAAATCTTCATATCCCAATTCAAAATTTTCTATGTGGGTGTATGGACCACCTATGTCTGAGCTACAATATGTATAACTATATATCCCCATATCATAGTCATATGATGTTAAACTTTACAACAACAACCTCAACTCATCATGTGAAATAGCATCCTTACTTCATGTGGTGAGAATGGGATACCACATGTATGATCACCATGATATTTTACTCCTCCCCCTCTATTGAATTTAACCCTATAGCAAGAACCCCCATGAGTCTCATATGTCTAATACCCACACTATACCTAATTGGTTCTCTTTTCACAACATAAGTGTCCTTACTACATCATTTTAAACAATATGGATCAGTCCAATCACATTACCTTTAACTGAGGAATAAAAATACATGGGTTTTGATCCATATTTACCAATAGGGTATGTAGGACACATCCTTGAGGTTCAATACCAACACCCCAACACCACCATTAAATCCCAAGTGTGAATTATTCCCCCCTTTGAACACACTTAACCAAATCCCAAGTATGAAATATTCCCCCTTAGAGACACACTTTACCACCCACCTATCCCCACAAGATGGTAAATTTGCAACCTACCAGTCCCCAAAAGACATTAAACATGTGACCCACCTATATCCAAAATAAATTAAACCTATGACACATCTTTACCCATAATACATTAAACTTCTCAAACATCTATCCACACAAGATGTTAAACCTGTGACACCTCAGTCCCCAAATGTTTTTAAATGTATGATCTACCTTTCCCCATAAGACGTTAAACCAGTGACCCACCTATCCCTACAAGACATTAAACATCTGACCCAGATGTCCCCACAATTTGTTAAACTTATGACCTAATCTACAATGTCTACCCCATACAATAAATATGGGATACCTAAGGAAAAATCCATAGATAATATATGCCCCTAGTGTCAACTACCTCATGGATGAAACATGATGACTTAGGTTCCACGTCTAATATGGATCATATGATATGACTATAAATTAAATATAATAATACTTTAAAGGTTCCAAACCTTCCCAACGTACAAAAATACCTAGAAATTCCCAATGTTACTATATATACTAACCGAAGGTTGCTACCCTATTCAGATAGAAGCAGTGTAATTAACCAACACCCACCTCGAGATGGAACTGAAAATAGGTTTCATGAACATGACTTAAATATACTAGGGAGACCCAAACTATATGAAAATCTCAAAGGAGGAATCCATGAAAGTAATAATTAATATCTCATAATCATGCTTCGATCAAGGAGTTGAAATCACCAATTAAAGTGATGGAATATGCCTGCCTTTGGAAAGTAGGAATACGAGGTAATGAGTGAGTGCATCACCTCCAAATGGGAATATAACATAAAAACATAGAAAAAAGTGTTAAAAACAACTACTTAATGTGTTATCAAACCCTTTCCATAATTTTAATTCCCAAAAATTCCTTTCTAGGTTTGAATTAGCAATGTGTTTAATTTCAGTGGGAAAGATTCTCTATTCAGATCCATGAAAAAATAGTTTCAATAGATTTAATGTACACTCAATTTTACCCTAATTGAACAATTATTCCCATTTAATTTAATATATAATAATATGGATCATTAATAAAATAATAATAAAGTGAAATTTCATCATTAAATTTTTTCTCAAATCTCAATTCCTCAATTGTTTGATCAAGCACAAATTTAAAGGTTGATGGGATCACATTTCAAGATCAAGGAGCCACAATTTTAACACCAAGTTCATAATATCAAAATATAAACCTTCTCTAGGTTCTGGGTGTAGTAGAATCCTGGGAGAGATGGTTACTAACTTTTATTTTTCCCTTTATTAATTATTAATCTGAGATGAAGATATGATTAATGTCATGATCAATGGATTTGAATCAAATAAAAAGAAAGTGTTATTAACTCAAAACAAAGAGAGGGGATATCAACACATGTTGTTTGTAACTAATTAAATTTAATAATAATTACCTCTAAGGTAATTATTTCTTCATTAACGTGTCTAGACATAGATTTGTAGTGCACCACCAATGAATTGTAAAATCTATGCATAGGATTCCTCTAGCAGTGATCCACACATGCTCCACGAATCTTCAGATATTGCAGAATGAGTCTCAAAGTGCTAGCATAGATGATCCCTGAACTTGTGATATCCACTATAAATTGCCTTGAGAACTACTTCCACATCATTCTCCTTGATCAAGTGGAGGAGGATCTCTCTCTTTCTTGAGATCTTTCTTTGAGAGGTATGAACTGAATTGGATTGAAATCTTTTCTCCAATCCGTTGTGCACAATAATTTTTCCCGGCTAGAGTTATGAGAAAATAATCATATTTGGGTATTTATATCGCTCCGGTTAAAATAACATAATTTCAAAATTTCCCTTATTTATTTTATTAATAATAAATCCCAATGTCAAATAATAATAGTATTATTATTATTATTTCTTGATACATGCCAAACTAGAGAATTATAATTAAATATTTATTAATAAAATAGCATTCAACATTATTATTTCTCACTGAACCCTTGAACTCAGTTGTCCAATCCTCTAAAATATTTATTAGACCTTGAATAAAGTATATTTATTTATTAAATAAATATCACTTCATTATTCTCCAATAAATATAAAAATACTATATTCACTAAATATAAAATTAATATTTATTAAATATTCCGCCCAAAATATATTCTCTCGAATAACTAGTTTCAGAATAAATGAAATTAGGCATCTATGAATAATCTTTAAACCAAAATCAGAAATACTCTTTATTAAATTTTTTAAATAGTAATCACTATATATTATTTAAGTGATATACCGGATACACTTAGCGTGTGAACCACTAAACCTCTTTCTTAGTGGAATTAGGCAGAGCAGCCTAGATTCCAAGGTTAGCATCAAGAAAAATGCAAAGGCACCCATAGAGAAAGAAGTTAATGTTGAAAGAACATGTCACCTCATATGAATTTTTACCATTTAATGTAATCCTTTTATCATAATATCTCATATCAAGCAGGTTGCATGCCAGTGACATACACTTATATGATCGATATCTCATTCATTTAATTTATAGAAATTGAACTTGCCTATTGATTACTAGGGCCATAGATTTATGTAGGTGATATCATTTCCATCAATGTTCCTGATATATTATCTTTTGTTAAATAAAATAAGGGATACATCCTATCTCAGATTATTCATTAATTAAATATTACTCATTCTACACCCAACATATCCTACCTCACCTCGAACATCTATCATCACTATTTTTGTCAATAAATCTAAGTACGCAACTCATAATACTCATTAATAAAATTATTAAAGTATAAGGACCAAAAAAATTCCATAGATAGGAACATCTAATGACATATTTAAATATGGATTTCCTATTGGCGGGTCTTGTTCTCATAATATCCTCCAAGACATTTCCAAGGGCATACACTATGAGTTTCTTCCACAAATTCCTATGAGTCTCCCACCTAATAACCTCTATAATTTTTTTCCTAAAATTATGTCATCCGACTGTAGAACATATATTCAAGAATAGTGTCATAGCTCTTTCGGGTTCTCATCACAGTAGGGATCCCATATGAACTTTTAGTGTGATAGTAACTCTTAGGATGTTATCACATTCAATGTTACACAAAAGAACAATCATGATGTGATATGGAATTTATTAATATTAAAAACCATGAATATAAGATATCATAAAATAAAAAATAAGTTTGTTCTAGGGCCCCAACTCCAACACCTTCAAATTCAATGCTCTCGACCACAAAATCCCATAATTTTAACTCCTTTATATTTTTTAAAAATGTAGTTAAAAGGGTTGAATTAAATTTAAAGTATAAATATTCTTCTTTAAATATCTCCACAATATTCTAAATCATATTATCAAGACTCTTAAAGATGTTAACCTTTTCAAAACTAGAAACCCTGAAAATACTGGAACAATATTTTTGATTTTTTAATTATTTATCACAATTTTATGTCTCAATTATATTTAGGTTCTTCAAATATTTATAAAAAAATATATTTTCATTCATAGGTCTAGTTATGTTTATAGATTGTTATTTATCATATTGAAATTCATCCAGATCATTGGTTTGTTCATTTAACTCAGATCCACTATCCACTACACTCTTATTTTTAATGTCCCCCTTGTCATTTCACCAATCACTTAATTCACATTATTCTTGATTTTTTATCTTTTCCGAAACATCCAAAGATTTATTTTATAATTTTATAATTATTTCTTCTTATTCGTTTTAGTCAAATTTAGAAAAAAACTTCATCATTATTTATTTCACCACAGATAAATATTTAGGTTCAATTTCATAATATCCATGGATATATTCAAAATAATATGTCTATCGTGGTTGATTATAAACACACTTCTAGGTAGTGTTCCCATAATAACCATAAAAAATAAAAAATATTTATATGTACTAATTCTAACCCCAAAATGGTTCATTATACTATAAGGAAAATCATAAGACCCAAATTCATGATAACAATTTTAAAAATTTAAACAAAAAAATATAATAAAAATTAATCAAGACCAAAAATCTAAATAAAAAGAATATTTTGGTTGTTTCAACATAATTAGTGACCAAAAACTTTTTTTTTGTTTTTTTAAGTTATATTTTTTAACACAAAGAAAAATAAGCATGTACCTTCCTCGGAAGTTAACCCAATTTTTTATAGGGTGGTATGTTTCTCGATCATTAAAATCTAATTTAAAAACCCAAGTTATCATATTATGGAAGGGATGATCCATAGGGATGGTGGATGAGATGATCCTAGGGTTTATTTTACATAATACACTGAAAACAAAGCAAACTAAATGATTAGAAAGAAATGTACGATGTATGAATAAGGAAGTGTGAAACATAGAATTAATAGTGTTAAAGCAAAATACATTAACAAATAGAGGCATGAAAATTTGAATAATAGGGGAATTTACAATTTTAGAAAACATTAAATATGTCATGATTTTAATAAATGATTCATCTCAACTTTTAATTTATTTGTCAAAAGTACAATAATCTCCTTCAAGATTTACAGTTAATCCCATGAAAAATTGCGATCTTCCTCAATATGATTGATTAAATAGATATAGTTGTAGTAAATAAATAATTATTAAGATTATGAAAATACAAAAAAGGAAATAATTTTAACCCCTTAATAAATTAAGTAAAACCATGTTTAATTTTAAAGAAATAATATGAGAAAAAAATATATAAAAAATAAAGGAAGAAAAATATAAGGAGAATTTGGGATCTTCACTCTCAAGTCACTTTTTAGTTCTCCCAACTTCGTCATTAACATGCGTCTTTGTTCCTAATCCTCATATTTTCCATGAAAATACCTTCTTCCCATCTTCTTTGGATCTCTAATTCGTCTAAGCGGTGTCTTCCAAGAGTTATTTTAGAGTCTAGTAGTTAATCTCTCCAATTATATAATGTCACATTAATTGTGTATATGTTCCTACTTATTTTCATTTCTTTTACTTAGCTATCCATTGAAATCCACAAACATAGTTTAATCACTGCTTTATCATAAAACATGTTGCATCCTTGAGTCACCTCCAAGTGACATAAGATGAAATATTCTAACCAAATATGAAATCCTCATGTGAACTCTCAGATAACATAAAGTTCCATGTATATGAACACATTCCAAGGTTGGTATATCCCCCTCAAGTATCTCATGTAATTTCTAGAAACTTATTTCGATAAATCCTCACAAATATGAACTATCTTAGTTTTACTTTGTCCATGTAACCACAACTAACAGGATATATTAAGACTCATTTCCACCAATATCTTTATAGATCATCTTCAACCAAAACATCTATAGTCAAGAATATGAGCTTATACAACTGACAAACACCAATGACCACACAACTTCCCAAAAAAACTTCATTTTCACATTTCATTAAGAAAAATGTGTTCATTATCCACCTCATCAGCCAAAAAATTGTAGAGGAAGAAATATAAAATCCAACTTCAAATGGTACATTTTAAATTAAAACAAAACTAAATAAATGACAGTCACATGTCGTCCTTTTATGATATACTTATACCCAACCTCCAATAACTAAAATCAAATACTAAACTTCAAAATAAAACACAATCCTAGTCTATTTTCTATGAATGTGACTTCATAGGGTTGGATCAACCCTTATTTATTGGTTTAATGTCAACATATTCAAGAACTATGAAATTAAATTTTCAAAAACTTCATTTTGTAATCAGTAAATACTTAGATCAAACCCTCATGCTTAGTATTATGCTTAAATTGAATATGATCATCTTTTTTTATGAAGTATTTAAAACCCTTCCATATAGTTATGATAAATCAGAGCTCAAAATTATTCATCTATCCCTTCCAAACTTGAAATGAGTCCTATAATATTCATCAATGATTTTTAATCACCATGGGCTCAGATCATTATGTTTCTTCTTCAGTGCACATTAGATATTTATTTTTTCAGTATCAGTGAACCAAATCATTATTTGGTCTTAGGATTCCCTTGATATCATGTGGTTTATCCTTTGATGTCAACTCTATTCCAATATCTCTCTTGAACAAGATTCTATAGTAATGTATTCAATTTAGCATTTGGCCTAGATTTGAACCAATCTACAATCCTCAAGCTCCAATATTTCATATACTCAACCTATATTCTTCATGCCCTCTTCAGTTAAAATATTCAAGAACATCTCTACATCTAATCCATATTCCTTCTATTGGTTTGAATTTTTTAATATGTTATATTAATCTAATGCATGATTAAAGACTAAAATGGTTTCTTTAAAATAGCATGCATAGTATGTAGGCTCTATACATGCATAAGGATATTTCTTCTTATTTATAATCACTTATGCAACCTTAGTAAAACCACATAAAATAAAAATAAACACACAGTCACCTCATTTTAACAATATTTTGGTACTTTTCATGGTCACTTAAGTGGCCACTTTTGCATTTGACTCCTCTTGCATCCAGTTGTGTCACATTCAAATAGTAACTTAGCATGATCACTTAAGTGGATGAGACTCTACATTTCTAACAAAATTAAAACAAATGAGGCATTTTATGGATTAAAATTTTGAAATAAAATTCCACAAAAAAATAATCAATTAATTTCTAGATTTTAAATAAAAGAATAAACTCTAATAGTATATATTAAAATTAAAATAGAGATTAATGAAATAAATTTTACAAGAATAAAAATGTAATTTTAAAAATATTATATCCATCATATTAAACCCAAATTTTATTCTAATAGTGATTATTAAATTATAATCGTGAAACTCTAAGTATTTAACACAAAAAATATGAATTCTTCATAAATTTATTGAATTTAAATGTCAAAGAATATTATATAAAAAACCATGAGAAATTGTTCTTTGAAATACTTAAAAAAATAAAGTGAGTAAAATTAATCATTTCAACACCATAAATTTAAATTGTCACACAAATATTCAACGAATACCTATTTTAACCTTAAAATTAAATATACAATATATCACTAATTAAGGCCATATTCATCAAAAAAATCATAATTATTTCACTTAAATGATGAGGAAACTTTTTAATGAAATTGAGACACATCAATGTACCAAAAGTGATATAGGATGAACCTATAGTTTCATAGTTTAATAAGAAGGTATCCTAAATTAGGATAGATTTAGAATTAATATCATATGGGTACTTACTCTGATTATAATTTCTTAATACTACGATTTTCATGTTTTTAGTCAATCGATAGAACCAAAAGGAATCATGATAAGAAAAAATATGATAGGAAATGAAATTACTATCATCATAAGAAACCATATATATTAAGGGTTGAGATGAAATATCTTATGACTATGATTAATAAATAATCTCAATCTATGAGCAATAATACGAACCATTTGGAGATTTTGAATGACCTAAAGAGGGAGAAATATGCCTTTGAGTCTTTAATGAAATAACGTCTAACCTTGTTTGTTTAGTCTTCTAACCCACTAGTTTTTGTGTCTGGATAAATGTGATGGAAATATATTTTTTATTCTTTCATGCTTAGATCATTTGAAATTCATTTTATCTACATTCATTTTCAAGGTGAAGTGGATCAATGGTGTACTCTCTTCAAGAATAGAAGCCATGTGGAATAAATTAACTCTTTGGAATGGGAGGAGTTTAAAATGGTATTTATTAATCAGTATTTTTATCAAAATCTTTATACAAAGATAGAGAGGGACATTCAAGTTCTAAATTAGAATGATTATGAATCCATTGGTACCTACAAAAAAATTTCAAGACTTTCAAGATATGTTTCTAATTTTATTATCAACCGTATGAGAAAAATTATTTTTTCTTTAGTATCCTAAAACCAAGTCTTCCTAAGGTGTTATCCAAAATATATTTTAGTAGTTATGAAGAAAACATTCATTGTGCTTTGAAGGTATAAATGGAGAGTGTGAACTGCATTTATTCTTCATGTTTTAGTGATAAGAATATAAAAATGGATCTTTATGAAAATTATAATAGTAAATCCCATGTAGGAAATAAATTCCTACCGACTAGCTACTAAAAATGAGGAGGGGGACTTAGGAAATTATCTACAATGAACTGGGAAATGCATCATGTGTGGAAAGGTTGGTCATCAAGATATTGAATTTCAATAAGGAATAAAGAGGTAAAAAGGTGAAACTAGAATAATAATGATTCAACAAATTATGTTCAATGATTTAGATAAAATTATATTTGTAATTATAAGAATTAATTCCATAATATAAGAGTTATTAATGATGGTATGCCTAAAAACCACCTAATAAAAAGGATAAGGGAAGACCTTTTCCATCAAAACTGATGTAGTTCAAGAAAATGATGTCATGAAAGGTAAACATATCTTCTAATCTAGTATTATAAATTTTTTATTTGATTTTAGTTATACCCACATTTTTATATCTATATAATTTTATAAGGGTATCACATCACCACCAGAATGGTTAAACAATTAATTATTCATGAAACTCATAATGGTATTATGGTTGATTCTAAAGTTTATAAGTCATCTAAAATAGAATATTTTGGGAATTTTATTCTTGTAAATCTTATTTTTTTTTCTATAGTTGAATTTGATGTTAGTTTGGGCATGGATTGGATCTATAATCATTTATCAGTGTCAATATGAGTATTAACCTCAAATGGAAATTACTTCCAATATAAGGATAATAATACTTATTCATGTGGGAATTTTTTATTAAATGGATTAGGAGAAACTAAACATTTATGATACACCTGATTATCAGGAATACATTTAGGTATTTCCTATGGAATTACCCAGTATTCCTCTGAATCACAGAGATGTGTTTACAATAGTACTCATATACTGTGTTATGCCTACTTCAAAGAATCCATATAAAATGGCCTTGATTGAGATTAGGAATTAAATAAGCAACACTTTGAGAATATGAATATGGTATTCATACACCCTAGTGTGTCACCATGAGGTGTAAATGTTATTTTTATTAATAATATAGATGGGTCAATGCATATTTGTATTGGTTATTGGTAACTTAACAAGATAATTTTTAAGAACAAGTATCCTATACCATATATCGATGATATGTTTGGTCAATTATAAGGATATAAAAAAATTTCGATGATTTTTCGTCAATATGGATTCATCATCGAAGGTTAAAAAGGGAGAATATAGTGAATAAAACCTTCCATATGGGGAATGATCAAATTGAATTTATAGAGATGTCATTTGGACTTACTAATTTCTCCTCTATCATCATGCATCAAATGGATAGAGTCTTTATATATTACCTTAAAAATTTATAGTAGTAGTAATAGGTAATATTATTATATATTAAATGATTAAGGAAGGTCATGAAGATCATTAAATGATTGTGTTGAAGACCCTGAGGAAGGATAAGTATTAATCCAAATTTACCAAGTGTGAATTTTTGTTATAGAAAGTTTCATTCTTGGGTCAAACAATCTCAAGAGAGAGTATATTATTGGATCATCCAATGATGAAAGTTATTGAGAAGGGGCCTAAACCAATTATGGTGAACAATATTTTTAGTTTTCTTTTGTTGGTAAGATACTATTGATTTTTTTGGTGGAATATCTCCTGGCTATTGAGTCCAATAAAACAGTTGTGTCAGAAGGGAGATAAGTTCAATTTAATGAATGAATGTGAAGATAACTTTAAAGAGATGAATAGAAGGTTGGTCAGTGAAAATATTCTCACACTACCCTATACTGTAGAATGGGTTTTGGCTTATAGTTATGAATAAAATAATATTTTGGGATTTTTTTTATATAATGACATAGTGATAGCTTGTTCATTATTCCAATTGATAATTCATATAGAAAATTACCCCACACATGATTTGAACCTAACATTGATAATTGTTTCATTGATAATATGGAGGAATTTTATTTATAGGTAAAAGTGTGATATATATATATATATATCATAATATCATAAAGTATATATCAACATAGAAATATTTGAACATGTGATAAAAGTTATTGTCGGAGTTGATAAAAAAATTTGAGTCCTCAATACTTTAACACCCTTGGAAGGAAAACAAGGGGGTTTATGATTAATTTTATAAGTGCCATGATAGTTTATCCATGAAGAGGATTTAAATATATTTAATACTTGTGAATTTTCATAATATTGACCTTGAAATCATGAAGAAATTGGAAAATGAAATCTTTCTCAAATAGAAATTCAATCATCCATCCATGCGTGGATTAAAGTGGTATAGAAGGAGGATAGAAACTGTAGAATAATTTGATGAATGTTAATGAGGTCATCCATGATTTTTATGTAATGGTAAGGTTTGGGAAATGAGTATGTTTTCCAAAAATTCTATACTTTAAGAATGATCTATTTGAGGAATCTCATTGTTCACCATTCTCTATTAATCCTAGAAGTAAGTTTATTTATAGAGACCCCAAAGAGTATTTTTTAGATAACGTAAAAATGGATGTCATAGAGTATGTATATAATTTCTTGGAAATCCAGAAAGTTAAGGCATAGAAATAGTAGTCTAAGTGGATTTTAGAACCATTACCCATACCTTAAGGGAAATAAGAAAACATCACTATGTATTTCATTATTAGAATCCCCAAAAAAATATAAAGGCCCTAATGATATTTGGGTTGTAGTTTATCAGCTTATGAATTTGGTGTATTTTATTGTAATCATATAATATTTATATCTCTATTGTATTTTCTAGATAAATGTTAAATAATTATTAAGATCTCGTGGGGTACCACATTCTATATTATATAATTGGGATGTTAGCTTTACCTCAAAGTTCTGGGGAACTCTTTAGAAATATTTTATTATAGAGTTGAACATTATAATTTCATATCATACATAGATATATGGTTAGTATTCGAGTACCATTAAAACCATAGAAGATATATTTATAGCTTGTTCTATAGATTTCAATGTTTTTTGGGATCAATACCTTTCTCAAAAAAAACTTTCTTATAGAAATAGCATTGAATCTTGCATTCATATGACTCCTTATGAAGCCCTATATAGAAGGAAGTGGAGAACTCCAAAGTGATTCCATTAAGTTTTATAATTAAAGCTATTCGAACCTAATATAGCTTAAGAAATTGAAGAGAAATTTAATGTTTTTTAGCATCACATCAAGACCACTCAAAGTAACTAGAAAAGATACAATGAGAATCACCATCAAGATCTAGAGATTGAATTTGGTGATATGGTATTACTATAAATATCCTTATTGAATAAGGATGTGTGATTTATAAATAAGGTAAATTTTATCCATAGATATGTCGGTCTCGCAGAGACTCTTGATTATATCAGGATGGTCTATTATCACTTGGTACTTCAACTGAACCTATCTCATGTTCATGATATGTTTCATATTTTTTTTGAGGAATTACAAACTTTATCCTTGACATGTAATGAAGTCAGAGGATGTAACACTATAGAATGATCTTTATTATAAATAAAAAGTAGTTTGGTACTATGGATCATATAGAGATAGTTCTATGGAATAAGTCCACTCACCTAGCCTAGAGTTTTTGGCCAAACCATTAATATTAGGATGTTATGTGGGAACCCGAGGATGTGATGAGGAAGATATATCTTTTTCTGTATGTATTGGGGTAATATAATTTCAAGAGATAAATTATTATTATGGGTAGATTATAGCACACTAGGATTTTAGAATATATGTTCCCCTTTATTATATTTTATGTCTTCGATAGATTTCGTTACACACAACATCGAACTCCAACAAACCATGATTTAAATATTATATTATATATGAACTACCTTTTGAATTTTTAGGCATGAATAAGGGAAAAAAATTATGAAGTATATGAATAAAATATTTCCTTAATACAAATTTATTGAACAATTCCAATGAAAATGAGAACTCAATTTCAAATGTTAAGATCGTGATCATTTATTGTTAAAGTATCAATTTTTAAAGATATCGTGTTGTATAAAAATATTATGTACCATAATCAATAGTAAATTTTTTTATGAAATATATTTGTAACAAATGAATAATAATTCATACATTGGTTGTAAATTTTAAAGAAATACTGACAGAAATCATTTGATGGAAAATGGGCATTTTTCAAAAAAGTGTTTTTAAGTACACAATGCATTTAAATTTTAATAAATTAATCTAATAGCTATTAATTAATTTTTTTGATGAAATATTAGTTTAATAATCAATTAAATAATTTTTATAATCATAAATTTATTATTACAGGATAAATAATTTGAGTAAGTTCATTTTGTACCTGAAAATTAAGTTTTTATAAAACATTATTTTAATCAAATTTATGGGTTTATTTTTAAAATAATTTCTTAAAATTATAGGAATTTAATTAAATTAAAGTTTTTCCATATTTTAATTTATAATTTATAAATTTTTTAAATATGTAAATTTTCTTTTTGGTCATAATGAATAGTAACCTATGTAAAAATTCATTATTACGGTAAAGGTTAAAAGTGTTAAATGTGGGTTAAATAAAGAGATAAGGGTAAAAATAACCAAAACCATGATTTAAATTCTATTTTTTAAATAGATTTAGACCCTATACAATCTAATATTATAAAATGATAATTTTTATCCAATTTCTGAAGAGAGTGAATGTATTCTATTTTAATTTTATTAATATTTATAAGTTTTCCAC
Organism: Viscum album; assembly: GCA_963277665.1. Lineage (NCBI taxonomy): Eukaryota > Viridiplantae > Streptophyta > Magnoliopsida > Santalales > Viscaceae > Viscum > Viscum album. Next base: position 1,464,168,733 of record OY728138.1, on the reverse strand, counting down.
CCACCTCACTTATAAAAGGTCATATCCACTTATCTTTTCTTCACACCATATTAATCCACTTATCTCATCAAAAATATCTTATAAACATACTTATACATGTTATATATCTGTTTATATTCCTAAAATTCCAACCCAAGTGTCCTAAAAATAGATTGAAAGGAAGTTTATCAAAGAAGATGTTTTACTCTTAACCAAGTGTTTTCAAGTTTATTTATGTTTCCACATTATTAAAATATTATATAAAAAATCATTATATAATTACATAAATATATTACATATAATTAAATTTTTATTCTGATGATTTTATAACCCTTTTTTATCTCGTTTTCGATCCAATGGAAAATGAAAGCATTTCTCGTGCATATGACGGACTTTCATCATTGCATAGTGATGTAATTAGTTTCTCATCATTGTATCATGGATGATTATGCTTATGGAATTAGTGGTTATATAGGATATTTATATATTATTAAAATTATTTAAATGTAAAATTTTATCTTCCTTTTTACCCTCACATCCATTGGAAAATGATAACATCACTCAAGCATACATGTCGAGTATCACCTCCACAAACTGATGTGATTTATTTTTCATTTAGGATTTACATGATTGGTAATAATGATAAATTTGAAGAATATATAAGATATTTATTAGACATGTATTATTATTTAAAGGTATAATATTATTTATATTTATTTCATTTCATCCATCGAAAACTAGAAACATTACTTGTGTGAATTTACGGACTACCGTCTCCATGAAGTAATGAAATTTATTTCTCACAAACAGCTTATGTAGATAAAAATAAAATATTGTAAAATGAATAAATATGAAAATTATGAAAATATTATGATCTTTTGGACGATGAAAAAGTGATCGATATGCAAATACCAAAACTATCGAACAAATATATTTAGGAAAAAACAACTCATTCTTACCGAAATAATGATTTTAATAAAGAATTGTTAATGGATGGGTAATTATAAAATATAAGGGGGTGATATATGGTAATATATTTTAGAATATAGTTATATAATATATTTATAGTAAACCTATATTTATTATAATGGAGTTTTGAACATGTACAAAGCAATACAGGACTCGACGTAAGGGTTTGTGTTATAATCTCTTTTATTTTAAGAATTTTTTATGTTAAATTTCCATTGAGAAAACTTATAACAAAAATATATTATGAAACCCATATATTTTATTCTTCTCTGGTTATTCTTGAGTTTTTAAAGAATCAGTACCATTTTCTCTCATTGTTACTTAAAATTTTCCGGACATTTTTTTAATAAAAGCTAACATTTTTTTTCTTTTCAAGTAAGGATTCTTTATCATCCATATCCATGTTCTTAAAATTGTTTTATCTAAAATTAAATTTTCTATAATGGTTATTTTTAATAATTTTTACTTTATATAAAAACTATTAAAATTAATCTTTTCAAATTTTTTCTATATGACTCACTATTGACTTATAAAAAATGCGTGAAAAGAATGTACTTTTATTAATGTATATGGGATTCATGTATTTTTCCACCATAACAACCTTAATTAATCATGAATCATCATTTAAAAGTTACAATGGTTTTAAATAGAAAATAATATTACCATTTTTCTAGGAATTTATGTTTTTATAAATTTCACTATATATATATATATTTTATCTGGATTTTCAAATCGTATTTTAAATTATTTTCTAAAAAGATTTTTCATCTATGCCGACATATTTTAAGGATTATTATTCTTCATTGTTGTTATGATATTATGATACCATCTACATTTATTATTTGGATGGATTTTGATGATAATGTTTTAAGGATGATTCTATAAAACCTGTTTCTTTTCCATGTGTTAATTAACTTATGTTGAAATATTTATGAACCCCATTTATTTTACACATTTTACGATGTGATGAATTGATTAATATTTTACGATGTGATGAATTGATTAATATTATGCCCACTTATGATTGATATCCTCCATGTCTACATTTACTAAGCATATGAGCTCACCCTTTCTTATGTTTCCCCTCCCCATATTATGAAGTAAGGTTCAAAGTATTATATGAATAGAATGGTATCAAATATGAATAATATTTATGATAGATATGAATATTTGTAAAAAATTGGTTGATTATATATCTATTTTGCAAAGAGGCTAAACCTTTTTAGTTCTGAGGCATGTATCTTTTGAATATTCAACTAAAATGATGTAATATTTTGGAATGTAATGATTGAATTTACTCTAGATGAACCAAGAATCATTTATAATATCTTTCTTATTTTTTTATTTTTATTTTAGTATTTAAGATTCTTTTTTTCTTGTATAGGATGAAGGAAGTGTAAATTAGGAGCTTAACTCAATCTGGGGGATTAAATAAAAAAATTGTATTTATCAATCCCATTAGATTTCTTATTTTTTATTATTAAAGATTCCATGATTTAAAGGGAGTAGTTAAATTCATCTGTGGAGATATTTGAAATCTATTTTAGGTTTCTAGTGTGTTTTTATTCTTTTTATGTTTCCATTTGAATAAACTTAGTGTATTTTTTCCCAATTGAATGAATCCTCTTCTTGAGCTCTCTAGGAGTCATGGTTTATTTTGAAAACAAGGAATATATATTTAAAAATAAAACAACTAATCTTAATTTTAAAGGATTTATGTGGACCACAATTTAACCTATAGGTATTGGATTAAGGAACCAATCCATAAATTAATGAGTTTCTAAAGGGAATTAGCAATGCAATGAAAAATTACAGAATAAAAAAATTAAATAAATTCATTTAAGTTGGATTCGAATTAGAAGTTGGGATCCAAATGATAGTATCTAAAAAAATTTGAAGCATGGTTTTTGTGTCTGAGTGCATGTGTGAAAAATAAAAAATCCATATTAAGAGTAAATAACAATACAAGAGTCAGTTGTATAAATGTTTTTTCCATGCCTCAGTTATCAAAAATATCCTTAGGGAATGATTGTTTTTTCAAATAACTTAGTTCCAAATACATTTTGGTCAATTATTTAATATGTTCTATGAATGTTAATATATTTTAAAAAAAATGAACATGTTATTCGTTATTTATAGAGATGGATGGGTAGGTGAATCCTGAACTTGAAGGAACAAGAGGAAGATGATTTTTTCTAGTAAATTATGCGGTGATAAATTAATGTTTGTGAAAATGATAAGTGATACAAGAATCGTGCATAAAAGGGAGTTAAAAAAATTAAATATAATGTTAAAATTGATATTTACATAAATAATAGAAAAATAAATCATTCATTCGATAATGTTTTAACTAGGAAAGAAATGGATACTTAGTGAATAATCGTTTTGAGAAACATCCCTTGAGGACAAGGAATATTTTTGGTTTAGGGGAGTGATTTATCCATATATTTATATATATTTTTTGAAAATATATTAATTATTTTTTAATCATATTTTATACCAAATATAAAAGTTACTTTATATTTATAGAGGAATATTTATTCATAATATGAAAATGTCCAAATACATGATTTTTTATGGTTTCATTAATATTCTATGTGTTATGAGATAAACAGAAAACCAAAAAATGTGTATATATGGTTTTTTTTTGTTTTTAGGAATACAATTTATTAAAAAGGTGACTTATCACTAGCCAGTTAAGACCCGTGATCTTGGATTAGCCTAGGAAGGATGGTCAACATAGACACATGGTCCATCTTAGGGGAGAAAGATTTCAAGACATGATCATTGTCATCATATGGTATTTATGTGTATGATAGTGTTATTTATAGCCTAGAGGTTTGAAGATTACTTATGTGTAGAACATTGATAATTAATACCACACTCATCACATCATATCTTATGAAGAATCTATCATCCCTAGTGAAAAACATATGTGTGACACACAAACATCAGCTTTATTACTAACATACAAGTGAACAATTGTTCTTCCACCGCATGCCTCTACTTCATTGATATTATTTACATACATGTAATTTATCACTAACAACTAACATTGTATAGAAACTATCTGTAATATATTCTCATCCCTTCAACGCATCATCCTCCCCTCTAGTGGAACCATGCAACTTAATAAAACATAAGAACTATACCTTGTATAGACTCATGATTAAACAAAAGATATGTTTCTCTACAACATAACCATGACCATTCCTCAAATCCTTTTTTCCTTTTTTGAATAAACCAATTATTGGGTTAGTTGGAACCTCACAAATTACTAGATACCAATTCAAAAAACACAAAAAAATACCACAGCAGGGTAACAACACACAATCCACAGTTTCAATGTTCAAAATAAATAGAAGACATCATTACCATCGACAACATGCCGCTTGAGCTAGACACTCTGATGCAATAAATCACCAGTCAACATCATCGTCACCCATATCAGTTCCAGAGAGGACCAGACTGAAGATCATTTAAATCACAGCTTCAGAGCACCCATCCAATAAATATCACCATCTCATGAACACCAAATCAAGCCCAAATCCGAAATCCAGGACCAACACAAACACTAACTCAAGGTTGCACCTCCAGAAATTCCGACTGACACACAAACAACACAATCCCAAAGCATCCATGATAACCATCCCACCAGGACGACCTGCCTTGGGATAAAAAACCAGGAGGCCATAGTAGAATTTGAGGTGGAGAAGCCTTACCATTGGGCTGCAACCTTGGACTCATCACCATCACCAGAAGCATCAAAACCTTTTCCACTTTTAAGAAACACTTATAAAGGAAATGAACCATCCGAAAACGATGTAGAAGAGGAAGAACACCAGCTAATTGCAATGAAGCCAGAAGTACCCGAGAAAGCCTCCTCTGTCACAGACCCAAGCCGCCGAAGACCCCTCAAGTTCGGCCAAGATAGGGCCTAGAATGATGGGGCTGACGGAAAGAGAGGCGGAGCAGGTATAACAGGACTCGACTCACTGAAAAGAAGAGGAAAGGGGAATGACCAGCAAGGGATCCCACACACCATGAGAAGAGAAGGATGATGCACTAGAATCAGTAGAGGATGGTGTAAAGAGGATTGTCGCCACGTAGAGGAAGGCGATGGAAAGAGGAGAAACCCTAATCGGTGATAGAGAGAGCACACCCCAGGAGAAACGAGTCCAGGAGGAGAGAAAGGGAATGACAAGTAGATAAGAGGAGGAATGCCGGAGGAGGAACACCGGAGGTGGAACGTTGGAGAAGGACCTTCACCAAGTGGGGGGAGATGATAGAGCCTTATATTCCATCTAATTTCTTATGGTCACATGCATTAAACACCATACATGGATAATACTTATATTTTTTATGTTTATCCAAATAGATTTAAAAACTATATATATTTTCATGTGTTCTCATAATTTTAAAATAGGAGACAATAAATCATGGAGAGGGAATAAAAAATCTATGAGGAAGAATCAAGAATTTTTTAGGAGAAATAATCCCAACATTTTTTTGATTATATGTAGGAACCATCCCATTCATGGAGGATTCTAGAAGATGGTTTCAATTCATATATTAATGGAATATATATTCCCTAATCTGGATACCTCTTTTTCTATATTACTTAGTTTTACTAAATCTTCATCCATGGTTCAAGTATATGTATTTCATTTTCATTTTAATTTCATTCTATAATTTCTTTTATACGTTTTATATACAATATATCATTTTATATTTTCAAATTCATATTTATTATTATTTCCTTATTTTTTCCCATGTTTCCCCCCACTAGCATTTAAAAACTCATTAATGGAAGATAGTTATCCAAGGGCCATAATCCATGGTAAATTTGTGTTATTCTCAATTCTTATTCCTATATGTATTTAATGTTTTTATTCAGCTTCATTGTAGATAATGTGAGCACAAGGGTTGGGGTTAAAGATTTCCACTGTTAAATCCTTACAATACCATATCCACTATATTATTTCCTTTATATTTTATCCCTCATTTATCTCATCTAACTCTTTATATGATGGAGTTGGGTTGGTTGATGATTGAACAACATAGTATGGAGTTGGATTCTTGGAAGGTGATACAATCTCAATTGTTGTATGCCTACTTCCCTTTCATTATAGAGGAGTTGGGGATTGACATGAAAATAATATTTTACATGTATATGTACTACCCAAAAATATATATAAAGGGTTGTAGTTAATGAATTATATTGAGTTAATAATTAAAAATAATTTAAACAATTAAAGAGTATAGTGAATAATTCCATTGAAACCATGGGACTATTACCCTTTCTTGTATACAATATAGTGTTTCACTTCTTAATTTTATTTTATGTTCATACACACCACAAAAATACCCACACACATACATTTATTTAATAATACTAAATAAAAAAAAGTATATAAGAAGTGGGTGATTGAAAAAATATCCTCAAAAGTTTTCCTAGATATTTCACTCTAATAAAAAATTGGTCTCATTATTCACTCCTACTCCCAATAATACATTGAAAATATATGGAATAAATTAATGAATCATTAACTCCATAACATCTAAACAATTATACTATTTTCATTTAAGTATAAGAAAATACCAACTATAAAAAAACTAAATGGGTTGGGGTTAACCTTGGATTCTATTATTTTTTATTTTTATTGTAAATAAATCCTATTTATTGTCTTTAATTTTTTTATAAAATAATCAACTTCGATAGACCTAGAGAGTGAAGAAGATAAATATGAAGATCAAACCATGAAGGATATTTTGGTGTAGGAATTTAAATAATAGACCACCAAATAGGTTGTATAAGAGGGAAAATAATTGGGGCATAAAGTGAAGCTCCAACCTCCTCAATATCAACAGACACATCAATTATTGGTGGATTCTAATGGAAGAACTCGGTTCTTATTCTTGATGTAAGGATTTCTTATTTTCCTTTTTTCCTAAGGTGTTATTGAGAAAATAAGGAAAATTTGGAAAAATCCCAAATTTTGAGGGTACATGCCATGTACTTTTCCACACACTGTGTACTCTGGCTGTGTGGGATGAGTACACAGAGCGTGTAGCCCGGTCGGCGATGAAAGGTGTAAAAACTGACTACATGCCATGTAGTGGGTATTTACACACCGTGTAGTCAGTCGATAGGTGAATAGTAAGGCCGTGAAGGCAGCCACCAGCTGAGCGATAGTACACACCGTGTACTCAGGTATTACACGCCATGTACTCATGTCGACGGATGAACAGTGTCGCGCTGGCGAGAAGACTTCATATGAACAGTTTAAAAAAGAAAAGTACATTCCATGTACTTGATAGTACATTCCATGTAGTTTTTTTTCTCTTAAAACAGGAAGTAGCCTCCTTATTTGGTAGAGGAGGCGTTTGGGTTCGTTTTAGAGATCAAGTGGAGGCCGAAGTTTTGGAGATCTCCCACTCATGCACCGGGAATCTGATTCGGTATCCGTCGATCTTACTGGGACCGCATGGTTAAGCCCTCCATTATTCTGGAGTAGTTCTTACCAATTCTTTCCCGAGGGTATGTTATTTAGGTTTGAACGTGTTTTTGTTTTTCCTAGATCTACATCATTCTTGGGCGTTTCTAGAAGTGTCGTTCATAAATACCAATCAGAGGAAATCGAGGTAGGTGGTCTAGTGTTTATTGCGAACTATCATGTCTTTTTTGTGCACCTTTGTGATACGCTCCCATGGTTAGGGTGTCATATGGCTGAGGCCTTGAAGAATTAAATACCAATAATTGCATAGGTAATTTAATGACTATGTACAACTGATGTTTGGGATCATTGTTTGGATCCAGGACCACCCCGGGGGGTGCGTTCCTCTGTTTAGCCATTTGGTCGGGTTACTCGAGGGTATATCGTAAATTTTAGCATGCTTTAAATTGCCTTGAGAGAAATTGTATATAAATTGCTTTCTTATATGTTGGGCTTGGCCCAGTTACTTGTTTCACCTGAGGGCAGTATTTTATTTAGCCTGTGGGCAGTGTTAGTTAGCCTGAGGGTAACTCTTCTGATGCCTATGGGTCGTAGATTCTATGCCTGAGGGAGACACCTCGTATGCATGTGGTCAGTATTCGATATGACGATGGGCAGACACCTGTGGGTTTCGATTCTGTTTACCTGAGGGTAAGGGTTTGCATGTCCGAGGACATCGACTATTTACATAGAACATTCATTTTGGTTATTTCATATATTAAATGGTTAAATGAATATTTAAATGGCAATATAACTAGTAGAGTTTGTTACTTTTGAGTACTGCTTTATTTATTCCATTTTCCTACTGCACACTATTGTTGAATATTTTCACTCACAGTTGGGCATGGGCCTTTGGTGGTTACCAAATGAGATTTATTTCTCACACCCTGTTTGGGTCATGTCTTCGGCCCAAACAGACTATATTATTATAGGTGTAGATAAGGTAAAGGACCCCTATACATGTACATGATTGTAGCGGAGGAGTAGGAGAGCATGGGACCGAGATTAGTCTTGCAATGCTATTGTGTTCTGTTTACTCTTCTTCGTTTCATTTGGAAGTACCTTGTACTTTGAGGTGTATTGTATTATATTGGAGTTTATCCTATTCTAGCAACCTTTATAGAATAGTGAAATGTTGCATCGTTATATATATGACTATTGGATCTCTTTCACTTCAGTTTTCCATTTCAGTTGTATATTGTTTACTGCTTCCACCGTTGTATGTTATTTATCTTTTCCGTTGTGCTACACTTTGAAAAATGAGGGCATAGTTTCCCCACTATCAGTCCTTAGCCCTCACTTCTAGACGGTAGCCTCCAGCGTTTGGGGAAATGCAGTTGAGGTCATGTGATCAACCAGGTTTGGGGAACCCGTTGAGTGGAACCCGGATCTGGGATGTTACAATGTGGTATCAGAGGCATTTTATTCCATTTAATTACTGTTTGGAGCCTATAGTCCGGGATAGGAAATAATTGGTATTTGTTAATAAGTTGTGCCCGGGTGTAGCTAACCAGTGTACAGGGAAAACCAAAATTAACTAACAATTGCAATTTTTCTAGTCTTGCAATTTTACAGTTGATTTGATTTTCAGCATTGGGTGACACACTTGTGGTGTGCTATTTATATTTTTATATACTGGGTTCTATTTAGTTTCAAACTGATGATATGAGGGTATTCCATCTCATTCATCCTTTAGGAACATGTTAGAATCAAATGTCATGCATAGTTTCCATGCCATGTAGGTGCATTAGAATTTGCATGTTGTTGTGATAGATGTGGTGCTAGAAAAGAATGTTGTTGTGATTTCTGTTTTGATAACTACCTGATATTTGATAGGGTATTATTACGTGAGATTTTGATAGAATGAATGCCAAAATTTGGTTCTTGAGGAGTATGGGCCCTCATTGACCGGAATTTGTTGGATCATTGATTGTTTACCATGTTTATAACACATATAAGATTCCATGCTTTGATTCGTGGGGAGTATGGGCCATCATGAATCGGAATTTGGCACATAGGTATTCGTTTTAGTGTTTTTTGGGCTCTGGAGTAGTTTCTGAGGTGTACTGTCTGGAAAACATAGAATAAATGCCGTGTAGTTTTGATTACATGCTGTTTTATCTTTTGTTTAGGAAGAAAAAGAAAATTTTTATATACACACCGTATACCCTATGTAAAATCCATGTAGTCTCTTCCCATGTCATAGGTCGTGAGGGTGGGGAAATAGGGTAGGGAATGGCTTGTGCAAACATGTCGTGTACCGGTTGTACACACCGTGTGTTGTTAACCCAGACACTGCCCATGTAACTAACAACATGGACAGGAAAAACCTTAACACATACATGCCAGGTCCACCTTGAACACGCCGTGTAGTTTGATCCAGGTACCCGGCTGTGTCTCTAACAACATGGGTCGGTGTTACCATACCTAGTACACGCCGTGTGCCCATGGGACACACCGTGTAGTCTTGACTATTGAGTGACCATGTGGACATAGCCGTGTGGCAGGGGAAACAGGGTGGTTTACACGCCATGTGCGGGTGTAACACACTGGGTAGCATCAACCGAGTAGCCAACCTTGTTCCGAACTACACGACCAGTTGGAAATTAAACCGTACACTCCGTGTACGTGTTGTACATGCCCTGTAGTCTCGATCAAAAGAGATTTGTGTGGCTAAGCTGTGTAGAAGGACCCAAGTAGGGGAAGAAAAGTCAGGTAAATGTCGTGTAGTTAATATACACGCCATGTATTCTTGTTTTTCAAATCGTGAGTGCTTTCTTCCTCATTTTCCCTTTTTGGTCCCCTAGTTTTTAGTCTTTGATAAACTTAAATCTAAGGCATGTTTTTGACCTTGTAGAGTCATGTCGCCGAGACATCCACACGTTGTTCCCCAAGAGAGCGGTAATGAGTATACTCCATAAATGGTAGGCTATGGGAAACTGATGGATCCTCCAGCAAACCAAGATGCAGCACCAACCATTATACTAGACACATGTGCGAATGAACAGTTTCGTGAAGGCTTCATGCGGTTTATGCAGACCTTCCAGGGAGCACTGCTAGCTGCCACATCTATGGCAGAGTTGACACGTATATTTCAGCAGTATCATCCACTTACGTTTTTGTGGGATGGTGGACCACAGGCTGCAGAGTCTTGGTTGTATTCTATGCAGACTATTTTTGAGCATCTAGAGATGCCTCCAGGGAGGAGGGTCAAGCTCTCTACATAAATGCTATGTGATTCCGCCAATATATGGTGGGATTTTACCACCCATTCGATGCATCACAGAGACATGGTGTGGGAAGATTTTCAGATAGACTTCTACGAATTCTTTTTCCCAGAGACACTGAGGGAAAATCGAACTTGAGAGTTCATGAATCTGTAGCAGGGTGCTATGTTAGTGATGGATTATTCTGATCGCTTCACCGATCTTATGTGATTTGCACCCGTTATGGTGGGTGATGAGACATTGAGAGCTTGAAGCTTTTAGGATGGTATTCTATTTGACATTCTAGCACTGGTGAATGTTTTCAGGTTTCCTACAGTGCATGCTATTGTGAACGAGGCACTAATTACTGAGCAGAACCTGCGGGAAGCTTGTGGTGTGGGCCAAGGTGGTTCAACCCCAGTTTCTGATACTATTTCTACTAACAAGAGGAAGAGTCAGATGGATTTATCTCTCGATGGAAGTACTAGCCAGAGGAATACTTCAGGTGGCTTGGTCATGTGCTACCAGTGTGGTAAGAAGGGGCACAAGAGATTGTGGTGACCACATGAACCAGTGAAGTTTCGATCTTGTGGCAAGATGGGTCATCTACAATGATTTTTCAGGATGTTTACACCAATGGATAGTGAGAGGGGTCCTGTCAAGACTCCATGTGTGGGAGAAGGACTGACAACTTCTTACCAGTCGGAAAATTTGAATACGTCAGGGTGTGAAGGTAGAAATAGAGGTCGCGGCCGTGGTAGCCAGACACTAGAATTTCAGGGGCAACAGAGCGGGTCAGCTCAGGGCATCCAGGTTGTGTCACAGGGCAGTGACACTGGGCAGGCATATGCAATGCAACAGACCCAGTAGGAGCAGGATACTAGACCTTCCACTGTCAGAGGTAATATTCTAGTTTCTTCTATTTTATCTTCGATTCTTTTCAATATGGGTGCTAGACATAGATTTATATCTGTGCCCATTTTGGAGAGCCTTGGGCTCTGTGTTTCTACTTCTTCTGATATTATGATTCTAGACACTCCGTTGGGGACTAGAACGAATAGTGCGTGTCAGTGTAGGGATTTCCCCCATCGGACATACCGCTTATAGCTTTTCAGAGCAGGTATGGTCCATATGAGTACTTGGTCATGCCGTTCGGACTCACGAACACAGAAGCAGTTTTCATGGCTCTGATGAATCGTGTGTTCCATTCTTATCTGGATTCTTTTGTTGTAGTCTTCGTGGATGATATATTGGTGTACTCTCACACTCGACACGACCATGCCACCCATATTGAGATCGTATTGAGTACACTGAGAGAGCATCAACTATATGCTAAGCTCTCAAAGTGCCACTTTTGGATGGACCATATACACTTCTTGGGTCATATCATCTCAGAGGCAGGAGTTGCAGTATACCTATAGAAATTGAGTGTAGTAGTTTCCTAGGATCATCCTAAGAACGTGTTTTAAATATGGAGTTTCTTGTGGCTGGCTGGTTACTACAGGCATTTTATACAGTACTTCTCCCGCTTAGTAGTGACGTTGATGGGTTTGAAAAAGAAGGGTCTGAAGTTTTTTTGGTCAGAATCTTGCGAGACAGCCTTTCAGGAGCTAAAGGGAAATTTGAAATCCGCACGAGTCATGATACTTCCAGAGCAAGGGAAGAGAAATATAGTTTACTGTGATGCATCAGGTATTGGGAAGGAAGCAGTGTTGATGTAGGGTGGTCGAGTAGTTGCGTACGGGTCTCGGTAGTTGAGGCCACATGAGAAGAATTTCCCAACGTATGATCTCGAGTTGGTTGAAGTAGTTCATGCGTTACGTTTTTGGAGAAAATATCTCTTGGGGGAATGTTTTGTGGTGTGTACCAACCACAAAAGTCTCATGTATATGTTTACCCAGCATGACTTGAATTTGAGACAGCAAAGGAGGGTTGAATACCTTCAGTCCTTCGACTTTGAGATTACATATGCACCTGGTAAGCGCAACGTAGTAGCTGATGGACTGAGTAGGAGGACTCAGATACAGGCAGTGCAGGAGGCTACTGGTGAGTGGCAACTTATGGATTTGTTCTCTGATATGCATTTGGAGGTGCACGAAAATCAGGGGAAAACCTATTCGTCATCATTAGCTGTGACTTCTACCCTCCTGGATAGAGTGAGGATGAGACAACTATCAGATCCTACATGCCTAGTTCTATAGGAGTCGGTGGCAAGTGTGGACCCTCCTCCCGGTTGGACGATAGGTGATGACGAGGAACTGCATGTCCATGGAAGAGTGTGGGTTCCAGGGGATATACATGAGGAGATGATGCGGGAGTTTCATACTACATCTTGGGCAGTTCATCCCAGAGTTACCAAAATGTACCGTGACTTTAGACATCATTATTGGTGGCTGGGTATAAAACGGGAGGTAGCTGGTTTTGTTGCAAGATGTTCCACCTATCAGCAGGTAAAGGCAGAGTATCATAGTCCAGTTAGACTGTTACAATAGTTACCCATTCTATAGTGGAAATGGGATGATGTCGCGATGGATTTTGTGACCGGGTTGCCGATGTCACCTCGAGGCAATGATTCCATATGGGTTTTTGTGGACAGACTTATGAAGGTAGCTCACTTTTTTTCGATCAAGGAGACCTTCACTGTAGATGAGCTCAGAAGGTTGTATATCTGAGAGGTCATACATCTTCATTGTATCCCTTGTTCTATCATTTCAGATAGGGACACCTACATTACATCTCGTTTCTGGCAGAGTTTTCAGAGTGAACTGGGTACACAGGTTCTTTTGAGCACAGCTTAACACCCTCAGACCGATGGCTAGTCAGAGCGTACTATATAGGTGCTTGAGTACATGTTGTGTGCATACATCCTAGACTTTTGGGGCTCTTGGGAGAAGCACATAACCCTGGTCGGGTTTGCCTACAACAATAGTTTTTAGTAAACTATTGAGATGACACCTTATGAGGCTTTATATGGTAGGCCACGCCCATCACCTTTGTGCTGGTTGGAGGTAGGTGATGCAGCTTTACTGGGACCATGTCTTGTGAAGGAGACTTCAGAGTAGGTCCAGTTGATACAAAAGCAGATGGGTACTGCACAGTCTCGTCAGAATTCTTATGCAGATCACTGCAGACGACCCGTGGTGTTCATGGTCGGGGATTAGGTTTTCTTGCGTGTTTCACCGAGGTTGGGACACAGGTGGATCATGAGACAGGGTAAACTTTCACCGAGGTATGTGGGGCTGTTTGAGATTCTGGAGAGAGTCTGGTCGGTTGCCTATCGGTTGTAGTTACCATAGATGTATCGGGCCATGCACAATGTCTTCCATGTATCTTAGTTGCACTGTTATCATTCAAACCCGTCTCACGTATTTCCTCCTGAGGAGGTTGAGCTTCAGGTCACTGCATACATTGAGGACCATCCGATTCATATTGTTGATAGGATCACGAAGGATCTCTGAGGCCGTTCAGTTCCTCTCGTACGGGTGCTACGGATGAATGACCGAGTGCAGGACGTAACCTGAGAGCGGGTGACCGACGTATGTGCTTAGTGGCCGGAGTTGTTCTAAGATTTATCTTCACCACCCTTGGAAGGTAGATTTGGGGATGAATTGCTTTAAGGGGGAAAGTTTGTAAAAACCCAGTTCTTATTCTTGAGGTATGGGTTTCTTCTTTTCCTTTTTCCATAGGTGTTTTTTAGAAAATAAGGAAAATGGGGGAAAATCCCATATTTTGTGGGTACGCGCTGTGTACTTTTCCACACAACGTGTACTTTGTCCATGTGGGATGAGTACACAGGGTGTGTAGCCCTGTCAGTGATGAAAGGTGTAAAATCTAACTACACGCCGTGTAGTGGGTATTTACATGCCATGTAGTCAATCAGTAGGTGAATAGTAAGGCAGTGAAGGAATCTTCCAGCTGAGCGACAGTACATGCCGTGTACTAAGGTATTACACGATGTGTACTCATGTCGAAAGATGAACAGTGCCGCACTGGCGAGAAGCCTATAGTGGAATAGATTAAAAAACAAAAGTGCACATCATGTACATTAGAGTACACGCCGTGTAGTTTGTTTTTTTCTCTTAAAACCAGAAGTAGCGTCTTCATTTGGTGGAGGAGGCGTTTGGGTTCGTTTTGGAGCTCAAGAGGAGGCCGGAGCTTTGGAGATCTCCCACTCGCACACTGGGAATTCGATTCCATATCTATTAGTCATGTTGGGAACACACAGATAATCCCTCCCTTCTTCTTGAGTAGTTCTTACCAATTATTTCCCGAGTAGAAGATATTTAGTTTTGAACATGTTGTTTTTTTCCCAGATCTACGTCGTTCTAGGGCGTTTTTGGAAGCGTCGTTCACATATACTAATCATAGGCAATTGAGGTAGGTGTTCTAGTGTTTATTTCCAACCTTCATGTCATTTTTGAGCACCTTTCTGATATGCGCTCATGGTTGGGGTGTCTTATGGATAAGGCCTTGAAGAATTAAATACCTAGAATTATATAGGTAATTAAATGACTATGTACAACTGATGTTTGGGATCATTGTTTGGATCCATGACCACCCCGGGGGTGCGTTCCACTGTTTATCCATTTAGCCAGGTTACCCTAGTGTATACCATAAATTTTTGCATGCTTTAAATTGCCTTGAGATGAATTGAATATAAATAGATTTCTTATATGTTGGGCTTGGCCCGGTTACTTGTTTAGCCTGAATTTAGTGTTTTGTTTAGCCTATGGGCAGTGTTAGTTAGCCTGAGGGTAACTCTTCTCATTCTTGTGGGAAGTAGATTTTGTGCCTGTGTACGACACCTCGTACTCCTGTGGGCATTATTTGATATGCCTATGGGCAGACACCTATGGGTTTTGATTCTGTTTACCTGAGGGTAAGGTTTTGCATGTCTGGGGACACCGACTGTTTACTTAGAACATTCACTATGGTGATTTCTTACATTAAATAGTTAAATATATATTTAAATGGAAATATAACTGGTAGAGTTTGTTACTATTTAGTACTTCTTAGTTTGTTCCACTTTTCTACTACACATTGTTGTTGCATATTTTCACTCATAGTTGGGAATGATCCTTTGGTGGTTTCCTACTGGGATTTATTTCTCACACCCTTTTTGGGTCATGTCTTCATCCCAAACAGCCTGTATTGTTGTAGGTGTAGATAAGGTAAAGACCCCTATATAGGTACATGATTGTAGCAAAGGGGTAGGAGAGCATGGGACCAAGCTTAGGCTTGCGATGCTACTGTGTTCTGTTTACTCTACTTTGTTTCATTTGGCTGTACCTTGTACTTTGAGTTGTGTTGTATTGTATTGTAGTGTATCCTATTCTGGCTTCTTTCATAGAATAGTGACATTCTGCATCGTTATATATATGACTACTGGTTCTCTTTTTCTTTAGTTGTCCATTTCAGGTGTATATTGTTTACTGATTCCACCGTTGTATGTTATTTATCTTTTCCGCTATGCTACACTTTGACAAATGAGGGAATAGTTTCCCCACTATCAGTCCTTGGCCCTTGCTGATAGTCAACAGCCTCTGGTGTTTGGGGAAATGTGCTTGAAGTCAGGTGACCAACCGGGTTCGGGGCACCCGTTGAGTGGCACCCGGATCCGGGACGTTACATCTACAACTAGGGAGAACCCCTATATTATCTTCAATCCCACACTACATATCTCTTATTATCTTATTATATTGGAATGAAAAATTTTACATTATTTTAAGGGTCTCCGGTCTTGGTGTAAACTTAAATACACTAGGGAAAATAGTATATGTTGGTACACATCACAAAAACATAATCCACCATTAGATTGGGTTTAACCAATAAACTACCAAAAAGTGGATAGTGTAACCATGTAACCACTCAGGGGATGAAATATGAATAATTTCTTCTCTATTTGACATTTTTATTTTATTTTTTCTTGAATAAAATCTAATATGTCTTTTGTTTTATTTTATTGGATGAAGAAAGTTTCATTTTAGAGCTCAAATCCTTCCACTAGATCAAATAAAAAGGTTGTATTTCTATATAAAATTATATTCTTCATTTCATTTAGTTATATTTTTTTTCATTAAATTAGGGAAAAAAATCAAGTTTGTATCATTTTCAATTTCATTTAGGTTTTAAGTGTGCGTTTCTTATCATTATATTTCTTTTTGAATAACTATTGTTTACTATTTTAACCGCTTTAATGGGTTATGTTTTTGAGTTAACTAAGAGTCATGGGTAATTTTTAAAACCAAGAATCCTTGATTAAAAATAATTTTGATGATTCATAATTAGAAAATATCTAATTATACCATAATTTAACATACATGCACTAGATCACAAAACATAATTTTTTTAAATCACTTGTTAAAAAACTAAAATTTCAAAGAATCATTATTTAAAAACGAATTAAATAAGTTCATTTATATTAGATTTTATAGATTTATTGGGATAAAAATAGATTTCTCTCAATATTTCCAATTCACAGTTTGTGTCTGTGTGTGTGTGTGAAAAATCAAAATCTATAATATGATTAAATAACAACTTGAGATCCAGTTATCCAAATTTTTCATACATGTATCTATTATCATAAATAACCTCAGGGTATTCCTATTATTTGGAATGTCATAATTCCAGATATGTTATGAAAAATTATTAATTAATTTATGTGAACATGAAGTGAATTAATAAAATTGTGAGTAAATTCTTGGTCATATATAGATATATAATTGATGGGGGATATTGAACATGAATGAACAAGTGGAAAATGAATTTATCTAATAAATTATGTAGTGATGAATCAGTGTTCATGAAATTGGGATGTGATATGATATAATTTAATAAAAGGGAACTAACAAAGTAATTTCTTATTGACATTATGGTTTATGTAAATATTTAAAATCAAAGCGTTCATTGGATAAGTATTTAACAATGTATTATATGGATTCTTATTGTTTAATCTAGTTGATAGACATCCCATTAAAATAATAAATAATTAATTTGTGGGGGAGTGATTCATCTATAATTTTTTATATTTTATCATATATTTTCCTTATAAATTAATAATATTTTGCCCCAAAATATAGAAAAGAGGTTTGGTTTAGTTTTATACTGAAATAGGGGAGCCTAATATAATAATGTATTAAAACATGAACTTTACTGTATTTATTAATATATTATGCGTTGAGAGATAAATGGTAAGCCTAAAAAACATTTGTGTGCTTCCTTTTGTAGAGACACAGAATTTATAAAAAAATTCCTCAACCCTAGCTAATCAATATCTAATCCCAATGAACTACCATGGAAGGTTATCTAACATCAGATTTGGGACTATCCTAAGAAAGCAAGACTATAGGCTACGAGTAGGGCCATCCCATGGATTTTTTTTCAACTGTAATTCGGATCTTGTGGGTTGTTATACTCCATATATATGTCTAACATTACCAATGAATATAGATTTTTTTATATAATATCTTATTTAGAAGCGATCATCCTAAGAGGGAAATGAAATATGAGAGTCAAAATCATTCATTTTATTATTAACACCATAGGGTTCCACTATTCTTATTCCCCCATGAGCCTCTACTTCTGATATGTGTGCCACACCCATGGAATTTTTTATCACCCACTAACATAATGTAAAAACTCAATCCAATTAATTCTTATCCTTGTAATTTGTTTTCCATCATCCCTAATAATACATTACCTCTCTACACAACATGTGATCTTTTCCCAACATATCTTTATGATTCAATGAAATATTGGTTTCTATGAAGCCTAACCTTTTCCATGAGACCCATCATCAATATATACCCAGGATGCAGTGAATTATCCATCATAGCCCCAATGTATTGTGAAGTACCAAAACATAATTTATTGTCCACAAAAAATCATTATCCCATATTACACTCACTCAATTCTAGAACATCATATCCATTAGTTCCATGTAATTTTATATGGTCTCATTCCATTAACACTGTGGATAGAGAATATTTCCATTTAAACTACCTGTCCATATTTGTTAACAAACTAGAAATATTTCTATTTTTTCTTATTGTGTTAAAATAAAATAAAATGAATCATGGTTAGGGAATAAAAATATCCATGAGTAAGAATCAATAATGTGATGCATTGGTGAATCTCACCATTTGGATTATTCTATGTGAGGGGCATCTTGTATAATAAGGATTCTCAAAGGTGGTTTCCAATTCCTATAAAATGGTGATGAAGTTTCCTGGGTCTAGTTTCCTCTTAATATATATTCCCTAGTATCACTCGGAAGATCGTAATGATTTCAGAATATTGGATTCATTTCAATTACAGTTAACCTTTGAAATTTATTTTATAGAGTTTTTGTATAGTAACTTATTTTAAATTACAAGTATCATATTTATTTTTCTTTCCTTATTCATAATCATGTTTCCACCACTATGGTTTTACAAATCCCTAATGTATGAGTATAAATGGAGGGATGTGATCCTTGGGTAATTCTTGATATTCCTAATTCATGTTCATGCATTTATTCAAATTTTTTATTCATATTAATTTTGGGTGGTGAGAATTCAAAGGTTTTGGTTTGTGATTTTCACAATTAACACCTTGAGTGATCGACTCCACTCTATTTTTTCAATTTATTTTCACTATCCCTTATTTGGGAAAACACATTATAAAATAGAGTTTTGTTAGTCAAGTGATAAAGGACATATAATGGAGATGGATTATTATAAGTTTTTATACTCTTGATTGAGTAGTTCATGTAGTACCTTTCATTATAGAGGATTTGGGGGTTAATATACATTAAAGATATTAAATTTATGTTTAAACCCAAATAATTTTAATAAAGGGGAGTAATAATTTAATGATATTGATTAGCATATTAAAAATAATTCAAATAATTAAATAATACATTGAAGGAATACATAGTAACAGTAGGATCATTCCATTTTCAAGCTAAGATTCCAGAATTTCATTCCATCATTTTATTTTATATTCATTCACTTTATAACCAAACCCCCATATTTATTTTTCCTAAAAAATATTATTAACTTTAAGAACATAAATAAGTGTAGAATAAGTGAGTAAATAGAAAAATATCCTTAAGATAGAACCTATATGTTTCACTATGCTTCACTCCATTGTATTTTATAACTTTGTATTTATTTGAGGCTAATGATTATCCATCAATCATGTATTACTCCATTTACATGATGTGAGACATTTTTAATAAACTGATTTTCTTATATTTTGTAAACCAATTTTTCTATGGGGTATATGGTGTAACGAATTCATGATGAATACCATGCCATTGAGATGTGGTTTAAATTTTCTACTTGTGAATCCAACACCATTATCTATTTATATCATATTTAAGGAGAAACCACACTACTTGTATATAATTATTTTCAAATTATTAATTATCATCATGGAATTTGAATTTTTCATCACAAACATAATTCATGTAATTCAATTTTAATTCATCAATAAAAGAAATAAAATATTTATCTCTGTTAGTTTATTTCTTCCTTATAGGCTTGAAATCATAGGAAAAAATGAGCTCTAATGGGTGATAAGTTTGAATATCCAGTTTATTGTGTGAATAAATAACAATAGTCCATATTTTCCATGTAAGGAACATTCAATTTCATTATCTCTTCAGTGTAGGTACATCACGAACATTCCTTCCTTGGGTAGGATTGGTCATATTTTTTTGACCAATGTGACCATGTATTCTATGTAGTAATTAATTTTATTTGTTAATTCTCATATAAAAAGAGTTTTTAGCATCACCAACTTAAAAAAGATACAATATTCCTTATATACTCAGTAATACCACATTAGTGTTTTGACCTATTTACCAAGTAGTTAACCTTTTGAAGAAAACTTGTTTCACTTCGTCATAATGTCGATACACACTTAATATGTTGTGTTTCAAACCATCAATAATTAATGTATTCTTTGACTTCAACATGTCATTTCTAATGTCATATTATCCAACATTTCTTATCTCAAGTGAAATATCATTTAAAAATGTCGTTAATCCATCCTTTAACTTCTCAATATCCTTCAAGAACATGAAATATACTATTATATATGAAGATCATCAACTATACATGATCCATTGATATTAATTTAACGATACTTAAAGTGCCACATGAAAAATCAATACCTTATCATTTCTTTTCTTTATTCTTGTAACACTTTTGAGTATAAAAATTCATACTCAGCTTGGAAGGAAGTATAGTGAGACATTCATTAGAATGGTGACCCCATTGGACACACCTTTCACAAACTTCCTACAAAATTTGTAATTTTTTTCAACCTTATGGTTTTTTTATAATTTTGTGAACTTTTTTTGGGAGGGTTGAATCACACATAAAACAATACCTACCATAATATCTATGTTTTTAATGATATTGGTAATTAAACCAAAATATCTTTATCATATTCCTAAAGACACTATAATGCCAACAATAGCTAAAAAATGAGTACCTTCTCTTGAAAATTTTATATTGACTAGTAGTAGACAAGTTTTATACTTTTATCTATTGAACATCAATTATGGAACCTTTATCTAATAAAATTATGATATACTTGAAATTATTTATTATTAATTCTAGTATTCTTTATCAAATTTTATGACTCGCCATTTCTAGTAGATTTATCTTTCAATATATCATTCTTAGAATTTTGAAATATCTAAGAATTGTTTGTATGTTTCATAAAGTTGACATTCTCCAATTTTACCATTTTGTTTTATTTTTTAATCGAATTTTTTATTGATATATATATATCGTATTGAATAAAATTATAAAATATATATTTGAAATTTCCTAATTTATTCTACACTTTAATGAATTTATTTTGAACAACATTAAGCTCTTTTTCATTTTCATTATACTTCTCCTCAATTCAAAAATTTTACTTATCCTCTTATATGAGTAACTTATTATGGATATCAATCTTATTTATCAACCAAGAATCTGTTTCTGAATGTAATGTTCCCTTATTTCATGATGAATTTCAATATTTATTCATATTCATTATCTATTTATATTATTTTATAATAATTAAAAACATTCCTTAATATATTGTTTTATCTTGAAGTCCATTTATGTTCCATCCTCACTTACATTATTATTTGTCTCATCATAATTGAAATCTTACTCATTTAGGTTTTCAATCAGAAACTCCTCACTAACTTCAATGTAATCCAAAACATTCTCTTTATTCTCACTGCAATAAACATATTAAATCATAAATATGAATGTTCTCTTATTTAGATTAGATATATATTTACCTTTAACCTTCTAAGATAACATAATAAAATTGAATTTTGAATATTTATTAAGTAACGAACTCCTCAACTTCTCTTCATCATATTTATAATATTCCTCTTTAATCATATTTTGAAAATTTTCATTGAAATGTCCAATAACTCCACCCAGAAATAATTTTATTGGGATAATCCAACAGTAATTTCATTTTCCACTTCTCACACTACATAATGTGAATGATATGAGTTTTTTCATTGTCATTTCAAAATAATATTATTTATCAGAATCATATTCATATTAAACATCCTATTTATTTATCTTCTCATACATAAAAGATTTGATAGATATTGTAACACACCCATTTTTTATTTTTCAATAAATGATTATAATGATGGAATTTTTATTATTTTAATACATGAAATTTAGAAAATTATGAGAATCCTGAAGGATAAAAGGTTTAGGAATGGTTAGGGGAAATCAGGCAAGTCAACTATGCACCATTTGAAGGTTTAGACAATGGGTTCAACGTGGTTAGAGCATAGTTTTAGAGACCATGAAATATAACTATATATCCTTTTTACTTAACCTGAAATTTTATTCTTCATATCCTAACTTTTAAGACCCTTCATAATCAATTTTTGTACAATTATAGTGATGTGGTTTAGTTTACCTTAAGGTGACAAAATAAATTTAATTATTCATTTATGTTTTTTTTCTATTTTTTTCATATAAAAAAAGATGTATATCTGAAATATCATATATAGTTAATCAAATTGTTGATATTTTATATTATTAAAAATACATTATGAAAATTTATGATGAATTTGTAATTTGAAAATCATGTGTTAATTATATAAATCGCTGGAGGGTGTGGACGTGTAAAGGAGATTATAGGCATGGGTGTGTTATTATGTGTTGTACTGGCATGCGATAAAGTGTGGTGTATATTGGGAACATAGATTGGCCCCTGGATACATGGGTAGAACCAAAAAAATATCAATTGGGCCTTATGATTTCAGGTGATCTCTTATCTTTCTTTTGAGATTTCTAATAATTAAGCCATTATTCTATCATGAACGTAGGACTTTTGGTCTTTTAAAATATATTATAGGAGTCCCAGTGGATATTTTATAATTCAAGTAGGGATGGATGAGGTATGGTAAACTCGTGTACCTAGGTGTTTTAATGGTTTTAGTTTGTTGCCCCTTTAATAATAAATGATTACTATTAAAATACATTGGATAAATGAAGGAAACACTTTGTATCTTTGTAAAACCCAAAAAAATTAAGGTATGAATCCCTTAAAATATTTCTAAACCTCATTTATTTTTCTTGTCTATAACAATTTCGAGTAATGACCCAAGAAATTTAGTGGGTTTAAAAAACCTAAGGGGGATATAGTAGAAATTTTCAACATCAGTTTGGTGATTGTAGTGAAACAGTTAAGCGTCATTGTTTGTCGCCTCCCATAGGATGGATCATTGCAAGGGGATAATGTAGGTTGAACATTTTGTATTTTAGGAAGATTATAATAACATTCCTTAAATAGGTTCTTATTTTGAATAAGGTCCATACTGTGAATTTATCATCATAGATAGGTGGATCTTAGCAAATACAAGGATAGGTTGTGACCCATATGGATATTTCATGACCCTTCTGTTGGGTGTTTTTTGTAATGATTATATTGGTTATAACATTAGGGGATCTCTTCTTCTCCAGCATGAAATGCCCCTAAAAATTTTCTTTTGAGATCAACCCCTATTTTAAGTGATATATATCTCATTCTATGATGTAATCACCTGGCGTTTGATCCAAGAGATAGCTAGTGGCAAGACTACCACTCTTATCTCACCCTTCCTTTCATTTCTCCAATGCATTGTAATCTCATTCCACTTTTATTTTTTTTATTATCTAAAGGTTTTCATCTGATTCATCATTTTCTATTTCTTTTAGCTTAAACCATTAGTCAATACTCTATGTATTGGATTCTCTTAACATTAGGTAGGTGGTTCTTGAAATGTATCTAATATATTTATTGATTATTATATTCGTGTGATGTGTAGTCACATTCACCAAAAATGTTCTTGAACGACAACTATAAATAAATACAATTCCCCACTTCATTAAAATAATTAAACTCTCCCACTGGTCATAATTAGTATTTTAGTGAGTATAGAACAACAACCTTGATTGTTTATTGAGGTGACCCAAGGGGTTCCTGAACAAATTATGATTATGTACACATGTGTGGATTTTTAGGATGTAACCTAGGATGTATTGATATAACCTGAGGTGTGATGATATTATAATCTAGTAAATTAAACTGATTCCCTGATATTATAATTGTGAATGAATTAAATATTTAAAATGATAGGAGATACTTAGTGATTTTGGGGTACCTTAGACTACCTCCCTTAAATTAATTAATTATGATGATGGGGTTATATGGTTTACATCCCTTGAATCCTATAGGTTTTTAAGATCATGGTTTTTAGGGATTTACTCCCTTGGATACTATGGTGTTTGTTGCATATGGATTTTTGGGATTACCCACCTTAGATCCTATAGTGTATATTGGTGATGTATATCATTGATTACCTCCCTTGAATCTAATGTTTCATGATGGCAATGGATGTTGGCATTACCTAAGAAATAACGAATGATTCTTGATGGAAATTAATACTTGATATTACCTCCCTCTAAATTGATGATTCTTTTTTATGATAGATTCTAGGGATTAAGTCCCTTGGATATAGATATGATGATGGTTATACGATGTCAGGGATTTCCCTGATAGGATCAAACGGTGTTTGGTGATTATGTGATTCCATGTATTATTTCATAGGATCTAAAAATATTTGTGTCCTTGACTGAGATCATTATCATAGGCATTAAACACTTTCTAAATAAGGTATGTTTGATCTAATGTTTCACCTTGGAACCCAAGGATAAATGATGTTTACTTATTATGTTTCTCATTTTTTATTATGCACATCAGCAAGAACTATTACTCAGACTAGTCATGTTTATAGGCATCATCAATGGTGGCCTACTAAGTTTTACTCACACACTATTTGGTCCACTATTTTTACCTGAGTAGACTTCATGGTTACAAGAGAAGATAATAGTATGTGCCATATAAGAGAGAGTTAACTTGTTTATCTAGCAAGTGGTATGGGAGATGGGACCATGTTATGACTTGAGACTAGTTTTTTAGTATTTACAAGTTTCTATTTTTTTCATTTTATGTATATTAGTGTTATGATCCACCTTGGTGGGTTCCTCTAGTAATTATTACTTTTCTAGTATGCGTATATTTCATTTTGATATTTCCGGATTTCTATTTGTTTATTGGTACTTTTTTTATGTTTATTCCCTTTATTCACTTAATTTAGGATATTGATATTATTTATGATATTATTTTACTCTAATATGTGGGTGTTTTATCTCTACCATATCACCCCAAATACTCACTTCTAGTTAGTATCCTATGGATTATGGGGATGTGCACCTAAGGTATAGTGAATCCACTAGTCTGGTTTCTATAGAGTAAAATTGTCTGGGAACATCATAATTTTGTATCAAAGAATTATTTTCATTTTTTCTATTTGGGGAAGGTAGAAAATAGATAATTCATTCCCATAACTTGGTACATAACTCAAGCATAGGAGCATCTAACCCATGTATGAGGAAACTTTTTAAGTAACTAGGGATGGTTTTTTTATTTTCCATCTTTATAGTTGTTTTAATTCACCTAGAGTGATATATTGAGTTGTGAATTTAGGATTTATAGGATTTTATATATTCTATAGAATATAAATTGATTGTGTGTCGATGAATCATATATTTATCATAATATTCTCATGTCATTTGTGTGATTTTTTGTAATTTGTTACATAAATACAATACCATGGTCAGTTATTTAATGTGTCTACATCAACATATATGAAAATTTTTCCATATAAATTGATAGCCCCATATTATTTAACTAATTAATTAAATTATAAGAAATTTAAATTATCATTTCTAAATATAGTTATGTAATAGTATCAGTTATATATAATTCCAATTACATCTTATAAAGTGATTTCATCTGTAACTCAAAATAGAAATTTTATTTACTTGAGCCTTGGTTATGGAATGCTTATTGAAAAATAAATAAAATGAAATTTAATGGATCATATATGTAAGTGAATTAACCTTGAGAAAGGGTGGACAAGCCTAGGTAGGGAGCTCAGGGTTACGAGAACATCATGATCTAGGATGTAAAGTTTAATGGGATTAACTTCCTATTATTTATTTCTATAAAATGTGATATTTAAAATTTTATAATGATGTAATCTAAGGCATGTGTTAGGAATTATAGAATTATTCATCCATGATAACACCTAAAAGAGAACCAGAGTTGTAGAAATGAGAATTCCCCACCGGTGATAGGACCATATCCTTCTATACCTCCTTGTTTAGTGATGGATGGTTAGCTCTAAGAGAGCTTGATGACTGTTTTATAGTTTTTGGAGAGAGAGGATCCTTGAAATAAAATTACAATTTCTAATTTGGATTAGATGTTTTATATGTATCATCCTATATTATTCACTGGGGAGGGTGGTTCCTATATATAAAATTTGATGATAGAGTCCATGCAGATGACTATTGACCTTCTTGAGATACCCTAGGAAAGAAGGGTGAAGAAATTCACTTATATGAATTGATATCCTATAATGATTTGGTGGGATATTCTATTCTAAGAATATAAATAAGTGGGAATATCCTATGAATTTTTCTAGAAATATTTATTTAATCATTTATTCTTAAAGATCATGAGAGAAGATAGGGATTTGGAATTTATGAATCTTATATGGGAAGGTATATCAGTGATGGGTTGTGTCAATAATTCAGGAATTTACAGCATTTATCATTGATTCTGACAAGAGATGAGATAGGTAAATCAATACACTTCGAGTTTTTCTTGAGGTATGAATTCTGATTTTATGTGAATTTGTTTTTCTATCCATATTTTTTAGTGGTTATGAATAATGAACTTTCTATTGAGAGGAATCTGATGGAATGTAAAGGATTGGGGTAAGTGGGTTTTGTTGGTTGAAATAGTATTGCATCTCCATCTATCTGGATAGTTCATTTAGATAGTTCATGCTAGGGTGGTAGTGGATAGGGTACCTAGGGTAGAAGTTTTTTAATTCTCCTAAGGTAGGTAGTTCCCTTTAGTTCCTCTGGTGTGGCTACATTAGACACCTTTTAGCTCATTATGATCAATGGATTGTAGATTTTAGACCATCTAGAAGAATAGGAAACCTATAGAGATTATGTAGGATTTCCTACTCGTTTATCAGTGACCAAAGATCCAGATAACCAATGGGTTACAGAGTGGTATTAGCTTCACCATAGCAGGTGGGAAGATGAATCTCTACCAACCATACTAGCCGAGTTAATGGGTATGGTGTCTAGGGGAAAGAGAAGCTATGAGTGCATAGTGGTTATTCATAGGGTAACAAATATAATTTTAGAACTAATGTACAAGAAAAATTATATACCATTTATCCTACACTTATTGATCAAGATGATGGAACTTCTAGTGTACAAGATACGATTTTAGTGGCTTCTACTCTAGCTTTTACGTTGTTTGACATAGGAGAATCTCACATTTTTATATCGTCTCATTTAATGGTTGCCTTATAAATATCCATATAGTGATTTTATAGAGTTATAGTGATCTAAAATCTAATAGTTGTGTGGTTAAAGAGTATTTACCGATCTAGGTAATCCCCTATAAATATTTTTATATTTACATTTTTTTGAAGTAACTTCATATTAGAGAAGATCAGCTTCGATATTATACATGGTTTGGACTTGTTTGTACCATATCAATCCCAAATTGACTACTATAGTAGATAAATATCTTTCACATTTCCCAATGGTAGTAGTTATTTTCATGTTAGAGAATGATATTTATAGGTGGGTTGTACAGGACATGAGTAAAAACAACTAGGTGGTGTTACAACCCATGTTTCTTGTATGGTTTTGGATGACGGGTGTTATAATATATATACTTTACTCTAGTTTTTTGATTATTTCTATGACGTTTGACACAAGTATTTATTAGGGTTTCCACCCAAAAGATAATTTGAGTTTATATTGAGTATATATCATGTGAAAAACTTATATCCACAACACCTTATAGGATGGATTCTATTGAGTTATGCATGTTGAAGTTTTAGTTATAGGACTTTGAGACCAAGGGAATTATATAGATAATTAAATATCCTTGGGGTTCTCTAGCCCAATTCTTTAAGAATGTGGATGTCCCATTGAGGATATATTTGGGCATCGTAATCTAAACCAAGTGAGGGTGAAGAACTGGTATCCATTTTCACATATCGATAGTTTGTTAGATCCGCTTAGGGGAGACAGAGTATTCCTTAAGATTCAATTGAGATTAGTTTATCACCAGCTGAGCATGCGACCTTAAAATATATCTCACACTAATTTTTTAGATTGTGTATGGTCAATATTAGTATTTTTTGCTACTTTTTGGTCTTCCAAATTCACTAATAGTATTCATCAACCAAATGAGTAGTTTATTCCACTGATATCTAGAAACATTTGTGTTCATTTTTATTGATGATATTATAAAATACTCAAATTCAAGGTATGATGACACACAAAATATAGAGATCATTTGGGGTACACTTTAGGAAAATCATCTATATTCCAAGATCTATAAGTTTCACTATTGGATCAACCATCTTTACTTATTGGGGAACATTACATCTAAGGATGGACTATCAACAGACCCCATGAAGGTCAAAGCCATTGTTTCTCTGGATCAACCAATGAATATTTTTAATATCATAGCTTTTTCCACTGAATAATTATTATCAAGGACTTCTCCCATTTCTCAGCATCAATGGCAGGCATTACCAAGAAATGAATGATGTTTATTTATTCGGATGCTTGTGTGAGTAGTTTTCAAGAGTTAAAGAGAATATGGACTACATCATTGATCCTAACATTACCAAATCAAGGTAGGGAGTATATCATGTACAATGATGAGTTAGGGGTTGGAATGTGAACATCCTTGATGTATGAAGGTCATGTGGTCTCTTATGAGTCTAGGAAGTTGATACCACATGAATAAAATTACCTGACCCGTGACTTGGAGTTGGAAGCGGTGGTGCATGCCTCAAGCTTTTGGAGACATTGCCTTTTGTGTGAGGGTTTTTTATACTAACCATGAGATCCTTAAATGTATATTATTATAGTAGAACCTAAAACATTTGTAGAGAAGCTGGGTTGAGTAATTATAGTATTTTGATTTTAAGCTAGAATGAACCCCTTGAAAGGGAAATGTATTTTCAATCAAACCGATCTGGAAGACATGAGATAAAATAGTATAGTAGTCTATTAGTTAGTAGCAGTTTATAACCCGATTTGATGAGAAAAATTTAGATTTCTAGGATTAACATGGATAATAAACCATTATATCCTTATTAATTTCATTTTTACTCCTCTTTATAGTGAATAGGATCTAGCTATCAAATTAATATTTTCTTGATATGAGAGAAAGCATATATGGTGGGGAGACATATTAATAATAATCTCTTGACATGGAAAACATCCTTCATGTTTGAGGTCGTGTCCTACTTCTTATGAGAATGCATAAGGTACAAATGAGGGACTCACACACCTTTAAATCGGTAATACACCTAGGTTTGGCTAATATGTATCATGACATATTCTATCAGTACTAGTGGTTAGGGATGAAGAGAGATAGGGAATTTTTTTATTAAGTGGCGATCCACCTATCAGTTTGTAAAGACCAAGAACCAATGGCTCATTGGTATTCTACATTCATTTCCCATTCCCATGTTGAAATGGGATGGTGTGATTATATATTTCATGATTGGGTTACTAAGGATCCCCTAGTGGTAGTGACATGGTATGATTGATTGTGTACCGACTAAAAAAAGTGGCTCACTTTCTAATGATTAAGAAGACCTTATCAGTTGATGACATGGGTGAGATCTACATTTTATAGATAGATCAATTACATGGTATCACACGAAATATTATTTTTTATAGGGACACTCATTTAACATCTCATTTTTGGTAGGGAATGAATAAACTTCTTGGTATGCAGTTGAATATATGCACTACCTTTCTACAATAGAAAAATAAACTGTCCAATAATAATATTAAAACTTTAAATGAAATGTTGAGATCATGCATCCAAGACTTTTTTTTCATGGTAGAAAAAATTGGATCAAGTAGACTTTTCCTAAAATAATAATTATCATGATTTGATTTGAATGATTCCATTTTAAGGATTATATGTTAGGCCTTTTCAATCACCCTTGTATTGAGTAAAGGATGATATTATATGATTTTTAGACCAAGTCTCATATAGGATACCTAGAAGAATATTTAGTTGATTATGAGGCGATTTTGGGACTCCTAGAGTAGGAAAAGGAGATATACTAACCGAATATTTCATCTTCTTGAATTTTTAGTGGTTGACTGTACATTATTATGGTTTTCGCCAATGTTAGGATATCATCGTGTTGGGAGGTAGGGAAACATAGCTCCTATGAGGATGGTTTCTTCAAAGATAGTGGATAGGGTTGGTATATTAGAATACTAATTGGCTCTCCCATGGTCTTTATGTGTTAAGAACAATACATTCCATATATCATAGATTTAGAAATATTATCATGATCTATCTCATATGATTGATACCAATGATATTAAGCTTAAGGTTGATTCATTCATTGAGTAGAATATGGTATATATAGTGGATTGGTGTGATAAGACATTACACTAGAAGGTAGTTCTTATAGTACATGTTTGGTGGAAGCACATACATATCCAAGAAGATACATTGGAGTGGGAATGTGATATGTGGGCTTAATGTCCTGGATTATTCATCGATGAGGCCCAGGGACATGTGAGGTGAAACTGAAGGATGATATGTTATATGGTCAAAAGATTTTAAAGCCCCTAACTTTTATATGGCATGATACCATTAAACTTTTTATGAACCTCATGTATTTTTCTTACCTATAAGTGTTTCAAGACCTAATAGTGGAAAGGGAGTGGGATCAGGATACTTGAGGAGGGATGTATATGAAATTTTCAATTGTAGGTAGGTGGTCACAATATGGTGGTTTAGTGTCACACTATGAGGGCTGCTAAAGGCTGGCTTATATAATGAGTCTTAGGGATCAATATTGTGATGTATTCTAGGCATAGAAGAGGCCTTCACTGTAAATAGGATCATGCCCCAACCAAGGGTCATATTGTGACTTTACCAAGGCTTAGGGGAGGATATCAACCTAGATAAGATCACACTACAACCCATAAGTGTACACCGTTAACGTTGTGGTTGTAGTTTTGTTATTAATTGTTATGTGGGTTTAAACAATATGGTCTCTCTTCTTCTTCAACATGTGATGCCCCACCACATTTCTTCTTCAGCTCTTCCACTCTTCCAAGTGAGTCCCCATGAATTCCTCCATAGAATTTCATGTCCTTCAATATGATTGATATCTAGTGGTATATATAACACTACTATCCCCTCAATTATTAGTCATTTCAACTACTTTATAGTCTCACACCGCTTATGGATTTTTATCCCTATTTCATGGTTTTGATCTAATTTATCATTTCCCTTAAATTTTATATCATAGTAGTGGTTTATTCTTAATGAGTAGGCTTCTATTCACCTAAGGTAGATCATCCTTCAATTTTCCCACATGTTTTTTTGAATTTCCACATGCATGTGTTGTGAGGTCACACCGACCAAAAATGTTGTTGACCGAAAAATATAAATAAATAAATCAGTTCCCCTAATTCGTGAACCTAGACACTTAAATGGTTCATGGGTAGTCCATTGGTGATTGTATACCTAGAACCATTATTATTTAGAGGGATGGTGTGAGGGATGCATGAACTATTTATGACTGATTACACATGTGTGGATGAAATTGATGTAACCTTGGATCTAGTGAAATAACTTGATGTATGAATTATTTAATAATGAAATAATTAAATTTAATATCCCTTGTAAAAGAATTATGATTGAATTAAAAAAAAGTTAAAATAGAGAGGGATACATGGTGAATGTAGGATTTCATGGATTTCCACCCATTGATCCAATAATGATGATGATGAGATGTTAGGGATTACCTCCATTAGATCCTATAATATCTAATGGTGATGGGTTCCTAGGATTACCTCCCTTGAATCCTATGGTGTTTGATGTTAATGGATGCAAGGGATTACCTCCCATAGATCTAAGGATGTTAAATAGTAATGGATCTCAAAGATTTCATCTCTTGGATCAAATTATACTTCATGGTGTTAGATACACAAGATTACCTACCTTGTATATGATGGCTTATAGTGGTAATGGATGTCAGTGATTACCTCCCTCAGATTCAATAGTGCTTGATGGTGATGGATTATAGGTATTACCTAACTTGGATATAGTGATGATGATGGTTATATGAAGATATGGATTACCTCCCTGGGATTAATTGATGTTTATTTTATTATGTGATTCATGGGATTACCTCATAGGGTCTATAAGTAGGGTATTTCATGGGTTATAATGTTACCCAATACATCTTACACTATCCAAAGCTGGCATGGTTGATCCTGGGTGTCACCTTAAAACCTGGGGATCGATGATGTTTATTTATTTTGTTTTTATTATTTTATAATGAACATCAACATACACTATTACTAAAATTGGATACATTTAGATATTATGTTAGTGGTTTCTATTGAGTTTTACTCATACCCTTTTTGGGTTGTTGTTAATACATGGGCATACATTACATGATGAGGGCAAGGACCCTTTGACCGAGGGTTGCCTTGTTTAGTTGACATGTGGAGAGTGAGATAGAACCTGGCCAGGAATCATGACTATTTATATATTCCTTCCCAATTTTTCTCTTTTTTCATTTTTAGGATATTAGTGTTATGATTATCCTATAAGGTATCCTGTTGCATTTATAACTTCCCTAACATGTGTGTTTTTTATTTTGATATCACATTAGTATTGTTTTTTTAGTGGCACTTGTCATTATGTATGTTTTATCTTTTAACCTGATGTGTGATATTGATATTACTTACAATTTTATTATACTAGGATATGAGGGAATAGTCTATCCATTATACCACCCTAGAACCCCACATCTAGTCATCAGTATTTGGCCTATGGGGAGTTACACCTGAGGTCTAGTAACTCCATCGGTCTGGTTACTGTAGAGTGAATATAGTCAAGGATGTCACGCTCTCCCACTCATTTGGTCGTGTAACATGACACCAAGGGTAATAAATCCTCCCCTTTATTCTCTTCATTATCCATAATGAATGTTTTCATGGAGAGATTATAATATGTTTTCCACTTTGTTTCTTTTCTTTTTCTCCTTCTGTTATATTTCCCTCCTCTCCCTCGTGATGTTTTCCATTTAGGTTTCATGGGAAATATGATGGTTTTCCATGACAGATAAAAAAATCCCAATTTACATGGGGATTTTAGCATCTAAGGTTTATTCCCCTCACATCCAACGTAAATCCACCCTCAGTCGTTGAAGGTATTAAGGTTTTACTATATCTAAGTTGGTGATTCTATTATTTTCCATTCATTTGGTAAAACCAAGAATGCTTCAATATTATAAAATGTTTTCTTATATATTAAATGATATTTCATATTGTTTATAATTAATTTAAAGTAAATTTTCATGGTTTATTTATCAAATTGGACTGATGATAAAGGGGTTTATATATAAAACATATATAGAATTTTTTTACTTGTATTTTTATGCATTTTAGGTGTTTGAGGAATTCCTACCAAGGTTTTATTAATAAATTACTATGATTTGGTAAATAGAATTATTTATTTTGGATTATAGAGGATGAATATTTAGTTTTGGTGGATTTTTTAAGTTATAAAGGTGTGTTTGGCCTAAATACGGCTAGTTCACTTTTTCGACATAATCAATTAGTTCTTGTCCCTTTCTGTATAAAAATTATATATGTATTAATAAAATGTTTTTGGAGATTATATTAACATATTATTTAAGGAATTATAGTATTGATTCTTTAAAAGGAATAATGGCTAAAGTATTGGTTAGCTTACTTTAATTGGTTATCACTTGGGCCACCGCGTATATTTTGTGTGTCTACATTATAAATGAATTGTTGTTTTCATTTCATATTGTGGGTTGATTCTTAGATGTTGGACAATAGGGGTGATCCCACATAGCATGATTTATTGGTTTATAATCTTTGTTATCTTGAAAACTTTATAAGGAACGATCACTACGGGAAACAGTGGTATTTGCGAAGGGGAAGGGTCCCATCACAAATAGTTCATCAAGAGCTACTATTTGCGACGAGACCCTATTCCCATCCCAAATTGTACATTGGATGAACTTATTTCTGATGAGAATACTTATCCCGTCGCAAAAGGATTTGGAATGAGATATGCCCCAACCCTTGAAAACCGTATTTGCGATGGGTGGTTACACCAATTGCAAATTGTATCCCAGGTTTTTAGTATTTGTGATGGGAGGTTTCTCGTATTGCAAATATTGTCTTGTGGTTTTTAGTATTTGCGACGAGATTTTACTCCCGTTGCAAATAGTATGTCAGCAGGAAAGTATTTGTGATGTTTCCCATTGCAAATACATTTTTAATCACTGACCTAAATTTTTAGAGGGATTAACATTTGCGACGAGAATCCCTTCACAAATTATCTACCCTATATATACCCCCATCTGATTTTTTCCAATTTCACTATTCTCATATCTCCTCTCTCCTTCTCTCCTCCCATATTTTTCTCTTCAGTTTTTTCAAAGTTTTAAATTTTACATTGGTGCAATTTTCAATGCTTGCATCCAGTGAAAGATCCTGTTTTAAGGTATTTATTTATTGATTTTGTTTCTTTGTTGATTCATTTTATTTTAAATTAGTAATTATTATTATTAATTTATAATAAATTAATTAGAATTAGAATTAGATAGTTTTATTTTGAATTATTTATTTTTAAAAATATGTTGTTTCATAAAGATTTAATACTTTTATTTAATAGTAAATAGTAATAATTTGTAATAATTTGGTTAAATTATCACTAATTAATAATAATTACGTGCAATTAGTATTAATTAGTGGTAATTTATATTTATTAGTAGTCATTAGTATTAATTAGTATTAATCAGTAAAAATTTGTAGTAATTTATATTAATTAGTAGTAATTAGTATTAATTAGGAATAACAAGTAATAATTAGTAAGAATTAGTAATAATAGTAAAAATTATTAATAATAAGTAATAGTTAGTATTAATTAGCAATAAATATTAATAAATTTTAATAAATTGTAATAATTGGCAGTAATTAGCGGTAATTTGTAATAATTAGTAATAATTAGTAATAATTAGAATTAATTGGTAATAATTAGTAATATATAGTAATAATTCATAATATATAGTAAAAACTGGTAATAAATTGTAATAATTTCTAATAAATTGTATTGATTAGCGGTAATTAGCGGTAATTAGCGATAATTAGTTATAATTAGTAACAATTATTAATAATTTGTAATAATTTGTAATAATTTGTAATAATTAGTAAGAATTATAAATAATTAGTAATTATAAGTAATAATTAATAATAAATAGTAAAATTTTGTAATAAATAGCGGTAATTAGCGATAATTAGGAATAATTAGCGGTAATTAGCAATAATTAGTAAAAATTAGGAATAATTAACAGTAATTAGAGGTAATTAGTAAAAAGTAGTGGTAATTATCGGTAATTAGTAATAAATAGTTATAAATAATATTGAGTAATAATTGGTAATAATTCATAATAATTAGTAATAAATGGAAATAAAATTTAATTTATAGTAAAAAATAATAATAAGTAATAATTAGAAATAAATAGTAATAAATAGAAATAAATAGAAATAAATAACAATAAATAGTAATAAATAGAAATAAATAGTTATAATTAGTAATAAATTGTAATAATTAGTAATAAATAGATTTAATTAATATAATTAGCAGTAATTAGCGACAATCAGGAATAATTAGTGGTAATTAGCAGTAAACAGTAAAAATTGGCGGTAATTGGTTGTAATTTGGGGTAATTAGCAGTAATTAGTAATAAATTGCAATAAATAGTAATAAATAGTAATAAATAATAATAATTGGTAATAAATAGTAATAATTAGTAATAATTAGAAATAATTCGAAATAAATAGTAATAATTAGTAACATATAGTACTAAATAATAATAAATAGTAATAAATAGTAATAATTAGTAATAAATAGTAATAATTAGTAATAAATAGTAATAATTAGTATTAAATAGTAATAATTAGTAATAAATTGTAATAAATAGCAATAAATAGTAATAAATATTAATAAATATTAATAATTAGTAATAATTAGTAATAATTAATAGTAAATATTAATAATTTTTAATAAGTAGTTGTAAATAATAATAATTAGTAATAATTAGGAATAAATAGTAATAAATATTAATAAATGGTAATAAATAGTAATAATTAACGGTAATTATTTTAAAATAGCATTAATTAGTAGTTGTTACTTAAAATTAGCTCTAATTAGCTGTAATTAGTAAAAATTGGTGGTAATTAATAAAAAATGTTATAAAATAATAAAAATTAGTAATAATAAGTGGTAGTTAGTAGTAATTAGTGGTAATTATCTGTAATTAGTAATAATTAGTGGTAATTAGTAATAGTCAATCTTAATTAGAAATAATTAGAGATACTTAGTAATAATTATCGGTAATTAGCCTTAATTAGTAAAAATTAGCGGTAATTAGTAAAAATTGTTATAAACTAACAAAAATTAGTAAAAATAAGTGGTTATTAGTATTAATTAGTAGTAATTAGTTGTAATTAGTAAAAATTAGCATTAATTAGTAAGAATTAGTGGTAATTAGTAAAAAATTAGTGGTAAATAGTAAACATTAGAGGAAATTAGTAAACAATTGTTATAATCTAACAAAAATCCTAAATAATAAGTGGTAATTAGCTGTAATTAGAGGTAATCAGAAACAAATTAGTTATAATTAGTAAACATTAGCGGTAATAAGAAAAGATTAGTGATAAATAGTAATAATTATCGATAATCTATACTAAACATTGGTAATTATTAAAAATTACATGTACATAGTAGTAATTGAAGTTTACTAGTAAAAATAAGTAGTAACTAGTAAAACTTAGTGGAAAATAGATAAAATTAAAAATATTTAAAAGTAAATTATGGTTGTTTAATTTTTAATCTTTTTTGGATCGTCTTTTTCTTATATCTAATAAATAATAAAAAATTAATTTAGTTTACATTTTTTATAGTGATATAGAGCATGTGAGTCGATAATATTATTTACATGATGATGATTGGATAAATAATCACAATAATCCAAATAATTTTGGTATAAATCCTATATTTATTTAGGGTGTTGAAGATTTTTTATCAGTTGCATCATCAAAACTATAAGTTTTTTCAAAAAGAAAAATTAAGTGTCCATGCAAGAGATGTGATTAGAGGATGTTTGAAACATTTGAAAATGTTAGGGTCATCTATTATAATTTGGTTTTCAAAACGATTATGTTTTTGGTATGAACATAGTGAATCCAGTTCCAGAGAAGATACAAATAATTTTGTTCCAGATCGATCACCATTTCACAATTTAGTACATGATATGGTTGGTTTGTCTTTTCCACAAACTGAAACATTGGATGATATTGGTTCAACTCCAAAGTTGGAACCATCCTAATTTTATGATTTTTTGAAGTCTACTGAGGAGGCCTTATATCTTGGTTGTAAAATAAGAAACTCTGAAGCCATTTTAAAATTTATAACTATTAAATTAGATAAGAAAATTTCAAATAGATGTTCTGATTAAA
Organism: Viscum album; assembly: GCA_963277665.1. Classification (NCBI taxonomy): domain Eukaryota; kingdom Viridiplantae; phylum Streptophyta; class Magnoliopsida; order Santalales; family Viscaceae; genus Viscum; species Viscum album. The sequence continues at coordinate 1,464,130,852 of OY728138.1, read as the reverse complement.
TATTCTCTTCGGTTAGAGGTTTTTTACCTAGAATAAATGTGTTTTTTATAAATTTCTATGAGAGTTAGTGTCTTGTTCATAATTTAGGTCTTGGTTATCAAAAGATTCATTCATATTCAAATGATGGAATCTTATATTATTCTAAAAATGATTCATTCGTTAGTTTTCATACATGTGAAAAATCGAGGTATAAAAAGTATGAACTAGGGATGTCTGGATTTATTCCTATAAAAAAATTTAAGGTACAAACCAATTAAACCTAGATTAAAACATTTATTTATGTCTCAGAACAAAACATCAATGATGTCATGTCACAAAACCAATATTCCAACCGGTAAAGGCTTAAACCATCCTACAAATTGCGATTCATGGAAACGTTTTGACCAAGTACATCTATCTTTTGCTTCATAATCTTGAAGTGTGTGATTGGGTCTTTCTACTGATGATTTTCGTCCAGTTAGTTTTTACGGTTGTCAATATTCTTGTGGGTATGCCTTTATATCTTCATAAAATTTAATTCTTTGGATGTCGATGAATGATTATATATTTTAAACTTTATTAAATCCAGGACATCCGAAAAAATATCAATTTTTATTTGAAGTCATTGACTGATGGGTTAAATTTATTTTTGAGTAATGGTGTCAGTATATATGATGTTGTTGTGAAACAGAATTTCCTATATAAAGTTGCATTAATGTGGATAAATAGTGACTTCGAAACATATGGCATGTTATCTGGTTGGAGTACACATGGTCCAAAATCATGTCCATACTTTATGAGAGACAACAAAGCATTTATTCTTGTTAATGGAAGAAAACCGTGTTTCATTTACTATCATCAAAGATTTCTTCCTAATGTTCATCCTTTTTGGGTAAACAATTATAATTTAAAAAAAGGAATAATTGAAAGATATGGGCCTCTAACAATTATCTCAAGTATTGATTTAAAATCTGTTCCCTCTTTGTTACCTCCTATTATATTTAGACTGACTATAAACTAATAGAAAATTGATGGCTTTGGGAAAGAACATAATTAGATCAAACATAGCATTTTCTGGGATCTTCTATATTGGTCTGATTTTTTGGTTCATCACATGTTGTATGTTATGCATATTAAGAAGAAATTTTTTGGTAATTTATTATATATAGTTTTGGACACATCAGGTAAGAATAAATATATTTTAAAGGAATGATTATATATTTTCCAAATTTTCAAGTGATGAGAACTTGAACTCTTTGAAAATGAAAAATCACATAATTTAATGAATCCAAAAGTGGTTTATATAGTTTCTAAAGAGAATCGTTTATTATTTTTCTAGTGGATTGTAGATTAGAGGCTTCCAGATGTTTATGATTCCAATTGGGCTAGATATGTTAGAGATGTTCAAATTACTGGATTAAAAATTCATGACTGTCATGTTATCATGGAAATAATTCTACCCATTTAATTTAGTTGTCTGTTAAATTAGATGATTTCGGATGTGCTAACAAAAATATCATATTTTGTTTGAGACATTTGGGTGGCTAAAAAAGACTGTGACGAACTAAATAGACTGTATTGTTTTTATATTATATAATATAGAAAAATATTCCCACATGATTTCTTTAAATAAATGGAACATTTGATATTACATTTTCCACATGAAGAAAAATTAGGAGGTCTGGTACAGTTCTAATCGATGTACCCATTCGAGAGATGCATGAAGAAATTCAAAAAAAGGTATGTACCAAATCATTGGTTGAGGGATAAATTGCATAATCTTATTTGTCGGAGAATGTTTTTTTCTTATTTCATTACTTTCAATATGAATATCCATTGAAACATACCCACATGGGACATAATGAGGGAAATTTTTAAGATGAAATGAGCAATCAATTATCATTTTTTAATTATCCCGAACATTGATTTGGCGAAGTTAACAAACGATGGCTTTCATATTATGAATATCATAAGGCTCATATATATGTTCTACTCAACTATGATGAAATGACCCCATTTTTAATATGAGTTCTCATATTAGTTATTCTATAATATTTGTTTCATTAAATTAATATTAATTTATTTTTAGATTGTATGATAATAATGTCAATAAACTGTTTCCACAAATTACAGCTACTGTTCTTGAAGAACGTAGACAAAATAAATTTCCTAATGGTTTCAAAAACTGAAAAAATAAATTTTCTATGGTTTAACGTATAAAATAAATTTATTCCGTATTATATTGATTGTTACATTAAAAATTATATTTTATCTCAATATGCTGATAAAATTGATAATCAATTGTGTGTATTGAGTTACCCACCAACCAAAATTGTTAAATATTATAATACATATGTGGTGAACGGTTTTTGAAATCATACACTTCCATATAGGGAATAAAAAAAATTAGTGGTGTTTTCTTGAGAGAATCTCATTATAGAGAAAGTAATGTTGAATTTTATGGAATGCTGGAAGAAATAATTGAACTATGATATCTGGGATAGAATTATATAACAATGTTTAAATGATAGTAGTTGGATACTGAGAGAGGATTTCATTTTCATCTGTGTCATAAAATCATTGATATTAAATATAAAATTTTTATTATAGTGAACCATTTTTATTATCTCATTAAGCACATCAAATTTATTGTGAAAATTATTATGATACTTCAAGAGAGTTAAGTGATTATTAGTGTTTAATAAAAATGAAATCTTGTAAAAATCAGTTAATTCAAAATAAATGTTGTTCTGTTGAAGTTCAATGAATTGAAAATTTTAAAGATACTACTACAAATCCATATTTTCTATTAAGAGACACAAATATCAATGGTGACACACCTTAGTTAAGGGTCGATGGTGATGGTGATGTTATGGATTTAATAAATGAGTTTGAAATGGAAACCTCTGATGAAATTGAAACTCCTATGGAAATTGATGATACCGAGGAGGAATATCAGGATAATGAAAATGTCATATACAAATATGAGGATAAAGATGAATATTGACATAGTTAAATTCTTATTATAATCATATATAATATATATTTATATATAATAGTTGTTTTCAACTATTTTATAATAGTAATTTCATGTTCAGATGGACTTTGATCTGTTTCATGAGTTGAAGGAGGCTGATCTACCTGGTGATGAGCATGATGTTGGATCATCTGGCCCTTAGAATCTTGGAGGTTTCGAGATTCCATGGAGGGGTCGTGGTCTTGCAAGATTAATGACTCCTAAACCTATCCCCAAGAGACATAAACATCTTGGCATTGATCGACGCATACAAATGTACGTTCTGTAGTGTATTTTAGTTAGTTTTATTAATTTTCATTAACTTATTTATATACTAATTGTTTGATTATTTTTTCTCTTTTTCATAGATTTTCACATATAACAGTTGGATAGGGAAGTGGTATATTACAGAATTATTTTTATCAGGCATGGGTTACGTGAGATCATAATCTCATTGATCTTTAGGACCACATGTTTGATCATTGAATGGTACATAAATAAATATTATTTATTTTGAAATTTATTTAATTAATATTTTGATATTATTAGTTATTTTTAGGGTTTATTATATCCTGTCGATGATAGCATACATGAATCTATCTATGAGGAATGAGAGGGCCATATGGGTGAGCGTTGCCATCATTTTTTTCATAATCTGAGGAGGAAAACTATGTAAAAATATGGAGTCATAGAATTTGATCATCCATACTGCACCCACCGACCAGATTACATAGCATGTCAGGTTTTTGATGGATTACATTCATATTTTTTGAGATATACTTTTTAGAGGGGGTCATCATTAGGTTGATAGAAATGGGGGAGAGAGGAGGTGACAAATCGAGCTAGTATTCGTATATTTTGTACTCATCAATAGCATTTGGTAATTACTTTTTTAATAATTTATACAACATTAAATGTAAACTATTTATTTTAAACTCATATAGGCATTCAAAAAACCTAATATTTCAGAGTATAAACTTTTTTAGGAGGTTGTATAGTGATCCTATGACTAGTGAGATTAGAGGTGATCACTAACATATTATTTTGGTCATTATAATTTATTTTTGTGATTTAAAATTAATATCAAATAACATTCTAACTATTTAAATTTTAAATTTCAATTAAAAGAGTCGTATGAGGCCATGAAATTTCAGACACAGGATGAGAGTCAGGATGAGACATAGTATTACACCTTCAGTGTAGCAGGATTTAATGATGCATCATGGATGCAGACGACTCAGTATACCTTCAATAAAGGTTGTTTTATTGATATCATATCTCAATTAACACCTTAGAGTTATTATGGCACCATTGGGATGTCGTTTTTCAGCTCTCGAGGATATCATGGAGAGTCAATATCAACAGCTGCATAGTATAAGAAGCATCTACGAGATCAGTGTGAGATTATAGAGAGCATGTTTAGGGAGAAAGAAGAGCTTTTTTGACAGCAAAAATAGCAAGAAGAGGAGATGCATTTTAACACCCCAGATTTTATGAGAAATATTCTTTTTAATTTCATTGATTTCTTTTGTTGTACGCTACACCAATATTAGCTTGCACTATACGCAACACCGTATTAGCTTGCAGTATACGCAAACACTATTCTAGGCTTGTGTTGCATGCTAGAGTAACCTTCCTCGATAGCATTTGTTGTATGCAATACCGAGTTTCACTAAACGAGATATTTTTATAACATTATTAAGAACTAGCCATTATGAATAGTAATGCCCACTTTTTAAAATTTTATAAATTTTATCTTTCAAAATGGACATCATTTTTGGATTCGGAATATCAAAATTTTCTTATGGTGAATTTTTTGTATTTTTCTGAAAACTATCAATTTATGATGAATAGTGAAAACACTAAGTTATAGTTTAAAACCGAATTTATATTTAAATAATTATTTATTTTATTTAAATTTATTTTTTCAAATAGATAAATAATAACTATATAAGTTCAATGTAATTTATTTGAGTCATTTTATATTAATTTTATATATATATAAAAATGTTACTGAACTTTTTACCGTCTTTTACCCACCTCCTAAGAGCATTTAAAAATTAACATAAAACATAATTTCACCGCTTCTGTGAGTTGAGTTTCAAAAATTAGAGAGACACGATTGATATCAGTAAGTAAAATGTGCTTCAATGAGATGAAAATATTTTTTTGTGAATAGTAATTTTTTACTTTTATTTACCACGGTTAAAAGGAAATAGGGTAATTAAGAGTAAAAATGATATTATTATTACCCTAACACATGTCCTAATTATATTTTATAAGTTTAATTAGACCAAAAATAACATTATGAATAAAATATGACCCTTTAGGTCCACTTGGATTATATTAGGACATATATTATTATTTAATTCAAAGAAGAGTTAAAAGAGTTAAAATCAAATTTAATTACTAAAAAAATTAATATAAGGTTAGAAATAAGATAAATTATACTATAAATATTCATTATAAATCTAAAAATATTTACTACATAATGGTATTTTATTTATAATTTTTAGACATTAAATAATTTAATTTATTTATGACACAATGACGATGCAATAATTACCTTATTAATAAAATTTTAACATAATTGATGTTATAAATTCTCAAATAAATGTAATTTCAGATTTTTTATGAATTACACTAATTTTCTAGGTTAATATGACATGTTAGTATTAATTTAATTTTATTTTTTAGAACTAATCATTCTATTATGATTTTCACAAAAATCAATTACCAAATAGTTTCAAAATTGACATAAAATATTTTTTAAAACAAATATTATATTATTAATTGATATTCTATTCCTAAAAATATAAGGTTCGGCCAAATGACCTAAATACGGTCATATATATTAATAATTAACCACTTGGGGTTTGATTATCAGTTTATAGTAAGTTTATGAACCATATAATATAAGAAAACAAGAAGACACGGTAAAAGTTAAATTATTTAACTTAGAGTTAAATCTAAATGATAAGGTTACAGTAGTAACCTAAATTTGTCTAAAACCTATTGGTTAAGAGGATTTAGACCCATCCACACTTTATCTTCTAAATAATTCACTTTGGAGCCATTATAAACAGAATATTACTTTATTATAAAATAATATTTTAAGTTTTTCCTAAGGATCCCCTCTCCTCCCTTATAAAAGGGCACCTCCTCCCTCTTCTCTTCACACAAAATTGAGCCTTCAAGATGGAAAAAAACCTGAAAATTTCCCTTATAAACTTCTTTAAAAACATAATAGAGTTCCTGGTCTTCTACAAATACCAACTTTAGTGCCCTAAGAGAAGGATTAGAAGAGGCGCATCAAAGAAGAGGTAATATCATTTACCGATTCTTTCAAATTCATTTCTTCTTCTACATCTTCTTATTTTGTTGTTTCATAATAAATTAATAACATAAGTATCAATTATATGCTTATATGTTTTTATAAATATTAAACAACCATATTTCACCTTTTATCCATCCTATGGAAAACAAAATCACCGCGCGTGCGTACGTATAGAATATCGTCTCCACGTTGTGGTGTAATCTATTTTTCCACCACTACCTTACTTGGATGTGTATAATGGTGTAAATAATAACTATATATAATTATTATTACATTATTATAATACTGATATATTATATCATCCACTCAAATTCCATTAAATAATTATGGGGACCATATCATTGCTCGTGCGTACGTACAGATTACCATCTCCACGACGCGATGAGATTCATTCTCCATGTTAACCATTCAAGAATGATTATAAAGTCTATATAATGAATAATAATTAAATATATGACATAATAATGCTACTTTATTTATGTATATATTTCATCTACTTACTTCCATTAAATTCAATATGGAAATGAAAACAACGTTCATGCGTATGTACGACCTACCGTCTCCATGAATGGTGTATTTCAGTTTTTGTATCTATCTATTATATATATATATATATATATTTAATGAATATATATTATATATAAACCATGTATTACATTTGGGAAGTAAGTAAATCATTATGTAAGTAATAATATCAAGAACAACTAGTCCAAACACGTACGATAAATGAAACGATTTTACCCAAAACCTTGCTTTAACATGGAATTGACAAAAGAATGGGTAATAAAAAGTCATAAGTGAATCATATATGATATCATAAATATTATTATGGTTCTGTAAAAAGTTAATAATATTTTTAAACCCACTATAGAGGAGTTTCGGACACATACAGAAGAAATTGGCCCTACGGTAAAGGAAAATCATGTAATCTCAATTTTTATTGGAGATTGTTTATTCTTCGGTATTTACTGGGGCATATTTATCATCCACATCCACGTTTCCTTAATATGTAATATTATTTCTATTCCCCTACAATTTTTTAAATCCAATTTTACCCATTGGTGATTTTTTAGTAAAAGATATAAAATTAATCTTTTTTCGTTTTTAGTACGAGGTACTTTTTGACTTTTTTGGACAAAGTATGAGAGGAATGTTTTTTAACTTATACGACATGAACAGATTTTTACAGTTTCATAATGCCTTTTCTTAATGAAACTTACTCTATAAGTTTTCATGATTATTTTCAACAAAATTCCTTTTCTTTTAAAATTTTTTGGCATTTTTTGAAAAAAATTATTTTTAAGAAGAAAAGATATTTTCCTCAAGAATTAATTTCAAGTGTTTTATCAAAACTGGTTTCCATATAAGATGACATTACATAGTATGCTTATGTTTCAAGTATAATGTCTATGTTATTTATATGGTTTGATTTTTCTTATGATGAAATGATATCAATTTGTTTTATATGGATTATGTTATAATGGGATGATGTTTATGAAACCCATTTTATTCTTTGGGTTATGATGAATGATTTATGATTGTTTTGTGGCACACGTAAGAATGATTTCAATATGAGATTGGTGGGACCTATATCTCCCTCCAATTTATTGGGTAAAGATTTATATCTCATGAGATAGACATTGCTAGAATGAAAATTTAATCCGGTTTAGTGATACAGGACTAGAATGAGGAGTGAACTTGATTCACTAAAGGACTTTGTCCACTAAGATGGACTTGGCACCATGTCTTGGCTACTATGAAAATCATATCATGTGAATAATGGTTTTCCATAATTACATGTGTTATTCCTATGCTATTCTATCACGATTTATGTTCTTCTATGATATATACCTTACATATATCCAAGTTTTATGGCATTGATAATGATTTTGATGTTAAGATTTTATGTTCATGTTTTTGCATTCAAATGTTTATGGATTGATTTATGTCCTCTATGTTTACCCTTACATAGAATTTGAGATCACCATTTTTGTGTTTTCTTTTCCCCAGGATATAAAGAAAGGTTTTAGGTAAGAAAAAAATGGGGAAGATCTTTATGGGAGATATTGAAGATCTTTCACCATGATTAGAAGATTATGTTCTGAGTTTCCCAAGACACTAAAATATTACGGTCCTTTAGTGTTGGTTCTTGTTATGTATTTATTATTCCGCACAAGTAATGTAATGTCCATGTACATAAAACTCAGGCCTCTACATGTATCAATGCCAATAAAAACAACATAAGCAGATGATGGAGTATATGTGACGTCTAACTCATGGTATAGTAATAAAGTTACATCCACCATCTTCTCCAGCTCCACCAGATGACCCCCTATATCATTTATGTACCTTTTATGATAAACATCTGAATATAATTTTTTTTCTAATATTTTTATTAATCCATATATTTACATTTATATATGTTGAGTTTTTTTATATGATTGTGAACATTGGGTTTTTTTATTATTTATTATTTTCTTATTATTTATTATTTTATTATTTATTTATTATTTTTTTTATTGTTAAATTTTTTATTCTTTTCTTTTTAATATATTTTATTATTATGAATATTTTTTTATTTATTTTAAAAAATTTATTAGTTTTTATTATTTTATTTATTATTATAGTTATATTTTATTAATTTTATTAGTTACTAGTTATTATTATTATTATTTAATTTATTAGTTTATTTTTATTATTATTATGTTATTAATATTATTTATTTTATTTTATATGATTTTATGGTCAGGTGTTAATCTCGTCACAATAATTTGTTTTTGGAAACCTAGGTAAAGTATTTATGATGTCATTTTTCGCAATGAGTCATTTACAATGGGACCCCATCGTAAAAGATCCATCAAAAATATTTTTATTTCCCTTAGTGTGTGTGGGTACTAGGAGGGATCCTATGAAAAGTTCCAAGATAGGTTATGAGAAAAACCATCCCTAGATTGTTCCCTACTACTTATTATGGGGTTCTAACTATGGTACATAGTTGGAATGAGACTTTGGTTATTCTACTATAGGCTTTCCCCTATTTTAGAACAATGCCCTGGCTATTGCCCAACACATAGATGATTATAGATGACAGTGTCACTATATAAGTTTATTAAAGATCAGTATAGCATGATGATATTAGGTGCTCTCTACCTTCGTTCAATAGGTTATCTCCCAATAATTCATGTATAATCATTATATTATAAATTTTTCCTCAGTTATATTTCCTTTAGAATCCATAACATATTTATTTAATCACTTTCTTTTAAAGTTATCATTAAACATTTATTTATTATAATATGTAATCCTACATTTCTTGATTTCAAAAGAGATAAAAATAATGGTACAATTATATTTTTATTTTAAATTGGAATGTGTGGTTTTTCAATAAATGATAGTTTATATAAAACTTGTTTGTATCATAATGTGTTTTATATTATAGTCTATATACACACAAAAGTATGTATCTCATGTAGTTTCGTTGATATTTCTTATAAATATAGTTAATGATCTATTTCATAGGTGTAGAAATAGGATTGAGAGTGGGACTACAGAGGTGGTCACATGTGAAGTGTGTATGTGTTACATAGAGTTTTTTTAGAAGATACAATTTTTATTGGTTTTTGTATCACTCATTTATTCATTTTCATGTTCATTTGAATTTCTCATGCTATCATGGGTAGTATAATGTATGTTTACACTATTAAAGATAAATATTTAGATTTTGTTTATCATTTATATTTTATGATAGGTAAATCACTCCCAATTTTCAAGTGACACATGTTGCACTAGTTATCAACTCATTGTGATCGAGGTCCCACTTTGGGACTTATGTAATACCACTCTAGGTGTTGTATCCAAGAACTCAAGATAGTATGTTACATATATTTCATTTAAATATTTATTCTTCTTCTTAAATAATTTCCATTAATCCTTTTATATGTAATTAATAATCTATGAAGACCCTATAATGGAAATTCTTCACATCACAACCTTCAAGAAACAAAAAATATTGCATCAAATTAATCTATGAAGACACATAATATGTTTATAACAACCATAAAATCTTTTAAATTTTCACTGTAGCCTTCTATAGTTCTCATAAATTCATTGAAATTATTAAATTAATCAGCCATTATTTTATTTTTATACATCTTGAGGTCTATATACTTTAATCTCCAACTCTATATTTGTGACTTGTTCACATTCATATTACCTTAAAAAATGTTTTCCTAATTTATCATAAATGCCTTTTTCTATTGTAATTCCCTTTATATTGAGATATTCCTTTTCTAAAAGAGGCAAGATGGAATTTCATGCAAGGACATAATTCTCTAAATTCTTTATATTTTCTATTGACATGGAATCACCATTATCATAGGCTATAAATGTATTGTTCATGGTCTCTAATATATAAACACTGATTAATAAAATATATTTCATCCTTATATCCTTATATATATAATAATTTTATCATTTAAAGTTAGAATCCCCTTAGTTTTCATTGAATTAATGTACATAGAAGAAACCCTTTTCATGAAATTCCAAATATTTGATTCATATTTTATAGAACACTATAATGTGTTATTACCACTTCCAAAGATACCATGTTATTAGTGATAATTTACTAAGATGGGGGACAAATAAAAAAATTAATTTCATTTTAAGTTTCCCTTCAATAAAACTTTGATTTTAATTAGTGTAAATGAAATTATTATTTTATCATATTCCCATGCACAATAATGATCAAATATAAAAATAACAATATATTTTAAAAGTAAAACCACTCAAAATGAGATGCTACATCGTTGTCTTAAAAATTAAAAACCCATTATCACACAATCAACTAGTTTCAACATTTTGGATATAGTGAAACATGCTTTTACTTGAACCATTGATCAAAAATGTGTCTCCAAAAATTGGTAATGATCTCCCATACACAAAATTATATGATAATATGATATAGAAACAAAGTGAAATTCTTCAACCAATGTAGAATTCCAACAAGTGGTCATTATTCGTATTCCTCTCTTTCTTCTTCCTATTACTATTCTTTTATATGTTTTATGCCAACCTACCACACACTCTATCTCTTAACTATTTATTTTTTATCTCCTTCCTTATACAATAAAATACTCTCACACTTCACTAAACTTGAAATTCCCAATTAAAATTAGAACATGTAACTTTCACTTCAAATATTACTGCTTCATTTTAAGTCATCATAGAAATCATAGAATTATTTACACCTTGGGATATTATTGAGGGGATTTATGTATCACGTTAGAGTATTTCATGAAGAAAAAATTTGGGTGTATCAAAAAACAAGTAGAATTGTGGATTATAAAAAGAATCATGAGGTGAAAATGATACTTGTAACGTGATAATCACAATCATGGTGTGACCTAATGTCTCGTGGTATGAACAAGAAGTTCCTATTCAAGTACTTCATAAACCACCTCTTCACGTTTTGCATGATTGACTCTATTATGGTGTGAAATCTTAAACCCCCATAATCTATATAAACACCAAATATTTATAGCAAAAAAATGGAGTGTGATCAAATTCACTAAAACTCATTCCACTTCCTCATGAGAAATTCCCTCTTTTATGAGACACTTAATTTTGTCATTCCAGTGCTTTACGGTATGACTTTGATACATCATGGAACAACCACTTATTCTTATTAAAATAGTGAAAACAAAAAAACACCATGAAATATCATTATAGCATCACTTTCATGTCATGAAGAAACAACTATAACATTATAATTTATTTGAAATAAATCATAGTGTCGTCATATTGGTTGTAGCAGGAGTTAAAATTACTTCAACATATTTTATTCCTTTGCTTCATCCATCGCAACATGAAAACCTACATTACCATATTATTTTATTTAAAATTATATATTTTTTTTAAAACTCATTCTTATTAATTCCATACTTCTTACAATATTTTGTATGATCCTAAAATAACTTTACCTAATTTTAAACACCATGAATCCCTTGAAATTGAATTTGATTCATTCATTAGTCAATTTTATTGATATATTAATAATAAAATAAAAAATATATTACAACCAATTAAATTTCACTTCACATAAACAAAATATTCCTTTTAAAAACATATAAATGATAGGGGATTAATCTACCATAAACTTAATAATCTTTACCAATACAATTTTGTCAATAATAATCTATGACACTATCTTAACAATCTATATCAATCCCATTTAGACAATCCAAATAAATAGAGAATTGAATGTTTTTTGTAACACCCCGACCCCTCTACACTGAGGCGGGTGCATTACTAGTGATATTGGCATGGTTAGAAGGAATGAAAATCCCAAAGGAACATTAATTATAGTAGTCTTGAAGAAACTAGATACATATATGTAAGTCAAATTACATTGGAAAAGGCCACACTGTACAATACACAAATGAAAAACAAAAGCTGCATCCACAAGCACTCAAAAAAAAATCATCTTCATAACCTATTAAAGGTAAAGAATGAAAGGGGTGAGCTCAAATGATCAGTAATGGTTACAAATAGAGGAATCATGTGTACAATAATAAATTAATCATAATCAATCTAACATAATGAAAATAGAATAGTGAACAAATGAACTACTAATACCATTAATAAACTGAGAATGAAACTGCATCCATAGGTATTGTCATCATGAAATCCTCAGGGATAATAATAATAACTGATAATGAATAAAGATAATGCTTATTAATTGGAAATCATGTATCTAGAACATGAAACCATAATACCATAAACACGGTTTACTGCTGTGGGTAGAAACCCGTCTATTTTTTTGGAAAAAAACTCAAAGGGTCTGTCGCCAAACTTTTTTGTCTCATGAGACTTACCGATGCATCGAGGGGCTATAGAAGGCCCACCCGCCACTGCATGTCCAAATCATTCTTTATACATTTATTCAATACAAGATCAATATGCCTTTTCAATATTCATATAGAGTAAGTATACAGATTCATCAATATTTCCATAATTAAAGTAACTTTCCAAATAAACACTGTTTGAAAGATGGTATACAGTTTAGTAAAAAAACATATCCATGACATGAGATTATGGATATTTAATATAAATACAATTTCAAATGAAAATTGATCTCAAATGGGTAGTAGGTATACTACATAACAAAGAGTATGTGCACAACATAGTGGACATTCTTGAACAAAAGTGAGAGAGGGAATCTCATACAAAAATTGTGTCATTAGAGTGACAATAAATCAATAAAGTATTTATGTGTGACAATAAAAATCCACAAAATATAAGTGGATATACAGTATAATATAGTAATAGGTCATTCACACATATTCTTGGAACAATGTAACCAATGAAATAGATGTTTAACTCAAAGAATGAAAATTGAGTTAGAAATCCCTTACCATTCACTAGGAGGTGTTCTTTGTTTGTTTGTTAATGACCTGAATAATAAAATTTAGATTAATTAATTAATAATTACAGAACCCCAAAAACATGTAATTGATATATTATATCCTTATTATGTTCATTAATGGCCTTTTTGATTGGTTTAAGAGGTTCAATTTTATTATTTTGGAAGCATTTTCTTACTTGGTTTCATGATTTGTTTTCTTTTATTCATTAACGGTAGTTCATTTGAAATGTAGTTAAAAATCCAGAATTTTTATTATACACTATTAGTGACATTAAATAGATATATATTATCTTATAATGATTCTGTTTTTATACCATAAGGATGACTCATTCGAAGAGTTAAAATTAGCGCTTGGATTTGGATTTGCAGTTTTGTGCACACTATGATTGTTTTGTATTATTTTTCCATATTATAAACGTGTAAAGATTCCAGAACATTAACCACGATAAAATAAATATATTATGACCTGTTAAAACCATTGAAAAGGTTTCTTTACCAGTATTAAATATTATAATATAAATTGATAAATTGTTGTCCTTGAATGTGGTAAATTGTCACATCTCAAACGGTGCTTTCATTTCTTTCAAATAAATGGTGGGGAAAGGAGGGAAGGTAATGGAATATATACCATTAGCATGAAAACATTACAGTACATGTATTTTACTGGATGTATCATACTATTTTTTGTGAAGGGAGGTGAGAAAATAAACAAAAAATAAAAGAACTTAAAAGAAAAGAAGGGATTTGAAAGTGGAATTTACCTCTTGAGACTTCCTCCTTTGAGAACCTCTAAAGGGGAGAGGTTTTGGTCTCTTTATGAGACCAAAGCTTGCTGGACGTGGGGGAGGAGGTTGGGAAGGTATTTGGAGAGAATTTGGAGAAGGAACAAGGCTTGAGAGGAGTGAATGGAAGAGGGGTTAGAGAGGTTTTTTATAGTGGAGAAGAGAGGGGATTTCTTAATATAAAACTCATTAATTTATTATTTCCTCTCAAGAAAACCAATAGTATTGTTTCATGTGACCCATAATAGTAATAATGGCATGTGAGTTCGAACCAAGTGGAATTAAATCATCCTCGCATCACCTATGATGCAGTAAATCAAGTATTTGGCATTTATCGTATTTTACTATTCATCAAAAATTATAGAATTTCAGAAAAATCCAAAAAATTCGCCCCTACAATTTTTCGATGTGTAGAATTCAAAAGTAAAGTCCATTTTTGAAAAATAATTTTCTAAATATTGTTAATTTAACTTTTAAATAAAAGCATACTTAATTCAAAAATTAACAGTTCTAATTCTACAACTACTTCTCTATCACAATGAAAAATTAACCAAGATGTTATTATCTTCTAGCCTTAAGAAAATAAAATATTAATTAAATTTACTATTCATTTGGGTCATATTACTATTCATATTACTATTCATAAGGGTATGTTACTATTCACCAAAAAAATCATGTTTGTTCTATCAGACTCTAAATGACTTACTGAACACAACTCTAGATGACCATTTTCGAAATTCAAAACATAGAAGAGACAAATTTATGTTTAAGGGCAAGGTTTTTGACTATCCCCTAAATAACCATGTGTTGTTTCAAAAGAACATAGTGATTTATAGTTTGTGAGTAGAATGTATTTCAAGAGAAGCATACCATAAAATGTTTGGGGTGTTACATTATTCACTACTTACAAAAATTTCATCCTCGAAATTCATAGAATATTACCTAAAAAGATTTTGGTATGTCTTTAACATAATCTCCTCAGGCTCCCATGTTGCTTCCTCGATCTTATGGTTCCTCCATAGAACCTTTACCAGGCGAGTTGTCTGATTTCTTAATACTTGTTCTCTAATATCAAGAATCTTGATTGGTTCTTCACAGTATGATAGATCGGGCTCAAGTTCAACTTCTTCATAAGTGAGTACATGTGTTGGGTCTAGCATGTACTTTCTTAAAATTGACACATAGAACACATTGTGAACACTAGAGAGACTTGGCGGCATTGCCAAATGGTAGGCTATGGATCCAATTCGGTCCAGAATTTCAAAATTTCTAATGTACCTGGGACTTAACTTTCCCTTCTTACCGAATCGTAAAATACCCTTCCATAGAGATACCAATAAGAAAACGTGATCTCCTTCTTTAAACTCCAAATCCTTCCTTTGGTTATCTACATATCTATTTTGCCTACTTAGAGCTATTTTGATATGGGTCTGGATAATCTTCACCTTTTCCGTTGTTTCTTCAACAAGTTATGGGCCCACGAGATTCCTTTCACCAACTTCATCCCAGCAAGTTGGTGTACGAAATCTCCTCCCATATAATGCTTCATAGGGTGCCATTTGATTACTTGAATGGAAGCTATTATTGTAGGAAAATTCCACAAGAGGTAAATACTGATCCCACATGCCTTTAAAGTCAAGTGAACAGGACCTCAACATGTCTTCCAATGTTTGAATAGTCCGTTCTAATTGTCCATCAGTTTGTGCGTGGTAGGCAGTGCTCAAACGAAGATCAGTATCAGGGGCCTTCTGAAAACTTTTCTAGAATCTTGATGTAAAACATGGATCACAATCAGAAACAATTGATAGGGGTACTCCATGATGTCTCAAAACATCATTAATATATATTCTTTCTAGACATTCAAGTGGTAGATCTTCTCTTATAGCATGAAAATGTGCTGACTTGGTAAGACGATCAACAGTGACCCATATTGCATCATTACTTCTAAGAGTATTTGGTAGTCCCATGACAAAGTCCATCGTGATATTATCCAATTTCCACTCTGGTATGGGAAGAGGTTGCAATACTCCTCTAGGTTGTTTCCTTCTAACTTTCAATTGTAGAAAAAACATACATCTTGACACAAAATCAGAAATCTCCATCTTCATGTTGTCCCACCAAATATGTTCCTTCAAATCTCTATACATCTTAGTGCTACCAGGGTGTATAGAGAAATTGGAACTATGAGCATCATCCAATAATTCCATTTTTAGATCAGGTATATCGGGAACACAACGTCTCTTCCCAAATTTGAAAACTCCATCTTCATATACGAAGTCACTCAATCTCCCATTATTTACAGCATTAATCTTCTTTTTAAACTCCTCATCATTAGAATGAGAAATTTTTATCCTTTCTAGTAAATATGGTTTGGAAACCATTTGAAAAAGCATTGATGTTTCACCTTCCATGGTTATTCCCATATCCATCTTTACTAGATCCATGAAAATAGGATCCCTTTCAACTCTCATATTGTTCAAAACTCCATGATCCTTTCTTCTCAAAGCATCTTCCACCTTATTTTCCTTCCTCGGGTGGTAGTGTATCGTGCAATCATAATCCTTGAGTAGTTCAAGCCATCTCTTTTGTCGCATGTTGAGTTATTTCTATGAGAAAATATACTTCAAACTCTTGTGATCAGTATAAATCTCATATTTTTCACCATAGAGATAATGTATATATATCTTCAAATCAAAGATTACAGCATCTAACTGAAGATAATGAGTAGGATAGTTTTTCTCATGAACTTTTAGTTGTCGTGATGCATAAGCAATTACCTTATCATTTTGCATAAGGACACAACCAAGCCCTTTCTTTGAAGCATCACTATAAATAACAAACCCATCATTCCCCAATGGTCGAGTCAATATAGGAGCATTGACTAATCTTCTATTCAGTTCTTCGAAACATTCTTCACAATATTTTTTCCAAACAAATGTAACCCCTTTATGTGTGAGCTTTGTTAGCGGGTTAGCCAGTGGGGAAAAATTCTGCACGAAACGCAGATAATAACCTGCTTGGCCAATAAAACTGTGTACCTCAGTTATGTTTTTTGGCATGGGCCATTCTTGGATTGCCTTTGAATTTTCTGGATCAACTAGGATTCCATCCTTCGAGACAATATGGCCTAGAAAAGAAACTGACTGAATCCATAATTCTCACTTGCTAAACATCCCATATAATTGATTTATTCTAAGAGTTTTTAGAATAGTTTGCAAATGATCCTCATGGTCTTCATAGATTTTTGAGTATAGCAGGATATCATCGATGAATAACACAACAATGTTATCAAGACATTCCTTGAAAACTCTATTCATTAAATCCATGAAAACTGAGGGTGCATTTGTCAGTCCAAAAGGCATCACTGTAAACTCATAATGCCCATACCTGGTTCTAAATGCTATCTACGGAATATCTTCTTTCCTCACACGCAGTTGACGATATCTGGATCTAAGGTCAATCTTCGAAAAGTGTTGATCTCCATGAAGTTGGTCAAATAAATCATCAATCTGGGTCACATGATACTTATTATTTACTGTAATAGCATTGATTTCCCTATAATCAATGCAAAGCCTCATGGATCCATATTTCTTGTTGACAAAGAGGACATGGGCTCCCCATAGAGAAACACTAGGTAGAATAAATCCTTTTTCAGTCAAATCCTATTGTTGTTTCTTTATCTATACTAATTACATAATAGCCATTCTATAGAGAGTATTTGATATAGGTCTCGCATTATGAATTAAATCAATAGAGAACTCAAATTCCCACTCTAGAGGATGTCTAGGTAAATCCTCTAGAAATACGTCAATGTACTCTTGTACTATGTGAACATATTCGATTTGAAGATTTCTTTCCTCACCCATATATGTTGGTTTATCTTCCTCTCCAAGTATTTAATTCAGTAGAGATACAGGGGGTGGTTCTAGATAAGTATTGGGTGGCCATGTTTCTTCTCTAAAGACAAGGGATTCTACACCATTTTCAAAAAATGTAACTTCCTTTTTCTTTCAATAAATCCTCACATCATAATTTGACAGCCAATCCATACCGAGAATTATATTGAATTCAGTCATGCGTATGATGATAAGGTTACCAACTAAAGCAGGTTTTGGTGTTTGGAGGGGGACTAGTTGACATGCCTTTGTTGTTATGATACATCCCATGGGAGTTTTGACTAACAACTCCTTTCTTAAATAAAATTGGTCATATATAATTTTCTTGGCAAACTAAGAGGATATAAATGAATGCGATGATCCAGAATCAAATAAAGTATTAGCTAAGTTTGAAGAAACAATTAAAGTACCTGCCACCACATCATTAAGAACTTCGACCTCTGTAGTTGTAATCGCATAGGCTCTCCCTTGTTCTCTTGGATTTTTATGAGACACGTTTCCTTGACGCTTAGGACACTCATTTTCGTAGTGTCTCATCTCTCTGCAATTGAATCATTGAATATCTTTGAATTGTTTCTTCACCTTGCATTCATCGATTCGATGACCCTTTTCTCCATAGTTATAGCAGACTCCCATTCCTTTCAATCATTTCTCGGAATGTTTCCTTCCAACGTTCTCACATAATGGAAAACTATCTGTTACCTTTCTCTTATTTGGTGCTTCTCCTTTTCCTTGGTTATCAGAGTACCACTTCTTATCTTGGTTTCCTTGGAAAATATTTGATCTAGAAAATTACCTCTCTGTTTTGATGGAACTTGATACAATTTCATAAATAAAGTATTAATAAAGTATTAAAGGATTTATACGTAAATCTCCCGGCTCAGTTAAGAGGGGTCATGGAAAGAACAGGTTCAAAATCACGATCGATTCCTTTTTCAAATCATGCTGCAGCTGCACGAGCCCTCCCCGCGTGCCACAAATGACCTACGAATAGGAAAAATCCTAGAACAAAATGCGAAGTAGCTAACCAACTTATAGGAGAGACATAATTGACTGCATTGATCTCGGTAACTACGCCACCTACAGAATTTAAAGAACCTAAAGGAGCATGAGTCATATATTCTGCGGAAAGGATGGAGATGATTGAGAAGCTAGTGCCCTTCGAAGTCTTGGCTTAAAACCATCAAATAAATGATCAATCTTGTCCGCTGAGTCACGTAAATAATCCGCGGTATACCTGTCTAGCCTTGTGAATGTAGCCTCATACTCAGCGACACTGTCTTCTTCCCTTTGTTTCAAGCCAAGAAATTTCCTCTTCATTTCAGTTCGTTACTCACGAGGGAAATATTTTTCAAAGAATATTTCCTTAAAAGTCCTACATTCTATATCCTCTATCTATTCTTCCTCAGTGGTATTTTGAATCAAGGACCACCAATGAACATCGTCACCCTTGAGACAATATACTGCCAATACTACCTTTTCATTTTCATTGCATCTTAATGCCATGAATATATTTTGAAGGGATTTAATCCATTTCTCAGTAACCATTGGATTAGTTGTCCTGCTGAAATATGGGGTCTTCTGCCGCATGAAACGATCCAACACAGGTGATGAATGGTTATTCGTTACATCTTGTGTAAGTTGTCCCAATATTATCATGATCTGATCCACTCCAACATTGACTGTGTTGACTTGCTCAATAGGGAGATACCTACATTTCCCACGAGTATTGATTCCCCTTCTTCCATTAGACACCATTTATAAAAAATGGAACACACTATATTAGGGTATGAATCATAATGTATAATCTCAACATAACAAAATACTTGGCATAAATTGAGATCCTACACATATCTAATCCCATAATCAGAAAAATGGTTTCTTTGAGGAATAATTTACATTTCAGTCCTTCATAACGGCTTATAAAGAAAAACATGAATTATTCTAAAAATATCCCCTGGGAGTGTCATAACCAAGAGTGAAGCAAGGTCCATTTTCGTGTACCAGGATACCCCGGGTCAAGCCCGAAACTCCTTGTTGGAGTTTTCACTCCTAGGTACATCTGTGCCAGAGCCACCTCTACTTGCTCGTATCTAGACAGGGATGTATTTTCTAGAATGATTCATGTAATATATTCCTTACCAAAATACCAGGATGTTCTTGTATGTTTACCCTCAAATACTACCTTATGGATTTGTTCCCTACTATATATATCCTACTCTAGTTTCCATGTGTCCTACTAAACTTCCTCTCATACCAACTGTAACACACCGACACCTCTACATTGAGTCTGGTGCATTACTTGTGATATTGGCATGGTTAGAAGGAATGAAAATCCCAAAGGAATGTTTAGTTTAGGAGTCTTTAAGAAACTAGATACATAGATTTCAGTCAAATTACATTGTAAAAGGTTACAAAGTATAATAAACAAATGAAAAACAAAAGTGGTATCCACAAGCAGTCAATAAAATACCTCCACTTCATAACCTGTTAAAGGTAAAAAATGAAAGGGGTGAGCTCAAATGCTTAGTAAAGGTTATAAATAGCAGAATCATGAGTACAATAATAAATGAATCATAATCAATCTGAAATAATCAAAATGGCATAGTGAATAAATTAACTACTAATTCCATTAATAAACTGAGAATGAAACTGCATCCACAGGTTTTGTCATAGTGAAAACCTCATGGATAATAATAATAATTGATAATGAATAAATAGAATGCTTATTAATTGGATGTCATGTATCTGTAACATGAAACCATAATACCGTAAAAACGGTTTACTGTTGTGGGTAGAAACCCGTCTGATTTTTTGGAAACAAACTCGAACGGTCTGTTGCCAAACTGTTTTGTATCATGAGACCTACCGATGCATCGAGGGACTATAGCGGGCCCCACCCGCCACAACATGTCCAAATAATTATTTATACATTGATTCAATACAAGATAAATATTCCTTTTCAATATCCGTATAGAGTAGAGTATACAGATTCATCAATATTTTCATAATTAAAGTAACTTTCCAAATAAACACCGTATGTAAGATGGTATACTGTATAAACAAAAAAAACTTATCCATGACATGAGATTATGGATATTTAATATAAATACAATTTCAAATGAAAATTGATCTCAAATGGGTAGTAGGTACACCACATAACAAAGAGTAGGTGCACAACATAGAGGAGATTCTTGTACAAAAGTGAGAGGGAGAATCTCTTACAAAAATTATGTCATTAGAGTGACGATAAATGAATTAAGTATTTATGTGTGAAAATAAAAATCCACAAAATATAAGTATATATATAGTATAAAACAGTAACAGTTCATTCAAACATATTCTTCGAACAATATAACCAATGAAATAGATTTTTAACTCAAAGAATGAAACATGAGTTAGAAATCCCTTACCTTTCGCTCCGAGGTGTTATTTGTTTGTTCTTAATGACATGAATAATAAAATTTAGTTTCATTAATTAATAAGCACAGAACCTCATAAACATTTAATTGATATGGTATATCCTTATTAAGTTCATTAATGTCCTTTTTGATGGGTTTAAGAGGTTCAATTTTATTATTTTAGAAGCATTTTCTTACTTGGTTTCATGATTTGTTTACTTTTATTCATTAACGGTATTTCATTTGAAATGTGGTTAAACATACAGAATTGTTATTATATACTATTAGTGAAATTAAAGAGATATAAATTATCTTATAAAGATTATGGTTTTATACCATAAGCATGACTCATTCGATGAGTTAAAATTAGCGCTTGGATTTGGCTTTGCGGTTTTGTGCACACTATGCTTGTTTTGTATTATTATTCCATATTATGAAAGTGTAAAGATTCCAGAACATTAACCAAGATAAAATAAATATATTATGAACTGGTTGAACCATTTAAAAGGTTTCATGACCAGTATTAAATATTATAACAGAAATTGATAAACCGTTGTCCTTGAATGTGCTAAATTGGCACATCTCATATGGTGCTTTCATTTCATTCAAATAAATGGTGGGGGAAGGAGAGAAGGTAATGGAATATATACCATTAGAATGAAAAAATTCCAGTACATGTATGTTATTGGATTTATCATACTATTTTGGTGAAGGTAGGTGAGAAATGAAAAAAAAATAAAAGAACTTAAAAGAAAAGAATGGATTTGAAAGAGGAATTTACCTTTTGAGACTTCCTCCTTTGAGAACCTCTAAAGGGGAGAGGTTTTGGTCTTTTTTTGATACCGAATATTTCTGTATGTGGGGGAGGATGTTGGGAAGGTATTTGGATAGAATTTTGAGAAGGCACAAGGCTTGAGAGGAGTGAATGGAAGGGGGGTTAGAGGGGGTTTTTATAGTGGAGAAGAGATGGGATTTCTTAATATAAAACTCATTAATTTATTATTTATTCTCAAGAAAACTAATAGTATTGTTTAATTTGACCCATAATAGTAATAATGGCATGTGATTTTGAACCAACTGGGCTTACATCACCCTTGCATCACCTATGATGCAGTAAATCAAGTATTTTGCATTTATCGTATTTTATCGTATTTTACTAATCATCAAAAATTCTAGAATTTCATAAAAATCCCAAAAATTCGCCCCTACCATTTTTCGACATGTAGAAATTAAAATTGAAGTCCATTTTTGAAAAATAAATTAATAAATATTATTAATTTAACTTTTAAATAAAAGAAAACTTAATTCAAAAATTAACAGTTCTAATTCTACAACTACTTCTTTATCACAATGAAAAATTAACCAATATGTTATTGTCTTATAGCCTTAAGAAAATAAAATACTAATAAAATTTACTATTCATTGTGGTCATATTACTATTCATATTACTATTCATAAGAGTATGTTACTATTCACCAAAAAATCAAGTTTGTTCTATCAGACTCCAAATGACATAATGAACACAACTCTAGATAACCATTTTTCGAAATTCAAAACATAGAAGAGGCGAATTTATGTTTAATGGAAAGGTTTTGACTATCCCCTAAATAAACAAGTGTTGTTTCAAAAGAACATAGTGATTTATAGTTTGATAATAGAATGTATTTCAAGACAAGCATACCATAAAATGTTTGGGGTGTTACATTTTTTTATTTTATTATTCAATCTAATAAATAAGAATGATCTTGGGGTTTTAGGTTTAAGATATTATTTTTCCATTATATTTGGATAAAATTTACCCCCTCCATAACACATTTATGGTATTAGATCCACCTTCAAGATGTTTTAATTTATTATTTTAAAGGATTGAAAAATTGGAAAATGAATTTTTTCGTGGACAGTGAAAATCGCCATAAAAATGACCATTGTGTTCTTGGTTTTTCTAGACCATGACATTATCAGAGACGAAACACCCATTTTGGTTCTTTAGTTTCCATAGTTTATGCCTTTGTCTATGTGAAAAATCCATTATGGGTGGAGATGGAAAATTGTAAAAAATATTATCATAGGACAATACTATTATGTTATGATCATCTATTGGAAATTTCATGTTTGTTTGATACCATAGGGATAGAACATAGTAAAATAACTTTTTATAAGATATTTTTTATAATAGATTACTAATGTGATATTAATTCTATAAAATTTTAGTGTAATTATCAAAAAACATTTCCAAAATGACTACCACCAAAAAACAACTTAGAAAATCCCAAATATCTAGATTCCTAAAGTGGTAATTTTATTATGGTACGACCATAATGACTTAAATATCTCAAGATTTTGGAAACTAGGAACAATGTTACTATAAAACCTCGAGATCTTATGAAATATTTTTTTGAATTAATTTAATCTTTATTATATTTTTCATTTCACAGAACATTTAATATAGTTATATATATATATATTAAAGAACTATGTTTTGATTGAATGCACTAGAAAAAACACTTATATTTTCTTGTGGTACACACAAAACCATTTTCTTTTTGTATTACACACAATATTGAGTCCCTTCGATGGATTTCATTACACGCAAGTCCAAATTTTTACCGAACTACAAAATATTATTAATGTGATTATTAAAGTATTATTATAGATACCACCTAAACATTGGAAAAGAA
This sequence comes from Viscum album, assembly GCA_963277665.1. Taxonomy (NCBI): domain Eukaryota; kingdom Viridiplantae; phylum Streptophyta; class Magnoliopsida; order Santalales; family Viscaceae; genus Viscum; species Viscum album. Next base: position 1,464,106,340 of record OY728138.1, on the reverse strand, counting down.
GTTAAAAATATTATTAACTAAATTGTGAGAATATTATTAACAAAGGTATATAAAATAATCCATTTGGTTAAAAATTATTATATTTAAATGTAAGAACTATTTGAAAATAAAGAAATTACTTTTCTAAGAAAACTATTTTTCTATATACAAACAAAATTTTATCTCAATAAATTAAAAAAACAACTTTTGATTAATTTTCTAAATAAAATTTATATATTATATATTCAATCATTATTTTTTATAATCATCCAATATATTTTATAGGTATAATATAAGAATAAATCCAATTTTATGAATAAAAAGAATTATTTTTATTATAGGTAATTTTACCTCCTTTTAATGGATAACCCATTTTAACTCTAACTTTCTAAACTTATATTTATTTTATTTGTAAAAATAAACTTAATATTTTAAATTTGAATTTACAAATTATCTTAGGGTGAATTTTTTTTCTTTGAAGTATCATTTTTCAATGAATAATGAAAAATATATAATTTTAATTCAAAACCTCATTTTTCAATAATGTAGTTATAAATATAAATTATATTTTTAATTTGGTTTAAATTTTAAATAGATAAATTTTACATCCATTTATCTAATTTATGCCATTGTAATAAATTTCACTTTTGAATTTGATATAAAAACATAGCAAACTTTTGAACATTTTTACTTTAAAAACATGAATTTTCATCCCTTATGTGATATTAATTTTAAATTAATATATACCACTTATGTGATTTTAATTTGGAAAAATGGATTCCATATTTGGAATAATAATAATTTATAATTTATAATAAGTTAAACTTAGATTTTGACCAAAATATTAGTGAAAGTGATTAAAATTAAATATAATGATTAAGAGGAAAATTAGATTAACAAGGTACTAAACCATACTATTAAAGGAAAAAATGACATATAAACTCATAAACCAATTTTATGGACATATTTCGACCTTATGATTATAGGATCGAAATAGTGATGTAGATGTTCAATATACAAGAGGGGGGGTGAATTGTACGATTTAAAAATTCCTTTGAAACCCTTAAAGTTAGTTAAGAATAACTATGTTTTCCTTAAAAGAAGGAAAGGTCTAAGTTTAACAAAGTTAAACTAAGAAAATTCACAACATCTCTAACTCTAAATGAAAACTTGGAAAGAGATTCCGAACGTGGGTTCCGAAAATATGGTTCCAGAAATTGAACCTTAACAAAAGATTACAATAAGAGATTCTACCTTAAAGCGTATAGAATATAAATGAAACAGAGTACAAATAAGGAAGTATAAGAAAGTTATACTTTCCTTATAATACAGAATGCAATGGAAATTAAACAAGTAGTTAAACTACAAGTAACAAGATAATAGTCTTTTAACCCAAAGAGAAGGGTATCCAATAACCTTGGATAAAGGTCCCTTGATTTATACTTTCAAGCAAGTCTGTCTTACCCACACCAGGGTAAAGCCTCGATATGAAGATCGTAGTCTCTGTCTTGCTATCCCCGCAAGCCCTCAACTTCAAGGTAGTTGGAAACCTCTGTCTTCCTCAGCAAGGAAGCCCTCGAACTTCAAGGTAGTCGGCACCTCTATCTTCCTATCCCCAGAAGCCCTCGAATGTAATCACCAACATTCGGAGTCGCACGAAGCTTTGAGAGTTAATAAGAGCCTCTCTCTCTAGAAATCACTTCAACAGCTTGTATGCACAAAACAAAGTTGTTCATCTGTCATCAGTTACGAGCTCTTTCAAAAGAGCTCCTATTTATAGGTAAGGTCATCTCCTTCTCCAACGGTCATATTTTCCTTAAAGATCGGAGGGGTACACGAGTCACTTAGACAATGGTTAGTTTATATCAAAATAGACGACATCGTTTTATAACAAAACAAGTGTAACAGAATGTACGACATCGTTTTAATTCTAACTCAAAAGTTCAGAATGAAAGCTTCGGAGTGAAGATTGGGAGTGTAATGGAAATAATAAAGAGTCAACAGATTATAGAAAATGTAAGCAGAATAAAAGATCGTAGTCTAACCAAAATATTTTTCGGAGTCTGAATTAATTCAGTGTGTATAAAACAGAGATGATCAGATTCTGTTTGATAGGAGAATTCGGAATGAGAATTCATCTTTTTAATTCATAATGAGAATTCGTCATCAGAATTCGTAATGAGAATTCATCATTATAATTCGTAATGAGAATTCATCATTAGAATTCATAATGAGAATTCGTCATCGAATCTTCATAAGAATTCGTTATCCTGAATCTGGAGTAGAACTTAATCAGAGTTTGTATCCAGAATTCGAAATGAAACTTTATTACAGTTCTTATCCAGAATTCGAATCCTAAAACAGAATACTTCATATCAAAGTTTCAAGTAATTCCGAGAAAATAAAAGTGAATCCGAATCTCATACTTAAGAAAAATCTGGATGAAAATATGAAAAGAATAATTTTATTTACAAAAGCGATTTTCCTTATAAAAGAAATTTTTCTTATAAAATCAATTTTCCTTATAAAAGAAATTTTCCTTATAAAAGCAATTTTTCTTATAAAAGCAATTTTCCTAAAGATAAGGTGTTTGTGATTTTCAAAACAAGAAGTAATGGAAAAGTCATAAGGAAAACCTTATTGACTCAACAATCTCCCCCTTTTTGGAAAGCACAGTCATCCTTACGAAAAAGAAATTCTAAGAAGAAAAAAACATTAAGGATTATCTCCCTTTGCTTTAAGGATATTTATGAATACGACTAAATCCCCCTTAGGCTTTGAAACTCTAAGGATCATATTCTAGATTTCCGGAGTGACATTTTCTTACGAAAAAGAAAGTCGTCTTTAATGAAAAACTCCCCCTTAGATATACTCTTATTAGAGTTCTTTTTTACTTTAAGGATCTTTTCCTTCTCCCCTTTAGATAAACTCTCATTGGAGTTCTTCTTTTTCTTAAGGATCTTTTCCTTCTCCCCCTTTGTGATTTTCAAAAATAAATTGAGGGAATGGAAAAAAAATACCGGAAAAAAAAATTAGTAATAACAGCAAAGGAACCGAGAAGTACAATTTTCATTAGGTTTAAAATCTCGGCAACAAATAAAATTAGATACAACAAAAAGATCGGATTTAGTTATTTCAGATCTTTTTCCTTCGACATGAGCCCCTTAAGAATAGTCTTGATCTTCTTCAGGTCTTTATGATCTTCTTCACCTTGCTTCTCTAAGACCACTATTCTTGCACTTTGAGATTCAATTCTTTCTTCCTGGGCTTGAAGTTTTTCTTCCTGAGCTTTGATCTTTTCTTCCTGAGCCTTCATCTTCTCTTCAAACTCAATCCGATGATCTCTTTAAAATTTCCAGTTCTGAGAAACATAATTTAACTTCCCATTCAGATCTCTGACTTTTTGAATCCGAAAGTTATTTTCATCTGTCAGCTTCTCTTCAAAGGATGAAGTCAGGTCATTTATCTTCTTGTCCTCAGTCTCAAAGGCATCCTTGACATTGTCTTGAAACTCATAAAATAACCTCATCTCTTCAACAGTCTTCTTCGACCAGTTTGTCATCTTCTTGCAAGATTTTCTATGAGCTACTTAGCCAACAAAAAAGGTTTTGAACTGAGCCTCAATCTCAACGCAATTTTCCATGACCATAGACACGGAGTCTGTTTTCGGATTCAAAGCATGTTGGAGCATCTGACATCTTGAATCAATACTAGAGAATGTCGGAATGGATCCCACCAACTTCTTTAAAGACTGGACAACAAAGTCATGCCCCACAAGGTTGACTCCTAATATGAAACTTTTCTTGGAGAATTTTCTTCTTCAATAAGGTCAAGCTTTCTTTTCAAAGAACAACCAACTTCCTTCCTCTTTCTCACTTCTGAGCTTGGAGTATTAGCAAGAATTTGCTTTCCCTTGTCTTTTTCTGGAATTGAATCATGTTCCGGAGTTCTCTTCTCACTATCAGAAACTTGAACAACATTATCTTCCTCATCAGCAACTACCTGAACATGAACCACTAAGTTTTCCTTCTGAGCAACATCAAGTAAAAGATGTTCTTCTTCTCCATGATAAGTAACTTCTTCTTCTCCTTTCTCTTCTTCCATTGCTGGAGTAACTAGCTTCGAAGATTCATCTTCTGATGTTCGGAGTGATAAGTGTTCCGAAGGTTTCCCCTTATAATCATCTACTTGTTTCAGCACATATCTGGTTTCACCACGTCCTTCAGCACCATCTTCTTCTTGTTCCACTTTCTCAACTTGCTCTACTTCCTCAGTATTCTTAGCAACAGCTTCTTCCGGAGCAACGAAATTTCATCCTAGAGTCTCAGGTAGAGATTCCAAGGAGAAAGATCTCGGAACAGGAATAGTTGCTGAAACAATGTCATTGAATTTCAACAAAGTCTGAGCTACCTCATCCTCATACATCTTCTTCTTGAGATTTTTTTCCTTTACTTGTTTTTCAAGCTCATCAGTAGTTCTTTCCTTCAAGGCCTTAGCCTCCGCAGGGTCCAAACCGAACTGCGGATCCCCCTCTTTCCTTTTCTTTTTATCTGCTCTCCACTTCGCAACAACTTCATTAGGATAGGCTTTCTTCTTCTTTGGTTTTGGAGGTGCGGAATGGACTTCCTTAGTCTTAGGATTCTCTGCTTCTACTTCCACTTCTTTCAGCTTTCTCTTCCAAACTGTCTTAGAGGATTCTGGATCAGCATCTTTTGGAACTGCTTCTCCTTGAGTAGGTAAATCAATAAACTGTCCAGACTCCTTGTCAAAAGCTACAAGAATTCTCTTAAGAGTACCATCGCTTACCAGCATAATCTTGCAAACTCTGGGCTTAGAATTGAAAGCCTCCTTGAAAGACTCTAGGCACCGAACTATCAACTTCGAGAGGATTGCTGGATACATGATAATATGAGCTCTCAGATTTCCTTTCTTCAAATTTTCAGGAGTGATAAGAATGTTCTTCATCAAGTTAAACTTCCTCAGATTTATCAGAAAATCTAGGATATATATCTCACTCTTCTTCAAGCTATATTTTTTACCTTTCCTTGGTACGATAAGACCTTGTACCCATAGATCTAGAATCCGGAAATTTGTAGATAAACTAGCAATCTTCGGAGCCTTGTCATCAGCCAGTCCGAGAGTTTCTAAAGTTTTTTCCTTGTCGAAGCTACCTTTAGAATCCAGAAATACATGAGAAACAAACTCAGCTTCACCTTCATTCATTAGGCCTACCAAGCTGGCTGCCATAGCATATGAAAGTTTATAAGTCTTCCCATAAGACTTAAAAGACAATTTGTCCTTTCCATCTTCCTGAAGAAAAGAAACTGTCTCATAGAATTCAACAAGTAAGTCTGAATATACTTCATCTTGGTTCCCGGGTTTTGACACCGCAACATCTTCCCAACCATTAAGCATGATATTCTTCGAAATAAGAGAATAATACCTGTTGAAGAAATCCGGATGAACCAGCCTCTCTCTATAAACTAACCACTTCGAGATCGGCTTAGATGAAGACATATCTTGAGAAGCTACTTCCACAGACATTCCGATTTGAAAACCTTTGAGAAGATTGGAACAGAGACAACTGAAGTTCGGAACGGCCTTAAAATAGAGAGGCAGAGATTCGAGACGTGAGAGCTTGAGAACCGATGTGGGACGAGTATTCAGGTCCCCTTTATATAGGCAACGAGATGACGGTTCACCTTCCACAGTTGATCTAATGGTTGGAAGAAACTGAGATCAGATCTGACGGTTGAAAACTTGAATCCGATCTTTTTGAGGTTTTTATTAAAACAAGGAATTAAGAAAACTATAATCCGAAATCATAATACAAGAAAATGACAGCAAGTAAATTATGACTACGAAAACTTGGGTAAGGTAATCATACCTTTCGGATTAGCATAGGAGGTTTATTCGTAATGGGTAATATAAACATGAATACGGAAAAAGACCTTTATTACGAGAAGACATATTTCGCAAAAACATTACTACGGAAAATAATCTTGGTACGAAAAACTCATTACAGAACACTTATTACGGAAAACTCAGTATGAAAAACAAACTTAGTATAAAAAAACTTAATAATAATAAAAATTTGATAACCGGAAAAAAAAACTTATTATGGAAGATTCGGTATGAAAATATCGTTATGAAAATATCAGTACGAAATTTTCCATTCCGGAAAGTTTCAACATGAATACTTCCATTCCAGAAGTGTTCTATACGAAAATGTCCATTCTGGAAAATTGTAGTTCTGGAGATTCCATTCCGGAAATCTTCGTTCCGAAAAGTTTGAAAACAAACTTTGAAAAACTTTGTTAAACTAACAATAAAATGTACTCCCCCTATGAAAAGGAGTTTATTGCTGTAAGGAGATTTTTTTCAACAGAAAGTTAATTAAGAAATATTACCTTACGGTTATCATTCCTAACTTCTGCTTAATGTATTCAAATCTATCAGAAGGCAAAGATTTTGTGAAAATATCAGCAAGTTGATCTTGCGTTCCGATAAACTGAAGAATAATATCTCCTTTAAGTGTGTGATCCCTAAGAAAGCGATGCCTAATGTCTATGTGTTTTGCACAGGAGTGATGTGCAGGGTTCTTACTAAGGACAATGGCACTTGTGTTATCACACAAAATATGAGTTTTGGTAAAACTCAAGCCATAGTCTGTGAGTGTGTGTTGCATCCACAACACTTGAGCACAACAACTTCCAACTGCTACATATTCAGCTTCAGCAGTGGAAAGTGCTACAGAATGTTGCTTCTTACAGGACCAAGAAACTAGTGAATCTCCTAAGAAATGACAAGTTCCAGATGTACTTTTAATATCCATTCTACATCCACCAAAGTCAGCATCAGAAAAGCTTTTAAGAACAAAATCATTTCCAGAAGTATAAAATAATCCTAGATCCATGGTTCCCTTTAGGTAGCGAAAAATTCTTTTTACTGCCTTTAAGTGAGATTCCTTAGGATTGGATTGATATCTTGCACATAAGCATACTGAAAACATTAAGTCTGGTCGACTAGCTGTTAAGTATAGTAGGCTTCCTATCATACCTCTAAAAGATGTTTGATCTACTAGTTTCCCAGCTTCATCAAGATCTAAAGAATTTGAGGTACCAATGGGAGTACTTATACTCTTAGTATTGTCATAACCATACTTTTTAAGAAGATTTTTAATATACTTATGTTGAGATATGTAGGTTGCTTCTGGTTTTTGAGAAATTTGAAAACCAATAAAAAAAGTTAACTCACCCATCATACTCATTTCAAACTCGAATTTCATTAGACTTGCGAAAGAGTCGGTCAAAGATTGCTGAGTTGAACCAAATATAATGTCATCAACATAAATTTGAACAATAAAAACATTTCTCTTATCTTTCTTTATAAAAAGGGTTGGATCTGCATTTCCCTTAACATATTTATTTTGAATCAAAAATCCAGTAAGTCTATCATACCATGCTCGTGGGGCTTGTTTAAGACCATACAAAGCTTTGGTAAGTCTAAAAACATGATCAGGATGTTTTGTATCTTCAAAGCCAGGAGGTTGTTCAATAAAGACTTCCTCTTGAACATAACCGTTAAGAAAAGCACATTTCACATCCATTTGGAAAAGTTTGAAATTAAAGAATGCTGCAAAGGCAAGTAGAATACGGATAGATTCAAGTCTAGCTACTGGAGCATAGGTTTCTTCATAGTCTATTCCCTCTTGTTGATTATAGCCTTTAGCAACAAGTCTAGCCTTATTTCTTAATATGAATCCATTTTCATCACATTTATTTCTGAAAACCCATTTTACTCCAATAACAGAAGTTTCCTTAGGTCTTTCAACCAAGGTCCAGACTTTATTCCTTTCGAATTCATTTAGCTCATCTTGCATGACTTTAATCCAATCATCATCACCTAAAGCTTCATCAGTGCTTTTAGGTTCTAATTGGGAAAGAAATGCTAGATGTTATACTTCATTTCTTAAGGAACTTCTAGTCCTTACAGGTTGATTTACATCACCAATGATACTATCACTGGGATGATTCTTAAGAAACATCTGATTTGGGTTTTGTAAAACCTGTTCATCAACATAGGGTAGACAGTCTTCTGGGGTAAATGTTTCAGAAGTATCTTCTTGAACAATTTCCTTACCAGAAGGTTCTTCTATCAAAGGTTGAAAATCAGTATTTGAAAACACATTTGAGGAAGAATGTAGAGGTGGTTTAAAAACAAAAGGACCTGACTCATCAAATTTTACATGTACTGTTTCTTCAACAGTACAGGTATTTTTATTAAAAACTCTATAAGCCATAGAAGTTGTGGAATATCCTAAGAAAATCCCTTCATCATATTTTGGCGTGAATTTATGTAAGTTATCTTTAGTATTCAAAATTAATACTTTGCAACCAAAAACCTTGAAGTAGGATAGTCTAGGTTTTCTACCATTCCATAACTCATAAGGAGTTTTATTAAGAAAAGGTCTAATCAAAACTCGATTTATAGTATAGCAAGCAGTACTTACAGCTTCAGCCCAGAAATGTCTAGAAATAGAATATTCAATCAACATGGTTCTAGTTATCTCTTGAATAATTCTATTTCTTCTTTCAACTACACCATTCTGTTGAGGAGTTCTAGGTGCTGAAAAATTGTGAGTAATACCTTTCTTACTACAAAAAGTTTCAAAATCAGAATTTTGAAATTCTCCTCCATGATCACTATGAATAGTTTTCAATGGAAGGTTTTTCTCATTTTTAACTTGATCTCTAAAACTTTTGAAATAAGAAAAATCTTCATACTTCTTTTTTAGAAAATAGACCCAAGTAAATCTAGTGTAATCATCAACTAGAACAAACACATAGTACTTGCCTCCAATACTTCCAGTTTGTCTTGGACAAAAAAGATCCATGTGCACAAACTGTAATGAATTGGTTGTTGAGACTTCACCAATTGATTTAAAACTAGAATTATGTTGCTTGCCATATTGACAAGGATCAAAAACTTTAGAAGAATCAAATCTAAGCTCCGGTAGATCCTTAACTAGTTTCTTCTTAGAGAGTATACATAGGTTCCTAAGATTACAGTGACCTAGTCTTCTATGCCATAACCAGGAGTGATCTTCCATTGCACTTAGGCAAGGTAAATCTTGGCTTCTGAGGTCTTCTAGGTTCAAAGTGTAGACATTCTCTTGCCTATTAGCTGATAGAATAAATTCTTCCTTGGAATTGTGAACTAAGCACTTATCATTCCTAAAATTCACAAGGTAACCTTCATCACATAACTGACTTATGCTAATGAGGTTGTTCTTAAGACCTTTAACAAAAAGAACATTTGAAATCAAGGTTTTACCAAGAAGAACAATATTACCAATACCAACAATCTCTCCCTTAGCATTATCTCCGAAAGTTACCTTTCCTCCTTTCGTTTTAATAATCTTTTCGAAAAATCTTTTGTTACCAGTCATGCGCCGGGAACATCCACTATCCATGTACCATGTATTGTTGCTGGTACTCTCTTTGTTTTCCGGAAATCAAAAAGAAAATTAGATTTTTGGAATCCAAACCTGTTTGGATCTGAGATTTCCAGACAATAAAATTTTAGGTACCCACATCTTCTTAGAAAAGCAAGCTTTGTGAAATCCTAGAGATTGAGTTTTGTTTAAGGAACAATTCTTTGCCCAGTGACCACCACATTGACACATGGTACAAAATGGGGCACTTTGAGGAACAAAATAATTGTTACTGAAAATAGGTTTTTCATGGGTATAACCAAATCTGGATTTATTTCTTAAAGGTCGTATTTGGGAATACATCTTATCAAAATTTTCCTTACCATGGGTAAAGTTTGATAAACACTTCTTTAAGGAAAAAATTTCGGACTTGAGTTTTACAACCAAGTTTTTATCCTCAAAATCATTAGTTTTTGAACTAGAGTTAGGATCGAAAATATTTTTATTAGAAATTACTTTTTCTAATTCTTTAGAAAGTTTGTTCTTCTCAGAACTTACTTCCTCAAGATTTTTTGAAATACTTTCAAAATCAACATTTTTCTTATCAAGATCTTTAGAAAGATCTGATATCTCTTTTGTAAGAATAGAATTCCTAGAGTTTTCCTTATCAAGTTTCTTATTGAGTTTGGAATTCTCAATCTCAAGAAGTTCAGCAAACCTAGAGACTTATTCATAAGTAGGTAAAGTATTTTCTTCATCAGAAAAAGATTATTCATCAGAAGAGTTATAATACTTACTATCTTTATAATTTAAAGAAGCATTGGTCAATGATTCAGCATTTCGCACCTTATCCCTAAAACTATGATTATCAATAGGTAATCTGGCTATAAGACAAAGATTCATCTGTCCTGAAGATTCATAATTAGAAGATTCGTCTGAAGAGTCACCACCACTGGCACTCCAGATGTCATTTGCTTTCAAAACATTCTTAGCTTTAGCTTTATAATATTTCTTTCTGTTCCTGTCTGAATTCCTTTATTTCTTTTCTTTCTTTTTGAGCATAGGGCAATCTGGTCTTATATGTCCAGTTCTCTTGCATTCATAACAAGTAACTTCTCCATATTTCTTATCTTTCCTTTCCTTTTTCTTATACTTGGATTGGAAATTTCTCTGGCCAGCTATCTTGTTCATCCTTCGAGCAAGATTTTCTAGTTCATTTTATGAGACTTCACTCTCACTAGATTCGGATTGGAAAATAACTTTCCTAGACTTGGATCTGGTTACTCTCTCAGGATTCTTAGCTTTCATCTGATTTGAGGTTGTAGTAAAAGAAACAGTACCATTTCCATTCTTCTTCTTGATGTTATCTGTATCTCTCTTCATTTTGGTTTCATGTTGTAGAAGAGTTCCAAAAAGCTCATCAAGAGAGATCTGAGTGACCTTCCTGTTCTCATCAATAGTTGTTCCCTTCGATTCCCACTCATTGGGCATAATATCAATTATCTTGTCCAAAAGAGCTTCATCATCTAAACCTTTTTCTCCCATAGATTGTAGACTATTGACTATAGTAATGAATCTCCATTGAACTTTACAGATTGGTTCTCTATAAGGAAAATTGAAGCCATGATATTTAGCTCTAAGCATAGCTCTTCTAGTCTCAATCACTTTATAAGTCCCAAAGTGTGTAACCTCTTACTTCTTCCAGATACAGTTAGCTGCTTCACAAGAAGAAATTTGGCTATATATATTTCTAGTCATTGAACATAGTAGAGTATTGCGTACCTTATAGTTGAGTTGATATTCTTACTTTTCCTGGTTAGTAAAAGTTCTGACTTCCTTGTCAGGAATTTTATAATCACCAGTAAGCATAACAAAGTTATCTACTCTAGTATTGATAACAAAAGTCTTCATTCGATCTCTCCAGTACTCATAGTCATTACCATCAAATATAGGTGGTCTTGTGGGATTTAGATTATCAATCGAACCAATATTAATTCCTGCCATACTTAAAATAACCTTTGACACACAAACTTGTTAGTAGCAAAGGATTCATAATAACAAAGTTCGGAATGGAAAAGTTCATAATGAGATAGTTCAGAATGATAAAATGAGCAAGAAAAACATATTTGTGAGTATAAGTATTTCAGAAACCTCCTCTGATACCAATTGTAGGATCGAAATAGTGATGTAGATGCTCAATATACAAGAGGGGGGTGAATTGTACACTTTAAAAATTCCTTTGGAACCCTTAAAGTTAGTTAAGAAGAACTATGTTTTCCTTAAAAGATGGAAAGGGATAAGTTTAACAATGTTAAACTAAGAAAATTCACTACACCTCTAACTCTAAATGCAAACTTGGAAAGAGATTCCGAACGTGGGTTCCGGAAATATGGTTCTGGAAATTGAACCTTAACAAAAGATTACAATATGAGATTCTACCTTAAAGCGTATAGAATCTAAATGAAACAGAGTACAAATAAGGTAGTATAAGAAAGTTATACTTTCTTTATAATACAGAATGCAGCGGAAATTAAACAAGTAGTTAAACTACAAGTAACAAGATAATAATCTTTTAACCCAAAGAGAAGGGTATCCAACAACCTTGAAAAAAGGTCCCTTGATTTATACTTTCAAGCAAGTATTTCTTACCCACACCAGGGTAAAGCCTCGATACGAATATCGGAGTCTCTGTCTTGCTATCCCCCCAAGCCCTCAACTTCAAGATAGTTGGCAACCTCTATCTTCCTCAGCAAGGAATCCCTCGAACTTCAAGGTAGTCGGCACCTCTGTCTTCCTATCCCCGGAAGCCCTCGAATGTAATCACCAACATTCGGAGTCGCACAAAGCTTTGAGGGTTAATAAGAGCCTCTTTTTATAGAAATCACGTCAACAACATGTATTCACAAAACCAAGTTGTTCATCTGTCATCAGTTACGAGATCTTTCAAAAGAGCTCCTATTTATAGGTAAGGTCGGCTCCTTCTCCAACGGTCATATTTTCCTTAAAGATCGGAGGGACCTGTACACATGTCACCTAGACAACGGTTAGTTTATAACAAAATAGACGACATCATTTTATAACAAAACAAGTGTAACAGAATGTACGACATCGTTTTAATTCTAACTCAAAAGTTCGGAATGAAAGCTTCGGAGTGAAGATTCGGAGTGTAATGGAAATAATAAAGAGTAGACAGATTATAGAAAATGTAAGCAGAATAAAAGTTTATAGTCTAACCAAAATATTTTTCGGAGTCTGAATTAATTCAGTGTGTATAAAACAGAGATGATCAGATTCTGTTTGATAGGAGAATTCGGAATGAGAATTCGGAATGAGAATTCATCTTTGTAATTCGTAATGAGAATTCGTCATCAGAATTCTTAATGAGAATTCATCATTAGAATTCCTAATGAGAATTCATCATTAGAATTTGTAATGAGAATTCGGCATCGAATCTTCATAAGAATTCGTTATCCTGAATCTAAAGTAGAACTTAATCAGAGTTCGTATCTGGAATTCGGAATGAAACTTTATTACAGTTCTTGTCCAGAATTCGAATCCTAAAACAGAATACTTCATATCAAAGTTTCAAGTAATTCCGAGAAAATAAAAGTGAATCTGAATCTCATACATAAGAAAAATTTGGATGAAAATATGATAAGAATAATTTTTCTTATAAAAGCGATTTTCCTTATAAAAGCAATTTTTCTTATAAAAGCAATTTCCTTATAAAATAAATTTTTCTTATAAAAGAAATTTTCCTAAAGATAAGGTGTTTGTGATTTTCAAAACAAGAAGGAATGGAAAAGTCATAAGGAAAACCTTATTGACTCAACAATGATCACTTTTTTTTAATTTGGTTTATTATTGGAGACACTTTTCATAGGGAAAATGTGGGTGGAATTTCCTTTTAAAACCGTTATAGGAATGCCACTCCTCCACCACTATAAAAATGCACTCACCCCTACCACTTATTCATAGTTATAAATTCATTTATATTTACCAAAATTTCATCAAATAATCTCCCAACATTCCTCCCTTAATCATAAAATCTTCCCTTTTGGATTAAATCCATCCAAGGAAGCTGTTTGGTGAAAACCAAAAGAGTTACCCAATGAAGAGGTAACATCCTTCCTTAAGCTCTTTTATTTTATTTTAATTATAAAACCCATAAAATATTCATATTACATGCTTAAATAGTAAAATAAGTATCAAAAATTTACTTATATGTTGTTATATTAAGGTTTATACCTACACATACAAACACTTCCACCAAATGGGTAACAAACATACCGTTCTTGTGTATGGTGGACTATCATCTCATAAATTGATGTTATTTGTTTTTCCTTTACCACATTTCATGGTTGGGATTTATGATGTAAAAAATATTTATATTATATATATATATGATATTTATAATGTATTTATTCTTATTTGACTCTAATATAACACATACCTTTATACTTTCCATTTTGTGGGAGTGATAACATCGTTTGTGGAAGTATGGGCGTTCGTCTCTTCAAAGCGATGTGACTCATTCATGAGATACATATACTATATAAAGAATAGTTTTAATGAAAAATATGTTAAATAAATTAAATATATATTATATTGATGACATAATTACATTTCTATAAATATTTTAAAAAAATTATTCATTTCCCTTTTCAAACAATAAAAACTGATTACGTCGGTCGTGGATGTGTGGACTACCGCCTCCTCAACATGATGTGATTCCTTTTTCATCACAATATTTATATATATAAGTATATATGACAAAATAATATGTTATTTATTATATAATTATCATTATAGAAATAAATAATGTTACTTAACTTATTTCCATAATGATATTTGAAAAATGGGAATGTTACTCATGCGTACATATGACCTACTATCTACTTGATCACAACATTGGTTAATTTTTCATAACCATATTTCATGATAAGTTCTGAAAGTACAATTTATGTATAAATAGGATAATTATTTCATGGTTATTATCCTGTATATTTTTTATTTAATGACCCCTTTAAACATAGTTGACCTATAAAATTCGCTTTTAACCACTACAAAAAAGTGACCTTTACCAACAGAAAATTACTGACAGATAATATATCTATCGGTAAAAATTATTATTTCCAATAGATATTAAATTATGTTGATATTAACTATAGGTACCTAAAAGTATTTTAACAATGGATATATCTATTTATATTAGTAGTTTAATACCAAAAAATCTTTTACCAACATTTAAATCCGTTGTCTTATCATAATAATACCAATAATTGATTTACCGATAAATGAATATGCTGTTATTAATTATTATTACCAAAAAATATTTTGTCTTTATAAAAATTTTTTTCAATGATTTATGGAATAATATCAAAAATTTTACCAAAAAATGAATATATATATATATATATTATATTACAAACATATCAAAATGTGATTACTTAAAATATCAATATCAAAATGTTATTAATTAAAATATCAATAATTTAGTAATATTTATTGATAATATATATATATAATGAAGAAAGGTATGAAGTTATACATATATAATATTTATGTTTATATATATATATATATTCATAAACCCATATACTCAAAAAAAAACGCATACACCTAAAGAGTGAACCCCCCCACCAAATGTGACCTCTTCCCCAAAACCCCCTTCCCCAACCCTAGCAACCTGTTCCCCACTAGAAACCCCATGACGGACCTCCTTACTAGAACCTCCTCCCTATTTTTTATAGTGACCCCCTCTGATATCATCTCAAAGATCTCCCTCCATGTTCCTGGCTGGCGACCCCCTTCGACATCATTGCACAGACCACCCTCTATGTTTCTGGCCATTGTCCCCCTCCGACATTATCGGATGAACCCCTTCCATGTTTCTGGACAACATCCTAATTCGAAAAGTTACATCGGACATTTCCATCCCTTGTGTTCCAAACCATCATCACCATTATATACCACCTTCATCCACTTTATTTTAGACCGGTCAAATGCGGTGGAGTTTTTAGTGATTTGGGATTATAAGGGGTAGGTGTTCATTGGTGGTTAGTTTTATTTTGTGATATCTTCTTCCTAGTTTATTACTAGTTCTTGGCCAAGTTCTTGATGTTATTGCTATTTTTAATTCTATATCATCTTTCTCTCAGATCATTGGTTATTATTTTACAAACTACTTATATGGTACATTTCTAGTTTAATCAAATGTTTTTCTCAAAGGAGGTAAAACATCATTCTTGGTGGCACCCTTTTATAGAGTAAATACTGAACACGGTGGAGCTTGGAGGACAATAGAAGGCGAGTTTTTATTCTAGTAAATGTTGGTTTGGTTCCAGGTGAAGTTTTTTTATGATTCTTCTACATATCCTAGATGTTTTTATTTCTATGTGCTTCTTCCACATCAATGTCTAGTTTTGATGTCAATGTGTAGTATTGGTGGTTGTCTCTGAGTTTTAAAGATGATGGCAATGTTTTGTTGAATTCTGGTGCTTCAACCTATCGATGATCTAGTCCCAATGGTTAGGGAGTTAATGTGTTCATGATGTGGTTCTTGTTTGGTTGGAATTCCAAAGATATCAGGTGGTGTGCTCTATTCTTTGGTGACAATGGTGTTAATGTTGATGATGATGAGAAGAATTCGGGTAATGTAGCCAATATGTTGATTTTTTGTTTTCTCAATTTACTTATTTAAGGAATCTCACATTTTACATTTCAATTTTATATTAATGTAAATAATTGATTTTGAGGCATCATTTTTTATTAGTAAATTATAAGAATTTTAAATGTCAGTTAAAGACCTAGAACCCATCAATGATATGAGGGTACAAGGGATTGAGTAACTATTTTATTTTAGATTTGTTCAATTATATCAAATAGATATTATTTCAGTTTATTATTAATTTTATTTTATTCTAGGCTATTTATTAATTGTACATAAATGTCTACATATACCTTGAAGTACTAATGTTTGAAATTTGTATTAATTTGGATTGGAAATTCATGTCGAGAAAAAATAATCTCATTTTTTATTTTATTTTATTTTAGTTTTTGTTTCACTTGCATTATTAAAAGATATTTCATTATCATGTTTATAATTTATGAATTATTATTAATAGTATATTTGGTTCTGTGTTTCGGGGACTTTGATATGACATATGGAGGTTCTCAATGTTTTTATTTCACTTCAGCATTGAGCACATTTCCTAGAGACATAGGGGTTTTTTTAAAAGTTGGGGTCGAAGCCTCATTTTATTATTCAAGAAAAGATATATTTGGATTGGGTAGAGGGAGACCCATTACATAGCCCAAAGTCCCAAGGCCATGTGTCCTACAAACAAGGCTTTGAAAGCCCATTTTTGGCGTAAGGGGCCCTTCAATGAACAATACTGCTATAGTACCCATTCTGATACAGTACCACCGCTGCTATAGTGTAACCACTACTACAGTCTGCCACTACTACAATACTGCAATAGTACCCTACTACAGTTCTACTACAACACCCCATAAATGCTTCCCTACCCAAATTTGATCCTAGGTCTTTTGGATGCTAAACAACAACCCGTACCACTTGGGTACAAGATCGTTGGAGTAGAGACATGAGATATTTCTATTTTTTCATATTATATCATATCTTTTATGTATAGTTTTAAATTTTATTTTATGTTTTTTAAGTAGTTGTGTCTAATTAAATTTTTAAGTAGTTGTGTTTGATAGATTAAACTAGTTAGAAGGTGATACAAAATAGGATGTGAAGGTGGGTGTCCATCTTATGTGGGTCATTTGCTTATAATTTTTGGACATATACATGTTATATATGTTTACAACAATATCCCAAGTTGAACTTTAATCTTTTATGGGTATTTTTTTAGGATTTTAGGAAATATCCATGCTATATATGTTTCTTATAGGTGCCTTAAAAAAATGGGTTGATGTGATGAGGGAAATATTTTTTCATGAGGGGATCATTAAATCTACACATCAACAATGCACTAACAATCACATGAAAAGGTGAATTGGTTGTTAAATATTTTTTCAATATAGTGGGTGGATCATTAAATCCACACATCAACAATGCATAAAATATCATCATTCATTGCTTTGCAAGATCAAATTTCTTTGTGGTCTGGTATTTTTATATCTTTTTTTTGTTCTTGTAAGTCCTAGAGTAATTTTTAAATTTTGATTTTCCATGGGCTATAGGTTTAATACTTTCAAATTTACATGACATTGGTATTATAGAGGTGATTTCATGACCTTACCAGTGTGTTTTCATTCACTTGGAAACAACCATATATTTTTTCAAATCAAGGATTAGATTTATAGGAAATATGGTTTTGGTAAATTACATATATTTTTTGAGATCATTGGTATTTCATCTCGACACTAACCAATTGTGCAGCTCTTAAAGAAGGGGTCCTTCGTGGGTGACCCCACTGCCAATCCTAAAACCTCCAAATACTTCTGCCTCAACTACTCCGGATGGATGGACATACTGAATGGGACCAAACAAAAAATCCCAATGAAATTGAATACAAACAAGTAACCATAATAGTTGGGTCAAAGGTATTGTTATTGAAATTAAAAATATATATAATCTTTCACCTCATATTCATGTATAATATGTTGTTATTTGTATAATCACGTAACTCAAAATATCTTTTGGGAAGCATGTGGATGACTTTTTTTATCCAAAGGAGGTTTCTTCAGAGACATTACTCAGATAAATCTGATCAGATGTTCACTAGAGACATGGGAATATGAATAATCAGAAGTTTATATTGTATAATACAATTGAGGTATATTAAATTTCTTTAAATTCATTTAAAATGTTTAAATCTTATGTTTTTAAGTGATAGAATGTTTTATACAAATTTTCATCATCTTTTTTGTGCTAGAGAATGTTTTATTCCATTACTATTAATTAAAGATGAAAACAACAACCCAAAATTCCCATTAATACACCAAAACATATTCCAATTTTAGCTAGTGATTTAACAAACCACTCTAATATTTTATCCAAATGACCCCTTTTGAGTAGTTTTTAAAAATTCCAGCACTTACTACAACCAAGTATTTGTTTAAAATAGTTTAAAATTCAATATGATCATCAATAAAACATTATAAAGGTTTTGAAAAACTCTAAAATAGTATTTAAATACATATCAATGTTTAAATACTTCGCAGTTCTCAAGATTTTTATAATGGGATCGTGTTACTTTCAATAAAAAATGACCACCAACATGGAAACATACCTATCACTTTAATTTTATCAAGTTATGGTTTCTTTTATGGAATAAATATAACTGATTTTCACAATTAAAACTAATTAAACCCACTTTCATAGTATAAGCCATTGTTAAGAGGACATGATCAATACTTTATAAAAATAAATCCAATGGAGTAAGCATGAAAATATGTCTAACACCAAACAAAGAGAAATTTCATTAATAATAAAGCATGTATCACTATCATAGGAATCATGTTAAAAACTAAACTATTACATGAATACATTTTAAGACAAGTTTTCACCCAATATTCTATTTAAACAGAAGAAATTCACACTCATGAAATCTTAATGTGTAGTTTTGTAACCCACTTCATGCTTGTTAAATAACTACATCATAAAATTGCTTTAATGACATTATCTAAAATTTTATAGTTTTTCAAATCCTTGATAATGTTTTCTTGATGATCATATTGAATTGTATACTATTTTAAACAAATAATTAGTTGTAATAAGTTCTTGAATTCTTGAAAAGTACTCGGAATGGGTGGTTATTTGTTATAGAAAACAACCTGATTCCCATTTTAAAAAACATGAAACATAAAATATATGACTATATTTGAATTAAAATATTGATAATTTAATAATGTTTCATGAAAATAAGTAGATGATACTACTTTATCCCAAGCTTCACTCTCATCTAAAACCAGGTTGAATAATGACTTTTAAGATTGAACTCTACTCAAATTTGAAACTGAGTTAGTCAAGCTCATTTGATGATGATTGATTCTATAAATAATATATAAATACATATAAAAAATTTGAAATACATAGAAACAATTATATAGTGACTTTAAAATTATTTCAACCAATAAATATATATTAATATTAATCTGAATCTCAAAATATCAACTCATCCATTATGTTCATGACATTCTCAATTATTAAAGTTCAACATGATGAATTTCTTGAGTAGCTAAAGCTCAAGCTCAGTAAAAACTGAGCATTAGTTCATGGATGTGTTCTAAACTCAACTAGATTGAGAGTATCAGTATATCCATTTACTTACCTGATTAGAATTTGGTTTCATTGAATACTTTCTAGTGAAGTTATCTATCAATATTTTGATCTTTTTCCAGTTCAATTCCCATTTGTCAGAGGCTATTATTTCATTCCGGATAATAGATCATTCAATATAAAAAAACATATGTGGGTGTATATGTTGGTATTTATGTGAGTGAGTTAGTATAAGGTGGGTGTATACGTTTATATCTCATGATTAGGTTCACTGTGTGCCTATTATTTGTCAAGAACTCTATATTTGATAGTTTTCTTGGTTAGTCACTAATTATTATCTATGTTGTTTCATTTTCCTTGAGCTGGTTATGCGTCAATTTGTGCTTAAGAATTGGAATTTTGATAATATTGATTTTATTTTATTCCACAAACTATTTTGTTTTTACCAATGCAACATTACTTAGAGCATTTCTTTTTGTGTATTGAATCATAACTATTTTTATACTATTGTGAATATTGTCATGAATTAAAAATTATGTGTTATATTTTGGTTTTGAATCTATGAATCTATCTTGCATGTTTTTTTATTTGATACAACAAAATTATAATTTTAGTCTATTATTCAGTAATTATCTTTCAGCTTTTATGGAATGGAATATGTTATCAAATTATTTTAATAATTATTTATTTTCTAAATTTGAAAATGATCTTACTAAATAATTTACATATTACATATTTTTTGGATATATCTAATCATTGCTAAAATCATTGTCTCTTGGTCATCCAGTAATGAATTGAGCATATTAAGGATGTTTGATTAGGTTGGATATTTTATTTATTATTTTTTGGTTTTCTTTAGTGTATTGGAGATTGTTCATCATGTATTGCTTTTGTTCAAATTGTTTTTTTGTGTTCTTCATGGTCACTCATCATCTATAGGTTGAAGTTTCTATCACTTGCCTTGTGATCTTTACTCATGAGACTGCTAGTTTGAAGAAAAATTGGTTGTTTGTGTTCTCCCATTTCATTTACAAATTGCTGTGAAGAATACAGTGCATTCCCTTTGATAAATCACTAATGATGAACATGTCAAATTTGTGGGTTTTTTATGGCTTGTTATAGGTTGTGTATGCATTACTTTTCATGTTTTATTTCTATATTGATTATTCATTTCAAGGGTTTTCAGGTGTACTTTGGATTTCAAATATGATTTTTAGTGATTTTTTGCAGTGTTTGTGGAGGGTATCCAACACCATATTAATAGTAATTATCCAAGGGTAGGTGGGGCAAGAGGTATGACTGTTATTTGGAGTGTTTGTTAATGGTATGTTCATTGCTGTGGTGTAGTGTGTAAACTAGTGGCTTAGATTTTGAATCCATGTGATGACAGGGTAAAAAAAAGGGAGAGTAATATATTTTTCCTCAGGGATATAGGCTTTTATATCTTGTTCCTTTGACTGACTTTTCTTGAAGACACCCAACTCTGAGAACCATCTTTTCATCTTGGATGTTTTTTGTCTCAGTTTTAATATTTTAACAGAGGTGCGAGGTGAGTTTTCTATAATTTTGATTGTATTTTTTTACTGTTTTTCTCGATGTTTTTGTAATTTTTTGGTAATATAAATCTATGTAGATATATGGTGGAGGATGGTTTTATAGACTTGTGATTTTTAGCATAGAATGATAATACTAGAGGTCTAGTATGTTGTTATTTGTGGGGGTTTTCAGTGATTCTATCGCAGTGTTATGGTGCCCTAGAAAATGGAAGTTGTAAGCTCCAGTTCTCTACACTCTCCTTGGTTAGCATTGCATTCTTTATGTTGTTCCTATTTCTTATATGCCACCTTGTTTTTAATATATTTTTAATTTTCAAAAATAATTCACATTGTAAAGACTATTTCTTTCTTGGCAGATTTAGTTGCACTTACATGAATTGCAATATATACAAAAATGTAAGTCTTTTCACACAAGCACCTACAATTTAAATTAAATGAAATTTGATTTTAATTGAATGCTGATATCCCATTGGTATATTGATGTATTCAGTTGGAAAGTGTGAAGGTAACATTACTGGGAGTGTGAGAGAAATAAATTTTCTATGTAAATCATTACAGAAATAGTCGATGTTGGAAGATCATTGATGGATGCTAGAGGAGTATGATATGTAACTTGGGTTTCTATTTTTTTTTTGAATAGGATGAGTTTATGTATCTAATGTATATCTTGAGGTATTGTTTGAGTTTATATTTTTTTGTCTTTTTTTATTTGTATTGTTTTGATTATAAGTTTTTCAAGTACTACCTTTCTACAGATTTATTACTGATGTTGGTTGATGCTGGAAGACCATGGATGGATTCTAGAGGAGTATGACAAGCTTTTTAGGGCCTTATGGTATGGTGGTGGATCAGGATGTGCATGAGACTATACCCAAACCTACTCTATTTACAATCAAGGTTAAACATGCTTCTATCTAGAGTTATAGGTTACTAGATGACATGGATGGGCCATTGGTATGATTGGGGTGTTGGAGCTGGAACTGAATAGATAGCATGGAAGGTTCACTATCATGTATGGGTCACCTGGAGGGGGTGGATCATATTAGGGGATCTATCATGGGGGTGGGGGGGATTGGGGGATCCAACATTCTTTATATCATATTTCATTACTAATATAATTTTTTTAAGTTTGAATGGGTGTTAAATTGTATTGTCACGACCCGTCCTCGGGGCCCGTGCCGTGACTACCCCAAGCCCGCCTTCCATAGGCCAGGGGTTGGCGACTAGCACCAAAGGCGTAAAATCCCGATAACTGGGAAGGCATTGCCTTTAAAAAGAAAACAAGCACCACAGAGTACAAGCGGAAGTAAAACACTAAGTACAAAAAGAAGAGCTGAAAAGTAAAAGGGGCCGGAAATACAAGCCCAACTGTAAAGTACAACTCGAAAGGGAAAACATCGACTGAAAAGTAAAGCTGCTACGCTGAGATGTCCACTGGAAATCCCACCTGAAGGGTGGGTACAGATAGCTCTTCTGCTCCTCGGGTCCCGCCGTCTGCTCCAAGTATGACCCACCCAGTGGTCTGCCTCTGGGTACCGCCTCGTCGTATAGTCCACCTCCAGGTACCGTCCAGTCCTCGAACACTCGGCATCTGCCAGTACTGGCCGTCGTCTGCAACCAACACAACGAGGTGCGGGCATAGCCCGTGCAGGGGTGAGTATAACGATACTCAGTAGGGACCCCGAGACCCTCAAGGTCTCACTAAAACCAACAAGGATAAACACAAGAAGATCTCAACAGATAAACCCTACTTAGGTATATGCCCATACATATACCTAAGTTATCAAGTAACCCATCTCAATCATGAGGAAACACAAGGATTGTGAAATCGACGGATAACCACTACCCGGGTATATGCCCATACATATACCAAAGTTAGCAAGTGACCCATCTCAATCATGAAGTAAACACAAGGTCAAAAGTCTCAGCTCAAACCAGGATTTTCATTATCGAAACCGTAACTGCTGAAGAGCTCCGTCTCTAGAGTGTACAGTGGTCCTGTCACGACTCCGAGGCTGCCGCTCACTAACCTAGGACTGCTGAGGTACTCCTCCTGTCGAGTACTGCGGGTTTGCGGCCAACTACCTGGCGCTCCGTCCGCTGAGGGTCTGTCGCCAAATACCGGGCGCTACCCAGATAGCCTACTGAGGTACTCCTCCTGTCGAGTACCGCGGGTCTGCTGCCAACTACCAGGCGCTCCGCCCGCCGTGGGTCTGCCGCCAAGTACCGGGCGCTCCGTCCACTGGGCTAGTCGACTCACTCCAAGTCGAGTCGGTCAAGCAGTCGTCAGGTCTCAGCCGGCTACACGGTCTCCGTACTCTGCACGCTCGTCTCCGGGAGGGTCCGCTCCACGAGCTACTGGTCGATACTCCAAGTATCACAAAATCCCACGAAGAAGTGCCTCAAAGGTCCGTCTCGTCACAGGGGTCTCAACGCAACAGACGGCGCGTCGATCGGACGCCCGGTCTGTGAGTTAATAGTCTTTTCGTCCCAGGGGCCCGGTTGGTTTCGAGTGCGAACCAATCCCGGTCGTATCTCAACTATACCCCGAACTCCCATAGGGTAAACTCAAAGGGACCGTTACTCAACGTAACCACCAACGCCGCTGACAGCTCGTCAAGCGGACGTCCTGTCTGAAAGATATCAGCTTTCCCGTTCCAGGGGCCCGGTTGGATTTCGGGAACAATCCAACCCGGCCATACTCCGACTGCATCCAAAACTCGGGCGGAGTATGTCAAAAGTTCCGTCTCATCAAGAGGAAGTCAACGAAACAGACGGCGCGCCAATCGGACGCCCGGTCTGTGAGTTATTGGCATTTTCGTCTCCGGGGCCCGGTTGGTTTTTAAGGAAAAACCGACCCGACCGTACTCCACCTGCGTCCAAACCTCGGGCGGAGTATGCCAAAAGATCCGATTCACTAAGAGGAACACAACGCGACTGACGGCGCGTCTATCGGACGTTCGTGGCTCAAGATATGAGCGTTTCCGCTCCGAAGGCCCGGTTGGTTTCGTGAACGAACCAACCCGGCCGAACTCAAAGAAACTCGAAACCTTGAGTGCGATATATCGAAACGACCGTCTCGATCCAAGGATCGCGTTGCCGCAGACGGTTCGTCATTCGGAGGTCCGAGGCTCAAGTTATGAGCCAAAAACCAAATCAGGTTCGAAACGGGGGGTCCGGGTCCGGGCCGACCCGGCCCGACCCCCCCCCCCCCCCCGGGTGACGCGGTGGCCGGCGGCGGCGGGCGGTGGCGGTGCGGCGGCCGGTGGCGGCGCGCGGCGGCGCGCGGCGGCGCGCGGTGGCGGCGCGGCGGAGGCGGCGGGCCGCGCTGGCGGCGGCGGCGGGCCGCGGTGGCGGGCCGCGCTGGCGGGCCGCGCTGGCGGCGGCGGGCGCCGCACGGGGTGCCGCATGCGGGGGGCTTGATTGCCCCCGCTGTCTTCTGGCGGCGCGGCTTAGCCGCGCCGATTTTTTTTGAGCAAACCGCCCCCTCACATGAGGGGGCCTCCTTGAGCGGAACCGAGGGGGCAGCCGGCCCCCTCCCTTTAAAATAAAACCGCCCCCCTCTTTAAGAGGGGGGTTTTGCCAGTTGGCCGGGGAATTAATTCCCCGGTTCCGGCCGGCCAGCCGGCCGGCCGATTTTCTCCAACGGGACCGGAAATTTCCGGTCCCCTTCGGCTTCCGACGCCGGCGGCCCGGCCGCCGGTCTTTCCTTCCGCCGCGGCCCGGAACCGGCCGCGGTCTTCTCGTCCCGCCGCGGCCCGGAACCGGCCGCGGCGTTCGTCGTCCGGCGCGGTGCGACGGCACCGCGCCCCTTTCGCCACACGTTAATTTCTTTCAACGCGGCGCGACGGCGTCGTGTTCTTGATGTTCCTTCCATGGTGTGCGCGCGACGGCGTTGCGTAAAATAAACGCACGATCAACCACGTGGTGCGACGGCACCACGCCTCTTGCTTCCACCCGCAAGAACAAACAAGATCGTTGGAGGGGGTTCGGCCGTGTTCGTGCGGTCCGGCCCCCCCTCACGTTAAATTAATAACGCATCTTAAAATAATCAACATCCCACGTTAGTTATACGAACCACGAGAAAAATGAGATAATTAAATATTAAATCAACCACCCCTACCTTGGGTACAAGATCGAGGATTCGACTATGTCCGCGGAAGACGGCGTCGCGGAAGTCGGGCGTCGCGGTCGTCGTTCGTCAAATCCGTTGACGAAGAGGCACGTCCGAAGAAGCACGTCGTTGGCGAATCCTTGTACGCCGACGAAGGTTTTTCGGAGGAAGGTGCGGTGTTCTCTCTCGTTGACACCGAAGACGAAGAAGAGCGGAGCGGCGTTCTTCGTCGGAAAAAGAGCGTTCCTCGTCAAGTCTTGAGGAAAGTCAAATAATAAAGAGAACAACAAACTCAAGAATCTCTACCTCGATAGTCGCACGGTGACGGAGTCGTGGAATATCGGTGTCGATTCCTTTGACGTCGGAGGAAGAGTCGTTATCGAAGGCGTTCGTCGCGGAAAACCGTCGCGGAAGGAAGACGCGGAAGAAGTACGTCGCGTCGCGGATACGGCGTCGCGGATGGATCGTGTTCTTCGGCGGAGAAGTTCTTCGTTGAAGAACGTCGTTCTTCGCGTTCTTCGTTGAGTTGAAGAAGAAGAAGAAGAAAAGCTTCCAAAGCTCTCAAGAAATCCTCCCAAGGGTAAAAGAAACTCAAAGAATAATATAAGCTTTAACTTATATTATTTCATAACTTAACCACAAGAATTTCAAAGGTTTGAAATTCAAAATGGTTAACTCCAAAATTAACTCACTTATTTAATATACATGAATTGTATAATTAAATATAAGTTAACTTGTCAAGCCATTAAGAGGGAGAGTGGGGAGTTGAAAAGGTGGGGGTTCGTGTGGGCCCCACCACACTTAATCCTCCCAAGGGAGGTTAAGTGGGTGTGGGTCCCACTTCCAACCTCCTTTGAGAGGTTTTAAGAAGTTAAAATAAAATTTGTTCTACACAAATTTTATTTAACTCAACCTAAACCCTCAAAAATTATCTTTCAACCCGCAATAAACGCAACTCCCGAAAAGGTCTCTTTAAGCGAAAAACGGCGTTGCGAGTTCATCGGTGCCCTCGGATTTCAATTCCGAGCACCGTATCAAAAGTTAGGAATTCCCGCTCGTTCGTTCACTGAACGTACCCGAGCCAAACTTCGGAATTTAATTCCGGGCACTCCGGGCCTCGGAATCAGGTGCCGTCTGAAACCGCGCTCTTGTAAAATTCTAAAGAAAATTAAGAAAAAATTTTCCTTGAATTTTACGGGTCTTTACATTACTCCCACCTCAGGGCTTTACGTCCCCGTAAAGCTACATCAAAAACTAGGGAAACAAAAGAGAGTACTGAGCACGCATCTGAGCCTCCCGCTCCCATGTGCTCTCCTGGAGATTCCCGTGCCGCCATCTGTTGCGCACAAGAGGAATCGATCGCCCATGTAGGACCCGCTCCTGGATGACATGGACCTCCTCTGACGTGGCCCGGACCATCTCTGGTCCCACATGAGCTGCAAGATTTCTTCTTTGCCGATAAGAGAAACCTGGTCTCATCCCCTGGATGAACCACATTCTTTGCCTAAAACAGTCAATCCTGACATGGATGATACTAATCCATACCAAGGATGACGTCGTAAGGCCTCGACGCTACTACTAAGAGATCCAACCGTTACTCTCGCCTCCAAGGGTTGAGTCACACTGTCGGCATCAGTGTGTGGAAACTGGGTCTCCTCCAGTAGATGTCTCACAAGTGAGGGTCAAGTCAACAGTCAACTGGAACCTCTTAGTAACATCACAAAAGAGGACAGGAATGAAAACATCACAAAGGATGCGTCTTTTATTATTGCAGCTCATAATACAAGACGCTACACAAAAGCAACATCAACATGGAACTAGAAGTACAAAAGACGTATCCACTAGTTCCGCTCCTGTCCACCTGCTTTACTGCTCAAGCATTTGTCGCTGCCTCAACCTCGGTGGCTCCCCCCCCAAGCCTGCTGATCGAGGAGTCGGACAGTCACGTGCCAGGTGACCCTTTCCGCGGCATGAGTAACACAACCTGCTCCTTGCACGGCTAGTTCTGTTCCCACTCCGGGTGCCCTGCACCACTGGTCCTAAAACCCGAGATCGCCCATCTGCTGGTTTGGTCCTCCTGGACCTCTGCATCATCTGTCTACTGCCCACAGATGACTCGGCTTCTGATCGAAAAACACGCGGCAAAGGCAGAATCTCCTGTACACGCTCGGGGTGTAGAGATACTGGCACAAACTCCACCCTGAAGAAGGTCTCGAAGTCTTCCCATGCGAAGTTCATCTCATCGCAAAACTGAAACAAGTGGCTCCACCACCTACCTGCTGCTGCGTGTAGTAGGCTCGCAGCGAGGATCACCATGAGGTCTGCTGGTGTCCTCACTAGCCTAAACACTCGTACCACTGCCTCTAGCTAGTCCTCTGCTGCCTGGGGATCCGTCTCCCCGCGAAACCTGGGCGGTCGCTGGCGCTGAAACTCATGCAGTGCGCTGAGGCGACGTGCATCGTCAGCGGCTGCTGCTGGAAGCATCGGGGGCTCGGCGGGTAGAGCTACCGCCGGTGCCACTGCTAACAAAGGGCCCTGCACCGAGGCCTCGTCGCTCGGTGGGCTGTCGTCACGTTCGATTCTCGGAACCCTAGCTGGCTGCCGTCGTGGGGCCATCCTGAAAGAAACAACGTAACACGATCAAATGATTATACCTGGTGAGCTGACCTGGTTGAGCTGTTTTAAGGGGAAAAACCTTTGAAAACACACACGCAATCAGTGTTTTCGTGCACAAAGTCGGAAATCAGTTGTCAGGGTCCTGGTGTATGGATACGTCGGCCGCCCGCACCAACACTGGACTCCCTGAACTGAAAACCACACTCGGTACTCTTAACACTATCGCTTCACAGAAAGAAAGATCAGAGTTATAAGTTCTGCGGTAGAACAGAACTCCTCTGATACCAATTTGTCACGACCCGTCCTCGGGGCCCATGCCGTGACTACCCCAAGCCCGCCTTCCATAGGCCAGGGGTTGGCGACTAGCACCAAAGGCGTAAAATCCCGATAACTGGGAAGGCATTGCCTTTAAAAAGAAAACAAGCACCACAGAGTACAAGCGGAAGTAAAAGACTAAGTACAAAAAGAAGAGCTGAAAAGTAAAAGGGGCCGGAAATACAAGCCCAACTGTAAAGTACAACTCGAAAGGGAAAACAGAGACTGAAAAGTAAAGCTGCTACGCTGAGATGTCCACTGGAAATCCCACCTGAAGGGTGGGTACAGATAGCTCTTCTGCTCCTCGGGTCCCGCCGTCTGCTCCAAGTATGACCCGCCCAGTGGTCTGCCTCTGGGTACCGCCTCGTCGTATAGTCCACCTCCAGGTACCGTCCAGTCCTCGAACACTCGGCCTCTGCCAGTACTGGCCGTCGTCTGCAACCAACACAACGAGGTGCGGGCATAGCCCGTGCAGGGGTGAGTATAACGATACTCAGTAGGGACCCCGAGACCCTCAAGGTCTCACTAAAACCAACAAGGATAAACACAAGAAGATCTCAACAGATAAACCCTACTTAGGTATATGCCCATACATATACCTAAGTTATCAAGTAACCCATCTCAATCATGAGGAAACACAAGGATTGTGAAATCGACGGATAACCACTACCCGGGTATATGCCCATACATATACCAAAGTTAGCAAGTGACCCATCTCAATCATGAAGTAAACACAAGGTCAAAAGTCTCAGCTCAAACCAGGATTTTCATTATCGAAACCGTAACTGCTGAAGAGCTCCGTCTCTAGAGTGTACAGTGGTCCTGTCACGACTCCGAGGCTGCCGCTCACTAACCTAGGACTGCTGAGGTACTCCTCCTGTCGAGTACTGCGGGTTTGCGGCCAACTACCTGGCGCTCCGTCCGCTGAGGGTCTGTCGCCAAATACCGGGCGCTACCCAGATAGCCTACTGAGGTACTCCTCCTGTCGAGTACCGCGGGTCTGCTGCCAACTACCAGGCGCTCCGTCCGCCGTGGGTCTGCCGCCAAGTACCGGGCGCTCCGTCCACTGGGCTAGTCGACTCACTCCAAGTCGAGTCGGTCAACCAGTCGTCAGGTCTCAGCCGGCTACACGGTCTCCGTACTCTGCACGCTCGTCTCCGGGAGGGTCCGCTCCACGAGCTACTGGTCGATACTCCAAGTATCACAAAGTCCCACGAAGAAGTGCCTCAAAGGTCCGTCTCGTCACAGGGGTCTCAACGCAACAGACGGCGCGTCGATCGGACGCCCGGTCTGTGAGTTAATAGTCTTTTCGTCCCAGGGGCCCGGTTGGTTTCGAGTGCGAACCAATCCTGGCCGTATCTCAACTGTACCCCGAACTCCCATAGGGTAAACTCAAAGGGACCGTTACTCAACGTAACCACCAACGCCGCTGACGGCTCGTCAAGCGGACGTCCTGTCTGAAAGATATCAGCTTTCCCGTTCCAGGGGCCCGGTTGGATTTCGGGAACAATCCAACCCGGCCATACTCCGACTGCATCCAAAACTCGGGCGGAGTATGTCAAAAGTTCCGTCTCATCAAGAGGAAGTCAACGAAACAGACGGCGCGCCAATCGGACGCCCGGTCTGTGAGTTATTGGCATTTTCGTCTCCGGGGCCCGGTTGGTTTTTAAGGAAAAACCGACCCGACCGTACTCCACCTACGTCCAAACCTCGGGCGGAGTATGTCAAAAGATCCGATTCACTAAGAGGAACACAACGCGACTGACGGCGCGTCTATCGGACGTTCGTGGCTCAAGATATGAGCGTTTCCGCTCCGAAGGCCCGGTTGGTTTCGTGAACGAACCAACCCGGCCGAACTCAAAGTAACCCGAAACCTTGAGTGCGATATATCGAAACGACCGTCTCGATCCAAGGATCGCGTTGCCGCAGACGGTTCGTCATTCGGAGGTCCGATGCTCAAGTTATGAGCCAAAAACCAAATCAGGTTCGAAACGGGGGGTCCGGGTCCGGGCCGACCCGGCCCGACCCCCCCCCCCCCCCGGGTGACGCGGTGGCCGGCGGCGGCGGGCGGCGGCGGTGCGGCGGCCGGTGGCGGCGCGCGGCGGCGCGCGGTGGCGGCGCGGCGGAGGCGGAGGGCCGCGCCGGCGGCGGCGGCGGGCCGCGGTGGCGGCGGCGGCGGGCCGCGCTGGCGGCGGCGGGCGCCGCACGGGGTGCCGCATGCGGGGGGCTTGATTGCCCCCGCTGTCTTCTGGCGGCGCGGCTTAGCCACGCCGATTTTTTTTGAGCAAACCGCCCCCTCACATGAGGGGGCCTCCTTGAGCGGAACCGAGGGGGCAGCCGGCCCCCTCCCTTTAAAATAAAACTGCCCCCCTCTTTAAGAGGGGGGTTTTGCCAGTTGGCCGGGGAATTAATTCCCCGGTTCCGGCCGGCCTGCCGGCCGGCCGATTTTCTCCAACGGGACCGGAAATTTCCGGTCCCCTTCGGCTTCCGACGCCGGCGGCCCGGCCGCCGGTCTTTCCTTCCGCCGCGGCCCGGAACCGGCCGCGGTCTTCTCGTCCCGCCGCGGCCCGGAACCGGCCGCGGTCTTCTCGTCCCGCCGCGGCCCGGAACCGGCCGCGGCGTTCGTCGTCCGGCGCGGTGCGACGGCACCGCGCCCCTTTCGCCACACGTTAATTTCTTTCAACGCGGCGCGACGGCGTCGCGTTCTTGATGTTCCTTCCATGGTGTGCGCGCGACGGCGTTGCGTAAAATAAACGCACGATCAACCACGTGGTGCGACGGCACCACGCCTCTTGCTTCCACCCGCAAGAACAAACAAGATCGTTGGAGGGGGTTCGGCCGTGTTCGTGCGGTCCGGCCCCCCCTCACGTTAAATTAATAACGCATCTTAAAATAATCAACATCCCACGTTAGTTATACGAACCACGAGAAAAATGAGATAATTAAATATTAAATCAACCACCCCTACCTTGGGTACAAGATCGAGGATTCGACTATGTCCGCGGAAGACGGCGTCGCGGAAGTCGGGCGTCGCGGTCGTCGTTCTTCAAATCCGTTGACGAAGAGGCGCGTCCGAAGAAGCACGTCGTTGGCGAATCCTTGTACGCCGACGAAGGTTTTTCCGAGGAAGGTGCGATGTTCTCTCTCGTTGACACCGAAGACGAAGAAGAGCGGAGCGGCGTTCTTCGTCGGAAAAAGAGCGTTCCTCGTCAAGTCTTGAGGAAAGTCAAATAATAAAGAGAACAACAAACTCAAGAATCTCTACCTCGATAGTCGCACGGTGACGGAGTCGTGGAATATCGGTGTCGATTCCTTTGACGTCGGAGGAAGAGTCGTTATCGAAGGCGTTCGTCGCGGAAAACCGTCGCGGAAGGGAAGACGCGGAAGAAGTACGTCGCGTCGCGGATACGGCGTCGCGGATGGATCGTGTTCTTCGGCGGAGAAGTTCTTCGTTGAAGAACGTCGTTCTTCGCGTTCTTCGTTGAGTTGAAGAAGAAGAAGAAGAAAAGCTTCCAAAGCTCTCAAGAAATCCTCCCAAGGGTAAAAGAAACTCAAAGAATAATATAAGCTTTAACTTATATTATTTCATAACTTAACCACAAGAATTTCAAAGGTTTGAAATTCAAAATGGTTAACTCCAAAATTAACTCACTTATTTAATATACATGAATTGTATAATTAAATATAAGTTAACTTGTCAAGCCATTAAGAGGGAGAGTGGGGAGTTGAAAAGGTGGGGGTTCGTGTGGGCCCCACCACACTTAATCCTCCCAAGGGAGGTTAAGTGGGTGTGGGTCCCACTTCCAACCTCCTTTGAGAGGTTTTAAGAAGTTAAAATAAAATTTGTTCTACACAAATTTTATTTAACTCAACCTAAACCCTCAAAAATTATCTTTCAACCCGCAATAAACGCAACTCCCGAAAAGGTCTCTTTAAGCGAAAAACGGCGTTGCGAGTTCATCGGTGCCCTCAGATTTAAATTCCGAGCACCGTATCAAAAGATAGGAATTCCCGCTCGTTCGTTCACTGAACGTACCCGAGCCAAACTTCGGAATTTAATTCCGGGCACTCCGGGCCTCGGAATCAGGTGCCGTCTGAAACCGCGCTCTTGTAAAATTTTAAAGAAAATTAAGAAAAAATTTTCCTTGAATTTTACGGGTCTTTACATGTATTATGTTTAATAATTAAAACCTATGTATTATATATAATAAAATAATAAATATAATTTGAAATTTTACTAGAACTAAATATTTATAATGTTTATTAAAATTTAATTTATAAACAAATATATATTATATATTAGTAATTTTATTACCAACATATAATTTTTTCACCATAATCCACTGCTAAACACTTTTACCAACATGTATATTTTCTGTTGGTATAATTATAATTTTAATAGAACTGTTTTATCTTTCACAAAAACATTAAGAGATAGAGTTTTTACCAATAGATTATTGGCATAGACATATATGTTTTTAAAATATTTTACAAACTGAAAATGTAATTTTATTAACAGATATGTCCCCATTGGAAAAAGTGAAATATTTTTTAGTGAACACACAAACCAAATTTGGTCAAAACACCCGACAAAAACATAATTTTTTAAGTATTTCAATAAAACATTGTATTAATTGAAGTAAAATTAATAAAAAAGTTGAAAAACGTTCTAAATATATTAAATAATTAATATAATTTTATTATTATGGAATATGAACACACGCATGGCCAGTCAGACTCAAGTTAAGGGTTTTCTCATCTCACTTTTATTTTCTATAAGACACAAGCCATATTCACTTCCTCTTTCTTATATGTGGTGTGTATAATTCACAGGGATGTATTATATGATTAATATACTTAGATTGATGTGTTATTATATATCTATTTTTTATATTTCTTTTAGGGGGTTAATGTTTCAAAAGTAACCAAATTGGTAAAGTAATTTTTTCTCAATTTTCCTTCTTTGAGTCACATGTCAAGATACACACCAATATTTTTTATGAGGTGTATATACTTAATTTTACATGTTATATAATGAATATAATTGTTTTAATGATATTTTAAGCCTCATGTAATGTTATTATTTCCATTTTATTATTATTCAAAGTTACCAAAGTGGTAACAGATTATTTGTACTATCTCATCATTTATTATGATTATTTATGATTATTCTTCCATTGATAGAATACTATGATACATCTCTCAATAACTCTAATAAATTTTACAACCATTTTTTATTCTTGTAATATCCAAGTAATGGTACCTTTTGTAAACCTGTGGTACTTATGATAATTAATAAAAAACATTATAAAAAATTTATTTTATTTCTTCTTTTAGTTAGAAATTCGTGTTCTTTCAAAACAGTGTATACAAAAAATGTTTTCAACAATTTTTTAGTGTTATATTATGATTTTTAAATGAAATTTTTACCCATGTATTACCTTTTTACAAAAAGGTTTTTTAAAAACTAATCTTCTTTTCATTTTTTGATCAAGTAACTTTTCTAAACACCGAATTTGAAAAAGGAATGTTCAGCATGTACGGACTTACCTGCCATCATGAATGTCATTTCCTTGATGATTCCATGGTAAGTTTACAAGGTTATTTTTTGAATAATTATTCACTAATACTACGAAAAAAAATTATTTTAAAATGGGTTTTATAGAAAAAGTGTTTTCAAAAATTATTTTACATTTAAAAAATGTATTAAATTATTTTTAAATCATCATTTATATGTTTTAAAAATGTTGTTTTCGATGAAAACAATTTCAATGAACTCAAGGATTATTTTATAAGATTCAAATTATTTTCAAAGAAATAGGTTTTCAAAAAAAAATTCAAAATTATTTTATAAGTAATCAATGAAAATTATTTTCAAAATATTTTCAATCTTCTTTTATAAGTTTTCAAGGAAAGCAGTTTTCAAAATATTTTTGATGTAATTATATAAGTTTTCGAGGAAAATAGTTTTCAAAATGTTTTAAAGGTTATTTTATATGTTTTCAAGGAAAAAGGTTTTCCAATGGATTTCAATTCATCTTTATAAGGATTCAAATTATCTTCAAAAAATGGTTTTTAAAAGGTCTTATGTTTTAAAGAATCATTTTTCAAAGAAGAAAGGATATTTCCCTCAAAAAAAATTAGAAAGATATTTCAAAATTATTTTCCATCTAAGATGTCATATGTTGATGTCACTCATGCCTTTCTAGGAAATGATCCAATGGTTCTATTCATATTCATTCTCTGAATGGTTTTGTTTTTATGGAATGATGTTTATGAAACTTGATTCTCTTTAACGAGTTATATTTTTATGAAATATATTTATCTTTCATGGTTTATATGTATATAAGACCCATTTCCCCTTCACGAGTTATATTTTTATGAAACCTGCTTCTTTTTAAGGATTATACTTTCATGAAATTATTATGAAACCTATCACTTTTCCACAAGTTATGATATGCATACATTTTTATGATACCAATTTCATTTCATTAGTTAGGATATGGTTGTTTATGATCTTGTAACACAAGTATGTATGATTCAATTATGATATGGGTGGGACCTATATATCACTCCAATGAATTAGTTAAATATTTATATCTCATGAGATATATATGGATGGAATAGGGAGTGAACTCGATTCAGTAAAGGGATTTGTCCGATAATATAGACTTGGGAGTGAACCTTAACTACTAAGATGGTAATGGGAGTGAACCATGACTACTAATATTGTATGGGGATTGAAGCTATACTACTAATATGAACTTGGTAGTGATGCCTTGAATACTATGGAAGTCATTTTATATTATTATGTGTTTTCCACAAATTCAATGTATTATTATACTTTTATGATTTCGTGGACTATTATCTTTGTTCCCTTATGATTCATGTCTTATAAACTATTAATATTTATGCCATGACTCATGTGTATGATCTTTGATATGTAGGGTTGGATCTTATATTGTTATGCTCATGTTAACATACCATTATATTAATGATTATACTAATGTGTCTCCTTTTTTTACCCCTTTTGGGAATATGAGATCACCGCATTATTATGTTTCCTGTCCCTATGTTATAAAGAAGGATTTTAAGTAGAATTACTAAAGGGGATGTTCTTTGAGGAAAACATTTAAGATATTTCACCGTGTTAGATTATTTTTTCCCACATTTCCAAATACATTATACTATTATGGTCCTCAAACATTTATTTTTATAAAGTGAGGAATATTTATCTAAAATGATGAAATATCCATGCATGTTAATACTAGGTCACTATATTAACCACTTACAAGAGTTGTACCTAGGGAATAGCACATTGTGGGGTGAATTTTTAAAATTTAAAATTTTAAATAAAACATACTGTTTTCTAAAATTCTTAAAAAATTTTACAAGAATAGGCTCAAAGTGCCCATGATGAATTTAAGGGAAAGATTAAAACAAAACAAAAAAAATCTTTTGATAGATGTGATCTTGGTGTAATGTTAATTTACATGTTTAAAATGAGTTAAATAATAAGTGTATATATTATTTTTTTCATATTGTAAATATGAATATAAAAATTTTATAGAAGTAACCTTATTTAAGAAATGTGTGATCTATGTAAATGGTGTCATAATATATGAAACTTTTATTATTTGATAATAAAAGTACTTAAAGACGTCACATATTTCTAAAATATGATTTAGTTCTTTTTAAAACTATGGAAATGCTAATATATAAAATTTATTTTTGGTAAAATTAAAAATTTCATTTTTATCTATTTATAACATATTTTTTTTTATAATTTCTCTATGAATTGTTCAAAAACGTTTATCGCATATCTAATTTTATGAAATGTTTATTTATTCAGTGTTATTATTTACATTATTATTCATAAATATAAATGTTATATTATTATTTTTTATTTATGATTCATTTTAATGTTTGAAATACGTTTTAAAATTATTATACATTAATTTAAGGAGTTAAAATATTCTTATAATAATTGATTTAGTTTTCCTCTACCTTGAATTTGGCTTGCATTAGGCTACGAGATTCATTTAAGGAGTTAATTAATGTTTTTTCATATTATGTGTTAGAATTATAATGAAATTTGAGTCTCTATTCATTAAATAACCATGGGTAGAGGGGCTTTGGGTTAGATAAATCACTATCCTGGAAGCTTATGCATTATCAAGAAAATTAGAGGTTTTCTACCTATTGGTCTATGTTTACTCTGATAGGGATTGTTGAGTTCTTATGGTCATAATACTTTACATGAATAGTTTTAATGTTCCTTGTACGTGGTATATATTCGGATGTTTGTGAATATATATGTATTTTAGTTTGGGTTAATAAAATAGGCTATAAGTTGTGTTAATAGTTACATATCAATGTGGTCTAAACATATTTATTTTTTGGAAGGAATATAATTCAGTTCAAAATCAATAAGAAAGATGAATACATTTGAATATAATAATATGATATAAGGTGGTGAGATTAAATCATCTTTAAAATACTATGTGTCACATTCTTCCCAAAGAAATGAATTTTCAAGACCCCAATCATCCAATCAGGTGTGTTTTCTCAAAGAAGGTTGCTCCGAGATTTTTATGTTTTAAGGAAGGAAAGTAATTAGGTGACCCTAAGATTTAGGTGATTTTTTTTTGAAATTTTCTTTGGGTTACACATATCTAGGGAACCCAAGGGAAGGGTACTATAATAAT
Source organism: Viscum album (assembly GCA_963277665.1). Taxonomy (NCBI): domain Eukaryota; kingdom Viridiplantae; phylum Streptophyta; class Magnoliopsida; order Santalales; family Viscaceae; genus Viscum; species Viscum album. The sequence continues at coordinate 1,464,069,364 of OY728138.1, read as the reverse complement.
TGTGTTAATTTTATCCGTATGATTCATTAGGAAATTATTTTTCTGCTAAACCATACAAGATTCATATATTATATTATTATCATTCTGGAAAACATAAGTATATAAGTGGTTTCAGGAATACCAAATATGACTCATTTCTTAGTGAAATATGGATCTTTTACCACAGATAGATATGATTTTTTTCAAAGATGAAATCATTTTAGTGGAAAGAAATTTAATAAGATTCATTATTAAAATAATATAAAACATGATACCCATTTAGAAAAATATTATATTGTATATAAATGGTTTTATCATAAAAAAACTTGACTTTCAGTTTAATTAATTAGATGGAAATGATTAATGGAATAAATTATTATACTAGTGTATAAATGTAAGGATTTTTTATAAGAAATTAAGGATATTATATGTGTTTGACCAACATTTTAATAATTAATTGGATGTTTAATTTTTTTAGAAAATAAAGTATAGATTCTTATGAGAAGAATATATTGATTCAGGTGAGGTTATAAAGGAATTATATGTGAAATGACCTAACTAACTTTATTCCTTTCCCTTGTAATCTATATGATTGTGTACATTAATGTAGAGACTATAAGTATTATATATGACTTATTCTTGGAAATAAATTAATTTTGTAATCATTTTAGGAAATGATCTGATAAAATAAATGAGTTCAATAAACTATAACCCCATATTCTCAAAGTGTTTAGGATAACTAAACTACCCATGGGTTGTCTAGGTCCTAGTACTATATTGATAGTATAAGTGGGTAAAAGTTAAAAAAAGATGAATAAAAGTTTGTTATAAGGTTCCAAAGTGTTTCTTAGAGTATCCAATATAGAATTATTGAATCCCAACAAAGGTATTAGAAAGGATAAAGCTTCCAGAGGATGAAATTTCGTAGAATTCATGAAGATATTCAAGAAAGTACATAGAAATTCTACATCGAGTATTAATTTTATAGAATCAATTATTTTATTTTGAAGGGTAAATTATACCAAATGTATATTTAAAAACTGTTGTGCGTATAAAATAGTTCAAAATCAAGAAAGGAATAAATTAATCTTTTAGTTTGTATTTAAGCGATGAATAAAAGTGATTCTGAATCATTGAGTTGAATGTAAAGGAATATATCAAGCTTAATTCGATATATGTATATAGTATTCATATTTTCTTATTTTACCTTATGTCATAAAAGAAGAGTTGTTAGAAAAAAATATGGTGATTTTTTATAGACAAGGGTTAAGATTCATCCGACTATATAACATATTTGAAAAGCATTTAAGGGTAAAATGAGTTTTATTTGAGATAATTTTTTTTATCAAAGATATTTATTTAAAGGTGAGTCAAAGTGTTCCCACCACCATTAGTATAATATTGTAAATAATAATGTATCATTTTAATAATTTTTATGTAAACACGTCAAATACAATATATTATATGGGTATAATAGTTTATTTATTAAATATTTCCATTGATAAAAAATATGCTTCATTTATTATGTAAAATAGTTTTGTATATTATCAAGATATTATGAAGATAATATAGTGTCTAAGTGGCTATTGGGGGGGTATATTTAGACCTAGATAAGTTAAAATGTTATAAATAAAATATTATGTCATGAATAATTAAAATTGAATGTTACTTTATATCCTAAAATAGTTTTGGATGTGTTGGAAAGAATAATTAGTTACAAAATGGTCTCAAATAAATGTTTGAAAGGAAATGTTATAAAATGTTAATAACAAGATTATATAGAGTTATTAGAAGACAATGTATGTTGTTATCATCTTAACATTGTATGTTGTGAAGTAAATAAATCTGAATACTATTTTAAAAGAGTTTGAAATTAAGTATATAATTATAAATCATAACCATTATTCAAATATACTTTATTCATAGATGTCACAGACTAATTATTTTAGTTGGATGTTTTATCAGATAACCACATTGAGATGTGGAATAGATTACGTAGTGATTTAATAATTTAAAAAACCCCTAAAAGTGAAACAAAGTCCTCCGGATTTTTCAATCATGTAGTGTATACAATCTTTTCTCCTTTTTTGAAAGATAATTTATAGGTGTTTCCTTTTTGAACCCTCAACATAAGGAAGCCCCAATAGGTCACTCCAGAGAGAGCCCGATCCATGAAGGATTCATTTCTATATGAGATGACAAAGCTTCTGAAAGGGTGATATATTGATTGAAAATCAGTCAATGCAGTAATATATCAGCATGGGTGGGTTGCACCTCATGTAGGATATGGTTTGATGAGAATGTATGTATGGTTTTTAAATTCTTAATAGAGTTTCAAAATATGAAATGTTCCATGTTATAAAAAATTTAGTCTTCACACTATTATTCTTTCATGTTGGCTATAAATATTATGTAAAGTGAAAGGATAATTGGCCACTTAAAGTATGAATTTGTGTTATCCCTAACTGATGTCAATCATGGTGCCTTATAATTTGTGATGAAATGTTAAGGTTAAAATGTGTACGATTTTTTATAGAGATATAAATTTTGATCATTTGGCCTAAACATATTTTTTTCATTGGATAATCAGCAAAGTATATCAAATTAAGTGTCATACAATATGTCTTTAGCATGCTAGGGGTGCTTGTATTATACCAAATCCATGTACCCGATGATTGGAAGATACTTAGAATTAGAACATTTATACACGCATGAATTTCTTATGGAATCCTTCAAGATTATCTAAATAGAGGGTGGTTGGGTATATTATGGATCATGTCATCATTTAAGGCTTAACCAAGATTATATTTTTCCTATCTAATGACGAGTGTGCATATAGGACCTCAATTAAGATAGACTAAGAAAATTTATTCTCATATAAAAATAAGGTACATGTGATAAAATTATCTTCTTGTATAAGGGGCATGGGTTGTTCTAATCCACATAGATGAGTGACATGTGATGTATTTATAGACATGGTTAGTCTATAATCCTAGAATCAAGAATGTATGTGTATGTTATATAGGATATAAATACTCCATCTCTCTTGGGAACTCAATGTTGTTTAAAATCATATTATATGACTATATATGTGTGTACATGATATATCTAGTAGAAAAAGATATGAAGGTACTTTTTTATAGATATTACAAAATATCCCTTTGTAGCATGAGTTTTATTGATGATTTTCTAGAGGAAAATATTTCTTTATAATGATATTTTGTGAAATTCATAATAATTATAAATTATATAAGTTTTGGTGGGCAACACATTGTGGTTGTGAGGATGAGGATCACATTTAGGAAACTTTGAGAGTTTCCCAAATAGTGTTTTGGATGACATCTAGAAGATGTTCGGAATGAATTTTCACAATTTGTTACATATAATTTATCATAATATGAAATCTTCTGATATATTTTCCAAATAAAGTTTTGAATGTATAAAAATTCCATTTAGTATATGGTTTCATGATATTTTATATATTTTGTTACTTATGGTGAAAGTGTGCTCATCTAGGAGGATTTAGTGAAAGTGGGAGATTGATAAAATTGAAAAATAAGGGCACCACCATGACATGCTAGTTTTCACCACAACATGTTATTTATTGGGATACAACATGGTTTAGTGATTGTCATCATGTCATAGTTCCATTCATAGAAATTACCCATCCTATGAGATAACATGGGTATCATCTTCCTTATTCCTCTCCATGATAACATTTTTGACTAGAATGATGATATGAGGTGAAGTGTTTATGTGGCTGAAAAACACCTCATTAATATGGCTTGATGTTTTGGTTCCAAAGGGGTTTTTAAATTATCTATATTAATATAGGCTCAATCTATGGATGTGTTTTGGAGATTCTATGATAGAAACTCTTCAACAAAATCTATATATATTTATCTCTATCTATCTCTTTGAAGTCAAAGTTCTAGAAAATTATGAGAAATTAGAGATACTTTTTGATTATGGGGTAATTCATCCAACTCGTAGACACCCAATGAGGAAGGATTCTTTTAGATTATTCTTGGTGATATATATAAAACTCATATTGATGAGGTGGACCAAAAAATAAAGCTTCATAACTTTATGTTCATTCTTTTATTAAATACAAAATGTAAAAAAGATCTTATTGTTTCATTTGGATAGGAGTTTTCCAATTTTAAAACAATCAGGGTGCATGATAAAGTTGAAAAAGTAGAGGAAATTGATCAAATATAATATATTCCACACCACACCTATCGAGGATTTGAGTATTTTATAGTTGTTGAATTTTTTCTTTGTTTTGGTTCCAAACCTTGTAATTTGCCTAAAATCTAACTATAGTGATTTGATAACATGGTTTGTCAAGAGGTAACCACATTCCACCAATGCATTATAATAAAAGCATCAAATAACCCCCCCCCCCACACCATCGAATCATGGTTGAACACAAAATCCAAAAAAAATCAAGATTACTTTGAAACTCATTATAAACTCCATTAGTATTATACATCCAACTTATATTCATTAAGATTTAAAATAAATAATGTTGCAGTAAATTAGATAAATCATAATTAATCAATAGAATTTATTGGAAAAATAAAAATCATATTAAAAATGTATTTAAATTAATAAATTTCAAAAAGTTTATAGTATATAAATTATAAATGTTCTGGGTGTAAAAAAGACCCTACTAGGCTCAACCTGAGCCCGACCGGGTCAAGATGGGCTGACCCAAATAGTGTTGGTTAATATCCTTGGAAAAAACTCTGGTTAGCATGATTCTTAGGGTTGGGTTAGACAACAGTTCTATCTTATATTCACATATATTCAGAGAATAGAAAAAATATCATAATTTTTTTTAAAAGAGATCTATTTTACAAAAATATTATAGCATTATTCAAAAATGTTTAAAAATTTTGTTTTAAAAAATATATAATGTTTATATAAAAAAAAGAAATTTGTTAAACATTTGTTTAAAAATGTTTTGTAAATGTGATTCACAAAAAAACTTATAAATATAATAGTCACAAAAAAAATATTTACAAAAAAAATGTTTGAAATAAAACTTTTAAATAATTTATGAAAATGTTTCATAGAAAAAACAATTTTTTATTTTTTATAAAATGTATTAATATTTTATGAAATGTATAAATATTTTTTATTTGAAAAAGTAAACATATTTTTTATAAAAACGTTTAATATTTTATGAAATGTGTAAATATTTAATGAAATATAAAATTATTTTATATAATGTATAAATATTTTTTATAAATGGTATAAATATTTAATAAATTTTTAAATAATAAGTATATTTTTGTAAAAAAACATTTTAAGAAATATTTTCGCAAAAATATCATTTTACCATAAATATAATTTTGATAATATAAATACATAATTGTAGATTTTATATAAATATAATAGGTGTAATTTGTGGAATAGTTTATATAGATATAGCCTTGCAAGACAATGGTAAAGAGATCGATTCTGTCTTATTGCAAGTTTTTTGATAGTTTTTCGGCTTTCTAAGAATTGATCCTGACCTACAGGATAGCCCCTCGAGCTAGGATTCTATGTCAGGTCAGGTAAAAATTTATTGTCCCATATCCATCATGACTACACCCAATCCCATCCCATCTAAGGCTCGTTCGAGTCGATATTGATTGAGATTTGAGCCGGATCTGGCGGGCTTCCAGGGCACTGGACTGGGTTTACACCCCTAATAAAAGTACATAAATTTTAAATAGTATACATAAGTTTTACTAGTTTAAAATAATATATTATATAATTTAAAACGTTATAAAAAGTATATATATAATTATAGTAGTGTATATAATTTATAAAAGTATATATAATTTATAAGAGTATAAATAATATATAAAATATATAAAATTATAAAATGATAAAGATATAAAATTATGATTTATAAAAACAAAATTTATGAATGTATGTATAAAACTATTGATAAATTGATGAATGTATACATGTATACAAGTATAAATTATAAATTCATATCAACATATACTATTATATAAAATAATAAATACAAATAAATGTGACAAATTTTATGCAATTTTTAAAATATATATATTTTATAAAAGTAAACATAATTTATATGTGGATAAAAGTATATAAAAGTTTAAAAGTATGTAAATTTTACAAAATTATTTATAATGCATACAAGTATACATAATTTATAAAAGTATATATTTTTATCAAATTATATGTTTAAAAGTATAAATAAAAATGGTAAGATCTATGAATGTATAAAGGTATTGAAAATTCATAAATTTATAAAATCATATAAGTATAAAAAGAAGAAATTATATGTTTATAAAAATTTACACTTTTATATGAAATTATATATGTATATAAAAGCACAAAATTACACATAATTTATAAAAACATATATATTTTATAAAAGTATAAATATTTTTAAATGTTTATATATTTATAAAATTATTTAAATATATTAATGTATACATATATTATATAATTATATATAATATATTACATTATATATAATTTTTGAAATGTATAGATTTATCAAACTATAAAAGTATATTTTCTAAAAGAAAAATTTATAAAATCTATAATTATAAAACTATTGGTAAAGTAATAAAAGTATATAGGTATAAAAGTATGAATATAAATGTACATAAAATTATTAATGATTATAAATTTATAAACCTAAAAATTTATATAAGTATAAATAATTTATAAATTTATTTACGTAAATTATATATGTATCATACGATATATTAAATATTTTATAAAAGTATATATATGTATAAAAAGTATATATAGAAGTATAAAAAAGTATATTTATAAGAATTAAAAATTTATGTTGTTAATATTTATAAATTTATTAATGTACTAATTAATATTAATTTTTTTGAAGGGGGAAACAAAATTATTCAATAGATCGATGATCATTTGAAACAACCATCAAAATCCAACAAGTGAAATCATCCAACCATGTGAAAGAACTACAATAAAGGCCATGTGTTTCAAGAAAATGTGCATCCCTATTCATTTCCCTTTTCACAATTTAGAAAGAGAACACATGAATGTGGATTCTAAGTGAGTAGATCTTCATGATAAGTAGACCAAACGGTTAGAGTCCAACATCTAAAGAAGTGATAGAATTGATGACAATAAGGTAATCCAATTTCAGAATAAAAAATTTATGACCTCTCTCAGAAACAAATTCTAGTTCTATAAGGATGAATTCGGCCTTCACCACCGGTGTCCCCAGTTTACTGCAAAGACCAATTCGCAAGCTTTCATAACTATTTTGAATGAGTCACAAGTAATGATGTCTCCACCATAACACCCATTACAAGATTCATCCATTCCCACATTAATCTTCAAGGAGCCTAAGAGAGGTGAAATTTAGATACATGGGTTGCAAAAATTTCCTATAAGATCACGATGTAGATCATATTGGCTCCAGGTGTCCATATAAATAGTGGCCTACTCAGCCCCAAAGAAGCATGGTTGGGAAACCTAATTGAAGATAAAATCGTATCTTTATACCCAAATAATATAATACATAATATATAAAGAGCTCATAAACTCCCCTGTAAGGGTTGAAATCCATTTTTTCATAAGCATCACTGGACTAGGTGTTGCATCTTGAAAAAAATATTCATCAGTTCTCTACTCAAGAAAAATTACCATAGCCCCAAAGTAATGTAGGATGAAATGTGATGTGGAATCAATTATATACTAACAAAATAGAAAAGAGGAATCCTCCACTACATTGAAGTAGATGGGAAATTACTTTGCTGGAAGGATTCCAGAACACACTTTCTATAAAAAGTACTTCACCTTGGGTGGAATCGGAAGGCACGAAAGGTGTTTCTACAAATCATCCATCCCCATGATAAGTGATTCAACTATCTCCTTATAGCAGTTCTTCAAAGAATAAGATTTAGAACCATAAAAAATCCAACAATGATGATCTGGTACCATATCCCTCAGACATGGGATACTCTGAATAATCATTTTATCTCTATCATTAAACCACAACTACAGATTCTTGGTACACCACAAATTCATAGCCCCGTCGAATAATTATTGCACCATAGCGTTATCCAATCCTTCCAGAGTAGTGTATGTTGAAATATATCCAATGCAATAAACAAGACACAAGTTCTTCCAAATTTTGATAGATACTCCATCTATGACTCTCCAGTAGATCCACATAAGAATCAAGTCACGTCAACCCAAAAGGATTCCCCATTAGAATCTAGGACAGATGTCAGGAAAATCCCCACAAAATTATGAAAGTGGGAATTATTTGGCTTGGAGGAAATTAGCACAAAGTGACTCTAGGTCTTGGATAAAAATCTATACTTATTCTCAAAGGAGGGAATTATTTAATTGGCGCATGTCACAAAATCCCATTCCCAAACATGCTTTGGGGATATAATGTTTTTCCATGTTGTGAGTGTGTTCCCAAGACCCAACTCGTTTTTGTACTTTGATTATGATTACATGTATAAATATTGATGTGTTTATTTTTACCATACTAGTGTTGATACTTATTCAACCACTATTTACATGGTAATATCCCGAGAATAAATGTCACATCAAAAGGTTAAAGTATTTCTCAACTACAATGAGAACCTCAAGATACTATGACAATAATCTTAAATATATATTATATGGTGAAGATACATCATACCGATTAGACAAATATGATGTCTGACCATCGGGTATTGGTGGATCATAATAATTGAGACTTTTTATCATGAATTTTACATTTGGTGATCTTGGGTAGATGAGATCATGAGGAAATACCTTCCAATAAGAACACCACATGTTTCATGTGTCTTTTGTTGTTCTAATCCATGAACATGTATATTAGTTTCTAGACATGATATTTTTATAAATGTGTACCATTTGATCATGTAATTTGATGAAATTAAAAAAATGATAACAATAATTTTGTGGTTAGTTATCTTGTGTTGGGTGTATCATTGGTGGTTTGACATTGATGTAATGATCAAGATTGAATTTGTCCCTTCCAAGATGACCAGGAGATATCATAGGGGGTCAGGTAGACCCGGATGGTAGTACCTTTATTAAATCCATGATCATGGTATAATAAGGTAAGTATATCTATTAATTTCAAGAAATATATACACAAAAAATAGGATCATGGCACATTTTTGTAGCCCACTTTATGATATATCGCAATATAAAATGATTTTATTGTACAAAAAATGTTAGCCGGAGATAGCCATAGCTATGATATTCCTTATTTACATAGGTCCCATGATGGTTGTCTAAAATATAATCTTGGTCCATGGGTTGGACTCACTAATATATAGATAAGTACATAGAGGGTTACACACTAAGTATATCCACAAGTTCCACTTATTCTAATGAACATGAGTATAGGATGAAGTCTGACCCACATGTGGGGTCTGGTGAACATATGAGTATGACCGATTGTAAGTAAAACTAATTAAATTAAATTATTCAAGTTTAGATTAATGATGATTGAATTTTTTTTAAAGGTATTCACAAGTTTCTTGATCATATATGTGGATATGATAAAATATAATTTTTTGAACGAACATAGGTTGTGCATGGTTCATTAAATTATTTGGGGAGAATATGGTCTAAGTTAATCGTTCATATTTTATCATGTAAACTTTTATAGTTTTATAGTAAGTGATAAAATATTTTTGACAATTATGACAAGTTTATTAAGTAATATGTGTGATTACAGGTCTAAAATGGAGGTTATTACTTTCTAGGGATGAAGTGAAATTTTGGAAAGTATAACATAAGTAAAAATAGTTCATTTTATCATATTTAATAGTGATATCCACCATTTGGACTAATGTAGTGAGATAATATCTCCTCTCCTCTCCTCAAAAGTACTTAGAGGGAGATTATAAAGAGTTAACATGGTAGTATCGATCTCGTTTTCTCGATTAAGTCTGAATTCTTCATGTGATCAATGGTTATAAAGATCTTTGATATCCCAAAATAGAACCCAAGAAATGTAGACATACGATTCATTAATTTTGTTACACTTTTGGATTATATAGAGTATGCATAGATTGGCACCATTGATCCACAACAAGTTAATGATGAGCGAATCAAACTAGAGACTTCAAACGAATGAGGTACCATTTAATGTTTCATTTAATTTTAATTTTCATGATTTACAAGACCTTTAAGAAATATGTGAAAGGTGTTTTTTGGATTTATTATTTTTAACATGAATCCAAACCCCAAAATTTTAAATTTCATGTAATTCATGATTTTGATGAGCCATGGGTTCCTTCAGTCCCATGCTCTCTAATGGGGTTTGTTCCTCTCCATGTAGGTTCCCTATCAAAAAATCATTAATAATAAATGAAGTTGATTAGAAACAAATAATTATTTTAAGTAGATAAATGACATAAGTTAGTATTCATTGATCCATGTACTTGATGATGATTTCCTTCCCGACCTTATAGATCCTTTTATCATTCCATCCACGAATTTTCTTCGTCACCGTATCCATGATTCTTGAGAAAATCTATCTTTTTTAGCAACCAAAGAGTGTGAATTTCTTGAGATATTTTTTATGATTTTTAACCACCAGAATTCCATAAGCTAAATAAAAGTCATATTTTCATCTTTGAGGCACACCAAAGCTAAAAGAGATCTCATATTTCTCAATATTGACTGATTTTCTCAATGCTAATTCGTACTCATGGATAATTTAGAAAATAGAGTCACATTATCCCAAGGTGGGCCTTAAGAATAATAATATGTCATACACAAGGAAAATATGAGAAATAGGGGACCCATTTAAACACACTTCTATACTATGGAAAAAATTTACCATTAGCTGCTAAAGAAATAAGATTGGAGAAAATGTCTGCAACCTGGGTGAAAATGAAGGGAGAGAGAGGAGACCCCTTGAGGAGACCCCTAGATTGGTTAAATATCTTTGTAAGGTTTCCATTGATTTAGACATTAAATGGAACCAAGGTGACAAAATTCATGATGACCTCTATCAAATTATGGAAAAATATCAACTTGTTCATCACAATCTGGAGGAAGAACCACTCCACCCTATCTTAGGATTCTTTCATATCGATATACCATGAAATAAAACCTATCTTATTTGTAGAGTGTGTTTTCATAGAGTAAAATATTCTATGTGCTATAGTGTAATTGTTGGAGATGATCCTCCTCGGAACAAAGGCACTCTAATTCACAAAAAACAAATAGGGCAGCCATGTTCGAAGCTAGTTAACCATGATTTTTGAAAAGATTTAGTAAATGACATTACAAAAGATGATAGATCCTAAATTTGAAAATGAAGATAGTTTTTTAATCCTGGGAATGAGGGTAATAATGGTTTCATTGATTGAATTAAAATTCACCATACCCTATCAAATATACATCATGATCCCCAAAATATTATACCTGATAACAAATTAGATCATTTTGAATAATATGGAAGGAATAAAATCAAGACCCAGTGCTTTAGTTAAGTAGATATGTTTGAGAAATTGAATAACTTCATCTTTGGTGATAACCCACACAAGATAGATGTTAATTTCATCCATGACTGCAAGGATAATGAAATATATAATATCATATAAAATAGAGGATTCTCCCATAGAATATAGGTACTGGAAAAAATGTAAAACAAGATCATGAATATTATTATCATTCAAAACAGACCTACCACTGGGATCAGTAAGGTAGGATATATAATTCATATGATGTCTCAAAGATTACCTTTGGGGGAAGTAGAGAGTATTATCATTTACTTCTTTGATAAATTAATCCCACATGTGCATTGATCTATAGCTCACCTTGACTCTGAGGGATGCATATATTTCAGCTTCTTGGATTGAGATTCTGGGAAATGTTATTGCTGAGGGGGGCCTAAATAAATTTTTTTCTGCCTCCTTTCGATATTATTTCATTATATATTAGGATGGAGAAACATTGAAAAAACTCCACTAATTTAGATTCCTGGACACTTGTGATAAATTATTCTTAACATCAGAATCCCCCTTCCCCCCATCTAACTCGAGCAGACATCTTGTTCACAATCCTCCTCCCTTTCCCAAAAACATTCAAGTATAAAGAGTTTCTCCTATCAACGTATTTTTTCCATTGTAAGAAACATTGATGAGGATAGAATAATGGTAAAACTTAGTGTGTGGGGTATGAGACACCTGAAAAAATTAAAAGAGACTAATCCAAGTGGAATATCCCTTGATTTTTTCAAGATGTTCCTATATACGGGTAGAAATGAATTTCCATCTAATCCAAGTGAATGGGGGTACCCAAGTCACCCAAGAGAAAGAGATCCATCTTATGGGCTGCCTTCAGGAATTCATCCATAGAATTTAATGTTCTTCTAATGCCCCATATCTTCTAATGACGATTCAATTATTCATTAATTCCTCTAACTGTGTGGATAGGACTTAGAATTCTATCTTTCAAAGAAATAAGAATCTCCTCGGATCTCCATTTTTATTCTGAGTGGGCCAACCATAGAATCCCACAAACTTCCATGTAGGGTAATCTATAGAATGGAAAATAGATTCAATGTGATTTGGAGAGAATTTCTAAACTTTAAAACCCACATTCTTCTTCTATGGGAGGCACATTCCCCCCACATATCTTTTTCAGACCATTATAAGACATCCATAAAAGTAAATCTTTACCACCACACCACTCATATCCTTGCTGTCCAACATGGATTCAAATAGAAAAAACATGTTATGGAAACTTTTAGTGGTCCAAAAATGGATTATTAAAACTATACATGGGTTACCAAGTCCGTTGTCGTTACTGCATAAGATTTTCTTTTGGGTGGGTCGGGATGGATCATTCCAGCCAATGCCTTTGAAATTTAAATAAATAGTCTGTCGCCCGCTAATTTCTCCTTTTTGGGAGGTGCTTGGTTACCTGAGCTATATAAAATATATTTTTATGCCTGTAGGGTTCAGCGGTAGGGGGATATATACCAGTGTTCCCTATAAATATCATCCTCCACATCCGGTGTTTTGAGCACATGGCATTGTTAACCCATGTATGTCTTCTTCTACCTAAGTGGAGAGAATTGGAATTTCTGCTCCTAGGGAAAGAACTATGTTTGGAGGGTCTATACAACCATATTTTATACATGATGGTAGTATAAAATTACCCTTAGAAACCGGAAGAAATAATGCAGGAGATATTATCCTCACCATATAGACTTTTCCATAAAGAAAGAGGCATTACAAGAGTCTCGAAGGTCATATTGGGAGGTTTGTTTCTCCACCTACTTTGGTTTCATAGGATCATTATAGTCTATATGAAATCATCGAATCACCAACATGATAAACCAATATTTTTCAGTGGAGACTTATTCTCTAAGGGACTTAGTAATTTTTTCTCTATCCCTAAATATTTCAAACACCACAATAAAAGATATTCTAGGGTTTTTTTCATAAAACCAGATGCCATATTTCAAAACAATTTTACTTTCATCATCCACTTTCTTTTAGATGCAATCCTTCTCTATGTGTCTGATGTGTCCACAAAAGAAGTAGAAGATCATAATTTCTTTATACTCAAACCTGATCTTGATTTTGGAGTTTTATGTGGATAGAAAGTTACACATTATAACTGGACTATAAACATCACTTACGACCATGATATGGGTAAATGTCCCCTATAGAACAGGGATTTATCAATCCGACTCCATAAAATCACCAATACAGACCCCAATATCTCTCATAATGTACTCTGATCTTCCCTATAATAGAATTCCCATAATACACACCAGCAAGGGAGAATTGGATAAGGTCACATTAAGAGTTTCTTCATTATTTTTCAGATCCTGATGCTGAGATTATATGTTTATCAAAGGGATAAGGACTCCAAAGCATAACCTTATGTTTTTATTTTTCATTGAAGAATTCAAAAACTAGATTCCCAAATATGATTTCACATATGACCACTCCATCATCCAATCACCATATGGATTACAATGTGTTCTTCAATGTAGGTAGATTAAAGAGATGATCTGAGATGAATTTTACTATTTTTAGAACTTCATATGGTGAACCAAGAAGGATTCATCATCCTTTATCAAAATAATTTGTGATTTTTATTTTCCCTTAAGTGAGAGGAATCATCGTTGATTCACAATCTTGTTCTCCATTTCACCACTCAATAGGTCAAGAAACATCCAAATCTAGTTGGAATAACCAGACTAATCAATAAAAGTAGATACACTAACACGATTTTATAGATCCAAGGAAGATACTAGGAAACCCCAAACCCTAGGAAGACCTAAGAGGGAAATCTCACAGATGGTTGAGAACCTACTGATTTATATTAATAAAACCAAATTAAAACCCTAACTAATATCCTCAAATACAACCCATTATCATATATAATCCTTTCAAAACTATGAATAATAACATAAAAACATAACCAGACCTCGAAACCCCAATCAATACTCAAGTTACTAGAAATAATTTGGGAAAAAAAATTAATGCATCAATAACCATATGACATTGATAAAAAAAATATAGTTGATGAAGGGGGGATCCATGATTTTTATATGTATTTTAAAATGGGTGGGTGATGGCCAGACAATATGGTGATTGAAAAATCAATGCTTGATAACATAAAAATATTTAGGTGGTGGTATGGGAGGAGATCATAGGGGAAAAAGTGTATGAGGGAGAAGGGGTATCAAAGAGGGTGGGTGAATAACATTGATTGGGATGAAGAATGATATAGGGGAAAGGTTTTTTTGGGTGTATTTTATTTAAATTTATTGTTATGATTTTAAAAATAGAAAAATTAAACTCTTTATTTTTCTGTTCAGTTTAAAACTATAACAGTTGGTAGCCTAATAGTAGGGTTCATATATATTGTAATGATATAAAATCTATTGTTATGATTTCTAAGAGATGTGAAAATATATATCTAGTTTCATGGTTACAAAAATCCATGACATTGATATGTGGATATAGAATAGAAAATATAGTAATATAATACTTCTAGGTTAACTCCACTAAAAGGTGTCGTAGTTTACCGCACATCCAACATAATAAATATATAGGTAAGGGTGTTTTGTATGTTGTTATATAGTCCCATAATGAATTATTAAGTTTCCTTGGAAAATATTTCTTACTAGAATTCACTTTTTTCTCTAAAATATTTATTATCTCTCAATTTGAAATAGAACCTATCTACTAGTCTTATGGTGGTAGGGTGTTCTAATATAATAGGGTACAATATATTTTTACAGCACCACTTTCAAAAAATGGTTGGTCAAATGGGTTTCATGATCACTTATAAAAATATGTAGAACATTTAACATTAAGAAGATGTTTTATTTGAACAATTAGTCACCACCTTAACTATTATTATTGTGGTGGATTCCTATTCAACCCACTCGGAAATATAATCCACCCACACCATAGTGTATGAGTGTCCAAATGAATTTGAAATTTTCCCATGAAATTGATTCCCTAAATATCTAATACCACAAAAAATATGATGGGGTTTTTGGGTATCTTATCTTCCTTGATTTTCTTTCCAGCTTTTTTATAGTGATTAAAGCTACCGTATAACTCTTTTAATATTTGTGAATTTTTAACCAAATGAAACTACATGGATTTTTTCCCATTTTTCAATCCATACCATGGTGTCTTCCAACCCACGAGGATTGAAAAAAATATATTACATTGTCTACTTTATAATTACGGACATATTAATGTATTAACCCATCACCACATTGCATAAAAAATATATTATAATCCAAAAAATAATGATTCACTTAACGTAGAAACAACTTCCTCTATTTTTAAGTGAACTGTGGGTAAATAATATTAGTGTCAAATATCTTTTTAATATCCTAAATCCATATCCATAATGAAAAATCAACCTTGAACAAGTGTTCATCTATGTATTAATATTTGATCTCAACCTCCTAATCTCTACTCAAATATTGTAATTCCATATTTAGGATATGGTTAGACACCTATTTTTAAAATCCTTTATTTTCAATGATTTTAGTGTCAAATTATTTGAGTAATAATATCCACTGAATCATGAAAACTTAGAATATTTCTTTTTGAGAAATGTCTTTAGTGTTTCATGATAAGTATATATAACCACATTAGAGAGTAAAATATAGGTTCTAAACATATAAAATGATTATATTATAGTAATAAGTTCCTTATATAACGTGGAATATTTTGGTTATGCATATTTATGAGTTTGGTTTTCAAAATAGATTACCTAGAAAAGTCCACCCACTCATTATCTAAACACTACTCTCACAACATACTCACTGGCATCACAAATTAGCTCAAAGGGATCCTCCCAGTTTGGGGGAAGGATTATTAGTGTGGTGTCCAAATAATTATTTAATGTATTAAATACTTACTTATAGTCTTATCTAATTAAAATTATACAACATTTTCTAAAATAAGGGTGAGTAAATGAATGATTTGGGAAAAATATTTAACAAACCTCTGGTAAAAAATAAAATGTATCAAAAATATTTGTATCTCTCTGACCATAGAGAGATTTGGTAGCTCTAAAATAACCTATATATTTTTAAATAGAATTATATTCTATCAATTTAAATGCATTAGACGTATACTATATATATATTCTCCAAAAAATGAACATTTTCCAACTTTTTTACTATTCACATATCATCACATTTTTCAAGAAAATATTTAGATTTTAGAGACACACTTCATAGATACCCCATGTATGGATAAATCATACATGAATACATTAAAAAACACTTCATCCATCTCATGAAATTCACTTTCATGAACCAATAAAAATTATAAGGTCCATTACAAATGCAAAATTATATGTGTAGAAGTGAACTAGTGATCCATTTTGCGCACTCCTTCAGAAGCTATATGCAACAAATAGAATAAGACCTATATGTTACACAAGTTAGATGATATCCTGAACACATAATGTGCTAGAAGATAGGAATTTATCACACCCAAATCACCACACCAATTCACACACAACAAACACACACACTATACAACTCAACACAATAATTCAAGAAAAATAATGGTATAGAAAGGAACACTTTGATTTTATAAGGTTTATACAATTTTTTCATGCGTCCATAAGAAAAAAATCCTACCATTTTATTACCATCAAACAAAAAAAAGATTAAAAATCATAATAGATAAATATAAAAGATATCATACTACTTTAAATCCACCCCACTAATATTGCAAGTCCAAAAATTCTTCAGTTATCACCATCATTTGAGTTTCATGGATTAAAAATCATTGAACTCGATTACCACTGATACCCTATAGAATTTGATACTCGAAATATAAATCTAGTGAACATTATATGTTATCCAAAACCAATACATTTAATCAATCAAATTCCAAATGAAAGTCCAGTTCTTAGTATAAAAAATCATACATAAGGCCTCTGTAATCAACCCTAACACGGTTGAAGATTTCTCCAATCATTGAACATAAAATCAGGTCGAACAATCATCTATATTTCTATCCTTATGCTAGAATACATATGGTAAACTAAAAAAATCTTAACATCCCTACAACCCACCACATGAATAATGCAGAAGGAATCTCCGGAAACTCTTCAACACTTAATAAAAACCACTAATCATTCCATAATAGTGTCTCCTCCTCCATCCATTCACACAAGTCCCACTAATTCATGGTGTTACTTCAATATTTCTTGTACTAAAATCTTGGTGACCATATAAACTGAATTATGATTCCTAAATATATTTTAAAGCCTAATCACCTTGTACAAAAGAAACATCTAAATGAAATGATATAATAGGTTGATGTTCTTAATCCATGTATAAAAAATAGGATTTTGTGCTAGGTGAATTGTACTTTAACTCTCACAATAGATAAATACACTTTCTTAGATACTATTGATATCCACTAATATATTCCAAGACCATATCATTTCTTTCATAGACCAATTCTTCCACATCTTGTACTAATGTTGTTGAAAATTCTATCACTAGTTATAACCTTCATATTTACATAACTATTGTTCCTCCGTATCTAAATACAAAACTAGTTTTACTCTTCTCAGTATAGAAATATCCCCCAAAGTCCACATCAACATACCCCTATAAAATATCTTCCATTATTATGCATGATGTTGTATTTACACTTCCATTGAGATATCATATAACCCATTTCATGGATTCGAAACATTCTTCCCTAGGATTACACATGAAACGGCTAACCACTCCCATTATATATACAATGTCTGGAGGATTTCACTCCATAGTGTAAATAAAAATATGAACAACTGGTTCAAATGCTTCACCGTGTTATTTTCCTTTTCTTGTTTCTTTATTATGTACAATTTTGAAATTTTATGTTTCTAAAAAGTAAGGTAGAGTCCGACTTTCATCCAGTCATTCTGAATCTATTGAAATTATTTTAGAAATAATCTCTCTAAGAAATCACCATGATTATTACTTTACTTTATATCTCAATCCACATCCCCAAAATATTCTTTTCTTCACTATAATATTTCAACTTGAATGTTCCAAAAAAATCCTTCTTTAGACCCAAAATCTATCTAATTTCTATAACTTCCATAATCATGTCATCTAATTATAGGAGAAACAAGATAAAACTCTCATCTTAAAAAAAAATTGGTACCAATGGTGGTATATATTTCTATATATAAAACTTTTATCTTACATGGATGTATTGAAATTCAAGTTTCATTATCTTGGTTCTTCAATTAGGATATAGTGACTTCAATTCATCCTACACACCATGTCCTTGTTCCTCTTATCCATGAAACTCATTGGCCACCTCATATAAATTCCTTCCAAAAAATCTATATGAAGAAGTTATGTATTTCCATTCATTTTTTTCTAAATGAAAATCATTGGACACAACCATGATTAGTAATCTCTGGATAGTAGTATTTTTTATTGGGGGAACACTAAAACTATATGAATTTGATGCATATAGCTTATGGATATATTTTCTTTTATATATCCTTAATCATAGTCTCATGGTTTTTTTGGTGCAAAAATAGCTGGGTTTCTTGTGATACAACCTAGTCACACATTCTCCTATAGCCAACACCTTCACATAGCTCCCTCATGGTTTACAGTAGTTACTAATCCATGAGTTGTGTTATTAATACATATACACCTTTATTGAAGTGTTATATTATGAATAATAAAACTGTTAGTAATGTATGGTATTACCATGACACTCATTATTTAATGAAGAGCATCTAATACGACGTATAAAATAATAATGAGTTTATTCATAGGTGTGTGGTGAATGATAATTAGTTTCATGTAAATCTGGTACCATCTCTCTTCCTTCCATTGTATCATTAACCACTTCATTGAGATGGTAGTATCACCCCTACATGAATATGTGAATCATCATGAATAATTTTGGGAATATTTTTTTAGTGAATTACCTATGGAGATAGAAAACCTTGTTTTCAACAATGGTGATCATCAAAAAGCCTGATCTATCGAGATAGATTATTATTTTACAAAAATATAGGTAAGTGTTTGTCTTATTTTTAATGCATATTTATACTATTGAGGATATATCATGAATTCTTTGGAATGGTTCCATTATCTAAGATCATAATATGATCCCCTAAAATAAGTAAATGGTATCTCAGCCTCATTTCCATTTAATTAATGTTTTTCTATCACCATTAAATGAAGAAAACATTTTATTTATCATATACCATTATTCCTTACATAAAATTAAATTATTTGATACCATAATGTCAGATGAATTATCTTTACAATATGGTAACTAATTAATGTAATATCAAGTAGTAATCGATATTAAATTTAGATATAAACATAAGGTAGAGTTTGAGGGACAACATGTATTATAAGGATAATATATCTTTCATTACATATTCAAGAAAATATAGTATCATTTTTTGATTTCATAACATTGAATAGAGTGTCAATGCAACATGGTATATGAAAGTGAAATTTCATTGAGTGTCGATGTAATTTGAGGGGTGATAATATTTAGATGATGAAAAATTACTTAAAAAAAATTTATAACATTAGACATCTCATTGGTAGTTCCCTTTTTATCACACAGATAAAGAATTAGGGGTCATTGAATTCCTATGTATACACCAAACTATTCCTATCAGTGTAGAATTGCATGGGACTTCTGTATTGTGACACTATGTTGAGTTCCAAAATAATATCAAGTGATATATAAAGAAACTAAATTTTTATTAAAAATTTAATTTTTTTATAAATAATAAGTTTTAGGATTTATAAAATGAGTTTTATAATCCTAAGTTAACAATGAAATATTCATATTTATTTCTTATATTAAAAAATTGTTTATATAATTTTTCAATCCTTTATATTATCTGGGTTTTTAATTTTTTTCTAGAATTTGAATAATTTGTTTTATTTTAATTATGTGATAAATTTCTTCAAGGAAATAGAGTCTTACATTACATGTGATGTAGGACTTTATAAGATTTGTCTTTTTATCTAGCTTAACAATGGATTTTAATTTTACTTATAAGTTATAGAATAATTATTCAATATAGTTTTTTTATATAATGAGTTAGAGATATCATAAATTTAATTCCCTCTTGAGAAAATTATCCCTAGGGATATGGACATGTGGTTAGACAGTCCTTCATCCTATAAGATTATGCCATTTTTTAGAAAGTTGGGGGTTGGTTATCATCACTTCATGTTTACTCATATGTATATTTTCTATATCATATAAATCTATTACTTTAAATGAAAAATTTCATATACCTTATACATGATATTAATTTGGATATGTATAAATACAATTGGACTCTATTTTTGGCTGGGAAACACAAAATTATGGTTTATTAAAGAGTTACACAATAATGTGGTGTGAACGCATGGATTTTTTTGTAAGGAAAGAAATTAATAATGTGACATTGATGGTTTGATTCCTTGTTTTCATCATTTTAATTAGCTTGCACTAGCTAGGAAAACATAACAGTTTAGATATTAGAGTAAAAGAGTTTAGTGGGTCTATTTAATTGATTTGGATACATAATTTTATCCCCTAAGCTATACAAGAATCATATATGGTATACTTGACAAGGTTATTTTCTGACTAATATAGTTAAGGATTTTTTACATGCTCAAAATAGTATAATCCATGATGACATATAGAACATGGATTACTGAAAGGATATGATGTATGAGGTCATGATGAAAATATACAATGCATACTCTCCCATAGATATTCATCTAATATAGGTTATGGATTATTTCAGGAAAATCATATTGATAACCATAAAAGGTATGACCTATAGAATAATTAGATATTGCTGATTAGGGTTTAGAAGTGATCTCAAAGAGAACCATTCTGATTGTTTTGATAGGAATTTTATGGAGACCAATTATACTAACATAGAATCTTGGGTATAAGATATTAGACGTACATCAAACATTTTTCCTAATAGAAATAGACTTATAGATAAGAGGGAAATGATGAAGGGTGATGTAGATCATCATATTGGTAACAGAGAAAGATTTACGACATTAGAAGTTGGAACTTCTGATCTTATTTTACATAGTGGATTAGTCCTATAATTATAAAACTATTATTTTGTTCCCATTATAGAGAATAATTTTATTTTTGAATATTTTCTGGAAAAGTCAGAGTTTTAATTCACTATTAAGAACCAGTGTTGTTATATATATAGGAATGAAATATTTTATGGAATTAGGGATATGGTAAATGGGTTACATATTCTAGATATGGATAATCCTATATATAATGTCTAGAATAAAAAGTTATGGAATTATTCTAATCCCACCTACCTTTATCATTATAACCTTGTATATATAAATGAGAAACACATCTATGATCTCTACAAATATGTATTATTTTAACTATTCAATTATGAATCTTTTGAAAATTTACAATCATGTTTATCATAAAAAATTACCAAATAACCTATTTGTAAACAATGAAAAATGGTAATTGGACTATTGGATCTTATATATAGTTATGTGTGTAGATATATGAGTACTAAATAGATTGTTAGTTTTAGTAAATTCATTACATTTATTGATGATTTTAGTCGGTATGAATATATTTTTCCGATGATACCCAAGTATAAAACTTATGAAATATTAAAATAGTTTCAGATCAATGAATATAATCAAATAGGAAAGAGAATTAAGACTATATAATCAAATTAGGGTGGTCAATAATTATGGAAATAATTCATTTATCATCTAAGAGGTTATATAATTTTTTGAAAAATCAATTCTCCTAGAATACTATAATGTAATGGTGTGTCAAAAAGGAGGAATAATTAGTTATTATATATTCTTTTATTAATGCTTATTTAGTGTGACCTTCCTATTCCATTCTATAGTGAAGATCTCGATATTTCTGTATATATACTAAATATTGTTATATGTAAATTATTCATAAATACAACATATGATATATGGCTTGAAAAAACAATAATTTATTTTATAAATAGTTGGGTATGTGAAGCATTAGTATAAAGTTTATATTCCAAAAAATCATGACTCTAAATTTAAAAAATTCTTTTTTGTTGGTTATTCCAAGGAAACTATGGGATATTATTTCCATAACCACACTGAACACAAAGTGTCTGTGGCCCGTCATGGTGTTTTTCTTTAGAAAGAACACATAATTTATCGAGTCAATGGATGAAAATTTAAAATTTTAGAACATAAAGATCAAAAAATAGGAAGTGTTCTTATTGTGGAAGTTGAGATTGTTCTACATAGAGTTGTGGAAAAAGATCCAATTCAAAATACACAAGAACTTATAAGGTATAGTATGATTCATCAAGAGTTTATGAGATATAGATTTTTAATAAAAATGACGTTGAACTAATCTTAATAGGATGTGATCCTACCTCCTACTGTGATGTTATTGAGAGTTCTAATTTTGAGAATTAGAGACAATACGTGGAATATAAAATTGAATCCATATACAAAAACCGAGTTTTGAAATTGGTGTTTACACATGAAGGGATACAACCAATAGGATATAAGTTGTTTTTACACAAGAAAACTAATATATATGGTACTTTGTTGACCCAAAAATCATGCCTTGATGAAAAATATTATAAGAAAGTTCCTGGTATTGACTATGAAGAAGAATTTTCACATATTGTGATGATAAATTCCAGTCATATTTTTTTTACTATAGAAGCTTACTCTGATTGTGATATATCTCAAATGGTTTTCAAAAAAAATTTCCTTAAGGGGAATTTTTTCAGATATGTGTATATGATAAAACCCAATGGTTTTAAAATTCAAAACGATAATTATAAGGTATGCAAGATGAACCAGTATATTTATGGATTGAAGAAGGATACTGTGGGTCATAATATCATCTTGTATAATTAAATAAAAGTGTTTGTTTTCATAAAAAAACATTGATTATTTTTGTGTAAATAAATGAATTAGTTGGAATATGATAGTGTTTAAAATATTGTATTTGGATGAAGCACTACAAATATTAAATGATAAATGAAAACTAACTTATGTGAAGATGTGGATGGGTAATTTCAAATAAATTAATAACATGTGTGAATATTTCTATATACCGGGTATAAAGATTTATAGAGATAGATCAAAGAGGATACTTGGACATGGTCATGACACATACATTGGTAAAGTACTAAATAGTTTTAGAATTGAAAACAATAAAAAGGGGTATTTACTGGTGTTATATGGACGAAACCTTGGATTATTTTACATCCTTATAAGGAGATGGAAAGGATGGATAGAATTACCCAAGCTTTTGACATTGGATCTTCCATGTATGTCATATTATATACTCGACCTAATGTTTCCTATGATCTGAGTATTACTAGTAGATACTAATGAAATCCTAGTAAAGGTCACTATATTTCTATAAAAACATCCTTTAGTACTTGATAAGGACTAAAGACATGTTCTTAATTGTTGTAGGTGATGATGATATCTATGTAAAAGCTTACACTAATTTTGTATTCTAATCAAATAAAGATAATATAAAATCTCAATCAAGTTTTCTGTTTTGATAATTAGTGGAGATATTAGTTGTAATTGTTCTAAAAAAAGACACACTATTAGTCTCGACAACAAAGGAGGAATACAACACTACATCAGATATTGTGAAGGAGGATATTTTGGTCAATAATTTTATATATGGACTGGAGATGGTTCCCAGTATTGAAGGAACAATAGAACTATACATTGATAATAATTGGAATATTTATTAGGATAAGAAACCATGGTCTCACTAAAGGACCAAACACATCATTTTGAAATACCAACTTATATTAGATATCATTGAGAGGGGAAATGTAATTATTATTTGGGTGACTACATATGAAAATGTAGTGGATCCATTGATGAAACCATTATCACAGTAGAATCATGAGGTTCATGTATAGTCTCTTGGTTTGGGATACTTATAATAATGATGTAACAATTGAATAATGTATCACAGTACTATAATAAAGGAAATATTTATTTATCATTTATATATATGTGTTGTGGTTTACATTACATGAACATTGGAGTGATAACATCTCCTCAAAATATGTCTTTGAATTATTACTAATCTCTAGTAATCACATTGTATTACGTGTTGTGATGATATTTTAATATTACAATGAATAGAATCATGTACATATTAGAAAAAGTTTTATACAAGATATAAAGAATAGATTCATTAGATATTATGTAGAGACTTACGGCTTGGATTGACTCACCAAAGTATATCTCATATAATTTCATAAATAAATTGATATGTTTAAGGGTTTCTTACCTAATATTGGTTCTATAACAAGCATGATATTATTTTTAATTTTATAGCTTCTCATTTAAGTCATTGCGACTTAGCTAATTGGCAGGTGGTTGTGTATGTTTCAAATTAGATCATCGGTTGTAGCACAACCAAGAAGGAATTTTTCCACTTCTATGATATTTAATTAAATTTATACCATGATTAAATTACAGTAAGGAAATTTATATCCATTCTTAGATGATTCATTCATGATGTGTTTAGGTACGTGGGTTAGGGACATGTGACGTACTCATTTATTAGACAAATGAAATGTGATGTACACACCAACCTGGTTGATCTATTTTGGAGAATAAAAAAATATGAGATTGAATACACTCGATTGATATTATTTCATGTCCATTAGTCACTTGATTTCCTGATAATGAGATTATATAGGTATACATATGATTCATATGACATATCTCATGGTGGACGGGTTTATACAAAGATATGAGTATGTTTGATGGAGATTACACAATACCCCTTAGTATCTTGACTAACATTAATGATTTATTAGAGTACTCTCTTTTCATATATATATATATATAATATGGATTTCATATATGTTTTCAATGCTACTAATTTTTACAGGTCCACACCGTTAGGCTTTTGTATGATGATTATGTTTTGGAAAAAAATTGTTCCAAAAAAAATATAGAATGGTAAAAATATATCAAAATGGAGTTTTGGATGGGTCTACAAAGAGTTATGAATTACATTAAAAAGTCCTCAATGGATTTTAATGAATGTCGTAAATTTATAAAGGTAAATTAAAACTATTTTTACATGATTCAAATAGATCAATGATACATTATATCCAATGTATCCTTAATCATAATCCTGAGGGTATGTTGGTGCTAACACAGCAACATTGATGCGATGCAACCTGGCCACTAGATCTTCTTTAGATTCCAATACCACCTCACTGATACATGGTTTCCTTTAGTTGTAAATACATTATATTGGTTATTAATTCATTTTTTCTTATGAGCCTCAACCTAGTTGGTGAGGAATCGACAAGTACATCCAAGAGGCCCACGATCAAATATGGGTGGAGACATATTCTTGAGTACTGTAGAAGTATTGTAGAAGTATTATAGAACATATTGTATCAGGAACTATTCAGGGTTTTAGTAGATAGAACTATTCATCCATCTGGGCCATCAGGACACCAGTTTGGTCCTCGTGTCCTATAAGTATTTCCGCTCACCCAAGGCCTTTGTGCCAGTTGTCTCTCAAGGACATAGGGCCACCTCAAGGCCTTTATGTCACCCCAGGAATTTCAGGCCATATGAAATTAATAGATGTACTTGTTTGATTACAAGGGACAAGGCTCTAGATGAGGATTCAGAGCATGCACATTCCCGAGATCAGAGCTAACCGGAATTGGAATATTGAGAGTGTATGATATTTCCAATGGTACCAGACCTGTGCAGATCTAAATAGGATGGCTAGCTGACTAGCCTTATGAAGGTAGAGGGTTGATATCATGACATTTCCTAGGGAGGAGATGTTTCAAGTTTTCTTTTCTGGGTGATTCTCTTAAGACCTACTGGTCATGTAATTGTCTCTAAAGCCTTCAAGCCTTGTAAGGGTTCCACCTTACCCCTTGAAAGGTGGATTATAAAAAATAACAAAAATTGAAATCCTTTAGGATATTTAGGTAGGTTATTAATTCATTTATAACTTCATTAAAGTGTTCAATGAAGAACACTCCAATGGATAGTGACGTATGAGATTACTGTGGTACTATTTATTTAATTAAGAGAACCAGGAACTAATTATAATAAGGGTTTCAGTTCCTTAATTAGTGTGTGGTGAATGATGAATAATTTCAAAAAAATATTTAATTATTTCCATTATTCTCATATCATCATTAATCACTTCAAAGTGAAGATGTTACCCATAAATTCATACGTGAATCATAAAGAATAATTCTGGGATCTTTTTGTTGGTGGATTTACTATGGAGGTATGAAATATTATTTTAGACTTTAGTGGTATTCATCAAGCATACTCTATCAAGATAGAGGCTTATGCAACTAGTATATAGGTACTCCTTTATCATTATTTTCATTCTTGTTGATACTATTGAGGATAGAGAAAGAATATTTGGGATTTCTTTCACTATTTAAGAACATATGATTATCCCATAAAACCCATCACGTTTTACTACCATTGAAAATAATTCAAAGAAGGAAATTCCATCCTTCTATTTATATCCTTTCACCAAAAGTTGTTCCATGTATGGCTTCTTCACATAAACATATTCCTTCAAATAGAAAAACTATTTTTTCTCAAACACCTCAATCCATTGACGTAAAACCATTAGCTCAATGATTGTATTCATTTTTAGTGAATCCTAATCATACTTTAAAGATAACCCCATCTATCCTAATAGTTATACTTTTTTGGTTCTTTTTGGATCTCAGGTTCTTCCCATTTATTAAGAGAAGACGATGAAATTCATGACCATAACTGTGAACATGTTATCTGACTCTAGAATCCCTCCATAAATTATAGTGTAATTCAGGTCTATCCAATACTACTTCTTCCAATTATTTCACTATTAGAGCCCTAATTTCTTGTACTCCTACTTGAGCATCAAAAAAACTCGAGCTCTTTGGTACACCTTCAACTAATTTACAATATTTACCTTAAAAACCCTATGAATTCTTTGGATCCCATGTCTATATAATATTTACATTCATATAAACTTGTATTTTATCTTTTTAAACCTTTACCTAAACTTACTTATCCTTAAAATTGCATTCTATGTACATGACCCACTCATTGAATAAAAAATTATAACTTCTTATGATTTCTTCCTTATCATCATCTCATAGTTGAAATATAGTGTTTTCAACTCTATATCAACCAAAAAATATTCCTTGGATGTTTTCTAAATTTTATCCCAATCCCTAACATCCATATGGACATATGAGAAACTCTCAAAAACTTTTAGATGGGTGAGTTCTATTGAGTTACCAAACTATAGAGTTTCTATATTTTTCTTCCAAATTGGTGTTGATGGAATTTAATTAACTAAATATGAGGTATAATTTACTGCTTCTTCCAAAATTTCCTTGAAAATTTTTGAGTGACTCCTTATTATTTGTGCCCCTCCAATATTATCTAGTTCATGCTTTCATCCACACCATTTATATAATGTTATGAGTATAGTATTCTAAAGCCTTATCCCTTTGTTCATTCAGATGTTTTAGAATCTCTTTCTACTATAATCACCATCATTTTACACCATAAGTACTTCAGTTTACATCTAGTATCATTATTCACTATTTAATTATAGACAAAAACACATCAAAAATATAAGATCATTATTTTGGGAATTATAGCCAAACCTTCTTTGTTAATTCATCGATGCATTTAATAATGTATTGTGGACCACCATGAGATCGAACAAGGGTTATTCCTTAAACATAAAGAGGATCATACTTTTCAAACATAAATATTATATCTTATTAGATGAATATTCCTTACATATCATTATGATCTGCACTAGAATTGTATCGGTCTAGTGCCTTTGAAAACATAGATGTATAAATAACTCAATAATGAGATATATAAATTATTTTCCACTTATCTCTTCACAACTATCACCCTTATTATACATATCATTAATAAAATCTTTCTTCATATCCCAAGGAAGGGAAACATAATTATGGGTGAGATCAATTGTTCCATAAGGGTAAAAAGGGAGATATCAATCATTACTTAAACATAACATGAGAATAAGGGTATGATAAAATGGTCAAAACATTTAAAAATACATATATAATATTTTATAGATCATAATCTTGAATCATGTCCTAAATTTTGTAAGTTCATAAGACATGAATCATAATGAAATCAAAGAACTTGAACTATACAGGCATAAAATTATAATAAAACCTAAGATTTTGTCATAAAAATAATTATAGAATGTCATTTACATTTTCAAGTCTCACTTAAAATACTATCAAAGTGGATAGGGTTCACTACCCATTAAATCATATCCTTAGTCATGTTTCACTCCCAAGACTATCATAGTGGACAAAGTACCTCACTAAAATGGGTTCACTTACAATCCTAGTCCTTATTATCTCATGAGATATCCATATTTACCCAATAAATTGTACGGATATATAATTCATGCCCCACCCATCACATAATTATAATCAATTCATATGTTTTCCATAAGATCATAATCCATTCATCATATATCATAACTCATGGAAAGGAAAGATGTTTCATAAAAATTTCAACATTTCATCAAAACATAACCTATGGAAAATAAATGGGTTCAATCAATAGATATCATTATAATCATAAACAATATAGAGAAATAATAATGGTAGTATCATTGAATCAAATCCTTAGTAAAGCATTGGTAACATCAAAGTATTCTATTATTGATGAAAAATTACTTTAAAAGATTACTTGGAATGTTTATTGAGGAAAATACCCTTTTTATTTTTAAATCACTTATTTAAAATCCTAAAATTATCAAAATATTGTATAAAATATTTTATTTGAAAATAAACAAGTAAACTTGTAAAGTATATTCATATCATTAAGCAGTTATGATAGTAGGAAATTTCGTACATACTGTGTATGCTAAAACAATGATTCCTTCTACATTTTTGGTAAAAAGTCCAAAATACCACATTTAAAAATTTCATTGAAAGTATTTCTATAAAACATAGATATGAAAGGAAAAAATTCTACCGAAGACAGAATTAAACTTTGTTTTCGTTAAAAATGTTATATCATTTTATTGAGTACTTTAAGATAGTAAAATGAAATTAAAACAAGTAATATAAATAAATAAATAGAGGATAATAAAATTCATGATTTTATTTATAGTTATATCAGAAAATTTCATCATCTAAAACTTAGTCATAAACAATCCCAGTAAATAATGTGATTGTAACTTAAAGCCCTTACTACTTTGGAAATATCCATATCAAAACCTGATAAAATATATAAATTTATTCAGATATATAAATACACATAATTTTCATTAAATCTTCATAAAATAAATTTGTGGGTATTATTTACGCCACAAAAGGGAAACAAGTTGTTAATATGACAGAAGTCTTAATGAAAATAAAAGTAAGATGAGAAACTATAATCTCAAGTTATAATTAATTAAAAAGTTGTCCAACCAACTATATAATGAATAAAAATTCAATATAATTATATAATAGAATTATTTATATACTTAAAATACCATATATGATCCACTTATAACATTTCAACTAAAATATATAAATAATTCCTTAATAAAAAAATAATTTCTAGGTTTTACCTGTTTCGTTTTCCATGTAAGTTTTGGTTCGGTAGTTTCGTTCCTTCAACATTGATCATGGTTAAATCATATAAATTTTTTTAAAAATGATATAAGTATCATATATATTCATTATATATATATTCATCTATAAAATATAGGGACTAAAAAATAAATTTCATCATTCATGGAGATAGTAAGTCGTATGTATGCTTGAATGTTGTTTTCACTTATTATGTATGAAATGTAATAAAGGTAATTAATAAATAAAATTTATAGGAAAATTTTTATATAATATATATCTTATATATTCATTAAATATATCCTTATCACTATTCATGTAAAACAGAAATGAAAAATGAGTTGCATCTCTTCGTGGAGGTGGTAGTCCACATGTACGCATGAGGGATGTTATCATTTTCAAACAGCTTATAAATATTTTTATTATAGTTTATATATAATAATAATAATTAAATATATTTAATATAATTAATTTTTTTTATAATGGATACCAAATATTTATAGAAGGTAAAAGAATAAATAAAATTGAAAAATTTTGTTTTAGAGTTACACTTCGTTGGGAAACCTCTTTCAGTTTAAAACTTATGCCTTGAAAGAAAGATCTATTAGAAATAATAAAAGATATAGAATTTGTTTAAGGTAGATATTAGGGTATTATTATAGGTATATTCTGAGATAGAAGTCTCAAAATTTGTAAGGAATAGAGGATAATATGTGGCCATTTATAAGTGAGAGGAGAGACAGTATTAGAATTACAAAAATTATTAAATTAATATGAATTAATTTTGATGAAAAATGGATCAAATTGATATAATTATAATATATGATGTGTATTATCTTAAATAATATGATATGAAAAATTTTGATTTTTTTTGTGTTCTTTCCCTTATCTCTTAGTTTTAACCCCTGTTAACCCTTTTGACAACTATCATGATATCAAAAACAATTACTGCTTAGGGTTCAATAATTTAAAATAAAAGAAATATTGATCAATTAATGTAATATGATTGATTTTATCAACTTTACCATATTAAATTTTACAAATATAATATTTTAATGAATTTTGAAACATTTAATAAAATATTGTTCATTATAAAATATCATTAATTTCATTTTTGGAAATACATGAAATTTTATCATGTAATTTGTGTAAAACTCATTTAAAATGGTTCCAAAATGAAATTTATTTAAATATAAGGAATACATGGTATTAATATAACCATATAAACAAATTTTGATAGGATAAAATATCATTTAAAACCTTATCTTTTGGTTTCATCTATGGTTAATCAAATTTAACCTTAACTGTGACGATAACTTTTTTTTATTAAGGGGTTATAATTTTATATATAAGGGGAAAATTGAGTCTCAAATATGAAATAGATGAAATTTGAGACCTTATTAACATCATGATTTTTCTATTTCAATATTTTTTTTATAATTTTGAAAACATTTAATAAAATATTATTCAACATAAAATACTATTAATTTAATTTGAAAACCTATTCACATAATTTGACTTTGAAAACAATTTTACATCAATGAAATTAAAATATAAACCTTTAACATATGTTTGATCTGTTATATTAATCTTTAAAATTCTTGGGTAACTTTTACTCAACCAAACTATATCACATTTAGAGTTTCTAAAATTATTAACTAGAATTTTTATTACTTGCACAAGCATTGTGTCATTTTTGCATAAGCATTTAAGGTAATTATTTCATCACCAAAAATTAAAAATAAAATATCATGAAAAAAAAATTAATTAATATTTAAAATATATATTTATAATCTAAAATAATTTATTTTTATCACTATCAAAAAATATTATAGATTATAAAATAAAAAAAGTGATAATTTTGATTTAAACTTTTACTTTAATATTAAAAACGTAAAAATAAAATCCAAATAGGAAAAGGTCATATTTTCTAATTTTGGATGCATTTAGTTGATTTATACACATAAAATAAAATAATTTCAACTATTTTAATGATTTTTAAGCCCTATCACATTAGTGTTATCCCTAATTAACCCATTTTACCTTTATCAAGGTAAACAAATTATTATGGTTACTGTTCATATTGACTGAAAATTTAGTTAGCATTATTATATAAAAATAATTATTCTAATTCAAAATATAGAAATCATTTTATTAAATTCAATTTATAGAAGTTGTAGAATTTAATTTAAAATTAAATCTGCAAAACACGATGAAAAACATGGTTTCAGAAAAATGATTTTTTAAGAATAAAAATGTTTTAATACCAAATTCGATAATAAAAGTAATTAAAATATAATTAATTGGATTATTAATAATATTATAGAATTAATTTAAATTTTTAGTGAATTTTTTAATCATTATAAATTTTAAAATAAAATACAATTTTTAATAAAAATTAGTATTTTTCACTATTTATTGGAAAATCAATCTTTTCAGACAATTCTCAAAACAAATCATGCTAAGATAAATTTGACATGATGATTTAAAAAATGATATTATTTTTATAAACTATTTTTTTTAAATTTCCATAAATTAATTATAATAATATCTCATAAAAAATAAAAATCATTTATCAAGAAACCATATTTCAAATAATAAAATTATATTACAAAAAATGGGGGTTTATTTTCTTAGTATTTCTCAATAATTTTTTATTTATCAGAATATTTATATATATTATATAATTCAGTTACTTTTATTTATACATGTCAATTCAACATATATGATATAATGGTCAAACAATAATAATATTTCAGTGTTTATTGAAGATTGATGTTGCATGTTGTGTATGATATCAAATAGTCTTATTTAAAATCTTAGGGTGTTACATTCTACACACCTTAAAAAATTGCATCCTTTTAATGTGAACTTGTTCTCAGTAATCAAGGGTTTGATATTTCTAAATTCATTTGTTGAAAACTCATATCGTAAAAAGGGTTAATAAAACTTTCTCTTGAAAAGAGGGAACGTGAAATATGAAGGCCATCAATAATAACACATAACTAGGTTTAAAAATAGGAGAACATAAATAGGGATTGAAAATATGTATACGGTGAAAAACAAATTAATGTTAAAATACTGATGGAGAGTGATATAGAACCTTGTTCATAAGAAAGGAAATGATCCTGAGAAATTTAATGATAACAAAACTAGACATCAATATAATGGAACAAAGGTCAATAAATTCATAGAAAATGAATGTAATAGGATAAATTTTTTTTTTCAAGATCCTTTTCCTAGATTTTCAAAATTCCTTTACTATTTTTACTTATAACATAAGGAAATATACATGTTTAATAAGTATAATTAAATTTTTTAATCAATCTCCACCATAATATCTTTTTTTCTAAAATAATTAGAATTCCAGATGAATTTTTCGTGATTAAAGAACTAAAATCAACATCATAACCCATAAAAATAAATAAATCTATTCATATAGTCTTTAAATGTTAACTAAAATTGGTATGGTTACCATAAGGTAAGATAATATAAAAAATCTATAAACTTTTATATGAAGAAATAATACATTTTACATCAAAATTTACATAATAATATCAATGATTCAACTAATATTATTCCATAAATAAATAACCCTACATTCCAATTAAAATCAATAACCATAACATTAAATAATGTTTTAACCTCAAAGGTGATCTCATACCTTCCAACTTGCATCGCCAAAACTTTATTTTCATTCTTCCCAAATATTATTTCACGGTAAACCATATGTTAAAACTAAAGGGTATATCATCTCCCAAAATATAATTCATCACCATGAAAAGTAACTATATAATCATATAACACATTTAATTTTACTAAAATATCATGAATCAAATTTAGATACAAACCAAAAAGGCCAAGGTTATATTAACCATAAACATCATTGAAAATATCACCTTGTCAATGAATTACTTTTAAACCATCAATATTGTATATATAACTCTATCCAATTGAATATAATCAATTTAACTTGAAATCATAGACTAAACCAAATGATTACTTAAACATCTATAGATTATTCTTCCTAAAACCCAGTAAAAGTTTTGAACCAACTCAAAATACCATCACTTAAAACCTCAAAAGGGGTGTCTCCACCTTTGAAATTCTGATCAGCCATAAAATTATAAACCCTTGACAGTATCCATAACTCCTAAGTTAACCCCACATTAATACATAAATTACTCACAAAAAAAACATAATCCTTATTCCCCAAACATAATATATCTATAAATCAAATATGGAACAAAATTCATCAAAGAATACCTAAATCACTTTTTCATCAAATCACTAACAAATTATAAGGCCATAAATATTTTGCCATTTTATATATCTATATAAATCATCAATTTATCCTAACTAGAAAATATCACCATAACACTAAATAACTTTTCATGGTTATTGATACCTTTCAACATATGTTTTCAAATCCTTAAATAAAAACTAATTTAGAACAAAATTTTGATGTTTCATTATTATTGTACCCATAATATCATCGATAAAAATCATTTACAACATAATTCTAAAATCAAAATACATAAAAACTTCAATAATTTCACTTGAATTATTGAAATATAATAGGTCATCCCTTAGTCTTGAAGTATACTCATGGATTAGGGCATTGTCTAGGATAATGCCCATATTCCTCACACACAATACAATAGACTATAAATGGTACCTTATAATGAAATTAATTTTCCACCATCAAACTATTAAATTTTTCTTATCAATTAATTTCTTTATTTCTCACATAAAACATCTTATAGTCCCTCTAGGAAATTTCCCTAAGTGATTCTTCCCATATACTTGATCTGTAGGAAGTTGAATTTTCTTCTCTCTAGGGTCTTCCTAAAACTCAATTTTGAATTTATTAGGTGTGTCAAGAAACTCACCCATGTTTATATTGTAAATCAAATAATGATATAGTTGATTAGGAATAATCATAATTATTTTAATTCCATCTCTTGTTTCATTTGGTTTCTCATGAGGAAAATCATTCCATTATCTATCACATTCTTTGTTAACAAGAATAATCCTTGTTACATCCATTAAATAAAACCTAAAAGTATAGTGTGATAAAAAATAGTTATAGTGATGAAAAAAATAATCACGAAAAATAATTCATTGGATTTATAAATCAAGATGAATTCTTTATAATATATTACAAAATGGGTTTAAATTATTTCATCATTGGTTATCATCTATACAAATCCTTCATGATGGTTCACAAGAAAAATGTGAGTTAACCCAAGAATATCCCCTTGGAGTGTCAAACATGGTGTGTATTAAGGGAACAATCACTATGTATCATAATTATGATTTAGATATTATTCAATAAATAGTTTTAGAGGTTATTACTCAAAGATATATCTATTACAAAACCACATCCACTTATAGTATCCATATATGTATGAATTTCTAAGAAAACAACATAATTTATATCTTATCATAACTCTAGGAGTTTATCCTATACTTAATCTTATGCATAGGGTTTTTACAAAAGTTATCAAATCCAAATTTCCAAAATTAACAAAACCCTACTCTGATTCCATCTATAGTGACCTACACTTTTGATACATAAATGTTAGATCTTATTATAGGAATATTTAATATATAACATTATGATCAATTCTAGAATCATATAGATCCATTATCTTTGGAAACATGGATACATAAAAAACTCATTCACAAGAGATTTACATCATCTCTCACATAGCTCTTCATAACTGGAACCCCTCATAAAGATATCATACTAAAAATATTTCTTCATATTATATGGAAGGGAACCATAATAAATAGTGAGATCAGATGATCGGTAAGGGTAAACAAGGGAGATAAAAATGATCACTTTAATATAACATGAGCATAAGAATATGAAAACATGATATTAAGATTTGAAAATCTATACCTAGTATATCATAGATAATAATCTTGAATCACGGAATAATTCATGGTAGTTCATAAGAAATGAATCAGATGAAATCAACGAACATGAGCTATGAGATCATAAAATTAGCATAAGAAATATTTTTTAGGAATTTGAAAAATCATAGAAAATATTTTAATTTTTTAAATATTCCTACCAGGAATATCATAGTGAATTGTGTTCACCACACATTCTTTTATATATTTTGTCAAGGTTCACTAAAAAAACTAGCATAGTGGACACAATCTTATACTAAAATGGGTTCACTCCTCATTCTCATCTATATTATCTCATGAAATATCTATATTTACACAATTAATTAGAGGGATATATAATTCCAGGTCCATCTATCTCGTAATAATAATCTATTCATATGTGTTCCCCAATATCACAAATCATTCACTATATACCATAACCCATGGAAAGAAAACGGGGTGAACTAGAATTTCATCCTTTGATCATAGAATAACTTGTGGAAAATAAATTAGTTTCATAAATATCTAAACATCATAAATATAATCCATCTAGATAAAGAATAAGGATTGTATCATTGAATCACATCATTAATAAATCAAAAGTAACATCAAATTATGTTATCATATATGAAATATTCCTTTTAAATATTACTTTGAATATATCATTAGAAAAATATACTTTCCATTTTGAAACAAATTCATTAAAATTTAAAATTTTCCAAGATATTATAGAAAAAAATTATTTAAAAACAAACATGGAGAATTTCAAATGGAAGACTTCCCACATTTATAGATCAAGGCAACATGAAAATTGGTCCATGTAGTGTACGTTATAACAAAGATTCATTTCACATTTTTGGTTAAAATTAAAAAGTAAATCATTTATAAAATTACCAGAAGATTCATTTTAAATCATTTTGTAAAAATTAAATTCTGGGTAAAAATTAATTTAAAACATTATATTATATTATTAAAATAATTCTTGAATGTTTTTTAGAAAACAAAGATATATAATAAAAATTAATATGGACCCAAGAGTGAAATAAATTCAGTTTTACTTAAAAATATTCTTTCAATATATTATGTACATAAAGAGAATAAAATTATTGTAAAACGTTAAATATATATAAATAACCATAGGATAAAAAATCCATGAATTTATTTAGATTAGGATTATAAAATTTCATCATCATAAACTTAAACATAAACAATCTCGATATAAAATGATATTGCTACATTAATGTAGAGACCCGAAGCCTTGACGTACATGGACATTACATTACATTTGCGGAATACTTAATACATAACAAAAACACACACTAAAGGATCGTAATAGTTTAGTATCTTTGGAAACTCGGAACGTAATCTTCTAATCGTGGTGAAAGTTCTTCAATATCTCCCATAAAGGTCATCCCTTTTTTTTACCTAAAACCTTTCTTTATATCTTGGGGAAAAGAAAACATAAAAGGGTGAGCTCAAATGCTCAGTAAGGGTAAACAAAAGAAATATCAATCACATCATATACATAAGAACATAGCTTTTGGAAATCTTTACCTGCAAAAGAGATCATAATTTCATAACATGGGATAAATCATAGAAGTGAAATGTAATCCCAATAATCATAACTTAAAACATGAAACTTTGTGGCATACACACATAATCATAGAGAATCATTTCTTGTTAGTCAAGACTCATTGCCAAGACTATCTTAGTGGACAAAGTCCCTTTCTGAATCGAGTAATCCTCGTTTCAGTCCTGTTTCACTGAACCGGTATAACCTACCATTCCAGCCATGTCTATCTCATGAGATATAAAATCTTTACCCAATGCATTGGAGGGAGATATAGGTCCCACCCATCTCTTAATGAATCCTTTCTTATGTGTGCCACAAAATCATAAATCATACATCATTGCATAACCCATGTAATAAAAATGGGATTCTTAAACAACATGACATCATAAAACCATTCATATAAGATAAAGGAATTCATAAATATAATTCCATCACAACATAGTCAAATCAATGTAAAAATATGGATAGAAACGGAACCCTTTATTATCTTAGATGAAAAATAATTTTGATAAAACACTTGAATTGAATTCTTGAGGAAAATATCCTTTTTTCTTCAAAATCAATTTCTTTTCACAAAACATCATGCAATTTTAAAAGAAAAAGATTTTATTGAAAATAGTCATGAAATATTTTGGAGGAAGGTTCATGAAAATAAGGCTTTATAAAACTGTAAAAATCCGTTCGTGCCGTATAAGTTAAAAAAAACATTCTTCGTACTTTTGTCGGAAAAGTCAAAAAGTACCTCGTATAAAAAAAACGACAAAAGATTCCTTTCATATTCTTTACTAAAAACTCACCGATGGGTAAAATTGGATTTAAACTATTTTAAGTGGATGGAAACAATATTACATATTGAGGGAACATGTATGTGGATGATAAAATACACCCCAGTAAATACTTACGAATAAACAATCTCGGATAAAAATGAGATTGTGATATTTTCCCTTACCTTAGGTCCGACTTGATTTGTAAGTGTCCGAACCTCCTGTATAATGATTTAAATCATGTTATTGACTTATTACAGAATCATATTCATTGTTATGATATCATATATGGTTCACTTATGACTCTATATTACCCGTTCTTTTGTAAATTCCATGTTAAAGAGCGTTTTGGGTAAAATTGTTTCATTTGTCGTCCGTGTTTTGACTTGTAATTATTCATATGATTACTTAGATCATGATTACTTAATTCCAGAACATAAAACATGATTTATATATATATATATTCAGGATATACATATATATAATAAATCATTAAATGGAAAGAAATACATCGTTCATGGAGACGGTAGTCCGTACGTACGCATGAACGTTGTTTTCGTTTCCTTATTGAATTGAATGGAATTAAGTAGATGACATGCATATAAATATATAAATAAATCCAGTATCATTATTATGTCATATATTTCATTAGTACATATTATATATACTTTATAATCATTCATTAATGGTTAATCATTGAGAATGAATCTCATCGCGTCGTGGAGACGGTAGTCCGTACGTACGCACGAGCGATGATATCGTTCCCATGGTCGTGGAATTGTGTTGAAGTGTATGTATACTATTTCAGTATTAATATCACTTTATAATAATCATATATAGTTACTCATTAAACCATTATACCCATCCAATTAATGTGGTGGTGGAAAATAGATTACACCACGGCGTGGAGACGGTATTCCGTACGTACGCACGCGCAGTGATTTCTTTTTCTGTAGGATGGATAGATGGTGAAATAGGGTTGTTTCATACTTATAATAACATATCAGTATATGAGTGATACTGATGTTATTACTTCATAATGAAACAACCTAAGAAGAAGAAGTGGAAGAAGAAATAAAGATGAAAGAATTGGTAACGGTAATTACCTCTTCTTTGAAGTGCCTCTTTGAGACCTCCTCTTAGGGCACTAAAATTGGTCTTTGAGGAAGACCAGAACCTCTATGATGTTTCTAGGGAAGTGGAGAGGAGAAATTGGCAGGGTTTGGCCGAGCTTGAGTGCTCAAATTGGTGTGAGGAGGAAGGGGAGGAGGTGTCCTTTTATAAGGGAGGAGAGGGGCACCTTAGGAATACCTCAAAATATTATTTTATATTAAAGTTAAAATCGGTTTATAATGGTTCCAAAGGGTCTTATTTCGAAGCTAAAGTGGGGATGGGTCGAAATCCTATCAACCAATAGGATTTAGACAAGTTTAGGGTATTATTTTAACCTTATCAATTAGATTTAACTCTAAGTTAAATAATTTAACTTTTACCGTGTCTTTTTGTTTTCTTTCACTATATGGTTAATAAACTTACTATAACATGCCAAACGAACCCCAAATTGTATATTATTAATACATATATCCTTATCTAAGTCATTTGGCCGAACCTTAGATTTTTAGGAATAAAATAACAATTAATAATATAATATTTTATTTAAAAACTATTTTGTGTCAATTTTGACACTATTTGATATATGATTTTTGTGAAAGTCATAACAGAATTATATGTTCGAACCAAGTTGATTACATCAACACTAATATATCATAGTAACCTAGAAAATTAGTGGAATTCATAAAAAGTCTTAAATTACATTTAGTTTGGTATTTATATTATCAATTATGTCAATATTTCATTAATAAGATAATTACTGCATCATCTTTGTGTCATAAATAAATTATATTATTTGATGTTAAAAAATTACAAATGAAATACCATCATGTAGGAAATCTTTTTAGCTTTCTAATTAATATTTACAATCGAATTTATCTTATGTATAACCCCATATTAAAAATGATTTACTTATTAAACTTCGATTTTAACTATTTTAACCCTTCTTTAAATAAATTAATAATAAATGTCCTAATCTAATCCAAGTGGGCCTAAATGGTCATATTTTATTCCTAAGTTTGTTTTTGGTCGAATTACACTTGTCCAATAGAATTAGGACATGTGTTAGGGTAATATTAATATCATATTTACCCTTAGTTACCCTATTTACTATTAACCGTGGTAAAAAAAGTAAAAAGTTACTATTCACCAAAAAATTATTTTCATCTCATTGAACCACATTTTAGTCCTTGATATTAACCGTGTCTCTCGGATTTTCGAAATTCCATTCACAGAAGCGGTAAAATTAAGTTTTATGCAAAATTCAGTTTTTAACCTACCACTTAGTAGTTTCACTATTCATCAAAAATTGATGTTTTTCAGAACAATGCCAAAATTTTATCCCAAGCTATATTTCATATTCCGAATTCAAAAATGAAGTCTATTTTTCCAAATTCATAACATAAAAGTTGCATTAATTAATTTTATAATTAAATCCCGCTGTTAAAACAAATAGCGTGTTTTTAAGAAACAATATCTATCAAAAGATTGACACTTGTTTATGTCTAGTTTAAATGTGAAACTACATCCAATGACCAACATTGTATTGAATTGTAAAAATATATTCTAAATATACTTTAAAATCACTCAAATTAATAATTTATCATTATTAATTATTTCGATTAAAAAAGTTTGTTTTTAATTAAAATTTAGTCATTTTCACTATTCATCAAAATATGAAAGTTATCCGAAAAGTACCAAAATTTCACCTTAGGCTAAATTCGATACTCCGAATCCAAAAATAAAGTTCATTTTG
Organism: Viscum album; assembly: GCA_963277665.1. NCBI lineage: Eukaryota > Viridiplantae > Streptophyta > Magnoliopsida > Santalales > Viscaceae > Viscum > Viscum album. Next base: position 1,464,028,116 of record OY728138.1, on the reverse strand, counting down.
AAAATTAAGATTTACTGGATTTCAAAAGGTGGTTATTACTATTCATAACGGCTAGTTTTAATAATATTTTTATAGCATATCGTTGTTTAGTGAAACTCGGTATTGCGTACTACACACGCTATCGAGGAAGGTCGCGATTGCGTGTAATGCAAGGCAAGTCAAGGATGTGTGTTGTGCAAGCTCCTTTTGGTGTAGCGTATAACACAAGACATTAATAAAATTAAAAAGAATATTTTTTTTTATAAAATCTTGGGCTGTTACATTCTACCCCCCTTAAAATGAATTTCGCCCTCGAAATTCGTCGGGGTTATAAATGGTTTACTATTTGAAAGTTTCTTTAATAGAAACCCACATCGTAAAAGGGAATACCAAAACTTGGCTTTAAAAACTAAAGTATGAAATGTAACGATTACCCAAATAAACTAATCACTGGGTTTCCACATAGGTGAAAATATGGATATGGAAGAGAAATCTAACCGTCATGTTCTGATAGAGAGTGGTAGAGGACATGGCTATGGAAAAGCTAGCAATCACAAAGCCATAAATTTGTGACGATCTAAGGTACCATCCGATTCATCAGATATAAGATCAATAGGACAACATTTTTGGTTTTCAATATCATTTCCCTAAAGTTGAAGAATTTGAATTAGAAGAAATACTTACTTGATTTTGGTATAATCTCACTGTTTTTCGTGAATTGAACAATTTACACTTCATCCCTTAAAGAAATGAAGTTGAATTTGTTATTCGTGATGTGTTAGCAGATCATGTGACAGAATGACAGGCCATTCCATCTGTCTCAAACAAAAGGTAAGCAAAACGTATATACATAAGTCGATCTATAGTGAGATTAATCATATATGGTTCCTAAAATGGACTTATACTTCATATATCATACTGCTTAATATAATAAAACTAGTTTCTACTAAACAGGGACATCCTGTAGGTCAGTGGTAGGCGATAAAGGCCAGTCGTACTTCGGTTGTGGGTTCGATTCCTACAGCCTTGTCCGAAGCGATGGGTTGTCGCCCGTCCTGCAGGTTGTCCTTTTTCTAAAACTATATTACTATAACATCCCATCAATAATATCGAGAAAACTTCTATCCTTAAACAATACTAACTTATGTCCAATATAATCCATTCCAATTCTTTAGGCTTATCCATAATACTGCAGTCTACTCTCATAACATAGTGAAAATGATTACCAGAGATTTAACACCATCGTTGATCCCCATATATCATAAGATATATCTTGTTGGTCACATTCAAAACATTCAAAGGCCTTAATCTTGTACTCTCTTGAATACCCATTGAACCTTAGTGAAAACTTGAATGCAGTTAAAAGTTAACACTTTTCACATACCGAAATCCTCAAAATTCTATATACTCAAACCATGATATCACTTAGTCCTTATATCAATCATGAGCTCATGAATACTATCAAACATTTAATTTTCTCCTTATCCCTTCATTATGCGCATATCATCTACATTCCAAAAATATCTGAATAACCTTTCATGGATACTGGTAACATTAATCATACACTTTCAAAACACAAGGAAAAACAACAGTGTAACAATCCATAGATGTCTCTTTATTCCAAAATTACACATGATAAACATGTAATCATTCCACTACATTCTCAAACCATTAACCGAGCTTCAACAATTCTTTCATCTCACATATCATTTGTAGTCTCATCATCATCATCAACAAAAATACTACCCATATGACCATACTGATTCTCTTCATGAGTCTTTCCCTTAGGGAATTTGTTTGCATAATGCCCATACATTCCACATTTAAAACACTTAACCATTTTTGATGTCGTAGCAATACCATTATCCTCATCCATGGTCTTAACCGACCCTTTTCCTTTGCACTTACTTGCTTTGTGTCCTTCTTTTCCACACCCAAAGCATCTTCCAGTTCCCTTGAAACATTCTCCTTGATGCTTCTTCCCACATGATTTACATAGGGGAAATTGAACTTTCTTTCCTCTATGATCTTCATGAAACTCCATCTTTCTCTTATTAGCCGAGTCAGGAAACTTACCAAATTTTACTTTATTGATCATATTATGAGATTGCTGATTCGGCATAATAATGATGTTTGGACTTCCAAATCCCATTTCATTTTGTTGCTCATGAAAAATATCATTCCATTGTCCATCATATCCTCCATTATCGTGAATCACCTTGTTTCCAGCCATTTTCTAAAACCCAAAAAGAATAGTGTGAGAGGAAAAAATCATGCTAGGGAAAACAACATAACAAAAGGGGAGTATCCTCAATATCTAACTTCTTAGGTTAAATTCCATGGTCGTTACCATAGTTCTAGGACTATATCTTATACGTATACTTATCCTTAGGGACATCCCTAGACATACGTTAGAAATATCTCTAGGGATCTCACTAACGTTTTCGCATCCTAGTTTCCAAAGGTTGACTAAACCTTTCCTCTGATACCAACTGTAGAGACCCGTATCTTGACGTACATGGACTTTACATTACTTTTGCGGAATACTTAGTACATAACAAAAACACACACACAAGGATCGTAATAGTTTAGTGTCTTTGGAAACTCGGAATAAAATCTTCTAATCGTGGGGAAAGTTCTTCAATATCTCCCATAAAGGTCATCCCTTTTTTTTACCTAAAACCTTTCTTTATATCCTGGGGAAAAGAAAACATAAAAGGGTGAGCTCAAATGCTCAGTAAGGGTAAACAAAAGAAATATCAATCACATCATATACATAAGAACATAGCTTTTGGAAATCTTAACCTGCAAAAGAGATCATAATTTCATAACATGGGATAAATCATAGAAGTGAAATGTAATCCCAATAATCATAACTTAAAACATGAAACTTTGTGGCATACACACATAATCATAGAGAATCATTTCTTGTTAGTCAAGACTCATTGCCAAGACTATCTTAGTGGACAAAGTCCCTTTCTGAATCGAGTAATCCTCGTTTCAGTCCTGTTTCACTGAACCGGTATAACCTACCATTCCAGCCATGTCTATCTCATGAGATATAAAATCTTTACCCAATGCATTGGAGGGAGATATAGGTCCCACCCATCTCTTAATGAATCCTTTCTTATGTGTGCCACAAAATCATAAATCATACATCATTGCATAACCCATGTAATAAAAATGGGATTCTTAAACAACATGACATCATAAAACCATTCATATAAGATAAAGGAATTCATAAATATAATTCCATCACAACATAGTCAAATCAATGTAAAAATATTGATAGAAACAGAACCCTTTATTATCTTAGATGAAAAATAATTTTGATAAAACACTTGAATTGAATTCTTGAGGAAAATATCCTTTTTTATTCAAAATCAATTTCTTTTCACAAAACATCATGCAATTTTAAAAGAAAAAGATTTTATTGAAAATAGTCATGAAATATTTTGGAGGAAGGTTCATGAAAATAAGGCTTTATAAAACCGTAAAAATCCGTTCGTGCCGTATAAGTTAAAAAAAACATTCTTCGTACTTTTGTCGGAAAAGTCAAAAAGCACCTCGTATAAAAAAACGACAAAAGATTCCTTTCATATTCTTTACTAAAAACTCACCGATGGGTAAAATTGGATTTAAACTATTTTAAGTGGATGGAAACAATATTACATATTGAGGGAACATGTATGTGGATGATAAAATACACCCCAGTAAATACTTACGAATAAACAATCTCGGATAAAAATGAGATTGTGATATTTTCCCTTACCTTAGGTCCGACTTGATTTGTAAGTGTCCGAACCTCCTGTATAATGATTTAAATCAAGTTATTGACTTACTACAGAATCATATTCATTGTTATGATATCATATATGGTTCACTTATGACTCTATATTACCCGTTCTTTTGTAAATTCCATGTTAAAGAGCGTTTTGGGTAAAATTGTTTCATTTGTCGTCCGTGTTTTGACTTGTAATTATTCATATGATTACTTAGATCATGATTACTTAATTCCAGAACACAAAACATGATTTATATATATATATATTCAGGATATACATATATATAATAAATCATTAAATGGAAAGAAATACACCGTTCATGGAGACAGTAGTCCGTACGTACGCATGAACGTTGTTTTCGTTTCCTTATTGAATTGAATGGAATTAAGTAGATGACATGCATATAAATATATAAATAAATCCAGTAACATTATTATGTCATATATTTCATTAGTACATATTATATATACTTTATAATCATTCATTAATGGTTAATCATTGAGAATGAATCTCATCGCGTCGTGGAGACGGTAGTCCGTACGTACGCACGGGCGATGATATCGTTCCCATGGTCGTGGAATTGTGTTGAAGTGTATGTATACTATTTCAGTATTAATATCACTTTATAATAATAATATATAGTTAATCATTAAACCATTATACCCATCCAATTAAGGTGGTGGTGGAAAATAGATTACACCACGGCGTGGAGACGGTATTCCGTACGTACGCACGCGCAGTGATTTCTTTTTCCGTAGGATGGATAGATGGTGAAATAGGGTTGTTTCATACTTATAATAACATATCAGTATATGAGTGATACTGATGTTATTACTTCATAATGAAACAACCTAAGAAGAAGAAGTGGAAGAAGAAATAAAGATGAAAGAATTGGTAACGGTAATTACCTCTTCTTTGAAGTGCCTCTTTGAGACCTCCTCTTAGGGCACTAAAATTGGTCTTTGAGGAAGACCAGAACCTCTAGGATGTTTCTAGGGAAGTGGAGAGGAGAAATTGGCAGGGTTTGGCCGAGCTTGAGTGCTCAAATTGGTGTGAGGAGGAAGGGGAGGAGGTGTCCTTTTATAAGGGAGGAGAGGGGCACCTTAGGAATACCTCAAAATATTATTTTATATTAAAGTTAAAATCGGTTTATAATGGTTCCAAAGGGTCTTATTTCGAAGCTAAAGTGGGGATGGGTCGAAATCCTATCAACCAATAGGATTTAGACAAGTTTAGGGTATTATTTTAACCTTATCAATTAGATTTAACTCTAAGTTAAATAATTTAACTTTTACCGTGTCTTTTTGTTTTCTTTCACTATATGGTTAATAAACTTACTATAACATGCCAAACGAACCCCAAATTGTATATTATTAATACATATATCCTTATCTAAGTCATTTGGCCGAACCTTAGATTTTTAGGAATAAAATAACAATTAATAATATAATATTTGATTTAAAAACTATTTTGTGTCAATTTTGACACTATTTGATATATGATTTTTGTGAAAGTTATAACAGAATTATATGTTCAAACAAAGTTGATTAAATCAACACTAATATATCATAGTAACCTATAAAATTAGTGTAATTCATAAAAAGTCTTAAATTACATTTATTTTGGTATTTATATTATCAATTATGTCAATATTTCATTAATAAGATAATTACTGCATCATCTTTGTGTCATAAATAAATTATATTATTTGATGTAGAAAAATTACAAATAAAATACCATCATGTAGGAAATCTTTTTAGCTTTCTAATGAATATTTAAAATCGAATTTATCTTATGTATAACCCCATATTAAAAATTATTTACTTATTAAACTTTGATTTTAACTATTTTAACCCTTCTTTAAATAAATTAATAATAAATGTCCTAATCTAATCCAAGTGGGCCTAAATGGTCATATTTTATTCCTAAGTTTGTTTTTGGTCGAATTACACTTGTCCAATAGAATTAGGACATGTGTTAGGGTAATATTAATATCATATTTACCCTTAGTTACCCTATTTACTATTAACCGTGGTAAAAAAAGTAAAAAGTTACTATTCACCAAAAAATTATTTTCATCTCATTGAACCACATTTTAGTCCTTGATATTAACCGTGTCTCTCGGATTTTCGAAATTCCATTCACAGAAGCGGTAAAATTAAGTTTTATGCAAAATTCAGTTTTTAACCTACCACTTAGTAGTTTCACTATTCATCAAAAATTGATGTTTTTCAGAACAATGCCAAAATTTTATCCCAAGCTATATTTCATATTCCGAATTCAAAAATGAAGTCTATTTTTCCAAATTCATAACATAAAAGTTGCATTAATTAATTTTATAATTAAATCCCGCTGTTAAAACAAATAGCGTGTTTTTAAGAAACAATATCTATCAAAAGATTGACACTTGTTTATGTCTAGTTTAAATGTGAAACTACATCCAATGACCAACATTGTATTGAATTGTAAAAATATATTCTAAATATACTTTAAAATCACTCAAATTAATAATTTATCATTATTAATTATTTCGATTAAAAAAGTTTGTTTGTAATTAAAATTTAGTCATTTTCACTATTCATCAAAATATGAAAGTTATCCGAAAAGTACCAAAATTTCACCTTAGGCTAAATTCGATACTCCGAATCCAAAAATAAAGTTCATTTTGAAAAATAAGATTTACTGGATTTCAAAAGGTGGTTATTACTATTCATAACGGCTAGTTTTAATAATATTTTTATAGCATATCGTTGTTTAGTGAAACTCGGTATTGCGTACTACACACGCTATCGAGGAAGGTCGCGATTGCGTGTAATGCAAGGCAAGTCAAGGATGTGTGTTGTGCAAGCTCCTTTTGGTGTAGCGTATAACACAAGACATTAATAAAATTAAAAAGAATATTTTTTTTTATAAAATCTTGGGCTGTTACAATTAAAACCCTTAATATGTTGGTAATCTCTGTATCAAAACATGATGAAATAGATAAACTTAGGTGGATTTATAAATTGACATTGTTTCCATGAAATCATTAGAAAATACATTAATATATTGTATTTACAACACACAAATTAAATAAGTGGTGAATATGTGATAAGTGTTAAAGAAATAAAAGTGACATGAAAAATCCATACCTCAAGTGAAAATTTCTTATAAAGTGATCAAATATACAATATAATATATTTAAACATATTATAATTACATAAATTTCAACTTCTATTTGTTAATAATTCCTTATTAAAATCATTATTTCATGGTTTTAACAATTTCATTTTTTGTGAGAGTATTAATTTGACTGTACTAGTACTTGTAATTTTATCAGGGTAAAATAATATCCATAATTTAAAACATTATATAAATATCATATAAAACCATTATATATATAGATAGACATACATAAAATATATAGGAAAAAAATGAATTATACCCTTTATGGAGATGGTGTGTCGTATGTACATATGAACATTGTTTTCATTTTTTCATGGATTAATGAAAAAAATTTATAAATAATAATTAACCTTTAGAAAGATAATTTTCCTTTCATATATATATATATTATCCATTAACAATATCTTTTTTATGATCCATGTAAAATGTAAATGAAAAACAAATTACATCACTTTGTGGAGGTGGCAGTCCACACGTACACATGAGCGACATTATCATTTTACAATGGATCGAAAGAATGAGGATTGTGGTTGTTACATCATCATAATAATTAATTACAATTAATATAATTAATAATTTTTTTATAATAGGTACCATATATTTTTAAGAGGTATAATAATAAATAAAATTCAAAATGATCGGTTAAGAGTTATACCTCTTCCTTGAGAAAACTCTTTTGGATTACACCTTTACCCTTGAAAGGATGGTATTTTGGAAAGAAAATAATATCAAGAATATATATAAGGAATAAATGATGGAATTATGAGAGTGATGTTCAGTTATAAAATTCTGAAAATGTGTGATTAAGAGATGAGAAGAGATGCCAATTTTTAAGCGATGGGAGGGGAACTCTTTGAATTACATAATATATTAAATTAACATAAATTATTTTTCTTGTAAAAATTGATAAAAATGGATAAAATTAAAATATATAATGATTATGATCCTAAATAATCTCATAAAATAAAATTTGGACAATTTTATTTTATATTTGTACCATTATAACTTAGTTTTAACCCATATTAACCCCTTTAACAATTGTTGTGATATCAAAATTGTTTACTCTCTAGGGGTCATGAAAGATAATATAAAAGAATAAGTAACAAATAAATGGACTATGGTTGATATTATAAACCATATACCAATAAATTGGATAAATATAAAAAATTTCATAATTTCAAATCATTTAATAAAATATTTCTTATTATAAAATATCATTAATTTCATTTTATGAAATACATGAAAGATTATAATATAATATGTCTCTAAATCATTTTAAATGGTTCGAAAATTAAATGTATGTGAATATAAGGAATTAATAGTCTTTATATAATCATATAATAAAATATTTATAGTTTTTGATATCAATTTAAGCCTTGTATTTGGGTTTAACCCATCTCTTAACCAATTTTAACCGTAATTTTATTTTGGACCTTTTTAATATTAAGGGGTTATAATTTTACTTATAGGGTTAAATTTTGATCAAAATGGAAAATTGATGAGATTTTAGAAAATTCATCCTCCTCATTATTCTCTTTATATATTTTTATAATTTTTAAATAATTTCATAAAACATTTTTAACACAAAATAATATTGATGTTATTTTAAGACAAATTCATATAATTTAACTAATAAATTATGAAATTAGAATTCTAATTTTAAATATTAAAACATATATATTATCTTATATTTACCTATAAAATTCATGTAACACTTAATCTCACACAACAAATATTACTTGTAGTGTTTTTAAAATCATTTAATGGTTTTTTTACTACTTGCACAAGAAAGTGTTGCATACGAATTTAAGGTAATTATTTCATTTCAAAAAATTAAATATAAATTAACATGAGAAAAAATAATAACTATTTAAAATATCCATTTATAACCAAGCATATGTTTTTATCCCTGCCACACAATATTATCGATATTTAAACAAAAAAAGTGACTCTTGTGACTTCATATTTTACTATAATATTATAAAGGTGAAAAAAATTAAAAATGAAAAAATATATATATTCATTAATTTTGGATGATTATAGATGATATAGACTAATCCAATGAAATAAATTTAGGTGTTTGAATGATTTTTAAGCCTTAATACGTTAGTTTTAAACATAATTAACACAGTTAACTTTATTATAGTAAAACAAATTTACTATGGTTACTATTCAAATTGAATAAAAAAATTAAGTTGAAATATTAATTATTCCAATTAAAAATATTAAATAAATTTTATCAAATTCAATTCATATAAGTGGTGTAATTTAATTTTAAACTTAATTTGTAGAACGTGATGAAAATTTTTTTATGAAAAAATATTTATTAAGTATATAATTTGTTTTATTAAATTCAACTTTAAAATTGATTCTAATGAACTAAATTAGATTATTAATAATATAACTGAACTAATTTTACTTTAATAGTATAGAAAATAGAGGTTAATAAAATTTTTAAATAAAACAGAATTTTTAGTAGAAAATTTTATTTTTCACTATCCATGGAAAAATAAAAGTTTTATGAAAATTCTCCAAAAATATCTCGAATATATTTTTGACACAATGATTAAAAAATGACATTATTTTTAGTGTTTTTTTAATGTTTGGAAAATTAATTATAATATTCTCCCACAAAAAATAATAAAATTCATTTTTGAAGAAAATGTATTCTAAAAAAATAACATTAATAAATTTTGAGTTCTTATTTCCTATGAATTTTAAAGTAAATTTTTATTAATTTGGACCATTATATAAATTCCATAATTTAGTTAATTTAATCTATACCTTCTAATTCAATGATTATGTTACAATTGTCATAAAATAATAACATCTCTTTATTTTTTAAATTTTGATGTTGGATGTTATATGTTCTATCAAACATAGTGTTATTTTAAATTCTCAACATGTTACAAAACATCTATGTAAACTTTATCATGCATCTAGATATTTTGTTTTATTCTACAAAAAATTAAATGACATCTTAGATTATTTCTTGGTCTTGAAACTCTCACAACTTCTGAAGTTTGTATAACCCCACATCAACATTAATTTAACCACTAGAACTTCCAAGTTCTTCTCACCAAGATGCCCAAGTAGAGAATACCATAAATATATACTTTTATATGTTATGATTTCTTTAATTATCTCTCCATATAATCAATTGGGAAGATATTGGGTTCATTCATTTGTCCCTCAAGCCACAACTAATGATACTCAATTGATCTTACAAACTCTTTTAAAAAAATTTATTTTAAACTCTTCTTTATCCATATATCCTATGTAAAGGAATTTTTTTATATACCCAGTATGTATTAAACTACATTGATATTAATTTAGATTCTATTATTTATCCAAAAATTTACATCAAACGTCCCCCAAATTTATAGATCATTATCATCCATTAAGTGCCCATTTTTAAAATTCCACACACATAATTATCTATCCATCCCTTCTCTATCTTGGAGTGCAATGATGGTATGGAATCAATGATACATGATTCCACCAAAACAAGAACACTTATTAATGAGCTAATTCTTTATATAGATTCCATATAATTACTAGTACTTGTACACCCAAATGGTACTCATACCGAGATTAAATTTCTCTCTTTATATCCCTTATTAAGATTTATTATGTTACTGATATTCCAAAATGCTAGGCCAGGACCAATTGATTTACCTATACTTCTACCACGTTAATTTTCATTTAAATTACCCCGACTTATCATATGAGAATGTGATATTTATTTTCCTTTTACATTAAAACACTACCATACAGTGTTTGAACCTATCTATGTATGATATTTTCATTTAGGATAATCCCCCAAATACCCTTAAACACTAAGTAAGAATTATTTTCAGGATTGATTAAGACAAATACCATTTCTTCCCAACTCTTTGAAAGTTATGACTAAAATAATAGTTCCCAAACAACCTCCCAATCCTTCACACCAATATATTTTAGCAGACTTTGAATCATGTTAAAATAATTTATATGATCAACCACAGACTTATCTTTCGCTAATATCAAGTTGAAAAAAAAATTGAACATGGAAACCTAGTTCTTTTATTTAATATTCTAATAAATCCACAACTGATAATTCATCAACTCTAGTGACAGAATCACATTCTGGATGTCAAAGGATACATTCTATGCTGAAAAAATATGAATGAGTCTTAGTGTCTTTCTATCTATCATCTCTCAATTCTATTCTTTCCATATTCTACAGAATTTTTCTCGTCAAAGGAAGTTCCAGGTCCTTTAAAAAGAGATAATTCAACATTTAAATTCTCTAAATGAAAAAATACTTCTCATTGAACTTACCAAACTGAATCATAACATATTTAATTGTCTTCATTGAGATACTAGTAAACTCCCCCTGAATAAAAAATTTCAAACATAAAGAGAAAGTTACTTAAGCTATTTCCAAGAGTAAGCTATCAAGATACAAACTAATCCTTAATAATGCATTTTGGGATAGAACCACACCACTGATCTATTAAACTCACTACTTTGGATTCTATGCGTGGTGGATAGAACACACCCTACATGCTCCACCAATCAAATATTACCCTTTAAATATGATGTACAATAATATAGGATGTTAACACAACAAAATTACTAGATTAAGTCACACATAAAAAAACCCCCAAAAAATCAACATAATCATTTGAGTGAAATAAAGGTAAATAAAATAACACTTTTATTTTCTATGTTCAAAAAATTAAGTGATACGTCCATAATTGAACACTACTGCCATTTTTATTACTATCAAATGAAACAAAGTTTAACAATCACAATTAATAAATAAAAACTATATTTGGAAAATTATAATACACATCAGGATAAATAATGTAAAAATTGTACCACCCCAATATTTTAAATGTATTTTTATTTAGATAAACATGATGTATATGATATCTAGCTTTATATAGAACCTCAAGAATAAATAAACATGATATAGTATACATTTATAACATATTAATTGGATTGATGGATATTAATAGGATTAAAAATATTATGAAATATATATATAATGTTTTAATATGATAAAAATTTATTAGTAAGAACTCAATTTAAAAAAAACATTAAACTATTAAAAGGCCTATTTTTTATAAAATGTATTTTTCGATATGTAATGTATTTTAATATAAAAAAGAACATTTATCACTAATAAAAAATAATTTAAATGAAATATATTTATAATTTATATTAATAAATTAATAATATTCTAAAGATTAGTTATATAATGTTTATGAATAAAAATAAAATCATTTAAAAGTAAAAAATAATTATTTTTCGAAAACTTTTTCTATATGTGCAATGTGTTTCTATCATAATAAATTAAATAAATTTTTATTAATAAATTTTAATATTTAAATTAATATATTATATATTTAATTAAACATTTTAACATTAATTTTACGGTTTTTACTAGGTAAGGAATGAAAGAAAATTCAATTTCATGCATGAAAATTCATTTTTCGGGATAATCGTTTTTGCTATGTTTTGGAGGATAATTTTAAATGTAATATCTAAAAATTATATAAATATAATTTCGTAAAATGTATTACATATTTATAATAAAAATATATAAATTTTTAAAAATTCCACTTTAATTTTTTTATCATTGTGAATAGTAACATTTGCAAAAAAAAGTTACCACAATAACAGTTAAAATTGGTTTAAACTAAAATGATAGGGGTAAAAGGGACTTAAAAACTTATCTAAATATTATTTTACGGTCCTATTTTGACCCTACATATTATAAATTTCTAATATGAGCCATTTTTTATCCATTTTTCCTAACTAATACATTAATATATTTTAATATTTTGAAAATTTTCAAGTGTGTCATTTCCCTCACTTATAAATGGACAACACCTCTCCTCTCTTATTCACACATCAAGATAATTTTATCTCAGCCAATAAAATACCAAAAAATTTCCTAAAATACCACACTATGTCCTATAGTTCCTTTTTTATCATAATACCATCCTTTAAAATCTTAAGTTGTAATCCAATAAAGGTTCTCAATAAAGAGGTGTTACTCTTAACTGAGTACTTTCAATTTTATTTCTTCTTCCACATTCTCTAAATATTTTATATCCATAATAAAATAAATAATAAAAAATCATAATTATACCAATATTCTGTTATTATTATTAAATAACCATTTTCCACCTTATTTACATCAAATGATAAATGAAAGTATCCCTCATGTGTATGTGGGGACAAACACCTCTATGTAGCGATATGATTCATTTTTTTATCACTAACTTACATGTTTATTTATAATGATATATTTAATGGTTTAATATTATATTTTTGAAATAATAATTTCATTGTATTTTTAATATCTTATCTACCTTATTACCTTTCCATCTTTTGAAAAATGATTACGTCACTCGTCCATACATTTGGACTACCAACTCCATGAAGCGATGTGATCCTTTTTCATAACTTATTTATATAAATTATTATAAAAGTGTATATAATGAATAAATATTATACTTATTTAAGGGTTAATATAATTTATATTATGAATCCATGACCAAGGTGAAAGTTCCATAACCATCATACTAAAACAGGCATGGAAAACATACACGTTTTCACCTGAATATTCATTTTAGTGAAGAAATTATTAGTAAAAGGATAATTTAAGATTAAAAAAAATGATACATATTATATTATGTATTTATATGTTTATAAAATATATTTATACTAAATATAAATTAATTATACAATATCTTTTAATGCATACAAATCAAGATGATACTTCAGGTAATAGATTTATGTTATAATATAATTTCTTTTCAAAAATGTCTAGGAAAAATTACTATTAAGGGAAATTATATGGATATTATCCTTTGAAACAAATATATTTTATTATGCTCTATTTTTCCTATAATTTTCATATATTATCAGCATTTTCCTCTCTTTGGTACTTAAAATTGACGAGAATATATTTTAAAATAAAATTTAACCTTATTTACTCTTCAGTCGGTAAAGTTTTTCTTCCATTACCACAATCATAAAAATTATTTTATAAAAGTTTTTAAATATATTTGAAATTTTTTAAAAGGTCCACTTAATACCTTTTAATTTATTTATAAAGGATTAAAAAGAAACTTTTTAAAAGAATCATTTGTTGAATAAGTGGTTTTTTGAATTTTTGTAAAAGTGTGAAAAGAATGTTCTCTATTAAAGTATAAAATAATAAAAAATTCTCACTATCATGAAAATTGTTATTTTTTGAATATCTCTTCCCAATTTTCCATGATTATTTTCAAATAAAATCACATTCTCAATATTTTTGGAATTTTCAATTAAAGTGTTCAGAAAAGAAAAGGATATTTTTCTCATGATTTCAAATAATGGTTATGATGTTCTATTAAAAGAATTTTTCATCTATATAAACATAATTTAAGGGTTTTAATGATTAGCTATGAATATTATATTATGATACCCTCTAATTTATTTCTCTATATCACATTTAATGTGATCATTTAAGGATTATTATTTTAAAATCATTTCTTTCTCATGGGATAATTAATTTATTATGAAACATTTATAAAACCCATTTATTTCCCATGGTTAATGCTATGATGAAATGATGAAAATTTTATAAAAATAATTTTCTTTCCATGGATTATGATATAATGATAAAATAAATATTTTATGATCTTTTGGAATACATATTTATGATTTTTATTATTTGTCGTCTGGGCCTTAGATTATATAACCATCAAATTCATTGGGTAAATATGGATTCCTCATGAGATAATAAGGAATAGAATGGGGAGTGAAACTAGTTCAGTAAGGGACTCTATCCAATATTATATTATTGGTAGTAAACCTTTAATATGTAAATAATGAAATAGGAAGTGGACCCAATCTACTATGATACTCTTGATAGTGGTCCGTGACAAAGGAAATGATTTTCTATGCATATGTGGATTAATGTATTATGATTATGAAATTTTATTAGGGCCCATGATTAATTATTGAAGATTTCACACACTTATGAGATATGTATTCTATTATGAAAATGACTTATTCTCTGATTTATGATTATTCATCATTGAATTATTTTCTAGGATTGTTGTAAGTTATTACCACATCCTCATACAAAAATTATTATCTTATTCCCACTTAGGATCATTGATTAATATCTCCTATGTTTTCCCTCAATAAGAATATGATCTCACACTTTTATATGTTTCCTTTTACTGGGCTATAAAGAATGGTTTTAAGTAGGGTATGTCTAATAAGTTTACTATTTTATAAAAACATTGGGGGATATGTTGAATATATTTCATAATGCAGTATGATTATGTATCTAGTCTCCAAATAAAGTAAAATTTATGGTCTTGGGTATGTATTATTTTAAAATTTATTGAATATTCCTATAAAATTAAATAATATTTATTTATTATATGCTTGGTTTTCCTCAGATCTTATCAAATATGGTTTAAGTTTATTTTGGAGATTATGATTAGAGAAATTTATTTCAATCCCTGAGGGTAGGTATAATTGTAGGATAATATACTAAATATTTGATAAAGTATAGAACTTTTGGTTTCCCTAGAAAATACTTTCTTTTGGGATACTGGAAAGTGGATAAAACATTGGAACATATACCCCTAGGGGTATAAACACTGAAATTGGAATATTTTGTATTAAATCCATCATTACTGATGCATGATGAGTGGGCCTCATATATCACACATTTATAGAAAATTCTAGTGGATATGATTCAGTTATTTAACATTTTCTTTATGAACCATTATAAAGGATTTGAATAGAAGATCACCATGAATAAATTAGGTTAAATATATGTTTTAATATATTGAAAAGAATGTGTCAGGATTTATACATCCTATGAATGGGTGTTCATGATTAAAGTATTACTCACTCTGATTATTATTTCTTACACTATTATTTTTTATCTTACTCAATGGTTGGACCCTGAAGGAATCCTATTTAAGTTAAATGTGATGGACAATGAAATGCCTTTCCTCATGAGAAACCAAATTAAATGGGGGTTGGTATATAAAATATTTCAGATTTTCCTACCCAACTCACTCAAGATATGGAAGATAACATTAATTATGTTCAATGTACAAGTATCCAAATGAAGGAAAAACTCAATATTGAGTCTTTTATATGACAACATCCACCTTCCTTCAATAGTTCCAATGATCAAGTTATTATTGATAAATTGTTCAATGCTATAGAAAATATAATCCTTTCTCTTAAATTCTCATACAATAAAAAGTTTATTTTGGATATGTGTCATTTTGATGGTGAATTTGACCAGTGGTGTACTCTTATAAAGAACATGGGGCAAGAGGATGAAATTGACTCCATGACATGGGAAGAGTTTAAAAAGGTATTTTTTTATAATTAATCTTCCTAATATCATCACACAAAAATGTAAATTAAATTCTTTGAACTAAATTATAATGATAAATAATCCTTATATACCATTGAATCAAATTATACCAGACATGAAAGGTATGCTTCCAGTTTTATCATCGATACTAAAAGAACATTTTACAGATTATTTAGTGTCTTAGGACCAAGTCTCTGAAATTAATTAGATTTAAGAGAATTTGATATCTATAAATAAATTATTCAATGTTATCTCAAGATAGAAATCGAAATTGGAGACTCTCAATGTTATCATAGTTTTGGGGGAAAAGAGAAATATGGAATTTCAAAGAAATTATAATAATAAAACCAATATAGGGAAGAAAATTTATCTTTCTTATAGTGGTAAGTATGGATAGAAGCACTGAGTAATTTTCCATATGTTTATCGTAAATAATTTAAGCATGGAGAATAAAACCATGGAGATAAAGAATTCCAAATTGATGTGACGTGGACAATCAATGAATGGAATGATAAAAAATATCAATGAATGGTCCACCCACACTCCAATGCAATAATTATAAAGAGTATATAAATTACAACAATTAGGGGAATAATTTCAGCATTAATTTAGAAAATTATTTCTAATAGTCTTTTAATCCCACTAAAAAAATAAAATATCATGTGATCATAATTACTGAAGTGGGTAATGAGAATGAAGTGTTGAAATGTACACTTTCCATCCACTATATAACTATAGTTTTTTTTGTTTGATTATGAACCTAACCACGCTTTTATATATTAAGAATATGATTACTGTAACATATGACCACCTCAATGATTTGATGTTGAGTTATTATTAAAAACTTACAATGGTATGAGGATTTCATCTCAAGTATGTAGCTCCTCTTTGATATAATAATGTAGGAATATTCTTCCTATAAATATTGTGATTCTTTCTGTAGTTGAATTTGATGTGATTTTGGGCATGTATTGGATCTCTCTATATAAACACTATATCATTTTTCAAGGAATGGAATTCATGTTGGATATTTGAAATTAACCTATAATCATATTTTGGCGCATGGATGAATATGGAATTATAATGGAAGTTAGTTCTATTATATTGGTCTTACTACCCATTCATGAGGGATATTTATCCAATATGATTAATGAAAAACTAATTATTGAATACATTCTTATTTTAAGGATTATGTTGATGCATTTATTGAATAATTTATTAGTCTTCCTTAGAATCAAGAAGTTTAGTTTATAATAGTACTCATATATGGTACTACAACTATTTCGAAGATTCCATATGGAATGACTGTGACTGAGTTCAAACAATTGAAGAAGAAACTCTATTAGAATTTTTATAGGGGATTCAATCACCCTAGTTTTTCACCATTTGGTTCACCTATTCTTTTTTCTAAAAATAAATACGATTCAATGCATCTTTGCATTTATTATCAAGAACTTAACAAGATTAATATAATGAAAAAGTATCCTCTACCTTATATTGATGAAATTTTTGATAAAATTCATGGAGCTAAATACCTTTAAAATATTGAAATTCATTATGAATATCATCAATTAATGGTTGAGAATGATCAAATTCTGAAGATAAATATTCATTTGAGGTATGCTCATTATGAATTTATAGTAATTCAATTTGGACTTACCAAAGTCCCTAATATCTTCATGGATATCATGAATAGAGTAATTATAGAATACCTCAATAAGTTCGTGGTAGTATTTATTGATTATATTCTTATATATTATAAGATCATGAAAGAGCATTAAGATCATTTATAAATTTAATTAAAGACCCTGAAGAAAGAGAAGCGGTATGATATCTTTTGGATGTGTTAATTCTAGTTAAAAAAAGCTCCATTCTTGGGTCGTATACCCTCAAGCACAAGTACATTAGTGGATCCTTCAAAGATGAAGTTATTGAGAAATGGACCATACCAAACATGATAATCAATATTAACAGTTGTCTTAGGTCATCTGGATACTACTAGTCCTTTTTGAGGGATTTATCAAGGCTATCTAATCTAATAACCAAGTTGACTCAAAAGGGAGACATGTTTCCATAAGCACTCAGTATTAAAAAATATGTCAATTTTATCTTTAAACAACAATTCAATTATTATACTCATGAATATCTTTTAGGTTAATAGTTTTAGATAATTATTCCATCACCCTTACATAAAAAATATCACATCGTTGAGTGGACATTTCCAATTAGTATCTGTTTTTCCACAATACATAACTTTTAATATATATAAAGTTTTCTTTTCATAACATATCATTTCAATTTTCATCTTGACCCCCTCCTTATATCTACACATCCTTAAAACCCAATGAAAATCATTTATAAATGTGGTATGAGAACAAATATCTTATTAATGGACATATAAAAATAAATAATGAAAGAAACCAATTATTCCAAGAAAAATAATAAGTAATTTCTTATTTCAAAAAAACATTGAGATCAAAATAAAAATTTTATTACATATATAATTAACTTCTCTTCCAAAATATTTCCACAAAACATATAATAAGAAATATTCACTGAAAAAACAAAACACATAATAGTTTCTTAAAAATCATGAAAAACTTTAGAAAAAAATTTCAAAAAAATTTATATGGCCTCAAATATTCCTCCCCATACGCTAGAGGATTCTGACTAGTAGTGAGGTTTTATTCCAGTATGGTTAGGAGGATATACCCTCTTTATCAAAGTAGAACATAGTGGTGAAGATTATATGAATCAACAGATGAAATATAATATTGAACAATGGTATTAAATCATCCAGATAAATATAACCCCAAATAAAAAATATCTTATACAAATGATGATGATATCATGATGCTATAAAAAAGTGGGGAAATAAGGGAGATAGAAATAGGAATACATGCACTGTGCATTCCATAAAAATACTCAAAATACAAAAAACTCTATCTAATAGAATAATGAGTTTAAGATCGACCCTATACTCAAATACACCATCCTAGTGAAATATAATTAACCATTCATAAAAGAGTTATTTCCTTTATCCCAACCTACACCCTTGAAGTATTTTTGAGTACCAATCGATGGCTTGAACAGAGTGTGAGTAAAACTAAGTATTCCACCACCAATAGTGTTTTTAATACTATTAAATCTAAGAATATATACTGAAGTAGTGTGCAGGTAATAAAAAAGTTAGTAAATGAAATAAATAAAACTAATATCTATAGGAATTCCCCATGGGATACCCCACTGACACTACCTTCTTTAGAAGAATCTAGTATGTATTAGAACATTCATTATTTTTTAAACAATAAGTACAACTATGTCTATTAATTAGGAAGAAGTCGTGTGGAACATCATGTCCATTTATTCCACATAACAATATGGAATTTCACACACATAGATTAAACATAATAAATAAGGAACACCATTTCCATAAACAATATGGAACTTCATGTCCATAAATTACACATAATCAATAATGAATTTCATGTCCATAAACAATAAGGAAATCCATGTACATAAATTATATGTAAACCATTATAAACATAATTTCCATTAAATCTAGATAAACCAAAAAGAATAGCATGTCCATTAATTCCTATAAATTATATGGAAGGTCATGTACATTATAGAAAGTAATCATAAAGTAATTATATCCACATAATATTTGAAAAACTTCTAAGGGACTTCACCCTTTCCATATATCAATTCAATTCATAATTTATATCATATGAATGATAATTAATGAAAATGGTCCAAGTGTAAAATACTTACCGCTATATAGTTAACAAGGGAAAGGTAATAGGATCTTTCCATTCACATTTTATTAAATTCATTTATAAGTTATAATAATAAACATAATTAATTTTAGAATTTAGAGGTTATGTTTGGAAGGTATGATGCATGGAACAAAGATACATGATATAGACATCAAGACATTAATGGAAAGTTACTAGTCCATATATCTTATAAGGGTAGAAGACTCCTTATCTAGTATTGGACTTTAATTCAGGATGTTGTGAAAGAAATCAAATAAATATACCAAAACATTGAAAATAGGGTATATAATCTCGCATGGAAATAAAATATGATATGGTGAAAAGAACAAAGAAATGAAAATAGGAACTGACCTACCTGAGATAGAATTTGTGCTTCCATAGCACCTAAACTAGAGGAGATGATTGAACTTCCAAAGGATCACAAGCATCAAACTCAAAATCCTTATAGTAAATATATTGAGATGGGTTGCGATGTAAAAATGAAAAATAAAAACATAGAAGATGTCATAAAAGAATTTGTACCTTTGAGGAATATCTATCTAATAGGATACCAACTCGACTGTCTCCAAGATCTCAAAAGGACAAAAGAATCCTTGTAGCAGCTTCCTTTACCTTGGGATCTGCCAATGACACAATCTAGGTGAAACACATGAGAATACCTGATGTCCCACCTCATATTAAAAAGTTCATTAGTAATGATCTATATAAGACTTATACATGTATTTATATATATCCATAGGCTTCTTGATAAGTTTTATCAGTTTTAATGTCTCCTAAATTAGAAATGATCCCAACAGCACTACCTCCCCTTACTCTATATAGCATAGAGGCGATTAGCATGAACTACCATGGAGGTCCTCATAAGGAGTCATCTACATGGTCACATGGAAGTTCTTATTATAAGAAAACCCAGTAAGAGTTAATTTTTTCTGCCAAGAACCTACAAAATCAATGATGCATGATTGGATAATGTCTTCTAACACATGTATAGCATGCTAAAACTTCCCTTTAGTTTGAGGGTGGTAGGTTGTGATCAAATCACCTATAAAACTAGAGCCTTTTAAAACATTTATCAAAACAACAATGTAAAATGAGAATCCATCTCTAATAATGTGTCATTTGGAATACTATGAATCTGTATAATCTCTTAGATGTGGTGTCTCCCAAGCTCATCAATAAAGAATATCTCTCTAATAAGAATGATATGGGAGACCTTTGTCAACCTGTCTATGATAACCCATACAATGTCACTACCTCAAGGTGATATTGGTAAAAACATCCCAAAATACATGGTGAAATCATCCCATTCCCACTCAATAATGGTCAAGGACTGTAAAATACCAGTAGGTCAGTATTGCACAACTTTTACCTACTAACAGGCGGAACACCGAACAACAATACCTACTAACTTGTTTTTCAAACCTATCCACAAATATTGGTGGTTTAAATCTTGGTAAATATTTGTGAGTTTTGGATGAAATAACCATTTTTAGGCTTATGATTCTTACTTAATCTCCTCTCACATGTCTTTAGGTACCCAAACATTCCCATGAATACACAATAGCTCATGAATGTTAATGACCTAACCAAGTGGTGAGTCATAAACTAATATGCTTTACCTTATGAATTATCCTTTGGGATAAGAAATTTTCTAATATTTACTCAATATAGAAGTGAATAATTCACTATTAGAGGCATAATAATAGGATACCCATGAAACTTATGAACTAACATATGTATCTAATAAAAAAGTTCCATTGACTGCCACTCGCTACTGGCCTCCCGAATTACTTGTGT
Source organism: Viscum album (assembly GCA_963277665.1). Lineage (NCBI taxonomy): Eukaryota > Viridiplantae > Streptophyta > Magnoliopsida > Santalales > Viscaceae > Viscum > Viscum album. The sequence goes on along the minus strand of OY728138.1, from coordinate 1,464,006,214 downwards.
CAGAGTCTTCCAGCTCAGAGTATCTACCATTGAATTTTCTATAAAAGTTGTTTAAGAAACATAAAAATTGAAGGATTTTAGGTAATAAACCCATATTAATTATCTAAGTTTCAATTCACGTTGGATGAAGAGGTATTTGAGACTTTTGTGGTCTATGTGTGCATCAAACCTCTCTCTCAAAAAGTAGGGTCTCTAGTAATGTAAAACATGGAAAATATTTTCTAAATTGAGGTTGTGTGTCTAGTAATTATTCCCATGGGGCCTCAACCTATGATACCCATATTCAATGACTCATTCCCCTTACATCAAATATTATCCCATCTCAATGAACTATGTGTCACAGTAAACAATATAGATTCTACCTGGATCTGATATAATCAATATTAGCATCAAGGTTAACGCCCCATTCAACTCCTAAAAGGATTTCTCACAAGTTTCAAACCATGAAAACATAAAAAATTTCTTGGATAAGATTTTAATAGGTGTTCCAAGGAATGGTAATTTCTAAATGATATGCTTATAATATCCATATATCCCCAATAAACAATGAATATCAAATACATTATTAGGATACTCCTAGGAAACTATAGTTATCACCTTCTATGGATCCGTAGATACCGATGATTATGATATTATGTGACTCAAAAAGTGAACTTTATCAATCCTTAAGTGAAATTTTGTGAGTTTAGTATATAGTTGATTCTCTCTTAGTGTACCCAATATGATGTCAAGTTGGATGACATGATCCTGTTGAGTCTATGAGTAACCCAATATATCATCCATGAAAACAACACAAAAGAATCCATATAAAAATGTAAAACCCAATTCGTCAAGGATAAAAAAATAGTATGTGAATTCATGATACTGAACAGTATGACTGGATACTAAAACAAACCATATCTACTACAAAATGCTACATATATTACATGTGAGGGTCTAACATGTTCCTAATGGTATCCCGGTCTCAAGTATACATTATAGAATACCTGAGCTCCACAAAGTTGGATGAAGAGATCGTCTATATGAGTTAATGGATACAATTTCTCAACCATAAGATGATTCAACCACTGGTAATCCAAACATAGCATGGGGTCCCATATAACTTCTTGGTAAAAAACATGGGTGAACCCTAAGTTGAAGTACTAGTTTAGAAGAAAACATTTGATTTTAGTTCTAATAACTATATTTTTAGTCTCCAAATGTCAGTAGGATACATCCTATATAGAGGAATATATATCAGTTCTACACCTATCACTATATCAATAGTGAATTGTACATCTATCAAGAAATATCCCCGAAAAGTCATTATAAAAAACAACCTTGAAATAATCTACTATAAGAGGAAAGTTTTTCGGACACATTCCCTTGTCATTCAGAAAAATAGTAGTAATATAGGCCAGCACCATGCCCATCCCACAATGCTCAATTTTATTTCGACTTTCCTAGACATTCCATTCTCCTTTATAAATGTTTATACCCCTCATTGGTAATGAAAATGATACCCTCCAGTGATAAAAATAAACATAGCCTTGATAATTCACTAACCAATCCATCTTAAGAATGATTCCAATGCTTTTCATCTCAATGATGAAAATATTCCTGAAGAAAAAATAGCCAGCTAACTCAAAAGAAAACACCTTGTATTGGCTCACACTCTTTGATTGGACTCCAAACTGTGTTTCCAAAGTCATCACTCTAGAGAAGTATTGGATTTCAAAATTAAGGATTCTAACTAAAACAATATATATTAATGAATGTGAGGTTACTATGTCAAATAAATTGGTTAGTAAATTCAAGTATACTAAAAAAATTCCTCAAAATATAAATGGATGGGTACTCTTCTCCTCAGGTGTAGGCTCTGCTATATGTATATGGATCGATCTATGACCCTAGGAAAAAAATTGACTACCCTGAGTAGGCCCACTCTACTGATGCTACATATTAGATGTATAGATTCCCCAAATAAGTATTCCTCGTCAACTGTAATGGATTTTAGTTCTCCATATCCTTGCCTTTGGTGGAGCTATTGATACCAATAAAGAATGTGGATCTTGTGTGGATGCTCTCCCACTAAGAATGGGTGTGAAGGTTAGAAAAATTATTGAAGATATCCCACTATTCCAAAGGATTGACACTCAACTAGGTCTCTCTCACACCGAGTCTTTGTGTGACTCGGCTTCCCACACTGATGAAATATCACCTAGATACATTATCACACACTCTGACTACTATTTCCCCTTTGAGAAAGCTCAACCTCATGTTTTCTACCACCATATGAACTACATATTTATCTAGGTACTGAACCACTCTACCCCATATCTTCATCTTCCCTTAGGGTGTTCTTATTGATTTATCCCCAGTTCACAATTCAAAAAAATCATCCAACAACAAATGTTCAAATGAGAATGTATTGTCTTACTAAGCCCATCCTCAAACCACCTTGATCTTGTAAACGCATCACTAGTGAGATTTGGTGTAAAATTATGAAGCTTATTGAAGATATGAATAATCCATTATGGATATAGAACCTTGATGAAGGCTCAAAAACTCCCTATTCATTTATATATCAATTTTTCTGGAAATAAGTAGTCATAGAAGGTAGGTTGGAAATTCCTCCAAACCATACTATAATGTTGATCAGTCTGTGTAATAACTTCCCACCAATGCTTGGTATATCCATAAGTAATATAAGATATGAGTTTCACCCTTCTATATGGGGGTAACTCCAAATGACCGAATATATAAATAACAACCTCTATCAAAGACACATTATCTTGAGCCCTCCATTTTAGAACCTCACATTTTGAACTGGGTGGTTTTCCAAAGGAATTTGATTTTTTGGAAATTACTAGAGAGTATGTTTTACTAAGTGGGCTTCACAATGAAATTATGAGAGTTATAACAGTTCAATGTGAATTTTTGGACTTGGGTGGATCCCTAAGATCTTTCGCAGGTGTCTCGATGAGTTTTGGGAGCACCGAACTGGGAGAGTCTGGTTTTAAAAGACCTGTAAAGGGTACATAGTTTGTCTGAAACAATGAATCCCATAATTGGAAACCATGAATCTTATTGCAGGTGAAAAAAATATATCATAATGGATATACATGGGTTTCTAAATCATGCACCTATCCCACTTTGTTAGTGGGATTGGTCAATACCTAAACACTATTCACCACATGGTTGGGGAATTGTTTTCCAAACTATGTGGCCCAAATCACGTGTGGGGAACTATTTTTAGAATAGATTTATTTTAATCAAAATTAAAATAAAAGGAAAATTAAACTATACCTACCTCTCTTATCCTCGTAGAATCTCAACACACCCCCTAGGAGGCTCGCCTTTGGTTGCACACTCAAACCCCCTCCCAGTACCGTCTCCATCCACTGATTCAACGTGGTTTCTTCATATTTCTTGTCTGATTTGATGAGTTAAGGTCATATCCCTCCTTATCCTTCTTCTATTTGTAAGCTTTTGGTCTTCTAATCACCCTACATAATTTTTACAGAACCCTAGGTGTGTTTTAACCCATATTTTGATTTCTTATTTTGATGTTAGGGTACGCAAAAGGCTCCTTGGGTCGGATTTATGCATATTCTGACATCCGATGCCAAAAGTGAAGTGGATCAGTTCGTTCCGAATCACCGTCGTCGCTTCTAGGTGAGTTTTTATTCTTCTATGTTTTTTTCTTCCATTAATTTATGGACTTAAGCTGTTTTGAGTGTCTACAATGAATTTTAGGGTGTTATGATCATCTTTGATGGTGCACACACATATAAATAAGAATTTATGTATGTATATAGATATATATATATCTTACTCATATGTATTACCTCATGTTGAGTTGAATATGTTATTTGAATTAAAGGATCTATATATATATGTATAAGAATGTATGTTTCTACGGGTGCATGGAAGTTTCGAGTGGTTGCCACCAATTCTAACAAGTGCAAGTGTTAGTCTGGTCAACTACTTGAGTTAGGGTCCCTAACCTTAACCTATTATTTTAGAATTCATTAGATTCTTACTTAATTACTATTTGATAATTTTAATTGAAATTGTGGAAGGAAATTTTAAATTTTGAGAAATGATTTGTTTGAGAAACATAGTCATGATTTTATAATAAAACCCCTCCAATTGAGGTGTACTTCCTTCTAAGACACGAAGTACTGGTAGTTGTTAAAAAAATTCTGGGCTTAAATTTTGGGTTTTTTCTTTATTATTTTATAACATAGTGTGATATAATACATGTTTAGGACTTGGCCTCTAACAGAATTAGAAAAATGTGTTTTTCCTTTATTGATATTTATGGAACTATTGCAACTTCTAAGTTCCATCTTTCCAAAGGGGTGTGTTCTCATGCTTGACTAGATGTAGGAAGGCTAATTTAAATTGGATTGAAATTGGATTGAGAGGTAGTAGATGTTTAACTCCCTTGTAATATGTTTCCCTTGACTTAATGGATTATGTGAAGTTGAACAGCTTAAATGGTTATTTAGAACAAATGTGAATTGTGATGAATGGGTGTGTATCACTACTAGAAAATTTCCCTATACCCATGGTTTGAAACCGATGTTATAGACCATGAAATTTTAGGTATAGGCTATACCCACAGTTTCCTAAAATGTGGGTTACTAAGGCATCAGGATTTCCCTTTACCCACAGTTTTCCCAAAATCATGGGTATAGCAGAAAGAAATTTCATAATACCCATAGTTTACTTAAATTATGGGAATATATTTTTATTGAAAATAATATAACCATAGTTCAATAAAACGTGGGTATAGGTGATTCTCGGACTAGAATAATACCCACGGCTTAAGAAAAACGTGGGAATAGATGCTTCTCCTGGGTAGCAGCAGTTGCCGGCCTTCCTGCTTCTTCCTGCATCCAGATTCTACCCAACTTACTACTTCATTCTTCCTTCCTTCTTTCACATAAAATATAGACCAGAATATAAGTAGTTTCACACAATACAGACCAATAATAATCTAATTTTCATTGGAAAACATGATAATGTTGGAAGTGGAATTATATTTTATGATGAGGTATGGAATGTTACCTGAGGATCAATGATAGTTTCATGAGGATTAAAGGATGTGACCCTTTATATGACCGAAAATTCAGATGGGGTAGATTTTATTGGAAGTAAAAATTTGTATGATCAAGAAGTATGGAACTATAAGTTCAGACGCCTCATTGAGAAGAACTTAAAAGTTCTTAAATTTAAAAGGAATATTGAATATTGATAATTTTGGAATTGGGATGTATGAATTTTTTATGCTGGGAAAGAATGAACAAATGTCTTCTAACTTAAATGTTTGGAATTCCAAGAATATGAAGTTTGAACTTGGATACTTAGATGTTTCGTGGACCTTCCCCTTTTTATCCCTATGGTGGTCAACTCTACTTTTTCACTTTCATCAATTATACTACTATAAAAGTATTTATCTACTTCTTAAACTATATGTATGATGTATTTATCGTGTTTATTTAGTGTAAATAAATGGTAGAAATAGAATTTGGGTATAGGTTGAAGTGCATTTGGATGAAAAATGGTGGTGAGTATGCCTGATGTAGTTTTTGGAACTTCTTCAAAAAGGAAGGAATGCGTTATTAGAAGATGATTCTTGGAACTCCAAAACAAAATGGAGTTTCTCAAATAATGAATATACTTTTATAGAGATAGAGAGCAAAGTATGATTTTACACTCAGGAATTACTAAGGCCATTTGGGAAAATGAACTCAATAAGGTGACATATCTCATCAATAAAAGTATGTATTTTATAGTTGGGAAAGAACATTTGGAGAATCTATGATCTGGAAACCACTATAAGTTCAACATCATAATTTTTTTAGTAGTTTATTTTATGAATTTTTATATTATAAGGATTATACTAAACATGAATCCAAATAAAAAATATATTTTATCTTTTCCAAGGAGATAAAAATTTTGGATATCAGGATGATATGAAACAAATCTTTCTAAGCATGGATGTTGTATTCAATAAGAAAGTTCTAGGGAAATTCTAAAAAAATTAGAAGCATGATGTTGAGGATAAATAATTGATCAAAGTCTAGGTTTATTAGAGTACTGGTAATTCACAAAAACTACATTACTCAAATTAATGTGCTAAAGGAACTGGAAGTCTAGAATTAAGACCCTAAGAAACACAAAAAATTTCAATGGCATATAAATCTTGAGTGGGAGCACTCAAAGTATGGGCCCTAGAAGTTCTTGAAATGATAATTAATATACTTGTAGAACAAAAATATCCGACTATTTCAATTTATATGATTCAGTTAAGGATATAACCTAGTATTATGGGACTAGTGTAATGGTTTCAGTATGATTTGAAAATAAAAATTCAAATAGATCTCAGATGTCCTACAAATTCACAGTAAGTAGTTTGAAATAGTGATTCAAAATAGTGGGAGTTATCCATGAATCAATAGATTCCTTCATTGAAGTTCAATGGAACATGGGAGATGATTGAACTTCCAACATGTAAAACAAAAACTGAGAACATGTGGAATTACTATATTAACGAAGGATTTGATTCTAGGAAAGGATTAAAACATAACTAGTAATGAAGGGGTTTCAATAAAATAAATGATTAGATTTATGAAAATTCCTTTCACTGGTAGTTAAACATTATACCATATGAATAATTCTATGTTTGTTGGAATTTGAAGATTTCTATATATAATAAATGGATGTTAAGATAGATTTTCTTTATAGTCATTTTTTAAGATGATATCTACATGAAAAAACTGATAGGTTTACCAATAGATGATAACTTTGATTTTATCTATAAGATGAATAAAATATTTGATTGATTGGATCAACCACAACTAGAATGGAACTAGAAGTTTGACTCATTTATGGAAGAAGAGGTATTCAGTTGGTGTGACATTGAAGATTTTTTTATAAGAAGTAATGGTATGTTTGAACCATTATCATTTTTCTATTTTATGTTGCTCAAATTTTGATGTTCAGAATGGATTTTCAAAGAATTGGAAATTGAAAATTAGTTTTTCTAGAATATTAAGGATGAAAGATATTGGGAAAGGAAAAAAATATATTGAGAATTAGGGTTGGAAGATATAGGAAGACTGGAAGGAATCTAATGAGAGTTAAATCATTATATTACCTATTATGACATCAAAAGAATCTAATAAGAGTTTAATCATTATATTAACTCTTCTAATATAATAAAAACCTAGAACTAACCAAAGTATGATAAAAAATTAGAAGAAACTGTGTTATGAACTATAATAAAATCAATTAATCTAATCATGAATGTCTGAGATTTCATAAACATATGTATTACCTCATACTAACTACAATAACATAAAAAAACTAATTATAAAACATCATTTAAAATTGATAACAAGAATTATTTATGATAATATTCAATACTAAACTTTCATAACTAATGAAAACTACAAGAAAATGTGATAAAAACCAAAACTGAACCTACATTACAAATGAAAATTGTCTTACCAAAACATAACTGACATTTAATTATCATCACTAATGCTAGAATATTCCAAATTATGAAAACAAAATAGAGTTTAACTGACGTTACAAGATATAAGAACCCAATTAATCGGAGCATGAAAGTCCAAAATTACATACCAATCTGCAATCCATATTAATTTCTAGAACATGAAATTAACACTATAAACATTATTATGATACAAATGATCAATCAGATCAGTAAAAAAACATGTTGGACAAAAATCCCTCAAGGTGTCCTCTCAATATGTTTTGGGAACAGTACGTGGGAACAATTCACAAAACGGGAAACGGTTCGTGGTGGATGGAGGTGCGGAATGTGGATGTCTTGTCGATGATGAATTAGATCGACCATGTAGGATCAATGGTATTACACAGAATTTTTATGAAAAATGGTTCATATTAAGGCTTGTGGTTTGTGGTAGTATGAGGATCTTTATGTAGTGGATGATGTACCGAGTCAAAGATTTCGTAAATCTTGGATTAGTGAATATTTTGGATATATTTTCAAATATAAGAATCACTAATCTCATGGATTATAAGAGATAATGAATATCGTTAGAAAATATATTTTTCTCTTAGATTTTGACAAATTCTGAATGATGTTCGTGAGGGAGAATTCCGCGAAAGATGAAGTGGTTAGTTCGGAAGAAATTCCACCAAGGGTTTTTATGGAGAATTGTAACCCACATAAGACTTGGTACATAGAGAAAAATGGACACGGTACGTATGTGGTTTGTGGAGGAAATCCGTGAATAGGGAACAATTTTCGAATAGGGGGTTCTTTGTAGAGTAGTTTTTCAAAGTCAGTACGTGGTGTCGGTATGCAATAGTAAAGGCAGAGGCAGCCTTTGGATGAAGGGAGGTCTGTAGAAGCGAAAGCAGTACATAAAGAAGGTGTTTAGCATACTGAACACGGTACTTAGTGTGTGAGAGAATAAATTTGTTCATGATTTAGAGAAGGATTCTTTTGAAATCCTTTACTCAGTTTTCGAAAGTGTTTCCTAGTATCTAGTAGTAATCGGGAATGTGGACTTCATCTATGGGTGAAAAAGGGACTTCAATAGAGAATCTGCCTAAATTTGAGGTTTCAGTATTCATGCAAGTTACGGGGCCAAAATGTCTATAAATTTTGATTAACTGACATGTCTATAAACTGTGTTTGGATTCCATTCCAAGAGATGTGAGTGCAGGAAGAGGAATATAGTGACTCTTTCCACTGGCAATGAGCCAGAGAAAGAGGCATAGGGAGTGACCCTTGGGAATGTAGTGACCAGACCCTAAACCTTTAAATGATAGTGAGACCATGCATAAAAGATCTATCCCAAAAATTTTACTCATTATTTTCCATGAGCCATAATTTTCCATACCTTGATTCACCCCCCCCCCACCTCTCAAGGTACTCGACCTAGTGGACCTAACAATTCGTATCAGAGAAAAGTTTTGAAGTTATTGGTTCTCTCTCAAGAAGAATAAATTGAGGTGGTCAATCATAAAAAAAATTCGATCTTTAATGGAAATTATTTTCAACTATAGAAGAATCCAACGCAGCACTACTTTCAATCAGTAGTGATCGATGTCTTCACAGTATCTATGTATGGAATATCCACTGACATTAATAGTGGTGCATTATCAGAAGCTGAAAGAAGGGAATTGGATGCTGATTCGAAAGGGAACAATTCTTTAGGGAGATCCCTATCAAATGAAATTTATACGAAGGTGATGTCCTGTAAAATATCCCATGAAATGTTGGAAAATTTGTTGAAAATTTATCTGGGTGACACAAAAGTCCGAGAAGCAATGTTTCAGGTTCTATAGAACAAGTATGAGGACCTTATAATGAACCCCAATGAGAATGTTGATGCATTATTTGACATGATAAATATTATTATGGAATACATGCAGGGTCTTGGAGAAGTCACACTACTACAACCTGGCCCTTTATCAGCGCTAAAAACCGGGATTAACAGCGCTAGAAAAGCGCTGTTAATTCCGGCGTAGATAAACGGGGGGTCCCCTTTATCAGCGCTCTGAGAAGAGCTGATAAAGGACCCCTTTATCAGTGCTTCTTTTAGCGCTGATAAAGGTCTCCTATATCGGCGCTTGAAGGAGCACTGATAAAGGGTTCCTTTATCAGCGCTCCTCTAGCGCTGTTAAAGGTGTCCTTTATCAGCGCTAAAAAAGCGCTGATAAAGTCCCCATCGCCTACACCTACAAAACAGTACCTGCACACCTGCACACCAGAATACCTACACAAAGTAGCACATGCACACCTGCACACCATAGCACCCACACCCAATATTTTGACCGACAACGGTATATACATTTACTTAACATCATGAATAAAAAAACGCATTGTTATATACATTTAAAACATTGTTTTACATGGTTACATTTACAATTATTCAACAACAGCTATAAACATTCATGTTTCATCCTTTGATATCTGTGATCCGCTCTCGATGGTATTTATTGCCGAACAAAGCATCCGAACTCAAGGAAAAAAATTCACCTATATAAGAAAACAAAAATTATGTTAGTAATGAAATAATGAAAGAAATTAAAATAGTAATATGAAAGAATACATTAATATGGAAATGTGAAACTAAAATATGAAATTTTAAACTCAAAAGTTTTCATTTTCATAACAATGAAAGGGAGTAATGTAAAATCAATATGTTTTTGATTAATTTATCTCATTTAATAAATACTGATTCTTTATCTAATGAAAAGATTTACCGGTCACACCGTGCGTCAGTCGGATTGCGGTGCGGTCGATTCGTACACGTCACAAATGACTCGTGGATCTTTTTCCTAATGTATCAAAACAATCTGAACGCATTTGCTCGGTTTGGCGTATGTCATCGGTGTTGTTTTCCAAAGTTTATCTCAATTTGAAACTGATATCAGACACTCTTATCCATACCGGTCACGTCGTGCGTCGGATTGATGTGCGGTCAATTCTTACACGTCAAAAATGACTCGTGGATCGTTGTCCTAAAGTATCAAAACAATCTGAACGTGTTTGCTTGGTTTTCCGTATGTCATTGGTGTTGTTTTCCAAAGTTTATGTCAATTTGAAACTGATATCAGACACTTTTAGCCATACCGGTCACACCGTGCGTCAGATTGAGGTGCGGTAAATTCGTACACATCGCAAATTACTCGTGGATCATTGTCCTAAAGTATAAAAACAATCCAAACGTGTTTTCTCGGTTTGGAATATGTCATTGGTGTTGTTTTCCAAAGTTTATCTCAATTTGAAACTGATATCAGACACTTTTATCCATACCGGTCACGTCGTGTATCGGATTGAGGTGCGGTCAATTCGTACACGTCACAAATGACTCGTGGATCATTGTCCTAAAGTATGAAAACAATCCAAACGCATTTGCTCGGTTTTCCGTATGTCATTGTTGTTATTTTCCAAAGTTTATCTCAATTTGAAACTGATATCAGACACTTTTAGCCATATCGGTCACACCATGCGTCGGATTGAGGTGCGGTCGATTCGTACACGTCACAAATGACTCTTGGATTCTTTTCCTAATGTATGAAAACAATCCGAACGCGTTTTCTCAGTTTGGCGTATGTCATTGGTGTTATTTTCCAAAGTTTATCTCAATTTGAAACTGATATCAGACACTTTTAGCCATACCAGTCAAAACGTGCGTCGGATTGAGGTGTGGTTGATTCTTACACGTCACAAATGACTCGTGGATTGTTTTCCTAAAGTATCAAAACAATCTGAATCCATTTGCTCAGTTTTGCATATGTCATTGGTGTTGTTTTCCAAAGTTTATCTCAATTTGAAACTGATATCAGACACTTTTATCTATACCGGTCACACCATGCATCGGATTGAGGTGCGGTCGATTCTTACACGTCACAAATGACTCGTGGATCGTTTTCCTAAAGTATAAAAACAATCTGAACGCATTTGCTCAGTATGGCGTATGTCATTGGTGTTGTTTTCCAAAGTTTATCTCATTTTGAAACTGATATTAGACACTTTTAGCCATACCGGTCACGTCGTGCGTCGGATTGAGGTGCAGTCGATTCGTACACGTCACAAATGACTCGTGGATCGTTGTCCTAAATTATCAAAACAATCTGAACGCATTTGATTGGTTTGGCGTATGTCATTGGTGTTGTTTTCCAAAGTTTATCTCAATTTGAAACTGATATCAGACACTTTTAGCCATACCGTTCACACTATGCATCGGATTGAGGTGCGGTCGATTATTACACATCAAAAATGACTCGTGGATAGTTGTCCTAAAGTATCAAAACAATCCGAATGCATTTTCTTGGTTTGCCGTATGTCATTGGTGTTTTTTTCCAAAGTTTATCTCAATTTGAAACTGATATCAGACACTTTTAGCCATACTGGTCACGCCGTGTGTCAGATTGAGGTGCGGTCGATTTGTACACGTCACAAATGACTAGTGGATCGTTTTCCTAAAGTATCAAAACAATTCTAATGTGTTTGATCAGTTTTTCGTATGTCATTAGTGTTGTTTTCCAAAGTTTTTCTCAATTTGAAACTGATATCAGACACTTTTAGCCATACCGGTCACGCAGTGTGTCGGATTGAGGTGTGGTCGATTCATACACGTCAAAAATGACTCTTGGATCATTGTCCTAAAGTATCAAAACAATCCGAACGTGTTTTCTTGGTTTGGAGTATGTCATTGGTGTTGTTTTCCAATGTTTATCTCAATTTGAAACTGATATCAGACACTTTTAGCCATACCGGTCACGTCGTGCGTCAGATTGAGGTGTAGTCGATTCGTACATGTTAAAAATGACTCGTGGATCATTTTCCTAAAGTATCAAAACAATCCGAACGTATTTTATCGGTTTTCCGTATGTCATTGGTGTTGTTTTCCAAAGTTTATCTCAATTTGGAACTAATATCAAACACTTTTAGTCATACTGGTCACGCAGTGCGTCGGATTGAGGTGCAGTCGATTCGTACACGTCACAAATGACTCGTGGATCGTTGCCCTAAAGTATCAAAACAATCCGAATGGGTTTTCTCGGTTTGGCGTATGTCATTGGTGTTGTTTTCCAAAGTTTATCTCAATTTGAAACTGATATCAGACACTTTTAGCCATACTAGTCACACCAAGATTTGGATTGAGGTGCGGTTGATTCGTACACGTCACAAATGACTCGTGGATCGTTTTCCTAAGGTATAAAAACAATCCAAACATGTTTGCTCGGTTTGGTGTATGTCATTGGTGTTGTTTTCCAAAGTTTATCTCAATTTTAACTGATATCAGACACTTTTAGCCATACCGGTAATGCTGTGTGTCGGATTGAGGTGCGGTCCATTCGTACACATCAAAAATGACTCGTGGATCATTGACCTAAAGTATCAAAACAATCTGAACGCGTTTGCTCGGTTTGGCGTATGTCATTGGTGTTGTTTTCCAAAGTTTATCTCCATTTGAAACTGATATCAGACACTTTTAGCCATACCGGTCACATCGTGCATCGGATTGAGGTGCGGTCGATTCTTACATGTCACAAATGACTCTTGGATTATTTTCCTAAAGTATCAAAACAATCCGAACGCGTTTGCTCGGTTTGGCGTATGTCATTGTTATTGTTTTTCAAAGTTTATCTCAATTTGAAACTGATATCAGACACTTTTACCCATACCGGTCACACCATGCATCGGATTGAGGTGCATTCGATTCGTACACATCAAAAATGACTCGTGGATAGTTTTCCTAAATTATCAAAACAATCCGAACGCGTTTTCTTGGTTTGGCGTATGTCATTGGTGTTGTTTTCCAAAGTTTATCTCAATTTGAAACTGATATCAGACACATTTAGCCATACTGGTCACACCATGCATCGTATTGAGGTGCGGTCGATTCGTACACGTTAAAAATGACTTTTGGATCGTTGTCCTAAAGTGTCAAAACAATCCGAATGCGTTTGCTCGATTTTCCGTATATCATTGGTGTTGTTTTCCAAAGTTTATGTCATTTTCAAACTAAGTAGTAGGAATTCACTAATCTATGGATATGGAACATAAGAAAGGGAGATCCTAGATTCTCAATAAGTGTAAAGGGAGATATCAATGACCATATAAAGATAACATAAGTATTAGTAATTCACCTTCATTGTCCTATTTGTTTACATTCTTCCATCAGGTACGATGCCCATTCGTTTCTAAAGACATTTATATCATCTTCTGAATAGGAGTTTTTGCGACAGTCATAGTAGTACTGAAAAAATATAAATACACAAAGGATTAATAATTATTTTAAATAAAGTAGTAATTATTTTCAAAAATACCTCTTCAGGGATGCTAGTTTATTCATGAAATATGATCTCTTTCATAAATTTACAAACATAATAACTGCAGTCCTTGTCATTTTTTTGTTTCAGACACTGCAGAAACATCGATAAAAATAAGTAATTTGTTTTGATATGTATTTGGATAGTGAAATATAATTATATATACCCAGATACTTCTCCATTTTTAGATCTTGTGGGCATTGTCGTCCTTACGCCCTAGATTCATTCCAGCCTTTAGACGATATTCATACACCGCTCTATCATAAAAAAATCCTCATTGAAATATAATATAAATTATATAACTAGATATTTAGTTCTAAAATGTTGGATCTAGTGTATTACAAATTGAAAATCGCCATCATCTGTGGTAAGTTAGTTGGATATCCATGCAGTGAATCCAGAAAATAAATCTTTGGAGTATCCTAATTGAATTCAATGAGCATCCAATGTTCCCTAAAAACACAAAATGAAATAAGTACTGATAGAAATGAAAATATAATTTATATGATTAAAATGTAGAGTTTTACCCTTGCATCGTTGGTATTAAAAAGAGCATGTCAGTCATAATTCTTCTTTGAAACGTTCTGAGCAGATTTGACATCAATTCAGCCTGAAAATTAGAATCTATTTCTGTTCGTTGTGTAGAAATGGTGTGAGGACTAACGAGTCCAAATTTTTATTCATGGAAAAATCCGTCCAATTGTTTTTCATATATAGGCCTGTGAAAAATATGATATGTATTTATCCATTATTATCAAATTATATCAGCTTCTGTAAAATCAAATCATGAAAACATACCTCATGTATACATTTATAACTGAGGCGCCTAGCCAGTCATATGTGATGATCTCAAAAACAACGTCTGCACTAACGAAATCTATTGTTTCCTCTATGTACATATCTTTTTCACAAACAATTGTATTACTCTTGCCGTCTTTCATTTTCGTATCCACATGAGCATGCAATGATATTAAATGTGGATATAGAACGGGCGGGGTGAACGTGCTCTGAGTATATCGTTTTGATCGGTTGGTTGATCCAATGTTGGAGTCGCTCTTTTGTTTTAGCTTCTCCATTTTATCCTTCTATAATAACATTCATCAGTTCAGCCATTTTCTAATTTAATGTTAAAGGTTCTGCTTGAAAAATGAACTGGAAATGAATACCTCCAGCTCGACATGTTTTTTTACAAGATTCGACGACCATGCAACGAATGTTCCAACAACTTTTTCCACCGTATGAATGTCGTCATTGTCATTTGGCACGGGTAGCTCGGTGCTCGGCTCATGAGCTACGTTAATCGACACTTTTCCATGACCAGTTGGAAGTGGTCTGGAGTGTAGCGTGTCATTCTGCATATTGAACACCGTAGCCCTCACTACAAGGTGATGGGTGGGAGTTGACAGATATAAATCACAGTCATTTTTACCCTACAGAATATCATTACATGAAAGGTATCAGTGTCTATGTTATTCACATCTCACAAAAAGAAATATTATAACATTTATTACCTCAGTTAAGTTAGGTCTTTGAGGGGAATGGCTCGCCTCAAAGCTGGTGAGGGGTGGATCTTCTCGCGGGGTCTGTTCTTGAGTTGTTTGTTCTCTTCGCCTCTCCTCCATCAAACTCATTAGCATCTTTCCCTGAGTTTGGATTAGTTCTTCAAGGGTAGCTACTTTATCTCTCACGACATGCAATTCTTTAGTTTGTTCATCCTCTTGTTTTTTTCTGAAAATATGTCCGGGGTGATACCCCAAAACACACACCTCTGACGCGACCATACTATTCTGGATGTTTCAAGGCCGTTGAAAGTATGTCTGCATCCGATGTGGGTGTTGTTGATTCCTGTGACTATGTCAAATAGAAAATATGAAAAAATAATTAAGCATCGTTATGTAATAGTGATTTAAAGCAAACAAAGTTTATATTATGTCATACTTACACATGTTTCCCACACTTTTTGTGTATTTTCATCTATCATTTTCTCCTCTTTATTAACACGAGCCTCCTTCAATAGCACATGGCGTGGAATGGAAGTGACTTGAGATTTTTCTTCATCAATCTGCATATAAACAGAGAAACATGGTTACAGTGTTGTTTTATGTCACATAAAATTATTACAGTACTTTTAAAATACATACCAATTTTTTTTCAATTGAAGCGTACCCCAACCTTGCTTTCTGGTAGGGGTACGCTGGTTTTTCTGCCCGTTCTTTATTTTCAGCACTCAGTTGCTGTTTCATAAATAAAAACCTATCAATCAACGCGATGAATACAAGCAATGTTACACAACGTGTAACAAAACACAATGTACTTGAAAATTATGTTCCGCATGACGGTTGCAAAACGCATCCCATGTTCCTTGGGATATCAAGTGTTCATAAAGAGGAGGCGGGCGCGGATTGATTTTCCCTTTTTCATCATTCAGATGATGTTTCGTTAAAATGTTGCGAAAGCCTCTAGGAATCCTTCCTGCCAGTCTGAAAACATATTCTTTGTGAGAAACATCTACTATAAATGCACTCTGCAAGAGATGATGAAGGGTTAGTCAATATTTCAATATTTTATTTTATTTTAATAAATTAAATAGATGATATCGTAATGTTACTGTAATCTCTTCCCACATTAATGTTTTCAACCCGCTGACAACATGGTGCCATGACACTACGTCAATCGGCACGCTTTGTCGAGTGACGATTCCAATGTAGCTACTAAACATGGCTTTGTTGGGGTTTACATGTTGTCCTAGCTTATTTCATCCCACCTCATATTTGATGCCTTTTTCTTTTTCCTTAAGGATTTTTTCTAAAACTGTCAAACTACGGCGCACCTGTTTTTTTTGTTTCACTGGGGTTTCATCGCCTACCATTTCCTCAGTTTCTGCATCATCATTATGTTTCTCTGAAGTGCTAGCATCGGCACTGACACCAGCTGCAATAGGTTGAGAGACCTTTTGTACGTCAGCAGTGGGACCAACTGCAACAGGTTGAGAGACATGTTGTCTCTTAGCAGTGGGACCAGCTGCAACAGGTTGAGAGACGTGTTGTGTCTCAGGATTGGGTGCATCAGTAGGTGAAGAAGTCATTATCTGCAGAACTGGTTTAAAATTTAATTTAGATCACATAAAAGCAGCAGCGAACAGATAATAACATAATGTAACACAATCTATATTATAATAAAAATCAATAACCTGTTTATTGAACTCCCTTTTTTTTAAAGGATGAAGGGATTTGAACCCTCTATCAACTATCCATATTTCATCATTGTGGTCTCCTCTGATATACAAAACGTCATCTGCATTGGGACCACTGCGAAATGATTGCGAAGTCCCAATTAAAGGGTCATCTTCCATTGAATTTTCATCTGACCCTTCAGTTGTTTTGGTCGATAACAGAACAATTGACCAGTTTCGGTTTGCGGGATCTGGAACATAAAATACTTGCACTGCCTGTGATGCCATTATAAATGTTTCATATTTCTCCCCTTCCTTACTGAAATCAACTTTCACGAATCCCAAATCATTTATTTTAATATCACTCCTGTTATAAACCCACTTGAATTGAAATATTGGAACTTTAAATTCCGTATAATCCAACTCCCATATTTGTTTGATGATGCCAAAGTATGACATATTCGCATAAATTGGATTTCTGTCCTTAGCATTGGAAACATGCATCGCTTCAGCCACAATTGTAACCCCACTATTCTGCATGGTACTGTATTCATCATGTTCATTAGTATAAAATGTATAACCATTAACTATATAAGCATTGTAAGATAATGCATACACACTTAGTCCTCCGGCTAGCCATCGAAGTCGTTCCGAAATTGACTTTGGATTTTCATCTGACTTCTTAAAAATATGATCTCTAAACCATCCTATAAATTTTCAATTATGTGTATCTGATATCCATTTTTCAGCCCTCAATGGATTCAAATGCCTAATAATTTCTTTGTGGATTTCAACATATGGGTCAACGTCGAAACTGTTATGCAAAACATAAAGGTGGGCCTGCTCCCAATCTGTAATATTGATTGTGACAACCTTTCTTCCAGAAATTCCTTCCCCCTCAAGCCACCCAGTGTGACGAGATTTCAGTAAGCCAATGCTTTCCACACCAGACAAGTATTCGGTACAGAATTCAACTCCTTCCTCAACAATATATCGCTCTACAATACAACCCTCTGGCCGACTTCGATTTTTGACATATCCTTTCAAAATCTTCATATACCGTTCAATGGGCGCATCCATCTGTAATGTACAGGACCACATAGTCGAATCTCTCTCACAAAGTGGACCATCAAATGAACCATCATATCAAAAACTGAAGGCGGGAAGAACATTTCTAATTCACATAATATGACGGCAATTTCTTTTTCCATAGCTGGCAATTTCGCCGGGTCAATAACTTTGCTGCATATAGCTTTGAAGAAGAAACACACTTTCGTTAATGTATGGCGTACATTCTTGGGCAAAATTCAACGTAAAGCAATTTGAATGATATTTTGCATCAAAACATGATAGTCATGTGATTTCAGACCTTTTAACTTCAAGTCTCGCATTGACACAAGGTCACTGATATTTGATGAATACCCCTCTAGAACCTTTACGTCATTCAAGAAGTTGCAAAACTGATATCTCTCCTGCCTGTAAAGAGTGTAAGCAGCAGGAGGAAGAAATGTTCGTTTTTCACCCTTCACTGGTGCCAACACTTCTCGTATTCCCATCTCAACCATGTCCAACCTATCCTTAATTCCATCTTTTGTTTTGACAGATGTATTTAGCAACGTGCCGATAACACTGTCAAATACATTTTTTTCTACATGCATAACATCAAAAAAATGTCTTACATACAGAAAATTCCAGTATTGTAATTCAAAAAAAAATTGATCTCTTTTTGAAACCGATTTTCGTAAGATTTTTTGAAGTCGGTTTACCAAAAGTAGTGTCCACATTTTTAACTTTCTCAAACAATTAATCACCTGTTAGTGGAGATGGTGTTGTACGTTCTTCTGAACTTCCATCGAATGATGTCTTCCAAGAATGGTACTTATGTCGTCGCGGTAGAAATCTGCGATGTCCTAGAAACACGGATTTCGATGAATGTTTCAACCTAATTCATTGTGTACCTTTTTCACAAACGGGACAGCCATGAGTTCCTTTAATGTTATATCCTAAAAATTTTCCATAAGCAGGGAAGTCATTTATCGTCCCATACAACATGACTCTCAAAGTGAAATCTTCCTTTCTATAAGCATCATACAATGTAACACCTGAATCCCACAATAATTTCAAATCTTCGATCAATGGAGCTAAATAAACACCATTATCATTACCCGGTTGTTGTTGTCCTGATATAATCATAGATAACATGATGTATTTTCGTTTCAAGCATAACCACGGTGGTAAGTTATAATTTATCAACATAACCGGCCATGTACTGTGACTGTTTCTTTGAAAACCAAAAGGATTCACTCCATCTGTAGATAACGCAAGACGAAGGTTTCTCGACTCGTTTCCAAATTCAGAATACTCATGATCGATTCTCTTCCACTGAGGAGAGTCTGCCAGGTGACGTAGTATCCCATCTTTAATTCTTGTATCTGCATGCCATGTTAATTGTTTTGCAGTCTCCTCACTGCCATATAGGCGTCTAAACCTTGGAATGATTGGAAAGTACCATACAACTTTAGTAGGACTATATTCGTCTTTCTTGTATCGATAAAAACCACACTTTGGGCATTCTTTAAGTGATTTGTGGTCCTTGCGAAACAGTATACAGTCATTCGGGCAGGCGTGTATTCTTTCAGATATCATACCCATAGAGCGTAGCATTCGTTTGGCATCGTATGTTCAGCTCGGGAGCTCATTGTCTTCTGGGAGCATGTCATTCAAGAGGGCAAGTAGTTTCGTAAAACTGTCGTCACTTCACCCGTTATCTGCTATCAAATTATTCAGCTTCAGTACGGCTGAAAATGCTGTATATTTAGTGCAACCAGCATACAATGGCATCTTTGCCCAACTTTTTAACTTCTCAAACAATTTTGGGCAATCACAAAGTTCATCTTCGAAGGTCCTTGTCATTTTCTCAATACGATCTTTATCATCATTCACATCTGTAATCACATCCTCCATACGGTCATCTTCATTGTTCATGTTTGTAATCATATCAGATGATCCATAAAATGCAGTGTCACCCTAGTCACTACTTACATTCGTTGTTTCCCCGTGTTTATTCCAACATGTATAACTTTGATCTATTTTGTGACAGATCAAGTGTACTTACAACTCATCTGGACTAATTTGTTTTGAATAACAACAGCGTAAACACGGACAAAGGATTTGAGAAGAGTCACATGCATGCTCTTTTGCAAACTTGATAAATTATTTCATGCCTTCTTCATACTCTTTTGTCAACCGATTGGCATTCATCCATTCTTTATTTATATTCATCCTATTTGAAATCCATAGTATGAGTATATAGGTTAGAGGAGAAATGACTTCTCGAACCTTTTCTGGATAACCTAGAACTCTTTCCAAGGAAATAATGTGACCATGAAACAATACTTCTTAAACAAAATATGGGGAATTTATAATATTGTAATAAAGACAAATCTCTCTAAAAACACCCAAAACAACCTCCAGATTATCGGAGTACTCCTCCTATATATTGTAATACACCATGAAGTATTCTAAAAAACGAAAATGGAGGTGTCTAGAAAGATATTAAAGATCTAGTTCATCAGTTCCATGAAATAGATAGAGCATTGGTGATCCCAAATGGAATTCATAAATACTTTAAATTTCCATATCGACTTTAAAAATCTATCTTTTGAGCATCCTCTTCCCAAACCCTCAACTGTTGGTACCCTGATCTCTAGAAAATTTTCAAAAACCAATACAACCTTATAAGGTGGTCAAACAAATCATCAATTATAGGCAATATGTAATTATTCATTACTGTCACCTGGCTATGACTACAGTAGACTATTCAAATTAATCGGCTATGATATGACTTCATTGAAAATAGAATTGGAAAATCCCATAGTGACATGATCATATAGATAGAACCATTTCACTAAAGATCTTCTAGCTGATCTTTTAGCTCCTCTAAATCGGCCAGAGCCTTATGATGTGATGGAATGGAAAATGGGATCTTCCTGTGAATCAAATAGATAGAAAATGCAAACACTCATTGGGGAGGTTATCCCATGAAGTCCTATAGAAATGATTTTGTGTACTTTTCCATGACCACTGGAATTTCATATGAATAACACTTCTCAAAAACCCCAAGGAAAACCTTGGAAAATGACATGATTTGAACCATAACATAGAAGCAACTTGTCATACCCTCCATGGTTATAGATCACAATCTCCATAAAAGACATGGAATCTCCTATTAAGAGTAAGTAACTGAACCCAGTGGTGATAATAGTCATCTAGTGCACTAAATCCAATAAAAAAATCCAAGACTATAATGAGGTCGGAAAAGAACAGGTCCAAAACATGGAATTCCGAAATTTCCTCCATGCCAGTACCACAACACAACTCTCAAAGAACATGAAACCATGACCATTTTTCCAACCCAAAAGGGTTAGGCAATACATGAAATAATTCATAAACTCTGCCGTCATAACCAATTAATAAAAAAATATGTGAAATTAATGACAAGGATTCACCATTTTGAAATGAAACCAATACTATAGAAGAATTAATAAAAATTCACCTCGAATTGTGGTTGGCCAAGATTATGAGTCCTCATGAATGAACTCTACTGCATTGATTTTTTCTGGATTAGACTCGTCTATGTATTATTTCCCTGTTAAAAATCCCCCTTTCTTTTAGGATGTGATCCTCCACCATTTGAAGCCTCTTATTTTAACTAAGAGCCCTTAAAAAAGTGGAGCCTACACCACCCATTAATGGAACACCATTGAGACCAATATTTCAATTAAAATATGCCTCTCACATCAATACCTTGGGAAACACCTAAAAATAGGTTGGTAGACTTAGAAAAATAAGAATAAATCTGATATATTTCCTCAAACCCATCTCAAAATTAATAGCCATAGGATAATCGTTCTTGGGGAGATAAAGAGATAAATGAACCAAATGAAAACACCAAAACATAATAATAACTAAATAAATCTAATTAAGTAGTGGGAAATTATAAAAACAACCCATAGTCAGGATCAAAACATAACCACAATCCCAAACCACCCATGGAAACTGAAGATTCAACACGAAGAATAGTTGTCGAAACACTTACCCATTCCAAACATAATTAATTCATGAAAATTCAATTTGAATCATCTAAAGGAGGAGGACCCGGTGGCGGAGGAGAAGGAGGTGTCGACAGCGGAGGCACCAAAGGTAGCGTGGAGGCAGGGCGGAGGCAGGGCGGAGGCAGCGGAGGCAGCGGAGGAGGAGGAGGAGGAGGAGGCCGCGGTGGAGGAGGAGGCAGCGGAGTAGGCAGAGGAGGAGGAGGCGCCATTGGAGGAGGAGGAGGATGAGGCCGTGGACTAGGAGGAGGAGGAGGACGAGGCCGCGGTGGAGGAGGAGGAGGAGGCGGCGGTGGACGGAGGAGGAGGAGAAGGAGGAGGCGGCGGCTGCGGCGGAGGAGGAGGAGGCGGCGGCAACGGCGGTAGCGGCGCAGAGGAGGGCTTCTGCAAGAGCTTGACCGGGTGCAGGGAGGAGGAAGAGGACCCACGGGTTTTTAACAAATCCACGTGAGCCTTTATCAGTTCTAGTAAAAGGCGTTGATAAAGGGTGTATTTATCAGCGCTAAAATGAAAAGCGCTGATAAATACAACTTTTATCAGCGCATTTTTAGTGCTGATAAATAATCCCTTTATCAGCGCTAAAAAAAAGCGCTGATAAAGGGTACACCTTTATCAGTGCTTGTTTTAACGCTGATAAAGTGGACCTTTATCAGCGCTTTTGTTAGCACTGATAAAGGCACGTCCCATTATCAGCGCTTTACTGTTAGCGCTGATAAAGGCAGGAGCATGCCTTGCCCAGTTTTGTGGTAGTGTCATTGAAGAAATAATGATTTTAAAACGTATCTCGATGAAAGTTCCGCTGTGGTTCAATCCAAAATTTTCAGTGTTAGAAGACAAAGGCTTGAAATTGCTGACACTGGATAACCTACACAACACCTTTGTAGCATAAGAAATGAGAAATGATTATAACAAAGCAGTGGAAAAGGGGAAATCTAAAGAAGTGGAATTTAAGGCCATTAAGAATCTATCTATTGAAGATAGTATTGGGGATGACAATATAGATGATGTCATGTCATTTTTCTCCTCAAATATGAAAAGGGTAAAAGGGAAGTTCAAAGGTAAATTTCTTTTTGCATGCTTTCAATGCGGAAAGAGTGGTCATTTTGCAGCAAAGTATCCTAATAAGTTTGATGATGAAAATGATGAAATTATTCAAAATAAGTATTCATAAAATGATAAATGGAGGGTAAGTACTAGGAGAATGTTATTCAAAAAGAAGAATCTTCTTTCAAAAGAGGATTAAAGTTTAGAAAAATCTGAGGCAGAAGTGTTGGAGGAATGCAATGATCATAAAATAGATGCTTTGGTGGGAGTTGTCAGAAATTAATTAACAAGAGATGAAACTGACAATGAAGAAGGATAAATTGAAGGAAGAGTTGATCTTTAGGCTAAATTAAAAGATGCTCTTGAAGAAGTATACATTTTGAGAGACAAAAAAAAAGATAACAGAGTTGTTCATGATTCCAAACTCATTATGCAGTAGCAAGTGGAAGAGAATTCTGATTTGAATACAGAAATTTAAAAGACAAGGTATTCAATGTTAGAAAGACCAGAAAAGGTGGTTGAGTAAAAACTCAAAATTGAAGAATTGAAAATTGAAATTAATAGTTTGACTAAAACTATAAAGGATCAAATAAAATGTATAGAAAAACTAGAAGAGGAAGTCGTCAGTATATAACGAACAAATAAAGATCAGGAAAAATTGTTAACTCTTGGTTTGACATCAGGAAAGAATATCATACTTGAAATTGATAAGATAATATTTGAGCATAGTGGTCGATCAGAATAGAAGTAACAATTAGTTCTGAATGATAAAGTTGATATGGGGCATAATCTAAAACAGAAATCAGTTATGGTTCAAGTCAGAGCACAAGCACCCACTCCAATATTGATGATTTATTTGGATACAAACCAGAATCAGAAGATTCAAAGAACCCAAGGTACAACTAGTGGTACATAATTTCCATATAAGAATGTACCTCACATAAGATGTTTTTGTTGTGGTAAGATGTGACACTCTCAAAATGTATGTTCCATAAAAAAGAGGTACCAAATGGAATAATACCAATAGAGGTGGTCATACATAGCTCAAAATTCTATGTTAACATTTGATTGTAATTGTTTCAAGTGTAAAGGACTCATACATATGGAAAGATATTTCATGTAAATAATGTAGAGGAATTTACCGAGGCATAATGAGTTTTTCCATAAGATATAGCCAAATGTATATTCAAAATTAATGAAAATTCAAAATCTATTTTCAGCTCTACAGGTTGAATATGGATCGTCATATACTATGAAAGATCAAAATTATCATTCCATGTTTGATATAAAGTCAGATACTTGGGTCAAAAAGGAAAGGGAAGACTGGGAAGTGGTTGCAGATATTATGTTCAAGGAATCATATCACACTGAAATATGGATCATTGATAGTGGATGCACTTCCCACATGATGAGAAATAAGGATCTATTGATCGGAATCGGGTACGATAAAAAAGGTAACATAATATTTGGAAATGATTTGGGCATGAAAATTATTATTACAGAAAAATCCTTGTTTGGAGAAAAAGACATGATACAAGCATATGAATAGGTTGTTAAGGGGCTTAGTCACAATATTTTTAGTGTCAATCAATTTTGTGACTCAGAAAATTCCTTTAGTTTTTTAAGAAAGTATGTATCATCAAGGAAAATAATGGTGTTTTTGTGTTGCAAGGAATACATAAAAAAGGAAATCTTTACCTCCTGAGTGGAGAAGGCGATTTGTGATTTCTAAACAAGTATGAAGAAAACAAGTTACAGCATAAGTTTCTTGGCCACATAAGCCAAGAATCCTATGAATATCTGTTGAAATATGATGCGGCTCGAAATCTCCCTATATTATCATGTGATCGTACTCATACGTGTGATGCCTGTCAACAAGGGAATATCATTCATCATACATATAATCTAAAGGAGAAAAGGTCAGCAAGATTCCTTGAATTGGTGGATATTGATGTGTGTGGGACAATTTCACCAAGGTCTATTAATGGGATGATATATTATGTTCTCTTTATTGAAATCTATAGTAGAATTGTAGTGGTATCAATAATCACCCAAAAATATGAAGTGTTCAGTTGCATTATAAGATATCGATGGGAATGTGAAAAGATGTTTGGCCAGAAAATCCAGACAATTCGAAAAGATAATGGAATGGAGTTCACAAATAGTCAAGTGGGGGATTATCTCAAGAAACAAGGGATAAGGAATCAAGGTTCATTAGTAAGAACTCCACAACATAATGCAGTAGTTGAGAGAAGAAATTTAATTGTGAACAACATAGATAGAACAATCATCATTGAGAAAGATCTTCCGGAGAAGTTTTTGAAGGAGGTAGTACTGAAAATAGTGTACACCTCAAATAGAGCCTTATTCTTCCCAAACGAAGAGAACACTCTATATGATATATGGTAGGGAAAGAATCCATCATGGAAATAATTTCGAGTTTTCAGGGGTAAGTGTTTAATTCTCAATAAGAAGAAACATAGGAATTTTGAATCTCATGGAGATGAAGGAATATTTCATGGCTACTCAAAGATAAAAAAAGTGTATAAATTCTTTAATAAGTAGTTAGAAAAGATATCTAAAAGTCATGATGTGAATATATTAGATAACGAAAAGAATATTCATCAAATACGTGATCAGACTCAGGAGGATAGTGATGAAGAGATGACTAGATCAGGAGATACTTAAATTCAGGAGGATGATTTAGAAGAAGACTCAAATGATAGAAAAAAATCAGTTTCTACCCAGAGACCAATGAGAAGAGCTAAAATTGGGATGTAGAGCATAATTGGTGATCAAACAGCACCAGTGCAGGCAAGGAGGATGAATAATCTACAGCAATCATCGTACTTATCACAAGTGGAGCCTAAAATATTTGATGAAGCAGCTGGAGATGATAATTTGATTAAAGAAATGAATGAAGATCTTGACAAAATTTTGAAGAATTAGACTTGGGAAATTGTATCGAGACCAGTAGAAAAGAATGTTATCAGGACAAAGAGGGTCTTTTATAACAAAATTAATGAATATGGTGTTTTCATTCGAAAAAAAGCACGACTTGTATGCAAAGGGTACTCCCAAATAGAAGGTATTGACGTTGATAAGACATTTTCACCTATTGCAAGGATGGAGACAATAAGATTATTCTTGGCCATAGTAGTGAAAAAAATATAAACATTTTCCAGATGGATTTCAAGTAATCATTTATAAATTGAGTACTCAAAGAAGAAGTTCACATTGAGAAATGATACGGTTTTATCATCCTTGAAGATGAGAGAATGGTTTTTTGGCTGAATAAGGATTGATATAGTTTAAAGCAAGCACCAAGACCATAGTATTCAAGGCTTGATCAATTTTTAAAGAAGATTGGTTTTCAGTGTGGTAGAGTTGATTACAATTTTTATTTCAACAATTATAATATTCAAGGATGATAGTGTTGGTTTATGTAAATGACATACTCTTTGGTGGATCAGATGAAGCATGATGCAGATAGTTTTCCAAATACATGAAAAAAAGTTTGAAATGTCTATGATTAGTGAGAGGACATTTTTCCTTGGCAAACAAGTGACGCAAGGAAGAAATGGAAAATTTATTTATCAATATAAATATTCCAAGGAGGTTTTGAGAAGGTTTGGAATGGATAATTCCAAAGATATGAATACTTTGGCTGCTACCTGACTGAAACTATCAGGGGATGATGAATGCAAGGCAGTTAATACCATAGAATATAGGCAAATCATTGGAAGTCTATTGTACCTGACAGTGACAATGCCTGATATTTTATTTTCCACATTCCAAGTAGTGAGGTATCAAAGCAATCCCAAGGGGAGCCTCATGATTGCAGTGAAAATAATTCTTCAGTATATCACGGGCATAGTGGATTTTGGTCTAATGTATAATGAAAAATTTCAATTAGAGTTATTGGGATATACAGATGTTGATTGGGCTGGTTTAGCAGATAATAGGAAATCATCTTTAGGAGGTGCCTTTTATCATGGAATATAGTGTATTTAATGGTTGTGCAAGAAACAATATTGTATTTCACTGAGCACTGAAGAAGATGAATATATTGCAGCTACTCAAGCTTGGGCGCAGCTATTATGGATGAAGAAGTATCTTGAAGATATGGGAATTGAAGTAAAATCTTCGATCAGAATCCATTGCGAAAATTCATGTTCTATAAATCTTAGAAAAAATATAGTCCATCCCTCAAGGAGAAATCACATTGAAATAAAATATAATTTTATCAAGGCGAAAGTGGAGAAATGTCTTGTAAATTTGGTGTATGTGCCAACATAACAACAAGTTGTAGATATTCATACAAAGGCCTTACCCAAAGAAGAATTTTAAAGTCATAGAATGGCTCTAAGAGTCCAGTCAACTTCCAGAAATTGAAAAATTGTTGATGTGTGTCCCCCTCTCCCCGATGTATGATGTGCTTTTCCCTAATATGCTGATATGTGTTCTTTACCCTATTGCAGACAACCTTGAAGTGCCCTTCGGGTTTGTTGACAAAGGGGGAGAATGTGTGACTATTTTAGGTAGAGAAAAATATACAGGAATAATCTATTTGGTGGAGCAGCGAGATAGGGGGAGTTGAAGCTGAGCTGAAGCTATTTGGAGGAGCTGTAACATAGGGGGAGAATTAAATCTGAAATTTCTAGAAGTGATCGATCAAAGATTACATATCAAGATAGCTGAGGTTTGAGATGAAAGCAGGTGATTGGTTTCAAGATCTGATGTCATTAATGAAGTGCTTCATTAATGAAATTTTCATTATACTATTATTTACCACTCTAATAATCGCTCATGTGGGGTTAGATTATGTGTCGAGAAAATCCTTGATCACTATCTTAATCAAATGTAGTGAATGGTGCTTCAAGATGGAAGGAGTTTTCATGAGGTATCAAAAATCACAGAATTGTTATGAGAAGAGTTTTCACCGAATGAGTACAGTCGGTGTTTGCTGAAGACATGTTTTTAAGGTGGAATAATTTCCCTGTGTTTGCCAAATTTTTTGTCCTGAAAAATGCAGAGAAACATGGAGCCAAAGATATGGATTGTGTACTATGTTTGAGAAGGGTATGTGGCCACATACATGGAAGTGGGAACGGTACATGGGTGCGGTTCATGAAACGAGAAATAGTTTATGGTGGAAGTTGGTGCTGAACTCAGACAAATTATCGATGATAAAGGATATTGAACAAGTATGAGAAAACGATGTATGCAGACAGCGTATGAAAAAATGGTTCGTATGAAGGCATGTGGTTCGTAGTGGTAGGAGGATCGGTATGCAGTGAATTCTATACCGAATTAATGATTTGGTAAATCATGGATTAGTAGATATTGCAGATGGCTTTGCCTATATAAGAATCACTAATCCCACTGATTATAAGTGATACCGAATATCATTGGTGAATATATTTTTCTCTGGGATTTCGGAAAAGTCCGAACGAAGTTCACAAGGAATAATTCGGTGAATGTTGAAGTGGTTTGCGCAGAAGAAATTCCATCGATGGTTTTTGTGGAGAAATGTAACCCACATAGGACATGGTACGCGGAGAAAAAAGGGAATGGTCTGAAGGTGGTTTATGAAGGAAATCCGCGAAAAAATAACAGTTCGTGAACAGGGGTGATTCACAGAGGAGGTTTGCGTATTCGGTATTCAGAGCCAGTGCATGATAGTGAAGGTAGAGGCAGCCCGAAGACAAATAGAGGTCAGAGGAAGTGGAATCAGTACATGAAAGAGGTGTTCCGCGTAACAAACCAAGTACTCAATATGTGGGAGAATAAATTGTGTTTCAATTTACACAAGTAGCCTTGCGAAAGACTTAATTCAATTTGCGAAATTATTTCCCGGTATCTAGTAGTACTTGGGAAGGTGGACTTCATCTATAGCTGAAAAACGGACTTCAACAGAGCATCTACCTAAACATGAGGTTGTAGTATTCATGCAATTGAAGGGACCCACATGTCCATAAACTGTGATTGACCTACAAATCTATAATTTTTTTGTGGATTCCTTTTTAAGAGTAGTGAGCGCAAGAAGAGGAAGATGGTGACACTTACCACCAACAGTGATCTAGAGAAAGAGGCATGGGGAGTGACCCTTGGGAATGCAATGAGTAAATCCTAAACCTTGTAAAGGCAGTGAGCCTGAGAATAGAAGATCTAGCCTAAACATTGTACTCATTATTGACCATGAGCCTTATTGAATTTGGTACATCAACACATCCATGTTGTATGATCCATAGATGTATCCTATTGAGGGTGAACCAAGTAAAAATCACAATGTCATGTGCATGATTTCATATCTGTTCATTTATTTCAATGGGAGGAATATAGAATTGGGTTTAGTTTAACAAAAAAACAAGATCCAAAGAGGAAAAGGTGTAAATATGTCATACCCTGATTCACCCCCCTCTCAGGGTACTCTACCTAGTGGACCTAACATACCCTAATATGAAATGTAAAATAGAAATAAATATAAAGTATTTTACTTTTATATGGATTAATATATGATTACCAAAAATTTCAAACCATATTTCCTAAATGATTACATGAAAAGTGAGATTACTATTTGGACCCTAGAAAAAATAATCAATTAATTATGGAATTCATAATGAACATCCCATGAACATGATAAAATATTAATTATAGAAAAGAAAAATGTAATAATGAAACCTTGATGATGAAGGTATGAGAACATAAAATTTGGAACTCATCAATCAATTAAATTTCTATTGATTTTTCAGTTTAAGAAATCCTCTACAATTCTTCAAAACATTAAACCTGAAAAAATTAATATTAGTGTACATTTATTTCCCTATCAAAAAAAATGTGTATTTAAAATTTCATATATACAAGACACATGTTCCGTATTTCACAGGTTAAAAAAATTTTATTCCATATTTCATATATTCAGAATAAAAATTACATATTCCATATTTTACACATTCCAAAAAAAAATAATGAACATTCCAAATATTGATAATAAAAAATGAATAATTTTTATTAGAAAGAGAACACATGTTTCATATAATCATAATATCCATAATACATATGTAATATTAGAAACAAAATGAATACCAGGAAAGCTGGGCCAGAGAAGAAACAAAATGAAAATCGCATATTTTAAATGGAATTCATAACACATATATTAAAATTTTAAGTCAAAAAAAATGCATATTGAATTAATGAATGTTTCAATCATCCCCATATATTATACTAGGAAGAATAAAATAATGACTCATACACATCCAATACTGAACATGCATTACTAATGAAAACTACAAGAAAGTGTGATTAAAACCAAAACAGAACCTACAATACAAATGAGAATTTTCTTACCAAAATGTAACTTACATTAAATTATGGATCTTATACAGTGGTTACTGCTACATTTTCCTATTAATATTTACATGAACTAATTTATGCATGTCCTAGATGGTCAATCTAATGAAACCCCTCTACTTTTAAAATGCGAAGACACAATTAATGGAGGAGATACACTATTCATGTGAGTATAGAGTCCATGGAGCTAAGAAAATAAATAAAACATTATAAGGCATCACAAATAAGAAATTAAAATAAGTAGTATAATTTCATTATAAGATATATTATTATTTGTAATCATCGACACATGGAAATGTGGTGAAACATCAATAGTGATGATGGGGAAATTAAGGAAAAAATTTATGAAACAAGGGAAATACAATTTTAGAATGAAGAGAAATATGTTAAAGTAGAAAATAGATTCATGGATCTAAGAGAGGAGGAGGTTAAATGTATAAGAAGTGTTATATAAACACATGTGGATATCTATATAAAATAACAATAATGAAAATAGATAAAACAAATATGAAAGATAAAGGTAAAATGAGGCCCTTGTTGCATGAAAAATATGAATAATGATAAAAAAGTGTCAAAACATTTAAATAAATATAGTATCCAACATGGGGGGTGTAGTTTGGGAGTGAGGAGGGGGTGAAGGTTGGAAGGGAGGGGTGCATGTATGGGGGGTGGTGCAGGTTGGGAGGGAGGGGTGAATGTATGGATGAGGGGCACGTTGGGAGGGGGCTAAATTTTTGGAGGGATGGGGTGGGGGTTGTAGGTTGGGAGGGGGAGTGGAGGGGGAGTGCAGGTTTGGAGGGGTATTGGTTGGGAGGTGGGGATGCATGATGGGAGTGAGGGGGTGATGGTTGGAATGGAGGGTGTGTGCGTTTTGGGATGGGTAAGGGGTGTGCAGGTTGGGAGGGGGATTGGTTATGATATAGGGGTGGTGGTTGGGTGGGAGGGGTGTGCAGGTAGGGAGGGGGCTAAATTTTTAGAGGGTGGGTGGGGGGATTCATGTTGGGAGGGGTAGGAGTGTGAAGGTTGGGAGGGGTATTCATGTTGGGAGTGAGGGGGCAGGTTGGGAGGGGGGAAACAAGTTGGGAGGGGGTGCAGGTTGGGAGGGAACATTAATATATCTAAAAACTCATGCATTATCACATATGTGGCTTTTTATTAAAGGGACCACCTACCTCCATCAAGGAGTTACCACCATCTCCAAGCTCTATCCATCAATGTTGAAGCTTTTCCATGCCCCATCTAGTCATGTACCTACACTAGAGGTCATACCTTTCATCACATGACATAAATAATTATTTATAAAAAATTGTATTTATTTATTTAATTTAAAAATATGTGGAATAATCACCAAAAAACTCACAAAGTACCATTACACCGCCAATACCTTGGCCGACCACACCAGAGGGTTCACAACACACCACAACACCAAGCTGAGAAAAATCACTAAAAAACACTCAATCATTCACTGAATTTGGTTAATTTAAGCCAAAATTATTAAAAAAATCACAATTATGACATACCTCACCAAAACGGACAGTGTAGGTACGAAGAAGTCATCCTTGTATGACTTCTAAGTTGGGTGTATGAAACCCCATCCATTTTGGTCAATTCTATCATGCTCTAGTGGAATTGAAATCAAATACCTAAATAAAACATAATAAAATGAGAGGGCAGTGAATGAGGATTAAAACACAGTAGACTAATAGAAAAAAAATACCCGAGATCACTACCAAAACACCCCAACCAACCATCATTTCTCAAGTTCTTCCTAAAACCCCTAAGTCACCTCCTAGTCCATTAACCCCACCCAAAAATATTCCTTTAAGGATTCAAAATTATAAAAATATTCTTTTGACTTTATGTTCTCAAAACAAACCATCTAAATAATGGAAAATTAAAATTCCATTGAGAATTTTACAACTAGTAATTATTCAGGTCATTACACTCATGGTAGTTCAATTCACCAATGGTATCTCAGCCCATTCATGTAGTTGATCAAGATTCTTTGTGATGTGTTAAATAAATTAACCTCACATGGAATTTTAGCACCAACTACTATAGTGTAAAAATGGAACAGGAATTATATGAATAAGACTAGGTAAACTGAACCATATGGTTATAACTAAGCTACATCACAAATACCTTTACATAGAAGTAGTATATCCTCCTCACCCAATTATCCTATGCATCACTAAGGATTATAATGTAAGATTTATGTAAATTTATGTGAAAATTTATAAAGAAATTTTTAGACGTGAACAATTATATGTATGTCTATTATTTTGTGTTTAAAAACCCCCAAAATCTTATCTATGCATCCTTATTTTTCATTATGATGTGTCAATTAACTCTATTGTGAAAGACCCTATATTCATTCCACACCTACTTCCCTTACACACATAGGGTTATACCCTTACAAGAATTCATTAGCTTAAATCTCACCGTTATGAAGACCAATAAAAACCCTTACGAAACTCCCTACAAATACCTTTACATGGTGATGAAGATTCTTAATTTACATGATTTGTGAAATGAGAACTCAAAAAAGTGAACAAATAATAACATTAACAATATTAAAACAAATCCATAACATTTACTATTTATATGAACTATATATAAAT
This sequence comes from Viscum album, assembly GCA_963277665.1. Taxonomy (NCBI): domain Eukaryota; kingdom Viridiplantae; phylum Streptophyta; class Magnoliopsida; order Santalales; family Viscaceae; genus Viscum; species Viscum album. The sequence goes on along the minus strand of OY728138.1, from coordinate 1,463,973,077 downwards.
TAATCTTTCTCATCCATACAAGAATTCAATTAATGTTCATAAAATACATATATAAGTCTCCATATTAAGTCAAAAATGGAGGGGATTAATATCCCCACCATCACCAACATCCTTGTCCCCATGTCAATGAGCATCATCATAATCATCATCATCATCAATAACATTGTTAGCAACCTCATCACCAACAGCAGCATCGGAAACATCCTCACTACCAATAGGTCGATCGTCACCACCTCCATCCCCACTGTGACCCTTATTGGCATCACCTGACGCATCATTTAAAGAGATCATTGATTCCATATATGATTAAAAAGTAGGAAAAATCTCTTATATAAGTTACTGAATCAAAACATCCATAGATTTCATGAAATGCTTAGTCATTAGCTTACTTATTTCACGCTCCTCTAAAGCTATTTTCTTTCCCTCGGCTGCTTTAGCATGAACAATTTTCAGATATGAGGTATAAGAGGCTTGAGAGGAGTCCTATGACAACCAATACCTATAAGGGATTATGTTTTTACTTAGTCAACATCGTAATCTCCCTGGTTACTCCTCACCTAATACCTGACTTAAATGATCATGTGGCCTGAATTTGTCATCTTCCTTACCATTGGGGGAATCCAAGGAAGACTGTTGAAATTATAAAGATATTAAACTATTAATTTAGTATAAATATTTAAAATATGAATAAAAAACCATACATTTTTATCTTTTGTCTGTGCATTTACTACACTTCAATCATTATGCTTTCTACTGGAGCAAAATAATTTGTCACGAGGTACATGACCATTGATGCCCAATACGTATTGCTGCAAATGAGAAATTCACAAATCTAGATTTGAACCGTATATGAGAAATGCACAAATCTATCCTAGGACTATTCAATAATATTTTCAGTAGAACATCATGTATAACATCAAAATACCCAGTCAAAGTACCTGGCTCTTTTCATGATCTGTCATTATAGTGCACCCCAATGTGTGCAGATATGTCATTGATACCTTATTCTTTATGTTTTTCTCTGATACTTCCAAAAAAATTATCATACATGTAATAAGAATTAAATTTTCTATGTGAACCATTAAAGATTGATATTACCTTAAACTCATCAGTCTTCCAATGTGTATTCATTTTTTTATATTGAATTTTTGGATAGTCTGGAAATCTGGGTACCCCCTCTAAGTCAGTACCAAACCTACTCTTCCAACCAATATACAACTCATACTTGTATGGGTGCCAAAACACACCCACATCCACCAACCATTCATTCTTATAAACTTCTCCATCGGGAAAGTTAAATCGAATCTATAATTAACATGTTATTTTATTTAAATATAATAATAATATATATATGAATTTATAAAATTTTCTTACCCATATTTTCTCCCATGATTTTTTTTGATCTCTTTACTGATACGTCTCCCTGACATCGGAACCACTGGAATGATATCATCATACTTGTACAATGTGGCCATGAAAATTCTATATTGTGTTGCATTTGGAACTAAAATCTAATGTTTTTTATTGTAATCCACCATTAGTTATGTTAGGTGATTCTTAACATCCTTCATTTGAGTGAAGACACATCACCTTGTAGAAGATCCCACAGAATTAGAAAAGGGGGGGAGCAATAATTAAGTCACAATACGATATGAAAAAAATAATGTTTTATAATTTTAAATAGTTATAATAAAAAAAATTGAAGGCTTCTCAATAGACCGCGATGGATCTGTGGGTAGTCCTTACTTATCAGCCTCTCTAGGAAGTGTCTATTCCATTACATGAAATGGGTGGCCTATATGCACTGGAGTCAAAGTTAATGGAACTGACTCCTTAAGTGATGGTTGTAAGGTATTAATTGGAGGTAGTGTAGACATGGTAGTATATGGGTAGTATGATTGGGGATACATCATCGGATATGGATATGGTAAAGGTGGAAACATCTGGGGAGGCAGTGTAGTCATTGTATGGGAAGAAGAGGCAAAATGAGATGATGGAGGCATCAATGGGATCATCCCTAAAGGCAACTAAGACATGGCATGTGAATAATAGGGTACCTAAGATGATGATGGAGGCATGGATAAGAACATCCTTGAAGACTCAAGAGGAGGATGGAAAAGTGTGGTAGAAGGGGTGTCCGATGGTGGGTCAATGTGGAAATGGGTATGATGAGTGATCCTTATAGTTCTAGGAGCATCCCCACCCATACCCATGCTGATATGATTAGGAGTCAAATTCGGTGGAATAGAATGCACCTAATAATTTTGTTAAATAATATTAACATGAAATTACATGTAATGCAGAAGAAAAAAATTAAAATTATTGTTCTCACTGATGGAAGTGAAGGAGGAAACATATGCTCATGACCTGATCAATCGGGATCAAATAATTGCTTCATCTAACCTTCTGTATTATTTGTAATAATATACATAAGAATGAAATGTAATTTTTTTAGAAATAGTTTTCAAAAATCATGCATACATATTACATCTATCCGCAATTCATGAGAGGAACCAACTTGACTTCTTTTAATTACTAATTGTATAAATTATTACAGGGAATTGACAACCATAGTTTTTATTGTTACATTACCAAGTTATGCATTTTCTAAAAACAAGATTTAAACCAAATTTTGTACATTTAAATAAGTCTTATTTAATGAAAAGACGCCAAAAAATTACAAAAAACAAACATATCATTCCAAACTGAAATATAACTAAAGTAATTACTATAATACTTACTTGAGAATCTCAGGACAATGTAAACTAAATGAATAGTGAACATATATAGTTGCTTCTATATGTTACCTACCATTACCTTAGGTTCAACATCAACTCTCACAATGGGACTATTTGATTCATCAAATGAAATATTTTGGGAAACACCAATTGGGGTGTCAATGGTGGAAATTTCCACACCAGCATCATGAAAACTATTTCATGGGATTATGTCATTAATGACACCATAATCAGGTCTCAGATGATCTTTCACATAAAACACTTTTTTATCCATTGATTCCAAAATGTATTGTTCATCAGTATGCATGAATCGACTCATATCAATAACTTTGAATCCACAATCATCAATAAATGTACCATGCCATCTCAATGAATCAAACCATTTACTTTTCATCATAGTGACACTACCTTGAGATTAGTAATCTAATAACAATAGTTTCTCAACAAGTATATAATAATACACATCTTCATATCGAGGTCCACTATCTGATACACTGGCATAAAAATCGATTGTCGCAGTTAACATAACACCATCATGTTGTATTTTATTTTCACCACTCAATCTATTTTAACAAATTTATACCCATTTATTATTAAATATTTTCATTCACGAACCAAAGAATTAGGACCAAATGGAAAAGCTCTTGATTCTTGAGAAACAGAGTAAACATGTAAACTCAACACTTTATATATATATATATATATATGAATACTACAATAAAATTTATATCTATTATTTGAGCTAATTAAAATAATTCTAATACCTTTGATTTTAACCAAACAGGAAACTCTAGGCTATGCAAATCCTCTCTCCTTCTCAAAGGTAAAGATCGATGTACACAACTTATACTTTTTATATGCTCACTACATAAAATGATAATAAAAGTGTAAGATATATGTGAAATTTCATAATATGAGGTAACATATAAATATCCAAATTACTTACTTGATATATTCATTGAACAAACAATAGTTAAACAAGACTATGTGATGTGTCATATCCCGCTCTTCAAGGATCAATGTAGCCAATGTATAGGACCCAACAATTCCTCCAGTTTGGGGAAGAGATGGAAATGAGGGATCAGTTTCCCCATACTAGTCATCTTCATTTCTCATTGGTTGTTTATGTATTGAGGTCACATAAAACAAATACATTGAATAAAAATCCATACATTCGTGAGCTAGATAACCCCTAATAATCGAACCTTTTGGATAATTCCTGTTTTGAATATATGATTTCATTGTGAAAATATTTCTTTCCGTATGATACATCCATGAAACAGCAACTGGTCCCCTAAGAAGTGTTTTAGTTGGAAGATGAACTGTTAAATGCAACTTGCAAGTGAAAGAAGGATGGAGGAATTTTTTTCCATCTCACATAAAATTAATGGTGCCTCCTACTTCATTTTTATGAAGAATGAATTGGATAAAATTTTATCACAAAGGTCTCTAAAAATTGAAACAAAATAATCACTATCACCTTCACATTATTGGATAGAAAATTCCAAATGGGTATTGGAATCAATCCATGAATAAGGATGTGATAATCTTGAGTTTTTAGAGATTTGTTTTTACATATTCTTTGTTAAATCATTTAAATATGTTGCTAGAATATCCATAAAGAACCTTTATATTCTCAAATAATTCCAGAAATTGATCTTTCTATGACGGTGTCATCATATAAGAAGCACAGGTAACTTTCAATTTTTTTCACTGATACACACAGAATGTAGTTCTGGTCGAATACCCAAATCCAACAAGTCCTAACAAGATCAGAAGTCATCTTTGGTCTTCCACTTGTTATTAAAAATAATTTCAAGAAACATTTCACACATATTTTTCTCAATATGAATTACGTCTAAACAATGATGTAACAAATTGGTAGACCAATATGGTAACTAAAAAAAATACTTCTCTTTTTCCAATTTTTAGTGGCTTCAGTGTCATCATTCTTCATATTTTTAGATTTCAACTGAACTTTCCCTAATGAAAACCAAAAATATTTTATTAAATTTAGCTCATAACTTCCTGACATACGTTGAGGTGGTTGTTCAGTCTCAATGGTATTGTCAAGCCTCCGATGATTCATCATGTATTAGTGATTCATTGGAAAGAATCGCCGATTCCCCATGAAACTAAAATTATGACGATATTTAATCCTTCTCGATCATGTATTCTTCATACCAATGGGACATGATATTTTTACCTTAGTTATCCACCCAGACATCATTTCATAAGAAGGGAAATCATTTATGGTCTATAGATTGGAAGAAAAAATCTGAAAAGTATTATTTTAAGATGTATCGAATGTCCTCACACCCAAATACCAAAGTTGTTTCAATGCTCTTATTAAAGGCTAAAAGTAGACATCATTATCATTACTGGGATCAGAAGTTCTAGATATTAGTATAATCATGAAAGTGAAAGGTTTTTTCATGCACAACTATAGAGGAAGATTATAAACATGAATAAAAACTAGCCACGTGTTGTGATCAGTAAGCATCTGACCAAATAGATTAAAACCATCAAAGGATAGACCCAACCGAACATTATGCACCTCAGCTAAAAAGTCAAGATGTTGTGAATCAAATGTTCACCATGTTAATCCATCTTCAAGATTATCTAACTCATCATTACCTTCAATTCCCTCAGCATCATTCTATCTCACATTGGCTAATTTTTATATAGACATGAATAGATTTTGAAGTCTAAGAATCATTGGAATGTTCCACATGACTTCTTGTGCCACATGAGATGGTGTTCCATCTATATTTCTATTCCATCAAGATGTAACACATTCTTTAGAGTCATTATGGTCAGCTGTTTCCTCCCAAAATAAACTACAATATTTTGGACAAGAATGTATTGTATTAGTTTAAAATCCAAGATGCTTAATTAGCTTCCATGCCTTGTAATGATTTAAGAGAATATTAGCACCATTATGAAGAAATTCCTTTAAAATATTAATAATATAATCAAAGGAGTTAATAGAAATTATATACATGGTTTTCCCATGATATAACCACATTAAAAATTCTAACTTGGTCATTTTAGTAAATTCCTGATATACTGGAATTTTGGGGTCATCCAATAAATTTTTCACTCTCTAATCATCATCTTCAGTATTTTCCTCATGTTCAATGATATCATTGTCTTCTTACACTATAATACTATCTCTCTTGGGATGATTCATAAATGGAAACCGATCAAATATCAAATTCATCATGCCACTTCTTTCATTTTTTTCATCAATAGTAGAACATTGACTTGTCTCTCTATGGTGATACCAAACATAATAGTTTGTTTGAAATCCAAATTTCATTATATGGTAGATAAATTTTTTCCTTCTAAACCATGGTCTTACAAATTATTTTTAGCATGGAAACTTTATACACCCTATATCTGAAGCATTATTAAACGAAAAATCTAAAAAAATCTCCAAATTATTTTTAAATGTGGTTGAAATCCTATCAATACGATACTTCCAACTTATATCTATTATATAATAAGAAAAAAACTATCTTTCAATCAACAATGTAAACCATAATTAAAAAAGGGATATGTACTATAGAAAATAAAACTATTTTAACCTAAAAACACAATAGTTAATTCACATTTTTATTTCAAGTGCCTTATTTTTTATAACCAATTTCAACCCTTTTAGTATCATAGATTAGATTTTTACCTCTTTCATATAAAGGGATCATCAATAAGGTAAACCATAATGGGCCAAGAAATATTTCATGTCTATACTATAGTGGTATTTGTCATTATAGTTGAACTGAGGGACAGATAAAAAAATTTGTCCTCCCTTAGGTGTAACATAAAAAAATCAACATTCAACATTAAAACACACCCTTAAACATGGGGTATTTAATTTTAAAAGAAAGGGAGAGATAAAAACATTCACCCATCATCAAAAATATTTTAAATGAGACCCATATTCATTTAATATAATGTTTTCCATGGGTAAAAATTTAATTCAGAGAGGGAAAAGAAATATAAAGAAAACTAATTCATCTCTAAAAATGAAAATCATTTTGATAATCTACATAAAACAATCATGGTTATAAAATATTGGTATAAATATTATAGAAGATTAATTTAATAAACTAAATCACTATATGAGTTTTTTTTAAATAAATTACCTACAAACACCTATTGCATAAAAAGCGGCACAAGTCACTATAAGACTTTTAAAAAGGAAAAGGTCATTTTGGTAAAATGAGTGAATTTATAATCAATTGAAAAATAAAATAGACATTACTAGATTAATATAAAACACTAACTTTTATATACACCATTATTAGGGTTCTCCTAAGAAATTAAAATGAGGGAAATTGAAGTGAAATGTATAGGGGAATCTCCCCTGGGATTTAGGTAATGTCTTCTGTATCAAATGTCATCGATTAATGTTTTGGATTATTTTAGTGTACCCTCATTTGAATTGACTGATGATTTAACTGGATTAGACTTCATCTATTTGGTTGTAATAACTCCATTTTAAGATTTGGGTTATAATAATACCATTCTTCTAAATATCAATGATGGTTCCTTGAGTTTAGACTGGAATAATGGATTTGGAAGAATAGAAAGGCTCACCCCTTTGTATTTTGTATGACTTTTATTTAGATAGAATGATATATTGAACCATCTGTGTTATCTCAGATTATTATTCCCTTGATTTCCTTGGTTTTTTACATTGTTAACATTTATTATTTAACATGTACCATGACTATAGACTAGCCAGTGATGGAAAAAGTAGATACAAAATGAAGTTGTGTGTCATTGTAGAGACTGGGCATCAGTAGTATTTTTATTTCACTTTTACTTAAATTATAAATTTTTCAAATATTAATAAGATAATAAATAATTGATTATTAAATCTCATCTCAATGAAAAAAAATATTAATTTTAGGGAGTCCATTTTTGGGGTCTTACCGAGTTATAATAAAACCTTGCACTTTCTACTATGGAACTTGGGAACCAGAGCTGTTATCATTATTATTGTATATTTATATTTGGGAGAGCACCTCATCTTTTTTATTACATGGTTTCTAGGAATAAGCATGTGTGTTGGGTCCAGGTTGATACTCAAGACCATTTTTCTTGGTTTTCATAGTTTTATCTTCTAGAATTATTGTTATATTATGACTACCTAAATGTATTTCACAAAATTAATTTTTTATTACGTGGATTATTTTCATTATTATTGAAACATTTCATTCTGTCATTAAATGTCTTATTTAAATTTTTTATATTATAATGTTTATTTCTACTATTTTATTTTTCAAATATGTGGGTATAGTCTCCCCAACATACTAATTTAGAACCTCATTGTTAGTCAGAATAATCCATCATATTGGGAGGCATTCTTAGGGTACTATATATACCAATGGTCCAAGAACAGATTAGTGGTATGTGTTGGTAGGACCTATTAAAATGTTATTAGATGTTTTTTTAGTATTCCTATTTTGGAAAGGTACATAATATAATAATAATATGTCGAGACATGGTATGGATATTTTCCGTGGGACTAGCTATCCCATGTAGGAGGAAAGTCCCTGTTATCTAGGACTAAATTTCTATTTATACTGTTCGATTATATAATTTGTCTAATTTAACCATAGGTGATACACTTTATTATGAGGTGAAGTATTGATTAGATTCATCTCATGGAATAGTATGACATGAGGGGGTCTGTTCAATAATCTTATCTAGCATTCTTGTGCATAATGAAATTTTTTTATTTACGTGAAATATGACATGAGTCAGTTATTTCAAGTGTTTGAGAAAATTTATATTTTTTCAATATAAGTGTATGTTTTATATTACATATCCAATACCATAAATTATGAAATACATGTTCTATGACTACTTGGAGAGATTATCAAAAGGATATAACTAGACAAAATGCCAATTATTACATAAATAATGTTTTCCAAAATAACATGTAATTGAAATCTTATTTAACCAAGGCATAGCTATTGAATTTTGGGTAAAATTAAATGGTTAAAGTATGTTATTATTTTCCTTAACATTATTATTATTATGAACCATATAAAATAAAATTCAAAGTATAACATAATGATTTTTTTATCTATAATATTTACTTGAAACTTCATTTATCTAATCCCTAATTGTTGAATCTTTGGGATAATATTAAATTTTAAAGTGTAATGAAAATAATAGTAAATTATATATATATGTATATGGTACATGGTGGGTGGTATATATGGACCCTATGTTTGGGTGGTTGGGGATATTGTGAGTGCCAAAGTTATGTGGTATCCCTGTGATGAGGAGGCTCTAAAACAATAGTGAATTTTGATGTAGGTCACAGTGTGAGTGAGATTGTTTTCAGATGTGTAGTGATTACTATTGAAACAGTTGGTTTATTCTTGACCTAAGACTTGGTAGGTCAAAATTAATTTCAATGGGTGGTTGAAACATAAAATTAATTATTTGGAATGTTAAATTCCATTTTACCTTGAGATGGAGATGATTGAAACCCATAATTATAATCAATATTAGGCATAATGTGTGCAGTAGGTTTGTGAGACTAGTTACCTTATTTAGCATGACTCCATGATTGGAATTTAGTGAATTTTGAAATTTGAGGGCTACCCATCATACTGGTTGGACATTTTTAGGAACATTGAGGTGTGTGAGGAATAAGTAAAAAACTTCATTTTATGATATCAATTCACAAAAATTTGACAATTTATTTCTAATAGGTGTGTTAGGTGACTTGGGTTCTCTGAGGTAAGTACTTATATGCTAGTTATTTCATCCTTATGGATTGTTTTGGTAAGGTAAGCATCATTCAGATTCCTAACCTATGTGACATTGGTACATGTCAGGTAGAATAACTATATTCATGGTGGATAGAATGACTAGTTCCCGTGGTTAATAACTCTCGTGGAGGAGTTTGGGTTCAGGCATATAGAGATACCTATTGATCTTGATATGAATACACTCTTTCAGTTCATGTTTCAATAAAATTTATAGTCTTTAATGGAAAAGTGATTATGTGCATGGCCCTATAAACTAAGGATATGCTTTTACAATAGTGGGGAGACTATGAATGAACTCTAATTTAATTATTAAATGATGATATAATTATGAGTTTTCATTTACATGGTTTAACATGGTGAGACGCCTATGGTTTCATGAAATAGAATGGGCGCTCTATGCTTGGTGATATTGGAATATATAATAGAAGTGTATAGTTTTTGGGATGTGTGGGGATAATATAGATTAAATATTGGTCATTGGATCTTGGATATAGTCTTCATGATAAGATTATGCATGAGCGTGTATTTGCTGAGTTTTGATGTAATCTTAGAGCCACCCATGTGTGGAGATACAATATATTGTTTCACTTGTGGAGTAGGCTTACACTACATCATGAAAACTAGAACATGGATCTAGATTGATCTTGAATCAACCTGAACAATAAATATTTCAAGGGTTTTATTGGTGTTGTTGAAGGTATGGACCCAAATATTTTTCTTTATAGTATAATAAATCCATTATAGTTAAAAGGAAAGAACCACAAGGGATTTTTAGTGATCAATTAGGGGGGGACTCAATAAAATATATATGTTACCATAATATTTCCAAATATAACCACCCAATATAGATTTGAACATTTAGAGGAAGTGTGTGGTATATATATATAATAATCTCAAAAAAATTATGTATTCATGACCATACTCTGAGGATAAATTTTTTAATTTATGATTGGGAATATTATTCTAAAGAAAACTCTAAATATGTTATGAAAAAATAAATACTATAAGAAGGTAAATGAGACACCTTAAGAAAATGAAGAGAAATCAAAGAAAACATGCTTGATTATTTTTCCTAATCAACTATCCCATGATAAATAAATGTATAAAAATAAATATCATGATAAATTTAAAGTAAAATAAGTTCCTTTACATTATAAGGCTATAAGTAGTTAGTATGCATCACTAAATGGGGGACTGAAAATCAAAAAGTGTAAAATGTGTGAGAAAACTATGCGTGGAACAAAATATTTCCAAACTATCCTACTAACCAAATAATAATCTATGAAAAGGATGTTTTAATAACAATGTGAGGAAGTATAATTTACATATAAGGTGAATTCTTATTTATTAAATAAACAATGAAAAGGTGAAATTGTATAGTCAATTTGTTGAGGCTGTTGATATAATAATAAGTGATTAGTTTGGAAAGAACAAAAGAAAAAGGAGAATAAATTCCAAAACTAGATGCAATGAATCGGTCGGGGATGTTGCAGGAGGAGAGGGAGTCTAGAGGGGGAGGGGGGATGTCACTAGAGGCGAGGAAGCCAAGAGGGGTTGGGGGCAAGGAGGTGGAGGTTGGGACATTGAGGTGGAGGTGGAGGCCAGGAGGTTGATGTTGGGAGTGGAGGCAAAGCTAAGAGTCAAAGATCGGGGAGGGGAGGAGATTTTCTAGAAGTGGAAGTTGGATTGCCAGGAGGCAGAGGTTAGAGAGGGGAGGAGAGGGCTGGGAGGTGGAGCTCGGATGTCCAGGAGGTGGTAGTTGGGGAGGTGAGGGTTCAAGGGAGGGGAGCCTGATGGAAAATATGAGTCATGAGGATAAGACCGGTGGAATTTTTATATGGTGGCATTTAATACCCACAATTTTAATAAAAAAGTGGGTATATACCTGAAAAAAAATATACCCACAGTTTTTCCAAACTGTGGATATAGATGTGGGGGGATAGACCCATTTTCCAGTAGTGTACACACATGTCATATGAATACATGTAAGTGGTAATAAATTGGTGGTCATACCCATGTGACTTGGTTGAGTGTAATTAGTTAAATTAGTGGGAATACTCATTTGGTTTGTTAAAATTATTTAACTGGTTAATTACACAATAATGGAAATGTTAGTGGGTAAACTCATGTTATATATATATATATCTATAATTTGAATTGTAACAATGAGTGTGTATACTGCTTGGTTGATTTGGTTATGAATTAGGATACGTGAGTGCGTATCGTCAAGAGATTTTTTTGGTTATGAAGTGATAATAATGAGTGGGTATACTCATTTAATGAATGGAATGTAATTGGTTATATATTATTGGGTAGACAAATATGGTGATGAATGTTAAATGATATTAAATGGTCGAATTATTTTATAGATTCCATGGGAATATCTCAACAGATCTTGAATGTGGTAGTTGATGCCTTTGGTTGAGCATGATCCTTGGGTCTTGATTTCATGGGATGCCTTTAGACATTCAATGTCTTGGATCTGGATTGCTTGGACTCTCATTGTACATTAATGGTATGACATTCTCCTAAGACTCCAAAAAATTCCTAACCAAGTCTCCAACAATATTCTCATGGGACTCGATGATGATTCATTGGTCCTCAACACATTGGATTCGGACCTTCGTGTTATGAATATTTGAAATATAGCACGATCATGATATATATGATATTTTTGGTTATATGGATTGTCCATAGTAAATTGTTCCATGTGTAATTATATGGCTCATCTGTGAATGTTCTGTCTCTTTGGGTTGGATGATAATCCATGATTGATATAGCATGTGGGGTATACAGAGAGGCCATGGTGGTTTGATGTGTTGGATGAATAGTAAGGTTGTATTGTTTATTTATGCATCATTTGTAGCTTCCTTGTTATAGGATATTGACTATTTTATGAAAGGATCCTTGAGAGGATATTTTAGTATCACTGTGTTATCAGTTTACATGACATTGGCATCTTCACAATCATTTACTTCTTAACTATTTACCTACACACGGTTGTATTGTTATATTGTAAATATTGGATCAGGCTAGACACCTTGGGTGAAAAAATACTAATATTTTATCTCACACCCTACTTGGGTACCATTGGTACTTGATTAGACATTCTTAATGCAAGTATATGGACCTTGTTGGCTTTTTTTAATTGTACCTCAGGAGTCCGGAGCACAGGACTAAGCTAGAGCTTAGGATGCCCATGGGGATCACTTTAGGATTTTTATTTCTTTTCTTCACTTGAGTCTTATATTCTAAAGAATTTACTATGTTTAATTTTTTATATTAGGTATCATGACATGTCTTCCATTCTTTTTATAAGTTTTCATTGCCCATATTTAATATTCATTTTATATTTCATCTATCTTTTGATGCTTTGTCTTTTGCTTAATAATGTATCTATTGTTGATTTATTTTTACTATATATCACAACTATGTAACTCTGAGTATGAGGGTATAGTCTCCCTATTGATCCACCTTTATATTATCACTACTATTTAGCAGCCTCTGGCATATGGGGAGACGTGCTTGAGGCTATGTGGCGACCAGTCCGGTTACCGGTTTAGTGGTCAGTCAGACGAGGATGTTATAAAGTGGTATCAGAGGAGTTTTTCTACCTATTCCTTACTATTTTGGGCTAGTATAAAGGATACTAAAATTTGTTTAGCACATGGTAGATATTTGTGCTTGTGATTGATCACCCCATATACAGGAAATGTCCAAGTGTCAAAGACTAGGAATTGTTTTTCATGTTGTTTGATATTATAGTTGATTATTATTTCACCTTGGGTGACTAGTTTATTTTCTATTGCCAATTTATTTATGGAATTTATTGTATTTTTTCCCTTTTCCTGGTTTGGAAAGGATGGAGGATTACATGCATCATAATAGGAACATAGAAATTAAAAAGCCATGAATATCCCATGCCATATAGTTGCATTAATAGGTTGCCTACTAATTTAGGTTGTGTGATTGGGTGTTATACCAAACATAGTTATACCAGTTTAGACAACATTAAGAATTTGTTCTTGCATAACATGTTTATAGGAGTATATGACATGTTTCCTATGCTTTTAGCATGCTTTACTGATATTCTATGAATTTGTATTAATGCTTATGATAACATGCTAGATATAATTTTATGTGTAAATGGTCGCATGGGGTAAATTTTATTGGTTGTGTTTAAAAAGTGAGATACATTCAGTTGTAATGTGTATGGTCACCTTATAATTGGGAAAATATAAACAGGGTATACTAATCATTATAAAATTTTCCTATAATTCAATTGTTAAGGAAAATTTATTTTGATTGAATTGGATCCAAATCCCACCTGTAATGTGTATGAAAACTTTATAGATTCGTATATGGCCACTCATATGACTAGACCATTATATACATGAGCATGTAATATTTTAAAATGTCCATGAATGTAAAGGGATATTCAATTTTCGATTTGAAATGGTTTGGTTAACTTTCAAAATGCTCAAATAGGCACAAGTAGCTCAGTCAGGGCATGTTTTTATGAGATAAACTGCTATTAGGTTTTTTAAAGAACCCAAGTTTGTTTAATGGGACACGAAGAGGTATCCTATTCGGTTAAATGATAATAAGATTCTAAATTTTCTATTTATGATGGAATGTCAATGAATGTTAAATGTGTAAGAGTAGGTTTTTTATAACTTGTCTGCTTTTCCCTTGGGACTTGGTTAAACAAAGTGCCTTGTTTTTTAAATGGTACTTGATGTTTTGTTTTAAATTCCTTAAAATGTTTAAAGGATGAAGTGGGTTAATGAAATGTATTTAAATGGAACCTAAAGTGGTGTCCCCTATTTAAACCCTCATGTAATGGTAGTCTAATATTTTCAATGGTATGCATTGGAATGAAGACGTGATCATTTATCTATAGTATGGTTCTTTATAGAAATGACTTAAATGAAAGGCGATCTTGAGGCTAGTGAAATTTATCTAATGTGACCTAGTGATGGGGTTGAAACGTATGCTTTAGAAGGGGATATAATGTTGTTGTTAGGACCCTTAATGCTTGAAATGCTTTGCTAATGTTGTGAGCCCTTTGACATTTGGTTTCGCTTAGGTGCTATTATCCATGGTAGAAATTTTATTTTTAAAAGGATGCCCTTTTTCTTATGGGTGGTCATTGTATATCGACCCATGAAATTGGAATGAACATCGAGGAATTCTCAATTCAATATCTTAGACATACCACGAGAATGTTTAGCTACTTAGGAGGTTGCGTGAACCACTATTTTCTTCATTAATAGATGACTCATCTTGCCACCATCAAAGTTAATGGTTGTATGAGATGATTTGATTTTGAGCTATTTTCTACATGATATCTGATTTTTTGAGTAAGTGATTGGATCAACTCTGGATTAGAGTGACCAAGGCATTAAAGTAACAAGTTCGTCCCACTGATCAGGAGGACTATTTGGGACTCGAGTGTTTTGACACAACATTCGGTTTGATTTTTTCATTCATGCCAAATGATTTGACATGGTGATCATGCTCCATGGAAAGTCACATGTTAATTTAAAGAGAATCCAATATAGCATGCTTGTGGGAAGCTAGTCTATTTATCCCTTATTTCAATGATAAGGCACTCCTAAGGTGGGGAGAATCATGGCAGTTCTGTTAAATGTTTTTTTCTGTGTAGAAGGAACATAGTTAAGGAATACCATTAAAATGGTTACTTTTTTTTCAAATTCCATTGAGGCTTGAAAGTTTTGTTTTGGTTCAGTGCTTTCTCGGTGGAATGATATTGATGAGGTTGGCTATGTATGAAATATTTGGAGACATAGTTGGTCTTGGAGGGACTTTGTTGGTCAATATTGAGTGATAACAGGACTCCTCGGGTGGTAAGGGATTGTGATCTATTACTGGAGATGTGTCGATAGAGTGAAGACAATATTCTTTCAATAAGTCAGAAAGTAATGGTTTGTTTACTCTTTTTCTTATAATCCATGGGATCCTCTTAGTGTTTTTTTTCTAGTGGTGAGAATGTCCCCAACCATGAAATTGTCCAGGATTCACTAAGAGAGTGTGGGTCTTAAACAATGTTACTGTTTTAAAAGCTGTTGGGCTTGAAAATTGATCTTTATCTGTGTTTTACAATTTATGCATGGTTCGTTGGAGCATTTGTTAGTTCAATGTGATTCTTAGGTTCCCGTGTCAGGACACTTTGGACAAACTTCTACACACCCATCATTACGTTTGACGTGACCACCAGGTGGATTCCATTCTGGGCTCATTCAAAGATTTTATATGGATGTTTTGGACTTGTGCCAACGTATCACTTGTAAGTGTGGGGTAAGTACTAGCTTGGTTATTTCCATGGACTCGAGCTTAATGAATCCAAGGTTACCCTAGATTGGTTTTTGAGCTCATAGATGATTTTAAAGGGAAATGATTTTCAGTGGGTTGGATTTCTATTAAACCTTTATTTATGTTGAGGTAATACAATTTTAAATAGCCTAGTAATGTCTTGATCTTGTAATGTCATCATAAGTCAGGTAAGGACTTCATTGTACATGATTTTGTCAACTGTTAGATTCCTTGGGGGAAGGCATTGCGGTTCATTTTGAAATATGCCAGGCATTTAAGCTGGGAAGCTATGAGATAGGTCAACCAGAGTGGCTCAATGTGTTATCCCACTAGCTTAATATATATGACTGGTGATGAAACCATTTTAAAAGAACATCACCAGTTTAATGGTAAGTATTGCTTATGAGTTGGCAGTGTCTTTCAAGGAAATCTTGCGGGGCTGGTTTTGTTGGTCGAATGAGATCCCACTATTCCCTTTTAGTGACATCTCTGACACAACCTCAGGTGTAATTAGGTCCTCCTAGTTAAATAAATCACATGAGAAGCATCACTAGAATTCTAAGGAAGTTTCCTTTTGGTAAATTCCAACTTTGGAAGAGTCGTGGTTTGGAATTGGTCGTTAAATATTAAGGCCCTTAGTGGAGAGAACCAACGATTTATTGTTTAAAGAGAGTATTACAAGATCATGTATCTTGTTAAGAAGGATCGTTTAAGAATAGATTTTTTGTTTCCATTGGAAATTAATCTTTGGCTTGAGTTTTTAAGGCTTAAATTCCTTAAGCTTGAGAAAACCTTAATCGTATATTTGGTGTTTGGAAATGGAATGCAACCATTCAAATGAGTCTTAACGACCGTTGTGTGTGGAGTGATATTTCTATTCTTCATGAAGGTTTCTTAGGGATGGTATGTTCTAAGGTGGGAAGATTTTAGAATCCTTTGTTTTAGAATGTGTGGTTTTCTGAGGGAATTTGAATTTTTTTGCAATTAATGGATGGGTTGTTTTACTAAGAGAGCTTTAAAATGAAATTATGAGAGTTGGAACACTCAAAGTGATGATTTTGGACTTCGGTGGAGGCCTGAGAATTTTACTAGGTGTATTAAAGAGTTTTGAGAGCACCAGACTGGGAAAGATAGGTTTTAAATGACTTGTAGAGGGTAAACAGTTTTTCTCGAACCATGCGGACCATAGTAGGAAATCGTGCGACTTATTATAGGTGGAAAGAAGTTTTCACATGGGTTGTGAATGTTGTTCTAAACCGTGTACCTAGATAGCACTGTTAGTGGCAATTAGCAGTACCTAAACACCACTCAATGCACATTTGGTGCACGGTTTCTAAACTATGTGGTGTGGTCCAAGTGACTCATAGAGGATACATGTTTGGCACATGGTTTTCCAAACTGTACAACCCAAACAATGCGTGATAACCTATTTTAAGAATTGAATTATATTAATTGAAATTCCAATAAAACAAAACTAAAATTGTACCTACCTATATTCTCTCCTAATAATTGTGACACACCCCCTAGGGGGATCCCCATTGGTCGCGCACTTAAACCCCCCTCCCAGATCCCTCTCCATCTTCCGATTCAATGTGGTTTCTTCATGGTTCTCATCTGATTCAAGGAGGTAAGTCCTTCACCCTCCTTCTACTCCTTCTCTTTGGATGATTTTGGTCTTCTCACTGTCTGACATGATTCGGTGAAAATGCTATTTTAGGTTGAGCTCGGATTTTGATTTATTCTTTTGATGTTAGTGAAAGCAATGATCTCCTTGGGTTGGATTTATGCATATTCTGACATCCATTGGAAAAGGAGAAGAGGATCAGTTCATTTTGGCTCACCTTCATCACTTCAAGGTGATTGTTTCTTCTTAAACATTGTTTCACATATATTAATTGAGGGTCTTTAGGTGTTTTGAGTCTCTAGAATGGATTTTAGGGAGTTTTGATCATCCTTGATGGTGTGAACACACATACATATATATGCATATATATATACATTCCTAATATATATACCCTCATGGAGAGTTTAATACATGCTTTCTATTAAATTATATATATATCTGTGTGTGTGTGTGTTTTAGAATGTATGTGCATGCAGGTGCACGACAGTTTCGAGTGGTTGCCACAAATTCTGACAAGTGTCTAGTGTCGGATTGGTCTACCACTTTAGGTGGGGTCCCTAAGCATTACCTTTTGTTTAATAATTAATTATTTTACTACTTAATGCTTCACTAATAATTTGAATTTAAATTCTGGAATGAACTGCTAAATTTTGATAAATTATTTTTTTGAGAAACAAATTCATGATTTTATAATAAAACCCCACCAATAGAGGTGACCTTCCTTCTAATCCAAAAAAGTGGTGATTATTTATTAAATAAATTATTGAATTAATGTTTTTTTCCTATTATTTGATGACATAGTGTGATATAAGAAATTTTTTGGACATGGCCTCTAATGGAATTAGAAAATGGAGTTTTCCTTTATAGAAATTTATGGAACGGTTTCACATTCTAAGTTCTATCTTACCTAAAGGGCGAATTATTGCACTTTAATAGTTGTAATAAGCCTAATTTAAAATTGATGGATATTGTATTTAGAGGTGGGATATTTTTTCCTCCCTTGGCATATTATGCCCTTAACTTAATGGATTATATGTTCTTGAACTTCTTAAATTTTTATTTTTAAAAAATGTGAATTATGATGAATGGGTGGGTATACCCATGTCATATGGATAAATGTAAGTGGTAATAAATGGGTGGGCATACCCATGTAACATGGTTTAGTGTAATTGGTTAAATGAGTGGGAATAGTCATTTGGTTTGTTTTAATTGTTTAAAGGGTTAATTGAACAACAATAGAAATGTCAGTGGGTGAACTCATGTTAAATGTATATCCTGAATGTGAATGTTAACAATGAGTGTGTATATTCCTTGGTTGCTTTGGTTGTGAATTGAGATACATGAGTGGGTATACTCATGAGATTTTTTGGATATGAAGTGGTATTAATGTGTGGATATACTCATTGAATGTATGGAGTGTATTTGGTTGTATATGAGTGGATAGAATTATATGGTTATGAAGATTAAATGATGTGAAATGTTTAAATGATTTTATAGATTTCATGGATGTCTCTACATAGATCTTGAACATGGTAGTGGATGCCTTGGGTTGAGCATAACCCTTGGTCCTTGATTCCATGGGATGCATTGGGACTTGCTACCCCTTGGATATAGATTGCTTGGACTTGCATAGGAAATATTTGGTATGACATGCTTCTATGAATCCAACCATTTCCTACCTAGTTTTAAAATGAGATGCTCCTAGGAATTGATCAGGATGATTTGGTTCTTGATACCTTGAATCTGGACCATCGTGGTCTGATGCTTGGACATACGACATGACCGTGAGATGTATTATATTTTTAGTTATAAGGATTGTTCACGATAAATTGTGACATGTGTAATTATATGGCTCAGTTATGAATGTTCTGAATCTTTGGGTTGTACTATAAAGTCATGATTGATATAGAAATTGGGGTGTATAAAAGTACATGGTGGTTTGACATGTCAGATGAATAGAAAGGTTGTGTTTTTTATTTGTGCATTATTTGGGGCATCATTGTTATAGTATCTTGACTATCTTGTGTAGGGAGCATTGAGGGTCTGTTTTAGTGTCACTATGATAGCAGTTTAAATTCCATGGGCATATTCACATTAATTTATTACATAAATATTTACCTACACACTGCCTTATTGTTACATTACAGAAATTGGATTGGGTTATACACCATGGGTGCTTGCCTGTTGAGATGTTATCTCACACCCTACTCAAGTATCAATGGTACCCAAGTAGACCCTTTTATTGCAGGGATATGGACCTTGATTGTGTTTTTTTACTTGTACCAAAGGATCTAGGGGAACAATATTGAGCTATATCTCAGGATGCTCATGGGAATCTCTGGGGTTTTTTAGTAATTTTCCTCACTAGAACCACATATTTTAAAGCATTTCCTATGGTTACTGCTTTATATTAGGTACCATTATCTATCATGAAAGATTTTTATAATCTTCATTTTGGCCATATTTAATATTCAGTTGATATTTCATTTGTCTTCCACAACTTTTTTATTTTCTTCATACTGCATCTGTTGTTGTTTTATTTTTACTATTTGTTTCCAATGTGAATATCTAAGTATGAGGGTATTGTATCCCCATTGAACTACCTTTACACTCTCACTACTAGTCAACTGCCTCTAGCATATGGGGAGACACACTTGAGGCCATGTGGTGACTGATCCAACTACCGATTTAGTGGTCAGTCGGGCTGGGGTGTTAAAACCATACCCTGAGAAAGTATGTTGATGAGATTGTTGAAACCCTCTTGTAAAATCTACCATAGTGAGGGTATGTCATAGGACTCCCTATATGGTTCTTATAAATTATAGGGAAACCCACTCAAAACAAAGTTTTGGTTCCTGAATTTGGTATAATTGGTGGTTCCTTGGGTGGCACTATAGGTGATTCGGGTCCTACCACCTTAGGAGCATGGTCATCAATACCTTTATGATATTCAACTTGAGTAAATCATAGAGGAATAACTCTATAATTACCAACACACAAAAAAAATGATTAAATATCAAAAGGAAACTGAAATTAAAAATGGATAGGTACAAATCCATCTCTATTCAAATAAATTTCTATCCTAATTACTTGCTACTAAGGATATGAAAGGGTGTAATTAATCTCTGTAATCATAATGTCTCATTATATGGAGTGTCAATTCATAGTTATAGAGGAAATATCTATTTGAGTTGTAACTGACATTCCCATTTAACAGTAACCATTTCTCTTAATAATTATAATTTAGCAGTTTAATATATATATATTTATACATATATATATCAAGGTTCAATTATATGTGTCTTGAATCCCCATGTTATAAATTATTATGTTTTATAAGTTTCAATTATAATCTCATTTAATTGAAAACATCCTTTTACATTGGTTTACATATATGGATCACTATTCCATATTTATATAGTCCCACACACTTTATAAATAGAAATTGGTATCCATTTAATTTTAACCACTATGGTTTTAGGCCAGGTAACCAATGTTCTATTTCCTAATCATTCTATAATTGTTTAGTTATGGTGCCACTATTAAGTTATGTGGGAAAACATAATTTACGTTTATGTAGACACTTTAATTAATGAATTATTTATCTCACTCATCCCACAATAAATGTTAGTGAAATAAAAATTATATCAATCAAGGAATATAAAAAATGTTGTATGTAATGCACAAAATAAAATAAACATGGCATGAAATATGCATGACATATTAATCCTCGGTTTCCTATTATAATGCATGGACAAAAATTTTATTACTGGACCAAGGGTAAAAATAGAATCTATAATAATAATAAATGCCACAAGTCATGTACATAACCCAACAGAGAAATTAGTAACTATAAAAGGAAAAAACCAGAACAACAAGTCCCATCCCCAAAAATTTGGATTTTCTCTATATGTGGGTTAGTTACTCCTAGAAACAGACTCATTACCAAATTATGACATGTCCTAGTATCCTCACTACCAAACCAAAATATTAAGGCATGGAAACAACCTTTGAAACAACATTTTGATGTCCCAATACTTGTTCACTCATAATTAACCTAACCAAATTGTTCACATGGCCTCAAGCATGCCTTCTCATATTACATAGGCTACCAAATATTATTGGGGGTCTATAATGGTATGATGGGGAGACTATACCCTCTTTATCTGAGTGGAACACAATAGTTAACAATATATAAATCATTAGATGCAAAATAACAATGAATGGCAGAATTAAATCATCCATATAAAGGTAACCCAACATAGTTAATATAATATGTAATTTTTGATGATGTTATGATGCTATAAAAATGTTGGGAAATAAACTAAAAAAGAAATAGACATACATACACCATACATGATACAAAAAAATACTCAAAAATACTAAAATATATGTCCAATAGCTTCGTAATATCAAGATCAATCCTCTTTCTTGGTACCAACTGGAGACCCAAACAAGGTGTGAGAAAAACATAGTAGGCCACCACCAATGGTGTCAAATACAATCAAATATATGAATATATACTGAAACAGTGTGCAGTTAATCACAAAGGTAGTAAATTAAATAAATAAAACCCTTATTGGCTAGGGTTTCTCATGGGATTCCACTTTAAAAATACCTTCATTAGATGAATACAGTATGTCTCTAAACATTTATTATTTTATAAATTGGAAGGATTAGTATGTCCTTTAATTAAAAGTAAACTATTAGTAATGTCATGTACATTACTCTTAATCCCGAAGGACTTATATTTTTATTAATTTTTAGATAACCCCCTTTTATATTGGGTTGAGAGGGAACCCTACATGACCCATAGGCTAAGAGGCATAATTCATAGTAAATGACTGAAGGGCCTAAGGGCAAGACTTGAATGTCATATCACTTGAATAAACAAGCCTCTGTTATATGTTCCTACCACCATCATGGCCCCTACACTATCAATACAACCCCCTAGTACTATGCCTCCCAAAAATGTGTTCCTCTTATAGTATGTCAATGATGTCAGAATATATCGGTCAATATCACCATGGACACTAGAACTGATCACTAAACTATTTTCTCCAAGGGTCCTTCAACATTTTGGTTCATCACTAACACCATCGACATCAATCCCCCCAAAGTCATCTTGGTCCCTCCTATACCTCACCACCGTGGCTAACACCTCCTTAATAATTACCCCTAATTTTGGGGCTACTATGATTTGATATTGGTCTTGATAAAAGATTATGAGGATTCCATAACCATAAGGCCAAACCCCAACTACAAAGTCATTTCCATTAATTTAGAATAACTATTATGAAACCTTGTATCCATTTATTCAACAAAACAATATGGAACATCATGTATATAGATTCCACTCATGAAATAAGTAAAGTCATGTCTAAAAAAAATAAGGAATATTATGTATATAAACCCCCCATAAATAATAAGGAAAATCATGAGTGGATGCTATAAGGAATTCCATGTCAATAAATTCTGAGTAAACCATAAGGAACATCATGTCCATTAATTCCCATAAATGATATATAATTTTGTGACTATTATAGAAGGTAAGAATGATGCAATCACATATAAATCATATTATAAATAATGATAAGGGATGTCACCCATTCCATCTATAAATTCCATTCATCAATTAAATCATAAAACTTAAAATTAATAAAAATGGTGAAACTGTAAACTACTTGTTTCTACATCATTAACAAGGGTTAAGTGACATTGAATTATGATTCATATTCTCTTAAATTTATTTATAAGGGATCAAGAGTTCTATGGGTATTTCCATTCCTTATACTTTTCATTAATTCTATTTTATAAATTTTTTGGAAAGGGATAAATCAACACACCTCAAAGGTGGTTAAAATTCAATCCAAAGATTAGTAGGGTCACGGACCTTTAAGAAACACACCCTAAGGTGGTGGTTCAAGTAGATGTATAAAACATCCAAATAATATATTTGGTGTACATTGACTAATCAATTTAAAGGATAAAATCCACTTGATTAATTACTCATTTAAAATGAAAAGCATGGAAGGCCCAATTAATAGCACAATGGCGAATGATATAGACCTGAAGAATTTAAGGAATGGTTACTAAACCACCCACCATAGACATGTGGAATACCCATCATCTAGTTTCGGCCATTAATTTGGGATGGAATGAGAGGAAATAATGAAATATAAAAACACCAAGAAAATAGGGTATATTAGATTTAATGGAAATAGAATGTGATATAGTGAGATAAACTAATTAAATAAGGAAGAGGAATGAGAGACTAACTAAGTATGACCTAATGTGATGAAATACGTTTGATTACAAGATCAAACAAAAGAGAAACCTGAAATATGAGGTGGAAGAGGGAGAGATATATCTACACATGGACACTGCAATGTGAAAAAGAAAGGAGAGATGAGGTTTGATTTTTAAAGTACAAAAGTAAAAAATGATAATTTTCCATGGTTATTAATGAGGTTTGTCATTTGGCCACATGATTGGCCAAAATTTGAACCAACGATGTGTGGAACATTGGATAGGAAACAACCCCTTACATGCCTAGGAAAACAGTTCAGATAATCCATGAGCCAACTATGGGACACAAACCTATAATTTTTTTCCTGTTTTTCATACTCATGTGACCTCCCTCGCATGGTTAAAAAAATCCCGATATTCTTATTTGTGCTTAATAGTTATCAATAACTATGAATCAACCATGGTCCTCACTCTAATTCTAAAAATATTAGATATTTGGGCTCCGAAAAATTCTCAAATGCTCCTTAACCCTTCCTTAATTCTTTAATCATTATAATAAGGATAAAATAAGAGATTGAAACTGAATTTTTATGGATGCATACCTCTAAGAAAGACTGGGATCAAACATAATTTTTTTATAATTCATTAATACCAATATTAATACATCAATAAAATAATTTAAACAACATGGACATGGAAAAAATATATTTACAAAATAAACCTTTAGAACATTTAAAATAGGGTTTTTAAGTAAAGTGTCCCTTACCTCGGGTCGGAATCACCACATACATTCCTTATATTCCAGAATACTAAACATAATTAAATTATATACCTTCTTAAGAACCTTTTTTGAATCTTTATTCCTTTTGTTTTATCTATTACAATGTCATATAAAATTACTTAATGAATTAATTTAACTTCATATGTTTTGATGATATTGGGATCATATATTCAAATGACTTTTCTAAGTTGACTAAGATCAAATAGATAATTATTAAATAGTCTATTGAAAATTCGTAAAGAAATAATTTTTATTTTTATTCATAAAATATATGTTGAATGCCAACCATAGGAGATGGTTATTAAAAATTAATTATGTTACAACCATGGAGATGGTAGGTCGTAGGCACGCATGAGTAAAATTTCCCTTTTTCAACAAACAGGAGGTAAATTAGGTAAGTATCATTTTATAATTAAAAAATTATTATTATATAATAAATATCATATTATTTTTTAAAATACACTTATATATTATATACCTGTGAAGAGGTCATGAAAAAATGAATCACGTTATTTCATGGAGGTGGTAGTCCAAACGTATGCATTAATGACATTATAATTTTTCAATGGATGGAAAGGTAATAAAATATATGATATATTATCTTTATAAAATTATAATTATGTCATTAATATCATATATATACTATAAATCCATCATTATAATCATTTGTTAGAGGCGATGCTGAAAAAAATTACATCAGTTCGCTGGGCAGTAGTCCGCCATAAACCCAAATGATTGTTCCATTTCCCATTTTATAGAAGAAAGAGAATGAAATATGTTATTAAATATAAATAAAAAATATATCAGTATATATAAGATAATTGTGATGTTCTTTTAACATGTTTTAATAACATTTGGATGAGGTAGGAGAAGAAATTAAACTAAAACATTTGGTTAAAATCTATACATCTTCTTCATACAACCTCAGTTTATTTACACACTAAGCCCTATAAGGTTGGTATTGTCCCAAAACTAAGACCTACAGAACATGAGTATTGATGTGATTATGTTTTTTTAATGTATTTTCTAGGATAGAGCGATCAAAAGGAGTGAGGAAGGTAGGAGAGGAGGTTCCCTTTTATAATTAAGGGGAGGGGGACTCTTGGAATTATATAATGTATTATATTGATATAAATTAATTTTCTTGAAAAAATGGTTCCAAATTAATATAATTAGAATATAAGATTATTATTATTTATATAAACACACTTATAAAATAAATGTTTTACAAGTTTAGCTGTTTTTTTTCAACTTTATCTCTTTGTTTTAACCTCTCGTTAACCCTTTTAACAATTACCGTGATACCAATGTTTTAACTCTTTAGGGGTTAAGAAACAAACTATAAACGTATAATTGATACATAAATAGATATGGGTTGATATTTTCTACCATATATAATTCACTTTGTTGAATATATTACTTTCATTAATTTTAAATAATTTAATAAAATATATTTTATTAGAAAATAACATTAATTTCAATTTTTTAAATATACGAAATATTATAATATAATATGTTTCTAACACATGTAAAATTATTACAAAATGGAATGTATTATAAGTTAAGAAAAATATTTTATTTATATAATCATCGAATTTTTTTTACATGTTTAGATATCATTGAATAATTAATTCATAAATAAAAATTAAATTAAATTACAATCACAAATATAAATTTATTAAGTTAAATTCAATACTTTATATTCATTATATATATATATATATTTAATCACATCTATGTTGTGAAATGTTATTTAATATTTTTTTGATATATCTATTCTTGTGCAAGCATTGCACGTTCATTTGGATAAGCCATTTTGTAATATAACTATAAAACTAGAATATATCCCTAAAAATAATCCTAAATAATTTATAATTATTAAAAAATTATAGAAAATAGTTATTCATTCTAAAATACTATATTTAGGACACCAAATTTGTCTTTTCCAGTGTTTTGTAAGCTCTACGTCGGCACTGAGCGAGATTTTCATATTTATCATGAAATAAATTACAATTTATATATTTTGAATTATTTTTAATGATATTTTTATTATATTATGATACATAATTCTTTCAATGTGTTTAATAAATCCTTATATCGTCTTTATGTCTTAGAAATATCATAAAAGATTTTATATTTACTATGCATTAAAGATTTGAGTTCTTCAGAAAAATATCAATAAATCATCCATGGATAAATTTAACTTGATGAATTCAAAAATTCATTACATTTAATAAAATTAAACTCTAGTAGTTTATATATATTATATTTTATATAAACATGTAAAATACAATGATAAACATTTCTATAGAAAAATACATTTTTAAGCCCAAAAATGAACTTATAATAGAAATCAAGTATAAGATTGATTCATATATAATAATTTTCATTATTTTAATATAAAGTAATATTATCTTAAATTAATATGAAATTAAAATCAAAATAAAAATTTTTATGGAAATTTAATGACACTTTTACAAAACTGCTATTTTTCACAATTCACTAAAAATTTAATATTTTTTAGAAAATTCCAAAATTTTACCCTTTGATAATTTTGATATGATAATTTAAAAAATGATATCATTTCAAATAAATAAATTCAAAAAAATCAATAAATTAATTATAATATTTTCTTAAAAAATAAATAATTTTGTTAAGGAAAACATATTTTTGAAGTATAAAATTAATTTACTAAAAAATGAGTGATTATTTCCAAGCATTAATCAATAAATTTGTATTGAGTAGAAAATTTATATATATTTAGTAAATTAGTTAATACTATTCAAACACACCATTGTAATAACTAGTTTATAACTATAATATTTAAATAATAATATTTCATGGTTTGTTTAAGCTTGGTGTTGTGTGTTAAATATGTTATTGAACGTAGTGTTCTTCTAAAAATATATGGGTGGTACATTATCCCACACATTTAATTAATTTTTGCTTATAATTTTAACTTGATCTCATTAATCACGAGTTTTAAATTTTGAAATAACTTTTCTCAAAACTCACAACATCAAAAGGGTTAATGAAATTTTATTTTAAAAAGAGGAAAAGGGAAATATAAACGTCATCTAGAATAAACCATATGAGGTTTCAAAATAGGATAACATTAATGAGAAGTGAAAATATGTAAATTAAAAAAAAAATATAATATTATAATAATGATAGAGACTATTAGATAACATTTATCACAATAATGTGGATAATCAAGAGAAATTTAATGACAATAAAATCTTAAACCCATGACATATTAAAAAGACCATAGATTTATCAGAAATGAAGGTAATAGGATTAAATTTTGCTTTTAAGACCCTTTTAATAAATTTTATTAATTCATTTACCATCTAGAATAAGAGCATAAGTAAATATATTTACATAATTTTCTTCAAATACATAAATGGAATTTTTCATCCTTTGGTTGCGTGTTTCTATCGGTTTCCATATTTTTCTCATCTTTGTCTCCAAATGATGAGTATTCAAGATGATTTTGTTTTCCTCCCTGAAGATCTAAAACCAATTTATAACGGATCAAAAGGAATTATAAAATGATAACAAGATATTACTCTTGTATTTGGACATTAACCAAAACAAAAATAGTTATCATAATGTAAGATAATTCCAAAAAATAAATAAACCTTCATATGAAAAAGTATAATATTAATCACTAAATCCTTAAAAATAACACCAAAAGTTCAAATTAGATCATTAGATAAATAAATGAACCTAAAATTCTAAAAAATATTATTAACTAAGTTTGAAACCCAAAAAGTAGAAGTATTTCATTGCATATTCTTCCAAGATTAATTTAACATTTATCTCAAAATGATAATAGTCACTCGTAAATTCATATACAAAAAATGTATGTACCCAAATAATATAATATCACAAATATAATAATAATTTCCATAAATATACTGAATCACCATAAGGACAAAATAAAATCATATATACTTCCAAAATATAATTTAACCCTTATTCCTCAAATAAAAATCTAATTTTATTCAAAAGTATTTTTATTTACCTTAATCATATAATTTTTGAAAAAATAGAAAACTACTTCAAAAATAAAATTAATGGAATAGCCATGAAATCAATTTACAATTCCAATGGTTATCTATGTGAAAAAATCATATATTATCAACAACTAATAACCCCTTTACCAAGATTCACAATAATTACCTCAACATTTGAGATCATCTTAATCCGAGAGTTTCTCAATACCTTTCAACTAAGGTCTATAGCATATAATTTAATTATTCCTCAAATAACCTATACACCAAAACACATACTAAACCTAATGGTTTTATTACCAAAAAAATCTCCTAAAAAATCTTAGTAATCTTAAACTAATATCACATAAAACCATAAAAAGAGTAGTTATGCCTCTATACTTATGATAAACCTTATACTTATTAAGCCATTATGGTATCCATAACTCTTATGATAAATTCACATGAAAGCATCCAAATATCGAATGTTCTCTAAAACATTCTCTATAACCAAGTATAATAACTTGAAGGTAAAAAATCTATTAATTATATCTTTAGATAATAATTCAATTCTTACATTACCAAATATATTTTAGATTTAGCTTTTTAGATAATTATTTCATCACCCTTACATAAAAACTATTACATCACTAAGTGGACACTTTTACTCAGTATCCATTTTTTCCATAATACATAACTGTTATGATATAAAATGTTTAGGTTTCCTTTCAAAACATATCTTCATATTTTTAATCTTAATCTCATCCTTGTCCCTAGTTGTCCTTAAAACCCTATGAAACACATTTGAAAATGTTGGATGAGAAAATAGAGCTCAGTAAGGGTCATATAGAAAGAAATAAATAAATAAGTAAATAAATAAACTCCTTATTTTATGTATACTAATATTAATTTTCCAATTTAAAAATAAATGCTGGGATCAACAAATCATTTTCAAACCCAAAACTTTAAAAAAAACTATTTTCCTTTAAAATTTGATAAGAAATATTAAAGTAAAAAAATAAAACCCACAATGGATTATTTATAATGATGAAATACATAAGAAAACTATTTCAAAAAAAAATTACATTTCACCTTTAAGAAGTAGAATATACTTTTTGTTAAAAATAATTTCAATAGATTACCTCCTGAAATCATAATAATTACATAAAAACCCCATAGAAAGAATAGATAAAACATGTGGGTTACTTGGGTCATTATTTTCATATAAATCTTACAATCACTTTAGGAATACCCAATGCATTGGAGATCTCTATATGGCTAACCTATTCTTTATTTATAATGGAACTATTCTTCCTTGGTTTATAATAAAACCACCTATCATTTGTTTATAACAAAACTAATCGTCCTTGGTTTATAACAAAACCACTAGGATTTCTTTTAAAATAGAACCACCCATAATTTGTTTAAAACATATCCACCCATATTTGGTTTATAATTTAACCCCCGATAATAATAAATAATTAACAAAACCCATAACATAATCAAACGACATTAAACCTTATATAAAAATATTCTTTTCACCCATAAGAAAAAAAATCTTGATATCAAAATTCCCATTACATTTAAAACCTATTTTTAAAATACTCATAAAAAATGAATTATTGTTTTTATTAGAAGAAAAAATGAAATATTATAACGGGATATAAAAATTAAAAAATGTTTATGGTTATAGAAAAAACCTTTGATGTTGTATACATTAAAATAAAACATTCCTTCTTTCCTTTTGGTAAAAAAACATTCATGATAAAATATATAAAAATATTACATTTGAAAAAATTTGAATGAAAGTAAAAGGTGAAATAAAATTTAATTTATAATCCATTCATGTATATATGAATATTTAAATAAAATAATTTTTATTATATGAACATATAATAAAATTATTTAGAAAACCAACCTTTAAAACACATAAAATGATGTTTCTAAAGTAAAGTGTCCCTTACCTTGAGTCCAGCACATTGCACACATTACTTATACTCCAAAATAATAAACTTGTATTAATTATTTACATTGTTATGAGACATTTTAAAGTTTATTATTCCTTTTATTTTATATATTAACATGTTATATACAATTACTTAATCAATTAAGTTCAAATCAGATGTTTTAACTATATTTGGTTTATATGTTCAGAATGACTTTAGTAAGTCGACTATGGTCTAAATGTCATATTTAAATTATATCTAGAATAATAATAATTAAATAATTATAATTTTTATTAATCAATTATATTTTTTAAACCAACAATGAAATTTTTTTATGAAAAATTAATTACATCAAAATCATGGTGATTGTAGGCCACAAATATGCATGACTAACATTTCCATTTTTAAGAAAACATATGCGAAAGAAATTAAGTATAATATTATCACTATATAATTATTATTATATCATAAATATAAAATTATTTTTTCTAAAAATAGATATATATAAAATTCAGGTGATTTTTTCACCCTTATCTATTTTTTTAACCCCTCTTAACGCCTTTGATAATTAACATGATATTAGTATTTTTTACACTTTATAGGTCATGAAAAGTACTATAAAATGATAAGTTATCTATTAAAGGCGGATAGTTAAAATTTCAAAACATGTATAATTACTATTATTAATATATATTTTTTATGAATTTTAAATCATTTTATAAAAAAATTGTTAATTATAAAATATCATTAATGTCATTTTTGTAAATAAATGAAATATTATAATATAATATGTCTATGAATCTTATAAAAAGGTTCCAAAATTATATTAATTAGAATATAAAAGAATATATGGTATTAATATAGTCATCCAATCAAATATTTATAGGTTTTTATAACATTTTATACCTTAGCTTTTGGTTTAACCTCATGGTTAACCAATTTTAACCATAATAATGGTAATGACCTTTTAAATATTAATGTTATGTAATTTTAATTATACAGTGAAAAATGGTTCATAAATAGAACAAATATGAAATTTGAGACCCTTTTCATCCTAATTTTCCTATTTCATGACTTTTTTGGTTTTTAAATAATTAAATAAAGTATATTTAATGTATAATACTATTAATTTCATTTTTGGAACAATTCACATAATTTGACATTGAGAACAACATGAAAGATATTTAATTAGAATATAAACCTTTAAAAATCTATAATATGTTATACTTTCTTTCAAAATTTGTTGGAAACATTAAATAACCCAAAAAATATTACTTTTATAGTTTTTAAAACCACTTAACCGATTTTTAACTACTCACACAAATAATGTTTGGGAGTTACATAAAAATACAAGGTAATTATTTAATAAATTAAAATTTAAAAAATATAAAATTGTAAAAATAAATTAATTAAGTTAAGTGTGACCATTTATATTCATTAAATATTCCTAGTCAATTACATCTATGTCATAACCAGTTATTTTATATGTTATTTTCACTTTTTAGCCTTATACAGGCATTGCAAAACCATTTGGACAATTCACTTGTACAAAAATTAAGAAAAATATAATAAATACATAATAATAGTCATAAATAATTAATATTTATT
Organism: Viscum album; assembly: GCA_963277665.1. Taxonomy (NCBI): domain Eukaryota; kingdom Viridiplantae; phylum Streptophyta; class Magnoliopsida; order Santalales; family Viscaceae; genus Viscum; species Viscum album. Next base: position 1,463,941,003 of record OY728138.1, on the reverse strand, counting down.
AATCAATTTGATAAAATAATTCTCCCTTCACAAATATTTTCTTCAGGACACCCAATTTTAATTTTCTAGTGTTGTGCAAGTACTACGTTGACACTGAAAATGTTTTTCATATTTATCATGAAATATATTCTCATTTATGTGTTTTGAATTATTTTTGTATTATAGTTTTTTATATAATAATAAAATATTCATTCTATATGTTCAATAAATTTTAATGCCGTATTTATTTCTTGGTAATATCATAAAATATAATGTATTTACTATTCACCAAAAAATCATCTTCTTCAGACAAAGCTCAAAAGTTCATCCAAGGATAAATTTTATTTGTTGAATCAAAAAATTAGTTCAATTTAAATGATTTAAATTTAATTTAATACAATTATTATATATTATAGAAATTAAATTTAATATAAATGGTTAAAATGCAATGATAAACAGTTTTTAGAAAAATTAATTTTTAAGCCCAAAAATTAACTTATACAAAATAATCATAGATAAAGATTAATACTATGTAATTAATTATATTATTTCTAAATAAATGAGAATTATATAAACTTAATATTAAATTAAATGTTTAGTTATTCTTTTTAATGAATATTAATGAAAATTTTACAAAAAATATATATTTTTCTCTATTCACTAAAAAATTAATTTTTTTTGAAAAATTCAAAAAAAATAGAAAATTTCCAAACGTTCACCCTAAGATAATTTTGATATGATATTTTCAAAAATTATATCATTTTTATAAAATAAAATTTCTAAAATTTCTAGAAATGAATTATAATATTCAATCACAAAAATCAATAAAACCATTTTTGTATATAACAATTTTTTGAAGTAGAAAATAAAATTACTAAAAAAATAAGTGCTTATTTCTTAAGAATTAATCAAAACATTTATTTTGTGTATGTCCCATATATGTATTCCATAATGTGTGTAATCCTATTTACACCAACCAGTGTAATGGGTAGGTTATAACTTTAAAATTTACATTATAATATTTTATAGTTCATTGAATCTATTTGTTTCATGTTTTATATGATATCAAAGATAGAATTATTTTAATAATATTAGGGTATTATATTTTATTTTGATATATGAATTTGAGGAAAATTTCAAGGAGATGAAAAGGATTTTGGTCATTGAATATGTGCTTACACTACCCAATAGTGGATGAGTGTTTGTGAACTTTAGTGATGCATTAAATAAGGGACTAAGACGTGTCACCATATTGAATTTTGTTATGATAGCTTATGACACATGATAATTGAAAATAAATTAGTAATATCACCTGACTCAAGAATTTTAGTTTTCATTGGTAATGTTTTCATTGAAAATATTGAGTCATTATCTTTATAGAGAAATATGTGATATATATACTGATTATAAAATCTTGGAGTGTATATTAACACAGAAAGATTTGTATATGCAATAAATTTGATGGTTAGAATTCATTAAATACAATAATTGATCATGAAAATACTACCATGGTAAGCTGAATGTGGTGGTTGATTCTCCAAGTCAGAAATACTATGTTATTCTTTCCATGATGAGGGTTGGAATATATTCAATATTTAAATAATTTTAAGAGATCGATCTTGAAATCATGAGGAAAGGGGATAGATCGTATCTTTATTAGATAAATGTCCAACCATCTATCCATGTGAGAATTAATGTGTCATAGAAGAATGATGTTGAACTATGGAAGAATGTAAGAAATTCTCTTTAGTTTATTCATGATCGTTATTGAATGATAATTTTTAGGTACCGAGTATGTGTCCCATCAATACCATGCTTCAATAAGGTGAAACTGGATAAAGCGCATAGTTCATAATTATTTATTCATCTTGAATGTATGAATATGTATAGAGATAGGGAAGGGTATTTCTATTGGGATAACACACAAATGGATATTTTAGAGTATGTATCATGATTCCTAGTATGTCATCAAGTTAAAGATTGTATATTGAATTTTAATAGGATGTTGTAACCAATCCCCGTACTAGAATGGAAATGAGAAAACATCACCTTGGATTTTATCATTAGACACCAAAAATATGTAAAAGAAAAAAAATGTTATTCTGGATGTAGTAAAATTCATTATGAAGTTATGACATATAAATATATATCAGAGAAAATTTTTCATAGAACAATAGCTTTCACATAATAATTAATATGGATCCTTATGGATCCCTATATAGAAGAATGTTTATAACTATAATGTGTTGGGATGAATTTATAGAAATAAATCTACTAGTACTTGAGCATTCTGAAGAAATAATAGATAAGGATAGAATAATTCAATAGCACATCAAGGTAACTTAGTATTAATAGAAGAGTTATACTATGAATCATCGATGAGATCTAGAATTCAAAGCAACAGATAAGGTGTTTCTATGAATTTATACATGAAATAAGGTTATGATTTTATAAAATTAGGAAATTTTATCCATAGATATATCGGCCCTTTTGAGGATTTGGATCAGATCAAGATGGTTTCTTATTGTTTGGTGCTACTACCAAACCACTCTTAAGTTCATGATGTTTTCCATCTATATTTCATGAATAAATACATAAATAATCCATCACACATATGGAAATCATAGTTTATATCAGTGTAGTATGATCTTTCCTATAAATAACAACTAGTGTAATTTTTTAATCATAGATATAAAGTGTTATGGAATAAGACTACTCACTACGCTTAAGTTATCTTGAGGAATCAAAAATTTAATGAAGCTGCACGAGAACCCAAGCACGTGATGCAGTAGATATATCCTATTTTTTTGTATCAGATTCATTAAATTTCATGGAAAATTTCATTTTAAGGTGGGTGTAATGCAATGGACCAAAATTTAAAAATTATTTCCTTTCAAATAAACTTGACATATTTGATAGCTTACTTTACATGCAACCTCATGTCTAAAAGAACTATGATCTAATATACATTTATAAACCTACCATTCGATTGGAGGGTATCAATAGGATTAAAAAAATTATTAAATTTATTTATAATGGTTAGGATGATAAAAAATTATGATAAAATACTCAATTTTTAATAAAATCATTTCATGATTAAAAGACCAATTTTTCAAACAAATATATTTTTTACATTAAATGAATTTTCATCTAAAAAGAGTAAATTAATAACTAATTAAAAATTATTTCAATGAAATATACTTATTTTCTAAATAAATTAATGAATAAAAATCTGTATATTATTTATCTAAAGTTCAGGAAGAAAGGTAAAATCATTTAAAAATCAAAAGATTTATTTTTCATAAAACTATTTTTATATGAGAAATGCGTTTTTATCATAATAAATGAAATAAATAATTATTGATTAATTTTTTTAAGAAAATTTATATATAATATATTTATTAAAATATGTCATCATTAATTTGATAGTTTTTACTAGGCATGGAATGAAATTAAATTCAGTTTTATGAGTAAATATTTTATTTTTCTAGAAAATAATATTTCATCAAATTTGAGGGGTTTATTTTATAATTAATTTCTACCAATTATAAAAATTAAATTCCATAAAATGGAGTCCAAATTTTTAATTATAATTTCAATATATTTTAAATTGGACACTTTTATTTTTTATCAATATAAATAGTAAATTTGTTAAAAAAATAGTTACCACGATAAGAGTTAAAACTGGTTAAAAGTGTTTAAATATTCTAAAAACTTATATAAATTCTATTTTATGGTCATATTTTGACCCTATTTATTATATTAATAGAATATAATCCATTTTGGATCCACTTTTATTGAGTAATACATTAATACATTTTAATCTTTTGAAAATCTCCAAGTGTGTCATCTCCCTCACTTGTAAAAGGACACCACCAATCCTCTCTTCTCAACACTTCAATAGCCTCATTTCATAGACAATTACTACTAAAATTATTTACTAACTTACCTGCACATGCTATATATATCCTTTTTTGATCATAATAATATTCTTTCAAGGCTTAAGGTTTAATCCAAAGGTGGTTTCTCAATGAAGAGGTATTACTCTTAATCGAGTACCTTTAATTTTATTTCTTCTTACCCGTTATCTGACCATATTGTACCCATAATAACATGATGGATTAAGTATGATAAATATAATGAGATGTTATTATAATTATTTTACAACTATTTTACATCTCATTTCCATCAAATGGGAGATGAAAGTCTCACATGTGCGTATGTATAGACTACCGCATCCCCGTAGTGATATGATTCATTTTCCATTAATTACTTAATAATATATTTATAATGATGTATTTATGTTTATATATAATATTTATGAATTAATTATTATTCTATAATTATAATATATAATATACCTTCTGACCTTCCCGTCTATTAAAAACGATAACATTGATCATGCGTATATGTGGACTACCACCTCTACGAAGTGATGTGAATAAATTTTCTTATCCTATTTAAATGAAAAATAATAAAAGGGTATATGATAAATTAATATTATACTTATTTCCTTCTTAATATTCTTTACATTATGAAACCATAACCAAGGATCCAGAAATTTAATCATGAAACCGAAACATGCATGGAAAATAGACCAGTTTCACCCGAATATTCATTTTAATAAAGAAATTGTTAATAAAAGGATAATTATAAATTATAAAGGAATGATTAATAATACGATATGTATTTTTTAAATATATGTATAATAATTAAACATTTATAATACATTATATTTTATTGTGTGCAAGTAAATATGGCCCTTGAGGGAAGATATTTATGTTATAATCTCATTTCCTTCCGGGATTGTATATGCTAAATTTCAATTGAGGGAAATAATATAGATACTTTCCTTTAAACACTATATATTTTATTACCATTTCATTATTCCAAGATTATTTATGAATTATTACCATTTTCCTCTCTTTGATACTTAAAATTATTGAGAATTTTCTTAAAATAAAAGTCAACCATATTTTCTCTTTAGTCTTAAAACATTTTATTCCATATCCATGTTCTTAAAAATTGTTCTATAAAAGTTTTCACATATATTTGGAATGTTTTAAAAAGGTAATTTTCATTACAATTCACTTTATTTATAAAGGTGTAAAAGGAAAAAATTTAAATAATCATTTTCTAGATATGTCATTTTTTGACTTTTTAAAAATATTTTAAAAGAATGTTCTCATTTAACATATATGAACGAATGAATTTTCCCAAAGTCATGAAAATTATATTATTTAAAGATTTATTTACATGTTTTGATAAATATTTTCAAGGAAAGGATTTTATCAATATTTTGGGTATTTTTAGTTGAAATTTTATCAAGAGAAAATCATATTTTGTCATGTTTTTAAAGAAAGGTTTGAATTATCTTTTAAAGATATTTTTCATCTATGTTTACATCATTTAATGATTTTTATGCTTCACTAGGGATAAGATCTTATGATACCATACATTTTATTTATCTATATGTATTATAATAATTATTATTCAAGGATGATTATTTGAAACCCATTTTTCCCAAGGGTTAATTAAGTTATAATGAAACCTTTATGAAACCTATTTATTTTCCATGCTTTATTTTATGATAAAATGAAAAACAATTATGAAACTTTTTTCCTTTATATGGGTTATGAAATATTTAAATGGTGGTTGTTTTATGATATCCTTTCAAACATATGTATTTTTTTAGTTATGTGATGGGTGGGGTTGAAATTATATATCCCCCTAATGCATTAGATAAAGATAGATATATCATGAGATAATAAATAATGGCATAGAGAGTGAACCCAATAAAGCATGAGGCTCAATCTAATAAGTTTTTTTGAGAGTAAACCTTGACTAATGAGTTGATGGAATAAGGATTTAACCTAATCAACTATGTTAGTCTTGGAAGCTAGTGTTAGCTAATGAAATAATTTTATGTCCTTATCTATATGCCACAAACTTGTGTTTTATTGTTACGATATATTCTCATGGATCATGATTGACTATTAATTATTCTTCACACTTTGTATTTTTGTGCATTGTTTTGACAAATCCTCATACCATGAATTATGATTATTGATCTTTGACTGATTATGTATGCTTATTATGAGTTGTTATAATGTTCTCCTATTGTTATTCTAATCTTATGATCACTTATGATCATTGATTGATATATCTTATGTTTACTATTACTAAGAATCATAGCTCACTAATTCCTTTGTTTCCTTTCCTTAGGATATGAAGAAAGGTTTTAAGTAGGATATTTCTAAGAAGTGTACTATGTGAGAAGAAATTTGTGGGAGATACTTAATATCTTTCCTAAAATAAGTGGATTATGTATATAGTCTTTAATGAATATAGACCATTGTGGTCCTCAGGAATGTATTATAGAAAAATGTATTGAATATTTATCTAAAATGATGTAATATTTATGTATGTTATACTCAATCCACCTAAAGTAGGGCTCATCCGTATTTCTAGTCACACTGTCACTTTATTTTTATGGATAACCCAACATTGAACCCCAACTACTGTCGATACACTATAACATTCGACACCAGACCACTAAAGTTAGTAAACATTCTATTTTATGAAAAACCAATAACTTCATTTGAAAAAAAATATTAAGGGATGAATACTTCCTAGTGAACAAATACCAAACACAAGCCCTGTCTGAAGAACCCTACCACTGCTAAAGATTTTCTTTTTCCGCTACAATCACCATTGGGTCTTACCAGAGTCCAAAGTCTTCACCTATCAGTATATTTCATCTGGTAAACTGAAATTGGATTCATATCCCAATACATTTAATGTACATCGATAGAAAAAATGTATCATAGGGATATATAAAGGTTGTTTTTATTGGATCCTTTGGTGCTATATGATTTTGATTATAACTAGGTTATTCATCCTGAATATAGTATTATTATTTCTTGGATAACCTTTTCAAAATTTTAAAAATACAGGGAAGTGAATATTTTCCTTAGAAATTAAATTATCTTTCTTCCTATAACCGATATATTCTTTCCAACATGTCACTGTTATGGAAGAGAATATATTATTATTTTCTTTACTCCCATGATTCCATTTTTTAACACCACAAACCGGGCTTACCCATTCACTATCTGATATGGGGTTGTTGATTACATCTTCCATGAGTTTTAAGAACTATTTATTTATAACACTAGTGAAAGTAGGTTTCAACTATATTTTTGGTTGACCACTCATCCTCCTTCCTTCATCTAGTCTTACCTTCTAAGGGAAAAGTGAAGGACTATTACCACTAATGTTTATAAATCTCTAAGAAATATCGTCTTCCTCTAAATAATGTCTTCATAGATCTAATGTTTATAGTATTTTTTAATATTGATACTAAAAATGTTTATTAATTATTCTCCATCACCTGGAAATGAATACCTAAAACCATATTTGATTTTCTTAAGTTTTAAATTATGTGCTCTTATGATTTAGGGAGTGAAATCTATGAAAAATTACATTGAGATTCATTCAAAAATAATTGTATCATTTTATTATCCAAAGTCACCACCAATTTCGTTTTTATTATTTATCACTTCCCCATAACGAATTAAATAGACCAACCTGATTCAATTAGACAACCCACCTGATATGGTCTATTGTAGTGATGAGGTATAACAGAAAAATAGGAACAATTCTTCAATATATCAAAAAAACAATACCTAGAACCAGAGTAAAATGAGGAAGAAAAAGAATAAAACCAAAAAAAATGTAAAATAAAAAATAGGATAATCTATAAAGTAATAAAAAACACCAAGTGACCAATAGTCACCTCTAAACCACCTCGTTGTAAGGGAAAATACCAAAGAAGAAGCTAGCATGATAAAATATTCCCTTCCCTTTACCTATATCCCATAATACAGTATCTTACTCTACCCAAAGGAAGAAATAGGGTGTTATCACAAATACCATTAGGATAAAACCATAGAGTCCATACAAGGTCTAATATTAATAATAAACTGGTATATCTTTTAAAACAAAATAGTTTTACAAAGAATTTTCATAAATCCCAATAATTTGTAAATCATTCTAATTTGGTTTCCATAAAATCCATTTATATTATCTAACCATAAATTTGAAAACTATAAGTGATAAATTAGTATATAATATCTAGGAATCATAAGGTAAGAAAGTAAGAACATATCCATGATATAACATCATGTAAATCCTTTTGATACAACCTTATATAAAAACCATTGTGAAAAAATCCATGATAATAACCCATCATGCAATAAATAACCATAAATAACAAATCACATCACATTAGGCCCTAAAATATGGGAAACTAAGCATTAGACACTAAAAATCATAAATAGGCATAACATTGGATCCAAAAAACATCGATTCCTACCATAGTATATCTATATACAAAAGATTAGCTCTTAGTGGTGCCACACACACTAAGGCCACCTGTGTCTATTTCCTGATGTACCCATGGTTTCCAATGTTCCAATTTCCAAAATACATTTGAAAAACATGCTCATAATTTTATAAAAAATAATCCCAGATAGTCCAATCCACTTTTGTGTTTGAAAATATATTTCCAAATCAAGAAAATATTTTTTCAATGAAAATCACATTTAAAAACATTTTCCTTTCCCATAAATCCTTTGAAACCACATATCACTTAAAATCAATGAACATCGTAAAGGAATTCATCAAGAACCAAAATAAATTCATCAAATTAACCTATTGTATAGAAACACTTACCTCAAAACTATATAGACCTAGTTGCATTCAACAATGATGATTGGAAACCACAGGATCAGACTTCAAATGATAGGGAACAATAACAGACTACATGATATCGATAAAAAACGCCATCCAATCATGAATCTAAACACAATAATAACCAAAAACATTGAAATTACCAAAGAAAAGAAAAACCATAAGGAACACTTACCCTAAGAGGGGAACCGTAACAACTACAATGATCGATCAAAGAACGAAGTGATCTGAAAGGGAGAAAATCACCCAAAATCACCTAGGGTGATATCTGAGTCAATAGAGGGAAGCTGCAGGTGGAATGAACCATTAATTACCCATAAAACACCCTAAAGAAACTAATCCTGAAAAATTCATGACGTGTAAGACTTTCACTCAATATATCTTTTGATTAAAAATATTATCCAAAGAACATGTCACCTCAGATTAATTTTAATCTTGATCAACATTTACAAAATGTGAATACATTACATGGAATGTAAAGTTTCATGCTCTAAACCGGATTCATATATTTTTTCCAATGAACATTACATAGTGTGACATCTCTTTACATGGCATGTAATAACCCATCATATAAAAAATATTCTAGTTCTTAGTAGAAAAACACTATGGCATCTGAAATCTTCTTTGATGTTAAGGAGAACCCCTCAAATATAATTGACACATTTATACCCACAATCCATTAATTCAAAAAAAATCCATGAACTTTATGTCATTTTCCCATGAAATAGATCTCTATATCTGAGAAGCTGACAAATGCACTCAGAATAGGATCATAAATAAATCATGAACAAGGGAGTACCTGAAAATCATAACAAGGTTTTCCAATCTCCTCACTATAAATGATTTATAACCCCAGAAAGCCCTCAAATTCCTAGACATGAAAAATGTGAAGTCCATTGCTACCTCACTATCGATTCCTCTCCCACGTCTCATGGATAACCCATATATACTTCCATTGAACCTGGAGTAGAGGAATCATTTTACCACACAATACCTTCTCTAAATGGCCCATAATTTAAACCAGTTGGTCAATCAGATTGGTGTATGTCTCAGGGTTGACATCCTCCCACCCAATCACATGGAAAGTATTGCTAACAAAATCCCCAGTTTGAGGGGGTTATAACCCCCTATAAACACATAAAAACCCATTATGGGGAACTACTGATAATGTGGCCATCCTTTCTAATTTTGTGTTGGTTTTCAATAAGCACTAGTAAAATGTATATCAATTTAGAGGTGATTATTTTAGAGGGGGTTTAAACCCCCTCTATTCTGTGCTAAAATCCCATAAAATAGTTGACTAAGGGGTGTTTCTAACTGCCTCTAAAGCGAGGAAACGTTTATTGGTGGGAAGAAGCACCTCTAAATAAAAGATTATTAGATTTGGTTATGTTTAAAACCTTCTAAACAAAACATTTTTATTTTTATTGTTACTAGTTTTCAACACGCTTCGGCACTGGGACCCCCACCATGACCCCCAATCCACAGACATATCCCCATATCCCTCACATGTTCTCCACAGACACCCACAGGTGCCAGACTTGTACCATAGACACCACTCCTTCTCCACAGACAACCCCCCAGACCCCACCCCTTAATTGTGAACAACCCACAAACCCCACTCCCTTGGCCTATGGGCACACATTACCCAGGCACCATGAAGCCCCACTCTTCAGACACCCCACATGCAGCCTACCATGTCCACAAACACCACACGGGCCCCACTCCCTTGGCCTACAGACACACATAAAGACCCCCTGTCAACATACTCCACTGCAGATATAGGCTGATGCACACTCCATGTGCCTAAAATCCCCATGTGTGAATGCGTGTCAGCACCTCAATCCTTCTAAAAATCACACCTCGTGGGATCCAAACTTGATTCATATGGTTCACAGCAGCACGCATAAAACACTCCATCTAAGTTACTTTATTTAACATATAGAACACTATTAATGTATTTAGGTACATAAATATAGGATAATATATCATAATATATGATAATATATTTCTATTTATAGAAATATAAATAATATATTATATTAGTTTATATATATAAATATATCTCTCTATATAAAATATATATATAAGTATTTTTACATATATAAATATATATATAAATATATATTTATAAATACATTGATATTTGTTTCTCTATATGTGTGTGTCTGTGTGTATTTATAAAATATTTATGTATATAATATATTTATAATATATATATATATAATTATTTTTATATACTTATATTTGTGTGTGAATCCATAATATTATTAATTATTATTATTATTACACCTGTTTTTAAAATATAAAAATTATATGTTAGTTTTATAAATAATAGACATTTATTTTAGGGTTTATATTATATAAATATTATATTAAATACATTTATATTATGTATTTATGTATGTAACTATATGAATTTATATTATATCATGTATACACATATATATACAACAACAAAATTAAATATATTCATATAATTAAGAATTTATAATATTATTAAATAATATACATATATATATATATACAAATTTAATTTATAATCAATATGGTACACTATATTATATATAAATTTTTATATAATAAAATATTTAAAATATAATATATATATATATAAACTATATTTTTTTTTATTTTTATTTAATTTTTTCTATATTATATATATTTGCATACATAATATAATGTAATTTTATTTATACAAAAATATATTGTATAACTTTATTTAATATAATATATGTATATTTTAAATCATAATATTAATGTATTTAATAAAATTATAGTATTTATAAAACCACAGATAAGTTTTATATATTTGAATAAATATATTTATAATTAAATTAAAAATTATGTATACCAATATTTATATATGTATACATTTTTGTTTATATGTATAAGTATTTATTTAAAGTATTTAGATAATGTATTTAAATACATTCATATAATGTGTTTATGTGATATATATATATACACACACACACAAACATGCATCATCACACATATATGATATAAAATTTTAATTTATATGATATTTTTTTAATAAAATAGAGGGGGTTAAAACCCCCTCTAATATAAGGGATTAGTAGTGGTTCACGAACACCATTGAATATATTATATTATAAGGGGTTCAAAAGCCCCCAAATCTAAGGGATTGGTGGCAGTTTATGAACCCCCCCTAATTTATAACTTCTGAGGGGGTTTAAACCCCCCTCTATTGTCATAAATTAGTGGGGTTTCAAGACCACATCCAATCTTAGGGATTAGTGGTGGTTCATGAACCCCCTCTAATCTAAGGGATTATAGGGGTTTGTGAACACCCTCTAATTTAAGAGATTAGAGGGTGCTGTGAACTCCTACTATTTCCTTAAAAAATTTCTATTATATATATAAATATATCCTCTAAAATGAAAATTAATATTATATATATAACGTTTAAAATCCAAATGAATATTATATATATAGAACCTATAAAATTCAACTGAATATATAGAACAATTAATTATTAAATTAGCGGTGTTTTTGACATAACTTCCCCTAAAAACCAACCACATATTAAAAAATAGTGAAAAAGAATTTAGAGGGGGCTATGAATCCCCTATAAATTCGATCATTAGTGGGATTTGTGTTCAATCCCCTCTTATTCATATGGAAAATGAATTTAGAGGGGTTTATGCATAACCACCTCTAAAAAACCACTAGTGGATCTGCTATATTCTTCCTAAATAGGGAAACATGAAACACAACTTGGATTGAAGTCAAATCAGATCGAAGATCCAACAAATATGTCATCTTCCCTGGTGTTCTTGGTTTCATAGTAGCACTTTGTGCTTTCATGGTAGGTTGGTTGTTCCATTTTTACTGAGTAAGGAGTTGATGGACAGTGTACACTGGTCTGGTTGGTTTGTTCACCCTGGGGCTACCAAGATGTATCATGACTTGAGATGTCGGTATTGGTGTCTGAGGATGAGGTGAATGGTAGTTGGTCCATGCACCCTGGGGATACCAAGATGTATCATGATTTTCGCATGGTTTTGTAAATCATGTGCCTAAACCCTATTACCCTTGTATTTTGGGAAATTTGTATTTTTTAATTAAATTAAAATCATTTTAAACCTATGTTTTATCGTTGTTTCATACAAACAGAAGCCACACCCCTCTTGAGAGCTCAGCCTTGGATATTCTTGGATTCAAGGCTATTTATCTGTATTATATCCATTTTGATTTTCATTTTCTTATCACATCTATAAGAGTTAGATCTAAATTAATTTTTTTATCTTATGTCGTTCTTTTGGATGTTGGTTGTACTATTTGGTTTTAGGCTCATATGCCATAATTTCTCATTATTATTCCACTCTTTAGATTTATCCTAATATGGTATCAATCAGATATGTATACTAGATGAGCTATTAAGAAAGTAACTAAGGTAGGTGGTCTTGTTCCTCTCACTCATATTTAGATAATTTATATATTTCGTCGTGTCCTTATCCAATTATTCGAGTGTCATAATAAATTTAAATTGAACCATAGAATTACTAAGTCTGCTCTAAGTTATTAAACAGACTCATTTATTGTTTCTTATAAGTAAAGGACCTTGAATAATATATAAACCACTCCTTGGGTGTTTTTGGTTATTAAATAGACCCTTAACAGATTTTGGCCTTGGACTCCATTGGTGTGCCTTCTCCCCTTTCACATGGGATGTTAATTTTAATTGATACTAGAATTAAATTGTCAATTGATGAATTAATATGTGATTTGAATTTCAATATGAATAAATTGTGTTTTAAATGGTTGAATGGGAAGGGATGAGTTAGCATGAACCTTTTCCCCTAGCTTACTAAATCTTGAGGTGAATATTTATGTTTGAATTTCCTTAAAAAGGATTTATCATGTCAGTAATTGAAAGGAAATGCCTTATGAGGTTTTTCGGTGCTTGGAACACATTTTGTGGTGAGATATACTTGAATTTCATTGGTTTTGACCCTGAAATGTTAAACAAAATTGATTAAATGATTATTGAAATGATTAAATGGTTAATAGACTTGGGTGATATGTGGATTCATATTAGAATTCCACAGACATAATCAATTACCTTGAACCTTGTTTATGTTAGGGGTGATACATATATCCCAATGGAGGATTCCATGAATGGACTCCTGAGGATTGAATTATATGTCGAGTGATACATGCATTCATATTATAATTCCATGTATGGACTCAAATTGAATTGCCTATTGATTCCATGGGTGATACTCAAGATACCTTAGTGGACCGCTAAGGATGAACTCGGTTGGCTATGACGTTATACCTCACCTAGAGTGATACCAGATTCTTGAGAGTTTCTCAAGGGATAGGCTAGTAGGGTGTTGGTTGAAATTTCACCAAGATTGATACTTGAATTATGACTTTGGAATTCCAAGGACGGCCTCACGTTCTTAATTGGATAACAAATAAAATGACTATTATGACACATCTACCAAGCCAAAGCACAAACATGGATTTGGTCTTTACATTTACTTATAGATGGTTTGTGAAGGAATATGTTATACTCATCACTATACAGGGGATTCTAGGCTTGATATGGATCTCAATACTTATAAACTCAATGAAATTGAATTGTTAAATAATTTGAATAAATGAAATGGACTTTAAATGAGAACCTTATTCTATAGACTGTTTAGTTCTATGTACTTCCTTTATTTATTGTTATACTACTTGCACAATTTTTATATATATTCACTAATCGATTAATGAAAACCATTGGTGGTTTCCTAATGATATTATACCTCACACCCTATTTAGGTCACTGTCTTGAACCTAAATAGGTTATATTATTGCAGGTAATGATAAGGGAAAGCACTTCTTTATAGGTGCTTGATTTTCTCCATTGGAGCATGATATAATGGGACCAAGATGAGGCTAGTGATGATACTAGAATACCTTTATGATTTATTGTACTTTTGTTAGTATTGTAAATCTACCTTTTATTCGTGATTTTCCCCTTTTATAGAAACATATGACATCTAACATCATTTTGGATATGAGATGTCTTCTTCATTGTCAATTTATATCAGTCTTCTACTATTTATTTTGTATATATGGATTACCAATTCCACTACATATATTGTAATTTCATTGTGGTACAATCTATTATTAAGGGAATAGTTTCACCACTAACTCACCTAGGCCCTCACCGCTAGTTGGTAGCCTATAGCATTTGGGGATATGTGCTCGAGGTCGTATGGCCAACTAGCCTTGGAGCACTATTGACTGCCATCCGGGTCTGAGATGTTACAAAGTTGTATCAGAGGGATATTTTTTGGTTTGATTTACTATTTGGTGAAAATAGAAAGGGATAAAAAAATGAATAGGAATTTGGTAATGAGCTATGTCTGGGTATAGATAGACCACATATAGTAAAAAATAAAAATTTCCTTGAATTGAATTTTTGTTTTTTGGATTTTGACTATTACATTTGGTTTGATTCCACGGTTGGGTGATGCACTTGATTTATGATACTATTATTGATATTATATTGGGTTCTATTTTGGTTTGAACCTAATGATATGAGGTAATTACATCTCATGCATCATACTATTCACTTGTAAGAAATCACATGCCATGCATTTTTTTATTCCATTTAGAGAACATTACTTATTGCATGTTGTAATGATAGATGTCATGATAGATATTCCTGCTGTTGTGAAAGTTGTATTCGGATATGTTATAGTATGGATTGGTTGGATGCCAATATTTTCTCCTTGTTGATTATGGGCCCTCATGGATTAGAATTTGGGGAACAATGGTTTAACCTTATAAATTGAATTGTGTTATAAATGTGGGTAATCATGAATTCAAATTGAAAAGGAGAATTAATATGTGAACTCAATTGAAAATTTATTCAAGTAAAATGAAATGTAGACTTGAGTTATTTTTAATAGA
The DNA here is from genome assembly GCA_963277665.1 of Viscum album. Classification (NCBI taxonomy): domain Eukaryota; kingdom Viridiplantae; phylum Streptophyta; class Magnoliopsida; order Santalales; family Viscaceae; genus Viscum; species Viscum album. The sequence continues at coordinate 1,463,925,331 of OY728138.1, read as the reverse complement.
AAACTGGACCAGACCTGACCTTATTAGTGGGATTATGGAAGTGTCTCGTGCTTATATCTAATTTTTACATCTCCCATACCAGACTCAAGGAGAAATAATAGGGGTGTGTTGTTATAGAAGAAATCTTTTACCAGTCCTACGTAAATGTTTGTCTGTTTTAATCTATAAACTATGATAATGATCATGAAATGAGGAATGTGTTTTTCATTATATATCCATTACACCATGATGACCTCAAGTGGTATTCCATGAGGGTAGAAATGACCATACTCCATAGGTGATCGGCCATGGGATACCAGTGGATCCTTCAGTTGTGACTGTCATGGCACTACAATTTGTATCAAACATAAGTTTTGAGGAAAAGTTTCATAATTGGTACTTGTGTTTCATACAGACCATTCAGTGGGTACCATGACCAGCCCTGACTATAGTAGAGTTGATGCATGAGTTTTTGTAGAAGCATCCACCCATGTTATTATGGGATGGGGGACCACGGGCTGTAGGGTCCTGGCTAGAGTCCATGATTTCTTTCATTGAGAACTTATATATGCCTCCTAAGATGAGGGTAAATCACACTATGTATATTCTACGTGATTCCTCCAAGTGGTGGTGAGATTTCATCATTAAAAAGGATCATCATAGAGATATACCCTTGAGGGAGTTTCATTTGGTCTTCTATGATTATTTCTATCTTGAGAAGTTGAGGGATGATAGATCCCAGTAGTTCTTACATCAATATTAGGGCACGTTATCAGTGATGGAATAATCATCATTTTTTACTAATCTTTGTCACTTTTTACCGATTTTGATGGGTGATGAGGTTTTTAAATCTATGCAATTCGTTAAAGGTCTTAGGTACAACATCTGATCATAAGTAAACGACTTCAAGCTGACTACTATATTTTGTATAGTGAATCTGTCACTGATCATAGAGAATAACCCAAGGGAATATAGAGGTGTAATACAGGGACATTCAGCACGTTGGTCTGGTACTATATTCTCTAAATGTAGGTAGAATCACTTGGAGATTCCACATGGTGATATTATAAGTTAGAACATACTGTCAGGTAGCCAGGTGAGGTGTTACAAGTGTAGTAAGTTGGGTCATATGAGGCCACAGTGTACGAGGGACCTAGGAACGTTCTGATCTTGAAGAAATATAGGTAATCTACACCGATTATACAGAACATATCCATCAGAAGATAGTGATAGTTGGTCTACAATGACTCTGTTTTGGATTAGGGTCAACAACTTCTCACTAGGCAGAGAGATGCGGTATATATACTTGATCATGATGAGGTGGTGAACATGGTCATGCTAGTCAAAACCAATTTTTACAGGGACAATGGGATGGATCATCTTAGGGTATTCAGGTAGTGTTACAAGGTTGTGGTATAGGTTAAGCATATGTAGTGCAATAGACCTTTCAGGAGTAGGATCCCATACCTTTTACTATCATAGGTACTATACTAGTAGCCTTCGCTTTAGCTTCTGAAATATTTGATACATGAGCTTCTCATACTTTTATATTTGTGAAAATTATGGATATACATGGTCCCTGTGTTTATACTTCTGATAGAATTATAATTATAGACACTCTGTTAGGGATCAGAACGAAAGGTGTGCATGAGTATAGGGAGTTCCCGCCTGAGGTTGGTGGGTGTAACTTTGTATTGAACCTCTACATCATTGAGATTACAGGCTTTGATGTCATTCCAAGTATGGAATGGTTGGTTCCTTTTGGTGACTTCATTGATTGTTATCACCACAGGGTGATTTTCACATCACTAGAGGGTGGAGAGTTAACTCACAAGGGTGACTGGGATGTCCAGGCGAGCCGAGCTAGACCCGAGCATCATGGGGTGGGAGGGATGGCTACCCAGTTTGTATGTTTATATCTATATGATCAAGGATGTCTTTAGATTAAATTCCCTCCAATGGATGATCATTTTAGGGATGTTTTCTTGAACACGTTTTCAGGATTACCTCCAGTGATAAAGGTAGATTTCTCTATTGATCTAGTTTTATAAGCAGTACTGCTATCCATTCCTCCTTATAGGATGGCTACAACCGAGTTTCAAGATCTCAAGAGGTAGGTATAGGATTTAGAGGAAAAGGGTTTCATTTAACCGGGTACTTCTCAATGGGGTGCGCGGGTCAATTTTAGAAAAAGGTGGACGATACCCTAAGGATATGCATGGATTATCATAAATTAAACCAACAGATGAATAAGAACCTGTGTCGTCTACCACAGATTGATGATCTCTTTGACCACCTTTGAGGATCTAGTGTCTTCTAAAAGATTTATTTGAGATTTTTTTATCATAATGTTCGTGTTATACCATTATACATACTTAGAACAACCTTTCAAAAATGGTATGGTATGTATGAGTATTTGGTTATATCATTCGGTCTCACGAATGTGCCAACAATCTTCATGAAACTGATGAACTGTGTTTTCCATCCATATCTTGGTTCATTTCTACTAGTTTCCAAGGATGATATTTTTTTGTATTCTGACAATCAGTATGACCATACCAGACATATTGATATCATTTTGAATATACTTAGAGAGCCTCAATTATATTATATGCTCACAAAGGGCCATTTTGGGATGGATCAGATTCACTTCCCAGGTCACATCATCTCAGATAAAGAAGTGTTAGTGGTCCTAGAGAAGGTGAAAGTAGTAGATTCCTGGTAGCATACAAATAATGTGTTTGCAGTATAAAGTTTATTAGGGATGGGTAGTTACTATATACCTTTCATAGAGGAATTCTCATGCTTAGAAGCACTATTTATGTGCTTTACTATGAAATGTGTGAAGTATATATGGGTAGTTTCCTGTGAGATGGCATTTCAAGAGCTAAGGGGAGATTGAATTCAGAACCGGTACTTATTTTTTTCAAATCCAAGAAGGAGTTACACTCTTTATTATGATGCATCAAGTATTGGACATGGAGGAGTTCTGATCCAGGGTGATAGATTCATGGTGTATGGGTCTCTATAGTTGATGCCACCAAAGAGGAACTACTCAACAAAAGATCTTGATTTAGCTACAATTGTTCATGAATTATGTTGTTAGAGACAATACATACTGGGATTGTATTTTGTGGTGCACATGGACCAAAAAAGCATCATGTACATATTTTCACATATGAATCTTAATCTTAGGTAATGAAGGTGGTTTGAGTGCCTACAATCTTTCAATTTAGAGCTAGACTATACACCTAGTAAAGGTAATGCAGTGGTCAATGCATTGAACTGGAGGACTCAAATACAGGGAGTGCATCATGCCAATAGAAATTGGAATCTTATGGATTTGTTATCATAGAATCACTTAGAGGTGCACAAAAGTCAGGGGAAGATATACCTTTCACCTTTTTCTATTACCTCTACCCTACTGGATAGAGTGAGGATGAGGCAGATATTAGGTTCATTAGGCCTAGTTCTATGATAGAGTGTGGTAGGTGAGGAACCTCCTCCTGGATGGACTGTAGGCAATGATGAGATCCTATGATTACATGTTCATATATGGGTCTCTTCATACATGGGTGTGGAGTTGATGTGATATTTTCATTCTTTAGCTAGGGTAGTGAACCAGGGGGTCATCGTGATGAATTAATATTTACATCATCAGTATTGGTGTTCTGGTATGAAAATAGATGTAGCTAGTTTTTTATGAGGTGTTCCATCTATTAGCAGGTGAAGGTAAAACACCAGTGACTAGCTAGACTTTTATAGTAGTTTCTAATTAATGAGTGGAAATTGAGTGACGTCGCAATGGATTTCGTGATGGTTTTACTGAGGTCACCTCTAGGTAATGATTTTGTTTGGGTTTTTGTTGATAAAATCATGAAGGTTTCTCATTTCTTGCTGATTAAGGAGACCTTCATTGTTTATGATCTTGGGATATTGTACTTATAAGAGATTATATGGCTCCACAGGGTCCTCCATATGATCATTTCAGATATGGATTCCCATTTTACGTCTCAATTATGGAAAGGGATATAGAGGTAGTTTGGTACACAAGTGATTATGAGCACGGCTTTCCAACCCAATATAGATGGTCAGTCAGATCACACAATTTAGGTGCTTCCGGATATTCTACGAGCAATCATCCTAGATTTTAGGGGCTCTTGGAAGGGACATATACCCCTGGTTGAATTTTTCTATAATAATAGCTTTCATGTTACTATTCATATGGAACCCTATGAGGCTTTGTACAGTAGGCCATGTCGATCACCCCTATGTTGGTTAGAGGTAGGAGAGAAAACTATGTTGGGACCTCATCTTGTTCAAGAGACCACAAAGTAGATGTAGTTGATTCAGAAGTGGATGTATACTGTGTACTCTCATCATAAATCTTACATTTTTATGCCAAAAATCACCTCTAGAGTTTGACGAAGGGGATCAGGTTTTCCTAAATGTTTCATCAAGGTTGGTATATAAGAGGATTAGGATACAGGGTAAGATCACACCACATTATTTCAGGTTGTTCAAGATCTTGGAGAGAGTTAGTCCCATAGCCTATTGGTTTTAGTTACCTCAAAGGTACCAAGCCAATAATGATGTCTTCCATGTTTATTAGAATTGAAATTACTATTCAAACATGTCTCTTACAATTAAGATAGAGGAGTTTGAATTATAATTAGATGTTTCCTTCGATGAGAATCCTATAATTATTGTGGATCGTAGAGTGATGTTTCTTTGAGGTGAGACCATTCCTTTAGTATGGGTGCTATGGTAGTATGACCGAGTGAAAATAGAGACCTCGGAGATGGAGGGTGATGTAGGATCATGATGGATGGAGTTATTCATAGAAACATCTTTACCACCCTTGGAAGGGAAATTTGGGGACGTATTGCATTAAGGGGAGAATTTTTTGAGAACGTAATTCTTCTTTTAGGTAAAAATCCATTGTTTTCTATCAATTCATGGTTTAAATGGTTAATTATGGTTGTTCATAGATTCCCATTGAGGTGATGGAGTACTCTATAGTGTCTAAAGATGGTTTAGAGCCTAGAACAAATGTTTTCGGTGAAAATAGGAGGCCACATGATAAGTTAAAAGCATACGGTTTGGTCCATACAGTCATGCGGCTATGTATGTAGTTATTTCAGAAATTTTGACTTTGGATCTTCACGTAGTTTTCTTATGGTTCGTATACCATGCGGGTAACCCATGCACTATGTCCCAGGCCTATAAGAACCCATCCATGATTTATAAAAGGTCCTCTAAATTGTGCGCATAAATCATGCGACCCTTGTATTTTGGGATAATTTATAGTATTTAATTAAATTAAAAATAAATTTAAATCTAAGTTTCATTCTTATTTAATATGCTTAGAAACCACACCACACTTGACATCTCAACCTTGGATACTTTTGGATCCAAGGTGGTTTATTCATCTGATATATATTTCTAAGGTCGTATGTCCTATCAGACCTGTAAAGGTAAGATATAAATTCCTTTTTAGTCTTATTTCATTATTCTAGCTATAAACTGTGCTATTTGGTTTTAGGATCATATGACCTAATTTATTTTTCATCATTCATTCATCAGATTTCTCCTAATCTTGGTCGAATTATAGTCGGAGACTGGATAATCTATTAATCATGGGCCTAAGGTTGGTGGTCACATGCCTTCCTATCAAAGTCAGCTGTCGCTTTAAATTTAAATTGAGCCCTAGAACTTCTAGGTAGGTTCTATGTGATTAAAGAACCTCGTTTATGGTTTCTTATAGGTAAAGGACCTTTAATTATATGGAAACCACCCCTTAGGTGTGTTTGGTTATTAAATGAACCCTTAATTGCATTTGGCCTTGGACACCCTTGGTGTTCCTTTTTCCTCTTTGGCATGGGATGTTAATTTTAATTGATAATAGAATTAAAATTTTAATTGATGAATTGATATGTGATTTGAACTGAAATGTGAATGAATTGTAATTTAAATGATTGAATGGGAAGGGAGGGGTGAGCATGACCCTTATCCATTATCTTATTAAATTTTGAGTTGAATATATATGTTTCAATTACCTTAAACTAGATTTCCCATGTGAGTAATTGAAAGACAAAGCCTTATGAGGTTAGACAATTCTAGGAACACCTTTTGAGGTGGTATATACTTGGATTTCATTGGTTTTGACCTTTAGAAGTGAAATTAAATTGATTAAATGATTATTGAAATGATTAAATTGTTAAGAGACTAGGGTGATCCGTGGTTTCATATTAGAATGGCACGGATGGACATAATTTCCTTGAACCATGTTTATGCCAAGGGTGATACATGGATCCAAATTAAGGATTCCAAGGGAAAACTCTTGAGGATTGACTTATAAGTCGAGTGATACAAGGATTCATATTAGAATTCCATATATAGACTCAAATAGAATTTACTATCTATGACATGGGTGATACTCAGGATCCCTTAGTGGATCAATGAGGAAGGACTCAATTGGTTGTGACATTATTCCTCACCTAGAGAAATATTGGGTTCCCGAGAGGTTCGCCAAGGATGGGCTTGTAGGGTGTTGATTGATATTTCACTAGGAGCGATACATAAATTCCAACTTTGTAATGTTTAGGAAGGGTTCATTTTATAAACTTAATAATAAATGAATTGAATATGCCAAGCCAAAGTACAAGCTTGGATTTGGTCTTGACATTCACTTATAGATGACCTGGTAAGGCATCTATGTTGCTCATGACTCTATGGGGGATTCAAGGCATGAAATGGATCTCGAGACTCATAAACAAGATGAAATTGAATTTTTAAATAATTTAAATAAATTAAATGTACTTTAAATGATAACTTTATTTATAGGTTTTTTACTTTTGAGTAATTCCTTTATTTATTGTTATAATTTAGGCACACCAGTTATATATATTCATTGACTGATTGTCACATACCTTGGGTTGTTTGCTACTAGGATTATATCTCACACCGTATTTGGGTCCCTGATTAGTCACTGAAAGTGGCTAATATTCATTGTTAAGATCTTAATATTAATGTTTTTAAAAGTTCATAAACATTAATTTTAGTCCAATTCAGAAATTGAACTTCATTTCGCATCATTGTGCAATTCATGCTTAAAATGTCAATTTGGGCCCACTCAATAATTTGCTTGTGGAAATTACAATATTCATCATTTTAATTTAAAATTTTGGGATGTGATTGATCACTTTGTTTGGAACATTTTATCTTTTAGGTCCGATGGATGAATCCCAAAGGAAGATGGAGAATTTTGCGCCTGAAGGCAGAAACTTGCTGGAAAAAGCATAATGGGCCTAAGTCCCATCAAACAAATGTGGGGCCCAGAAACCAAGACCAATGAAGCTCAAATTTATAATGTAGAAAGATAAAAATATGAGGATCATTTTATTCAACTGTGTCTGGAGCTAATTCTGATGTTTTCTTGATGATAAATGGATCTGAAGTTGAGATTTAAATGGAGGACTCGTCATTAATGCACAGAAATCCGTCCCACCATTTCGACCATAACATTCAAACGGCTGAGCCAAATGTCCTAAAATTTTGAGAGCTTCTAGAAGACACATGGAAGAAGATAGTGTATATTTAATACACCTCCGGATTCGGCCATATGAAGTGTCAAACGCACACGTCCAAATGGAGGACGAATCTGGACAGTTTTCCGGGTCAACTTCGAAACGTCAATTTACTTTTGATTATTCACCCTCATTTTGACTCTATTAATTGTTGGGGGTGAATTAATTATTGGGGTATGGACCTAAGGCTCCTAATATGCATATATAAGGAGCTATTGGTGAAGGGAATAGGGGTGGAAAATTTTCTTATCATCTTGGATGCTTTGTTTCATTGTAATGTTTTGCTTCCAAATTTCCTTTGTAATGTTTTCCATTTCCATGTAAGTTTTTTTTTGTATCTTTATGTTCTTAATAAACTTATTCTCTTATATATTTTCCATTTCATTTATTAAAACTTTATAATCACAAAGCACAGTGATATCTCTGTGTTGTTGTGAATTAGTTCACACATAGGTGTGAATTTCATTCACACACACGGAGGAGTGCTCGTTATTTCCGCGGTTTTAATTTCTTCAATCCAATTCTTGTTAGCCATCTTCCGCCCGCCATTGAGAGTATACCATCAATGGAGGTCTAAAACCTTATTGGGTTGATCTTAGGAGGATGCAAAGGCAGGATTGAATGTTATTTTATGAAGGAATTGTTGTTAAATGGATAATTAATTTAAGACATCCATTCTTCAGTTATTTCTACTCTTCATCTTTACTGTGTTTGAGCAAAATAAATTCAATTACTAAATGACCATATACCTCGGAGAGATCATGAATTTGGTTCTCTAAGTGTATAGGGGATTAGTAATTGTGTTTAGTAAGCACCAAACCAGAAAATGATGAAGGTAGTGTTATTTTTGAAGAATGGATTCATCAAGAATTAATAAAACCAAAATTGTTTAAAGAAGTAAAATTCATTCAATCCACCTCAAGCATAATCCTAGATCAACCCATTTTCATTAAATTGAATTCACGTATGTGTCTTAGTGTTATTTAAACCATCCAAAATCAAAACCAAAGTTGGCTACTTCATAGCCCATCCTTCACCAATTCATAGCGTCTCAAGGTTACTTCTTCGGTCCCTGTGGACTTGACCCCTACATGTACTACATCGATCGCTTTTACCCGTAGGGTAAATTTGGGCGCAACCAAATTTTGGCGCCGTTACCGGGGACCCAAGTAAGTACCTTAGACCCAAATCTTCTTTTCTCACCCCAAATTCTCTATTCTCACCCTAATTTCTCTTCCCTTTTCCCCTTTCTATTTCTGTGTGTCCAAAAAAACCCCAAAACTAATTTTAAATCAATTCCAATGGATTATCCTCCAAAATACCCCTTCATAAATCAATGCTGTAATCAATTTGAAAATCAATATTGGGAAACACCTCACATAGGGAATTTCATTGACCAATCCTTAATTGAATACACCACACTAGATGAGATGTACAATCAATGGGATGCTGAATGTTTACAAGATCAATTTCCATACCTATCAAGAATGTTTGAAAAGATAAATAATGAGGAATTAAATGATGTAAAAACATATATCAACCCTAATCCAGAAAAAATTATTGAACAATTGTGTGAACAAATGGATAAAATGAATTCAGAAGTTTCATCTTTCAGATTAGAATTACAAAGCTTTAAGACTTTTGAGGAACCCGTTCCCACTCAAGATGTTCTTTCCTCATCATTGATAGATGAATCTTTTATCCCAAAAACCTCCCATGAATTGAAAAAAGAACTAAACTTTGGATATGGGATAACTGAACAAGATCAAAGAAATGTTGAAGGGTATTTAAATCAGGATGAAATTGATTTCATGAATTCACAAGAGGGAAATTATTCTTCAAGGATTGAATGTCCAGAATATTGCACCAAAAATGATTTTTTAGAATCACCAATCATTGAACCATTGGGAGAGTTAAAAAATATTGAGTCTATACCCACTCCCGACATTCAAAAGGAAAATTTTTGTGAGGAATCAAAATTTCAAAAGGAACCAATTATTTCTAAATTTCATGGAGAAGAAACTATTTTTGATTCAAATTTCCATTCTTCTTTTGTAAATATTTATCAACCTGAACACAAAAATTTTCTCCTTTATTCCCCACTCTTAAATTTGGATAACCAATACCATGGAATTTCAATTTATTATCCTCTTGAAACTAAAAAATTGGGAATGTTTATTGATGTCTTAGGCAATACTAGATATTCAATTCAATCAACCATTTCTGATATTACATGGATTTTACCGCTCATTATAGAACAAAGGATTTCACATGAAACATATTTCAAACAAATAATCAATCTCAATATTATTAAAGTGGAGAAAGATGGGTTAATTAAAATTTTGAAAGATGGAATTGGATAAGTTGGGGGGTTCAATTCGAGCTAACGACGTTAAACAAAAGTGCTGCATGGGAGGCAACCCATGGTTTTCATGTTTTCTAATCATTTTGAATCATTTTCTTTTTCATATAATAAATTACCATAGACTGTTGACCTGTTCTTCTTTTATGAGTAAGGATGGGTATGAAAAGGGAGCACCGTATTCATCCGTGTCACGCGGTGTGATCCCTGAGTAATACCTTACCCATAAATTTAAAGAAGACAACGTATCATCAGTTTATTTTATTTATGTTTCTGTAGGTTAAAAAAAATTAGACTCTTGACCTGTTCTTCTTTTATGAGTATGGATGGGTATGAAAGGGGAGCACCGTATTCATCCGTGTCATGCGGTGTGATCCCTGAGTAATACCTTACCCAGAAATTTAAATAAGACAATGTATCATTAGTTTGATTTAAAAAAAACATGAAAATGATGGTACTTGGAATTAAATAAATCATTGTGTTGTTTGTTTTGTCTTATTTGTCCTTCTTTTTATTGTTTAGGAACTATTTTGGGTGATACATGTTCAATCAAGGAGGTGCCTACATCCCCAAAGAGATCAAAGGAGTAATTTGGAGCATCATGAACCTCAACATTAAAAACCAGGTGAATTTGTTCCATGTTTATCATTCTCAATTTCATCTTTGAACTCCTATCCTACCCCCTTATAACTTGTCTTTTCTTTAAACACTGGGGACAGTGTTATTCTAAGTTAGGGGGGGATAAAAAATGATTTTTTTTGAATAAAAACATGCATGAAAAGAAAAATTCCATTAACCTTAAACATGATAAACACACATTGCAAACTCTAAAATTGGATATCAAATAAATTTTGCATTCCTTGATTCTGATTTTAATGCAAGTTTAAGTTCATGAGCATAGTTTTTGGAAAGTGTGGTTGTCCGATGTGATTTTTCAATGTTTACATTTTCATCCTCTTAATAAAAATGCCACAATGCACGTCTACTGGATCGTGGGTGTAAATTTGAGTTCTTGGGTCTCTTTCATTATAGCATAGGGTTCTGGGGTCACTTTTAGTTTAATTTGAGTATCCAAAAAAAAACACAAAAAAAAACACAAAAAAAAACAAAAAAATGACCACATAGAGCAATGTTTTGTCCAAATGTGTGGCATCCGGCACTTGGGGATCGTGACTTTATAGTTGTCTTGCCCAGAGTTAGGCTTTATATCTCTATTGTAGAGCATGAAATTGACAATATGTGTGGCGTCCGGCACTTGGAGATCGTGACTCCATAGTTGTCTTGCCCAGAGTTAGTCTTTTCATATCTATTGTGGATAAAAAAATCATCAAAAAATCAAAAAAAAATGGATACTCATATTAAGGTTTAATGTGATTCCCACCTAGAACTTCCATTTTTTCCCCTTGAACAATAAAATGGGCCCCATATCTTTTATGATGCACAACACTTTATCATGCTTAATTGGAATTTGATGAAATGTGGCAATGAATTTGAACAAAATAATGGGCTTGGGCTTGGGATATGCTTATGGACCTATCTTGTTTTAAATGATTTTGATGGGTTCCATAATTGTTTTGGTATGAGGTCTTTGGGTGAGCAATGTGTATTTAAATGTTTTTGGAAAAGGGGATTTGGATTTCATATTTGTAATTTATTTTGCTCGGGACTAGCAAAACTCAAGTTGGGGGGTGTGATTAGTCACTGAAAGTGACTAATATTCATTGTTAAGATCTTAATATTAATGTTTTTAAAAGTTCATAAACATCAATTTTAGTCCAATTCAGAAATTGAACTTCATTTCCCATCATTGTGCAATTCATGCTTAAAATGTCAATTTGGGCCCAATCAATACTTTGCTTGTGGAAATTACAATATTCATCATTTTAATTTAAAATTTTGGGATGTTATTGATCACTTTGTTTGGAACATTTTATCTTTTAGGTCCGATGGATGAATCCCAAAGGAAGATGAAGAATTTTGCACCTGGAGGCAGAAACTTGCTGGAAAAAGCATAATGGGCCTAAGGCCCATCAAACAAATGTGGGGCCCAGAAACCAAGCCCAATGAAGCTCAAATTTATAAAGTCGAAAGATAACAATATGAGGATCATTTTATTCAACTGTGGCTGGAGCTAATTCTGATGTTTTCTTGATGATAGATGGATCTGAAGTTGATATTTAAATGGAGGACTCGTCATTAATGCACAGAAATCCGTCCCACCATTTCGACCATAACATTCAAACGGCTGAGCCAAATGTCCTAAAATTTTGAGAGATTCTAGAAGACACATGGAATAAGATAGTTTATATTTAAGACACCTCCGGATTCTGCCATATGAAGTGTCAAACGCACACGTCCAAATGGAGGACGAATCTGGACAGTTTTCCGGGTCAACTTCGAAACGTCAATTTCCTTTTGATTATTCACCCTCATTTTGACTCTATTAATTGTTGGGGGGTGAATTAATTATTGGGGTATGGACCTAAGGCTCCTAATATTCCTATATAAGGATCTATTGGTGAAGGGAATAGGGGTGGAAAATTTTCTTCTCATCTTGGATGCTTTGTTTCATTGTAATGTTTTGCTTCCAAATTTCCTTTGTAATGTTTTCCATTTCCATGTAAGTTTTTTTTGTATCTTTATGTTCTTAATCAACTTATTCTCTTATATATTTTCCATTTCATTTATTAAAACTTTATAATCACAAAGCACAGTGATATCTCTGTGTTGTTGTGAATTAGTTCACACATAGGTGTGAATTTCATTCACACACACGGAGGAGTGCTCGTTATTTCCGCGGTTTTAATTTCTTCAATCCAATTCTTGTTAGCCATATTCCGCCCACCATTGAGAGTATACCATCAATGGAGGGATAAACCCTTAATGGGTTTATCTTAGGAGGATGCAAAGTCTGGATTGAATGTTATTTTATGAACGAATTGTTGTTAAATGGATAATTAATTTAAGACATCCATTCTTCAGTTATTTCTACTCTTCATCTTTACTGTGTTTGAGCAAAATAAATTCAATTACTAAATGACCATATACCTCGGAGAGATAATGAATTTGGTTCTCTAAGTGTATATGGGATTAGTAATTGTGTTTAGTAAGCACCAAACCAGAAAATGATGAAGGTAGTGTTATTTTTGAAGAATGGATTCATCAAGAATTAATAAAACCAAAATTGTTTAAAGAAGTAAAATTCATTCAATCCACCCCGAGCATAATCCTAGATTAACCCATTTTCATTAAATTGAATTCACGTAGGTGTCTTAGTGTTATTTAAACCATCCAAAATCAAAACCAAAGTTGGCTACTTCATAGCCCATCCTTCACCAAATCATAGCGTCTCAAGGTTACTTCTTCGGCCCCTGTGGACTCGACCCCTACATGTACTACATCGATCGCTTTTACCCGTAGGGTAAATTTGGGCGCAACCAGTCCCCTTTTTTGACCTAAAGATATTATATGATTACAAGTAATTATATGGGAAAGTTCCCTCCTATAGGTAATTGATTTGATGCTTAGGAGCAGGAAATCATGGGACAAAGTTGAGGCTTACGATGCTATTAGGACACCTATCTAATTTTATTTAGTATTTTACATCTACTTTGTAATCATATTTTGGTTGTTTTATATAAAAATATGAAATGAAACATAATTTTGGATATGAGATGGATTCTAAATTTTTTATTTATGAGTATTATAAAGTTTATTTTTTAAATATTGATTACTGCTTCCACTACTTATATTGTTATTCTTCTCTGATACACTCTAGTATTCAGGGAATAGTCTCTAAACTGACTCACCTAGGCCATAGCTGCTAGTAAGAAGCCTCTGAAATTTGGGAAGATGTTCTTGAGGCGATGTGTCCAACCAGGTTAGTGCACTATTGAGTGGCATCTGGGTTTGGGACACTATTAAGATATTTTTTTTAACGATTGTCTAATTCAACTCCTAACATTCAATAAAAATTCTAAGACTCTCATTTTACTTTTTCTCAAAGATTATTAATGAATACCTATTTTAAATGCTAGGATGAATAATGTCCATCACATTCAGGTCCTCATGGTGGACATTAAGGTCCACCAACTCATTAGGCACCATTCGATAAGATAGAATATAAATGGGAATCATTATAGGGAGAAGGTCAATCATAATATTGACATATATTTGTGGTGATAACCGAAATAAAATACAGAATGACTTCAAGGTATGCATACACTATGGATAGAAGATAACTACCTAATTAAGGTTCAATTTCATCTAGAAACGTCTCTAAAATTTTTAAAAAGATTACTCCAACATAAGGAACAGAAAGCCCCTCTATTCCTAGTCTAGAGTCTCACTCACCCTGAAATACATGAGTGAATCCATTTGTAGATAATAACTGTACACAATAGTGATAATAATCTATATGGGCCTTAACACTGATCATCCAATCTATGTTGATAATTAATCTAAATATGTTAATATCAAGAACTAAAAAGTTTCACACCACCTCAATGTCGGTTATCATTACCCAACATTTGGGATGCTTGAAACATTATTTAGCCCTCTTTTCCACATGCCTGGAAATATACAACAAATATGGAATATGTTAGGAATGAAAACCCAAAATGTCAACCAAATTTGATGATATAAAAGAATTAGTATCACCTATATCAAAACAAAGTATCACCATATAAGATGAAATAAACATTGTTCCCCAAACTGTAGTTGTCCCTACTTCATATTACTTTGGTGAAGACTCCAATATATAAAGATGTTCAGAATCAGCTCTTGCCTTAGCATTATTATCCACATGAATATCCCCCTTAGCCTGAGGATATGACCCACTACCCTTAGAAGCATCTGTATGGAACTATGAACCCTTGGTGGATGTGGATCCAACCTTACTTCCCTAGGATATCCTATCAGAAAAGTGTTTCAGATGGAAAAATCATTCACAAAGATGAAAAATATTTACATATCTCCATAATATGTCTTGGTATGACCAATATTCCCACAATGGTAGAAAAAAAATATCTTTCTAACATGATGAGGCCCCTGAAATAAGTCGTGAAGAAAAATGACTATCATTACAATTCTGTTTCTAGCTAGAAGATACACCCAGGATAACAACTATACCAACTAAAGATCTACCCAGTCTAGTCTTCATAGCTATGTCTGCCTCAGCTCAATATGATTTATCAACTACCTCCACAAAGGTCATAAGGCACATGAGAATCATCATAAACATAATATTTATGACTCAGACCCAACTCAAACCACTGATCCTTTAGGTACTCATTTTTTACAAGCTCCAACACCAGATACACAAGATCGACAAAATGGGAAGAATAATTCAGAACGAATCACTCCCCTTGACCCAAGGTTAGAAACTCTCAAGTATTTACCACATTTAATGCCTCAAGATAAAATAGGATGGTTAAATATTTTCTTGAAGGAATTCCAAAAAATATTCTCATGAAACAATTCTTGTATAATAGAGTCCCACCATCTCCACTCCAGTCCCTCGAGAAAATACATTGGAAAATCCACCTTAGAGTGTTTAGGGGTCCTTAAGTAGTTGAATATAATCTCAATCCACTCAGGCCACTCCTCATATTATTATGTCTATTGTCACCATGGAATACTGGTGACTGCTGTTTAGTAAACCCAGAGCCATGATCCACTACATGTCCTTGGTTCCCGACACACACTGGACCTAGAGTCTGAATAGTGTGCATTATATATTCCACCAAAGAAGTTTCCACCATAGTATTCTTCTATAGATCCCATCTAATAGATTCATTTATCACATTTATAAGATATCTTATTTGATGCATTATATAATAAACATAAGAAAATGACCAATTAGATCATGGGAACATTCCAAATCATAGGACCACTTTCAAAATTAAAACCAGTGCATTAAAACAATAAAAATTCTAAGATATTAATAATTATACCAATTAAATACATTAATCAAAAAGGAATAAGTCAATTTAAATGAACTTCCCATAGATTTCCAAAAAATGAACACAAACTCCTAGCCTCTAAACTGGTAAAAATTCCATGACCACCCACAGTAATTCAAGTTTAGTTACGGAAGTGATTTAGCCATGCTCCTTTTCCACACATATAGTTTGAATTTTGACTATCATAACTTTTATCTACCCAATACATGGAACCAAACATAGAAGTGTTAAAAAATATTTTGAGTCCTCTTTTGATAACAAATTTTAATAGACCAACCTAATTCAACTTGAAAATCCACTTGAGATGGACCATTATAATAGTGAGGTATAATATAACTATAGAAAAAATTATTCAATATATCAAAAAAAGACATAGGGAAAGAGTATAATATGGAAGAAAAAGAATATAACCAAAAAATATATACTATTTAATCCAAATTAGGCTAAACTAAAAATTATTAAAAAACTTCATATGACCAAAAGTCACCTCCAAACCACCCCTCTATAAAGTGAAACACCAAAAGAGAATATGGAATGCTACAAGATTCTCTTACCTTTACTTATATACTATAATATAAAATCCAAAACCACCCAAAGTAAAAAAAAAAGTGGGGCATGATAACAAATCCAAATATGATACCAAAATAGATTCTATAAAATATCTAATATCTAGAATGAAATGGTTATAGATTAAAAAATAGTTTTAAAAATCATTTTCATAAATCCAAATCATTTTTAAATCATTCTTCATTGGTTTTCATAACGAAATTTCATACTATTTGACTATAAATATGAAAAGTAGAAGTGAAAAAGTAGGAAATCATATCCATGAATCATAATTTAATCAAGTAACTGCATATTTATTAAATACTATCATGTGAATCCATATAATAGAACCTTATATGAAATCCTATGGGAAAAAATCCATGATAAAAATCCATAATGTGATAAATAACCATAAATGAAAAAGTGCATCATATTGGGACCTATACTATGGGAAAATACACAGTATATACTAAAAATCCTAAATATGTATAACATTGGATCCAACCATTATTGAGTCCTTCCATAGTCTATCAATATCCAAAAGGATACCTCCAAGTGGTTCCACACACACTAGGGATACCTATGTCTATTTCTAGATTCACCCAAGGTTCCCAATGGGACAATTACTAAAATATATTTCAAATAAATGTTCATAAATTTATAAAACATTTTCAATTCCAAGAAAATCCACTTCGAGGTTTAAAAATCCATTTTCAAATCAACAAAATACTTTTTGAAAGTAAACCCCCTTTAAAAACATTTTCATATTGATGGAATCCTTTGAAACCAAAAATCACATTAAATAAATGAAAAATACAAATGAAATTATCAGAAAAAAAAATTAAATTTATTGAATTAAACCATTGTGTAGAAACACATACCTAAAATGGTATAAACCTATCATCCTTTGACAATGGTGATTAGAAGCCAAAAGATTGTCCTTTTAAAGAAAATGCACAATAGGAAACTTGAAGGGATCGATAGAAAACACCATATAGTCATGAATTTGGACACAACAATATCCAAAACCGTAGAAACAACCAAAGATAAAGAAAAACTAGAAGTAACCCTTATCTAAATAGGAACACTAAAATAACCCTAACGATCAATCATCAAATAAAGAAATTCAAAAGAGAGGGAATCACCTAAAATATCCTAGGGAGAGCTATGGGTTGATAAAGGGATGAAAAATAGGTAATAAACCCTTAATCAACCATAAAATTTCCTAAAAAGGCACTAATCCTGAAAAGTACATAGCGTGTAAATATTTCACACTGTGTATTTCCTAACTAAAAGGATCCACAAAAGAACATGTGGCCTCAGATTGATTTTAATACAAATTGAAATTTACATGATATAGAAGACTTTACACATCATGTAATGTTTCTTACTTTAAACCTGATTCAAGTATTCTACCTAGTAACCATTACAAGGTGAGTAATCCCTTTATATAGAATTTAGTCACCCATCAGATAATAAACAAACCAGCTCTCATAAAAAAACACCAATACATCCAGGATGTTCTCTGAACTTGGAAGAAGCCCCTCAAATCCAATTAAAACATTTATGATTGTACCCCATTAATTAAAACAGACATAAATATTTAAATTTAAGTCATTTTCCCTTAAAAATACATTATATCCTTGATAATCCCCCAAATTCACCCAAATAAAGATGATAAAAGAATCAGGAACAAGGGAGTGCTTGAAAAGAATAACGGGATTTTACATATAAATTCCATCATTTTTCTTCCTTCTTATTTTTCTATCTTGAGGTGTTGGTATTATTATTTCATTTTATTTATTATATTATATTATATAGATTTACTTCTTTGTTTCACTATATTTATTATATAAAAAATGAATTTTCCATCACCATTATAGAATATCAAGATTCTAGATTTATTACAAAATGTGCATTTACTATGGTATTGAATAGTTGGAAAACAATGTTGTTTACTTATCCTTACACCATTAAAGAAGTAATAAAATCACAGGGGAAGATAAACTTTAAAAACTTTAAAAATATTCCATGTATTTAGCTAAAGTATCCTTCATTTTAAGGGATTATATTCAAGGATTATGATTATCAATCTTTAATTATTATATAAATTTAATAGAATTAGATTGAAAATTTTCCCTAAGAAAATTAAATTATTTCATAATTGTGTATGATCTAATCATGAATTGAACATAGAAGCAACTTGGATCTCAAATTTTTGATAGGATATTCTTTCAAACCACAGTTTTTCACTCTTCTCTTTGAGATATGACTCCTGAATCCTCCATATAATTATTTTTGGAAAAGTAGTACCTTAAATAATTTTTATCACATCATAATTTTCGAATTGTTTTCAATAAATAGAATATTTGTTTATATTTATTTAAAAATATTTATGGATTTCTTATATTAGACTTCTACATTATTGTGGGACACCCTCTCCAAGAATTAAAGGGATAGTTCATAAGGTAACTCTTAAAAATAATTTGGAGTTTGGTTATAAATCTTTATTTAATCCATAGAACCCCGTTTATTTATTTATTTTATAAGTCCTTATTTTATTATTACACTTCATTGTACCAGGTAGTGTACTTATCTTATAGAATATACCCTTTATTTAACTATTTCCCACTTCTCAAAGTCACCTTATTTTCATCCTCCCTTGGAACTGAAGTGTTTCCCAATATTCTACCACATAGTCTCCATAAAATTACCATGATGGTTTTATTAATTGAGGATTAATATTCCAAAGAGATTATTAATTATTATACAATAAAGTTTTATATTTTTTCATCTTCCACTCAACCTGAGTAAATAACATTTTATTTTATTCTATGTATTATGTAATCTATGATTTAAACGATATTTTATAATTTTGGGATTACTATTGGAATTGATAATGTCGGGGACGGTTAACATGTGGTTTTAGGGACTAGAATTTTTGATAAATGGAGTGAATAATCTATCTATATTGGGTAAAAAAAGGTGGACCTTGGACATAATTAAATTTATTTCTTCCTCATTGTTGTTTCTGTCATTGGTTTTGGGTCACCAACCAATATTATTGTTTGTATTGGTTTTGGAAAAATGAATATGGTGATTTTTACTCAAAAAACATTATCTACACTATTTTATTTAACTTTTATCTAACATAGAGATCTATAAATAATTTTTTACCACCACACTTCTTACAGAAATTGTTTTATAACATGGGAAAGGTTTCAGTTTTTTAGATAAATTCCAATGGATAAAATTCATTATGCCTTTTTTAGCTAGGATTCAAACATATTACTCTCTTCCACATATTGAATTAATTTTATCAAAGGGATATATTCACCTTCACATTAAAAAAAATTACGTTAAAAATCATTAAAAATATCTTATAAAACCATTGGGTTTTATTTAGTAAAACTCCTCTCGTGGCAGCAATGAAATAAACTCTTAAACTGGTTTGTAATTCAATGTAAAATATTTGAATTTTTATCCAAATTATTACCCTATGATGTAAGAACTTCCTTAATATCTTCATAAATCATTAATATGGCTCCAAAATTGATTATTTATCTTTTTTATTAAATGTTTCGATATCTTTTTGTAGTATCATTGTCTTTGAGGGTGGTAAATAATTATTAAACAATTTTATTGTACATTTATAGCATGTAGTTTTTGTATCGACGATTAAAACTTTCAACCAATACTTAGATCTATGTTTTATTGAAAAGGTAAGTTCCTTTGAATTATATCATCATCAGATAGAGTGTTATTCTTAAAATAGGTGAAAATATCTAGAAAAACTATGAGGTTGACATGTGGATCATCTCTTTATATCCCACTAAACTATCTAACATTTATAATCATCTATAGTGTGATTGATTTATTATCAAAAAATTTATATTGTATGGGTTGTTATATAATTATAAGCATACCCCCCTCAAGAAATGAATTTTATATTCTATAATACTAATTTTTTATTGTATCTTTAAAACATACATGATGATTTTTCCTATGATATTTTCATTCATACCAAGATGATTTTATTATCCATCGCTAATAGATCTGATGAAACAGATATATCTTGATCTCATTACTGAATTCAAAATTTTTAATATAATATGAACACTAGACTAGGGTATTGCAATTCTACTCATGTAGTGGTGACCTATAAAATTAAAGCTATAAATCTCCAATGTGTGGAAAGAAATATATGGTAAAAATATAAAATAAAAGAATATAATTAACACAATCAATCAACTAATCACTACGTTTTCTTATTTTATGATATGTTTTGTGTTTCCAAACAATGGAAATAATAACATGATTGGGTACCAAGAATTATTGATTCTTAATACTGGTTACATTTTATAATTTATATTTCCCTTCCCCTTGAACTAAAACAAAAATGACCCAATATAGAATAGAATCCATGTTCGATCTATAAATAAATCAAATAAAAAAAATCCTTTAATGTAGTGACTTATCAATTGTTGATTATTTAATTTTTTAAATAAAGAAATTAATGAAAATAAAACTAATTTTTATTACTCAGTATGAAAAGTAAGTGACAGTAAATTAAATTAAATCGAAGGTTTTTCTAAATAAAATTATTTCATTCATTTTTAACTAGAATTAATCCAATTAATCAACAACTTTTTATATAATTTCTATCTAATGGATTAATTTCAACTAATTCAATCTTAAAATTTTTAATTCATTATGAATAAATGGAACATAATCAAACAACGATTCATTAAAACCTAATTATATAAACTAAATAAGTATCAAGGTTACTCTTATAACTGAAATCACCATCTATAATTTTTTATTTTCTCCTCTATTAATAATTTTTATAAAATACAAAGGGATAATATAATAGATAAATCTATCACTATATGATACTAAACCCAAAAAAAATTATTTACAAGAAAAGTTTATCTTTAATTTTGTTCCCATATGTTTACTGATTATTTTCCACCATTTAATGTGAATAAACACTTAATATTGAAAAATAATCAACCATCAATGAATAATTCCTCTTAATGGAATCATATAACATAAAACATAATAATATATCAAACAAGATACTTGATGGAATCAAGTGAAAATTCACTTTACAAAAAATCTTGATCCAAGTCTTACACACTCTAGTTCATGTCATTCTATCTCCCAATAAAGAATAGTAGTAAAAAAATTTTCTCTAAATCCAAACAAATTATAAGAGTTTATACATTCTAAGATATCACTTTGTAATTATAGTCACAGTATCATAATTAGTGTGTCTCATCAATATCTGTTTTCATCCACCGACCCATTCTTATCTCTTAATTTCAAAACATGTATCTATTACATTGCAATATAATATTTCCTAATATTCTATAATGCCTAAAGATCTATAAAAATATAGGATATCCCCCCAAGTTGTTTCTCACCATCCTTACATTTAAATGTTATCTATATTTTATATATTATTCAATAATGAGTAAGGAATTCTTGAATGATTTCTTAGATGCAGTTTTATCCATTCTCCCTTGTTTATTATAGTGTAGTTTTATACTTTATTCCAAATATTTTATCCCTAAATAAAATTTATAGAAAAACCCTCACGTGTTTTGGCATGATTCTTTCATATTAAATTATTTAAATTTAACTCATATAAGAATATTTTGATGAAATAATTATTCCTCACACTATAATAATTTTTATGAATTCCAACTATTTTCTCACAAAATAATAATAGTATACTTATATTCATTATACTGTGATTTTTTATTTCAATAATTAAACTCTTCTAAAATTATTGAAATTTCACAAAAATATACATTGTACTAAAAATAATCAAAAACAAATATAATTAGGATGTATTGAGATCATTTAATAAAGAAATTCACAATGAAAATATATATATATATTAGAGTAAAATTTTATTATATGAATTTTTTAAAGTTGTTTCCTACATAAAAATCCAAGAGTTATATATGATATAATAAGTTTTATTTCTACCTAGATTTCTATGTGATGATATAAAAACAATATTAGACTCCAATCATAGTGAAATATTAATCATATAACACTAATAGATTTAGTGTAAGGGGTTATTATTTTAGTTGGATTATATTCAATAAAATGTATTATTAAATATATATATATATATGTGGATATAACATGGTACCTATAAAATAAATATCTTTTTTCTATATATTATAATTATTGTAAACAAAAACGTCATTTCGTTGGGGTGTATTCTAGGTTATTTTTGTGATCTTATTGATCGATATTATAACTTGACAATGTTTCACAATTATAAAAATAAGTGTTATGAGAATAAATAAATAAATATTATATAAATTGACTTTTCTAATTCCAACTTAGAACTATTTTATACTAGTTGTGAATCAAAAATATGTGTTGATGCATAAGGACTCAAAAATATAGGAGAATATGTTAAGGGATAAGTATATCAATGAGTTATAAGTAGAAAAATGGTTGTTGAATTGGAGTTAAGAACATATAATCTCTATCTACCAAATGGACTAGTTCTTGAATTAGAAAATTATCACTAAGTTTAAAATATATATATAAATTTGATACTTTTATCTTGTTTAGATAAGTATGTAATGTCTTTCATGTTTAAGAAGATGACTTTTTAAATATATATATATAAATTAAAAAACTATTTTACGTAATTCAGAATTTGGTTTATGGTTTATATATTCCAAATTTGGATACTCAGGTATAAAACATTAAAATTATGAAGGTAATGGTTAATTATAATAACACCACATATCTTGAAAATTTTTATATAGAACATGTAAATGAGAAAACATTAAAAATCTATAAAATGGGTTTTTGGAATCATTTAATTATGAATCAGTTCATACTTGTGAATCTTTTTATTTATAAAATTGACTAAATAAAACCTTTTATCAAAATGTGAAATGGATGGTGGTATAGAAGACTTAATACATTGTGATCTATGTGTGTGTATAAGAAATTTGTGTTTATAATTACTTTATTATTTTTAATAATGATTTAAAAGGACCTGATGACATGTTTCTTATTATGATAAAGTTTGAAACATTCAAAATGTTGAAATTTTTCAAGAATGGGGTTCATAATCAGATTAGTAAAAGTATTATGATAATTCAACTAGATCAAGGTGGGAAATACTTGATCTAAGAGTTTATTGATCATTTTATACCTTGTTGAATTGTTTCAAAACTCACTCTTCTCGAAACACCATAATGAAATTTTTGCATCTAAAATGAGAAATCATATATTGTTAGACATGGTTTAATTGACGATTATTCATTTTAAACAATCTATAACATTGTGGGGTTACACTCTAGAGACAAAAATTTTCTTATTTAGACACATTACAAATAATTAAATCAAAAAGTCACCATATGGGATATGGATTAATAAGTTCCCCAGTATGTCTTCTATAAGGATCTGTGGTTGAACAAAATATATGAATCATACTATTTAATATAATATTGACCCTATATTAGAAATATATATATATTTTGAGACCCTAATAAAATAAAATTATATTATTTATATCACCACTTCAAGAACAGAGTGCTTGTGACTTATACTGGAATATTTATCTATAATTAATATATAACTTAGGGAGTATGTATGAAGAAAATTGAACATATTAAAGTTCAAGTAATAATAAAAAGGAAAAAAATCCAAGATATGGAAAGTGTTTCGGTGGCATAATAGTTTTTGGAAACACAACCAACTCATGATTCATAAGAAACATGATGGTCTGTTAGGATTCATTAGGATCCTAAAAGATATAAAATTCTTGTGAAAATTGATAATGAAATGGAGTTCTTACAATATGAACCTACATTCAATCAAGAGTATATTGAGAGTTTCGATACCAAAATATTATTATTGGTCATGAAATATGAATTAGAATACATGTATACAAATAAATTTTATAACATGGTTTCTCTATCTAAATGGGTTAGACCCGTTAAGTGTAAGTGGGATTTCCAAATTAAAATTGGCAGGGATGGTAGAGTGTCTACTTATAAAACTAACTTGGTAACAAAAGGTTATAAAAACATTAATGGTATTAAAAATATGAAAATATTCTCATGACCTGGAATGATAAAATTTATTTGTATTTATCTAAATATTTTATCATTTTATCACTACAAAATTTACCAAATGGATGTCAAAACCTATTTATATAATATAAATTCATTGAAAACATGTATATCATACAATATGATTCTTTTTAAAATCCAAATGGTGTTAGAAATGTATGAAAAATGATTTAGGTCATTTATGGATTGAATAAATAATATCAATGTTATAGTACTTATTTTTATGGAGCTTTAAAAGAGTTTGATATTGGCAATAAAAAAACAAATCTCAATTACACGAGTAAACTAATGGGAGTGTTGTATTATTTGTTTATTGTATATAGGTGAAATATTAAACATCAAAGATGATATGCCTAGCTTAATTTTTATAAAAACTTTTCTGGAAAAAAATATTGATTAAATTCTATATAGAAATATATTACATACTAGGTATGAAGATCTATAGAGATAAATAAAATATGTTTCTTAGTTTGAGACAAAACACATATGTTAGTATTATTATAAAAAGGCTTATCCTAGAGAAATCATTAACGTGGGATTTATGATTGTTTTTTGGTATATGTATTATTATGGTTCAATATCCCATTATTGATGTTCTGAGGAAAAATTTGAATGAAAATTCTTATTATTATACAGTTGGATCCACAATGAATTTCATGTTATATACTAATCCTTGTTTCTCTTATTATATGATAATAACTAATATATTTCAATTACATATATGTGAAATAAATGGTTTTTTATTAATAATATTTTAAAGTGTTTTAAAAACACTATAGATGAATTATTAATCTTTATAGGTGATGAAGAGATCATTTTAAGAGGCTAAATTGTTTCTTGATTTCAAACTAAAAAATAGGAATCTAGATATGATTTTTTATTTGTGTCTTTCCTCAATAGTTTTTTAGATAGATATAAGTGATCTTAATAGCCTATGGTGGATGATTTTATAATTAAATATCTATGCATAATTACATAAAATAAAATAAAAGAAGATATTTGGATAAAAAAGATTATTACTGGACTACAGTTTGTTTCTATAATTTTAAAAAATGATAGATCTATATAGAGAAAAAATATTATACCATCACACTGCCTATGTATCCCCAATATCGAAAAAGAAAGAAATATAGTATTTTCAAACTCCATTTATTTATAAAAAAATTATAATCATGATGTAAAACTTTATTGAATGTTTTGGAAATATATTTCATCAAAATATTGATGAAACCATTATTACAATTAAAATATTTTGGGCATTTACAACCATTTGGTAATAGATATTTTGGTAAATGGATCTATTTTATTTAATTTTTCACTTATATAAGTCACAACGTTAAGTTATGTGATATAAATCTTAGGATAATCCAAATGTATCACATTTTAACTAACAAAGGAAATTTACGTGTTATCATTCATTTGTTATTACTTCAATATTACATGATATATTAGTGTTAAATGGCCCAATGGAAAAAAACTTGACTCAACCATTATCATTGAATATAAAGGAAAATAATAAGTTATGAAAATATATTTTGAATAATATATGTAGAAGATCATATAAAGATAAAAATTTCATTTATGGGACACATTTATGAATTATGTACTAAACTAATATTCTATTTTATATTAAAAAAAATCATAAGTTATGTCATTAATATATTTAGTGGTGTATACATCATATTAATAACAATTACTTGAGTTTAATAAGGAACAAAACATGTGAAAATTTATATTTTTTACATTTTTTTACTTCATATTTAAGGTTGAGAAAATGAAGGGTGACACTATAAATTGATGATCAAGAAATTATTTTGTTAAACAAGATGGAATATTTCTACATATATGATAATTATTATATTTGGGCACTTGATTTAGTTAATCTAAAGAAATTCATGACCATGCTTAGTTGAGGGATATGTGATGTCACTTTTTCATTAAAGAATTAAATGAGATGTATCCATATATATATTATCCTATCTAATCATAGAAACCATGAATAAATGAGGTGACCTATATGAGATTTACCTGTTTCATGTCTCATTGATTTATTAAAAGTTAGTGACTAAGGGATTATATGAGTATACATATTATTTATGGAGATACATTTAGGGCACACACTCAAATTGATATATGTGTATTTTATGGATATCTTGTTAGATCCCATTATAGATTGAGTAATATTGACATTTTTTATAGTATACTATTTTCTTGTGGTTATAAATTGAGAATTCATAATCATTTTCAATGATAAAATGTCTAAAAAGCTCATACATAAGGCTATGTGATGAGGAATTATTTTGGTATAAATGTTTTCCTAAAAATTAGTGAATTTTATGATAGTTTAATCCAATGAAGTTTGAATATGATTTCACTAGCCTTTACAAAATATATAAATTTCTAAGAGATAGAATTATAAGTAAGATATTAATAGATAAATATTCCAAAGACAATATCACATGATTTGATATTTATAATATTTCAATATGTGATATTCAATTGTATATATGATATTAGATAATGGAATAAAATATCTTTTCCCCTCTATGTAAACTATCATGCATTCAGCTTATACATTATCATATGATGTATTTAACGATATGTAATACATTATTTCAATATTTCATGTTTTTAATTATCAGTTGATAAATTAAGGAAATATGTGAAAAATAATGTATTAATTATGAAGATTTATGATTCCAAAAAAATTAGAAAATGACGTGAATACAAAGGTGGATACTTTGAGAAAATAAAGAAATATTAATGTTGATAATATTCTAAAAATATCTAATAAAGTGAAAGATGTTGTTTGGGATGATCAAGAGATCTCAGTTTGACCTAAATCCCAATATAATGATAAAGTTGGCATAGAGGTGGACAATTTATACATGTCACCTATAAATAATAGGGACCTTCTTGTATGGTATTATTCGATGGATAGAAAGGAATTATGTGTTTTAGGTTAGGAGGAGGGTCCCAATGATCTCACCTCTATAGAAGAGTGTGAGACCATAGGCTAAGAAAACTCTCTTGATAAATATTATTAGGAGACTAGAAAAGAGGGAGTTCATGATACTTATAAGAAGTATTTTACCATAATGATAGAGGTAGCCCCATCTAATATAGAAAATGATCTCAAGTCTACCCTTTTATCAATGAAGGAGGAAACCATAATAAGGAATGTTCATAATTAAAGATAGTAGGAGTTGTGAGCACAACCAAGATCAAAGAGGCTATTATAAGCAAAGGATAAGGGTCATAAGGGGACTCTAAGGAGGCCCCATCTTCATCATTTTAGACATATCCTCAAGGAAGCATTTAAAAAAGAAGTGAATATGAAAAGGATCAGTTGGTACCAAGATGTCACCCTCAAGTATTGAGAAATTGAAATCCAAACATGGTAAGAAACAAATATCCAATATTGGAATTTTTAAGGGATAGAGAATCTATAAACAACTAGAACTATATTGAACTTTATTTCAAATCAGCATCCATTGGTTACTAGAATTGCATAACCCCTGGATGATTTGCGCTCCTTTAAAGGTCTTAACTTAAATTATATGGGTTATAATACAATGGGGATTAATAATCAAACATTAGTAGTGTAAAACCTTTGTGTTCTTGAATATATACAATCCATGAGTTGTAATGTGGTTCACATAAGTTAGAAGATGATTACCATCAATATTTTTATTGATGATAGTTGTTTTTTTCGTTCATTTATTCTCTCCAAAAATACAAATGGAGAATATCCATCTTGGAGGAAATCATAAATCACAAGAAACATCTTTAAGGGATATGGGTTCTCTCAGGTGGATTAAATTTGGTTTTTGGGAACTCATGGAATAAGAGGAGAACTGAACCTTGTGATTGGTAGAATATAATTTGAATAATTCATTGAAAAAAATTACAAGTTAGAAGTAACTCTCCATGGATATAGATATATTTTGTATAGAAAATAAATGAAGATTATTGTGTCCAACAAGATAGATCAAAGCTTTGTTGACTTCAGTTTGCTACACTAGTGGTTGGAAGTAAAATCCATGATTTTGAAGAACAACCATGATCATCATCCCATTATAACTACCATTTTTACCAAAAATTAAAGAGATTATTCTCCATTTAGATTCAAAAATCCTTTGGTTAAGAATACACACATTTGTGGAATTGTCTATGAGCCTTAAGATAATACATAATTCATTCATAATCACTTATTATGTGTTATAAAATTTAGAAACCTGTGTATATAACTAAATCATAAAGCAAGGTGGCCTTCATATACGTGGATGGGGACATTGTGACCTTAGAAAAGGAACTATAGGATCTTAAAGATATGTATGATGAGGAGTTTGACATGACTCACTTTAATAGAGAAGTGTAAATTTATTCAATCATTAATTAAAAAATCATTTTTAGGGAGGAAATACCAAAGGAAATTTTTATGATAAAATGGTTAAAAGAGGTTTATATGATCACTTCATTTTTCAATAATCATAACAAGGTTATGAAATATTAAAACCCCATTACTTACATAAATAATTGAAGTGAAATTATCACTAGGAAGAAGGAAAACTAGGAGTATATAGTTCAATATTACCAGGATCTCTTTAACAGTGGTTCTCATGCTAACCTTGTTAATGTTAATAATTTTATCCTCTGGGTGGTTGAACACTTGGATAATGTGATGCTCACCAAGATACTGAATCTGGTGGATGTTAAGGATGTCATTTTTTCACTCAATCTATTGATTGCTCCAGAACTAGATGGATTCACCAAAATTTTATTTTAGGAATACTGATATATTATTACGGATGATATTATGAATATAATTAATATATTCTTCAAATATTGAATTCTCCCATAGGGAATGGGTTCTCAATTTCTAGTCCTATTACGCAAGTATAATGTTGTTTTCTCACTCACCTTATTCAGTATTATTTATTTAGCTAAATCTTTCTATAATATTCTTATTGAGATCACAGAAACCATGCTACTTATTATCATAAAAAATGTTCTTCCTTTCAACCAATACATTTTTGAAGGAATAAGGATGCATGACTATATTCTTATTGAATCTAAATATATTAACTTGCTAAGGAAGTCAATTGGAAATGGAATTATTTCTATCTAAATGGATTTAATTAAGGACTTCGACTCCATAAAGTGGGATTTGATAATTTATTTCATTAATTGTTTGGTTTCAATGATTTTTTTAATGACACGATTCTATCTTTTTTCAAATTTGTCATAACTTCCTCTCTTGTGAATAGAAATCCTAAAGGAAATTTTTAGTTCCCATGTGGTATTATATGGGGAGATACTTTATCTAGTAAACTTTTTATCACTACAAAATATTATTAAAGCTAATTAATTATTGACAGGTTTAAAAATGGAAATCCCAAGATTTTTCAAACTGAGAGAGTGGTAAAGGGATTCTCTCACATATTTTATATTTTTATTCTAATTATATTTCTATAGGGATTTTCTATGAATACTTAGTCTATCAAAAAGTTCCTTGATCCTTATGGGTTAATATCTATTCATAACATAAGATAGAGTAATTTTGTGATCTTATCCATCCATAACTTTAACTATCAATTGAGGTTGACCATCAAAATAAGTATGAAAATTAATGTAGGATCACTACCCTTCATCTATATAGGCATAATTATATTCTTGGGAATCATTAAGGATACTCACTTAAAGTAAATTTTTGACATAATTAAATAATAGGTAAGATATTTAAAAGGTAAATCTATCTCCCTAGTTGGATGGATCTCACTCATCAAAGGATTTTCTATTCCTAGGATTATCTACTCTTTCACAGCATAAAAATTCCCTAGTGCATTGATCAGAATCATGAATCAATATTTTATAAAATTCATTTGGATTGGATATATTTATGATAGGAAATAGGTGGTGGTGAAATGGAATACATGCAATACATATTTGAATGAGGATACATGGGAATTAAGAAACTTTCCCTTTTCAATTATTCTTTTCAGGATTATTTTTCATGGTGTACCCTCATAAAAAACTCAAATATCAATCGTTTCTTGAAAAATAGATTTATGAAGAGGCTAGAATCTAGAAGGATTCCCAAACTTTCCTCCTTTATCTGGACTTGAATTAAAACTTCCTACACATATATAATGAATAATAGTGTATAAATTTTGTCCCTTAATTGAAACATAATATTATTGAATGAGAACTATTTTGGATCTACCTTGATTAAAGGATTCCATATACAAATTTTGGATCCTAATGTGAGCATAATGTTTAAAATTGGATCCTCTATAGATCAATTACCTACACCTCCTAGGGAAATTATCATTTTTTATCCTTTCATTCCCTATACGGGTACCCCAATCTAGGAGTTTGTGATAGATAAAAGTCTCACTTGTAAGCTGTATTATAATTTCTACGTGGTAAATCCTAGAAATATGGATTCCTATTTGAATAATTTCTATAACCAATGGATTTCTCTTTCCCTGTATAACCTAATATAGAGGGAGGATTACAATAGACACTAACTAGATGATTGTATCATGAAATTTAGTTTGAATCAATGCATTATGTTCATTTTATGTAGATCTTGATAAGATTCAATTGAACAAATTTATTAATTATTCTTTTCTTAAAACTCTATGGAATATTATTTTTAACCTCTTTGAAGTTGATCATTTTAATGTAGTTGATTTTATAATTATCTTTTCCTACAATAAAATATAGGAAGGATCTACCCTAATGATGATATTACTTCAAAATTATATTACCAAAACTTTTCATCTCGTATGGTGAAATGAGAATTATAGAAGATATAAAAATCCTTCCATTGATCGAAACATGGTTATGAGGAACACTATCTGTTATCAGGGTTGTTTATAACATGAATATTGTATTGGATAAGAATTAAATCTATGAATTATTCATTTTTAATAGACTTGGAATTTAAGGATATTGTAAAAAATAAAAAATTTATATTACTATTGTTTAAAAATATTCCGTTATATGTAGGATCAAGATCAAAATGTATGAGGATTTAAAAGGAAATCCATGAACTTTTTAAAGTGGAGAAACTATCATTGATTCAAAAGGATGATTAGTCTTATGTTTCTTTAAATACTATATAACAGATATCACTTATGAATCTACAATGGAAAGATTCATCTTGGTAGTACATATTGTAATATTCAAAAACTGAAGTAAACTATGAATTAAGATGGTCTACAGACTTATTGTGTGGGATATAAGGATAAAATTTCTTCTCCCTATTAAAGGATGGTAACAAATTAGTATAATTGTCTAGACTATTGTAGTCAAATTTTCTTTGCTATATCTCATACCTATATAGGGGGTTATATATTTTTTGACACTTTAGTACTTTCAAGATTTTTGTTGGGTGGATGTAACTAGAATTGTTTCATGTCGAAGTTAATTGAGAAGATCCTATACATGGAAATCAGTAAAACACATTCTTTTTTATTTTTTATAATATTTTATTGGTCTTAGAGTTTCTCTCTAGGGAGGCCTATTATTAATTAAGTATATATATTAAAAACTGTAACATGTATTCCCAACCATTGATAATTAATTTATGAAATAGATAAAATCCAAGAGGTAACTTCATTAATAAATGAGGTTTATAAAAAGGAGTTTGTTACTAAATTAAAATATATGGTGGATGAACATAATAAAATTTCTTAAAACTCTATTATCTTTTTTTCCATTTTTAAAAAGAGACACTTTAATATTTTAAAAGTATATTAGATCCTTTCAAAAGGTTATTATAAATTCCATATATGGTGGATTGACTAAAGAGTTAAGAACACATTGGGTGTTGATGAGTGACCATTTCCAATCTCCGGGTTGAAGATCTTCTAAATAGAGTGGTATATTCTATGTGTATTTTTCTCTATTTCTTCTATCCCTTTTTCAAATGATGTTGAGTTTAAATTTTATATTTTCATGATTTTTATACATGTTTTATGACATTAAAACCCCTTATACCCCAGTTTTATAGCACCTAAAAATCTACCACAAAGCCTAACATTACAAGTTATTGCGTGTATATTCCTCCAATATCGTGATACAAGTGATAAAATATTTGGAAAATAAATATACAGTTAAGAGAATCATTGAATTTTTTGTCTTCATAATTTAAGTAAAATAATTAATCATTGAATATTATGAATCATTTTTTCCTATATATATATAGGTTACGTTTTAAGGATTATTTTTTTATTGATATTTTTTTATAATTTTCAATAATTTTTCAATAATTTTTATAGAACAATATTTATTATCAGCATAGGATACTATGAAATTTTCATTTATAAGTCCACAGACTACATCCACATAATAAGAGAAAATTTAAATGAATGATATTATAAGAATAACATAACAAGTTTCTGGATAATTTAAAGATAAACTAACACATAACACATTATTTTTACCACCTATCATGCAAGGGTAAAACTATTTTCTCATTTTATTTTTATAATAATTATATTTTTAAATACATTAATTAATATATTTTAAATATTTTTTAACTAAAACAATATCAATTGATTCTGATAAATACTTGAATTACTGCAATATATTTCATGGAACGTATGAATGGATATCAGACAAACCGAACTCACATAATTTCTTTATTTTATTAGTCAGGAATTATGTTAAATATTTAAAATGTAATATTTAAATTATGTTATTTATAATATGTGTTTATGTGTTTATTTCCTTTTATAGGGTACTGTTATTTTATTACACAATATGATGTATTATAATTCCACATGAAACCAAGAAACATCCTTTGCATCATCTACATATTAGACAACCTATGATCACGTGGATCGATATAGATGAGTTTATATACCTTGAACATATGATCATAAAAATTAAATGGTTACTTGAACTTCATGGAGTGTGACACGAAAACAATATTGTTCCATAAGTGAGGTCTATGTGGCCCTTAATATATTTTCTACTCAATGATTTTTTAGTCCTAATCACAAAACTTTCTCCTCACCATGTTGTTGGAGTCACCACCATAAATAGCCTAAAACCTAAAATTTATTATGTTTTATATAAATTAGATTTCATAAACATAGGTTTCTTGATGAAATAATTATAAAAATATAATTCATAAAACATAATGGAAATTTTAAGACCTCTTATATATAGATAAAATTTATAATTTCTCCCAAAATGTATCTAGGATAATATTCAATTTGAAACTTGAATCATCAGGATCGTGGATTTTTTGGATTATTTTTGTTGCTAAATTTAATATTATATATGGTAGAATTCATGATTAAATATATAGAGAATTTTATATCACATTAATAATGATTTTATTTAAAACTCATCTCTAATATATTTCTAGAACCATTTGTGGGGTCTTAAAAACATTGCATCCCTAGATTTTTTCTCATTTATATCTTTCCATTTATATATGATATAGGCTTTAAATCAAATTATGAAAAAAAAAATTCCAAATTTTTTAATATAAACAATAATTAATGAATATAAATTGACAAGAATAAGGTCAATAGCAATGAATCATACCTTATAATGAATTCTCATCATGATCTCTGATCCTAAATGTACTCCTACCCTGATAATAGAGGATCCACTTTAGATAAATGAATAAAACTAGAGTTTATATATCAAAACCTATATCATAAGATATTTATTATAATAAAAAAATATTCACCCTACTTTCAATGGTGAATTTTGTTTCTCAATCAGATGTATTATTTTTTATAAAATTATGGTTTTAAAATTTATGGTAACTAAATCCCAAGAATAAATATTCTTTTTATATACTTCTCATAATTAAAAATTAATTCTCAAAAGATCACCATTAAATATATATTTGAACCAGTGAATTTAATAAAATCAAAATGGAAAGAAAACTATAAACAAAGGATAATTTATTCCCATAAATAATATGAAATATTATATCTTCCTCACCTTAAAAATATTCCAGAACTGAATGTAAAACAATTAAAAATCATTGAAAATTAATCCTCACAACCTTTAAAAAATTTCATTTCTAAAAATAAAATGACTAGAACTAAGTTTTTTGAATCAAGGTCCCAACACACCCATCGCATTTTAATATTTTCATCCTAAAAGAAAAAATACATTGAACAAAAATATAAGGGTGATATAAATATTAATCTCATAAAATGAATGTTAGAAACTTTGGATTCATATATGTAACATTTCTACATGTTGGTATGTGGTTACAAATACTCTTAAGCACAATAGAGTACTAAAACCCTTTTATAGGACTCTGTCAAAATTTAAAGATGAAACAGAAATCATAATTAATATATTGGTTAATAGAGAAATAGAATAATCTCAGTAACTTAGATAATTTTATCTTCTAATGTTATTTACTACACATTTCCATGCTTCCACGAATGATGCATGACATAAAACATACTCTTGCGAAAAGATTTTATCATAACGGCACTCCCACATTATCAACTATTCAAAGGAGACTAAAATTTATTTCTATTTCTAGCTTAAATCTTTCAAAAACAAATTAATATTCACTTTTAAATATTCAAAACTACATCATTGAAAAGAGACATTCATTCATCAGATCATAATGACAAAAAATGGTTTAAGATACCACAGTAACTACTCAATACAGAAATATATGACAACCAGTAAATAGGGTCAAGTCTTTGATTATGTTTCATTAACCCATAACAGAAAATATCTCATGGCATACCCAATTTTATATAATATTTAGCTTTAAATATCACTATACCTTGATATGAATCCCATTAGTCGTTTAGTCTACCTATCCACGTGAGAGTAGAATAATATACTAAAACATAACTAAGTCTCTTAAAACCTATAATACATATATTTTAACTCCTAGATAAAAAAATTATTTTAATAAAAAATATTCATCAATAACATTCAATAATAAATATACCTTCAAAACCTCAAGAACATATTCCAACACTAAAAGGTTGAACACACGTATCAACTATAAGTAATAAATTAATTCCACTCTATAATAAAACATGATCTTAGATATACAAAACCATCAAATAAACCCCAAATAGAATGGATAATAAATATTCCATAATTATAAAACTATCAAAACATTAATTATCACTCAATATTTATCACCCCTGGTTTCAAGCAAGTAACCCTTTATTTACGCTTTTTTAGTGGATAAAGTGTTTGTGTGAAGTTTGGTAGGGTTTGGAAATCTTTTGGAATGTTTTTGGGGATTTTATACAAGTGCATGGTTTGAGAATAGTTTGTGGAAACCATGGAACATCAATAGGAAGTTATTCATAGTGAGATTGGGGCCAAGGGGAAGGTTCAAAGGCAGGTTTACAGTTTATCTAAATCATGTGGCCACCTAGGAGAAACCATGAAATGTTGGATAGTGGGATTCTTCAAGGTTGGAACAATGTTTTTCTAACCAAACATGCCAACCATGTGAGTCCCTCCTTGAGGTAGTGGATATAACATGGTTAGTGCATGGTTTTTTATAACCGTGTCACTAACCATGCACGGTTTAAAAACAAGATCCTAAATAGTGTATATGGGTCATGATTAATTTTTAACCTTTTTTGGCTCCAAATCGAACCTAACGTCATTTTTCCCCCTCCTAAGGTTTATGGACCCTCTCCCTATCAAATTGGAAGTGATTAAGAGGCATTTCAGGGCGTGTTGAAACTCAATTCCCTTGATAAGTCCTTGTTTACAGTATTTTTCATGGTTTTTCTTACATCTAGTTTCCTCCCTCTCCCATTTTCTTAGATCTATTTTTGATGGATTTTTATAAGGTTGATGATACCGATAATGGTTATTTTTGTCCTTATTGATGTTAGGGGAAGAGATCTAAGGTGGGTTTTTTTGAGATTCATCCTGTTTTTTTTGGGTGTTTCAGTTTTGTTCTTTTTTCTCTATAATTCCAAAAGTAGGTGGCTTCACTCTCAACTCCTCTTTTAAGATATTGAAGTATTAGTTTCAAATTGTTTTAATTGACTGAAATTGATAGTGAAATTTTTGTTAAAAGTATGGTAGAAACCATATTTACTGATGGTTTGTGGATTTTTATGGAATTTTGGTATTCTTGTGCAAAATGAATTGAAAAATAATTTAAAATTTTGATTTTAAAAAAGTTGTTTGGTTTGATTCATGGAAAAAGGTTTTGTGGAAAGGTTTTAAACAGAAATTTTGATTTATTGAAATGTTTTTTAATTACTGTATTGTCATGGTTTTTGGGAATACTTGGGGGGTGTGTTCATATTGCATACGAGGCCTGGTTCAAATATGACTTGGTTCTTAGTGACAAAGGTGTAATGGAACATGGGATATTGGTTACCTTATTAGACTTGTTAGATTAATGAGATACCTATCATGAGTATGGAACTTTCACTTAGGCATGCATGGGTAGATGTGTGGATTAGGATGGATAATGGAAAATGGATTGTGAAATGGTTTCGATAACTTGCTTGGTTTTTTTCTATAGAAAATAGTTTTGGTTTGGAAAACTATATTTCTTAGAAATAGTTTTTTTTACAAAAAATATTTAAAATTATTTTATATAAATTTATTTATATAAATTTTTCAACATCTTCTATTCTAATGGAGTTAGTATGGAAGTTATTTGGGGAAACCCTATTGAGTTTCATTACTCATCCCAGCTTTGTATATTTAGTGATTTTTTATATATCGTTCATCAGGGAAGAGGGAAAGGTAATGTATCATAATTATTTTTGGGTTCATCATGAAACATTGGTAGTTTTTTGGTGTCCGAGCATGGAGCATGTTTGGATTTATGGAGATATGTCCTTGGAGTCTTTGGGTTTGTTGTTTTTGTCATCTCTTGTATACTTGATGTTAGTTTTCTTCTGCTATGTTACCTTGTTGTAGTTTAATTTTTCATATCAATGGTATTAATTTTTGCTGTTTTACTTTTTTATCATGCATCATGTAGTGTTTATTTGTTTATGGCATGCTTAGTTGGGTTGTTTTATCTTAAAATGGAAAATCATCCCCCATATGTTAATGAAGCCCTTAGCATTTATAAACAACCTTTATCATCTAGGGGATGTTCCTTAAGGGTACATAATTTTTTTCCACCTTCTCAATCTAATGAGGAGGAGTGGAATGTTACAAGAGGCATCACCTTATTTGTTCCCTGACCAAAATTCGGTCATCAGTTCTATCAGTCTGGAGTTAAAATTCATTCAGGTTTATTCTTTAAGTTGGAATGGCATAAAACAGTAGGATTTTTAACACTTGAAATGTAGAGCATAAAAAGATGAAGCTAACCATTTTATTATGACCTTCAAGTTACCATATATTTTGGTATATAAGTTTTTTTGTGACAGTTAAAGGATTTGGAATCTCATTGTCATGGATTTATCCAATGAGATGAGTAGGACATGAATTTTAGAAATGACATCCCAATAGAAGCACATATTTCATTTGAGTAGTAATTTATGATTATGTTCAAAATGATGTTTTTTAAAAAGTGTTGAATTTGTTTTCCAAATTTGAGATTTTGATAAATTATTGACATTGGTATTTTGGAAATGGGTTGATTTTTAAAATTATGATGGAATTTTATAAATAGTTGAACATGAAAAATGTTGAATTTTGGAAAGTACTTTCTTGATAGTATGATGTGCTATAATATGGTATTTTTAATCCTTTAGTTTCTAGAGAGTGAGACTTATGATGTTGGTTGTCTTTGTAGAAAATGGGACCTGTTATGCATCATAAAAACCAATCGGAGGAAGATTTTGATAATGTGGTTTCACTTGAGCCACTGGTGAACCAATATATGGTTCAAATTACTCTTCAATATTTTCAAGCTATGGACAAAGGGAACTAATGGGATGTACCAAAGAAAGTGTATCACTCCATCCAATTCAATAAATAGAATCCACCCATCTTTTTGGGTGATTCAGAACGAAAAAAAAAGGAAAATGTGTGGCTGAATAGGATGAATCTTATCTTCAATTTCCTTGGAACACCAGTAGAGATGAAAGTTAAGACGATGAAGTACATGGTGTAGGAGGATCATGCATGCCAGTGGTGGGAATTAGTGGTTCAGGATAAATTAGATCAAGGCCTGGCATGGGAAGATCTATAAAAATTATTCAAAAAACATTTCAAGCCTTATACATTCAAAATTAAAAGAACAACATACGTATTCAGTTTGAAGTAGGAGAGGCTCACAGTGATAGATTATGTGGGTAAATTTATTAATTTAGTCTGCTTTTCACCTAAAGTTACTACTAGTCTATTATTGAAGGCACACATCTTTGAATAGGGTTCGAGGTAGGATATTTTCTCGATGATTTTCATGCTCTATATTATGGATTATACAGAGATAGTTAATAGACTAATGGTGGAAGAAAAGGACAAATCAGGAACAATGTGTGGAGGGAGTATTTTAATACCTATGGGAAATTGTGGGAACTATAATACTGGAAATAAGTTGAAAAGGGACACCTATTTTTAAAGGGGAGTATGACTCAGAATTAGATACTTTGATTAGTAAATCTTCCTCCAAGACCCAACAACAAAGATGGATTTTTCCAATGCATTTCATTTGAGTATATGAAGTGATAGTCTATAATACCACCTAGAGAATGCCATAAGTACTATCATATGGGGAATCTTCAGTGCTTTTCTTGTAGTGATCTGAGTTCGGGTACTCGATACACTTCCTATGTGTCATAGACATCATATTCTTTAACTGTAAAATGACATCATAAAATACCCTTCAGTAGAACAGATCTATCTATAGTGATTCATGGAATACCCTGACTCAGCAGGGGATATCTCAACAAAGCAATAAATAACAACGTTCCATGAGCAAGAAATTTTATGGTGTTGAGCAGGTTATTATGGATGATCAATTTGGACCATCAATGGTGAGAGGTAAAATTATTTGTAATTATACCCTGATGCAAGATTTGTTTTAAATTTATGCATCATATTCCATTATTTCTTATTGTGATGTTGATTTGTTATGTTTAAAAGTTGAGATGATTCCCACTACGCTAAAACTGTAAACTCTTCTTTGTGAAAGAGAATGTTGAGCCTCTATGTGTAAAGCATGTTCTATATTTATTGATGGCGCTGAGTAGATATTGGATTTCTCTGTTCTAGAGATGGATGTCTATGGAATAATCCTGAGAATGGATTATTAGATAATGTTCAAGGCTCACATCAACTACTATACTATAACAATTATATTCATGACTGATGATGGTGTCAGTTATCTCTTTAAAGGAGACTATAATATAAAGGCAGGTGTAACGGTCTTTTTTTCACTAGAATTTGGAATGATCTCATACTAGTTGGAAATGTTGAATTTGGAATCAATAGAAGAGATCAAGAATAACTATTTTCTAGTAGTGGTTGATCAGTTTCTAGATATTTTTTCCAAATATTTCTTAGGGTTTCCACCTAATAGAGAAGTAGATTTCATGATTTATACCACAATTAAGGGAGATGAAAGTATGGTTTGAAGATATGCAAAGAAAACGGTTCATTCAACCTAGCATGTATCCATGGGAAGCATCAATCTTGATTTCGTAAAAGGGGGGTGGAACTCTTCAGATTTGTTTGTATTATCATAAGGTTAAAAAAGTTACGATAAAGAATCAATATCCAATTCCATGAATTAATGATCTATTTGACCAATTAAGGGGAGATCATTGGTTCTCCAAAATTGATTTGTGATTAGGATATCACCAATTATGGTTTTGGAATGAGGATATTCCAAAGAAAACTTTTTTGGAGTAGATATGACCATTATGAATATGTGGTAATGCATTTCGGTCTCCTTAATGCACTAGCGATCATTATGAAATTGATGAATTAGATATTTAAGAGGTGCCCATATTATTTTATGGTGGTGTTTTTGGATAAAATATTGTTGTATTCAGAGATGAGGGATGAGAATGAGCAACACTTATAGTCCATGCTTTGAAGACTTGGTGTCATTAACTATTTGGGGAGAAATTCAGAGTGTTTATATATCATAAGAGTTGAAACATATTTTATTATAAAGGGATTTGAATCTAAAACAAAGAATATGGATAGAGTATCTCCAAATTTTAGAATTTGACCTGATGTATACACTAGGTAAAGTAATTTTGGTGGTGGAGGCATTAAGAAGATACTCTTATGCTCAGTTGGAAAAAGAACATTCAAATGAATGGTCGTTGATGTCAGGCCTAGTCGACATGCACTTGGAATGTGAAGACTAAGGTGATGTTACAGCTTTCATTACAGTTTCATCTATTCATGATTTAGTGGAGATGGTTAAAGATTCACATAAATATCTTTCTGAATGTGATTTTATGATGAAAAAACTCAATGGTGGGGGGAACATTGATGGATTGAAGTTGGATGAGTGTTCAGTGTTGTGAATTCGAAATTAGTCGATCATACCTGTGGCTTTTCATGAACAACTTATTCATGTTTACCACCATTAAAAATGGGTTGTTCATCCAAGGACTCAAAATATATATAGGGTGTTGAGAGCGCATATTTT
Organism: Viscum album; assembly: GCA_963277665.1. NCBI lineage: Eukaryota > Viridiplantae > Streptophyta > Magnoliopsida > Santalales > Viscaceae > Viscum > Viscum album. The sequence continues at coordinate 1,463,884,208 of OY728138.1, read as the reverse complement.
TGGGGGTCAATATGAAAATTAAGGTGGTTGTGTTTGTTTCGAGGTGCTTAACTTGTCACCAAGTTAAAGAAGAGCATTAGTGACCAGCAGGTATATTGCAATATATACATATTTCTATATGGAAATGGGATCATATAGCTATGAATATTATAATTTTCCATCCAATAATGATTTAGAAATATGATTCTATATGGGTATTAGTGGATCGGCTCACAACATTGGATTATTTCATCCCTATTCATGAATCTCATACTGCAACACCCTAAGGTTTTAAAAAAATAAATGAAATGCAAGAAAATTGTTTTAAGAAGATATTTATTACTATCCTTTAAACATAATTTTTTTGCTTCTATGTTTTGAATTTCGAAGAAAGGTCATCTGCAATTGTGTTCAGTAAGTTATTTAGAGTATAACAGAACCAACTTAAATTTTGGTGAATAGTAATATACCCTTATGAATAGTAAAATGAATAGTAATATGACCCTAATAAATATTAAATTTTATTATTATTTTATTTTCTTAATGATTTACGATAAGGATGTCTTGATTAATTTTTTATTGTGATATAAAAGCAGTTATACTTTTAAAATTGTTAATTTTTTAATTAAGTATGGTTTTATTTAAAAATTAAATTGACAATATTTAGAAAATTATTATAAAAAAATGGAGTTCATTTTAGAATTATACATGTCAAAAAATTGTTAGGGTGATTTTTTGGGATTTTAATTAAATTCTTGAATTTTTTATTAATAGTGAAATACGGTAAAATACAGTATATTCAAATTATCAGTTAAATACCATATTTATGACATCATAAGTGATGTAAGAACACTTGGTTTGAACTCACATGCCATTATTACTATTTGGGGTCACATGAATTGATATGATTCATAGTCTTGAGTAAAATATTATAATAATGATTAAAATAATGTAAAATACATCCCCTCCTCCACTATAATTACCACCCTCATTCCCCTCTTCCTCCCACACCTCTCAAAGATTGAGAATTGTATAATTTATGCCAAATTCCATCCCCAATATTCTTCCCCATGACCTAGATCTTTTGGTCTCACCAAAAGACCAAAACCAAATCCCTTAAGGAGGATCTCAAGGAGAATAGATCAAGAGGTAAGAAATCCTCTTTCTTTTTCATGTTTTTTCCTTTCCTTTCCTTTTCTCTTATTATAGTCTCTTCCCCTCCTATTATTCAAGTGGAATAAAAGCTCCAAAAATCATTTATATTCTGGATGTTCTCATGTCCATGGAAAATTTATCATTATTCTTCTTCCCTTATCCCACTTATTCAAGGAATAAAAACATTGTCTGTGATGTGTCGGATTACCGACATTGTGGATGATGTTCTTTCAATTTGGATTAATTATTTCAGGTCCAATCATGAAACGATTTTTATGGTTAAACAATGTTATAATATATTTATTATTTTTCATCCATGATTTTGTAATTATTTTTTACACATGGTTTTAATTTATAAAACAAAATGAGGTCATTATTATCAACAAACCACTAAAATGATCTAAACGAACATCATTAATGTTTTAACTTATGAATCATCCTCATTTCTGAATTCAAAATCATAAATGTAATAATTTATGGTTATTGAAATATGTATCTACCATTCCTTTCCAATTCTGGAGTTTCACTTCCAATTGACAAGAGCATCCATCATGAAATGATCATGGAAAACATGTAAAGAAAGCACCCAAAACAATGGAACGAACAAAATACTAATAATTAAAGGGTGAAATATTGTTATTAAATGATCATATAAGGTGTCATAAACATGAATATGTTTATATAAAATATTAATAACACTCTTTTAACCATTATACAGAAGGTTTAAACACTTTTAAGGTAAGAAGAATCCGAGGTAAGGGAATTCTTAACCCAATTTCCAATCGTTGGGTTAACCTTCTACATTATCAATTATGTTTTATTAAGATTATTGATGTGATGAATTTTTGTTTATATTATTTGGTATTATGTGTATTTATATTTTATAAACATGTACATTCAATTCTATTAAGTCTCACTCCAATTATATTTTAAGGGAATTTCTTTTTAAAATCCTTTCAAAACTCTCTTTAATAAATTTCAAAAGGATTGTTTTTTATATGTATATGGAACGAGTGGTTTATTCTGATTTTCATGATACATTATGATATGTACCTTGGAAATTAATTATGCTGCATTGAGTCCATTATAGCTCAAGATATATTGGGTTGAGCCCATTATAGATCAATATATGTTGGGTTGATCCCATTATAGCTCAAGATATGATGGGTGAGCCCCATTGTAGCTCTCCAATGAATTGGGTACTCTAGAGATGGAAGTTGAACAAAAAGTTATTCCATGTGAAAGGGTGAATGTAGGAGTGAAATGGTAAATATGTACCAAGTCAAATACATGATGTTTCTATGCATATGAGTTTTTATGATTTTGAGTTTTTTTTGGTTTTTATGTTATCACGTGACTAATGTTTTCTTTCTTTATATCCCTTACTGAGATTAATACTCATCCCAAGTTTCTAAAACTTTTTTAATAGGATATAAGGATGGTTAAGTGAAATAAGGGACTCATGATGAATTATGTAGAGGGTTGTCAGAGAAATCATGTTTTAAGCTTTAATGTTTTATATTTTTTTTAAAAATGGAAACAGTTTTAGTAGTATTCTCTTGTATTAATATGGTATGTTATGTATGTTAGGTATCCCAATTCCTTAAAATTATAAAAATGAAAATATACCCAATGTGTAATAATGTATGGTCTTTTTTAAAATTCAAGATTATGTAATTTTTTAAGACCAGGTCTTTACAGTTGGTATGAGAGGATGGTTTAGATAAATTTAGGGGTTGGGATGATATTTAAATAATACCATAATTGATTTTTTACTCTATGATTAATTTGAAATGCTATATAATTTAAGGATTACTATTTTGCTTCATCTAAGTTATTTTTGTTCATAATGATTGTCCGTAGAAGAAATAGGGAAGATGAAGTAGGAAGGCACCAAGAGGCTGATTTCATTCCAAATCTGCAGCCCGAAATGGTTGGAATCGTAACTGAGCAGTTTGTAACAGCAATGGCTCAGTTGACTCAAGAAATAAATGGGTGTGGTATCCATGCTATATAGTAACATGATCTACCATGAAGAAAAAAAGTCTTTTGTGGAGCATTTTATGAGGCAACATCCTCCAACTTTCAGTGGAATCACATATCTAGTGATAGCCGAAAGATGGATCAATGCTCTAGAAAAGATATTTGATTCCATGGGATATTCAGAACATCAAAAGATAATACTATAAATTTATCATTTAGAAGTGGAAGGTGGTAAATGGTGGTCTCTGTTTAAGAATACGAGAGAAAGAGATGATCTTGACAGTCTGGAATGGGATGATTTTAAGAGTCTTTTTCTGGAAAAATATTTTCCCAAAACTGTTCGACTCAGAATGGAGAAACAATTATTGGAATTGAAGCAGAAAGATGATGATTCAATGGTGGAATATGAAGCCAATTTTATAAGACTATCCAGGTATGTAATGGATTTTACTAGGGATTTTGAAAGTAAAATTAATAGATTTTACTCTGGTTTGAAATTGTTTATGTGATGATATTTGGCCTCATGAGAGTTTAAAAACTGTTTAAAGCTTGTTCATTGTGTTGAAAAAGTTGAGATGGATTTTTCAGACACATATGTGCCTCATGATGACAAGAATAAGAATCATTCAGGTTGGCAGTCAATGGGGAAGAACTCATCAAAGAAGTCTAGAGGTAAGAAAATGAATTTCCCTTCTTATGAAAAGTGTGGTAAAAGGAATCATGGTGAATGTGTTTTAAATTCTAGGAAATGATAATGATGTGGGATTTTTGGACCCATGTCAGGTGAGTGCACGGAAAATGATCTGAAAACTAATGAGAAGTCGATGGTGATATTCTTTAACTGTAAAGAATTGCATCATTTTGCTAATGTTTCTCCTAAGCTAGTTACTCATGCAGGGAATTAGAAATATTTGAAGCAGAAGGGTTTGATAAAATCCTTTGCAACAAATTTAGCAGATGTTGAGAAATCAAATGAGGTGGTATCTAGTAAATTTCTTGTTTTTACATATTTCACCAATGTGTTGTTTGATTTAGGGTATACACATTCCTTCATTTCTGAGAAATTTTTGGAAAAATTGGGAATTTAACCTCATGAAATGCAACCAGATCTCATGGTAAAAACACCTAGAGGAAATATTGTAGAAAAAAGAAACTATAAGAATCTTCCTATGCTTTTCTATGGAAAGAGTCTACTGGAAAACCTTGTTGTTTTGCCTTTAGTAGAGATAGATGTTATTTAGGGTACGGACTGGCTTTTTTTTTATCATGCTAAGATAGATTGCAGAGAAAAAGAAGTTTTTTTTTTTCTGAAATATTTTCAGTTTGTGTATAAGAATTAACCCATACCATTAATAACAAATTAGAAAGCTAAAAAATTGATAATCGATGGAAATTAAAGTTATATTGCTCATATTTTTGAAGATAAGATAACTATCCAGATTAATGATGTACTAGTGGAAAATGAATACCTGGATGTTTTTTCTAATGATTTGTTGGGTGTTATTCCTAATCGATAGGTTGAGTTTACTATTGAATTTGTTCCTAATGATAAGACAATTTATTAACATCCTTTTCTAATGGCCCAAATGTAACTTCTGGAATTAAAAAAGCAGTTGCAATAATTATTAGATAAAGGCTTCATCTGAAATATAAATTCACTATGGGGTGCTCATGTCTGGTTTTGTTAAGAAGAAAGATGGTTCAGTGAGACTTTGTATCGATTATAGAACCTTGAATAACTTTAATTTTAATAACAAGTATCCTTTCCCTCATATCGATGATTTTTCTATTTAGCTATAGGGAGCGCAGTATTTTTTGAAGGTTGACCTGAGGTCGGGGTACCATTAGTTGAAAGTAAATGATAAAGACTTCCCAAAGATTGTGTTCTGTACTAGATACGTTCATTATGAATTTGTAGTTATGACTTTTGGGTTAACTAATTAATCTTATGTATTCATGGATCTTATGAATAGAATATTTCAGGAGTTCTTGGAAAAGTTTTTGGTTTTGTTTATTAATTACATTCTAGTATATTCTATAAGTAAAGAGGAGCATGAAAAACATGTAAGGGTTGTTTTGAAAACCTTAAAAGAAAAGAAACTATTTAGAATATTTAAAAAGATTGATTTTTGGTTGAAAATTATTTATTTTCTTGGGTATATTTTCAATAAGGATGGAATAATAGTTGATCCTTCCAAAAAAAGTTGTTGATGAATCAAAAATACCGAAAAATGTTATATAGATTTGTAGTTTTCTTATAAACAAGGTTATTACTGATAGTTTGTTGAAAACTTTTCATTGTTATCTAGCCCACTAACTAATTTAAAAATAGAAGCGAATAAATGTTTTTGGATAGAATAATGTGATATTTGTTTTCAGTAACTGAAGAAGAGATTGGTGAATGCTCTAGTTCTGGCCTTGCCTTTCCAAAATAGTGAGTTATTCATCTACAGTGAAGCTTCATTGAAGGGACTTGGTTGTGTTCTGATGCAGAATGATTAGGTAATTGCTTGTGATTCAAGACTACTAAAACCTCATGAGTTAAGTTATCCCACATATGATTTGTAATTGACAGTTGTTGTTTTTCATGGAAAATTTTGAGGCATCATTTATACAGAGCCAAATGTAAAATATATACTGACCATAAAAGTCTGAATTATATATTCACTTAGAATGAATTAAACATGAGGCATATAATATGGTTTGAACTGATAAAAGAATATGATTTCATGATCAATTACCATCCAGGAAATGAAAATAAATTGGCAGATTCCTTGAGTCAAAAAAATCATGCACCATTAACCATGTTATGTTTGGAACATGATCCCTTGATTAATGATGTGATGAATTTTGGAATGGAATTTGTCAGTGCCGGGAATACGTATATTTGGTTTTAGGTTTAAGTGCATTCATTGTTATCAGATATAATTATGCCAGCGTAGAAGGAATACCATGGTCTATAGAAAAAGGTAGAGTTTGTTAAAATAGATATGTTTCCAGAATTTAACCTCAATAAAGATTGTGTTTTAAGATTTGGAAAAAGGTTGTGTGTTCCTTGTGATTCCCAGTTAAAGAATTATTTGTTTTGTGAAACTCATAGTTCTCTATTTTCAGTTCATCCTGGAAATACTAATATGCATAGAGACCTTTGGGAGTATTACTGGTGGGGTGGAAGGAAAAGGGATACTGCAGAATTTATTGTGACATGTTTGACATGTCAATAGGTTAAACAAGAGCAGCAGTTACCTAAGGGTATGCTTCATCCTTTTCTATTTCCTGAGTGGAAATGGGAGAATATATCCATGGACATCATGGGGGGACTACCTAAGATTTCTTGAGGTAACAATTTTATTTGGTTTATTTTTGATCGGCTGAAAAATATACACATTTCCATTCTATTCGAGATACAATGTCACTGGATCAGCTTTCTTGACTGTACCTCAAAGATATTGTCAGGTTATATGGATTTTCTCTTTCCATTGTATCTAACTGGGATCCCAGGTTCACTTATAACTTTTGGAAGTGCCTTTAGAAGTCATTGGGCATAGAATTATATTTCAGTATAGGTTTTCAACCTCAATCAAATGGGAAATCAGAACAAACGATTCAGACCATGGAGGATATGATTCAAGCATGTTTAATGGACTACCAGGGAAGTTGGGATCCTTGATTTTCATTAGTTGAGTTCTCTTATAATAACTCTTTTCATTCTAGTATTTAGATGGAACCTTTTGAGGCAGTGTATGGGAGGCGGTGTTGGACTCCAGCGTTTTGGGATGAAGTCAGTGAAAGAAAGTTGATGGGTCCATAATTAGTAGAGGAAGTTGCTGAGAAAGTGAAGATGATGTAGTAGCACAAGGGGACAACTCAGAGTAGGAAAAAAATTTAGGTATATAATAGAAGGAAGGACTTCTCTTTTTAGGTAGGTGGCCATGTTTTCCTTAAAATCTCTACTTGGAAATGTGGGATGTGTTTTGGTAAGAAAGGGAAGTTATGCCCTTGGCTCATCAGTCCTTTTTAAATCCTAGAGAATGTTTGAATAGATTTATATCGAGTAGATTTGCCTCTGAGGTTTTCTCAGATACACAATGTTTTTAATGTTTCTATGTTGAGAAAGTATATACCAGATTCATCATATCTCTTGATCCTAGAAGCAGTTTAGCTGAAAGAGAATACTTTTTATGAAGAGAAACCAGTCTAGATTCTTGATCGAAGGGAACAGGTATTGCGGAATAAGGTAATTCACCAAGTAATGTTTTTGTGGAGAAACCACATGGTAGAAGAAATAACATGGGAGTCTGAAAATTCTATGAGGGAAGGGTACCCTCACTTGTTTAATGAGTAAATAAAATTGTGAGGATGCAATTTCTAGAATATGGGGATAATGTAACACCCCAAGGTTTTGAAAAAACAAATGAAATTCAAGAAACTTTGTTTTAATTAAATATTTATAACTAGCCTTTAAACATATTTTTTTTTGTTTTTGTTTTGAATTTCAAAAAACAGTCATCTACAATAGTGTTCAGTAAGTTATTTAGATTCTAACGAAACCAACATAATTTTTGGTGAATAGTATTATGACCCTAAAAATTATTAAATTGTATTATTATTTTATTTCCATAATTCTTTATGATAATGAAATCTTGATTAATTTTTCAATGTCATATAAAAGCAGTCATAGTTTTAAAATTGTTAATTTTGGAATTACGTATGGTTTTATTTAAAAATTAAATTATTAATATTTATAAAATTATTTTTAAAAAATGGAGTTCTTTTTTGAATTATACACGTTGAAAAATGGTTTGGGTGAATTTTTGGGATTTTTCTAAAATTCATGAATTTTCGATGAATAGTGAAATACGGTTACATATTGTATATTCAAATTATCAAAAAAATATACTATTTATGACATCGTAATTGATGTAAGACCACTTGGTTAGAACTCACATGACATTATTACTATATGGGTCACATTAATTGAGATTATTCATAGTCATGAGCAAAATATTATAATAATGATTAAAATAATGTAAAATACCTCCCCTCCTCTACTATAAATACCACCGTCATTCCCCTCTTCCTCCCACACCACTCAAGCCTTGATCACTGTCTAATTTATGGCATATTCCCTCCCCAATATTCTTCCCCACAACCTAGAGCTTCTGGTCTCACCAAAAGACCAAAACCAAATCCCTTAATAAGGATCTCAAGGAGAAGAGATCAAGAGGTAAGAAATCATCTTCCTTTTTCAGGTGTTTTCTTTTACTTTCCTTTTCTTTTATAATTGTCTATTACCCTCCTCTTATCCAAGAGGAATGAAAGATACATAAATCATTTATATTATGGATTTTCTTATTTTCATGGAAAATTCATCATCATTCTTCTTCTCCTCTCCCACATATTCAAGGAATAACAACATTGTCTCTGATGTGTCGCATTACCGACATCATGGATGATGTTATTCCAATTTGCTTTAATTATTTCAGGTCTAGTCATTAAACCATTTTTATGGTTGAACCAGGTTATAATATATGTATTATTTCTCATCCATGGTTTTGGAATTCTTTTTTACACATGGTTTTAATTTATAAATCAAAATGAGGTCGTTATTATCAAAGAACCACTAAAATGATCTAAAGGAACATCATTAATGTTTTAACTTATGAATCATCCTCGTTTAATAATTCAAAATCATAAATGGAATAATTCATGGTTCTAGAAATATTTGACTATCATTCATTTCCAATTCTGGAGTTTCACTTCCAATCGACAAGAGCATCCATTATGAACCGATCATGGAAAACATGTAAAGAAAGCACCCAAAATAATGGAAGAAAAAAATACTAATAATTAAAGGGTGAAATGATGTTATGAAATGACCATATAAGGTGTTATAAACATGAATATATTTATATAAAATATTAATAACACTCTTTTAACTATTATACAGAAGGTTTAAACACTTTTGAATTAAGAAGAACCCGAGGTAAGGGAATTCATAACCCAATTTCAAATCTTTAGGTTAACCCTCTACATTATTTATTATATTGTATTAAGATTATTGGTGTGATTAATTTTTGTTTTTATTATGTATTATTATGTGTATTTATATTGAATACACATGTACATTCCATTCTATTAATTCTCACTCCAATTATATTTTAAGGGGATTTCTTTTTAAAATCCTTTTAAAACACTCTTTAATAAATTTCAAAAGTATTGTTTTTTATATGTATATGGCATGAGTGGTTTATTATGATTTTAAAGATACTTTATGATATGTTCCTTGGAAATTATTTATGTTGGTTTGATCCCATTAAATCTCAATATATGTTGGGTTGAGACCATTATAGATCAAGATATGTTGGGTTGAGACCATTATAGCTCAACATATGACAGGTGAGCCCCATTATATCTCTCAAATGCATTGGGTACTCCAGAGATGGAAGTTGACCAAAATTTTATTCCATGAGAAAGATTGAATGTAAGAGTTATATGGTAAATATGACCCAATGAATATAAATGATGTTTCTATGCATATGATTTTTTATGATAATGAGTTTTTTTGGTTTTTATGTTATCACTTGACTAACATTTTCTTTCTTTATATCCCTTACTGAGATTTATACTCATCCCAAGTTTTTAAAATGTTTTTCACAATATATAAGGATGTTTAAGAGAAATTAGGGAGCCGTGATGAATGGTGTAGAGGGTTTTCAAAGAAATCTTGTTTTAAGCTTTAATGTTTCATATTTTTTTAAAAATGGAAATTGTTTTAGTAGTATCCTCTTATATGAATGTGGTATGTTATGTTTGTAAGGTATCCTAATTATTTAAAACTCTAAACCTGAAAGGATCCTCAATGTGTAATAATGTATGGTCTTTTTCAAAATTCAAGATTAATTAATTTTTTAAGACCAGGTCCTTATACATACGATGGAGGACTTTTCAAAAATCTATATCTGAGAAGTTGTAAAGATACATGGAATACTAGTTTTGATAGTGTCAGATATAAATCTAATGTTTACATATTGTTTCTAAAAATACTTACAAAAATCACTTGGAACTCAGTTGACTATGAGTACAGAGTATCCTCCATAGATAGATGGACAATCTGAAAAGACAATACAAATGTGGGAATACATTTTGTGGGGTTGCATAATGGATTTTTGTGGCTCATTTGGAAAGCACATATCATTAGTATAGTTCTAATATAACAAAAATTTTCTTTACTAGATACATATAGATTATTTTTTACCATTATATAGGAATCCATGTCATTATCCCGTTTGTTATGTGGAAACCGATGATACATTTCTAGTAGGGTTGATCATTTTCCAAGAAACAATAGAGAAGATTCAATTGATCAGGTGACAAATGGAGACAACTCAGAGTCATTAGAAATCATATGTGGATCTTTTTTGACTGTTATTTTCAGTCAATATGAGTGATCATGTGTTCTTGAGGATCTCTCCAAGGCTTATACATCATCATTTTGGGAATCGTGGATAGTTATCTTCAAGATACATCAGCCCTTTTGAGATAATGGAATTGGTTGGAGAGGAGGAATAACAGTTTTCATTTCCACAACATTTCAATGTAGTGCATCATATTTTTCATGTATGTCAGTTGAAAAAGTATCTGCCTGATCTGAACCATGTGAAACAATGGTATCATGTTGACTTAGATATGGATGCTTCATTGGTTCATGTACCAGTATGAATTATAAATAGGAAAGATAAAGTCTTGAATGGGAAAATCATAACTCTATTACGGTTTTTGTGGAAACATGTTCAAATTCATAAAGATACATGGGAACGGGAGAAGGAAATTAAAGATAAATGGCCAAAACTGTTTCAGGGAAATTACATTTTTCTACTTTCTGGGGATGTAAAGGTCAATGGTGGGACGAATTTATCACCCCGGGTTTCAAGTTAGTAACCCATTATTTGTTTTTTTTTATAACATGTTTGGGTATGGTTTGGGTGGTTTTGGAAAAAATTTGGAATTATTTTGATGATTTTATATAGGCTCATAGTTTGATCATAGTTTTTGAAAACTATGAAACTCCTATAATAAATCATGCATAGTGAGACATGGGCTAAGGTAAAGGTGCATGGGTAGGTGCACAGTTTTTCCAAACCATGCGGCCACCTAGGAGAAACCATTCAATGAGGAATAATTGTATTTTTCATAGTTGGTGCATGTTTGTCTAATCATTAATTCAAACTATGCCAGGTCCTCCTTGATATTGTGGCTAGTACAATGTTAGAGCACAACTTTTCCTAACCATGTGACTAATTGTACATGTTTTAAAAACAAGATCCTGAAAAATTGGATCTGGGTAAGGATTATGTTTTTCCCCTTATTATTTGCTCCAAATAAATTCTAGGTTGATATTTCTCCATCCCAAAGGCTTTAAAACTTCTTCCCATTGAATTTTAAGTGATATAAAGTCATTTCATGGTGTGTTGAAGCCCAAATACCTTGGAAAATCCTTGTGCGTGGAAGTGTTTTATGGTTTTTCTTAGATCTAGTTTCCTTCTTCTCTTGGTTTCTTATATCTAGTCTGTTGTGGATATATATAAGGTTATCGATGCAAATTGTGGTTATTTTCGGACTTATTTACGTTAGATCTAAGGTGGGTTTCTGGAGATTCATCCATGTTTTGTTGGATTTTTAGTGTCATTATTTATTTTTATCTTAGTTCCTGAGGTAGGTGGCTTCTCTCTTGAAACCTCTTCTTAGAAATTATAGTATTTTATTTAAATTGATTAAATTGATTGAAATTTATTGTGAGATTTATTTTTCAAAGCATGGTAGAAACCCACTTTAGGGATAGTTTTTCTATTTTAATGGAATTATTGTATTATTTTTCAAAGTGCCTCGAAAAATGATTTTAATGTGTTGATTTTAAAAACAAAATCTAGTTTCATTCATGGTAAAAGTTTTTGTGCAAGGTTTTTAAATAAATTTTGATTTATTGAAATGGTTTTGGCATGGTTTTGTGTATAATTTTTGGTGTGTTTTCATATTGCATATATGGTCTAGTTGAAATATGACATAGTGCTCGGTTCCAGAGATGTGATGGCACATGGGATATTGGTTACCTAAGGAAGAATTTGTATATCATTGAGATACCACTCATTAGAATGGAACTATCACCTAGGCATGCATGGGTGGATATTTGGATGTGTGGATTGGGATGGGTTATGAAAAAAAGATTGTAAAATGGTTTGGAAAACAAGGTTAGTTGTTTTCCATGGAAAATAGTTTTGGATTGGAAAATTAGTCTTCTTAAAAATAGTTTTGGTTTGTAATAATCTAATTTAAATTGTTTAATAAAATTTTTTTATATAAATTATTTATATAAATGTGATAAGTTATTCTATCCTAGTGGCGTAAGTAGGGAAGCCATTTGGGGAAATCCTATAGAGTTTAATTACTCATCCCTGCTTCGTAACATTAGTACTTTTACAGATATCATTTATCAAGACATTTAAAAAGGTAATGTATCACATTTATATAATTGTTCATCATGATACTTGAATTGTTTTGTGGTTTTTGAGCATGGATTGTGTTTTGAGTTTTGGATCTATGTCCTTGGAGTCTTTAGGTTTTTTTGTTGTTTCTTAAAATGTGTACTTGTTGTTAGTAATCTTCTGATGTGGTTCCTTTTTTTGTTTTATTTTTCATATAAATGGTATTAATATTTTTTGTTCTACATTTTAGCGGGCATAATGTTGTGTTTATTTTCTTATGTCACGTTTGGTTGGGTTATTTTATCTTCAAAGGGAAAATCACCCACATCTTCTAATGAATCCCTTGCCATTAATTTCTAGCCTTTAGTGTCTTGGGGATGTCGCTTAAGGCCATGTAATGTCCTTCATCCTTCTCAAGACAATGAGGAGGGGCTGGACATTGTAGAATAACTTTAAGACTATTTGAAAAATGAAAAAAAAATATCAAAAAAATTACTACATAAACCTCCCTTGAACAATAAAGGACATTAATTTTATGACTCAAACACCTTATAAAATCCCATATCATGGCCTTTTCGTGATAAAAATTAAATAGTTGCATCTACCACTACCAAAAAATTTTACATAGACATTCCAAAATATTTTTACCCAATACCATTGACCACCCATGAGGTATTATTAATTATCATGGGAGTCATGTTTAGAAATTTATATTCACTATTTACAATCCTTAAATACTAAGTTTTGGTATGTGGTTAGTCTAAGGTCAAATCCACAGAGATTAATGATCCATAGGTTTTAAATTTTATTCAAAAATTAAGATTTATGATATGAATTATCAAACTAAAACTAAAACTAGTTGAAATTATAGTAGAATTAGTATTCTTGATTCCATTACTACTCAATACTTTAGTATGTTTCGGAAAGTGTAGTACTAAGATAGGAAGCCTCTTGTAATGTATTCATGTTTCACCCTTAATTAAAAATTAAATTAAAAGAAAAAGTATTTAAAAATAATTAAATGATAAAACCATACTAAAAGTTTATAAATCCAAGATCATGATATAATTAAGATTCGAATAATCTTAATTAATGATCATTTAGTAGTTGGAATTTAAAATAAAAAAAATCATTGGTCTTTATAATTTTTCAATAATTAATTAAATATTATTTTATTATGATAAAGTACTTTGATTCATTTAATAATAAGGTGATCCAAAACTGTTTTACACAAAGTATATTCAAAATAATTTTATAGACAAGAAATGATTCCAGAAACTAGTCTATACATTAAAATGAAATTATTCAATCAATAGAAAATGATCATAAATAGAGAAATATGAATCGATGTAAAAAAAATAAATGAATTCATTAATCCATTAGAAATTTACAATAAAAATCGCAATCATTCATTCCCCATTAATTATAAATTTCGTAATAAAAATGTTAGCTATGCATAACATAATAAAACAAAGAATTGTTTCATTTTTTGACATGAAAAGGGGTTGTAATCTATCTTAACCAAAGAAAACCAGATATTCTTACTCTTATTAGATGTCCATCAAATGTCCTTGTTCAAGAGATCAATGATTTATCCCAAAAACAATTTATTTGTAGAGTTTTGTTTACATAAATTATGGTGTAACATAGATGTTACAAGACAATCCATGTATATTCTAAAAATCACAATGCAATTTTGAAATTTCATAGCCCTGATATAATTCACTTATATTTCTAACATTTTATATATAAACGTTTATATTATTACCTATATAGATTATATGTCTATTTCATTCATATATTTTAATGTTTTTTAATGTGTTGATTTTGTAATTTATTGAATAAAATTTCCATGTTTGGAATTAATTGAGTTGTTTTATTATTTGTGGTAGAAAATGGAGGATTTGTGAAAAAAAGGAACGGAAAAGGGAGGAAATTTGAGTTGAACAACCATTTGCGTCGCGAGCTTCGCTCACAGCCCGACACCAGACTTTACTTATGAGGAGGATCTAGAAAAATAGATAAAAATTGACTACACGTTGTGTACCAAAACTACACACCATGACCCTTTCAAGTGAAACAGAACCGTGAAGGACAAGTCGTGATGAAAGAACGCACTCTAAACTTCAAGTACACACCATGTACCACCAATACATAATGTGATGGTAATCAAACCAGAATATGATATTTTTATGATTCAATTCAATAGAGGAAAAGGAGTGTCTGAGGTATACATCGTGTACCCTATCAACACTTTTTGTAGGGGTCGACGCACTGAAAAAAAATCAGGCGACATGGGCCACAACTTTTAGACGAGTTCTCCTATAAAAGTAGGGGGTCATTCTCTCTTCCAATATACTCTAGGGAAGAAGAATCCATGGAAGGTCAAGGGATGTCCTCTAAACCATGAGTAATGATCCAGATCTATTCTTTTATTACATTATACCTCGGTTACCAATGTTTATTTCTCCCACCATGAACGAGTAGTCTATATAGTGCATGGTGATGTGATTTGTAGGGGGATGTGTGCTAAGTGATTGTTTTTATTTATTATTCATGCTTTTTGTTGTTGAAAACAACACTTATCAATTCCAATATATTTTTTTTCAATTTCATGACCATTTCTTATGATTTGAAGAGAATTATTTAATTTATTCAATTAATTAGCCTATTTTCCCATGACCATTGTGAAATCAAGGATACCTGTGTTAAAAAATGGTCTTGGGTCACCTAGTATTGTGTTCTCACTAAGTAGAAGACCATTCCAAAAGTGTGATCATAGGACTAGGATGAGATACCAAGACCAAGGATATCTTTTGACTCAATTCCAACACCAAAACTGAGTAAAAACACTTTCAAGTAAATCCCTTGTATATGCCCTGAAAATCATTGAACCTGGAATGCCTCCCATATTGATTCAAAACCCCAATACTTGATACTATTTTTTCTCTTATCTTGGAACAACCAATCAATTTCCAAATTAATTTATAACATACGGATCATCCCAGTGTTTTTGACACTTGGACTTGCTAGATACTATACCTTGAGATAGTATTGTTTGAGTTTCATAAATTTTGTTTTTTGATAGAATTGTAGGGCAATAACAATGCCCTCTGGGGATGTAAAAATTTGAATCATTTCCAAGGAAGGTTTCCGCCATGTTTAAATTAATTAGGAATTTAGATATTTGTGTTTAATTTAATTCATTATTTTACACTTGGTCATCTCGTGTTGCAGTTTCAGGAAGAAAGCAATTGTATGAGTATTTCACTCATGGGATGGAAAATTCTAATGATATTTATTTTGACCCCAGGTTTGAGAAGACCTTACGCCACTATCTAAAGGAAAAAAAAGAATATAGATAACAATAGAACAACATGGCTAGAAGAGAGCAATTCAAAGGAGGTGAGCATGAGCTAGGCCAACCAGTGGGACCACAAATTCAAGAAATAATTTCAAGGGGCCAAGAACTTATCAATTATGGAAGACCCTCAAACATGGGAGTCAGCCCAATCATCTCAATACTAATAGTTGTTGCCCAAAACATAGAAATAAAGTCCATGGTCATCCAGATGATTATCCACTCACTACAATTCATTAGGCTACCACATGAAGACCCAACTCACACATAGAAAGTATCTTGGAGATTTGTGACACATTCCAAATCTATAACATCAAAAATGATTCTATAAGGGTGATATTTTCTATATTTTCACTGAATGAAAAAGCATAGGAGTGGATCTAAAGTCTTCCCCCACATTCAATCACCACATGGGAAGATCTTGTAAGAATGATTTTGACATGGTTTTTACCACCGGCAAAGTCTGTGGATTTGTGGGTAAGTATTCTCAATTTTGAAAAATTAAATGAAGAATATATATATAGTTAAAGGGAATGTTTCAAAGGTATGATAAGGTGATTTCCACATCGTGGCATCAAAATGTGGTTACTAATTAAAAAAATTTATAAAGGATTGTCGTAGGGAAATCCTTCCATCGTAGATGTTGTTGTAGGAGGTTTTCTAATGAGAAAGTTTCCAGAGGAAAGTTACGAGCTACTCGATGAGTTGAAAAGTAGTAGTTTTCAATGGAATTATAAAGAAGGAAGAGTACAAGGAGTAAAAATGGTAGATAATAGATGGATGGATACTCAAATGGAGACTATGAAAAGGAATATGGACACGATGATGGCCCAACAAAGACCCCAAGGTATGTATTGTGAAGATGAAAATTATCTTGATTATAACCGGAAAAAATTATGGGCATGGATAGTGGCCGCAACCACAACAACAACAACAACAGAAGCAGAAGAATCATAATTAACGTCAAGGATTTCAACAGAGACAGCAAGGTTTTAAACCTCAAAATCAAGGGACAATGCAGATCATTCAAGTTCATTCACTGGAAGAGACCCTATAAAATTTTATGACCACCACAGGAGTTTGACATAAAGAGCTGATGGTATATTAAAGAGATCATGGTAATGAAATTGGAGAACTGTAAAATGAATCATGAAACCAACAATCATCATTAAGGAACATGGAAGTACAAGTTGGTCAGATTACTGAAACATTAAGAGAACGACAATGAGTAGAACTTCCAGGATGCCTGGATCACCATCCTCGTGTAGATGTGAAATCCTTACTACTTAGAAGTGGAAAGACAATGCAAGGGTGTGGCATAGATTTTGGAGGACAAAACAACCACCACCAGCTAAGGAAATCCAGCAAAAAAATAGATAAGCTGAGGAATATGATGATGAAGAAGCACCCCCACCATACCAACCACCACTACCATATCTATATCGGGAAAAAGGGGAAGATTTATGAGAAAAAGAAAAAGGTTTTAGAGATGTTTGAGAAGATACAAATAAACATCCCATTCACTGAGGTAATTTCAAACATGATTGTGTATGAAAAATTCATGAAGGAGTTGGTGGTGAATAAAAATTAGCTTGAAGATTTATCTTCTATTCCACTAGAAAAAGAAAGTTCAGCATTTTTTTCATGCATTCTTCTGATGAAGCAATGTAATCTAGGTAATTTTTTCATTCTAATTACCATTGGTACTAATGAGTTTGGTATAGCTTTATGGGATTTAGGTTCCATTGTAAAAATCATGTCATATGTAACATTTAAAAGCCTGGGATTGAAGGAGATACAACCAACTCGAGTTATGCATCAATTAGCTGATAAAAATATGACACGTCTTTGAGGATTACTTAAAGATTTTATCATCAAAGTGGATGAGTTCTATTTTCTGACATATTTTCTATTGATATACATGGATAATGAAAAGGTGACAATAAATTTGGGAAGAAAATTATTAGCTGCATGAAGGGAATTGATTTATGTTCAAAATGGAGTGTTGAGTTTGAGAGTAGGAGGATCAGAGGTAAAATTTAATCTACATCGGGCAATTTAGAATTCAGATGAACTAGTTGATTATTTTTCAGAAAATTTGATGAAAGAAGAGTATATTGTTGTCCATGGAAGGAGAGATTAAGTAGCTACTATGGAATGAAATGAATAAAGTTAGAACAATATTAATAAATACAAGAATGTGTTGGAAAAAGATGAAAATGGAAGAGCAACAGTCATTCAAGAATAATTCATAGGAGGGGAGAAAGTTTGGGAAATTAGTGAAGTACAATTTGACTTTTCAGGAAGGGCCAAGAAAAACTGGATTGGGCCTATGGAAATTGAGAACGTTTTCAATAATGGACGAGTGAAGTTATTTTCAGAGAAAGGGAGAGTACCAATATACACTAAGGAATCTAGGCTTCAACATTTTTTAGACCCAGTTCACGTAACGTATTTCTTACTATCACCCACCTAAGCTAAAGAGGTAAGGTAGAGCCAATGATGGTAAAAAAATTAGCAATTTTGGGAGGCAACCTGAGTTTTTACTATTTTTTTTTATTTTATATTTTTATGAAAATCACTCATCCCAAATAATTCCTAAATTTATTCGTTATAGACTATGATTTACCTTATTATTTTTATTTTTGTAGGACCATCAAGGTATAAAGAAGAACAAACTGTAGAGGATTTACATGTCGTGATAGGGTTCAAGCAGAACCTATACATCCCAATATCAAAGAATCAATTTTTAGGGGAGTAAGAGTTTCAATTCAGAAATTTTATATTTTATTCCCCATATTTTAGTGTTTTAGATAATTAATTTTCAATTTCATGTATACACTTGAATCATTCTTTACTCAAAAATAACTAGGAGACATAATCTACATAGGATAATTATGGTGTCCTAAATTTTATATTTCATTGTCAATAAATATGACTGAGAAAAGTGGAGAAAATAACTAGTATAGATAAGCATGAGGATAAGGATTTGAAAAATCGTGATTTATAGGTGCATATTAATCATAGTAGATGATTTTTTTTTTGATATTTGTCCACCTTTTGAATTTATGATGTTTGCATTAATTGATTTAAATATTCGTATGCATTTCCATGAGTGATTGTCCCAACCATTTGTCTCATTCTCGAGACATCCACTAATCCAATATTTTCCATTCTTTCTATAGTATATTTCTTGATAAACTAGGGCATGTTTTATTGTAGAAGTTTCTTTCCATCTTATCGAAGCTATGATTGTATAGAGGAACTTTTAATATGATTGAGGCTTTCTTTTGTTTATCCCTTAACCTAAGACCCCCCATACATTAATCATTTGTTTAACTCATAGAATCCATGAATTTACTTGTTAGGATTTGATCCATGCAACAAGCCTATTATATCCATTCTTATCTTCCTCTAAATATTTTTCATGATATTTAAAATAATAAGTGTAGAGGAAGAACTTTATTTTGTGTATCAGGATATTATTCATTATGGATATTTTCCAGTAGGATTTTCTATTGTGATATTGGGGGGAGGCCATAACATATTTCATTGTATTGTACTATTCACATCTCTTGAAAAAAATGAAAAAATGGGTTGGGTCTTGGGAAGATAAAAAATCACCATTTTTCAGAACAGAATTTTTTTTATCATATGTAGTTAGGGGATGGATGTGAGATTTGTATAGAGAAAAGCTTTTGAAAAAAAACATGGTAGGTTGATTCATTTATTTTTCTTATATGTATTAGGGGCCCAATTTGAGTCTTTTTTGGTGGAATAAAGAGATGATATTTGTAAATGGATACAATCATTGAGCTTATATTTTGAATATCATGAAAATAAATTTAGAGATGAACCTCATTTTTTAGCCTTACTTGTTTATATAATTTACCTCTCTACCCTAAAACCTCATATTCATTTGATCCTTAACGGTGAAACCCTCATGATTAATTGTAATTTTGTCTTTACGTGGTGGATATGTTAGATTCCTTGCAAGCCTATGGTAAGTTACATGTTTTTGAGGTATGTGCATAATTATTTTTTCAATTTTACCAGTATGATGAGCATAAAAATTCATGTGAAGTATATTTTAGCTGGCATGCATATTAACAATGAATTGGAAAATGAATATGGATGATTGAAAAGGCTTGGATATTTCAAAGGAGAAAAGTAAAATACATGGTTGATTTGTTTCTTTGAAAAATGAGGCGTTGATGAATTTTCCTAGGTGATGATTGAACATTTAATTTTCCATTTGATCAATCACTTTTATCGAAATTAATCTTGAGTTAAGGTAAGGTAGATTTAATTTGTAGTAATTGAGATCCCATACTGAAGGACAAGGTTGAATTCAAGTGTGGGGGGTTTGATATGTCTATTTCATGCATATATTTTAATGTGTTGTAATGTGTTGATTTTTTAATTTATTGAATAAAATTTCAATGTTTGGAATGAATTTAGTTTTAATATATGTGGCTGGAAATGAAGGATTTGTGAAAAAGGAATGGAAAGGGGAAGAAATCTGACCCAAATGACCCTTTGCACCGCCAACTTCACTCACAGTGTAAAAACAAATGTTATAGATGAAGAGGAAATGGAAAACTGAAGAAAATTGAATGCACGTTGTGTACCACAAGTACACATCATTACCATTTCAAGTGAAATAGAACCGTGAAAGAAAAGTTGTGATGATGGAACCCGATGTGAACTTCAAGTACAAATCATGTACCACCAATACATGATATGACGATAGTCAAACCAGAATATGAGATTTTCACATATTCTATGTGATGGAGGAAAAAGAGGTTCTGAGGTACACGTCATGTACCCCAACTACACATCATGTAGGGGTCGACGCATAGAAAGAAAGCAGCTGATGCGGGCCGCGGGTTTTGTAGAAGTTCACCTATAAAATGAGGGGGCCATTATCCCTTCCAAGATACTATGGGGTCAGAAGTAGCCAAGGAACATCAAGGTACATCCTCTATACCATGGGTGATGATCCAGAGTCATTCTTCGATGCCATTCTACCTCGGGTACCAATTTCGCTCGCTCCCACCTTGAGCGAGTAGTCCATATAGTTCCAGGTGATGTGATTTTTAGGGGGATGTGTGATAAAGGATTGTTTTTATTTATTATTAATTCTTTTGAATACAGTAAACAATATTTATCAATTCCAATCTGTTTATTTTTTCAATTGTATGACCATTTCTTGTGATTTGAAGAGAATTATTTCATTTCTTCAATTAATTAGCCAACTTTTCCCATGACCAATGTGAAATCTAGGATAACTATGTTTAAAAATGGTTTTGGGTCACCTAGTATTTTTTTCGAACTAAGTAGATGACCATTACAAAAAGTACGATCAAAGTACTAAAATTAGATACCATGACTAAGGATATCTGCTGACCCAATTCCAACACCAAAACAGAGTAAACACACTTTCAAGTAAATCCCTAGCACATGCCCCTAAAAATCATTGAACCTTGCATGCCAACCATATTGATTAAATCCCCCAATATTTTCTACTATTGTTTATCTTTTCTCGCAACAACCAATCAATTTCCTAATTAATTTATAACATGCGGATCTTCCCTATGGGTTCGACACTTAGACGTGCCAGATAATGCACCTTGAGTTTGGATTGTCTGAGTTTTAAAATCTTTTTTTGCATTGCACTGTAGGGAAATAATGATGCCATGTGGGGCTATCAATAGATCATTTTATTGTTCCATAATGGCTCTCTTATTATTATTTATTCGATATAGCCTTTATATTATAGCCTTACCCAATTATTATACATATTCCATGTTTTTTATTATGATACAATAACTATGGTTTCAATCTCCCCTATTATTTATATGACACTCATCTTCCCATTATTCACAACTTATTATTATTCAATATTTTTCTTAATTCAATTATATGCATCAATCATGAAGCATTATTTTATTTTATGTCACAATATTTTCTATCAATTTCTAGGCATTAATTTTAAAAAATTTCATTCCAAAATTAAATTCTACTACATCAATATTTTCTAATTCATCCACTGAAAGAATCCAAAATTACCCATATAAATTATCAATCTCAATTTCACCATAGACTATTTAAAACACATAAAATTAATATGTAAAAACTCATTTCGTACTTAAATTTAAAATGTAAAAATTATACACATATTATGATATCACATTTTCCAAAACTTAAACTCTTGTTTTCCTCAATCATAAATCTACACATCATCACAATTACAATACATTAGATAAAGACTTTAAATTTCATGATTAGTAAGATTAAAAAATTATCAATGAGGGAAAAATTTAAAGTATCATACAAAAATATATTTAGAACTCCTAATTTTTAATACAAAAAATTAGTCATATATGTTATTCTCCTTATTATAAATTTTACTTATCTTCACATTTATTCACATGTTTTAACATTTCATTAATATTCATGTTCACCTATTATCTACCTTACTGGAAATTATTTTACTCATCACTCAATGAAAATATTATTAGTTTAATTTTCAATACTCAAGTACAACTATTCTATCCATAGGCTTATAATGAAATTATATTCTAAATTTTAAAGACCAAATCTATACTAATTATAATGAAATTTCAAAAGTTTTTTCAAAATTTTTAGGTTAGTGGGTAAATAATGAATTTAAAGGTATAAATGAGAAATATTAACTCTTATGTAAAATACATGATACTTATTTTAAATTCTAATTAAAATAACTCAATAGTTATTCTTTTTTAGATGATATCAATAATCAAAATTTCTTTTCTTCTTTTTTTATTATAGGATCAAAAATAAAAAAACAATGAAATATTCATCCATTATTTTTATTATTTTTCTCTTTATCGTTTTAGAAAAAAATAAGGAATCTCTAATGAATAAAAAATTATGGACCATTTCTTTTATCACTAATGATAAACCATCACCTTTTTTATTTTTTTGTATTCTTATCTATTAATTGAAACTAGCTCTCTGTTATGACCATAATCTCTTTCTAAGTAAAAAACCATCATTTGGACCTCAACTTTGGAATAAAGTCACTAGATGGTCTAGAAGATATAGGCACCAAAAATGATTTGTTTAGGATATAAAATCCCTGAAAACCATCCAAACACACCGACCATGCACCTTCTAAAAATTCTTTAGAGGTTCTCATAGATGACATTTAAAGTAAAACATGAAATGAATAGAAGTAAATAAATTAATAAATTAGTTCATGTATTTTTATGGTTCATATAATGTCCTAATATATTGGAAAAAAGAACATCACTAGAATAGTAAATAATATATTAACATATATAGATCAACATTAAATATAATTATTATAGTAGTTTAAGTGTAATGGATCACACACTACTCCCCTAATACAAATAACCCAATCCAAAATTTATAGTAGTTAACAACCAGTAATCTTATTTATACCACAAATTGATATCCAAGTAGCCAATTACATAGATATATGATTTTCATGATTAAACCTCTGAATATTCAATTTAAATAACCACCTCAACTTGATCACCCGGTAAAAAATGAAGGCTTCTAGATGATTTTACAAGTTTAATCTTACATATAATCAAAAATACACTTATATAATGCCTCTATGTATCTATCTAATTAGTATGAAAACTATTTCCAACATTTATAAATAACCCTCTAGATTTTATATTCACATCCTTTATATTCACCACTATCAATGTTGTTGTTGTCAAACACATGGTTTTGAGAGAACCACCATCCATACATTTGGTATAAGAATAATTTTTTAGAAGTCGTTTCTCCCTTAGAAAATTTGTACATATATGGGAATATAATCTTCACACTAAGCCTAAATATCTTTCACATGATAGTAATTTTTTAGACACCATCACCAAGCCTATAGGGTTCAACGTATAAGTTCTGTAACTCTATTATTTAGTACAATGCTTTCGGTCAGTTAGATCTTATGAGACTTTATGGACAACAACTTATCTAATTCATAGTGAAATGAAATAGATCTTTGTAATTTTCTTACCTATAACATTATTTATTATATATATTGGATTATGTATCACTTCAACCTAATGTACATTCTACACCCCATCCATCACAATATTCTAGAGGAAGTACTATTTCTGATGAATATACTTCGTCAAATATTGAAATTGTAGATTCTTGGATAAGTGAAACATTATATTCCGATCATAGTACATCATAAATATTTATTACCATCTTTAGATACCCTATAATAGAACCTTTAACCACACCAAATACTTCCTTACTTTAGTTATTATAATTTAATAAGCTTTCATGGTTGATAGTGAAACTACTAACTTTAAATGAGACATTTATCTCATGATAGTACCTTTAAAAGTAAACACAAATCATAGTGTGATATTTGATGAATTAGTATCTCCATCAATTTGAGATTCATAAAACCTTTCTCAGAGTTTTTCAATTATAAAATAAAGTTAAATATTTCATAAAACTTTAAGATACTATAATTTCCACTTGAGGGGCTCCCAAAGATCTTTTCCATAATTCTATATGAATCTGTTAACCATAACTACCACTTGAGAAATATTAGGCCTTATAAAAGCCATGTAATAAATTAGAATTCATGTATCTATTTTATATATAAACATTTACATATATACATATCTTATACCTCTATTTTATATTTCTTAACCTTTTAATGTTTTAAGTGGCCATAAAGGCGAGTAATCATGGGCTTTGACAGATTCATCCTGAATCTCACTAGTAATTTTTATTTTTACTCAAATACTGAAAAGAACAAGTTTCCAAAAAATACATCTCTTTTAATACTTAACCCCAAAATATATTTAGTGGAACCAAGATCTTTAATCTAGAATCTTCCAAACAATCCATACATTAACACTTATGACCTCTCTATCACGATTTCATCCCATATAAATTCATCAATTTATAGGAGAACATGGAAGAAACATCCATAATTATATACTATCTAGAGATAATAATGATCCACTTTTACTCATATGAATATTTATTTCCTGATGTATTTTTTCACTATTAGTTTCATTACACCAGTTCTTGCTTAGTCCCTTATAAATATTTCTTGAGATTTCAAAAAAAATCCATCATTTATATCCAATTAAAAAAACTTATAGGTGCTTTATATTATTATATTCTTCTAAATATATACTAAGGAAAGTTGTCTTGACATCATGTTTCTCCAGATAGAAACATTCTGTGGAAACTTAGATTAGAAATATATGAGTTTTTGTGTCTTTCACAATCAAATATAATATCTCACCAAAATCCAATCCTTCAAATTGCTAGAACCCCTTCAAAACTAGTCCCACCTTTACAAAAAAACTATCTCAACTTCCTCCCTCAGATGATAAAATGACTTACTCTAAATTTCCCTCTTTTATTTTTGAAGACATGTTGTCTCCAATGTATTAAAAATAGGAAAGGAATATAATTATTCCTTAATTGATAACTACCACTATAATTAGTTGATCATACTTATTTCCTCATTATGTCTTTTTGGATCTCCATCATCTATGATATGTAGAAAGTGAATTTCATATTCAAACATTTTCAATGAATTTCTGACCCTAGTATACTACCTCAATTTATAAGGTTCATATTCTTCTAGAAATAATTCTTCACAAACTCAACCCTAATATTATTTAATCATTGGTAATTCTGTTACATTGGAACTTTGTACTTTCAAATTTTGATCATAACTTATAGTTATATAAGTTAGTTATATATCTCAGACTCTGCCTTATATTCTCCCAAGATATCCTAACACCACTCATGCCCAACTTAGCACAACATTTTCTTTCTTTTCCAATTAAATGTTCCAAATAGAATCTTTTTCCTAGTTTTCATATATCCACAAGATCTTCTCAAAAAATAGGTTGTTCTGAAATCCAATAAATTTCTACATACTATTATCTATGGGACTAAAACCAATTTTTTCATTATCATGTCCTATGTGGAAACATGTCAATAACATATCTTTAAACTTATCCCTTTCCTTGGAATTGACTTGAGTATTGTAAGATCCTGCCTTTTTTTAGGTATGTCTCTATCAGATTTTTTCTTTAATCTAATACTCTCTTTGTGTTTACATTTTGAAAGTTTTTCATTTAAATAAAATACTCTTGTGTTTCAAGGATACTTGAGAAATACCTAAGAGTATCCATTAGGAGAGAGTTTTTGGATAAAATGGCCTAATGTTTATGGATGTATGCTTGTTTTAATTAATGGAGTCCTTATATAAATGGGTAAAACATTTTATAGGTTTTAGGTGAGTTGAGAAACTTTAAAAGTGGTTTGGTTTGTTTAAATGGAAAATGGGATGAAAAATCAACTTCGGGAAATTTACAAGTTTTGTAAAGGGATTATAGATCATGTAATGTTTTGAGAGTTTTAATAAAATAAATATGACATGATAGGTTTTCTCAGTGTATTCCATTAAAAACATTTACACAACATGTAATATCATTACAGGATATGTAAATTTCTGGCTTGCTATTTTAAACATGTTGTGCTACTAAATTATCATGGTTTTGGTTGTATCTTTTCTCCTCTTTACCCTAGGTCTTTCTCCAGGTGATTTTGGGCTTCCAAATTCCCTTTTAGACGTCTTGTTTGTGTGTGTGATCACTAGTAAGTCTTTTTAGTTATGTTTCTTCCTTCTCTTCTTTTTTATCCAATTGTTGGGGAGATATACCTTTAACAAATGTTTTGCTGGTTTTGATCATAATAATATTCTATCCTTTAGGAACTTTGAAATCATCTAATCCTTCTTCCACATGGGTTTTTTATATTGGAAGTGTTGTTGGGTCATTTCATAAAGGTATGGGGTCTAAATATTAACCCCATGATTCAATAATTTATAATTTTATAAAATATAATGATAGAACCATCGTTGTGTGTGCCAAAATTAATTAAATAAATGAATGGAATTATTCCTTAAAGTCCTTTGGTTTCAATTAGATTTTTAACTAACTTATGGCTTCCCATGGGGTTAGTGAACCATGATTATAATTGAATTGGTAAATGTATTAAATTATTTTTAGCATGACGTGTGACCTAGGGTGATTTCTTGTTACAAAATCCCCACATAGTTTATTATTGTTATTGATATAATTATTGATAAATTTTGAATTAAATTACAAGTTGAATATGAAAAAGAATGGTAATTCAGATAATTAACCATTGATAATTGTGATGAGATATTGTGATATCTATTTTGTATGACAGGGATTGTGTTCAATGGTGTAATGGTTATATATCAGGCTCAGTCCTGAAACTTGCACACTTATATGCTAAAATATTTATATTGAGTGGTCTTAGCCTAGTCCCATGTTGTAATGATTATAGAGAGAGGGATATTCCTAGTACGATGTTTTAATTCTTATAGGGTTGTGTCCTGGATGTTGTAATTCTTATATGGATTTGAACTGGATTGTTGTGTTTATACCATGGTTATATGGTTGTGGTTGTAATGGTTGTAATACATGCTCATAGATATTCCAACATGTCACCAAAGAATGTTATTTTACCTTGGTTATATGTTTTTGGATGGAATGGTCATAAGACATGCCCAAATATATTCCAGTATGATTCCAATGAAGGTTAATTTACCATGGTTATATGTTTTTCGTTGTCATAGTCACAAGAAATGCTCAGAGATATATTGTATAGGAATGAATAAGGTTGTTGTTGTATTTTATTAATTATTAAATTAATTAATAATCCAGGTTATCTATAAATTGCATACACTTCTTATCAAACTATTTTTGTATAGACAAGATGGTGCTGACATACTCATTTATACTCACACCCAATTCAGGCTGTTGTTTGGTACCCAAGAATATTTTTTACATGTAGGTTTGTACAAGGGAAAAGGACGTTGTTGTTGATTTCTTGTTTGAAAATGGGCTAGAGTTTGGATATGGGACTGATGTGGGGTTTTTGACATAGGAATTTGAGTATTTTATTTTATTCTAAAATTATTTTTCTTATATTGTCTCAGAATTACATTTAGTTACATTCTATCATGTCATTACATTATTCCTTATTATTTATTATATCATACAGTTGGATTATGTTGTTGTCTTATTCTATGTATTTAATCTGATTATTTCAACTCTATTATGATTTGTTTCTACTATTATGACACTTAATTCTAGGGGGTACAGTCTCCCCACTATACATTTCACACCCCCGCTTCTAGTCGGTATCCACCGGCGTATAGGGAGGTGTGCTTGATCTCTCATAACCAACACTTTTTGTTAATTTTAGAGATTTATAAATTGGGGGATGTTACAAATTGGTATCAGAGGACAAAGTTCTCTTTCCTTCTCCTTTAGTGTCAGGGAAATGTAGAAAGGAAAATAGGATGTTCTGGGACATGGTAATGAGATTGTTCATGAGAGTAACTAACCCATGTATGGGGGAAAATCTGAGTTTTTTGTGTTGGGATTTCTATTGTGTTGTGTGCCTATTAAAATTTATATTATTTCACATTGGGTGATTCACATGTTCTGTGAGGTTATTATTTTAGGATGTTACTATTTATTGAGATTGTACTCATGGCCCGGTATGACATGAGGTGAGAATAAATGCATCACAATTGGCATATAGGGATATATTGACATGAATTGTTCATGATAGTTGCATATCTATTTTTTAATGTCATATATAATTGCCTTCAAAACTATGATATCATAACATGGTTTCACATGATAACTATAATAAATGGTAATTTCATGCTAAAATAATTGTAATCTATTTCTAGATAAAACTATAGTTAGTGGTTCTCAGTTGTAGACACCTTTTGGGGTTTACCTTACTACTATCCAATACTCTATGGTGTCAATTTTTCTCGTAGAGAAAATGCCTCCTCATCATCTTTGACTTGAGCATCATGAGAGTGGAAATCAACATGCTCCTAACACATCTGAATCGAATATTCCTATGGTACCTAAGGAGTAGATGGATGTTCAGCTTCAAGATAGCTTCTTTAGGGTCATGTGATCCATGGAAATGGAAATAGTTTGTACCATTCGTTCAATGTATGATCTGAAAAGAGAGTTTCAACTATGACATATGACTATGTTTATTGGAGAAAGGAGACCCTAGGAAGTCGAGTTCTGGATTGATTTAGTTCAGAAGATCTTTAAGAATCTTGATGCACCCTCAAATATGAGGGTAAATCTTGTAGAGTATATTCTTTGTGGACCAGTTAAGCATTGGTGGGATATTATGGAGGAAACATGGAAGTAGGATGAGCTATATAGTAATGACTTTGAGACAAAGTTCCTAATATATTTATATCCAGATATGTTAAGGGAGGAAAAATCTTGCGAGTTTGTGCATTTGATATAGGAGGGTTTGTTAGTGTTGGACTATGATAGATGTTTTACCAACTTACATTGTTTTTCACCATCTTTTGAAGTTGATTAGATCTCCAGGGAAAGAAATTTCTAGGATGGTCTTTGTTATGAAATCAGGTCATAGGTAAACGTTTTCTATTTCAGAATCATTGAAGACATGATAAATCAGGCACTCATTGCGAAAGGGAATCTGATAGGGCTCCCAAGTGGGTTCCATATTGTTTCAGCAGGGAATTTTGTGTTTTATTCTTCGAGTAGTAAGAACCTATATTATGAGAGTTTCTTCCAGAGAAGTAGTGAAAATATAATTTAGGGTAGTGGAAAACCATCTCATGAACATGTTCTATTCTAGTGCTATCAGTGTGATAAGATTTTCCACAAGCACCCATAGTGTCCTTACCCTGTAGTAGAGTGTCATATATGTGTAAGATCGGTTAATATACAGAGGTTCTATGTCATAGAATAACAATGGGAGAGGATTAGTATAGGTACTAGAATCAGGAAGGGGCTTAGCTACACCTAATCAGACTAGTATCTAGAGTTCCATAGGGTGTTCAAGTTGAGGTAGGGTACATGGTATCAGAGTTCCTAATCAATAGTACCTGTTAAGGGAAATAACTTAGGGTGGTAAAAATAGATCATAGGGAAGATGTACAAGTTAGGTTCATGCTATGAAAACTACATCGGTTATCGTGGATGCATGCCAACAACCGTCAGAGGAAGGATTCTTATATCATATACCTTAGCTTTTGTTTTTTATATAGTAGAATCACATTATTTTCTATCTGATATTTTTTCAAATGGTTCGATCTTGTATTTGGAAATCTTAGATCGTGTTTTAACCATTGGAAAACCATTAGGAGTGTGGTCAGAGAATATCAAACATTTCAAGCCCTCTTCTATAGAGATTAGTGGCTACCATTTCTTTTGATAACCATTCATTCTAGAAATTATAGGCTTCAAATTTATTATTGATATGTATTGGTTAGTTATAAACCATGCTCATAATGACTATTTTAGGAGGTCAGTTACCTTCCTATCTCCATAAGGAATCTGCTAATCTCCCCAGGGTGTGTGGAATATTCAAGCAGGTTGTGAAGGACTGATCAAGTGTATATTGGATTGTCTCACGGTTCATATTGCCGGTCTTTCTCAAGATAATGGTTAAATGTAATATGATTGTTTTCCTCTAGTGTTAGACCATTTTAAGGATATTTTCCCTAATTATTTCTATGGATTATCACCCAAGTGAGAGATTGAGTTCACCATCGAGTTGGTGTCGGGAGTAGAGCCAATTTTGGTCATGCCTAACCAAATAGCACCAGAAGAGCTTTGTGAGTTGAAATTTCAATTAGAATATCTGGAACATAAAGGCTTAATACCACCAAGTACATCTCCCTGGGGTTCTCTAGTATCTCTCCTCCAAAAAGGATGATAGATCATTGCGTTTATGTGTGGATTATCAGAGGTTGAACCAATTGATAGTCAAGAGTCGATATCTTCTTATATGCATTGATGATCTTTTTTATCATTTGAGAGGTTCTAAGATATTCTCTAAGATTTAATTGAGATTGGGATATCATTAGTTAAGTTTGATACTATCATATATACCATGGACTAGTTTTATGATTAAGTGTCTTTCTATGAATTCATAGTGATGTCGTTCAGGATGACTAATGAACCTGTGGTTTTAATAGCCTTAATGAATAGGATCATTCCTCCTTTTCTAGATCAGTTTTTGGTGGTTTTCATCGATGATATATTAGTGTACACATAGTCAATAGATGATTATTCCAAACATATTAATATCATCTTGAGTAAATTGAGATAGAATTGTCTTTACACAAAGCTTTCCAAATGTAGTTTATGGATTGATGAAGTGCATTTCTTGGTCCATGTCATCTTAGGGGTAAGAGTGTTAGTGCACCCAGAGAAAGTAAAAAATGTGATATCTTGGGAATAGACCAAGAATGTCTTTTAAAATTATATCTCTCTTGGTTTAGTAGGTTATTAACAACATTTTATCCTTGATTGTTCTTGTTTGGTAGCACCAATATCTTGGATGACCAAGAAAGGGGTGAAGTTTGTTTGGTTTGATTATTACAAGATATATTTTTAGGATCTAAGAGGAAGGATGGCCGCAGAACTTATCCTCACTTTACCTATGATGGGTAAATCATATATCATTCACTGTGACACATCTAGAGTTAGACTTTGAGTAGTTTTAATAAAATATGATCATGAGGTAGGTTATGGATTTTCAAAGATGAGACTACATGAAAATAATTACCCTACTCATGATCTGAAGTTAGTAATAGTGGTTTATGCCCTGAGATGTTGGAGACACTATCTCAAGTGTGAGAGTTTTCAGTTATACCCATATCAAAAAAGCATCATCTACATCTTTTGTCATTGGGATCAGAACCTTCGGTAGAGTAGGTGGGTCGAGTATCTATAATATTTCAACTTTGAAGCATCTTATACATCAGGAAAGGGAAATTTCATTGCCAAAACATTAATTTGAAATACATAGATAAAAGTAGTATGATATTCTTATGATGAGAGATGGATAATGGACCTATATACAGACATGTATCTAGATGTTCAGGAATCTCAGGGGAGAGTATCTCTGACTTCAACATCTATTATACTCTTGATTTTGGACAATATTAAGACTAAGAATTTTTGTAATCCATAGGTCTTAATTTTGAGAGAAAAATTATATGATGGGGTTACTCCATTAGGATGGTCTCTCCGATGTGACAAATATATTATTTTCGATGAATTAGTATGGGTTCCTATGGGACTGCATGAGGAGATGATGAGGGAGTTTCATGATTCTAGTTGGGTGGTGAATCCTGGTTTAACAAAGATGTATTGTGATCTCAATAAATAGTAATGGTGGTTAGGAATAAAGAAGACTGTGGAAAGCTTCATAGATAGATGATTTAGTTTTCAATAGTTGAAGTCGAACATCAAAGGATAGCTAGGATTTTGTATCGTTTAACCATTTAGGAGTGGAAATGGGATGATTTCATGATGGATTTTGTGACAGGAATACCCGGTATGAACAATGAAAATGATGTTGTATGGGTTTTTTCGATCGACTAACTAAGGTAACCCACTTATTTCCTATTAGGAAAACCTTCACAGTTGTTGATCTGTGAAATATTTATGTGCGTGAAGTGGTTTGGTTGCATGGTGTTCCAAGAAGTATTGTTTTAAAAAAAGATACTTGTTTCAAATCATATTTAGGGAAGGGTCTTTAAAAATCCATGGGATCACAAGTTCTTTTAATCAAAACCTAGCATCCACATAGTGATGGTCAACTTGAGTGGACTATTTAGGTTCTGGAGTATATGTTATGAGCCTATTTTTTGGATTTTGGTGGTTCATGGGGCAAACATATGGAACTCATGGAGATTGTCTATAATAATATCTTCTAAGCATTTATCCAAATGGAACCATTGGAGGCATTGTATTTAAAGTCATGTTTTTCACCTCTTTTCTAGCTGTAGATAGGTGAGTTGGAACTCTTTGGACTGAGTCTCATTTATGATACATCTGAATAGGTTTAGTTAATAAGACAATGGTTGGTGACAATGTATAGTAAGCATAAATAATATGTTGACCATCAGAGATGGACTTTATAGTTTGAGGTTGGTCAACATGTTTTCCTTTAGGTGCCTCCTGGGATGGGTAAATATCATGTTAAGAAATAGTCAAAACTAGTTCCCATGTTTTTTAGGCTGTTTAAAATAATGGAAAGGCTCAAACCAGTAGCTTACTATTTATCCCTTCCATGACACTATAGTTCAATGCCTAAAAATTTCCAAATTTCTCATCTATGATGATATCATGAAAACCCTTCCCTTGTGATATACGTAGTAAAATTTGATCTTTGTGTTGATGTTTCCTTTTAGGAGCATCTGATATGGCTTGTGGATCGTAGTGTGAAATTTATTTGTGGCAGGGTTATACCGTTCATTCAGGAGCAGTGGCAGCATGGGAGAGTTCATGAGGACTCCTGGGAGAGGGAGTCTGATATACGAACAGAGTGGCCTGACTTTTTCACTGAGACCTCATAGTGATTCCAGTATGAGCTTAAGGATGAGCTACTATAATATAGGGAGTTTATGAGATACCTTCTGCTTCCATGTATGTATGTCTATTAGTTTTTCAATAATCTCCTCTTTCATTTTTTTCATCGTCAAAGTATTTTTTTTTTGAATAAACATAAACTTGGGTTTCAAGGACACTTGACAAAGACTAGATAATATCTTTGAGGAGAGCTTTGTTGGAGAAAATTACCAAATCTTAGGCTATGAATGATTTTTTAAATTAATGGATTCTAGATAGAAATGGGTTAATCATTTCCTAAGTTCTTATTGACTTGAGAAACTTTAAAAGTGGTTTCGTTCATTTAAAAGGAAAATGGGCTGAAAATTCAATGTTATAACATTCACACATTGTGTGAAGGTATTACATTCCTTGTAATTGTTTAGGGGTTTTAATAAATTAAATCCATTGTGAATTTTTTTTATCTTATTCCATTAAAAACATTTACACGATGTGTAATCACATTACATGACATGTAAATACTTTCCCTACTATTTTAAACACGTTAATTGGATGAAATATCATTATTTTGACTATATCTCTTCTCCTGTCGAGCCTTGGGATTTCTCCGATTGATTTTGGGTGCCAACATCCCTTCTGTACACCCCATTTGTGTTAGAAATCCCTAGTAAGTCTTTTCAATTAGGTTTCTTCCTTCTCTTCCTTCTTCTCTGACATTTTGAGTGACATCCCTTCACTAAATGCATTGTTAGTTTTGATATTTATCTGTTTTGATCTAGGAACCTATTTCAAATCATTCTCACCTTCTTCCTTATGGGGGTTTTCAATTGGAAGCATTGTTGGATAATCGGTTAAAGGTAGGGGGTCTATATTTTAACCCAATGGTTTGATAATTGCTATGTTTATGAAATATTGTGATAGCACCATCATTGTATGCACCCAAATTAATTAAATAAATGAATGGTATTATTCCTTAAAGTCCATTTGTTTTAAATGGATTTCTAACTGGATTATGGATTCCCATGGGGTGAGAAAACCATGAATATAATTGAATTGGAAAAAGATTTAAGGCATGTTTATCATGACATGTGACCTATGGTGATTTCTTGGTATAAATCCCTATATTATTTGTTATTTATTATTCATATAATTGTTAATAAATTATGAATTAAACTGCAATTGGAATATGAAAGAATAATGGTAATTCTAATAATTAGAAACTAAAAATTGTGATGTGATATTGTGATAGCCATGTTGTATGACAGTGATTATTGTCCATACTAAAATGATTATATATTGGGCTCAGTCCTATAACTTGCACACTTAAATGATGTAATACTGATTTGAGTGGGATCTTCCCAGTCTTATTCTATAATACTTAGAGAGATTTTTCTATTCCCAGTCATGTGTTGTAATGATTATAGGACTTTGTCCTGGATGTTTTAGTGATTATAGAGATTTGACCCAGATTTTTTTGAATATACCATGGTTATATGGTTATGGTTGGAATGGTTGTAATACATGTTCTGAGATATTCTGTAATGGCTCTAAATTAAGTTATTTTACCTTAGTTATATGGTTTTTGTTGGCATGGTCATAATACAAGATCAATGATATTCTGGCATGGAGCCAAAAAAGGTTATTTTACCTTTTTTATATAGTTGTGGTTGGTAGTGTTGTAAGACCTACTCATAGATATTTTGGCATGGATCTGAAGTAGGTAGTTTTTTATTTTATTAATTATTAAATTAGTTAATACATCTAGTTATCTCTCTATTTTCTACACTTCTTATTTGACTAGTTTTGTTTAGAAATGGTGGTATTGACCCACTAAGTAATAATCACATGTTATTCGGGCCACCGTTGGAACCCAATAAGATTTCATAGATGTAGGTTTGGACAAGGGAAAATTACCTTACTGTTTAGTGCTTCTTTGCAGATGGGATAGAGTATGGATATGGGAATGACATGGGGTTTGGTATCTGGATCCTTGAGTCTTTTATTTGATTCTTCTAGTATTTTTCTTGTATTGTCCTAGAAATACATTTACATACATTCTAGTACTTCATTACATTGTTCTTTATTATTTATTTAATAATTCTTTTAGCTTCTATTATTGTCTTCTTTTATGTCTTTATATTGATTATTTTCATTCAATTGTGATTTTTTTCTACTGTTATAACACTTCATACTAGGGGTATAGTCTCCATATTATACATTTCACAACCCTACTATTAGTCAGCAACCTCTTTCATACTAGGAGGTGTGCATGAGGTTTCATAACTAACCCATTCCGGCCACATGAGATAGTTCTAGAGTGGGGGATCTTACAGGTATATGTGACACATTTGAAATCACTTAGGTAAGTAATTCCAACTTTTCCGTTAAACCAAATTTCCACTCAAAGATGTGGTGGAAAGTTTCAAAAGGTCTCTAATTCAAAATATTATCCATATAGTAAAATACGTTGACCCAAAATTACATTATAAAACCATCACATAACCTCCTGATTTTATCCCTCTCATTCAACATCTAATTTTTCTATTTTGCAACAACATTCTGACTAGGTGTTCCGAGAATAGACTTTTATATCTAGATTCCATTCATCTAACAAAAATTTTTACACTCCCTTCCACCATGCTCAACTCTATAATTCGACTGAAGTAATTTTAGATTCACTTGGATCTCTGGTTCCACTATGGATCTCTATCCAAAAAACTAAAATACATCAAACTTGTTTTTTGAGAAAAATAGGTGTACTCATTCTACCTAGATTCATTGATGAAGGTAATGTAATATATACACCCCTAAGATATAAGACCATTTATAGTCCTTAGACATCCATATGAACAAACTCGAAATTTTGAATCATTAGTTTCCTTCCACCTAAATTGGGTGAAGACTTCTGCTGTTTTCATTATATGAAACTGTCACATGTTCCGTACTCTATGTGATCAATCTTCAATAATCCCCATGAATTAATAGTCTGTAAAAATTTCTCACCAATGTGACCAATATGATTAGTCTAGAAATTTTTCAATATAGAATTTGTTCCTTTATCATGCATGTACCATTTGTAACCCTAATCAGGTATAAATCTCCATCCTTCACACCACGGACCACCACCATGGAACCTAATGTTATTTTAAACATGGTATTCATAAAAATAGTATAGAAAAAAATGTCATAAAAATGAAAAATGGAAATTAGAATCTTCCACAAACCTATTATGTGTATGACACCTAGAAAATGTTACAATCGTATGTTCTTTGTTTGAATGCTCTGTCCTCCTTTTCTAACGACCTCAAGAACCTATTCATCCACAATGAGAATATTGATAAGGCTTCTAGGAACATAATTGTTCATATATTCACTTTCAAAAATTGCATGAAATAAATCTTTGGAATCATGAATTCATGAATCTACCAACATCAAGGCACTTAGAACCAAAGTTCCACAATCCCATTTAGTAGAAGAGTTTGTCGATAATCTCAAAAAAGTAATTTATAGACTTTAAAAGCCTCTCTCAGTAATCCTTGTGTATTTTTCCAATATTTCTATAGTAATTACATGCGTAGTTTCCAGTACCATCCAAATCTATAAAGCTCTTACCTATTATGTTTTATTGTTTTTCCATTGACTTATTAAGTGGAGTTTCTTTATCTTCTATATTGAATTCACTTTCATAAGTTTTTGAAACCTATTTCATTAGTATCACTTCATTAAACATTAGATTAATGATCTCCTCTAAGAACAATTTATTATTTCTTCTATAATTACTATAACAACCTGGACACCAATAACCCATAGCCCTTGTTTACTTTAAGGAATTGGTACAAGATACAAATGATCACATCACAAAGGATCGACCAGTTTAAACGTATTGTGAGACTAGATACATAAAATATTCATATAATACATTGGAAATATAAATCATAGCCAGTAAAATTTATTAAATATTTCATCTTTAATTTAATACTTCCTTGAATGAATTAAAATATCCCTTCTTGTTACTCTAGGGAAATTAAAACAAAACATAGGTTGAGCTCATATTCATAATAATTGATGCGTATAGTGGAATATATCATTAAAACAAAAGGAATAAGAAATATGGAAATATACATAATCAATAAAAATTCCATATAATCAATAAAATAATCATGAAATATATCTGAAGACAATTTAAATAAGAATATGGAAAATAATAACTGCTTTTATAGTTCACAATGTTTGGAATATTAATCTCACCACCAAGGCCTCTCAACCACGATATCTTGCACACTTTCAAGGCCACTCAACAAAATCATCTCACATTCCATAAATGAGGTGACCCTAAATATTGAATCATTATAGATGAATATTTTTCACAATAACACACTCCTTAAAATGATAAATATAAGGACCCATCCTTAAACATTACATAATATGGAATTAAGTTAATAATTCACATTGATGATCTTTTCAGGTTTAGATATTCAGAGAATTAGGTCATAACATAATCATAACAACTTTAATATTACATGTAGACACTTCTAATCAGCATCCATTTTTTTATAAAATAAAAACTCTTTGAAAAAAAGTCATATCTAGTTCCTTTTTTTAAATAGCATGACTTTTCCTTGATCCCATCCCTGACCCTATTCCAATTTATGTCCTGTGAAAAACATTTCAAAAAAATGGGATGATCATAAAAGCTCAGTATGGGATACAGAAAGAAGGAAATCTATTATATTTCCAAAACAACAAGTACACCATGAATACCTTATCATAAGTATTACTTTTCACCTTTACGGATTAGTAAATACTCTTCACTAAATAAAAGATCATCTCTTACAATTTTGTGACCAAAATATTACGATAAAACTCATAGA
Source organism: Viscum album (assembly GCA_963277665.1). NCBI lineage: Eukaryota > Viridiplantae > Streptophyta > Magnoliopsida > Santalales > Viscaceae > Viscum > Viscum album. The sequence goes on along the minus strand of OY728138.1, from coordinate 1,463,845,894 downwards.
AAGAACACATAACATATAAAGGTAACTTTGGGATGGCAGATAGGAAGCGGGATGGAAGTGGGATCTCTCTCCCTCGAAGCAGCAGCAATGCCTAGGGTTTTAGTTTTCATGGCGGAGCTACCACATTACCTAGGTTTCCATCTTCTTCCTCCTCCCAGAGGACCTGTGAAGAATATTCCTATCTCGTCGTCCCTGTTCGCAGTGGCTCACGACACCAGTTTCTCTGATGTGAAGTGATCCCCTATTGCGGAGAAGCCGAACGATTCAGCCGGACTCCAACCAAACCCAGATCTAGGTTTGGTCACTCGACATTATGTTGATTTTAGGGAGGCGAGCCTTAGATCTGCTAATTTGGTGTCAATCAGCCAGAAGGGTGTTCTTTTTTTGAAACCCTCTTCATCTTTGGTGTTGCGGGATGCTCAATAGGGTGATTATGTTCATGCAGCTGGAAAGTCAATGATGGGTGGAGTCAATTATTTGATTTCGTTGAAAAATACATACCGAAGTAGAATTATTCATAAGGGTTCTTCTACCCATGTTGAAGAAAACCCTGCAGCATTCACTGAGAGAATGACGATTGGAAACAAATCTACGATCACACATATTTTTTTATCCAAAAGGTGAAAAAATCATGGAAGATTGAATATTTGACTCATAGAATTTCGTTTTTGTGGGGATTCTCTAATTGGTAATGTGTCTCTCTTGGCAGAGGATTTTATCACTGCCTGTTTCCCTCAAAGGACTTGAATCAAAGAGTTTGGGGCATTGGCTCTATGTTTTTGAAACCTAGTTGGATGCATTTACATGAATGGACTTTAGAATTTAATGTTTCGTGTGCTCGACATACTTTTTGTTAGGTCTGGGTTCATCTACATAGACTCAATTAGGACTTTTGGCATCTGAAGATCTTGCATAACATTGGCACAGCAATTCGAAATCATATCCATCTTGACAAGGATACGACAGATGTTCTATTTGGACATTATGATAGGTTATTGGTGGATGTTGATCTCATCTCCACACTGATTAACAAGGTAACCCTTGTGGCTCCCTCTGATAACCTACAAATTGATGTTGAATATGATGAAATGACCCTTTTTTACAATGAATGTATGGCTATTAGACATTCGTTGGATCTCTTTCGGAAGAATATTTCTTGTGAGGGATATGAGATGAGGGTCCACTCATCTAATCTCTGTCAAAAGAAATCAAAAACAAAAAATAAAAACTCACCTAAAGTAGATGTGATTCTTGAAGAGAATAATGGAAAAGGGCTAATAGTGGGATCTCCAATGAAGCATAAATCTTGGGCTTCCATCTTCTCTGGGGAGGAAAATGGCAACGATGCTGCTTCAACTCAGAATGAGAAGAGTGGTGACTTTCAAAAAACTCATTTTCAGAAAACTCCTCAAATTATAGACAGTGGAAATAAATTAAATAAACAATTCAATGAAGAAGAAATTCAAAACGAGGTTTCTCAACATCTCTCATTGGATAGGATGGCTACTTCAAGCGAAGGTGAAATGTTGCAACATACACAAACTTGTTCGTCTCCTAAAAATGATTTCATAGTCACTAATCAAGTGAATGAAGAAGAAGTCTAGATAGAGGTGGATCACCAGCTCTCACAGGCAAGCACGATTGCTTCAGGTAACCGAAAGTGTAAAAAAAATCTTGAATCTGACTCTCCAGTCATTTCTAATTCTTCAAAGCCTGTTGTGGATAGTCAAGGATTTCAGCTTGTTTCCAATAGGAAGGCAAAGCATTTGGTTACCACTTCTAAGGTGGTTGAGCATTTGAGTGCAGAGTACCAGGAGATTTTGGACCCATTTGAATCATTGACCATTGATGGAATAGTGACGCTTGTGACAAAAGACACCTCTACTGACAAATGTGAAGAGCGAAAAGAGGACAACTCTGATTCTGAAAGCACTGATGCAGAAACAATTTATAAAGGGACTTAATCTCTTACTTCAAGTAGGGGGTGAGCATGAGGTCAGGGGCATAGTCATGGAAGGGTTGACTGGAACACACTACAAGAAGATGAAAAGAGGTTAAGTGCACTACTGTTGAAAAATAATGGTAAGTAGTTTCTGATTTTGGATTTTCCTTGTTCTCGTGTACTTCTCTTGGCCACTATATTTTCGTGCTTTTAATAAATGAGGCTCAGCCTTAATCTTTTTTTTTAAAGATAATGGTAACTTGGGATATAAACATACTTAGATGGAATAAGCATACGGTTTAATTCCACACATATCAGTAAATGAAATAGTCATACGGTCGACTTCGATACCCAATGCATTAGAGGTTATAATGTAACCACCCATCCTTTTTTATCACGGCACCACCTATCATTTGGTTTATTATGTAACCACCTATTAAATGTCCATGTACCATTATAAAATCATAAAATATTGTAAATATGAGTATTTCACTAATAAAATTTCATTTTCAAATCAAAATAAATCATTTCAGGATATTAAAATAATAAATCATTTTCAAAAAATCATTTTCAATACCAAATCACCCAAAAACAAAATAAGGGGTTTCTTATTAATTTTAAAATCATTAAGGATTATATTGCAAGCCAGCTAATGATTACGGTGGAAGAGAGGTTATTATCACCGCAAATGTTAAAAAAATCATTTTTTTTGTTTAGTAAAATCTTTCGTAAAAAAATATTCTTTTTGAATAAAAGTAAAATTCAAAGGGGTTTATAAACCATATAAAATAAATTTATGTATAAATCAAAATATTCCTCAATGAATGGAGATTGAGACGAAGTAACTTACCTCATGTCTGACATGATTTGTTCATTCTTTAATCTCTTGAATAATAAACTAATGTTAATTTATACCTGATTAAGAACCCTTTTCAAGTTTATTATTCCTTTTATATCACTTTTTACCATGTTATAAACATTATTTAATCATTTAAGTTAATAACTGTCGTTTTGACGATATTTGGTACTTGAGTCAAAAATGAACTTCTTACATTTTCAAGTTGTCCATGTGGTCAAAATTACATTATCTCCAGAATTATATTAATTATTTAGATATCATATATATCTATTATATATATATATATGTATTTATAATAGTACATATCATTTAGAGATAATAAATGAAATGCACCATTCATGGAGACGGTAAGTCGTACGTACGCATGAACACTACTTTAATTTCTATTTTTTATTTAATGGAATGAATAATTAATGATACATAAGTATATTATAATTCCAGTATAATATCATATATAATTTAATTAACTACATCCTTTATACGTCCCATGTATGGTATGAACGAGTCATATCACTTTGAGGGGGCGGTAGTCTGCACTTCCTCAAATTAAATTATCATATTTACCGATTGTGGAAACCATAAAGGTATTGTATAAATGAAAAATACATAAGAATAATGAAAACATAAACATAATATATATCATATATAAATAAAATTCCATCATAATGGCCACCATGATAGGATATAGGAGATAATGGAACAATCATCGTTTTGTGAGGCGTTAGTTTTCCGTCCATAGAAAGAGTATGTTCTTCACCCATTAGATGGAGGTGTGTGTAAGTTCCGTTCGAATACTTATCATAACAACTATCTATTATATTTAGGATACTAGTGTTGTTATAAAATAAAGGAATAAAAATATTTTAGGGGGGTTGGAGAAGGAAAATAAAACAAAAGAACTTAAGAGGAGATGTTACCTTTAAATCGGGTAACTCTCTTTGGTTTGAACCAAAAGGATTTTTAGAAGTTCCTTCTGCCTAAGTTAAGGCTTCTAGGTGGAAAACAAGAAGGGAAAGGAGAATTTCAGACCAGGTGAAGATCATAGCACTGGGGAGGAGGTGTTTGGACAGACACCTCAATTTTTGAAACTAAATAAAAAGCTCCTGAATCCACATCTTTGAGAGTAGTTCAAATTATGTCTAGCTCAAGTGGCCATGGTTCCTATACAGAAGATATTTTGTGTCGTTTCTAAGGTGGGGTAGATGGTATTGCTGAGATGAATGAGGTAAGCCTTTCAGGGTTAGCAGAAAGACTTCTACTCCCATGCAAAAGAATTTATGTGTGATCTCTTTAAATTGGTTCCTCCTCAGCAGGAGCAATTTGATATGAATATCATTTTGAGGTGCTTGGTGGGGACTGGGAGAATAATTTTGTTGGATGGGAGAGTAAACCATCTTAAAAGAAAAATAAATTGATGGAAGGGGATGTTTTTTAAGCTCTTTGGAACGTGTATGCTAAGATAGAACTTGGAATTCTACGTGGCTAAAGGCTCATTCGAGGTACCTATGAAATAATATTTGTCTGATTTTCGGTTTCTAAATTTCAAAAACTCAATAAAGTATAATATAAGAAGAATTTTGTTCGAAATAAAATCATCCAATAAGAATTGGATAGGTTTTTTATGTTTTTTTAATCTTTATAATCATATTTATTTAAATCACTTATTAATGAGGTAAATATTGCGTCATTATTGTGTCATAAATAATTTTTTTTATTTGATGTCAAAAAATTATAAAACAACTAACATGATGTATGAAATCATTTTAGATTTCCAATGAAAATTTATAGTCTAAAAGATAACTTATATAACCCCATGTAAAAATTGATTTACTAAAAGATATTTGTTTGTGTGATTTTTGACTTTACTTTAAATTAATTAATATAAAGTGTCATTATCACTCTTAAGTGGCTCCATGGGATCCCAAAATCGAACCAAGGATTCCCATGGACGTAAATGACTCAACCAATTAAGTTAGGACAAGTGTTTAGGTAATTTTGTATTATTATAATAGTCTTTTTACCTTGAATTACCCTATTTACCTTTAACCACGGTAAATAAAATCAAAAGTTACTATTCAGAAAAAATTATTTTTATCATATTGAACCAAATTTTATTTACTGATAAAAAACATGTATATCGTATTTTTGAAATTTAATTCACATTAGTAGTAAAATTTCATTTAAATAAAAATTTCGGTTTTTTAACTACTACTCAGTGTTTTCACTGTTCATCAAAAATTGATGGTTTTCAGAAAAATACTGAAAATACAGCCTAGGATATATTTGATATTTAGAATTCAAAAATGATGCCTATTTTTTCAAATTCAAAACATATAAGTTGTATTAATTAATTTTAAATTAATTCCCATTGTTAAAACAAAAATCGTGTTTTTAAGAAATAATAACTATCAAAGGATTGACACTTGTTTATGTCCAATTTCAAAGCAAAATTACTTCAAATGAACAAAATTGAATTAAATGATAAAAATATAATCAAATTATACTTTAGAACTAGTTAAAAAGGCAATTTAACCATATAAATAAATTATATTAAAAGGCTATTTTGAATTAATATACAGTATTTTTACTATTCATTAATAAATGAGTTTTATCAAAAAAATACCAAAAATTTACCCAAAGTAAATTTCAATGTCCCAATTCTAAAGAAGAATTTTATTTTTTTCAAATAGAACATATAAAATAGACAAAAACGATATTTAAAGTGGGTTCTCTATTAAAAGGCGGTAAATCGGCCTTTTAAAGAATATTAGAGTATTTATGATTAAAATTAGATTCATTCACATTTTAAGCCTCTAACTTTTATTGGATAAAGAAAAAAACATTTAATAAACATGTATACTTATGTTGTAGTTAATTATGTTTATTCACTGCGAATACAACAGCTTAGAGTTAACTACCATTTAAAAAAATATTATATTATTATTTTTCAGTATAATTCAACATTGTGTGCAACATAAGATTTTAAAGAAACTCGTTGTTGCGTATTGGGTATGCCATTAAACAAAGCATCTTCTTTAAAGTAAAATTAATATGTAATTCACAAATATTAAAAAATATAAAAATTTCATATTCTCTATTTACCTGGGATGTTACAACCTTTCCCCATTTTGGAAATTTCATCCATGAAATTCTATTCACTTATCAAATAAATGGGGGTATTTATCCCTCATAGAATTTTTAGATTCCCACGTTGCCTCTTCAATCATATGGTTTTTTAAAAACCTTTACCTGATGAATTACCTTATTCCGCAACACTTGCTCTCTTCAATCAAGAATCTGGACGTATTGTTCCTCATAAGAAAGATTTCATCCTAACTGAACTACCTCTGGACTCAAAACATGAGATGGGTCTGGCATATACTTTCTCAACATTGAAACATAAAAGACATTGTGTACCGGGGATAAACATAGAAGTAAAGCCACTCAATATGAAACTGATCCATCTTTCTCCAAGAATTCATAAGGTCCAATGAACCTCAGACTCAACTTTCCCATCTTTCCAAAATGCCTCACACTTTTCCATGGAGAAACCTTGAGAAAGACATGATCACCTACCTCAAAAGAAAGGTCCTTCCTCTGGTTATCCATATAACTTTTCTGCCTGCTCTGAGCTGTTCTCATGTGCTTATGAATCAACAAAACTTTTTCTTCCATCTCTTCTACCAATTCTGGTCCCATAAGTTTCCTTTCACCTACCTCATCCAGAAAATCTAGAGTTCGATAAGTTTTTCTATATAATGCATCAAACGGATCCATCTGCATACGGGAATGAAAACTGTTATTATAATAAAATTCAACCAATGAAATATGTTGTTCTAAACATCCTTGGTAATCCATTGAGAAAGAATGTATCATATCCTCAAATGTCTAAAATTTTCATTCTAACTTCTCATCTGATTGAGGATGAAAAGCTATAATAAAATTTAATTCAGTACCCAACAACTTCTGAAGGCCTTTCCAAAAGTTAGAAGTCAGCCTGAAATCATGAACAGATATAATAGAGAGGGGAACTCCATGTAACCTGACTATCTATTTAACATATAACCTAGATAGTTTATCTATAGACAAAGTATCTCTTATAGGAATGAAATGAGAAGATTTAGACAATCGATCAACAATTACTCAGAATGCATTATTACCTCAAGATGTCTTTGGTAATCCCACAACGAAGTCCATGGATATATTTTCCCATTTCCACTCTGGAACAGGTAAAGAATGATGCATCCCTTTTGGTAATTGTCCCTCTACTTTAACCTGCTAATAATTCAAACACTTCATAGTAAAATCAGAAATATTTATTTTCATTCTATCCCACCAGTAATACTCCCGAAGGTCTCTGTACATCTTAGTACTACTAGGATGAACTAAAAATGGGGAACTATGAGCTTTGCATAACAACTCATTCTTTAACTGTGAATCCCGAGACACACATAATCTCTTCCCAAACCTCAAAACACAATTATTATCAACATTAAAATTAGGAAACTTACCCTTTTGAACCAACTCTACCTTTTTCTACAACTCACTGTCTTCCTTCTGTGATTGTATAATTCTGTCTGATAGAGATGATTTCACTGACACCTGAAACAAAAAAGAGGAATTTCTTGCACCAAAAACTTTTATTCCAAAGTTTATCAAATCTTTAATCAAAGGATCTTTTTTCAAACGTAACAAGTTTAATGTAGTATTACTTTTTAGACTCAAAGAATCATCCACATTATTTGTCTTTCCTGGATGGTAACGAATCGTGCGATCATAATCCTTGATTAATTCTAGCCATCTCCTCTGTCTCATGTTCAATTATTTTTGAGTGAATATATACATCAAACTTTTTTTCTCAGTATATATTTCACATTTTACTCCATAGAGATGATGCCTCCAAATTTTTAAATCCAAAACAACAGTATCTAATTCAAATAATGTGTAGGTTAATTTAACTCATGAGGTTTCAAATGACGTGAATAATAAGAAATTACTTGATCATTCTTTATTAGGAAACAACTAAGTCATTTCAATGAATCACACTGTAGATAATAAACTCACCATTTCTTTATAGTAGTTCCAAAACTGGAGAATTCAGCAATCTTATTTTCAATTACTAAAAACAATCATCACATTCTTTTTTCCAAATGAACTTAACTCCTTTTCAAGATAACTTAGTCAGTGGAATAGATAATCGTGAAAAATTTTCTACAATCCTCCAGTAATAACTTGTTAGACCAAGAAAACTATGGACCTCGATTATATTTGTGGTTCTTTCCCACTCTTAAAAAACTTCTGTTTTATCAGGATCAACAGTTATGCCATTTTCTGAAACAATGTCACCATGGAAAGAAATGTTTTGTAACCAAAACTCACAATTCCTGAATTTCCCATAAAGTTTATTTTTCATAAATGTTTTCAATAGAACCATCAAATTAATATCATGGTATTCTTACCTTTAGAATATACAAAAATATCATCAATAGACACAACCACCATTTATCATCTGATTCAACTGATCCATCACTGCAACAAACTGTTTAATTCTGATTTTGACCATCTCAGGATACTAATTTGGTGTTCATTTCCCTCTGTATTTCTTCCCATCATAGCTGCCATGTTTCCTTAATAGAAAATCATTCTCAACACAGAAATATCTTAAGATAAGAAACATGGTAATCAGTAAATTCTATATCATTTCAATCTTACCATAAATTAATTTATGGACATTAATTTTCACAATATTCTAACTCGTAAAGTTGTCTAACACGAACTCTAATACCAACTATAAGGATCCAGCCTTAAACATTACAGAATATCAAATTAACTTAATAATACACATTGAGGAACTTTTCAAGTTTAGAGAATTAGATAATTAGGTAATAACATAAACATAAAAACATGAATATTACATGCAGACAACTCTACTCAGTATCCATTTTTTATAAAATAAAAACACTTTGAAAAACAATTCATGTCTAGTTCCTTGTTTTAGATAGCATGAAATTTCCTTGATCCCATCTTTGGCCCTATTCCAATTTATTTCCTATGAAAAACATTTCAAAAACGTGGGATGAGCATAAAAAGCACAGTAAGGGATACACAAAGAAGGAAAATTTTTAGATTTTCAAAACAACAAGTAAACCATGAATACCTTATCATAAGTAATACTTTTCACCTTTATGAAGTATTAAATACTCTTCACTAAATAAAATATCATTTCTTACCATTCTATAACCAAAATATTACCATAAAACCCATAGAAAGAACACATAACATATAAAGGTAACTTGGGACATAAACATAATTAGATGGAATAACCATATGGTCTACTTCCAAACATATCACTAAATGGAATAGCCATATGGATGACTTCAATACCCAATTCATTGTAGGTTATAACATAACCACTTGTCCTAGTTTATCACAGCACCACTAGTTATTTTGTTTTTCACATAACCACCTATCAAATGTCCAAGTACCATTATAAAATCATAAAATATTGCAAATATAAATATTTCACTAATAAAATTTCATTTTCAAATCAAAATAAATCATTTAAATATATTGAAATAATAAATAAATTTCAAATAAACATTTTAGATACCAAAAAACCCAAAAACTGAATAGGGGGTTTCTTTTTCATTTTAAAAACATTAAGGCTTATAAAGGAATCCAACTAATGATTATGGAGGTGGAGATGTCATTATCGCTGAAAACGTTAAAAACATTCCTTTTTTCATTTTATAAAATGCTTCATATAAAAAATATTCCTTTTGAATAAAAGTAAAATTAAAAGGGTTTTATACACCCTATAAAATAAAGTCATGTATAAATAAAAATATTCCTCAATGAAAGGAGATTGAGAGGATGTCCCTTTCCTCGTGTCTGACTTGATTTGTTCATTATTTAATCTATTGAATAACAAACTAAAGTTAATTTATACTTTCTTAAGAACATTTTTCAAGTCTATTATTCCTTTTATATCACTTTTTAACATTTTATAAACAATTTTTTATCATTTAAGTTAATAACGGCTGTTTTATCAATATTTTTTACTTGAGTCAAAAATGAATTTCTTATATTTACAAGTTGTCCATGTGGTCAAAATTCCATTATCTCCATAATGATATTCATAATTTAGATATCATATATGTCATATATATCTATTATATATATGTATTTATAATAGTACATAACATTTGGAGATAATAAATGAAATGCATCGTTCATGGAGACGGTAAGTCGTACGTACGCATGAACGCTACTTTCATTTCTATTTCATATTTAATGGAATGAAAAATTAATGATACATAAGTATATTATAATTAAAATATAATAACATGTATAATTTAATTAACTCCATCCTTTATATGTCCCACGTATGGTATGAACGACTCAAATCACTTTGAGGGGGCGGTAGTCCGCACTTCCTCAAATGAAATTATCATATTTACCCATTATGGAAACCATAAAGGTATGATATAAATGAACAATACAGAATCATAATTAAAACATAAACATAATATATATCATATATAAATACATTTCCATCATAATGGCCACCATGAGAGGCGGTAGGAGATAATTGAACAATCATCATTTCGTGAGGCGTTAGTTTTCCGTCCACAGAAACAGAATGTTACTCACCCATTAGATAGAGGTGTGTGTAAGTTTAGTTAGAATACTTATCATAAAAACTACCTTGTATATATAAGATACTGTTTTTTTATAAAATAATGGAATAAAAAGAGTTTATGGGGTTGGAGAAGGAAAATAAATCCAAAGAACTTAAGAGAAGACATTGCCTTTAAATCGGGTAACTCCCTTTGGTTTGAACCAAAATGATTTCTTTAAGTGACTGCTACCTAAGTTAAGGATTCTAGTTGAAATATGGGGATCTTTATATCTTATTTTGGTAGGGGTTAGATGATCCAAAAGGATTGAGAGGTGTTTGTATTGGGTTAGAGGTGTGGGATTTTTATAAGGGGGGGAGGGGCACTTTAAGAATGTTTAAAAATATTATTTTATTATATAATGATTTTCGGTTTCTAGAAGTACAAAACTCATTAAATTCAAAGATTAAATGACTATTGTTCTAAATAAAATCATCCAATAAGAATTGGACAGGTTGTGGATATTTTTTTAATATTTATAATCTTATTTATTTAAATCATTTATTAATGAGGTAAACATTGCATCATTATTATGTCATAAATAAGTTTATTTATTTGATGTCTAAAAAATACCATGATGTAGGAACTATTTTTAGATTTCCAATGAATATTTATAGTTGAAAATATATCTTATATAATCCTATATAAAAATTAATTTACTAAAAGATATATGTTTGTTTTCTTTTTGTCTTTACTTTAAATTAGTTAATATAAAGTCTCATTATCACTCTTAAGTGGCTCTATGGGGCCCCAAATCGACCCTAGTATGACCATGGTCATAAATGAATCAACCAATAATGTCATTACAAGTGTTAAGGTAATTTTATATTATTATAATATTCTTTTTACCTTGAATTACCCTATTTACCTTTAATCGTGGTAATAAAAGTCAAAAGTTACTATTCACCAAAAATTATTTTCATCTTATTGAACCAAATTTTACTACTGATAACAACCATTTATGTCATATTTTCTAAATTCAATTCAAAAAATTGGTAAATTTTCATTTAAATGAAAAAGTAATTTTTTTAACTACTACTTAGTGTTTTCACTATTCATCCAAAATTGTAGGTTTTCCGAAAAATACCAACAATTCAACCTAAGCTATATTTGATATTCTGAATTCAAAAATGATATCTATTTTACCAAATTTAAAAACATAGAAGTTGAATTAATTAATTTAAAATTAATTCCCTTTGTTAAAACAGAAATCATATTTTTAAGAAATAATAACTTTCAAAATATTGACACTTGTTTATGTCCAATTTCAAAGTGAAATTACATAAAATGACAATAATTAAATTAAATGGTAAAAATATAATCCAATTATACTTTAAAACCAATTAAAAGGGTAATTTAAAAATATAAATATATTATATTAAAAGACAGTTTTGAATTAAAATACAGTATTTTTCACTATTCATTAAAAAAATGAGTTTTATCATAAAAATACAAAAAATTTACCCAAAGTAAATTTTGATGTCCTGATTATAAATAAGTATTTTATTATGTCAAATAGAACATATAAAGGTGACAAAAACTATATTTAAAGTGGGTTATTCATCAAAAGGCTGTAAATCGACCTTTCAAAGAATATTAGAGTATTTATGCTTAAAATTAGATTCATTCACATTTTGAGCATCTAAATTTTACTGGATAAATGAAAAAACATTTAATAAACATGTATAATTATATTTTAGTTAGTTCTATTCATTCCCTCCATTATAATGGCTAGGAGTTAACTACCATTTAAAACAATATTATATTATTATTTTTCAGTATTACTCAATGTTGTGTGCACCGTAAGATTTCAAAGAAACCCGTTGTTAAATATTGGGTATGCCATCGAACATAGTATCCCCTTTAAAGTAAAATTAATATTTAATTCAAAAATATTATTAAATATGAAAATGCCATATTCTTTATTTACCTGAGATGTTACAATAATGGTTTGTTGTATTTTAATAATAGATACAGAGTTAAATTATTTTAGGAAAAATTTTCATTATTTCCCATTAAGTTCTTCTCTGAAATTACTCTTCTTACAGATATCCTACTTAGAACCTTTCTTCGTAACCTAGAGAAATGGGAATATAGGAACGGGTGAGCTTAGATTCTCTATAAGGGTAAGTATGGGATATATTAATCATTGATCATATGAAATCATAATATAAGCATATATATATGAAATCACGATCATAAATTGTGATTCTTGGAATAATGATTTAGCATATCAAATGACATGTGTCAAAAGAGTGAGTAATGATCATTAATTAATCCTTATCCTTGAGATCATACCATAAAACTAAAAAAATGTTATAGGAATTTTGTAACAATCATTATAATATAATATCATTTCATTAGTCAAGCCTCATAACCAGGACCATCATCACATGTGGACAAAGTCCCATAATAGATTGGGTTCAATTCCCATCCTCTTTGTATAATATCATTAGATATCAATCATTACCCAATTCATTATAGGGATGTATAATTTTTATCCCACCCATAACATAATGAAAAACAAACATATATGTTCCACATGATCATAGAAATACTCATCATTCCATCATAGAATAACCAATGGGAAAAATGGGATTCATAAATTTCTCCTCATCATATAATCATAATCCATCTAATAAGATAACATTGATGGTATCACTAGATAATATCCTCAGGGAATCATAATAATGATTAAGGATGTTATCATAGATGAAAAATACCTTTGAAAGAACCTTTGAATATTTTTTTGAGAACATGAGAGAAATATATGTTGGCTTAGTTCAGTAATTCCTTATTCTAATCATCACAAATCATGTTAATGTTCACTCTAATCTATACTATGTTTTTTGAAAGAAAAATAATCATCACCAAATTTTTCTGAGTATCTAAATTACAACACATTATAAGTAATTGACTACGGAGAGTTTATGACAAATTACAATGACCATATGATAGAATTAAGTGACCATATGTTTTCATTGAATCAACTATAAAAGAGAATGTTTTTAGAAAGGCATGAAATGACTAAACAAACATCAGATCAACCATAGGACTAATGAAAAATGATCGTGTCAACTGCAAATCTAGTTGAATCCACTGCATGAATAACCTATCAATCGAAACCATAAAAAGATCAGCCACTATAGAGAATTTTTCTATTAGAATAGATGGTTTGTTATAAGTAAAAACTGAATGACTATAAGAAATTATGATCAAACATACAGAATATCAGAAAATACAAATTATAGAAGAAACCACCAATGATGAAATTGATGATGTTGTGGAAAATTGAAATGACCATCGACACTGATGTGGGAAAATAAATTGGAATTATCTAAAAGTCATTATTATATTATTGTTGTTCTAATATTGACCCAAGAAATATTTACTAAAGAATTTAATGCCCATTAGAAGAATTTAATAATCCAAATTATGTTTAACAAATAAAATAATAGTTGTGAAAATTTATCAATGGATAGTTTTTGGATAAATCCGTTAAAATCTCAAATGCGTACAGCATAAAAAGATAATGGACATTTTTACGTGAACATAGATACATCATAACTTCTCCTAAATAAAAACTATGAATAATATTTCAATTTTGAATTTCTACAACATTGTTATTGAAATCAATATATGAATCAAATAACACTCAATCTCCTTAGAGCATGTTTTTCAATCCAATAGATGAAAAAAGAAGAGAAGAACTACATATAGAATAATAGAGCAGCATACTCAACAACATCAATTTTTTTATCTTTATCTTACTCTTTTTTAATTACTTTTGTTATGTCTATGCATAATTTATTTATAAATCTTAAGCACTATCTACTGAGATGAACTAGAGAGTGAAATAACATCTCTCTCTATCTATCTCTCTTACTTATATGTGATCCCAACAAGAATTTTCGAAGAGGATGATATCCCTAGACTTCCTGCATGTAGTTGTTTTATTTCATCATTACCATGTAGAACTATGGAAGAGGCTTTCTTCTTGGATAGTCCAGTGGGATATTGTGTATAAAACCAAGTCCAAGTTTTGGATCAGTTTATTTAATAATAAAATACTTGGTAGTAGGCCATTTCCAAGTAGAGGGGATTAAGTATCAACTTGAGACCAAACCCCTTATTTAAATTCCATTGTACCTTATTTACAATTTTTCTTTATTTATTTTAAACCAGGCTAGTTAATGTTGTCTAAATTATCAAGAAAATATTTACTATAATAGTAAACTAAAATTAGTGTATTATATATAGTTTTTGATATGATTAAGTTAGTTTCAAAAGTTCATGTATTTTCAAAATTATTTTAACCGAGCGGCGATCAAGCTTTTGAGAATCTTTTCTAAAGATCAAATTATATAATCCTACAATTTTTGTTAACTGGGAATTTTTATAAAATTAGGGGACATATGTTTTAAAAAAATTAATATAAACTTTTTTGAAACTCAATTCACCCCCCCCCCCCCACTCTTGTGTTTTCCACTGGGGATAACATTTGGTATTAGATCACTTCAAAAATAATTTTTATTGTGACATAGTTTTACATAATGATCGTAAATTTTGGTTATATATAAATTTATATATTTATGGATAATACTAATCTTGAAGGAACTACCACTAATGAACCTACTTATTTTAATGAAAAATAATATTCTCAATAGAATATTAAAATAAAAATTCATATATAAATCATTCAATTTGATATTTGGACTTTTATTGAGGATAAATATGAGAAACCTAGATATCAATGAAAATAGTGGAGTAATGGAAATAAGGTAGAATTTGATTGTAACTATAAATAAATGATTCCATTACATTGTCACTTAAGAGAAGATTCATTTTACTAAATATATTCTTTCTATATTTCTTTTAATATTTGGGATACACTAGTTATTTTTCATAAAGGAACTTCAAATGTAATCAAAATGAATTTAAATACTTATACTATTAAATATCATACTTCTATGATAAATCTTGATGAATACATTTTCGATATGTATCTCAGGTTTAATTAAATAGTCAAAATAATTCATGCATTGGGAAAGAAAATTACTGACAAATACCAAGTGATGTGACTACTCAAATGATTACATAAAAGATGGAGACGAACCTCTATTTCTATAAGGGATTCATGCGACATTAGTACACTAACAGTTAAGGAAATCATTGGAAAACTAAGTACGTATGAAGATGAATTTAAAGTAAATAAGGAATAAGATGATAAACCAAAATTAAATTCTATATCTTTCAAGACATTAGACTTAAAACCAAAAGATAATATCCAATTTGGGTGTTCAGGTGATGAAGAATCACCCTCAGACAATAATGATGAAATGAATCACCAAGACCAAAGGTTTTAGATGTTTTAGAAGAATAATAAGTTCATCAAAAAGAAAAATTACATAGGAAAGTGTAAAAATAGATAAAATTGGAGAAAGGAGTGTAAAAAGGATGAACCCACAAATAAGATAACATTTTATGAATGTAAAAGGAGAGGATACATCAAATCATAGTGCCCCAAACTGAAATACAAAAAAAAAGTATAAGGACATAGGAAAATGTTATAAAAATTCTGTAAAAGGAACCTAGAGTTCTTATGAAGATATTTTAGGTGAATATGAATTTAAAAAATATAATGAATCTAATATGTGTTTTGTGAAAAACACATCTGAGGTATCAAATGTCTTCCCTGAATCTCTTATACATACTTATATTCTTTCTAAGACTAGATAAGATCATGAAAATATGACCAGTGATGATCTATTTTAATATTCTCTTATAATATAAGAAACATTTAATGAACTTAAAGATAAATATAAAAGTTTAAAGAAGAATCATGCCTTTTCTACACACATTAAAACTAATTTTTCAACTAAAAAATATAAGAATTCTCAACTATTAAAAGAAAACACTTAGATTAAACTTTATAATGAAAAAAATATTAAATATATTGAAAGATTTACCAATGGAAGAAAATATCTAACACAAATTTTTGGTAAATATAATACTCTTAAATATACTATAGGAATAGGTTACCAACCTGGAGAAGGAAACCTATAAGAACATATTTTTACCCTGTTTTAGTTCAGCTAGTTATACTCATTATTCATATTCTACTCAGTGTAACAAATTCTTTATTTCTGTAATTATAAATTCTACTTATAGGAAATTTATAAAACAATTATGGTTTCATAAATCTATTATTATGAACACTTCGGGACCTAAGAAAATATAGGTACCAAAATCATTTCTTGTTTAATCTTTTACTATATAAAATTTAATTAATGAGTAATAGTAAGAACTTATGGTATATAAATAGAATATAATCCATGCATATGACTGGGGACTACTCATGTTTCGAAACCAAATCAATGTTGATGGTGGAAATTTCACTTTTGATGAAAACACCAATGAAAAAATAATTACTCTGTAAAATTTGTAACTCTAATACTATTTTAATTTATTAAGTATTTTTTATAGCTAGATTAAATTGTAATTTTTTTATTAATATCATATTTTTGCAATAATAGATACCATATTATGTTTGAGAACAATGCTTGTAAAGTTTATGATTTTAAAAATGTTTTGGTTTTTACTACCTTGAGTAATGATCGTGTTTATGATATTGATTTAAATTAATTATCTTCTAAAAAAATTTCTTTTGTAAGTTCCTTTGACAAGGAATATTGGTTTTAGTATACAAAACTAGTCTTTCAAAATATATACTCACTTAGATAGGTAATTAGGAAAGGATTTGTCACACCTCGACCATAGTTTTCATTTATTTTTATTCATTTCTTGAAGTTGGATATTTTGGTTGAGGTTCGAATTGAGTATCCAAAAAAATCTTTCTGTTTTCTTGGTTTTTATTTTCTTCTAGACCTATTCGTAGTTCTAGCTAATGTTATTGGGAGAAAGATTCGTGGTGGAGATTTTTTGACACCCACGGTAATACTAGATTGTGTTTACATTATTAACGGATCATTGGGTGGGTCGTCCCTAGTGTTTGTGTGTCATTTAAGTATTTTTGGAAAAAAAATTCAGTTTGGAATGTTTGAGCACAATTTTCCCAAATCTAGAAACTTATTACTACAAATTAGCAGAATTTTTCCAGTAGTCATCGCACGGTTTGCGCACGGTTTACAAAACTATGCAGAAAAATCGTGGAGCCACTTACGGGCTTAATAAATTTTGAACTAAAGATTTTTTATAAGTTCTTACACCTCCAAAATTAATCCCTACTAGTTGGGAATCAACCAGAGTCACCTCCCCAGTCTTCCATCTTTTATTTGGGGCAATTTTGGGGTGATTTCTTAAAAAAGGTTGGTGATTATTAATGTTTCTTTCATAAAATATTCTCTCTTTCTATTCCCCTCTTTTTTTCTAGGGTTTTCTATGGGGTTATTCTTCCATGACCAAACCATAATGACTAGGGTTTATGTTGGGTCCATTTTCCTTTGGATCTAGGGTTGCAAAAAGTCTGTGTGGCTTAGATCTCTCCTCCCTTGAAGTTTCATCGCATCTACACACCATTGAGGTAGGTGTTTCCATGATTTTCCTTTTCAATTCAAAACATCAGTGCTCAACTATCTGATTTTTTTTTTAAATTATATTTGTTTCTTTATAATTATCATGGATATTTTATTTTGGTGTTTCAATGTTGGTAAAATTTGGAAAAATGGTTTTATAAGGGTTTTCTTTATTATGCCTATAAATGTATACACACAAGGTGTTCAATAAAATTCCTTTTGTTTTATAAACATGAAATTGAGCCCTTGTTGTGTTTTTTGGACTTGGTTTTATATATTATATTGGTTTAATCATGAATTAGAACATGAAATGTGATTTAGGTGCCTATTTATTTTTTGATTATTTATGGTAAAATGTTTTGGAAAGGTTCCTCGGGTTTTTAAAATGTTTATAAGAGATGTCACAATTTTGTTGGTTTATAGGGAGGCAGTATTTCTGGAAAAATGTTTTTGGGTATTATTATGGATCGTCAAAGGGTTCCATTAGATTTTTTCACATCCATGGGTGCACTAGGTGCACACATGTATGGGCATTCAAGTGAAAATGACACTTAAAAATGATGTTACACATAAACCTTGATTTCTCAAATATTTTCCCTTCTCCCCCCATTATCTACCTTCTAAAATAGTTCCTTGATTTCTAAATAGTGTGTTGGTATTTCATGTAGCTTTAAAATTATTTTGAATCTATTCTTTAAAATTTGAAACATTGGGTATTTTGGAACATGGTTGGTTTCTAAATGGTTTGAGGACCAATTGGAATGGCATACATGGAAATGGTTTTTGAAATGATTAGGGAATGTTTTGGTAAATGTATTTGGGTGTGTAAACACAATAGACCATTTGGAATCGAAATTTTAAAGGTGTTGTTTTGTTTTTATTTTAGAAAATAGTGTGGTTCGGAAGATGTAAATGCTTGATTGGCAACTTAAAATGTTTTAAAAAATGGTTTGAATGCTTATGTGATCTGACGACCTAGTTGGCACCTTGATGAAATGACATGTGTGTGTGTATGGTCACCTCTATAGTAGTTATTTCCCTACATGGGTTATCATATAGGGTTTCCATCTTTTGGGTAGGAAAGTGTGGTGAGATGTGTCACACATGTAAGGGCCACCTACGTATATAGTATTATTATTACCACCATGGGTTCCTAGGATTCTATTAGATGATCGAGGGATGGTTTCATATTAGCCCCTGTAATATAGGTTGGTTCCCTCCAGGAGTTGTGGATAGGTCGGGAGGGCCTCTCCACTGGTGCGGTTGTGAGAGAATCCAGTTGCTTATAGACATAGGGGCTTCACCATACGCTGGTAGGTGGTTCCAAACCAAGTATATCTAGGGGTCTTCTTGGGATGTTTAAGATTTCCCATGGTTGTTATCTATATTTCTTATTTAATTTCTACTGCATTGAATGTTCGTTTGTTTAGTTTATTTATTTTCTGTATATACCTAGTGTTATTGATTTAGTTTTTTTATTGAAAATGGAAAATCTATTTTGAAAGTGAAAACAAGGTGTGCATAGATTGGAAAAAGGAAAAGATAAGTGTTTAGTTTTGAAAAGGAAGAAAACTGATTTTTATAAACTTATTTACAAACTAGTGTTAATAGATTGTTTTGGGAAAGGAAACAATTGAAATCTTTGGTGATTTCGTACTGAGCTATCTAGCTCACAGCCTACATGTACCATTCAGTATTGGTAGACCCAAGTTGTTTTATAGGTTAATCTTTTGATCTGGTTCTTGTGGTTTGAGTTATCTCTTGTTGTAGGGTGGCCTTGTGGTTGGTAGTGGCCAAGAGGACACATGGGGATCGTGTTAGTAGCTGGTTGTTTTTATTTTGTTATAGATTCTGGTTCTTTCAGTGTCATTTTTATTTAGTTTTATTTGTATTATACTAGATTTTTCATTTATTGAGCTTTGCTGCATTCTCATTTTTGTATATTTTGAACATTTTTATTATTAGGATAAATCATTCCCAATTTTTTTATCTTGATGCTCGGTACTAGTTGCATGCCCGTGGGGATTAGTAAAACCCTTCGATGCATTTTGTAGATAAGGCCAGGTTTGAGTTCGGATGACATCTTTGCTTGGTTAGTGACAGGATTAGTCAAGGATCTTATGAAACTATAATTCCCAATAGAAAAAGCATCTAATCCTTATCAACAAGGAAAGAAGAATAAAATATATTTCAAATAAAAAAATAAGTTTCAACTTATCAACCCCTAAGGATGGTTTACATGTACTTTTTTGGACCTTATTGAGTATCTAGTCTAGTATGAAAACATTATGCCTATGTTATAGTATATGGTTATTCAAGGTATACATGGGTGTTTTCCCTTTCACATAAAAGTGAATCTATTTCTTGTTTTTCTAAATATTCTAAATTTGTAGAGAACCTTAGTGGAATTACCATTAAGAACTTAATAAGTGATAATTCCAATGAATTTGAAAATCATGAATTGGAATCTATATGCTCACAACATGTATATAATCATATATTTTATACCCTTAACACCCCACAATATAATTGTGTAGTATAAAGAATAAATATATCCCATCAAGAAATTTAATTGGATATGTTCAATGAGTATGATTTTCCTATTATTTGGATAGAATCTGTTAGTAAAGATTCATATATAGTAAATATAGGTCTAATTGGACCTATTTTAAAGAAAAATCCATATGAGTTGTGGAATGGTTGAAAAACAAAAGTTAATTACTTTTTTTGGTTGTAAAGTCCTTAAACTCAATACAAAGGAGAATTTAGGAAAAAAATATCCAATAGTGATGAAAAAATTTCCTTGGATATTATACATCCAGTAAGTCATACATGATAATTCATAAAAGGACCCTGATTGGGTAAGAATATGTACATGACAATTTTGATGAGATGGTTCAATATGAACTTAAGACTTAATTAGAGAACATTGGGGATGTCCTTTCAAATTTTGACACCAATTACAAATATATGGATAATTCATCCAAAACTGTAGAAAAATCTCCCAGTTGAGATGAATAGTTTGAATATAAACCTGTATAAGAAATTGAAGTCTCAAATACTTTATTCCCTAGAATAGTATGGATTCATAAACACCATCCCTTATATTTTGTTGTAGGAGACCTAGATAAATGAATTTAATCTAGGGATTCTATTTGAAACCAAGTTGAACATAAATATTTAATGTCACAACTTGAACCAAAGATAATCATAGAAGTGATAAATGATGAATTTTGGAGAAAAGAAATGAAAGAAGATCTCAATCAGTTTGAAAGAAATAGGGTATGGGAACTAGTTGAAAGGCCAAAGGACTACCTAACTATTAGAACTAAATGGGTGTTTAAAAAAGGGTAGATAAGACAAGAACTATAATATGAAATAAACATATTGGTCATATATGGATACAATCAATAAGAAGGTATTGACTATGATGAAATCCTTTTACCAATAACTAGACATAAAGTTATCCAAATGTTTCTTTCCTATGCAACACATTTAGATTTAAATTTATATCAAATGGATATCAAGAGTGAATTATTAAATGGTTATATAGTTACTGATGTTTTTTGACAAACCCCTATATTTACAAATCCTCACATTCCAAATCATGATTTTAAATTACTAAAATCATTATATTGTTTAAAATAATCTCCTAGATCTTGGTATGATAGAATCAACTCTTTTTAAATTTATAAATTCTTCCAAGTGGAATAACTGACCCTACTTTATTTATAAAAAAAATTTCACAAGGTGTTTTAGTAGTAAAAATTTATTTTGATGATATTATATTTAGATCCACTAATAATTAATTATGTATTAAGTTTTCAAAAATAATGCAAAATGATTTTTGAAATGATTTTAATGGTTGAGTTAAAAAAATTTCTTTGATTTAAAATATTTAGAAATAAGGACGGAATCATTTTAAATCAAATCAAGTACACCAAACACCCTTTAAATTGTTTTGATATGGATAGTGTCAAAAATAATGATACTCCCATGAGTAAAAACTGTAAACTAGATCTTGATGAAATCGAAAAACAAGTCAATCAAACCACTTATAGAGGTATGATTAGAAGATTACTATATTTGACTACTATACAACATGATATAATGTTTAATTTGTGTATATGTGAACCCTTTCAATTAAACCCAAAATAATATCATTTAATTGATGTGAAAATAATTTTAAAATGCAACAAACATACAACCGTCTTATGATTGTTATACCCTAAAAGACATGAATTTGAATTAGTTAGTTATTTAAATGCTGATTTTGGTGGTACTAATTTAGAAAAATCAATTCTATAACATGTCACCTTTTGGGAAAATAATTAGTTCCATGGTGTAGTAATAAAAAAAATCATTTCATTATCTATTATTAAAGTTATGTACATAGCTGTTGGCAGTTGTTGTGAATAAATTCTATGGATGAAATTCACATTATTGTATATTGGATATTAGTTTCCATTTTTTCTTATAAACTGTGACAATACAAGTGGCCTAAACATTTACAATTATCCTGTATCACATTCTATAATAAAAAATATTGATATATGGCATCACTTTTTGAGAGATCATTTTCTAAAGGTATATATCACTATATAATTAAATGGTACAAAACATCAACTTGTTTTCATTTTTACAAAGCCTTTGAATAGTTAGATAATGAATTATATCAAACATTAATTTGGTATGATTAATTTCTGTTAAATATTTTAAAATTTATTTTAATTTTAATCTGATTATTTCATTAAATATTATACATTCTCCATTTATTGAATACTCTAGTTAACTATCTATTCTCTTGTATCATATGGAAAAAAAATTAAATGAAATTTTTATTTCCCTAGTGTTACTATAAAAATAAATCCAAATATGATTGAAGTGTCAAATAAATATTGAATCATCACACCCTATCTAAACCTAAATTAAACCCTCTTTCTCAAACTCTCTTTCTTGAACCTCTTTCTTTGAATCCATAATGCTTAAGTTGTGATTATTAGCTTTATCAGTCATGATGAAAAGATATTTTGCAGATAATGCTCTTGATTACTCGAAGAAATCTGAATCTACATCATGTAAGTCTAAGACATTTTTAAGCCATACCTTATTTAACACAAAGCTATATCTATAAGAGAAGTATATTTTGAAAGGTTCAGAAATAGTCATTCATTGTTAAGTAAAGTAGTTTTTCATTAAGATAAGATAATTTAGTATTTAGATGAAGATCATTATTTATATCCAATCATGGTCATAAAGTTTTATCATAAAATGGTTTTTAAATTGGGTGAACATAAATATGTTATTAAAACAATCATTGATGGGAAAGAATGTGATTTGACATTGTCCTTCTATTATAAATGTATAATATTCCCGTATATTAAAGAATATGAGGACTACCAAAGCTTGTACCTAACAAACCATCCCTATTTTTATATTGGGAATGCCTTATAAGAACTAATATATGACAGAAACTTCAGAAGTCCTATTCCAAATGAGCTAAGTGCAAAGTGAATACTTTTTTTAAATTTTATTCAACATTGTATCTTCCAAAGGAATAAAAAATTCAGTTTTTTTTTAGAAATGAATATTTCTTTTTTCTATATCTAATGATTGATGGTATTTATTTAATCTTTCCTCTTTTATTACTAATACATATTAAATAGTTTAATAAGCCTCCATCTAGGTTCAGTGCACTTCCTTCACATAAGTTTACTTATGTTATGGTGGAACAAAATATATTTGTTCCCATAGCCATTGAAAGGATTTTGTTTCCAAAAAACACCAGTTTGAATTAGAATACTTGTAATGGAATGAAGATTATTTGGAATCCATGGAAAATATGTGGGTTGAAGATGAGGAGAAAATCTAGGAAAGAATCAATCTTGTTTCTCATCCCACTAGGCCAAGATATATAATTGATCATGGTTTGGAACTAGATAACATTTTGGAATCAATTTTCTCCTCTAAAGAAGATGAATTTTAATCTCCTATCAACCTAGATAAAGAAGCTATAAGTGATTTTGATGAAATATTAGAAAGGAATTAAATTTAATTTTATATTGTAGAATAATCTATAAGGTATGAATCACCACCTATTCTTGATGTTACTAAATATTCTAATTTTCTAGTTGAAGTGGAAAATAAAACTAATATTTATGTGTTAGCTGAAACTGTTGTAGTCGGATTTAAAGGTGTTGAGGGGGGGTGATTCCTTGATTTGTGTTGATTGGACTAATTATAAGAGACACTAAAATTAAAAAGGATAGAGACCATTAACTAGTGGATATTCCACTTATGTTTGAGATAAGGGAGTCCCAATTTTATAATCTTATTCTTATAATGAATAAAATCCTCTAGAAAATCCATTCTTTGATATATATATATATATATATGCCTTATCTATCAGTTGTTTTGAATAAAGTTTGTGTTGATCCAGTTAAAAAAATGATATAAGAAAAATGTGGTGAGAAGGATACATATGATTAATATGATAATAAAGGTAATAAGAATATAAATAATGATGTTGATGATGAAGATGGTGGTGATTCACTAAAGCTATAAGTCTATTCTATTGTCTTTTCTAAATAAGAACTCATTACTCCTAATCAACCCCAACTCCTTCTCTAGTATGTCTAATCAGACCTGGGTCTAGTAATGATTTTTTGAAGATCCTAGATACTCTACCCTCTCTAAAATATGTTCCTAAAGATCCCATTCAAGAAGATTATATCTATGAATCCTATCTAAGGTTATAAGTTAGGGATATAGAATAATTTTACATGAATATAAGGCCATATTAAGATAGATTAAAAAACCATTAGGAATATATTTATATAAAGATTATCCATGGAAAACCCCTTCGTATTATAGTAGTCATTCATATAATATGAGATGTGGTTTTTTTCTTTAAACCTTCTTCTACTCAAGATATAATTGATTCATCTTAAGAATATGGACATTCTTATGGTTCTTCTTTGGTATTATACTTTGAAGATATCATTTAGATTACGAATGATCTTTTTAAGTGGTTAAATCATATTTTCTTTGGTATCAATTTTAAAAATAATATGGACCATGTGGAAGATATTTCTTACACTATTCAAATATTTATTTCTCATATTTATCCAAGTATATTCTAAAATTTGATCATCTTCATCAATAATTTTATTCTATCATAAGAGAAATGTAATGTTTTCAAAAAAATATGGAAGAAATCAAGGAAGATATATCAAACATACTTGATACAAGGGATATAAGGTATCTTAATGTGCTTACAAATACTTCTCAACCTTCAATATCCCCTTTAGAGCATCCTCTTATTTTAGATTAATTGATGAAAACTTGATTCAATATTTGATTCATGACGAAATTTTGAATGCTCTTGAAAATGTAAAAGATATCATAAATAAAGTTTAGATGTATATTACTACTCATAGTGAATAACAATAGGATTTTCTTAAAGCTATTACCATTAAGACTTCTACAGATAAAAATATAATTAAGGATGCCATTAAGTATTCAATAGAAAGAATCTACACTAAGTTATATCTTAAAACTCAATTCTTATCAATGACTAGAAATTTAAAAAATCCACCTCTGGCTATTACTTTCAAATATATTGTAGATAATTTATTGGTCATGAATCCTATGCTAAATTAGTTTATTTCAAAGAAATATGAGTTTCTTCAAATAATAGATCATGATACAATATTTGTTTTTTATATCACAAGGATATTGGAACACTATATATATGTTTCAAATTCCCCTATCTAGGCACCTTATGATTTGACAATTCCCCGTTATTCTTTAGTTTTAGATACAACTTCAACATCTATTTCTGCAACCTCTTCCTCACATATTCCTTCAATATAACCTTTTTGTTTCTTGATTTATCAAGCTCTTGGTCACCTAAGCCTACTTTCCAAAGGTATCTCCATTCTCGGGCCTCTTATTATTCCTTCATATTATCCTCACCCTGATATTGGAAACGTAAATAACCCTTCCATTCTTGAAGATTCGGATTTTGATTACACTTTTATAGGGATTTTTTATACCTTTCTAAAACATTAATGAAATTTTAGTTTCTTTGTATTTCTAGGTTCTCACCTTTTAGTTTATTCTTTTTTATAATCCCAAAGGGGGACTAAAAGGCATAATATGAATTATTTCTCTAAATCATTATCTATCTTAACATTTATTTTTCATTGTTTTACAATGGGAGATTTTATTCCTTTATACTTTAGTGTTTTTATGCAGTGATTTTTTATCATCAAAACAGGGGAGATTTTTAGATTAGCCCAAAAATTCATTGTTTTAATAATGACAAATCATGTTTATGTTTATTCTAGTCCAAGATGTATTTTTTGAAATAAAATTAATTCTCTCTGAATTTTTCTATGTCTTGAAATAACTGCACCATAAAATTAATCAACTATAATGAGTTAATAACAAATTAAAGTGATTGTATGATATAATCAAGTAAACTAGGGTTTTCATCCAATCAACTGATGAAGAGTAAGTTTTTAAAAAGGTATAAAATGACAGTGTAAACATCTGATCAACCACATAGAAAATGAAAAGGGATCATATTAACCGTATGGAAACCCAATTGATCATAAGAATAAAAATATCAACCGCTAAATAGAGTTTGACTGTAAGAACTGATTTCCAATTGCAATACAAATATATTTACCATAAGAACTTACGATTGACCATACAAAATATCCAAAAATACTACATTTTTTAGAAACCATAAACTCTAATGTGGATGTTGATTTAGTAAAGTGAAATGGCCATCAACACTGAGGTAGAACTTTAAATCGACTGTAACTAAATTTATGTATTTTATTATTTTTATTTTTATTTTTAATAAAAATCCATAAACTTTTTTGTGTATAATTTAATGTCTATTAAAAGATTTTAATTAGCTAGATTTTCCTAAAATAATACAAGGATCATTATGATTATTTCTTAATAGTTATTTTTGGATAAGTCCACTAAAATATCAAATACATTTGGAATAAAAATATGATGGACATCATCATATGATATAAAAACTTATCATGAAAAAAATTAATAAAAATTGATTTTTTAACGTCTACAACACTATTCTTGAAATCCATTAATGCATAAAATAATACTCAAAATTAATTGAGCATATTTTGTAAATCAAATGATGACAATGAGAAGATAAGAACTACCTGAATAATAATAGAGTGACATACTCTACTACATCGATTTCTTATCTTGATCATACTCACATTTATTAACTTTTTTGATGTTTATGTGAATTTTTTCAAATATTAAAAACCAACTAATGATCTGAATTAAGGATTGAAAGACTCTATCTCTATCTATCTCTTACTTATCTATCATCCCACAGATAAATGTAAATGTAGATACTTTTCTTGGAATTCCTATGTGAAATTGTTTTATTTCATTTTTATTATATAAGACTATGAAACAAGATATATTCTTAGATATACATGTGTGATATTGTGTATAAAACCTGATCTAGGTTTTTCATTAGTTTATTTACTAATAAACTATTTACCAGTAGGTTATTTCCAAGTGAATGGGATTAAGTCCCCACTTGAGACTGAACCCCTTATTGGAATTTTATTGTACGTTATTTACTTGTTTTGTTTTCTATTTTTTAAAAATAAATTATGTTTATATTTTAATCCTTTGAAAAAAATATAATATGGTTGAAAATGACTTTAAATAATCATTATATCCTAGAAAATAACATTATTTAAAATATTTTATATAACATGGACCTAGAGAAAAAAACATCGAACAAAGTGAAAATATGGTCGTATTTTTTTAAACCCATTTTCTACACCATTTTAATTAAAAATTATTGGATAATGAATGGTAAACATGAAAACCCAATAAATAACTACTAGAGAAGAAAATATAAGGGGTTTAAATGACAGAAAGAATATAATTCCCCCATAGGAGGTTCAACCATAAACAATCCCAATTAAAAATGATATTATCACCCAAACCCTTACCTCAGGTCTTGAATTTCTTCATACATTCTCCTAAACACCTATTCTTTGGAAAAAATCTATTTTTACCTTTAAATTATTGTATTTTCATTTCTAACCAATTGATAACCAATGAATTCATTTTCTACATGTGTAAGATAAAACGTTTTATAAGTTTGATACTATGAATTAATATCTAAATAAAACATGACAATGATTATAAAAAAATTATTTCAAAAA
Source organism: Viscum album (assembly GCA_963277665.1). NCBI lineage: Eukaryota > Viridiplantae > Streptophyta > Magnoliopsida > Santalales > Viscaceae > Viscum > Viscum album. The sequence continues at coordinate 1,463,817,644 of OY728138.1, read as the reverse complement.
CTAATTTTTAAGATCAATAGTATTTCCTAATTGAATGACAAATTATTTATGAAAATTACATTTCAATTAAATACCATGTAATGTGCTTTATCTAATAAATTTTAATAATTATTCGCATAATTTTATGGTTTCATGATGAAAAAGATATAGAAGGTAAATTATATATTCTAAAATCTCAAAGTGTTACAATCAAGGTCTCTCAACACAGACATTATAATTTTATGGGTTGGCATGCATGTAATGCCCTAAGATTTTATAAGAGGAGCATCATGTTTGAGAGAATTTATGACAAATGAAAATAATTTTAGAAGATAAAATAACTCCTAGAGACATTATGATATACTTATTTATAAATAAACTCATTCTATTTAATCTCTTTCAATGCACGTAACACCGAGTTTTAACAAAACGCCATATTATATTAAAACATTACTATTTAAAGATGGTCATTATAAAGTAGCCTTTATATTTCCCAGTATGAATATGAATAAATAAATTATGAAAATTATATGGTTTTCATAGGTATAAAATAAATTCAATGGTTATATATTTATTATAAATAAAATAATAACCATTTGAAAGAAAAATAAATGTTTTCTAAAATACTATATTTTTAATGGATATTTAGGCACCCTTTTCGCACAAAATTTAAAATTAATTTTTCCAAATTTTAGATAATTTATTTGAATAAATAAACTTAATTTTTAAAATATAAATATCAAAAAATTTCTTTGGGTGGATTTTCTAGAATTTTATGAAAAGATTATTTTTTATGAATAGTGAAAATATTGATTTTTATTGAAAACATCATTTTCGATTAAATTACATAAAGTGTTAAATTATATAACAAATTAGTTTTAAAGAAAAATTATGAAAATAATATAACAATTGAACTAATTTAGGTCATTAGAATTATTTTCATATTGAATTATGATATAAAAATCTTTTAATGTTTTTAATGTTTTTCTTGGGAAAAATTGGTTTCCCGTCACTTTTGCGGGATTAATTTTATATTGAATTTTACCAATTATATTAATTGGATTTGGAAAAAATAGATTAAATATTTTTAATCATAATAATAAATATTATATAATAATTTCAACCTAATTTTGACCATAATAAATAGTAAAAATATTAAAAATTAATTACTACAGTTCAGTTGAAAATGGATTTTCTAGGGGTTAAACTAAGAACATATTGGATAAAATGAGTAAACATTTGTCCAAAACCCTTTTTATGGACATATTTAATCCTTATAACCTCCATGTTTTGGTAATTACCCATTTTTTAGGCTTTTTATATGATAAAAACATGGGTAACACTTTATCTTTTGAAAAAATTATTATATGTCCTCTCCCCCACTTATAAAATGCTACCCCCTCTCCTCCCTTATTAAGACTTCAAAAATACCTTATTTTATAAAATAAATAACCAAATATGTTAATTAATTTTCTCCCCAGATTCTAGAGTCCTTATTAAGATCAAAAACTCAATCTAGAAAGGCTTTAGGATAAACCTAAAGAGGTTTCCTCAAAAGTGGTAAACGTTTAAACTATGCATTTTCATTATACTTATTTTTATAACAAATTATAATATTATTCATCTATGATAATATAATAAAACCAATATATACCATATAATGAGATTATATTATGTTAATTTATTGGCTTATATTCATGTCTACTTCCATCAAATGGGAAATGAAACCATTGATCGTGTGAACGGCAGACTACTGCCTCATGAATTAGTGTAATTTGTTTTCCATCAACACCTTCCAAAGAGATATATAATTATGGAGTTAACATATTTATATGATACTTATTCCATTAATATACTACTAAAAAATTATATTATATATACCTTCTTACTTTCCCTTCCTTTGGGGGATACGATATCATCACTCATGTGTATGGCGGACTACAACGTCGCAAAACGATATCATTTGTTTTTTAATTATGATTTACATGGAAGGTAGTAATGTTAATGTTAAAGAATATATGTGATATTTATGACCTAACCATAATTGTGGAAATATAATACCATATATGAATTCTTTCCTCCCAATTCTTTGCAAAAAATAACGTCGATTGTGCGTACGTGTGGACTACCCCTTCCACATGGGGATGTGAAAAAAAATTTATTTTATTTTTAAATGGATTGTAATAAGGATAATTTTGATTAATAAATAAGATATATATAAAATAATTATTATTTTTTAATTTTTAATTAATATTTATTTTCCATTTGTTCCGTCCGTTGAGAAAATGGAAATAGCATTCATGCATAGGTACAATCTACTGTCTCCATGAACGATGTAATACATTTACTATATCTTGATTTTATAGATTAATATAAATAAATATATAATTAATATATATTATATTTATATCATGGTTTACATTTTTGATATTATGGAACCATGGTCAAAGAAAATTGATTTAAATTAATGATCTAAAACATACATGAAAAACAAAGAAATTATCACCCAAAATAGTGATTTTAACAAAGAATTGTTAATAAATTGGAGATAAAAGACTATAAGAAAACCATATATGTTATTATAAATATGAGTATTTTTATGAAATAGATTTATAAAAAACCAATATTTATTATAATGGAGGTTCATACACATATCAAGGTATTCGAACCGGAGGTAAGGGTTTCTCACTTTTACTTATGTGAGACATATGCAATATTCACCACTTATTCCATTATGTGTTGTATATAATTCCCCTTTAATATGTTATATCATTAATATATTTATGTTCATAGTATTTAAATTTTCATTTTATGTTATTCCCTTCATAGTGATTATGATTCCAAAGTTACCAAAGTGGAAAGAGATTTATGTTTCAAATCTCATTTTAATCAGGATTCTTTATAATTGAATTTACTTTGAATGAAATTATTTAATAATTTCCTAATAAAACCACTTAATTTTATTCTACTCTGGTTATTCATGAATTTTTCAAGTAATAATACTATATTATTATCTTTGGTACAAAAAATGATTCATATTTTTTTAATAAATTCAGTCTTCATTTCAATCTTCGGTTGAAAAGTCATCTTTTTCATCCAAATCAATATTTTATAAAAAATAATTTAAAAAATGTTTTTAAAATTATATAAATTATTTATTAAATAAATTTTGACCCATGTTTGAATTTTTAAAAATCTTTTTTAAATGAGTCTTGGTGTCATTTTCCAAACCAGGTCTGTTTGGATTTTACTAAAAATGTGAAAGGAATATTTTTTAACTTATATGACATGTATGGAATTTCCCAACATCATGACCACTAAATTATTAAAAGTTTATTTTAAAATTTTCCAATGTTATATTCAAATAAATTTATATTCAATTTTTTTTTTGAACTTTTAGTTTTAAAAGGATATTTTTAAGGTGAAAAGGATATTTTTCTCATGAATGTTTTTAGTGGAATATTTTTGGTATTTATATTCATAAATGACAAAAACCTCATTTTACCTTATAATGTATTGGGAATATGTTGTAATGATACAATACTAATTATTTATTTGGATGTTTTATGATTATTTTATTAGGATTTACAATTTTGATCCACATTCCATATTACTCTGACTGGTTTGTGATTATGTTTATTAATTGGGGAAAGTATTAAAATTTCGTATGATAGTTTTTCCAATAGAAATTTTTATGTTGATTAGGTTTCACCCCTTTTATATAGCGAATGAATTGGATTTATTATGTAGTTGACAGGTCATGATATTTCCCATCGATGTATCAGTAGGTCTCGTGAGACAAAGTAACTTGAGTTTTTTGCTGAGGCCATACCATTTTATGTAAGACGGCTTGCAATGAGGCCTTGATGATATGGTTATGATGTCTAAAATTATGCATTAAATCATTATGAGATATGTTATTGATGTTCCTTATGATTATTCAATTAGTTAGAATATCCATGGTTAAGTTTCACGCTCATGTGATTATTTATATGGAATTATTTGATCATCTTTTATTCTTACCATATAATGCTCAAGTAATTTATTGAATGAAATGTGTTTCAATTATTTACCTTTACATATTTATTATACATTATTTATTTATAGATTCTGTTATAATCATACCCTTACTAAGCATTTACAATCACCCATTTCTTATGTTTCTTTCCCTAAATTCTAATATGTGTATTAGGATTGATATATAGGGTTATATTTCAGTAAATAATGATGCAGTTGAAGAATTTTTTTTGTAGTTTATGTTTTCATTTTAAAAATGAGATTCAAGTATATATATAGTTTCTAAGACTACTAAACTATTTTTTCTTTCAGGATGTGATTTATTGTATATTATACCGAAGTAATAAACTAACCACCGACTTTGGGAAACTTGGGTTGGAATCTTTATAGTTGGTATTAGAGGAAGCTTATTAGAAACTTAGGGAATTAGATTTAGGAAAACATAGATTAGGGAATATAACCCTATGACATAATTTAAGGATAAGTATAAGTATATGATAACATCCTAATGTTTTTTTAAGGTGAAGATTATGTGGTTTTCCTAGTAATACATCCATTTCAAGATACTACAAGCGGGTGTGGTTCTTACATAGATGTGCATAGGGGAAATAACTCTGAAAAACAACATGTTGGGCTTGACATGAACATTTCCTGGTACACAACAACGAGCCTTAATTATCACCTAGTTTGAAAATCATCGTGGTTATTCTTGGGTTATTTTACATTTTATTAATATTTCATTATTACGGATTTAAAAATGTTTTTACGATTTAAATACCACGTTTATGATTATGAGATTATCTATGCCTAAATTTTTTAATTTATGTTAAGTGTTTCGCTATTTTTCGGATTATACATTACATTTCATTGTATTGTGATCTAATCTAGTGTATATTGTTGTCAAAAAATGGAACCTAGTGTAAGGAATGATAATTGTTTCAATTCACGTACCTTATGTAGGGATTTCCCTCCCAGGTAAGATAATGAAGTTGGAGTTTGAACTGTAGTTGGAACAGATCAAATTATAACCATATTGAGGAAGATGGCTCATGTTATCAGTAATAAGATTTCTTTTATGTATAATCATAGTGATCCACCATGTGGTGTAATAATTTCAGAACACTTCATGCATTATCATCCTCCATCATTTAATGGGACTATAATTCTCTTTGTTTCTAAGTAATGTATATTTTACTTAGAGAATATATTTATCATTATGGGAAGAAATGAAAGAGAGATATATTTCATGGTAATTTATTGCCTATCAGGAGATTCATATCAATGGTTTCATTGATTCAAAACACTATGGATTAAGTATAAATATAAAACATAGTGTGGAAATATTTTACGGTACTCTTCTTGGAAAATTATTTTCCTTGTGTGCAATGAGCGGAGATGGAGAAAAAATTCTTGGGCCTAAGAGAAAAGGAAGCTGAAAATTTTTCTACATATGAATCCATATTTACAAGGTTATGAAGGTGTGTTATACACTATGTACAAAATCTAAAGCGAAAGAATAACCATTTCTTTTATGGGATTATGCTACTTCATCGAAGGGAACTAGTCTGCCAAAATTTGTCATCATACGAGGACATAATATCATATAGTACAAAGATAGGGAAATAATTCTCCAAGTATTATGTCTCTGAATGAAATAAATATAATAATAATATAGTATTGAAAAGTTTTGATAAGTGGAATAAGGGAAATAAGGAATTTCCTGCATTTGATAATTGTGGAAAGAAAAACATTGGTACTTTCTTGAAGGGAATTAGAGTTTACTGCAAGTGTAAATATAAATCCCACCATAGTTATGATTTCAAGGGAAATAAAGAATCTACCAATGTGAAATTCTTCAACTATAAAGATATAGGCTACTATGTAAAAAAATATCCCAAGATTCAAGGGAATATACCCAAGAAGAAGATAGGGATCAAGGAATATCTTATGTTACTAATACAACCGAAGTGGGATGATTAAAGTTATTTTTTACTTAAATCCAATAATTATGTTGTGGATGTATTTTTAATAATGTCGTTTTTTTAATATGAATCATTCAATGTATAAGGATTTTGGTGCGGTAGTTTTTAATAAGGAATTAAAATCATATGCTGAATGGTACCAAGAAATGTGATTTAGTGGTAAGTTTATATTTTTTTAAAGAATGTGTTTAATGTAAGATAACCCTTAATATGTTCTCATAGTTTAGATAATAATGTTAAAATATGTATATGTGATAGTATTGGATACCTTGAAATTGGTTAGTGATTTGACGGTTTATGTTACGTTTGTGGGATTCTATTGCATATTTGGATTTATGGAATATACTCAACAACCTGAGATTTTTATTTTTTGAAATAATTCATATTTTAATTTAGATTTTATAGTGATGAAGGTAGTCACAAATTTGTAATGTGACATTACTTGATACTTTATACTCTTTGAGGAATATTACTTTAAGATGATTTTGTAAATTTAGTGACCTTCCTTTTAAATTTTTAGACATTGAATTTGGTCAGATATATTTTTAATGAGCCTTATGGTTAAATATATATGGAATGGATTAATTTTATGTCTGTGTTTTATTATATAACATGTTCCAACCATTTTAATTTTTTAAAATATCTAGTGAAAGGAATAAAGGATTGTTATTCTTTTATTGATCTAATGATCTGTTAAATGTTAATTTTAGTACTTTAGGAATAAAAAAATGATTTTTGGATATTCATTTCTTAGAGTGAGAGATGAATTGAAAATTGATCAAATATGAACCAAAGTTTGAAATTTCTCTTATGAAATAGATTTATATAAATAATTGTATTTCCTTATATTCTTATAAAGTAAAAAAATTCTTCAACTTTAAGAAAATGATCTTGAAACAATGATGTTATCAGATTCCCTCCATATCTAATGAATCAAGTAGTTTTTAAGTCATTACATATTTATGTTTTTGTGGTCCTTAACATTCCATTGACCATTATCTATCTTTTAATCAATCATCTCTATCACTCTCTATAATTATTTACGCCTTCTTCTATCTCTACATCATCACTTCTCACTAATGTTCTCCTATTTGGAAACCAAGTTATTTGTTATTATAAATGAACATTGTACTTCCCTTTCTCTAGTATAAAGAGTATATTTTATTAATATTTTTTATCATGTGGATTTCTAACAAATTTATTTTCAAATTTCAAACCCTTAATTTTTCATATCAACATTAAATTATGTGGACACAATTGATTTAAGAGGGTAGAATGTTACAACTTGAGATTTTAAATGAGGAAAAACATGTTTAATAACATGAATTCCATACAAAAACAGGATTATAAGATAATATAACACCCTAAGTCTTTACAAAAAATTCATTTTTAAATAAATTTAATCTCTTTGATATCTTACGATGCACCTAACATCGAGTGTGAAGGAAACATGAGACTCTATAAAAATATTATTATTTAAACATGACCATTATAAAATAGACATTAAGTTCGTGAGTATGAATAGAAATAAATAAATTATGAAAATTATATGGTGTAAAAATGTATAAAATAAATTCAATCATTACTTATTTATTATAAATATAATAATAACAATTTTAAATAAAAAAATGTTTTCTGAATTACTGTATTTTTTTAAGGTGTTTTAATCGAGCTTTCTAATCATAATTTAAAATTATTTTTTACCAATTCTAGATAATTTATTTGGAAATATTAACATAATTTTTAAAATATATATTTTAAACTTATCTTTGGGTGAATTTTTGACAATTTTTAAAAAATATTAATTTTTTATGAATAGTGAAAATATATATTTTTATTGAAAACTATCTTTTCGATTAAATTATTTACAATGATAAATTATATTTAAAAATGGTTTTTAATTAAAATTAGTTTATTTATATTATTATTTAACTAATATATGTTATTTTAATCAATTTTACTATGAATTATGATGTAAAAACTTTTTAAAATTTTGAACATTTTTCTTTAGAAAACTCATTTTTTTCAACGTGTATGTGGGTTTAATTTTAAATTTAATTCTACAAATTATAATATTTAAATTTGGAAAAATAGATTATACATTTTTAAATATGATAAATATTATTATCTAATAATTTCAACTTAATTTTTTTCCATAAGGAATAGTAAAAATAGAAATAAATTAATCACAACATTAAATGTGACAACATGTTCATTAGGGGGAGGTTAATACTAAAAAGATAAGGGTTTAAATGACATAAAATTAATCAAAACCCCATTTTAGGGAAATATTTAAATCTTATATCCTCTATTTTTATAATGAACCATTTTGGAGGCTTTTGGAATGAGAAAAATTTTAGTATTACTTTATCTATTCAAAAATTCCATGTGTGTGCTCTCCCCCCACTTATAATATGTCACCCCCTATCCTCCCATATTCACACTTATAAAACCCTTTTGCTTAGATAAGATCTATCCATATATCTTCCTTTCATTCCCCATATCCTAGAGTTCGTTTTAGGTCCTAAATCCAATTTAGGAAGGCTTTAGGTTAAACCTAAAGAGGTTTCTAGAAGAAGAGGTAATGTTTTTAGCTATGAATTTTCATTTTACTTCTCCTTCACACTCATTATAATATTATTCATATATGATAATATAATAACACAATTATCTCCCATATACTGAGATTTTATTATGCTATTTTAATTACATATATCAATATACACTCCCATAAAATGGGAAATGAATTCGTTGATCGTGTGTACGGTGGAACCGATATAATTCATTTTCCATAAAAATCCCTCAAGGGTTGATATAATGATGGATGTAATATATTTATATTATATTTATAATATTATTATACATATGGAATTATTATATCACATATACATTCTTAATTTCTATTCTCATGGGGGATATGATATCGTCACTCGTGTGTGCGGTGGATTTCAACCTCATGAAGAGATGTGATTTGTTTTTCATTTATCATTTACATGGAAGGTAGTAAGGATAAATTTAATGAATATATTTTTTTATTTATGAACAAAATATACTTATTTAAATATAATATCACATATAACTTTTTACCATCTAATTTGTTGTAAAACAATGACGTCGTGTGTGTGTACGTGTGGACTACCACCTCTACGTAGAGATCTAAAATGTTTTTTATTTTATTTTAACATAGATGGTTATAAGGATGGATATTATTAATATAGTATCTATATATAAAATAATTATTATTATATAATTTATAATTAAAATTAATTTTTATTTCATTCAATTCATTGATAAAATGTAAACAACCCTCATGCATATGTATGGCATGTTGTCTATATGAATGGTGTAATTGATTTCCTATCACATGATTTTTTAGATTCTTATAAATAAATATATAGTTAATATATATTATATTTATATAATGGTTTAAATTTTTGATATTATGTAACCATGCTAAAATTAAAAATACCCAAATTACTAAAGTAAAAGAAACATGAAAAACAATAAAAACAAATTACTTGAAATAGTGATTTTAACAAGGAATTGTAAATAAATTGGTGATAAAAGACTATAAGTGAATAATATGAGGTATTAGGTATGTGATTAACTTTTTTAATAGATTTATGATAAACCTATTTTTATTTTACTGGAGGTTTGGAAAAATACGAAGGAATTCAAACTTGAGGTAAGGGTTTTTTGTCTCACTTTTACTTCCGTGAGACATATTAAATATTCACCACTTATTTATTTGTCTGGTGTTTATAATTTCCATTTGATATGTTATATCATGAATATATTTAACTTTATGGTATTGAAGTTTTAATTCTATGTTATTACTTTCATGGGGATTATGATTCAAAAGTTACCAAAGTGATATGAGATTTATATTTTAATCTCATTTTAATCGAGATTGTTTATACTTGAATTTAAATTAAAATAAATTCTTTGATGATTATCTAATAAAACAAATTAACACAATTATAATATATTTATTCATGAATTTTTCAATTAATAATACCATATTACTCACTTTGGCACTTAAAATGATTGATAATTGTTTATAATAAAATCTGACTTCATTTCACTCTTCAATTGAAAATCATTTTTCTTCTAAATTTATGTTTTCTAAAAATATTTTAAAAAATATTTTTACCATTATAAAAATAATTTATTAAATAAATTATTAACTATGTTTTAATTTTTAATAATTTTTTGAAATGAATCTTTATGTTATTTTATGAACAAGGCCCATTTTGTTTTTATCAAAAACGTGAAATTAATTTTTTAACTAATAGGGCATGCACAGAATTTCCCATTGTCATGACCAATCGATATTTCAAATATTATATTACTTTTTTTAATGTAATTCAGAAAGAAAATTTTTTTCTAATTTTTTTTTTAAAATTTTATTTTAAAAATTTGATTATCAAACTAAAAAGGATATTTTCCTCAACCATGTTTCTAATTGAATTGTTATGGTATTTCATTCATCAATTATATTAAACATCATTTTACCGTATAACCTAAAAGGAATATGTTGTGATGATACGTTCATTATTATTTAATTGGATGATTTATGATCAGTTTACAGGGATGTATAACTTTTATACCATTCACCATATTACTATGAATGGTTTATGATTGTGTTTATTGATTGGTTAAGTATTAAAATTTCATATTCTAGTTTTTCAAATATGAATGTTTATATTTATTATGTGTCCCCTATTTCTTATGAGAAACGAATTGGATGTAGTAAGTGATGGGTGGGGCCTGATATAGCCCCTCAATGCATCAACAGGTCTCATGAAACAAACTAGCTAGGATTTTTGGCGGAGGCCTTACCCATTTATGTAAGATTTCATGGAATGAGTCATTAATAGTATGGTTATGATGTCTAAAAATATGCATTCACTCAGTATGATATTAGTTATTGAATTTCCATGTGGTTAATTTATTAGTTATAATATCCATGGTTAAGCTTCATGGTCATATGATTATTTATCTGGAATTAATTTATCATCATTTATTCCTTCTATATTATGACCAAGTAATCGATTTAATATAATGTGTTTTAGTTATTTTTATTACCATATTGATTATTATTTATTTATTCATATATTCTATTTAAATCCTTCCTTTACTAAGAATTTGAAATCACCAATTTTTTATATTCATTTCCCCATGATTCCAATATGTGTTTTATGATTTATATATCGGGTTATGCTAGAGGAAATAATGATTCACTAGAAGAAAATACTTTTTTGTAGACTATGTATTCATTTATTAAATTAGATTCAAGTATGTATCTAGTTACTATGACTGCTAAAATATTTGTTCCTTCAGTATGTGAATTATTTTATCTTATAACAATGTAATAATGTTACCATTGAACTTGGGAAACTAGGGTTGGGGTCTTTACAATACACCAAGAAATACCCATTATGGTTTATCTCATGTAACCTAACAATGCATCAAAAGACTATAATTGACTAAACCCATCACTTACACATGTATAATGCATTCCACATATATTTAATTACAAATAAAATACACAATTAATATTCGTTAGTATTGAATATTTTTATTCAATCAATTATAAAAAATATCGATATTTCCCTGGTTAATGGAATAACATTCTTAGTAAGTTCCCTTTAATTCACACTATTTATAATAATGTGTATAGAATTTAGTCAACATTGATAGGATTATAAATATATCCATGATAATAAATAACATGAACATGAATGAGACCATAAATTTATCTTAATTGAAGGGGTTGTTGTAGATACAAGTCCTTTGTAATATGGAGACAAAAATGAAACATAACCCTTAAAAATAACTTTCTTTAGATTTGGTATCTTTATTGTAAAAATGAAATTATAATTCACTTAAAAAACTCATTACATTAGGTGTTATGGATAATTTTAAAACTCCAGTTGTAAAATCATTTCCAATATTGGAATCTTATAAAAAAATCATTCTTATGTCATAAAATTTGGTGTGTAATATAAAAATAAAAATGTGTTTAATAAAATCTATTTTTTAAACATCAAAGAAAATGATAAGATTTTATAAAATGAAAAATTCATAGAATAATTGGAATTTATATTACTTTATATAACCATAAAAAATTACAGAGTAAGATAAATAATGGATAATTTTCAGGATGATGAGATAATTCATTCTTTCAAAAAATGTTACAAACTGTTTGTTTAAACACTTTTTAAAATATAATAATAAATTACCTATATTTAAACAATTAATAAAATTCATTTTAAAATTTTTATAATATAAAAAAAATATAGAAATTATATTTTGGAAATAATTTAAGTATAAAAAATAAAATTTTTACAAAAAAAATAAATAATATATACATTGAAGAGAATGATTCCCAACCAAAAATGATAAATATGGCTAGTTTTTTTTTATAAAACTTCATTCATTGGTTTTTAGTGATAATGAGAGGATAAATTTAAATAATAATTTAAAACCATATAAATAACAATATAATAAAAATATATGTGATAAGTAAGATAGACTTATGCTTGGATGAACCTTCTATAATATCCTGTATAATAAATTATGACTTATCAAAAATATATTTTAAAACCATATTAATATTTAAATTACTATATAACATTCACTTATAATTTATTAATACTCATTTATAAATAATTCTTTGTTAAAATCAATATTTGGGTGTCAACGTTTCTCATTTCCATTCAAGTTTTGATTTAGAGGATTCAATTCCTGATCCTTAGTATTCAATTAATTAAATATATAATTAAAATATTTTCATATATATCTCATTTACATGTTAAATAAATTATTTTATTCATACATGATAGTTAGTTATGAAAAAATTATATATGTCTCTTAATGGAGGTGGTAGTTTGCACGTATGCATAAGCGGTGTTTCCATTTTCCAGCGAATGAGAGGGTAATAATATGGATAATATTATATCTTTAAATAATAATAATTATGTAATTAATATCATATATAACCATTAAATCCATATTTATCACAATTCATGTGATTAAGTGATGAAAAACAAATTACATTGCTACATGCAGGAGGTAGTCCACATGCACAGAAGGGCAATGTTATCATTTTCCATAGCATGGAATGTAGGAAGAAAATAGTTGTTACATAAACATAATAAAATTTAATTATAGTAAATATAATTATATAATTATATTAATATGGTTATAATATATTTTAATGAGTTATAATAAGATACAAACTTGAAAGAATTTGGTTATGATTTACACACCCTCCTCCTTAGATATCTTCCTTTGGAATACGCCTTAAGCATTTTAGGATAGGTATTTTAGTGAGAAAAGAACCTATAGAAAGTAGGGAGTTGGTTTAGGGATTTATTTGGGTAGAAAATGGTTAGAAAAATTTAGATTTTAGTGTTTGATGAAATAAAGAGATAAAGTTCCATTTTATAAGTAACAGGAGTGGAACCCTTATAAATATTAACAATGTTAAAATATAATAAATGTATTTCTCATGGAAAGTGTAGAAACCCAGGATTATCATAAATATAAATTAAATATTTTAGATGAATATTCATTAAATTACACAAACACATGCATAAGGGTCATAATGGTTTAGTGCCTTTGGAGACTAGGTTCACAATATTCTTTTTTAATGACAGATCTCCAATGTTTTCCCACAAAGATCTTCCCATTTAGAACTCTTCATAGACATTCCCTTCATAAACCCATTCTTCATAACCTAGGGAAATGAAACATAAGAAAGGGTGATCTCATATAGTCAGTAAAGGTAAAAAAGAGAAAATACATAAACAAAACATGAGAATAAGGGTATGAGAATGTGATTATAACATATGAAAACCATACCTTGCATATCAATGACCAAAATCTTGAGTCAAGGCATAAATATTGGAAGTTAATAAGGCATGAATCATAATGAAATCAAATAACATGATCCATGAGATCATAAAATTGATATAAGAAAAAGTATTTTGGTATACACATAAGCAGTGAAAATCAATTCCATAGTAGTCAGGACAAACTTCCAGGACTATCATAGTGGAATGGGTTCACCCCTCAAACAACATAGTAGTTGAGTTTAACTCCCAAGACCATCATAGTGGAAAAAATCCCTTAATAAATGGTTTAACTCCATATTCCATTGTTTTCTATATAATTATATATAAATCTTTACTCAATTCATTGGACAGAGATATACATCCCACTCTCCACTTTATGAAAATCATACATATGTGTTCCATAGGATCATAAAAAACCATCATATTTCAACCCGTGAAATGAAATGGGTTTCATAAAAATTTAATTATATCATAACTTATGGAAAATAAACAAGTTTTATAATAATTTCATAATTTCATCAAAGAATAACCCCTGAATAGAAGTGGGCTTCATAAGAATATCCTCATGGTGTAACTCATGGAAGAGAAATAGGTTTAATAAACATCAAAATATCATAAACAAAAATATTAGAGAAGGAATAAAAATAGTATCCTTTGATTATATGCCTAGTAAGGTATAGGTAACATCATCAGACATCATGCTAGACAAAAAATGATTTTCAAAAGAAACTTGGAAAATTTCTTGGGGAAAACACCTTTTCTTTGAAAATAAAATTTTAAAACTAAAAAATTCATAAAAAAATTTAAAATACTTTTATTTTTAAATAAACTTTGAAACATATAGAGTAATATTTAAAATAATTTTAAACATTTATTTAATAAAATATACTTTCTAATTTAAAAATCACTTTTTAAACCATGAATCATTTTAAAAACCCTTTTCTTTGAAAATAAACTTGAAAACTTATAAAGGAAGCTTTAAAAATCATTTTAAATCACATCTTGAAAAAAAAATGTCATTTACCCTTTAGAAAACACATTCTAAAATTAAATATTCATACAACATTTTGTAAATAAATTTAATTTAAAAAAAACTTGGAAGCTAATAAATTAATCTCTGAACAAATGAGTGGTTATGATGGAGGAATATACAATTCATGTTTTACACTTTAAAAAATCGTTCAATGTTTCGATAAAACACAAATGGTCATTATTTGGAAAATGAAAAGAAGATTCCCATCAAAAAAATAATAACTCAAACATGGGTAAAATTTTTATCAATAAATAATTTTATTAATTTTATAAAAAAATTAATTTTTTTAAAAACATAGTTCTTGATGAAAAATGTGTTTTCAAGAGAAGAGATAAATAACGAATATTTTTCTTAAAAACACTATTTTGAACCCTTGAGAACATAAAAAGAATAAAATATAGAGAAATATTTTATTCACATGAAATAACCAGTGGATAAGAAAATTCATGAGTTTCTTGAGAGATATATCATAATATTTCATCATTATAATCATAATCAATATCAATCCTAATGAATGATGAGATTGTAAAATAATTATCTTTCCACTTTGGTTGCTTTGAATTGTAATCCTTGTGAAAGAATATATTTAAATAAAACATATAATATAATGAAAATAATAATATTCATGATATAAAATTTCAAAGGGTCAATATATACACCTCATAAAAGAATATAAGTGCATATCAAAACATATGCCTCACAGAAGTAAAATGATATAAAAATCCCTTATGAGTTTTGGATACTTTTGAACTATAAATCCCTTGAAATAGAGATCCTAAAATGGAAATTTTGTTCTCCATAATTTTAAGGATAATAGTAATGAAATAAATTCATGTTCAGTATACACACAATTTAAAATAAAAATTTGTTGAATATGACTTCTGTCTCACATAAAATAAAAGAGGGAATAAAATCTCTTACCTTAACTCTTGACTTGGGTCCTAAATGTTAAAAACTCTTATATAATAAATATAATTTTATTATACCTCTATTATATAAAAATACATATATATATATATATCATACCATATGAGATTTTCTTATGACAATTTATTACCAGTTTATTAAAAAATCCACGTTAAAGTCTTGTTTCGGACAATAACTACTGTGTTTTCATGTATGTTTTGATATGTTATTTTTTTTCTTCTTTATTTTATCATGGTTATATAAGAATTATAATTTTAAAAATGATATAAATATAATATGTATTCATTTTATATGTTTCTGTAATAATCCATAAGATTTAGATATATAAAATGAAATACATCATTCATGGAGATGGTAGGTTGTACGTACGCCTGAACACTATTTATATTTTCTCTACGGATTGAAGAAAAGAATGGTAAATAATATATTACCATTAATGAATCATTATTATGGCATATATATCATATATTTTCATTAAACACATCCTTAAAATCTTCCATGTAAAGTGTGAATGAATCACATCATTTCACGAGGCGATTGTCCACCGTACACATGAGCGACATTACTGTATTCCCGAAAAATAGAAAGTATGAAGTTATATGAGATATAGTAATTATATAAATATAATAATGTCATAAATATTTTATATAAAAATTTAACCCCTCATTATATCCATTTGTGAAAGGTGTTGGTGGAAAACTAAAAACATTGGTTCAGGGGATGGTATTCCACCTTACATACGAAAGAGGATTTCGTATACCATTTGATGGAATAGGATATAGTTTAAGGTCATGAAATTTACATAAAAATAAATATGTATATGGAATATAATAAGGTTATTACTTTATCAAGTTTTAATAATAATTAAAGGTGGTGGAAGAAAAAATAAATTAAAATTCCTGGTTAGGGTTATTATCTCTTTTTTATACAACTACTTTTGGTTTGCACAAAAATTATTGTTAGGTTCATTTATATACAAAATAAGTCATATAGGATAGGGTAAGTAAGTAAGTCATTTGGCTGGTTATTGGGAAAAATTAATGGGTTTGGAAGTGTGAAGAGGATAAGATAAAGTTACTTTTTATATATTAAATAAGAAGGAGAACATTGAACTAAAATGTTCAATTTTCAAGAAAAATATGAAATATAAGAATAAAATCAATAAATCATTTAAAGCCTCAATTTGTTGTGAAAATTATGACTATTTCACATCAATTGAACCAATTGTTGATAGTCCCAAATTCCTCATAGGTGAAACAGAGATAAATAATGAGGTAAATTCTATTTCTTTATTTTTGTTATTTTATGTTGGTTAAATTAGGATTATATTTAAACATCTTGAAATAATGTTGTAGAAGGATTTTGTGAACATAACACAAAAAGAAAATAACTTGAAAATGAAATAATTTAAGTTAATGGTTAAATGGATCAACTCTAGATATAAAAGTAGGAATTAATTTTAAATTTAAAACAACAATTTAATATAAATTAATTTAATTCCACTATTAGATAATAATTAAGTTCTCATTATCATGGAATTAAGCTCTTTGTAATTGGTTTCACTACTCAAACTAGCTCCTTGAAAACAAATAAATTTATGAGTGGTATATCTTAATATAATGTTTTTCATTATTATCATAAAACTAATCATCTGATCTATAAATGAAATTTGAAAAATCACTGATAAGGTGGACCAAAATGGGGTTACTTATCCACTAACTTTTCCTAGAAAATGTCATCAGAAAAAGAAAATACAAGATATAAATCACTTTTATCTAACATTATTGGACCCAAATTAATTTATGTACCAAAATAATTATCAGTTTGATTAATTTTATGGAAAAACATCTAAACATAAAATCTTGTGGATGTATAATGTATATAGATATTGGATTATTGAGGAATATATATCATGATTACTCTGATTTTAACGTCCTAGATAATATTGAGAGTGGACATGACACTTTTTGTGATAAAGCAAGGAATAAATATCATTAGTATTGGTACAATTGGTGTTATTAATTCTAATATTGTTAAAGAGTTTTTATATGTTGATGTCCACAAAAATAATTTTCTTGGTATTATTCAATTATGTGATAATGGTTTTAGAGTTTATTTTGATAATAACATATGAAAAGTATTTGATTCTAGTGGTAATGTTTTATTTTCTACATCTATATTTCAAAAGGAATATGTTTTTGATCTAAAAATAATTTCTAGCTAATATGTAAAATTATTAAGTGTAAAAGAGATTGATTTATAGTTATGACATATATTCCTTAGTTATTTTAGGACACACATACTTGTCAATATCCACTAAAAGCATCTTGTATATTATTTTCCTAAATTTTAATTTACAAAAGGATATTTTATGTAAACCTTTCCAACTCAATAAGAAAAAAATATCCCTTTGAATCCTAAAGTAAGTATCAAATTCAAATAACCTCGTGATTTTTCACCTTAATCATTTTGTTCTCACCAATGTTTCTAGAAAAGGAGGATAATATTTTAATTTTTAATTTTTAATGATTAATATCCACATTTGTTCATTTCTTATCACAGAAAAATAATTATTTTAAAGTATTTATTAAGTTTACCAAGAAAGTTAAATTTTATAAAGGTTATAAGATCATATCCATTCAGTGTGATCATAGGGGATAGTTTGATAATAATTATTTTTATAAAATTTCTATTTACGAAGGATATAATAATTGTTTTTCTGCCATTAAACTCATAAAAATATGGTTTTCTTGAAATATGAAACCAAACTACTAAAAATATTGAATGAAATATATTAAATTAATTAAAACTTAATCAATACTTTTGGGTAAATCCAGCCAGTACTATTTTTTTTACTCTAAATAATTTTTTTGTAACACCCTTTCTTGAGAAACCCTCATATAAACATTTATAAAGGTAAGAAACAAAAAATTCGTTTTTAAGGTTTATGGATGTAAATGTTACAATACTAAAGATAAATTAGTAAAATTTTACCCTAAATAATATGATGTTATTTTTATAGGGTACTATTAATCAAATAAAGCCTATTGAATCTTCTATAATACGTTCAACATAATAGGGAAATCAAATCACCTGAAATTTTAAAAGAATTGATCTAAACCTCAACCGCACACTGATGATGTTAAGGAAGTCCTAGAAAAGTTGACCATTAGTTTTCTAACTCCTAAAGTAGATAAAGTTTAGGAATAAACCCCATCAAGTCCATTTCCAAAGGAATTATATTGATAAAAAAACCATCCTTTATAAAATTTTATCTATGATTTACATAATGGTACTCAGACTAGAAGATTGAATTTAAATGAGGCTGAGCATAGAGATTTTTTCCGCACCTAAAATACAAAAGTTGTTAATATTCCAATAATAATGAATATTGGAAACATTCTATGAAATAAGAGTAAAATAAATTAATTAAAAATGATGGTTGGAAAGACTCTATGATGATCCCATTATTATTATGAAATGGGTTTTTAGAAGTAAATTATATGAGAAATGAAACATCATTAGAGATAAATTTTGGCATATAGTAAAATTCTATAATAAAAAATAAGGTATTGATTGTGGTAAACCATTATACAAATTTATTGCCTTGAATCCATTAGAATATTGTTGTAATTCACCTCTCATATTAACTTCAGTATTTTTCAAATGGTTTTCAAAATGATTTATTAAATTTTTTTAATTATAAGTGATATATTTTGAATAACCTCTTGGTTTAAAGTATTTTAAACTTTTAAATCAGGTGTTTAACTTATCCATGGTTATCAATAGATTAAAACAATATTCTCAAGAATGGTATTAATATATTACTAAATACCTCTTGGATAATGAATTCAAAATAGAAAATTTGGTTATACCTTGTTTTAAAATGTTTTTAAAATTATTTTATAGTTGTAAAAATATATGTTAATGATGTCATATTTGGTTGAACTATGTAATATATTTTTTTTCAAAATTATATATTTAATGAGAAAAGAATTTTAATGAGTTTTATAAATGAGTTAAAGTTTTTTATTGGTTTTCAAATTAATCGACACAAGGATGGAATTTTACTAATCCAAATAAAACACATTAGTGAACCTCTTAAATATTTTGGAATGAATATCATTAATGAAATAAGTACACCTATGACTAATTTATGTAAGTGGGCATTGGATAAAGTCAATAAACTAGTGGATAATATGATTTACTAAGGTATGATTGGGAGGCTTATTTACCTTATCATAAATTATCTAGAAATCATGTTTATTGTTTTACAATGGCATAGTTTTCAGGTCAATACTAAATAATGTCACATTAAGTCCCTTATAAGAATCGTTAATTATCTTAAAGGTATGATGAATATTGTATCACTTTATCCAAAAGAAATATATTTAGAACTAAAACATTATTCGAATAGCAACTTTGTTGGATGCCAACAATATAGGAAACTTAAAATTTATAATTTTCCCTTACTTGGAAAATCCTTAGTCTCATGGAGTAGTAAGAAAAAAAATTCCATTACTTTCCCCGGTGCCAAAGAGGAATACATAGTTGCGGATAGTTGTTGTGTTCAAATCTTATGTATGAGGAAAACTATTCAATATATTGGGATTTCATATGAATATGCTCCCATAAAACATGACAACACAAGGGTAATTAGTATCTATAGTGATCCCAATCAACACTCACAAGCTACGCAAAATAGGTACAACTACTTGAGAGGTCACTATAGAAAAGGTGACATATTTCTTGAGTTTATAAGCACCAATCACCAAATTGCCAACAGATTCACAAAAACCCTCACTCAAAAACATTTGGATTTTATTAAGTGCTTTGGGTATGGATATAATGTAATTTTTTAATGGACATGAACTCAATTATAATTTAGATCAAAATATATCTATTTTTGAAAATTTGACCTCTTTTTCAAGCATGTTTTTTATAGGCATGAATGCCTTTGGTATTGAATTTCTTTCTTAGCATATGCATCTAAATTTAAATTCAATATTTATTATATATATTATATTATTTAATAATTGAATATTATTATTCATTCTTTTATATTGTTTATAAAACAAATTCATTAATTATTTTCACCATTTAGAAAATACATAAATGATGAAATTCATGAAATAACATCATAATTCATTGGTTGTCATTTTTAATTAATTAAGCTTAATTTTTTTATTCCTTAAGATAATTTTAATATATTTTTTTTCTTCTTTCCATTATATTTTAAATTTTTTACTTAGTTTTTCCTATTTTTCATAGTATAAATCTACTAGGCAATTAGTCCTATAACACTGGATACCTGATAATCCAAATAGAGGCAGTGCCTCGGTTTTTTAAGTACCTAGTATATTTAATCAAACTTCATTAAATATAGGTATGGGGATGTGATTTTATATTTTTAACACACCACACCACTCATTTTTACCCTCACTCGAGTTCTATCACTCTCTCTCATCCCTAGGAATATATGCCATCAATTCTTCAATATTTCTTTCACTAAGATAGTATTTTTTCCAATTTATATTGTTGAATTGTTTTCATCTATATATATATATATCTCTATCTATTTCCAAGTATTTATCTTTTTTATTCTTTCACAAACATTAGTTCACTACTCCACTTTCAATCAGTTCTTTAATTTTTGTTCACTCTTTAAATTTCTCTAATGGATCCCTAGAAATCCCATAACAGAAAATAAAATTTTGGATAATCTTTTAATAAACCTAAAATCATCAAAATTGATTACTAATGGATTTATAAAACTATCATTCTTGATAGGATCAATTATTTTCACTAGTTAAAAAGTGACCACCTACACCTAAAGAGAGTAATCAAGTTTAAAACATGGGGTTACTGCTTCACATTATCACCAAGAGATGTCATTTATCCTTACTTGGTCAAGTAATTTTAATCTATTCCTTTTTTTGACCATAAATAACAGTTTTATATAATATTATACACCTTTATTGGGTATTCGATTTCATTTAATTCTCTTGAAATTACAAAAGACATGTAAATATCTCACTCAGGCTCTTTCATGTTCACTCGATTAGAGTTTCCCAAAGACTCGTCCTTTGATATCCATCCATATCTTGAGATAACCACTAGAAAACAACAAATAAATACATAATTTAAAAATTAATCAACACTCACTTGAAAACTATATCAATGATATAGTTTTTCAATCCTCCAAAACTTCATGTATCAGTGAACATGAAACCATAAAATTAATTAATAATTATGTTCAATTTTTCATTTTATAAGATATTCTATTAAGACTAATATGATTTGTCTTTTGACCCATGGACTCTACCACCTATTATCCTCTTTAGAGTAAACGGTTTCCCATTGGATGGTTCATCAATATTTTCTTATACCTATTTAAATTGACCAAAAAATGTTCTTCCCCTAATGTTATATCTTGCGAAAACACCATCAATGGGAACTTCCACCAATGTATATAAATTCGATGGAATCCTTTGCACCAAGAATGGATTTATAGTCATTCTAGGATATTTAAGATATAATTACCTCACACAATAAAATACCAAAATAATACTTTCCTCTTGAAATTTTTTAGGCTTATCTTTTAGATGAGGGATATGAAGTGGAAGGTGAGGAAGAATGAGGAGGAGGATATAAAGTTTATATTTTAGTGAAATAATAAGAAGAATAAGTATAATAAGAATAATAATAATAGTAGTAGTATATAAAAAAAGAGTAACAAGATATAAAAGGAGCTCCAGCTAAAGTAGAGAATATTGGAGGTCATCTGAACTACCATAGACAGCCTCAAGAGTATTTTATTTTCTCTACTAGAATATATAATAAAAAATCAACTGACTGATGATTCACCAATTTGAAATAGAGTGTCATTGTTCATTAATACTTGATTGATGAATAACTCTCTCACATATAAAGTGAGAATAAACTCCATCATAACCTCTTGGAGTACATATTAGAGGACATTCAGTCACCTAATCAGTCTTTACAATATGCCACTCCCAAAGGATGAGGTTATTTTTATCATACCAGTAGCACTTGACTTATTTTCTGTTATAATTATATATATAGTATTATTTATTTTCTTTAAACATTATCTTGAGTCCTATTTTAAAATTTACATAACACATGACTTCTCTTTTATAATTGGATAGTTATTTTCTATTATATATTTGGTGATTAATTTTTTCTTTGAAAAATTTATTCTTTTTAACAATCATAGGAGAGGGGAATATTGCATTGTTATGATATATCTATACACCTTTATTCATGTTTTTTTGAAAGGTTTAAAATTTAATTTCATTAACCGTATAATTTTTTATTCTTTAAGATATTTTTAATTTTTAAATTTTCTTCAATTCCATTAGTAACCTTATTTTCAAAGCTTTCTCTCTAACACTTTCTTAGTTATATAAACTTGGTGTAATACTATTTCATTAAATTTTTTGTATATTGTCTTCTTAAATACTTTTATATCAGGTTATTGTGATCACCAAAAAGGGGGATATTGTTAGAATCTATCACTCTTATTTTGGTTTTAATGATCATAAATAATTTCTTATTTTCTAATGGTTTGATTGAGTTTTTTATTTCATGAATTATTTCCCTTAATTTTATTAAAGTTTATAGGATAAAATTTAAATATTAAAGGTATGTTTTAAATCCTTATAGGATATCTCATTGTGGAACTTCTCAATGGGTAACCATAAAAGTCATACTAGGTACCCCATAGATATTCCCAAATGTGTTTGATTTTTTGGTATTAGGTATATAGTGAGGATGGATTAGGCATATGATAGGTTTCAGGTGGATATCGTCCACCTGATGGCCCTCTACTAGCTACTTATTAGACCAAGACAATAGCATATATTTCTCTCCTCACCACACTAACTACCTTAAGTCCACCTACTAGTTACGTGGTAATGTTTCACAAAAATTGAACTACATAAATTAAAGTCTCCAATTGAGATATTTTGTTTCCACTAACTATATTTGATTTATAATGGATTTAATAGATTTAAAGAATATTTTGAGGCTATAAATACACTTCTATGAATCCCTTAAAAGTTTTTAGAATTATTAAACATAATTGGTACCCAAGATATCACAGAATTGATGATTGTTTCTTACATTCTCATTTCTCCACACATTCTCTCTCTTTTATCTTGTTATAACATACCCTTCTTTTGAGGTAATAGATTTTTTATTTTTTGGATTGTATTCAAAAAATATTTCCCACATTTATTTCTTATTTATTAGGTTCTCACTATTGAAATTAGTGTCCTAGAACTAAATAACTTTTTTACTTTTGATTACTAGAACATATTTATTCATATCACATAGTGATTATTCTTTTGTATAAAATTAATGTGATAATTCCATTAGGGTATTTTTCAAACAAAAGTGTTATAGTGGTTCCCCATAGTAATGAGATCCAAAATATACCATGATGATATTATTAAATAATATATATTATGGTCTAGATACATCAATTTGATGGAACATTGTTTACTTTTAACATCAAGTGTCAGGGTCTCATAAGAGTTAATATCTATTATCATGAAGCTTTCACATATTGATCACTAAGAAACGAGTTCATGAGTACTTACCCACCAATTGGAATTCCACTTGTTTTATATGTAATTCGATATTCATATCGAAGAATGTGTTTATTGGTCATTTGAATTTAGAGTATTATTAATGTGTATCATGAATAGTGTATTTTAATTCATAGTCAAAAACCATGACGAAATATGTTTGCAGTGAGGTAAAACTAATTGAATGGTCAATAAATGATTTATCCTTTTCTAGTTTTTAGAAGAAGATATCTTTGGACCTTTGTTTGATATGAAGGTGTTTGATAAAAATGCATGGCCATGGTAGTTTATAGATAACTTCATTTTAGAGATTCAAAGAAAGATAGGTCAAATGTATATAATTATAACACATGTATAAATATTTTTTATGATAAGTCAGTAGAGAAAATTATTGTATTAAACTATATCATTATTAAGAAGATTTTTGTAGTTTTTAAACTATTTTTTCTCTATAAGTACCTTGATGTTTTTCTAAATACCAATCTTAGACTTAGGGTAATTTCTACCAATTTTCATTAATAAAGGGGGATAGAGGGATACACACTATGTATATCGAGAAGCTCATTAAATTTTATTGAATTTAAGTTTAAGAATGAATTGTTTCATGGAATGTGGAATAATCTTGGTTCAAGTTAAGTTGATCATAAAATTAAAATCAATAGATATTTATGTTTAAAAATATTAGAGCTGAATTCAATCCCTTATTTATTTATTCACGAGTTAATGAATATAATATTTATTTAATCATAATTTTATTGAATATTCTAAAATAAATATTTTATTTTTTTATTTGAATATCTATTTATTTATTCACATATAAAGTGAATATAATATTTATTTTATTTTATTGAATGAATTTTTTATTATTCAAGGTTAGATAATTTTTTTAGAGTATTCAGATCTAATTAATGATCCAATAAGTCTTTTTAATATCATATAGATAAATATTTATTTATTTAAGATATGATATTTAAATATTATATGACACTTTTCAATAACTATAGTTATTATATTATTATTATTATTATTATTATTTAAGAGATATCTGACATTGGATTTATATATTTCATGTAAACTAAAAATAAATATTATTTTATTAAGAGAAATTTGACATGGAATATTTATTAGGATCAAAGTAGAAGAATATAATTTAAACCTATTCTTTTAATTTTTACCAAATTAATAAAACCAATATATGTCATAACTATGAATGGAGATTCAAGAGATAATTCCCCTCTCATGTTCTAGAGAGATAATCATAATGAATCCCCCATATATATCTCATGTTTTAGAGAGTGAAAATAAGACATCCCTTATAAAAATTAAGGTAGATAAAGTAGATCAATTTTTATTCTCGTGATAGAACCTAAAAGTTCAGGAATTTCATTCAATGTTTTTTGGAGTATATGTGGGTACATGTAGAGTGATCCTTGAATATATTATAAAAACTAAGACAACTTCAATATTGTTGATCTGGTCAATAATGTTAACGATATGTACTGACAACTCCAAAAATTATTAATAAGAAATACCACGTTTGAGGTAACTTTATTTAAATAAATTATAAATTATATTTTCCTGACCATATATATGAAATTTTGATAACTATTTATCATCTTATTTTGATTTTATGTGTTTAATTCAATGAAAAAAATTTACAATCAGGCCTCCAATTGACAATTACGATGCAGCATAGAACCTCTACCCACTGCTACTAATGTAAGAGTATCGGGTTTCATGAAATAACCACAAAAATAAATTGAAATTCTTCTTTTTTTGGTTACTTAGATACCACTCAATACAAAAGATTAATGGAACCCTCATGGAATTGAGAAAAAGGAGTCATAAGTACTCATGCAATAGATTTTACCTCAACTTCTATAAAAATTTTGTGTTGTCTTTTTTATTTCCACTATATACTATATTTTTAGTTTAATTTATCATGTTTTAATTATATTCAAGTATAAATTGCTTATTTTTTAAGTAAATCTACCCCCTAATTTATATTTTTCATGGACCAATAATGATCTTACTCAATTTGAAAACCAACTTATAATATATTTTTTAACATCTTTCCCATTTTGAGTTTAACTCTAAAGAAATATCTATGTTTTTGTCTTCAGTCCATCAATTAAAGGATCTGTAATATATCTGTTGAGTAGAACATATCTATGTGAATGTATGTACTCTATTTATATCATTATAATTGAGTATATTTTTCTAACTTGAAAACATAACATTGGAAATTTTGTTGATTAACTATAGGACTATAATTTATTTTAATTATCAAAAAACACATCCAACAAGATTTAATCATGTATCAATCCTATCCAAATACCTCAAAGAAAATTTGAGACACTCTTCAGCATAAATCCCTTGTAATTATAACCATATGTTTGAGATTTTTTTCTCCCATAAGATTTAAAATTCCCTAGATAAACAATAAATTAAATTAAAAGTAAAAAATTAACTATATATGTAATGATTTTCAAAAAATTAAATTTCTCCATGCTATAAAAGTGAGATGACAATACCTATCTATATGATATATCCAACAATAATGTATGGGCCCTCTAAATTTAATTTCTTTGATCAAATACATAGTCAAATGAAACATCATAGAAGAAACTGATGGTGTAAATATTGTCTTTAAATGATAAACTGTCATTACAACTCTTTCTTGATGTTTCTAAATCCCAATGGGGTTTAAATGTTTCTAAAAAAACTATCTAATGAATTGGTAGAAATAGATTATAACTATTCTTATTTTATCAATTCACAATTTATGCAATGCCAGAGGTAGAAATTTCTCCAAAATATATATATAATCATTTGATTTTAAGACCTAGTAACTTATAATGATTTAAGTTTAAAAAAATTAAAATGTTACTTTAATATTTATTAAGTACTTCAAAAAAATCATTCTTTAAAGAAAAATATCTTTTTCCTGATTTTTTAATGTAAAAATTCTTTCAGGATACTCACCACTATCATTTTCCTAGAGATTAATCTCAATATTCATTTCTTCTATTCCCTTACAAGAATTAATATGACATTTTTATTTACCCTTATTATTCAATATTCTACAAACCTAATTATTACATATATTCTTATCAATGTGTATACCATCAAGATTATGATGTAACAACTAAAACTCACAATAAGGTAGTTTGAAAAACATATTATGTTTCTTCTATTATTATGTTTCAAATGTATCTGATGGAGTTAAAAATATTTTCCTAGAAATTTTAAACTGTTATTATTTTCCAAAATTAGCATCAATTGTTGAAAATTGTGGTGGGAATTCTAAACTATATAATTTTTTTTGTGGTGGACACAATCATTTAGAACATTAAATTATGAGTTTTTAAACCAAAATCTATGAGAAGCCTCTAGAAATCAAGGATAACACACGAAACTGAATTTTCTATTATAAGGTAGTCTTATGGGATCAAAATAAAATTTACAATTCAAAATTTCCTAGTCGGTGTGACTGTTCCAACTAAACAAGTATTCTACTCTTGGAAAATCACAAATAGTCCATATTAGATCATCATTAAATTTGAAAATTTAGTTAATCAATTCAACATATGTATCATCAACATTTTTACATAAATCATACACCTCTTATAGAAGAGATTGAAAGTATACATAAATTTCATTTCTAATAATTTTATTTCCTTAATTAATGATTAATATAATGAAATATTTGTGTTTCATATACATCCAAGAAGGTATATTATAAGGGACTAGATAACTAACCATATAATATAAGTTTTAATAAGAGTCTCTAATGGGTAAAATATATCAATAGTCAATCTTAAATAAACATTAATAGGATATAAATAGATAATTTGGAGTAATTAACCAAAATATTTTCATTCTTTTGAATATATTCGATGATGTATAAACCTATTATTATTCTCTTCTATAAAATGGAACATTATTTCCTCAGTAGTTTTAGATGATTTATACAATCATTATAGTTGTGGTTCTAATTAGCATAGATTCATTAAATTCATCAAGCAGAAACTCTAAAACCAATAAAATTACTTTATCTATAATTCTAAATAAACACTTGATAATAAAAAATTTAGTAGAAAGGAAAATTTTGAACATTCCTTACATCCTTTATACAACTTCTGGTTTCTATCTTCCACTAATTCATAAAACTCATCTGATTTCTTAGTTATCTTCCCTCTTGTATTAATATCCTCAAAATCGAGAAGATACACTGCTAATATATTAAGATATTTTTCATATTATGTTTTATTGTTGATATCATTTTTAATTAAGTTCAAAATTTCATTATGAAACTTAATGAAAATATATGTAAATAAAAAAAAATAGTTAAATAAAACCATGTAAAGAATATTCAAATATTGTGAAATAAAATCACAACTACAATTCATTATTAAAAAAATCATTTTAAAATCATATTTAAAAAATAACAGAGATTGAATATATAAAATAATAATAACAAAATAATGTATAATAAATAATAATATTAAAGTAAAAATAACATTAACAATAAATGATTAATAAATTGTTGATAAAAAATCAAAGCTATAATTATTTAATCATACTTTAGATAGAAACATAATACAATAATGTAAAATATTATTATTTATATAAAATCAAACTAAAAAACATAAACACCACAATAATAAGAAAAAAACATATGAAATATTAAAAAAACTATGACTCAAAAAATTATTAAAAAACGAGAAAATTATAGTAGATATTATGAATGCAAAAAATCATTAACAAACAACCATGCCAATAATATTTCTATAAAAATCAACCTAAAAATAAACCTAGAATCATTCAATCAATCAATTGAATAATAAATTAAAATGTTTAGTTGAATGCTATATCATGTAAGGATTTATTCAATATCCAATTATTGAGATCAACATATTCATATAGTATAGTGATATAGAAGAGAACATAGTGGTTGTAGATGGAGAAGAGACATTCGAAGACAGATCTGTGTCTGAGAAGGAAATGAAGCTACAGGCAATTTGAGGAGGAGTGGTTGTCGAAAATATTAAATGGATGAAAATAAAGAAAAGAGGACCAAAAGGAGGGATAATGGGGTATAATTAGAAATAATTTTCAAATAACCACAATTAATTACGCATTTTGAAGCTATTTCAGTTTACTAGTCAATTAAATGACATAAAAATAATAAATCTCACAATTTACAATTAGTATAAGTTTTCAAAAACAACTGCTAATAAATCGTTGAAAAATATTATTTTTTAAGTGATGTATTTTATGATTTTAATATTTAATATATATTACATGAATAATTTATATATGTTTATCAAATATGATTTTAAAATCACAAATAAATATTACTTGCAAATATTGAAAAATCTGAAAAATGTTTTTAATATTGGGAACACAAATATTCTCCAATTAAACCATCGAAAGAATACCATTAGAACTTTTAGAGGGGAATAAATTACCAAAATGAGCATTTTTTATGGTTTCTTAAACTTCAAAGACACTCAAAACCTAACACATCATGTCATCATGGACAAAATCACCAAATGAATCAAACAAGATATTTCAGGAGGAAACTATCCAAAGAAAACGAAGAAAAATAAAAACACAAGCCTTTTTTCATGGATCATATGTGAGTCCTAATACACTGGGGGAATGTTTCTATACTTTTATTCAAGGAATCGAAATATTATTACAGTGGTATAATTCCACACACACATGTCATAAGTAATTTTACCATAATAATATAGCAGAGTCTAGATGGTTCAATAGGTCGACCAATCTTATGTTCTCCATAATGAGTTCTTCCACATAACTCTTATCTTCATGAGCATCCATTTTCTCGGTAAGATGGAGCCACTAACACAACTCTATCTTCTGGTACATATTTCCTGACTCTAAAGATTTTATGAGTTCACACTTATGTATCACAATTAATAATTTTACATAATATTTTTTTTCAAAATATACTAAATAGAAAACTCATTTGAATGGCCCTCATTCATCCAAGATTTACATTCACTCATGTCTGTTGTGTTTTCCACACTGCCTCCATCATACTACCCAAGGGGTTAACATCAAGTCGCATCTCCTAAATTCACCATTTAGATTGATTAAATCTTTGAAATTATGGAAATTAACTATTTTCACTTAACTATCTCTATCATATAATCAAAATTTAGTCCTTCAGAGTCACTTCTTCTATTAGATTAATTCCCTTTCCTAAAAAATATTTTCACAAAAATGGAACCAAATAATCTCCAACCTGTGAATAATTTTCTAGGATTCACCAATAAGTTTACTATCATTATCCACAAAACTTCTTTCATTCATCAATAATTCCTTTTCATCCACATTATTCCCATACCAAACTTCTAGTCATCTTAAATTGACTAAGGTGTAACACTGCCACAACACATTTTAGAGTACAACCTTCATTGTAATTTCCACTGGATTTTGAGATCCATGTATCTTCCATAAATCTGAAACTCCTTCCTCTAAAAATTTTTAGATAAAATAATAATTCAACTGAATATGTTTCTCCTAGTAATGAAATATTGTATTTTCAGCCAAGTGAATTGAAATTTGTTTATCACGGAATATTATACCGTCATCTTTCCTCCTTATGATATATTCTAACCACCCCTTCATCCAAATCAAATACTTTCTAGATTCTATTAAAGCAACATAATATACTTCTTTTATTGGGAATGAAACTACCAGTTGAAGCTTCAATATTAAACTCATAGTCATTCCTATTAAAGTAAACACATAGTCGGTGGTACTATTTAGAGTATTAATATCCCCCCTAAAGATTGTTTTAGTAAACCCATGTAGTCACTCATAAATTCTGAAGAAGAGTGAAAAACATAAAAAACATTTATGTATCAAATAATCCACTTCACTAATTACCATTTATCACTTCCATAATTTGATATTTATTTTCTAACAAATACCACTACTTGTGCAATTTACATTGAGTAAAATCCATATAATTCATCAGTATTCTAATTTTTAATGCATAGATAACCTTTTCCATGTAATCTACCTCATCTTCCATTCATATTTTATTCTCCTTCATCAAATAAAAATGTCTGACTAGGGGTGGGGTCACTAGTTTATTTTATTATAATGAAGTTCTTCACCACATTTGGATATAATTTAACGGAGTTTGTTGTAAAGAATCGGAACTCCAGTCCCTTAAAATTTACATCATTTACATCCATTTATTTAGAACAATATTATTCATCTTGAGTAGTCAAGACAATTAAACCTAGAAAGGTACTAATTTATCTTTCACATAAGACATAAATTTTGTAAATTGATGAAGCCATCTAAATGATCCATGTAAATTTCCTCATCTAACTCCCTAGGAGGGAATGTTTTGTTTCACATCCAACTACTTTAGATGAAGTACTTATATTTCAACCATGTTAAGTACTATCCAAATAGGCATATGTTTAACTACTGGAGATAAAATATTTTAGGAATCTATAAATTTTGTATGTTGATACCCTTTTACAAATAATCGTGAATTTTAACTTCATCAATCATTTTCTTCCTCATCCCTTCAATAAACCAATTTATTCTAAATAAAACTTTTTCCAAAAGAACTTTTTATTTACTCTCATGTTTTGGAAACATGGGGGAAATCAATAGAATCCCTCATGGATAAGTCAAACTAATTAAATTATTTCAAATTATTTTCCTCATATGTGATCTATCCGTCTCCATAATCCCTGAAAATAAAGTAGTTAAAATAAATTTCTTGTATATATATATACTAGTGTATAACATCGGTATATCTCTACAACTCCCTCTGTGACTCAGCTCCTTCTAATAATTTTACTTCTGGATATGTATCATTCATAGCTCTTTTTTTCAAAAAAATACCTCAATAAGTTGTAATCTGAGATATTTCTAGTACCTCCAACCTTGGAAATACCATAAAAACTTGTCCTCTTTCAAAATATCCACTACATATTCTAATTTTTTTTATACTTAAGTACTCCCCAAATTATTTGAAACATTCATAACTTATGGAAATCTATTTAGTTGATCATATTCCTTTAATGATACCATGATCTCCTTAGTATTTTCTACTAGGTTGTGCTCCTTCTATAGAATTTTTTCATTGAATATAAAATTAATACTTCAAAAAACCTTCCAAGAATTATTATCCTAGATTCAAAGCTAAATAATTCATCACTATATCCAGTAAAGTGACATGTTTAAGACTTATCCTCAATCCTTTTTCCTTTCCTAGGAATCAAAATGGATGTAGGTGAGTGATCCCAATACATTTATATATGTGAAATAAATCTTGCATTTGGAAAAACAATTTCTAGAGGGTAAAACTCTAAATAGATAAGATGGATCCCTACTAATTAATTTTGTTTCACAATTATCCAACTCTTCCCAAAACACCTTGCTAAAAATCATATGTGAATAATCATTCTCCTTTACTTTACAACTAGTCACCGGTATCCTCTCAATCACTCAGTTTTACTTTGGGGTACTTGGTAAGGTCTTCTCAAAACATATTCCCTTCCAACTATAGAACCTCCAAAACTATATACTTTCATACTCCCCACCATTATTAGACCTCAAACACTTAATTTTATTATAGGGCTCCATTTAAACCATGGATCTCTATTAGATAATAGTTTTTAATACCTCATACTTGTTATTGATAATGATCACCCACACTTTGTATGTTGCAACATCAATGGATGAAATATAACAAGGTAATCCACTATGAGAACACACCAAGGTTTCCCCCCCATACATTTATATGAACAAACTCAAAATTTTAATTCTTCAATGTCAAAATTTTATTTTGGAAGGACACCCAACACTGATTTCTAAAGATACAATATTTTCATATATCAAACCCCATTCTTCATATTTTTAGCATATTATTAATAGTGAGGATCTTCATCCCAATGTTATTTAAGTAACCCATATGGTAATTCCATAATGTTTTAAAAGTTTCTTCTATAATAATAATTTCACCTTTTGATACTCCCATTAGGTACAACACTCTATCCTTACCACCTTTAGACACCATCATTGAACCATGTGAAATATTTCACTCACTATTTGTGAATATTGTATAGAAACCTACATTATTTAACTATATAATGGAAATTTATTTTTTCCTTAACTTCTAGATTTTTCGTATTCCTTGCAACTATAGAAAATTTTTGTTCCATTTTCGAATAGAAACATTCTCTTTTTTCAAAAATCTTAAGAGCCTCATCATCCATAAAATGTACCATGGTGAATCTTATTGAAGTAGATTTCCTCATACCTACCCTCAAAAATATTGAGTTAAATGAATCTCTATAGTCTATAATCCAAGGCTCAAGTGAGTTGGAGGAACTATATAGTATACCTCCCATATATTTCAATATAGGAATCACATAACAACTTTTTAAACCATGCCTTTTGGAATTCACTCCTCACTCACTGAAATATTTCTTTAGGTGGCCTTTCTTCTCATAATTCCAACACATGGGACCACATTCTTCTGAGCTAATCTTGCTTAGAATTTACCTTAATTTTTCATTCTTGTGACCTTTCCATGTTGTGGATCATCGCATTCCTTAAATTCTATAATAATTTATATAATACACATTATTATTCTTCCAAAAAAGTTTCCTATTCAATATATGATCTCTAAGCTCCACAAACACGAAGTCATCCTTTTCACTTGAGTAACTCACCATAGTCATCATCGCATCCCAAGATGTAGGGAGTAATGAAAGTAACAATAGTGCACCCTTTAGATCTCTAAAGTTCACCTTAACTGATTCCAACTAACTTATTGTCATGTAGAATTAATTGATATGATTTATCATTAGTTTACCTATTTACATACTCATATGGAATAAACTATACAAAAGGAACACCTTATTCATCATGGTCGGATTCATATACATACCTATAATAAATTTTATATGTTCTAAAGAATTATTCAACTCTTAGGTGTTATAAGACACATTTCAATCTAATGACATATGGATCAGACCAAGTACTTTCATATCTAGCCTATCCCATTATTCCTTATTCATCACTTATATATTGGTACCCATCAATTGAAGATGATGTTCATTCTTCATTAGAAAATAATCAATCACTATTTTCCAAACCTCATGTTCTCTATCATCAAATTTCTCCACCAAAACCTTACCATAATCTCATTAGCTTACTTATAATATATTGTAAATTCCCACTAAAATTTGAAACATATAAGAGGGATTATGAACTTCTCATCAGAATTATAAAAATATGAAAAAGGAAGAAATGTGATACTAAACTGAGCTCTGAATCAACTACACCAGGGTCTGGGGGTCCAAAACTCTCTAACCAAAGCACTGATACCACCTTTTAGGATCATGACTATCCTTTATCAAACCCTTAGTATATTCCTACTAGAAATTATAGGGTGTAAGAAAGTATTATAATGAACTCATGCTATGGTTTCTAAAACTTATAAGACAAATTACAGTTAAGCCACCACACCACAACATACATACCCTTTGTATGAATCCAAAAATATATATAAGAAAATGATCCAAAGAAAACAAATCAAAATAATAACACAATACTTTTTGCAAGGTTCATATGTGATTCCCAATACATAGAGGGAAAAATTCTTTATGTAACGTCCCGACCCGACTTACCATCCAACCCGATAGTCGGACCGGTCGCCACATGGCCTCAAGCGCATCTCCCCAAATGCCAGAGGCTACCGACTAGTAGTGAGGGATTAGGTGAGTCATTGGGGATATTATGCCCTTATTACCAGAGTATCACAGAGGAATAAATCATACAATAAGGGAAGAAAGTAAACCAGTATACAATAGATTGACAGCAGATAAAATAACAAAGCAGATATATCTTATATATATATGATGCAGATGGTACAATATCCAGAAAACATCCAAATAGATACATTCGGTACAAGTGTGCAAAAGACCAAAAAGAAACCAAAATATATCCCCCACAGCATCGCAAGCCTCGACTTGGTCTCGTGCTCTCTTACTCCAAGCAGCAAGTCAAGTACCTGTGCTAGGTCATTTTCCCTTCTCATTACCTACAATCATATAATATTCTTGGGTCCAAAAACATGTCCCAAACAGGGTGTGAGACTAAATCCCAGTAATAAACCACCAAAGATCCAAGCTAATCTATCAATGAATATATAAACAGGTAGTGTAATATGGAAATAACTAAACAAGGAAACTAGCAAGACCAACCCAAGCTTCTTCTTTGGATTGGCGTCGCTTCAAGTATCCATTCCATTCTTTAATCACTTCATTCATGTGGTCAAACCATTCCTTGGTCCCATTCCCGGAATACTCAATTCGGAAACCAAGAATCGCTCTGAGAGAAAATCCACCAACACCCTACAAGACTGTTCCGGTGAACCTCTAGGACCCTGGCATCACTCTACAAGCCCATTTCGGCGAACCTCCTAGGTACATATCATGCCATGTTGAGTTCGTCCATGGAATCTCACACTGCATCCATGGTTCACTCAGAATTTCATTAACAAGCCTCGTATGAGTCCATCCATGGAAACTCACATTGGTTCCATGGTTCAACCATGACTTTGTTTCACATTTTCAGCAGTTCAAAGCATTTAACTCATGTGGGCTAGCAATTCAAGAATTAACATACAAGGGTTAAGGGGCAACACTCCATCCCATACCCAAAACCATTTCAATTGCAATTTAATCTTATTGCAATTTCATTCATATTCAATTTCCATTTTTAACAACCCCCAAGGGAAGGAAAAGGCATACCTCATAGGCATCCGGGGTCAAAAATCCCTAAAAGATCCATTCAAGGCAACACACCCAAAGGGTGGTTCCTGTCCAAGGTGTACAACCTAACTCAAGCACATACCATCCTATTCAGATTACCTACAACATGCTAAATAATAACATGGTTAAAATTCAGGTTCAAGTGGCACCCCAAAAGTGTGCGCACGACACTCTGGCATATATAAACATCTTGACAATCAGCAAAAATCACGAGACCACCTACCTTACGCTCGTACTAGATAGCTCATCCAGTATCAGGATTTGATTTGTCCTGGTTTAGAAGAAATCTGAATAACAGACTAAGAACAAGAAATTAGGGAATATGAGCCTTAATCCAATCTGCATTCGTTATAACCAGAAGAATCGAGATGTATTAGAAAGGAATTGAGGACTTGTTGTTGCAGATCTAACGAGACGAACGGAATCGGAAACAGAGATCGAACGAATGAGCATGATCAAAATCCTCTGTAGGCCTCCTTTGAGAGATCCAAGGCACCTACCCCTACTGTCCGGTTAAAGAAGAGGTTTTAGTTTAGGTTTTTATAAAATTTTAATTAATTAAATTAAAAATTAATTAAATTTCAAAACACAGCAGGTCTCACGGTTTACCCGTACAACCTGAAAAACCATGCAGAGACAGTGCAGACCTCACTGGAAGGCAAGGGGCAACCACACGACAACCCCACACGGTTTACCCAAACCGTACGTAAGTCGTGCTCCTGCCTCTGCCGAGCCTTCGCCATGGCGAACGGTTTAGCCAGGCCATGCACAGGCCCTGTGAAAACCATGTGCCAATCTATTTCCAGCCTAAAACATGGTTCCAGGATCCGAACAAGCCTCGGACACCTCCGTAACTCCCTCGGTCAAGTTAGGCATCCATATTAGGCCCCAAAAGAATAGTTAAACTAAAAATAAAATGGATCTATACCTAGTATGAAAACCCGGGTTCTTACAATATTTCTCCTTATATTAGTTTGTCCCTGAATTGCTCTCTAAAGGGTGGTTTAGATTCATCTAAGAACAGCTCTAGCCATTGATCACGTACATTGGCCTCCCGCTCCCAAGTCTCATTCTATAAACGGTCGTGCTTCCATAGCACCCATACGAGAGGAACTGGCCGACCTCGGAGAACCTTTGTGCTCCTATCAATGATATGAATCAGATGCTCCTCAATGGATTCATCTACCTGAAGCTCGACCTCCTTAGGCTAGAAGGTATGAGAAGGGTCTGAATAGTATCGTTGTAACTGAGAAACATGGAACACGTCATTCACAG
This sequence comes from Viscum album, assembly GCA_963277665.1. NCBI lineage: Eukaryota > Viridiplantae > Streptophyta > Magnoliopsida > Santalales > Viscaceae > Viscum > Viscum album. The sequence continues at coordinate 1,463,780,111 of OY728138.1, read as the reverse complement.
CTCGGTACCTCTGAGGTAACTGCAACCGATAGGCTACCGGCCCAACCCTCTACAAAATCTCAAAAGGCACAACATATCTCGTTGATAGCTTACCCCGTCTCCTGATCCTTCTGTGTCCCATCCTCAGTGAAATACGCAAGAAAACCTGATCCCTGACCTCAAACTCTAGGGGTTGTCTAAAACGATCAGCATATGACTTCTGATGAGACTGTGCGGTAGCCATCTACTTCTGTATCAACTGGACCTGCTCAGAAGTCTCCTGAACAAAACGCGGTCCCAGTAATGCTACCTCACCTACCTCTAACCAGCACAGGGGTGATCGGCATGGCCTACAATATAAATCCTCGTACGGTGCCATCTGTATAGTCTTCTGATAACTGTTGTTATAGGCAAACTCAACTAGGGGTATATGCCTCTCCCATGAGCCCCCAAAATCAAGGATGCATGCTCGTAGCATGTCCTCAATCACTTGTATCGTATGCTCTGACTTTCCATTAGTATTAGGGTGGTATTTTGTGCTCAGGAGCACCTATATACCCAGCACCCTATGAAAACTCTGCCAGAAACGTGACGTAAAACGAGCATCCCTGTTTGAAACAATTGTGTGTGGGACCCCGTGGAGTCGTACTATGTCCCGGATATACAACCTTCCCAGCTCATCCACACTGAAAGTCTCCTTGATCGGAAAAAAAATGAGAAACCTTTATTAGCCTATCAACCATAACCCACACAGCATAGTTACCTCGAGGTGACCTCGGCAAACCAATCACGAAGTCCATCGCAACATCATCCCATTTCCACTCCGGGATTGGCAACTACTGTAAAAGCCCAGCTGGCCACTGGTATTCTTCCTTCACCTGCTGACAGGTGGAACATCTCGTGATAAAATTGGCCACTTCTCTCTTCATACCCAGCCACCAGTACTGTCGGCACAAGTCACGATACATCTTAGTGACTCCGGTATGAACTGCCCAAACCAAATCATGAAAATCCTGTATCAGCTCCTCTCTAAAATCCAATAGAACCCATACACTTCCATGGATACAATTAACTTCATCCTATCCTATCGTCCAACCAAGAGGAGGGTCCTCACCTGACACACCTTCCCGTAGGACTAGGCCTTCCGAATCTGATAGTTGTCTCATCCTTAATCTGTCTAGGAGGGTAGAAGTCATAGCTAAAGATGATAGAAAAGATTTCCCTTGGCTATTCTACACATCAAGATGCATCTCAAATAACAAGCATGTAATATTACATTCGTTGCTATCCTGTTTCACTGCCTGTATTTGATTCCTCCTTCTCAATGCATCGGCCACTACATTGCCCTTACCAGGTGTATAAGCAAGCTCGAAATCAAAGGACTGTAGGTACTCCACCCACCGTCGCTGCCTAAGATTCAGATCATGTTGAGTAAAGATATATTTGAGGCTCTTGTGGTCTGTGTACACCACAAAATTCTCTCCCAATAAATAGTGTCTCCAACAGCGCATCGCATGAACAACTGCTGCTAGCTCAAGATCATGCGTCAGAAAATTCCTCTCGTGTGGCCTCAGCTGTCGAGATATGTACGCCACAACTCTGTCTCCCTGCATCAACACTGCACCCAACCCAATAACTGATGCGTCACAATAGACCATGTAACTCTTGCCATATTCTGGCAGTATTAGAATTAGTACTGATGTCAACCTTCCTTTCAACTCCCGAAAGGCTGCTTCACAAGCATCTTTCCATACAAACTTCACTCCCTTTTTAGTCAGGCATGTCAACGGTGCTGCTAAGAATGATAAATCCTATATGAAATAATGATAATAACTAGTAGGCCCCAAGAAACTCCGTAAGTCAAAGACATTATTGGGTTGTTCCCAAGAAACCACAACTCTAACCTTATCTGGGTCTACAGACACTCCTGTCTCAGAGATAACATAGCCCAAGAAGTGAATCTGATCCATCCAAATGTGGCACTTAGTAATCTTTACATATAGCTGATGCTACCATAGTGTATTCAGGATGATCTCAAGATGGTTGGCATGGTCATTTAGATTTAGATAATACACAAAAATATCTTCCACGAAAACCACGACAAACGAGCCCAAGTAAGGAGGGAACACGCGATTCATCAAATTAATGAAAACCACTGGCGCGTTCGTGAGACCGAACGGCATAACCAGATAATCATATAAACCATACATGATAGGAAAAGTTGTATGAGGTATGTCTGCAGGTCGAACATGCACCTGGTGATACCCTGGCCTCAAATAAATTTTCGAGAACACCCTAGCTCCTTGAAGATGATCAAACAGGTCATCTATCTGAGGAAAGGGATATCAGTTTTTAATAGTCAGTTGGTTTATCTTCTGATAGTCCACATATAGCCTAAGAGTCTCATCGGTCTTTTTCGCAAAAAGGACCTGCGAACCCCACAGAGAATTACTGGGTTGAATAAACTCCTTTGCCTCAAAATCTTCTAGTTATTTCTTGAGCTCTTGCAACTCCGTCGTAGCCATCCTTTAAGGAAGAATAGATACTGCTGAAACTCTTGGCACTAGCTCAATGTAGAACTCCACCTCTCTCTCAAGAGGTAAACCTGAAAATTTGTCAGTAAAAACATCCCTAAAGCGCTCAACTACTGGAGGAAGGTCTTTCTGAATTACTCCCTGATCATCTAGAAACAAACTAGTGATCTGGCCTGTCCTCCCATCCAACCCACGATGCTCTGGTCCAGCTCGGATTTCTTAGAGATCCCACTCTCCCTTAAGAGTATACATTGTAACCTCTGGTGATGTGAAAATCAACCTACGATGGTAACAATCAATGTATGCTCTGTAAGCTACTATCCATTCCATACCGAGAATGACATCAAAACCTGTCATTTCGAGAACATAAAGATTCCAGAAGAAGTGAAACCCTCCAACCTCAAGGGGGAACCCTCTGCACTTACATACGCCCTCTTCCCTAAATTCTAGTGGTGTGTCTAGCATCAAGATGCCATCAGAAGACAACACAAATAGCCCAAGTATTTTCACTATAGGCGCAGATATAAAACTGTGTGATGCACCTGTACCAAAGAGGAAAGATGAAATAATAGATGCTACTAAGATCGTACCTCTCACCATATATAGTCATGCTCCCTGATCCTTGGAAGTAGGCTACACTGAATACATCTGGCCTAATCCACGGCCCTGTGATACAACCTCACTACCCAGAACAGGCCCACTCTGACGTCTCAGTGTACCCTGTTTCTATCTACCTCTGTCACGACCACTACCTCTTCCTAATCGACCATTCGGACCCCAACTCCCTGTCTGATGAGAAGCTACTGACCCTGCTCCTCTATATGGAGTCGGTGCGGACCCTCTATCGCTTTCTATCAGTGGAAACGTTCTATAGAAACATTGAAGATGACCAATCTTGCCACATGATCGGCACTCGACTAGGTCCCTTGGACACTGTAGATTCGTGTGTCCCATCCTACCTCACTAGAAGCACCTTAGGTTGCTAACTAAAGATAGGTTCTGACTGCTTGAATCACTTTGTAGAAGCTCCAGATGACACTTCCTACTAACAGTCGATACAGTACCTGATCTCGATGCCAAAATTCTCTAGATCACACCTCTAGCCTCTCTCAGGTTATGTTCTGTGATTAGCACCTAGTTCACAATTCCAGAAACGGTAGTCGACCTGAAGATATTTACCAGAGATCAGATTTCATATCTCAGACCATCCTCAAAACGATTGGACCTCGATAGCTCATCGCCCATCAGGATAGGTTCAAAGCACTGAATCCCAGTAAAATGGGCCAAGTATTCCATCATTGATAACGCGCCCTATTCCAGACGCAAGAACTCCCAGGCTTGATCGGCCCTCAAAGTCTCGGGATAAAAGAAATCATAGAAGGCAGTATGAAACTCTATCCAAGCCATCTCCCGATGATGATCTGATTGGGTGATCACGTGCCACAACCTCTTGGTGGAATCATGTAGCATGTACATTGCGAGCTTGACCCTACTCTCTGGAGGTGTCTCCAAATTCTCAAAGATAGCTAGTATCGCCTCTAGCCAAGACTTTGTAGCCTGCGGTCCGCCATCCCTTGAAAATGTAGGCAGATGCTACTGCTGAAACTCACGCATCAACTCTTCCATGGTCAGGGAAAGTCATGGTGCTCCTAGAATGGTTTGCATAAAACAAAAAAAGCTCTCACGGAACTATGCCTCAACACCTATATCTAGTATAACCGCTGGTGCCATAGCTGGCACAACTAGAGTTTCCTCTAGTAGCCCATGGCCTACCATCTCTGGAATGTGGTTATCACCGCTCTCCCGATGTACGACTGGAGGTCTCCATGGTGGCGTGACTCTGCAATGCCAAACACATGCCTCAGTTCAAGATTTTTAACAAGATTTGAAAATCATGAACACAAGAACCAGGACAGGTCAAGTCAAGACGTTCCTAAAAACCACGTCAACCTGCATTCTGCTTCTAAATCCAGGACTGCATGAGGAGCAGTCACCAAAAACCACTACAGTCACTACCTATTTCCCACTCAGAAGCTGTTTCTAGGTCAGGCTCTATTTTAGACATTCATTCTTTTAACATACCTTTGTTCAAAAGCTTTAACCAATGGTCCACCAAGTTTCGATCCCTGAGGGCACATAACACCTCATGAATCAGAATTTGATGCCCATATAACCATGCAATTTAATTTCATTTAGTGTTTACATCCCATTGGTGCGTCATTTCCCAATCTATAAGGGAACACAAACCTTATGAATTGAAAGATGACGTCACTTTTAATTCATTGCACCCAAACTACCACAACAGCAGGCACAGCTATCAATCAACTATCACATTAGCATGTGATCGCTATCACAACACCTATCCCAACAGCATGCATTATCTAATGCATCCTACATGACATGGCATAATGCATGGAATGTGATTCCTAACAAGGTGCTTAATGATTCATGAGATGGAAAACCCTCATCTCATCGGGTTGCAACAAAATATAACCCACAATAATATCAATAGTATCAGAAAAAAATGTGCATCACCAAACGGTGAAATCAGAACAACTGTAATAATCAAAACTAGAAACACAATTCCATACGAGGCAACTTGGATTTTCCCTGTACGCGGGTTTCCAACTCCTGTGCATAGTTTATTACAAATGTCTCTTCCCTTCCTACTCCTGTCTATAGTCGCCAAAGAGTAAGTCAAATCAGAAAAGGAAATCCTCTAATACCAATTTGTAACGTACCGACCCAACTTACCATCCAACCCAATAGTCGGATCGGTCGCCACATGGCCTCAAGCGCATCTCCCCAAACACCAGAGGCTGCCGACTAGAAGCGAGGGCCTAGGTGAGTCATTGGGGAGAACTGAATAAATCATACAATAAAAGAAGAAAGTAAACCAGTAGACAACAGATAGACAGTAGATAAGATGAAAAAGCAGATAGATATTATATATATATCTGATACATATGGTACAATATCCAAAAAACAACCAAATAGAAACATTAGCTACAAGTTTTTAAAACACCAAAAAGAAAACAAAATGTATCCCTCGCAGCATCGCAAGCCTCAGCTTGGTCCCGTGCTCTCCTACTCCAAGCAGAAAGTTAAGTACCTGTACCAGGGCATTTTCCCTTCTCATTACCTGCAATCATATAATCTGCTTGGGTCCAAGAACATGACCCAAACAGGGTGTGAGACTAAATCCAAGTAGGCAACCACCAATGATATGTGCTAATATATCAGTGAATATATAAACAGGTAGTATAATATGGAAAGAAGTAAACAAGGAAACTAGCAAGACCGACCCAAGCTTGTGCTTTGGATTGGCGTCGCTTTAAGTATCCATTCCATTATTTAATCACTTCATTAATGTGTTCAAACCATTCCTTAAGCCCATTCTTGGAATACTCAATTCAGAAACCAGGCATCGCTTAGGGAGAAAATCCACCAAAACCCTAAAATCCCGTTCAGGAAAACCTCTAGGACCCCGGCATCGCTCTACAAGCCCATTCCGGCGAACCTCCTAGGTACCCAGCCTCTCTCTAGGTGTGCTATAGTCCATCATCTAAGCCTGTCCCCGGGATCCTATAAATAAGATCTGGGTATTGCCCATGACATATCATGCCCTGTTGAGTCAGTCCATGGCGTATCACACTAGATCCATGGTTCACTCGGCATTTCAGTAACAAGTCTCGTATGAGTCTATCCATGGCAGCTCACATTGGATCCATGGTTCACCCATGACTTTGTTTCACATTTTAAGTAGTTCAAATCATTTAACTCACGTGGGCTAGCAATTCAATAATTAACATACAAGGGTTAAGGGGAAATACTCTATCCCATACCCGAAACCATTTCAATTACAATTTCTTCTTATTGAAATTTCATTCATATCCAATTTCAATTTTTAACAACCTTCAAGGGAAGGAAAAGGCATGCCTCATAGGCATCCTGGGTCAAAAATACATAAAAGAGCCATTAAAGGCAACACACCCAAGGGGTGGTTCCTGTACAATGTGTACAACCTAACTCAAGCACATACCATCCTATTCAGATTACCTACAACATGCCAGGTAATAACAGGGTTAAAATCCAGGTTCAAGTGACACCCCAAAAGTGGGTGTGTGGCACTCCGGCATATATAAACAGCTTGACAATCAGCAAAATGCACGAGACCACCTACCTTAGGCTTGTACTAGATAGCTCATCCAGTATCAGGCTCTGATTCGTCCTAGTTTGGAAGAAATCTGAAGAACAGATGAAGAACGATAAATTAGGGCATATGAGCCTTAATACAATCTGCGTTCGTTATATCCAGAAGAATCAAGAAGGATTAAAAAGGAATTAAGGACTTACTGTTACAGATCCAACGAGACAAATGGCGTCGGAAATGGAGATCAGACGAAGGAGAAAGATCAAAATCCTCTGTAGGCCTCCTTTGAGAGCTCCCAGGCACCTCCCCCTACTGTCCGGTTGAAGAAGAGGGTTTAGGTTAGGTTTTTATAAATATTTAATTAATTTAATTAAAAATTAATTAAATTTCAAAACACAGCAGGTCGCACGGTTTACCCTCATGGCCTGAAAATCCTTGTGGAGACCGTGAGGACCTAACTGGAAGGAAAGGGGCAACCGTACGGCCACCCTGCACGGTTTACCCAAATCGTGCGCAGGCCGTGCTCCTGCCTCTACCAAGCCTGCACCAAGGCGCACGGTTTAGCTAGGCCGTGTGCAGGCCATGTGCAAACAGTGTGCCAGGCTATTTCCTACCTAAAACTTGGTTCAGGGCTCTGAACAAGACCCAGACACCGCCATAACTCCCTTGGTCAAGTTAGGCATCCACATTAGTCATCAAAAGAACAGTTAAACTGAAAAGAAAAAGGATCTGTACCTCATGCGAAAACCTGGGTTCTTACACTTTACATTTATTCAATGAATCAGAATATGGTTATAATGGAATATATCCAAAAAACCAAATAATAAGTAATTTCACCCTACAAATATAGTAAAGCCTAGATAGTTAAATTGATTAATATATCTTCTTATATACATGGTAAGTACTTCCATGCAGCTCCAATATTTGTGGACATACCTCTGGTTTGTCAAATACACCACCACCTCCGTTTTATATTTCAGTACATGGTGTCGGCTTCGGAATATTTTATGAGTTCACTATAACATTACACTTTGATGACTTATTTAATCCATTTTCCAAAATCTATAAAAGGGAAAACTCATTAAAATGAATATCATGTATCAAATAGTAAATTTTATGAAATTACTTTAGGTTTCTAACAGTTCCTTCATTAGACTACTGAAGATGGTAACTTCTGGTTTTATCTCCCAACTTCAACATCTAGTCTTCTTAAATTTCAGACTATCTTCATCATATAACTATAAATTATTCCTTCAAATTCACTCCTATTAGATTAATTCATTCTCCTAAAAATGGTTTTCACAAGACTCAAACCTAACAGTTAAAAATTCTAGAGTTTTTAAAGAATAAGAAAAATACTGTGAAAAATATTTTAACCATAAAAAACAAATGTTCTAAAATATTATATATATTTTTATAAGATTCTTAAAACATTTAAGATAATAAAAAATTAATTTATTATAAGAAAAATTCTTTTAGTCACAAAATTTTCCACAATACTCATGAGTATGTTGTAAATTACATTGAACAACATCAAATACACATTGTTAAAAGTCAATTTTTTATAGTGTAAGAAAAAAATAAGTCATTTTAAAAAATAATATGAGATATTACATCGATGAAGGTATATACAATTACATTTCACTATTTGAACATATATCATAATAATTTTATAAAAATATCAATGTTTTTATGGTGTCTAAAATGAATAATTGGTGGTGATTATAACTAGCATGTTTTTAAATTGAGGACAATTATTATGGATGAAATGTATGAAAATTTATGAAAGATTTAATCTCTCATCAGAAATATAATACCCAAATAAATTTGTGTATGACATGTGTATATTTTTTAATATTTTCACTTTCAATATAATGATTTATTAATTTTTTCAATATATTTTAAATAATTTTTAGATACTAATTATAAATCATATTAAAAATATTAAATAGAATAATTTTAGAAAAAATCAACATGTTACATGTAGTCAAAATATTTTGAAACTACTGTAAAAAAAATTCCAACAATTTATTTAATTAGTTTTCTTCTAAAATTTAATTGTAAATATTTTTTCAAAAATAAAACAAATAATAATAAATATTACATATTACTAATCATATAAATTAGACTTTTGTATAGATTATTCTTAACTAAATCTTCTCAAACAATATCCTAACATCATTTACCAAAAAAATACCCAACTTTGTATTATTATTTGTTTTATTTAATTTATTAAAAATCTCGTTCAAAAGAAGAAATAGCTTTAATGAAGGAAGAATTCTCACATTACATACAAAAATAAGTTTTACTATAACAATATAAAACCTATACTTACATCTTTAATATATTTTATATATCTATAATATGATGTGTTTATAAGTTCTTTGTTTTCATTTGAAATTCCTTTAATAACCTTTATTTATTTTTATATGAGTTCATTATGAATCTTCCTCATTTTAGTGGACTATGATATTATTTCATTATTACAGGATAGTAAGTTTTTTATAATGTAAAACAAGAGTTTTAATGTAATTTATTGCTTAAAATTTATTAAAAAATAATTTTCCTTATAAATGAGAGTTAATTATCTTTTAAAAAAGATAAAATTCAAAATTTTAGTTCAATGGGAAGGGAAATTGGGGATATTCATACTTTATTTTAATTTTATACTGTGATATATTAGTTTGGATATTATAATATCTTGAGTAAAATCAAGATACAATAAATATATATGTATAATTTATATTCCCATAAAACAACAAAATTAGACACTTAATTCGACTACTACTACTAAAAGGTCCATTAGCGACCAGCAAAAGTGATTACTAATTTCATGTAGTAGTAGTTATTGGTATATCACTATAGTTCACCCCATTTGAGGCTATAGAAAAGGTCATATGGTTATACTTATAATCCTTCTCATCAAATGTAATAGTGATTTTTATATGGCAGTTGTTATTGGTATTTTAAAAAATATATAAAATTAATACTCTTCGTAGCTTTTATTAATAAAAAAACCATAATCAACCACAATATATATATATATATATATATCCACAACAATAATTTATTTAATAACCTCACAACTAACCGTGTAGACTCATTTTCCAAGATTTATACCCATCATTTCATAAATAAAAAATCAATAAATTATTATTTAATGTTAGTATAATAAATAAATTAGAACAAAATAGATTTTTTATGTAAAATTTTATAATAAACAAATAGTCTACAATTGTTGTTTTTTAATGTATAAATTTTTTTAAATTATTTTTTAATATAAAACTTTATTTTTTTTATCATTTGGACCACACTTGACATTGAATTAATGTGCCAACTATTCATAAATGTTACAAATAATTAAAATATTTGCATCCTAGGATTTAAAATAAATTCATTGTTATTTCTTAGGTTTTTAATTCTACACACATGTTTTGGTGTTTTAAAAAGCTAAAAGTGAAATGTTGATCATCAAGAGACAAAAAATCTTGGATTAATATATAGTGTATTCATATATTTGAAAAAATGGTTTTTCTTATGATTTCAAATAAATTTGGTATCTTATTCATAGTTTTGACCCCCTAATTCATGTTTTTAACGAATTTCATACCTTTAAAAACTGCTTATTTAGTCATTATGAGCACAATACATTTTAGATTCAAATTTTATCTATTTGTACAATTAAAAAATAATTCAAAGATAATTTTCCTATGATTTCATAGAAATGTGAGGATGTTTTATAGTTTTTTAACCTTACACACATGTTTTTGAGTTTTAAAAAAATAAACATTGGTTTTTTTGTCATCCTGGAAAACCAAAACTAGATTTAACATGGAACCTACTTCTAAATTTTAATAATAGATAAGTGGTTATTTTCATAATATTTTATAGAAATTTGAGTTCATTTTCTTGGTATTGACCCCCTGATGCAAATTTTTTAACGCCTTTTATATTTTTAACAAGTGTATATTCTATTATTCTGGCCACACTACATGTCATATTAATATTATGTTTTTCATATATATTATAAATAATTTAAATTTCATTTTCTTATGATTTCATTATAATATGAGGTCATTTTAATTTTTTTATTATTATATTCATGCTTCATAGTTTTAAAACAATTCAAGTGAGTTCCCTAGTCATCTCAAGAAAACCAAAACACCAATTGATACAGAATCTATTACACTATTTTAAAAATAAATAATATTTCTTTATACTAATATTTCATGGATATCAAAGGTTTCTAGTGGGTTTTGACCCTCCGACACACATTTTTAAAGACTTTGATATCTTCAAAATCACTTATTTAGTCGTTATGATCAAACCACACATCAAATGGATGTTTCATCTATTCAAAAATGTCATAAATAATTCAAATATAATTTACCTTCTATTTAATTTCAATATGATATTTTTTTCTTGGTTTTGATCATTACACACATGTTTTAGTGTTTTAAGCCACTAAAAGTTCATTTTCTGGTCATCCTAAGAAAACCACAACTCGGATCGATTTGGGGTTTATTACAAAATATCAAAAATAATGTTGTGGTCATTTTCTTAAAATTTAATTGAAATTAAAGACCATTTTATTATTTTTTACCCCTAAATGATTTTTTAAAATACTTTTATATCTTTAAAAATATCTTACATCAGATTGATATGTATTCTATTTTAACATTTCATAAATAATTTAAAGACTATTTTCTTATGATTTCATGTATAAATGAGGTATTTTATATTATTTCATGATTACACATATATTTTAGAGGTTTAAATCCCTAAAAGTGCATTTTTTTGTCACCATGTAACACCCATGCTGCAATTATAGTATGTTTTCATTTCTAGAGAAAAAATAGCACAATACTAATATATATATTCAAGAATTTAATTAAAACCTAAATTATAAAAAAAAATTAAATTTAATATGATGATTTTAATTTCATTTTTCTAATTATTCTTGTCAAAATTGGCTTAGGGTGAATTTTTGAGATTTTTCCAAAATAGTTGATTTTTTTGGTGAATAGTGAAAAAATTATTTTACAAAAAGTGTCTCATTTATGACAAAACTGTTATATAATAATAAATAAGAAGATTATAAAACCATTTTATAGAAAAAAATATATATTTAATAAGTAATATCAATCATATAGAAATATAATTATTAACTTATAAATATATTCTTAAAATTTTAGAAATCTAAGTATTGTTTTTGTCAAAATTAAAATGGTTGTTCTTTATTTAATCTTATTTGAGTATATAGACGGTTAATTTTGATTTCTATTTGGTTTTAAATAAAACTAATTATCCTTATATATATTCCATTATAATCAACATTTTATTTTATTTTTTAAACCAATTTAATGCTTAAAAAATACAATTTCTAAAAATGGGGTTCGATGTTTTTTGAACACTTACAATAAAATTAACATCAACCAATTATGCAAAATTTAATATTTTACAATGGATAATATATTTAGAATAATAATTATTAAAATTATATAATTAGGTAAACTAAATTTTTCCTTAATGAATACTGAAAATAGTAAAAATTTGTTACCACAGTTAGGGTTAAAACGGGTTTACGGAGGGTTAAACTAAGAGATAATGGAAAAAAGGAAACTTAAAATTTTCTAAAACTCATTATTTGTTTTTATTTTTACCTTAAATTTTTCATCCTATAATATATTACAATTTTATCCGCTTTCTTAACAAAAATACTCTAAATTATTAAAATCATTTAAGTAATTCCAAGTGTGTCATTTCCCTCACTTCTAAAAGGGTATCACTTATCATCTATTATTTCCACCTCTTGAACAACTTATCTTAACCAATACATGAAAAAATACCTTCAAAATATTCCTCCACATGGACTAGTTGCTTTTATCTCATCAAAATACTAACCTAAAATTCTTATGGGGTAATTCAAATGTGGTTTTCTGATGAAGAGGTATAACTCAAAACTGAGTGTTTTCATTTTACTTCCTCTTTTACATATGTAAAATCTACTGTAAACATGATCATATAATAAAATATTAATATAATTTATGTTTAAATTTTATTGTTTTGGTGGAACAACTCTTATTCATCATCTTGCCATCCTATTTAAACTGAATCATCACTCGTGTGTATGTACATCCTACCATCTCCACATAACGGTGTAATTAAATTTTCATCCCCATTTTACTTGGATGAATATAAATTTGGAACTGCTGAATATATATTATATCTATGAAATATGTAAAGACCCGAAAATTACATGGAAATATTTTTTCATAAATTCATTTAAATTTTACGAGTCTGCAGTTTCTGACAGCGCTTGATTTCGAGGCCCGGTGTGCCTGGAATCAATTTCTAAAGTTTTGTTAAGCTTAAATTAATGCGCGTAAGCAGCTTTCCTAAAAAAGTGGAATAACTCTTAATCATTTACTCGGATCAGAAATCTGAGGGTACCGTTGTGCTTAGGAAGGCAGGTTTACCCTAGGCGAAACTTAAGTTTAGTCGGTGCGGGCCTCCTGTGAACAATCCCAAAAATGGCATAACCATAAATAAAATAATTAAATAAATTATTTTATTTTTCAAATGCTTATAACACACAAATGGTAGCTCAAATTAAAAATCCAAGACCACCTATGAACTCGTGGGGGCATGCTTTATTTAATAAGATACTAACTTTGGACGGCGCGGGCCACCAGAAAAAGCTAGTTTTTGGATGCAAATAAAATAATAAAGTGACAATTATTTTATTTTAAAATTAATAACTTCTAAATGGTGAGTCAGATTAAAAATCTGAGATTACCGTTGGGTTCATTGGGGTGCGTTTCACCTAAGCAGAGCCTAACCTTGACCAGCACGATTCGAGGGTGATTGATGATAATTTTAGGAACTTTTTCTCGGGTACATTCAGTAAATGTACATTCAGGATTTTATATATTTTGAACCGGTGCTCGAAATTGAAATTTGAGGGCACCATTGAACCCACAGTGTCGGTGATTTCTTAGTTAGAACTTCACCATAGTTTCATTCTAATGAATGTAGAAGTTATTTTTTGGGGGTTTTAATTAAATTGAATAAAAATAAATTGTTAACTGTATTTTTAGTTGTGGTGGTTAAATCTCCAAGGGGAGGTTAGAGGTGGGAACCACGACCCCATAACCTCCCATGAGAGGTTATGGTGGTGGGGCCCACTCGTACATAACCTCATTGAGAGGATATGTACCGGTGGGGACCACACGGTCTTTAAACCCCTTAGAACCCCAAATTGAGTGGTGAAACTCCACACCTCCCCCCATCAATTAATTGTGCCATCCCATGCATTTAATTAATTGAACTCTCTCTTCATTTGTTTATTTGGAACCTTTTCAAATCTTTTGAATTTTTGCAACTCCCTAATTAATATTCCAACGCTCGTGTATTAAATTTGGTGGAGTCGGGTTATTAAATTAATCCAATTCAAATTTTGTGCCAACAAAATTTATAGGATTCTCACTCTATTATTATTTTTTTGGCATAACATTTTGTTGGAGGTTTAGGTATAGCTTTGCATAACCCTTAGAGAATTCTCTCTCAATGAAGAACACCCCCTTCCAACGAAGAAAGACAAACACCTTTCTTCGATCTTCGACCGAGCCTAAAGAGAAGGAGCCGACCGCAAAGAATGCCAATGACGCATCTTCCTCGGTCTCCTACCCCGGACGCCTCCCGACGTCATGAATCAATGCCGCCTCTTTCCCGTGACTTCGTCTACGAACAAAAAATGATGTAGGGGTTTTGTTCTAGTATAATATCCTATTATTTTTCTCTTCTTCGGATTGAAAACGATTTGATGCGTGGTTTTAAAAACAATTGAATAACTTGTCTTTCCTTCTTGTTGAAAAAATTGTTATCACATAAAACGCGGAGGATGCGGCCGACCTAAAACGGCCCGACATCCCCCGTCGATTTATTCTCTCTTATGGCGTTCTATGGAAAGGAAATGAGGCGATGATGGAGAACGTGCCAATGATGACGGTCGTGCTCCCTGCGGCCTCTACGAATCATGCCGCCCCCACCGGCAGCCTGCCCGGCGCCCCCACGCCATGCCAGCGCGCTGCCCGGTGCCCCCACACCCCACCGGTGCGCTGTCTGGTGCCCTCGTGCTCCACCGGCGGACTCCCAGGCACCTCTGCTCCCCGTCGGCAGCCTGCCCTGCACCCCCATGCCCTGCTCGGTGCACCCGCGGCCAGCCCGGTGACCAGTCAGCCTGCCCGCACCCCACGCAGCCTGCTTGCTAGCCTCCTGGCCACCGGCCTCCCGAGGCGACCCACAGATTCCCCCAAAGTGTCATTGGCTAAACTGTCATGATCTCCTAGGCCGAGTTACCGAGCCACCTACGTGGCGACTATCGGGTCGAACCGCCCTCACGGTCTGCTGGGCTCAGCCCAGCGGACCGGGTCAAAACCTAGCAGGCTGACCCCCCCAATGGGCCGGGTCAGACCCAGCGAGTCTGACTGAGTCGACCTAGACCTGGTCGGCCCAGACTGGGTTGGGAGGAGTTGGTCTGACTGGGTCGGACCGGACCCGGGCCCATTACTGACCCTTTGGTTACGTTGGCCATATCGTTAGCATCGGACGTCCGTTTGACGAATCGTCAGTGGCGCTGGTATACTTGGAGCACAATTGTCCCTTTGAGTATACCACAATAAAGTTTGGGGTATAGTTCAGTAACTGTCAGGTTTGTTCATACATGAATCCAACCGGGCCCCCAAGACTAAAATGCTAATAACTCACAGACTAGGCGTCTGATTGATGCACCGTCTGTTGCGTTGAGAACCCTATGACATGGCGGTCCTTTGAGATACATTCTCGTGAGACTTCGTGACACATGGAGTATCGACCAGTAGCTCGTGGTACAAATACTCTTGGAGACGAGCATATAGAGTGTGGAGACCTAGTAACTGTAGACCTGATGACTACTTGACCGATTCGACTCGGACTGATTTGACTAGCCCAGTGGATGGAGCGCCCGGTTTGGCGGCAGACCCACGACGGATGGAGTGCTCAGTTTGGCAGTGGGCCTACAGTACTCGATAGGAGGAGTACCTCTGTAGGCTATTAGGGGGAGCGCCTGGTTTGGCGGCAGACCCACAGCGGACGGAGCGCCCGGTTTGGCAGCAGACCCATGGTACTTGACAGGAGAGTACCTCAGCAGTCCAAGGTTAGTGAGTAGCGCCTCGGAGTCATGACAGGGCCACAGTACTCAACAGAGGAGTAGTTCTCCAACAGTCATGGTTTCATTAATGAAAATCCTGGTTTGAGCAGATTCAATGACCTTTGTGTTTTCCTCATGATTGAGATGGGTTACTTGATAACTTTGATATATGTATGGGCATATACCTAAGTAATGGTTGTCCATTGATTTAATACATTGTGGTTTATCCTTGTTGGATTTTGTGAGACCTTAAGGGTCTCGGGGTTCCTACTGAGTATCGTTATACTCACCCTGGTATGGGTTATGCCCGCACCTCATTGTGTTAGATGCAAACGACAGAAAGTGCTGACCGGGGCGGAGTGTATGAGGACTGGACGGTACCCGTAGGTGGACCTCACGACGAGTCGGTACCCATAGGAGACGGACGGACGTGGAGCACTGATGAGGCTATCTATACCTACCCTACAAGTAGGATCTGTGGTGGACGATCCAGGAGCTTCTAGACACCTTCCATCTGTTTTTCTTTTTAGTTGTACCTATTTGTCTTTTTCTTGTACTTTATAGTTGGGCTTGTATTTCCTGCCCCATTACTTTTTAGCACTACTTTTGTATATAGTTACTACCAATTGTTTTTGCTTCCATTTGTGTACTATGTGTGTGTTAATTTTATAAAGGTAATGCCTTCCCAACTTAGGGATTTATTCCTTTGGTGCTAGTCGTCATCCCCAGGCCTATGGAAGGCGGGCTTGGGGTAGTCACAGCACGGGTCCCATGCATGGGTCGTGAAAATTGGTATCAGAGGATTTGGTTCTACCACAGAACATAGAACTCTGGTATTTCTTTTCTATGAAGAAATAGTGTTAAGGGTACTAAGTGTGGTTTTCAATTTAGGGATTCTAGTGTTGGTGTGGTGGCTGACATTTCCGTCCACCAGGACCCTAACTACTGATTTCTGACTTAGTGCATGAAATCAATGATTGTGTGTTTGTTTTAAAAGTTTTATTTAAGTCATCTCAACTAGGTCAGCTCACCAGGTATAATCTTTGACCGTGTCGCATCTGTTCAGGATTCCTCCACACAGACAGTCAGTTGGAGTTCCGAGAGAGTACCCGATGACGGCCCACCGAGAAATGAGGCTCCGGTGTAGGGCCCTGTTACTATGTTGGCACCATCGGGTGGTGTACCAGCAGTACCACCACCCATTGGGAGGCATATTCCATTAGCCGTACTAGCAGACGGTGCACGCTGCTAGAGCGTGTTACATTAGTTCCAGCAGTAGAGGCCTCTGAGGTTACGAGGCGAGATAGATTTCCAGGTAGCAGAGGACTGGTTGGAGGCGATTGCTAGAGTTTTTCGCCTAGTTGACACACTAGTAGAGCATATCGTGATCTTAGATACTAGTATTTTTTATTGATTGACCATGAGGATGGTTCACATAGTGATGAGGATTCGGTACATGGACTGATGCCTCAGATAGTACCTTCAGGTAGTGTGCCAGCTATATCACTACCTGTTGGTCAGCAGTTACAGCCGGCGGTACCAGTAGATGACACATGTAGGCTTAGTGCCTTAAAAGTGTATTGGTATCAGATACCCTTTAGGTTCCAAGGTGATCCTGACTCATGGGAGGCTGAGGACTGGCTTGAGGAGGTGGCTAAGAGTTTTTCTGAATCTTATACAGCTTCAGCAGGACGACATGTTGGTATCTGAGTAGTCATCGAGGCATACCAATTGTTCTGGGTACTCAATGAATACGATATGATCAGTGCTTTAGATTAGGGTCCTCTGAGCGAGGTGTGTTTAAATACATCTGAGCTAGCACTTATTCCTCTATGCATTCCTAATTATGTTAGGGTTATAGAGAGAACCTTTGTGGTTGAATGTTCTTTATCTGAGCAGATACAGCTAGTAAATGTTAGTTGTGGGAAGCTGCGAATTGCCGCCAGTCTTAGAGACTTGGGCGTGTAAAATTTTTCAAGAATATGAAGTGTTAAGGACATATGAATCTGCAGAGCAGCAAACGTGGAAGCAGAGCTAGGAGAGCAGCATGAGGTGGTGTTCATTTCTACATGTTACAACCACCCGCCTTTTTAGTCCCCGCCAGGCTCAGGGAGTAAGAGGGAAGAGGAAGAGAGTAGCTGCATGCAGTTAAGGACTGTGACCCAAGGGCTCTAGGAATGATTCGAGGTATGGTCTATGTCTACTACAAGCTGCCGTATCAATAGACATAGGTACCAATCATTCCTTCCTTCCACGAATCATGTCCCATGCCTATAGTTTCTGGTTAAACCATTGACTTGACCCTCACGTCTGGAGATACCTTTGGGATAAAACTTGATAATCACACATATGCTGATGGTGTGATCTGACCCTTGAGGTGAGAGTTTTAGTTGGAACCTCTTGGTGGCATCGTTGAGGCCTTATGATGTTAGTTTGGGTATGGACTGGGCAACCATAGTTCATAAACAGATTGACTGTATTAGGAAAAGAGGTTCTGGTTTATCTACAACGTTGGGATGGGGTTTTCCTTAGTTGGAAAAAAAGGGAAACCTAGGCTTCACAAGATAAACTCCTGAATAGGAGGGTGTGGCTGATCACTCATGAGTCACCCAGCCTCACCCTCGTGGTAGTAGGAGTTTTGAGTTTTCAATTCCAAACAGGAGTGACAGAACATGGGGAGATCTTTTCAAAGATGTTTCCACGAATACCCCCCCCCCAATGGCGAGGGATGTCTACTTCGGCAGGATACTACCGGAGATTCATTCCAGACTTCTCCAGAGCTACGTCACCATTATCAACCTTTACGAAGAAGTGGCAACCCTTCGTGTGGTCGGATAGATTCCAGCAGAGCTTTTAGGAGCGGAGATAGAGGCTAACTAGTCCCCCGTCTTGAGGCTTCCAGAAGAAGGCATAGGGTATGTTGTCTACTGCAACGTATCAGGGACCGGACTTGGGTGTGTCCTGATGTAGGAGTGAATTGTGATCACATATGGTTCTTGGCAGTTGAGACAGTAGGAGCAGAATTATACTACCCATGACCTGAATTTAGCAGTAGTGGTATTCCCCTTGAAGATGTGGTGGCACTATCTTATGGGCGAATGTTTTACTGTGTACTCTGATCACAAGAGTCTCAGGTATATCTTCTCTCAAAAGGACCTGAACCTGAGACAGCAACATTGGATTAAGTTCCTCTAGGACTATAAATTCGAGATAGACTATACTCCTGGTAAGGCGAACTTTGTAGTGGATTCTATCAGTTGGAGATATGGTATACATCTGCTAAGCGAGGTGACAGAGAAGCTGGTTGCTTTATATATTTCCTTTGTGGATAGAGATGGAGCATCTTTCTTTTAGTCTCTTACAGTCACTCCCACACATTTTCAGCGAGTCAGGGAGGCACAACGTTGGAACACTGACTGTGAGACATGACGTGATTAGATATCCACAGGGCAGGCACCTGATGGATTTCTTGAAGGTGGGGAGAACGTCATCCTCTTTAGAGGATGTACTATGGTGTCAGTGTCACTTTGGGAGGAAGTGTTGAGGGAGTTTCACACATCCCTTCTAGTGGTACATACAGGAGTGACGAAGATGTATTAGGACCTTTGACGACAGCACTGGTGGCCAGGTATGAAGAAGGCAGTAGCGGAGTTTGTCTCTCGATGCCTCACTAGTTAGCAAGTGAAGGCGGAACATTAGGTACCAGCAGGCTTGGTTCATCCATTAGAGGTCCCAAAGTGGAAGAGGGATGAGATATACATAGACTTCTTGATGGGTCTTTCATGTACTTCCAGGGGACATGACTCTATTTAGGAGATCTTTGAAAGAAAAACCAGGTCGGCTCACTTCCTACCGATCAGAGATGGTACAAGCTACCACGAAGAAGGTGCAGATAATCCAAGAGTATATGAAAACTGCAAAGAGCAGACAGAAGTCATATGCTGTCAGGAGATGGAGACCTTTGGAGTTCGAGAATGGCGACCACGTCTTTCTACAGGTCTCACCTCGATAAGGTCTACAAAGATTTGGCCGAGGCGGCAAGTTATCTCTGTGATTCGTCGGACCTTTCCAGGTCCTCAGCAGAGTAGGAGAGGTGGCTTACCGCTTAACCCCTCCACCTCAGTTGCACCAGGTACATGACGACTTCCACATATCTCAGCTGAGGAGATACGTGTACGACTCTTCCCACATCATCGACCATGGAGAGCTGAACATCGATGATGGGGTGACTTTCACGGAGGTTCCAGTGAAGATTGAGGATCGACATGAGCGGGTCCTGTGTAGACGGTCGATACCTCTGGTGCGCGTTCGTTGGCAGTATAGGAACCTCCATAAGAGCACATGGGAGCAAGGGGCTCATATGCGTGCTCAGTACCCCCATTTGTTCCCTTAGTGTGAGTTGTAGCTTACGGGGACGTAAAGTCCTGAGTTGGGGAGAATGTAAAGACTCGAAAATTCCATGGAATTTTTTTTCAAAAATTCATGGTAATTTTACAAGTCTGAAGTTTCTGACAGCACTTGATTCTGAGGCCCGGTGTGCCCGAAATCAATTTCTGAAGTTTTGTTAATCTTAAATTAATGCGCATAAGAAGTTTTCTTGAAAAAGTGGAATAACTCTTAAATGGTTACTCAGATCAGAAAACACAGGGCACCGTTGCATTTAGGATGACAGGTTTACCCTATGCACGACTTAAGTTTAGTCGGCGTGAGCCTCCTGTGAAAAATCCCAAAAATGGAATAACCGTAAATAAAATAATTAAATAAATTATTTTATTTTTCAAATTCTTATAACTCACAAATGGTAGATCAGATTAAAAATTCGAGAAAACTACTGAACTCATTAGGGCATGCTTTATTTAAGTAGATACTAACTTTGTCCAGCGCGGGCCACCAGAAAAATTTAGTTTTTGGACGCAAATAAAATAATTAAGTGACAATTATTTTGTTGTAAAATTCATAACTTCTAAATGGTGATTCGGATTAAAAATCCAAGAGTACTGTTGGGTTCGTTGGGGTTTTTTTCACCTAGGAAGAGCCTAACCTCAAGCGGTGCGTGTCGATAGTGACTGGTGATAATTTTCCGAACATTTTTTTGGGTACGTTCAGTAAATATACATTCAGGATTTTATATCTTTTTAACCGGTGCTCGGAATTGAAATCTGAGGGCACCATTGAACTCGCAGCGTCGGTCATTTCTTAGTGATACCTTCACCGTAGTTGCGTTCTAATGAGAGTAGAAGTTAGTTTTGGGGGGTTTTAATTAAATTGAATAAAAATAAAGTGTTAAATTTATTTTTAGTTGTGGTGGTTAAATCTCCAAGGGGAGGTTAGAGGTGGGGACCACCACACCATAACCTCCCATGAGAGGTTATGGTGGTGGGTCCCACCCGCACATAACCTCATTGAGAGGATATTTATCTGTGGGGACCACCCGGGCTTTAAACCCCTTGGAACCCCTAATTAAGTGGTGAAACTCTCCACCTTCCCCCATCAATTAATTGTGCCAACCCGTGCATTTAATTTATTTAACTCTCTCTTCCATTATTTATTTGGCACCTTTTGAAATCTTTTGAATGTTTCCAACTCTCCAATTAATATGCCAATGCTCGTGTATTAAATTTGGTGGAGCTGGGTTATTAAATTAATCCAATTCAAATTTTGTGCCAACAAAATTAAATGGATTCTCACTCTATTATTATTTTGTTGGCATAACATTTTGTTAGAGCTTTGGGTAGAGCTTTGGAGAACCCTTAGAGAATTCTCCCTCAACGAAGAACACCCCCCTTCCAATGAAGAACAACAAACACCTTTCTTCGATCTTTGACCGAGCCTAAAGAGAAGGAGTCGACCGCGAAGAATGCCAATGACACATCTTCCTCAGTCTCCTACCCTGAATGCCTCCCGACGTCACGAATCGACGCTGCCTTTTTCTCGCGACTTCGTCTATGAATGAAAAACGAGGGAGGGGTTTTGTTCTAGCAGAATATCTTATTCTTTTTCTCTTCTTTGGATTTAAAAATATTTGATGCGTGGTTTTAAAAACAATTGAAGAACATCTCTTTCCATCTTGTTGAGAAAATTGTTATCACTTAATACAAGGAGGATGCAGGCCGACCTAACACGTCCCGACATCCTCCGTCGATTTATTCTCTCTTGTGGTGTTCTACGACAAGGCGTTGAGGTGAGGACGATGAACGCAGCAATGACGACCGTCGTTCTCCCCGCGGCCTCCGTGAATCGCACAGCCCCCTCTGGCGGCCTGCCCGGCACCCCCACGCCCCGCCAGCACGCTGCCTGGCACCCCCGCGCCCCGCCGGCGCGCTGCCCGGCGCCCCCGCGCCCCGCCGGCGTGCTGCACGGCACCGCCGTGCCCCACTGGTGGCCTACCCGACGCCCCTGTGCCCTGCCGACGGCATGCCCGGTGCCCCCACGCCATGCCAGCAGCCTGCTCCGCACCCCGGCACCTTGCCCGGTGCACCCTTGGCATGCCCGGTGCCCATTCGGCCTGCCCGCACCCTGTGTTCCCTGACTGCTGGCCTCCCATCCACCAGCCTCTCGAACCGACCCGCAGAGTCCCCCGCGGTGTTGTTGGCCGAACCGGCCCGATCTCCCGGGCCGAGTTACCGAGCCACCTACATGGCAACTATCGGGCTAAACCGCCCTCGCGGTCCGCTGGGTCGGGCCCAGAGGACAGGGTCAAAACATAGTGGGTGAACCACCCAATTGGCTGGGTTAGACCCAGCGAGTCTGACTGGGTCGACCCAGACCAGGTCGGATCGGACCCCGACCCATTACTGACCCTTTGCTTGCTTCGGCAATATCTTTGGCACCGGATGTCCTTTTGACGTACCATCAGCAGTGACGGTATACTTGTAGCATAACCATCCCTTTGAGTATACCCCACTAGATTTCGGGGAATAGTTGAGTTACGATCAAGTTGGTTCGTACACAAATCCAACCAGGCCCCCGGGAATAAAATACTAATAACTCACAGATCGGGTCTCTGATTTATGCGCTGTCTGTTGCGTTGAAACCCCTATGACATGGAAGTCCTTTGAGATATATCCCCGTGAGACTTCATGACACTTTTAGTATCAACCAGTAGCTCATGGTGCGGATCCTCCTAGAGACGAGTAGATAGAGTGCGGAGACCTAGTAGCTGTAGACCTGACGACTGCTTGACCGATTCGACTCGGCGTGATTCGACTAGCCCAGTGGACAGAGCGCCCAGTTTAGCGGCAGACCCATGGCGGACAGAGTGCCTGATTTGGTAGCAGACCCGCAGTACTCGATAGGAGGAGTACCTCTGTAGGCTATTTGGGGGAGCGCCCGGTTTGGTGGCAGACCCACAGCGGACGGAGCGCTCGGTTTGGCAGCAGACCCGTCGTACTTGATAGGAGTAGTACCTAAGTAGTCCAAGGTTAGTGAGTAGCATCTCGGAGTCACGATAAGGCCACTGTACTTGACAGAGGAGGAGTTCTCTAGCAGTCGTGGTTTCGTTAATGAAAATCCTGGTTTGAGCTGAGTCAATGACCTTTGTGTTTTCCTCATGATTGGGATGGGTTACTTGATAAATTAGGTATATGTATAGGCATATACCTAATTAATGGGTGTCCATTTATTTCATACTTTGTGGTTTATCCTTGTTGGATTTTTTGTGACCTTGAGGGTCGTGGGGTCCCTACTGAGTATTGTTATACTCACCCCTACACAGGCTCTGCCCCCACCTCATTGTGTTGTATGCAGGCGACAGACAGTGCTGACCGAGGCGGAGTGTATGAGGACTAGACGATACCCAGAGGTGGACCTCACGATGAGTCGGTACCCGGAGGATACAGACAGATGTGGAGCACTGAGGAGGCTATATGTACCTACCATTCATGTAGGATCTGTGGTGGATGATCTAGGAGCTGTTAGACACCTTCCAGCTATTTTTTTTTTAGTTGTACCTGTTTTTCTTTTCCTTGTACTTTACAGTTGGGCTTGTATTTCTAGCCCCTTTACTTTTCAGCACTACTTTTGTATACAGTTTCTACCTAGTGTTTTTGCTTCTAGTTGTGTACTCTGTTTGTGTGTGTTACTTTTATAAAGGCAATGCCTTCCCAACTTAGGGATTTATGGATTTGGTGCCAGTCGCCAGCCCCTGGCCTATGGAAGGGGGGCTTGGGGTTGTCACAACACGGGTCCTGAGGACGGGTCATGACAACATAATTATAATTCTATAAATATAATATATCAATTACCTTGTTACCATTCCACCTATTGAAAAATGACAATGCAGCTTGTTCATACTTGTGGACTACCATGTAAAGACCTGGAAATTTCAAGGAAACTTTTTTCTTAAATTCTTTGGAATTTTATGAGTACGTAGTTTCTGACGGCACCTGATTCTGCGGCCCAATGTGCCCAGAATAAGTTTCTGAAGTTTTGTTCGGGTACGTTCAGTAGACATACGAGCGGGGTTTTCTATCTTTTGAACCGGTGCTCGTAATTGAAATCTGAGGACACTGATGAACTCACAGCACTGGTATTTGCCTAAGGGGACCTTTACCATAGTTGCGTTTTATCGGGAGGAGAAGTTAATTTTTGTGGTTTGTTATTAAAATAAATAAAAATATGAATTAGATATTTTTATTTGTTGGGTGGTTAAAATCTCCAAAGGGAGTTTGGTAGTGGGGCCCACCCCCACATGATCTCTCATAAGAGGATAATGTGTGGTGGGGCCCACACGAGTCCCTAACTCTTCACCTCCCCTTAAACTCCCATTAAACTCCTCATTAACACTCCTTAATTAATTTGACACCTCCCCTCTTTAATTGGGACTCACCACCTCCTCTAAGTTTTGAATTTGAACCAATCCTAAGAATTAATTAAATGAGTCACCTCATTTAATTAAACACAACCATGTGTAATTGTGCGAAAGGATTAATAGAGATCACCTCTATTTCCATTAGTGTTGGCATAATCCTTTGGAAAGGTTGAAGAGATGAGAGCTTCATCCTTCCAACGAAGAACCGCCGAAGAACGACGTCCTCTCTTGACGAAGAACGGCGACACCCACGAAGAACGCCCTTCTTTATTCTTCTTCCTCCGCATCAAGGGAGAAGACACCACCCACAGGTTTTGTCACCAATGACAACGATTCTTCCTCCGACGTTGACGGGACGACACCGTTTTCCGCGACGCCCGACCTCTGCGATGCTTGTATTTCGCGACTCGTCGTCGTGCAACGCTCTTGAAATCAAGGTAGGGGTAAATATGGATTATTTATTTATTCATACGTGTGTATTATACCCATGAACCTTGGAAAATAATTTTAGTTGATGACGATCAGGTTGTTATCATCTAACGTAGAGGGTGCGGGCTGAACAAACATGGCCCGACGTCCCTCCACTGAACCTTGTTTATGTCGGTGACGGAGGCGGAGCTGGAAGGGCATGGTGCCATCGCACCGCACCGGAGGAATGAGGCCACGGCCATGAGGCGGCAGCAACCGAAGGCCACGGGCAAGCCGGGCCGCGGCGGTGGAGGACCGGCGTCGTCGCCCCGGCTGCGAGGGGGAAACTGCGACCCGCAAGCGCGGGCCGCTCGGCCGAGGAAGAACCGGCCGGCTAAAGTCGGCCGGGCTGGAGGAACTGCGGTTCCTCTTGGCGTCACGTTGTGGAAGACCGCGGCCCGTGCTCCGCGGGCTGCTTTAGCGGGCGTGCCGGCAGGCCGCCTTCCAGCCATGTGGAAGAAACCACGGTGCCTAAGGGTGCCACGTGCGGAGGATCCACGGCATGCACAGTGGGCTGATCGCGCCGTAGAAGACCGGCCGGCTTCGGTCGTCAATACAGGAGAGGTGACCCCTCTCGGCGTCACTCTTTCAAGGAACCGGGGGGTCATACCCCCCCCCCCCACCGGTTGGCCAGCTAGCCGAGCCGCAGCGAGCCGCGGGCCGAGCCGGGCAGCCTGTCGGGCTGCCCTCATGTGGGCCAAGCCACAGTGCCTTGTCGGGCCATGGTCCACCGGGTCGGGCCGACCCCATGCTGGGTCAGACCTTCCAAACTGGGCCAGGCCGACCCGCCAGCCCACTGGGCTTGACGCGCTGGGCCCGTATTCACTTAATTGTGAATAACATCCAGGTCGCGCATCTGATCGATGCGTCGTCTACGGCACTGGAACCCTCTCAATGAGAAGATCATTTTGAGATACTCTAAGTGAATTTTGGATGACTTTGGAAAATGGTCGGGTTGGAATGAGCGTAAATACAACAGGGTCCCTGGAATGGAAAAGCCAATAACTCTCAGATCGGGCGTCCGATTGACGCGCCGTCTGTCACGTTGAGTTCCTTATGACAAGGTGAAACTTCAGGATACATCAACTCAGTACTTTGTGATAGTTGATGTATCAACCCCTTGGATTGAGGAGCATACCCTCCCGAAATTGAGCATGTTGTGTGCGGGAACCCTAGAGCGGGCTGCGACTGCGATGTCTACCATACATGAGTCCTCCATGTGTTCGATGATGACGAATACCGTACTGGAATCCTCTGTGGGTTCAATGGTGATGACTACTGTTCTTGTATCCTATGTGGGTCTGACGGTTTCGACCTCTGTACTTGTATCTTGTGTGGTTCCGATAGAGTAGCTGGTCCTGTATCCTGTGTGGGTCTGATAGCAGTGACTACTGTTCTTGTATCCTATGTGGGTCCGATAGTATTGACCTCTGTAATTGTATCCTGTGTGGGTCTGACAGAGTAGCTGGTATTGTATTCTGTGTGGGTCTGACAGCTTAGATGAATCAGTGACTATATCTGATCGACTTTATCGCTATACGAAAGATGTAAACCTGTGTAAGATGAGTCTTGACTTTCAATCATTATCATCGATGTGATTGACTTACTTTCCAGTGTGGACTAGGTTGTACTTGGCTCGAGAGTTGGAGTCGAACTGATAATGATAACTTAGTTATATGTGTGGGCACATACCTAAGTAGTGTTGGTTGATACTTCGTGATTGTATATTTCCCTTTGTGGTTTATCCTTCGTGGATTCTGAGAGACCTTTGGGGGTCTTGGGATCCCAACTGATTATCGTTACACTCACCCCTGCACGGGCTATGCCCGTACCTCGTTGTGTTGGATGCAGATGACGGACAACGTTGATGGTGGCCGAGAGAGAGCCAGGACCGGACGGTACTTGGAGGAGGACCACTCAGAGGGACGATACACAGAGTGGACCAATAGACATGGAGTGCTGAGGTGGACATCTGTACCTACCCTTCAGGTAGGATACCCGACGGACATTCTAGGTGCAACCCCTTTTCCCTTTTAGCTATTGTTCCTTTTTCACTTGTACTTGCTTTCCGTTGTACCTTTACTTTACTATTGGGATTTTATTTCCAGCCCCATTTACTTTCCAGCACACTCTTTTGTTTTCAGTTTTACTTAGTGTTTACTTCATGTTGCATACTCTGTTGTGGTTGTTTACTTTTATAAAGGCAATGCCTTCCCAACTGAGGGATTTATGCCTTTGGTGCTAGTCGCCAGCCTCGGGCCTATGGAAGGCAGGCTTGGGGTAGTCACGGCACGAGCCCCGAGGACGGGTCGTGAAAAATTGGTATCATAGGAGTTGGTTCTACAGTATAACTCAGGACTTTGGTCATTCTTTTATGTGAAGAAATAGTTTTAAGAGTATTGAGTGTGGTTTTCAGTCTAGGGAGTCCAGTGTTGGTGCAGCGGATGACGTATCCATACACCAGGACCATGAACTCCGATTTCCGACTCAGTGCACGGAAACACTGATTACGTGTGTGTTTCAAGATTTTACATTGTGGTCTCTTTGAGTCAGCTCACCAGGTATAACTTTTTGACCATGGAGAACCTGTTCCTTATCAGGATGCCGCTACGAAGATAGCCAGCTAGGGTTCCCGAGAGAGAGGACACGATGATGGCTCACTGAGCGACGAGGCTCCAGTGCAGGGCCCTCTTTCTATGTTGGAACCTTCGGTTGGTGTACCAGAAGCACCACCACCCGTTGGGAAGCAGATTCCACCAGCTGTACTAGCAGGCGGTGCATGCCGATAGAGCGCATTACACAAGTTCCAGCAGTAGATGCCTCTGAGGTTATGAGGCGAGATAGATTTCTGGGTAGTAGAGGACTGGTTAGAGGTGATTTCTAGAGTTTTCAGCCTAGTTGAGACACCATTAGAATAGATGGTGGACTTAGCTACTAGTGTTTTCCAGTGAGTGACCATGAGGTTGGTCTGCATAGTGATGAAGCATCGGTACGTGGACCGTTGCCTGATTTGTACCTTCAGGTGGTGTGTCAGCTATATCATCTCCTGTTGGTCAGCGGTTACAACCGGCAGTACCGATAATATGACACATGTAGGCTGAGTGCCTTACATGTGTTTTAGCATCAGATACCCCTCAGGTTCCGAGGTGAGCCCGACTCACAGGCAGTTGTGGTCTGGCTTGAGGAGGTGGCTGAGAGTTTTCTTGAGCTTATACAGCTTCAACAGGACGACATGCCGGTAGTTGAGTATTCATCGAGGCATACTGACCATTCCTGGTACTCATTGAATATGATGTGAATAGTGCTTCAGTGCTCAGACTTCTGAGTGAGGTGTGTTTAAGGACATCTGAGCCAGTACTTTTTCCTCTATTCACTCTTACTTATGTTATGGTGCTATAGAGAACCTTTGTGGTTGAATGTTCTTTGGTCGAGCAGATATATCCAGTGTATGTTAGTAGTGCGAAGCTGCGAACTAGCTCTAGTCTCAGAGACTTGGGCGTACGAGATGTTTTAGGAAGAGGAAGTGTTAAGGACAGATGAATCTGCAGGGCAGCAGACGTGGAAGCAGAGCTAGGAGAGAAGCATGAGGTGTTGAACTTTTCGACATGTTACAACAACCCACCTTTGTAGCCCCCGCTAGGCTCGGGGATCTAGAGGGAAGGGGAAGATAGTTGCTGCATGCGGTCAAGGAGTGTGACCCCAAGGGATCTAGGAATGATTCAAGGTACGGTCTATGTCTACTACTAGCTTCTGTATCAATAGACATAGGTACCAATCATTCCATCCTTCCACAAATCTTATCCCAAACCTAGAGTTTCTGGTTAAGACCATTGACTTGACCCTCACGTCTAGAGATACCTTTGGGAGGAGACTCGATAATCACACTTACGTCGATGGTGTGATATGACTCTTGAGGTGAGAGTTTCAGTTGGAACCTCTTGGTGGCAGGATCGAGGCCTTACGACATTATTATGGGTATGGACTGGGAAACCACAGTTCATACATAGATTGACTGTATTAGACAGAAAGTTTGCGGTTTATCTACAACGTTGGGATATGGTTTTCCTTGGTCGGTGAAAAGGAAAACCCAGGCAGCATAGGATAAAATCATGCATAAGAGAGTGCAGTCAATCACTCATGATATGGCCAGACTTACCTTTGTGCTAGACTTCTCTAGAGTTGCAGCACTACTTTCAGCATTGACAAAGAAGGGGAAACCCTTCATTTTTTCAGATAGATGCCAGTAGAGATTTCAGGAGCTGTGGCAGTGGTTGACCAGTTCAGCCTTCTTGAGGCTACCAGAGGAGGGTGTTGGGTATGTAGTTTACTGCGACGCATTTGGTACTAGACTCGTGTGTGTCCTAATTCATAATCAGACAATGATCGTGTATGGTTCACAATAATTGAGACAGCACGGGCATAACTAAGATACCCATGACATGGAGTTAGAAGCAGTGGTCTTCGCCTTGAATATGTGGTGGAACTATTTGATGGGCGAGCGTTTTACAGTCTACTCTGACCACCAGCGTCTCAGGTACATATTCTCGCAGAAGGACCTGAACCTAAGATAGCGGAAATGGCTCGAGTTCCTCCAGAACTATGACTTCGAGATAATCTATACTCCTGGGAAGGGGAACTTAGCAGCAGATTCCCTGAGCAAGAGATCGGGCATTCAGCTACTAGGGGAGGTGACAGAGAAGCTAGATGCGTTGCAGATATCCTTTGTGGATAGAGATGGAGCAGCCTTTCTACAATCTCTCACAGTCACTCCTCCACATCTACAGTGAGTTAGGGAGGCACATCATGGAGATGGTGACTGTGAGATGCGTCGTGCTCAGATATCCTTAGGGCAGGCACCTGATGGGTTTTCTGAATGTGGGGAGCATGTCATCCTCTTTAGAGGATGTACCATGGTACCAGTTTCACTACAGGAGGAAGTGATGAGGGAGTTTCACACTTCCCCTCTAGTGGTACATCCAGGAGTGGTGAAGATGTATCAGGACCTCATATGACAGCACTGGTGGCCGGGTATGATGATGGCAGTAGCAGAGTCTGTCTCGCAGTGCCTCATGTGTCAGTAGGTGAAGGCGGAGCACCAGGTACCAGCATGCTTGGTACACCCCTTAGAGGTCCCAGAGTGGAAGTGGGGTAGGATATCCATGGATTTCATGATGGGACTTCCACGTACATCCATAGGACACGACTCTATCTGGGTGATCGTCGACCAACTCACCAAGTCGGATCACTTCCTACCGATTAGAGAGCAGGGCTCAGTAGAGAGCATGGGATGCCTCTACATACAGTAAATCATACGGATTCATGGTGTTCCATCAATGATCTTATCTGATCGGGATGCATGATTTACTTTCCGGATTTGGAAGGGGTTTCATGAGGCATTTGGGACGCAACTACGTCTGATCACCGCCTTCCATCCTCATACAGATGGCCATACTAAGAGGACTATTCAGACTCTCGAGGACATGCTTTGTGCATCTATCCATGACTTTGGTTGTAGCTGGGAGGATCACTTGCCCCTGGTGGAGTTTGCGTACAACAACAGCTACCACTCCACCATCAGAATGGCACCTTACGAGGCATTGTACGGCCGACCTTGCAGATCACCTCTATGCTAGACTGACCCAGGGGAGTCAGCACTTATAGGACCAGAGATGGTTCAGGCTATGACAGAGAAGGTACAGATCATCGAGGATCAGATGAAGACTGTACAGAGCAGACAGAAGTCCTATGCTGATAGGAGACGGAGACCACTGGAGTTTGAGGATGGCGACCACGTCTTCTTACGGGTCTCACTAAAATGAGATCTATGGAGATTTGGCTGAGGTGGCCACTTTTCTCCATGATTCATCATACTATTCCAGGTCCTCAATAGGGTAGGCATGGTGGCTTACCGCCTAGCCCTTCCACCTCAGTTGCACCGGGTGCATGATGTCTTCCACGTATCTCAATCTAGGAGATACGTGCATGACCCGTCCCACATCATCGACCACAGGGAGATGGATATCTATGATGGGGAGAAATTCACATAGATCCCAGTAGAGATCGAGGATCGACAGGATCTGGTCCTATGTAGATGGTCGATTTCTCTGAAGTGCATTCCTTGGTAGCACGGGAACCTCCTGTAGAGTACATGGGAGCAGGAGGCTCAGATGCATGCTCAGTACCCTCTTTATTTTCCTAGTGTGTGTTGTAGCTTTTTGGGGACGCAAGTCCCTAAGGTGGGGGTAATGTAAAGACCTGGAAATTTCAATGAAAAATTATTCTTAAATTCTTTGTAATTTTACAAGTACGCAGTTTCTGACGGCACCTGATTCCGAGGCCCGGTGTGCCCGGAATAAGTTTCTAAAGTTTTGTTCGGGTACGTTTAGTAGAAATACGAGCGGGTTTTCCTATATTTTGAACTATTTCTCAAAATTGAAATCTGAGGACACCAATGAACTCGCAGCGCCGATATTTTCCAAAGGGGACCTTTACCATAGTTGTGTTTTATCGGGAGTAGAAGTTAATTTTTGGGGTTTTTTATTAAAATAAATAAAAATATGAATTAGATATTTTTATTTGTTGGGTGGTTATAATCTCCAATGGGAGGTTGGTAGTGGGGCCCACCCACACATGACCTCTCATGAGAGGATAATGTATGGTGGGGCCCACACGATCCCCTAACTCTTTACCTCCCCTTAAACTCCCATTAACACTCGTTAATTAATTTGACACCTCCCCTCTTTAATTGGACCTCACCACCTCCTCTAACTTTTGAATTTGAACCATTCCTAAGAATTAATTAAATGAGTCACCTCATTTAATTAAACACAACCATGTGTTGTTGCGATAAAGGATTAATAGTGATCACCTCTATTTCCTTTAGGGTTGGTATAATCCTTTGGAAGGTTGGGGAGAGGAGAGCTTCATCCTCCCAATGAAGAACCGCCGAAGAACGACGTCCTCTCGAAGAAGAAGAACGACGACGCCCACAAAGAATTCCCTTCTTCATTCTTCCTCCTCCGCGTCAAGGGAGAAGACACTGCCCACGGGAAACGTCGCCAACGGAAACGAATCTTCCTTCGACATTGACACGACGAAACCTTTTTCGGTGACGCCTGACCTCCGCGATGCTCTTCATCCGCGACTCTTCGATGTGAAATTCTCTTGAAATCGAGGTCGGGGGAAATATGGATTATTTATTTATTCATACGTGTGTATTATACCGACGCACCTTGGCAAATGATTTTAGTTGATGAAGACTAAGTTGTTATCATCAAACGCAGAGGGTTCGGGCCAAAAAAACATGGCCCGACGTCCCTCCATTGAACCATATTTATGTTGGTGATGGAGGCGGAGCCGGAAGGGCACGGTGTCATTGCACCGCACTGGAGGAAAGAGGCCATGGCCATGAGGCGGCGGCAACCAAAGGCTACGGCCAAGCTGGGTCGCGGTGGTGGAGGACTGATGCTGTCGCGCTGGCTGCGAGGGGGAAACCTTGGCCCATAAGCGCGGGTCGCTCAGCCGAAGAAGAACTAGATAGATAAAGTCGGTCGGGCTACAGGAACCATGGAGCCTCTTGGCATCGCGCTGAGGAAGACTGCGGCCCGCGCTCCGCGGGCCGCTTCGGCGGGCGAACTGGCTGGCAGCCTGCTGGCCGGGTGGAAGAAATTGCGGCGCTTAAGGGCACCCCGGCGGAGGATCCATTGCCCATATAGTGGGCCACTCATGCCAGAGAAGGCCAGATGCACAGGAGAGGTCGCACCTCTTGGTGCCGTTGTTACAAGGAACCGGGGTACCGCACCCCCCATAACACTCTGCCAGTTGGCCGAGCCGTGGCTGGCCGCGGGCCGGGCCGCCTATCGTGCGGGCCAGGCTGCCCTCATGCGGGCCAAGCCACAGCGCCTTGTCGGGCCGCACTCCACTGGGTCGGACCTGCGAAATTGGGTTGGGCCGACCCGCTAGCCCACTGGGCTTGACGGGCTGGGCCCGTATTCACTTAATTGTGAATAACTTCCAGACCGCGCGTCCGATCGAAGCGCCGTCTACGACACTATATCCCTCTCAATGAAATGGGCCTTTTGGGAAAATATAAGTGAGTTTTGGACAACTTTGGAAAATGGATGTGTTGGAATGAGCATAAATACAACCGGGTCCCTAGAATGGAAAAACCAATAACTCTCAGACCAGGCGTCCGATTGACGCGTCGTCTGTTGAATTGAGTTCCTTATGACTAGACAAAACTTCAGGATACATAAAATCAGGACTTTGTGATAGTTTATGTATCAAACCCTTGGCTCGAGGAGAAAACCCTCCTGAAGTCGAGTCTGTTATGTGCAGGAACCCTAGAGCTGGCTGCAACTATGATGTCTACCGTACATGAATCCTCCGTGGGTTTGATGATGATGACTACCATACTGGAATCATCCGTGGGTTTGATGGTGATGACTACTATTCTCGTATCCTGTGTGGGTCTGACAAATTTGACCTCTGTACTTGTATCCTGTGTGGGTCCGATAAGGTAGCTGGTCTTCTATCCTGTGTGGGTCTGATAGCAATGACCACTGTTCTTGTATCCTGTGTGGGTCCGACAGTATTGACCTATGTACTTGTATACTATGTGGGTCTGACAGAGTAGCTGGTCTTGTATTCTATGTGGGTCCGACAGCTTAGATGATCTTGTATCATGTGTGGGTTTGATAGCTTAGATGAATCAGTGACTACATCTGATCATCTCTATCGCTATATGAAAGATGTATACCTATGTGAACTGAGTCTTAAATTTCAATCATTATCATCGATGTGATTGAATTACTTTCTTGTGTGGACTAGGTTGTCCTAAGGCTTGAGAGTTGGAGCTGAAATGATAATGATAACTTAGGTATATGTGTGGGCATATACCTAAGTAGGGTTGGTTGATAATTTGTGATTGTATCTTTCCATTTGTGGTTTATCCTTTGTGGATTCTGGGAGACCTTAGGGGGTCTTAGGGTCACTACTGAGTATCGTTATACTCACCCCTGCACGGGCTATGCCCACACCTCGTTGTGTTGGATGTAGATGATGGACAGCGTTGACGGTGTCCGAGAGCGAGTTAGGATCGGATGGTACCCAGAGGAGGACCACTCGGTGGGACGATACATAAAGCGGACCGATAGATGTGCTGAGGTGGACATCTTTACCTACCCTTTAGGTACAATACCTAGCAGACATTCCAGGAGCTTCCCCTTTCCCTTTTATCATTTGTTCCTTTTTTAGTTGTACTTTCTTTCCATTGTACCTGTACTTTACTGTTGGGCTTGTATTTCCAGCCCCATTTACTTTCCAGCACACTCTTTTGTTTTCAGTTTTACTTAGTGTTTACTTCCTATTGCATACTCGGTTGTGGTTATTTACTTTTATAAATGCAATGTCTTCCCAGCTTAGGGATTTACTCCTTTGGTGCTAGTCACCAGCCACTGGCCTATGGATGGCGGGATTGGGGTTGTCACAGCACGGGCCTCGAGGACGGGTCATGAAATACCACCCCCATGAATCAATGTGATTCATTTTTCACATCCACCTTTAAAGGGTGATCCTAATTATGTATTTAATGAGTATATATGTTATTAATATCATGATTAAAATTATTTATTTGATAAGAACATGATAAATATGTAAGTATTGAAATATATGAACCAAAATTCACATGAAAAATGAAATAGTTAACAGTCAAAGATGAAAATTTTCATAAATAATTATTAATAAATGGATGCTTAAATATTACAAGTTTAACACACTATAAATTCAAAGGGTTAAAAAACTGAATGTTACTACCCATTTCAATAAGGATCACCTTTATTTATGGTATCCTGCCTAATTAGAACTCCATAATTAAGTGACATTTCCCTAGAGTAGTGTTAGGATGGGTGAACTACGAAGAAATTCCCATGGTGTGTATGAGTGAGGGAAAAACACAATAGAAGAACATGTGTTGTCCTATGGAGATTGTAATTAGTTCTATGATCTATTTAGTTATGTGGTTGGGCCCCAATTAGGGGGAAAAAACGTGTCTATAGGGAAGCTATTGAGCCTGGCCGGTCTGGACCCAATGACCATGTTATAAAAGGATGCATATCTTGATTGTGGATCCTAGTTTTTACAAGGTTATAAAAGGAGGTAACCATCTAGAATTGATGTGGTGCTTCCTGGGTTGAAATATAGGGTCCATAGTGAGGGTGTTATGCACAAAAGTTTTATAGAATGAAACACCCCATAAAGTTCATTGGTTAAATGAATAAATGTTAATACTCATGTCAATAAGCTGTATCTTTATTTTTTGGTGCCCACCTAATTAGAAAATCATATTTAAGAGATCTTGGATAGAGTAGTGTTAGGATTGGTTCCCTCTTGGGAAGTTTCACAGGGTGTGTGTGAGTGAGTAAAAAATAGAATATAATACTATGTGTTGTTCTATTGGGATAGTCATTTGTCTAATGACATGTTTGGTCATGTGGGTAGGACCAAAGGAGGATACAACACATCATTGTGGAAAACCTAGGGTGTTTAGTGGTCTAGGACCCCACAACCATAATAAGGTGGGGTGCTTGTGCTATCATCAGGGCCCAGTTGTTACAATAATAAGATCATATATGATATTATAATTATTTATATTATTTTTTTATGGATGTATAATAAATTTAAATTTATTATATGGGTGGTTAAATTCACTCAAAGAGCATGTTGGATCTAAGGTAAGGGTTTATTTCAAAATTTTATCCTTATATAGGATTGATTTTAAATAAACTCACATTGGCATAATTATTTGATCATTCTATATTAAGACCCATATATTTTTCATCTCCATTATTTATTTCTATAAATTAAAAGTTTTCCTTTCATTTCCCTTTCTTTATATACTCAAAATTCCAAAAGAATGATTTTAAGGAAAATTAACTTTGTTTTTATATTCAGTCAAGAATATTTTTATTCGATGTCTATATATTCTATAAAATTTTTGAATAATGTTTTTAATATTATCTAATTATTTATTAAATTAATTTATATCCATGTTTGATTTTTTTCCAAAAGTTTTAAGAGGAATCTTCTTGTACTTTTCTGAATGATGATTTTTTTTTGAATTTGTGAAGGGAATAATTGTTCTAACATACACTACATGAATGGATTTCCCTTACATCATATATACAATTTTCTTTGAAGATTAATTTACATGTTTACAAGGTTCTTTCCAATTAAAATGTTTTACTAATATTTTGGAAATTTTTTAATTTTAAATAAGTGATTTCAAAATGAAAAGGAAATTTTCACCAAGAAATAACCCATTGATATTTTAAAATTATTTTCATCTAAGTCAACATCCTTCGATGAATATTATGATTTTATGAGGATACACTATAATGATACCATCTGCTATATTTCCTCAGATTGATTATGACTATTTTTACTAGGTAAATTATTGACATTATGTATGCTAGTTCTTCTAATACAGATAGTTATTGATTATTAAAGCATGTTGAATATGATGTATTGTTTATTCATATGATGAATGCATTATATTATTAATTTATGGGTGGGGAATATAATTATATATCCTCTTGATGAATTAGTAGGACTGTGAGATAAACTAGGGTGGGTATTTGGCATATGTATTTCTCATTTATGTATGATGTCTGGACATGAGGCCTCAATAGTAAGTTAAAGATGATCGTCATTATTAATTCCATCATTATGGAATCAGTTATTGATGTCCATTTGATTATTTTAATATTTATGATAAATGTGGATAAGTTTCAAGATAATGTGATTAGTCATATGAAATTATTTGATCATCATTTAATCATGACATATTATTCATGCCTTACTTATTCTATGATAGCCTCCAAGTATACATTCCCTTACTAATCATCTGAGCTCACCCTTTTACCTTGTTTCTTTCCCAAGGAAGCTAATAATTGTATTATGACTTATATAAAAGGATATTTTATAGATAATAATAATATTATAAAATAAAATACTATGTTGTATTTTATGTTTTCAAATGTAATGTGAGATTCAAACATGTATATAATTTTTCAAGACAACTAAACTAATTGATATTTCATGATATGATCGCTTGTATTTAGTGTTAGTATAATTAATTGACCCCGTAAATCTAGGATACTAGGGTAAGGGTCATTATATTTGGTATCAAATAAATTTTAGCATAAACCTTGGGAACAATATTTTAGAAAACATAGATTAAAGGACATAATATTATGAAAGATTATAGGGATAAGCCCATGTATAGTATAATATCATGAAGTTTTAGTAAGGTATATAATGTGTGGTTTCTTAGAAAATATATCCATGTATGGATATTATAAATTGGATGCGACTATGACATATATGCAACTAGGGGTAAAAACATAGAAATTATAAGATTGTGTATTAACTCGATCGTCACTCGTGCATAATGAGTTGGTCTAATACTACACAACTAGCTAGGCACTCCCATGGGATATGATTTTGTTGATCCCCACACCCTTTACAAACCACTATGAAATATTTGAAAAAATTTCAATGATATGAATATATTCCCAATTATATTAATCCTTTGATTTTGAGATTATCGATGCAAAAAATTTCAATTTATGTTAAGTGATTCACCATATTTAGATTTATAAATTTTGAATTAAAAGTTATAATGTTATTATATAATCCATTGTATGCCACTATTTAGAAATTTCCCCTAGTGAAAATAATGGAAACCATGTCATTGCATGTAATCAATGTAGGGATTTTCCTCTTGGGCAAGGAAATAAAGTAGGAGGTGGAGATGGAGTTGGATTTAAACAAATTATATATATATTGGGTAGCTAACATAGATTATGACAAATAACCTTGCCCATATGGAGCATCCTGTTGATCCTCAATGTGGTGTAATAATGTTAGACCATTTAATTTGATAACAACCTACATCATTCAATTGAACCACAAATCTAATAGTATCTTAGCAATGGATAAGTTCCTTAGAAAATATTTTTCTCACTTTGGGAATTAATTAAAGAGAGAAGGTTTTGTAATATTTTATCATTTCATGGGAGATATAGATAATTGGTGGTTATTGATTCAAAATAATAAGGATACGGAGAAGATAACCAACATAGAGTGGAAGGATATTAAGGGAATTTTATTTAAAAAATATTTTGATCTTAAGAAATGAATAATATGGATATAAAATTATTGAGTCTAAGACAAAACGAAAAGGAAATGTTTCTAAGTATGAAGATAACTTTACAAGGTTATCAAGGATTGTTTCATACTATGTATATAATTCAAAGTCTAATATTGAACATTTATTTTATTGTATAAATCCAATACTTCAATGGGAAATATTCTACAAAACATTCTCATCATATGTGGTAATAGTATCATATGCTATCAACACTAAGAAATAATTATCCAAGTATTATGACTATGAAGGAAATAAGGATAATAAGGGGATGTTTGAGCACCACCTAAAGTAAAAAATCTATAAGGGGAGAAGAGGAGGGGGATTTTCAATAGGTGCTACTTGTATAAACAAACAACCTAGATAATTATTTATGGGAATAGGGGTTTTCTTCAAGTGGGTAGAGAAAGGTTATCATGATCATTAATTTAATATTAAAGGATAGTCCATCAAAGTGAATAATTTTAACTATAAGTAGATGGGGAATTATTCAAACCAATTCCCCAAACATCAAGGGAACCTACCGCAGAAGAGGTTAAGGGGAGAAGACCAAGCTTATGAAATTACTAAATCTGAAGTTTAATTTCTTATCAATATGGTGGTAGGTACTTTGGTCATAACTTTAAAGTGAGCTAATACTTTATTCGATCTTGGATCCTTCTGCTCTTTTATATCTTCTGTGTTTTCCAACCAAAAATTAATATATTTATAGCAAGTAATAATTGATTTATCAATTAAGATTCCTAGAGGAATTATTATTGCAATAAATATATTTTAGTAAATAACCATTATGATACATGGAAATACCTTATTTTTAAATTTTATTATTATAAATATGGTAGAATTTTATATAATCCTTGGTATGTATTTTATTTCAAATTACAATGCAAAAAAAATCCAAGAGAAGGAGATCACGTTTTGTGAGGAAGATATAGAATTCATTTTCTTCATAATAGAGACTACATCATCTAAATCATGCCTAGATCCACCACCAATAGATTTCCTTAATGAAATTCTAGGAGAATAAGAGCAGTTACAACCTGTGGATGGGAAAGCTTACCCAAGGATAGAATAAATTATTATTTTTAAAGAATAAATTAATGTGTTTCAGAAAAAAATACTCAGATAACCATCTGAGTGCGAAGTTGATTTTATTTCAAAATTCATCCCAAATATGAAACCTATAGGTAAGTCTCCCTATAGAATGGCTATGGTGGAGTTAGTAGAGTTAAAAAAAATTCTTGTGTTGTGTTATAAGGGATTCAAATTCACAAGTGTTTCAACGTGGGTATATCCTATTATGTATTTGAAAAATAAGTATAGGAATATGAGTATGTGTGTTAATTCTAGTGAAATATATGTCATGTCCATGAAGAAAAAGTATCAAATTCCCTTTATTGGTGAATTTTTTGGTTGACTTCAAGTAGCTCAATATTTTCCAAAGAATAATATTTATTTTTGGTATCATAAATTGTGAGTAACAAAAGATGATATTCTAAAGAGATCATTTCAAAAGAGGTGTAGATATTATGAGTTTATTGTAATGGCATATGGTTTTAATAACATGCCCTTTGTTTTTATGCATCTGATGAATAGAGTGTTTAAGGAATAAATTGATAAATTCATTTTCGTATTTATTGATGATATCTTGGTATAAGCTAAAAGTTATGAATATCATAATAGTCCTTTATGAATCAATCTTGAGACACATAGAGAAAAGGAATTATATGAGAAATTTAGCAAGTATAAATTTTGGCTTTAGGAATTTCCTTTTCTTTTCTATATTGACTATAAGAATGGAATGTTAGTTGATCATTTTAAGACAAAGGTAGTCAAATAATGTCCTACATTGATAAAAAACCAAGGTATAGGGTTTCCTTGGATTAGTAAGTTGATATCAGGGATTTTTTAAAAAAATCCTTGTTAAGAAACCTATTAACCAATGTGAAACATAAAGGGGTTACGTTCTTATAGAGAGACGAATGTAAATAATTTTTTGAAGAGTTAAAGAGTAGGCTCATCGATGTTTTAGTGTTGAAATTACCATTAGGATAGGATGTATCTATGATATATAGTGACACATCAAATAAATTATTAGGATGTGTCACTATATAGAATAATAAATTTATTGCCTATGCAACAAGGTGTTTAAATATACATGAGATGAATTGTTCTTCCCAGGACCATGATTTGGAATCCATAATTGTTTCTATGAATATATAGAGGCATTTACCTATGGTGAAATTTTATGAGATATATATAGATCAAAAGATCTTGAAATAAATATTTTAAAAGAAATAGCTCAACATGAGGAAAATTTGATGTGTAAAGATACTCAAGGATTATGATTTCTTGATACAGTATCATACAGGGAAGGAAAATACAATAATTTATGTGTTGATTAAGAAAGATTGTAAAATTATAACTAGCATGAGGATTAACAAGGATCCTACATTTAGGGTCATAGTAAATTTGGATATAGTAATTATGAGTGAAGTGGAAACATCCCCCCTTTTCCAATTGATTTTCAAACTATCCTTATTGGAAAAGATCAAAATATCCATGCTCGATGAAAACAAATTACAAAAGAATGTTAAAGTTGTTAATAATGGGAAACTGGTGGGTTTTTTTACAAAGATAGTGTACTAAAATATGTAAATAGGTTGTACGTTTTATCCATACCTAGCAGAAGATAAAATTATTTTATGAATCTCATAGATAGAATTTATCTATACACCCTGTTAAGACCAAAATATAATGGTATTTTAAAGAAAATTTATTGTGGGATAATATGAAATAGAAAATGTTATACAATGAATTGATATTATTGTTTGGTTAATAGGTAAAGGATAAAACAAAACATCTTAAAGGATTCATGAAAACTCTGTCTATTCCTGGGTGGAAATTGAATGTTGTTACTATGGACGTTTGACTATATTTCCAAATAATCCTTGACAAAATTATTCCATTGGGGTTATTTTTGATAATTTTACCAATTCCACATATTTCCTCACTATATGTAAAGATAAATCTCTTTAGTTCCTTTCCCATATCTATATGAACGATGTTGTGAGACCTCATGGTATACATCTTTTGATTATATCTGATCAAGATCGGCAGTTTACATTGAAATTTTGGATGAGTGTTTAAAATTATCTTAACACCAGGCTATATTTGAGAACCTCCTATCACCCTAAGACTGATGGATAGTTTGAAAGAAGTATTAAAACTTTAGAAGACATGTTGAGTTTGCGATCACTTGACTTTCAAATTATGTAGGATCAATATTAACATTTGGTTTAATTTTCATATAATAATAGCTTCCATTCCAACATTCAAATGGAACCATTTAAATAATTGAACAAGACACTACTAGAAACTGGACCTATACTAGTAGTCCAATAACAATAGTTTGAAAAACTGTCAGTATAGGTAACATAAAATGAACCTATACCAATGGTTTGGAAATCCTATTGGTATAGGTGATGGATATACCAAGGGTTTTGAAAAGTAATTGGAATAGTTTCTTTATAAAAAACCAATATGAACTTTTTGTCTAAACTGTTGGTATAGGTTCTAAAAATTTGGGTTCTTATACCAACGATTCTAAAAACTGTTGGTATAGGTACTCGGATTTTTAATTAATTAATTTTTCAAATATAATAAAATAATTCAATATATAAATTATTTATATATATATATATATATATATATTGAGGAGTTCTTTGGTTTAAATCTCAGAAGCAACTTTTATTTTACATTACCTATCCCAATGGTTTGGAAACTATTGGTATAGTTCTATACTAATTGTTCAAACCATTCATATACACCTATCCTAATGGTTTCCAAACTATTGGCATAGACCTATACAAATTATTTTCCCAAAACTGTTGGAATATGTTGATATCAATGGAAAATCAACCAACGACCCTCTAAACCAAAGGTATAGGCTATACCGACGATTTAGGAACCTATAGCAATGGTTACAAACTGTTGGTAAAGGCTATTTTTTCAATAGTGAGAAGAGATGTGGTACTCCAACTTTTTGGGATTAATTTGGTGAAAGGAATATTATAATCCTAGGACTCATTGAGAAGACAATTGAAAAAGTGAATTCCATTCAGAATCATATTAGTAGGACTCATAGTAGACAGAAGATATATGATAATAACCAAAGGAAAGATTTATAATTTCAAGAGGGGGTTGTGTTATCTTGAAATTATCCCCATGTAATTCTGTTATAAGTATTTTAAATAAAGTTAAACTAAGTCTAAGGTACATCAGACCTTTTAAAATTCTAGAAAAATTTGGAGTTTTGGATTTCTAGGTAGAAATGCCATGGAGCCTCTCTAAAGTTAATTATTTTTTCTATATCTCTTTGTTGAGCAAGTACATTCCAAAACCAATTCATTTTCTCACCAATAAGAAAATTTAAGTAGAACCTTATTTTTCTAAATATGAATAGCCTATCCATATTATTGATACTAGAGAACAAGTGTTGAGGAATCAGATGACTCAAATGGTAAGTGTACTTTGGAGAAATCATAAGATAGAAGAGATAAATTGGAAGCTTTTAAAAGTTATAATGAAGAAATACTAACATATTTGAATGAGGATGCATTATAAAAATTTCAAGGGTGATATTTTTGAAGTAATGAATAATGAATAACTCAAGCTTTAATTATATGAATCTTTTCTTTTTTGAGAAACAGTATCATAATGCTCATATCTTTATTCAAAAATATGATAAAAACCTAAATTATAAATTTTCATTAAATTAATTTTATAAAATTATATAAATTTTCTTAGGTTTATTTTTCAAGATTTTCAGAAATAGTTATTTGTTAGTGAATAGTGAAAAATACCGATTTTACAAAAACAATCACTTTTATTCCATTATAATGATATAAAAATAATTTGAAAGACCATGAAATATTTTTTGGAAAAAATATATATTTAATAAGTAATATTATTTTTATAAAAATATAATATTGAACTTATAAATATATTCATAACATTTTAAAAATCTACGGTTTTTGTCCAAATAAAAACTATTTTTCATTTTTTCTCCTAATCAAGTATTTACATGGTTCCTTTTAGTTTTGGTTTGAATTTGAAGAAAAATAAATCTTTTTTTACATAACATAATACAATTGATTTCATTTTAATAAAAATTATATATTATTTTTTTGTCAAATAATTTTTATGCTTAAAACAAATATTTTTCTAAAAATGGTTTTCTTTGCATTTTCCAAGCTTATATTAAAATTAATTTTTGAGACATATAAAAGATTAATATTATGAAATGTATTAAATATTTTGAATAATAATAATTAATATTGTCTAATAATGTAAATTTTTTTGTTATAATTAATTCAAAAATAGTAATAATTTGTTACTACATCAGGGGTTAAAACAGGTTTGATGGGAGTTAAAATAAGAGATAAGGGTAAAAATATAACTTCAAAATTTCTAAACCTAATTATTTTGTTTTATTTAGTTATTTAACTTATAAAATTAAAATATATTATATTTTTGATATAATTTTACAATAAAAATACTTTTTTTATTAAAATATTTTAAGTGATTCCAAGTGTGTCCATTTCCTCACTAATAAAATAGAACCACTTCTTATCACTTCTTCAAACTTATTGAGCCACTTATATCAAAAAATACCTAACAAAAGAAATTAAAAACCATAATATACATTAAATATATTCTATTTTGTCATCAAATTACTAATATGTAAGTATTAAGGTTCAAGATAAATGTACTTTTTCAAAGAAGAGGTATAACTCTTAACTGAGTGTTTTCAATTTATTTCCTCTTTTACCACCTTAAAAAATTCTATAAAGATGATCATATAATAATATAATTATCTTAAATATAATTTGATGTTATTATTTTTTAAAAAATATTATTCATTTTCTCTTCATCCTATGTAAAATTAAAACATCACTCGTGTGTACGTACGGTCTACCATATCCACATAGTAATGTAATTCATTTTTCACCACCATTTTAATTGTATAGTTATAAATATAGAACTAATAAATATATATATATATATATTATATTTATAAAATAATTATAATTTTATAAATAAAATATA
Organism: Viscum album; assembly: GCA_963277665.1. Classification (NCBI taxonomy): domain Eukaryota; kingdom Viridiplantae; phylum Streptophyta; class Magnoliopsida; order Santalales; family Viscaceae; genus Viscum; species Viscum album. Next base: position 1,463,735,660 of record OY728138.1, on the reverse strand, counting down.
TCATTTACCTTATTACCCTTCCACTGATTAAAAAATGATAACATTACACGTGCGTACATGTAGGCTACCACATTTACTAAGCGGTGTGATTCATTCTTCATGTCTTCCTTTCATGGATGATTCTAAATATGTATGTAGTGAATATATATATATATATATGCTATTAATATCATTATTAACATTATTTATATGATATAAACATGATAAATATTCAATTAACAAAACTACCAAACTCAAACATACATTAAAACCGAAACACTTAACACTCAGAAATGAAAATTTTAATAATTAATTATTAATAAACAGGTGTTGAAATGTTATAAATGGATTATATATGTTATTATAAATACTTATATAGTTCTAGTATAGAATTATAATAAATTTAAATTTATTTTACATGGGGTTAAAATCACTTACAAACCATGTCAAGAATTATGTAAGGGTTATTTCACAATATTATCCTTATTTAGGGTTGTTTATGTTTATACTTCCACAAAGGGAATTATACTATATTTTTTTTAGTAAGGAATATTCTTCTTTAACGTCCATATTTTTTTTAAAATGATTTATTTTTTTTATTATTCCCCAATGATTGATTAAAGTCATTTTTTACCCATTTTTTACTTTCTATAAAAATTTATAAATGGAATCCCCTTATTGTTTTCCAAACAAGGAACATTTTACCGAAGGTGTGAATAGAAAATTTATTTTAGCATACGCTGCTTGTATAGCCTTCGCCTCCTTCATGAATACTATTTTATTTGATGATTGATTTAACATATTCCATTATTCTTTCCAAATAAAATGTTTTACTAATATATTATATATTTTTATATTTTAACTGAGTGATTCAAAAATAAAAATGGTATTTTTCTAAAGAAATGTTCTAGTGGTCCTTGAAAATTATTTTCACCTTTGTAAAAATCCTTTGATAAATCATATGGAATATTGAGGATATTATATAATGATACCAACCACCATATTTCATTGGATGTATTATGATCATTTTGACTAGGGAATGTACTGATATCCTTTTGGTTAGTTCTTCCAATATAGATAGTTATTGATTATTAAGGTACATTGATTATGTTTTATAGTTTATTCATATGATGAATGAAATAAAATTACTAAGTGATGGGTAGGGACCCAAATTATTTAGTGTAACACCCCAAGCTTCCACAGTATGCTTCTATTGGAATAATACAGTAGCGTGTGTTATACGCAACTTCGAGTTCTAATACACCACAACCAATCAAACTTGTTGTTATGAATAGTAATACCCAATTTTCTAAATTTTATAAATTTTATTTTTCAATATGGACTTCATTTTTGGATTTGGAATATCGAAATTAACCTAGGGTGTATTTTTGGTATTTTCTTGAAAACCTTCAATTTTTGATGAATAGTGAAAAACATTGAGTTATTGGTTAAAACCGAATTTTTATATAAATAATTATTTATTTTAATTAAATTTATTTTAGGTAAAAATAGATACATAATACATATATAAATTCAATTTAATTCATTTGAGTCATTTAATATTAATTTTAGATATATAAAATTTTATTGAACTTTTTACCGTCTTTTACCCACCTCCTAGGAGATTTTGCAAATTTACATAAAACTTAATTTTACCACTTCTATGAATTGAATTTCGAAAATCCAAGAGATATGGTTGATATCAGTATGTAAAATGTGGTTCAATGAGATGAAAATAATTTTTGGTGAATAGTACCTTTTTACTTTTATTTACCACGGTTAAAAGTAAATAGAGTAATTAAGGGTAAAAATGATATTATTATTACCCTAAAACATGTCCTAATTCTATTGGATAAGTATAATTAAACCAAAAAAAACCTTAGGAATATAATATTAACTTCTTTGGTCCACATGGATTAGATTAATACATTTATTATTATTTAATTCAAAGAAGAGTTAAAAGAGTTAAAATCAATGTTTAATAAATAAAACATTTTTAATACAGGTTTATACATAAGATAAAATCAAATATAAATAATAATTAAAAGATAAAATGATTTAATAAATAATGGTATTTTATTTACATTTTTTATACATTAAATAATTTAATTTATTTATGACACAATGACGATGCAGTAATTACCTTAATAATGAAATATTAGAATAATTGATATTATAAATATCCCAATTAATGTAATATGAGACTTTTTATGAAATACACTAATTTTCTAGGTTAATATGACATTTTAGGATTGATTAATTAACTTTTTTTGAAGTAAAAATGATTTTATGATTTTCACAAAAATCATTTCCCAAATAGTGTCAAAATTGACATAAAAGAGTTTATAAAAAATATATTATATTATTAATTGATAATATATTCCGAAAAATGTGAGGTTCGACCAAAAGACTTATATTATGATAGGTGTATCATTAATGAACCACTTGGGGTTCTATTATATGTATATAGTATGTTTATTAACCATATAATATAAAAATACAAAGAGACATGGTAAATGTCAAACTAGTTAACTAGGAGTTAAATATAAATTATAAGCTTAATATAGTGACCCAAACCTGTCTGAAATCTATTGGTTGAGTGTATTTCAACCCATCCCAACATTTTCCACTAAATAAATTAGTTTGTATCCATTAAAACTGAATATGAATTTATTATAAAATAGTATTTTAATTTTTTCCGAAGGTGCCCCTCACCCCTCTTATAGAAGGGCACTCTCCCTTCTCTCAATTTCACACCTTCAAAGCCATTTGGCTCGGCCAAACCCTAACAAATTATCCTACCAACTTCCCTCACTTCAACCTAGAGTCCTTCTTTTGGTCATAAAGCCAACATAAGGAACCCTTTTGATCAAATCAAAAGGAAGAACCAGAAGAAGAGGTAATGTTTTCACCACCCTCTTTCAAGTTCCTTTCTTCTTCCACTTCTTCTTTCTTTGTTATTTACATTATAAAATAATAACTCCAGTATATTGTATATACTATGATGTTATTATAATTATGGTACAACCATATTCAGTATTATATCCATCTTTTGAATGACATGTCACCATACGTGCGAAAGTACGGCTTACCGTCTCCACGACGTGGTGTAATTGTTATTCAAAACATTATTATTTGGATGGGTATGATAATGATGTGTAATTGAAGTAAATAATAAATATAACATTATAATGATTCTTTATATATGATATACCATCCAATTATATATGATTTTAATATCAAAATAATGATATTGTCGCTCATGCGTACGTATGGACTGCCGTCTCCACGAACGCGATGAGATTCATTCCCCATCATATCCATTCAAGAATAAATTTCATTGGATGGTTAAATATAATTTTTAAAGACTTAATATCATTATGGATATGAATAATATACATCCCATCCATAACAAATATGTCTCACGTAACAAATAATATAAAGGAAAACGAATTCGTTAACACCCGAAACGATGATAATACCAAGATATCATTAACAAATCAATGTTAAAAGATCATATATGATATAATATTAATGTATATGATTCTTTTATAATTAAATAACAATTATTTCACCATTATAAAGGAGGTTAACCTACCCTCTACCATGGAAAAAGTACAAAGTAAGGGGTTTCTTATCTCACTTTTAATTCCGTGAGATTTCCATTGTTCACCACTTATTTATTGCATGTGGTGTGTGTACTACCCATGATCGTATTAATTGTGTAATATACATTAATTTTATAGAAATTTACATAATCATTTTATGATCCATCTTTCATGGGATTTATGTTTCTTAAGTTATCAAATTGGTAAGGGAATTAAAATTTTCAATTTCCACTCATTCAGCTTTACGCATACTTCATTTATTATTTTACTCCAAAATTATGTGTGGAATAACTATTCATTTTTCTTATGTCATAATTTACACTCCCCCTTCCTATGGATATACTTTGGATACACATAATCACTCCATTGATAAATTCTCAAGTCATCGATATGAACTTGATAAGAGTAATTTTAACTCAATCTCTATTGGTTGAGTTAAAAATCCAATTCATTGGTATTGTTTTTACAGGAATATGTGTGAATGTACTCTGATTGATTTACACCGAATATCCAATAATATTGAGTGTATTTATATTTGTCACACATAATTATTTCATTGATTTATCCTTAACCTAAGGATATGGACTTTATAAGAGATTTTATCTCAATTTACATTCCATTGGGACTTCTTTGTTGTTATATACCAAATAACTTTTATATGGTGTATATAATGTACTTTGACATAGTATATAATGAGTCCCTTTATTCTCATGATATTACAAAGTTTTGATTACCTAAGTTATTTGTATTCAAGTGTCTCTCTTTTGGTTAGGAACTCTAACCAAAATATCATTTTAAATTGTTTTAAAGATTTATTATTCTAAATCTTCTCATTAATGTCCATGTTTTAAAAAAATGTTTTAAGGATTTATTTATATGGACATTAATGTTTTCAAATTAAAATTTCTTTTAAAAGTTTCAAATTGGTATAGGACACTTTGATTCAAAAATCTATTTTTAAATGGCCTCTTGACAAATAGTGTGACTTTTAAATGTTTTCAAGAAAATGGGGGATATTTCTCTCAAATGGTTTTGATGATTATTTTCATCTATGTCAATATCCTCCATTATTATAGATTGAGGTTAATATGTTACAATAAAATCTTCCATGTTGTATTGAATAAGTTATGTTTGACTGTGGATGTGATATTTTTATACCATTTATGGTTTGTGGATAAAGTATTGACATTTCGTATGCTAGTTTTAATACGAATGTTTATGTTATGTTTTAACATTTCATATAAGGAATGCATTAGACTTAGTAAGTGAAGGGTGGAGCCCATTATAGCTCCTCGATGCATCGGTAGGTCTCATGAGAAAAACTAGTGCCTTAGCACAAGGCCTTGATAAAATCTTATTTGCAGTCTTGGCATGAGGCCTTGACTATGTGGTTATGATAGTCTGGCATTATGCATTCCATCATTATGAAAGTGGTTATTGATATTTCATGTGATCATTAGAATAGTAGAATATCCATGTGAATAAGTAAATGGAATTATTTAATTTTATCTTTGCCTTATTATGTTGAAGTTCTTGTTTAAAAGGCTTTTGTTTTAGTCTTATACACTGCCTTAAATGTTTGTGCTTATTTATGAAAGTTTTCGCTATAATGTTATCCTTACTAAGCATCTGAGCTCACCCCTTTCTATGTTTTATTTTCCCAGGATGTAAAGAAGTATATTATGACTGACCTCTAGGGATAGTCTATGGGATCTCAATGTTGTCTATGGAAACAATGTTGTTGTATTTTTCCATTTTATGATGTAATGTAAACCTTATGAATGTATCTAGTAATTCCAAGGCTACTAAACTAATCGGTATTTCGAGACTTGGTCTTTTATTATCATTCCAATGATACATAATAATGCACCGACTCTAGGCTTCTGGGGTCAGGGCGTTACAGTTGGTATCAGAGGAAGTTTAGTACAAACCTTGGAAACTATATTTAGATAAACTCGTATTAGAGCACATAGATCTAAGATGGAAGTTGAGGATTAGTATAGAAGAACTTCTTAGAATTTTGGTATTTTAGAGATTTTGTGTGTTTTACGAGCAATAAATCCCTGTCTGGATACGAGCAGGTAGAGGTGGCTCTGGAACAGATGTACCTAGGGGTAACACCCAAAAACACCGCTTTGAGCTAGACTCAAACGGGAACTGGTGCACGACAATGGTCCTTGCTTCACTCTTGGTTATGACACTCCCATGTGATATGCTTAGGATACTTTACATTTTATTTACAAAACAATTTGATGTATTTTAATATAAGATGAGAATAAATGACCTTTGTTAATCCTAAGGTGTTTAAAATTGAGAATATGGTGTCATGATATTCTCTAAATGATTTTATGACTACTGTTACTCACACAATGCTTTCTGGTTTTAGTCAATGGATAGATTCCAAGGAATTCATAGTAACTTTGTGAATGATGTAAAAGGTGGGAACGGTGGTGGAATTGAGTAGCAAAATGGAATGTTGATTGGCGTAAAATATATCGTGTTCATGAGAAATCAGTTTTCCAAAAATATGATAAATAACATATATATTAACAAACTCTCGGACTCAACAAAGAAGATAAAGGTGATGAATGATAAGATCTCCAGCAGTGGAGACCATGGAGAGAAGAATCCTCAATTTACATAATGTAGGAAATGTGGAAGGAGACACCCAGGAAAGTGCCTCAATAGAACAAAGAAATGCTTTATGTGCGGGAAAGAAGGACATAAAGTGAAGAATTGCCGAATAAAAATGTAGAGTACTATGGAAGAAAATAAAAATGATCCCAAGAATCCATTTACAGTCATTTTCCATAAATGTAGGGGACCTGGCCATTACCTGATTGAATGCACTATTCTATAGGATATTTTCCTGGTCAAAGAAGAATCTATATGGAAATAAAAGGTTGGAGAAATGTTTAAAATTATTATTGCTCCTTGTTGATGGATTACTTTGGAATAATATTCTCTTGTATTTGTAACCCTGCAGTTTTCCATTTGAGAATGCTATTTGAGGAAGACTTATCTTTTCTCTTATGGATATAGTTATAAATGACCATTTGGTTTTATATAATCATTGGTTTTAAGACAATTATAAGTTATTATATTTTGGGATGAAAATGAAAGGTATGAGATAACATTTGTGGTTAAATTATGTTATGGTTATTTTGAGGAATTTATCTCATTTTGGTAATTTTATATAGTTTTTGAAAAAGGACAACACGCAGACTGTGTGACAACCCGTCATGTCGGATAAATCTGTGGGAATCGAACCCACAACCAAAGTGTGATTGGGATTTATCGCCTACCACTGGACTACGTGAAGTCCCTGGTTAGTGTGACTAATTATTTTTAGTTAAATGATTCTATTAATCAATATTAAGTTGATTTGGGATCTTATGTCTTATCAGATGAATACCCTTAGAATAGAAAAAAATATTGGTGATTAAGTGATAAATTTTATATTGAAAGATGTTCTATCTGTTGGGAACACTATATGCCTGAGGAAAATTGAATACTATGAGATTTAATTTGAGGAGTAATGGTGAATTTTTATCTATGTTTTTATTGTGGATTAATAGTGATTTGGGTTATTTATGAAAATTATTAACCTATAATAGAGAATATGGCATTAGGTTATTACTTTTAAGTATGTGACTTTAAGAGTAGTCGATGTCATTTGGAGATACAATTTAAAATGGAAGACTACATAACCAAATTCTTCTAAGTTTTGGGTTTCAATATTAGTTTGGATTATATTGAATGATTTTAAGGACAATTGTTTATTGAATGGTATTTATTTAACCATGGGGTATTGTTGGTTTAGTTTTAGAAATTAACATTAGTGTTTCTTTCTCAAATTGAATATCCTTTTGGGGATCATCAGATCTTATACTAACCATTTTGGTTTTTATTAATCTCTAAAGACAAGGTAAATATATAGTTTTTTTTTTTTGGATCATGTGATTCTATAAGAAGTTTATTCTAGCTCTTCTAGTGTAACCAAGTATTTTTGAATACTCATCGTTTAAAAATAAGTTAGTAGTAGAAATTTATTAAAGAATAAAACTTTACTTAAAAAGTAATTATATCTCCTTATGATCTTAGCCAATATCATAAATAAATTCTTCAACATTAATAAAAGGAACCTAGAACAAAAACGTTGTCCTAGATGGTACCTTAGATAATCACAAATTTATGGCTTTGTGATTGTTGGCCTTTTCATAGCCATGTTATCTACCACTATCCATGAGATATTGATGGTTATATTTCTCTTCCATATTCATGTTCTCTTACATGGAACCCTAGTATGTGTTATTTTGGTAACCCTCATGCTTACCACTCTTTATTTTAAATAGAGGCCTCATTAATCCATTTTTTGATGTGGGATTTCAACTAAGATATTTTGAAATGTCAACACCAAGTTTCCAATACTGAGCATAAATTTCAAGAACACAATTTATTGAAGGAGGGTAGAACGTAACACCCCAATTTTCCATGGTATGCTTCTATTTGAATAATACAGTAGCGTGTGTTGTACGCAACTTCGAGTTCTAACACACCACAACCAATCAAACTAGCCGTTATGAATTGTAATACCCAATTTTTGAAATTTTATAAATTTTATTTTCTAAAATGGACTTCATTTTTGGATTCGGAATATCGAAATTAGCCTAGGGTAATTTTTTTCTATTTTTCTGAAAACCTTTATTTTTTTATGAATAGTGAAAAACACTAAGTTATTAGTTAAAACTGACTTTTTATTTAAATAATTATTTATTTTATTTAAATTTATTTTAGGCAAAAATAGATACATAATACATATATAAATTCAATGTAATTCATTGGAGTAATTTTATATTAACATTAGATATATAAAATTTTATTGAACTTTTTACCGTCTTTTACCCACCTCCTAGAAGATTTTGCAAATTTACATAAAACATAATTTTACCACTTCTGTGAATTGAATTTATAAAATCTAAGAGACACGGTTGATATCAGTAATTAAAGTGTGGTTCAATGAGATGAAAATAATTTTTATGAATAGTGACTTTTTACTTTTATTTACCACGGTTAAAAGTAAAAATGGTAATTGAGGGGAAAATGATATTATTATTACCCTAACACATGTCCAAATTCTATTTGATAAGAATAATTCGACCAAAAAAACCTTATTAATATAATATTAGCCTCCTTGGTCCACTTGGATTAGATTAATACATTTATTTTTATTTAATTCAAACAAGAGTTAAAAGAGTTAAAATCAAAGTTTAATAACTAAAAAATTTTAATATATGTTTATACATAAGATAAATTAGACTATAAATATTAATTAGAAATATAAAAATATTTCCTACATTATGGTATTTTATTTTTAATTTTTAGACATTAAATAATTTAATTTACTTATGACACAATGATGATGCAGCAATTACCTAAATAATGAAATATTAAAATAACTGATATGATAAATATCCAAATAAAGGAAATTAGAGACTTATTATGTATTAAAATAATTTTCTAGGTTAATATGACATGTTGGGATTTATTTAATTAAATTTTTTCGAAGTAATCATGCTTTTATGATTTTCACAAAAATCAATTCCCAAATAGTTTCAAAATTGACATAAAAGAGTTTTTAAAACAAATATTATATTATTAATTGATAATATATTCCTAAAAATCTAAGGTTCGGCCAAAAGACTTATATGATGATATTTGTATCATTAATGAACCACTTGGGGTTCTCTTGGATTTATATATTATGTTTATTAACCATATAATATAAAAATACAAAGAGACATGGTAAATGTCAAACTAGTTAACTAAGAGTTAAATATAAATGATAAGGTTAATATAGTGACCCAAACCTGTCTTAAATATATTTTTTGAGTGGTTTTAGACCCATCCCCACATTATAATCGAAATAAATCAGTTTGGAGCCATTAGAATCCGAATATGAAATTATTATAAAATAATATTTTACGTTTTTTCAAAGGTTCCCCTCACCACTCTTATAAAAGGGCACTCTCCCTTCTCTAAATTTCACACCTTAAAATCCAATTGGATCAGCCAACCCCTTCCAAATTATCCTTCCAACTTCCCTCACTTTAACCTATATGCCTTACTTTGGTCATAAATCCAACATAAGGAACCCTTTTGATCAAATAAAAATAAATAACCCAAAGAAGAGGTAATGTTTTCACCACCCTTTTTCAAGTTCCTTTCTTCTTCCACTTATTCGTTCTTTGTTATTTCAATTATAAAATACTAAATCCAAAATCATGTATATAATGTGATGTTATTATAAATATGGTACAACCATATTCATTATTATATCCATCTTTTTAATGACATGTCACCATACGTGCGTACGTACGGCTTACCGTCTCCACATCGTGGTGTAATTGTTATTAAAAACATTATTATTTAGATGGGAATGATAATGATGTGTAATTGAAGTAAAAAATAAATATAACATTATAATTATTCTTTATATATGATATAACATCCAATTATATATGATTTTAAAATCAAAAGAATGATATTGTCGCTCGTGCGTACGTACGGACTACAATCTCCACGAACGCGATGAGATTAATTCCTCATCGTATCCATTCAAGAATAATTTTCATTGGATGGTTAAATATAATGTTTAAAGACTTAATATCATTCTGGATAAGAATAATATACATCCCATCCATAACAAATATGGCTCACATAACAAATAATATAAAGGAAAACGAATCCGTTAACACCCGAAATGACGATAATACCAAGATATTATTAACAAATCAATGTTAAAAGATCATATATGATATCATAATAATGCATATTATTCTTTTATAATTTAATAACAATTATTTCACCATTATAAAGGAGTTTAACCTACCCTCGACCAAGGAAAAATTACGAAGTAAGGGGTTTCTTATCTCACTTTTAATTCCGTGAGATTTCCATTGTTCACCACTTATTTATTGCATGTGGTGTGTGTATTGAACATGATTGTATTCATTGTGTAATATACTTTAATTTTATAGTCATTTAAATCATCATTTTGTGATCCATATTTCATGGGATGTATTATTTGTAAGTTACCAAATTGGTAAGGGAATTAAAATTTTTAATTTCCACTCATTCGGCTTTACGCATACTTCATTGATTATTTTACTCCAAGATTATGTGTGGAATCACTATTCATTTTCTTATGTCATAATTTCCACTCCCCCTTCCTGTGGATATACTTTGGATACACATAATCACTCCATTGATAAATTCTCAATTCATCAATTGAACTTGATAAGAGTAATTTTAACTCAATATCCATTTGTTGAGTTAAATATCAAATTCATTGGAATTGTTTTTACAAGAATATGTGAGAATGTCCTCTGATTGATTTGTATATAATGTACTTTGACATGGTATATAATGAGTCCCTTTATTCAAATGATATTAAAAATTTTGATTACCTCAATTATTTGTATTCAAGTGTCTCCATTTTGGTTAAGAACTCTAACTAAAATATCATTTTAAAATGTTTTAAAGATTTATTATTCTAAATCTTCTCATTAATGTCCATGTTTTAAAAAAAATGTTTTAAGGATTTATTTATATGGACATTAAAGTTTTCAAATTAAAATTCCTTTTAAAAGTATCAAAGTGGTATGGGACACTTTCATTCAAAAATCTATTTTTAAATGGATTTTTGACAAATACTGTAACTTTTAAATGTTTTCAAGAAAAGGGGGGATATTTCTCTCAAATAGTTTTGATGATTATTTTCATCTATGTCAATATCATCCACCATTATCGATTCAGGTTAATATGTTACAATAAAATCTTCCATGTTGTATTGAATAAGTTTTGTTTGACTGTGAATGTACTATTTTTATACCATTCATGGTTTGTGGATAAAGTATTGACATTTCGTATGATATTTTTAATAAGAATATTTATGTTATGTTTTAACTTTTCATATGAGCAATGCATTGGACTTAGTAAGTGACGGGTGGTTCCAGTTATAGCTCCTCGATGCATCGGTAGGTCTCATGAGACAAACTAGTGTCTTGGCACAAGGCCTTGACAAAATCGTATTTGCAGTCTTGGCATGAGACCTTGACTATGTGGTTATGATAGTCTAGAATTATGCATTCCATCATTATGGAAGTGGTTATTGATATTTCATGTGATCATTATACTTGTAGAATATCCATGTGAATAAGTAAATGGAATTATTTAATTTTATCTTTGCCTTGTTATGTTGAATTTCAAGTTTAAAAGGCTTTTGTTCTAGTCTTATACACTGCCTTAAATGTTTGTCCTTATTTATGAGAGTTTTCACTATAATGTTATCCTTACTGAGCATCTGATCTCACCCCTTTCTATGTTTTATTTTCCCAGGATTCAAATAAGTATATTATGACTCACCTCCTGGGATAGTCTATGGGATCTCAGTGTTGTCTATGGAAACAATGTTGTTGTAGTTTTCCATTTTATGATGTAATGTAAACTTTATGAATGTATATAGTAATTCCAAGGCTACTACACTAATCAGTCTTTTGAGACTTGATCTTTTATGATCATGCCAATGATACTTAATAATGCACTAACTTTGGGCTTCTGAAATCGGGGTGTTACATTTAACCCCTCGATGCATAAATTAGTCTCATTAGACAAAAATTCCTTGGGTATTTGGTATATGTATCACTCATTTTTCTATGATGTCTTGGAATAAGTACACAATAGATTGTTTAAGATATTCGTTATTATGAATTCCATCATTATAAAATCGGTTATTGGTTTCCATGTGATTATTTGACTAGTTATTATATCCATGTATAAGTTTCAATATCACATGATTTTATATATTTCATTATTTGATCACCATGTATTCCTACCATATTACTCATTCCTTGCTTATTCTATGATAGATCTCATTGTATGAATTCTCTTACTTATCATATTATCTCATCCTTTTATTTTGTTGCCTTTCCCCAGGGTGCTAAAAATTATAATATGACTGATATGAATGGACATGATAGATGGAATAATAGTGTTCTCAAATAAAATACTATGTTTTATTTTACATTTTCAAATATAAAATGGGATTGAAACATGTACATAGTTTTCCAAGACTATTAAATTAATCTATCATTCAAGATGTGATCTCCTATATCTAATGATAATGTAATAAAGTATCCACCAGCTCAAGGATATTAGGGTCAGTATTTTGAAAATCCCTAGAAAACCATAACTCATATTTATGTGGCTTCTATTCCTATCACATCCATGACTTATTTTAAAGGTATTTTTTCATTTAATTAATATTATTGATTTGTTTGTGGGGGTTTCCCATTTCCTTTTGGAGTGAAGGGTGTGTTTTTATGATTTGGGCCAAACCGTGAGGCCATTTCATGTTTTGAAAACAAATTTTGTTTTTTTATAACTCTTTCATTTTTCAACATTTTACACCAATTACACTTCCCAATGGGCATCCTCCAGTATATTGAAACCACCATATCCATATGGACCTTATAGGAATCTATAATCATGATGGATTTGGGTTTTTTTTAAGGTATTGGGTCATCCCGTAAGCCCATTTCCAGCATTAAAAAAACTAATTCTTTAATATCTCATTCAATTTTTACATAGTTTTAGTGATTCCAAGTCTAAAAAAAGACCAATTACCCAAGGTGCTCCCCAATGGTCCTTTATCCCTATTTGGATCTCATATTCATCCTTAATTAGGGAAAAATATCTCTCGATTTATTAAATCGTCCAGATTTGGAGAGGTAATTTGTTTCTTTCATAACTCCTTCATTTTTTACTCGTTTCCATCCATTTTAGTTCTTACATGACCTAATAGGCCTTATTCGAACCTCACTATAATTTTTGGTTGTTTTTAAATTCATATTCTAGGGTATTTTGGGTGTTTTATTCAAGATATCTCAAGTAAGTGGGTTTTCTTCCTTCCATCTCCCATTTGTTTAGGGTCTCTTCCTTTTTTTAGGGTTTCATCCATATTTTCATGAAGTTACCAATTTACAAAAAATTATGGATTTAAAACTATGGTTTGATATTGGTTTTATTGGTCTAATATTGGGGTTAGAGGTTTTATTTCACTCCATTGTGGTGCGGTGGTGGTGCGGTTGAAGTTTCACACAATGAATTGGTGTTTTGACATAAAAGGTAGATGGTTCCATGTGTAAGAATCCTAAGATGAGTTTGATTTGCTTCATTTATATTTTTATCACTTTAATCTTACATTATGTATGGTTCGGAAACCATTTTTGGTAGTATTGATTAATCATTTAGCTTGAAAGTTTCATATTTGTTTCAAAATGTGTTTTTTTAAGTGTATCTTTTCTCTTATTACTTGAGGTAATTTTATAACATTTGAGAGTGATTTAGTAAATTTTTTTAGGGCTGAAAACTTTGTGTTGGATTGGTATTGGGGTGATCTTGGCCTTTAAAGAGGGTTTTGAAATGGGTTTTCTATTCAAAACATGATTTTACCCCTTGGAATTTTTTTATAAAAATTGTAAATGATTTATTGAGTTGAAAATACTGGTAAAAAGATGTACATGTACTGTTTTGGTGAGTGTGTTCACTTAAGACAGGTTTTTGAAAGGAAAATTGGTGATTTAATATGACAAATTTTTTTTAATGTTTTATAAATTTTTGAAATGATTTATCAAATTGCAAGAAAGGCATGAAACATGTTTGTGGGTTGTTTTGTGTGAGTATGATGTGAAAAATGAATTTTGTTTGTGAAAGGAGTATTATGTGACATGTGTGTGGGATTTTGGAATGTGTGTGTGATTTGGAAATGGTGTTTGAATGTGAATATGGTATTTCTTAGCATGTGGAACTTGTTTGAGCACAAGAGGGAAAACTCAGTTATCTGGGTGGGTGGACGTATACTAGTATACTAGTGAACCCATTGGGTTTGGCCCTAGTTTCATATAGAAAGTTTGATGATGAAAACACTAACTAAAGTATGATGATGATTATTATTATTATTATTATTATTATTATTATTATGTTGGGGGACCACTAGGTTATAGGTATGAACCCAACTAGGGACTCGTGTACATGAGAATAGATATTTGTATGGTTACTCTCACCAAGATACGAGGTACCTGGGACCCACAGTGAGCTAGTGCCAAGGGGTTATTTCTCACTGCTTGTTCTCATTATATACTTTATTTATACCATCATACGGTATGTTTTTTGGAAAATTTAGAAGATTTGGTATTCTATTTAAAAGTGTTTATTATTTAAAGTGGCCCACTTGAAAACTGTTTTTATTTAAAGTTTCATCTCTTAAATTATTATTAGCATTTCATTTTATGAAAACATGAAATATTTTATTCTTTTAATGTTTATCACATGGAATCATTTAGTGGTGTAATCCTACTGGGATATGGCTCACACCCTACTTACACCTTTGGGTGTAAGTAGATTTTTTTTTGTGCAGGTTTGGGTAAAGCTTTTAGTGCCAGTGGTTTGGGTTTCTATCAGTCCTTATTGGTGCAGTGTCATTGAGATGGTTTGAGGGCAGTGCCTCTTTCCATGAGGAGGTTCTTGGGCAGTACATTTTGGGTTTCTTTATTTGTAATAGTCTTTGATAATTGCTTTAAATTATGTAATTAAATTCAGAATTTTTGTAAAATATGGTTTGTTTTGAAAAATCCAGATTTTTTATATTGGATTTTTTTGTTGTTTTATATTTATAAACTTGGGTAAATCATTCCCAAATTTAATTTTTTGATAAACAGGAACATTTTCCAACCCGTGGGGTTTGGGAATGCCCTTCAGGTCTTGCCATAGGCCGGATTTGGTGCCAGTTTTGATGGTGACTAGATTCGCTTCGTGAAAAAATGGTATCAGAGGAGGTTCACTCTTTGGGTAATGTTATTTGGGGAATATTAGGGATAGTATAAAGTTAGGATATTTGGGGATTGACGTTCCAATTATGATTAGGGTGCCTAGCCAACACACCTCATAACGTGATTCAAGTCACCAGGGGATGTCGGGTTTTATATGAGTCATTTGGTTTTATTGGTTTTATGATGATTAGGGTAAATGAAAAGAGAGTTGGGTTAATGGACTCATTGAGCTCACAGGGCCTAGCAAGCCATGTAGAGTTGAGCATATTTCCCTTGAACACTATCTGTGATGGTGAAGTGATTGGCGTATGGATTCCAACAATATGTCCAAGTCCCCCACTGAAACTAGATTCCTCTCACATATTCTTGGGTCTCTTTATATTGGAATCCTGGAAAAAAAATTTAAAGAAAAAATGAATTGACTTAAGAAATGTGAACTTTTATGAAATGATTTTTCTGTAAAGAAGAAGTGTCTGGATTTATGAAATGGTGGAAATGAATTTTTAGAATTGTTTTGAAATGGAAAATGGTGTATTTTAACTCTTTTGAAAGTATAAATTACATCAACGTGGATTTTGAAAATCTGTTTTAAATGGAGCTTTCTGAATTATTGAAAAAGTGTTTTGAATGGAATAAAGTGGTTTTTAATTTTTGTGTGGATTTTAGAAATGGATTTTTGATTTGGTAACTTGTGAGAATTCAAAAAGCGTTATGAATCACTGGAATTTTGTTTTAATTAAGAAGAGATAAGTTTTCAAAGGAATGGGGGTTGATGAAAGGGAGTTTTCATAAAACCGGGAGTGTTTTGAAAGAGGCTGAGATGTTTTGAAATTAATGTGTATGACTTGAATGTGAGTGCTTATTTGAATGAGTGGGCCTTTGTAAAAAGTTCTCTAAGATGTAAATTAGGATTTTTATTTCGTGGTTAGTAATCTGTAGAAAAAGGAAGTATCGTTTGACTATTTTCATTTTGAAAAGTGAAAGGAATTTTTGTTTTAACCTTTGGTATTTATATGAGTGACCACATTCACGGGGTTATATGGAATTATGGATGGTTTATGTCATGACTAGATGTGTTTCGGGATGGATATGATGAGGGTTCTCAATGTGGCACAGAAACATTCATGTGTGAGGCCCATGGGGTACCATTGGTGGATATGATAACCGTCAAACTGTTTATTTTTAAATAGATGATTTTAAAGGAAAACATTATGTCTCGATGACCGGTTTGGGTGGTGTTTCTTATGTGATTTTGGAAATTTTTTTTTGTGAGATGTTTGAGTCTAATAACCCCTCTTGTTAAATGGTGTTTTGGGTTTTTGTTTGGTCGGAGAGATGGGTTGAAGACTAGTTAGTGGTGTCCTTATGAGAAATTTTTTAGGAAGACATTATGGTGGTTCCCCTAATGTGTTAGGTTCTGGTTTGTGGCACATTTTTACCAATGTACCATCTTGGTTGGGTCTTTGGGTTCTCTCGTTGGATAAGGTACGCCCCCATTAAGGGATAGTGCACAACTGAAGTGAAACTTGAATTAGTTTTCCATTGAGAGGTCCTCCAATTGATCAATATAAGGAATATTTTTATTGAGATTTGGAGATTGAGTCTACACCATTTTCCTTTCATGGATTTGTGGATCATCTTGTGGTGGGATAATTCTCATGGAAGGTTGAAATAGACCTAAGTTTCTTAAGTTAACCGAGTCATAAAAGGTGATTATAGTTCAGGGTTTTCTATGTTGGATGTTCTCTAAGAGGACCTCTAGGTCCTTTTTAGGTCTCTTTGAAGTAAGGGTTGATGTTAAACCACTTGTGTGGAAATTCTGGTCAAGAGAGTCTATTATTTTCATTTTCGGTAATCTTGTGTTGTTTGGGACTTGGCATAATATCCCTTTCTTTTTCTTGTTTCTATCAGTAGAAATGGTCATGTTCAGTGATGCCTTGAGATGACATGTCCTCATTTGACTAAAAATGTGAAGGTTGTGCAATCCTCTAAGAGTATACACTTTTTGGAAGTGTGTCTCCCTTCGAAAAATCTCAACATCATTTGTTTAGAGGAAGGTGTTTCCATACATCCTTTCCTCTTTCTGTTTCTCATCTGAAGAACTGGGGAGTGATGTTTGTGCATCCTCTAAGAACTTGTTCCAGTGAAATTTTGGGTTAGGGTAAAGTAAGTTTGAAGTGTTTCATGTCTCATTGATCCCATCTAATATCACAGTGTAATTGTTTATGGAACTGGAATAAGAAGTTCCATTTAGGGGCTTCTAAAGCCTAACTGCGTGGTAAGAGATGCTTCAATCATCTGAGCTATAGCCATATCTCCTAGAGTAAAGTCGGTGCATAGTCAAGGGAAATCTTGGGGTCATTCAAATCTTTGGTTAGAGTCCTATCCTTAGTATGAATGATGGGAATAGTTTAAACCTGTGGTGTTTTCATCTTGTTCCAGTTATTCCCATTCATTGCTAGAAGTGGGAGGAACTCTTTTCCATTTTATATCCTAAGTTCATGTTTTTCCCTTGGATTTCCTTTGAATTTTTAGGGAAAAGGATGAAATTTCGGTGAGGTAGATTAAATACCATGGTTTGTACATTGTAAGTAGTAACTATGTGTCAACCTTGGAAACTGTGAGATAAGAGACAGTAGCTACTGCACGGTCTCTTCGCAACCGTGAGCCTCAGCCCATGTATTCATGCAAAGCTTCCCCTTTGGAAAGAATACTCCACACAGTTAGTGCATGGTTTCCCATACCATGCGGACTAACTATGTGGTCATGTCAATTCTTTAAATTTTGGGGTCTTTTCATGTCATCTTGTGCTCGATGATTAAGTTTGTTTGTTCTTATGGTGGGGAGACCCACAATGACTCTCACGTAAGTTCTTTTGGAAAATTCTTATGAAAGTCTACCCTGTATTCTAGGAGTCTATATGGCCATACCCCTGTTAGTGTCCCAATTCTATCATGAAATGAATAAATTGAGTTACCCCTTATGGTGGGGAGTCTGATTGTGTATCCCTGTATCCGTAACTTGGTTTTTTCCCTAGTATTGGTCTAGCAATAGGTAGCCTCATTCAGAGTTTTCTGACTGCCAAATTCCTCCTTGAGTAGACATTGGGATTGGAGTGTGCCCAACAGTTTGGTTGAAGTATGACTATGGTGACCTCGTTCATTTTCGTTGTTCATTCCAGGTAAGTTGCTTGAGTCTTTTTCAGATAGTGTTTTAGATGTTTTGTTTTTTGTATGTAGTTTGAATATTCTTGATTGTTTCAGGAAGTTGTGTATGTTTTGTTTGGTGATATTATTACTTTATTGATCAATTGTAGGTGTTTTTTCCTTTTGGGGGTGGGTGAAACTTGGAAAAGGAGTCCATTTTGGCCTTTTGGTTGTGTTTTGTTTTTTATTTTGGCCTTGTTGGGGCTTTCTGGTGGAAGAAAGTTTTATGGTGTGGAGAATTTTCAAATCCATGAATTCTTTTAAAGGTATTTTGTCATTTAATTAATATTTTTTATTTTTTTACGGGGGGTTGCCATGTAGTTTTGGAGTAAAGTGTGTGTTTTCCTGATTTGGGCCAAACCATGATCTCATTTCATGTTTTAAAAAAAATTCCTTTATAACTTATTTATTTTTCAAAATTTTATACCTATTCTACTTACCAATTGTTATCCCCTGGTATATTAAAACCATCATATCCTTTTGGACCTCATAGGAATCCATAATCATGATGGATTGGGATTTTTTATTAAGGTATTGGGCCAGCCCGTAATCCCATTTCCTGCTGTAAAAAAATTCTTTAATATATCCTTCAATTTTTTTAGTGATTCCAACTATCACCCAAGCCCACATACCCAAGGCGCACCCCCAAGCTCTTTTACCCCTCTTTGGAGCTCATATTCATCAAGAATTAAGGAAAAACTTCTCTGGATTTATCAAATCATCTATATTTGGAGAGGTAACTTGTTTCTTTCATAACTCCTTCAGTTTTTACTGTTTTCCCTCCATTTTAGTTCTCACATGACTTAATTATCCTTATTCGAACCTCACTATAATTTTTGGCAGTTTGTAGATTCTGTTTGTAAATTCTAATACTGGGGTATTTGGGGTGTTTTATTCAAAATACCTCAAGTAAGTGGGTTTCCTTCCTTCCTTCTACCATTTTCTTAGGGTTTCTTCATTTTTCTTAGGTTTTCATTAATATTTTCTTGAAGTTCCTAATTTCTAGAAAGTACGGATTCAAACATGGGGTTTGATATTGTGTTTATTGGTCTAATCCTAGAGTTTTAGGTTTTATTTCACTCCCTTGTAGTACGGAGGTGGTGCAATTGAATTTTCTCACAAAGAATTGGGGCTTTGACACAAACGGTAGGTGGTTCCATGTATAATCATCCGAAGATGAGTTTTCTTTGCTTCATTTATTTTTTTTATCATGTTCCTCTTACATTATGTTTGCTGTGGGGACCATTTTTTGTAGTATTGATTAATCCTTTAGCTTTAAAGATGCATATTTGTTTCAAAATGTTTGTTTTTCATGTGTATCTTTTGTGGTATGACTTGAGGTAATTTTATAACATTTGAGAGTGGTTTATTAAATGTTTCTAGGGCTGAAAAATCTGTTTTGGATTGGTATTGGTGTGATTTTGTCCTTGAAAGAGGGTATTGAAATGGGTTTTGTGTGCAAAGCATGGTTTTACCCCTTGGGATAGATTTATGAAAATTGTAAATGATTTATTGAGTTAAAAAAGTGGTAAAAGGATGTACATGTACTATTCTGGTGATCGTGTTCACTTAATATGGGTTTTTTAAATGTAAAGTGGTTATTTAAGATGTCAAACATTTTTATAATTTTTTATAAATTTCAGAAATAATTTATCAAATTTCAAGAAAGGCGTGAAACATGTTTGTGGGCTGTTTTGTGTGAGTATGATGTGAAAAATGAATTTTTTTTGTGAAAGAAGTATTATGTGACATGTTTGTGGGATCTTTTCTTGTGTGTGTGATTTGGAAATGGTGTTTGAATGTTAAAATGGTATTTCTTGTCTTGTGTAACTTGTTTGAGCACAAGAAAGAAAACCTGAGTGTCTAGGTGGGTGGACGTGTACTAGTATGCTAGTTGTCCCATGGGGTTTGGCCCCAGTTTCACATAGAAAATTTGATGATGAAAATACTAACTAAACTATGATGATGATGATGATGATGATGATGATGATGGAAGACAAATTGGTTATGGGTATGATCCCTACTAGTGGCTCGTGTGCACGAGAATGGATATTTGTATGGTTACTCTCACCGGGATACAAGGTACCTGGGACCCATAGCGAGCTAGTTCCTAGGGGTTATTTCCCATTACATATGCTCATTAGATAATTTATTCTTACCATTGGAATATGGTATGTTTGTCTAGAAAATTCAGTATCTTTGTAATTCTATTTAAAATTGTTGATTCTTTAAAGTAACCCACTTGAAAACTATTTTTATTTAAAGTTGTATCTCTTGAAAATTCTTATTAGCATTTCATGTATGAAAACTTACAATATTTTAGTATTTAAATTTTCATCACATGGAATCATTTAGTGGTGGTATCCTACTGGGCTTTAGATCACACCCTCCTTACACCATTTAATGTAAGTAGATTTGGTTTTTTGGGAACAGGTTTGGGTAAAAAATTTAGTGCCAATGGTTCAGGTTTCTATCGGCCCCTCTTGGTGTAGGGTCGTGGATATGACTTGAGGGTGGTGCCTCTTGGAATGAAGAGGTTATTGGGCTCTCCATTTTGGGTTTCTTCATTTGTTATAGTCTTTGAGAATTGTTTTAAATTATGTAATTCAATTCTTAATTTTTTTTAAAAGATGGTTTGTTTTGAAAAATCCATATTTGTAATACTGGATTTGTTTGTTGTTTTATGTTTATAAACTTTGGTAAATCATTCCCAAATTTCGTTTTTTTATACCTAGGCACTTGTGCCAGCCCGTGGGGATTCTGAATTCCCTATGGGTCTTTCCAAAGGCCGGGTTTGGGGCTGGATTTGATGGGGACCAGATTTGGTATGTGTCAAAATGGTATCAGAGGAGGTTCAATCTTTGGGTCATGTTATTTGGGGAAGATTCAGGATAGTACAAAGTTAGGATTGTTGGAGATTGGAATTCCTATTATGAGTAGGGTTTCTGGCCAGCACATCTCGTGACATGATACAAGTCTCTAGGGTTAGTCTGGTTTTATATGATTCCTTTGGTTTTCTTGGTTTGATGATGATTAGGGGAAATGAAAAGAGAGTTGGTTTAATAGTCTCATTAACCTCACAGGGAATAGAAAACCACATGGAGCTGGGGATATTTCCCTAGAAAACCCTCTACGATGGTGAAGTGATTGGAGTATGTCCACCAACCATATGTCCAAGTCACCCACCGAAACTAGTTTTCTCTCGAATTGTCTTGTGTCTCTTCTTGTTGGAATCTTGGAACTTGGTTTTAAAGAAAAAAAATGACTTGACCTAAGAAATGTGAACATTTATGAAACGATTTTTTAGTAAAGTATAAGTGGATTGATTTTTGAAATGGTGGAACTAAATTTTCATAATTGTTTTGAAATGGTAAATGGTCTATTTAAGCTCTTTTGAAAGTATAAATTACATCAAAGTGGATTTTGAAAATCTGTTTCAAATGGAACATTCTGAATTATTAAAAAAGTGTTTTGAATGGAATAAAGTTGTTTTCAATTTGTGTGTGGAATTTAGAAATGAATTTTTTATTTGGTAACTTGTGATAATTTGAAAATATTTATGAATCATTGGGATTTTGTGTTAAATAATAATAGATGAGTTTACAAAGGGATGGGGGTTGATGAAAGGGAGAGTTCAAAAAACCCGGAGTGTTTTGAAATGGGATGAGATGTTTTGAAATTAATCTGTATGACTTGAATGTGTGTTCTTATTTGAATGAGTGGCAAATTCTAAAAAGTTTTTTAAGATATAAATTGGGATTTTTATTTTTTGGTTAGTGGTTTTAAGAAAAATGAACTATTGGTTGAAAGTTTTGGTTTTGAAAAGTGGAAGGAATTTTTTGTTTTAACCTTGGGTATATCTATGAGTGACCACATGCATGGGGTTATATGAGATGATGGATGGTTGAAGGCATGACTAGATGAGTGTCAGGATGGATATGAGGAGGGTTCCTGGTGTGGCACATAAACATGCATGTATGAGGCCCGTGGGGTACCATTGGTGGATACGCTAACCTCTGAACCATTTATTTTCAAAGAGATTATTTTAAAGGAAAACTTGATATCCCGATGACTGGTTTGGGTGGTGTATCTTATGTGTTTTTTGAAATGTTTTTTTGTGGGATGTTTGAGTCCAAGAACCCCTCTTGTTGAATTTTTTTTTGGGTTTGTGTTTGGTAAGAATGTGAGGTTGAAGGGTTGGTTAGTGGTCTCCTTGTGATAAATGTTTTGGGAATCCTTTTAGGTGGTTCCCCTCATGTGTTTGGTTTTGTTTTGTAGCACGTTTTGACCAATAGACCATCTTGGTTGGGTCCTTGGGTTCTCTCATTGGATAAGGTACACCCGCATTAAGGGTTAGCATACCACTGAAGTGAAACCTAGATTGTTTTTTCATTGGAAGATCCTCTGGTTGATCAATATAAGGAATCTTTTTCTTGATCTTTAGAGATTGAGTCTAGACCATTTTTCTTTCATTGTTTTTTTGATCCTCTTGTAGCAGGATAGTGCTCGTGGAAGTTTAAAATAGAACTTAGTTTATTAAGTTAATTGAGTCGTCAAAGGTGACAGTAGTTTGGGGATTTCAGTGCTAGATGTTCTCTAAGAGGGCCTATGGTTTCTTCGTTAGTCTCTTTGAAGTGAGGGATGATGTTAAGACACCTATGTGGAAATTCTGGTCATGAGAGGATATTGTTTCTAGTTTTGAGAATCGTGTGCTATTTGGGACTTGTCATAAGATCCCTTTTATTGTCTTGTTTCTATCAGTTTCAATGGTCATGTTCGGTGATACCTTGAGATGATCTATCCTCATTTGACTAAAAGGTGAAGGTTGTGAAATCTTCTGAGAGTATCCGCTTATTGTAAGTGTTTCTCCCTTTGTAAAATTTCAGCATCCTTTGTTTAGAAGAAGGTGTTTTCATATATCCTTCCCTATTTCCATTTTCTCATCCGGAGAAGCGAGGGGTGATGTGGGTGCATCTTCTAGGCACTTGTTTCAGTGAAATATTGTGTTAGGGTAAAGTGAGTTTGAAGTGTTCCATGTCTCATTGATCCCATCTGAGATCACTGTGTAATTTTTTGTGGGACAAGAAGAAGAAGTTCTGTTTGTGGGTTTCTAAATCATAACTGCAAGGCAGGAGATGATTCAATCATCTGAGCTCCAGCCATAGGTCCTAGAGTGAACCTGAAATATATTCATGGGAAATCCTAAGGTCGTTCAAACCTTTTTTCAAAGTCCTATCCTCAGTATGAATGATGGGAATCGTTTAAACCTCTAGTTTCATCGTCTTGTTCCAGTTATTCATATTCAGTGGTAGAGTTGGGAGGAACTTGTTTCCATTTTATATCCTGATTTGATGTTATTCCTTTGTATTTCCTTTTAAATTTTAGAGAAAAGGATGAAATTTGATCTAGGAAGATTTAAGTGAATGGTTTGCGCATAGTTAGTAGCAATTGTGTGCCAACCTAGGAAACCAAGCGATAAGAGATAGTAGCTACCACATGGTCTCTGCACGGCCATGCACCTTGGCCCAGGTATCTATGAGAAGCTTCCCTTTTTTAAATAATTCTCTCCATGGTTAGGGAATGGTTTCCCAAACCATGCGGAATAACTGTCCGGTCATGCCAAGTCATTAAATTTTGGGGGCTTTTTTGATGGACTATGATGGTCAGTTTAAGATGGTTGGTTCTTATAGTGGGGAGACCCACTATGAGTCTCATGTAAGTTATTATGGAATGTTCTAATTAAATTTTACCCCATATGTTAGGATTCCATTCAGGCCTACCCCTGTTAGTGTCCCGATTCTATCACGGAGAAAAATTGAGTTACCCCTTATGGTGGGGAGTCTGTTTGTGTCTCCCCGTATCAGTAACATGGTTTTGTACCTAATGTTGGTCTGGAAAAATGTAGTCTCATTTAGAGTTATTTAACCACCAACTTACTCCTTTATTAAACATTGGGATTTGAGTGTGCCCAACAGTTTTTCTGAATTAAGACTACGGTGACCTCGTTCGTTTTCATTGTTCATTCCATGTAAGTTGCTTGAGTGTTGTTTGGATAGTGTTGGAGGTGTCTTAATTTTGGATGTAGTTTTAATATTCTTGATAGTTTCAGGTTGTGGTGTATGTTTTGGTTGGTGACAGTATTTCTTCCATTATTGATCAATTGTAGGTGTTTTGGCCTTTTGGGTGTGGGTGAAACTTGGAAAAGGAGTCCATTTTGGCCTTTCTATTGGGTTTGGTTTTTGCTTTTGTCTTTGCTATGGATTTCCATGGGCGAAAAGTTTTATTATAGGGATACGTTTAACATACATGACTTATTTTAAAGTTATTTTTTTCATTTAATTAATATTCTTGATTTTTTGGGGGGTTTCCCATGTAGTTTGGGAGGAAAGTGTGTGCTTTCATGATTTGGGCCAAATCATGAGCTCATTTCATGTTTTAAAAACAAATTTTGTTTTTTTTATAACTACTTCATTTTTCAACATTTTACACCCATTCCACTTCCCAATTGGCATCCCCTGGTATATTAAAACCACCATATCCTTTTGGACCTATTAGTAATCCATAATCAGGATGGATTTGGGTTTTTTTATTAAGGTATTGGGCTAGCCTGTAAGCTCATTTAAAGCTTTAAAACAAATTGATTCTTTAATATATCATTCAATTTTTAAGTTTTTTTCAGTGATTCTAACTCTCACCGAAAACCACTTACCCAAGGCACCCCCATGATCGTTTCTCCCTCTTTGGAGATCATATTAATCGTTAATTAGGGGAAAAAATCTTTGGTTTTCTTAAATCATCCATATTTGGAGAGGTAGCTTGTTTCTTTCATAAATCCTTCAATTTTTACACTTTTCCCTCTATTTCAGTTCTTGCATGACCTAATCATCCTTATTAGAACCTCAGTGTCATTTTTTCTGTTTGTAAATTCATATACCAGGTTATTTGGGGTGTTTTATTCAAGATATCTCAAGTAAGTGCGTTTTCTTACTTCCTTATCCCATTTGGTTAGTGTTTATTACTGTTTATTGGGGTTTCATCCATATTTTCTAGAAGTTAATAATTTCCAGAAATTATGGATTCAAACCTAGGGTTTGATATTTGGGTTTTAGGTTTTATTTCACTCCGTTGTGGTGCAGTGGTGGTGCAGTTTTAGTTTCCCACAACGAATTGGGGTTTTAACAGAAAAGGTAGGCGGTTCTATGTGTAAGAATCATAAGATGAGTTTTCTTTGCTTCATTTATATTTTTATCATGTTCCTCTTATATTATGTTTGGTGCGGGAACTATTTTTTGTCGTATTTATCAAGCATTTAGCTTTAAAGTTGCATATTTTTTTTAAAATGTTTATTTTTCATGTGTATCTTTTGTGGTATTCATTGGGGTAATTTTATTACATTTTAGAGTGGTTTGATAAATGTTTCAAGGGATTCCAACTCTTTTTTGTATTGTTATTAGTGTGATTTTGTCCTTTGAAGAGGGTTTTGAAATTGGTTTTGTGTGAAAAACATGGTTTTACCCCTCGGGATTGTTTTAGGAAAATTGTAAATGATTTATTTAGTTGAACAAAGTGGGAAAAGGATGTACATGTACTATTTTGATGAGTTTGTTCACTTAATATGGATTTTTGAAAGGTAAAGTGGTAATTTATGATTCCAAACATTTTTATAATGTTTTATAAATTTCTGAAACAATTTATAAAATTGCAAGAAAGGCGTCAAACACGTTTGTGGGCTATTTTGTGTGAGTATGATGTGAAAAATGAATTATTTTTGTGAAAGGAGTATTATGTGACATGTGTGTGGGATGTTGAAATTTGTGGGTGATTTGGAAATGGTGTTGGAATGTGAAAATTGAATTTCTTGTCATGTGGAACTTTTTTGAGCACAAGAGGGAAAACTCGGGTATCTAGATGGGTGGATGTGTACAAGTATGCTAGTGATCTGGTGGGGTTTGGCCTGAGTTTCACGTAGAAAGTTTGATGATGAAAACACTAACTAAATAATGATGATAATGATGATGATTTCGGGGACCACTAGGTTATGTGTATGATACCTAATAGTGTCCCTTTTTTACAAGAAAGGATATTTGAATGGTTACTCTCACCGAGATATGAGGTACCTGGTACCCACGACGAGCTAGTGCCTAGGGGTTATTTCATGTAGCTTGTGCTAATTAGATACTTTATGCTTACCATCAACATACAGTATGTTTGGCTGGAAAATTCAGTACCTTTGTAATTCTATTTAAAAGTGTTTATTCTTTAAGGTAGACCACTTGAAAACTATTTTTACTTAAATTTACATCTCTTAAAAATTCTTATTAGTATTTCATGTTATGAAAACTTGCAAGATTTTCATCTTTGAATGTTTATCACATGGAATATTTCAGTGGTGAAATCTTACTAGGATTTTTCTCACACCCTACATATAACTATGGGTGTAAGTAGATTTGTTTTTTTTTGCGCAGGTTTGGGTAAAGTTTTTAGTGTCAATGGTTCGGGTTTCAATCGGTCATTCTTGGTGCAGTGTCGTGGAGATGGATTAAGGGTGGTGCATCTTTCCATTAGGAGGATATTAGGCTGTCCATTTTGGGTTTCTCAATTTGTTATAGTCTTTAAGAATTATTTTAAATTATGTAATTAAATTCTTATTTTTTGTAAAAGATGGTTTGTTTTGAAAAATCCAGATTTGTTATATTGGATTTGTTGGTTATTTTATGTTTATAAACTCGAGTAAATCGTTCCCTAATTTCATTTTTTTGATACTTTGCACCTGTTCCATCCCATGGGGATCGGGAATACCCTTCATTTCTTACCACGGTCCAGGTTTGGTGCTGGTTTTGATTGCAACCAGATTTAGTTCGTGACATTTCCTATATTTTAAAAATCAATCATTGATTTTTTCCCCTAATACTTCATGAAAAAACTAGTATATTTACTTGGTTATAACCTCCCTAGTTTGCATTTTTAAAGAATTTTATATCTTTAAAACAATTTATTTAGTCATTTTAATTACACCAACTGTAATATTTATGTTTTTCAATTAGTACATGTCAAAAATAATTTAAATATCATTTTCATGTGGCTTCATATAAATCTAAGGTTGTTTTCTAGGTTTTGACTATTAAATGCATGTTTCAATGTTTTAAAACATTAAAATTAATTTTTTGGTCATCCCAAGAAAAAAAAATATATTTTTTTGGATTATATTAATAAATTAAAAAAATTATAGTAAATTTACATAAAATTTCAGGTCAATATGAGGTTGTTTTCCTAGTTTTGCCCCCTGAGTCTCATTTTTTAAGACTTGCACATCATTAAAAACTATTTATTTAGTCATTGTAAGTACACAAAACATACTATTTATGTTCTATCTATTTATAAATGTAAAAAATAATTCCAATATCATTTTCTTATAATTTCATTGAAATTTGATTTTTTTTCTAGGTTGTGATCATTAAAAGTGCATTTCCTGTCATCATGAGAAAACTAAAACTAATATTGATATATAATCTATTCATACATTTAAAAAATAAATAAATGTTCATTTATTAATATTTTAGAGAAATACAGGGTTTTTTCTTTTTTTTGACCCCCACATTCATGTTTTTAAAGATTTTGGTATCTTCAAAAAAATTATTTAATCATTATTAGCACATTGCATGTCAAATAGAAATTTTGTCTATTTGACCATGAAAAAGTAATCAAAATACCTTTTTCCTATGATTTCAGAAAAATAAGAAATAATTATATAGGTTTTCACCATTACACACATGTTTTAGTGATTAAAAAGTTCATTTGTTTAGTAATCTCAAAAACTCAAATTATTGTGGCATAATTTTCTAAATTTAAAAAATAAATCATTGGTCTTTGTCCAAATATTTCATAACAATATAATTATTTTTTTCTTTTTCGTAACCCCCAAGATCATATTTTTAAAGTCATTGATAACTTTAAAATAACAAATTTAGTCGCTTCGAGTGTACCGCAAGTCAGATTCATCCACCGTCTATTCGTATATATCAAAAATAATTATATAAAACCCTATGATTTTAGAAAAAAAATTAAAAGTACTATTCCAATAAAATTTTTAGTTTAATAAAAAATATATTAACCCTTATTTAATAGGGGTTGATATGATATAATATTAAGAACACTTAAAGTTTTAAAAAATCATATTCCTATAAAAATAGTTTTTCATTATATTTTTTTAATTTAGAAGTTAAATTTCTAAATTTTAAAATTTTGAATTTGATAAAATGAACTACATTTTTAGATTTGAAGTATCAGAATTACATTATGGTAAATTTTTTGGATTTTTCTGAAAAAGCTAATTTTTAGACGAATAGTAAAAAATATAGTTTTACATATATAGTAACTTTTATGAAATAATAAAGACACAAATAATTTCTCAAAATAGAGTGATACAGCATCTGATATCTCATTCTCAGAACAGAGCAGGTTGTCGTCAATGGTGACTGCATTTAGGCCTCTCCTGGCTCATTTTTTCCTATTCATGCAGTGAAACATATATGAATTCATGTCCCCTTCCTTCAACCATCTAAGATTGAATTGATTCTGAACCAGGTTTCCTTTGAGGGTCAAAATCCTGTCTAGATTTGCACCAGCCTGAATTTCTTCCCGGTGGGGTATATCCTAGTACAGATTACTTTGTTGGAAAAGTAATAGAGAATCTTCAGCCTCTCTAATTTCATTATCCAGTGAGTAAAAGGACTCCTTACTCCATCGCTTCATCCTTGCCTTAACAGCCTTTAGCTTACAACAAAGGACATGAGAAGGACTACCTGGGAAGAAAACATCCCAGTCATTAAGAAAAATTTCTCTGCAGCCCGGCATCACCACCCAGGCATTATTAAATTTAAAAGGGAGAAGAGATGACATTGATTTGTTGAAGAAAACATCCATGAGGATGGGATTATGATCAGAGTACAACCTCAGGAGGGTTCTCCCAGAAACATCAATCATCTAATTCCTCCCATCCACATGCACAAAACATCTGTCCAACTTACTTGCCTACTTTCCATGAATAGTGTGTCTGTTCCAGGTGAAATAAGCTCTAGAAATGGACATCTCAGTGAGGCAACACCTATCAATACAACATAACAGGTCATAGGCTGCAATACGATAGAAATTTTCACCTGTTTTCTCCTCAGGCCTCAGGACAGTGTTGAAGTCACCAAGGATAAACCAGTTGGTGGCCATACTTTCAGAGATA
Organism: Viscum album; assembly: GCA_963277665.1. Lineage (NCBI taxonomy): Eukaryota > Viridiplantae > Streptophyta > Magnoliopsida > Santalales > Viscaceae > Viscum > Viscum album. The sequence continues at coordinate 1,463,705,743 of OY728138.1, read as the reverse complement.
TTAAATATATTCATCCACATTTCCCTTCCTCTTATGTACAAGTTTAATGCATAAACAAAAGTCATAGCAAGAGAGTCATTAACAAGACAACAAGTGACAGTGACCGACTATAAGTCTACTAAGACAGAGCTAACTTTAATGTTTTCATGCTTTAAAACCCACAGAGATGAAGTGCTCAACTCAAAATGATTATTTGCAACAAATGAGTACCCCATTGAATCCCACTTAAAGGAGCTTAATTTTTTGAATTTAATTCTTGGTTCAGCAATTCCAATTATCAAAGGTCTATTGGTCATGATAAAATGCCTAAGAGATCTGACTGTGGGAGTGTTCCCAATCCCTTGACAATTCCAATAGAGTATCTTCATTTTTATGATCAGGGCCTAGTGCTAGGTCCATCATATTTTTGAGTCAAGTCCTTATCCGAGATAGGAGTCTTAGAATCAATAAGAGAACCTGATTCCTTGTCAAAAGAATCAGGATCTTCGTCATCATTAAAGCCCTCCTCAGTATCAAGAAGAGAGAACCTGTTACCTGAATCAATAGGAGTAGAAAACAGACTAGCAGGAAAAATCCTTTTGGTCGTCTTGGTTGTTTGAACCTAAAAAAAGTCCCTAGGGGGTCAGAGGGGGTGATATTATCCGTGTTTCCATCTTTATCAGGAAGCACTACCTCCTCCTTAGCACTAGCAATAACAACAAGTTCAGGAGGGTCAGAGGGGGTGATATCCCTAGTGTAAAATAAATACATGATGCTTTATTTTCACTGAACATTGACAGTGTAGAAGGACCTGGTGGATTTACCAATAAATTCTTCTTGTGTTATTGGGATATCATTAGTGTGGATGTTGTAAATACTGTGAGGTAATTTCTTTAGGTCATCATATTTCCCTTTGGAATGAATTCTAACTTTGTGGCTTTAATTCCTAAGAAGGATAATGCTCTTGAAATAGGGATTTTAGACCTGTTTCTACTGGAAATACAATGCCAAAATTAATTAGTAATATCATGGCTAAAAGGCTTGGTGAGATTTCCAAGGACCTCATCTCGTGTAATCAGTTTAGATTTTTTCCAGGGAGGAATATACAAAGTTTTATTTACACTGCCTCTAAATGTGTTAATGTTATGAATAGAATGGTAAAAGATGGAAATATGGTAGTGAAGATTGACATATCTAAGGCCTTTGACACCATTAGATGGATTTTTCTATTTTCTATTCTCAAAATGCATGGTTTCTCCCAGAAATTCATTGGGTTGATTGGTTCCATTCTTGAGAGTGTTAGGCTTTGAATTATGGTTAATGGGTCTCCTAGGGGTTTATTCCAATACTCCAGAAGAGTAAGGCAAGGTGACCCTCTTTCTTCTCTACTATTTTTCATTGCTAAAGATTATTTAATTTTGTGTCTCACTGATTTGGCTAATTTTGGATGGTATCAGAGCATGCGAGTGTGGAGAGAGTTATGTGCCCAATACCACTTATTCTATGCTGAGGACATCTTGATTTTTGGGAGAGCAGATAAAGGTACCATATCTTGTATTAAAGTCATCTTTTCACACTATGAATAGGTCATGGGTCTGGTCATTAGTTGGGGAAAATCATCTGTCATCATTATTGGAGGACTTTCAACATCAAGGAAGATCAGAATTCCTTGTGAGATTGGGGTGAAAAGAGGATCTTTGCCTTTTAATTACATAGGGGTACCACTTTTCTGGGGAAGGGTAAAGAGATTTTACCTTGATAGTATAGCATTAGGGATTACTAGTCATCTTGCATGATGGAAGGGGAAGAGTTTTTCCCAGGCTGAGAGGGTATGTCTAGTCAATTCAGTGATAACAACAATGTTTGTGTACTCTTTCTCTTTATATAGATGGCCTAGGGATCTTATTAAGGATTTAAATGGTAAAATCAGAAACTTTATATGGACTGGATCTATTCATGAAAGGAAACTTGTTACTGTAGCCTGGAAGGACTGCATCAAACCTATAAGTATGGGTGGTATGGGAATCAAAGATATTAGAATCTTCAATGATACTCGGATTACCAAATTAATATGGAAGCTCCTTTCCATACCAAATAACTCTTTGGATTTTCTTGTCAGCAGGTTTGTGGAGAAACTTAATGCAGGGTACCCCAATTATATTAGTTCATCTGTTTGGCCTGCTCTTAAAAAGGCTTATACTGATCTAATGGCTTGTTCTAAATGGATGGTTTGAAAATAGTCGAATCTGAACTGTTGGACTACACCCTGGATTTCTCAGCCCATTTTTTGATGATTCTATTATTCCATATTCAATGAAAAACATAACCATTTCTGCCATTAATGAGAATCTGGAACTCACTGGATTGCTACCCAATAGTGTTCAGCTTGAAATTTCAAGGTACTGTTTCAATGATTGTGATATTTTGGTTTGGATGCCCAACCTTCTTGGACGATTCACCACAAGGGGGTGATATAGAAGCCTTTGTGGTGTTTATTTGAACCCTCTTCAATGGGTCATTGTTTTTTACAAGGACTTTATTCCTCCTACACACTCTATTTTAATCTGGAAAATCTGGAAGTAGGGGCTTCCATTGCAGGTCCACTTGCAGCATACTAGGATACATCTGGCCTCGGCCTACCTGCTATATTTAGAGGCGGATGAGTCTATTGCACATGTTTTTGTTTCTTGAAAATTTTCATGTAGATTTTGGAGATATGTAAAATTGGTTTTCTACTACTCTCTCAATTGCAATTCTGTTGATGGACTTTTGTAGTCCATATGCAGAAGTGAGTACAGTGAGCAGGTTTGGCCTCTGCTACTTGTTGCTTCTGCCGGTGTTATTTCTTTCATCTAGAAGGCACGAAATGAACTTCTATTCAATAATGTTGAGCCATCATTTCATGCTGGGGTTCTATTCCTGCATCGGGCAATTCTGAATGCTTCTAAAGTGCTGACTGGTTCCATGAAAAATGATGTCTCTGATTTGATTTTTCTAAGATCACTTGGTGTCAATGGAAGGATGAAAAAGCCAATGATGATGAAGTATGTAAGATGGATACCACCCATCTCTCGATGGCTGAAGGTTAACGTTGATGGAGAATCTTTTGGAGAACCGGTACCTTCTAGATGTGGTGGAGTTTTTCGTACTTACCATGTCTTTGTGAAAGGATGATTTTTTCATTATATTGAAAATGGATTTGCCATTGAAGCGGAGCTGTGGGAAGTGATAAAAGTAGTCAGGTTTGCTGTGTGATATGATTGGAATGATTTATAGATTGATTCAGACTCATCTGTTGCAGTCCAGATTATCAAAGATAGATCATGGAATGTTCCATGAAAGATGTTATTGGACTTGGGTGATTGTCTTCAGCTTATGGAATGGTTATCTCTAGAAGTTACTCATGTTTATCAGGAGGCTAATCAAGTTGCAGATGCCCTCTCAAAGAGAGACATCTTGGAGGTTAGTTCGAGTTGGTCTTTTGTTTTTCCTGAGTATTGTAATTGCCTTTCCCAAGCTAATCATGATGGGGTGTTTTATACTCGCCACTGTAAATTTTCCCCGTGATCTTATTTTGTGTAATTTACTTTTTTATTATATTTTAATGGGAGCAGGCGCACCTGACTCCAAATCTTTTGAGTAAAGATACAAATATAACTAAAAATTTTATGAAACCTATTGCTCGATGAAATATGTATTCAAGGAGTAAAATAATACATTTAAAAATAATATGGTGAATTTTGAGACTTATGATCAACCTTGTGGAACCTAAGTTATTTATATTCTCACTCAAAAGTTAATATTTTATTATGGATAGTGTAAAAGGGGGAAACAAGGGAGGGAACTAGTACCCATCAACATGTCATGGGGGTCTGAAAAGTTGGATCTTGAGAAAATATCTATAGAATATAGCCTTACGGTCCATAAGGATAGAACTAGAAGTATATTAGATTATGAGATCCTAATCTTTCTTACCTTTGGAGGAAAATTCATCATCATCCATATTTCCATCTCTCTATGTGTGTCTTATCATTTCATTTTGATTTATCATACACCTTTAGTCTCTAATTTCATAAGAAATGGATCAGAGATTTGGGGTTAGGCCCATCAGTTAGTAATGGGGTCTGAAATTTATTTTATATTTTTATAAAAAAAATATTTTTTGTATTTTTATATTAATTAAGTATTCACAAGATCAATTTTTTTGGGTTTATAATTCATATATGTAAAACCCTATTATGAGATAATTCTCTATTTAATTCAATATTTACATTTATGGAATGGTTGGGATAAGCCTTGGGAAGTTCCTAAAATGTTTTAGAATGTTCTAGAATAATTTTAAATGGTGTTTGGTTTGATAATAGGTAAGGGAAGCCTTAAATATTCTCTAGAAAGCCCTATCAGGTTACTATGGGAGTTACTAGGAAGGCGTATAGTTTTCTGAACCATGTCTCCTAATATTTTGTGTTGGAAATTTTTGGACAATGATGATTCACATGGTTGAAGAAAATGTTTCCTAACAATGTGACCTAACCATAAAGTGCCATTAAATAAATTCAAAATTTAGTTTAAAAACAAAAAAATCATGAAACCCCTCATTATTCATTTCCTGACTTAGGCACCCTACACTCAAATTTCTTGTAGGAAACTTTTTAATGATCTTTGTCTTATATACCTTATTTTTCAATGATTCTTTAATAATTTAATCTTGGAAAATAAGTAAGGTATCTTATCATCCCTTTTATTCTAGATATTCTTGTTCCCTTTTCAATAGAACCATATATTGGGTTTATTATGGCCAGATTTGTGGGATTAGACAATTTTTTATTTAAATATCTTGTAATTAATTAGATAAATGGAAGAATGATTCTACATCTACAAGATCATGTGATGATTATTTATATCAAATATATTTGGGGAAGAAAATTTTCCCTCTTTACACTTCTTCTAGAATGTAAGGGCCCTTTTATTTCTAAAATAATATTTTTCTAAATATCATTTTAAAACTCTAGTGGATTGTCACACGTGGGTTTTTTATTGAAACATGGGTTATTTTTGACACTCACAATATAGTTGTTGAATTGATAAAACAGTTTTCCTAAAACAAAGAAATGTTTTTTTGTGTGAACATGGTATAATATTATTGGAATTTATTTATGTCCATCTGACCTTTTCCAGAGGTACTTATTAAATGGACAATCTGGGGCAATAGTTATCAATAATTAATTTCATGGTGGACAAGGACCTCCACTCTCAATTAAGGGAAATTCCATTCAATATACATGGGTGGGTGGGTGTTATTACATGGAATGGATATTATAAGTGGTTTAAAAAAGAACTATTTTAGATGCCTATGAGAACTGTAATTTTGGTGAACTTCTCAGACTTTCCCTTACCTATTTTAAATGTAAACTGTGAAACTCTATTAACTACTTTGATATTTTCTACCAATGTTTTATAAAAACATTAAGATAACCTTTTTCTTCTTTTAGTGGCATGTGGGAAAATCCTATTGGGGGTTTTCTTATAGGGTTGTTACACTCAACCCCCCTCCACCCCCCACACACACAGACACATATACACTTTGGTGCATTTGAAGATGTTGTTTTTTATAGAATAAGAAAGGGTAAAGATTCATATTTCACTGTTTTTTCTTCTTGTTGTAGTTTTCATGGGTGTTAGAGTTGGTGATTGAGAGTTGATCATGTTCTGGAATTCTAGAGTAGTACCACCTTAGCTCATGATTCTTGATTTATTTTTTGGAGCCTTATTTATTGTGGTTTATTAATTATGTTGTTTCTTGTATTATCCATATTATTATACTTTAAGTTGTTAGTTTGACTCAGGGTTCATTTATATAGTTGTCTTGATTTTTTTTTATTTTTTGGTGGTATGTTTGTGTATTTATGGGTGTGAGTAAAATTGTAAATTGTTCCCCCTATTTTTGGTTAAAACCATAGCATTTATTACTATCCTTTGGTGTTACTGGGCACATCACATAAGGCCAGTGGCACATCATCTCTTTCCAAGACAATGGTTAAGGTTGGGTTTCTGTAAATGGTATCATTTTGGTTGGTCAATCAGTTGGGATGGTATCAAGAAGATATGATGCATCGAGTCTTGAAATATGTAACATAAAAATATTTAGGCAACATCTTAATTTTGAAATTTAAATTATTGGGGAGGTCAATGTAAAAAAAATTCTAAAACACTTTTAATAATTTCATCATCTCATCATAATGGGTTTATCTATTAACAATTTTCTATCATCTATTGATAAATAGTCTCCCCTCTGGGACCAAATTTATAGCATCAAGACTTTTTATCACATAAACTTTCATTACATTATACAAAACTAAGGATCTTTAGGGTTTAGTCTCTTGGAAACCAAGAACTTAATACATGAAAACATGAAACATTCTTCTTAAACAATTTAAAGGATTCTTCATTTGTTCATCCTAACTTCATTAAAGCATCTCATAACCTGGGGACATACATCAAAATAAAGGGTGAGTAGAAGGCCCAGTAATGGAAACAAGGGAAACATTTTACATGTGAACTTGAGATACATCAAAAATCATGAAAAATAACTTAAAGGCATGAGAAAGAGATCATGAGGCACATCATAAAAAAAATAACGTTTTTCATAACATGAAGATGTGGCTAAAATATTTAACTTAAACAATCATGAACATATCACCAATGTCCATCCCCAAGGTGTCATTTGAAATTACCAAGGTAAACCCCAAGGTATCATTAAAATTGTTATCTCTAGTTGTTACATCATTACCCAATGCAATGGGGCGCTATCAGGGCGCACCCTTAAATTTGTAATCTCTAGTGGTTACATCATTACCCAATGCATTGGAGTACTATCAGGGCGCACTCTTAATTTTTCTTTATTATCATGTGATACAAATATATAATCATCAAATATTTCATAAATAACCCATATAGCATAAATAAAATTGGTTTCAATTCATAATCATAACGTTTTAAAAATTACTTTTGAAGACGTGATCTTTATGTCACTTTAAACCCACATAAAAGAAAAGATGGTTTTCATATATGTAAATCTCAGAATTTATAATAGGGAATGTTGGTATATATGTGAATACCCCTATATAATAAAGAGGTTTGAGTATTAACATAATAAAATAAAATAATTTTAGAAAAAGAGAGAGACATTTTGAGATGATAATTATACAGCATAACGGCTATGTTACAGAGTTCTAGAAAACCTTGAAAAGAGAGGGGAAATGGGTCACCCACACATAAATGATTCATAAAACAATATAGGGACAGAATATAAAGGATATATGGACATGGTAATGAAATTTTAAGGATATTCCATTTGAAATGAAAAACATGGAAGGAAGACAAAAATAAGATTTTTCTTATAAAAATTCGGCAGCCTAACGGCGTCACTTAAACTTCAAAAAAATGAATTGATGAGATCAAATAGGGTCTCTCATCATATAAACATAAAATATTAGTATGATAGATATAGAGATCATACCCACAACATAATAAAAAGGAACTTGAAAGACTTGACATGAAAATAGAACTTGAAAATGAGAAGGGTGAAAGAATCCCTTAAAAATTTGGCAGCCTAACGACGCCACTTAAACATTCATAAAACAAAATGATGAGAGTAAGAGTGGATATCTCATCATATGAATATGAAAAGGGAAGTAAGAGGAACAGAAAAGAACATCCTCCAACATAAGAACATGGATCATAAAAGAAATTACTTAAAAGAGATTATTTGAAAAGAAAGAGAGAGGTTGGATCCCTTACCTTAAAACGTAACTCTTAAAACTCGAAGGTTGGGACCTTGAGGGATTGGGGGCACCTTGGGATGACTTATTGGGAGGTAATGATACCAGAGTATCGTTGGGGGAGAGTTGGGAGTGCAAACTAGAGGAGGAAATGATGGGTATTTATAGGGAAAGTGAGGGGACAAGGCATTAATGGTCAAGGGACACCTCGTTGGTGGTATTGGAAAACCCATGGGCTTTCCCATGGTATTGGACACTTGGGACACCTCATACAATAATTCATCCCCTTTAGTCAACCATCCCTTAAAAATTCTCATGACATCATCATGATGCAGTCATGATGTCATTAAACATACCAAAATCCTAAAACTGTATTTTTTCTATTCATTGAAAATTCAACTTTTTCAGAAAACTCCAAAAATTTCACCTTAACCAAATATCAATGCTCTGATTTCAAAAATTAACTCCATTTTATAAAAATATTTTTCTAAATATTTTTAATTTAATTTTTAAATAAATACACTATTCATTGAAAATTAATTTTTTTCAGAAAAATACCCAAAAATTACCTTAACATAATATCGATGCTCCAAGTTCAAAAATTAAATCCATTTTATAAAAATAATTTTCTAAATATTTTTAATTTAATTTTTAATTAAAAAACACTATTTACTCGAAAAAAATAAATCTTGACTAATAATTTCTAAAATATTTATTTACCTATTTTATTGAATCTCATTACTAAATCAAGGTGCCTAGATTATATTAATACTTTCTTTAAGTGAGATTACTAATCCATTTGGTCACATTACTAATCCTAAGCGTAAAATCACTATTCATGATTTACTATTCATCAAAAAATATGTTGATCTTATTAGACTCCAAATTTCTTACTGAACACATTTGCAGAAGACCATTTTTTGAAAATCATTACACATTATTAATTATTTAAGGTTTATAAAAATATTTTAAAATATCCTTTTTCTATAATTCATTAAAAATATGCATACTATATTTATTCGAACATTTGAAAATTCACATACTTCATCATAAGGAGAAATCACAATTTTCATTTAAATCAAAGTTTTAATCAAGGCAATTACAGTCTCCTTACATATCCCCTTATAACCCCAGCATAGGACCTAAGTGTAAGGTGTTCTAAGGTGAGAGAATCTGAGGGCGGCTTGGCCAACATCGCACGAGTAGTAATCTCTATTAGTTTGAACTTCTCGCGAAGGCGATTCCGTTCTAGATTCACATGATGAAGTTTAGCTTAGGTTTGGTCCAGAGCAAAGCCCAGTGGTGCTACCCCCTTCCCAAGTTCTGTTAGATGGGCTTTGATTGGTCCAAGACAACTGGATGAGGCCATTGAATCTTCTTTCTATATTAATTAACCAAGATCACTTGTATTTAGAGACTATAATCAAAATGTTTAGCTTCCAGTGGTCATATTGACCAACGGTCATATAATAGTTGGAACCCAACGGTCTCATTTTTATTATACTCATGTTATAAAATGAAACAGTTTTGTTGAGTATAAAATAAAATAACACAGAAAATTAGGAAACAAGATTTATTCAAAATTTCGGGTCGTTACAAAATTATCACAAGATTATTTGATTTTTCTACCATTCTATAATGATTTTTATTATTTTGATATGATATATTATATAACCCTAAATAAATAAGTATTGAAATAATTATTTATAAATTTTTTATATGGTTATAGAATGAAAATTCCACCAAATATGAGAATGAAAAACCGACGATAGGGTGTAGCAGAGAATGTGGTTACACCTGAAAGAAAGGGAAACCAAAAACTTGTAAGGATTATTGTGCAAGAATTTTAGGATGTTTAAAAGGGGTCTTGGGATGAGTAACCTCATCACATAAATCACTAATTAGAATTATTGAAATACATTCTATCGACATTTGGGGGTTAATTAGGACCTGAGAAATCTTAATAATGGCTTGGTATAATGAAAAAATATTCAAATTCCTCAGAACATTAGCTAATAAGAAGTTCAAGATAGCGAAGTACATTCTTGAATATTTGGAACTATAATAGTGGGATGTAACTATTTAATGAAAAATTGATCATGGTATTACTTGGTAGGGGTTTAAGGAGTAGTTCAATAAAAAAAATTATACACACACATTGCATCTAGTGAAGAAGATGGAATTATACTAGATGAAATAAGGAAGTATATCAGTGACTGAATGTGCCTCTCAATTCATACACCTAGTTCTCTTCACACAAGACATAACTAATATAAAATGGATAAAGGCCCAAATATTCAAAGAAATTCCATGGCCTTGTATTTAGTCAGGTTCTATATTACATATTTTACAAAGATGGTGAATAAAGTGATGGCAAGGGAGAGACAGATATTGTGGGGAATAATAGTGGAAAGGACACCTTTTCCATTCAATTCTAAGTGGGAAATCTAGTACAGGGAATAAGAGGAAGATGGAGAGCTATTCACAAGTTAGTAGGGAACTAGAGAATAGATCTACAAGATCAGTCTCTTGAACACCATGTCACACCAATGAACCAGGTTTCTTTCAGTGTGGATCTATTTAGCATAAGAAGAAGGGGTGTATTGTACCATAATGAGATTGTCACAACATTGGAAAAAAGAGTACATCTCAATAAATATTTATTTCTATATCTGAATTCAATGATAGGATTTGGATCAAACTAGTCTTATATCTCCCATGCTCATTTAGGATGATCTCATAAGAATAGTGATCTCCCTAAAAATAAGATAAACCATAATGACTCTAGGAATACCTTGAACATATAGTTGACACCACTGTAAGGGATAAAAGGCTAATGTAAACTGGATCAATATGTGATCCATAATTGGTATCCTCTTCCTCAAATCAATGATATATTTGGTTAATTTAAGAGATTCAAGTGGTTCTCTAAGATTGATCTATGATCAATATATCATAAAATTAGATTCAAGAAAGAGTATATTCAAAACACACCATTTTAGAGTCGATATGAACAATATGAATAAAATTTCATTACCTTTGGTCTAAAAAATTCACTTTTAGTTTCTATGAACATGATGAACTCTATATTCTATAGGTATCTTGATTCTTTTATCATCATATTTATTGATGATATTTTTGTTTAATATCTAATAACGAATGAACATGTGGAGTAATTAAAAATTGTATTGAGCATATTTTTTGATCACTAGATTTATACTAAATTTTATAATTATAGATTCTATATATAATAAATCTATTTACTCATAAATTTCATTTATGAGGTACATATATCAGTTGAATAGGAGAAGACTGAAGCAGCCATTTCTTAGCAGCCACCAAAGAATGTGTTGGAGATATATATTTTTTTGAGATTAACTATCTATTTTCATCAATTCATTTGATATTACTCTAATATTTCTTATCTCATGACTCTATTAATAAGAAATGAAATTCATTCCCAATAGACTAAATATTGTTAGAAATAATTTTAGGAACTTAATTCTCAGATCACATCAATGTCTATCCTTATCCTATGAGAACTAGGTCGGGGATATGTGTTACATTGTGATGTATCTAGATTAACAATGGGTTGTGTTATTATAAAGGTAAATCATTTTATGGCCTCTGGATCAAGGAAATATTAAAAATATGAAAATAATTTCATGATGTATGAACTAGAATTCTATTCAGCGGTCCATGCTTTAAAAACAAGGAACCAATGTCTATTTTGGGAAAAGTTAACTTTCTTCATAGATCATAAAATATTGAATCCTATCTTCTCTCAGAGAGACTTTAACTTGAGAAGATGATGTTGGATGGAGTACCTCCAGATGTTTGACTTCAACTTGGTGTATAAATTCGGGAAAGGGAATTCAATGGTTGATGCTTTGAGTAATAAATCTTATAATGAAATGGTCATAGAATCTCATAACTAATAGAAATTGATGATAATGATTATTGAAATTCATCTAGACTATATAAAATATAATGAACATTCATTTTTCTCCCAATCAATCTCATTCTTAATTTGATGTATTTAGTTAAATATGCTCAATGATCAAATCATGAATGCATGACCATTAAATCAAACCTAAATGGTGGGGTAACTATGGATGATTTAATAGAGGATGAAAACTCCCCACTTAAATTTTTAAAACCAAATTGTCCACCCCTAGTCGTTCCTGGAATAGATTTATTTGTAATATCACCATTCAAAATGGGTTATTCTCTTGGGTACTCAAAATATGTGTGAAACAATGAAATCTAATTTTATGTGGTTAGGTATTAAAATAAAATTTTCTACTTATGTTTTGAAATGTATAAATTTTCAATAGATAAAGGTTATATATCAACATCCAACTAGTATAATTTAATCTATTCCTATAACCATTTAGAAATGGGAGCATATTTCCATGTAATTTGTTATAGTTCTACCATGAATGCTTCAATAGCATGACATTATTTTTGTAATTGTGGATAAACTCAAAAATTCATCACACTTTATCCTAATTTAAGATTCCAAAAAGATATAGTATCTATAAAAAAATTATATTTACGAAGTGGTTAAGTTGCATGGAGTACTAGAATCTATTGTCTATAACATGGATCCTCAATTTACTTATCGGTTTTATCTCACTTTATAATATTCTCTTGGAACCCATTAGACCATGATCAAAAAATATCGTCCTCAGATGCATGGGTAGTAATAATTTAAGATTCAAACATTGAAAGATATTCTTATAGCTTTTTTCATAGACTTTGGTGTCTCATGGGAAGATCATATGACTTTAATGGAGTTCTCATATAATAATATTTATTAGAAAATGATTCATATGGCCCCATTTGAGGCATTGTATGCCTTTCCTTTTTTAAATCCTCTTTTTTTGGTGGAAACAAGAGAAACCTCACTCATTGGACCTAGTATTTCTCAGGAGACTACAGAGAAGATTCATATGATTTGGCAGTAGATGGATATGCACCAGAGTTGATAGAAATCATATAAATGTCATCATAATTTCCCATTATCTCTTTATGTAGGTGACCGTGTATTTATCAAATATTCACCATGATTTGTTCATTATTATTTAGGAAAGAAATCAAAACTAACTCCTCAATATGTGGGACTATTAGAGGTTCTCAAATGTATTGAGGGTTTTTCATATCGATTAGATTTACTAGTAAGATTCAATATTATTGATAATTGTTTCCATATATCTCAACTAAATAAGTTCCAAATATACCCCTATCATGTGATTAAATGGGATAATGTTACTATTTACATCCATCCATGAAGTGTAAAGGAAGCATGGTCAGATTCAAGAAGATACATGGGAATGAGAACAATTTATACTAACGAAATGGTTAGAACTCTTCAAATAAAAAACAAATCTCTATCTTTCCAAGGATAAAAATCCAAATTGTGAGGATAATGTAACATACCTACTTTGAGTTAATTATTTTTTATTATATGTTTTGGAATCATTTTTTTGGTGAATATTTTGAGCATGGGTAATGGAAACTATGTAGCTTCTCTATGAAACTGTGTGAGGTGAATATGGGAGTACTTGGGTAGTTGTGTAGTTAGCATGTGGTTTTCCTAACTCTATGACTTGGAAATTTTTAAATAGTGGTAATTTACATGGTTTATACAAGGATTTAATAACCATGGGACCTAACCATGGGACATAATTAAATACATATGAAAATTATTTTTAAAACCCAAACTCACCAAAAAACATCTCATTCTTCTTTCCCTAACTTAGGATCCAAACCCTCAACCTTCATCTAGGTTATTTTTGATGATCATTAGCTTTTGTACTTTTTTCAACAATTCACTGAGCATTGGATCTTGGAAAAAAATTAAGGGTTCCATTATTCCCTTATATTCTCATTCCCTCTTGAATGGAACCCTATATTGTGTTTTTTATGGTCATTCAAGGTGAATATGGGATTTACTAGGTAGGCACATAGTTGGTACATGGTTATCCTAAACATGATTCCTAACTATCTGACATTGAAATTTTTATATATTAGTGATTTTCATGGTTGGTACGTGATTTTCAAGAATGTATGACCTAACTACACAATCCATATTTTTGTATTTTTGAATGACACATTTAAAGATAAGTGTAAAACAACCAAAATTTCAACCAGATAAAAATTCATAACCTACCACTGTAAAAACCAAAGAACCGCACCCATTTTTTCAAATTTCAAATTCCAAATTTCAAACAGAAACAACTCCAATCTCGGGCAACATGATAGCCCTGTTCACACACCTCGTCACTTCCTACCACTATCTGTCATCATCGTCGTCACTTCCTATCGCCATCCATCATCTTCGTCATCGAAAATACACTATGACAGAACAAGAGCACAACCAACCAATTGAATTAGGTCCAAAATTACCTCCACTAATACCACAAGGATCAACTGTAGTAGGAATCAAAATTCAGAGATAAAGCCACCGCTATTGACGATTTCTGAAATGCAGAAGATCGCTCGAACTAAACATCCCAAAACACCATGAAAACCACCACCCAAGTCTGACCAGGAGAAGAGTGTTGGGATATTGATGGCAAAGAAGAGTAAAAGCATCGACACCTAGCATCAATCATCGTCGTGACCAGAAAATTCTGCCATCAGAACCACCGTGGGCACCGCAGTTAGTGACTTCATTGCAACATCAAATCCAAGGAGCAGGAAACCGTCATTAAATAGAGATTTAGACATAAGGATACCACCACATACATTAGTCCCCTTACCCTCAACCAACCTATAGGTGATTTTTTATGATCTTCATCTTATGGACTCTATTTTAAATGATTATTCAAGAAGTGAATATTAGAAACAAAAGGTAAGTGATTCATTATTCCCTTTGATTCTAGATCTTCTCATTACCTCTTGAATGAAACCCTATACCACGTTTGTTATGGATGGATCTATGGGATCAGATATGTTTTTATCAAAATTTCTTGTGATTCATTAGAAAAATAGACTAATAATTCCAAATCTATAATTTCATGTGAATATTCTTTATGTTAAACATATTTGAGTTAGGTTATTTTTCCATATTTGTGATTCCTCTAGAATTTGAAATAACTTTAATTTATAAAATATATTTCTTTATATTTGAAATAAAATTGGTATGATAAAACTCTACTAGTTTATACACTCATCGGTTTGCTCTTAAAACAATGGTTTTGGGTGATTCCCAATATATGGTTGATAAACTAATAAATTTATTTTTCCTAAAATAAATAAATATTTTTATTTGTGAACTTGGAATAGAATTTTTTGTGTGGTTTAATGTTAATTATACCTTATATAGAGGGACTTGGTCACAAAGAAAAGTTGGGACAATGATCATTCCTATGTGACAACTTAGTGGAGGATGGATCTCTAGTTGAGAGAAAGGAAAATTTCAATTATCATGCATTGGTGTGTGTGTTTGAGAGCATCGAATGAATATTATATGTGATTTAAAAATAAATATTATATCTACCTAAGAGAACTGTAATTTTAGTGAAATTATCTTAAATTATTTTCTATTTTTTATATATATAAACAATGAAATTGTTTAACTGATTTTATATTTTGTATAATTATTTTATAAAAAGTCTAATCTATCCAGATACATGATTTAGTTTCATGTGTAAAAGGTCACCTGGGGTTTTTCTTAATGGGTTTTTATACTCACCCCCATGCATATCCACTTTAGTTTGTATGAATACATTGTTTTCCATGATACAATAAAGGTACGTGTTTTATATTTCACTAGTGGTGCTACTTGATGTGGCATTCATGAATATTGGATTTAGAGATTGGTATTTGGTTCTGTTCTAGAATTCTGGACTAGTTCCACCTTGGTGCATGAATCTTTCTTTATTTTTGTGGTTGAAGATATTTAGGTTTATATTTTCCTCTTTTTCTCTGATTATCTGCCTTTTTATACTCTAAGTTGTTAATTTTAATCATGAATCATTTATATATCTTTATTGACTTTGTTTGTTTTTAGGGGTATTTTTTAGTGTTTCTCTATGTGTATAAAGAGGTAAATGGTTCCCCCTATTTCTTTCTAAACCCTTCTTATTTATATCCAACCATTAATGTTTCAAGGTCAACTAAGGTTAGTGTAAGCTTGGCTATTTCCAAGCCTATGGTTAGGGTTAGGTTATAATAATATAATCCTCCATTATTTAATCATAAACCAATAAATTTCATGGTAATAAATACTATTCATAATCTTTGTCCTAAATAATTACAAGTTTATTTTTATTATTAAAATTACTTTTCTCTAAAAAAATATTTTATTGTGTTATGCATACTTATAGTAAAATTAATTTTTATCACCTTTAAAAAATGAATCCAATAAAATGGTTTCCATATTTGGAATCAGAAAGTTTAAAATGGGTAATAAGTTCAATTTATTTTTTGGTTATAAAAATATATTACCATATAAAAGAGTTAGTCATTGAAATAATGAAAAAAATGATGCAAGTGGGTGAAATTAATGGATAAACTCAAAAAACATATCACAAAAAATTATCTCTAAATTATTGAGTAAGGGTATTCTTGACCAATCCTCATTGTATCTTACATAATTTTCATTTTGGGATCCACTTGACTTGAATATGATGTCTCCTTTATATTAAGAAATTATTATTTACAAAAATGTCTCCCCTCTAACTTATAAAATTAACCCTCCTCCACCATTTCTAATACACATGTAATGTTAGAATTCTTCTCTATACATTACCATATTTCCTTCCTTAAGAATATTATATATAAAAAATTCCCCTTTTCTCAATTACATCCCCCAATTATTCAAGACTGATAAGGTTTCTTACATAAGATATGATTTCTTATTTGTAGGTAACAATTTATTATCCTTATTTTTCATTGACCTTCAACCACTACCTCTTATCAAATCCTATGTGTTAATTTAATAAAAAAAATTAAATCTTTATGCTTTTTTAAAAGTGATATTACTATTATATCAAAAAAAATCTTCATGAAATTTCTATATGTGATGAACCCATAACTAAGGATTAAGAACTAGATCGGCCAAACTAAAGCATGCATGAGAAAACAGAACAGTTGACACCTAAATATTAATGTTAATAGTATAAAATTAATATATAGGTAACAAGTAATTATAAATAAATTGCATTAAGAAAATATATGTAGGAATAATTTTCATATTTATATGAATAATAAACCTAAATCTATTATACATAGAGTTAGAGCATGTCCAACCAAGCAGAAGTTTGAGGTAAGGGTTTTTCATCTCAAATACCCTTCTCGAAACTTGTTTCAAATTATGCACCTATTTTCGTTTATATGGTGTATATAAAACCTATATTCACATTTTATCATTATTATATTGTTGTTCATGATATTTAAAGTTCCATTTTAAGGTCTACCTTTCACGTTTATTTTAAATAAATATTACCAAATCTTTAAGGGTTTCTTTTCCAATCTCACTTTGAATTAAAGATTATCTATGTATAAGTTCTTACTTGAGGGAATGGAATGTTCTTTCTCTCTAAAATTCCATATATTTTATTCTAATCTATTAATTTTTTGGTTTTACATTTACTCTTATCATTTAACTTCCCTTTGGTTTATAATTTAACTAAAAGAATATTAATAAGTCTAACCAACCTTATATCTTATTTAGGTTCAAGAATCATTATAATCCATTTAAATGTTATTAAAAAACTATTTATGTCCTTATCTATGTTTAAATAAAAAAAAATTTATTTTATACAAAATTTTACTTTCCTTAATGTGGTTTGAAATGAATCTTTTAAATATTGTTTGTATGATCCATTTAATGTTTATTTTACTTTCTTTACAAATGTGTAAAAAGAATAACATTTTTAACATTTTCCACATGAATTATTTTTTTATCTTTTATAACCATTTCTTAATGAATATTACTCTTCAATATTTCATGTTTTTACAAATTAGTTTCTATACCCATTGTTTTATGAATTTTTTCACTTTAAAAATAATGGTTCAGTTTTTAGATTAATAAATAAAATGATTTCATTCCACTTATGTATATTTTTATCTTTCACTCCCCATTTATTATCTTCAAATTCATATTTTTCAAGGTTTTAATATTTGGAATTCTTTTAAAATTATGGTTTTCAATGTTCTCTTTTTACCCCTTGAAATTTATATTTGAAGTGACTTGTAAGTTTGTTTTTACAAATATGCTATAGTAGTTTATGAAAATTCCTTTTACAATTTCGTTTCCATTTCCCTATAAACCTATAAAATTTCTATCTCTTTTGGAGTTAAGTTTTATGTATTGCCTTATAAATTCTCTTATTATGTTTTTATTTTGGTATACTGTGCTTGTGGTATCAAAAATCCAATATTTGATCTATTATTATGTGATAACGTTCAAAATATTTTAGTAACACATATTATTATAAAAGTTTTTTTATATATTTAAACATCCCTTAATATTTATTATTATTCACCAGGGATATTCCCTAATTATAACATCCATATTATTTCTTTTTATGGAATGTGATAATGTTTTTTGGAATTTTTTTTGAAAACCCATTTCATTTTTATGGGTTAAATATGTTATCATGAAATTTAGAAAGTTTTATTATGTTTCACACATATTCATGTACATATCATTATATGTTATGTGGGTATATTATACCCCTCCAATAAAATGGGTAAATATCCATGTCTCGTGAGATAATTATTTTTATCATGGGAATTATTCATATGATTACAACCCATTCATGTAAATTTATATTATCATAACCCTTGTGTGTGTGTATTATTGTTATGCTTTCAACTCTTGTGTAAACATTATTGTTATGATATAAACTCATGCATAGACATTATTTTTATTCTCACAAACCATGGATGGAATTTATTGTTATGCTCATAAATCATGCATTGACATTGTTATTATGTTTAAAACTCAATGTGTGTGCATTTTTTTATGTTCATAAATTTATGAATCGACATTATTATTTGGTTCAAAACATTATGTGTGGACTTGATTACAGTTGGATATGCTTGGAATGTTATGTTCTCTTATGTTTATATTTGTGTCATATAAATTATTTTATTACAAAATATTTATGGTATGGCATATGATTGATGATATAATTTTTCTTGCATATGATTCATGTTTAAAATATCCATGAAATTTGATTGTGTTTTCATACCCATATGCACGTATTATTCTCACATATTATCTTCTATTGTTATAGATAATGTTTACCCTAATTGTGTGTTTGATCTTTCCTTTCATATATTTCCATTTCCCTAAGTTATGAAGAATATCTTATGTATGATAAGTTTAAAAGGGTATTGTTTGTGGAGTATTTTGCAGAGATGTTGAAGGTATATTATAGAAAAATGAATTATTGGTTTAGTGGAAGAAATATCCTTTTATGGGAAAGATATGTGTTTTATTAGTTAATGGGTTTTTCCCTAATTATCTAAAATTATAGTACTAAAAGGTATTGGTTATAAAAGTGACTCAATATTGGTTATTGATATTGTAATTATTGATGGTTAAGTTTGCCTCACTTTAGTTAGTATCAAAGTCATATTGTAAAGAATATGTTTTTAACACTAGATCTGGGAGAACGGGTCTAGGAAATTTAGTTGGTGTTATAGATGGTGTGTAAAGAATGTGTTATTATCACTAGATAAAGAAGTATGGGTATAGGGCATATTAGTTTCTATAAAAATAATATTTAGATAACTTTATAGGATATGATGTTATCAGATGAGGATATTTTAAGAGTCAAGGACACCAGAATGGGTTAATAAGTTTATGGTTGATAAAAATTTCAAATTCATAGATAACCTTTTAATGTAATATGTGATTTTATTTTAAGGGGATTAATGTCATTTTGGTAAAAAAAATTAATAATTTTTAATAGGAATACAGGGTTGAGGTATATATAACCCTTTTGTTTAGTCTATGATTTGATATTGAAGTGATTATGGTTAATTGGGAAAACTATTTAATTGGTTTTGGGATTATAATTTAATTTGTATAGGTACCCTTGGGGTTGAAAATTATTTAGTAAAAATATAATTGAGGCAATTTTGGGAAAAGGATAATATATGTTTACGAGTATTTATAAATAAGGTGATATTAAATGATATGTGATTTTATATTTTTTGTGGATAAAAGGGTATATTGACTTCAGGGAGTACATGTTTCTATGATTTTTGGGTTTATATTATAGTAATAAATATCTTTGAAAATTGAAGTTTAGTAATTTATGGGGATTAGGTTATTTGTACTAATCGGATGAAACTTATCAAAAATTGAGTTAAAATGAAAGAGTAATAATAATAATCAATAGTGTCATAGTTTAATATAATGGATTATGTGTTGAAACAAAGGTTCCATAGGATAAGAAATATTACAATTGATTTTTAATATTAATATTTTATTTACTATGATTTTATTGGATATTATAATAACAATTTTGGTTTTAGAATTTAGTTTATATAAGTTCGTGAAAATGAATCTATGAAAGCTGTGTCCATAGAAACTACCCTATCCAACTAAGGTGTCATATTTATCATAAATGGGTATGACGCAAAAAATATAGACATATATCAATTATGAGTTAAAATATTAGTTTATTATTATTATCTAAGATATTGAGGATGATATCCCACTAGAATTATATCTCCAAGCTAACGTATCTTATAGACACCCCTTTGGTTTTAAGAGTAGTGTAATTTCAAAGGATAAATTGTTTCAAGGCGGGTAGAATGTAACACCCCAATATTTTTGAACATTTTTAAAAGTATTATTCTAATAAAAAAATTCAATGTATAAATAAATAGATTAATAATCATTTAATTGGTAATTAATATTAAATAATATTAAGAATAGTTAAGGTTTAGAAATACTAACTGGAAACTAAATTATTATTATTATAGAAAGCATAAAGGGAAACCAAAAATAGGTCAAGGAGGCCTAAAATGATATAGGCCTTGTACATACTAAGTTATGAATTATTATTGACATGTGATAAATATACTAAAGGGGAAACAAATTGAAATCTGGGAGGATTCAATTCCCAAGCCTTCAAAACTATCTGGTTCTTTGGTACTTTTATACAAGGTATGATGAATATTAATACTAAGAAGGAGGAGTTTTATACTTTCTATAATAATATAAGCCATAACCAAGTGAGAGGAAAATGTTCATTCTATTTATTTGGAAATAAAAGTTTAATACACTTCAATAACCTAGAGGCAGATACTCATATCCCTAGAGATATATATACAGTTAAATAAGGCTTTGCTGTCAACTTTATGTGGGTTTCCTTTACCATAGATGTTATTGTAGGTGATAATCACTAAGATTGAATGGTCACAAAAGATCCCCCCTCCTTTTATTGTACAATTGGAATAGGAGTTGTCAAAATTTAGTTTCAAACCTAAGATAGATGGAGTCCTGGAGACCAAGTGGATAGAGTGATCGGTGGAGGATGAAGATTCACTACTAGAACCAAATAGATTGTCCCACATATTCAAATAATTCATACAGATTGATATATAAAAAACAATAAAAAGAACCTTCATCTTTGGTAGAACATGGTTTTAGGGCCTTCCATTTTACCTATGTTCATTTCATGGTTCCTAGAGAGATCAAAACCGAATTTTAAAGACACCTTTCTCCCCATAAACATGTTTCAATTAGTTAAACCACCTCCAATGCATGAGAAAAAAAATGGGTCTAAGGTCCTGGGGAATGGTGAGAACCTTGGTCATTATCCCAAAAAATCCTATACAAAATCATCCCATACACTATTGATGAACAAGTTCTTCGATGATTTAGAATAAGGGAATGAGTAGTAAAGGAACTTGGAGACCAACTAGATGATCATTGATTGGATATCTATTTTCATGGGAATAAAATGATCATGATCATTCCATAGGAGGATGTTATGTTTGAAAGGAATGGATAAGGCCTAATAATTAACACCCCACAGATCATCTCCAAGAAGAACAAGAAGAATTTTAGATAAGACTTTGCAAATGAAGAGACCAGGTCTAACTGGATGGAAAAAAATGTTCATCTTCATTAACCATATGGATTTAATCAAATAGGTTTTATTGATCATTATATAGGAAACAAGAAATTGTGGAAGGGAAGACCTTGGCCTATTTAAAATTTATGGTAGTTTTGTACTAGTGGGAGAAAATTAGGGAACTCCTAGCCCAATTATCATTCCAAAAATGAATATTACCATGACCTATTACCCATATCAATTTATCTATAACAATATGAAGGGGTAGTTTAATTCTACACTATAGTGTGGAGTAAAAAGAGGGGATTTTCTAAATTCCATTATGATCTTCCCCATATTTGTTCCTTATAAAATAATCCCATGAAGAATATCCTACCATTATATCCCATGAAATGTTATCATGTATGCATTATATGGATTCTTAAATACTTCTAATACCAATACCACCATCCTTGATAGGATTGGAAAAACATATTAAACTGGACCATTGGATTTTTACTTCCATGAAGGAGTCCTATATAATTATTTTGATAGAATGTTAAATGATTCAAAGGACACCATTGGGAACCTTTATGAAAGAAATGACGTACATGGGTATGAAGTTTAATACAGAGTTTATTAACATGATTCACCTTTAAAATAAAACAATCTAACTTTTTCATTTGGTAATATTTTCTAGAATTATTTGGACCAAATTATCATAGTTGTTTATCTTGATTGTACCATAAAATAGGGGAACATAGATAATCCATGGGAAAGGAAATACATTTGATACCCATTCTCTCCTTGATAAATAATTATAAATATTTATTTATTTATTAATATAAAACCAGAATACATAGGATCAATATAAATAGAGAGAAGACACTACAGAGGTCTAAAGTAAGGGATCCCACGGGCATCCCCAATCGTAAGGTTCTTTCCCTTGAGGTTCAGATAGTCCACTCCTGTGAAGCAGTGTGGGAATTACTATAGGGGTGGGATATGAATAGATTATTATTGGTTTGGCTAACCCATTTTCCACCCCATTTATCATATCCAACAATCTTATATTTAATCTACTTAATGAGTTTCTTCTTCTAATTCCAAAATAAAACATGTAATCAACAAATAATAAGTGAGAGATCCCATGGGTTCCTTACGTGCATTTTAAGGGGAGGATTGAAAATGATTCGATCACATTGGATATGTTTCTACTAAGGGAATCTTGGTAAAGTACAAAATGGATAGGATATATGGGGTATCTCTATCATATATCTCTATTATATTTAAATAAACCTAGTTTTTTCCATCCAAATAAACAGAAATCCAAGGATAGGAGAAACTATGGAAGCATAGATCGCAAAAACACTCTAGAAATTTATAGCAGTGCATAATATTAATAAATAAACTACACCGAATATTTCCAAATGGTTTTTTGATATCAACCTTGGCCATAATATTAGAACTAACCATATTCCTATCTATACCATGAATCATTTATAATACTAGTGATATAGATCCTTCTATGATCCTGTTATTAAAAAAACCACATTGATCATTCAAAATAAAATGAGGTAAAAGAGTTGATACTCTATCATTAATTATTTTACATATAATTTTATAAGAAAAGTTTCATAAACTCACTAGGAGAAACTTATTAAAGGAGGATGGGTGTTCTAATTTTAGTATAAGGACTTGATATGTGGCACATGCCACTCTAGGTAAGTGGACACCTGAGAAATATTCATTAATGGATCTAATAATATCATCTTTAATGATTTTACATGATTCTATATAGAAAGCACAGGGAACCCCATCCTAGCCAAGTGAACTATATTGGATTAATCTCTTGATTTCTTGAAAAATATCAATGTATTATAAGCGGGTTTCAAATTAGATATTCATATGATCATTAATGGAGTTTAGAACATTGCTGAAGAATGGATCATTGGGCTCCTCTCTGGTATAGCTCTCCAGTTGATAGATACCCTTTTAGTGAGTATTTTTTAGAATAATTCAACTACATTAGGCCCAAATACATTAATATCATTATTTTAAGACCCATCCTTTATTTTTATGTTCATATTTCTAGTTGGTATTTTTTCATTGACGCATTCATGGAAGAATGAAGAATTCATGTCACCATTTTTTGATAAAATGAACTCATGACCTTTCCTATAAACTTATTTTAGTTTATAGTAATTTATCTTCTAGAACCTTTCATTTATTCATAAGTTCTATAAAGTCATCATTTCTCCAAGTAGTTTTCAATATTTCATCCAAATATGTGATATCTCTTTCCAACACATTGATACAAATTGAATTACTAATGAATAGAGAGAACCATTCCTCAAGAGAACCTCTGAGACTCTTAAACATCAATTATAAGATATCCCAAAGATTCTAATTGAACAATCAATCCCATGAATTCTTAACCGACAGAATCAATTCCTCCCTTGGGATCAAACACTTGGAGAAGATAAACTTTCGAGGTTGGCCTATATCCCTTACTAAATATATCATAAGAGGAGAGTGATGTGAAAGGGTTCTAGAGAGGTGGGTGACTAATGAATTCAGAAAACATAAAATTACTTAAATATTTAACAAGAACTGGTCAATAAAACTCCATATATGGCTGTTTCCAAACTTTCTATTGCACCGTGTAAACTTATCACCTGAGAAATAAATTCCCTAAGTTTGTTTTGGCCAATAAATTATTTAAATAAGACATATTCATCCCAATTATTCTAATATATCTTGGTTTCAAGGTCATATAACCCTCATTTTTTTATCATAAACCAATAAATTTCATGGAAATCAATATTATTCATAATATTGGCCTAAATAAGTATAATTTCATTTTAATTCTTAAAATAATTTTATCTAAAAATTGTTTTTAGTACATTATATATGATTATATTAAATAAAATTTTTATATCCTTTACAATTTTAATATAAAACATGGTTTCCATATTTTGAATCAGAATTTTCAAAATTTGTAATAAGGTCAATTTCAAATTTTTTTAGAAAAATAAGTTACTGAGGTAAAAATTTAGTCATCATGGTAAAGGCTAAAATGATGTAAATATGTAAAATTAAAGGGATAAGATCACAAAATATCACAAAAACTTATATATAAATGAGTTTATTATGTTTTTATTGACCACCACCCATCTTATATTCCTTAATTATAAATTTTGGATCCATGGGACTTGAATATGGAATTCCTTTTATTTAAATAAATTTGAATTTATAAAAATTTAACCTCTCTCACTTATAAAAGGAATAATCTACCACATTTTCTATGCAAGACATAAAGTTTAAATTTATATCCATAATCTACCGTATTTCCATCCCTTATAAGACTCTAAAACATTTTTTACCCATTAGTATCAATAGGTTGCCCCAAATCCTTCAAAACATAGAAGGTTTCAAAGAGAATATACAATTTATCCATTTTAAGTAACGACTTGTTATCCTTATTTTCCACTGACCTTAATCCCATAAATATTCTAGAATATAATTTATTACTTTATTTTACTATTTTTAAATCATTAATATTTTATAAAAATCATATTATTTCTATGAAATAACATGTTCTTACTCATTCAATTTCTATAAAATTTTCTGGTTTTGGTCAGGTTTACCACCTCCATGAACATTGTTATAAATTTTAACTCATGATGAGTAAATAATCTTAAAAACTTTTAGTAAGATATAATAATTATGGATTTAAAATGTTTGTATAATTTTGGGATGGAAATAAACACAATTATATTCATCTATAAAATCAATTCTTTTTATGGAATGAAAATTAATGAAAAAATATATTTTTTAGTGTTCCATTCAAACTGTTTTCATGAATTCCCTAAAATGACCATGAAAAATGAGAAATATATAAAAAAATAAAAAATATTCATGAACATTATTAACGTAATGAATCAATAACCAATGATTGAGGACATGAACCACCAAATTGAAGCATTCATGAGAAAACAAAATAGTTGACAGTTGAATAATTATTTTAACATTGAAAAATTAATATTTTTATAACAAGGAATTATAAATAAATTGTGGTAAGAAAAATATCTATGATTAAGGTCCATATGTATATGAATAATAAACCTAAATTTATTACATAGGGATTTAGATCATGTATGACCAAGAATAAGTTCAAGGTTAGGGTTTTTCGTCACATGTCCCCTTCTGGAGACATGTATTAAATTATGCCCAAATTTTCATTTATATGGTGTAAATATTACTTTTTTGAAATATCTTATCATGATTATATTTTTATTCATGTTAATTATATTTGTATTTAAAGTTATATCATTCAATAGATTTTAAATCAAAGGTTTCCAATTCCATAAGAGTTTCTTATCCAATCTCACATTGAATTCGAGATTGTTTAGTTATAAGTTCTTACTTAAGAAAATTACATGTTATTTATCTCAAAAACATCATAAATTTTATTGTAATCTATTAATTACTATGTTTTTCATGTCTTATCATCAATTAACTTCCCTTTGGTTCAAAATTAAGCTAAAATGATGTATATAAGTAGAAACAACCATACCTCTTCTTTAAAGTTAATAATATTTATCCTCTATGTTTATATTCTTCAAATTATTTTATGTATTTAATTATAGATGATTTGATGATTTCTTAGTTTAATTTTCTATAAACTTTTACATTATTTAAAAGGGTTTGGAGTGAATCATTTAAATTATTTCTTTATGAATCATTTTCTATTAATTTGAATTTCCTTATAAAAAAATTAAAAGAATATAATTTTAACATTTTCCACATGAATGTATTTTACCACTTTTATAACTATTTTTCAGAATGACGTTTCCTATAAATATTTTCGTAGTTTTATAAAATAATTTCTACTCTCATTTTTTGTGAATTTTTTGTTTTAACAAAGGATAATGTTTTAGAAGAATAAATATAGGGAATTCATTCCACTTATGTGTACTTTTATTTTTCATTAAAAAAATTTCCTCAAATATAATTATTAACAAGGTTTAAATATTTTTAATTACTTCAAAACTAATGTTTTCATGTCCAATTTTTTCCCCTCTAAATGGATATTTTAGGTGATTTATAAGTTTTTTTAAAACCATGTTATAAAATTTTGATGAATTATTTTTACAAATTTTCTTCCATTTTAATCTCAATTACAAAGGATATATCTACTTTAGAGTTATGTTTCATATATTACACTCTAAATTATATTATTATTTATTTATTTTAGAATATTGAACTTTTGGTATAAAATAATTCAATTCTTGATCTCTTCTTTTGTGATATTGTAGTGTAGAAGCATGTTGGACCACTATGAGGGGATGAAAGAGTGGTCCTATTTATATGAATCATTCTTATTGAAATGAACTTTTCAAGATTGTTAAGGTTATTATCCACTCAATATTATCTCATAGCCTCACTGAATGTGTATTAATAATAAAAGATAGATTTTTACATAGGATTTACAATGTTCAACCCTAATGTCTACAACAGCATGCCTCTCCTCATTGGCTATAGAAGAGTCAAGTTTGCTACTAGGACATAGGTGGCATCCCCAAGACACCGAAGGATAGAAATAAATGCCAAGGGATTCATAAAAAATTAGGGGGTGGTTTTCCTTTTGAAAATAAAACAACCCAACAACAAGATGAAACCAAACAAAACACTATATAATACATGACTAAAATGAAATACAAATCGAAGAGTAAATAAAGAAACAAAAAACCAATAACTATATCAGAGTAAAAAATAAGAAATAAAAGATATAAAAACTCAAAGAAAACCAAGACATAGACTCAGAATATCCTAGCCTAGTCAAATATCTAACCCAAGTAGCTCATCCCAATGTATCATGATGAATCACTAAAATGAGTTAATTGCTATTGTGTTTTCCTTAGAGAACTTTAGGTCCTACCTCTTAGGATCCCCCATCATTGTGTTCACTAACCATTCTGTACTAAAATACCTCTTCCAAAAACAAGGTTCTAAGGATAGACTAATTAGGTGTGTCCTTATCTTACAAGAATTTGACCTCACAATCAAGGATAAAAAGGGCGTCGAAAATGTTGTAGCTAATCACCTCTATAGGATGAAATTCAAAGACAACTTAAATCACCTTTATGTGTCTGATTCATTTCCTGATGAACACCTATGCTCTGTGAGTGACTGCCATTGGTATGCCGACATAGCCAATTTCTTAGTTACAAGTGTCATTCCAAAATTCTTAGGGACTCAAGCTATAAGGAAATTCCTTTCTGATGTTAGACACTATTTGTTTGATGATCCATACCTCTATAAGTTCTGCCCTGACCAAGTCATTAGGAGGTGTGTTCCTGAATCTGAAAAAGATTCCATCCTTAAATTCTGTCATAGTGAGGCATGTGGAGGTCACTTTTCCTCTAAGAAGACATCTGCTAAGATTCTTCAATGTGGTCTTTTCTAGCCCACCCTCTCAAGGGACTCCTATACATTTTTTCAATGTTGTCCTAGGTGTCAACAAGTAGGGTCCATCACAAAAAGGAATCAAATGCCACTCACTCACATCTTAGTGGTTGAAATCTTTGACTGTTGGGGGATTGATTTCATGGGTCCCTTCCCAAAATATAGGGGATATCTTTACATTCTCTTATCTATCGATTATGTCTCTAAATGGGTTGAGTCCATTCCTACAAAATCCAATGATCATCAAAATATGATTATATTTCCCAAGGAAAACATATTCTCTAGATTTGGAATTCCTAGGGCTATCATTAGTGATCGTGGAACTCATTTTTTCAATCATCCATTCTCATCACTCATGAAAAAATATGGAATTTATCACAAAGTGTCCACTACTTACCACCCACAGACCAATGGTCAATCTGAGTTAGCCAATCGTGAAATCAAACAAATTCTTGAGAAAACTATCAATCCTTCTAGGAAAGATTGGTCTGAGAAACGCTTGAATGCTCTTTGGGAATATCGTACAGCATACAAAACCATCTTAGGAATGTCAGCATATAGGTTGGTTTATAGAAAATCATGCCATTTACCTGTTGAAATTGAGCATAAGGCCTTTTGGGAATTTAAGAAAATGGATTATGACCTCTCATTGGCTAGAACAAAAAGGAAATTAGATCTCAATGAACTGGAGGAACTAAGTATGGAGGCTTATAAAAATTCAAGGATCAATAAAGCTAGAGTTCAAGCCTACCAATCTAGGAATATCAAGGTCAAACATTTTGAACCGGGAAAACTTGTGCTCTTGTATAGTTCAAAACATCATTTACACCTGGGAAAGTTAAGGTATAGATGGTCAAGACCTTTCATAGAGAATCATGTGTACACCCATGGGGCAGTAGAGATTCAAGATCCCACAAGTGGTTACATTTTCAAGTTCAATTGTCAAAGGTTAAAATCATTCATTGAATCATTCAATAAACAAGAAATAGAGGTTGAGTTAATTGATCCAATATATGAACCGGGAAAAAATTGATAGATTTATGATCCATGTCGGGCTAACAATATTAAACAAAGCGCTTCATGGGAGGCAACTCATGGTTTTCAAATTTCCTATCATTTTGTTTTTTTAATAAAATTTATATTTTAATTAATCATTTTTATATTTAAAAATAATGGATTGTTGACCTGTTCTTCTATTATGAGTATGGATGGGTATGAAAGTGGAGCACCATATTCATCCATGTCAAGTGGTGTGATCCTTGATTAATGCCTTAACCAGAAATTTAAAAAGAAGACAATGTATCATCAGTTTGTTTTATTTTAATGTTTTTGTAGGTTAAAATAAAAATACAAAAAAATAAATAATAATAATAATATAATAATAATAATAATAATAATAAAAGGGACACGTCGTGGGTCGTGGGTCAAACCCTGTCACAACCAGTGAAGCCACGGGGATTTGAACCTGGGACCGAAGGGAGATAGGGTCGCGCGCTTACCACTGACCTACGGTTTTGTGTGCTTTCTTATTCTATAATTTTTATATATGTACTTATATTTTACTCTCTTAATTATATAAATATATATATATATATTGTTTTGTTCTGTTTTGTTTGTTTTGTTTTTCCTTTTTCTACTAGGGAACTCTACAAGTGACATGGATATCAAAGGATTAAAAGGGAGCATCAAGAATTTCAACTTCAACCACCAGGTGACTTCATTCCATGATCCTCATTTTCAATTTCCTTTTTTAACTTTCATTATCTACCCCTACCCCCTTCTAAATTTTCTTTTCTATAAACACTGGGGACAATGTTATTTTAAGTTGGGGGGAGATAAAATAAAAAATGCTTTTGTGTCAAAAAAATGAATGATTTGAAAAAAAGTGTAAATAGAAGGAAAAATTCCTTTAACTTTGAACATGGTAATACACATTTCACACTTTGAAACTAAATATAAAATAATTTAGCATGCCATGATTCTGATTCTAATCCTTGTATAATTTCATGAGCATAGATTTTATAAAGTGTGGTTGTAAAATGTGATATTTCATCGTTTATATTTTCATCCAAATAAAAAAATATCACAATGCACGTCCTTTGGATTGTGGGGTATTAGTTTGAGTTCATGGGGTCCTCCAAATAAATAGCATAGGTTTGGTGATCATTTTAGTTTTAATATGAGTATTCGATAAAAAATAAAAAATAATAATAAATTTGCACGTAGAGCAATGAAATGACCTAATGTGTGGCTTTCGGCACTTGGGGATCGTGACTCCATAGTTGTCTGGCCCAGAGTTAGTAATTTTATCTCTATATTTGGTAATTTGAATTTGTTTTTGATTGAGTTAACTCGAGATGATGCCAGAGTATGTGGGCTTCACTTGGTACCTTAATGCCTTTGAGCCTGGGAGTCATCGGTAAAGTCTCGCTACAGGGGTTGACTCTTTTGAATGCAATTTCAATTACCATGGAAAAATTGAAAAAAAAAACAAAAAACAAAACAAAACAAAATAATACAATAAAAAATTGAATACTAATATTAATATTTAAATATGATTCCACCTAGAACTTTAGTCATTTCCCCCTTGAATAAAGATGAACCCCCATGTCTATTGTGATGCACAACACATCCTCATACTTAATTGATATTGGATGAAATATGGAAATGAATTTGAACAAAGGAATGGGCTTTGGATTGATATCTTCTTATGAAACTATCTTGTATTAAAATATTTTGATGGGTTTCATGATTGTTTTATATAAGGTTTTTTGGTGATCATTGTGTATTAAAATGTTTTTAGAAAAGGGAATTCTAATTTCATATTGCTGAGATATATTTTGCTCGGGACTAGAAAAACTTAATTTGGGGGTGTTATTAGCCACTAAATTAGGCTAATATTCATTGTTAATATATATAATATTCATGTTATTTATTATTCATAAACACCATTTTAGTTCATTTTACACTTTGAACATCATTCCACATTTTGATTGTAATACCTTATTAAAATGCACTATTATGTGGTACATTTTTTAACATCATTTAAAGTACCCAATTATTTATATGATTTTATGGAATGTAATTATCCATATTTTAATTTTATATTTTGGGAAATTGATATACACTTAAATATAGACATTTTTGATTCATGGATCAATGGAGAAGTCATGGAAGAAGATGGGGATATTTTGTGATGAAAAGAAACAATTCTGAAGAAGTCAGATTGGACACTATCCCACAGATGTGAATGTGGGACCCACATTTCAAACCCAATGAAGCCCAAATTTTGTGGAAGGGTAGAATACATATATATGAACAAATAATTATTCCGGATCTAGTGCTAATTCGGCCTCCATTGTGGTCATTTAGGAGGATCAATTTAGACATAAAATTCTAGGCCAGATTCTACAACCCAGAAAAACATCCCACTAATCTAATAATATATCAGAATATAAAACTCCAAATGGGCCCAAATTTTACAGGAGGTTAGAAAACATATGGGGATCCATTTTCTTCTTCTATGGCATGCTCTGATTCGGACATCTAGAAGGTCTTCCAAACCCGTCTGTTCGGTGGATGAAAGTTGGATGCCACCTCGGGTCAAATGTGGAAAAGTCTAAGTTCCACAAGCT
The DNA here is from genome assembly GCA_963277665.1 of Viscum album. Taxonomy (NCBI): domain Eukaryota; kingdom Viridiplantae; phylum Streptophyta; class Magnoliopsida; order Santalales; family Viscaceae; genus Viscum; species Viscum album. The sequence continues at coordinate 1,463,673,844 of OY728138.1, read as the reverse complement.
TTCCACCACCCTGGGCCTACCATAATCAAGTGGGATTCTTTTTACTGTTGGATTCTCGATAAAAGTCTTCAAAAATGCCTATTTAAGGAAGTGTTTGTGGATTAGTTTTATCATCTTTGGTACTTTTTTCAATTGTAATGTTATGTTGTGATTTTGTTGTCTCAAGTTTGTCTTTCACATGTAAGTTGTTCAATTAACTTTACTTTGTTAATAAAAGTTCTTCTTCTCCTATTATTCTATTGTTATCTATATAACTTTGATATCGGTGCCTCAAGGTGTGAATTTTTTCACACCAAATCTTTTGAAATTATTCACACAACGGTAGAGTGATCATTTTATTTTTATTGTTTTCTTTACTTCTCCATTTCCTCCCTCATGAGTCTACATCTCGCTTCCATTGAAACCATAGCATCAATGTAGGGCTAACCCACTTATGGTTTGATCCAAGGGAGTAGAAAGGGGATGTATTGGATTTTATTTATCACCTCATTAATGTATAATCACTTCTTTAATTGAAATTTTTATTTGATGATTTTTAAACTCCATCGTCCTTGTTGAATTTAAGGCCACACACTTCATGTGCTAATACAAACCTTTACCTTGAATTGCTCAAAAATTTTATCCTTAAAGTGTATAGGTGATTAGTATTAAAGGGTGTAGGTATTAAACCAGTAAATGATGATGTTTTTTTATCTTCTTAAATGAACTCATCTCAAATATAAGAAATTGAAATCATTGAAAAGGAAATACGTCCAATCCACCCCAAGTGATAACCTAGGATCAACTCACTCTTTTAAATTGAAATCACTTAAGTATCTTAGATTTCACTTAAAACCATATAAAAGAAACCCAATTTTTCCACTTCATATCCAAAAAAAACAGTCCATAGAATGTATGTGTCTGTAGGTTTCTTCTTAGGTCTCTGAGGATTCAATAACCCAATCTAAACTACAAGGACCATTCTACCTTCATCTCTTGGGTAAATTTGAGTGAGAATCAAGAGACCTTTGGTTTCAACTTAGAATTTAGTGATTCAGTGACTCATGTAATTTATGGAAATCTGTGATTGGGGTTAGTATGGTCTTGCGAGTCCTTTCAAAGTGTAAGAATAGCTAGGTACTTTGTTTGAGACCATTTTATGGGAGGTGATCAGGGGGTATGTGGCATAGGCATGATGATGCCTTTAGTTTATGATTAAGAACCATGAGTGCTTTAGTATTGAGACAAGCTTCAAAGGGAAGGACTATTCAGGTGCCTAGACCTACTGTTATAGATGTGTTAGTACATGGTGAGAGTGGGGGTAGATTTACATGACTTTTAATGGTGTTTTATGTTGTATAAGTGTATAGTTGGACTCAGCATGGGCTGGATGTTAGGATTTTTGTATGAGGGAATCTGGAATTCTTTGGTTGGGTGAAACTAACATGAAAGAGGCATGTTCAATTCATGAATTAGGCATGTGAGCCTAGTCTCTATGTAATGCAACTCATGGGAGAATGATTCATATTTTAGTGATCAAATAGTATGGGAGCATATAACTATTATTATTTAGGGATATTGAGGTAATTCATGTTGTTGTTTATGAAACGTGTTTATTTTTTAATCATTTACAATCATGTATATGTTAAGGATTGATGATAATTATAAATATGGACGTGCATAGTTACATGTGGCTTGGATAAAAATAGGACATGTCCCATTATGGTATAGGAGACTTTGAAATTATATCGGTGTGCGGTGACATAGTTGATCCAGGTAATTGATCTTTGTTAGGTATTGATAAGATGGTGATCATAGCTCAAGTGTGGTGGAATGGGTTTGGGGATAAAACCTTTTGTGGTGGTTCTTAAGGATTTTTATAAGTAAATCCATGTGGTGGGGAGTGCACCCTTTTCTAATTGAGGGTAGTGTCCCTCATTATGAATCTAATTTCAATGGATGTCAGGGATGATATTCCAATTGGCCAAGAACGGGTGATGAATAGGGTGTTTCATAATGGTGACTAGGTGTGAGTAGTTTCAACCATATACATATATTGCATTTAGTAATATATGGTTCATGGACCGTGATGATCAGGCATCTAATTCAGTCGTGTGATGAAAAAGATACTCCTTCATTGGGGTGTGATATTAGTCATAGGTATCATGTCCCTTGTATTGAAGGGCCATGGGTAAATGAGACCGGTAGAAAAATGATTGTTTTTGGAATTGAGGTTCCAGTGAAAAAATGGAGCTAAATTTATCCATATTTCTTGGTGATTTATAAGTGTCAATTCAGGTATGATTCCAGATGTATTTTGAGCATTTTCACTGAACTCGGGATAATTTAAGGTCATATGAATGTGACCAGATCGATAGAACATTAGTGTTTGTGGTACGGTAGAGAACGATGACTCGTTTTGGTTAGTTGAGGATTCAATCATGGGATTTCACCTAAATTATGGTTAGATTTTAGTGGTTTTATTAGAATTATATTAGGGTGCCTTTGGGAGTAAATCCATCAGGATCGAGTGATGAAAGGTGTATTGGCTTCTAAATATGAACATTTTTAGGAGTAGTTAGCCAAAGTATTTTTGAATATAATTATTTTATATAATTGGATTTTTGGGTCAAGAACCATATCGGGTATGTTATAATGGGTACTAAGGGTGTTATATGAGTTTTCTTTGGGACTTTTGTGGAAAATAAAGAAATTTTCTGTTGGTTCTTAGATGAGATAGACTCGCCAATTTTGATTTGTAAATTTTCAAAAATAAAGTGATTGACTAGTGTTTTCACTTATGATCAGGTGTAGTAAGTTAAAAACCACACCAGGTGTGTCATAAAGGTGATTTATTCCATGTTTTGATAGGAAATTCTGAAGGGGTATGGCACTATGGTTTGGAATTTTATTTTGATGGCCAAGCCTTATGGTGGAGAACACCATGAGTCAGATGATTAGTTGGATGATAAAACATGGTAATCTCGAGATGGATGAGATTTGGTGAGCATATTCTTGGAAAATTGGTTAATAAATTGAGATATGGATTAGGTTTTGGTGTTCGAGCACCTTAGTTTTAGAATTTCACTTTGGAGGTGCATTGAGCGTCCAAATATGGTATGAGACTATTTGGATCATAATTAATGATTGAGGTGGGTTAGAATATTTGGTTTTATGAACTTTAGTACTTGTTAGAGATAATAAGTGTTATGGTGGGGATTTTATAGTGACATTGTTTATGGACCGGTAAGAAATTCAATGTAATTTTTAGTTTTTAGTTTAGTGGGTGGGCCATATTATTAAACGACCATTAAGATACAAATATAAAAGTTTTAACCTCTCAAAAGAGGTGTTTTGGATGAGGAATAGATGTTTAATGGTAGGGGAGAAGTGGGAGTAATTTTAAAGTAGGTTTGGTGAGCTCGACTATAGTCTGCAACCATCATCTAGCTAGTGGGTCCAGAAGTGGATTGGTGCCACTATAAGTGTCATCATCTAGCTCATGGGGGTTTTTTTGGGAAAATCCCCCCCCCCTCCTTCCTATCTTTTGGGTGCATGTGCGAGGGGTCAAAACCCCCTCTTCCACCTTTATACCCCTTTCTTTGGGGAGTGGTCTTTGAGACTTTAGTGGTGATGAGAGGTATGATCACCATCATCTCCCTCTACTTATTCTTCTTCTATATACACATTGATTTTTGGAATAGGTTTTTAAGGGTTTATTATAATTCTTCACTAGAACTTAGTAAAATAATCTGATTCCTTTGGTAGTTTCATATGGACTACATAGGGGACATTCCATATTAATGTCATCCTATCGTCATTTATCAATTTTCCAAAGGTACACAACATCATTTATTTTTTGTAGATTTTTGTTTTAAATTAAATTAAAATTATCTTTGAATCATCACTATATTTTATGGATTTATCAAGGTATGAAACTAAGGGAATGGTGCAAGCCTTCCATTGGTTTTTAGCTATACTTTCAGAACGATTTATCCATCGATGAGTGAAACATAGATTATTTCCATTTTGAATTAAATTTATTAATTAATTATAAAAGTTATTAATTAATTGTGGCTCATTGACTTGATAAATGGGCTTAGACAGTGATCTAAGATTTGTTTGGACTTGGTAGAGCTTGAATGGGTCTTCACAGACCTATCAGCCTTGAGAGATTAAATGGAAAAACTTTAAATTTATATAGATATTCCTCAGTACTTTCCATATGGATTAATGTGGGTTACTTATGTTTCATGTGAGGTGTTTTAACATTATTTAGGGTTCTTACTTGTTTGATTAGTACATTGAAATTTATAATTAAAAATAAATTCCTTATAACATAGGGTGTGTGATGTGACTTGATATTGATGACCCTAGTAGGATGGGTGAGGACCCGTAAGATGGGTTATGCCTAGGAAGATAGGCCTTAGGTATATTAGAGATTGGGTGTGTGAGTTGGCCGATCTGGACTGACCCAAGATATAGATATGGGAATTGATCTATCTATTGAGGCTGCCCCTAGTGAGGTATACCCTGGAGGCCTATGAATCCAGTTAATGAGGGATGAAATTTCATCCAAGCATCAGTAATTGGTCTGAAATACATATTGTGAATGGGGATCCTAAGTGGGGTTCATCTTCTCTAGTAATTATCTTGGGGACCAATGTGGGTGTGACACCATAAACATCATTGATCATACATTTATGTAAAAGGGTAGACTTGGTAGTAGTTGTCATCTAAGAACTCATATTGAACATGTGATATTGAGGGGTGTGGATAGTGGGGATGGTTTTAGTTGTTTTTAAAACCTATATCTTTTATTTATACTTCATTTATTTTTTTAGATGCAGCTATAGAAACCCAGATGTACTTCTTGGGACTCAGACTATGTTCCTGGTGTGATTTGATGTTCACATTTTAGATGCCCATAGGTTCTTATTGGGATTTTTATTTTGAACCCCATGTAATACTGGTGTGATAGGACTAAAGAGATGATGTCACCGAGGATTCCCAAATGTTCTTCCTAGTATTTAGATTTCGAGCCACATAATAGTGCTTGGGACTCTAGGATTTCAAATCAGGTTTGCATGGGATTCCATGGATTCCATGGGGCCCTAAGAAGCCATGAATATCTGGGATCCAACCATTCATGCTTGGGTATTATGGACATCATTGTGATTATTATTATTATTATATGACTAGGTCATCCCTATGATCCAACCAATCGATAATGATGGTATTACATGTACTTCATCAGTATTCCTAGGATGTTCGACATCCAGTCATTGTGTATGGGGATATGGAGATTATTTTTTATTATTGATTGCTCAGGGTGCCCAGTAATTGGCCTCGATCGATTCGTTTTACTTGGGGTTTGGATATATGCCATGGATGATTGAGATCTAGTTGTTGAGACATTTATGATAAGATGTGTGTCCATTCGAGACTGAAAATTACATAGGATTTGGTTACACCCCAGGATACAGTATTTATTTGGTTTTTATGATATTGTGACATTATTATAGGAACATCAGCACTGGCTAAAGAAAGTATGGTTGATTAGAGCCATCGACCTGAGTATCGATACTAATTACTGATAACATGGTTGGAGTTAGTCCCCCAAAGTGGTTATGGTTAGAATTTTCATCATGAGATGCTCAAAGACACCCCAACAGAAGATGAATAATGTGTATAATTTTAATTATTTATTTATTTCCATAAATTATGAATTTATTCTAAGTATGTCACAGAGACATATCAACACATTGGTGGTTATGTATAGGACAATGTTGGTGGTTACCTATTGAATTATGTACTCAAGCATTTCTCGAGAAACCATGGTATTTAGGTACCTAAGAAACTCTCATTTTTTATAGGTTTACGTTGTTCTGAGTCTTGGCAATGTATGATCCAGTAGGATAGCTCTGATGGTTAAGAGATTGGAATGAAGAATTCATAGCACCTTGGTGTATTTATTTTATATGTTACCATGATCGTTCAATTTTTTTTGTTTCATTCTATCTAATATATAATGTTCTATTGTTAGTTTTGTTTATTAGTTTTTTCTCTCTTATATGATCATGTTTGGTTTTTTCCATTACTATTTTCACTCAGATATAGGGGGTGTATAGTCTCCCCAAAATACCTTCTCAAACCCCCACTAATATAAAAAATAACTTTCACATTAGGGTCTTAACATTGATTTTGGAAAAACAATGTTAAAACCATGATTTTTAACATTGTTTTTTAGAAAACCCATAATTTAAACTTTTTTATTGGTATTTTTAACATCAGTTCTCAAAACCTAATGTCAAAAATAAAATTTCAAATCTCTCAAAATTTATATTTCAAATTTTTCACAGCACACATTTCAACTTTTAATTTGCCACCTAAAATTTTTAACACCATGTTTCACTTGTTTAAGTATGATATATATGCTTTCATCATACACCTTTATTAATTTTAGATATACTCCTTTGATTTCCATCTTTATTCCACTAGTTCTTTGTTCAGAGATTTGAATATGGTATTTACAATTATTCTGCCACTATTAAATTTATTTATGGTTATTTTTCATAATCGATATACATGTTTATGATTTGTTTTTTATAGTGAATAATTATTTTTTAAAATTGAAATAAAAATATGAAAATTTTTAATGAGATTTAATATACATAGTCTAAAATACCTCACAAGATGTTGTAGGCTTGGTTTCCTCACCTAACCTTTCCTTGAAAGAAAACTAAGTCGATAGAGACTTTAATAAAAATAGATATTACGTAGAATATTTAAGTTTCTTATTCATGATTTTAGTTTCTAAAATTTTCTACTTTATCAATATTGTATTTTATTCTAAGGGAGTAATCAGCATTTATTTTTTTAAAATAGAAACTTTTAATATCAATTATAAAAACTGATGTTAAAAGTTTCTTTTAAGGTTGTTTATTCACTAAACAATGTTAACAGTGACCATTATGATTAGTTATTTAATAACTAATATTAAAGGTATTTTGAAAAAATTATTATAATTTCAATTTTAATAATTTTCATTAAAATTACTATTTACTATGTCACTTACACTAATATTGCCAATAAAAATGACATTAAAACCACAATAACCTGACCCACTGAGGCCCTCCTAAACTGTGTAAGGTTGATATGTTATAATTGCAATCCCACTTCTATAGGCCAGGGGTTGGTGACAAGTGAAGATATGGAATAATTAAAATGGGATACCCTTGCCTAATGTACTTGTACACAAGAACCTAACCATCTCCATGAAATAATAAAGAGGAATAATAATAAAACATATTATGATCTATAGTAAAAAACCATGCATGTAATAACCTATTAGGAATACAAAAGAGTGTGATAGGGTAATATGAAATGAAAAGGAGGAAAAATACACTTCAAACCTGAAAAGATGTCCCAAACTAATAACAACTAGAATAAAGTAAATCTAAGAGATCAGAACTCCTGATCTCTAAGACCAAACATCATACACGGTCAATGCACTCAGGTATCACTATGATCTACAGTCATCACCTTTGATCTATCCATCTTCCGTATAAGAAAAAACACATTCAGGAAAATCCCATATATGTGTGAGTATAAACATTCCCAATAGGATTACCCAAAATCAAAAGGGGGCGATAGAGAGGTACAACAATATTAAATTCAACCCAAATAAAGATGGAAATGAAACACATTAGATACACATATATATACTCATAAAGAATACCAAATGAGAGATAAATGGGGTATTCATATCACAACCCCTATAAAGTTCATGAGTAATATTTCATCTCAAAAATTCCATCAATGATGCCCAAAATCAAACGTAACCTCACCAAAAATATGAGTAGAGGGGCCTGCGCATCAAAACTATGCTCTACAGTCGAGAGAGAACACATATCCTATTGAGGACCCACACCCCTTAGAAGATTGAAGATGGGGGAGTACCACCCTATAGGTAGATAACATGCACCCTATAGAAAGTGGATTACTTTCCATACCTATATAAAGAAATGGGTAAACCACCCCCTATGTGATAGGTGATTACTGACTCTAGTCTCTCAGATAGCCTAAGGAACCCATGCTCGGATGTGATAGAGGATTATTGACCTTGTAATTTATCTAATATAATGGAGAACTTGCGCCCAATGTAATTGTGGAGTACATAACCCATCATCTCTCTGATATATTGGAGAACCCACACCCTAATGTGGCATGAGAGTACTAACCCAAACATCTATATGATGATCCCACGTGATCATTATCATCATTGAGTGTCTCTTGAATAAGAGTTATTCTTGAAACCTCGCTCAACGTACCTTAAATTCCACCATTAATGAAACCATCATGTTTTATGTCAAACAAAACTCGGGATATGATACTCACAAGCCAAAATATGAGTCAAAATAATGGATATGTGAGAGGTAGAAGATTCATATAGGAGTACATGGCATGTATAGGGTCTACATGGTGTACGGACCTACTCTACTTTATGGTAATGTTATCCTAGGATATGTATCAATAATCC